>OY728136.1:5000000-10000000 GCA_963277665.1 Viscum album
AACCATACACCTAAATATTATATTATATGTGATATTCTAATATTGTTTTGTTAATAATATTTCAGTAGTGTCATTGTTTTGACTATTAATTTACTCGTTTTCCATTATATGTTTTGTTATGTATGTCATGATTGATATGGAAAGGATGTATTTGATTCATATACAGAAAAATATTATGTTCATAAATATTATTTTTATTCATAAAATAAAAATTATTCTTGCATGTTAATGATGGGAGAATGAATCTCATCGCGTTCATGGAGACGTTAATCTGTACGTACGCACGATTGAAATTATCATTCTATTGAGTTTGAAATAATATGTAATTGGATGTTATATCATCTATACCAAATCTCGAAAATATTAAATTTATTAATTAGATCAATTATACAAATTATTATACCCTGTAAAATAATTATGTGTTGAATAACAAATGACACCACAACATAGAGACGACATGTCGTATATATGCACGTATGGTGACTTTGATAATCATAGAACGGATAGAACAATGATAATGGTTGTACCATATTTACTATAACATCACTGTATGTATAAGGTAATGGATTTATTATTTTGGTATGCAGACAACAATAAATGAGGAAGAGGAAGAAGAAAAGAATTTTTAAAAGGGTGGTAAATTATTACCTCTTTTTCAGGTGATTCGTTTTGATTTGAGCAGAAAGGCTTCATATGATGGATTTTCGACCAAGTAAGGCCTCTACGGTTAAGTGAGGGAAGTTGAGAAGATATTTTAGTAGGGTTTTACTGAGAAAAATGACTTTGGAGGTGTGATTTGGAGAGAAGGGGATGTACCTTTTTATAGGATAGGTGAGGGTTACTTTAGGAAATGCTGGAAATATTAATTTATTATACAATCATATTCAGTTAATAATTGCTCCAAAAGGATCTATTTAAGGGATATGGTAGCCCAGGTTCAAAAAAAATCTCATCCAACGGGTTTTATAAATTTTTAGGTCACTATATTGACATTTTATTTTAGATTAAACACTTAGTTAAATAGTTTACCTTTTACTATGTATTCATGTACTATTATAATAAATGGTTATTAAACATAATATAAAAATACAAGAGAACCCCAAGTGGTTAATTATTGATATATCTAACCTTATCTATGTCCTTTGTCTGATACATTGATTTTTAAGAATATTATGTCATTTAATAATATAGATTTGGTTTCAAAAAATAATTGATGTCAATTTAGACACTATTTAGTATTTCAGTTTTGTGAAAGTCATAACATCATTATCACTTACAATATTTTCATTCAACCATAACATTTCATATTATCCTTTAAAATTCTTGGAATACTTAAAAAGCCTCAATTTGTAATTATATTAATATTTATAATATCAATTATTTTAATATTTCAGTAAAAAGGTAATAATTGTATCATCATTATGTCATAAATAAATTTAATTTTTTAATGTCTAAAAATTATAAATAAAATAATATTATATTGAAAAGGGATTTATCTTTCTAATGAATATTTATAGTCGAATTTATCATATTTATAACCCCATATTAAAAATAGAGTATTTATTTAACGTTGAATTTAACACTTTTAACTCTTACTTAAATAAAATAATAATAATTGTCATAATAAAATCCATGAGGACCAAAATGATCATATTTTATTCCTAAGGTTGATTTTGGTCGAAATAAACTTATTCTATTGAATTAGGACACACGTTATGGTAATTATAATATCATTTTTACCTTTAATTATCATATTTACTTTTAACCGTGGTAAATAAAATTCAAATGATACTGTTTGGAAAAAAATTATTTTCATCATATTGAATAAAATTTTACTTATATAATCTGTGTCTCTTAGATCTTTGAATGTTAATTTATATAAGCGGTAAAATTATTTTTTATGAAAATTTACAAATGTTCCTAGAAGGTGGGTAAAAGGCGTTAAAATATTCAATAAAATTTTATATTTATAATTTTATTATAAAATGACTGCAATGAATTACATTGAACCTATATAGAAATTATGTATCTATTTTGACCAAAAATAAATTTAAATAAAATAAATAATTATTTTTATAAAAAGTAGGTTTTATACAATAACTCAGTATTTTTCACTATTCATCACAAAATGAAAGTTCTTGGAAAAATACAAAAAATCCCCCTAAGCTAATTTTGATATTTTCAACACATAAATGAAGTCCATTTTGAAAAATAAAATTAAAAAATTTTAAACATTGGGTACTACTATTCAAAATGGCTTTCTTTTTCTTCATGGGGTGCTAGAACTCGATGTTGCGTACAACACAAGCTATTGTATTATTCAACGAGAAATGTGTTGTGGAAGTTTGGGGTGTTGAATTCTCCCCTCCATCAATTAATTTCATTCTTGATAGTTCTAGAATACTATTGTATGAAAGGATTCGAGTGGTTCTTCATCATAAGTTCCTTGGGTTCCCATGTTTCCTCTTCCATCTTAGGATTTCTCCATAGAACATTTACCAGATGAGTTGTCCATTTTCTCAGCACTTGTTCTCTGGAATCAAGTATCTTGACAGTCTCTTCACAATAAGATAGATCAAATTCTAGTTCTATTTCATTATAGGTGAGTACAGGCATTGGATCAGGCATGTATTTTCTTAACAGTGATTTGTGGAAGACATCATGAACATTATAGATACTTGGAGGCATTTTCAAACAGTAAGCTACAACACCAATTTGTTCACCAATTTCGAATGGTCTGATGTACTTGGGACCTAATTAACCCTTTTTACCGAAATTTATAACACCTTTCCATGGAGATACATTCAAGAAAACATGATCTCTAACATGAAATTCCAAATCCTTCCTTCGGTTATCATCATGGCATTTTTTTCTACATTGATATTCTTTGATGTGGTTTTGGATAATCTACATCTTTTTTTTGTGTCCTCAACATGTGTTGGGACTACAAGTTTTATTTCACCAAAATCATCCCAACAAGTTGCTGTGTGACTTCTCTTTCCATATAAAGCTTCATATGGTTCCATATGAATACTCTAATGGAAACTATTGTTATAGAAAAATTCTACCAGAGGTAAATATTTATCCAACATACCTTGAAATTCAAGTGAGTATGTTTTCATCATTACTTCTAAGGTTTGAATTTTCCATTCTGATTGTCCATCAATTTGATGGTGGTAGGTAGTGTTTAAACAAAGTTCAATATCTAGGGCGTTCTAATGTCTTTTCGAGAATTATGATGTAAAAAAGGAATCGCAATCCGAAAAAAAATCGATAGGGGTACTCCATGAAGTCTTCAAACTTCTTTAATATATATTTTTGCTAATGTTCAAGTGGTAAATCTTTTCATATAGCAATAAAATGTTCTAACTTGGTAAGACTATCAAAAATTTCCATATTGCATCATTCCTTCTAGGAGTCTTTGGTAGCCCCATAACAAATTCCATTGTAACATCATTCCATTTCCACTCAGGTATGTGAAGAGGTTGCATGACTCCTTTAGAATGTTGTCTTCCAGCCTTCACTGGTCGAAAAACCATACATCTTGACACATAATCAGAAATATCCCTATTCGTATTGTCCCACCAAAAATTTTCCTTCAAATATCTATACATCATAGTGCTACCAGGATGTATAGGTAAATTGGAGCTATGATCATCATCCAACAATTCCCTTTTTGGATCAGGTATGGATGAAACACAAAGTCTCTTCCCAAATATCAAAATCTCATCTTTATATATGAAGTCGATCAATATCCCATCATTCATAGCTTTAATTTTCTTTTGAAACACCTCATCATCTGTCTGAGAACTTTTTATCTTTTCTAGTAAAGATGGATTGGCAGCCATTTTAAAATGTATTGATGTTTCACATTCCAGGATTATTCCCATATCCTTCTTTACTAGATCCAGGAACATATGATCCCTTTCAACTATCATCTTGTTTATAACTACATGATCCTTTCTGCTCAAAGCATCTTCCACCTTATTTTCCTTCCCAAGGTGGTAGAGTATAGAACCATCATAATACTTGAGTAGTTCAATCCATCGCCTTTGCCTCGTTTTGAGTTCTTTCTGTGAGAAAATATACTTTATACTCTTGTGATTGGTATATATCTGACATTTTTTACCATAGATATAGTGTCTCCATATCTTCAAAGAAAATATTATAGCTTCTAACTCTGTAACACCCCGAGATTTGATGAGATATATTCTATTTAATTTCTTTGATTTCTTCTATTATACACTACACCAAGATTAGCTTGTATTATATGCAACACCGTATTATCTTTCATTATACACAACACTATTCTTGGCTCGTGTTACACACAATTTCATGTTTGTTTTGTGGAAATCATTATATTCAATAGTAAGTATAGATTTTGTTTAATGTATAAATGAATTAAGTTCTGATTATATTATAAGCAACACCAAATTGAGGTTTCACTACAGGCTGCCCTGACATGGATTGCATTACATGCAATCAAGACCTTATTCGATAGCGTGTGTAGTATGCAATACCGAGTTTCACTAAACGAGATATTATTATAATATTATTATGAACTATCCATTATGAATAGTAATAACCACTTTTTGAAATTTTATAAATTTTACCTTTCAAAATAGAATTTATTTTTTGATTCGGAATATCGAAATTAGCTTAGGGTGATTTTTTGGTATTTTTCTGAAAACTTTAAACTTTTTTATGAATAGTGAAAACACTAGGTCACTATTTAACAAACGAGTTTTTATTTAAATAATTATTTATTTTATTTAAATTTATTTTTGGTCAAAATTGATACATAATACCTATATAAGTTCAATGTAATTCATTGGAGTCATTTTATAATAATTTTAGATATATAAAAATTTTATTGAACTTTTCACCGCCTTTTACCGACCTCATAGGTGAATTTAAAATTTTACATAAAACATAATTTTACCACTTCTGTGAGTGGAATTTTAAAAATCCGAGAGACAAGGTTAATATTAAGGAGTAAAATGTGGTTCAATAAGATAAAAATATTTTTTGAGGAATAGTAACTATTTACTTTTATTACCACAATTAAAAGTAAATAGGGCAATTAAGGGTAAAAACGATATTATTATTACACTAAAACATGTCCTAATTCTATTGGGTAAGTGTAGTTCGACCAAAAACAACCTTAGGAATAAAATTTACCCTTTAGGTTCACTTGGATTAGATTAGAAAATTTATTATTATTTTATTTAAATTAGAGTTAAAATAGTTAAAATCAATGTTTAATAAATAAAACATTTTTAATATAGGGTTATACATAAGATAAATTCAACTATATGTATTCCTTAAAAATATAAAATTATTTCCTACAGAATGGTATTTTATTTATAATATTTTGACATTAAATATTTTAATTTATTTATTACACAATGATAATACAGTAATTAACTTATTAATGAAATATTAACATAATTGATATTATAAATACCTAAATAAATGTAATTTGAGACTTTTTATGTATTGAAATAATTTTTGAGGTTAATATGACATTTTAGTATTGATTTAATTATCTTTTGTGGAACTAATCATGCTGTTATAATTTTTGAAAAAATCAATTACCAAATAGTGTCAAAATTGACATAAAATAGTTTTTAAAAGATATATTATACTATTAATTGATATTCTATTCCTAAAAACTAAGGATCAGAAAAAATGACTTATATAAGGTTATTTATATTTATAATTAACCACTTGGCATTCGTTTGGCAGTTTATAGTAAGTTTATGAACAATATATTGTTAGAAAACAAGAAGACACAGTAAAAGTTGAATAATTTTACTTAGAGTTATATCTAAATGATAAGGTTAAAATAGTAACCTAAACATGTCTAAAACACATTGGATGAAATTATTTAGACCCATACCCACTTTATCTTCTAAATAAGTCACTTTGGATCCATTATAAACCGAATATTAATTTATTATAAAATAATATTTTATGTTTTTCCTAAGGTTCCCCTCTCGTCCCTTATAAAAGGGAACCTCCTCCCTCTTCTCTTTACACAATTTTGTGCCTTAAAGATTGGAAAACCCCTTCCCATTTACCTTATAAACTTCCCTAGAAACATTATGGAGTTTCTGGTCTCCTCAAAAAGACCAACTCTAGTGCCTTAAGAGGATTTTTAAAAGAGGTGCATTGAAGAAGAGATAATCTCTTCTACCGATTCTTTCAAGATTCTTTTTTCTTCAACTTCTTCTTCTTTAGTTGTTTCATTATAAAGTAATAACATAAGAATCACTAATATAATTATATGTTATTATAAATATGAAACAAACACATTTCACCTTGTATCCATCCTACTGAAAACGAAATCATCATGCGTGCGTACAAACGAAATACCGTCTCCACGCCGTGGTGTAATCAGTTTTTCCCCCACCACATTACATGGATGGGTATAATGGTGTAAAAAATAACTATATATGGTTATTATAACATCATAAAGATTCTATGGTATTATATCATCCACTCCAATTCCATTCAATAATTATGGGAATGATATCATCGCACTTGTGTACGTACAGATTACCGTCTCCACGATGTGATGAGATTCATTCTCCATGTTAACAATTCAGGAATGATTATAAAGTATATATAATGAATAATAATTAAATATATGACATAATAAAGATACTGGATATATATATATATGTCATCTACTTACTTGCATTCACGTTAATAAGGAATGGAAAACAATGTTCATGCGTACGTACGGACTACCGTCTCAATGAACGGTGTATTTCATTTCATTTATCTATCTATATATATATACTGAATATATATGATATAAAATCATCATTTACATTGTATAAGTAATTAAATAATTATATAATTAATATTAATATCATGAACAACATATTCAAACACTTATGATAAATAAAACGATTTTACCCAAAACGCTTCATTAACATGGAATTTACAAAAGAATGAGTAATATAAAGTCATAACTGAACCATATATGATATCATAACAATGAATATTATTCTGTAATAAGTAAATGACATTATTTAAATCATTATAAAGGAGGTTAAGATATGTACAAAACATATGAGACCTAACGTAAGGGATAATTTTACAATCTCATTTTTATCAGAGATTTGTTATATGTATGTATTTACTGGGGTTATATTTTTCATCCATATCCATAAAAAATGTTTTTCATAAAGTGTTTAATATTCTTCCATGTGTGTTTAAAGTCATTTTTACCCCTATTTGACTTTTACTTTGTGTTATGTAAGGAATCATTCTTTGATTTCCATATGTGGTACTTTTTGACTTTTCCGTTAAAAGCACGAGGAGATGGTTTTTTAACTTATATGGCATGTACCTATTTTTACGGTTTTATAATGCCTTATTTTCAGGAAGCTTAATATAAAAGATTTCATAACTATTTTACAAAAGAAATCATTTTTTAAAAAATTTCATGGAATTTTGTGAAAAGAAAATGTTTTTGAAGAAAAAAAGGATATTTTCGTCAAGAATTCATTTCAAGTGTTTTATCAAAACCAATTTCCATCTAAGATTCCATTATTTTCAAATGTGTATGCTTCAAGTATAATTTCTCTATGATTTACATGGTTTCACTTTTCTTATGATAAAATGATATCCATTTGTTTTATATAGATTATGTTATGTTGGGATGATATTTAGGAAACCCATTCTATTCTTTGGGTTATGATGAATGATTTATGTTTATGTTGTGGAACACGTAAGAATGATTTCATTATGAGATTGTTGGGACCAATATCTCACTCCAATTCATTGGGTAACGATTTATATCTAATGATATAGACATGGATGGAATGGTAAGTTAATCCAGTTCAGTGATACAAGACTGGAACGAGGAGTGAAGTCGATTCTGAAAGGGACTCTCTCCACTAAGATGTTGTTGGAAGCAATTCCTTGGCTACTATGGAAATCATATCATGTGATTAATGGTTTGACATAATTAAATATTTGATTCCCATGCTATTTTATCATGATTGATGTTCCTTTATGATCTATTCCTTGCGTACTGCCAATATTTATTTCACAACTCAATATTTTGATTTTTAAACTTTATGTTCATGTTTTTAAGTTCAAATGTATATGGTATGTTTTATTTTATCCATGCTTACACCTACTGAGACGTTGAGCTAACCCTTTATATGTTTTCTTTTCCCCAGGATATAAAGAAAGGTTTTAGGTTAAAAAAAGGAAATATCATTATGTGAGATGTTTAAGATCTTTCACCAAGATTAGAAGATTATGTTCCATGTTTCCAAAGACACTAAACTGTTATGGTCCTTTGGTGTCTGTTCTCATTATGTATTAAGTATTCTGCCAAAGTAATGTAATGCCTATGTACGTCAATTATCGGTCTCTACAGTTTGTATCAGAGAAAATCATTAGTCAACCTTTGTAAACTAGGATGTGAGAACTTTAGTGAGATCCCTATATATATTTCTATGGTATTTCAAGGGATGTCCCTAAGTTTAAGTATATGTATAGGTTATAGTCATATAATTATGGTATTGATCATATAATTAAACCTAAGATGTTATAGATTGAATGTAATCCCCCTTGATTATGTTGTTTTTATAGTACAAGTTTTTCCTTTCATAATATTCTTTTCGGGTTTTATGAAATGGCAGGAAACAAGAGGATTCATGTTAATGGAGAATATTATGTACAATGGAATGATATTCTTAATGAGCAAACAAATGAAACGGGATTTGGATATCCAAACATCGTCATTATTCCTAATAAGAAATCTCATAATATGATCAATAATATCAAATTTGGTAAGTTTCCTGGCTCGTCTAATAAGATAAATATGGAGTTTCATGATGATCATAGAGGAAAGAATGTTAAATTTCCCTCATGTAAATAATGTTGGAAGAGGAATCAAGGAGAATGTTTCAAAGGAACTGGAAGATGCTTTGGGTGTGGAAAATAAGGACACAAAGCCAGTAATTGCAAAGGAAAAGGATCAGTTAACACCATGGACAAGGATAATGGTACTGCTAGGTCATCAAAAATGGTTAAATGTTTAAAATGTGTAATGTATGGGCATTATTAAAACCAATTCACTAAGGGAAAATCTCATGAATATAATCAGCATGGTCATATGGGTAGTATTTATGTGGATGATGATGAAGAGACTACCAATGATATATGAGATGAAAGAAACGATGAAGCTCAATCTGTGGTGTAAGAAGGCAGTGGAATGATTATATGTTTATCAAGAATAATGTATGGTACTATGGAATAAAGAAAAATATAAGGATTGTTACACTATTTTATTTCCATGAGTTTTTGAAAGTATATGATAAATGGTACTGGTAACCATGAAAGGTTATTCAAATATTTTTTTGGAAGGTAGATAATATGTGCATAATGAAATGATTAGAATATAATGAGGTGTTTGATAGTATTAATGAGCTCATGACTAGTATAAGGACAATGTGATATCATGGTTTGAGTATACATAATTTTGGGATTTTGGTATGTGAAAAGAGTTAACTTTTGACGAAATTCATGTTTTCACTAATGTTCAATAGGTACACATGTTTCAAGAGAATACATGATTAAGGAATTCACATGATTGGAATGTGACCAACATGATATATATATCTTATGATATACGGGCGATAAATGATTTTATTCAATGCTTGGTAGATGACCTTTCTAGTAATCATTTTATTTATATTATGATAGTGGACAGAAGTATTTTGGATAAACCTAAAGATTGGAATCGATTAAGTTAGACATCAGATAATATTTTTTTAGACAAGAACTTTTTGATATTATTTTTTGGAAATTTATAATAGCATATTTTTAGGAAAATTACATCTCGTAGGATAGGCGAAAAACCATCACGTCGGACAAGGATACGGGAATCAAACCCACAATCGAAGTGTAACAGTCCTTTATCACCTACCACTGGCCTACCGAAAGTCCCTGGTTAGTAGAAACTAGTTTTAATTTATTATGCGCTATGATAGATGAAGTATAAATACATTTTTGGAATCATATACGATTAACAACACCATATGTGGACTTATGTATATTTGATAACTTTTTCTAAACTTTTGTTTGAGACAGATGGAATGACTCATCATTCTATCACATGATCTGCTAACACTTCACGAATGAAAAATTCAACTTCATTTCATTAAGAGATAAAATGGAAAATGTTCATGGCACAAACAACAGTGTGATTATACCAAAATCAAGTAAGTATTTTTTTAATTCAAAAAATTATTCATCCTTAGGGAAATGACCATGAAAAGAAAAAATGTTTTCCTAGTGCTCTCACATCTGATAAATCATATGGTACCTTAGGTAATCACATATTTTTGGCTTTGTGATTGATGGATTTTTCATATCCATGTTCTCTACGACTCTTCATCCAAACATGATGGTTAGATTTCTCTTCAATATCCATATTTTCACATATGTGGAAACCTAGTGATGAGTTAATTTGGGTAACTGTTACATTTCTTAATTTACTATTTAAAATTATGTTTTAGTATTCCTTTTTACGATGTGGGTTTCTATGAATGAAAATTTCAATTAGTAAATGATTTATAACCCTAATGAGTTTCGAGGGCGAAATTCATTTTAAGGGGGGGGGGGTAGAATGTGACACGCTGAGATTTTATGAGATATATTCTATTAAATTTCTTTGATGTATTCTATTGTACTCTACACCAAGATTGGCTAGTACTATACGCAACACCGTATTAACTTGCAGTATATGCAATAGTATTCTTGGCTCGTGTTACACACAATATCAAGTTCGTTTTGTGGAAATCATTCTACGCAACATTAAGTTTAGATTTTGTTTAATGTATAAATAAACTACATTTTGATTATATTATACGCAACACCAAAGGTAGCTTTCACTACACGCATCCCTGACTTGGCTTGCATTACACACAATCAAAACCTTATTCCATAGCGTTTGTAGTACGCAATACTGAGTTTCACTAAACGAGATATTATTATAATATTATTATGAACTAGCCATTATGAATAGTAATACCCACTTTTTTAAATTTTATAAATTTTATCTTTCAAAATGGGAATTATTTTTGTATTCAGAATATTGAAATTAGCCTAGGGTGAATTTTTGGTATTTTTCTGAGAACTTTAAATTTTTGATGAATATTGAAAACACTGGGTTACTATTTAAAAACTGAGTTTTTATTTAAATAATTATTTACTTTATTTAAATTTATTTTAGGTCAAAATTGATAAATAATACCTATATAAGTTCAATGTAATTCATTGGAGTCATTTTATGATAATTTGAGATATATAATAATTGTATTGAACATTTCACCGTCTTTTACCCACCTCCTAGGAGAATTTTCAAATTTACATAAAACTTAATTTTACCGCTTCTGTGAGTGGAATTTCAAAAATCTGAGAGACACTGTTAATATCAAGGAGTAAAATGTGGTTCAATAAGATAAAAATAATATTTGGTGAATAGTAACTTCATAATTTTATTTTCCACAGTTAAAGGTAAATAGGGAAATTAAGGGTAAAAATGATATTATTATCACCCTAGCACATGTCCTAATTCTATTGGATAAGTGTAATTCGACAAAAAACAACCATAGGAATAAAATATTACCCTTTAGGTCCCCTTGAATTAGATTAGTATATTTATTATTAATTTATTTAAAGAAGAGTTAAAAGAGTTAAAATCAATGTTTAATAACAAAAACATTTTTAATATTGGGTTATCCATAAGATATATTCGACTATAAATATTAATTAGAAAGATAAAAGTATTTTATATATAATCTTATTTTATTTATAATTTTTAGACATTAAATAATTTAATTTATTTATGAAACAATGATGATGAACTAATTACCTTATTAATGAAATATTAACATAATTGATATTATAAATACCTAAATAAATGTAATTTGAGACTTTTTATGGATTCCACTAATCTATATGTTAATATAGAATGTTAGTATTAATTTAATTATTGTTTTTCTAACTAATCATGCTGTTATGATTTTCAAAAAAATAAATTACCAAATAGTGTGAAAATTGACATAAAATAGTTTTTAAAACAAATATTATATTATTAATTGAAATTCTATTCATAAAAATCTAAGGTTCGGAAAAATGACTTTGATAAAGTTATGGATTTTAATAATGAACCACATGTCATTCGTTTGGTAGTTTATAGTATGCTTATTAACCATATATTGTAAGAAAACAATAAGACACAGTAAAAGTTAAATTATTTAACTTAGAGTTAAATCTAAATGATAAGGTTAAAATACAAAACTAATGTCACGACCCGACCCAACGGTGCTCGATCCAAGACTCCCCAACCCCGCCTCTAAAAGGCCAGGGGCTGGAAACTAGTACTGAGTAGGCTATCACACACATGGGAGGCATTAGCCTAAGGTACCTATACACACGCACCCACAAACACCTCTATGCAAAAGTGAAGAGACACAGAAAACTGAAACATAAATGAATGCATACAATCTATCCCAAAGCAGAGTACATCATAAGTAAAAAAGGGAAAAAATGTCCTGCCAAAAGTAAACTACAAATGTGCATCCAACCTGCTCTAAAGAAGGGTAACACTGCCACAAACTCCCGCTGAAAATCTCCCTCGGGACCGCACCGGTAAACACCCCAGTCAATCTAGCTCACTCAGCTCCACCTGCTCCGGGTCCTCCTGGGACTCCGTCGAAGGGCTTGTGGTCTTCCCAAGACACAAACATGTGCGGGCAAAGCCCATGCAGGGGTGAGTATAAACATACTCAGTAGGCACCCCAGAAACCCAAAACCAAAGAGAGCAACTGAAAGGTAACGGTCGGCTCATCCTAGCCAGAGGGAACCTAGATGAGAGGGAAACTCTATGTCATGACCATCCTCCTCCAAACATAACTTGTCAGCTCAGATTAGGTGTATTCTCATACATACACCTTGAACAATACAGAAATACTCATCTCACGCAACAGGCCACCTGAGGTACCGACCTCAACACCAGCAACGGTTCACAACCAGAAGAGAACACTTCACAAACACTGTCATCCCAGATAACACTCATCCAAAAGATACACTCCATCGGGTTTCTCAAAAACCTCTCAGATGCTCACCTGAGAGATTACTCTCATTGGGTACAGTCATTGAGGAAAACTCGCTGAAACAACATAACCACCAAACTCCTCGGATAGGGGATCACTCCTAGGGTCCTCTAGGGGATACCAGAACCCACTCTGGTAGACAAAGATCTCAAAGATAGGGGATCACTCCCAAGGTCCGCTGGGGGATACCACAACCTGATCTGGCATTCTATAATTCCCTGACCCCAGTTACCCAGAGTCGGTGCATTATTACATAACATTGGCTTGATCACAAGAAAGATCACGTCTCGAAAGACCGATTAGTGTAGTAGCCTTGGAATAACTAGATACATTAATAAAGTTTACATTATATCTTAAAATGTAAACTACAACAACATAGTTTCCATATTCCACACTCATATCCCCACATACTATCCCAGTAGGTCATTCATAAATTACTTCTTCACATCTTGGGAAAAAATAAAACATTGAAAGGGGTGATCTCAAATACCTAGTAAGGATAATAACATAGTGGGATCTTTCATAAATAAGAATAAACATTTAAGGCAATGTATAACTAAAAAAAAATCCTGTTAAACTTGAAATTCAACATAATATGGCAGAAATAAAATTAAATAATTCCATTTACTTATTCACATGGATATTCTACTAACAGAATAATCACATGCAATATCAATAACCACTTTCATAATGATGGAATTCATAATGTCAGACTACCATAACCCCATAGCCAAGGCCTTGTGCCAAGACTAAAAATAAGATTTTGTCAAGGCCTTGTTCCAAGACACCAGTTTACCTCATGAGACTTACCAATGCATCGAGGAGCTATAACAAGCTCCACTCGTCACTTATTCAGTCCAATGCATTCCTCATATGAACTGGTTTAAACATAACATACACATTCGTATCAAAACTAGCATACTAAATGTCAATACTTTCTTCATAAACCATGAATGGTATAAAAATAATACATCCACCGTCTAAAATATCACAAAACCATCAATACAATAAGGAAGTTTTTTATCATAATAATTAAATATCAAATAAGTTAAAAATCCATCAAAAGATGTTGACATATATGAAATCAAAACTATTTGAGAGAAATATCTCTTTTTTTGAAATCATTTAAAAGTCCCATAATTATTAAATAAAATGTTTAATTTGAAAATATTCTTATAATATTGTAATTAAATATTCAAAAGTTTTATAATGGCGGAAATAGCCATACCCACGGTATAAGTTAAAAAACATTCTTACCTTAATTCTATCGAAAAGTTTAAAAGGGACCTTGCTTGGAAAACGACAAAAAGATTCCATTATAAACCTCTTATAAAAAGTAAAACAAGGGTATAAATGACTTTTAATCATATACTAGTAAATAGTAAAAATGTTTTGAAATACATTTTTAAGAGACATGGATGTGGATGATAAAGATGTCCCAGTAGATTATTATGTATAAACAACCTCGGATAATGAAGAGATTGCGAAATAAACCCTTACCTTGTACGTTTCCATGGTTGGGGAAGGTTAACCTCCTGTATAATTGTTAAATAATTGTTATTAAATTATAAAATATTCATATACATTAATATGATATCCTATATGATCTTTTAACATTTCTTTGTTAATAACATCTTAATATTATTGTCGTTTCGAGTGTTAACTTACTCATTTTATTTTATATGTTTTGTTACATAAGCCATGTTTGTTATAGATAGGTTGTATATTATTCATATCCAGAATGATATTAAGTCCTTAAAAATTATAATTAATCATCAAATAAGAATTAGACTTGAATGGATACGATGGGGAATGAATCGCATTGTGTTCATGGAGAAAATAGTCCTTACATACGCACGAGAGACAATATCATTATTTTGATATTAAAATAATATTTAATTGGATGGTATATCATATATAAAGAATCATTATAATGTTATATTTATTATTTACATGAATTACACATCATTATAATACCCATCCAAATAATAATGTTTTGAATAACAATTACACCACGACGTGGAGACGGTAAGTCGTACGTACAAACATATGGTGACATGTCATTCAAAGGATAGATAGAATACTGAAATAAGGCTATAACATGTTTATAATGACATAAAAGTATATATAATATTCTGTAGTTATTATTTTAGAATGGTAATATCAAATAAAGAAGAAGTGGAAGAAGAAAAGAACTTGAAAGAGGGTGGTGAAAACATTACCTCTTCTTCGGGTTCTTCCTTTTGTTTTGATCAAAAGCACACTTTAGGATGGAATTATGACTAAACGAAGGCCTCTAGGATGAAGTGAGGTAAGTTTAGGGAGTATTTGGGCAGGGTTTGGCCGAACCAAAAGGCTTTTAAGGTGTGAATAAATTAGAAGTGGGAGTGCCCTTTTATAAGAGGGGTGAGGGGCACCTTTGGAAAAGCTAGAAATATTATTTTATAATAAATCCATATTCAGTTTCTAATGGCTCCAAAGTGGATTATTTTAATTTTCATTTGTGGATGGGCCTAAAACCACTCAACCAATAGGTTTTAGATAGGTTTGGGTCATTATATTAACCATATTGTTTAGTTTTAAATCTAAGTTAATTAGTTTGACACTTACCATGTCTCTTTGTATTTTTATATTATATAGTTAATAAACTTACTATATACCTCCAAGAGGCACCCAAGTGTTCCATTAATGATACACCTATCATGATATAAGTCTCTTTTTTGAACCTTAGATTTTTAGGAATTTAATATTAATTAATAATATAATATTTGTTTTAAAAACTCTTTTATGTCAATTTTGACACTATTCAATAATTGATTTTTGATAAAGTCGTAAAAACATTATTAATTCGAACCAAATTCATTTAAGAAATACTATAATTTCATATTAAGAAATATAATTCATTTATCTCATCAAAACGTTCAAATTATATTAATTTTAACATTTATAATACCAATTATTTGATTTTTTCATTAATAATGAAAATACTGCATCATTATTGTGTCATAAATAATATTAATTATTATCTATATAAAAATTATAAAAAAATACCATTATGTAGGAAATATTTTTATCTTTCTAATGAATGATTATAGTCAAAAATCAAACATATATAACCGAATTTAAAAATTGTTTTTCTAAAAGATATATGCTTTTGTCATTTTTGTAATTATTATAACTTAATTAAAATAAAGGGTCCCTATCACCTGGAAGTGGCTCCATGGGGTCCCTAAATCGACCCAAATATGCCCATTTTTGGACATGTATCCTCTAATAAGGTTAGGACAAGTTTTAGGGTAATTTAGTATTATTATAATATTTTTTTAACACTTATTTACCGGATTTACCTTTTAACCATGGTAAATAAAATATTTTCCGAAGTAATTATTCAAAATGTATAAAAATAAAAGATACATATTTAAAAAATTTGGAAATCCTGATTCCAAATATGGAATCCATTTTTCCAAATTCAAAACAAAGATGTGGATGAAATTAATTTAAAATTAATTCCGGTTGTTAAAACAAAAAAGCGTGTTTTTAAAAGATAATAACTATCAAAAGATTGACACTTGTTCATGTCTGGTTTAATTGTGAAATTATGTAAAATGTACAAAATTGTATTTAATGGTAAAATTATATTCTTAATATAAATTGAAACCACTCAAATTCGTAAATTATCTTTATTAATTATTTTGATTAAAAAATTTGTTTTTAATTAAAATTTAGTAATTTTCACTATTCATCAAAATATAAATGTTATCCGAAAAGTTCCAAAATTTTACCCTAGGATAATTTCGATATTATGAATCCAAAAATGAAGTCAATTTTGAGAGATAAAATTTATAAAATTTCAAAAAGTGGGTATTACTATTCATAACGGCTAGTTTGATTGGTTGTGGTGTGTGTTGGAACTCGAAGTTGCTTACAACAAACGCTACTGTATTATTCAAAGAGAAGCGTACCGTGGAAGCTTGGGGTGTTACATTCTCCCCTCCATCAAATAATTTGGTACTCGAAATTTCTAGAATATTACTGCATAAAAATACTCGGGTGGTTCTTCATCATAAGTTCCTTGGGTTCCCATGTTGCCTCTTCCATTTTATGGTTTCTCTATAGAACTTTTACCAGACGAGTCGTCCGATTTTGCAGCACTTGTTCTCTCGTATCAAGAATTCTGATGGGCTCTTTACAATAAGACAGATCGGGTTATAGTTCTAATTCCCCATAGGTGAGTAGATTCGTTGGGTCAGGCATGTAATTCCTCAATAGTGATATGTGGAACACATTGTGAACTTTGGAGAGACTTGGCGGCATTGCCAAACGGTAAGCTAAAATCCCAATTCGTTCTAGAATTTTGAAAGGTTCGATGAACCTAGGACTCAATTTATGATTCTTACCAAAATGTATAACACCCTTCCATGGAGATACCTTCAGGAAAATATGATCACCGACTTGAAATTCCAAATCCTTCCTTCGATTATCGGCATAGCTCTTCTGCCTACTTTGAGAGGATTTGATATGGTTTTGTATTACCTTACCTTTTCAATCGTTTCCTCCACCAGTTCTAGGCCTACAAGTTTTCTTTCTCCAATGTCATCCCAACAGGTTGGTGTGAGACATCTCTTTCTTTATAATGCTTCATATGTTGCCATCCAAATACTTGAATGGAAGCTATTGTATAGGAAAATTCTACCAAAGGTAAATATTGATCCCACATACCCTGAAAGTCTAGTGAGCCTAATCTCAACATGTCTTCTAAGGTTTGAATAGTCTGTTCTGATTCTCCATCTATTTGAGGGTAGTAGGAAGTTCTCAAATGAAGTTCAATATCCAAGGCTTTATGAAGACTTTTCCAAAATCTTGATGTAAAATGGGGATCACGATCAGAAACAATCGATAGGGGTACTCCATGAAGTCTCACAACTTCATTAATATATAGTCTTGCTGGCCTTTCAAGTGGTAAATCTTCCCTTATAGAAAAAAAATGTACTGACATGGTAAGACGATAAAAAATGACCCATATTACATCGTTCTTTCTAGGAGTCTTTGGTAGCCCCATGAAGAAGTCCATTGTAATATTATCCCATTTCCACTCAGGTATGGGAGGAGGTCGCAATACTCCACCAGTCTATTGACTTCCAGCTATCATTTGATGAAAAACCATACATATTGACACAAAATCAACAATCTCCCTCTTCATGTTGTCCCACCAAAAATGTTCCTTCAAATATCTATACATTTTGGTGCTCCCAGGGTGTATAGAGAAATTGGAACTATGAGAATCATCTAACAATTCCCTTTTTAGATCATGTATATTGGGAACACAATGTCTCTTAACGATTTTTAAAGTTCCTTATTCAAACACAAAGTCTTTCAATCTCCCATCATTCACAGCATTAATCTTCTTCTGAAACTCTTCATCATCATTTTGTGAACTCTTTATTCTTTATAGTAAAGATGGATTGGAATCCATTTTAAAAATAATTGATATATCATATTCCATGGTGATTCCCATATCCAACATTACTAGATCCATAAAAATAGCATCCCTTTCAATTCTCACCATGTTCAAAACTCCATGATCTTTTCTTCTCAAAGAGTCTGCCACCTTATTTTCCTTCACCTGGTGGTAGTGTATCGTGAAATCATAATCCTTGAGTAGTTAAGGTCATCGTCTTCCCTCATGTTGAGTTCTTTTTGTGAGGAAATATACTTCAAACTATTATGATCAGTATAAATCTCACATTTTTAACCATAGAGATAGTGCCTCCATATCATCAAAGCAAAGATCACAGCTTCTAACTCAAGATCATGAGTAGGATAGTTTTGCTCATGAATTTTCAACTGTCGTGATGCATAGGCAATAACCCTATCATTCTGCATAAGGACACAACCATGTCCTTTCTTCGATGAATCACTATAAATAACGTACCCATCATTCCCTGATGGTAGAGTCAATATAGGAGAATTGACTAATATTATCTTCATCACTTCAAAACATTCTTCAAACTCTTTTGTCCAAACAAATTTAACCCCCTTATGTGTGACCTTTGTTAATGGGTTAGCTAATCGGGCAAAATTATGGATGAAATGTTGATAATAATCTGCTAAACCAATAAAACTGTGTACCTCAGTTATACTCGTCAGTGCAGGCCATTCATGGATTTCCTTGGTCTTAGAAGGATCAACAGAGATTCCATCTTTAGAGACAATATGGCCAAGAAAGGAAATCTCTAGAAGCCAGAATACACACTGGCTAACCTTCGCATATAATTCATGTCTTCTCAGAGTCTTCAGGATAATGCGCAAGTGATTTTCATGATCTTCATATCTTTTGGAGTATACCAAGATATCATCAATAAATACCACCACAAATTCATCTAGATATTCCTTGAAAACTCTATTCATTAGATCCATGAATACAGAGGGCACATTAGTCATCCCAAAAGGCATTACCATAAACTCGTAATGCATGTACCTGGTTTGAAACGTTGTCTTCGGAATGTCTTCCTTCTTCACACACAACTGATGGTATCCAGACTGATGGTCAATCTTTGAAAATTATTGAGCTCCATGCAGTTGGTCAAATAAATCATCAATGCGAGGTAGGGGATACTTGTTCTTTATTGTTATATCATTAATCTCCCTGTAGTCGATACATAACCTCATAGATCCATCTTTCTTTTTAACAAAAAGAATAGGGGATCCCCAAGGAGAAACACTAGGGTGAATAAATCCTTTAGTAATCAATTCCTCTAGTTGTTTCTTTAGTTCAACTAATTCCACAGTGGCCATTCTATAAGGGGTATTCGATATAGGCCTTGATCCAGGAATTAAATCAATGGAAAACTCAACTTCTCGTTCTGGAGGATGTCCAGGTAAATCTTCGGGAAACACATCTAAATATTATTTCACAACATGTACATACACTATTTGAACATTCCTTCCCTCACCCACACTCATTTCATTCTCTTTCTCCCCAATAATTTAATTTAGTTGAGCTACTGGGGGTGGATCTAGATAAAAATTAGGTGGTGATGATTCTGCTGTAAAGATAAGGTGTTCCTTATCATCATCATAAAAAATCGTAACCCCATTCTTCTTATAATAAATATTCACATCATAGTTCGAATGTCAATCCATACCGAGGATTATATCAAACTCAATCATAGTTATGATGATGATATCAGTGGATAAAGAACATTTATTTTCTCTAATGGGGACTGATTCACAAAACATTGTTGCATTGATACTTCCCTTAGGAGTTTTAATTGACAAATCCCTTGTTAAATACAATTAAAAATATCTAATTTTCTCAGAAAACTGGGAAGATATGAAATAATGTGATGATCCAAAATCAAATAATGCATTTTCTAAACTTGAGGAAACCAATAAATTACCTGCCACCACGTCTTTCGGAGCTTCTACCTCAGCAGTAGTGATAGCATAAGCTTGCCCTTGATCCCTTAGTCTTTTCTGAGGTAAGTTCCCCTAAAGCTTCAGACATTCATTTTCATAATGTCCCATCTCCCTGCAATTGTATCATTGGACATTCCTAGTTTCCTTCTTCCCCTTGAAATCACGAGCTTGGTGTCCTTTTTCCCCACACTTGTAACAGACTCCCATTTCTTTTAAGCAAGTACCAGGGTGATTCTTCCCACATTTACCACATGATGGATATTCAACCTTTCCCTAATTCCCCTTATTTTCCATTCCTAGATTGATCAGTAGATCTCTTCTTCTCTTTCATTTCTTTAAAGTCATTAGACTTAGAGAATTATTTTTCTATCTTGATAGAACATGAGACAATGTCTTCGTAAGACGAGAAAGATTGTGAGACTAATGCTCTATAGAAAAAATGTTTTAACCCATCAAATAAATGATCAATCTTACTTCTTGGGTTACGTATCTAATCTCTAACATACCTTGCTAACCTCGTAAAGATAGCCTCATACATTGCGACATTCTCATCCTCTTATCTCAGACTCAGAAATTGCCTTTCCATATCTGCTCGATGGTCACAAGGAAAGTATTTTTCTAAAAAAAAGATCTTTGAACTCCCTCCATTCCACATTTGAAAATTCATATTCTTCATTCGTGTTTTGAATCAATTACCACAATTGATCAGCATCTCCGGTGTGGCGGTAAACTTCCATGATAACTTTTTCCCTTTCGCTACTCCCCAAAGCCTGAAATATTTTCTATAGGAATTTTTCCATTGCTCAGATACTAATGGATTTGTACTCCCATTGAATGTTGGTGGTTGCTGCCTCATGAATAGATCTAACATTGATCTTGAACGCTATGAATCAGGGTGCTCCATATGGGTAAGGTTATTATTCATAACCTGAGTGAGTTGTCCCAGTATGGTGATTAGTTGATCAGCACCAGTTGCATCACCAGGTCCACTATAATTATCTTGAGCCGGAGGGAAATCCATACATGGAGTGCGTACATTGATACGGTTACCATTTCTTCCACTAGGCGCCATTTTTAAACAATGGCATAAACTAGATCAGTTTATGAATCAAAATACATAATTCCATACTTATAAAACTCTTAACATAAATTGAACTATTTACGTATATAATCCATAATCATAAACATTTTTTCTTTGAGAAGTATATACTCATAATCCTTTCATAATGATTTGTAAATAAAATGAGAGTTATCTTAAGCATATCCCCCGGGAGTGTCGTAACCAAGAGTGCAGCAAGGCCCATTGTCGTGCACTGGTTCCCGTTCGAGTCTAGCTCAAAACAGTGTTTTTGGGTTTTAGCCCTAGGTACATCTATTCCCGAGCCGCCTCTACCTGCTCGTATTGAGACAAGGATTTATTTCTTGGAAAACTCAAAAAATATCTACAATACAAAAATTCTAGGAAGTTCTTATATACTAATCCTCAAATTCCATCTTAAATCAATGTTCTATAATAAGAGTTTTTCTAAATATAGCATCCAAGGTTTGTACTAAAATTCCTCTGATACCAACTGTAATGCCCTGACCACAGTTACCCAGAGTCTTTACATTATTATATAACATTGTCATGATCACAAGAAAGATCATGTCTCGAAAGGCCGATTAGTTTAGTAGCCTTGGAATAAATAAATACATTAATAAAGTTTACATTACATCATAAAATGTAAACTACAACAACATAGTCTCCGTAGTCCACACTCATATCCCCACATACTATCCCAACAAGTCATTCATAAATTACTTCTTCACATCCTGGGAAAAAACAAAACATTGAAAGGGGTGATCTCAAATTCCCAGTAAGA
This sequence comes from Viscum album, assembly GCA_963277665.1. Classification (NCBI taxonomy): domain Eukaryota; kingdom Viridiplantae; phylum Streptophyta; class Magnoliopsida; order Santalales; family Viscaceae; genus Viscum; species Viscum album. The sequence continues at coordinate 5,022,433 of OY728136.1, forward strand.
ATAACATTATAGTGGAAATTTTCATAAATAAGAAAAAACATTTAAGGAAATGTATAACAAAAAAGCCTTTTAAACATTAACTTCATCATAATATGGAGAAAATAAAATTAAATAATTTCATTTACTTATTCACATGGATATTCTACTAACCGAATTATCACATGCAATATCAATAACCACTTTCATAATGATGGAATGCATAATGTCAGACTATCATGACCACATTGCCAAGGCCTCATGCCAAGACTACAAATAATATTTTGTCAAGGATTTGTGCGAAGACACAAGTTTGTCTAATGAGACCAATTGATGTATCGGGGAGCTATAGCGTGCTCCACCCATCACTTATTAAGTCCAATGCATTCCTCATATGAACAGGTTTAAACATAACATAAATATTCGTATTAAAACTAGCATACGAAATGTCAATACTTTCATCACAAACCCTGAATGGTATAAAAATAACACATCCACAGTCAAACATATCACAAAACCATCATTACAATATGGAAGTTTTGTATCATAATAAATAAACTTCAAATAAGCTGAAAATCTATGAAAGGATGTTGACGTAGATGAAATCATAACTATTTGAGAGAAATATCTCTTTTTTTGAAATCATTTAAAAGTCCCATAATTATTAAATAAAACATTTACTTTGAAAATATTCTTATAATATTATAAGCGATGCTTCAAAAATTTTATAACGGCTGAAAATATCTGCACCCGCCGTATAAGTTAAAAAAGAATTCTTATCTTAATTCTTTCGAAAAGGTTAAAAGGGACCTTGTTTGGAAAACGACGAAAATATTCCTTTATAAACATCTTATAAAAAGTCATACAATGTTATAAATGACATTAACCCATATTCTATTAAATGGTAAAAAAAATTTGAAATACATTTTTAAGAAACATGGATGTGGATGATAAAGAAGTCCCAGTCGATTATTACTTTTCAACAACCTCCGATAATGAAGAGATTGTGAAATAAACCCTTACCTTGTAATTTTCCTTGGTTGGGATAGGTTAACCTTCTGTATATTGGTGAAATAATTTTAATTAAATTATAAATGAATAATATACATTAATATGATATCATATATGATCTTTTAACATTTCTTTGTTAATAATATCTTAATATTATTGTCGTTTCGGGTGTTAACTTACTCATTTTATTTTATATTTTTTGTTACATAAGCCATGTTTGTTATGTATAGGTATTATCTTATTCATATACAGAATGATATTAAGTCTTTAAACATTATTATTAATCATAAGATGATAATTATTCTTGAATGGATACGATAGGGAATGAATCTCATCGCGTTTGTGGAGACAGTAGTCCTTACTTACGCACGAGCGACAATATCATTATTTTGATATTAAAATAATATTTAATTGGATGGTATATCGTATATACAGAATCATTATCATGTTATGTTTATTATTTACATGAATTAAAAATCATTATTATACCCGTCCAAATAAAAATGTTTTGAATAACAATTACACCACGACGTGGAGACGGTAAGCCGTACGTACACACGTATAAAGACATGTCATTCAAAGGATGGATAGAATACTGAAATATGGTTATAAAATGTTTATAATGACATATATGTATATATAATATACTGGATTTATTATTTTAGAATGGTAATAACAATGAAAGAAGAAGTGGAAGAAGAAAGGAACTTGAAAGAGGGTGGTGAAAACATTATATCTTCCACGGGTTCTTCCTTTTTATTTGATCAAAATGACTCCTTATGTTGGATTTATGACTAAATGAAGGAATCTAGGATTAAGTGAGAGAAGTTTATATAGTATTTGGGTAGGGTTCGGCCGAACAAAAAGGCTTTGATGGTGTGAATTAATGAGAAGGGGGAGTGCCCTTTTATAAGAGGGGTGACGGGCACCTTTGGAAAATCTAGAAATATTATTTTTTAATAAATTCATATTCGGTTTCTAATGGCTCCAACGCCTTTTATTTAAATATTAAGGTGGTGATGGGTTGAAAACCACTCAAACAATAGGGTTTGTATAGGTTTGGGTCAATATATTAACCTTATGTTTTAGTTTTAACTCTAAGTTAATTAGTTTGACACTTACCATGTCTCTTTGAATTTTTATATTATATATTTAATAAACATACTATATACCTCCAAGAGCCTCCCAAGTGGTCTATTAATGATACACCTATCATGATATAAGTTTCTTGGCCGAACCATATATTTTTATGAATTTAATATCAATTAATAATATAATATTTGTTTTAAAAACTCTTTTATGTCAATTTTTACACTATTCAATAATTGATTTTTTTAAAGTCTTAACAACTTTATTAATTCAAAAAAAATTCATTTAAGCAATAATATAATGTCATATTAAGAAATAAAATTCTTGTATGTCATTAAAACTTTCAAATTATATTAATTTTATCATTTATAATATCAATTATTTAATTATTTCATTAATAAGGAAAATACTGCATCATTATTGTGTCATAAATAATATTAATTATTAACTGAATAAAAATTATAAATAAAATACAATTATGTAGAAAATATTTTTATCTTTCTAATGAATATTTATTGGCTTAAAATCCATCATATATAACCCTATGTAAAAATTATTTTTCAAAAGGATATATGCTTATTTCATTTTTGTATTTATTTTAACTTAATTAAAATAAAGTATCCCTATCACCTACAAGTGGATCCATGGGGTCCAAATATTGACCCTAATATTCCCATGGTCGCAAATGTGTCCACTAATAAGGTTTTGACACGTTTTAGGGTAATTTAGTGTTATTATGATATTATTTTTTAACCCTTATTTACCGGATTTACCCTTTAACCATGGTAAATAAAATATTTACCAAAATAATTATTCGAAATGTTTAAAAATAAACGATACCGATATACACAATTTGGACATCCTGATTCAAAATATGGAATCCATTTTTCCAAATTCAAAACACAAAAGTGGTAGAAATTAATTTAAAATTAATTCCCGTTGTTAAAACAAAAAGCGTGTTTTTAAGAGATAATAACTATCACAAGATTGACACTTGTTCATATCCGATTTAATTGTGAAATTTTGTCCAATGACAAAAATTGTATTAAATGGTAAAACAATATTATAAATATACTTTAAAACCACTCAAATTCATAATTTATCACTATTAATTATTTCGATTAAAAAAGTTGTTTTTAAATAAAATTTAGTAATTTGCACTGTTCATCAAAATAAAAATGTTATTCAAAAAGATCCAAAATTTAACCCTAGGATAATTTTGATATTATGAATTCAAAAATGAAGTTAATTTTGAGAGATGAAATTTATAAAATTTCAAAAAGTGGGTATTACTATTCATAACGGCTAGTTTGATTGGTTGTGGTGTGTGTTAGAACTCAAAGTTGCGTATAACACATGTTACTGTATTATTCAAAAAGAAGTGTACTACGGAATCTTGAGGTGTTACACATTCATAGATATCATAGATAGGGGATTACTCCCAGGATCCTCTAGGGGATACCACAACCCGATCTAGCGCTCAGTAGAAGCACGTCACTCAGATAGAGGATCGTCGCCCATATAAAGGTGGTCACGATGATACCAGAACCCTATCAGGTACAACTCTCAATATAGGGGATGGTATACCGATGATGCCACAGCCCTACTGAAACCACACGCTAAGTAGGGGATCACAAAACCAATGATACCGCAACGCTACTATACACCTTATGTTGAGTAGGGGATCGTATACCCGACGATGCCACAACCCTACTGAGTACGACACACCATGTAGGGGATCATAATCCTGATGATGCCACAACCCTATGGGGTTAACCTGCTAGATAGGGTATCAAGGCCCATGTATAAAGGGTCACAGCGATCCCAAGAACCCGATCTAGGGTAGCGATGCAAGAGGATCCCACTCCGGCACACCGGAGGGATACCACAATTCTTACAGATTAAACATCCCATCGAGAGGATCACAAGCCTACACTATGGTGGTGATGCCGCGCAAACTCTCGTAGGAACGAACGAAGGGAGTACCCTCAACCACTGTTGGTCCAAACGTCACTAACCCGAGCCACCTGCCACAATGCCACACCGCGCACCTCCAAGGCTGATACCAATGTCACCATCACGATCCATGTGGAAAAACACACAGGATAGGCTACTTACTCGCCCAAAAAGGACTACCGGTGAAAAATCACTATTCACAGTAGCTAGCCTGTGCGGGGCCCCCACAACGATCCCAAAACTCATCAAGCGGATCTTACCACGATGATCCCCTCAGAAAAATCACATGGAATCGACTACTCGTACGTCTGAAACGGACACCCAGTGAAAAATGCACTATTCACCCAAGCCAGCTCGGGCGGGGCCCACACCTCGATCCCGAAACACATCGAACGAATCACGCAATTTTTATCCTCTCGGAAAACACACAGGATCATCTATTTATTTGACCGAATCTGACACCCGACGGAAAAGTCACGTTTTCTCGTAAACACTAGAACCCAGCGTTGTGGGGCCCAGACCATGTTCTCGGTCCCAACACCTGATAACCATCTCGAAAAGTCCTTTGTACCATCAGAGTCACAACTCCACAGATGGCACGTCAAATGGACAATCCAGGAAAAAGTTACGGCCGATCAAAGTCGAGTAATACATAAATTATTATTCTTATTCGACGTTTTGTGACCCCGGGCCAGGGACCCAGCCGGAAAAAAACCTGAATTTATCCCAACAGTTCCCTCTCAATCCCTGGGTCGCGTCGCTGCAGACGGCACGTGAATCAGACCATTGTATTGCACAAAATGGTGGTTTTTAGAACCCCCGGTCAAAACTGGGTAAGACCGGCCCCACTGGGCCGGTTCGGGCGGCGGCCCTCCACAGCGGCGTGGCCCGTGCTGCCATGGGAATATTGCACTGCCACACTGGGTGGCGCGCCGTCACACACCGGGCGACGGCGGTCGCCTCACTGGGTCGGCCCCCATCCACCGGCGGATCTTCCGCGGACCGCTGAGAGCTCCCTGGCGGTCTGTTTTGTGATCAAGAGACATCTGCGCGACCCTCGGGAACCGATCTACACTGCTACGACTTCAATTTGTAGAAAACCCATCAAAAATGGGATTGGAGTTTAAAATTCCAATCCACCTAGCTTGGGGGTGATACGTCGACGTTCTGCCTGAGATCTGCGCTCCAGAGGATCCACTGCATGCTGTTGGAATGTCCACCGTCGAAATCCAAGCTCGTGGGTGTTTTGTTTTCTCGATTAGGTGGATCAGCGGTGAATAATGGAGAAGAACACCAAGAGGAATGATATTTGGGGGGGGGGGTGCTGATATTTATTTCTGTTCTAGAAAAATATCTGTCGCCCATCAGCGCCAAACCCGCCTCGGACCCGACGCCCGATGGAAAGAAAGGTAAGGTCGCCTCTAGGGTAAATGCTACATTATGAAGGAAATGGTGGACTCAGAGTTTCCATCCGAGACTTCATTCAGAAGTTACTCGAGCCGACGCTCGTACACTAACTGTTCCATTTATTAATGAAAACGCCCCTGGTGGCGTTTCTCACCGCAGGCTCGCGCCCACAAACTTTACACCTCTTCTAGGGTAAACAGAACATTCTGAACACAACCGTGCCCTCAAATTCCCATTATGAGATACCTTTTAGGAGATATAAAACCCCTCCATGTGCATAGAATAAAATACATAATATTTTTATAAAATTAATTCCGGGCACACCGAGCTTCGGAATCACACGCTGTCTTTGCACATAGCACTGGAATTATTCATAAAAATATTCCAAAGAATGATAGGGCCAAAAACTCGAGTATCTACATCCTCCCCCCTTAGAAATTTTCATCCTTGAAAATCCATAAGCACATGGAATGCGACTGGACTCGCAACTGGATCTCCCACACCAGCGAGTTTGCCAACAAACACCCATGCCTGAACACATAAGTCAAATGGACTCATCATCAACAACTAAACACTATCCACTTTCACTACTGGAAACATGATCTTTCCCAACACTTCTATACCAAAGGATTGTAAAAACCGTTGGTATAGCTACCATTTCCAACGGTTCACCAAAACCGTTGGGAAAGGTCACTCTTTCCAAACGGTTCTCAAGAACCGTTGGGAAAAAGCATCAAAAAAATCCAGCATTCGGCCAACTAAAGCACCTCCGACCAGAACCTATCCCAACGGTTTTGAAAACCGCTGGGAAAGGGCTATCCCAACGGCTTTCAAAACCGTTGGGATAGGTTCTTTAATTTTTTTCCAGATCCACTAACCGAGAACATTATATAAATCAAAATTTTAAAAAATTATGATAATACATATATATATTTATGAAATTATGTTTACAAAAGTGATGTTAGCTTAGTGGTTAAGTCGTACGATTTTAAACGAGGGGTCCTAGGATCAAATCCCAGTGGATGTTTTATTTTTGGAATTTATATACCAACGGTTCCATTACCATTGGTATAGATTTATTATTACCTATACCAACGGTTTTTGGAAAACCGTTGGTATAGACCTATCCCAACGGCTTACTTGGCTACGGTTCTCCAAACCGTTGGTATAGGCTATACCAAAGGTTTGGAGGCCTATACCAACGGTTCCAAACCATTGGTAAAGGTTAGTTTTCCAGTAGTGTTTGGGTGGCACTAACTCGCCCACAAAGTTTTAATCACGTCACAAAAATGCATTTCGGTGGAGGAAGGATCCCTCTTCCTCATGCATTCAAAGCACGCCGAACAACACCCACACAGGGTCTTACCAATTACCTAAACAAAAATTGATCAACCTACAGAAAGGAAAGAGTGCTCCTAAAAAGTGTCTATCAAACTACTGCAGAAAGTAGAAAAGACACAAGGTGTACCTCCATCTATCCGTGGAGATTCCGGTTCAACAACCTCTAGGGCATCCAGCTGGTCGTGCCCTCGTCCCCAAACTCCTTGAGCTCGACGTGGACCTCCTGGGGTGGGTGTTGTGGTAACTGATACCGAATACCTCCTGCTGCTGCTGCACCATCTCTGTCTCCACGTCTGTTGCCATGCGAACCTCCTTTCTCGAGACGCTGCCTCTAACAAGGTGGTCCTTCGACAGGCTCCCTCTCAGTAGCACGACGAGTCGAACCATCTCTAGCAAGATGTCCTCGACCATCGCAAGCATAACACCGCCTCTCCTGCAGCTGACCAAACTGGTCGGCGAGCCCTGTGAGCCCTAAGACTCAGATCCTCTATCCTGGGGTCGCCACCTGAAACGTCGACCACGTCCAGACCCCTGAGTCTGTCGTTAGCTACCAGATGCTGACGTCTCAGCTCTCACATGCCCAGCACTAACATGGGGAATCTGCTCAGCCAGAAATCTCTCCACCACCAATTATCACTCCAGTACTCCAGTATAGGTGGGATGGCACAAGGAAGCCACACCTGCTCGTATGTCCCTGCATAAGCCCTGTTCGAAGGTCCGAGCCCTAAATAATGGGTATGAAACCATATCCAGGGAATAGCGCGACAGGTCTGTAAACCACGCTGAGTACTCCGACAAGATCATGCCCTTCTGTCGAAGTTGTAGATGCTCTAGGATCCACACAGACCTCAGCGTCACCGGATAGAACTCTTCCCTAAAGAGTCGCTCAAACTCTGCCCAGGTGAGCGTCTCCTCGTCATTGGACTGTGTCACCAAACTCCCCCATCGCCCAGTAGAACCATGCAGAAAGCTCGCGCCTAGGACCACCATATGATCATGAGGTGTCCTCACTAGGGTAAAAACTCTGGTGACTGCCTCAAGCCATTAATCAGATGTCTGGGGGTTTGGATCACCCCGAAACCTCAAAGGTTGCTTCCTCTAGAACTCATGTAGTGGACTCATCTTGCACCCAACCTCATTTTGCACTACTCGCATAACCAGCTACTCAACAGGTGGAGGTTCAACTGGAAGACCACCTAGAGGTGCAACCTCAGAACCCGCACCCTGCTCCACAGCCTCTACAGGGGTAGGTCGTCAGCAAAATCCTGCTTCAGAACCCTCGCTGGTTGTCGTCGTGGAGTAATCCTAAAATACATTCAAGACGCACCACATTCAAAGTGTATATTTGTAGGGCTGAGTCAAGAAGGACAAGGAAAAACCCAAAAACTCAGTCCTATATGATGCATGTACCATTTGTTTCCCCTACGACCAGTGTACGAATGTCCCGAGTCTAAAGGCAGGTTATCCGAGTCCTGGTGTATGGATACGTCGGCCGCCGCACCAATACTGGAGTCCCAGGGCTGAAAGCCGAACTCGAAACATCGTAACACTATCGCTATGCAACCCAAACCAAACCTACAGCTAGACCAGCTATGACCTGAGATCCCAAAGGTGGAACCTCCTCTGATACCATCATGTCATGACCCGACCCAACGGGGCTCGAGCCGTGTCTCCCCAAGCCTGCCTCCAAAAGGCCAGGGGCTGGCGACCAGTGCTGAGTAGGATATCACACACATGGGAGGAATTAGCCTAAGGTACCTGTACACACTCACCCTCAAACACCTCCATGAAATAGTGCGGAGATACATAAAACTGAAACGTTAATGCATGCATACAATCTATCCCAAACCAAAGTACAATAGAAGTAAAAAATGGAAAAACAGGGCCTACCAAAAGTAAACCACAAAATCAAGTCCAACTTGATCTGAAGAAGCGGAACGCTGCCACAAACACCCCCCGAAAAGCTCCCTCGACACCGCACAAGTAAACACCCCGACCAATATCGCTCACTCATCTCCACCTGCTCTGGGTCCTCCTGGGACTCCATAGAAGGGCATATGGTCTGCACAAGACACAAACACGTGTGGAAAAGCCTGTGTAGGGGTGAGTATAAACATACTCAGTAGGAACCCCAAAAACCCAAAACCAGAGAGAGAAACTAAAAGGCAACAGTCCACTCATCCCAGCAATAGGGAACCTAGACGAGAGAGAAACTCTATCTCATGACCATCCTCATCTAAACACAACTAGTCAGATCATCTCAGGTGTATTCCCATACATACACCTTGCATAATCCAGAAATACTCACCTCATGCAACAAGCCACCTGAGGTACTGACCTCAACACCAGAAACGTTTCACAACCAGGAGAGCACACTCCACAAACACTATCATCTCAGATAACACTCATCCAAGGGATACACTCCATCGGATTTCTCACAAACCTCTCAGATGCTCACCCGAGAGATCATGCTCATCGGGTACCGTCACTGAGGAAAACTCGCTGAAACGACATAACCACCAAACTCCGCGGATTGGGGATCACTCCTAGGGTCCTCTAGGGGATACCAGAACCCAATCCGGTAGAGGAAGATCTCACAGATAGGGGATCACTCCCAGGGTCTGCTGGGGGATACCACAACTCGATCAGGAATTCGTAGATCTCATAGATAGGGGATCACTCCCAGGATCCGCTGGGGGATACCACAACCCGATCTAGCGCTTGGCAGAAGCACGTCACACAGATGGAGGATTGTATCCCATATAAAGGTGGTCACGATGATACCAGAACCCTATCTGGTAAAACTCGCGATGTAGGGGATCATATACCGATGATGCCACAACCCAACCGAAACCACGCGCTGAGTAGGCGTCACATAACCAACGATACTGTAACCCTACTATACACCTCATGCTGAGTAGGGCATCATATACCCGATGATTCCACAACCCAACTAAGTACGGCCCACCGTGTAGGGGATCATAATCCCGATGATTCCACAAACCTATGGGTTTATCTAGCTAGTTAGGGGATCACCGACAGTGGATAAACAATCACAGTGATACCAAGAACCTGTTCTAGGGTAGCGATGCTAGAGGATCCCACTCCGGTCCACCGGAGGGATACCACAACTCTAACAGATTAAACATCACATCCAGAGGATCAGAAGCCTACACTAGGGTTGTGATGCCGCGAAAACCCTCGTAGGAACGAACCAAGGGAGTACCCTCAACCACTGCTGGTCCAAATGTCGCTAACCCGAGTGACCTGCCACAACGCCACAACGTGCACCTCCAAGGCCAATACCGAGGTCACCATCGTGATCCACACAGAAAAACATGTAGGATAGGCTACTCACTCGCCCGAAACTGACTACCACTAAAAAATCACTTTTCACTGTAGCTAGCACATGTGGGGCCCACACAACGATCCTGAAACTCATCAAGTGGATCATACCATGACACCCCCTTGGAAAAAACACATGGAATCGACTACTCGTACGTCCAAAACGGACACCCGGTAAAAAAGGCACCATTACCCCAAGCCAGCTCGGACGGGGCCCACACCTCATACATGAAACTCATCGAACGGATCACAAAATGGTGATCCTCTCGGAAAAACACATAGGATCAACTATATACTCGACCGAATCAGACACCCAATGGAAAAGTCACGTTTTCCCGTAAACATCAGAAGCCGGCCTCGTGGGGTCCACACCCTGTTCTCGGTCACAACACCCGAAAACCAACTCGAAAAGGCATTCATACCATTAGGGTCATAACGCCACTGACGGAACGTCAAACGGACACTCCATGAAATATTTACAGCCAGTCAAAGTCGAATAAAAACTAAAATATTATTATTATTATTATTATACGCTTTGTGACCCCAGGCCACAGACCCAGCCCGAAAAAAACCCAAACCTATCACAATAGGTCCGTCTTAATCCCAGGGTTTCATCGCCATAGATGGAACGCGAATCGGACCTTTGGATTGCACAAAACGGGGGATTTTAAAACCCCCGGTCAAAATTGGGCAGGATCGGCCCGCCCCAGCCGGTCCGGTGTTCGCCGTCGCTGGCCCGTCCCAGCCGGCGGCCCTCCGTAGATCAGTGGCCCGTGCCTCCGTACACATGGAGGCCATCTCCATGCCGGCCCACCGGTGCCGGCACCACCATCCGCCGGTGTCACGCCGGCAGATCTTCCACGGACCGTCGGGAGCTCCCCGGTGGCCCGTTTTGCGATCTGGAGGCATCTGCGCGACCCTCGGGACCTGATCGACACTGCTACGACATCGATTTGTAGAAAAACACAGATGAAATGGGATTGGGGGTTAAAACTCAAATCTTCCCACCTCGCGAGTGAAACACCGACGTTCTTCCTTAGATCCACACTCTAGAGCTTCCGATGCACGCTCCTCGAACATCCGCCGTCAAAATCCGAGCTCATGGGCGCTTCGTTTTCTCGATTTGGCGGATCAGTGATGAAGAATTGTGAAGAATTCTGAGTGTAATGAGATAGGGGTGGGGGTGCTGATATTTATTTCTATTCTATAAAAATATATGCCGCCCGCCGGTGCCAAACCCGTCTCGAACCCGACGCCCGATGCAAACAAAGGTAAGGTAGACTCTAGGGTAAACGCGCCATTCGGAACGCAATGGTGGACTCAAATTTTCCATCCAAGACCCCATTCAGAAGTTATTCAAGCCGATTCTTGTACACTAACTATTAAATTTATTTACGAAAATTCCCCCGGTGGCGTTTCTCTCTGCAGGCCCGCGCCCGCAATGTTTACACCTCACCTATGGTAAACGACACATTCTGAACACAACTGTGCCCTCAAATTCCTGTTCTAAGCTACCATTTAAGATATATCACATCCCCTGCCATCTTCATAGTATAAAAATACTAAATATTTTTATAAAATAAATTCGGGGCACACCGGGCCTCAGAATCGCACGCCGTCTTCTCGCATAGCTCCGAAATTATTCATAGAAATATTCTAAAGTCTGACAGGGCCAAACACTCGAGTATCTACACCAAAACTTGTCTAAAACCCATTGGTTGAAATTATTTCGACCCATACCTACTTTATATTCTAAATATGTCACTTTGGAGCCATTATAAACCGAATATGACTTTATTATAAAATAATATTTTTTGTTTTTTCTATGGCGCCCCTCTCCTCCCTTATAAAAGGGAACCTCCTCCTTCTCTTTACACAATTTTGAGCCTTCAATTTTAGACAACCCCTTACCATTTCCCTTTTAAAATTTCCTAGAAACATTATGGAGGTCCTGTTCTCCTCAAAATACCAACTCTAGTGCATTAAGAGAAATCTTAAAAGAGGTGCATTGAAGAAGAGGTAATCTCTTCTATAGATTACTTCAAGTTTTTTTCTTCTTAAACTTTTTCTTCTTTAGTTGTTTAATTATAAAGTAATAACATAATTATCACTAATATACTGATATTCTCTTATAAATATGGAACAACCTCATTTCACCATCTATCAATCCTACTTAAAATGAAATCACTACGTGTGTATACGTACGAAATACTATCTCTACGCCGTGCCGTAATCTATTTTTCCACCACCACCTTACTTGGATGGGTATAATGGTGTAATGAATAACTATATATGGTTATTATAAAATCGTACATATTCTGAGAAATTATATCATCTACTCTGATTCCATTTAATAATTATTGGAATGATATCATCGCTCGTGCGTACGTACGGATTACCGTCTCCACGACATGATGAGATTCATTCTCCATGTTAACCATTCAAGAATGATTATAAAGTATATATAATTTATAATAATAAAATATATGACATAATGAAGCTAATATATTTATGTATATATATATATGTGTGTCATCTACTTACTTACATTCAAGTTAATAAGGAAAGGAAAACAGCATTCATGCGTGCGTACGGCCTACCGTCTCCATGAACGGTGTATTTCATTTCATTTATCTATCTTTATATATATATAGTGAATATATATGATATATAAATCATGATTTAAATTATATAAGTAATTAAATCATGATATAATAAATAATAATATCAAGAACAACAAGTTCAAACACTTACGATAAATAAAACAATTTTTCCCAAAACACATCTTTATCATGGAATTTACAAAAGAACTGGTAATATAATGTCCTATGTGAACCATATATGATATCATAACAATGAATATGATTCTGTAATAAGTAAATTACATTATTTAAATCATTATATAGGAGGTTCAGATAATTATGAAGCATATTGGACCTAAAGTAAGGGATAATTTTGCAATGTCATTTTTATCCGAGATTTCTTATACATAAGTATTTACTGGGGTTATATTTATCATCCATGTCCATAAAAAATGTTTTTCATAAAGTGTTTAATTTTATTCCATGTATTTTTAAAGTCATGATTACCCATCTTTGACTTTTACTTTCTGTTATGGTAGGAATCTTTCTTTTGTTTACCATATGTGGTACTTTTTGACTTTTTTGTTAAAAGTACGAGGAGAATGTTTTTTTAATTTATACGGCATGGATGGATTTTTAAAGTTTTATTACGACTTATTTTCATGAAGCATACTCTACAAGATTTCATGGATATTTTAAAAAAAAAATCTTTTCTTTTAAAATTGCATGGCATTTTGTGAAAAAAAATGATTTTGAAGAAGAAAGGATATTTTCCTAAAGAATTCATTTCAAGTGTTTTATCAAAACCATTTTCCATCTAAGATGACATTATTTTCATATTTGTATGTTTCATGTATAATGTCTCTATGATTTACATGGTTTCACTTTTCTTATGATGAAACGATATCCATTTGTTTTATATAGATTATGTTATAATGGGATGATGTTTATGAATCATATTTTATTCTTTGGGTTATTATGAATGATTTATGTTAATGTTGTGGCACACGTTAGAATGATTTCATTAGGAGATGGGTGGGACCTATATCTCCCTCCAATGCATTGGTTAAATATTTATATCTCATGAGATAGACATGGTTGGAATGGTAAGTTAATCCAGTTCAGTGATACAAGACTGGAACGAGGAGTGAACTCGACTCAGAAAGGGACATTGCCTACTAAGATGGTCTTGGCAGCACTGCCTTTGCTACTATGTAAATCATATCACGTGCTTATTGGTTTTCCACAAATAAATGTTATATTCCCATGATATTTTATCAATATTGATGTTCCTTTATGATCTACACCTTACGTACTTCCAATATTTATTTCACAACTCATGCTTTTGGTGTTTAAACTTTATGTTCATGTTTTAAAGTTCAAATGTATATGGTTTGTTTTATTTTCTCCATGCTTACCCTTACTAAGCATTTTATCTCACCCTTTATATGTTTTATTTTCCTCAGGATATAAAGAAAGGTTTTAGGTAAAAAAAAGAAAGATCTTTATGGGAGATGTTGAAGATCTTTCACCAAGATTAGAAGATTATGTTCCAAGTTTCTAAAGACACTAAACTATTATGATCCTTTGGTGTCTATTCTTTTTATGTATTATTTATTCCACAAAAATAATGTAATGCCTATGTACGTCAAGTATGGGTCTCGACAGTTGGTATCAGAGAAAAGGGTTAGTCAAACATTGGAAACTAGGATGCGAAAACTTTCATGAGATCCCTAAAGATACTTCTAAGGTATGTCTACGGTTGTCCCTATGTTTAAGAATAAGTATAGGTTATAGTCCGAGAATTACGGTATCGATCATAGAATTAAACCTAATATGTTATATATTGAATTTACTCCCCATTAATTATGTTGTTTTTCTAGTAAGAGTTTTTCCTCTCATACTATTCGTTTTGGGTTTTATGAAATGGCAGGAAATAGGAGGATTCATGTTAATGGAGAATATGACGGACAATGGAATGATATTCTTCTTGAGCAACCAAATGAAACGGTATTTGGATGTCAAAACATTGTTATTATGCCTAATCAGGAATCTCATAATTTGATAAATAATATCAACTTTTTTATGTTTCCGGACTCGCATAATAAGAGAAAGTTGGATTTTCAGGATGATCATAGAGGAAAGAAAGTTAAATTTTTCTCATGTAAATCATGTGGGAAGAGGCATCAAGGAGAATGTTTCAAAGGAACTGGACGATGCTTTGGGTGTGGAACGGAATGACACAAAGCTAGTAATTGTAAAGGAAAAGGATCATTTAACACCATGGATAAGGATAATGGTACTACTAAGACATAAACAACGGTTAAATGTTTTAAATGTAGAATGTACGGGCATTATGAAAACCAATGATCTAAGGGAATATCTCATGAAGAGAATCAGCATGGTCATATGGGGATTATTTATGTGGATGATGATGAAGATACTACAAATGATATATGAGATGAAAGAAATGATGATCCTCAGTCAGTGGTTTAATAAGGATGTGGAAATTGAACCCACAATCAAAGTGCCACGTGCCTTTATCACCTACCACTGGCCTATAAGAAGTCCCTGGTTAGTAGAAACTAGTTTTATTTTATTATGCTCGATGATAGATGATGTATAAGTCCATTTTTGGAATCATATACGATTAACCTCACCATAGATGGACTTATGTATATTTGAAAACTTTTTATAACCTTTTGTTTGAGAAAAATGGAATGACCCATCTTTCCATCACATGATCTGCTAAAACTTCATGAATGAAAAATTCAACATCATTTCATTAAGAGATAATGTGGAAATTTTTCAAGGCACAAACAATATTGTGATTGTAACAAAATCAAGTAAGTATTTCTTTTAATTCAAAAAATTATTCAATATTAGGGAGATGATCTTGAAAACCAAAAATATTTTCCTAGTGCCCTCATATCTGATGAATCAGATGGTACCTTAGATCATCAACAATTTAAGTCTTTGTGATTGTTTCATTTTCCATAGCCATGTTCTCTAACACTCTTCATCCAAATATGATGGTTAGATTTCTATTCAATATCCATATTTTCACCTATGTGGAAACCCAGTGATGGGTTAATTTGGGTAACCATTACATTTATTACTTCACTTTTTAAAATTAAGTTTTAGTATTCATTTTTATGATGTGGGTTTCTCTGAAAAAAACATTCAAGTAGTATAAGATTTATAACCACAACGAATTTCGAGGGTGAAATTCATTTTAAGGGGTGTAGAATGTAACACCCTGATATTTTATGAGATATATTCTATTTAATTTCATTGACGTCTTCTATTGTACACTACACCATGATTAGCTTGTTCTATACACAACACCGTATTAGCTTGAAGTATACGCAACACTATTCTTGGATCGTGTTACCCAAAATTTCAAGTTCGTTTTATGGAAATCATTTTACGCAAAATTAAGTATAGATTTTTTTAATGTATAAATGAATTTAGTTTTGATTATATTATACAAAACACCAAAGGATGCTTTCACTGCACGCAAACCTGACTTGGCTTGCATTACACACAATCAAGACCTTATTTGATAACATGTGTAGTACGCAATACTGAGATTCAATAAACGAGATATTATTATAATATTATTATGAACTGGCCGTTATAAATAGTAATACCAACTTTTTTAAATTTTATAAATTTTATCATTCAAAATGGACTTTATTTTGGGATTTATAATATAGAAATTATCCTAGGGTGAATTTTTGGTATTTTTCTGAAAACTATAAATTTTTGATCAACATTGAAAACACTGGGTTACTATTTAAAAACTGAGTTTTTATTTAAATAATTATTTATTATATTTAAATTTATTTTGTGTAAAAATTGATACATAATACCTATATAAGTTCAATGTAATTCATTGGAGTAATTTTATAATAATTTTAGATATATAAAATTTTTATTGAACCATTCATTGTCTTTTACCCACCTCCTAGGAGAATTTGCAAATTAACATAAAACAAAATTTTACCGCTTCTGTGAGTGTAATTTCAAAAATCTAAGAGACACTATTGATATCAAGGAGTAAAATTTGGTTCTATAAGATAAAAATAATTTTTGGTGAATAGTAACTTTTTAGTTTTATTTACCACGGTTAAAAATAAAGTGTAATTAAGGGTAAAAATGATATTATTATTACTGTAACACATGTCCTATTTCTGTTGGGTAACTTTAATTCGACCAAAAACAACTTTATGAATAAAATATTACCCTTTATGTCCACTTGGATTAGATTAGGACATTTATTATTATTTTATTTAAAGAAGAGTTAAAATATTTAAAATCAATGTTTAATAACTAAAACATTTTTAATATTGGGTTATACATAAGATAAATTCGACTATAAATACTCATTAGAAAGATAAAAATATTTCTACATAATTCTATTTTATTTATAATTTTTAGACATCAAATAAATTAATTTATTTAGGACACAATGATGATGCAGTAATTACCTTATTAATGAAATTCTAACATAATTGATATTACAAATACCTAAATAAATGTAATTTGAGACTTTTTATGAATTCCACTAATTTTTTAGGTTAATATGACATGTTAGTATTGATTTAATGAACATTTTTTTAACTAATCATTCTGTTATAAGTTTCAATAAAAAATCAATTACCAAATAGTGTCAAAATTGACATAAAATAGTTTTAACAAAAATATTATATTATTAATTGATATTCTATTCCTAAAAATATATGGTTCAGCCAAATGACTTATGTAATGTTTTTTATATTAATAATGAACCACTTAGCATACATTTTTCAGTTTATAGTAATTCTATTAACCATATATTGTAAGAAAACAAGAAGACAGGGTAAAAGTTAAATTATTTAACTTAGTGTTAAATTAAAAAGATAAGGTTAAAATAGTAACATAAACGTGTCTAAAACCTATTGAGTGAATGTATTTGACCCCTCCCCAATTTATCTTCTAAATAACTCACTTTAGAGCCATTATAAACCGAATATTACTTTATTATAAAATAATATTTTAATTTTTTCCTAAGGTGCCCCTCTCCTCCCTTATAAAAGGGAACCTTATCCCTATTCTCTTTAGACACTTTTGAGCCTTCAAGCTCGAACAAACCCTGACAATTTCCGTTATAAACATCCCCAGAAACATTATAGAGGTTCTGGTCTCCTCAAATGACCAACTCTAGTGCCTTAAGAGGAATCTTAAAAGAGGTGCATCAAACAAGAGGTTATCTCTTCTATCGATTATTTCAAGTTTCTTTCTTCTTCATATTCTTATTCTTTAGTTGTTTCACTATAAAGTAATAACATCAGTATCAATAATATACTGATATGTCATTATAAATATGAAATAATCCCATTTCACCTTCTATCCATCCTATGGAAAATGAAATCAGCGCGTGTGCGTACGTATGAAAAACCATCTCCACGCCGGGGTGTAATATGTTTTTCCACCACCACCTTACATGTATGGGTATAATGGTGTAAAAAATAACTATATATGGTTTTTATAACCTCATACTGATTCTTAGATATTATATCATCCACTCCAATTCCATTCAATAATTATGGTAATGATATCATCGCTCGTGTGTACGTAAGGATTACCGTCTCCACGACGCGATGAGATTCATTCTCCATGTTAACCATTCAAGAATGATTATAAAGTATATATATTGAATAATAAGGGAATATATGACATAATGAAGCTACTGTATATATATATATATATATATATCATCTACTTACTTTCATTTATGTTAATAAGGAAAGGAAAAGAACGTTCATGTGTACGTACGGCCTACCGTCTCCATGGACGGTGTATTTCATTTCATTTATATATATATATATATATACTGAATATATGTGAAATATAAATTATTATTTAAAATATATAAGTAAGTAAATAATTATATAATTAATAATAATATCAATAACAACATGTTGAAACACATATGATAAATAAAACGATTTTACCCAAAACGCTTCGTTAACATGGAATTTCCAAAAGAATAGGTAATATAAAGTCAAAAGTGAACCATATAAGATATTATAACAATTAATACGATTCTTTAATAAGTAAATGACATTATTTAAATCATTATACATGAGTTTCGGATACGTATGAAGCATATCCGACCTAAGGTAAGGGATAATTTTGCAATCTCATTTTTATTCGAGATTGCTTATATGTAAGTATTTACTGGGGTTATATTTTTCATCCATGTCCAAAAAAAAATATTTTTAATAAAGTGTTTAATATTAATCCATTTATTTTTAATGTCATGTTTTCCCCTCTTTGACTTTTACTTTCTGTTATGAAAGGAATATTTTATTTGTTTACCATATGTGGTACTTTTTTACTTTCCCGTTAAAAGTACGAGGAGAATGTTTTTATAAGTTATACGGAATGAATGGATTTTTATGGTTCTATAACGACTTATTTTCATGAATATTACTCTTCAGTATTTCATGAATATCTTCCAAAAAAACCTTTTCTTTTAAAATTTGCATGGAATTTTGTAAAAATAAAATGATTTTGGAGAAGAAAGGATATTTTATCCAACAATTCATTTCAAGTGTTTTATCAAAACCATTTTCCATCTAAGAAGACATAATTTTCATATGTGTTTGTTTCAAGTATAATTCCAATATGATTTACATGGTTTAAATTTTCTTATGATGAAATGATATCCAATTGTTTTATATGAATTATGTTATTATGGGATGATGTTTATGAATCCAATTTCATTCTTTGGGTTATGATGAATGATTTATGTTTATGTTGTGGCACACATAAGAATGATTTCATTATGAGATGGGTGGGAACTATATCTCTCTCCAATTCATTGGGAAACAATTTATATCCCATGAGATAGACATGTCTTGAATGGAATGTTAATCCGGTTCAGTGATATAGGACTAGAACGAGGAGTGAACTCGATTTAGAAAGGAACATTGTCCACTAAGATGGTCTTGGCAGTAATGCCTTGGCTACTATGGACATCATATCATGTGATTAATGGTTTTCCACAATTAAATGTTTTATTACCATGCTATTTTATCATTATTGATATTCCTTTATGATCTATGCCTTACGTACTACCAATATTTATTTCACAACTCAAGATTTTTTTGTTTAAACTTTATGTTCATGTTTTGAAGTTCAAATGTATATGGTTTGTTTTATTTTCACCATGCTTAACCTTAATGAGAATTTGTTCTCACCCTTTATATGTTTTATTTTCCCTAGGATATAAATAAAAGTTTTAGGTAAAAAAATGAAAGATATTTTTTGGAGATGTTGAAGATCATTCACCATGATTAGAAGATTATGCTCTAAGTTTCCAAAGACAATAAACGATTACAGAACTTTAGTGTTTGTACTTGTTATGTATTAATTATTCTGAAAAAGTTATGTAATGTATATGTACGTCAAGTATGAGTCTCTAAAAAATAAAAATAATGAGTGGGATAGTTATGTTCATGAATTTTTAGCTGTCGTGATGCATAGGTAACAACTCTATCATTTTGTATAAGGACACAACTGAGTCATTTCATTGAATCATTACTATAAATAACAAACCCACCATTCCATGATGGTAGAGTTTAGATAGAATCACATACTAATCGTCTCTTTAGTTCTTCAAGAACATTCTTCACAATCTTTATTCAAATCAAATTTAACCTCTTTACCTGTGATCTTGGTTAATGGGTAATCAAATTGGGAAAAATTCTAGACAAAATGCCGATAATAAACTGCTAAACCAATAAAACAGCATACTTTAGTTATACTCGTAAGTGCTTTCCATTCTTGTATTTTTCTTGTCTTTGATGGATCAACAAGGATTCCTTCCTTATGGAAAATATGGCCATTAAAAAAATATCTTGAAACCAGAAATCACACATGCTAAACTACTCATATAATTCATTTCTTCTAAGAGTCTTTAAAATAGAGCTTAAGTGATTTTCATGATCTTCATATCATTTGTATTAAAATAAGATATCATCAATAAATACCACCACAATGTCATGAAGATATTCCTTGGAAAATATATTCATTAGATCCATGAAGACAGAGGGTTCATTAGTCTGTCCAAAAGGTATTACTGTAAATTCGTAATGCCAATACCTAGTACAAAAATCTATCATCATAATTTATTCCTTCTCCACCCACAACAGATGATATCAAGATCGAAGTTCAATCATTGAATAATATTGAGCTCTAGGAATTTGATAGAATAAATCAACAATTTAAGATAGGCAATTCTTGTTCCTTGTTGTTATAGCATTGATCTCCCTATAGTCAATGCATAACCTCATAGATCCATCTTTTTTGACGTAAAAAAAGTTCAGGGGCTCCCCATGGAGAAACACTAGGGTGAATAATTCCTTTATTATTCAATTTCTCTAGTTTTTTATTTAGTTCCACTAATTCTACAATGGATATTATATAAGGGGTCTTCGATATGGGCCTTGAACAATTAATTAATTCAATGGAGAATTAAATTTCTCATTCTAGAGGATGTCCAGGTAAATCATATGGAAACACATAAAAATAATCTTGCACAATAGGTACATCCTATTTTTGAACATTTCTTTCTCAAACAATAGTTATTTCACTCTCTTACTCCCTAATAATTCAATTTAGTATAGCTAAAGGGGGTGGATCTAGATAAGAATCATATGGTGATGTATTGTAACACCCCGAGCTTTCACGAAACGTTTCTCTTTCAATAATGCAATAGCTTGCATGGTATGCAAGTTCGAGATTCTAACACACCGTGACCAATCAAAATAGCCATTATGAATAGTAATAACGACCTTTTGAAATTATATATATTTTATATTTCAAAATGGACTTCATTTTTGTATTCGTAATATCAAAATTACGCTAAGTTGATTTTTTTTGTAATTTTCTGAGAACTTCCAATTATTTATGAATAGTGAAAAATACTTAAAACATATTTTTTCATCAAAATAATTTATAGTGATAAATTATAATATTGAGTGGTTTAAAAGTATAATTATAATATATTTTTATCATTTTCTCCAATGGTTGTCATTAGAATTAATTTCATTTGAAATTGGACACAAACAACGGTCAATCTTTTGATATATATTGTTTCTTAAAAACACTCTATTTGATGTGACAGCGGGATTTAATTATAAAATTAATTAATGCAACTTATAGGTTTGTAATTTTTTTAATATAGACATCATTTTTTAATTCAGAATATCATTTATAGATTAGGGTGAAATTTTGGCATTGTTCTGAAAAACTTCAATTTTTGATGAATAGTGAAACCACTAAGTGGTAGTTAAAAAACTGATTTCTCGTTTAAAAGAAACATTACCACTACTGTGATTTGATTTTCAAGAATATTACATAAATGGTTGTAATTAGGAATTAAAATTTGGTTCAATGGGATTAAAATAATTTTTTGGTGAATAGTAACTTTTAAGTTTAATTAATCATGATTAAAGGTAATTAGTGAAATTTAAGGTAAAAATGATATTATAAAAATATGAAAATACCAATAAACTTATCCTAACCCTATTTTATGTGTCATGGCCGACCAATAAAATCCATGGGTCAACTTGGGGACCCCATGGAACCACTTTGGTAGGAAAAGGACATAAATATCTTTTTATTTAAAGTTAAAATAAAAATGTCACAAACATAAGTCGTTTTACTAAAACAATTTTTAAATGGGGTTATACAAGTCATATTTTTGACAATAATTATTAATTAGAAATATAAACAGATGTCCTACATCATGATATTTGTTTTATAATTTTTAGAGATTAAATAAATTAAATTATTTATGACACCATGATGATGCAGCGATTACCTCATTAATTAACGATTTTAATAAAATGGAAGGATAATGTAAAATCTAAGAATTAAACTTGTACAAAACCTATTGGATGAGTATATTTCGAACCCTTATCACCTTATACTAGAAATTTATAAGTCTGGGACCTTTAAAATCCGAAACTCATTATATAATAAAGTAAAATTTCATTACTTTCCAAGAGTGCCCCTCCTCTCCTCTTATAAAAGGCCCCCACCACTACCACCTAATTCACACGTTCCAAGCCATTTGGCACAGCAAAACTATGACCAAATACTCTCTCAACATCACTCTATTACTCCAAGAAGCCTCAATTTGGGTAGAAGTCTTCCCAAGGATGCCTTTGGCTCAAATCAAAAAGAGTTACCCGTTTTAAAGGTAGTGTTTTCTCTTGTGTTCTTATGTTTTATTTTGCTTCTCCAACCCCATAAACTCTTTTTTTTAATTTATTTTGTAACAAAACCAGTATCTTAAATATACTAGGATGTTTTTATAAGAATTATTCTAGCTACACTTACACACACCTACATCTAATGGTTAAATAACATACTGTTTCTGTGGATGGTGAATTTCTGCCTCACGAAACAATGATTGCTCAACACTCATATAACACCTTCAAAGGTGGACATTAAGATGTAACTATATTTATATATTATATATAATATGTTTATTTTTTTCATAAGCTTATTTATTTTATATTTATGACATACCTTTATGGTTTCCATTATGGGTTAACGCGATATTTTCATTTTAGGAAGTGCGGACTATCGCCCCCTCAAAGTGATTTGAATCATTAATACCATATGTGTGATGTATAAAGGATGGAGTAAATGGTTTAATACATTATATTATACTGGAATTATATTATACCTTTATATAATTATAATTTCATTCTGTTAATATATGAAATAGAAATGAAAGTAGTGTTCATGCGTACGTACGACTTACCGTCTCCATGAACGGTGCATTTCATTTCTTACCTCTAAATGTTATGTAATATTATAAATGCATTTATATTAAGGATATATATGATATATATGATATCTAAATCATGAATATAATTCTATATATAAGGGATATTTCACCACATGAACAACTTGTAATTATAAGAAGTTTATTTTTGACTCAAGTACCAAAGATCGACAAAACGACCGTTATTAACTTAAATAATTACATAATGTTAATAACATGGTAATAAGTGATATAAAAGGAATAATTAACTTTAAAAAGTTTCTTAATAAGGTAGAGATTAACTATAGTTTATTATTCATGAGGTTAAAGAGCGGTCGAGTCATATCGGACACGAGGTAAGGGAATTTCTTTACCCAATTTCCATTCGTTGAGTTAATCTTTTACTTTCAAATTATGTCATGATATTATTATGTACTATCTTGTATTTGTACATTCTTTATGTCTACTTATAAGGAATACACATAATAGATCTATTTTATTTTAAAAATGATTTTTCTAAGGACTTCGTCTCAATCTCCTTTCATTGAGGCATATTTGGTTTTATACACAACTTTCATTTATACGGTGTATAAACCCCTTTGACTTTTACTTTTATTAAAAAGTAATCTTTCTATATGAAGTGTTTTTACTAAATGAAAAAAGGAATGTTTTTTCTTATGTATGCGGCCACAAAGACTTCTCCGCCATCGTGACTATTATTTGAGTTTCGGCTTCCTCTATAAGCCGTAACTTTTTTAAAAGAAAAATAAATACCATTTTTTAATTTTTTTTTATTTTGGTATTGAAAATGGTTTTGATAACGATTTTATTATATCAATGTGTTGTATTGATATATTGTTATTGAAGTGTGGAAATCTTATGTTTCCTTTATGCATGTTTTATGTGATACAATTATGTTATGGTTTATGATATGTTTAAACCTGTTCATATGAGGAATGCATTGGACTTAATAAGTAACGGGTGGAGCCCGCTATAGCTCCTCGATGCATCGGTAGGTCTCATGAGACAACCTAGTGTCTTGGAACGAGGCCTTGAAAAAATCTTATTTGTAGTCTTAGCATGAGGCCTTGGCTACGTGGTTATGATAGTCTGGCATTATGCATTCCATCATTATGAAAGTGGTTATTGATATTGCATGTGATTATTCGACTAGTAGAATATCCATGTGAGTAAGTAAATGGAATTATTTAATTTTATTTTTTCCATATTATTCTGAAGATCAAGTTTAAAAAGGATTTTGTTTTAGTTATACATTGCCATAAATGTTAATGTTTATTTATAAAATCTTCTGCAATATTGTTATCCTTACTGAGCATCTAAGCTCAACCCTTTCAATGTTTTAATATTTTCCAGGATGTGGAGAAGTATTTTATGAATTATTTGCAGGGATTGTCAGAAGAGGATATGAGTGTGGACAATGGAGACATTGTTATTCTATTTTTTCACTTTATGATGTAATGTAACATTTATTAATGTATCTACTATTTCCAAAGATACTAAACTAATCAGTATTTCGAGACATGATCTTTTGTGATCATGCCAATGTTACGCAATAATGCACTGACTCTTGGTAATTGGGGTCAGGGCTTTACAGATTGTATTAGAGGTAGTTTAGTACTAACCTTGGAAGCTATATTTAGATAAACTCTGATTAAAGCACATATACATAAGATAAACATTGAGGATTAGTATAGAATAACATCATAGAATTTTGGTATTATAAGTAATTTATGAGTTTTCCAAGCAATACATCCCTGTCTGGATACGAGAAGGTAGAGGTGGATCTGGAACAGATGTACCTAGAGGTAAAACCCGAAAACACTGCTTTGAGCTAGACTTGAATGGGAACGGGTGCACGACAACGGGCCTTGCTGCACTCTTGGTTATGACACTCCCAGGGGATATGCTTAGGACAATTCTCATTTTCTTTACAAACCATTATGAAGGGTTTATGAGTATATACTCCCTAAAAGAATTTTTTTTATCAATATGGATTATATCCATAAATTGTTCAATTTATTTAAGTGTTTTACAAGTATGGAATTATGTATTTTGATTCATAAACTAATCTAGTTTATGCCATTGTTTAGAAATGGCGCCTAGTGGGAGGAATGGAAACCATATAAATGCACGCACTACATGTATGGATTTCCCTCCTGCTCAAGATAATTATTGTGGATCTGGAGATACAACTGGTGCTGATCAACTTATTACTATACTGGGACAACTCACTCAGGTTATGAATAATAACCTTACTCGTATGGAGCACCCTGATCCGCAACGTGGATGATCAATATTAGAACACTTCATGATGTAAAAACTGCCAACATTCAATGGAATTACAAATCCATTAGTACCTAAGCAATGGATAAATTCCATAGATAAAATATTACGCGCCTTGGGGAGTAGCGAAAGGGAGAAAGTTGTCATGGCAGTCTACCGCCTCACTGGAGATGCCGATCAATGATGGTCACTGATTGAAAACACAAAGGAAGTGGAATAAGTATCAATTATGGGATAGAGAGAGTTCAAAGAGCTTTTCTTATAAAAATACTTTCCTCGTGACCATCAAGCAGATATGGAAAGGTAATTTCTGAGTCTGAGGTAGAAGGAGGATGGGAATGTCGCAAAGTATGAGGCTCACTTTACAAGGTTAGAGATGCATGCTCCAGATTATATACGTAACCCAAGAAGTAAGATCGATCGTTTCTTTGACGGGTTAAAACCATTTCTCCGTCGAGCCTTAGTCTCACAATCTATCTCGTCGTACGAAGATATAGTCTCATGTGCTATCAAGACAGAAAAGGAATTCTCTAAATCTTATGACAATAAAGTAATTAAAGAGAATAAGAGAATTGTAGAGACCTGAAGCTTGACGTACATGTACATTAAATTAGTTTTGCGGAATACTTAATACAAAACAAAAAAGACACACAAGGACCGTAATAGTTTAGTGTCTTTGGAAACTTGGAACGTAATCCTCTAATCGTGGTGAAAGACCTTCAACATCTCCCATAAAGATCTTCCCCCCTTTTTTCGTACATAAAACCATTCTTTATATCTTCGGGAAAAGAAAACATAAAAAGGGTGAGCTCAAATGCTCAGTAAGGTTAATCATGGATAAAATAAAACATACCATATACATTTGAACTTAAAAACATGAAAATAATTTTTAAACATCAAACGCTTGATCAATGACATAAAACATGGAAGTACGTAAGACATAGATCATAAAGAAACATTAAGAATGATAAAATAGCATGGGAATAAAACATGTAATTGTGGAAATGATTAATCACATGATATGATTTCCATATTAGCGAAGGCATTGCTGCCAAGACCATCTTAGTGGACAAAGTCCCTTTCTGAATCGATTTCACTCCTCGTTCCAGTCCTGTATTACTGAACCGGTTTAACTTGTCGTTCCATCCATGTCTATCTCATGAGATATAAATCTTTACCCAATGAATTGGAGGTAGATATAGGTCTCACCCATATCATAATTAAATCATTCTTACTTGTGCCACAAAAAAAAACATAAAACATTCATCATAACCCAAAGAATAAAATGGGTTTCATAAACATCATCCCATCATTTCATAATCCATATAAAACAATTGGACATTTCATCATAAGAAAAGAGAAACCATATAAATCATATAGAAATTATACTTGATACATACACATATGAAATAATTTCATCTTAGATAAAAAATGGTTTTGATAAAACACTTGAAATGAATTTTTTAGGAAAATATCATTTTTTCTTCAAAAATCATTTTCTTTTCAAAAAATGTCATGCAATTTTAAAAGAAAAGGATTTTGTTGAAAATAGTCATGAAATATTTTGTATGATGCTTCATGAAAATATTCCTTTATAAAACCATAAAAAAATCCTTTCATGCCGTATATGTTAAAAAAACATTTTTCTCGTACTTTTTTCGGAAAAGTCAAAAAGTACCTCGTAACGTAAACAAAAGAAAGATTCCTTACATACCATGTAGTAAAATTCAAAAATGGGTAAAAGTGACTTTAAAAATTCATGAAAACACTTTTATAAAACATGGACATGGATTATAGAAGTAACCCCAGTAAATACTTACGAATAAGCAATCTCGGATAAAAATAAGACTTGCAAAATTATCCCTTACCTTATGTCCAATATGCATCGTATGTATCTTAACCTCATGTATAATGATTTAAATAATATCATTTACTTATTATAGAATCATATTCATTGTTATGATATCATATATGGTTCACTTATGACTTTATATTACCTGTTCTTTTGTAAATTCCATGTTAAAGTGTGTTTTGGGTAAAATCGTTTCATTTGTCGTCCATGTTTTGAATTTTTATTATTCATATGATTACTTAGATCATGATTACTTAATTACAGAATATAAAACATGATTTATATATAACATATATTCAGAATATACATATATATAATATATCAATAAATGGAAAGAAATACACTGTTCATGGAGACGGTAGGCCGTACGTACGCATGAACGCTGTTTTCATTTCCTTATTGAGTTGAATGGAATTAAGTAGATGACATACATATATATATATATACATAAATCCAGTAGCTTTATAATTTCATTTTTTTCATTATTAATGCTTATATATACTGTATAATCATTCTTAAATGGTTAACATGGAGAATGAATCTCATCGCGTCATGGAGACGGTAGTCCATACGTACGCACGAGCGATGATATAGTTTCCATAATTATTGAATTGAATCGGAGTGGATGATACAATATATAAGAGTCAGCAAGATGTTATTATAACTATGTATAGTTATTCTTTACACCATTATACCCATCCATGTAAGGTGTTGGTGGAAAAAGAGATTACACCACGGCGTGGAGACGGTATTCCGTATGTACACACGCGCGGTGATTTAATTTTCTGTAGGATGGATAGATGGTGAAATAGGGTTGTTTCATACATATAATAACATATAATTATATGAGTGATACTGATGTTATTACTTCATAAGGAAACAAAATAAGAAGAAGAAGTGGAAGAATAAATAAAGTTGAAAGAATCGGTAACGGACATTACCTCTTCTTTGAAGCACCTCTTTGAGGCCTCCTCTTAGGGAACTAAAATTGGGCTTTGAAGAAGCCCATGACCTATAGAATGTTTCTAGGGAAGTGGAGAAGAGAATTTGGCAGGTGTTGGACGAGCTTCAAGGCTCAAAATGGTGTGAGGAAGAGAGGGAGGAGGTGCCCTTTTATAAGGGAGGAGAGGGGCACCTTTGGAATAACAAAAAATATTATTTTATTATAAAGCCAAATTCGTTTTTAAATAGCTCAAAATTGATTTATTTCTAAGCTAAGGTGGGTATGGGTCGAAATACTCTAATCCAATAGAATTTAGACAAGTTTAGGTCATTATAATAACCTTATCATTTAGTTTTAACTCTTAGTTAATTAGATTGACATTTACCATGTCACTTGGTAGTTTTATATTATATAGTTAATCAACTTACCATATACATCCAATAGACCCCCAAGTGGTCAATTAATGATAAAACTATCTTGATATAAGTATCTTGGCCTAAAAATTGATTTTTAGGAATAAAATAACAATCCATAATATAATATTTGTTTTAAAAACTATTTTATGTCAATTTAGACACTATTCAATATTTGATTTTTGAGGAAAACATAACAGAATTATTAATTCTAAAAAAGTTACTTAAATCTATCCTAACATGTCATATTAACCTATAAAATTAGTGTAATTCATAAAAAGTCTCAAATTATATTTATTTGGGTATTTATAACATCAATTATGTCAATATTTCATTAATAAGATAATTACTGCATCATCTTTGTGTCATAAAGAAATTAAATTATTTAAAGTCTAAAAATTAAAAATAAAATATAATTATGTAGGAAATTTTTTTAGATTTCTAATGAATATTTTTAGTCTAATTTATCTTATGTATAAACCTATATTAAAAATGATATACTTATTAAACTTTGATTTTAACTATTTTAACCCTTCTTTAAATAATTTAATAATAAATGTCCTAATCTAATCCAAGTGGGCCTAAATGGTCATATTTTATTCCTAAGGTTGTTTTTGGACGAATTAAACTTATCCAATAGAATTAGGACATGTTTTAGGGTAATATTAATAACATTTTTACCCTTAATTACCCTATTTACTTTTAACCGTGGTAAATAAAAGTAAAAAGTTACTATTCCACAAAAAATTATTTTCATCTCATTGAACCATATTTTACTTACTGACATCAACCGTGTCTCTCGGAGTTTTGAAATTCCACTCACAGAAGCGGTAAAATTAAGATTTATAAAAAATTCAGTTTTTTTAACTACCACTTAGTGGTTTCACTATTCATCAAAAATTGAATGTTTTTAGAAAAATACCAAAATTTCACCCTAGGCTAATTTCGATATTTAGAATCCAAAAATGAAGGCCATTTTGTAAAATAAAATTTTTAAAATTTAAAAAAGTGGTTATTACTATTCATAACGACTAGTTGTAATAATATTTTAACAGCATATCGTTGTTTAGTGAAACTCGGTATTGCGTACGACGCAAGCTATCGAGGATGGTCGTGATCGCGTGTAATGAAAGGAAAGTCAGGGTTGCGTGTTGTGCAAGAATCCTTCGTTGTTT
Source organism: Viscum album (assembly GCA_963277665.1). Classification (NCBI taxonomy): domain Eukaryota; kingdom Viridiplantae; phylum Streptophyta; class Magnoliopsida; order Santalales; family Viscaceae; genus Viscum; species Viscum album. The sequence goes on from OY728136.1 coordinate 5,052,658, forward strand.
CGTATAACAGAATCCAACCATATTTCATTTATACATTTGAATATATATATATATATATACTCAATGTTGTGTACAATAACTATTATCAAAATTGTGTGTAACACGATCCAAGAATATTGTTGTGTATACTGCAAGCTAATATGGTGTTGCGTAAAGCGCAAGGTAATAATGGTGTAACATACAACATAAGACATTAATGAAATTAAAAGAATATTTTTCATAAAATCTGGGGGTGTTACATTCTACCCCCCTTAAAATGAATTTCACCCTCGAAATTCGTCGGGGTTATAAATGGTTTACTACTCGAAAGTTTCTTTAATAGAGACCCACATCGTAAAAAGGAATACCAAAACCAATCTTTAAAAACAAAAGTATGTAATGTAATGGTTACCCAAAAAAACTAATCACTAGGTTTCCACATAGGTGAAAATATGGATATAGAAGAGAAATCTAACCATCATATTCTGATGGAGAGTGGTAGAGAACATAGCTATGGAAAATCCAGCAATCACAAAGCTATTGATTTGTGATGATCTAAGGTACCATCGGATTCATCAGATATAAGGGAACTAGGACAAAAATTTTGGTTTTCAAGATCATTTCCCTAAAGTTGATGAATTTGAATAAGAATAAATACTTAGTTTATTTTGGTACCATCTCACTGTTGTTCGTGCCTTGAACAATTTCCACCTCATCTCTTAAAGAAATGAAGTTGAATTTGTTGTTCATGAAGTGTTAGCAGATCATGTGATAGAATGACGGGTCATTCCACCTGTCTCAAACAAAATGTTAGTAAAAGTTATTAAATATGCATAAGTCGATCTATAGTGAGATTAATCATATATGGTTCCTAAAGTGGACTTATACTTCATATATCATACTACTTAATATAATAAAACTAGTTTCTACTAAACAGGGACTTCATGTAGGCCAGTGGTAGGCGATAAAGGCCAGTCGCACTTCGGTTTTGGGTTTGATTCCCGCATCCTTGTCTGACGTGATGGGTTGTCACCCATCCTGCAGGTTGTCCTTTTTCTAAAACTACATTAATATAACATCCCATAAATAATATTGAAAAAAGTTTTATCCTTAAACAATAATAACTTATGTCCAACATAATTCATTCCAATCTTTAGGTTTATCTAAAATACTTCTTTCCAAACTCATTGTATAAAGAGAACGATTACTAAAAAGGTCATATAACAAGCACGTGAATACCATCATTTATCCCCCATATATCATAAGATATATCTTTTTGGTCAAATTACAAACATGTGAATACCTTAATCATGTATTCTATTGAAGAATAAATACCCATTGAACCTTATTGAAAACATGAATGCTGTTAAAAGTTAACACTTTCCACATACCAAAGTCAAAAAATACTATATACTCAAAGCATGATATAACCTTTTCCTTATATCAGTCATGAGCTCATGAATACTATCAAACATTTAATTTTCTTCTAATCCCTTCATTATGTGCATATCATCTACTTTCCAAAAATATCTGAATAACCTTTCATGGTTACTGGTACCATTCATCATACACTTTCAAAACTTAAGGAAAGACAACAGTGTAACAATCCTTATATGTCTATTTATTCCATAGTACCATGAGATAACTTATACAAAATTACACTTGATAAACATGTAATCATTCCACTACATTCTTAAACCATTGACCGAGCTTCAACAATTCTTTCATCTCACATATCATTTGTAGTATCTTCATCATCATCAACATAAATACTACCCATACGACCATACTGATTCTCTTCATGAGACTTTCCCTTAGGGAATTGGTTTTCATAATGCCCGTATATTCCACATTTGAAACATTTAACCATTGTTGATGTCATAGAAATACCATTATCCTCATCCATAGTGTTAACTGAACCTTTTCCTTTGCACTTACTGGTTTTGTGTCCTTCTTTTCCAAACCCAAAGCATCTTCTAGTTCCTTTGAAACATTCTCCTTGATGCCTCTTCCCACATGATTTACATAGGAGAAATTGAACTTTCTTTCCTCTATGATCATCATGAAACTCCATATCTCCCTTATTAGCCGAGTCGTGAAACTTACCAAATTTCAGTTTATTGATCATTTTATGAGATTGTTGATTCGGAATAATAATGATGTTTGGACTTCCAAATCCCATTTCATTTGGTTGCTCATGAATAATATCATTCCATTGTCCATCATATCCTCTATTATTGTGAATCATCTTGTTTCCAGCCATTTTCTAAAAGGCAAAAAGAATAGTGTGAGAGGAAAAAATCATGCTAGGGAAAACAACATAGTAAAGGGGGAGTATCCTCAATATCTAACAACTTAGATTAAATTCTATGATCATTACCGTAGTTCTAAGACTATATCCTATACGTATTCTTATCCGTAGGGACATCCCTAGACATACCTTAGAAATATATCTAGGGATCTCACTAACGTTTTCGCATCCTAGTTTCCAAATGTTGACTAAACCTTTCCTCTGATACCAACTGTAGAGACCCAAAGCTTGACGTACATGGACATTACATTAATTTTACAGAATACTTAATACAAAACAAAAAAGACACACAAGGACCATAATAATTTAGTGTCTTTGGAAACTTGTAACGTAATCCCTTAATCGTGGTGAAAGATCTTCAACATCTCCCACCAAGATCTTCCCCCTTTTTTTCGTACCTAAAACCTTTCTTTATATCCTGGGGAAAATAAAACATAAAAAGGGTGAGCTCAAATGCTCAGTAAAGGTAAGAATGGATAAAATAAAACATACCATATACATTTGAACTTAAAAACATGAACATAATGTTTAAACATCAAATGCTTGATCAATGACATAAAACATGGAAGTACGTAAGACAAAGATCATAAATAAACATTAAGAATGATAAAATAACATGGGAATAAAACATGTAATTGTGGCAACCATTAAGCACATGATATGATTTCCATATTAGCCAAGGCATTGATGCCAAGACCATCTTAGTGGACAAAGTCCCTTTCTGAATCGAGTTCACTCCTCGTTCCAGTCCTGTATTACTGAACTGGTTTAACTTGCCGTTCCAGCCATGTCTATCTCATGAGATATAAATCTTTACCCAATGCATTGTAGGGAGATATAGGTCCCACCCATATCATAATGAAATCATTCTTACTTGCGCCATAAAATAAACTTAAAACATTCATCATAACTCAAAGAATAAAATGGGTTTCATAAACATCATCTCATCATCTCATAATCCATATAAAACAAATGGAAATTTCATCATAAGAAAATAGAAACCATATAAATCATAGAGATATTATACTTGAAACATACACATATGAAATAATTTGATCTTAGATGAAAAATGGTTTTGATAAAACACCTGAAATGAATTCTTGAGGAAAATATCATTTTTCTTCAAAAATCATTTTCTTTTCACAAAATGTCCTGCAATTTTAAAAGAAAAGGATTTTTTTCAAAATAGTCATGAAATATTTTGGAGGAAGATTCATGAAAATATGTTTTTATAAAACCATAAAAAATCATTTCATGCTGTATATGTTAAAAAAACATTCTTCTCGTACTTTTGTCGGAAAAGTCAAAAAGTACCTCGTAACGTAAAAAAAAAGAAAGATTCCTTACATACCATGTAGTAAAAGTAAAAAATGGATAAAAGGGCTTTAAACATTCATGAAATCACTTTTATAAAACATGGACATGGATTATATAAGTAACCCTAGTAAATACTTACGAATAAGCAATCTCGGATAAACATGAGACTTGCAAAATTATCCCTTACCTTATGTCTGATATGTATCTTATGTATCCGAACCTCCTGTATAATGATTTAAATAATGTCATTGACTTATTACAGAATCATATTAATTGTTATGATATCATATATGGTTCACTTATGACTTTATATTACCCGTTCTTTTGTAAATTCCATGTTAAAGAGTGTTTTGCGTAAAATCGTTTCATTTGTCGTCCGTGTTTTGACTTTTTATTATTCATATGATTACTTAGATCATGATTACTTAATTAAAGAATATAAAACATGATTTATATATAACATATATTCAGAATATGCATTTATATAATAGATCGATAAATGGAAAGAAATACACCGTTCATGGAGACGGTAGGTCGTACGTACGCATGAACACTGTTTTCCTTTCCTTATTGAGTTAAATGGAATTAAGTATATGACATACATATATGTATATATACATAAATACAGTAGCTTTATAATGTCATTTATTTCATTATTAATTCTTATATATACTGTATAATCATTCTTAAATGGTTAACATGGAGAGTGAATCTCATCGCATCGTAGAGATGGTAGTCTGTACGTACGCACGAGCGATGATATCATTTCCATAATTATTGAATTGAATTAGAGAGGATGATACAATATATCAGAGTAATAATGATGTTATAATAACTATGTATAGTAATTTTTTACACCATTATACCCATCCATGTAAGGTGTTGGTGGAAAAACAGATTACACCATGGCGTGGAGACGGTATTCCGTACGTATGCACGTGCGGTGATTTCATTTTCCGTAGGATGGATAGATGGTGAAATAGGGTTGGTTCATAATTATAACAACATATCAGTATACGAGTTATACTGATGTTATTACTTCATAATTAAACAACCTAAGAAGAAGAAGTGGAAGAATAAATAAAGTTGAAAGAATCGGTAACGAACATTACCTCTTCTTTGAAGCACCTCTTTGAGACCTCCTCTTAGGGAACTAAAATTGCTCTTTGAAGAATCCCAGGACCTCTAGGATGTTTATAGGGAATTGGAGAAGAGAATTTGGCAGGGGTTGGCCGAGATTCAAGGCTCAAAATGGTGTGAGGAAGAGAGGGAGGAGGTGCCCTTTTATAAGGGAGGAGAGGGGCACCTTTGGAATAACTAAAAATATTATTTTATTATAAAGCCAAATTCGGTTTTAAATAGCTCAAAATTAATTTATTTCGATGCTAAGGTGGGGATGGGTCGAAATACTCTCATCCAATAAAATTTAGACAAGTTTAGGTCATTATAATAACCTTATCTTTTAGTTTTAACTCTTAGTTAATTAGACTGACATTTACCATGTCACTTTGTAATTTTATATTATATAGTTAATCAACTTACCATATAAATCCAAGAGACCACCAAGTGGTACATTAATGATACACCTATCTTGATATAAGTATCTTGGACGAACCTTAGATTTTTATGAATAAAGTAACAATCAATAATATAATATTTGTTTTAAAAACTATTTTATGTCAATTTTGACACTATTCAATAGTTGATTTTTGAGAAACTCATAACAGAATTATTACTTCGACCAAAGTTAATTAAATCAATCCTAACATGTCATATTAACCTATAAAATTAGTGTAATTCAAAAAAAGTCTCAAATTATATTTATTTGGGTATTTATAACATCAATTATGTCAATATTTCATTGATAAGATAATTACTGCATCATCTTTGTGTCATAAATAAATTTAATTATTTAAAGTCTAAAAATTACAAATAAAATATCATTATGTAGGAAATATTTTTAGGTTTCTATGTATATTTTTAGTCGAATTTATCTTATGTATAACCCTATATTAAAAATGATATACTTATTAAACATTGATTTTAACTATTTTAACCCTTCTTTAAATAATTTAATAATAAATTTCCTAATCTAATTCAAGTGGGCCTAAATGGTCATATTTTATTCCTAAGGTTGTTTTTGGTCGAATTACACTTATCAAATAGAATTATCACATGTGTTAGGGTAATAATAATATCATTTTTACCCTTAATTACCCTATTTACTTCTAACCATGGTAAATAAAAGTAAAAAGTTACTATTCAACAAAAAATTATTTTCATCTCATTGAACCACATTTTACTTATTGACATCAACCGTGTCTCTTGGATTTTCGAAATTCCACTCACAGAAGCGGTAAAATTATGTTTTATGAAAAATTATGTTTTTTTAACTACCACTTAGTGGTTTCACTATTCATTAAAAATTAAAAGTTTTAAGAAAAATATCAAATTTTCACCCTAGGATAATTTCTATATTTCGAATCCAAAAATTAAGGCCATTTTGAAAAAAAAATTAAAATTTCAAAAAGTGGTTATTACTATTCATAACGGTTAGTTTTAAAAATATTTTAATAGCATATCGTTGTTTAGTGAAACTCGTTATTGCGTACGACGCAAGCTATCGAGAAAGGTTGCGATTGCGTGTAATTCAAGACAAGTCAGGGTTGCGTGTTGTGAAAGAATCCTTCGTTGTTTCGTATAACAGAATCCAACTATATTTCATTTATACATTGAATATATATATATATACTCAATTTTGCGTAGAATAACTATTATCAAAATTATGTGTAACATGATCCAAGAATAGTGTTGCGTATACTGCAAGCTAATACGGTGTTGTGTATAGCGCAAGGTAATCATGGTGTAGCATACAACATAAGACATTAATGAAATGAAAAGAATATTTTTCATAAAATCTCAGGGTGTTACAAGAATGGTGAAACAAGAGACAGATCAAGGGAAAAAGGGAAAGAAGGATTTTCCATTATGCAATAATTGTTGGAAGAATCACCCTGGTACATGTCTAAAAGGAATGGGAGTTCATTATAAATGTGGAGAAAAAGGTCACCAGGCGCGTGATTGTAAGGGAAAGAAAGAGGCTGTCGATGTTGAATGCTACAATTGTAGGGAAATGGGGCATTATGAAAATGAATGTTCTAAGCATCAAGGAACCTTACCTCAGAAAAGGACAAGGGATCAAGTAAAATCTTATGTTATTACTACAGTTGAAGTGGAATAATTAATGTATTGGGGATTTTGGACTCAAGTAATATATTCTGGTTATACGAATAACGTGATATATATAACGATTGTACTGTAGTACTTGTTGTTTTCATTAAGGTTTTAATATGATAAAGGTAATCATATTTTTAGTATGTGACAATAAGAGAAACTTTACATTGTTTGGGGAATCTGATGTTACAATTGATTTTGGAATTTAAGGACCTTTTAGAGAAAGTCTGGACGGAGGTATTTTCGATAACTATAAAGGTTGTAATGGTTTAAGTTGAACATTGGATAGTATTGTTTAAGGTTAAAACATTTATGAAGATTATTTTTGGAATATTATAATACTATAGTTTTATGAAAAGGACAACCTATAGGTTGGGGGATAACCCGTCGCGTCGGACGAAGCTGCAGGAATCGAACCCACAACCATAGTGTGATAGGCCTTTGTTACCCACCACTAGCCTACAGGAAGTCCCTGGTTATTACAAAATAGTTTTCCTAATCTAAATGTTATGTGTTAATATTTGGAACCTTGTACGATTAGAATAAATATAATATTTTTGAGTACTATTATCTTTTTGAGTGAACGATGGGTTTTTGGTAAAAATTTATTAAAGAATGAAATTCTACATGACACGTATGTATATTCCCTTACGTTCTTAGTAAATCTCTTAAAAAAATACCTCAACTTTATAAAAGGTAACTTAAAAACAAAAACGTTGTCGGTTAACTTTTCTAATCGGGGATTCAATGACTATTTAACCAATCACATGTTTGTGATTTTCTTGTGGTTAACTTTCTCCTAATCATGTTTTCTACAACTCTCCATCAGACCTTGATGGTTTGTTTTTCCTCCATATCCATATTTTCGTAGAATCCTATTATGGGCTATCTCGGGTGACCTTTGTACCTCTTTTTTTTTCTTTTAATGTTATATTTTTATTAACCCTATTTCCGATGTGGGTTTTCCACAAAGGTATTTTCTATTTTCGACCTTTTATTTTCAATGAAAAATTTCAAATTGCGAGGACACAATTTATTGAAGGAGGGGAAAATGTAATACCCCGAGCTTTCACGATACGTTTCTCTTTCAATAATGCAATAGCTTGCATGGTACGGATGTTCGAGATTCTAACACACCGTGACTAATCAAAATAGCCATTATGAATAGTAATACCCAATTTTTGAAATTATATATATTTTATATTTCAAAATGGACTTCATTTTTGTATTCGTAATATCGAAATTACCCTAAGTTGAATTTTTTTTAATTTTCTGAGAACTTCCGTTTTTTTATGAATAGTGAAAAATACTTAAAACAACTTTTTTAATCAAAATAATTTATAGTGATAAATTATAATATTGAGTGGTTTTAATTTATAATTAGAATATATTTTTACCATTTTATCCAATGGTGGTCATTAGAATTAATTTCACTTTGAAATTGGACATAAACAATTGTCAGTGTTTTGATATATATTGTTTCTTAAAAACACGCTATTTGTTGTGACAACGGGATTTAATTATAAAATTCATTAATGCAACTTATATGTTTGGATTTATATAAAATAGACATCATTTTTGAATTCAGAATATCAATTATATATTAGGGTGAAATTTTGGCATTGTTCTGAAAAACTTCAATTTTTGATAAATAGTGAAACCACTAAGTGGTAGTTAAAAAACTGATTTCTCATTTAAATGAAACATTACCACTTCTGTGATTTGATTTTCAAAAATCCGACATACATGGTTGTCATTAGGAAGTAAAATGTGGTTCAATGGGATTAAAATAATTTTTTTGGTGAATAGTAACTTTTAAGTTTAATTAATCGTGATTAGAGGTAATTATTGAATGTTAAGGTAAAAATGATATTATAAAAATATTAAAATACCTTTACACGTGTCCTACCCATATTGGATGTGTCATGACCGACCATGAAAATCCATGGGTCAACTTGGGGACCCCATGGAACCACTTTGGTAGGAAAATGACACAAATAACTTTTTATTTAAAGTTAAAATAAAAATGTCAAAAACATAAGTCATTTTACTAAAACAATTTTTAAATGGGGTTATACAAGTCATATTTTTGAATATAAATATTAATTATACAGATAAAAATATTTCCTACATCATGATATTTTTTTATAATTTTTACACATTAAATAAATTAAATTATTTATGACTCCATGATGATGTAGCGATTACCTCATTAACTAACGATTTTAATAAAATTGACGGATAATGTAAAATATAAGAATTAAACTTGTCCAAAGCCTATTGGATGAGTATATTTTGATCCCTTATCACCTTATACTCGAAATAAATAAGTGTGGGACCATTAAAATCCGAAACTCATTATATAATAAAGTATCATTTCATTACTTTCCAAGAGTGCCCCTCCTCTCCACTTATAAAAGGCCCCCACCACTACCACCTTATTCACATCTTCCAAGCCATCTGGCTCGGCCAACCACTACCCAAATAATCTCTCAAAATCCCTCTATTACTCCTAGAAGCCTCACTTTGGGCATAAGTCTTCCCAAGGAAGCCTTTGGCTCAAATCAAAAAGAGTTACCCGTTTTAAAGGTAGTGTTTTCTCTTGTGTTCTTATGTTTTATTTTGCTTCTCCAACCCCCTAAACTCTTTTTATTCATTTATTTTGTAACAACACCAGTATCCTAAATATACTAGGATTTTGTAATAAGAATTATTCGTGCTACACTTAGACACACCTACATCTAATGGTTAAAGAACATACTGTTTCTGTGGATGGCGAATTTTTGCCTCACGAAACGATGATTGTTCAACACTCATATAACACCTTAAAAGGTGGCCATTAAGATGTAACTATATTTATATACGATTTATAATATGTTTATGTTTTACTTAAACTTATTTATTTTTCATTTATGGTATACCTTTATGGTTTCCATTATGGGTAAACACGATATTTTTATTTTAGGAAGTGCGGACTACCGGCCCCTCAAAGTGATTTGAATCATTAATACCATATGTGGGATATATATAAAGGATGGAGTAAATGGTATTATAAATTATATTATACTAGAATTATAGTATTGATTTATATAATTATAATTTCATTCCATTAAAATATGAAATAGAAATGAAAGTAGCATTAATGCGTACGTACGGCTTACCGTCTCCATGAACGGTGCATTTCATTTCTTACCTCTAAATGTTATGTAATATAATAAATGCATGTATATACTGGATATATATGATATATATGATATATACATCATGAATAAAATTCTGGTTATAATGGACATTTCAACACATGAACAACTTGTAATTATAAGAAGTTTATTTTTGACTCAAGTACCAAAGATCGACAAAACGACCGTTATTAACTTAAATAATTACACAATGTTAATAACATGGTAATAAGTGATAAAAAAAGAATAATGAACTTGAAAAAGGTTCTTAAGTAGGTATAGATTAACTCTAGTTTATTATTCAGGAGGTTAAATATCGGTCGAGTCAAGTCGGACCCGAGGTAAGGGAATTTCTTATCCTAATTTCCATTCTTTGGGTTAGTCTCCTACTTTCAAATTATGTCATGATATTATTATCTCCTATCTTGTATTTGTACATTCTTTATGTGTAATTATAGTGAATACAAATAATAGATCTATTTTATTTTAAAAATGATCTTTCTAAGGACTTCATCCTAATCGCCTTTCGTTGAGGCACATTTGGTTGTATACACAACTTTCATTTATACAGTGTATAAACCCATTTGACTTTTACTTTTATTCTAAAGGAATATTTTTATACGAATAGTTTTTACTAAATGACAAAACGAATGTTTTTTCTTACGTATGCAGCGACAATGACTTCTCTGCCGCCGTGACTATTATTTGAGTTTCGGCTTCCTCTATAAGACATAACTTTTTTTTAAAAGAAAAATAAATACCATGTTTTACTTTTATTTTATTTTGGTATTGAAAGTGGTTTTGATAAAGATTTTATTATATCACTGTGTTGTATTGATATCTTGTGATTGAAGTGTGGAAATATTATGTTTCCTTCATGAATTTTCTATTTGATACAATTATGTTATGGTTTATGATATGTTTAAACCTGTTCATATGAGGAATTAATTGGACCTAATAAGTGATGGGTGGATCCCGCTATATCTCCTCGATGCATCGGTAGGTCTCATGAGACAAACTAGTGTCTTGGAATGAGGCCTTGACAAAATCATATTTGTAGTCTTGGCACGAGGCCTTGGCTACGTGGTTATGATAGTCTGGAATTATGCATTCCATCATTATTAAAGTGGTTATTGATATTGCATGTGATTATTCGACTAGTAGAATATCCATGTGAGTAAGTAAATGGAATTATTTAGTTTTATTTTTTCCATATTATGCTGAAGTTCATGTTTAAAAATGCTATTGTTTTAGTTATACGTTGCCTTAAATGTTAATGTTTATTTATGAATGTTTCCGCAATATTGTTATCCTTACTGAGCATTCGAGATCACCCCTATAAATGCATTAATATTTTCCAGGATGTGAAGAAGTATTTTATGAATGACCTGCAGGGATAGTCAGAAGAGGATATGAGTGTGGACTATGGAGACTTTTTTATTGTAGTTTTTTACTTTATGATGTAATGTAAAATTTATGAATGTATCTAGTGTTTCCAAGGCTAATAAACTAATGAGTCTTTCGAGACTTGATCTTTTGTGATCATGCCAATGTTACGCAATAATTCACCGACTCTGGGTAATTGGGGTCGGGGCGTTACATGTATCTACTCTTAAGATAAGGAGTTCCTTATCATAATCAAGTATTGTAACCTCCTTTTTATTAAAATAATTTTTTGCATCATGTTCTAAAAGCCATTTCATACTGAAGATTATATCAAATTCAATCATGGGTATGACAATGAGGTCAGTAGATAAAACACATTTATATGTCCTAATGGGAACTAATTCCCTTAACATTGTTGCAATGATACTTATATTAATATTTTTTACTAACAACTCCATTGTTAAATAAATTTCAAAATATCTAATTTTCATAGAAAAATGGCATGATATGAAACAATGTGATGACCCCAAATCGAATAAAGGATTGGCTATACTTGAGGAAATCATCAAATTGCTTACCACCAATTAATTCAGAGCATCAACCATAGCAGTATTGATCACATAAGCTTGACCTTAAACCCATGGTATTTCTGGAGGTAATTTTCCTTGGTTCTTAGTATTATCATTTTCATAATCCCCTACTTCGCTACAATTAGAGCATTCAAAATTGACAACCTCTTTCTTTCCCATGTAATCACGAGATTGGTGGATTTTTCACTACACATGTAAAAGACTTCGATTCTCTTCCGGAATGTACTTGGGTGTTTCTTACCACATTTACTACAGGATGGAAATTAAACCTTTCTCTTCTTCCCCTTATTTCCTTTTCTAGACTGTTCAAATTATATATTCTTCTCTTTCTTTTCTTTAAAATCCTAATTCTGAGAGAATTGATTTTTTATCTTGATAGCACATGAGACAGTATCATCATATGATGGGAAGGATTGTGAGACTAAGGATCGATAGAGAAATTGTTTCAAACCATCGAATAATTGATCAATCATACTATGTGGATCACATATATTATATAAAGCATGCCTTGCTAACCAAGTGATGTTAGCCTCACACATTGTGACATTCTTATCCGGCATTTCCTTCATTCTCAGAAATTTTATTTCCATATCCGCTCGATGTTCACGGGGAAGGTATTTTTCTATGAAAATATTTTTAAACTCCCTCCATTCCATATTTTATACTTCATCATCTTCCTTTGTGTTTTGAATCAAGGACCACCATTGATCTCCATCTTCTGTGATGTGATAAAATTCCATGACAAATTTTTCCCTTTTCTCTACTCCCAAATAATGAAATATTTTCTCTAAAGAACTTATCTAGTACTGAACTAAAAATATATTTGTAGTGCCATTGGATGTTGGTGGTTGTTTCCTCATGAAGTGGATAACATTACTCCTTTTTGTTGAGTATTAGGGTTCTCCATACGGTTAAGCCTATTATTAATAACTTGAGTGAGATTTCCCAGTATTGTAATAAGTTGTTCAGCACTGGATGCAACACCAACTCCACTATAATTATCTTTAGTTGAAGGGAAATCCCTACATGGATTACATGGATTGATATAGTTTCCATTTCATCCACTAGGTTCCATATATATACAATGGCATACAGTAGATTATTTTATGAATTGTAATACATAATTCTAATCTAGAATAATAACAAACATAAATTGAAGATTTTACTCTTTTAATCCATAATCGTAAAAATTGTTTTCTATGAAGATGTATTTACTCATTGACCAATCATAATGTTTTGTAAAGAAAATGTATATTATTATAAGCATATCCCCTAGGATTGTTGTAACCAAGAGTTTAGCAAATCCCGTTGTCATGTACCAGAATACCCTAAGTCATGCCTGAAACTCATTTTTGGAGTTTTCTCTCCTAGGTAAATCTATGCTAGAGCCACCCCTACCTGCGTGTCTCTATACTGGGATGTATTTCTTGGATGTATACAAAATTTCTACATTAACAAAATTCAATAATGTTCTTATACACAAATACTCAAAGTCTATCTTAGGGTAATGTTATCTAATCCGAGTTTTTCTAAATATATCATCCAAGGTTTTTAATAAACATCCTTTCATACAAACTGTAATTCCCTGGCCCTTGTTACCCAGAGTGTATGTATTATTATATTACATTGGCATGATGCAAGTGATCATGTCCCAAAACACCAATCAGTTCAGTAGCCTTGGAAGTACTAGATACCAACATATGTTTTACATTACATTATGAAATGAGATACAAAAATGTTTTGTCTCCATTGAACACATTCATCTCCCTTAGGATATCCCTGTAGGTCAGTCATAATATACTTTTTCACATACTAGGAAAAAAACATAGAAAGAGGCTAGATTAGGTGCTCAGTAAGAATAACAATATAGTGGAGATATTCATAAACAAGCATAAACAGTTAAGGAAATGTATAAGACTATAACACAAGCCTTTGAAACATAAACATCAGCATGATATGGAAATGATAAATCAATTAATTAAATTTACTTATTAACATGGATATTGTACCAGTCTAATAATAGCATGTAATATCAATATAAAATTTTATAATGATGGAATGCATAATTCTGATTATCATAACCAAATAGTCAAGGCCTCGTGCCAAGTCTAAATATAAGAATTTTTCAAGGCTTCGTTCCATGATAGTAGTGCGTATCAGGAGACCTACAGATGTATTGAGGAGCTATAATAGTCTCCACCTGTCACTTACTAAGTCTAATGCATTCCTCATATGAAAAGGTTGAATCATAACATAAACATTCATATTTAAACATGCATACAAAATGTTAATAATTTAACCAAAAACCGTGAATATTATAAAAATAACATATCCACGTTCAAACATATTACAAAACCTTGAACACAATATGGAATATTTTATGATAATAAATCAACTTCAAACAAGTGTTAAATCAATAAAAGGATGTTGACATAGATGAAATCAATACTATTGGAGAGAAATGTCACTATATATTTTAAAATAATTTAAAAGTCACATAATTATAAAAAAGAGTATTTATATTGAAATTATTATTATACTCTTTTATGGGAATCTTCAAAGGAGTTATAATAGCAGTTAATAGCCGCACTCACCGTATAAGTTAAAAAACATTCTTTCCTTAATTTGGTCAAAAGGTCATAAAGGACCATGTTTTGAAAAGATGATAAGATTCATCGATAAGAAATTTATAAATAGTAAGATAAGGGTATAAATTACTTTCATACATATTCAAGGAAATATACAAAATGTTTTGAAATACATTTTTAAGAAACGCAGATGTGGATGATAAAGATGTCGTAGTATATAGTCAAGTATAAAAATACTTGGATAATGAAGAGATTGTAGAATTAAACCATACATTGTACTTTTCCTTGGTAAAGGGTAAATTAACATCTAGTATAATAGATAAATCATTGTTATTAAATTATACATGAACCATATACATATATATGATATTATATATTATCTTATAATACTGTTTTGTTAATAATATTTCAGTAGTATCATTGTTTTAGGTGTTAACTGATTTGTTTTCCTTTATATGTTTTGTTATGTAAGTCATGATTGATATGGATAGTATTTATTTTATTATATCAATAATAATATTATGTTTTTAAACATTATTTTTTTCATAAAATGAAAATTATTATTTAATGGTGAGGATGTGGAATGAATCTAATCGCGTTCGTGGAGACTGTAATCCGTACATATGCACGAGCCACAATATCATTCAATTGATGGTGACATTGTATGTAATTGAATGTTATAGAATATATAAATAATAATTAACATATTATATTTATTATTTACATCAATTATACTCATTATTATACACGTCCAAATAATTATTGTTGAATAACAAACAACACCACAACGTGGAGATGGTAAGCCATACATCTGCACGTATGGTGACATTATCATTCATAGGATGGATAGAATAATTAATATGGTTATACCATATTTATAACAACATCAATGTTTTTATAAGGTACTAGAGTTATTATTTTGGTATGGAAAAAACAAATAAAGAGGAAGTGGATGTAGAAATGAACACTGAAAAGGGTGTTGAAGTTATTATCTCTTCTTTGGGCACTTCTTTTTGATTTCATCAAAATGTCTCCAAAGGATGGATTTATTATATATGTAAGGAATCTAGGATGAATTCAAGGTTGTTGGGAGGTTATTTGAGCTGTGGTTGGTAGAGCCAAATGGCTTTAGAGGTGTGATTTTGTGAGAAAGGAAAGTACCCTTTTATAAGAGTGGTGATGGTCACTTTAGGAAAATATTGAAATATTAATTTATTATACAATCATATTCGGTTTATAATGTCTAACAAATAATTTATTTCAACTAAAAGGTGGTGATGGGTCGACAAACACTCAACAAAAATGCTTTAGATAGGTTTAGGTCGCCATATTAACCTTATATTTTAGATTTAACTCGTAGTTAAATAGTTTAACCTTTACCATATATTCGTTTATTATTACAATAAATGGTTAATAAACAAACTATAATAATACAAGATATCCCTATGTGGTTCATTATTTACATATCTAACTTTATCTATATACTTTGGGTGATCTTTAGATTTTCAGTAATATTATATCATTTTTTAACATAGTATTTGTTTTAAAAACTCTTTTATGTCATGTTTGAAACTATTTAGTATTTTGTTTTTGGGAATGTCATAACAATTTTATCAATTTGAAATTTTTTAATTTAATTAACCCTAAAATTTTATATTAACCTGGAAAATTAGTGGAATAATAAAAATTCTCAACTTACTATTATATTAATATTTATAATATCAATTATTTTAATCATTCAATAATAAGGTAACTACTACATAATCATTGTGTCATAAATAAATTTAATTAATTAATGTATAAAAAATAAATATATAATTTCATTATGTAGGATATCTTTTATTCTTTATAATGAATATTTATAGTTGTATTTATCTTATGCATAACCCTATATTAAAAATTGTTTAGTTATTAAACATTGAATTTAATAAATTTGACTCTTCCCTAAATAAAAGAATAATAAATGTCTTAATCTTATACAAGTGAATGAAAAGTATCATATTTTATTCATAAGGTTGATTATGGTCAATATACACATTTCCAATAGAATTAGAAGATGTGTTAGGGTAATTATAATATCATTTTTACCATTATTTATCCTATTTACTTTTAATGGTGGTAAATAAATTTCCAAAGTTTCTATTCACCAAAAATTATTTTCATCCTATTGAAGCACATTTTACAAACTGATGTCAACCATGTCTCTCTTATTTTGGAAATAAAATTCACAGAAGTGGTAAAATTACATTTTAT
Organism: Viscum album; assembly: GCA_963277665.1. Classification (NCBI taxonomy): domain Eukaryota; kingdom Viridiplantae; phylum Streptophyta; class Magnoliopsida; order Santalales; family Viscaceae; genus Viscum; species Viscum album. Next base: position 5,069,495 of record OY728136.1, read on the forward strand.
GAAATTTTTTAAATTTGCCTAGAAGATGGGTAAAAGACATTAAAATGTTCAATAAAATTTTATACATCTAATTTTTTTATAAAATGACTCCAATGAATTAAAGTGAACCTATATAAGTATTATGTATCTATTTCATCCTAAAATAATTTTAAATAAAATAAATAGTTATTAATAAAAAACTATCTTATAAATAATAATGCAGTGTTTTTCACCAGTCAAAAAAATCTGAATGTTTTCATAAAAACACAAAAAATCACCTGAAGCTAATTTTGATATTCTGAACCCAAAAATGAAGTCCATTTTGGAAAATAAAATTTATAAAATTTCAAAATGTGGGTATTACTATTCCCAACAGCTAGTTTGATTGGTCGCGGGGTGAAAGAACTCGAAGTTGTGTACAACACAATCTATTGCATTATTCAAAGAGAAACGTACCGTGGATGTTTGGAGTATTACAACACCTCTATGTAGGTGAAGGCCGAGCATCATTGACCAAAATGAATTTTAAAATATTTACCCATTCTAGAGTGGAAGTGGAATGATGCCATGATGGATTTCAGGACAGGTTTACTGAGGTCACCTCAAGGGAATGATGCAGTTTGGGTTGTCATTAACAAACTCACAAAGGTTTCACACATTTTATTGATCAAGGATTCCTTTAGTGTTGAGGATCATGGATGGTTTTACATCCAATATTTTGTACATTTTCATGAGGTTTCACACTCTATTATTTCAGAGAGGGATGACCACATTACTTCACATTTCTAGCAAGGGATACAAAAGGATTTGGGTACACAAGTACTTCTGAGTAAAGATTACCATCCCCAGGTAAATGGATAGTAGAGCACATGATTCAGGTGATAGAGGACATGTTTAAATAATGTGTCCAAGATTTTAGAGTTTATTTGTATAAGAACATGCCCCTAGAGGAGTTTTCCAAAAATAAATGTTTCGAGGTGACGATTTTGAGGTAACCTTATGAGGATTTTTACAGCAAGCCATACCGATCTTCCCTATGTTGGATGGAGGCAGGAGAGGTAGTTATACTGGGACCTCATCTTGTCCAAGAGACTACTAAGTAAATGGAGTTGATTCAGAAGAGGGTAGCTACTGCATAGTCTTTCCAGAAATTTTAGGCTGATTGACGGAGACGACCTCTAGAGTTCGAGGTTAGAGATTAGGTTTTCTTACATGTCACACCGAGGTTTCAGCATAATAGGATTAAGATATAGTGAATTATTTCACCAAGATATGTTGGTCCATTAGAGGTTTGGGGAGATTCATGCCTGTTTCCAATCAGTTACATTTACATCAGAGGTACTGGGCTATTCATGACGTCTTCCATGTTCCCCGACTATGATGTTACTTATCAGAACTGTCTTGTGTGTTTCAAACCGAGGAAGGATGAGTTGGAGGGGGATTAATAATTCAAGGAGAATCCTATCCAGATAGTTGATCACAACGTGAAGGTTATCCATGGTCGATCTATTCCTCCGGAATGGGTTTTTTGGTAGCACGAGAGAGTGCAGTATGAGACTTTGGAGAGAGAGACTGATGTCTAATCACATTTTCCTGAGCTTTTTGAGGATTAATCATCATCACCTTATTAGGGAAATTTGAGGACTAATTTATTTAAGGGGTATGTTTGTAAGAAACCAGATCTTCAATTCAGGATTGTATCTTGAATTCGGGTGCTTTTGAAAAAAATGGGAGGTTTTTGAAATTTTATAAGTAAACATAGTGTACATAGGATTACATTTCATGTACCCAGTTGTAGAGTATAGCTTTGTCATTGACATGTAACAGTTGAGACATGGATCTGTGGGGTGACATGGTAGATTGATAATGTCAAGGTCCAGTTGAGGAAAATACAGAACGTGTTCATTAATAGTTAACACCATGAAATTTTCTTTTGATTTCTTTAATCAGACCATGGTCTCGTCTGATCCACAGATTCATCGTATTCTATCCTTGTTTCATCCAGGAGTGACTGAGAGCGAAAAATCTTTTTTGAGACATCTTTTTTCTATCTGAGGCATAATTTTAACTCTGACAGGTGCGTTGGAATCGTCTTGGTGATTTATTCCTTCTTTTAGAGCATCTTCTACTAATTCATCTTCTTTTGTGATTTATTCAAGGTTGAACATTTTTGACCTTTTTGTAGATATATGACGTTCTTGGATTATTCAAGGGCTGATGTTTGAGAGTGTTCTTCGTACAATGTTGATTTTGGTAGTTTGTTACCTTTTATTGGTTGTATTTGAGTTTTATACCCCATAGTGTTGATTACCCATGTTAGGGTTTTCTGGTTTAATGAAATTGAACCCTATTTAATCTATATTAGATTGACTGTTTGATTAAGGATTATTTGTTATTGTATTATGTGAAATTTAATGTTTATTGAACACACCATGGGTTCATTTACTTGTTTAAATGTTTATGGTCGTTTGTTCTAGGTTGCCTATGAGGTAAACCTTATTTCCTTTCCTAGCTTGATAGGATTGAACTGATTTCCTTTTTTCATGTTAAATGATTGTGAAATGCATTAGAATTGTTTATCCATAAAGTATATGAGATTAATTTGGGATGATTGATATCATATATGCATGATGGAATTTCATAGGGCTGTAAGAACCAAGTGTAGTTAGACCACAGGGGGAATTGATGTTAAGTGATTCCTCAGTGTGTCTGTTATATTTCATGCTACGAGACCACATAGGGGATTGAGAGTGAGTGTACCATCAGAGTGTCTATAGTTCATGTTACGAGACCATAGGGGGAATTGTTGTTGAGTGCTTCCACGTATAATCTATTGTTGTTGTGGAAAGACCACTGGGGGTATTAACATTGAGTACTTCCTCAGAGTGTTTTTTCCTTTTTATTGCATTCCATGGCCAGAGAGGTTAGACTGTGTGAGATAACCATAGGGTTAAAATAAATATTGAATGTTTGTGATGCATCTGCAAATCCAAAGCACATTCTTGGATTTAGTAATGTTAGGTATTATTCTGAGATACCTGTTGTGATACATAATTAATTAAATGATGAACATTAGATGATAATGAAGGTAAATTGAAACAATAGTACTGCTTACATTTGTGTACTCTTAGTTCTTCACTGCATTTCCATTATTACCTACTATATATAATCACTGAAAGTTAGGAACATATATTGAGGTTTTTGACTACTGGGAATATTATCACACCCTATTTGTTTCATGATTTTGGATGTAAAAAGATTATATTTTTGTATGTATAGATATGGGTAATCACCCATCATCATCATGAACTTGATTACTGTGGAGCTGGAGATTATGGGTCCAGGATGAGTCTTGCGATGCTTCTAGAGATAAATTGTTTTATTTTCCAAATAGTTTAGTACTATATTTCTAGCATTGTGACTTGTTTAGTTGTTTTATTAGACATTGGTGACTTGGATAATTTATATATATGAGATTTAATTGTTTATTTACTTATAGTCTATCGATTTTTACTAGTCATATGGTTTTTTACTTCTGCTACTATTTATTATGTGTTATTCCACTATGTGTGCTATGCCATGGAAGGTATAGTTTCCCCACTATTACACTCAAGTCCCTGACTACTAGTTGAAATTATCCAGCATTCATGTATATGCGCTTCAGTCCATGTGTCCAAGTGGTTACGGGGCACCATTGGGAGGCACCTAAAATTGGGATGTTACAATAGTAAAATTAAGCGAATTAATGGTGAGTGAGAGCATTACCAGAATCAATTTTTCAAATATTAACATTTTGTGCAAAATTAGAATTTTCATGGGTTATTGAAATATCTAGATACTAATATTGAATACATAGATTATTGGATCCATACAAAAAATTATTCATTAATTACAATGCCTTTTATGAATGAGATTTGATTATGATCAAAAACCTACATGAGTTTTTAGTTAAAGTCTAAACATTTAGATTCTATTATAATTAATTTTGTAAATTATATTGTAATATCAGGAATAATTTTTATGATTCATTGTTATCATAGGACATGAAATAAAAAATATTAACTTCAACATATTCCATATAATATTGTAAAACTGATTAAAATCCATCAACATATTCACTTATGCTATGGGAAAAATCAACCCATTGTTATTAAATCAAATGAACACATCATTTATAACTCATAAAATAAAAAAAAAATAACTCATCCAAGTCACATGGGATAATATTCCATTCTATTAACAACCTTCTAAAGTCACTATTAGTTGATTGGAAAAAAGAAATTCTACTCATCTAATGGAAAAAAATTGGGATGTGGGTCCCCTATCCAATATATCTAAGCTAATTCAGGTCAATAATATTCAATTGAAATAGTCATCTTAATTTTTTTAAATGAAAATAAAAAACAAGTGAATGGTATAATCATATTTTATTTCAAAAATCAACCAATGTACCCTAGATACATAATCACCAAGGAATAATTGACATAGCTTGAAGTGCATTCCAATTACCGAAGGGTCGACAACTAGAACCTTGCATCATATAATATGAAAGTGGGAATAAGTTTTCTATAACATTTCATATGTAAGGAAAAAAGATAGTATGTATATAAAAAACTATACATAGGTCAATGTACAAAAATTAAAACATTCATAAATAAGCCAATGTACTACAACCAAGGTATTGAAACATGGAAAACAACTTAAGCCAAAAGGGACAGAACTCACCTTGTATGAGGTTTAATAGATAAATCCACCTCTAAGTGATAATTTTCACTTTCTCGAATGTGGAAGGAGATAATAAACAATGACTTGAATGCACAAGTAGGGTGTGAGACAAATACTAGTAGGTTTTCCACAATGATTCTTTAAGAATATGAAAATACAAAATAAACCATGAATGTGATTTCAATTTAAAACAAATTGGATTTTTATTTCAAAGGAATACATTAAAAAATCATGATTTAGAATTAAAAAGATTCAAATAATTTATAAATTCATTCATCACTTTATAAATGATGAAAATACATTCCAAATAATGGAGTTACTTTTTAAAAAAAGGGATATATTACACAAATGGAATTATTCACAAATATCTTAAACAAATACATTCATATAAAATCGTTTATACAAATTCATAAGTATATAAATATTTAAAAAATTGACATAAATATACATTTGAAATAAAAAGAATTGGGAATCATTTTAATTTTCCTAATAGTTATGATAGTTCTAGGAAATAGGGACTTGATACTAAAAAATGAAAAATATATACATACTTCCCTTTGGTCCTAAGGAAAAGGGGACTCATCACCATCACCTAATGGATGTGATGTTATGATATGAGGTTTTATATTTTTGTACGTTGTAATGTTATACCCAAAATTACTCTATTACTATCTAATGATATCATGTGCTCTATTAGAAAACAATGAAGGTAAATTTATTTCAGGGCTTTTTAAAATACAATTAATTCTATCGTTTATTTAAAATTTCCAATTATCTAATTAAAAATCATAATGGGTTTTGAATAAAAAAACATACATTTTCATAATGATCAATATCTATGTGTTTTATCAAACCATTTTTAATCCAAATTTCCAAAAATAAAGATTTGAAACCAAATCATGAAATTTAACAATCCACTTTCACAAAATAAAATAAATGATTTAGTTTTTAATCAAATTTTATTAATTTCATAAAAAACCCCTCAATTCAATGAAAATAAATTTTCTCTTTGTTATCCATAAAAAACCTTTCTACAATTAAATCCTACAATTTAATGGATACAATTTCAATTAAAACCCCAATTCATTTTACAAAATATATATTTTAAAATATCCATAAACACACCCCAATTCAATAGAATTGGTGGGTTTCCAATTTCAACTTAAATAATATTTTTTTTTGAAAAACCCCAATTGAATGGAATTTGGTTTTTAATCAAACCATTTAATTCAATTTAACACTAATCCATAAATTTAATTAAAACAAACAAATGAATTTAAAATAAACAATTGGAGTAAATATTAATTAAACATCGTAATAGACTCAACTTCCTCTGGATCAACATATCTTGGATCACTAAACCCTAGCTGGGATTTATCAATGAAGAAAAATTATAAAGAAACATTGGAAAAAAGGTAAAACATGGGTACAAGATCTATAAAATAGAGGTTATTATATCCATAAAGAAATATAGGGATCTACAGACCCCTTGAGAACAGAAGAGAGAACATTGAAAAATGAGATCCAGATGAGTAATAAAACTACTAGATGATCAACTTGAAATCCTCTAGCTTCAGATCTGTTTAAAGAGGTATCTGAGGGGCCAAAAATACTTCTTGGGAGAACCAAGGTTGAAAGAAACTGGTTGGGGTGGAAGGAGGTATGTTGGTGACCTAAAAGAGGTATCTGGGAAATTTAAATTAAACTTTGGATCAATTGAAAAACGTTATTCATTGTTTCTTGGGAAGAGGCGCATAATTTAGACAAATTATTTGTAATTCATGTGAAAGTTATAAATTGGATCCATAGTTTCAACAAAGAGGGTGTATGACCTTACTAAATGTGTGACAACCATGGAAATACCCACTGCCTTAGGTTGCAAGGTTTTCTCTAATAGGGCATATATTTTGGGAAAACCATGCACCGACTATGCACTAGGCCATTATTTCCAAAATACATAAAATTTTACCCCAAATAAATCCCAAATATAACCCATCCAAGCATCGATAAAAATTGTTTTTAAGGTTACAAAAAAACAATCATAGGATGTTACAACCTCTCCACCATAGAAACATTATATCCCTAGAAATCTTATGAAGAAGCTACCATGCTAAAAAGATGAGGCCACTAGTCTCACCTATGTGCATCCCTCACAAATGACCGAGGATTATCCTAACTATGCTACAATATCACTATATGAAAATGTATTTTCCTCACAAGACGTAACATGGTTTTAGAATCAATCTTCTCGAATGGATGTTCAATCATAGTTAAATTCGTTTCAAAATCAAGATCACTCAAACTGAAAAAAATTGATGGATCATATAGACATTTTCTCAGCGAAGATACATAAATCACTTTTTTTATCGATGTCAACTACACTGGATAGGCCAAATGGAATTCAAGTTTTTACACCTTCTAAAGAACCTCGAATGGTCCCAAAAAATGTGGAAAAGGGTTCCCTTTCCTCCCCAGCCATCAATAATCCAACTGATGTGAAACATTTCGGAAAACCCTGTTAATTATTGAGAACTATAAAGGCCTAAGACGATGCTCAACATAATACTTATATCAAATTGGTTCCATCATCATCATCTGATTAATTAACTAAATATTTGATGCCACATTTTAGACTAATCTCGGTCCAGTAATGGAACCTTCACCAGTCTTTGACAATGAAAATGTAGATTTATATGGCCAACTATATAAGGACTCAAAAGGATCCATTATAATCACAAAATGATAACTATTGTTTTAATAAAAACCATCTTGTCCCAAGTGATCATCCAATTCTCCAAAAGATGAGAGAACATAATGAAGAATAATATCCTCAATAATCTATATTTATATTTCTGTCTATCCATAAAAATGAGGATGTTATTACATACTAAAACAACCATGAGGTCCTCATGCCTCCTGATGGCCTACAAAAAAACTAGAAGAGAACCATGGATCTATGTTAGAAACTATAGCGGAAGGAAATACATTCAACTGAACAATATCTTTCACAAATAGATTTTCCAACTCCTCAACATTGTTTGTGTCCTGAATGTGTATAAAGTGACAAAATATATAAATCCTATAGATTACAACCCATATCAAATTATTAATCCTCCAAAAACGTGGTAACCCAATGACAATGTACACTGAGGTCTCAAAACAACTTTCAAGTATATAATATATGTTGATAAAGAAAACAAGAAGGTTTCTAGTTCTCATCCTTAACTTTTTGAAATGTATAACAAAGAGAAACCAATTCAAAAATTACTCATCTCTTAAAATGCCACCATAACAGATTTTTATGATATAGAACAACTTTAGGTATCCTAGTTTCATTTCCAACTGGTATCTTTGAAAAACTACAATCAATATTTTTACTAAAGATGGTACCCAAAAAAATTCTAAAAGAACAAAAATCCCTCATTGGAGAACGAACACATGGCCAGTGTATTCCCACCAAAAAGAGAGTATCTGATACTATAAAACTCATCATCAAGATTGTGATCTTGAAGAATGACTTTGATAAGAGATGATATCAACTAAAAACTAGACAAGGAAACATTAACCCCTTTATCTTGATCTCCAATATGAAATTATGAAAAAAGAGCCTTCATGTTCTAATTCTCGGAAAATTATTTGTCTCCCTAAGTAGAAATTTTCTCACTCAAATCATTTGAGGCAACATTTTATTTCCCCAGAATATAAGAAATTTCATAGTCAAGATAATACAATTGTTCCACCCAACCCCTCTGGTGTAGATTCAAATTGTTTTGAGAGAGGATATATCTAAAGCTATTGTCATCTAAATATGTTGTATACCTTTCTAAATAAAGGTAATGTCACCAAATTTTAAGCATGTAAATTATATATGGATGTTCAATGTCATGGGAAAAATAGTTTATCTCGTGTGTATAAAGCTAATGAGAGCCATAAGCTACGACCTGATCACTTTTTATAAGAACACATCCCATTCCTTAACCAAATGCATCAAAAAATACAGCAGAGACCTACTCGGCCTCTGGAAGAGTAAACACCGGGGCGCCAATTAAAATATGTTTTTTCTTAAAAAATGAGTTTTGAAACATCCCATCACAAAAAATAATTACCCTTCTATGTTACTGTACTAATCAAAGAATCCAAATTCAAGAAGTCTTTCACATACCACTGATAATTTCCAACCACAACCATGAATCTTCGAGTCTTGAAGATATTTTGTGGTCACACTCATTTCATAAAGACATAAACTTATCTAGATCAACTAATATTCATTATTATAACACCATCTGTCACATGAATTTTACTTCATGAATCTAAAAATCACACTTCAAATGATTGGAATAAAGTTAGTTATTTTTCAATAAAGTCAAAATTGTTCTTAGATAATGCATGTGATCCTCCTCGGACATGGATTAACTGAGAATATCATACAAAAATACTACCATAAAGGTATGATGATACCCATGGAAAAGACTATTCCTCAATTCCATCAAGCCTGTATGATAATTGGTTTTTTAGAGAGAAAGACTAGGTAATAATAATGACCATACCTATATCAAAAGAATTTTTTGATTGTCAGATTCTTTTATCTTGAATTACTGGTAACCCGAGAAAATAAACGCATTTCAGAACCACTTATCCCCTTCAACTGTTCGAAAAGATAATCAATCCATGGAAAAAAATACTTTTTCTTTGCTGTCACTCTACTGATCATTCAGTAATCACAACATAGGTGAAGTTACCCATAATCTTACTTAAAAACATTTACCATCTCCACCTATGGTTATCCTCTTAGGCATAAAATTTTTTTCTCAAGAATATCATATAACAAGGACTTAGGATCTTTCAATTTAGCATGTTCCATGTGGTTAAAGGGAATAAAAATTTGTTGAGTTCCTGGAATCAAGTAAATGGAAAACTCAACCTCCATTAATAGGGAAAAAATAGAGATGTTATAAGGAAGAATGTTAGTGAAATCAAGGACCAATGGAATGAGATCAATGCTCAATGATTCCTTCTTTAGAACAAAATAATACACCAATATTAATTTCCCCAACTCCAGATAAGAAGGTCTGGCTTTGGTTGATCCCGGGTCCCATTCTCCTTCAATGATACATCACACATCTCTGGGTGTAGTTATAGTGTACTGTTGAAGATGGAAATCAATATTGGATTTATTTGAAATGATACAATCCTTCATAAAAATGTCATCAAGTGGATTCATGTTGAGAACTAGAAAACTCCATGAATTCTTTACATCTAATAGAGAGATGATAGAAGAAGGTCTACGAAGACCTTTTTCTATATTCATATCGAGGGGTGTAGTAATATTCATTTCACAAGAAAAAATCTCCATAGGAAGCATAATATTTTTTAAAATACTGGTCAAAATTAATAAATGAGATGAACCAATACCCCATTGAGAAGTCAATAATGATGATGATATAGTCATGGAAGCACTCACGATCGTTAGACCTATATCGACATCCCTTAAAGACACTTATAATTCGTAAAGTATCTTCGCTATAGATACCTATAGATGGATCTATTTTACACATTATTGATATGATTTCATGAAAAATTTCATATAATTTGATGATCTTGTTCCACTTTGTAGGGTGGAATAAATGTTACAGAATCACTAGTAGTGCCCCGAGCATCCAAAAGAGCCAGATTTCATAGGTACCTCAATGAAAACTATATTTGAATGTCCTAGCTTACCACACTAGTCAAAAAACGATCTCTTACTAGAATTGAAGTACATCTATGATGACCTTGTTATTGAGAACATTACTGAGAATCATCATACTACTACTTTCCCATAATGAAAATCACAATACCAATAATAGATAATGAATCTCCTGGTAACCATGATTTTCATGTAAGGTCCATTTCAACAATAAGCACTCTACCTAGTACATTACATAATAATTTTGAATCAAGATGATAACCTGAGAAAGAGTATCCTAAAAATAACCCAACTTGATCCTTTGATCCATCATCTACTCATTAGAAAAAATCTTAGCTACAAATGCATTAGCTCAGAAAAATGGGTTTCATACTCTATCATAGTCCCTTCAGTATTCTTATGTTTTAATAAATATTTAGACTTGGCCAAAAAAATCGACAGTAGATATAAATCAACAATGAAAATAATATAAAATTCCTTCCACTCTAATCCCTCATGTTTTTTCATTGTTACCATATTTTCTAACCATCATCTTCCTAGTTATTCCAAAATGAAGGTGGAATACTTTACCGTTATTTCATCATGATTGTACAAGAACCCAAAAAAATATTATCTATACAGCACAACCACCCCTCATCCTCATGAAGATAATTTGATCCTTTTAACGGTTCTGGATTCTAGAGATGGAACTCTTGAGAACCGACCATGAGAGCACCCCTCTATGATTCCCAAACTATAGCCTAAACCATAAATGAGGTGGTGAATTTTATGGATCATGGACAATGCACATGATCACATCTACCAATTTATATTGCACAAGACTATTCTATAATTGAGTATTGGAAGAAACATCATCCTGGATCCACTTTTTATGTCTTCTCAGAGGCATGATGCTACACGACATTAAGAGGCCACAAGGAAGACATCAATTTAATAGTCAAAAGAGCGACATGTGGAATTATTTCCAAAAGATAGATAAGAAATATTTTGATTTAAGTTTAACCAAATAAATATAGGAACCATACTTCAATTAATATATAATATGTCATTCCCTAGAAACCCCTAGTGACTTAAGGTTCATTGTAGTGAGTGATGGATATGAAATCATTCACAAACACATAATTTTTCTTAATAAGATCTCCAAAATGCATACTAACTTTATGACATGAAATTCAACCTAAACCTTTGATACCAATTCGTCAAGTACCAACCTGAATACCTTAGTATCCTGATAACTAATCTAGGGCTAACATAGCCTGAATGGAATTCCAAATCCCCATACGTCAGTGACTCGAACCTGACATCATACAAACTGATAGTGATAACAGTTTTCTTAAATTATTAGGGAATTAAGAGAAACAAGAAAGTATTAATATCAAAAGATACTCCATTGGGAGTAATGTACCAAAAGACAGACCGGCTTAAACAAGACCAATAACTATATCAAAGGTACCAATATATAGAAAAAAACCAAATCCCTGAGTGATAAGACTCACAAAGTCCAATGCTCAATAACAGGATCCACCACTAAGAGATTCTTCTCCCTTTCTCGAATTGAGGAGGAGATAATAAAAAAAAACACCCAAAGGAAAAAAGTAGGGTGTGAGCCATATCCAAAAAATATTTCACCAATGATTCCATAAATACATTCCCATATCATATAAACCAAGAATGTATTTTCAATTTAACATATATAGGATTTTAATATAAAAATCATCTTTAAAGAAATAATTCCTTTCAAATAAAAATATAGAAATACTTTAGCAATTTGTGCCTCACATTATAAATGATTGAAATACATATAAAATGATGGAATTACATTTAAATGGGGGATAAATTATGAAAATGGAACATTACAGAAATGGATAAAATAAACACTTTTATATAAAATGTTTACTTAAATTCACAAGGCATGTAACAGTTTAAATCAATGAAATATATTTATATTTGTAATAAAAAATGCAGGAAACATAGTCTTATACCAAATAGGTATGATCGCTCTAGGATCTAGGGACCCGACTATGTGAAATGGAAATTATGTACATATACCTCTTTATTCCTAAGGTAAAGGGGATTCAACAATATCACCTAAGTCATATGATGTGATGATATGAACTATTATAACATTGTAAGTTGCAATGTGCTACCCAAAATAACTCAATAACCAAATAAGGCATTCATGTTCTCTAGTACAAAAAATGATGGAAAATTTATTTCAAGACTTCTTAAAATACTATAAATGCCATTATCTATTTCAAATATGAAAATTTTCTATTTATAACTCATAATGATTTCTAATAAAAAACATGCCTCTTCACAATGATACAACCCTAAGGTCTCCATCAAACCATTTGAAGGAAATTTTCTAAAAATATGGATTTTAAAATATCTCATGTAATTTCAAATTCCTTTTTCTCAAATTCAATTTAATAATTTAATTTTCAAAAAAATCCATCAATTTCCTAACAAAACCCCTAATTTAATGGAATTGTGGTTTTCCACAATTTTCAGTAAAAACATTTCTAAAAATAAATAAAACAATTTAATTTAATAAATTTACATCACAATCAATATTTAAAAAAATAATATAAATTTCATAATTCCCATAAACACACCCCAATTCATTAGAATTGGAAATTTTCCAATTTCATGTCGAACCGCTATTTGTTTCTAACACCTAGAATTCATTGGAATTGGTTTTATAATAAATAAATAAAAATAAATTAAATACTAATACTGAAATTTTATTTAAATCAACTTTTTAATTAAAAATAAATATTTACGGTCATGTTGAATTGGGAACCATAATGGAACCACCTACCTTGGGATCAAGGGAATTCATATCACCATACCCTAGTGGGGATTCATCAACAAAGAATGAGGATCAAGGAATCTGAGAAACAAATATCAAGAATATATCTATGATACAAAAATAGAGGATAATAGATATATAAATCAATATAGGGATCCACAAGACCATATATAGATGATGATAGAACACATGAGAATAATATTTGGAAAAAGAAAATGATTGTGAGAAGAGTGAAGGGTGTTCCTCTCGAATTAGAGCTCCTTCGAGAGGGATATGTGGGGGAAAATCATTCTAGGGAGCTCCAAGGTCAATAGAAACATTCTTGGGTTGAAGGAGGTCTTTTGGGGACCTAAAATAAGGGTTTATAAAATTTTAATATAATTTGTATCACTTAAAATCCCATATACTGGTTTTCCTAGGTAGAGGCGCATGGTTCAGACAAACTGTGCGCAAGACATGAAACAATTGTAAATGGGTGGCATGATTTCTATTAATAGGGAATAGAACCCAACTAACTATTTCCCATCCATGTAAAATCCCACTGCATTCAGTTTCACAGTTTTCTATTATTGGGGTTATAATTTGGGATAACTATACTTCAACCATATAGTAGCCTATGATTTCCAAACCACATAAATCTTTTACCCAAAGAAACCATAAAAAACCCTACTAAAGCTCAATAAAAAATGGTTCAAGAATACAAAAAAATATTTACATGATATTACCTTTTCTTTTTTAAATTACATACATTTATTTCTTTTTATGACTTAAAAAAAATATTTAATCTCAGACACAATTATTTTATAAAATTTGAAATTATACTTTCCAAATATATATATATATATATATATATTGAAATTCAAAATTTTATTAAATCCAAAATACAACATATTTGATATAAACTTAATTTTATTGTTGTTGTATAATAATTCTGATTTTGTTTCCATTTCATCTCTAATGTGATGAATGTTTTAAAGATTATATTAACTATTATTGAAATCAGAGAAGCAATTTACTATTGAATTATACAACAAGTGTTTCTTTTTAATTATCATTGAAATAATATACTATTTCCCCCTCTAAATATATTTCTCCTTCACAATATTCTATTGAAAAAATATTTACTTTTTGTGTTTGTTATAGATAATAATGAATCAAAGTTTGATTTTGAAACTTCAAATAAGTGAGATATATGATAAACATTATAATGCTATTTTGGAATTTTCAAACAGAAATGTTCCAAAATAAAATCGTGTTTTTCTTATCCATGTATGAATTTTTTGAATAAGAAGAAGTTGAAAATAATTGAGATAGGAGATCATTTAATTTTTTATGGAATTAATCTGACTCACAGCCCTTGGACCTGGCATGATCAAACTGGGATAAATTGTAGATATTATCATGATGATGATTTCAAAGATGACAAATCTGATAAAATTAAGGCTTATTCATGATATTTAAGTAAATGTACTTGAGAAAGAACCGAAAATTTAGCGCCTATAGGAAGATGATGAAATAACATTATATGCAAGATGTATAGATTATATGGTTTTATCAATGATGTTGATAATGACTAACATGCAGGAGAAACTTAAATAAAGTTAAAATAGTTTTATATATTTTCAAAAACTGTTGAATGATATTCTTCATAATGATAGGGATCTTCTAGAATCATGTTATAATGTGAGGAAAACACTATGCCCCATGGAATTTGGGTATAAAAAATCCATGTATTCATGAATGAATATGTTATATATTGGATGGAATATGTATATCAATCAAGGTTTCATAAATATGGAAAAATGAAATTTACGTTGAAAGAAAAATCATTGGCTAATTTATGAGTTATAGAGACCACATCCAAGGAACTATTTTATCTCCCTATAATTCCACATTTGATTTTTTTTCAAATTAACTGGATGAAAAAAGGCTATGATATCATATGGATGAGAAGATTAGTAATGAAAAATTGCATCATCTAGCTAATGGTCCACATTGGAAGATATATGAGTAGTAGTTTCCTATATTTCGAAATAATGTATGAAAACTCAGACTTGGATTTTTCCCATATCGAATGAATACATATCAACTATTTAGTAGCAGAAATTGTTCATGGTCTATTTTATAGCTAATTTACTACTTTTCTGCTGAATATTATAATAATTGTATGTAAGTTAGAAAATGTTTAATGATATCTGGACCAAAATATAATGGGAATGATATTGATATTTTATTTTCACAATTAATTGATAATTTGAGATTCTTATAAGAGTATTATATTAGGGTGTATTATTCTTATAAAATTTAATATATTTCTAATACATTCAATGATTTTGTTAACTATAAATGTCTTCCTGGAATAATGAAATTTCTCCTAATATAGTTTTATAGGGAATAATTCTTAACAAATTTGCGAACCATAGACTTCACATTATAAACGACATCGTGGGTGAAAAATAATATATGTCATATCAAATTTTTTTGTCTATGTATAACTATTATAGAAGATTACAAAAGAATTAAATGGATTTAACGTTTTTGATATTGATCTAAAAACATTATTTGTTGATCATTATTTTGAGAGGGTGGAAAACACTGATATGACATCCAAAATGACACATAAATCTAGTAATGATGGAAAATGTGGATGAAACAGTCAATATGTTTTGATCTACCATTATAGAGATATCATGAGCTCAAACATAACATTAATTTCATTCACATGGATAATAATATCTACGATGGATATATTAAAACATTATTTGATATTAAATGAATTATTAATGATGGGACGAATGTAATATTGGACTTACTGTCAATTGGAATAAATTTGGAGTTAGCTCACACTCTTGATGGAAGGTGAAAATTACTTCCCTCATTTTTTCATATATTATCCAAGAGGGATAACATTATATTTTTAGTGTATTGATTATATCAATGTTCAAAACGGTTATCCTTCAAATGTAAAAAAGGTGTACCTTTAATTGATTTCAAGTTGGCAGGTGTGAAATATCTTAATTATCATGTCATGATGTAACAAATCCTTCAAGTTTAATTTCATTGAATCTTTCCAATCTATGTTAGAATGAATATCAGAAATGTGTATTATTTTTTAAATTAAATTTTTAATAAGGTGATTGATATGCATGCATTGAAAAATTTGTTGACCAAATCAGTTTCTATACTTTGTCAATGGGAAATGTATTTTTGTTTATTTTTTTATATCATGGTTCCTTTAATAGTTTATTTGGTAAGAGAAATAAGGTTTTTTTGACTTATATATTTATTTTGGATGAATTGTTTTGAGAGGTATATAAAGATATTGATAGGGTAGGTTAATAATTCAAAAGTACCTAAATCCTACAATATTGGAAAGTATAATTATAATAAGGTTGTACAATTTGTACAACCTACTTTTTTTCATTGGAGAACTTGGTCTTGCCTATATATTTTCATTAATGCGTTATTTATGTGGAAAATGGGATCCTTGTATTGAAATTCAAATTATTGACATGTGAATAGATAAATAAGGTGCTTTCATACATCTTGAATAAGATAGATGATGATAATACATATATAACATTACATATTAGTGTGGTGAAGTAATGCTTTCCAAAGAAGAATGATATGTGAATTTTGAATGAGTTTAAAAAATATTTTTTAGATGGTTTAAAGAGTTCGTTCTTGTAAGATTAGATGGATAAAAAATGTTGAGACATTTTTTCGGTGGTCTATGTTTAAATTTGATAACATGTTACATGCATTAGCAAATCCCAAACACTGGGGTCATGTACAAGGATACCCAGTAGGTGAATTAGTGATAAAAAATTTTCTACATAATGCATCTTCTTTGGTAGATGATTTTTAGAAAAAATATACTCTTTGGTTGCTGAAGTGTAGGATATGAATATGAATAAGGAAGATAGGATAAGATTATCAAAACAATCAATGTTTACATACACACAATGATAGTTTTAGGAAACATCTCCCAATCCTCCACCTCATCTTGGAGATCCCACTCATCCTCCTTGACCAATAGACCCCACCCCTTCTTTTCCAACTCTCACACCCCCTAATCCATAGATTATGAGTTATTGTGAGATATATGATCATGATTCATAGTATCATATTGCTTCATATGGGATGATATTTTATATTGGAGATACCATTCATAATCAAAAGGTAGATATTGGGCATCTTAGGGTCACTATTCATGATATTGTAGATCTCTCAACAATATTACTGTTACATACATATGAGGTGAGTACAATTGGACAATGTATTAATTTTTTTTAGATTATCTATATAGACCATTTCAACATATTACCAAAGATGTATGCATATAATGTATCTTTTATATAATTTGATTGTTAATTTTG
Organism: Viscum album; assembly: GCA_963277665.1. Taxonomy (NCBI): domain Eukaryota; kingdom Viridiplantae; phylum Streptophyta; class Magnoliopsida; order Santalales; family Viscaceae; genus Viscum; species Viscum album. The sequence continues at coordinate 5,087,076 of OY728136.1, forward strand.
ATTTAATATTTTAAGGTTTATATATTTATCATTTTTTTATAGGAATTCATTAATGTTAAATAAATAATATATAGACAAAAAAATTAAAAATTTCATATGACTTCAGATTAAAATTCTATTAGTCTTGATAGATTATCATCATATTCAAATTTTTAATTGCATGTTTATGGGATTACAATTTAATTTGGTGTTTGTGGGCGTTTAATGACTTTTTCACCATTGAAAATGTTATCACAGAGATTGTAACTTGATATATGTTGGGAATCAACAGGTTGTATATTCTTCTATTTATTTCTTAATATAAATATTTATATACATTTAACATATTTAAAATTTATAAATATGTTTGTTTTTTATTATGTAAATTTATACAATGTTTAAGAATCATGGAATTAAAAATTTATATGGATTTTAGACCCACAGGTTACTTCACCAATAGAGATAGAAATAACTGAAGAAAAAAAATTTATATTACTAAAGTATTTCAAAATAATGAAGTTATTTATAGTTGGTATTTTATTTAGTATAAATAGTATAAACATAAATATAATAATGTGTTATATATATTTTAACATAATTAATACTAATATTAAATTTTTTTTAATTTCTAGTGATATTGGATTTTAGTTGTTTTTTTTCATGGGAGAAGGCACATTAATAGTTATTCCATATACATGGTGAAGTGAGAAAAAATGTAATAAAGTATTGGACACATATGTTTTTGAAATTGTTAATACATTTTTATATTATAATGACTTATAAGTTTATTAAATAAAATTATTTTCAACCAAATTATAGAATATATTCAGAGAGGCCATAAGAAAGAAGTGTGAAATGACTATATATTTAAATTCAAAGGTTAATTTTAATTTTTAATTACTAAATTTTTGATATATTACATAATAATGTTGTTTTTAATTGAAAAAACATTTAAAAAACATTTTGATATACATGAAGGCATACCATAATGTGTATGTTTTGTTTTAAGATATAAGTATGAATTATTTAAACATGTATAATTATGAATTTCATCTTGGTTATATTTCTTTATAAATTGTTAATTAATATTTCATTGATTTTATTCTTAATATATGATAAATTATTTTCATATAATTTGTATATTTTTGATTACCCTCAACCCTATAGGGTATCAGATTTGAGACACTTATTAATTTAATAGGAAAATCATTACTTAATATATCTGTCATTTTATTCATAATAAAGGTTAAATGATTTTTTTTATAATTTGTATATTTTTTATAACTATCAACCATATAGGGTAAAAGATATGAGAAACAAAAAAATTGAATTTTAAAATCTTTTTATAGGTGTGATTTATTTTTTGTTTTTTGTACATTATATTAAAATTCTTAATGTCATAATTATAAATCTATTTTTTGGTTGTTTCTCTATTACTTATGCTTGTTTTATATTGGTTATAATATATTTTAAGCCGTTTTTTTCTTTTATTTACTTATATAGATAGGGTAATTAATGATAAAATTATTTACAAAAAATGGATTTTTCATGTTGGTTATTTGATAACTGACATGAAAAACCAATTTTGAATTGTTTTTCACGTCATTTATCATATAAAAGATGAGTAAAACCCATTAATAATGATTTATAACCTTAATTATCAAATAAAAAATTTAAAAACCCATTTTAATAGGATTTCCACTTTAGTTATAACATAATCGATAAGAAAACCCCTTTATTATGTCGAGTTTTCATGTTGGTTATCAAATAAATGATGTCAAAACCCCATATAATAAATCATTTACATCATTAGTTGTTTTTTACCAATGTTGAAATTTTATTCACAACGTATCCTACAACAACATTATATACTTACTAATATTAAAAAACTGATTTGATAAAACACATTATTTACTAGTGTAGGTGTTTATTATTTTTCTTAGACTAGGTGCCACATCTTAATAATGAAACACATTGAGTAAGCTAAAAATCATTATTAATATGGATCCATATAATATAAAACCCCTATAGTCATAAAATTTCACAAATACCCTAATAGATAATCATAGTTATCATGTTAGATATGTTCATTTGAAATATTGATACCAAGTTTTATACAAAATTTGTTTTGATACCAACTGTAAAATAATATCTATAGAAACCTAGAGATGGTGGTTACTTTATTACATTTGCACAAGATATAAGGGATCTCATGTTATAGGATTGATCAATTTTTCTATCTTGGAAATCTGGATTCAATCCTGATTTCCATATTGCACTGTAAATATAAAACACAATATAAGAAACATTATTAATTCCTTGAAATAATTCATATAATAATGCTTCATATCAAGGGAATGTAAAAAAATTTAGGGTGATCCCAGATGATTAGTAATCACTACATATAGAAAAATCTACCATGATAAAATTAGGCATAATAGATATAGAAAAATGAGTAATCAAAACACATGACATTCATTCCAAAATATTGTTCTAATGAGCATATATAGATAAGGTAAACAAAACAATCAAATGGATAATTGAAACTGGATTTTTAATGATGTAAATTCATAAATCTATATATTCATGAACATTCCTTAAATTCCATATCTATTTTATCGTGAATCTTATATTTAAGGCCTCTCAATAGAGACATAATTATTAATAAATTTGCATGTTTAAACCAAATTCCGATATAATATGGAATTCAATCTACTTTTCTCGAGAGAGATCATGATGCATTATAGGGATTTATATAAATGGACCAGAATTATCACATACACATCATATGATTCCTCTAATTTATAATGATCAATTGACAATCGAGAAAGGTATTGTTAATTCATCCTAGAATGAGTCAAATTAGATAATTGTAATGCCCAGAAGCATACAAACTACAATGGTGTAGTATAGTAAAAGGGAGGGTTCGAAACCACATGGAGCGGGGAACTTGCAAACTCTGGAATAAATTTTAGGTAATACAATCTTCAGTTTCATTTTATTAAACTAATGATGCAATATTGAAATAAGTGAATTCAAATATATATAAAGAAGAGAGAGGCATCCGTTTCCAGGGGCAGTTTTGCTAAAATATTTAATTCAACTTTACGCACAAGGTAATCATATTAAATAGCTGCGAAGACAAATAGTTTCATCGATAGAATAAATGTCCATTCCCTTTCGAACCTCACTAGAATCCCAATTCATCATGGTTAGATAAATAAAAATATTGAATGTGAGTTTAGTTCAGACTACCAAATATAGAAGAGTAAATACATTCAATGGTCATGAATAAATATTCTCAATCATAGTGGGGTTCGTTCATTATTGAAACATAAGTTCAATGATTCAATGAAGAATAAAGTGGAAATGTATTCAAAACATGATACTATAGAATACAATATTCAAAAATAGAAAAGGAAAATTGAACTATGATGGAATGCTCCCCCATCAATTGATTCTTATCCACCCTGTGGGGATTAACCAATCATCATTAGGTGGTCGCTGATGAGGAATAAAATAATACCAATAGCAGAGAGAATTAGAAAGGAAAGGATGAGAGGAGGATTGAAGAATGAGAAAGGAAAAGAGAAATATTTCAATTAAAATAATAAACATCAAACAATTACATGAAATAAAGGAATGAAAAAAAACTGAAATAAAAACCTATCTATAGAGGCTTGCTGATGGTTATGATTCCTCCCTTCATTCTACAATGTGAATTGCAGTGTCGATTTTAATTTTCACACAAATCCATCATCACGATGTATACCTGAGGCACACACAATGTATATAAGATCTGAGGTTTCCGCCTCCGCATTGAATCTAGTAAATATTCATATGCTGGTTTGACACTGGTGACATTGTGTACTAGATTTACACAATATGTAATTTTGTTTCACATCGTGTTCTATCGTCACAACTTGTCCAACATCAATCTTTCCTCTCACTAAATTCATGACGTCTACTAATAGTATATGATGTTTACTCAGTGTTTTTATAGTTTTTCAGCACCCCTTCATATTTGAAATAATGATGTCATGACGCCAGCGAAACTCATGGTAAGAAGTGTCGGTTTGTTCCTCATTACCGATTTCTTCCTTATTATTTCTCCATATTTCATTTGTACATAAAAATTTACAATACATTAATATCAGGAACATAAATTATATCACAACAATTTATTTGAAATGAATTCATATGTAAAATCCCATCAAAATATATATGAAAAATAGAAATATCAAATACCCCCACACTCAAATATTTTCTCTTCCTCAAGAAAAACATCAACATCAAATAACCAAGTATCCACAGATCAAAAAGGTACTTTTCAAATTATGATGCTCATTAAAACATGTCATAACGAGAGATTTCTGAATTACAAAACCTACCCAATAAAGAATCCCCCCCAAAATTATTCAATTAAAATGTTCAATTCAATACATTTATAACTTTTCACACACAATTTTTAACCATTCATCAACACCCATGACATTTATAATTTACCACACCATTAAATTATCCACTCATAAGTAAAGATAAAAATTTAATAGAGTTATGATCAAACCTCAAGTATATGACCCTAACCATAGGCTTCAATTGAATCTACTTTCTCCACTCTGTAATAAAAATAGAATAATTAATCATGAGGGCTTTGAAATAAAAATCATATGATTTTTTGGATGAGTTTTGGTAGGTAAATATTTAAAATCAAGTAAGTCTCAAAGAAGAGGATAAACTGTAGTGTACAATTAAAGATATTCATAATAAAAGCTCAATAAAATGCTCCTTAAAAAATTTAATGTCTTCACGAACACCCCCCAATATTTGAAGTGAAATATCATGAAAAAAGTAATCATAACGAAAGGTAATCTTCTCTTATTGTCATTTTTTTTATTTTTTTCAAGGGAAATGATTGGGATAATCCTCACATCCAACACCTATCCATGTATGGTAAAAATAATCAGTCTAGAAAAGGGTGATTTTTAATTCTCCCAACTCACAACCAATTTTTTATCATCAAATTTTTATTCATTTTTTAACAATAAGAGGGATATAAAATGAAATATAAGTAATGTAAATTTGAAACTTCAACACAATCACATAAAAACAGACTACAACCTCCCCTTAAGATATCACATCCCATATACACCATAAACAACCCCTCCCCCACACTCATTCACTTGAATATCATGAAAAATACAAAGAGCTACGTAAGAAAGGAAATACTAGCTGGTAACATGGATTAATCATAACAAGGTCATTTGTTGATTCTACTGGATATTGGAGGATCAATGTGTTGGTGGTTCTCACGATACCAATGATTATTAATAAAATCCCTCAATCATTTCAAAAGTTAATTTTTATAGTTATATCATTCACAATATTAATATGAAAGTTCTAGATAGTTTACTTGCACCACATGTCACTCAAAAAATATGCTTAGAAAAATAGGAAATATTTTGTGTAGAATCATATCAAGAATGGGAATATAATATGAGTCAATAAGGTAACTACATGAAAATCAATAACTATCTTAATCTATGCTTGATTCTAGGAATCAAAATCATGAAAATAAATCATATCAGCAATCTTTTTCATGAAATCACAAATTAATGTATGTAATTGGATTCCACAATTTTTTTATACCTTTTCATTTATGTTCATCATTATTTAGTTTTTACAATATATCAATAATATTTCTCCATGGTGCTAATGTCTCCTTGATCAGTGAGTAAAAGACAAAAACTCAATAATTTTTGTGGTAAATTTGATTCAATTCAATTCATGTAACAATTAAATTCATTGAATAAGTCATTGTTAAATGGTAACCATAGTTTTTATTTCACCAGCTCAAACACTCTTTCTTTCACTTTCATTGGTCCACATTTAATAACGACTTATTCAATAGGATCCAATTTGGATTCCTCAAAATCTTGAAAATTTAGGTGGTATTTCCATTCATCTTCAGTGTCATGAACACCTATTAGGTCGATAGATGTTTTCACATTATACTATTTCTTACCTTTTTCATCAGCCATAATAAATTAATTATATTGAACTTCTTGTACATCATGCTCATATTCCATTAACTATTCCTATTCCTATGATTCTATAGATTTTATTCCTTCAACCACCTCTATGTCTTATTCTTGTAGTTTGAAAGGACTTTCCTTTTTTCTTTTTGGTCATTTGTTATGTATAGATGTGATGCATCATGTTCTAAAACATGTTCTAAATTGAATGGTTCATCAATTTGAAAGACCTCATTATCGTCCAAGAATCTCTCCATGACATTCACCTATTTATTTTGACCATTTATCTCTTTAATAGATATAAAATTTTTAAATTTGATTCCTCTTATAACTTTCTACATAATATTCAATTTCTAAATTTGAATTTAATGGTAGATTATTAAAAATGGAATGTAAATTTTAAATAACATTAAATTGGTGAGTACGTAACTCTTCCAATTCACTAGATTGGGATTTGTGATCACCCATCCGCTTATCCAACACTAGAATGAAATTCACGAGCAGTGTAGATAGTTTTTCATCTAAATAATTTTCTAGAGGTTCGTGGAGGGAATGGTCTTGTTGAAAGTACTAGCCACCTCTTTACTTTATGTCAAAAACCTGTATATCCTCCTCCCCTTAACATACTTCATCTGAAAAAAACGTCTATATGTATTAGAAAATATTAGTAGGCGACAATTAAAATTTGAAATAATTTGGTAAAGTTGAGTAGTAAATTCTTCTTTCTCTTTGAGTCTCGTGTCTTTATTCTCCATACTCTTGTCCATCACTTCAATGCCCTAGGTGAGAGATCTGGATAGTCTTTCATCAGGATGTAACTATTGAGAATGTTGAATGTTGGAGTTATAATGACTGTGCTCCTAGACCCAACAATTTTCATGGTAGCATTGATATTTAAGAGATCTTTCATCGGGCTGATAGAAGGCTTCTATTGGCTGTTGTATTTGAAATTAATTTTACTCATAAAAACAAGACTTATCCTGACTGTTATCATGGTTTATCCACCCTTTTTAATTTAGTTCTTCCCATGTCGTTGGATACTCTAGATATTTAATGTCTTCTGATGCTGGTGCGACATAATACTACTTCATTTGAAAAATCATTCTATACATCATGAAACACTACAAAAATCATTATATATGATAAATAAAAAAATTGTCTTCAAAATTAATTTAATATTCTAATATTAGTAAACATAAATTGGAAAAGAATAGTTTTTGACCAAATCAATCTATCTTAATTCTTATGCAATGCTCTTCTGCTCCCCAAAACACCGCAAAAATATTGTGTGCCTGAAAGGCATCATTAATTCTTCAAGGAGTGAGTCAAATTAGAAATTTATATTTTTCCCAACCATACAATTTATAAAGGTGTCATATAGCATTAGTGGGGATTTGAACCCACATATAGCGGGAAACGTGACAAGGAAAATACTCGACTAAATGTTAGGTCCTCCCATTTTCTGTTTGATTAAATTAAACTAATGATGAAATATTCAAATAAGTGAATTCAAATAGATAAACATAAGAGAGAGGAATCCGTTTCTAGGGGTGATTTTTCTAAACTATTTAATTCAACTTTAAAGGAAAAGTAATCATATTAAATAGCAGTGAAACCAAAACATTTCATCGATAGAAGAAATGTTCATTCCTTATCAAACTCCCTAGAATCCCACTTTATCTTGGCCAGATGAATTAGAATATCCAAAGAGCATTTTGATCAGATTGCCGAATGCATAAGACTAATTACATTTAGTGGTCATGAATAAATCATCTCAAACATTTTGGGGTTCGTTTATTGTTGAATCATATGGTCAATGATTCAATGATGAATAAAATATACCTAGAGTCACAACATGATACTATTGAATTAAATCATCAATTTGAGATAAGGTAAATATAACTATGATTGCATGTTCCCCCATCAATCGATTCTGACCTCCCCTAGGTGGTTTATCCAATCATAGTTGGGTGGTCACCGATGATGAAAAAACCAATACCCATAGTAGAGAGATTAAGAATGGAACAGATGAGATGAGAATGAAGGGATGAGTATGGAAAATAGAAATATTGTAATTAAACTAAAACAATCCAACAATTACATTAATGAAATGAATGAAAAACAAAAACAAAATAAAAACCAATCTATGGAATCCTTCTGGTGGTCACGCTTTTCCCTTCGGTCCAGAGTATTTTGAAATTGCATCCAGATGGATCCTTTTATATGAAAATTGTGAAATATGGCTTAGATCATCAATTTTAATTTTCACACATCACTCTCATTATGATGTGTACCTGAGGGAATCAACTTATATTAAATATCCAAGTTCTAATCCTCCTCATTGAATTTGTGGGATCTTTGTATGCTGGGTTGACATTGGTCCCATTGTGTACTGGAGTTACACCACGTGTACTTGTAGTTCACATCGTGTTCTTTCATCACGAGTTTCCCAGTAGGAATCTTTCATCTCCATAATGCCACGATGCGTACTTATAGTACATGACATGTACAAAGTGTTTTTCCAATTTTTCAGCTCCCCTTCATCTATGAAATTTTGGGGACACACCGTGAGTGAAACTCATGGTGCAATGTGTCGGTTTGTTCCTCATTCTCCATATTTGATTTCTTCATAACAATTTTCAAATCATTAATATCAGGCACAAAAATTATCTCATAGAAATTGATATTCAATGAAATAATTTTTAAAATCCCATCAAAATATGTAAGGAAAATAGAGATATCCTCAATGTAATTCATACATAACATATCTTATAAGTAACAAATTATCTTTTTTGAATCAATATTACAGAACATCAATTTTTTACCAATTAATTAAATAAATTTTGTAATAGATATCAATTTACTAAATAAATATAGAAAAGTTATATGGTGAAATCATTATCAAAATAATAAAATAGTTCTGAATTCATCCTGAATATTATAATATATACAAGAAGGAGAAAAATATTATCAATAAATAATAGTGCGTGATTAAAATCATGATCCCAAGAAGGTGAATGATATGAGAATAATGTTTAATAAAATATCAGTAAGGCATGATAAAATCTAATCGATTGATATAAAAATAAGTTTCTATGGTAATTAAATAATTTTTTGAAAAATATAAGTAATAAATTAAAAATAACTTCCTTGTATCATCATGTATGAACATAGTTATAAGTAACTTATCAATTTTTGATTTATTCCTTAATAAAATGATCTCATTTATTTATGATATAATTTTAAATAAAAATTCAAAAAATATTGAGAAAAAAAATTTCATAGAAAAAAATCATAGAAATATTTAATTGGATATTCAAAAAACGATTATTCATGACAGTGGGAAAATCCATTCATGTTTTGAACAAAAAAACAGTGATTCTATTAACACATTGTTTTAAAAGTACGTTATTAAGAAAAAAATTATAATTTACATTTTAAAAATTTTCATTAAAATTCAAAAACTTTTAAAATTGACTTTAATAATATTTTTTGAGAATAGGAAAACATTTACCAAAGACGTTTTAAAGATAATATTGGATGGAAGAAAACTATTTGGAAGTGAAGCATTGAATTAATATTCTCAATTAAAAGTCCTTTATATATAACTTAAATATTGATTCTTGATCCAAAAAATAAGATATAGAAAATAAGAAATTAAACCCAAAAAATCAGAATAGGATAATAAAATGGATGGTGTGTAATATATTAGGATTATTTAATTTCCACATTGGTAATATGAACTTAAAACATATCAAAATTTAAATTATTGTAAAAGAAATCCTTTGCCTTGGGTCTTAGAATAGTAGTACAAGGATGTTCATACAATATAATAATTTCAATTTTATAATAAAATTTTATAAGAATATTTTTTATCCATATTACATTTGTTAAATTACATTAATATTTATTTTAAATTTATTAATTTAATAGTTATTACATACAATTACCATTTTAATGTCTTTCATTCCATATCCCTGAAATTACTTCAATATATTTTATGTGTTCAAATTATTTATGAATGGGTTTAAAAATATATATTATTATATTAATTTCATTAATATAATTTTTATCAATTATATGTAGTTATATAATCACAAATGCATATTTTAAATAGTAAAATGAATCACATTGCTTTGTGGAGGTGGTTGTCCACACGTGCATAGAAGTGACATTATTATTTTCAAACAGATGAATGGGTAATATAGTAGGTGATATATTATATTTAAATATTCAAAATAATTTTATAAATATAAAATATAGTTTACTAACATTAATTGTTTTTCTATCCAAGTAAAATTATGATGAAAAATTAATTACACCTCGATGTAGAGAGGTTAGGTCGTGCATATACAGGAGTGATGTTATCATATTCCATAGGAGGAAGAGGAGGTGGAAAATGGTTTCCCATAAGGTTACTAACATATAAATATAAATTTAATACCATAATAATTATATTAAGATAGAAATAAAATATTTATAGGATTTCTATTAAGATATAAAATTTAAAAAATTTGGGTGAAAAATTTACATTTTCATCAAAATAAATTCTTTGGCTTTCACCTTAGGCCTTCGTAGAATGTTATTAGGTTAAGAAACCACACTCCATAACATAGGTATGTAACTTGAGAGGATTTTGAGATATTTTTACAAGATATAAGGATTAATTTCGTTGACTAATGGAGGATAATAGGTTACCTTTTCTAATTATGGGGTGGAACACACATGAAATTACATAAAACTATTTTTATATTATAAAGAAATTTTCTCCTGAAGGTGGATCCCAATTATCATAGCTTAAAACATGACATGGTTAAAGGTAAAATAAAACTAATTTTTTTTAATAAAGATTTTTGTATCATATCCAATCTTTATACATTTATTTTTAGCTTTTTAAACCTATTTTACCATTAACTATCGTGAAAAATATTTACCGTGGTTACTATTAATTATGACCTAATATTAAGTATAAATTATTAACTAAAATAAATAAGGATGATTTAAAATATTTAATACATTATATATATTTCAATTCATATATGTTACATTAATTAATTTTAATTTAATTTAACAAAACATAATGAAAACCATTTTTATAAAATAGTTTTTTATGAATAATAATGATTTTGAGAGAAAATAAAGAATAATTTTGATTTAAATTTTATTAAATGTATTATATTAAATAAAAGGTTATTTATTTGGATTTAAAACATAAAAAACTTAAATAAATCTTTTAAATACGGTATTAAGAGATAATAAGGAAAACATTTAATTAATCAATGACATTAATTAGACATTAAATATGGATAGAACATATTTACAAGTTCCAAAATATAATTTTATATTCATTATATTATGTATTAAATATAATTTTTTTCCTATAAAATAGGTTTCATAAAAATCAAATAATTATCAAATAATTATAATGTCATAAATGTGTTACTTTTTGTAAAATTAGTTTTATTAACTTTTCTATGGATAATAAACTATTTCAAAATAATATAGAAATATAAAAAAAATATAATTTTTTTTTCAATAATTCAAAAAATTAATTCAATTATATAAAATTTTTAATAACATTTTATAAGTTAGGTTTTAATCTCATTCTTCAATAATTGTCTATGAATTATGTAAATTTTTATTAGAAATAAATTCATACATACTATAATTAATTCTTGAGTGTTACATTCTACCCTATATTATAATTTTCATCCTTTTAAATTTCTATTCTTACACATCAATAATAGATTTGGGTATCTATACATCATATATTTTTCAATTTCCCTTATTCCATCTTCTATTTTAAGATTTCTCGAAAGTACCTTCACCGATAAAGTTATCCAATTCAACAACAATTGTTGTATAATATCAAAAATCATGATAGGATTTTCATAGTAAGATAAATCATGTTTTGAGTCCATTTTCAATAAAGTTAGAACATTAATTGGGTATAGTTTGTACTTCCTCAACAAAGAGGTATAGAACACATGAGTAAATTTAGAGAGTATATGTGTCATTTCCAAATGGTAAACCACAACACCACTTTTACTAGAATTTAAAAAGGACTGATGTACCATGGAATTAATTTACCTTTGTTTCTAAACCTTAAAATACCCTTCCATTGATGTTCATTGAATAAAACATTACCCCTTCTTCAAATTTTAGATCCTTTATTTGGTTATCCACATAAAACTTTTTCTTTCCTCGAGATGACTTGATATGAGTCAATGTTGTTTTTACTCACATTATTCTCTCCTTAACAAGTTTTAGGCCATAAATATTCCTTTCAAAAAATTCATCCAAAAAATTTTATGTATGCAAATTGACCATTTCATGATTCAAATAATTCCATTTGAATTATTGAATGAAAACTATTTTTATATGTTAATTTCTCCAAAGTTAAATTTTAATGCCATATACATTTAAAGTCAAGTGTGTTTGAAAACAACATATCTTATAATGATTAAATATTTCTTACTAATTGTTCATCTATAATAGGATGATAAATAGTGATCTAATGTTGCTTATTATTGAGACACTTCTTAATAATTTTCTATAATTTTTAGGTATACTATGGGTCATGACAAAATAAAATCGAAAGTTTTTCAACTTTAAGTCATGAAAATTTATTAATATAGAGTCTTATGTGGTGCTCAAGATGTAGATAATACATTATATAATGTAACTTCGGGATATTTTTTAAGGTGGTTAATGATAACCCATATGGAATCATAGATTCCCAAAGGAATTTTAAATAAATTGAAAAATTCTATAGTATTAGAAACCCATTTCAACATAGGAATAGGTAAAGGTATCATGAATCATTTAGGATATTGTATCTAAATATTTACGTATTGAAAAAGAAAAAAATATTGATATAGATTAAAAAATTTATCATTTAATATAATAAAACAAAAACAGTTTCTTTAAATTCTGATACATTTTTTGGTTACCAAGGTGCATAGATAAATTTGATATATAATCTTTATCTATTAATATTTTTTTATCTCTATCTGATATGAACACATAGAATCTATCCCAATTTTGATATAACAACTTCATATATAAATTCTATATACATTCCATCATTCAAGGATTGGATTTTATTTTGATAATTTTTATCATAAAATTTGGAAATTTTTATTTTCTTTAACAATGATGGGTTAGTATATTTTTTTAATATATTTGTTTTTCTCCTTCCTTAATGGTTTAAAGAACCAAATTTGTTATATTTATGAATATAGGATCCTTTTAAAAAAAATTCATCAAAACACCATGATATTTCCCACTCAATGCATCATAAAAATTATTTTCTATCCATGGTAGTTGTGTTTTGGGAAATCATAATCATTGAATAGTTTTAGCTATCACCATTTCCTCCTGTTGAGAAATTTAGATGAGATGATTTATTTAAAAATTTAATAATCCATATATATTTTAAATTTTTCACCATAATGATAATATTTCAATATATTCAATGAAAATATTCTGAATTCCAACTCTAGATCATGGGTTTAATAATTTTGTTCATTAATATTTGACTTCATTTATACATCAGAAATTACTCAATCATTTTTCAATAGGATGCATACAATTCCCTTCATTAATGCATCACTATATATCAAAAACTATCACCTCATGGAGGTAATGTCAGTATTGGTGCATTGAAAAATATTCTATTTAATTCAACCAAAAATCCTATACATTCAACTTACTATTTATACTTTACTTCTTTATGTGTAAAATTGCTCAACAAAAAATTTAGTCAAAAAAACATTTGAACGAATCATTGATAGTAACCTATTTTTCCAATGAATATTCATTGGAAGTATCTAATATATATTTTCCTCTATCTTTTAAGTATAAATTGATATTCTGTCTGTATAGAAAATATGTCCAAGAAATTAAAGAACATGAATTAATAATTTTCATATTTTTAATTTTCCATATAACTATTTTTTACAAGAGTATTAAGAATTATTTTTTAATAACTCTTATAGTAATCATAGATTTAATTGTATATAAATATAACATTAACAAATACAACAAATAAATTATCAAGGTATTACTTTAATATGTTTGTCACTCTATCAATATTAATATGGAATTTATTATTCCATCCAAATAGACTTTATTTAAATATAGAATGTCCATACCTCATTTGAAATATAAATTTTAAACAATCATGTTTCTTTACTTGTAGTTGATGATACCCAAAATGAATATCAATATTTAGAAAACAAATTCCCTTAATATTGACTAAAAAAGTCATCAATACAGGGGAGATTATATAATTTTCACAATAGTTCAATTTTATTCCCTGTAATCGAAGAAAAATGGCATAAACCAAATGTAATTATTTAAAAAAAGATAAGGGGATCCCCATATGTAGTTAGTTTTTTAATAAACACATCAATTTATTATTGAAAAATATGCACATACTATATTTAATAGAATCATTTATCATTCCTAGGTTGTGTTTTCTCATCTTTTATACAAAATTCATTAAGAAGATTTATTGTAAGTGGATCCATACATGATTCTGATGATGTAGTCTCCCCAATGAAGATATGGGATTCCATATCTCTATCACGAATCATTATATCATTCCCTATGAAATAACTTTTTTCATTATATGTCAAAATAAAATACTTATAACATGTTATATCAATGTCAAACATAGGTATTATGATCACTTTTTTTAAATAGGTTATGTCTTTGTGTCATAATGTAAACTGATGTACACATCCTTGTTATAAAAATATTTCCACTAGATTTCTCAATTTAAAACTCACTTATTAAGTTGAATGGGAAATATCTAAATTTATTTCAACCCATTTATGATATAAAACATTAAAAATTTCTAGTATCAAATAAATCCTTAGTTAAATTTATAGTTATGATCAATGTATATTCCACCACTAATTTATGAACTTCAACCTCCATTAAAGTAATCACGCTTTCTTTCCCTTCTCATATTAGCCACATTTTTCAGGGTTTCAATTAATGATTAGTACATTGGATTTATTAAATAGCCATATATTTATAAATGAATCATTGGATAATAATTTTTTATTTCTTTCCCTTAAATTCACAAGCCTTATAATCCCTTTATCTTCACATGAATAAAATTAATTATCCCCCTTAAAAAATTAATTGGGTGTTTCCCACAAAAAAAATAACATGTTGGAAATATCACATTCTCTTACTTATCCATTTAAAAATTAATTTTTTCTTGGTTCCCATGAAACCTAGTCTTTTTTTATTTTTAATGACTATATATAATCTTCAAAATTTATTCTTTTTATAGATGTAATTTGATATTATATCTTCATATAATAATATTTTTTTATAAACCAATGCCATTCAGGTACAATTATTAATCCCATCAATTAAATGTTCAGTATTTAATTCCATATTATAGATACAATTCATATTATTTCTTTATAATATTGTCAATTTTCAGCAATAGTTTGATAGGCTTTATTCTTTCTTCTGTATTAATGTGAGGTCCTTTATCAAAAAAATCTCATTTCTATCAAGTAAATTATTCCATAAATAATATCACTTTTAAAATACCTCCATTATATAATATCAATTTCATCATCCTATTTAGTTTTATATGATTAATATCAATCATTTATCAGTATATCACTTTAGGAAATACACTATCAGAATATCATTTTCCCTTTTGTTACCTCCCAGGGATTCAAATATTTTATTGAGGAAGATAATCCATCGTTTATCTAGAAATTTATAAATAGCTTATTAATGATATATATTCTTTTACAGCATGAATAGATCCAACATAAGTAAATCATATTGTGGAAAAAATTGTTTTTCTATATGTATAAGGATATTAATCATAATAAGAGTCAGCTAAACTAATATATACGTGATATTATCATCTCCAACATAGATTATTTTATCATTCATGCTAGGGAAATCCATAAATTTACTGTCGGTGTTGATTATATTTAATTTACATGGTTCAATATCTAAATAATAGAAAACTCTATGTTAAAAAATAATCATCATGAATACTGGTCCGCAATAAATAAATTAATAAAATAGTAAATTAACAAAAATAACATAAAGAATTATCACAATTCTAATGTTATCTATGTTTATTTAAAATATAATTTCCTATGTTTCTAATAAATTTTCACTGATACCAACTATAACGCCCCAAATTTGTAATCCTGTATACGAAGTTTACTTTGTTATAATAGTACATGATACATGGGATCTCTCCATATTTTATCGACCAGTTTATAAGTCCTGGAAAACTATAAAGATTCATGATTCTCATATTTCATTGGTAATATAAAAACATATAATTAGAAACATTATTGAATCATTGAAATAATTCATAAAATCATTCTTCATATCTCAAGGAATGAAAAAAAGGTTGCTCTTAGATATTTGTTAAAGGTTATATACCATGGAAGATATGATGAGTAAACAAGTAATAATCAATATGGAATAATTGATAATAAAAATGAATACCATTCAATCAATAACATGTGTTTAAAAACAAACATGGATAATAGAAAATGATTTATTAACAATGTTATTTCTTAAATCCATACATTCATAAACATTCCATCCATGCCTCATCCATGAAATCTCAATTCTTATAATCAAGGATCCTCAACCAATTTTTCATTGTTAATAAATTGGTAGGTGTAAACCAAATACCCATATAATACTGAATGTCTATTATTTTTTTTCTCATGAGTCCTCTTGATGTATTGATGGGCAAATATAATTTTTCCCCACCCATCACTTTAATATCCTATGTATTCTTAAATATTTTTAATGATCAATATAATATATTACCCAAATTTTATATATATAAAAATGTTTAAATATTTAATTAAGAATATAAATAATTACTATTTCATTAGTAACTAAAATAACATAATTAATAATATTCCATTATGTAATACCATATATAAAAATCGTATACAGTTGAATCATCATCAACATTATATAAATTATTCTAAATCCATCCATTATATTAAAATATGTACAAGTAGGGGAAAATAATGATCAATTAATAATGCAGAGTGGTAGAGAACATGTTCACATGAAATAAATTGATCTGAAATCATGGTTTAATCCTTTATCAACAAAGTATGATAAATTACCCACATTTAATTATTAATTATTAATTTTCAGTAAAACCAACCCTTTAATAAAGAAAATATAAGTACGGAATGGAAAACATTTTTTTAGCATCATTTATGAATGATTTTAAAAATCAATTCTCCAAATTATTTTCATTCCATTAATTTTATAATAAAATATTTTGTATAATTTTAAATAAAAATTCAAAAAATATTTTCAAAAATATTAACTTTTATAATAACCATGGAAATTTTTTAATAGGTCTTAAAATTATAGAGTAATAATGATTTCAAGAAAAGAAATTTGTGAGGTGTACATGAAAAAAATTATTCCTTTCACACCATTGGGAAAAAGTATCTCATTCAGAATTAGAGAAGAATATTATTTTTAGAACTATTTGGATAATGTAAAACATTGGTAAAAATTAATTATATAAATCATTAGAAAATTTTGAAATAATTCTTGAAAACATTTTATAGAAATATGGATGTGGGAGAAAAGGAGTTGGATAAAAAAATATAGCAACCTTCAATTTGAAAACATTAACATTATAAAACTTTTGAAAAAAATTCAAAACATTACATAAACAGACACATGATGACTATACTAGTCTAGTAACATTGGAAATATGGAATCATAAAAAATAGTAAATAATTGAGCTACATTACCTCACACTAGGTTATTCTTGACTATAACCCTTCTTTAAAACATCAAAGAAAATACATATCTTCATAACATGGGGAAGGAAATATGAAAATGGGTTAGTTCAAATGCTTAGTATGGGTAAATAAGGGAGACATGTAACCATAATCCTGATCATAAGGGTATGATAACTTGATCATGAAGCGAGAAGATAATAACCTATATATCAGAGATCATAACTGAGATCAAGGAATGAATGTTGAAAGTATATTTCATATGAATCATAAATCTTAACATATGAATAAAACATGGAATTGTGGGAAACACATAAACATATAATGATTTTAATAGTAGACATTAAATTTTAACTAAGACCATCTTAGTAGTATGGGTTCACTCCCCATACCATTATAGTAGTCGTCGTTCACTTCCATGGCCATCATAGTAGCATAATGTAAGAACTAGATTTTTCACACAAGTATGGATATTTTATTTTTTTGTTTAAATATTTACATTGGACATAATAATGATTTATAATGAGTTAGTAATGGTTCTGAGGGTGTTTGGGGCTTCTTTAGAACTCAGAACCCATTTTTTGGGGGAAAATTGGCTTACCAGATGGTTTGGAGTAAAACATGCAAGAATTCCACACTGGATTCATAACTGTGTGGACACCCCATTTTCAATAGGTACCCGTGTTTGGATTGTGTATGGTTTGATCTAACTGTGTGGAGGATTCCATTTCATGCAGAACCGACATGTACAATTTTCTCATGGTTTAACAAACCGTAAGGAGAAACCGTGGACAGGCTAAAATCATTTTAATTTTCTAGTTTCTACCTTATTGGTATACTAATTCAACCCATCCTCCCTAATTAGAAAAACAACATATTTAACCTCATTTCCTCTTAAATTGGATCTTTTTGAATCCCAATGATTGGGATCAAGAGATCTCTTTCGTCCCGATCTGATCGAGCTATTTTTTGTCACATTGGATGCATAACGGTATGTATTCGAGTCCACTTTAGCCATTAATATTATCTCCTTCTCTATACCAATGTATCTCTATGTGATAATTTTTATCCTTTTCAAATATCTACACCAATATAACAAAAATAAAGTGTTGATACAGGAGGATATTGATCGTACAACCCTTAGGTGAGTGGTCTATAACTTAACCCTAAAGATTGTTGTTTTTAGAATGGTTGTGTGGGGACCACCAATTTCATCAGATTCCATTTCATAAATTTACATGATAGGATTATACTTGTTTTAATAATATGGATATTCTATTTCTAAATATGGGATTAGTTTGTAGTGGTTCAACCCACAAACCAATATGCCCCTTGTTGAAGGTTGTGTCATATTTAGATTTTTAGTGTTTTAACACGTCAGAGCCACCTTTCGGGTGTGCCTTTTCTTGACCTTCCTAATTGTGATCCTTTCCAAAATAAATGAATTATTATTAATGAAAATTTTATAATGTATTGTACCATGTATTCTAATCACCTAACCCACATGTGGTATGTACATCCAAATTACTATTAAATGATAAATGTGAAATGGAAAGTATACTAAGTATAAAACTTTGTCATAAAAAATGACATTAAAATAGGTTACATATATGTTGAACCCCTGGTCATTTTAATGGATGCTAGTGGAGTGAACCTCTATAATTAAATAAATCTAAAGGGTTAATTAAGACTTGATTATATGATTTCAATGCTACTGGGACTATCCAAACTAATGGAAGACAAGTCATGGAAAAATAAATAAATGCTTCCAAATCTACATGACCCATCCACACTAATGGAAGGAAGGTCATGAACCAAATGAAATTAAATGTTTACAATATCAAATAAGAATGGAATGACTCATGCTCACCTTGAATTCTTAGAGGATAATGCATTGGGTCTTCAGAACCCCATTCCGATTCGAGGATGTAGTTTGCTTAGGTTTATACCCATATAGATTCTGGTCCTTGTCTATTCCAGGGATGCCTAGTATACTACTGTAGGGTCTTTTAAATTAATATGGGATACCTCATATACGCACCTTGGATCCATCGTTGAATAGTAGATCATATGGTGAAAGCCCATACAACCCTGTCTTTTCATAGCCCCGTTTTACATTGGTCGATCTCCATGGACTCATTTTGTGGCTTATTATGGAATTCATTGGATTAAAATTCCTAGATTAAACTCTTACCCCTTATCTAGACTCAAATACTACAGAGTTATAATTCCATTAGATCTACGTTACCTTGGATATTACCATAGAACAACTTCAGTTGATATCATTTTCAGGTTGGCATTCCATGACTTGGGACCTTCAGTACTTATAATATCATTAGGTGGTGTCATTGTTGGCTATGCCTCACCAGACTATTATCATTAAATAGTGATTACTTAATTAATGAACTAGTTACATTTTTAGACACTATCCATGGTTTGAAGTTGGTTCTTTTGTATTTAGTCACATTTGACTTCTTGTATTACATTATATATGCATTCCTATACACTGCTATACTCCATTACACATGCTGAATGTAATAGGCATCGTTGGTGGTGGCTACCTGAGATTTTTCTCATGCCTCTCTAGGCATTGTTTGGTACCCAAAGTAGATTACATGATTGCAGGTATTGAAAAAGGGAATCATACAAGTACCAACACTTGATTGCGTGCTGTTAGTATATAGTTTGATGGAATATGAACGAGTATGATCATAGGATGCTTAGAGTAGCCTTTGTTTCCATTTACATTATGGAACATGTTATTCCTGATATCTTGTATCCATGTTTTCTCATTTTTCAAGTGACATGACATTACGTCATCATTGTTCTAGTTGAATCAGTTATTATTATTATTGTTTGTCTATTTCATTAGTTTTATTTAGCTATATAATTATATTGATTATGTTGTTTACTATTTCTTTATATTAAATCTGGTGTGATACACTCTGATGATGATGTCATAGTATTCCCGAAGACACAACCTAGGCCCTTGGTTCTAGTCAGCCACCTTTGGTATTTGGGGAGATGGGCTTGAGGCCATGAGGCTTTCTAGGAAATGGGAACCCGTTAAGTGTCATTCAGCTCCAGGATGTCAAAATTTGTATCAGAGAGTGGTTTCATTTCTTTCTTTACCATTTAGAGACAATAGATTGGAGAATAGGAACACTTAGGACTTGGTAATAATTCATTATTGGTGTAATTTCCCGAACCCAGTTTCCTAGAATCAGTGCATTATTACATAAGATTGTCATGATCACAAAAGGTCAAGTCTCGAAAGACCGATTAGTTTAGTAGCCTTGGAATCACTAGATACAGTCATAAAGTTTACCTTACATCATAAAATGAAAACTACAAAAACATTTTATCCATAGTTCACACTCATATCCCCTCGTAAAATCCCTACAGGTCATTCATCAAATACTTCTTTACATCCTGGGAAAAATAAAACATAGAAAGGGGTGATCTCAAATGCCCAGTAAGGATAAAAATATAGCGGAAACATTCATAAATAAGAAAAATCATTTAAGGCAATGTATAACTAAAAAAATCATTTTAAACTTGAACTTAATCATAATATAGCAGAAATAAAATGAAATTATGCCATTTACTTATTCACATGGATATTCTATTAGTCGATTAATCACATGCAATATCAATAACAACTTTCATAATGATGGAATGCATAATTCCATACTATCATAACCACATGGTCATGACCTTGTGCCAAGACTAAAAATAATATTTTGTCATGGACTTGTGCCAAGACACTAGTTTTTCTCATGAGACCTACCAATTCATCGAGGAGCTATAGTGGGATCCACCCGTCACTTATTAAGTTCAATGCATTCATCATATGAACAGGTTTAAACATAACATAAACATTCATATTAAAACTAGCATATGAAATGAAAAGGACAAATACATAAACCATGAATTGTATAAAAATAACACATCCATAGTAAAACATATTACAAAACCTTCAACTCAATATGGATGTTTTCTATCATAATAAATCAACTTGATATAAGATTAAAATCCATCAAAAGATGTTGACATAGATGAAATCAAAACCATTTGAGAGAAATATCACTTTTTTGAAATAATTTAAAAGTCACATAATTATAAAACAAAAAATTTAATTTGAAAATATTCTTATAATCTTGTAAGGGAAGCTTCGATGATTTTATAATGGTGGAATATAGCCGCACCCTCCGTATAAGTTAAAAAAATACATTCATAACTTAATTCTGGTGAAAATGTTTAAAAGGACCTTGTTTGGAAAACGACAGAAATATTCCTTTATAAACATCTTATAAAAAGTCAACTAGGGTTTAAATGACATTAACCCATAGTCTGTAAAATAGTAATAATGATTTGAAATACATGTTTAATAAACAAGGATGTGGATGATAAAGTGGTCCCAGTAGATAATTATGTATAAACAAACTCGGAAAATGATGATATTGTGAAATAAACATTGCCTTGTACTTTTACTTGGTTGAGGGTAGGTTAAGCTCTTCTATAATGGTGGAATAATTTTTATTAAATTATAAAAGAATCATATACATTAACATGATATCATATATTATCTTTTAACATTGATTTTTTAATAATATCTTAGTATTATCATCATTTCGGGCGTTAATGGTATAAGACCCCGGACATAAACCTTACTTAATATTGAATTAAATGAATAATTCACATTGAGGATCTTTTCAGGTTTTGAGTTTTAGGGAATTAGAACATAACTATTACATCTCAAAATATTATAAAGTAGACACTTCTACTATGATTCTATAGAATAGAAAAACTCTTAAAAAGAAACTTTTCTAGTTCCATGTTTTATATAGGATGACTTTCCCTTGATCCCATCCTTGACCCTATTCCACATTAAGTCCTGTGAAAATCATTTCAAAAAAACTTGGGGTGAGCATAAAAGCTCGGTAAGGGATACACAAAGAATGAAAACTGTTAGTTTATCAAAACAACAAGTAAACCATGTATACTTTATCAAAGTAATACTTTTCACCATTATGAAGCATTAAAAACACTTCACTGAATAAAATATCATTACATACCCTTTCATAACGAAAATATTACCATAAAACCCATATAAAGATCACATAACATATAAAGGTAACTTGGGACATAAACATACTTAAATGGAATAACCATACGGTCAACATCCACATATATCACTTAATGGAATAGCCATACGGCTGACTTCCATACCCAATGCATTGGAGGTTATAATGTAACCACCTATCCTGATATTCACAGAACCACCCGTCATATGGTTCATCACGTAACCACCCGTCAAATGTCCAAGTACCATTATAAAAATCATAAGACATAAAACAAATATAATGGAAAGAAAACATTTCCACACTTTAATCACAATATATCAATTAAATATATTGACATAACAAATCCAATATAAAAACCATTTTCAATACCAAAATACATAAATGAGTATATGGTATTTATTTCATTTTAAAAACATTACGGCTTGTTGAGGAAGCCAAAGACCAAAAAATACTCGCGGCGGCGGAAAAGGTCGTTGTCACCACGTACGTTAAAAGAAACATTCCATTTTATTGTTTTGTAAAACTCTTCATAGAAACAGATTCATTTTGTATAAGATTAAAAGTCAAAGGGGTTTATACACCATATAAAATAAAGTTGTGTATTAAACGATATATGCCTCAATGAAAGGAGATTGAGACGAAGTCCCTTACCTCGGGTCCGACATGACTCGATCATTCTTTAACGTCCTGAATAATAAAGTTGAGTTAATTTCTACTTGATTAAGAACCTTTTTCAATTTCATTATTCCTTTTATTTCACTTATTGCCATTTTATGAACACTATGTAATTATTTAAGTTAATAATGGTCGTTTTGTCGATCCTTGGTACTTGAGTCAAAAATAAACTCTTTATAATTCCAAGTTGTTCATGTGGTTAAAATATCCATTATATCATGATTTATATTAATTATGTAGATATCATATATATCATATATATACAGTATATACATTCATTTATAATATTACATAATCATTTAGAGGTAAGAAATGAAATGCACCGTTCATGGAGAGGGTAAGCCGTACATACGCATGAACACTACTTTCATTTCTATGTCATATTAATCGAATTAAAAATAAATGAGAGATATGTATATTTTAATTCCATAATTATATTAATCATTTATATTTAACATACATCATATATATCCATTATATATATGTACTTATAATAGTACATTACATTTGGGGATAAGAAATGAAATGCATCGTTCATGGAGACGGTAAGTCGTACGTACGCATGAACGCTACTTTCATTTCTATATCATAATTTAATGGAAGGAAATAATAATGATATAAAGGTATATTATAATTCCAGTATAAAATCATATATAATAACTTTAACTCCATCCTTTATACGTCCCACATATGACATTAACGAACCAAATCACTTTGAGGGGGCGGTAGTCCGCACTTCCTAAAATGAAATTATCGTGTTTACCCACAATGGAAACCAGAAAGGTATGCCAAAAATAAAAAAACAGAAGCTTAAGTAAAACATAAACATATTATATATCATATATAAATATATTTACATCTTAATTTCCACCTTTTAAGGTGTTATATGAGTGTTGAACAATCATCGTTTCGTGAGGCAGAAATTTTCCATCCATAGAAACAGTATGTTCTTTAACCATTACATGTAGCTGTGTGTAGGTGTAGTTAGAATACTTCACATAACAACATCCTAGTATATTGAAGATACTGGTGTTGTTGCAAAGTAAAGGAATAAAAAGATTATATGGGGTTGGAGAAGAAAAATAAAACATAAGAACACAAGAGAAGACACTACCTTTAAAACGGGTTACTCTTTTTGATTTGAGCTCAAAGGCTTCCTTGGGAAGACTTCTGCCCAAATTGAGGCTTATAATAGTCAGATAGGGATTTTTAGAGAAAAAATAGTTATGGGTTGGCCAATGCAAAGGATTTGGAAGTGTGGGTAAGGTGGTAGAGGTAGGGCCTTTTATAAGATGAAAGGAGGGGCACTCTTGGAATGTAAAGAAATGTTAATTTATATTAAAATGAGTTTTGGATTTAAAAGGTCCCACATTGATATAAATCTAGGATAAGCTGATAAGGGTTCTAAATATACACAACCAATAGGTTTTTGACAAGTTTAGGTCTTAGATTTTATATTATCTTTTCATTTTATTTAAATCGATAAATAATGAGGTAATCGCTGCATCATCATGGTGCCATAACTAATTTAATTTATATAATGTCTAAAATTTATAAAAAATATATCATGATGTAGGAACTCTTTTTATATTTCTAATGAATATTTATAGTCAAAAATATTACTTTTATAACCTCATTTAATAATTGTTTTAGTAAAACATCTCATGTTTGTGACATTTTAATTTTAACTTTAAATAAAAGTCATTAATGTCATTATCTTACCCAAGTGGATACATGAGGTCCCCAAGTTGACCCATTGATTTACTTGGTCGTCCATGACACATCCAATAAGGGTAGGACATGTGTCATGTTCATTTCATATTATTAAATCATTATTCTTACCTTAAATTACACTAATTACCTCTAATCGTGATTAAAACTTAAAAGTTACTATTCATTAAAAAATTATTTTAATCACATTGAACCAAATTTTACTTCTTCATGACAACCATGTATGTTGGATTTTTGAACTTCAAAACACAAAGGTGGTAAAATTTTATTTAAACGAAAAATCATTTTTTGAAGTACCACTTAGTGGTTTCACTATTCATCAAAAATTGAAATTTTTCAGAAAAATATCAAAAATTCACCCTAGGCTATATTTGATATTCTGAATTCAAAAATGATGTATATTTTAAAAAATTCAAAACATATAAGTTACATTAAATAATATAATAATTAATTCCCGCTATCAGAGCAAATAGCGTGTTTTTATGAAACAAAAAGTATCAAAAGATTGACACTAGTTTAAGTCCGATTTCAAAGTGAAATTAATTCCAATGACCACTATTGGATTAAATGGTAAAAAAATATTCTAATTTCACTTTAAAACCCATTCAAATGATAATCTATTCATAGAAATAAATTAGATTAAAATGTGGAATTGAAATAAAATACATCATTTTTCACTATTCATTAAAAAAATGAACTTTATCGGAAAAATACCAAAATTTTACACAAAGTAAATTTTGATGTCCCGATTCTAAAAAAGAGTTATATTTGGTCCTATAGAATGTATAAGAGTGATCAAAACTATATTTAATGAAGGTTCTCCATCAAAAGGCGATAAGTGAACCTTTAGTGAAAATTAGGGTATAAATGCCTAAAATTGAATTCTTTCCATATTTTAAGCCTTTATCTTCTTTTGGATAAATTTAAAAACATTTAAAAAACATATATAATCATATTTTAGTTATTCCTATCCATTCCCGCCAATACAACGGCTACGTGTTAACAACCATTTTAAATAATATTATTACATTACTAGTGTTCAACGTAAGTTTTCAAAGAAACTCATTGTTGCGTATCGAGTACACTATCGAACATAGAAACCTCTTTAAAGTAAAATTAATATTTAATTCTCAAATATTAATAAATATGAGAATGCTTTATTCGTTATTTACCAGGGATGTTACAAATGGATTCATTTTCCTTTATATTATTTATTATGTGATCCATATTTTTTATGTATGGGATGTATATTATTAATATTCAGAATGATATCATGTCTCTAAAATTATTTTTAATCATCAAATGAAATTTAGTCTTGAATGGATATGATGGGGAATGAATCCCATCGCGTTGGTGGAGACGGTAATCTGTACGTACGCACGAGCGACAATATCATTCTTTTGTTTTTAAAATAATATATAATTGGATGATATATCATATATAAAGAATAATTATCATGTTATATTTATTGTTTACATGAATTACAGATCATTATTATACCCATCTGAATAATAATGTGTTGAATAACAATTACACCACTACGTGGAGACGGTAGGTCGTACGTACGCACATATGGTGACATGTCATTCAAAGGATGGATAGAATACTGAATATGGTTGTACCATATTTATAATAACATCACAGTATATAAATGATACTGGAGTTATTATTTTAGAATGAAAATAACAATGAAATAATAAGTTGACGAAGAAAGTAACTTGAAAAAGGGTGGTGAAAACATTACCTCTTCTTCGGGTTATTCCTTTTTATTTGATCAAAAGGGGTCCCTAGTTGGCTTTATAATCAAACTAAGGCCTCTTGGTTGAAGTGAGGTATGTTGAGAGAATATTTTGGCATGGTTTGGCTGAGCCAAAATGCTTTGACGGTGTGGATTAGAGAGAAGGTGGAGTTCTTATTTATAAGAGGGGTGAGGGGCACCTTTGGAAAAGCTGGAAATATTATTTTACAATAAATTCATATTTTGTTTCAAATGGCTCCAAAGAGGATTATTTAAAGTTTAAGGTGGAGATGGGTCGAAATCCTTTCAACCAATAGATTTTAGACAGGTTTGGGTCACTATATTAACCTTACCATTTATATTTTAACTCTTAGTTAAATAGTTTGACATTTACCATGTCACTTTGTATTTTTAAATTATATAGTGAATAATCATTCTATATACCTCCAATCGACCCCCCAAGTGGTCCATTAATGATAAAACTATCATTATATAAGTCTTTTG
This sequence comes from Viscum album, assembly GCA_963277665.1. Lineage (NCBI taxonomy): Eukaryota > Viridiplantae > Streptophyta > Magnoliopsida > Santalales > Viscaceae > Viscum > Viscum album. Next base: position 5,114,614 of record OY728136.1, read on the forward strand.
GCCGAACCTTATATTTTTAGGAATTTAAAATTAATTAATAATATAATATTTGTTTTAAAAACTATTTTATGTCAATTTTGACACTATTGGGTATTTTGTTTTTGATAAATTCATAACATCATTATTACTTCGAAATTATTTTTTATAACCAATCCTAATATGTCATATTAACTACGAAAATTAGTGGAATTCATAAAAAGTTTCAAATTAGATTTATTTTTATATTTATAATATTAATTATTTTAATATTTTATTAATTAGGGAATTACTGCATCACTATTCTGTCAAAAATAAATTAAATTATATAATGTCTAAAATTTATAAATAAAAAACCCTTATGTAGGAGATCTTTTTAGATATATAATTAATATTTATAATTGAATTTATCTTATGTATAACTGTATATTAAAAATGTTTTAGTTTTAAACATTGATTTTAACTCTTCTAACTCTTCTTTGAATTAAATAATAATAAATGTCCTAATTTAATCCAAGTGGACCTAAATGATGATATTTTATTCCTAAGGTTGTTTTTTGTTGAGATAAACTTGTCCAATAGAATTAGGACTTGTTTTATGATAATATTAATATCATTTTTACCCTTAATTACCCTATTTAATTTTAACCATGGTAAATAAAAGTAAAAAGTTACTATTCTCCAAAAATTAATTTTATCTTATTGAACCACATTTTACTGCTTGATATTAATAGTGTCTCTCAAAATTTCTAAATTCCACTCACAGAAGCAGTAAAATTAAGTTTTATGTGAATTTCGAAATTCTCCAAGGAAGTCGGTAAAAGACGGTGAAAAGTTCCATAAAATTTTTATACATCTAAAATTATTCTAAACTAACTCCAATGAATTACATTGAAATTATATAGGTATTATGTATCTATTTTGACCTTACTTAAATTTAAATAAAATATATAATTATTTAAATAAAAATTTGGTTTTAAACTATAACTCAGTGTTTTTCACTATTCATCAAAAATTGAATGTTTTCAGTAAAATAACAAAAATCACCCTAAGATAATTTTGATATTCCAAATCCAAAAATGAAGTCCATTTTGAAGGATAAAATTTATAAAATTTCAAAAATTGGGTATTACTATTCATAACGACTAGATTGATTGGTTGTGGTGTGTGTTAGAACTCGAAGTTGCGTACAACACACGCTACTGTATTATTCAAAGAGAAGCATGTCGTGGAAGCTTGGGGGTGTTACATTCACCCCTCCATCAAATAATTTCTTCCTTAAAATTTCTAGAATATTATTGCATAAACAGACCCGGGTGGTTCTTCATCATAAGTTCCTCGGGTTCCCATGTTTCCTCTTCCATCTTATGATTTCTCCAAAGAACTTTTACCAAATGAGTCGTCCAGTTTCTCAGCATTTGTTCTCTGGTATCAAGAATCCTAAAAGGCTCTTTGTAATAAAATAGATCATGTTCCAGTTCTAATTCCTCATAAGTTAGTACATGCTTTGGGTCAGGCATGTGTTTTCTCAACAGTGATACGTGGAACACATCGTGAACTTTGGATAGACTTGGCGGAATTGTCAAACAGTAAGCTACAACCCCAATCCGTTCTAGAAATTTTAATGGCCTGATGTACTTGGGACTCAATTTACCCTTCTTACCGAAATGTATAGCTCCCTTCCATGGAGATACCTTCAAGAAAACATGATCTCATACCTGAAATTCCAAATCCTTCCTTCGGTTATCGGCATAGCTCTTCTTCCTAATTTGAGCTGCTTTGATGTGGTTTTGGATTACCTTTACCTTTTCCATTGTTTCCTCCACCAGTTCTGTGCCTACAAGTTTTCTTTCACCAACGTCATCCCAACTGGTTGGTGTGTGACATCTCATTCCGTATAACTCTTCATATTGTTTCATCAGAATACTTGAATGGAAACTATTGTTATAGGAAAATTTCACCAGAGGTAAATATTGATCCCACATACGCTGAATGTCAAGTGATCATGATCTCAACATGTCTTCTAAGTTTTGAATAGTCCATTCTAATTTTCCATCAGTTTGGGGGTGGTAGGTAGTGCTCAAATGAAGTTCAGTATCCAAGGCCTTCTGAAGACTTTTCCAGAATCGTGATGTAAAATGTGAATCACGATTAGAAACAATCGATATGGGTACTCCATGAAGTCTCACAAATTCATTAATATATAGTCATGCTAGACTTTCAAGTGGTAAATCATTCGTTTTAGCAAGAAAATGTGCTGACTTGGTAAGATGATCAACAATGACCCATATTTCATCATTCCCTCTAGGTGTCTTTGGTAATCCCATGACAAAGTCCATAGTGATATTATCCCATTTCTACTCAGGTATGAGAAGAATTTGCAAGACTCCTCCAGGATATTGCCTTCCATCTTTCACTTGTAGACAAACCATACATCGTGACACAAAATCAGCAATCTCACTCTTCATGTTGTCCCACAAAAAATGTTCCTTCAAATCTTTATACATTTTGGTGCTCCTAGGGTGTATAGAGAAATTGGAACTATGAGCATCATCCAAAAATTCCCTTTTTAGATCAGGTATATTGGGAATACAAAGTCTCTTCCTAAATTTTAAAATTCCATCTTCATACACAATGTCACTCAATCTCCCATCATTCACAGCTTTAATCTTCTTTTGAAACTCTTCATCTTCGGTCTTAGAACTCTTTATCCTTCTTAGTAAAGATGGTTTGGAAACAATTTGAAAAAGAATTGATATTTCAACATCCATGGTGATTCCCATATCCATCTTTACTAGAACTATGTATATAGGATCCTTTTCAACTCCCATCTTCTTCAAAACTCCCTGATCCTTTCTACTCAAAGCAGCTGCCACCTTATTTGCCTTCCCCGAGTGGTAGTGTATCATGCAATAATAATCCTTGAGTTGTTCAAGCCATCACCTTTTCTTCATGTTGAGTTCTTTCTGTGAGAAAATATAATTCAAACACTTTTGATCAGTATAAATCTCAAATTTTTCACCATAGAGATAATTTCTCCATATATTCGAAGAAAATATTACACCAGCTAACTCAAGATCATGAGTAGGATAGTTTTTCTCATGAATTTTCAGCTATCGTGGTGCATAGGCAATAACACTATCATTCGACATTAGGACACAACCAAGTCCTTTTTTCAATAATCATTATAAATAACCAACCCATCATTCCCCAATGGTAAAGTCAATATAGGAGAATTGAATAATATTCTCTTGAGTTATTCAAAACATTTTTCACAATATTTTTTCCAAACAAATTTTACCCCTTTACGTGTGAGCTTTGTTAATGGGTTAGAAAATTGGGAAAACTTTTGGAAGAAACACTGATAATTACCTACTAAACCAATAAAAATACATACCTCAGTTATACTCATCGGGGCTATCCATTCTTGGATTGCCTTGGTCTTAAAAGGATCAATAGAGATTCCATCCTTAGAGGCAATACGGCCAAGAAAAGAGATCTCCTGAAGCTAGAATTCACAATTGCTAATCATCCCATACAATTCATGTCTTCTAAGAGTCTTCAGTATAATGCGCAAGTGATTATCGTGGTCTTTGTAGCTTTTGGAATATTCCATGATATCATCAATAAATACCACTACAAATCATTGAGATATTACTTGAAAATTCTGTTCAATAGATCAATGAAAACAGAGGGTGCATTAGTCATCCCAAAAGGAATTACTGTAAACTCTTACTGCCCGTACCTGGTTCGAAATGCTATCTTCAGAATGTCTTCCTTCTTCACACACAACTGATGGTATCCAGATCGAAGGTCAATCAATGAAAAGTATTGAGCTCCATGCAGTTGGTCAAATAAATCATCAATGAGAGGTAGGGGATACTTGTTCTTTATTGTTATTGCATTGATTTCCCTGTAGTCAATACATATCCTCATGGATCCATCATTCTTGTTAAGAAAAAGGACAGGGGATCCCCATCGAGAAACACTAGAGAGAATAAATCCTTTATTACTCAATTCATCCAGTTTTTTATTTAGTTCAACTAATTCCACAATGGTAATTCTATAAGGGTGTTCGATATGGGCGTTGAACCCGGAATTAAATCAATGGAAAACTCAATTTCTTGTTCTAGAGGATGACCATGTAAATCTTCTAGAAACTCATAAACATATTCTCCCACAAAAGGTAAATCCTCTATTTGAACATTCTTTTCCTCACACAAATTTATTTCATTCTCTTCCTCCGTAATAATTAAATTTAGTTGAGCTACTGGGGGTGGATCTAGTTAAGAATTAGGTGATGAATTCTGATCTAAAGAGAAGGTGTTCTTTATCGTCATCATTAGAAATTGTAACCTTCTTCTTCTTACAATTAATATTAGCATCATGGTACAAAATCAAATCTATACCGAGGATTATATCAAACTCAAGCATAGGTATGATGACGAGATCATCAGATAAAGAATATTTATGTGCTTTAATGGAGACTGATTCACAAAACACTGTTGCAATGATACATCCCTTATGAGTTTTAACTGAATACTCCCTTGTTAAATCAAATTGGAAATATGTAATTTTCTTAGAAAACTGGGAAGATATGAAACAATGTGATGATCCAGAATCAAATAATGCATTTTCTAAACTTGAGGAAACCATATAATTACCTGCCACCACGTCTTTTAGTGATTCTACCTGAGTAGTAATGATAACATAAGCTTGGACATGATACCTTGGCCTTTTCTGAGATAAGTTCCCCTGACATTTAGGGAAATCATTTTCATAATGTCCCATCTTCTTGTAGTGTTAGCATTGAACATCAGTAGCTTCTATCTTCCCCTTACAATCACGAGCGTGGTGGCTTTTTAACCAAACTTGTAACAGACTCCCATTCCATTCAAGCAAGTACCGAGGTCTTTCCTCCAATATTTATGCAGGATGGATAAGAAAATTTTCCCCTCTTCCATTTATTTCCATTTCTAGAGTGATCAGCATATCTCTTATTCTCTTTCTTTGCTTTAAAGTTGTAAGACTTATAGAATTATTTTTCTATTTTGATAACACAGGAGACAATATCTTCGTATGACGAGAAGGATAATGACACTAATGTTGGACAAAGAAATGATTTTAACCCAGCAATGAAATGATCAATCTAACTTCTTGGGTTATTTAAATAATCTCCAGCATACCTTGGTATCACTGTAAAGTTAGCCTCAGACTTTGCAACATTTTCATCCTCCTGTTGTCTCAGACTCAGAAATTTTCTTTCCATATTTTCTCGATGGTCACGAGGAAAGTATTTTTCTAATAAAAGCTTGTTTAACTCCCTAAATTCCATATATGATACTTCATCATCTTCCTTTGTGTTTTGAATCAATGTCCACCGTTGGTCAACATCTCCAATGAGGCGGTAAACTGTCATGATAACTTTTTCCCTTTCGCTGCACCCCAAGGCATGTAATATTTCCTTTAAAGAACTTATCCATTTCTCATCTACCAATGGATTTATACTCCCATTGAATGTTGGTGGTTGTTGCCCCATGATACGATCTAACATTGATCCTCCACGCTGCGGATTAGGGTGCTCCATACGGGTAAGGTTAATATTCATAACCTGAGCGAGTTATCCCGGTATGGTGATTAGTTGATCAGCACCAGTTGCATCACCAGCTCCACTATAACTATCTTGAGTAGGAGGGAAATTCTTACATGGGGTGCGTGCATTGATATAGTTCCCATTTCTTCCACTAGGCTCCATTTCTAAACAATGGAATACACTAGATTAATTTATGAATCAAAATACATAAATAAAAACTTTTAAAACACTTATCATAAATTGAACAATTTATGGATATAATCCATAATCATAAAAAAATGTTTTCTTTGAGAAATTTTATACTCATAACCCTTTCATAATGGTGTGTAAAGAAAATGAGAATTATCCTAAGCATATCCCCAAGGAGTGTCCTATCCAAGAGTGCAGAGAGGCCCATTGTTGTGCACTGGTTCCTGTTCGAGTCTAACTTAAAGTGGTGTTTTTGGGTTTTAACCCTATGTACATCTGTGCCAGAGCTGCCTCTACCTTCTCGTATCCAGACAAGGATTTATTTCTCGGAATACTCACAAAATCTCTATAATACAAAAATTATAATAAGTTCTTCTATACTAATCCTCAAAGTCCATCTTAGTTCTATGAGCTCTAATCAGAATTTATCTAAATCTAGCTCCCAAGGATTGTACTAAACATCCTATGATTCCAATTTTAATGCCTCGACCCCAGTTACCCATAGTTGGTTCTTTATTACATAACATTTTCATGATAAAAAAAGATCAAGTCTCGAAAGACCGATTAGTTTAGTAGCCTTGGAATCACTAGATACATTCATAAATTTTACATTACATCATAAAAAGAAAACTACAAAAACATAGTATCCATAGTCCACACTCATTTCCCCTCATATAATCCCTGTAGGTCATTCATAAAATATTTCTTCACATCTTGGGAAAAATAAAACATAGAAAGGGGTGATCTCAGATTCCCAGTAAGGATAAAAATATAGCGGAAACTTTCATAAATAAGCATAAACAGTTAAAGCAATGTATAACTAAAATAGAATCCTTTTAAACTTGAACTTCAGCATAATATGGCAAAAATAAAATGAAATAATTAAATTTACTTATTCACATGGATATTCTACTAGTTGAATAATCAATTCAATATCAATAATCACTTTTATAATGATGGAATGCATAATGCCAGACTATCATAACCACATAGTCAAAGCCTTGGGCCAAGACTACAAATAAGATTTTCTCAAGGCCTTGTGCCAAGACATTAGTTTGTCTCATGAGACCTACCGATGCATCGAGGAGCTATAGAGGGCTACACCCATCACTTATTATGTCCAATGCATTCCTCATATGAACAGGTTTAAACATAACATAAACATTCGTATTAGAACTAGCATACGAAATGAAAACTACAAATCCATAAACCATGAATGGTATAAAAATAACCCATCTACAGTCAAACATATCACAAAAACTTCAATAAAATATGGATGTTTTGTATCATAATAAATCAACTTCAAATAATCTTAAAATCCATCAAAAGATGGTCACATAGATGAAATCAAAACTATTTGAGAGAAATATCTCTTTTATTGAAATCATTTAAAAGTCACATAATTATAAAATAAAAAATTTACAATGATAATATTCATATAATATTGTAAGGGAAGAATCTACTATTTTATAACGGTGGAAAATATCCGCACCCACCGTAAAAGATAAAAAAAGACATTCTTACCTTAATTCTATCGAAAAGCTTAAAAAGGACCTTGTTTGGAAAATGACAGAAAGATTACTTTATAAACTTATTATAAAAATTTAAAAATGGTATAAATTACTTTAAACCATAGACTTTAAAACAGTAAGAATGATTTGAAATACATTTTTAAGAAACATGGATGTGGATGATAAAGAGGTCCCATTAGATAATTATGTATAATCAATCTCAAATAATGAAGAGATTGTAAAATAAACCATTACCTAGTACTTTTCCTTAGTTGAGTTTAGGTTAACCTCCTGTATAATGGTGAAATAATTGTTATTAAATTATAAAATAATCATATACATTAATATGATATCATATACGATCTTTTAACATTGATTTGTTAATAATATCTAAAAATTATCAATGTTTCGGGTGTTAACTGATTCGTTTTCCTTTATATTATTTGTTATGTGAGCCATATTCGTTATGGATGGGATTTATATTATTCATATCCAGAATGATATCATGTCTCTAAAATTATTTTTAATCATCAAATGAAATTTAGTCTTGAATGGATATGATGGGGAATGAATCTCATCGCATTCGTGGATACGGTAATCCGTACGTACGCACGAGCGACAATATCATTCTTTTGTTATTAAAATAATATATAATTGGATGGTATATAAGATAAACAGAATAATTATCATGTTATATTTATTATTTACAAGAATTACAGATCATTATTATAACCATCCGAATAATAATGTATTGAATAACAATTATACCACGATGTGGAGACGGTAGGCCGTAAGTATGCACGTACGGTGACATGTCATTCAAAGGATGGATAGAATACTGAATATGGTTGTACCATATTTATAATAACATCACAGTTTATAAAATATACTGGAGTTATTATTTTATAATTGAAATAACAAAGAAAGAAGATGTTGAAGAAGAAAGGATCTTGTAAGAGGGTGGTGAAAACATTACCTCTTCCTCGGGTTCTTCCTTTTTATTTGATCAAAAGGTCTCCATATATTAGCTTTTTGATCAAACTAAGTCCTCTTGGTTGAAGCGAGGGATGTTGAGAGATTATTTGGGCAGGGGTTGGCTGAGCCAAAAGGCTTTGATGGAGTGAATTAGTGCGAAGGGGGAGTGCCCTTTTATAAGAGGGGTGAGGGGAACCTCTGGAAAATCTAGATATATTATTTTATAATAAATTCATATTCGGTTTATAATGGCTCCAAAGTGGATTATTTAAAGTTAAAGGTGGTTATGGGAAGAAATCCTTTCAAACGATATATTTTCGATAGGTTTGGGTCACTATATTAAGCTTATCATATGTATTTAACTCTTAGTTAAATAGTTTGACATTTACCATGTCTCTTTGTATTTTTATATCATATAGTTAATAAACATAATCTATACCTCCAAGAGACCCCCAAGTCATCCCGTAATGATAAAACTATCATTATATAAGTCCTTTGGCCTATCATTATATTTCTAGGAATATAATATCAATTAATAATATAATATGTTTTTTAAAAACACTTTTATGTCCATTTTGACACTATTGTGTATTGTCTTTTTGATAATTTCATTATAGCATTATTACTTCGAAAAAATTTATATAACCAATACTCATATGTCTTATTAACCTAATAAATTAGTGGAATTCATAAAAAGTCTCAAATTACATTTATTTTTATATTTATAATATGAATTATTTTAATATTTCATTAATTATGTAATTACTGCATCACCATTGTGTCATAAATAAATTAAATTATATAATGTATAAAAATTATAAATAAAATACCATTAGGTATGAAATCGTTTTATATTTCTAATTAATATTTATAATAGAATTTATATTATGTATAACCCTATATTAAAAATTCGTTCGTTATTAAACATTGATTTTAACTCTTTTAACTCTTCTTTGAATTAAATAATAATAAATGTCCTAATTTAATCCTAGTGGTCCTAAATGATATTATTTTATTCATATGGTTTTTTTGGTCGATATAAACTTGTCCAATAGAATTAGGACATGTGTTAGGGTAATATTAATATCATTTTTACCCTTAATTACCTTATTTACTTTTAACCGTGGTAAATAAAAGTAAAAAGTTACTATTCACCAAAATTTATTTTTATCTTATTGAACCACCTTTTACTCCTTGATATTAACCATTTATCTCAGACTTTCAAAATTCCACTCACAAAAGCGGTAAAATTATGTTTTATGTGAATTTCGGAATTCTCCTAGTAGGTGGGTAAAAGACAGTGAAAAGTTCCATAAAATTTTTACATATCTGAAATTATTCTAAACTAACTACAATGAATTACATAGAACATATATAGGTATTATGTATCTATTTTGACCTTAATTAAATATAAATAAAATAAATATGTATTTAAATAAAAATTCGGTTTTAAACTATAACTTAGTGTTTTTTCATTATTCATCAAAAATGGTATGTTTTCAGAAAAATACCCAAAATTTACTCTAAGATAATTTTGATATTCCAAATCCAAAAATGAAGTCTATTTTGAAAGATAAAATTTATTTAATTTTAAAAAGTGGGTATTACAATTCATAACGGCTAGTTTGATTGGTTGTGGTGTGTGTTAGAACTCGAAGTTGCATACAACACATGCTACTCTATTATGCACAGAGAAGTGTACCGTGAAATCTTGGGGTGTTAAAATTTGGAATCATGAACCCATGTTTGAGGTAAAAACAGATTTTCCTAAATTTTAGTTGTTATTATATTTTTCCAATTGCAGTTGATATTATTTCACCATAGGGTGACACACATGATCTGTGGTGTTGTTGATTATTACTCTGCTAGTGAAATAATTTCATTCTTATCTCAATGATACAAGGGAAAGTATAATTGCTACATGCATTATTATAGGCACCTATAATTCACATGTCATGCATATTTCCACTTCATGTTGGTTAATTTCTCTGATTTGCATTGCATGATATTCATATGATGGTTGAGTGATGTTTTGATAGTTTACATGAAGTTGTATGGCTTTAGATGTTATTGAGTGATTTCCTTTCTCAATTCAAGAGGTTCATGGGGCCTCATGGGTTGGGATGAGTAATTTTACATATCAAACCATTATACTATAAATAAATGGGTTTCTATAATAGTGATAGGTGTATGGGAACTGATTCATCAGAAATGGATATCCATTATAAAGTGATTTTAGAAATCTATAATGAATTGGTTTCACATCCTTATACCTCCTTATCATTTTTATGAAAGGTAAAGGAGTGAACCTATAAATTTACTACATAATTATATAAAACTTATTCTTGGGAGCATACAGATACAAAGCCATATGTGCAGGTAGTGTGGGGTTGTATGCCTTGGGTATTATGTTTTTTTACGTTCACCATCCATTATTGATGCTATCTCCTTGATTATATGATTATTATGAGGCACGTGTTGGGAATTTTAAGACCAATGTAACCACTATGCCCACTTGTCATTCTCCAGAAAGGCGGTGACGATCATGCTCCAGACATGGTGGGCCTTGAGCTACTAGGCTTACCATCAATTGTTCCACTTGAGGAACCACCTATTGTATCTGATCCATGTACTGATTCTTAGTTTCGTAATAGTCTCCTATCTATGATGCAGTCTATGAATGGTTATCCATGAGTTTCACTATGATAGAAAATCTGATCAGTGAGTTCTAGTAGCAGCATCTTTCTACTTTTTAAGGGATGATGGTTTTAAGTTTGTCGAATCATGGCTAGAGGCCATGCTGTCTACCTTTGAGAATCATTAAATGCCTCCATAGTTGAGAGTAAATATTTCTACATACATTCTTAGGGATTCAGACAAGTGTTGGTGGGATGTGGTTACCCAGGCCCGTCCTCATCAGGGAATGTTATGGGTTTATTTTCAGACTACATTTTATGATCAGTTCTTCCCTCAGGCATTGAGAGATGACAAAGCTATATAGTTCATGCACCTTGATAAGGGTTCCATGTCAGTTATTGAATATTCAGCATGTTTCACAGATTTATACTTATTTTCACTGTTTCTCGGCGATGAAGATATTTTTCAAAATAGACATTTTTAAGATGGGATAAAGTATGCCTTCCGAACTTAGGTGACTGTCATTCGGATTCCTAAAATTTTTACAATAGAGGATCAGGATGTTATCACTGAGTGTAATTGATGCACCCAATTTGGGTATATATTTTCATATACTTTATTAAAAATAACAACATGTTTCCTTTAATTAGCCACTGCTTAGGGAACAAATACATTGATTTTATTGATCTTGTCCATTTTCAGAAGATTTATGGCCAAATAAAAAATATAGGGGAGAACTAAGAAAAATTTACAAACTACATGGGGTATACATATTTACATTCCAAGTACATCCAGACTCAGACACAGATTCACCAGAAAAAGTACATTCCCAAGTAATCAGAATCTGGTAAACACTATGTTCACACATTACACACCATGTACACCCTTCTAGAATTAGTTGGTGGATGAGAAGAAGTATACATGCCCATGTGGCCAGCTGAAGTGAACATAAAATGTTTATCTTATAAACACCATGTAGTCCTTTCTAGAAGAGTTTGGTGGCTGAAATATTGGACTACATGCCATGTATGGAGGAGCTACATACCATGTATAGCTACCTACCTGGCCGCACCATGTTCCAAGTCAAAGATGGTGTGTTAGCCTGCTACCGGCGGAGTAAACAATGGAAAACGTGCGTTGAAAAAAAAATACACGCCTTGTACTTTTTCCATAGGTTGGGTAGTTTTATTTTCAATAAAAGGAGACCCTGGCCTCTGGTTAAAGGGTGTTCTGTGTGGAGAGAAAGCGTGGAGAAAAGGATGAAGGTCTGAAGGAGAGAATCTTTGCCTCCATACTACCGCCATTCAACCGTCTACCAAAGAATCATTCCCTCCTTGAAGTTACAAGCATGATCACATCACGTATCAAGAGCTTCATGTTTATCATTTTATATATGTGTAACTAAATACCCAGTGAGTTTGGGTTGTGGATGATGATGAGTTGTAATATAAATTAGTAGTTATGAAGGTGGTCCTTCTTTCAAACTCTTTCTATTCTTCTTAAATAACTTCTTATTATCACTAAAAATTATGAACCAGAACAGGGGAAGAGTTTTCAAGGATTAAAAACAAGAATAACGACATATAATTTCATTACCATTGGAAGTAATCATCGACTCAATACAAACTAATCCAAATAAAGAACTATGAAACACTGACTACCGTAACAAGGAGTTAGTTTCATCATCTCTAAATACAAGTTTGCTAGACCATGGAAATTTTATTACAAATTGAAACCCAGAGTGTTGAGTTTTTATAAAAAACAAAACCTCATAATAAATTTGAAATAATAACCAACTTCTCATGATTCTATAACCCCAACACATTTTTATAGACTTGCATGGAAACCAATTTTCTCATATTTTCATCCATTCATTATGTAATTTATTTAATAAAATCACCAATTATTCTTTTTTATCCAGCACATCATTAATTGACTTTAAAATCATAAAACACCATTAAAAAAAATAAAAACTATGTTAAACAAGATAAAAATAACATTTTTTCCCTGTGGATCGACACCTTACTGGTGCTATAATTTTTAGGGTAAAAATAATTTGGGACACCGATAATATACCTTCGGCGAAACAACTCACGAAATATAGTCTCCATTTCCTAGGAGCAATGAAATGTTAATTTTGTTTTTGTTTTCATTTTGGTAGTATCAAATTTTAGTGAAAATAAAAATCATAAATTCCCAAAAAAATATTTTTCATTCTTATTTCTTTTAATCGTTATTTTTACTCATTTACGCTTGGTGTATTCACATCAAGTAGGTCTTTAGGTGTATGAGCAGATACCTCACATGTTCTATGAAAGATGGGTCGTAAGGTTTTTTCCCAATTGACCCAGAGATTGAACGAACACTCTTGAGGCGCAAACGAGCACTTATGGCTGAGCATAAACAAAACAATACAATGTCGTACAACAAGGAAAGAAATATAGCTATTTCCAAGGAGCTGGACAATAGTTTGGTCTGGATGACAACCAAAACCATCATTCTCTACTAGATATTGGGCATGGCACATAGTATCTTGAACAATTCCAACCGGAGCATATGCCATTTTTCAACCAAGTTCCCGGGCCGTACTTCACCCCTCAAGAATCAGAGTACATGCTGGCTCCACTCCCTCAACATCCACCTCCATGTCGTACTCTCATGGATTACAGCCTACCATCCATCCACAGAGCTGACACGTTCATCGTTTGTCCACCGATGCAATCCCAACACTTTTAGATCAAGACTCCAATCCTATAGTTGATTCAGAACACCGTTCAATTCGGCAGTTTACCCAATGAGGATCCCAATTCCTATCTCTCCAATTTTCGGTAGGTATGTGACAGGTTCTTCTACCACAGAGTTTCCACAGATCCCATCTTTCTACATCCCTTCTACTTCTCTCTATAGGATAAGGTGAAAGACTGGATCAAAGGATTTACGCAATGATCTATCCACACTTGGGAGGAGATCGCCCATGCATTCATTTCTAAATACTTACCACCCTCAAAGATGGTGACACTACTGAATGAAATCCACAACATCTATCAGCATGACTCAGAGTCATTATACGAATCATGGGTGTACTTAATAGAGATTTTTTGCAAATACCCACACCATAGACTCCCACATTGGATGTATGTCCAAACCTTCTACAGAGGGTTGACAACGACTACAGTGTCTGTGGTGGACACTGCTGTCAGAGGTATGGTAATGGATAAATCCACCGAAGAGCTTTTCAAAATGCTAGAAGACATGTCTCCCAACATCATTCAGTGGCATTCAGAATAGGGAACACAAAAACGAGGTATGAAAAACATTGATGTTAATACTGTGATTGCTACCCAATTAGACGTTGTGTACAAAACGATCGACACACTCAATCTGAAGGGAACATATCATGTACAAGAAGAAAACCATCCAGCGTGTATCGAATGTGGTGCTAACCACATCATGGGAGAATTACCGGGTTCTGCTGAAGTCCCTTTGACGAGTGAGGTGAGTTAGGTTTCCCAAAACAGAGGGCCAAACCAGTAACAACAGTACTAGAACCCAGCTTGGCGTGATCAACAGAACACAGGATGGGTCCAAAAACAGCACAATCCTCTGCCCCAGTGACTGCCTAGCTACAACTAGCCTCCATATCATAACTAGTATGAGAGACATAAAAAACCCCAAGAATTCTCTTATTTGTAGCAAGGGTATTCAAATCAATTCCCACAGAAGCCACAACAACCACAACCTACAACCACTCAACAACCACATCTGCAGGAGAACACATCAAGGTTAAAGGATCTTATGACCAAATATATATCTACTACTGATACCAGGTTCCAAAATCAGGAGGCTTCTTTTTGAGGCATGGAAATCCAAATCGTCCAGTCGGAAAACCAACTCTATGGAAGGTAACCTGTTACACTACCGGGTAATACTGAGAAAAACCCGAGGGAGGAAGCCCATGCCATCACACTCCAAAGTGGCAGGGAGCTACCATAGAATCAACTAGCACAACTAGGTGCTCCCACAACCCTTGTTGATAATGAAGGTACAAATAGAGACCCCCCTCATCCAAAATCCCACAGAAGGAGGCTTCATAGAATAAATGAAAGTAGGCTTTCAAACACTTTGAGCCTGCCTCACCCTTCCTAGAGAGATTAAAGCAAAGAAATCCAGACCACCAGTTCATAGAATTCATTGAAGTGTTTAAAAAGATGCACATAAATATATCTATTGCAGAAGCACTGACGCAGATTCCCACATACACCAAATTCATGAAGGAAATACTCTTCAACAAAAGAAAGATGGAGGATATGGGCACCATTTCCGTAACCAAGGAGTGTAATGCATTCATCCAACATTAGATTCATCCAAATCTCCAGAATTTAGGTTGATTCACTATTCCATGTACTATTGGACCATCCGAGTTTTGGAAGGCCCTCTGTGACTTTGGGGCCAGTGTGAACCTCATTCCCCTCGTAGTATTCAAGAAGCTATGGCTCAATGACTTGAATCCTGCCTAAGTAGCCCTTCACCTTGTTGACTGGTCCATTAAACATCCCAAGGGACTACTGGAGGGAGTATTGGTCATGGTGGTTAGGCTGATCATCCCCACAGATTTCATCATCCTCAACATGAAGAATGACTAGGAGTCACCTCTCATACTAGGACAAAATGTTCTATCCACTAGGAAGGTACTGATCTATGTACACCAGGGGGAGCTAATTTTTCTATTAGGAGATGAAAGAGTCTCTTAAAAAGTTTTCAAGGCTGTCTAGAATGCCTCATTGTCAGAGCATGAGGAATGTTTTTCGATAACCACTATGGATGATCATTTTAGCGAAAAAGAGGATAATATGGTGCGTGTATTTACATTGGATAAAATTATTATTCCAGACATTCGAGTTGAATAAGCACTAGAGGACAGGTAATTCCTAGAAGGCCAGGGTGGCCACTATTGGAAATGTGCAATTGTTCATGATAGTCTGGAACGGGAAAAGGTGAAACCACTTGTGCCTTCGATTTTAAAGGATCCTAAAATTGAAATGAAGCCTCTTCGATATTCTCTAATGAATGGTTATTTGGTTGACCATAAAACATTGCATGTCATACTTAACACGGAACTATCATAGGAGCAGGAAGATGCACTTCTGTGGGTTCTGAAATAGCCGAAGCATGCTATTGGGTGGACAGTCGTTGATTTGACGGGTTTCAACACTACCATTTGCACCCAAAAAGTGCTACATGAGAAAGGGGACAAGTAATCTCGACAACCAAAATGGAATATGAATCCTCCCATGAAGGATGTTGTAAAAAAATAGTGACTAAATTATTGGTTGTGGTAATCATCTATCCCATCTCAGATAGTCTATGGATGTGTCCCTTACAAGTGGTACCCAAAAAGGGGTGTATCATTGTGGTATCCAGTGATAATAATGAGCTAATCCCCACTCGCCCTATCACGGGCTGGCGAGTGTGTGTTGATTACATGAAGCTGATTGATTCCACCAAGAAATTTCATTTCTACATACCATTAATGGATCAAATGCTATAGAGACTTACTAGCCACAACTTCAATTTCATCCTCGACATCTATTCCAGCTACAACCAAATTTCTATTTCCACATGGGATCAAGAGAAGGGAAAATTCGCTTGCCCCTATGGTACATTTTCTTAGAAAATGATGTCTTTTGGCATGTTCAATGACCCCGTCCCTTTCTAGCACAACATGGTGGCTATCTTCAATGACAAGGTGGAACTTATCCTGGAGGTATTCAGGGATTCTTTTTTTGTTTACGAGAAATCATTCACCAATTGTTTATGGCACCTAGAGCTAGTTTTGGAAAGATGTGAGAACACTAACCTAGTTTTGAACTGGGAAAAGAGTCATTTCATGGTGGAATGAGGCATCATCCTTAGCCACAAAATCTCAGAAAATGGGATAGTGGTGGATTCGTTGAAGATAGAATTCATTTCATGACTACCTATTCCGACTTATGTCCAAGCCATCCACAACTACCTGGGGCATGCAAGATTTTACAGGCAGTTTCTCTATAACTTCTCAAAAATATCCTAGCCCCTCTCCAATATTCTTACAAAGGATTTCATATTTGAGTTGGATGAGACATGCACCATAGCTTTTGAACACCTGAAACAACGCATAGTGGAAGATCCAAAAATGATTTCTCCCAACTGGGAGGAACAATTTGAGGAGATGTGCGATGATAGTGATTATACAGTAGGAGCAGTCCAGGGTCAGTGTCTTGAACATACTTTCCAACCTATATATTATGCCAAAATGATGCTCAATGATGCATAGATCAATTAAACCACCACAAAAAAAGAGATTCTTGCAGTTTTTTTTGCGTTTTTCAGGTTCCATTCATAATGTGTTTTGTCTAAAGTTATTGTTTATACTGACCTTGCAGCACTAAAGTACCTACTGAATAAGAAAGATGTGACTCTTCAATTTATCCGTTGGGTACTCCTCTAACATTAATTTTATTTGGAGAATCAAGATTAGAAATGGAGTGATAATGTTGTTGTTGACCATTTCCCCCACCTTGAGCTCCCTCATTTAGAGAAGGAGGAAGATTGGGAGTTCAGGGAGGATGTCCCGGATGAGCATAAATTTTTGGTCAATGAAACACCAAGACCATGGTATGCTCATATTGTTAATTTTCTAGTTACAAGTGACTTTCACCCCGATCTCTCCATCCAGTGAAGGAAGATATTTTTCTCTGATGTGAAGAGGTACTTTTGGGAAGATGCTCTACTATTCCAATCTTGTGGCAATGGGGTGATCCACCACTACATCCCAAAGAATGAAGTTCACAACATCAAGGAGGTCATGTCACACCTCACCAGTTGGAGGACATCATGGGCCTGACCATACGATAGAAAAGATCCAGAAGTCTCAGTTTTTTGGCCCACTACTTATAAAGATACTCGGGCCTTTGTTTCCTATTTCCATTTGTGCCAGAGGAATGGTAATGTGGGACATAGAGCTTATATTCCCCAGAACCCCATCCTGGAGGTCAGTATCTTTGACCTCTGGGGTATATATTTCATGGTTCCCTTTCCCCAATCTTTTAGAAACACTTACATCATGGTTTGTGTCAACTACATTTCCACATGGGAGGAAGTAACTTCTACAGCACATGACATGACCATGGAAGTCCTGATCTTTACAAAGAAACATATTTTTAGCAGGCTGGGAGTTCCTTTAGTACTGATCAACAATAGAGGGATCCACTTTGACAACACACTGATGAGAGGAATACTATCAATATATGGAGTAAAGTATCAGATGGGGACACCATATCATCCCCAGTCTAATGGAAAAGTGGAGCCCTCCAACCGTGATCTCAAGCAGATCCTAGACAAAATAGTGAACACTTTGAGGGAAGACTGGTCCCAGAAGATAGATGATGCTCTGCGGGTATATGAGACTACTTTCAAAACACCCATGGGAATGTCCCCATTCTGCCTCATCTGTGGCACGCTGTGCCATCTCCCAGTATATTTGGAACACAAATCCTACTGGGCCATCAACTCCCATAATTTTAATCTAAAGGCTTCTGAAGAGAAGTGAATGTTCCAACTGTCAGAACATGAAAAAATCAGATTATAGGCATATGAGAACGCCAAGTTATACAAGGAGAGGACAAGAAAAATTCACGACCATATGATTTCACATAAATCATTCCAACCTCGTGATCCGGTACTTCTCTTTGAATCTCATCTTTGATTATTCCCATGGAAGTTAAGGTCACAATGGCTGGGACCCTTAGAAGTTATATGTGTAATCCATAATGGAGCGGTGGAAATTTCTAGAGAGGATGGTCATCCATTCAAGGTGAACAGACATCAGTTGAAGGCTTAACATCACATTGTGTCACAGTGGGAATGTAGTCCACCATATAGCTTAGGTAAGATGAGGTAAGTAGGTCGAGACAACAACCTAAAATAGAGGCGCTTCCAGGGAGGCAACCCAGTAGATACACTTCGTGTACCACCTATATATATAGTGTGTACTTTTTTCCTATTAATTTATTTTCTAACAATTATAAATATATAGTTTAACAAATAAATAAATAGGGATGATGACGGTGCCAATGGGAAGGTCACTAGACATTATCAGAGCCATCACCGGTTCAAATCCTCTAGACCTAAATTCGGCACGGACTTCCTCCTTTTTCTCTTCATATTTTCTTAGACATCATGTATTTTATTTTTCATATATCATTATTTTTTCTTAAAAGAAAACCCTTGGTGGGGATGGATCGGTTGGCCAAGATCGTAACCCGGATCCAAAAGAACTAGGTTCAAATCATGACAACCGCCCTATTTCTAACATTTTTCCTTTTAATAAAACCACACATTATATATTTTTGATATAAGTCATGTGCACCTTGTTTTCCTTCCAAAAATAAAAATATTTTTTCACATAAAGTAATACATGATGGTGAATTTGGCATATTGACAGAGTCTCGGCCCTTAATCCAAAACACCTGGGTTCGAACTCAGCTAATCTCCCTAGTTCATCCCTTTTTGTTCAATTAAAAACCACACATCGTTCATTTTCTTTCTTCCCATATAGTATAGGTTGTATACATTAAATATATATAAATAATAAATAGGAGGAGTAGTACATCCTTTTCTCCAGTGGTTGAGGGCTTCCATTCGGAATGGCCGACCACCTATTCGAACCTCTCCCCAAGAACTGGACCAAAGGTTGTACATCTCTGTTTCAAATTTTAAAACACACGACATGTATTTCTCAATACATTATGTGTATAGTTTTATTTTTAAATTATGTATATATATATATATATATTTCTATACTTAATATTAAAATTAATTATTATATAGTTTACTATAATAATTATATATTTTTTAAATTTCTAAATAAAATTGATACACGGCATGTAGTCCATTGTACACAATGTGCACCATGACTATAAAAGCCACGAACCACCCGACATCATGCCGTGTTGTGTGGCCCCCTCCTATCTTCTCGTTTCTTCCCTCATATGAGACTCGACCTCCACACTCCCAAATCCACTGGTTTATGTGTTTTTTCTGCTTTCTCCTGCATTGTGATCCTTGGTCCATGTACGCCATTCTACTCCCTCTATTTCATGTTATTACATGTGTTTAGGGTGATTTGTAGATCGGACGTTTGTTCAGCTTTCGCGGTACATGGGAACGCTATAAAGAACAAAAACCATGTACATTTGTAAACGGCCACACACTGAATGCTTAACGACATGAAAATACACAGTGTGTATGTTCAGTACACATCATGTACTATTACCCATTGTGACAGAGTATTTTTTTCACACGACCTCGCACAACATGTTCACATATATGGCGTGTGTGTTCGGTATACGCCGTGTATAGAATTTAATCTAGCTACCTCATGTCTAACCCTCCACATGTCCATGTTACTTCTGCTCATGCACATGTCATGTTGGTCTTGTACACAATGTGTCCTGTATTATTAGAACTACATAACTAGTTGTCGTGCCCTTTACAATACATGACCAGGACCAATTTTCATGCACACGATGTGTATGTTCAGTACACGCAGTGTAACCTTTCTGTGTTTATTCGTTTCTCACATGGCGTGTCTATCCTGAGAACACGGGAAACTAAGCCACTTTTATTACACACTGTGTACTCCAGAAATAAATGTTGTGTACTTTTTATTTTTACATTAAAAAATTTTATTCTTTTCCATTTTCTTTTCTTTTTTCCTTTCACAGGTTTTTCTATTCCCTTTCAGGATATGGCGGAAATATATCAATCTCATTGGAAGCGGCCCGCCTCCACCACTGAGGGTGAGAGGCCCATTTATCATCGCATACGACTCCAGCATTGGACACTACTAGATCTGGACTCTCCAGTGTACCAGCTCCCTCAGTTGGCTATCCTCCACCCACTCATTACCTCTATAGAGGCTTCCACTTGCAGGCTGCAACTCCACCATCTCGCACTGAGCCTCCGAGACCCAACAATCCTTCCCCACCAGCTGCCACTCCACTTGAGCTCTCCTAATCTGTAGTTGGTCCCTCATCGACCACCCCATCTAGAGAGCCTCCTTCTACACCAGTCAATCCACCCCCAGAGCTAACTCCCACTATAGCACCTACACCAGGGCCGGGACTTGTAGGTGTTCCTACCCTTTCATGGTGTTCTTAGTCAGTGATTTAGCACATGACAGAGTCTGGTGCTTCTCTCGCAGCCCGATTCCGTTGAGCCTCTACTATCTGGATAGTTTTTCCCCTCATCTGCTAGGTATCTTGGGTGAGATGAAGAATCATCTCAGGCACACTCCCTTACTCTCAATATTCCAGGTCAGAACTCCCATGTTTCCAGATATATTTTTTAGAGTTTGCGGCATCATTCGAGTTCGACGTGGTCGTGTACCGAGAGATTCCCAGTGATGCAGTACCAGTGGTCTGGTTCCTTCTAGGCGATCATCACATTTCCCTCACCATGACCGAGTTTGGTCGAGGGTGTAGTTTCTATCCTCATCCTATCACCCCACCCATTGTCTCTTCTATGACCCGACCGAGTGTTCTGACCTCATTTCCACGTGGTAGGAGTTTGGTGGGCCTGACCACCGCTATACCCCTACCTCCCAAAAGAGTACCCTTATAACTGACCCTATCATTCACTTCACCCACCGGTGCTTCTACGCCATTCTCTTTTCCCACCATGAAGATATTGAGGTCATGACCAGTCATGACATGGAGCTCCTTACCCGTGTCATCCGGTAGGACTACCCTGACCTCCCTTACCTTGCCGCCTCCTATTTCAATTCCATGTATATCTACCGTCAGGGAAACCTGAATGGTGGGATTTACACCACTCGCTATGCCCACCACCTTGGGGTTTTAGAGCCTTCACTACCCCATCACCAGATAGGTTCCCCCCCAGCGGATGGACTATCTCATGCTTAATCAATTGGGATTGGTCCGTAAGAATCAGTTGTCTACGTCCTTACACATGCACCACCTCGACCACCTATAGACCCTTATTCCCCCACTGATGCACCTGCTCCTCCTTCCCCACCCCTTCCAACATATCCACGAACCCACTTCTTCTGACCACCTTCTTCTAGCATACTTTCTTCTATTCCTTCACTACCTCACCTACCTCTGCACCCTCGGTAAATCTCACCTATTACCTCTGCCTAGCTGCGATGGAGAAGCACTTAGTCCATCTCAATAGGTGAAGGAACAACTATAGGAGATGTTGGGGCTTCTTCTTCAACATCATGGTAATCCACTGCCCCGCAACCTTCCTCTAGCTCAGCTCTAGGACCTTCCTCCATAGATCAAATACAATTTACTACATTGGCCAATGATTCAGTTCACCTATCCACTATGGGCCAAGCTGCAGCTACCACTACATCCCTCATTGCTACTAGTCCATGGAGTGATGTCGAGCTTCCTCTACCGAGTCCAACTCCTGTGGATCCTACTTATACGGCTTCTCTTCCGAGTGCGGATTCAGAGCCTCTAGTTTCCATAGCTCTTGAGCCTTCCCTACTGGTATATTCTGTACCAGATGATGTGTCTTCTGAGGCGACCCCTTGACTAGTTTTTGGAAACCTGTTTTTCATTTTATATATATTTTTGTGATATCTTATGCCTGTGTTTGTTATTTATGCTTGGTAGTTTCTCACTCCACGACCATTACAGGTACTCTGGCATGCTATGGACTATCCTTCTCCATCCCTCCTTGTCTTTATTCTCCTAGATACAAGGGAAGTATTATTTTAAACTTTTTTTTGTTATTTTCTTTTTCATTATTTCTTCTCCTTCATTCCATAATTCCCCTCGTTCTGGTCCACTATTGTGTCCCCACATTCCCTTGTTCATCTTTCTGGGCACTTGGTGGACCCAGTGCGGTATTATGTATGGGGATCATCTCTCAACCACCTTAGTGTTTTCCCTTATCATCATTTTAGGAGACATAATTATTAGAAAATATATTTCAAAATATGAAGACATTTTGTTTATAATTTTTTAAAATAATAAAGCTAAAAATGTGAAATAGTTTTAAAAAATTGCAGTATTATTTTGGTTCTTATGTATTTAAAAAATAATTTCTTATATAGATTAAATTGGAACTTTTAATCATTGGATAATTACATCGATTATGAATATTCAATTATTTTCATGTCCTGACCTGATTGTCTCTTTATTTGTTTTCCCACTCCTGAGGGGTATTGTAAACCATTTTTCATATTCTTCCTAATTTCTTATTTCTTGAGAGTTTCTTAGGATATACATGACAACCATAATTTTCATGTTTTCTTTTGGAAAGATGAGGAATTTTTTAATTACATTAAAAATTATTGAGGCATTAGGTTGTTTTAACCCCTTTATCTTTAGACCTACCCTACATATTATCTTCATGAAGCTCGTAGAAACCATGAGTAGCCTTTATATAAATCCATATTACAAGACTATTTCCCTACATACCTGAATTATTTTATGATTTTTCATGATTATTTATTTGATCTCAAAAGAAGGGACTGGCAACACATGGCATACTTTCGTGAATTGTCAAGAAATTAAGTATGGGGGAGATCCTCTTGATCATTCAGGGAAAAAAATGTTCCAAACATCTATTTGTGAAATTTTTAAAAGGTTCCCTTTGTCATTTAAAAACAATAATACAAAAAAGGGACCTTATACTCAATTGTTGGTTTGTGAACCATACATACCCAACTAAAAGAGATGGTGGTGATGAGATTTTTTGATAAATCTTGTTGAGGATGCTTTTACATTGAGAATAACATTGAATATCATCCACTGCTATTTAAAGAATTCAGCCTCCCTTTTTGAAGCCTTAGAGTTGTTTTTCACATATTTACCTACCAACCTTTTGAGATAGAAATATATGATCCTTATTGAAAAGCCCCCATGATTTCGGCAAAGCATTTTTCTGAAGTATAGACCTAGAGTTCTTGCAAACCTATGGATAGAGTGTATACATCATGGATTGAGAAAAATGTTTATTTTAAATTTCTTGATTGTTGAGTATATTATTTGTGAGGTAGATCATCGAGTGGCTTGTTTATTTTTGAAAGGTTAAAACATGTGTTTAAAAGAGGATGATAAAAGTTAATTGAATTATATATGAAGCATGATTAGAATATCTCCTAAATTGAAACTATTTTGTTAATTTTTAGAATTTTCTCCTGTAAATTATTATTTAAATTTATGATTGATTGAATTAATTCCTTTTAAATTATAGAATATTTTAATTAGATGTTGATATTTTATTGAGGTCAAGAAAATGAATAAGTATGAGAATGTTTGATGCACTCACCTTGTGTATAAATTTTCACATTCTTTATTGATAATAAGAACATGTTTTCATTAATTACCAACTTCTTAGGGAAAAAATACATTGATTTTGGAGATATTGTTGATTTTCAGGAGATTTATAGCCAAATAGACAAAATAGACGATAATTGAGAAAAATTTACAAACTACACGGTGTGTACTAATGTAAACAATGTGTACATCATGACTCACACATAGATTGACCAGGAAAAGTACATACCTAAGTAACCAGAATCCGGTACACCCCGTTTTCACACATTACACGTTGGGTACAACTTTCTAGAAGCAGTTAGAATATGATAAGAAGTCTACACGCCCATGTGGCCGGCTGATGGGAACACACTGTGTTTCACTTATACACACTATGTATAACATTCTAGAAGTGGTTGGTGGCTGAAAAATGGGACAAAACACCATGTATGGCCACACTATAAGCCGTGTATAGCTACCAATCAGGGGGAGTGATGTTCCATGTCAAAGAAGGCATGTTAGGATGCCTACTGGTGGAGAAAACAATGTCAAAAGATGGTTGAAAAAAGTACACGCCGTTTACATTTTTCACATGCCGTGTAGTTATATTTTTTATAAGAGGAGGCGTTGGCCTCCTGTTTAAGGGTGTGGTGTGTGGAGTGAAATTGTGGAGAAAAGGATGACGGTCTGAAGGAGAGAAGCTCTGCCGCCATACTACGGCCATTATACCATCTAGAAAAGAATCATTCCCTCCTTGAAGTTCAAAGCATGATCACATCATGTATCAAGAGATTTTTGATTATCATTTTCAATACGTGTAACTAAATACCAAGTGTTTTGGGGTTGTGGAAGATTATGAGTTGTAATTTAAATTAGTTGTTATTAATGTGTCTGTTCCTTTTAACCTCTCCTTATTCTTCTTATATCACTTCTTATTATCACAGAAAATTTTGAAGCAGACCATGGGCTGAATATTCAGGGATTCAATGATGAATAATGACAAATAAATTCATGGCCATTGGAAGTATTCGTCGACTCAAAATGGACTAATCCAAATAAATAACATTGAAACACTAACTACCGGACTATGGAGTTAGTTTCTTCCCCTCTAAATACATATTTACCGTACCTAGGAAATTTTATTGCAAATTGAATCCCAGATTTTTGGGTGATTATTAACAAAACAACCTCATAATAAATTTGAATTAATAATCAACTTCTCATTAATCCATAACCCCAACATATTTCTCTTGATTTGCATCAAAACCAATTTTCATATATTTTCTTCTATTCATTGAGTTATTTATCTAAGAAACTCAAAACCAATTATTCGGTTTATCCACCACATAAAAATCTACTTTAATTTAAGAAAACTTCATTAAAAAAAATACAAAGTTAAACAACAAAAAATAACATCTTTTTCTCGATGTATAAACCCTTAATTACTGCTATACTACTTAGGTTAAAAAAATGGGACACCGATAAAAAACCTTCGGTAAAACGACTCACTAGTAGCCTAAGGTAAATCCCAAGTAATTGGTTTAATGGAACAGTGCCATGTATGGATAGTAGTTCTTTCAAAGGAAGGAATATTTTATTTGAGGTTTCTAATCAAGGTAGTGGAAGCCTAAGTATCTAGATTGATAGCGATGTGGTGTGTCATTAGTGTAGAATTCTAGGGCATAAAAAATCCCCATTGTGATAAAGACCCTATGGAGTGTCGGTATTGTGGCTGAATGGAACATCTTCAGTGCTTTTGCAGTACCTTTACACCAGCTTAGAGTGGAAGACGATCAACCTTCACTCCACCTATGTGAGCGATTTCTTTTGCGCCTCGTTAGGTAGGGAGTTGGAGTAGCACCAGAAGTTGTGGATGAGGAGGAGGTCATGGTCATGGTAGTTTGACCCAGGATCACCAACAACACCGACAGAGAAATCATGGTTGTGGTAGTCCATATATTGCATAGGTTCATGGAAAAGGTCAGTTGCATGCTTTATTTCCAATACCTGAAGATTAGGCTATGTGACCATCTACAGTACGAGGTACTATTCTAGTAGCCTATACTATTATCTCTATATTTTTTAATACTAGTTCTTAAAACTATTTATTTTTTGTATCTATCATGGAATGTCTCTGACTAGAGATACAATATCATTATGGTGTAAAGATCCTCGATACCCCATTTGGAATATAGAAGGAGGGAATCCACTTGGTCAGGGACTGTCCCCTTGTGGTTGGCAGTTACCCTTGTGGAATATCTTTGTTCTCAAGCTGTAAATATTAGATGTCATAATGGTATGGATTGGTTAGTCTATAATCATGACTTTTTAGACATATATCATTGCTAGGTTTCTTTTACATCACCACAGTGAAAAAAATAATCTATTCTAATGTGAGTGGGATGTCCAGGATATGAGAGATGGATCGAAGCATCATGGGCTAGGTGGAGTGACTACCCAAATTGAAAATCTTTTCATGGAGGATTAAGGATTTCATCAAACTGATTTACCTATAGTAGTTGATCATTTCAAGAAAGCCTTTTCTAATGAATTTTATTTCTTACCTCCTAATTTATAGGTAGATTTTACAGTTGACCTTGTTTGCGGAGTAGCTTCAGTGTCCATTCCTCCATATAGAATGACACCTACAAAGCTTCATGAGCTCAAGAGGTAGATAGAGGACCTAGAGGCCAAATTATGTATATGTCCTAGTACATCCTCATGGGGATCCCCCATACTATTTTATAAGAATTTGGATGGTAACCATCATATATTTGTAGATTAGATATGTTTGAACCAGCTTACAATCAAGAATTGAAATCCACTTCCTCTAATAGATGATCTCTTTGACCAGCTTGACATAGCAAAGGTGTTCTCTAATATCGACATGAGATCAGTTTTTTATTATTTGTGAGCTAGACCATCAGACATACCTCTTATATCATTATATAGTAGATACGATTTTTTTGAGTATATATTTAAATGTCGTTCGGTCTTATGAATGTTACTACCATTTTGATGTTATTGATGAATATGGTTTCCCCCCTATTTGGGAACTTTTCACATGATCTTTATGGAATAAATCTTGGTGTATTCCCACAATCAAAAAGGTCATACCATACATCATCATATCATTCTATGTATACTGAGAAATCATCATTTTTATTCCAAGCATGCTAAGTGAGACTTCTGGATCGATAAGGTCCAGTTCATCGGTTATATTATTTCAAAATCAGGAGTATCTATTTACCTTAAAAAGGATAGTGTTGTATTTTCCTTGTAGCATCCCAAAAACATGTTTGATATCTGGTGTTTCTTAGGATCATAGAATGTTACATGCCTTTCATACATGACTTCTCATATCTTTCTTCACATATTACTAAAATTACAATGAAGGGTGTTATGTTCATGTTGTCAGAAGAATTTGATAAATCCTCTCATGAAATGAAATGGAGGATTATCTCGAAAATGGATCTGATTCTTCCAGAACCTGGAAGAAGTAATATTGTCATCTGTGATGCATCATAGATTATATTGGGAGTAGTGTAGATGCACAAATACAATTTCATTACATAAATATATTAATAGTTGAGGCCCCACAAGAGAAATTACCCAACACGCAACCTATATCTAGCAGCTATTATCCATGCCTTATGTTGTTTGAGAAACTATCTTATGGGTGAGAGCATTGTGGTGTATAAAGATCACAAGACCATCAATTATATATTTTTTCAGTGTGACATGAATCTCAGAAAGAAAATATGAATTGAATATCAAAAACCCTTTGATTTTGAGTTTTTCTATATGTCTGGAAATGGCAATGTGGTTGATGAAGCATTGAGTCAAAAAACTAAAATGCAGGTTATACAGGAAGCTAGTGATGAATGGAAGTTAATTTCTCACTTTTATGAACATTATCAGAAATATCATGACAGTCATGAGTAGTCTTTACTCTCATCCTTAACTATTCCCTCTTCCCTCCTGGAGAAGGGAAAGAGTAGAATTTTTTAGAATCATTATGTTTTGGTTCTTCATGAGAGAATATCATGAGATAACCCACCTACGGATTGTTCTATGGACATAGATGACATCGTATGTCTACATGGATCTATCTGGATTTCTATATACGTGAGAGTGGAGTTGATGAAAGAGTCCACTGCCTCTCAATGTGTGGTTTATCTAGAAATCTTGAAGATGTATCGAGATATGTGATTCCAGTATTGGTGGCCTGGAATGAAACATCATATTGATGTCTTCAACCATAGATGTTCCACCTATTAGTAGATGAAAGCAGATCTCCAGAAACCTAGAGGCTTGTTATAGCCACTTATGGTCCCAGAATGAAAATGGGAAGATGTTTACATGGACTTTGTAGTCATCTTACCTAAGTCATTGAAGTGTACTGATGCTATCGGGGTAGTGATTGACCGACTAACAAAATCATCCCACTTAATTCCTATACAAGATACCTTTTTAATAGATGAGTTGGTAATACTGTATGAATGTTAGATAATTTGACTACACAGTGTTCCACGTACTATCGTTTCAGATAGGGATTCTCATTTCACTTCAGAGTTCTGGAAAGGTTTGAAAAAATCAATTGGAACTCAGGTTCTTTTATGAATAGATTTTCACCCTCAGATAGATGGAAAATTAGAACAAAAAATATATGGTCTAGAGGATATGATCCAAGCTTGTGTCCTTGATTTCAGTAGTCATTGGGAGAAGAATATCCATCTTTTCTAGTTCCCTTATAGTAACATATTTCAGGATACAATTAAGATAGCTACATGTGAGCCATTATATGTTAGTCCACGACGTTCACCATTGTTCCAGATAGAGGCAGTTTTGGTAGCCCTACCAGGTCCTCATCTTGTTCGGGAGACAGTAAAATAAGTTTAGCTAATCAGAAAGTGTATGAATACTACTTAGTCTAGATAGAAATATTATGATGATCACCACTGATGAACTCTTGTGTTTGAGTTTGGGGATCATGTTTTTCTTTGGGTGTCACCCAATCAGGGGTAAGGACGGTTAAGGAAGCGTCGAAATATTTCTTCTTGTTATGTAAGACCTTTAGAAATTCTGGACAGAGTATGGCCAGTAGCCTATTGGTTTCTACTACCTTAGGGGTACCATACCATGCATGGTGCATTTCTTGTTTCGCAGCTTCAACAATATCAGGTTGACCCATTTCATACCTTTGATCCTAGGGAAGTTGAGTTAGAAGCTGATGATACCTTGGAGGAGTATCAAGTATGCATAATTGAACAAAGCTGGAAATCTTTCTGAGCCCTCTCGGTCTCTCTTGTATGGGTGGTATGGCAGCATGACCAAGTATAGGATGAGACATGGGAGGGGGAAGCTGACGTACGTTCCCAATGTCTTGGTTTTTTCTGAGATAGTGTTTCTTAACCATTAGAAGGAGAATGTGTGGGAGAGTTCTATAGGGAGGACTGTAAGAACCCATTTTTACTATGGTATGGATCCTTTATTTTTATATGTTAATATTAAATTTGGACAAAATAAGGTTTCCTTATGAGATAGTAAAATTTTTGAGGGAGTCCGGGGCTTTTTCGGATCCTAGAACCCATCATTTTAGGGAAAACTGGTGTGGCAAAAGGTTTTTATGACCATGCGAATGTTGTTTTTTATGCTAGAGACATCTCTTACGGACGACTCATGGTTATGTAGCCTAACAGTGTGAATTACCCTTTAACCCAAGGTACCCGTGCATGGCTTACGCACGATATGATCAAACTGTGTGGAGGATTTATTTTCAGGTAGAACAATCTCGCATGGTTTGCTCACGGTTTGACACACTGTGCGAAGAAACCATGTGCAAGCTAAAATACGATGTCATATTCTAGTTTCTCACTTAATGCTCCATTAATCCAACACTTACTCGTTAATATGAGATCCAGTTGGATTAACCCTATTTCCTCTCAATTTGGATATTTTTGAAGGCCAAATCTAGGGATCAAGAGATCTCCTTCATCTGTAATCTGATTGAACTTCCATTTATCATGTTCGATACGAAATGGTAAGTACTAAAGTACTCTTTATCCATTATTCTTGTCTCATGCTATCAACCAAGATGTCATCATGTTAACATTTTTCACCTTTTTATAGATCTAATTTGATCAGAGGAAAATCAAGTGATGATACCAGAGGATAAGGATCATGAAACCCTATGGTGGGTGGTTAATAAATTATCCCTAAAGTTCTTTTTTATGGGAATGTTTGTGTGTGGCCCACAGATTTCTATAGAATCCATTTATTAAATTGATATTCCATGATTATTCTTGTTAGAATCATATGGTTTTGCTATTTTTAAATATGTGATTAGTTGTTTGTAGTAACACCAACAACTCAATCCACCCCATGTTAAAGGTTATGTCATATTTGGGTTTTTATTGTTTCGACATGTTTATCCACCATTCAGGTGTGATTTTTCTTGAACATCATAAAGTTGATCCTTTCCATAATAAATGACTTGTTATTAATGATAATTACATAATGGTATGTACCATGTATGATCACCAGTTTCCCCACCTAAGGTGTGTTCTTCGAAATGATTATTATATGTGAAATATGAATTTTTAAGCATACAATGTATATAAATTGGCCTTAACAAATGAGATTTAATAAAGGTTACTTGTCCATAGCACCCATTTCCATGTTAATGGAAGGTATCATAGTGAAACTATCTAATTGAATACGCCTTAATTGTTAATTAAGACTTTATTAAATGGTGGAAATTCAACATGGCCTATCAATAGTAACGGAAGACAGGGCGTGGAGCAATAAATAAACATTTTCAAATATACATGACCAATACACACTAATGGAATTAAAGACATTAAGAAAATGAATTATTAAATGATTAAAATATAAAATAGGAATGAACTAACTTGAGCTCGCCTTGTATTCTGAGAGGAGAATACCTTGGGTCTCGGGAACCCCATTTTGATTCAAGGATACAGGTTTCCAAGGTTGATACCCACCTAGACTAAGGTTCTTGTCTATTACTAGGATGCCTGGTATACTAACATAGGGTCCTTTAAATTATTACAAGATACCTTAGATACACTCCTTGAATCTAGATTTGACTAGTAGCTTCTATAGTGAAATACCATAGGGTCCTTCTATTGTTTAGCCTCATTTTACCATGGCTGATCCCCTTGGACCCGGTAGGGGCCTTATTTTGAAATTAAATAGACTACACTCCTTGGATTACATCCTTAACCCTTATATAAAATCAGATAATACTGAGTTATCATTCCATGAGATCTATGTTTCAACGGTTATTATCCTAGAACCCCTCACTTGATATCAATTTTAGGCATCCTTTTCAGGTCTTGGGACCTTCTCTACTTATACTATCATAAGGTGATGTCGGTGCTGGAAATTCCTCACATTACTATTAACATTAAATTGTTATAACATAATTAATGAACAGGTTACATGTTCATACTCCAACCAAGGGATAAACAAAATATTGTATTATTTAGTCATATTGTATTTCTTGCTTTACTTTATATATGAATGCTTGTACAATGCTATATTATATTAAATGGGATAGGTGTTATAGAGATCATTGGTGGTGGGCCATTGATATTTATCTCACACCCTCATCTGGACTCATTTGGTATATGTAGTAGATTACATGGTTGTAGGTATTGACAAAGGGA
Organism: Viscum album; assembly: GCA_963277665.1. NCBI lineage: Eukaryota > Viridiplantae > Streptophyta > Magnoliopsida > Santalales > Viscaceae > Viscum > Viscum album. The sequence goes on from OY728136.1 coordinate 5,146,523, forward strand.
AGCATGCATCTTCCAAAAACTGGTTGTGGGATGTTAGGATGTAACATGATAGCAGATGACCGAGTAGGATCTCATAATTCTTTGAGTAACCATTTTTTTCTTTTACGTTGTGAAACATGTTATGCCTTCTGTCATGTATCCATGTTTTTTTATTTTTATAGTGAAATGACATTACATCATCATTGTTCTAGTTGATATTTTTATTATTATTCTCATTTATCTATTGCATTAGTTTGCTTCTATTGTTTATTTATATTTATTCTGATGATTACTATTCCCTTATATTCCTTCGACCATGTTAAACTCTTATAAGGATGGAATAGTCTTCTTACAGACACACCCTAGGCCCTTGCTATAATTCGGCAGCCTGTGCCATTCGAGGAGATCCCCTTGAGACCACATGGCCCACCATCCTTTGGGCACCCATTTTGTGGCATCTTTGTATGGGAAGTCAGAGATGAGTTCAATCGTCATACCATCTTAGTAGTAATGGTTCAATCCCATGGCCCTAATAGTAGTCAATGTTCACTCCCATTCCAATATTAGTTTATTTCATGAGATATAAATCTTTACCTAATGCATTGGAAGGAGACATAGTGCCCACCGATTACATTAATAAATCATACATGCATGTTCCACAAGATCATAAACAATCATATCATAACCCATGAAATTAAATGGGTATCATAAATATGTAAAAATTTCATAACATGAAGAAATATATAGGTTTCATAATCATTTCATCATAAGAACAACTTCTGAAATGAAGCCGGTTTGAAAAGCATAAATCCCGTGAAATAGATATATTCTTCATAAGCATCATGCCATCAAAAAAATACCTTAAAAGAAATAATATGAATGGAAACACTGAATAATTTCCCCCTAAAATCATGGATAACACCAATAGATGTTATAATATATGGGAAATTATTTTTAATGATCTTTTAAAATCATATTTTGAGTAAAAAATTCGTTCTTCATTGAAAAATACTTTTTATAACATAGAACGTTTAAAAAAACAATTTCTTCAGAAAATTGCCTTGAAAAATTATAAAGCATGATTTGAAAACAATAAAACATTTATAAAATCATTTTTCCATGAAAATTATATTCAAGGATATTTTGAATTTATTTTTATTGTTTTTTGAAAACATGGTTTTTTAATATAATTGATTTTCTAATCGAAGAGAGAGATTTCAAGATTTTACAAAAAAACACTATCATTAGTACCAAATAGTGGAAAAATGGTACTAAAAATAGATTATATAATGAATAAATTTTGGAGAATTAAAATAATGAATATTTTTTAGATATGGATCATAATATTTCATTAAGGGAAGAATAAACATAAACAATCTTAGAATGTAATGAGATTTTCTCAAAAAACACTTATAACACGGTAACCTGGGATCATGCATTCCACGTAAGAAAATAAAATTATATTATGCTTAGTATATCTTGTAAATAATTATATTCAAGATATAAAATGTCTAGTGGAAGTGTACACACCTTGAAAAATAGTTTAGGTGCATAAGGAATCATGATTCTCAATGAATGAAAAATGAGACAAGACATTTTACCGATTTGGTAACTTTTGAATCTTAAACCCCATGAAAGAAAAATTAAATTGGGTCTTTTTAATTAACATAATTTTATTTATAAAATACATATAATTAAATAATAGAATTTACATACTCTATAAAAATAGAATGAGTGGCGAACATAACATGTATCTCCCAGAAATCAAAAGTTAGATTAAATCCCCTTTGCCTTGTGTCCTGACTCTCTCCATACTCATACGAGAATCCAATATAAAAAATATAACTTTATTATAAATAATTTAATGAAGAATATTATTATATATATTACAATATATGGTTTTATTATGACCTTATATTATCATCTTGTGATGATCTTATGTTAATGTTTCCCTTCATGCAATATTTTCCTTGTTCTTGACTAGTGTCTTAATTTGTTATATCATTAGTCATTATATTTAAATCCTGATTCCAGAATGATTAATGTGATATAAATATCAGATATTTAAAGTATATTTGTATTGTAATAATCCATATCATATAAGAATATAAAATGGAATACACCATTCATGGACACGATAAGCTGTAGGTTCACATGAACTATATTTCTGTCATTATTATCATATATAAAGAAACTACATAAATGAAATATGAATATATATATATATATATTCCATTAGTGTGAATATATCACAAATATAATATATTTTAACTATACATGTACTTAACACATTCCATGTGGTGTGAACGAATTACATCGCTTTAAGGGGGTTGTAATCCACACTTCCGCAAACGCGATTATCTTATTAACACCAAATGAAAAGTAAAGAGGTGTTTGTTGTAAAAAGAATAAAAAACTATAAAGACATAAAAAATAAAATATATGACATATATAAACAATATTTCCATCATAATTGACATTAGGTTTAGTGGTAAATGAAAAATGAAAAATCATCATTTTGTGAGGTAGTGATTCTCCACACATATAGATAATATGTTCGATATCCATTTGATGGAACTCTGTACAAGTGTAGGTCGAAAAAATAGAATAAAAATACATGTATATTTATGATACTACATTATTCACACTGTAATGGATTAATTTGGGTGGAGGGGAAGGAAAATAAAAATAAAGGAAAAGATCTTGAAAGATGATATTACCTCTTAATTGGGTAACTCCTTTTGGTTTGTGCCAAAAGGATTTTTTGATAGGATTTTTTCTATAATAGATGATTCAAGGTAAAATTGAGGATTTTTTGGAAGTGGAATTTTTAGGTCTTGGTAGATATTATATAGTTTGTGTGGTGTGGGGAATCTGTAGGGATGGTGGCCTTTTATAGTAGAGGTGTAGTGGCCCTCTTGGAAATATTTGAAGAGATAATTCCGCCAAAATGCTTCATGATTAAGTGGATATAATAATGGACCCAAATCAATAACATTGTTGATAGGGTCTATCTATAGATATAAAATGGAATTTTGGAATGTTTCTATGTTTTTTTGGTTTCTTAATGTTTTGGTTTAGTACATTATTAACCCAAATTTTCTCTTAACAGATGTAATTATTTATAAGAAACATCACAATTTTTTTTGTCAAAAACAAATTTAACCTTGTTATAAATTATAATTTATTATTATTACAAATATGGAATCCATTTTTCCAAATTCGAATCATATAATTTGTAGAAATTTATGTACAAATAATCCCACTATCAGGATGACACTACTGGGTTTTATAGTGTAAAGACCCATAAATTTCAAGGAAATTTTTTTTCTTAATTTTCTTTGGAATTTTACAAGAGAGCAGTTTCTGACGGCACCTGATTATGAGGCCCAGTGTTCCCGGAATCAGTTTCCGAAGATTGGCTCGGGTACGTTCAGTGAACGAACGAGCGGGTTTTTCTAACTTTTGAACCGGTGCTCGAAATCAAACTCTGAGGGCACCGATGGAATCACAGTGCTTGTATTTTCTTAGAAACACCTCTTCCGGGGTTGCGTTTGCTCGGGTGTGGTTTTTAATTTTTTGGCATTAATTTAAGAAATAAAATAATGTGGTACGACAAACTTTATTTTATTTCACTTAAAGCCACTTAAAAACCACTTAAAGCTGCTTAAGATGAGTTGAAGCAGATAGGGTGCAATTCAAAATATCCTACCCTCTTGGTAGGATATTTGTGAGGTGGGTCCCACACGAGCCCCACCGTTTCTTTTCCGCTAAGTAACGCACCCGCGAAAACCCCTATTAAATGAAAGTCAACTGACACATTTTCTAAATTCTTAATGCCCCTATTAATTGGGCGGTTAGTTTCGTTGCAATTAATTCTGTGATTTAATTCGTTCGTTACTTATCTTTTTTTTTCATTTGTTGGCATGTAATGAAATAAGACCAACACATGACTTCTTGAGGATTGTTCATTGAGAGGATTTGACAGAAAAATTAAGTCCTTTATCCTCCTTCGTGAAGAACGCGAAGAACGCTGACCTCCAACGAAGGGCGACAAAGAACGCCAGACCCCCGGAGATCGACGCGACGTCGAGTAACACGACGCTGACGCTTCTTCCGCGATGTTATTTCCCCGCGACAATCTTCGATCGGCATCTTGAGGGAGGGGATTGTGGTCCTTTTAAATCCTTTGATGATTTTATCTTTAACAGGGATTTAATTCATGAAATTAAATCCGTGTGTTTTCTTTAAACCTCGAAGATCGTCAACACGACGCCCTTCAGCGACGACGCGACCCCCTTCCATGACAACGCGACGCCCTTCCGCGACGCGACAATCATCTTCTACCGTGACGGTCAATTCCGCGAAGAACTCGTCCGACGACTACGATGAGGTAGGGGTCATTTTGAAAATGATTTTACCTATGCTTGTTTTCCTCCAAGGCAAGAACGCGGACCAACCAATTAACAAGTTTGTCCGCAGATTATTTTTGCGGGATGTGGTTTATCAATTGCGGGGATTTATGGTCTTGTTTCAAACCGCTAACGTGGTGGGTGCGGACCAACGAACATGTTCGAACCCACCGCCCTTTTTGTTCTTCGTGTGCGGAACGGCGGACGGCGAAAAAACGGGTCGCAGAGACGATTTGTTGATTCTGTTGTGAAGAACGGGAACCAGGATCATCCACAGCACAGACGGAAATGGAATCGGACCACCGAAGTAACTCCGGTAGCCCGCAGACTCCACCGGCGGCTAGAGGCGGTGACGCCCCGACGCGCCGCAGGACGGAGCCACCACGGCTGAAGCCGCGGCAGCGGCGGCCGTCGAACCGGCGACCTTGTGGGTCTGGCGAGACACGGGATGCGGCCCTGCAGCGTCCGCTGACCAAGGGCGGCCCCATGCGGGGCCGTGTTATTCTCACGCGGGGGCAGCACGCCCCCCGCGCCGCTCGGCCGTAACCGGCCGCGCCCGCGCCGGCCAGGCCGGGTCGCGCCCAGGCCGGGTAGGGCCACCTCGGCCAGGCCGAGCCGCGCCTGCGGGGTCGGACCCGGACCCAGGTTGGGTCGACCCGGTTTGGACCGACCCAGGGGGGTTGGGCCATGTCGGTTCGGGCCCAGACCCCCCATTTTCGGACCTTTTTGGTCTTCTGCTCATAACATGTGCTACGGGCCTCCGAACGACGCGATGTCAGAGATTATACGATCCTTGGATCGAGATGGTCGTTTCAGTATATCGCACTCAAAGTTTTGGAATACTTTGGGTTCGGCCGAGTTGGTTTGCACACGAAACCAACCGGGCCCTCAGAGCGGAAACGCTCATATCTTGAGCTTCGAACGTCCGATTGACGTGCCGTCGACTTTGTTGTTTTCCTCTTAGTGAGACGGAACATTTGTCTTAATCCACCTGGGGATTGGACGAAGGTGGAGTACGGTCGGGATGGTTTTGCCTTAAAAACCAACCGGGCTCCTGGGACAAAAAAGCCAATAACTCTCAGACCGGTCGTCCGAATGACGCGCCGTCTGCGATGTTGAGTTCCTGTTGACGATAAAAAACTTTTGGATACATCAACTCTGGAATTTGTGTTAGTTGATGTATCAGCCTCTCGGCTCGTGGAGCGGACCCTCCCGAATGATCTTGCTGAGTGTGGGAACCCTAGAGCTGGTTGCGACTAATACTATGACGACGACGACTGTGCAGAGATCCTCAGTGGATTCGATGGCGATGACTACAGCACTCAGCGATAATTTGTGGGTCAGTGCTACCGATCCTGTGTGGGTCCGATCCTGTGTGAGTCAACGCTCTGCGGTCCTGTGTGGGCCAGTCCCTACAGATCCAGTGTGGGTTCGATCCTGTGTGGGTCTTTGTGGGGGTTAGTTACCTATCGATCCTTTGTGGGTCAGATCATTTGTGTGTCATTGCGGGGGTTAGTTACCTATCGATCCTTTGTGGGTCAGATCATTTGTGGGTCATTGCAAGGGTTAGTTACCTATCGATCCTTTGTGGGTCAGATCCTTTATGGGTCATTTCGGGGGTTAGTAACTATCGATCCTTTGTGGGTCCGACGGCTTAGATAAAGCAGTGGCAATATCTGGTCATCTTTATCGTCATACAAAGAAGTATACCTGTGTGAGCTGAATCCTATTTTACTTTCCTATGTGGATTGTGTTGTGCTAACCTGTGTGGATTTACATTTTTCATTCCTATGTGGACTGGGTTGTACTTGGGTTCAGATATTGGAGTCAAACGAGAATTGATGACATAGGTATATGTGTGGGCATATACCTAAGCAGTGTCGGATCTTACTTCGTGATTGTCTATTTCTTTTGTGGATAATCCTTTGTGGATTATGGGAGACCTTCAGGGGTCTCGGGGTCCCTACTGAGTAGCTTATACTCACCCATGCACGAGCTATGCCTGCACTACGTTGTGTTGGTTGCAGACGACGGACAACGCTGATCATGGCTAAGGCTTGCGGAGTAGGATGATACCTTGAGGTGAACCACTAGACGGGACGTACTCGGAGCGGACGGCCGGACCCAAGGAGTAGTGGAGGCTATCTGTACCCACCCTTCAGGTGGGATTCCTAGTGGACAACTCGATGTCACAGCTTTACTTTTAAATTGTTGTTTTCCCTTTTTAGTTGTACTATACTTTCAGTTTGAGATTGTATACAGGCCCACTTACTTTCCGCACTTACTGTTGTAGCAGTTTTTACTTAGTGTTTACTTCTGCCTGTTTTCTCTATGGTGTTTGGTTACTTTACAAAGGCAATTCCTTCCCTTTTTTTTCTCTGGGATTTACGCCTTGGTGCTAGTCGCCATCCCCTATCCTATGGAAGACGGGGTTGGGGTAGTCACGACACGGGCCCCGAGGATAGGTCTTGACAAATTGGTATCATAGGAGTTCAGTTCTACCACGGACTTTGATCTTTTTCTATGTGAAGCAATAGTGTTTAGTGTATTGGTTGTGGTTATCAGTCCAGGGAGTCCAGTGTTGGTGCGGCGGCCGACGTATCCGTACACCAGGACCCTGACTTCTGATTTCCGACTTAATGCATGAAAACATTGATTGCATGTGTGTTTCAAGTTTTCTTTGTGATTACTTGTATCAGCTCACCAGGTATACTGTTCTGACCGTGGCCCACCTGTTTCCTTTTTAGGATGGCCCCACGATGGCAACCAGCTAGGTTTCCGAGAGTTGAGCGTGACAAAAGCCCACCGAGCGACGAGGCCTAGGTACAGGGCCCTTTGACAGCTGAGGCACCAACGGTACCTTTACCCGCCGAGCCACCGATGCTTCTAGCACCAGTTGCTGATGATGAACTTCGCCTCAGTGCACTTCATGAGTTCCTGTGCCAGTGACCACCCAGGTTCCGTGGGGAGATGGACCCCCAGGCAGCTGAGGACTAGCTGGAGGCAGTGGTGTGAGTTTTTTGGTTAGTGAGGACACCAGCAGACCTCATGGTGTTCCTCGTAGCGAGCCTACTGCACGCAGCAGTGGGCCGATGGTGGAGAATGATGCTCCAGGTGCATGATGAGGCATCTCTTCTCTGGACGGACTTTGAGAGCCTCTTCCACTCGTAGTTTGTTCCAGCCACCCTCCGTGTGGTGCGCATCTAGGAGCTTCTTCAGCTGCGGAAGGGATTGTAATGACCCGAAGCCTGACGTACATTGACATTACATTACTTTTGCGGAATACTTAGTACATAACAAAAACACACACACAAGGATCGTAATAGTTTAGTGTCTTTGGAAACTCGGAATATAATCTTCTAATCCTGGTGAAAGATCTTCAACATCTCCCATAAAGATCTTCTTCTTTTTTTTACCTAAAACCTTTCTTTATATCCTGGGGAAAAGAAAACATAAAAGGGTGAGCTCAAATGCTCAGTAAGGGTAAACAAAAGAAATATCAATCACATAATTTTCATAAGAACATAACATTTTTGTAAATCTTAACCTGCAAAAGAGAGCATAATTTCATAACATGGGATAAATCATAGTAGTGAAATGAAATCATAACATAAAACATTACTCATTGTGGCCTACACACATAATCATAGAGAATCATTTCTTGTTAGTCAAGACTCATTGCCAAGACTATCTTAGTGGACAAAGTCCCTTTCTGAATCGAGTAATCCTCGTTTCAGTCCTGTTTCACTGAACCGGTATAACCTACCATTCCAGCCATGTCTATCTCATGAGATATGAAATCTTTACCCAATGCATTGGAGGGAGATATAGGTCCCACCCATCTTATAATGAATCCTTTCTTATGTGTGCCACATAATCATATAACATACATCATCGCATAACACATGTAACAAAAATGGGATTCTTGAAACATCATGACATCATAAATCAATTCATATAAGATAAAGGAATTCATAAAAATAATTCCATCACAACATGAACAAATCAATTTAATAATAGGGATAAAAACAGAACCCTTTATTATCTTAGATGGAAAATAATTTTGATAAAACACTTGAACTCCATTCTTGAGGAAAATATCCTTTCTTCTTCAAAAACATTTTTCCTTTCATAACATGTCATACGACTTTAAAATAAAAGAAGTTGATTAAAAATAAAATTGATAACTTGTAAAGGAAGCTTCTTGGAAATAATGTTTTAAAAATCCATCCATGCCGTATAAGTTAAAAAAAACATTCTTCGTACTTTTGTCAGAAAAGTCAAAAAGTACCTCGTACGACAAAAGATTCCTTTCATACATATTACTAAAAACTCACCGAAGGGTAAAAATGGATTTAAACAATTGTAGGTGGATGGAAATAATATTACATATTGATGAAACATGGATGTGGATGATAAAATACACCCCAGTGAATACTTACGAATAAACAATCTCGGATAAAAATGAGATTGTGATATTTCCCTTACCTTAGGTCCGACTTGCTTTGTAAGTGTCCGAACCTCCTGTATAATGATTTAAATCATGTTATTGACTTATTACAGAATCATATTCATTGTTATGCTATCATATATGGTTCACTTATGACATTATATTACCCGTTCTTTTGTAAATTCCATGTTAAAAAGCGTTTTGGGTAAAATCGTTTCATTTATCGTAGGTGTTTTGACTTGTTGTTCTTGACATCATTATTACTTATATCATGATTTACTTACTTCCAGAATATAAAATATGATTTATATATCATATATATTCAGTATATATATATATAATAGGTAGATAAATAAAATGAAAAACACAGTTCATGGAGACGGTAGTCCGTACGTACGCATGAACGCTGTTTTCCTTTCCTTATTGTCTTGAAATGGAAGTAAGTAGATGACATACATAGGTATATATATACATAAATCCAGTAGCTTTATAATGTCATATATTTCATTATTATTTCTTATATATACATTATAATCATTCTTAAATGGTTAACACGGAGAATGAATCTCATCGCGTCGTGGAGACGGTATTCCGTACGTACGCACGAGCGATGATATCATTTCTATAAATATTGAATTGAATTGGAGTGGATTATACAATATATCAGAATAAATATGATGTTGTAATAACTATTTATAGTTATTCTTTACACCATTATACCCATCCATGTAAGGTGGTGGTGGAAAATAGATTACACCACGGCGTGGAGACGGTATTCCGTACGTACGCACGTGCGGTTATTTCTTTTTCCGTAGGATGGATAGATGGTGAAATAGGGTTGTTTCATACTTATAATAACATATCAGTATATGAGTGATACTGACATTATTACTTCATAATGAAACAACCTAAGAAGAAGAAGTGGAAGAAGAAATAAAGATGAAAGAATTGGTAACGGTAATTACCTCTTCTTTGAAGTGCCTCTTTGAGACCTCCTCTTAGGGAACTAAAATTGGTCTTTGAGGAATACCAGAACCTCTAGGATGTTTCTAGGGAAGTGGAGTGGAGAAATTGGCAGGGGTTGGCCGAGCTTGAGTGCTCAAATTGGTGTGAGGAGGAGGGGGAGGAGGTGTCCTTTTATAGGGGAGGAGAGGGGCACCTTAGGAATATCACAAAATATTATTTTATATTAAAGTCAAAATCGGTTTATAATGGTTCCAAAGGGTCTTATTTCGAAGCTAAAGTGGGGATGGGTCGAAATCCTATCAACCAATAGGATTTAGACAAGTTTAGGGTATTATTTTAACCTTATCAATTAGATTTAACTCTAAGTTAAATAATTTAACTTTTACCGTGTCTTTTTGTTTTCTTTCACTATATGGTTAATAAACATACTATAACATGCCAAACGAACCCCAAATTGTATATTATTAATACATATATCCTTATCTAAGTCATTTGGCCGAACCTTAGATTTTTAGGAATAAAATAACAATTAATAATATAATATTTGATTTAAAAACTATTTTGTGTCAATTTTGACACTATTTTATATATGGTTTTTGTGAAAGTCATAACAGAATTATATGTTCGAACCAAGTTGATTAAATCAACACTAATATATCATAGTAACCTAGAAAATTAGTTGAATTCATAAAAAGTCTCCAATTACATTTATTTTGGTGTTTATAACATCAATTATGTCAATATTTCATTAATAAGATAATTACTGCATCATCTTTGTGTCATAAATAAATTAAATTATTTTATTTCTAAAAATTACAAATAAACTACCATCATGTAGGAAATCTTTTTAGCTTTCTAATGAATATTTACAATCGAATTTATCTTATGTATAACCCCATATTAAAAATTATTTACTTATTAAACTTTAAATTTAACTATTTTAACCTTTCTTTAAATAAATTAATAATAAATGTCCTAATCTAATCCAAGTGGGCCTAAATGGTCATATTTTATTCCTAAGTTTGTTTTTGGTCGAATTACACTTGTCCAATAGAATTAGGACATGTGTTAGGGTAATAGTAATATCATATTTACCCTTAGTTACCCTATTTACTATTAACCGCGGTAAAAAAAAGTAAAAAGTTACTATTCACCAAAAATTATTTTCATCTCATTGAACCACATTTTAGTCCTTGATATTAACTGTGTCTGTCGGATTTTCGAAATTCCATTCACAGAAGCGGTAAAATTAAGTTTTATGCAAAATTCAGTTTTTTTAACCTACCACTTAGTGGTTTCACTATTCATCAAAAATTGATGTTTTTCAGAACAATGCCAAAATTTCATCCCAAGCTATATTTCATATTCCGAATTCAAAAATGAAGTCTATTTTACCAAATTCATAACATAAAAGTTGCATTAATTAATTTTATAATTAAATCCCGCTGTTAAAACAAATAGCGTGTTTTTAAGAAACAATATCTATCAAAAGATTGACACCTGTTTATGTCTAGTTTAAATGTGAAATTACATCCAATGACCAACATTGTATTAAATTGTAAAAATATATTCTAAATATACTTTAAAACCACTCAAATTAATGATTTATCACTATTAATTATTTCGATTAAAAAAGTTGTTTTTAATTATAATTTAGTAATTTTCACTATTCATCAGAATATGAAAGTTATCCGAAAAGTACCAAAATTTCACCTTAGGCTAAATTTGATACTCTGAATCCAAAAAATGAAGTTCATTTTGAAATATAAGATTTACAGAATTTTAAAAAGTGGTTATTACTATTCATAACGGCTAGTTTTAATAATATTTTAATAGCATATCGTTGTTTAGTGAAACTCGTTATTGCGTACTACACACGCTATCGAGGAAGGTCGTGATTGCGTGTATGCAAGGAAAGTCAAGGATGCGTGTTGTGCAAGCTCCTTTTGGTGTAGCGTACAATACAAGACATTAGTGAAATAAAAAGAATATTTTTCATAAAATCTCGGGCTGTTACATTCTACCCCCCTTAAAATGAATTTCTCCCTCGAAATTCGTCGGGGTTATAAATGGTTTACTATTCGAAAGATTCTTTAATAGAATCCCACATCGTAAAAAGGAATACAAAAACAAGGCTTTAAAAACTAAAGTATGAAATTTAACGATTACCCAAATAAACTAATCGCTGGGTTTCCACATAGGTAAAAATGTGGATATGGAAGAGAAATCTAACCATCATGTCCTGATGGAGAGTGGTAGAGAACATGGCTATGGAAAAGCCAGTAATCACAAATCCATAGATTTGTGATGATATAAGGTACCATCTGATTCATCAGGTATAAGATTACTAGGACAACATTTTTGGTTTTCATGATCATTTCCCTAAAGTTGAAAATTTTCTTAAAATAAATACTTACTTTATTTTGGTACAATCTCACTTTTTTCGTGCCTTGAACAATTTCTACTTCATCTCTTAAATAAATGAAGTTGAATTTGACATTCATGAAGTGTTAGCAGATCATGTGATAGAATGACGGGTCATTCCATCTGTCTCAAACAAAAGATTAGCAAAAATTATATGCATAAGTCGATCTATAGTGAGATTAATCATATATGGTTCCTAAAATGGACTTATACTTCATATATCATACTGCTTAATATAATAAAACTAGTTTCTACTAAACAGGGACTTCCTGTAGGCTAGTGGTAGGCGATAAAGGCCAGTCGCACTTCGGTTGTGGGTTCGATTCCTACAGCCTTGTCCGAAACGATGGGCTGTCGCCCGTCCTGCAGGCTGTCCCTTTTTCTAAAACTACGTTACTATAACATCCCATCAATAATATCGAAAATCTTATATCCTTAAACAATACTAACTTATGTCCAACATAATCCAGTCTAATCTTTAGGCTTATACATAATACTGCAGTCCACTCTCATAATATAGTGACATCGATTACCAGAGATTTAATACTGTCGTTGATCCCCACATATCATAAGATATGTCTTGTTGGTCACATTCCAAACATTCAAAGTCCTTAATCGTGTATTCTCTTGAATACCTTAGTGAAAACATGAGTGCAGTTAAAAGTTATCACTTTCCACATACCAAAATCCTCAAAATTCTATATACTCAAACCATGATATCACTTAGTCCTTATATCAATCATGAGCTCATGAATACTGTCAAATATTTCATTTTCTCATTTTACCTTCATTATGCGCATATCATTCTTTTTCCAAAAATACCTCAATCACTTCGAATACCACATTAGACCAATACATAAATATTCCAATACACCATAAAAGTACCTCAACAACATTATTCTTGAATACCAATACATAAACACTTCAGTCCATCCACTTCAATGTCTGTCCTGGAATAAGTCCTTCCTTGATTTAGAAGTATCTTTTTAGGTCAGGGCATTGAGTTGGGTAATGCCCATGTTCTCCACAAATAAGACATTGAACTCCATAACAATCTGTCACTCTATGACACTTTTCTCCACACAGATAACATCGGTCCCTCCATTTGAGGTATTCCTCAAGGTTCTTCTTCCCTTCTTTAGAAATCTCAATCTTCCTTTCTTTATGCTCCTCAACATGCGAACATGCATAATAGTTTATCTTCCTCTTCTTTGATGAATTAGTCATACCACTAAATTTCACCTTGTTAATCATATATCGCGATGACTGATTCGGCATAATCACAATATCTTTATCTCTAGGCATCACACAATTTTGTTGCTCATAGTCACAAATTTGTCCATTGGATTCAATGTTAACCGAATTCCTTCTGGTTCCCTCCATTAACTAAAACACAAAAAGAATTTTGTGAGAGGCGAAATCATGCTAGGGAAGACAACATAGTAAAGGGAGAGCACCCTCAATATCTAACATCTTGGGTTAAATTCTAAGATCGTTACCGTAGTTCTAGAACTATATCCTATACGTATACTTATCCTTAGGGACATCCCTAGACATACCTTAGAAATATCTCTAGGGATATCACTAACGTTCTCACATCCTAGTTTCCAAAGGTTGACTAAACCTTTCCTCTGGTACCAACTGTAATGACCCGAAGCCTGACGTACATTGACATTACATTACTTTTGCGGAATACTTAGTACATAACAAAAACACACACACAAGGATCGTAATAGTTTAGAGTCTTTGGAAACTCGGAATATAATCTTCTAATCCTGGTGAAAGATCTTCAACATCTCCCATAAAGATCTTCTTCTTTTTTTACCTAAAACCTTTCTTTATATCCTGGGGAAAAGAAAACATAAAAGGGTGAGCTCAAATGCTCAGTAAGGGTAAACAAAAGAAATATCAATCACATAATTTTCATAAGAACATAACATTTTTGTAAATCTTAACCTGCAAAAGAGAGCATAATTTCATAACATGGGATAAATCATAGTAGTGAAATGAAATCATAACATAAAACATTACTCATTGTGGCATACACACATAATCATAGAGAATCATTTCTTGTTAGTCAAGACTCATTGCCAAGACTATCTTAGTGGACAAAGTCCCTTTCTGAATCGAGTAATCCTCGTTTCAGTCCTGTTTCACTGAACCGGTATAACCTACCATTCCAGCCATGTCTATCTCATGAGATATGAAATCTTTACCCAATGCATTGGAGGGAGATATAGGTCCCACCCATCTTATAATGAATCCTTTCTTATGTGTGCCACATAATCATATAACATACATCATCGCATAACACATGTAACAAAAATGGGATTCTTGAAACATCATGACATCATAAATCAATTCATATAAGATAAAGGAATTCATAAAAATAATTCCATCACAACATGAACAAATCAATTTAATAATAGGGATAAAAACAGAACCCTTTATTATCTTAGATGGAAAATAATTTTGATAAAACACTTGAACTCCATTCTTGAGGAAAATATCCTTTCTTCTTCAAAAACATTTTTCCTTTCATAACATGTCATACGACTTTAAAATAAAAGAAGTTGATTAAAAATAAAATTGATAACTTGTAAAGGAAGCTTCTTGGAAATAATGTTTTAAAAATCCATCCATGCCGTATAAGTTAAAAAAAACATTCTTCGTACTTTTGTCGGAAAAGTCAAAAAGTACCTCGTACGACAAAAGATTCCTTTCATACATATTACTAAAAACTCACCGAAGGGTAAAAATGGATTTAAACAATTGTAGGTGGATGGAAATAATATTACATATTGATGAAACATGGATGTGGATGATAAAATACACCCCAGTGAATACTTACGAATAAACAATCTCGGATAAAAATGAGATTGTGATATTTCCCTTACCTTAGGTCCGACTTGCTTTGTAAGTGTCCGAACCACCTGTATAATGATTTAAATCATGTTATTTCCTTATTACAGAATCATATTCATTGTTATGATATCATATATGGTTCACTTATGACATTATATTACCCGTTCTTTTGTAAATTCCATGTTAAAGAAGCGTTTTGGGTAAAATCGTTTCATTTATCGTAGGTGTTTTGACTTGTTGTTCTTGACATCATTATTACTTATATAATGATTTACTTACTTCCAGAATATAAAATATGATTTATATATCATATATATTCAGTATATATATATATATAATAGGTAGATAAATAAAATGAAAAACACCGTTCATGGAGACGGTAGTCCGTACGTACGCATGAACGCTGTTTTCCTTTCCTTATTGTCTTGAAATGGAAGTAAGTAGATGACATACATAGGTATATATATACATAAATCCAGTAGCTTTATAATGTCATATATTTCATTATTATTTCTTATATATACATTATAATCATTCTTAAATGGTTAACACGGAGAATGAATCTCATCGCGTCGTGGAGACGGTATTCCGTACGTACGCACGAGCGATGATATCATTTCTATAAATATTGAATTGAATTGGAGTGGATTATACAATATATCAGAATAAATATGATGTTGTAATAACTATTTATAGTTATTCTTTACACCATTATACCCATCCATGTAAGGTGGTGGTGGAAAATAGATTACACCACGGCGTGGAGACGGTATTCCGTACGTACGCACGTGCGGTTATTTCTTTTTCCGTAGGATGGATAGATGGTGAAATAGGGTTGTTTCATACTTATAATAACATATCAGTATATGAGTGATACTGACGTTATTACTTCATAATGAAACAACCTAAGAAGAAGAAGTGGAAGAAGAAATAAAGATGAAAGAATTGGTAACGGTAATTACCTCTTCTTTGAAGTGCCTCTTTGAGACCTCCTCTTAGGGAACTAAAATTGGTCTTTGAGGAATACCAGAACCTCTAGGATGTTTCTAGGGAAGTGGAGTGGAGAAATTGGCAGGGGTTGGCCGAGCTTGAGTGCTCAAATTGGTGTGAGGAGGAGGGGGAGGAGGTGTCCTTTTATAGGGGAGGAGAGGGGCACCTTAGGAATATCACAAAATATTATTTTATATTAAAGTCAAAATCGGTTTATAATGGTTCCAAAGGGTCTTATTTCGAAGCTAAAGTGGGGATGGGTCGAAATCCTATCAACCAATAGGATTTAGACAAGTTTAGTGTATTATTTTAACCTTATCAATTAGATTTAACTCTAAGTTAAATAATTTAACTTTTACCGTGTCTTTTTGTTTTCTTTCACTATATGGTTAATAAACTTACTATAACATGCCAAACGAACCCCAAATTGTATATTATTAATACATATATCCTTATCTAAGTCATTTGGCCGAACCTTAGATTTTTAGGAATAAAATAACAATTAATAATATAATATTTGATTTAAAAACTATTTTGTGTCAATTTTGACACTATTTTATATATGGTTTTTGTGAAAGTCATAACAGAATTATATGTTCGAACCAAGTTGATTAAATCAACACTAATATATCATAGTAACCTAGAAAATTAGTTGAATTCATAAAAAGTCTCAAATTACATTTATTTTGGTGTTTATAACATCAATTATGTCAATATTTCATTAATAAGATAATTACTGCATCATCTTTGTGTCATAAATAAATTAAATTATTTTATTTCTAAAAATTACAAATAAACTACCATCATGTAGGAAATCTTTTTAGCTTTCTAATGAATATTTACAATCGAATTTATCTTATGTATAACCCCATATTAAAAATTATTTACTTATTAAACTTTAAATTTAACTATTTTAACCTTTCTTTAAATAAATTAATAATAAATGTCCTAATCTAATCCAAGTGGGCCTAAATGGTCATATTTTATTCCTAAGTTTGTTTTTGGTCGAATTACACTTGTCCAATAGAATTAGGACATGTGTTAGGGTAATAGTAATATCATATTTACCCTTAGTTACCCTATTTACTATTAACCGCGGTAAAAAAAAGTAAAAAGTTACTATTCACCAAAAATTATTTTCATCTCATTGAACCACATTTTAGTCCTTGATATTAACTGTGTCTGTCGGATTTTCGAAATTCCATTCACAGAAGCGGTAAAATTATGTTTTATGCAAAATTCAGTTTTTTTAACCTACCACTTAGTGGTTTCACTATTCATCAAAAATTGATGTTTTTCAGAACAATGCCAAAATTTCATCCCAAGCTATATTTCATATTCCGAATTCAAAAATGAAGTCTATTTTACCAAATTCATAACATAAAAGTTGCATTAATTAATTTTATAATTAAATCCCGCTGTTAAAACAAATAGCGTGTTTTTAAGAAACAATATCTATCAAAAGATTGACACCTGTTTATGTCTAGTTTAAATGTGAAATTACATCCAATGACCAACATTGTATTAAATTGTAAAAATATATTCTAAATATACTTTAAAACCACTCAAATTAATGATTTATCACTATTAATTATTTCGATTAAAAAAGTTGTTTTTAATTATAATTTAGTAATTTTCACTATTCATCAGAATATGAAAGTTATCCGAAAAGTACCAAAATTTCACCTTAGGCTAAATTTGATACTCTCAATCCAAAAAATGAAGTTCATTTTGAAATATAAGATTTACAGAATTTTAAAAAGTGGTTATTACTATTCATAACGGCTAGTTTTAATAATATTTTAATAGCATATCGTTGTTTAGTGAAACTCGTTATTGCGTACTACACACGCTATCGAGGAAGGTCGTGATTGCGTGTATGCAAGGAAAGTCAAGGATGCGTGTTGTGCAAGCTCCTTTTGGTGTAGCGTACAATACAAGACATTAGTGAAATAAAAAGAATATTTTTCATAAAATCTCGGGCTGTTACATTCTACCCCCCTTAAAATGAATTTCGCCCTCGAAATTCGTCGGGGTTATAAATGGTTTACTATTCGAAAGATTCTTTAATAGAATCCCACATCGTAAAAAGGAATACAAAAACAAGGCTTTAAAAACTAAAGTATGAAATTTAACGATTACCCAAATAAACTAATCGCTGGGTTTCCACATAGGTAAAAATGTGGATATGGAAGAGAAATCTAACCATCATGTCCTGATGGAGAGTGGTAGAGAACATGGCTATGGAAAAGCCAGTAATCACAAATCCATAGATTTGTGATGATATAAGGTACCATCTGATTCATCAGGTATAAGATTACTAGGACAACATTTTTGGTTTTCATGATCATTTCCCTAAAGTTGAAAATTTTCTTAAAATAAATACTTACTTTATTTTGGTACAATCTCTCTTTTTTTCGTGCCTTGAACAATTTCTACTTCATCTCTTAAATAAATGAAGTTGAATTTGACATTCATGAAGTGTTAGCAGATCATGTGATAGAATGACGGGTCATTCCATCTGTCTCAAACAAAAGATTAGCAAAAATTATATGCATAAGTCGATCTATAGTGAGATTAATCATATATGGTTCCTAAAATGGACTTATACTTCATATATCATACTGCTTAATATAATAAAACTAGTTTCTACTAAACAGGGACTTCCTGTAGGCTAGTGGTAGGCGATAAAGGCCAGTCGCACTTCGGTTGTGGGTTCGATTCCTACAGCCTTGTCCGAAGCGATGGGCTGTCGCCCGTCCTGAAGGTTGTCCCTTTTTCTAAAACTACGTTACTATAACATCCCATCAATAATATCGAAAATCTTATATCCTTAAACAATACTAACTTATGTCCAACATAATCCAGTCTAATCTTTAGGCTTATACATAATACTACAGTCCACTCTCATAATATAGTGACATCGATTACCAGAGATTTAATACTGTCGTTGATCCCCACATATCATAAGATATGTCTTGTTGGTCACATTCCAAACATTCAAAGTCCTTAATCGTGTATTCTCTTGAATACCTTAGTGAAAACATGAGTGCAGTTAAAAGTTATCACTTTCCACATACCAAAATCCTCAAAATTCTATATACTCAAACCATGATATCACTTAGTCCTTATATCAATCATGAGCTCATGAATACTGTCAAATATTTCATTTTCTCATTTTACCTTCATTATGCGCATATCATTCTTTTTCCAAAAATACCTCAATCACTTCGAATACCACATTAGACCAATACATAAATATTCCAATACACCATAAAAGTACCTCAACAACATTATTCTTGAATACCAATACATAAACACTTCAGTCCATCCACTTAAATGACTGTCCTGGAATAAGTCCTTCCTTGATTTAGAAGTATCTTTTTAGGTCAGGGCATTGAGTTGGGTAATGCCCATGTTCTCCACAAATAAGACATTGAACTCCATAACAATCTGTCACTCTATGACACTTTTCTCCACACAGATAACATCGGTCCCTCCATTTGTGGTATTCCTCAAGGTTCTTCTTCCCTTCTTTAGAAATCTCAATCTTCCTTTCTTTATGCTCCTCAACATGCGAACATGCATAATAGTTTATCTTCCTCTTCTTTGAGGAATTAGTCATACCACTAAATTTCACCTTGTTAATCATATATCGCGATGACTGATTCGGCATAATCACAATATCTTTATCTCTAGGCATCACACAATTTTGTTGCTCATAGTCACAAATTTGTCCATTGGATTCAATGTTAACCGAATTCCTTCTGGTTCCCTCCATTAACTAAAACACAAAAAGAATTTTGTGAGAGGCGAAATCATGCTAGGGAAGACAACATAGTAAAGGGAGAGCACCCTCAATATCTAACATCTTGGGTTAAATTCTAAGATCGTTACCGTAGTTCTAGAACTATATCCTATACGTATACTTATCCTTAGGGACATCCCTAGACATACCTTAGAAATATCTCTAGGGATCTCACTAACGTTCTCACATCCTAGTTTCCAAAGGTTGACTAAACCTTTCCTCTGGTACCAACTGTAATGACCCGAAGCCTGACGTACATTGACATTACATTACTTTTGCGGAATACTTAGTACATAACAAAAACACACACACAAGGATCGTAATAGTTTAGTGTCTTTGGAAACTCGGAATATAATCTTCTAATCCTGGTGAAAGATCTTCAACATCTCCCATAAAGATCTTCTTCTTTTTTTTACCTAAAACCTTTCTTTATATCCTGGGGAAAAGAAAACATAAAAGGGTGAGCTCAAATGCTCAGTAAGGGTAAACAAAAGAAATATCAATCACATAATTTTCATAAGAACATAACATTTTTGTAAATCTTAACCTGCAAAAGAGAGCATAATTTCATAACATGGGATAAATCATAGTAGTGAAATGAAATCATAACATAAAACATTACTCATTGTGGCATACACACATAATCATAGAGAATCATTTCTTGTTAGTCAAAACTCATTGCCAAGACTATCTTAGTGGACAAAGTCCCTTTCTGAATCGAGTAATCCTCGTTTCAGTCCTGTTTTACTGAACCAGTATAACCTACCATTCCATCCATGTCTATCTCATGAGATATGAAATCTTTACCCAATGCATTGGAAGGAGATATAGGTCCCACCCATCTTATAATGAATCATTTCTTATGTGTGCCACATAATCATATAACATACATCATCGCATAACACATGTAACAAAAATGGGATTCTTGAAACATCATGACATCATAAATCAATTCATATAAGATAAAGGAATTCATAAAAATAATTCCATCACAACATGAACAAATCAATTTAATAATAGGGATAAAAACAGAACCCTTTATTATCTTAGATGGAAAATAATTTTGATAAAACACTTGAACTCCATTCTTGAGGAAAATATCCTTTCTTCTTCAAAAACATTTTTCCTTTCATAACATGTCATACGACTTTAAAA
The DNA here is from genome assembly GCA_963277665.1 of Viscum album. Taxonomy (NCBI): domain Eukaryota; kingdom Viridiplantae; phylum Streptophyta; class Magnoliopsida; order Santalales; family Viscaceae; genus Viscum; species Viscum album. Next base: position 5,167,572 of record OY728136.1, read on the forward strand.
TAAAAGAAGTTGATTAAAAATAAAATTGATAACTTGTAAAGGAAGCTTCTTGGAAATAATGTTTTAAAAATCCATCCATGCCGTATAAGTTAAAAAAAACATTCTTCGTACTTTTGTCGGAAAAGTCAAAAAGTACCTCGTACGACAAAAGATTCCTTTCATACATATTACTAAAAACTCACCGAAGGGTAAAAATGGATTTAAACAATTGTAGGTGGATGGAAATAATATTACATATTGATGAAACATGGATGTGGATGATAAAATACACCCCAGTGAATACTTACGAATAAACAATCTCGGATAAAAATGAGATTGTGATATTTCCCTTACCTTAGGTCCGACTTGCTTTGTAAGTGTCCGAACCTCCTGTATAATGATTTAAATCATGTTATTGCCTTATTATAGAATCATATTCATTGTTATGATATCATATATGGTTCACTTATGACATTATATTACCCGTTCTTTTTTAAATTCCATGTTAAAGAAGCGTTTTGGGTAAAATCGTTTCATTTATCGTAGGTGTTTTGACTTGTTGTTCTTGACATCATTATTACTTATATCATGATTTACTTACTTCCAGAATATAAAATATGATTTATATATCATATATATTCAGTATATATATATATATATAATAGGTAGATAAATAAAATGAAAAACACCGTTCATGGAGACGGTAGTCCGTACGTACACATGAACGTTGTTTTCCTTTCCTTATTGTCTTGAAATGGAAGTAAGTAGATGACATACATAGGTATATATATACATAAATCCAGTAGCTTTATAATGTCATATATTTCATTATTATTTCTTATATATACATTATAATCATTCTTAAATGGTTAACATGGAGAATGAATCTCATCGCGTCGTGGAGACGGTATTCCGTACGTACGCACGAGCGATGATATCATTTCTATAAATATTGAATTGAATTGGAGTGGATTATACAATATATCAGAATCAATATGATGTTGTAATAACTATTTATAGTTATTCTTTACACCATTATACCCATCCATGTAAGGTGGTGGTGGAAAATAGATTACACCACGGCGTGGAGACGGTATTCCGTACGTACGCACGCGCGGTGATTTCTTTTTCCGTAGGATGGATAGATGGTGAAATAGGGTTGTTTCATACTTATAATAACATATCAGTATATGAGTGATACTGACGTTATTACTTCATAATGAAACAACCTAAGAAGAAGAAGTGGAAGAAGAAATAAAGATGAAAGAATTGGTAACGGTAATTACCTCTTCTTTGAAGTGCCTCTTTGAGACCTCCTCTTAGGGAACTAAAATTGGTCTTTGAGGAATACCAGAACCTCTAGGATGTTTATAGGGAAGTGGAGTGGAGAAATTGGCAGGGTTTGGCCGAGCTTGAGTGCTCAAATTGGTGTGAGGAGGAGGGGGAGGAGGTGTCCTTTTATAGGGGAGGAGAGGGGCACCTTAGGAATATCTCAAAATATTATTTTATATTAAAGTGAAAATCGGTTTATAATGGTTCCAAAGGGTCTTATTTCGAAGCTAAAGTGGGGATGGGTCGAAATCCTATCAACCAATAGGATTTAGACAAGTTTAGGGTATTATTTTAACCTTATCAATTAGATTTAACTCTAAGTTAAATAATTTAACTTTTACCGTGTCTTTTTGTTTTCTTTCACTATATGGTTAATAAACTTACTATAACATGCCAAACGAACCCCAAATTGTATATTATTAATACATATATCCTTATATAAGTCATTTGGCCGAACCTTAGATTTTTAGGAATAAAATAACAATTAATAATATAATATTTGATTTAAAAACTATTTTGTGTCAATTTTGACACTATTTTATATATGGTTTTTGTGAAAGTCATAACAGAATTATATGATCGAACCAAGTTGACTAAATCAACACTAATATATCATAGTAACCTAGAAAATTAGTTGAATTCATAAAAAGTCTCAAATTACATTTATTTTGGTGTTTATAACATCAATTATGTCAATATTTCATTAATAAGATAATTACTGCATCATCTTTGTGTCATAAATAAATTAAATTATTTTATTTCTAAAAATTACAAATAAAATACCATCATGTAGGAAATATTTTTAGATTTCTAATGAATATTTACAATCGAATTTATCTTATGTATAACCCCATATTAAAAATGATTTACTTATTAAACTTTAAATTTAACTATTTTAACCTTTCTTTAAATAAATTAATAATAAATGTCCTAATCTAATCCAAGTGGGCCTAAATGGTCATATTTTATTCCTAAGTTTGTTTTTGGTCGAATTACACTTGTCCAATAGAATTAGGACATGTGTTAGGGTAATAGTAATATCATATTTACCATTAGTTACCCTATTTACTATTAACCGCGGTAAAAAAAAGTAAAAAGTTACTATTCACCAAAAATTATTTTCATCTCATTGAACCACATTTTAGTCCTTGATATTAACCGTGTCTGTCGGATTTTTGAAATTCCATTCACAGAAGCGGTAAAATTCAGTTTTATGCAAAATTCAGTTTTTTTAACCTACCACTTAGTGGTTTCACTATTCATCAAAAATTGATGTTTTTCAGAACAATGCCAAAATTTCATCCCAAGCTATATTTCATATTCCGAATTCAAAAATGAAGTCTATTTTACCAAATTCATAACATAAAAGTTGCATTAATTAATTTTATAATTAAATCCTGCTGTTAAAACAAATAGCGTGTTTTTAAGAAACAATATCTATCAAAAGATTGACACCTGTTTATGTCTAGTTTAAATGTGAAATTACATCCAATGACCAACATTGTATTAAATTGTAAAAATATACTCTAAATATACTTTAAAACCACTCAAATTAATGATTTATCACTATTAATTATTTCGATTAAAAAAGTTGTTTTTAATTATAATTTAGTAATTTTCACTATTCATCAGAATATGAAAGTTATCCGAAAAGTACCAAAATTTCACCTTAGGCTAAATTTGATACTCTGAATCCAAAAATGAAGTTCATTTTGAAATATAAGATTTACAGAATTTTAAAAAGTGGTTATTACTATTTATAACGGCTAGTTTTAATAATATTTTAATAGCATATCGTTGTTTAGTGAAACTCGTTATTGCGTACTACACACGCTACCGAGGAAGGTCGCGATTGCGTGTATGCAAGGCAAGTCAAGGATGCGTGTTGTGCAAGCTCCTTTTGGTGTAGCGTACAATACAAGACATTAGTGAAATAAAAAGAATATTTTTCATAAAATCTCGGGCTGTTACAGGGATGTTTGACGGTCACCCAGTACTCGGCGAGATTTACCTATCTCTCATGCTACTCGACAAACATGGTACGAGACCCATTCTTCCTGGATTTGACCTTCGAGCAGGTATTGAGACACGAGATCAGGGAATCATTGATCTCCCTCAGCATTCCGACTCAGGAAGGAGTACTGGAGCGAGCCCTTTTGATTGAGAGCTTCCTTGCTGAGCCTTCGTCAGCAGCAATACCTACCGCGGGGGGCACGTAGAAGCATCTTCTGTAGCAGGCAGTCGACAGATTACTCAGGGGTCCAGGCAGACCAGACCCTCACGCAGACGACATCAGGACACTGGCTCAGCAGTGCGGGGCACATAGCGTGAAGCCAGTCTTTCGAGAGGTAAGCAGTGCTACACATGCGGCGGGCGGGGCCACATGGCTCGTGACTGCCCGACCCACCGTGCCGAGGAGCAGCAGACGGTTGGGGGGCCACCCAAGCATAGGCAGAGGGTTGACCATGGCGGTCCGCAGGGAGTAGGCGGACGAGGTAGAGGAGCTGGCCGAGCAGCAGGTGGTGGGCGACGCTTTGAGGCTCTACCACCACCACCACTAGGAGATCCACCCCGGCCATAGGGAGCTGGAGGGCAGAGACAGGCACAACTCTTGGGAGTGGAGGCCTACGACCACGGCGCACCCGAGATGATTCGAGGTACTATCTGTGTCTATTCCACCCTTGCTGCAGTTCTTATAGACACATGAGCGAGTCACTCTTTCATAGCCGCTGCCCTTGTTCGGAGCTCGGAGATTCCGACAGAGCCGTTGGATCGATCCTTATAGCTAGAAACTCATACGGGAGTAGACTCATCGATTACGCACTGGTGCCGGTAGTGTGTGCTTACTCTAGGAGGCGAGAGCTTCGACTGGGATCTTCTTGTATTGGCGTCGAGGCCTTACGACTTCATCCTGGGCATGGATTGGTTATCTACATTCCATGCACAGATTGACTGTATTAGGCACAAGGTGCGATGGGTACGCACCGACGGGAGCAGGTTGACCTTCACCAGCGAGAAGGGAGCCTTCGCAGTGTAGGATGGACTTCCACAGAGGAGAGGACATCCCATCACTCATCAGTTGGCTAGCATCATCCTAGGAGTAGTTGACGTGCAGAGTCCTAGTTTTCCTGCTGTGGTGGATCAGTATGTGGACGTCTTTATCGATGACGTTCCAGGGCTACCTCCTCACAGAGAGGTAGACTTCCATATTTACAGGTACCCCAAGATGTCCCCAATATCAACTCCAGCATATCAGATGGCCCCCTATAAGCTTCGAGATCTATGGGTATAGTTGGAGGACTTGCAGGGCAAGGGATTCATCCGACCCAGCGTTTTACCCTGGGCTTCCCCGATATTGTTCGCCAAGAAGGCGGACGGGATCTTGAGACTTTATGTCGACTATCGACGCCTGAACCTGGTGATGGTGAGGAACAAGTATCCACTATCGAGGATTAATGACCTCTTCGATCAGCTCAAGGGAGAACGGTGGTTCTCGAAGATAGACCTCAGGTCAGGCTATCATTAGCTCAGAGTTTGGGATGAGGACGTGCAGCAGACGGACTTCAGATGTCGGTATGGCCACTATGAGTATTTGGTTATGCCTTTCAGCATAACCAATGCTCCAGCGATGTTCATGTGCCACATTAACAGGATCTTTCTGCCATACCTCGATCGATTTGTCGTAGTCTTCATCGAGGACATTTTGATATACTCGACGACTGAGGAGGAGCACTCCTACCACTTGCGTGTTGTACTGGACACACTCCAAGAGCACCAGCTTTATGGAAAGATCTCAAAGTGTTATTTCTGGATACGTGAGGTCCACTTCTTGGGATACATCATCTCTAATGTGGGAGTTGCAGTAGATCCTGTGAAGATCGAGGCAGTGCTAGCTTGGGAGCCACCCAAGAGTTTGACGGAGGTGCAGAGTTTCTTAGGACTAGCTGGATACTATCGGAGATTTGTGCCGGACTTCTCTAGAGTTTCGGCACCACTATCAACTTCGACGAAGAAGGGGAAACCCATTGTGTGGTCAGAAAGATGTCAGCAGAGCTTCCAGGAGCTGAGACAGAGATTTACCAGCGCACCTATCTTGAGGTTGCTTGAGGAGGAAGTAGGGTACATAGTCTACTGGGATGCATCAGGGATAGGACTCGGATGTGTCCTAATGCAGGAGCGGGCAGTGATCGCCTATGGATCACGTCAGTTGAGGCCGCATGAAAAGAACTACACTACTCATGACCTGGAGTTAGCAGTAGTGGTCTTCGCTCTGAAGACATGGTGACACTATCTGATGGGAGAGCGCTTTACATTCTTTTCTGACCATCAGAGTCTCAGGTACATCTTCTCGCAGAAGGACCTGATCCTGAGATAGCGACGATGGCTTGAGTTCTTCCAGGACTATGACTTTGAGATAGTCTATACTCCTGGGAGGGGGAACGTGGTAGCTGATGCTCTCAGCAGGATGACAGGCATTCAGCTACTCGAGGAGGAGACAGAGCAGCTAGCCGCTCTACAGATATCCCTCATGGATAGAGATGGAGCAGCCTTCCTTCAGTCTCTCATAGTCACCCCCCACTACTATAGCGGGTTAGAGAGGCACAACGTGGGGACGCTGACTGTGAGACGCGGCGTGCACAAATATCCTCAGGACATGCACCGGATGGTTTCTACTTTGGAGCAGAGCACGACATCCTTTTCAGAGGTCGTACCTTGGTACCTGTTGATTTACGGGAGGAGGTGCTGAGATAGTTTCACACATCTCCATTGGTGGTACATCCTGGAGTGCCGAAGATGTATCCGGATCTCAGACGACAGCACTGGTGGCCAGGCATGAAGAAGGCTGTAGCGGAGTTCGTTTCTCGATGCCTCACCTGCTAGTAGGTGAAGGCAAAGCATCAGGTACCAGTAGACTTGGTACAGCCCTTGGAGGTCCCAGAGTGGAAGTGTGATGGGATATATATGGACTTCATGACTGGACTTCCACACACTTCCAGAGGTCACGACTCCATCTGGGTGATTTTCGTCTAACTCACCAAGTCGGCTCACTACTTACCCATCAGAGAGCAGGGCTCAGTGGAGAGCTTGGGATGTCTCTACGTGCAGGATATTGTACGGCTTCACGGTGTGCCATCCTCTATCGTCTATGATCGAGATGCTCATTCTACTTCCCGGGTTTGGAAGGGGTTGCAGGAGGCGTTCGGGATGTAGCTACGTCTGAGTACCGCCTTTCACCCTCAGACGGATGGTCAGACGGAGAGGACCATTCGGACTCTCGAGGATATGCTCCGCGCATGTGTCCTCGACTATGGTCGCAGCTGGGAGGACCACCTACCCTTGGTGGAGTTTGCGTACAACAACAACTGCCACTCCACCATCGAGATGGCACCATATGAGGCATTGTACGACAGACCTTGCAGATCTCCTTTCTGCTGGAAAGACCCTGGGGAGTCAGCACTTTTGGGACCACAGATGGTCTGGACCACGATAGAGAAGGTCCAGGTCATCCAAGAGCGGATGAGGACAACTTAGAGCTAGCATAAGTCTTATGCTGACAGGAGGCGGATGCCACTAGAGTTCGAGGATGGAGACCACCTCTTCTTCCATGTCTCACCTCGACGTGGTTTACGGAGATTTGTCTAAGGCAGAAAGTTGTCTCCATGCTTCATCGGACCATTCCAGGACCTCGGTAGGATTGGCGAGGTGGCATATCACCTGGCTCTACCACCTCAGTTGCACCGAGTGCACAACGTCTTCCACGTATCCCAACTGAGGAGATACGTGCATGACCCGATGCATATCATTTACCATGGGGAGCTAGACATTGATGATAGGGTGATGTTTTCGGAGTTCCCGGTGGAGATTGAGGATCGATAGGAGCGGGAGGCTAAGATGCTTGCTCAGTACCCACATTTGATTCCCTAGGTTATGATGTATCTTTACGGGGACATAAAGCCCTGAGGTGGGACTGATGTAAAACCCCGTAAATATCAAGGAATTTTTTTTAATTTTCTTTGGAATTTTACAAGAGCGTACTTTCTGACGACACCTGATTCCGAGGCCCGGTGTTCCCGGAATCACATTCCGAAGTTTGGCTCAGGTACGTTCAGTGAACTAAAGAGCGGGTTTTTTTATCGTTTGAGCCGGTGCTCGAAATCAAATTCTGAGGGCACCAATGGAATCGCAGCGCCGATATTTGCTTAGAAATGCCTCTCCGAGAGTTGTGTTTTCTCGGGTGTGGTTTTTAATTTTTGGGCCTTAAGTTAGGAAATAAAATAATGTGGTACGACAAACTTTATTTTATTTCACTTAAAGCCACTTAAAAACCACTTAAAGCTGCTTAAGATGAGTTGAAGAGGATCGGGTGCATTTCAAAATATCCTACCCTCTTGGTAGGATATTTGTGAGGTGGGTCCCGCAAAAGCCCTGCTGTTTCTTTTCCGCTAAGTAACGCACCCATGAAAAACCATATTAAATAAATGTCAACTAACGTGTTTTCTAAATTTTTAACGCCCCTGTTAATTGGGCGGTTAGTTTTGTTGCAATTAATTCTATGAATTAATTCTTTCGTTACTTATCTTTTTTTTCGTTTGTTGGCATGTAATGAAATAAGACCAACACATGACTTCTTGAGGATTGTTCATTGAGAGGATTTGACATAAACCTTAAGTCCTTCATCCTACTTCAAGAAGAACGCGAAGAACGCCGACCTCCGAAAAAGGGCGACGAAGAACGCCAGACCCCCGGAGATCGACGCGACACCGAGTACCATGACGCCGATGCTTCTTCCACGACGTTCTTTCCCCGAGACAATCTTCGATCAGCATCTTGAGGTAGGGGATTGCGGTCCATTTAATTCCTTTGTGGATTTTATCTTTAACATGGATTTAATTCATGAAATTAAATCCGTGTGTTTTCTTTAAACCTCAGAGATCATCGACGCGACGCCCTTCTGTGACGACGCGACGCCCTTCCGCGACGACGCGATGCCCTTCCGCGATGCGACGATCATCTTCTACCGCGACGGTCAATTCTGCGAATAACTCGTTCGACGACTAAGACGAGGTAGGGGTCGTTTTGAAAATGATTTTACCTATGCTTGATTTCCTCCAAGGAAAGAATGCGGAACAACCAATTAACAAGTTGGTCTGCAGATTATTATTGCGGGACATGGTTTATCAAATGCTGGGATTTATGGTCTTGTTTCAAACCACTAATGCGGTGGGTGCGGACCAACGAACAAGTCCGAACCCACCGCCCTTTTTGTTCTTGGTGTGCGGAATGGAGAACGATGACAAAACGGGCTGCAGAGACGATTTGTTGATTCCGCAGTGAAGAACGGGAACCGGGATGAGCCACAGCGCAGACGGAAATGGAATCGGACCACAGGAGCAACTCCGGTGGCCCGCGGGCTCCACCTGCAGCGCCCCGGCGCACAGCTGGATAGAGCCGCCGTGGCAGTGGCGGCCGATAGACCCGCGACCGTGTGGGTCCGGTGAGACAAGGGACACAGCCCTGCAGCGTCCGCTGGCCAAGGGCGGCCCCACGCGGGGGCCGCGGTGTTCTCACGCGGGGGCAGCACGCCCCCCACTCCACTCTGCCGTAACAGGGCGAGCCGACCCCGGCCACCAGGCCACCCCGGCCGGGCCGAGCCGCTCCTGCCGGGTTGGACTCGCACCCGGGTCGGGTTGACCCGGTTCGGGCCGACCCAGGGGGTTGGGCCGGGTCGGTCCGGGCCCAGACCCCCCGTTTTCGGATTTTTTCGGTCTTCTGCTCATCACTTGAGCTACGGGCCTCAGAACGACACGCCGTCAGCGGCAATACGATCCTTAGATCGAGACGGTCATTTCGATATATCGCACTCAATGTTTCGGAATTTTTTGGCTTCGGCCGGGTTGGTTTCCACACGAAACCAACCGCGCCCTCGGAGCGGAAACGCTCATATCTTGAGCTTCGGACGTTCGATTGACGTGCCGTCGACTTTGTTGTTTTCCTCTTAGTGAGACGTACCTTTTGGCTTACTCCGCCCATGGTTTGGACGCAGGTGGAGTACGGTCGGGTTGGTTTTTCCTTAAAAACCAACTGGGCCCCTGGGACGAAAAAGCCAATAACTCTCAGACCAGGCGTCTGAAAGACGCGCCGTCTACGACGTTGAGTTCCTATTGAAGATACGGAACTTTTGGATACATCAACTCTGGACTTTGTGTCAGTTGATGTATCAGCCTATCTGCTCATGGAGCGGACCCTCACGAACAAGCTTGCAGTGTGCGGGAACCCTAGAGCTGGCTGCGAATGCTACTGTGACAACGACGACTATGCAGAGATCCTCAGTGGATTCGACGGTGACGACTACAGCACTCAGCGATCCTTTGTGGGTCAGTTCTACCGATCCTGTGTGGGTCCGATCCTCTGTGGGTCAGCGCTCAGTGGTCCTGTGTGGGTCAGCGCCTACGGATCCTGTGTGGGTCCGATCCTGTGTGGGTCTTTGCGGGGGTTAGTTATCTATCGATCCATTGTGGGTCAGATCCTTTGTGGGTCATTGCGGGGGTTAGTTACCTATCGATCCTTTGTGGGTCATATCCTTAGTCGGTCATTGCGGGGGTTAGTTACCTATCGATCCGTTGTGGGTAAGATCCTTTGTGGGTCATTGCGGGGGTTAGTACCTATCGATCCTTTGTGGGTCCGACGACTTAGATTAATCAGTGGCAATATCTGGTCATCTTTATCGTCATACAATGAAGTATACCTGTGTGAGCTGCATCCTGTTTTACTTCCCTGTGTGGATTGTTTTGAGCTATCCAGTGTGGATTTACGTTTTTCTTTTCTGTGTGGACTGGGTTGTACTTGGGTTCGGATGTTGGAGCCGAACGAGATTTGATGACTTAGGTATATGTATGGGCATATACCTAAGCAGTGTCAGATGTTACTTCGTGATTGTATCTTTCTTTTGTGGATTATCATTTGTGGATTCTGGGAGACCTTCAGGGTTCTCGGGGTCCCTACTGAGTAGCTTATACTCACCCCTGCACGGGCTGTGACCGCACTACATTGTGTTGGTTGCAGATGACGGACATCGCTGATCGTGGATGAGGATTTCAGAGCAGGACTGTACCAGGAGGTGAACCACTGGACCGAACATACTCGGAGCGGATGGCCAGACCCGAGGAGCAGTGGAGGCTATCTTTACCCACCCTTCAGGTGGGATTCCCAGTGGAATCCTTGATGTCACAGCTTTACTTTTCAGTTGTTGTTTTCCCTTTTTAGTTGTACTTTACTTTCAGTTTGGGTTTGTATACTGTCCCAATTACATTTTGCACTTACTGATGTACCAGTTTTTACTTAGTGTTTACTTCTGCATGTTTGCTCTGTGGTGTTTGGTTACTTTAGAAAGGCAATGCCTTCCCTTTTTTTCTCCTGGATTTACGCCTTGGTGCTAGTCGCCAGCCACTGGCCTATGGAAGGCGGGCTTGGGGTAGTCACGGCACGAGCCCCGAAGACGGGTTGTGACAAAAAGTAAAAATGGTCACAAGTTTATTAAGTATTTATATCCTATTTATATTTGGAATTGGTTCCAATGAAAAATTTTGATCACATTCCAAAAATATTATCTATTTCAACATTGAAATAATAATATAATATATTGTATCCTTGTAAATAAATTTAATTAATGATTAGTTTTGAATTAAAAACTGGTATCTTAACAATTCATTCAAAAATGATGTTTCTAAGAAAAATAAACAAAATCACCACTAAGAGAAATTTTACATTATTAATTCAAAAATGAGGTTTATTTTTTCAAGTTTAGTTTATAAATTTTCATAATATTAATTTTATTAGGAAACTAAAAATATTATTTTTAGACCTAGAAGGACTTTACCTAAATTTATATATTTCATTATAAATATGTTTTATTTATATAAATAAACTGTAGAAAATATTGGAAAACTTGTTATTAATTTCCATATAAATATTTTTAAAAGCATGGTTATAATTATCATATTTTAAAAATAAAATGATGTTTCATAGAAACTCAGTGTTGTGTGTATCGCACACCAACTCCGTGTTGTGTGTAACGTACGATAAGTCAGTGTTGTATGTAATATATGACATGTTGTTATAGTGTTATAAGAATATTCAAAATTTTTCATTTCAAGATGATAATTTTAATTTATTATGATAAATAGGTCCATACAAACTCTGGGTGTTACATTCTTCCCCCCTTAAAATTAATTTCTCTATCAAAATTTGTTACTCAGGTAAAATCAAATGAGGATACTTCTTCTTCATAAATTCATCATGTCACAATGTATCGCCCAATAACTTGTTATTTATCCAAAAACGCATGAGTGGATGAGTGGCCTTATTTAGTATAACTTTCACTGGTCAGTCCATAAATTCAAGAGGATTCTCTTCATAAGTAATATCATGCTCCAAATGTATGACCTATGACTTTAGTAAATGTGAATGACCAGGTATGAACTAAAACTAGAGTGATACATGGACGACAACATGGACCTAAGTGGTATTTGGAGGATGTTGTAAGTAATATGATACTTTCCTCACATGATCAATAAATTCAATGGGGTCGATATACATATGGATTAGTTTCCATTTCTACCAGAATCTCATAACTTTCTTCCAGGGTGAGATTTTTAGAAATGCCTTTCAAAAACATCAAAATCTAGATCATGCTGATGGTTATGAGCATAATGTTTCTGCCAGTTTTGAACATTCTTGATAATTTTTTGAATGGTTCTAACCTTCTCAACCATTTCCTTAGCGATTTGGGGTCCTAACATCTTTCTTTCTCCATCCTGATCCCACCACGTTGGAGATCTATATTTCTTCGCATAGAGGTCTTCATAAGCTTCCATATGAATTATGGAGTGAAATATATTATTATAATAAAAATAAACATGGTGAAGGTGTTGATCCAAACCACCTTTGAAATCTAGAGAAAAAATACCTCAACATGTCCCCTAGGGTTTGAAATATTCTTCCATACTAGCCATCTATTTGAGGATGATAAGGTGTGATGACACACAATTCTATATCAAAGGATTTATGAATAGTTTTCCACAACTTTGAGGTAAAACTCATATCACAATATAATATAATATACTATGGAACTCCATGAAACCTTACCACATCCTTAATGTATATTCTAAATAATTGATCATGGGAGAAATCCTCTCTGATTTCAATGAATTGTGTTGACATTGTAAGGCGATCGACTACCACCCATATAGAAATAAACCATTTATAGGTTTTGGGTAGTCCAACAAATAAAATCTATAGTTATGTTCTTCCATTTCCATTCTGGTATGGGTAATTAATGCAACCTCTCTTTATACTTATGTCTTTCAACCTTAACTTTTTGGAATACCAAAAACTGAAACACATACTTCGTGATATCTCTCTATATGTCATCCCACAAAAATATTTTTTTTGTGTCCATATACATAATCGTACTTAAAGGATGAATAGAGAATGAAGAGCAATGATATTTTTCTAAAATATAATTCCTCAAATATGGTTTTTATAGAACACATACGCATTTCCTAAACCTTATTATTCAATCTTGATAAAGGATAAACATAGGAACATTTCTAACATTCTTTTATAGTTTTTCATCTTCCTTATGTTCCTCTTTAATAATCACTTGGATAGAGGGATGAAGAATCATTTCAGAATGATTGTATTATTACCATTAATTCTGGATTTCTAGATCACTCAAGTTCAAGTCTATAAATATTGGTTGTTTTGTGATACTCATCAAAGATAAGTAATCATGATTTTTCTACTCAAAGCATGAGCCACCATGTTCACATTCCTAGGGTGGTAATGTATTGAGTTTTCATAACCCTTTATCAACTCTATCCATATTCATTGTATCATGTTCAACTACTTCTGTGTGAATATATATTTTACACTTTTATTATTAGTACATATATCACATTTTCCCGATAGATATACTGCCTCCATATATTTAATTTTAAAATTGCTGACGGTAACTCCAAATCAAGGGATGGATAAGTTTTCTCATGAATCTTCAATTTTCAAGAGGCATAGGGTTTGATCATGTTATTTTTCCTAAGAACACATCACAATCCCTTCTTGGATTGATCAATATAAATTAAAAACCTTTCATACTATTAGATAATGTAATCACAGGTTCACTGATGAATTTTTTATTTATATCCATGAAATTTTCCGCATAATCATATGTCTAGAAGAACATAACATCCTTCCTAGTGAACTATGTTATACAATTATATAGTCATGGGAAATTATCCACAAACCATCAATAATATCTAGATAAACCAGGAAATCTGTGGATCTCAATCACTATGGTGGGTCTTGGACAACTTTCAATAGACTCTATCATTGAGGGGTCTACTTCTATACAATCTAATGAGAATATGTGACAAAAAAAAGAAACCATTTTCATCCAAATTTACACTTTGTAAATTCTATATATTGATTCTCCTTCCTAATGGTATTAAGTACATTTTTAGGTGATCTTAATTCCTTGACTAGATCATTGAATATATGATAATATCATCTATAAATACTACCACAAACACATAAAAGTAATCTCGAATGACTCTATTTTTTAAATCCATCAAGATAACATGGGTATTAGTAAGACCACAATACATCACTGTATATTTGTAGTCACTATACCATGTTCGTAATGCCATCTCGAACATATCCCCATTCATGACCCTCAAATGATGATAACCAAAACGAAGGTCAATCATGTGAAAATATTGATATCCAAATAGATGATCAAACTAGTCATCAATACGAAGAAGATGATATATGTTCATGATTCTGATCTTGTTCAACTCCCAATAATCAATGTAGAGTCACATTTATATATCATTATTTTTCACAAAAATGAACTGGTGGACTCCAAATTGAAACACATGGCCAAATGAATACCTTTTAATGCTTTTCTGGGATTTTCTTCTTCAATTCATGAATGCCAATTAGGGACATTCAATAAGAAGTCTTTGAAATTGGTTTGGAACCATGTACACATTCTATCGAGAACTCAACATCACATTTTGGTGAAAGACTGGGGAAATATTCTTGAAAGACATTCACCCAATCCAGAACAACATTCATATCATATATGTTTAACTTCTTCCTATCCATTTGATATTAAAAACCTGTTTGAATGGGAATTAAGACCCATATATTAGATATAGCCTCCACAGGAAGATCAAGCATTTCATCACACTGATAGATTTTCATCAGAGGGTACGAAATACTAAATGTAACCTCCCTTACTTGAAAATTGATGTGGCCATTATGAAATTAATGTTAATACATTCCAAGGATGACTTCAAATTTGACCAAGTGATGAATTACACAATTTGTATGAGGCACATTCCCACAAAATTCAACTCGAGAGGAATCATAGACATGAGATGAAATCATCATACCATTATGGGTTTCCAATATTAATTGAACCAATAATTGTTTTGTAGTAATTTTAGAACCCTTAGAAATTTCATTAGATAATAATGTATGGGTAGATTCAGAATCAAATATGACATTAACAATTCTATAGTGAATGGTATGTGTATATTTCATCTTGATGTTATCACACCCCTCATTAGATATAGAAATTACATGATATTTTCATTTGTCCCACGGCTTAATATGTTAATGACTTTGATCATAATCACCAACCCTTGGGGTTGGTATGTAGTTATCATAAATCATATTCACCTTACACATGTACTACTGAACCGCGTGAGGTTCATTATTTTCGGATCTATCTCAATTAGACTTTTGAGCGAAGTTCCTCTCATAACCTCGAAAATCGATTTCCTGATGGACTTCCCTTCATAACATAAAACGTTTACTGGACCCTTAAGTAAATTACATCCATTCTTATTCACACACACATAGTATAATAGAATGTTCATTTTTTCTCCATGGTTTTTATAGCTTTCTTTAAAATCTGTCATCTACTTCTTTTCAAATCCATGAGACTGATATGTGAGTCATACCTCTACTTAAAACATGATTTCACAACACACAGTATCATCATAGCTACAAAAGTATCTTATGACCAATGACCTAAAGAGAATTATCTTCAATTTAGAAAAGAACATATCAACTTTACATTCGGGTTGGATGATAATTCCTAAAGCATACCTCTCATGTTTTGTTAAATTAGCCTAGTAGGTACCAACAAATTCATAATACATTTATTTAACCTCAAAAAAATTTTTCCCCATATTATATTGTTTAATTAAAAGAAATAATTGTTGAAAAATATGTTCTTGAACTCATCCATATCCATGGATTCAATCTCATCATGATTCCTCGTATGCTTGGTAAGATTCCACCATAGATATGCTTCTCCTTCTAACTAATAAACAGCCATAATGACATTCTAATTATCTGTACACTACAGATCATAGAATTTATTTCCAAGAGTACTAATATATTGTTTAATAACAAGTTCATCAGATGACCCTATGAAAAAATGTTGACATATCCTCATCATAGAGTCAATAAAATGTTAATTCCCTCTTTTTGTAATTTGGAATTCTACCATGAATCATCAAATGATAATTCATTATGAGAATAGAAATATGATATTTCATTCCATCTCCCATAGAATCTAATTATTTAGTAGTAAAATCATTGCAATTTCTATCACAATTTCCCTTAAAATGGTTCCTTCAACATCCGACCATTCACTAAAACCAAAATCATAATGTAAGAAATAGTTATCATAATTTCGAGGCACACAATAATGAAAAATCACTTATATTATGTCTAACATATGACACGTTCCTTAATCTATGACACCTTAGGTTTAACTTATGTTATTCATATCAATATACATATTATATTTAACCTTTTCATAGTGGTTCATGAAGAGCTTGTGAATTCCCAAATAATATCCCTCAGGAGTGTCCAACCAGGTGTGTAGCATGAGTCATTATCATGTACCAGATTACCCTAAGTCATTCCTAGAATATCTTTTCAGAGTTGTTACCCCAAGGTGTATCAGTTCTTTAGCCACATACACTTGTAGTATCTAGATCAGGATTTATTTCTAGGAAACCACTCCCTCTATCCTCGACTAAAATCTAGGACATTTTCCTAAACTTTGACTCACCCCTATATGTATACATAGTCACATCGTTAGTGTTCTCACTGATGTTTTCTCTTCCTATTTTTCAAATTTTAGCAGAAAAATTTCTGTGATACTAACTATAAAATAATCTCTTTTCAAACATGATTGTTAGTGAATTTTTTTGGAAAACGAAAAACATTTCAAAAATAGACACATAATGTATATGGATTTATACTTTATTTGGAATCATGGAAACATAAATTCTGGTACATAAATGAGCTAAATTATCTCCCAATAGGTTCTTCTTGAGTATAACACTTCTTATACATATCAAACATTAAACATATCTTCCTAACTCATGGAAGGAAAAATAAAAAGGTGTGAGATCAAATAAGAAGTAATGGAATATAGAATAGAAATTTAAGCATAATAGTAAGAATAACAGTAAGAGAACATGATGATGAAGATTGAAGATCATACCCTACATATCGGATATCCTAACAGAGATCATGAAATAAATATGGGTAGTTCATAAGTCATATATCATAATGAGATAAAGAGAATAATACATGAAGAAATAACATTTGAATACGACATGTAATTTTGGAAAAAACATAAGAATATAATTATTTCCATAATAACCAAGTATTCACTTCCAATACCATCATAGTGGTATGGGTTCACTCCCAATACTATCATAGTATTCATGGTCCCACCCCACGACCATCATTGTAGCATGAGTTCACTCCTAAACCCATCTTAGTAGTAATGGTTCACTCCCACGGAAATCATAGTAGTCAAGGTTCTCTCCCAAGAACATATTATGTTATCCCAACAGATATAAATATTTATCGAATGCATTGAAGAGAGGTATAGGTCCCACCCATCACATAAAGAAATCATACAGACATGTGAAACATGATTATTATTATTCATATCATAAAACACAAAATTAAATGGGTTTCATAATCATGTAAAAAATCATAACCTACTTAAATAGAAAGGTTTTTTAATCATTTCATTATAACCAAAACCAGTGAAATGATGTGGGTTTCAAAAGAAAATAACGTATGAAAGAGATACGGGCTTCATAAGCATAGTTCCATAAAAAAATTGATTCCAAAAAAATAATATGAATGGAAAAAAATGAATAATTTCCCCATGAAGGATTGTGTAACACCAATAGGTGTTATCTTATATGGGAAATTATTTTGAGTTATGTTTTCAAAACATTTTTTGAGTAAAATATTCATTATTCTTTGTGAAATTATTTTTATAACGTAAAAAATTTTGAAACCAATTTTTAGAATATATCTATAAAATTATAACTGAATATTTGAAAAAATTAAAACATATTTAATATCATTTAACAATGAAAAATATATTTTATGAACTTTTGAAATAATTTTGAAACCATTTTCAATAATATGGTTTTTGAATAGAATATATTTCCCATCAAAAAGAGAAATGGTCAATTTTTACATAAAAACGTTATATGAAGTACCAATAATAGGAAAATTGTACTGAAATATGGGATATGATAAATAAATAGAGTTTATGTAAACTCATGAATATTATTTAGATATGTATCATAATATTTCATCAATTTAAGTATAAACATAAACAATCACGGAAAGCGATGAGATTGTCTCAATAAACTCTTATAACTGCATAAAATGGGATCATAAATTCATTAAAGAAAAGGTCATTACATGATGCTTAAAGTGTCATGAAAATAATAATATTCATGATATAAAATGTAAAATGGAATTATATACACCTCCATAAATATTTTAGTTTCATAATACTATACGAGTCTTAAAATAGATAAATTGAGAGAATATATTTTACCAATTTAGTAACTTTTGAATATTAAACCACAAGAAAGAAAAATTAAAATCTGTCATTTGAATAACCATAATTTTTAGTATAAGAAGAATATAATAAAATAATATTAAGTTCATACACCACCCAAAATTAAATAGTTTCGAACATAACATGTATCTCATCGAAATTAAAAGTGAGATGAAATTTCTTTTAACTTGTGTCTTGACACTCTCTGTACTCATACAAGATTACTGTATAACAAATATAAGTTTATTATAAATATTTGAAAGAAGAAAAAATTTATATATATTGCTGTATATTTTTTTATTATTACCATATATTACCTTCTTTTTAACGATCCTTTTTTACAGTTTCAATTTGGGTAATATTTACTTTGTTCTTCACATGTGTCTTAATTTGTTAAATCGTTGGTCCTTATATATATATATCATTATTCCAGAATGTTTAAAATGATAAAAATATCAGGTATATATATATTATTTGAATTATAATAATCTATATAATATAGAATTACAGAATAAAATAAAATTTCAAGGATATTGTAAGATGTACGTACATATGAAAAAAGATTCTGTATTTATTATTATAATGAAAGAAAGTAAATGACATATGTATTTATATGTATATATATATATATTTGTATTCAAAGAGAATAAATGTCATAAATATTACGTAAATTCACTATACCCATCCTTAATAAATTTCAATGTGTTGTGTGAACAAATTACATCGCTTTGAGGGGGCGATAGTCCAGATTTCATCAAAAGATATTATCATTTTAAAACCAAATGGAAAGTAATGAAATATGTGTTGTAAAAGGACTAAAAAATATTAAGACATAATAAATAAAATATTTTAAATATATTAATATAGTTTTCATCATAATTTCCACCATGATTGATAGTAAATAAAAAATGAAGAATCATCATTTCGTGAGGTAGTAATTCAGAATACACAGAAATAATATGTTCAATGTCCATTAGATAGAGGTATTTGTAAGTTTAAGTTAAAAAAATAGAATAAAAATATCCTAGTATATTGATGATAATATTTTATTTATTATATAATGGAAATTAAAATTCTAGAGGAGGTGGATAAACAAAATAAGGAAAAAGAATTTGAGAGAAGATGTTACCTCAAAATCAGGTAACTGCTTTTAGTTTGTGCCAAAAGGCATCCATGAAATTCATTATTCTCTATGTGAGGATTAAAGGTCAATGGGAGTATTTTTTGGGATTTTTATTGGGCCAATATTTTCCAAAATTAATAAGTTTGAGAGGTGTGAAGAATGGGTATAGGTGGTGGCTTATAGTGAAGGGGGAGTGGCACTTTTGTAAATATTTGTAGAGACAATTCCACCCACATTTTTCATTTTGATATAGGATACATTAATGGACCAAGGTCATTCCAATTTATTAATGGGTCCATATATGGAAATCCATGGGATGTTGGAGAATTTTCAAGGACATTTGGGGTATTAAATGTATGGTTTGGTACATTATTAGCCTTATTTTTCTCTTAACTGATGTAATTAATTTTTATCACCCACATTGATTATTTTTCAAAAAAAATGATGACCTTATTTGATATTATAAATTTTTATGATCTCATATATGGAATCCATTTTACAAACTTTGAATCAGATATTTGAATGAAATTAAGTTAAAAATAATGCCACTGTCAGGATAACATTCCGATTTTTTATTGTAAAAAGGATCAAATGTTTGTTAATACATTATTTCCAATGTATATGTCAAAATAGTTCCAATGAATTAAATTTTATTAAATGATAGAACTATTATATAATTAACCTTTTAAATAAAACTAAAATTTATTTTATCCTTATAAATAAATTGAAATAAAATGTAGTTTTGAATTAAAAACTAGTATTTTTCACTATTAATCCAAAAATGATGTCCCTCCAAAAAATCCAAAAATCTCACCCTCATCTAATTACAACATTATATATTTAAATATGAGGAATATTTTATAAATATAAATATCTAATATTTTTGGATATTAAATTTATTTGGACATTAAAAAATGTATTTATAGGTATAGATGGACATTACCAAAAATCGTATCTTTCATTATCAATATGTTTTATTCATATAAAACAACTATATAAAATATTTGAAAATGAATGATTACTATTCATATAACTAAATTTAACATCTAGGTTATGATTATCTTATTTACACAACAAAATGATGTTTTGTAGAAACACAATGTTCCTTGTATTGTATGCCAACTCAGTGTTGCATGTATCATATGCTAACTCAGTGTTTCATGTAACATATGATAAGTGGGTGTTGCATGTACCATATGACATGTTTGTCTGGTGTGAATTTAATATTTTACCTAGTTCATTGGAAGATGAAAATTTTAATTTATTATAAAAAAACAGGTCCATAAAAACTCATGGTGTTACAAAAAACCTCAGAACATGATTTTTAAAATAAATTACCTTACATTTACTTACTTATTTATTATCGACCTCATAAAAGAATAAATAAAATATATATATATATATATATAAATTTAATAAAAAATTGAATAAAATATATTGGGATAAATATATTAAAATAATATAAATTTATAAAAGGTAATCTCATCATAAACATTCCTAAAATAAAAATATTTTAATTGAAATCGTTAACCTTTGGTATATTCTTAGACATATATGTTTCTTCCTCCTGTATAATGAATTTTAGTTTATTTAATAATTTAATTAGAAATTGTTTAATATATATTAAATTTTAATGGTCCTTTAATTTTCGTTTTGAATACATTCATAGAATAGTTCATTCTTACATCAACTACTTTAAGGTTGTTCATTTAATTTATCCAAAATTACGTCGGAATATTTTCCATCGTTAAAGGAGTCCTGAAATAGTTAAAACATCCAAAAAAGTTAATAATATAATAAATATTGTTTTTATTCACTTTATAAAACTTTATAATCACCCATTCAGATAGATAATAGAAAAATGAATCAAATCGCTTCGTGGGGCAGCACACCACACGTAAGCACAAACAACGTTATCATATTCAAATGATTGGAAGGGTAATATGTTAAATGATATATTATATTTCTAAAGTAATTATAATTTCATAAATATCATAAATAATTCATCAAATCCATATTTATAACCATCCACATAAATTCTTTTTGAAAAATAAATTACACCACTATGTAGAGACAATAGACTATATTTATACAAGTGTAATGTTTTTTATTTACATGGGATTGAAAGGAGGTGTAAAATGAAATTTATATAATTATAAATAAAATATTATTATATATTTAACACCGAAATAATTATTTTAGGTATATATATTATAATTTTATGATGTATATGATAAAATAATCCTTGAAAAAGTCAGGTAAGATTATTACTAATTCATTGAAAGAGATCATTTGAATTACTTGTTAATATTTCTTAAGATGGTAATACTATAATTCCAAATGAATAATTATAAAGGGACTAAATCTATGATGGTTACTTGGTAGGGTTTTTTTGAGATATTGGGCTCAAATATAATTAATAATGGAGGAGTATAAGTTCCCTTTTATAAGTGATA
This sequence comes from Viscum album, assembly GCA_963277665.1. Lineage (NCBI taxonomy): Eukaryota > Viridiplantae > Streptophyta > Magnoliopsida > Santalales > Viscaceae > Viscum > Viscum album. The sequence continues at coordinate 5,189,425 of OY728136.1, forward strand.
TAAGTGATTGACATGAGATTAATTATTAAATTTTAATAAAATAATTTTATTTTATTTTGAGGATTGATCCAAATTATTATATATTTGAATATGAGATGTTTATGGTTGAAATAAAATTAATTAATTAGGTTTATTTAATTTTTTTGTGCTCTCATGAATCCATATCTCATTATTTTTAACTCTTTTAAACCATATTAACCATAAATGTGGTGCAAATTATTTTCCATGGTTATTATCCACTATGAAAAAAATTATGTTTTAAATGAATAATATTAATTATTTTTATTCAAAATATATAAAAAATATTTATTATTCAAATCATATTTCCCTTCAAATTAATTTTAATATATTTCATTAGATGTTGCGAAAACTGTTTTTGAAAAAACGTTTTTTTAAGAATAATCATATTGTCACAAAAAAATCAAGTATAATTATTATTAAAATGGGATAAAATGGACTATGTTATATAAAATTAGAATTATTTTCCTTTAAAACCAAATAAAAACATAATTGAATCTTGTTAAAATTTTATTAATTGAAAAGGTGTAAATATATATTTTTGTAGTAAAGACATTATACAAAATTCTGAAATGATAAGCATATATTTCTAAGTTGAACATTATATTATTATAATTAATTTTTTCTATAATAAATAATTTTTTATATAAATAATGTTTCATAATAATTCATGTTATTCTTATCTCATTATACTAAGATAAAAGTGACTATTTTTTTGTATAATTTAGTTTTTCACTATTCACAAAAAAACTATCTAAAAAAATCTTAGAAATTAATCCTAATATAGTTTTGACATGAAAAATTAAAACATGAATCTAATTTATTAGAAAAATTTTTATAATATTTGTTAAATTATGTTTTAATAATATTATTACAAAATTTTTTGTGCATTATATTACTGTTTCTTTAACCACAAAAACATTCTTTATATAATAGAATATTTAGTGCCACATTTTTCACACCAAAAAAATTTAATCCCCAAAATTAAAACAGTATCACATCATGACCAGATTTGTGTTGTTATTAATCATATATTTTTTATGTCCGCACATTTCCTTTTATATTTTATAATTTCTTCAATGTACCTTCACCAATCAAGTCATTTGATTAAACAACACATGTTCTCTATTGTCAAAATATGGATATGATCTTCATAGAATGATAAATTCGGATCCAAATATATTTATTTATATGTGGGAACATGTTTTGGGTCTCTCATGTACTTCCTCAATAATGAGATATGTAATAAATTATGTACTTTAAAGATTCTAGGTGGAATTTCAAAATTATAAGGTACACTTTTAATATTTTAAAATTTTCAAAGGACACACTTTTCTAGGGAATTATTTTCCATTTATTTCAAAACAATATAGATACCTTCAATAGATATGCATTCATGAAGTAATAACCCCATAATTGAAATTCCATAACCTTCCTTTAGTTGTGCACATAACACTTTTCCCTTCTTTGAGATGACATGATATAGGTGTGAATTATTAATATATTTCTTATTGTATCCTATAGATTTTATAGGCCTAGAAAATTAAATTAGAAAAATAATGTCAATATGTATTCATTCAAAAAATTCTCCCAAACAATTATTCTTACTTAACCACTTGACTGCTCGAATCAGGGGTATTATTATAAGAAAATTCCACCAAATCAAAATACTGATCTTAAATAACATGAATGGCATGTTAAAAAGACCCATGCATGTCTTAAAATGTTTTAATATTTATTTTATACTATCAAAAACTATGATTAGGATTATTAGTTCCTAAATATACATCAGTTTTTTAAACCATTTAATGACTTTTATAGAATTTAAATGTATACTGTTGTCCCTGATCACATAAAATCAAATGAATCCAGCCATGAAGCCTCAAGAATTCATTAATATATAGTTAGATGAGGTGATAATGTTTTATCTCATACAATATTTTATGTAAATGTCTATAATTTGTAATAAATCAACAAAAAATATGAAATCATTATTTCTTTGAGTCTATAAAAATCCATTGAGAAATTCTATAGTAATATCTTCCCAGTTCCACACTGGAATTTGTAGAGGTTACATGAATCATTTTTTATATTTTCCCTCATGTATTAAAAATTGAAAAACAAAAAATCATTAAAAATAGTCAGAAAATTCCCATTAAATAGTATTCCACTAATTGTTTTCATCAAATTCTAGGATATTTTTGTGAAGCTAGGGTGTATAGAGAAATTCCTTCTTTGAGATTCATATAATATTTATCTTTTTATCTCAGGAACTATTGAAATAAAAAATCTATTTCGAAATTTTCATATACCATATTTATATATGAATTATAAAAACTTCCGATCATTCAAGGATTTTATTTTCTTTTGAATATTTTTTTCATTAAGATTTGAAATTTTATTTTTCTACATTAATAGTGGTTTTATAATCATTTTTAATTGATGTATTCTTCCATGTTACATAATTATTAACATATAAAAAATTAAAAAATATAATAATATTGGATACTTTCAGTCCTCATATTAGTCTAAACTCTTTGTTAATTCCAATTTAATGCATTATGCATATAATTTTCCTTCTATGGGTGGAATTTTATTGAGAAGTAATAATCCTCGAGTGCATATAAACATTTCCCTTTTCTCATTTTGAGTAATTTATTTGGGAATATGTATTTAATACTCATTGGATCCATATATATTTCAAATTCTTCCCCTTAAAAGAAATGACTTCATATCTTAAATTCATAGAATATTAAAGTCACCTCTAGATCGGGGGTTTGATAAATAGGTTGATACATTTTTAATTTCATTAGGCATGTGAATCAACAATAAAACTATGCATAAGGACACATCCAATTCCATTCCTTGATTTATCACTATTTATAAAAAATCTATTGATTCAAATTGCTAAATAAAATATTTGGGAATTAACCAATTTCTATTTAATTCATCATCACATTATTTACATTCTTATGAAAATTTTAACATAACACCTTTATGTTTCATCTTGGATGATGATTTATCTAATTAAAATGATTCTAGAATTAATTTTATATAGAAACCGGTTAATCTAAGGAAACTACATATATCAGTTATATTAATTAGAAATGTCCACTACATTACTACCCTTGTCTGTGAATGAATAATTAATATTATATCCTTAGTGATAATATATCTACGAAAATAAACATCATGATGCCAACAATTTCATTTTCTAAATTTACTATACATATCATTTCCTTTTTGATTCTTATAAATTATTCCCAATCAACTCTTATACACATCATTCATTATATATTATATTAATATATCATTGATAAATATTTTAAAGAAATTATAAATATATTCTTCAAGAACTCTATTCATCTTATCCATAAAAACAAATGGCTAATTAAACAATCCAAATAGAATTACTATAATTTCATAATGTCCATACCATGTTATAAATGACATCATTGAAATATATTCCTTATTTACTCATAGTTTATGATGCCTATAACAATGATATATATTTGAAAAATATTGATCTTCTTGAATTTGTTCAAATAATTCATACATGTGGGGCACTGGATAGTTATTAATTATTATGATAGAATTGATTTTTCTATAATAAATACACAAACTCATAGACCCCAAATTCTTCTAAACAAAAAGAATAGGGGACCTTATGGTCAAGAACTTGGGTATAAAAATCCCAAATCACACAAATCTTAGAGTTTATTCCTCATTTACATTAATTATACAACGTCCATACTATATTGTGTATTGGTATATATTTTTCATCAGGGATTCCACCAATAGAAAATTAACTTCATGCTCAGGTGGATATCTAAGTAGTTAATTAGGAAGAATATAAAGATTCTATTATATAATTGGTACATCCTATATTTTATAGATACCTTTCCCATTCATAGGTTGTTTTTAATATTCTTCTCTAATAATTTTATTAATAAGGGATGCTGGTGGTGGATCCAAACATGATTTAGATGATGTAGTCTCCCCTATGAGTACATGGGATTGCACATCTCTTTTTCATATCAAAACATCTTTCTATTCAAAATAATGTTTTTTCATATTAGTTAGAAATCCATTATATAACATGTATTTTATTAAATTCAACCATAGGTAAAAGAAATAATGTTTTAAAATAGGATATCACTATGTGTTTTAATGGGAACTTAATGGTATATATTTGATACAATAAGATATTCACGGGGATTCATGATTGGATACTCTCTTCTTATGGTGTTAGGGAAAATGTAATTTTCATGAAAAACATGATTGATATAAAAATGTATGATGAACCAGAAAAAAAAATCATTTTTTATATTTGAGGATTCAAAAAAATTACCAACCCAACATATTTAGTATCTTTGGACTCAATTGTAGTAATTATAAAATTTTTACCTTATCTCCTTGGCCTCTTCGTTAAGAATTTAATTAGATTCAAGAGATATTTGATAGGTTAATTACACATATCATTATTGATGAATAATTCTATTATAATAGTTTCCATCTTTCCATTTCAATCATGAGCCTTATAACCTCTTTTAAGCTCCTAAAACAAATTCATGTTCCCACTAAGAATGTTCCTATGTTTTTGTATCTAAATCTATTATATGTTGGAAATCCCATGTTCCTTTTCTTCTTCTTTAACACATTTATTTTTTCATAGTGCCTAGTCAACCACTTATTTTCTTGATTTCCATTTATGATAAAAATTTATATAATACGTTCTCTGTTTTGAAGGTAGTTGTTACTATATCATCATATGATGAATATTTTGACGAAACTAGTGTCTTTTTGGGAATTGTATGAATACCATAAAATAATTTGTTAATATTGATTTCTAGAAAAGATATATTTACCACATAATTCCAAGATAATATTTTAAATTTATCCATATACTTTTCAAAAGTTTATTCTTACTAATCATTAATGTGAGGGACCTCCTCCTTATTTATTCCTTTTTATCACTAAGAAATTATTTCATAATGAATATAAAGTTAAAATTTATATATTCCACAATTTATATTTGATTGACCTCCTAGTGTTTCAGATCAATGTCCATCATCAATCTGCATGTCCCTTTAGATAGTATACTACATGAATAGCCTTTTCTATTACATTTCATCCCATATCTAGATATATATTTTCTGGGGACATAATATATATTTCAAATTCCAAGGGATTAATTTTTCCATTAAAATATCGTGTCATATAGAGAATTATGTGATCCAAAATTGGTGAATTATGATCTAGAACAACAAATAACTCCATATGGGAAGGATATTTAACATAACTAGTCTTATCATACCTAATATGGCCATGGTCAACTCAATTGAAATTCCTATTATATTTTTTTCTCAGAAAGGAAATGGCCACACTAACAATGGGTATTTATTCCATTTGTTATGAAAGGAATCATCTCTGAATAGTGGAACATGTATAGTCATCTAATAATCACCATGCATATTTTAGATAAAATAAACAACCATATATAGAAACCCAAAAAAATTTTAGATAATTTTTATATATTTCTAGAGGAATAATAAATGCATAACATTATGATCAATGATATAAACATAATGGTTTTGTGTATTTGGAGAGTAGATTCATTATTATTTTATTTCAGTAAATTATTCATAATCTCTCTTAAAGTTATACAAAACTTGTACTATTCTTGATATACCCTACTTAAACAATTTATATATATCCGAGGTAAAAAATATATAAGAATGGGTAAGCTCAAATACTTAGTAAGGTTAAACAAAGGAGATATGCATGGTCACTAAAATATAACATGAGAAGGAGTGTATGAGAATATGAGATTTAAATTAGAAAACCATACCAAAAATATCGCTGATCATAATATTGAATCATGGGAAAATCATGGTATTTTATAAGACAACATTAATAAAATAATAGACAATCCTGTGATGTGATAACATATAATTTTCTTAAGACCTATTTTTGTAGAATAATAATAATTCTAGAAAATAAATTCATCAATCACAGATAAGTAAAAAGAGTGTCCAACTAAATAAGGATCACTTCCTGTTCCATCATATCCTCAGTCAAGGATCACTCTCGATACTATCATAGTGAACATATCCTTTTACTAAACAAGTTTTCTCCCCATTCTAGTTCTTATTATCTAATATGATAGAAATATATTCCGAATTCATTGGTGGTTTAAATAATTCTAGTCCCAATGATCACATAATTAATATCACATAAACTTGTTCCATATGATCATCGAACATTCCTCATATAATAATCCATGAAAACTAAATGATCTTTATAAATATTTCATCATTAAATCCTAGAGTACCCTGTATAAATGAAATGAGAATCATCAAGGTTTCCTAAAAACCTAAATAACCTATGATAATGAAATGATTTTATTGAATCATCATCTTATCAATCCATATAAATAATAAAAATGGATGGTATCATTAGATCATGTCCCCAATAAATATATTATTACATCAACAGATGTCACATCATATGAAAATATATTTAAAATTTATGTAGAAAATTTATTGATAAAAATAACATATTCATTTTTAAATATTTTATTTAAAAAATTACACATTCCAAAATTTAAACAAAATAATTTTATATTAAAATAAAAATTAAAAAATATTAACAAATCATTAAAACATTTAGGGTTCATGATGGGAATAATTCCACTCTTTTTGTGTACGTTAAAACAAATATTTCTTCTATATATTTGGTAAAACATCAAAAGTACCACATATAGAAAAAATAAAAATTGATTCCTTTTAAACCATTTTATAAAAAATTAAAAAACATGTAAGAAGGAATTTTAAAAAATAATATAAGAATATTAAAAATATTCCTTAAAATATTTTCTGATAACATAATCATGGAAGAAGACATATTTTTTTATCGATGAGAGAAATTTATTTGTATTTCCTTAGAAATACCTCTTTAGTCTCTTGAGTAATTATAGGGAGTGAAATAAATTTAAAAAATATAATCCACATAAATTAAAATTTTATATTAAACCTATCGATATTCATTAGAGTTAGATCATGAAATTTCATCATTGTAAAATTAATCATAAAAAATCCTTATAAGTGATGATATTTTAGTATAATTCCATTACCATATTGATAACATTTGAATCATAAGATCCATGATACAATTAAGCTTATATGGATATGTATATTGAAATAAATTTCAACATAATAACAATAAAATACAATTATTGATGTTATGTACACAACATAAAGAAAAAAGTGGTTTATAATTCTGTCTTACAGAACTAAAAGTGAGATGTAAATCCCTTACATCTTATTTTGACATTCTCTGAAAGCACTCCATCCCATTATCTTAGCCATTTAAATATATTATAATTATAAAATAAAGTATTTTTAATACATTTAATTTAATACATGGTCCTATTACAATATTTCATCACCCATTTATTGTAACATCCCAAGTAAGTAATGAATAATAGATATTTTTATCTATGTCTATTAATTATTAAGATAGTGTTATAGAGGCTTAAAATAAAAATAAATACAATCTTATGCATGGAATACACTAATATTCTTAAAAGATTGTTTTACTGCCTTTTGATGGCAAACCATTTTTGAATATATATTTTGACAATTTTATAAACTATGTTTGTCAAAATAAACTTATTCTTTATGATTGGGACATCAAAATTTACCTTGTGTGAATTTTTGGTATTTTTCTGACAATGTTCATTTTTAATGAATAGTGAAAAATACTGCATTTTACATCAAAACTGCTTTTTAACCTAATTTATTTATATAATTAGATTATGTTTTGAATTGGTTTTGAAGTGAAATTAGAATATATTTTTACAATTTTATCCAATGGTGGTCATTGGAATCAATTTCACTTTGAAATTAGACTTAAACTGGTGTCAATCTTTTGATACTTATTGTTTTATAAAAACATGCTTTTTTCTCTGACAGCGGGAATTAATTATTAAATTAATTAATGTGACTTATATGATTTGAATTTTGTAAAATAGACTTCATTTTTTAATTCGGAATATCAAATATAGCTTAGGGTGAATTTTTGGTAATTTTCTGAAAAACTTCAATTTTTGATGAATAGTGAAACCACTAAGTGTTAATCAAGAAAAATGAGTATTAGTTAAATAAAAGCTTACCACTAATGTGTATTGAATTTTGAAAATCCTACATACATGGTTGTCATTAAGAAGTAAAATTTGGTTCAATGAGATTAAAATAATTTTTTGGTGAATAGTAACTTATTAAGTTTTTAATCGCGATTAGTGTTAATTAGTGTAGTTTAAGGTATAAATAATGCTTTAATAATATGAAATGACCTAGACACATGTCCCAACATTATTGGTTGTGTCATGGCCGACCAGTACAAGACATGGGTCAACTTGGGGACCCCATGGAGACATTTTGGTTGGGAAATGACATAAATAACTTTTTATTTAATGTAAAAGTAAAAATGACAAAAACATAATACATTTTACGAAAACAATTTTTACATGGGGTTATAAAGATCATATATTTCATTATAAATAGTCATTTTAAATCTAAAAATATTTCCTACGTCATAGTATTTTTTTTATTTTTATATATTAAATAAATTAAATTATTTATGACATAATAATGATGTAGTGATGACATCATTATTTGACGATTTAAATAAAATGGAAAGATAATGTAAACTCTATGAACTACACATGGAAAAAACCAATTGGATTAGTGGATTGCGAACCCTTATCACCTTATCCATGAATTATATTAATGTGGGACCTTTTAAAACCGAAACACATTTTCAAATAAATTAATATTTCTTTACTTTCCAAAAGTGCCCCTCCTCTCCTCTTATAAAAGGCCCCCACCTATACCTCATTTCACACACTTCTCAAGCCTTTGGCTCGGCCAACCCCTGCACATTTACTCTCTCCACTTCCCTCTCCTCATCCTAGAGGATTCCCTTTGGGCATAATCCTTTCAAAGGAAGCCTTTAGGCTCAAATCAAAAGGAGTTACACTTTTAAAGGTAATTCATTCTCCCATGTTCATTTGTTTTATTTTGGTTCTCCAACCCCCTAAACTCTTTTTATTTACTTATTTTGTAACAACACAAGTATCTTAAATATACTAGGATGTTGTTATAATATTTATTTGAGCTACACTCTCACACAACTACATCAAATGGTTAAAGAACCTATGGTTTCCGTGGATGGCGAGATTATGCCTCCCGAAGCGACGATTGTTCAATAATCATTTAACACCTTCAAAGGTGGCCATTATGATGTCACTATTTTTATATATGATATATAATATGTTTATGTTTTCCTTAATCTTATGTTTTTTTCATTTTGGGCATACCTTTATGGTTTCCATTATGGGTAAACACGATATCTTCATTTTAGGAAGTGTGGACTACCGCCCCCTGAAAGTGATTTGATTCGTTAATACCATATGTGGGATGTGTAAAGGATAAAGTTAATGATATTATATATTTTATTATACTGGAATTATAATATACTCTTATATCATTATGATACCATTCCAGAAAATGTGAAATAGAAATGGAAGTAGCGTTCATGCGTACGTACGACTTACCGTCTCCATGAACGGTGCATTTCATTTCTTACCTCTTAAGGTGATGTAATATTATAAATACATGTATATGATGAATATATATGATATATATGTTATACAAATCATTAATATCATTCTGGATATAACGAAAATGTGACCAAATTAACAACATGTAAGTGTAAGAAGTCTATTTTTGACTTAAGAACCAAATACCGACAAAATGAACATTATTAATTTAAATGATTACATGATGTTCATAACATGGTATAAAAGGAATAATGAACTTGAAAAAGATTCTTAAGCGAGTAGAGATTAACTCAAGTTTATTATTCATGAGATTAAAGAACGGTCGGGTCAAGTCGGATACGAGGTATGGGACTTCGTCTCAATCTCCTTTCGTTGAGGCATATTTTATTTTATACACAACTTTCTTTTATATGGTGTATAAACCCCTTTGACTTTTACGTTTATTAAAAAGGAATATATTTTATACGAAGCGTTTACAAAATGACAAAAGGGAATGTTTTTGTCGTACGTATGTGGCGACAATGACTTCTCCGCCGTCGTGACCGTTATTTGAGTTTCGGCTTCCTCTACAACCCTTACATTCTTTTTAAAAGAAAAATAAATACCATGTTTTACTTTTCTTTTATTTTGGTATTGAAAATGGTTTTCATAATGTTTTTATATCAATTTTTGTATTGATATCTTGTGATTGAAATGTGGAAATTTTATGTTTTCTTTATGCATTTTTTATGTGATATGATTATGTAATGGTACTTGGGCATTATTATGAAGACGGGTGGTTCCGTGATAAACTAAGGGCGGGTGAGCCCGTTATAGCTCTCCAATGCATTGGGTAACGCGAAGGAGTGAAACGTTAAGGTTTCTCCGAAGAGATTTAGGGAATATACTTTGATGGGTATTCCAAACCTAACCAAGAGGGTTACTCCCTACGTAAGAATGTTAAGAATGCCTCAATTTACCTTTATGTCTTATGATTTCAATGATTTATTCATGATTTTATGAGGTATGTTAAAGTGCCTATGTTTTATGGGTAATGTATGATTTCATTCTTATGTATATATGAACTCATGTTTCCTTTCCATTTTTTTTATAACCCATACTGAGTTTTTATGCTCATCCCAAGTTTTTGAAATGTTTTTCACAGGTCAAGGGAAAGGTACATGATAAGATGATAGAGTCAAGGATGTGTCAAGAAATAATCCATGTTTTATTTTAAATGTGTTTCCATTGATGGGAATGAAGAATACTATCTTTATGTAACCACTTTGTTTATATGTGGAATGTAATGCAAGTTTTATGATCTAATTCTCTAAAACTCTAAACCCGAAAAGATCCACAATGTGTAATCTTGTAATAACTCAAGATAAAGTAAGGTTTAAGGATGGGGCCTTATAGTTGGTATCAGAGGTCAGTTTAGATAACTTTAGGAGTTAGAATTCTATTAAATGATTATCCAATTTTTTTTTTTGAAATGATATAGCATTTAAAGATTACCATGTTGCTTCATCTAAGACATGTTTTTTCAGAATGGTTTTCCACAGAGGAAATAGGGAAGCAGTGCTAGGAAGGCATACAGAAGGAAATAACCTTCCGAATCAGCATCCAGAAATGGTCGGAATTGGAACTGAACAGTTTGTTGCAGTAATGGCGCAGTTGACTCAAGCGATAAATGGCGGTGGTATCCATACATGTGATCAGCCAGACCAACCGCAGAGGAACATGTCAGTGGTGGAACATTTCATGAGGCAACATCCACCATCATTCAAAGGATCATCTGACCCTGTGCTAGCTGAAGGGTGGATTAAAGCACTGGAGAAGATTTTTGATGTCATGGGGTGTTCAGACAATCAAAAGGTTAGTCTTGTTATTTACCGTTTGGAGGGTGAAGGAGATCAGTGGTGGTCTATGGTTAAAAATATCAGGGACGCCGATGAGATTGATGCTCTTGACGTGGATGAATTCAAAGGTATGTTTCTTGAGAAGTATTTTCCTAAGGCTGTTCGACTTAGGATGGAAAAGCAATTCTTGGAATTGAGGCAAGAGGAAGACTCAATGGCTGCCTATGAAGAAAGGTTCACTCGATTGGCAAGGTGTGCTCTAAATTTTATCTGGGACCTTGATAGTAAAATCAATCGTTTTTACTCAGGATTAAAGCCAAAATATCGAAGGGAATTAGCTTCTCGTGAGTTTAAAATTTATGAAAAGCTTGTTCGATGTGCTGAGAAGGTGGAAATGGAGTTTGCTGATGACCAAGTTTTCTATAACAACCAGAAAAAGAAGAGATCGAGGTGGTAGGAGAAAGGCAAGAATTCTTCAAAAAAGACTGATGGTAAGAGAACTAAGTTTCCAGATTGTGATAAATGTGGAAAAAGGCATGCTGGGGAATGTCTTCTGAATTCTGGGATGTGCTACCGATGTGGTAAGATGGGACATAAGGCTCGTGATTGCACTGAAAAGGATCAAGGTGAAGGTAAGAACAAATTTGATTTACAGTTAGTGAAATGTTATAAGTGAAATGAGATGGGTCACTATGAAAACGAGTGTCCGACAAGGAGCTTGAGTGATGGGAAGTAGTTAGACTACAAGCAGAAAGGGGTGGTGAAATCCTTTGCAACTACTTCAGCAGATGTCGGGCCATCAAATGAAGTTGTATCATGTACTTTGTTTGTTTTTTCAGATTATGCCAGTGTGTTGTTTGATTCGGGGTCTACACATTCTTTCATCTCTGAAACCTTTTCTAGTAAAATGGGAATACCATCTCAAGAAATGACTCCTGAACTTTTGGTAAAAACACCTGGGGGGAATGTTGAGGCAAAAAGAATTTATAAGAATCTTCATATCCTTATATGTGGAAAGAACATACTTGCAAACCTTATTGTTCTACTTCTAGTAGAGTTTGATGTTATCCTGGGTATGGATTGTCTCTCTATTTACCATAATAAGATTGACTGTAGAGCTAAAGAAGTTTCTTTTTAGAAAGACTTTCAGTTTGTTTACAAGAATGAACCCTTACTTTTGATAACATATCAAGAGGCCAAGAAACTTGTAAAAGATGGAAATGAATTTTACCTTGCACACATCATTGAAAATAAAGGAACTGTTCAGATTAATGATGTGCCAGTGGTAAATGAGTATCCTGATGTTTTTTCTGATGAGTTGCCTGGAATAATACCAGATCGGGAAGTTGAGTTTACTATTGACTTAGTTCATGATGCTAAGCCAATTTCAAAACCCCCTTATCGAATGGAAAAAATTGAACTTTTAGAGTTGAAGGAACAATTGCAAGATTTATTAGAGAAAGGTTTCATTAGACCTAGCACATCACCATGGGGTGCTTATGTTTTATTTGTTAAAAAGAAAGATGGTTCTATGAGACATTGCATTGATTATAGAGCCTTGAATAATATCACTGTTATGAACAAATATCCTTTGCCTCATATCGATGATTTGTTTGATCAGCTCTAGGGAGCTCAGTTTTTTTCAAAGATTGACTTGAGATCGGGGTACCATCAGCTGAAGTTAAAGGAGGCAGATATTCCGAAAACCACGTTCCGTACGAGATATGGCCATTATGAATTTGTAGTAATGCCTTTTGGGCTAACCAATGCACCTGCTGTATTCATAGACTTAATGAATAGAATTTTCCATGAGTTCTTGGATAAGTTTGTGGTGGTTTTCATTGATGATATTTTGGTGTTTTCTAAAAGTAAAGAGGAGCATCAAAAACATTTAAGGGTTATCTTGCAAACCTTAAAAGAAAAGAAACTGTATGGGAAATTCAGCAAGTGTGAGTTTTGGATGCAACAAATTTCTTTCCTTGGTCACATTGTTTCTAAAGATGGAATAACTGTTGATCCTGCAAAAACAAAATTTGTGGAATAATGTCCAAGACCCACAAATGTAACCGAGATTCGTAGATTCCTTGGTTTGGCGGGCTATTACCAAAGGTTTGTTAGAAATTTTTCACGGTTATCTAGTCCAATGACTAAGCTAACTCAGAAGGGTGTTAAGTTTATCTGGACAAAATAATGTGATGACTGTTTTCAGGAATTTAAAAGAAGATTGGTGAATGCTTCAGTTTTGGCACTACCTTCTAGGAATGGTGAGTTTGTTATATACAGTGATGCTTCATTGAAAGGACTTGGTTGCGTCCTAATGCAGAATGATCAGGTAATTGCTTATGCTTCACGACAGTTGAAAACTCATGAGGTAAATTACCCTACACATGATTTGGAACTAGCTACTATTGTTTTTGCTTTAAAAATTTGGAGGCATCATTTTTATGGAGTAAAGTGTGAAATATATACCGATCACAAATGTTTAACGTATATATTCACTCAGAAAGAGTTAAACATGAGAAAAAGGAGATGGCTGGAATTAATCAAGGATTATGATTGTACAATTCATTACCATCCGGGAAAAGCAAATAAAGTGGATGATGCTTTGAGTCGAAAAAGTAATGCTTCATTAACAATGTTGAATTTGGAACGTGATCCTTTGGTTAAGGATTTGATGAACTTTGGAATAGAAGTTGTTGGTGCAGGAAGTCCTTCTGTTTTGTTTCAGGTATCAGTGAGATCATCCCTATCATATAGAATCAAGCAAGCACAGAAGCAAGATAGTGAGTTGCAGAAAAAGGTAGAGCTGGTTCAGAAAGGTAAGTTTCCTGAATTCAACATTGATAATGATTGCATTTTGATATTTGGGAAGAGATTGTGTGTGCCTTGTGATTCACAGTTGAAGAGAGAGTTGTTATGTGAAGCTCATAGTTCTCCGTTTTCAGTTCATCCGGGCAGTACTAAGATGTATAGAGATCTGCGGGAGTATTACTGGTGGGATGGAATGAAAAGAGATATTGCTGATTTTACTGTGAAGTGTTTGACTTGTTAGCAGGTTAAAGCAGAGCGGAAGTTACCGAAAGGGATGCTTCAGCCTTTACCAGTGCCAGAGTGGAAATGGGAGAATATATCCATGGACTTTTTTGTTGGATTACCGAAGACTTCTCGAGGTAATAATGCAATCTGGGTTATTGTTGATCGCTTGACCAAATCTGCTCATTTCCTTGCTATACGAGATACTTTCTCTCTTGATCAACATTCCCGTTTGTATCTTAAAGAGATAGTCATGTTACATGGAGTTCCTCTCTCCATTGTATCGGATCGTGATCCTAGGTTTACTTCTAACTTTTGGAAAGGCCTTCAGAAGTCGTTGGGTACTGAATTAAATTTTAGTACTGTTTTTCATCCTCAATCAGATGGGCAGTCAAAACGAACAATTCAAACATTGGAGGATATGCTACGAGCTTGTTCTATGGATTATCAGGGAAGTTGGGACCAATATATTTCTTTGGTTGAGTTTTCATATAATAAAAGTTTTCATTCCAGTATACAGATGGCACCATTTCAGGCATTATATGGGAAGCGGTGTCGAACTCCAGCTTTCTGGGATGAAGTGGGTGAAAGGAAGTTGATGGGACCAGAATTGGTAGAAGAGATGGCAGAAAAAGTTCAGCTGATTCAGAAACACATGAGAACAGCTCAGAGCAGGCAGAAGAGTTATGCGGATAACCGGAGGAAGGATCTATCTTTCGAGGTAGGTGATCATGTTTTTCTCAAGGTTTCTCCTTGGAAAAGTGTGATGAGATTTGGTAAGAAAGGAAAGTTGAGTCTAAGGTTCATTGGACCATACGAAATTCTAGAGAGAGTTGGATCAGTTGCATACCGAGTGGATTTACATCCGAGTTTATCTCAGGTACACAATGTTTTTCACATTTCGATGTTGAGAAAGTATATGCCAGATCCATCTCATGTTTTGAGTCCAGAGGTAGTTCACCTGGAAGAGAACCTATCTTATGAGGAACAACCGGTCCAGATTCTTGACCACAGGGAGAAATTGTTACGGAATAAGGTGATTCACCAGGTTAAGGTTTTGTGGAAAACCCACATGATTGAAGAGGCAACATGGGAATCTGAAAATGCAATGAGGGATAAGTACCCCCATTTATTCGATAAGTAAATAAATTGCGGGGACGCAATTTTCTAAAGGGGGTTTAGGATGTAACATCCCAAGTAAGTAATGAATTATAGATATTTTTATCTATGTCTATTAATGATTAAGATAGTGTTATAGAGGCTTAAAATGAAAATAAATACAATCTTATGCATGGAATACACTAATATTCTTAAAAGATTGTTTTACTACCTTTTGATGGCAAACCATTTTTGAATCTATATTTTGACAATTTTATAAACTATTTTTGTAAAAATAAACTTATTCTTTATTATTGGGACATCAAAATTTACCTTGTGTGAATTTTTGGTATTTTTCTGACAATGTTCATTTTTTAATGAATAGTCAAAAATACTGCATTTTACATCAAAACTGCTTTTTAACCTAATTTATTTATATGATTAGATTATGTTTTTAATTGGTTTTGAAGTGAAATTAGAATATATTTTTACCATTTTATCCAATGG
Organism: Viscum album; assembly: GCA_963277665.1. Taxonomy (NCBI): domain Eukaryota; kingdom Viridiplantae; phylum Streptophyta; class Magnoliopsida; order Santalales; family Viscaceae; genus Viscum; species Viscum album. Next base: position 5,205,544 of record OY728136.1, read on the forward strand.
TGGTCTTTGGAATCAATTTCACTTTGAAATTAGAATTAAACTGGTGTCAATCTTTTGATACTTATTGTTTTGTAAAAACACGTTTTTTGCTCTGGCAGCGGGAATTAATTATTAAATTAATTAATGTGACTTATATGATTTGAATTTTGTAAAATAGACTTCATTTTTGAATTCGGAATATCAAATATAGCTTAGGGTTAATTTTTGGTAATTTTATGAAAAACTTCAATTTTTGATGAATAGTGAAACCACTAAGTGGTAATCAAGAAAACTGATTTTTTAGTTAAATAAAAGGTTACCACTAATGTGTATTGAATTTTGAAAATCCAACATACATGGTTGTCATTAAGAAGTAAAATGTGGTTCAATGAGATTAAAATAATATTTTGGTGAATAGTAACTTATTAAGTTTTTAATCGCGATTAGTGGTAATTAGTGTAGTTTAAGGTATAAATAATGCTTTAATAATATGAAATGACCTAGAAACATGTCCCAACCATATTGGTTGTGTCATGGCCGACCAAGACAAGCCATGGGTCAACATGGGGACCCCATGGAGACATTTTGGTTGGGAAATGACATAAATAACCTTTTATTTAATGTAAAAGTAAAAATGACACAAACATAATACGTTTTACGAAAACAATTTTTACATGGGGTTATAAAGATCATATATTTGATTATAATTAGTCATTGGAAATCTAAAAAGATTTCCAACATCATAGTATTTTTTTATGATTTTTAGACATTAAATAAATTAAATTATTTATGACATAATAATGATGCAGCGATGACATCATTATTTGACGATTTAAATAAAATGGAAAGATAATGTAAAATCTATGAACTAAACATGGGAAAAACCAATTGTATTAGTGTATTTAGAACCCTTATCACCTTATACATGACTTATATCAATGTTGGACCTTTTAAAACCGAAACAAATTTTCAAATAAATTAATATATGTTTACTTTCCAAAACTGCCCCTCCTCTCCTCTTATAAAAGGCCCTCAACTCTACCTCATTTCACACACTTCTCAAGCCTTTTGCTCGGCCAACCCCTGCCCATTTACTCTCTCCACTTCCCTCTCCTCATCCTAGAGGATTCCCTTTGGGCAGAATCCCTTCAAAGGAAGCCTTTAGGCTCAAATCAAAAGGAGTTACACTTTTAAAGGTAATTCATTCTCTCATGTTCATTTGTTTTATTTTGCTTCTCCAACCCCCTAAACTCTTTTTATTTACTTATTTTGTAACAAAACCAGTATATTCAATATAGTAGGATGTTTTTATAATATTTATTTGAGCTACACTCTCACACAACTACATCAAATGGTTAAAGAACATACGGTTTCCGTGGATGGCCAAATTCTGCCTCCCGAAACGATGATTGTTCAATACTCATTTAACACCTTCAAAGGTGGAAATTATGATGTAACTATTTTTATATATGATATATAATATGTTTATGTTTTCCTTAAGCTTCTGTTTTTTTCATTTTGGGCATACCTTTATGGTTTCCATTATGGGTAAACACGATATCTTCATTTTAGGAAGTGCGGACTACCGCCCCTGAAAGTGATTTGATTCGTTAATACCATATGTGGGATGTGTAAAGGATAAAATTAATGATATTATATATCTTATTATACTGTAATTATAATATACTCTTATATCATTATGATTCCATTCCAGAAAATATGAAATAGAAATGGAAGTAGCGTTCATCCGTACGTACGGCTTACCGTCTCCATGAACGGTGCATTTCATTTCTTACCTCTAAATGTGATGTAATATTATAAATACATGTATATGATGAATATATATGATATATATGTTATCCAAATCATTAATATCATTCTGGATATAATGAACCTATGACAAAATTAACAACATGTAAGTGTAAGAAGTCTATTTTTGACTTAAGAACCAAATACCGACAAAATGAACATTATTAACTTAAATGATTACATGATGTTAATAACATGGTATAAAAGGAATAATGAACATGAAAAAGATTCTTAAGAAAGTATAGATTAACTCAAGTTTATTATTCAGGAGATTAAAGAACAGTCAGGTCAAGTCGGATACGAGGTATGGGACTTCGTCTCAATCTCCTTTCGTTGAGGCATATTTTATTTTATACACAACTTTATTTTATACGGTGTGTAAACCCCTTTGACTTTTACGTTTATTAAAAAGGAATATTTTTTATACGAAGCGTTTACTAAACGAAAAAAGGGAATGTTTTTGTCGTACGTATGCGGCGACAACGACTCCTCCACCGTCGTGACCGTTATTTGAGTTTCAGCTTCCTCTACAAGCCATACATTCTTTTTAAAAGAAAAATAAATACCATGTTTTACTTTTCTTTTATTTTGGTATTGAAAATGGTTTTCATAATGTTTTTATATCAATGTGTTGTATTGATATCTTGTGATTGAAATGTGGAAATTTTATGTTTCCTTTATGCATGTTTTATGTGATACGATTATGTTATGGTACTTGGGCATTATTATGAAGGCGGGTGGTTCCGTGATAAACTAAGGGCGGGTGAGCCCGTTATAGCTCTCCAATGCATTGGGTAACGTGAAGGAGTGAAACGTTAAGGTTTCTCCGAAGAGATTTAGGGAATATACTGTGACGGGTATTCCAAACGTAACCAAGAGGGTTACTCCCTACATAAGAATGTTATGAATGCCTCAAGTTACCTTTATGTCTTATGATTTCTATGATTTATTCATGATTTAATGAGGTATGTTAAAGTGCCTATGTTTTATGGGTAAAGTATGATTTCATTCTTATGTATATATGAACTCATGATTCCTTTCCATGTTTTTTTTATAACCCATACTGAGTTTTTATGCTCATCACAAGTTTTTGAAATGTTTTTCACAGGTCAAGGGAAAGGTACATGATAAGATGATAGAGTCAAGGATGTGTCAAGAAATAATCTATGTTTTATTTTAAATGTGTTTCCATTGATGTGAATGAAGAATACTATCTTTATGTAACCACTTTGTTTATATGTGGAATGTAATGCATGTTTTATGATCTAATTCTCTAAAACTCTAAACCTGAAAAGATCCTCAATGTGTAATCTTGTAATAACTCAAGATTAAGTAATGTTTAAGGCTGGGGCCTTATATTTATAAAGAATTCCTTGTTAAAATTTTCATTACCGGTTGTTATCTATTTTATTTTTCATTGAAGTTTAATTTTATAGAGTTATAGTTCATAAAAATTGATTAGGATTACATATTCTAATTGATTTTATTGATGATAAAAATATCATATATAATCATTATATATATATTTATGGTCTTCCATAAATTTTACATATAGAAAAATTAATTTCACCTTTCATGGAGATGGTAGGTCGTGAATGCACATAAACACCTTATCATTTTTTTGATGGATGGAACTAAAGACATGTAAATAAAAATTCACCATAAAATTATAATATTAATATTATAATTAAAAAATATTATTTATTAAATTAATAATTATAACCAACCATGATTTTTTTATGAAAAATGAATACACCACAACATGTATACATTTTTCCGTATATATGAACAATAAATGTTTAAACTTTTTGTAGGAAGAAAATAAATTAGAAATTGTTTGAAACATCATATGAATAAAAATTAAATATATTAAATATAATTAATTAATTAATTTAAAATTGATACAATCTATTTAGATGAGGTAGAGGAAGAAACAAAATTGAAAACATTCAGTTAAGAGTCATAACTATTCGTAAAAAAACCTCATTTGTCATAGACATTTAACCCAGAATAAATAGAGTTTTAAAAACACTATAAGATATAGTATGTGGTTCAATAAAATAGGATGATATTATGTTAATTATTGGAAAATATAGGTTGCTCAAAATGGTTAATAAGGATGGAGAGGAGGTGACCTTTTATATGTGTGATAATGGGCACTCTTGGTATTATATAATGTATCAAATTAACATAATTTAATTTTCTTATAAAATGGATTAAATTTATATAATTCAATGATAATAGTATAATGCTTTTAAATCCCCTAATAATTTTTTTTACCAATATAACTTATTTTTTAAATCCTTATCTCTTTTTTTGAACCCTCATCAATAAATTTGATAATTACCATTATATCAATATTTTTTACACTTTAGGGGACATGAAAGTTATAATAAATGGGAAATTGACCCATGAATGGACCATGGATGAAATTTAAAATCATATATCATTAAATTTCATGAATTTAGTATTTTTATTAATTTTAAATTATTTATTAAAATATTTATTATTATAAATGATCATTAATGTTATTTTTGGAAATACATGAAATAATATAATATAATATATTTCTAAATTATTTCATGTTGTTAAAAATGAGTTTTCCATGAATACAAAGAATATATACTCCTAATAAAATCATATAACAATATTTTTACATGTTTAGATATTTTTTTAAAAAATTAATGTTTTGTTTAACACCTTGGTTAACGAATTCTAACATTAGAAGTGGTAATGAATGTTTCAATATTAAAGGGTAATAATTTCATTTGTTAGATGAATCTTGACTTATAAATTGTAAAAATATTATGTTTTAAACCATTTCTCATACAAATTTTCATCTATAAATATATTATATTTTTAAATAATTAATAAAATATATTTAACAAAAAATAATATTAATGCAATTTTATGAACAAATCAAATTATTTCAATTTTTAAAAAAATTAAATAAGGTTTAATTAATATATGAAACATTAAAAAAATCTATAATATGTTTAGTAAATCTTGAAAACTGATGGGACACTTTAAATCCCCAAAATAAAATTAATTTTATATTTGTTAAAATCTTTTACTTGGTTGTTTATTTCTTTAAAAAGAATTAATTTTGGGATAAGTAATAAATTAAGGTAATTATTTAATCCCAAAAAATTAAGAATAAATTAACATGAAAAAATCAATAATATTTTAAAAAAATTATAAACCACCATAAGTTTTTTTATCCCTATCCCAAAATAATATAAATATTAATAAAAGAATGTAACATTTTTAAATATAACATTAACTTAAATAGTATACATGTCAAAATCGAGTTTTAATAAGGAAATATCATTTTTTTTAAATTTTGAAGGTCATGGATGAAATATACTCATTAAATGAAATAAGGGAATGTTTTTGAATGAACATTAAGCCTCATGATATTATTTTTAACCCTAATTAATCTATTTCTACCACAATTATGTTAATAAAAATTTATTATTACCAATAAAAAAGGCAGTTGTTTACAAATTTTGGAACTCCTGATTGAAAATATTGAATCGATTTGTTATTATTTTATTTATTTTAGTGGTTGAAATTTATTTATTATAAGGGAAAAATACAATTAAAAAATATTTTTTTTTCGGAAATTTTTTTTATGTATAAAAAATATTATATTATCAATTTTAGCATAGGATTTATTCTATAAAATTTAATTATATTATTTATAATACAAGAGAAATAATGTTACTTTGAAACAATTTCAAAATAAAATTATTCCTTCTAAATGTTTGTAACAAATTTAATATTTTCAATAATAATTAGTATTTTTAAATATTCACTGGAAAATAATTGTTTTTAGAAAAATCAAAAAAATTAAACATAAGAGAATTTTGATATGATTATTTTGATATTATATTTTTTATATACACATTTTTAATGATGTGTAAATAAATTATAAATTTCACTAAAAAAGTAATAAATACAATTTTTCTAAGAAAATTAATTTTAAAGAATGAAATTAATTTACCAAAAAATGAGTTCTTATTATATTAGAATTTATAAACAATTTTATTCAATTAGACATTTATATATAATTCACAATTTAGTTACTTATATTCATAAATGGGGATTCAACTACTATGCTAAAATAGTCACTAAACATTAATATTTAATGGTTTATTCAATCTAAATGTTGATTTTTCTATACAATATCATACATAATGTTCTTTTAAATAATATAGATGTTACGCCCTCTAATAGTAAAATTTAAAAAATACCCTAGGGTGTTATATTAATTCTCATGTTATTTATGTTTATTTAAAATGTACTTCCCAAGGTTTCTTTTAATTTTATTTTCTAATATCGACAATCACATCTTGACTCTAGAAACCAATAAACAGTGTTTACATTATAACATTGGTACATGATACATGGTATCTAAACATGCATGATCTATTAGTTTAGTACTATTAGAAAACTAGATAAATATATTATTCCTATCTTATATAGTAAATATAAAAAACAAAACATAAAAAAATTAGTGTATGATGGAACACACACCAAATATCCTTCTTTATATCTAAGAAAAAGGAAAACAAATAACCCGTCAGATCAGATGATCAATAAGAGTTATATATAATAGAATCTATCATGAGTAAATAAGTGATAATCAATATGGTTGAGTGGATAAAAATATAACATACAATTCAATTAATAATTTTAGTTCAATTATATCTATGTATAAAATCAACCAATAAAAGACATTAATATTGGAAAAAACAATTCTTGATAAGGAAATTTAAATTTATTTACTTTCCTATACTCTCCATTATGGCCTCAACCATGTTTCATGAATCATACAATAAAGGAATCTCAAACAAGATATCATTCTTAATAATTTGGTAGGTTTAAATAAAACACCAATGTAATATGGAATTCATAATATTTTGTTTTATGAGACCCATTGATTGATAAAGGGTTTTTCAATATCTAGGTCCCACCCACCACTTTTAAGTCTAATGAATTTATCATATTATTAATAATCAGTACATTTCGTTATAAAAAAATCTTATAAGACAACAATTATCTTATTAAAATATTCCTTTAACTAATATTATATATAGAAATGGTAAGTTGTTGAAAAATAATTAATTTAATTGAAATTGTTATAAATTCATCAACGATATTAAAATATGTACATTAAGTAGAAAAATATTGTTATGTTAATAATGGATGTGATAGAGATAATCATCACAAGAAAGTTAAAGATCTCTAAACATGGCATAATCCATTATCATTAAAAGATGGTAAAAGAAAATCGATTCACCATAAATTATGGCTATTTAGTAAAATCAAGCCATTTCAAATAAAAATATTTTCAACCAATTAAATATAACCGTCATTTATATTAATGTATGAAAAGAGTGGAAAATCACCTTTTGAAATTATTTTATTTATTTTAAGGAAATAAAATCTTTTTCTTTTGATATCATTTTAAATAAAATGTAAAAAATTAGAAAATTAATTTATTATAGAATATCTTTGGAGACTTGTAAAGGTTGACCCCAATCAAATTGGATTTATGAATACATGATAATATGTTCATGTTCTTTGTTTTAAAACAAATATTTAATTACCGCATTTAGTAAAAAGTATGTCATTTTTTGAAATTAAAAGAAGACTCATCTTAAAAATATTTTTCGAAATTAAATCATGGTAAAAATGAACATAATAAATCTCTACATAATATTAAAAAATCCTGATTTTTAATGAATATATAGACATGGAAAGAATAGTGTTGGAAGGAAATCACCAGAACAATATTTTAAAATGAATATCCATTGCCTGAAACTTACATATTGATTCTAGATCAAACTAGAGATAAAATGAAAAATAAATATGCGAACCCAAAAATTATTTATCTTAGAAAAAATTATGTTGGGAATATAATATTATAATAATATAATTTTTCCGAAAGAAAATGGAAAATAAAAGACCCAAAATAATATAAGATTATAAAATAAATCCATCATATTAGGTCTCTTCATAATCATACGTTTTTTTGAAATTTTTTATAATTAATTACAGTTTTATATATACTTTATTAATGAATTGTTTTACTTATATTCATTTTATTGAGGTTCATTTATAATCATTTTAAATATATTAATTGATTAATTCATTCTTATGTCAACTACATTAATTTTGTTTAGTCAATTTCTCCAAAGTTACAATAGTACATTGTTTATGGATATAGGAGTTATAAAATAGATCTACTCTATCTTGAATTTTATTAATGTCATGAATATATTTCATATTAATTATATGAAATTTTTATAAACATCTATTCATAGAGGTAATATAATAATGAATTACATCTCTTCATGGAGGTGGTGGTCAACACAAACGCATGAGCGGCGTTATCAATATGAAACAGATCGGAAGGTAACAAGGGAGAGGGGAAGTATTTGTATAATCATAATTATTTCATAATTATCTTATATATTACATTAACTCCTCATTTTTAACCATACAAGAAATCTGATGATGAAAAATGAAATACAATGTGTAACATCCCAGTTCCAGAAGCCACCTAGAGGCACCCTGTACCTGGTTGGTCACATTGCCTCATGTGCATTTCCCTGAACACCAGAGGCTATCGACTAGCAGTGAGGGCCTTGGGTGTGATAGTGGGGAAACTATGCCATCAATGGTAGTGTAACACAGGGGAAGAGAAAAAATATATACAATACTGTAAGCAGTATATATCCAAAAACAACAAACAGCAGAAGACTGAAATGATAAACAATTGGAGCATATATATATATAATGACGCATGATGCATATGTCTAGGGAAAATGCCAAAAAATCACAATGTTGAAAAAATAGTACTAAACCAAAGTAAAATGAAACAAATAATCAACTCCTCAGCATCACAATCCTAGGATTGGTCCCATGCTCTCAATCTCCACAGCAATTCAAGTACCTGAATTATAAGGGTGATTTCCCTTTTCTATATCTACAGCAATATAATCTGTTTCGTCCCAAAAGCAAGGCCCAAACAGGGTGTGACACTAAATCCCAGTAGGCAACCACCGAATGATCTATGCCTAACAGTCAGTGAATATATGACTGATAAAAGTACAAAAGCGGTAAACAAGAAATCACTCAACAGTAAACAATCAATCGTTTCAATATCAAGCAACAATAATACAAGAAGCTAAACACTAATAGGTATCCTTATGGTAAAATACTCACATACCATCCCCTATGGTCCTACATAACTACTACAAGAAACCCTATGGGTTGTACACTCAGTTGAACCCCTTTGGTTCTCTCACAATAATATATAAATAGAATCATTGTGGAAGAACTAACTGTCAATTCCCCTTATATTCACTGGTAGTTAAGGACTCTCTGGGGAAGCTCATATGGTCAACTCCCTTTACAGCCCCAAGGTAAAGGACTCTCTATGGAAGATCACTCGTTCAATTCCTCTTATTGTCTAAACCAGTCAAAGGCTCTCTAAGGAAGCTCACTCGTTTAATTCCTCTTATATCCCCAAGTGGTTCTAGGCTCTATAAGGAAGTTCACTAGCTCAATCCCCCTTATAGCCTTATGTTCTCAAAGACACTATGTGGAAGCTCACTCAGTCAATTCTCTTTATAGTCCACTACACCAAGTTCACAAGGCCCATTGTAAATCAACGATCAAAGCAATGCAATATCAATATAGTAAACCTACAAAACTACTTGGCTAATCAGCCTACAACATATCAAGCATGTTAGATAAAATAATCAATCCATCATACAACACTAGCCATATAAACATCATGGAATCCTAATGGCTAAATATGACCAAATGGTCATAAATAGAACATTCATGGGAAAACACATCTGAGGCATTGAAAACAACCCTATTCACATACAACTAGCCTCTATTTACACATACCAGCATAACAGGAAATTAATAGGGGTAAAATGGTAAACACACAATACCTCGTTCAAGGGAATTGGGAATAATTGCACATAATACTCAAAGACTATCAACAGAATGGTACAAGCCACCTACAACAGCATTGTGAGATCGATAAACTCCTGTTTCAGCCCTTGGATCGACCTAGAATGCAGTAAATCTACAAAAATGTCTAAAATGTTCATCCCATGATATCTCACGAGAGAGGATAAATTATGAAGATGGTGCTCTAGGAGATGAGAGATCTCACCGATGTGATTACAACTCAATAGACAGTGTCTGATTTGGATGATAGACATTCACTCGGGGGCTCATAGAAGATCTGAGGCCATATAGCACTCTCAGATGAAGAAGTCGAAGAAGAACATGTTTCTATCGATAAGACGTGACCCCAGTCCGTTTAATGAAAAAAAAACAAAATACACGGCGTTTATTTTTGATGTACATGACGCATACTCGCTATTTCCATAAATAACATTAGGAGACCTCCAGGTCACCCCACATGGTTGTGTGTATGGTCGCTACATGGACATCACCTGACTACCTGCAGTAACCGATTACACAGTGTGTACTCATAATGTACAATGTGTGTACGTTGAAAATTTCTATATTTTCCTATTTTTCTCAAAAATGGGTAGAAAATGAAACCATGCTTGAAAATAATGTCCTAGTTCTTACAAACATCCCCCATTAAAGAAATTCCTCCTGAAATTTCCTTAGTATGGCATAGAAGAAGAATCCTCAAACATTTCTGGCCATTATGCTCATATATTGGCCTCCCTCTGCCAACTCTCGTCCTGTACCCACCAGTGTTTCCATATCACTCATATTAGAGGAACAGACTAGCCACATAGAACCTTTTTATTAACATCAATGTTCCAAATAGGATGCTTCTCAAATGCTGCATCCACTTCGTGCTCAACCTCCTTGGATTGAAAGAAATAAGATGGGTATGAAAAGTAATGTCGGATCAGAGAAACGTGGAAAACATTGTTCATGTCTTAGTACCTCTGGGGTAAGTGAAACTGATAGGCAACCAGACCTACTCTCTCCACAAACTCAAACTTTTAGATGTACCTCGGTGAAATCTTACCTTGTTTCTTAATCATAATGTGTCCCAACCTAGGTGTGACACGTAGGAAAACCTGATCCCCGACCTCGAACTCCATAGGTCGTCTTCGTTGATCAACATATTACTTCTGTCGAGACTACGCAGTACCCATCCTCTTCTGAATCAACTCTATCTACACTATGGTCTCCTGAACAAGACGAGGTCCCAACAAAGATGCTTCTCCTTCCTCCAGCCAACACAATGGTGATCGGCATGTCGTAACATACAAATCCGGATAAGGTGCCATTTGAATAGTTTCTTGAATAAAATTATTGTTTCAAAACTCCACAAGAGGTATATTCTTCTCCCAAGAACCTATAAAATCTTGGATTCATGCTCACAACATGTCCTCATTCACCCAAATTGTACTCCCGAACTGGCCATCTATCAAGGGTTGGTAGGATATACTCAAAAGTATATGTGTACCAAAATCCTTCTGAAGCCCCTACTAGACTTGAGATTTCAAATAGGCATCCTTGTCTGAAACAATAGAGTGTGAAACTCCTTGGAGATGTACAATCTCACGGATGTACAACCATCCCAGCTCATCAACACTAAATGTCTCCTTTATCGGCAAGAAGAGAGAAAACATCGTATGCCTATCAATAAGAACCCAAACTGCATCATTCCCTCGAGGTGACCTCAGTAAACCTATCACGAAATCCATCATGATGTCATTCCATTTCCACATGGCAATGGGTAACTACTGAAAAAGACCTATTGGTAGCTGATGTTCCGCCTTCACCTAAAGATAAGTGGAATGCCTCATCAAAAAACCAGAAACATACGTCTGCATACCTGGCCATCAACACTGATTATGTAGATCATGATACATCTTGGTGACACCAGGATGAACTGCATAGACCGAGGAGTGAAAATCCCACATTATCTCCATGCGTATATCTACTGGAATCCATACGCACCCCTAGATACACAAGATCTCATCCCCACATACTCTCCATCTAGAAATAGGCTCTACTCTTGACACACTCTGTTGCAGGACTAGGCCTTCTGAATCTGATAGCTACCTCATTCGCACTCGATGAAGAAGAGTAAGGGTAATAGCCCTAGAAGGAAGAAATGTATGCCCCTGACTGTCGTGCACTTCCAAATGATTCTTAGAGAACATATCCATATACTGAAACTCACTACTGGCCTCCTAAACTGCCTGTATCTAAGTCCTTTTGTTCAATGCATCAACCACTGCAATCCCTTTCCCAGGAATATTGGCAAGCTCAATGTCAAAGGACTGATGGTACTTAACCAACCTTCACTATCTCAAATTTAGATCATGCTGAGTGATGTTGTACTTGAGAATCTTGGGGTCATTGAAACCCACAAAATTATCTCCCCGAAGATAATGTCTCCAATAGTGTAAGGCATGAACAACAGTTGCCATCTCAAGATGTGTGTCAGATAATTATTCTCGTGTGGCCATAACTGACGAGACCCGTACACAATGACTTCATCTCCCAATATAAGAACAACTCCTAGGCTGATACCTGATGTATTAGAGTAAATAGTATAGATCTTGCTCGGCTCTGTAAAGACTAGTATCAGTGCTGAATTTAGCCTCCCTTTATTCTCTTGAAAGGCTGACTCACAAGAATCTGACCACAAGAACCTTTCACCCTTGTTAGTCAATCTAGTCAGTGGTGCCGCTAAGCATGAAAAGTTATGTATGAAACGTCTGTAGTATCCATCCAGCCCTAGAAAACTCTGCACCTCAAAGACATTCTTCGGATACTCCTAGGAAACTACTGCTCTCACATTCTCTGGGTTTACTGATACTCCTGTCTCTGAGATAACGTGACCGAAAAAGTTAATCTAATCCATCCAAAATTGGCATTTTGAGAGATTTGCAAATAACTGATGCTCTCTCAGTATACTAAAAACTATCTCAATATGAGTTGCACAGTCATGTCGATTTTGAGAGTACACTAATATATCTTCCATGAAAACCACCATGAAGGAATCCAAGTATGGATGGAACAATCGGTTCATCAGTGCCATTAAGACTGCTGGTGCATTCATGAGACCGAACGGCATATCCATATACTCGTATAGACCATACCAATTCTGGAAGGCTGTAAGAGGTATATCTGATTGTCTAATGTCCAAATGATTGTAACTATACCTCATGTCAATCATCAACAACACCCAGGATCCCCAAATCTGAAATAGATCATCAATCCAAGGCAAGGTATATCAGTTCTTGACTATCAAAAAATTCAACTTTCAATAGTCCACACAAAGCCTAAGAGTACCGTTTGACTTCGTCGGAAAAAAGACAGGTGAACCCCAAGTAAAAGTACTGGGTTTTTTTGAAACATTTTGCCTGAAACTCCTCCAACTACTTCTTGAGCTCCTACAAATCAGGTGTAGCCATCCTATACAGAGGAATGGACATCGGTGCCACTGCTAGAATATGTTCAGTAGAAAAGTCTAACTCACGCTCTAAAGGAAAAACTGAATAGTACTATGGAAAGACATCTCTGAAATGATCCACCATTAGAGGAAATTCTAATTGTGAAGTCTCCTTTTCATCCGGATATTGACTAGAAATCTAGGCTATAACTCTTCCCAACCCATGATGCTCGGTTCGCCCTCTTCTTTCCTGGACATCCCCTCGCCCTTATGAAGAAAAGATTCACCCTCTAATGATGTGAAACTCACCATGCAGTGATAATAGACGATGAATACCTTGAATAGAACTAACCATTCCATACTATGAATAAAATAATAGCATGTCATCTCTAGGACATAGAGGACCCATAAGAAGTGACACCCACCAACCTATAGAGGGAACTCCCTACACTGACGTACACTAGCTGCTCTAGTCCCCAACAATGTGTCTAGAATAAAGATATATGTAGAGGAAAAGATGCAGAACAAGGCTCTCCCAAAAAGAAATAGATATAAAGCTATGGTAAGCCCCAATATTGAAAAGATCAGAAGATAAAACTATGGATATTAAGATTGTACCTTGAACTCTAGAGGGTATGGGATCCTTCTTCATCTAAGTCTACTTCACTGCAATAGTCTGGCCTATACCGTGACCCTGTGAACCTGCCTGAACACTCGGAGCTTATCCACCCTGATGTCACTAAAAACTGGGTGATTGGCTTGCACGACCATGACCTCCACCTCGGCCTAAATAGCCGGAAGAACTCCAGTTCCCTGACTAGTGAGAAACTGGTGGAGAAACTCCAAAATGCAGAGTCATAGAAAAATTTTGTCACCTGTTGTTGGTGAGAAGATCTGACCGATGCATGGAAGGTGACCCATCTTGACGCAAGATCAGAACTCTTCTGGGTCTCTCGGGCAATGTGGCCTTGTATGCCCACTCTTCCAACACTATTATCACACCACCTAGGTATCAGAATATGCATCCTACCTACTATGATCTCCCCATGTATTCTCACTACAGCGCTTCCTGCTATCAGTAGGAGGAATACTAACTCTGGATTCCAAACCGCCTGGGCACGAAGATCTAGAATCCATTAGATTACACACTATAACCAGCGCCTGGTTGAGGATAGAGGATATCGAAGTCAACCTGAGGTTGTTCACTTGAGATCAGATGTCGTGCCTCAAACCATCCTCAAACTTCCATGCAAGGAACAAATCTTCACCTCTTAGAATAGGCATGAAACGTTGCAGCTCGGTGAAGCGAGACAAATACCTCATAAAAGTAAGATTACCCTTCTCTAGACTCATGAACTCTTGGGATCGATTGGCCCTCAGTGTCTCATGGTAGAATTAATCATATAGGATGCACTGAAACTCAACCCAAGCTATATTCTTCTCATGTCCCGCCTGTGAGATCACATCCCACCACCACTAGTTGGAGTCTCAAAGCAAGTAGGTAGCGAGATTCACCCTCTTCTCTTGACTTATCTCCAGATTCTCCAAAATCATCCCTATGGCTTCAAGCCATGACTCCACAGCATGGGTTCATCCACCCCCTGAGAAATTGGGAGGATGTTGCAGCTAAAAGTTTCATGAAAATTCTTCCATAGACGGGGCATGATGCATCACTCCTTGAAAGTTCTGCAGCTTCCTCAAAAATCCCTCTCTGAACAATGCACCAGCACCTATGTTGGGTATAATGGCTATTTCCAAGAGTGGCGTGATAGTAGGATCTGCATGTAGTCCCTAATCAGCAATGTCCGGTGTCTAATCACCGTCGGTCAACTAGAATACAACCGGAGGACGTCACGGTGGCATGACTCTATAAGGTCAAGCGCACACCTTTGATCACGATTATCTGGGACTGAAAACTAGACGTTTAATAAGATAATAGGATAAAGAAATCACTCAGGTTTTACAAAACATGACTACATGGCGTGTACAATTCCTACACGGCGTGTTCCATTATGTCATTTACATGGGCGTGTACTCTTGCTTAAACTAGTCGTGTAACACCCCAAACACATGGCATGTTGTCTAAACACATGACATGTACTTGATTCCCCTTCCACTACCTGATTACTTCTACGTAGTTAAGCCACATAGCTCTCCTAAGATAAGACAACATAGTGTGCTAATGACTGACACAGCGAGCACTAGAGAAGCTTCACCAGACCCGTGTTGTTAGTGACACGACCTGACACACGACTCACACTACACGGAGTGTTCAAGGTGGACATGGAATGTACGTGAAAGGATAACACCGACTCATGTTGTTAGTGACACAACCGGGTACCTGGGTTAGACCACATGGCGTGTTCAATCTTGACACGATGTGTATAACATATGGTTTATCCGTCTATGTTGTTAGTTAAACAGGCGGACACAGTGTCAACACTACACGTCAATGTCAAATGGTACATGGAATGTTCCCACCAGACATTCCCCATCCAATGTCTCTGCCCACATGACCTATGACACTGTTAGAAACTATACGTCATGTACACAAAGTACATGGCGTACACTTATGAAAAATAGTTTCTTCCCGAACAGATGAACACATGGTGTGTACATAACATTACACGGTGTGTATTATAGGTTTTTCCAGATAGTAAGCTTTAGAAACTACTCTAGAACCCAAAAAAAACTAAAAAGAACTTTGAAAGTGCCAAATTATGATCTGTGAGGGCCCATAATCCCCACGAATCAATGTTTGGCATCATATACACATTACATCATTGAAAACAAGGCAATGACCCACCAAATTCTAGTCCATGAGGGCCCATAAAACCACATGAACCAAAGATTGGCGTTTAAAAAAAACCTTACACAAAACATACCCTATCCAATAGAAGGTATTTTTGTTATCAGGGCATCTATCATAATAGCATGCATATTCTACACATCTATCACAACAACATGAAATTGCTAATGAATCTTAGATGGCACGACAAGAATGCATGAAATGTGATTTCTAGAAAGTGTCTATAATATTCATGAGATGGAATACCCTCATCTCATCAGCTTGAAACAGAAATAAAACCACAATAACATTAACGGTAACAACACAAAACATGTGAATCACCCAACGGTGAAAATAAAAACCCACTGTAAAGTTTCCAAACCAGAAAAATTGCTTTAAATGAGGGCGATTGGATTTTCCCTGTACAAAAGTTAGCCACTCCCAGGCATAGCTTATTACTAGGTACCCATTCCATCCTATCCTAGGCTAAAATTTCCAAATAGTAAATTAAGAGAAATGAATTCCTCTGATACCACATTATAACGTCCGGGTTTCGGATTCCACCCAGAGGTGCTCCGTAACCGTTTGGTCACATAGCCTCAAGTATATTTCCTCGAACACCAGAGGATGTCGACTAGAAGTGAGGGTCTTGGGTTTGAAATTGGGGAAACTATGCCCTCAATGGAAGATTAACACAGTGGAAGAGAAACAAATATACAATAGAAGAAGTAGTAAATATCCTACAATCGTAAACAACAGAAGACTGAAATAATAAACAACTGAAGAACATATATGTAAAATGATTCATGATGAATATGTCTAGGAAAACATCCAAACAAGTCACAATGCTGAATAAAAATAGTACTAAACTAAACTACAAAGAAACAGATAATGATCTCCTCTGCATCGCATGCCTAAGCTTGCTCCATGCTCTCCAAATGCACAACAAGTCATATACCTGAAGATAAAGGGAGATTTCCCTTATATATACATGTAGTAATATAATCTATTTGGGTCCAAATGCATGGCCCAAATAGGGTGTGAGACCAAATACTAGTAGGCGACCACCGAAAGATCTGTGCCTAACAGTCAATGAATATATAGAAGGTAAATGTACAGAAGCGGTAAAAAAGAAAGTACTCAGAAGTAATCAATCCATTATTTCAATATTATCCAACAGCTAAACGAGCAACTAAACACAAACTGGTAACCCTCTTGGAAAATACTCACATCCCATCCCCTCTGGTCCTACCTAACAAGTACAAAAAACCCTCTGGTAGTACACTCAGTCTAACCCCTCTGTTTCTGTCAAAAGAATATATAAATATACTCTATGAGGAAACACTCATGGTCAGTTCCCCTTATAGTAATAGGTAGTCAAGAACTCTCTAAGGAAGCTCACACGGTCAAATCCCCTTAAATATCGAAGGTTAAGAACTCTCTAAGGAAGCTAACTTGTTCAATTCCCCTCATATCCCAAAGTTGTTCAAGTAATTCAATGAATATCTGAGGAAGCCCACATAGTCAATTCTACTTATAGTCTCCAACAGTCAAGGAATCTCTAAGGAAGCTGACTCGGTCAATCCCCCTTATAGCCTAAATTGCTCAAAGACTCTTTGAGGATGCTGAGTTGATCAATTCCCCTTATAGTATACTACACTAGGTTCTCACAGCCCTCTCTAGATCAACATGCATAACAATGCAATATGGCCAAAGGAAAACTACAGAACTACTTGGCTAACCAGTATATAGCATATCAAGCATGTCAGATAAAATAATCACTCCATCCAACAATACTAGGAACATAAAAATCTAAGAAGCCTAATGACTATACATGACCAAATGGCCATAAACCGAACATGCATTGGAAAACACATATGAGGCATAGCAAAAAACACCATTCATATCCAATTCGCCTCTATATACACATACTAGCATATCAGGAAATTAACAGGGGTAAAATGGTAAATGCACAATACCCTGATCAAGGGTATTTGGAAAAATCACACATAATATTCAAATAATTATAAAAGAAAGGCGCAAACCACCTACCTGAGCATTGTGAGATCAATATACTCCATCATCGGCCCTTAGATCGACTTAGAATGCAGTAGATCTAAAAAATCATCTAAAACATTCAACCCAAAATATCTCACGAGAGAGGAGAGATATGTAGATAGTGATCTAAGAGAATAGAGAACTCACCGATGTGATTCGAACGCAACCAATGTTGTTCGATTCGGAGGACGGATGATCGATTTGGGGTTGTTGAAGATCTACAGTCGTACAATGCTCTTGAACAATGTAGTCATAGAAGAACATGTTTCTGTCAATAAGACGCATCCATGTTCCGTTTAATGAAAAAAATACATAGCGTGTATTTTTTAAGTACACGGTGTCTACTTCCTGTTTTTGTACTCCACTTTAGGCAGCCTCCAGGTCACCCCACATGGCCGTGTGCATGTCCTCTACACAGCCAACACCCAGCTACCTACGGTAACTGAGTATATGGTGTGTACTCATAATGTACATGTTGTGTACTTCGAAAACAACCACAATTTCATCTTTTTCTAAAAAATTAGTAGAAAAGGAAAACATACCTGAAAAGAAGGTTTGGGTTCTTACGCAATGCTCTATAAAAATTGTAGTTCATATTTATGAAAGGAAATTGTTTTCATTTTCCATAGGATGTAAATAATGTGGAAAACAGTTGTAACATAATACTAATAACATATCAATATATTGGTTATACATGATTAATTATGAAATCAATGATATAAATAATTTATAAAATTAAAATAAGAAATAAAATTTACAAAAGTTGGGAAAACGATTACCTCCTCTTCTGGATACCCATTTTGGATTAAACATTATGCCTTACCTGGATGGTCTTAGGTTATGATCCGGAGATCATGAAAGATGGGATGTAATTTAGGGAGGGTTTTTTTTGTGTATTGTATGATCTATAGTTCTCAACGTTTTTTATAAGGTATAAGAAGAGTCCCCCTTTAATAAATTAGGCGAGATATACACATAGAAATCACTTAATTTATTTCAAAAATATATCATAACAAAGTAATACCAACTACCATGTATTAAAATAGGATAATTTTTAGGTTAAAAATTGTCCAAAAATTTAAGTTTAATAAAGTGTTTTGTGTTATACTAAAAGCCACTCTATTTATTTATATCCATTCTATCATAATTGACCATTAACTAAGGTAATAAATATTTATGAAGGTTGTAATTAGATATTATAAAAAAATTATTTGACCCATTAAATTAATATTGATTTTGATGATTCAAAATGTGGAATCCAATTTACATGATTAAAAAAATATAATTAGTGTAAATTAATTTTAATATAATTTATTAAAATGCAATGAAGACCATTTTTTTGAAGAAATGACAATATTAAACATAATAATTTTTTTAGAAAAATCAATTATAATGTCGATTCAAATGGAATAATTGAATAATTTTAAATGAAATAGGAATTAATTATGTTAAAAATGAAATAAATATTAAAGAATCCTTTAAAATAAAATATTCAAATAAAAATTAATGATCGATTCATTAATTGAATGATGAAATTACATAAATTTATAAAATATTAACCATGTATTTCTATGTTCATAATTATATCTATATCACAAAATATATTACAACCTAAATATTTTTTAAAGAATTTTTTGATAAACATTTTTTTTATTATTATATCGTTATAATGTCAGAGAAGGCTTTTTTGTAAAATTGGTATTATCACTATTCATGTATAAATCAAATATTTTTAAAAAATCTAAAAAATCCATATTTGGAAAATTTTGACATACTAAAAAAATTATAATCATTTAGTCAAACTAAAATTATTAAAATTTACTATTTAGGTTTTAATAATATACATGAATAAATTTATTAGCATTATGATTTTTTTTCTATAGAAAAAATAGCTTACATATTATAATTGAATAATCGGTGTACCATTCTTCCCTCCTTAAAAAATTTCAACAAAACAATTTCTAAAATTTTACCTACTGAATATAAATTGGAAGTTATTCATCATAAAATCATCAGTTTCTCATGTTTACTCTTCCATTTTATGATTTCTCCTTAGTACCTTCTCGAATCAGATCATTTAGTTCTAAAACACATATTTTATAGTGTCTAAAAATTTAAAGTCTCAACACATTTAGATAAATAGTGTAACAATTATATCTCCTTGAAGGTGATCACATTCATCGGGAATATCATGTACATCTAAAAATATATATATTTGTAACACATAATGAACATTAGAATGGTTTGGTTGAATTACCAAAAAGTAAGACACAACTCTAATATATATATAATTTGAAAAGGACTAATAAACATGATATATAGTTTTCCTTTCACTCAAAACTATATAACACACATGGTGAAAATTGAAATAAAACATGATCCTCTACTAGAAGTTTTAGTTATTACATCAATTATCTACATAAATCTATTTAGGATTTGAGATGGACTGATATGCGTCCGATTATTTCTTACATTCACTATTGTCTCCTAAAAAAGTGGTTGACCTAAAATCTTCCTTTCAAAAACATTATCCCAAAATGTTTTTATATGACATATTTTCGTGTATAATTCTTCATACGGTTCCATTTGAATGCTCGAATGGAAGATATTATTTTATGAAAATTCAACCAATGATAAATATTATAACCACATAGATTTAAATTCATGTGAGAAATAACTCAAAATGTATTTTAATGTTTTAATAATCCATTAATAATGTCTATAAATTTTAATATAATTTGTAGTGATCAAATTTAACTCAATTTCTTGATCCTTATGAATACATTTATATGGGTATGTAAATATAAAGGGTCATTACTAGATAAAATCAATAGAGGTAACAATAAAGTCTCACAACTTCTTTAATATAATGTCATAAAAGGTTCTTAAGAGGCTTATCTTCCATTATGGTGAGGAAATGTTTATAATTATTAAGGTAATGAATAATCACTCACACTGTGTCATTATTTATCAGATTATTTTGATACCCTATGAGAATGTCCACAGCAATATCATTTCATTACACACATAGAATCTTTTAGTGGTTTTTTTTACTCTTTTAATTGGTATTATTTGAGAAATTAAAATTTGCAATTTTTTTATTATCAATTGTCTCCAATTTACTATTTCATATTATTCTAACAGAAATGTTCCATTTGATCCTAACACATTTTCATGATAAAATTTTCAATATTGAAATTTGATCTTTAATATTCATCTAATAATTCAATTTTTTATATTAGACACTCATGGAACTTATAACCCCTTTCCAAATTTTAGAATACAATATTAATAAAATATGTTTACCAAATTTATATCATTCAAGGATTTTCTTTTCTTTTCAATATTATAATCATAAAACAGGAAAGATTCCCTTTTATCTAGTAAGGATATTTTGTAAAAAATTTGGTAAAAATGTGTTTTTACCTTCATTAATAATTACCAATAACTACATTACCAAATTTATTAATATCTGATCCATTAAATCCTCATTTTATTCCCAAATCCTTCATATTTCCAAATAAATATACCAACCACCTTATTTTACTTCATAGGGTTATTGTGTATTGCGAAATCATAATCTTTTAGTAGTTTATGACATTGCCATTTTCATCAGGTCGAACACTTTCAGTGTGAATATATTTCAAACATTTTTGATGAGAATATATTTCACATTTTCTCTATAAAGTTAATTGATCCACATTATTAATGAAAATATTGCATTTGAAAACTCTTGATAATGGGTTTTATAATTTTATTCATGAATATATGACCTCATTTACATATAAGAAAGGACTCTATCATTCTATATTAGGACTCATTCGAGTCCATTCTTCAATGAATCACTATATATGAGAAATCCATCACCTCAAAATGATAAATTTGATATTTTTAAATTCATGAATATACTATTTATTTATATAAAATACTATCTATATTTTCCTAACAATATAAACATATCCACTTCACATGTCTATGTTGTTAATGAGTTAGAAAATCAAGAAATATCTTTAATGAATCATCGATAATAACCTCCTAATACAAGAAAACTAGATACGTCAATTATACTTGATAGAGAAGACCATTCTATAAATACAATTTTCATTGAAGGATCAACTGATAGTCAATATTTAGGGAATATATATATTTGAAAAGATACTTCATGATGCATGAATTCACATTTGTATATTTTCAATATAATTATTTTTATGATTCTTATGAAATATTAAAAAATAACGTGTATTTTCACCACATCTCATAGATTATATCAATAAATCCTCAAAAAATACCATAATAAAAATATTAATGTAATTTTTGAATTGTATATTCATCATATCCATATATATATATATATATGTTGGATCTGTAAATCTATAGGTAATTACTATAAATTTTTAATGTCTGTACATCTTTTGAAAGGTTGTATTTGGAATATCAACCTTCTTTTCTCACATTTGATGATACCTAGAATGAATGTCAATATATAAAAAATATTGATCTGCACGAAGTAGATCATATTATCCATCAGTAAAGTATAGATGATAATTTATATTTATATAAATCCACAGATTTCCTTGAAATCTAGGCACAACCTCATAGACCCAACTTCCCATATTACAAAAATAATAGAAGCATCTCATGGTGAAACACTGGTGAATATAATTTCAATATCACAATATATTATTATTATCTCTTTAGTTCCTCAAATTACACTATGTCCATCTTATAAATAGACTATGATATTGGTCTCTCATAAGATATGAGATCAATATAAAACTAAAATCCATGATTAGGTGGATGTCTATATAGTTCTTCAAGAAACACATCAATAAATTCCTTAATAATATGTACATGGTATATTCTATATATTCTGTTACCATACAGAGTTTGTATTTTCTCTTATTCTCAATATATGTGATTAATATGATATATTAGAGGTGGATCTAGACTAGATTGATATTGTGTAGCTCCCCTTTGAAGATATGAGATTCCACATCCCCAATGTCAATCATAATCTCTTTCTCTTGGTAATAAATCATTAAATAGTATGTTTAATGAGACTCGATAAAAATTATTATCTAAATATCATCAATATTTATAAAAATAATGTTTTAAAATAGGGTATAACAATTCATATTAATGGAGACTGACTAATACATCTGTGTATCATTGAGATTTCCACTAGGAATCATTATTTAAAACTCCCTTCTTAGGGTACTAGGAAAATATCAAATTTTAATAAAAAAATAATAGATACAAGATATTATGATGATATAAAATTTAATAAATTTTTATCTAAATTAGAAATTATGAAAATAATTAACTTCTACCCTATATTTTGGAAATTCAACCTTACATCCATTAATTAGATAAGCTTGGTCGTCTCCCATTGGTATCATCTATGAGAAGTTCCCTTGATGCTAGAGAATTTTTTATAAAGAATGAATTATCTATATATAGGTGATATAATTTATAATAGTGGTTTATTTATTTAACATATGTTCATGAGCCTTATAACCCCTTTCTCCACACTAGAGAAAAACTCTTGTTCCCAATAATTAGGTACCAAGGTGTTTTACCTAATTATTACATGTTTTAAATCCTATCTTCCATTTCATTTTCATTAAAACATTTATTTTTCTCCTTATTTATCATCCAAAATATTATATTTCTAATTTCCTCTAATGATATAAAATCAATAAAATTATTCTTTTATCCTGATGAAACATGATACAATATCATCATTTTTTTAAAATGTTTGAGAAAATAGTTCCCTTTAAAGAAGCGGCTTAATCCTATTAAATAAATGACCAAATTTGGTATATATACTACATATATAGTACAAAACCAATATAGTTAATCTTGTAATTTAATTTTCACAATTTTAAACACATTTTTCTATATTTTACTTTAATGTAAGGAATATTCATTCAAATTTATGTCATTTCTCATGAGGAAAGTACTTCACCAAGAATATCAGTTTTAAAAGGTATCAATTCGATAAATTATATTTCATAAACCTATTTAGTGTTACAGATCAATGACTACCACTGATCAACATCTCATTTCAGATAATACACTACTAGAATAACCATTCTTCTTTAGTAACATTCCATGGAAAAAATATCTTTTCAAGTGATCTAATCCATTTTCTAGCTTCCAAAAAATTATTTAACCATTATTATATAGATTATTTTGTCACAAAATGTGATCAAACATAGGAGAAATTCTTTTTTGAATTTTATTTTCCCCATATGCAAAAATTTATTCTTTATAAAAGGATTTTGTTTCCCTAATATAGCCACGATCTTCTCAACTCCAACACCGGCTATACTATCATTCTCATAAGAAAAATACCTACATTGTCCATTGGTGTTCATTCTATCGCTTCTACTTGGGGCCATATCTCTAAAATGGAACACATGGAGTTAGATTATAATCATATTAAATATTAATCGACAAAATAAAAATACTTATAGTGGTAAAAGTTTTCAAATACCCTAAGGGATTATTGTAATTATCCAATTAGCTATGTTTACATAAAAAAAGTACTCAAAATGCATTGACTAAAATTTATCCCATAAAATCTACAATATACTAACAGTAAATACCCATAGTTATCATTTAAATTGTTATATTGGTAGAAGAAATTAGTGATGTCACCGTGAAAGATTGATCAGTTTGAAAATTTGGAAAAATAAGTATATAAATGATTCCCATATTAAATTTGAAATATTAAAATATAATGTAAGAAAAATTATTACATAATTTAACTCATTCATAGGGAATGAAAAATAAATAAAGTGGGATCCTAGATTCTCAGTAAGGGTTACCTACAATAGAAGCTTCCATGATTAAATAAAGTGCAATAAAATAGAAGATTGTATAATTAAAACAACTTCCATTCATTCAATATCTCGAATAAACTAAACATTGATTTTTATTATAAACATAAAAAACACATAGCTAATTGAAAATTTATTCTTTATAAAATAAATTCATAAATATAATGTCATGACCTTAAAACATTAGATAATATTAAGGTTTAATTATATAATTTATTTTATCAAATTTCGATTATCTCTATAGTTTTTTGTTTTATGGAAATAAATTATAAAACTAATAAAATAAAAACATAAATTAAAAAGTGGACAATTTTACTCAATATAATTTTTTTTTAATAATGTAGAACATTTAAAAGGAAACATGTTTTTTTTCATGAGAAAATTCGAATGATTTTTATCCTAACTTCTTCATTTATCCTCCTCATTGCCAATCCCTATGGAATAATTTGAAAACACTCTATGAGAAGTTATATATAAATATGAGGAATTTTAAAATGATTAAATGAAAAAATATTGTCCATTTACAAACCATTAGATCATATATAATAGTTATAGTTTAATATTATTAAATTTGAGATTAAATAATCATTTATTTACACATGAAATCAGCATTACTGAACAAGTATTTTCTTAAAAAACCTTATAAAAAATATGACGGTAAAATTATAATCATTATGGTTTTGTAAAGGAAAAAATGAGGAACATGGAAAATATGTTCTTAAAATAATACATATTACCCCTAAATGGCATACTCATTCAATGGGAAAAAATATAATTAGATTACATTATGAAAAAAATATATTTCCATGATAAAATGTATAATTCAAATAAAAATAATCTATATTCATTGGGATATCATATTCATAGAATCCCTATAAAAACACTTAAAAATGGAAAAACATACTTGGTTAATTCCATTATAATTCATCTAAGAACATAATGTTTTATAAATTAATTTGAAAACTTTATCGGGCTCACCCTTCATCTAAGAAATTTTTCATGGACCATTCAATACATAATACATATAAAATATTAAAATTAAATTTCAATTCTATAAAAATATACAATTAACATCACAAGAAAAATATTTTTGATTATTTATATATACCATTTCCCTCAAAAACATATTTTTAGAAAAAATAATTCCAGTAATAAAGGGGAGAAGTATTTTTTTTAAGAAAACAAAAATTATTATAAATTAATCCAAAAATCATTTAATGGTTATGGTAGTGGTAAAACTAATCGATGTCATATATTTCAAAATATAATATAACTTATTCCTTTTGTAAATAATTTAAAAACATCCCACACACAATACATAAAAAGATTAATTTTAATAAAATATTATATAAATTAAAAATAGTGATAACATTTCATCTATTACCTCTTTATTTAAAAAATAAATTTATTTATTAAAAGATTTTATGAATATGGAAATTAATGAAAAATATTTAGAAATAAAATTTTTAAAATGTTTAAAATGGTTCTTTATGATAAAGCGTCTCTGACCACATTAATGAATTTTCACATAAATTATTTTTCTTCCATAATAATAAAAACATTTAATTAATTTAATTTCATAATTAAGTTTTTCATATTTATTATTATTATTATTTAACTTATATCCATGTTGTACAAAATTACCAAATTAAGTTCAAATCCACCATTTTGTGAACATTCAATATATAATTTGAAAATGGCATGGGTGTGATGAATGTTGAAAAAAGTTTCATTATTATATCATCTCTAAAATTTTAACCATCATTTAATTATCATGTATAGAAATTAAATATAGCTTTATAACTATCCCTAAAATTCTTACACGAAAAATGAGTCACATCGATTCATGAAGGGGGTTGTCCACATATACGGATGAACACCATTATAATTTTTCAACAGATGGAAAAATTAATAATATATGATATATTATCATAATATAATTATTATTTTTTCATGAATATAAAATATATTATTTAAACAAATCAAAATAAACAACTATGTGATGTGGTGATGAATAATTAAACACATCACATCATGGAGGTGGTAATTCACACGTATATATGAGTGATGTTTTCATTTCCACAAGATGAAAAATTAGATGAAAAAATTTCAAAAATAATCCTATTTTTATTTTTTATATGTAACTTAATGATGTTATTATTTCACCATGGTTAAATAATAATTTAACGAGTTAGAATATGTAATCAAATTGAAATATGATAATTATGGAATATAACGTCTCCTCAGATATTTATTTTTTTGCATTAAACCATAATCCTTCAAGGATTGTCATTTGATAGGACTAAAATCTATGAGAAGTAGGGATATAAATTGGGGACATAATTTGGTAGGGATTTTATGAACTATAATTCTCGAATGGTATAAGGAAGAGAGGAATTGAGGTTCCCATTTATATTATAGGGGAGGGGAACCCTTGAAATTACTTAAAGTATTATATTAATATAAATTTATTTTCAGGTTCTAGTTGAAGTAAATTTAAATATTTATAATATAGAATGATTATTATTTTAAACCCTCTCACAGAATTTTTGGAATGTTTAGGTGATTTTTTCATACTTATCTTTTAGTTTTAACCCCTATTAATCATTCTGACAATTAACCCAACATCAATGTTTTTACTCAATATGATTCTAGAATGTTAATATAAAAGAATAAGTAACCAATAAGTAAAAAATGGTTTATATTATTCAATATATCTCATTTAAATTGGGTAATGATAATATTTTTATTAGTTTTATGTCATTAAATATAATATCATTTAACCTAATTTTACATCAATTTCATTTTTGGGACAATTTACATAGTATGAATATTCTGAAAACATGATTGTATTAGAATTAAAATATTAACCATTATAACATTAGTAATTTGTTATATTTATTTAAAAAAATTCACGTGAAATAATAATTACTATATTTTTATAATTTAATTTTTTTAAATCATTTCTCTTGATTTATATTACTTTGACAAGTATTATGCTGACATGGTGTAATCATTTAACTTAACTATTCAATCACTAAAAATTGATAATAAGTAACCAATATATAAAATAATTCATAATTAAATTAAAAATATATAACTGAATGTATATATTTTTTATCCCCCTTAGAAAATATTATAGGTTATAAAGTAAAGGGAGTGACATTTTTAGTTAATCATTTAGTTAAAATAATATAAATGTCATAATAAATGGAATATGGCCATAAATAGAAAATTTACAAATTGTAGATACTTATGGTCAAAAAATACATATAAAATAACTTATCATCCTATTCTATGGACATTTTTAAGTCTTATAAAATTTTTTTAATCTTGGTTTACTCATTTTACCTTTACTATGATGAAAAATATTTTCAAGGGACACAATTTGTAAAAACCAAAATTAAAAGGGAACTATTAGCCATATTTGAACTAGATTATTAAAAATGTTAAATTTGTTTTCATGATTCAATTTATATCAGTAGAAAACATAAATTTTGGAAAAAATGAAAAATAAAATGAAAATAGTTTTATAAAATATATTATTTTATCCCAAAAAATGAACTTATACAAAAAATAAATATAATATTGATTTTTATGTAATTAGTTATTTTAATTTTAATTAAATGTATCTTATATTAACATAAAATAAAATTCAAATTATAGTAATAATTTATAATTAAATTAAATTATTGTTTTTCAAAAACCTAATTCTCACTATTCACTAAATATTAATCTTTTAAAAAAACCAAAAATTTAACCCTATGTTAGATTTGATGTGTTTATTTGAAAAAAGAAGTTAATTTTTTCTAAGTAAAAATATAAAATTCCTATATTAAAATTTTAATTAAAACCATACAATACTTGAATATGAATTTGTAAGAATAAAACTATTTACATTTTTTTTTGAAAATTACTTCATATTCTTATAATGAATATAAATCTACACAATCAAATTCATGAATATTTAGAAGGATTATAACTTATTTATTGTCATAATATCCTTGGTTGTTACAATAAATCTAGAAATTTAGGAACATTCCATCAAGGCTTCAAAGTAGTTATCATGAATCTTACCATCATGGCCTCTTAACCAAGACATCATTCTTAATTAATGGGTAATTGTAAACCAAATAACCATGAATTATGGCATGCAAACTATTTTTTATCATGATTAATGTCAGGGAATTAGGGTCTATCTAAAATTGAGACCTACCCATCACTATCACATCCTATTCATTCCTTGTATTTTGACACATCAATATAATTTACCCTCAAAATTTCATTATAAGTCAAATATTTTAAATATTTAATTAAGAATAAAAAACATAATTATTTCACCTATAAATAAAAAACAAACATAATAATATTTCATCCACAAATACCCAATATAGAAATAGTATATTTGTGAGAAGTGTCAATGAAAGAGAAATTATTATCAAATAATACATAATATTAAAATATGCTTATGAAGAAGAAAAATAATGTTCAATAAATAATGGATAGGGATAAATAGAAGGACCATAATACAGGCAATGATATAAAAATAATTTATAATCCATTATCAGTAAAGGATGATAAAATAATATTGACTCATTAGAAATGATGTTTTTCTGTAAACCTAAGAGTTTATAAAGGAAATATAATCCATAAATTAAAAATAACGTCATAGATACTTTTTATAATAATAGAGTTATCAATGAATTTTCAAAATTCATTTCATTCTTTACGAAAATTATAACAATTTGTTTTGGATTTAATTTTTAATAAAAATTCCCAAAAAAAATTGAGAATAATATTTTCTTTGAAAATATATATTGAAAATGTTGAAGGAGGATTCAATGAAAATAGTAGTCATGATAGTGGGAATATCTATATGTGTTGTTTACATTTAAAAAATTATTTCATTCACATTATAGGTTAAAATTACCTCATTCGGAAAACAAAAAGAATTAAAATTTTAAATATTCATACAAAAAGAAATCATAGTTAAATATGAATTTAATCAATCTTTTTTGAATAGGTAAAACATTTCTGAAATCATTTTAATGAAAATTCAGACATGGAAGAAATAGAGTTATAAGGAATAATTCAAAATAATGTTTTTAATTGAAAGTCCCATAAATATATAATTTTTTATATTTCTTGATCCAATAAGAGAATAATTAAAAATAAAAATGTAAACATAAGAAATTAATATATGACATGAAAATAGACACTTCTTAAGATATTGGGCTCATAAAATTTACCCAATCTAAATATAAAAAAATCCCCAAAAAATTAGAATTTAAAATAATTCCCATATATTGGGGTTTTTATCAGTAATTTTGTACTCTAGTTTAATGAAATAAAATTTATTAAATAATTGAATAATAAATTTTCAGTCTATATTCCATTTGTTAAGGTCCTTTTATAAATATTTGGAATACATTTATTGAATAGTTCTTTCATTAATCGACCACATTAAAATTGTTTAATAAATTATAATAAAAGTAATTTGTTATATTATCTATGATTAAAGGAGTAATTATATGATTCCATAATCTCCAGAATATAAATAAATTTTTATATAAGATTTTTATTCATTATTTATAATTTTATAATCATCCCTGAATAGTGTTAATATAAAAATGGATAACATCTCTTTGTAGAGGTGGAAGTCCAAATGTATACACGAGAAACATTATTATTTCGCATTGAATAGTAGGGTAAGACGGTTAAAAATATATTATATTTATATTATAATAATTATGTAATATATATGTTATATTTTTCATTAAATCTAGCATTATAAGAATCCATGTAAAATGATGACAAAAAATGAGTTACACAGATACATGGATATAATTTTTTGTATGTGTGCACAACTGATGTTTTAATATTCCATATGATGGAAAGTAGCTGAATAAAAGTTGTACTATAAAAATAATAACAACATATTAGTATTTTTGCGATAATGGATTCATTATTTTATGATAAATTCAATATATTTATAGAATTAAGAACAAGAAATAAATATTAAACAATTCGGGATAGAGGATAACCACTTTAATGACATACCTACTATGTATTACACATTAAGCCTTCATAGGATGGTATAAGGAAAAGGAAAAGAAATCATGATTTAAGAGAATGAATCTATGAATTTTTTCGTATAATTATTGTCTGATATATACATATATATATGTGTGTGTGTGTCTTATATTATGTCAATAAGGGTGGATAGGTGGTGCCATTTTATATGTGAGGGGAGAGACAAACACGAATTTACAACAATGAATTTAATAATTTAAAGTCAAATTCATCGGAAAGTAGATCAAATTTTTCAAAAAATTAATATTTTATTGTTAATAAAAAATCAACCAACCAATGGGTTTTAATCAAGTTCATGTGTTTTAATGGATCCATAACCCATTATTTTTATCCCTTAAAACCCATTTTACCCTTAACTTAGTTAATTAATATTTATCATGGATACAATTCATTATGAAAAAAATATGTTGAAATTATTAAAAAATATTAATTATTATTATTCCAACTATGGAATACATTTTACTTGATTCAAATGTCTGATGTGGAAATAATTATTAAAAATAAATGGTTACAAAATGCAATGGAAACCATTTTTAGAGAACTGTTTTTTTGTCCAATAAATTTTTTTCCAAAAAAAATCATATTTTTGATTTCAATTAGAATAATTTGATTATTTTAATGACAACTATAGATATTTAAAAAAAACCAAAATGAAAGCGATGTTTTACACACATAATATAGAGAAAAGGATATACACAATTTTATTTGAATAATGATATTTCATAGATTTTCAAAATGCTAAGAATATATTTATATGTTACTAGTAATGTTTTTATAGTCATTATATTACTTTTTAAATATATAATTTTTTTTTTAGAAAAAATGTTTTGAAAATATTCATGACATTCCTGAGTCATTATAATGTCATAAAATAGATAGATTTTTAAAATTATATTTCCACTATTCTCTAAAAAAATCTATTATGAAAAATGTAAAAAATTTATTATAAGTTATTTTTTGCATTAATTATTTAAAATTGAAATTATTTTCTTCAAAATAAATTTTTAAAATTTTTAAAATTTATGTTTTAATCACATTATAGAATTTATTTATGTGTATTATGTAATTAATTATTTATAATGATATGATTACATACTATTATTAAATCTAGGATGTTATTGTAATAAAATTTTTTATGATAGGATGGTAATTACGACACTAAAGGAGACCTAGATGTTCATATAACTGGTTTTATGTCCCAGGGATGTCAGTTAATCATAAATAATATCAGATTCAGTACAAAAACTATGTCCTTGTGTGGCCTTTAGGCTATTTAATGGGGTGGACTGAGAATCCCCCATTATTTTTGAGTAGAGAAAGAAGGGCCTTTTTAAGGGAGAGTGGATACCTCTAACACCATAAGAAAATTTCAATGATGATTTTATTAGACATAAAATCCCCTTTGAGATCCATATGTTGTGGGATAGGCCCAATGTAAATTATATCATGGTGTTGGTGGATTGTTATGTTTCATTCCACATTCAGTGTTATAAGAGTTTCTTGAGAAGTGATGATTTCATCAATTATCCATCACCACTTCATCAATTAAGGAAATCCAGGACTAACACATAAAAGATAAGGGAATAAATTTATGAATTATCAGATATTTTCCAAGAAGGGAAAAGATATTGAATCCACCACCCATTTATAAGTCTAGGTGGGGCCAACATCCAAACAAATTATACCTAAATTAAATAACAATCCACCTTAAAATTACATTTTGAAAATATAATTCCACATTCTTATTTAGAATTTTACATTAATATGGACTTTTTAGGTGTAGTGGATCTTGAACAAGATCCCATGGGAGAACAAAAATATGTAGGATAGGACCTATGAGAACAATAGCATCGTGCAGGTGGTCTGGACACCTTCAATGTTCCAGGATAATACAGGGTGGTGAATATTTTGTGAATCATCCATAACCACTCCATCACATTAAGAGAACCTTGATCGCCATGAATATGAAATGAATATAAAGTCATTAATCCTTGTATATAGTATAATTTTGGAGAATATATCAATTCCACCACACTTATATGAGTTTTTAGGGGTCCAAAAACATAAATAATTACACCGAAAAGAAAATGTAGAATCTATCTAAGGTTCATTCCCAAATATATTTATTCCACATTCTATTTAAAAGTAAACCAAAATGATGAATTTTTAAGGGTATTTTATTAGTCCTATGATCCCCTAGGAAATAAATATGGGATACGAGAAAAGTGTGTAACATCATGAGGCATGTTGTTTGGGCTATTACACTTCACCATTTATGTTCAAGGAGTTTACAAAGAAATAAAATTACATCAGTCCTCCATAACCCACCATATATTAAATAATCCATCAATAACTATATAAAATAAATGGTAATAAATTCAATAACTCTGGGATATGGTATAATAGAGAAAAATATATCTACTCTTCCACTCTTTTCTTTTTTCCTTGTAGTGCCCAAAAAATAAATAATTTCAATTAAATGAAAATAAAAATAACCATATGGTTTATTATAATAAAAATATTTTCCAAATTTCTATGAGTCTTTTTGGGGTGGAATAAACTAAATAAAATTAAACACAAACCCAATTAATTCATTATTTTAAATAATATAAAATAGACTCAATTAAAACAATGGGAAAAATCTATAAACACAAAATAGTAAAGTAAAATACAATTCAAAAATTAATTTCTAAACCAAAATACTCTTGATAAAGATCACAAATTACATTAAAAATTAAATTAAACTTCTAAAATAGATCATTTCATTAAATTTTAAATTATTTTAAAAAAATAATTTATTTTAAAATCTATATGATTTTTTAAACACATGATTGTTTTTAATACATTTCCATTTGAATCATATTTAATTACAATCTTTTTCAACAAATTTCTTATATGATCACCCACTTATATTTAAAAACACAGAACAAGGAAATAAATTATATATATATAGACACCAAAAATCCATGTTTTCAATTAAAATTTTAAATAAAAATCCCATTTTTTTAAAAAATATTTTTATAAAAACCACATAAAAAATTTTCATACGTTTAGCAGCAATTAAAATCCAACCTTTTAGGAAGGAAGAAATCATAAGAATCCATTGAATTCCCCAAAAATGAATTAAAAAAATCATTAGGATCAATTTGATAGTGGAAGGATGGTATATAAAAAATCTAGATGGGATATAGATCTATGCATCGATTGAACACATGGCTTGATAGGATGTTTGACAATCATTCAACATAGTTTGTATCATTTTTATTACAATTTTTTTTCTCTTCACTATTTTCTAGAAAATTTGAGATAAAAGAGAGAATATGATTTTTATCCATTTTCATCTCAAATCATAAGAATAACCCACCCATTAAAATTTGACGTAAATGGGGATCAAACAACATCAATAATAAAAAAATACAAATTCAGGACTGAAAATCCAAAAACCATGGTAACATAACAATCATAATCTATATGAGTAAGCTAGACACCCCCACCGCACACCCACCTCTATATTCGTAAAATTACTATATCAATTCTATCTAACATCCAAAATAATAAGGGAGCTCTATATGAACAAATTCCTTTTGAAAACCTAGGCTCTAATAAATTTTGTAATGTACCAAACCAAGCTGAGATAACATGTCACTCAGATCGAACCACCACTAGGCCTGAAAGGTTTTCTCAATTCCCATGGGATGGAAACTAATGCATTGGTATCAAGAATAAATTCTTTCAAAGGGTTCCAAAATCTCATAACAATAAAAAATAAACAAAATACTTAATGAGAATCTTAAATTGGGGTTTCGTACATTTTAATTCTTTGAAAACAAAAGAAATGGTTTAACAAAATAAGGAACATAAAAAATGAGGCATAAGAGAAAGAATCATCTTGATGTGAAAAAATTATATAAAGGTGACAATAATTAAATGAAAAAAATAAATTAAAATAACTTAACATCACATAACAACACAAAATGGAAACAAATATGTCACATAGACTATAAATAGACTATTATAACAGAATAGTTGGATGAATTAGTCGATACCATAAGTTCCCAAAATAATATATAATCCTAAAGGTCTAATAAATCACATCCATTTGACCCATGGTAATGACCACTTCCTAACATGTCCATCAACAAACCAAAAATTAATATCTAATTAATAGAATCATTTTATGGAAAAAAAATATAAAACATAATATCTACATAGAAATCAGCCTGTCAATAGGGTGAGATATTAAATTTCATAGTAGAATTTTGCAAAATCATATATATAGTCTCTTATATAATGAAATTAACAATTCTTAGTCTGAAATAGATTTAAAAAGTATATTTGAAAAATGAATAACTATAATGAAAACAAATCACATGCATTACGATTTTAAAATAAATACCCATCCCATTTTCAAATAAATAGTGAAACTATCACATAGAGTGAAAAAGCATTCAAAACTATAAATGAAGATGTTTATTTTTAAAATAAAAAACAAGGCTTTAATCCAAATTCTTAAAATATTTCTAAAATCTCTATTGAAACTCATTCTAAAAACTATTTTGAAAAAGGTAACCTTTTATTGTGGATTTCTTTATTTAAAAATATCTTTTAAAATTGTTTTAAAAGTAAACAAAACTATGAAAAGAAAAAAATACCCCAAATGGGAACCATGATATTATAGAATCATAAAAATGGTGAAGAATAATAAATTCAAGGTTCCATCAAACAATAATAGGTAAATGGTAATATAATCAATCAAAACGTAGGAAACCTAACAGAATCATCCATAAAAGACCAAGAAACATGTGAAAATTACCTGGATCCTACCTGTAATGGTATTTGGCAGGGGTATTAAATTATTAGGCCCTAATTAACATCCATAATCAATTAATCCTTGGACATCTCATTTTGGTATCATCGGGTACAAATTCTAATGTGGTCATGCTAATGACAAGGAAACAATCTAGTGTTCATTAACTATGCATATGTAACAAGAATCTAGAACTTATACATTTCTACCAATATTCACATGATATAACTAAACTAGATGTGATTAAACAAACAAGGAATAATATTATCACATTATCAATGAAAAAAACATAATGATAAACCTCATATCACCTCCAACACACTCATAAGAAAAAAATAATTTTTCATCAATTCAAGCTCACGTAATGATCTCCTATGAGGAAAAGTCAACATAAGGTGTAAAAAAATCATTAGGATTAACAATATAGTGTATCTTAATATCATGTTAAAAATAAATTTTCATAAATTTTCAAATGATACTTTGAAATATACATAGAATACTAAGTCATTTTACCATAATTTTTAAAAACATATAAATATATCCTTTGAAAATGAATATATGTTTATAATAAATGAAATAATTTTTTGAATTAACACCTACCATGAAAACATCAAAAAAACATTACATAAAAATGGGTCTTAAAATATTAATTGATACCATTATTCTCTATTTTAAAAATTATACTGGTGTCAAACACCTCTTCAAATTTCAAAAATAGTTTTATAATAGACTCTTGATAATTTAAGAAAACACATGGAATGCATAATTTTTTACCTTGAAAACCGAAGCTAAAAACCATAAAAATAACATTATTTATAAGTAGTAAAATCATTTAAAAATATTCCAAAACCAATATGGGGTATCATATATAGTTTTAAATAGAATGAAAAATCATTAACAAAATGAAAATAATTTCATGAAATACAAAACAAAAAAAATTCACATAAACACCAACCTCATTTAGAAGAAAATAAGTCACCTCCAATGATGAAACCAAAGATCTATGTGGGATTATGGACTCTAAATTCTATAATAATAAAAATACATATTGTTATACAAACCAAATACATAAATTAATTACCCATGGGTGATCATGTTCAATGGCGGGGAAAGAATAAAGATGAAATGGAAGGCAGAATAGGAATGAAGAATGATAGAGTACCAACCTTCAAAATCAATTTGGAAAAAATTTAGAAAGTGGATAAGAGGAATAAACGAAGAGGAAATAATATGCCTTAAGAATTCATGTTGTTGGTTGACATGAATTATTGGGGAATGGTGGGATTAATACCAAAAAATGAAATAGTGTAAAACATGAAGAATCAAAAAAAATTAAAATTGGAATTGAAGGTCATGGTGTAACATTACTTATCATAAAGCAATTCACTGCCACATGGAACCAATAACTTCTATTTAGGATACAACATTGAATGGCCTCCACTCATAGTGACACAATACACCTCTGTAGAAAACAACCCCACATCTTTGCTCTCATTGCAGCATAACCTTCCTTTATAATGATGCAATGAATCTCCCCAATAAATAGATCCATGTCTCATAGTGCCTCAAAATTTTACTACGGCCATCATAGAATGACCTACATTCTACCTAAAATTTAGAAAATAGAATGTGTGACTCAAAAAATTAACCCCTTCATTACAATGTAATCTAATATTGTTTTGGAATAAAATTAACTTAGATTTCCATAGAAAAATCTTAAAAAATATAAACCAAAAATGTTCAAAATAAATATAAATTATATAATATAATAATAAATAGTGACATGAGGGTTTCCCAAATATACTTCTAAAATATTATGATATATCATCCATTTAATACTACATAAGTGATTATAATTTTGGCTTGAGGTTCAAGAAATCCATGTTTCACCATAAACAAGATGGCATGTGCTTGATTTAACTATACAAAAAAAATGATAAACCCATATTAATGATAAAAAGATAAATTTTAATCTTTTATAGCCTTTATTTTATCAATTTGTCAATAAATATAAAAATAAATATGGATTCCCAATTACGTTAACTAAACTATAAACAACCTCATCCACTTTAATTAATCTAAAAACCTATCTGATGAATAAAATCCATTCTCAACAAATTCAATTATTCCCCAGACATAGTTGAAAAAATTTAACACTTATTTAACCAATCCATAGGTTATACCAATACAATACCTTATAACATAATGAAATTGTAATTTATTTATTATATTTATCATATTTGAATTAAAATAAATAAAGGGCCATAAGTATCAAAATTTTAAGATTTATGATACATATTAATAGATAAATTATTGTTCATTCTATGCCTAAAAATATTTAAAATGTAATAATTGATTTTTATCAGTTAATTAATCAATTTCATTCATATTTTTTGGAATTAATTTCTTATAATATACATTATACATGAGATTATTGTTCATGTTTCTTCAATTATAATAAACATTTTTTTTGTATTTATTATTTATCTCTTATTATATATGAGACATATTATAAAGATAGATTCATTAGACCTATTTAAACATATAGAGAGAGTATATTCATCTCAGTAAAGATATAACTTTCTATACATAATGTATTAGTTCAATATTGGGACTTTTTAAATGTGAGATAAAATTACATCAATAAGAATGAAAATTTTATTGAAAATACATATCGAATGTATAGTCATATACATGAATTTGTTTTTTTTTTGATAAATTATTTATAAATTTATGAATTAATTTATAAAAAAATCGTTTTTTCATATCTCTTGTATATTAATAAAGTGAAATATATTTATTACCCATTAATAATATCAATTATAATCCTTTAAATATTATCTCCCCTCAATAAAATAATTTATCAAACATGTAATTTCATTCATTAATTGGGAACCTAGAGTTTATCATCTCTATGTCAATAAGGAAGTAATAACACATGCAGGAATGTGGGACTCACTTGAATGTTTTATTAATGTGTTTTATAATGTAAAGGCACATTTCTTAGTAGTTTCATGTGATGAATTTTTATGTCTTCTGATGTATAAACTACATTATTGGAAATGTCAACTATATCACCCCATCCATGGGATATAGAGACTTATAATGTAATTTTATATTTCTTGATGAGATGTGATATATTATTTTCATACTAATTATTATTATTTGGTGGATTGAAATGTAAAATTAATATTTAAATAAATTTAATAGTATATTGAATAAACGAGGTAATAATTATGAACTTTGTAACATTAAAAGGAAAAAAACTTTTATTAAAGTTATGAAATCATGGAATAACTCCTATAAATGGAAGTCAATTATTAAGGTCAGTGTTCATTGTCGTTTTTATTATTTTAGTTTAAAATACCTTATAAATATTTTAGTTATATTTTATCTTTTGTCAATCATGAAAGAAAATCCTAGAAATATGTTAAAAATGTTTTTGAGTTTTGATATAGTGATTATAAATTCTAGGAGAAGTTTTAAAGTGATTATGTTCAAATATGGAAATTTATATAATTTGGACATGGAGGCGATAATTTGAAAAAGTCTTGGAATAGATAAAAGTTACTTTAAATCTTTAATGATTTTAAAAGGGTTTTGTGTACAGTGTTGACAAAAAATAAAAAAAAATTATAACTATTTTATGATATCTAAGAGTACTAATGATGTTACATAAGATTCCCTCGTAGATATTGAATCCGACATAAGAGTACAACTAAATAAATTTACATGAATTGAAAAACATAAAACACTTAAACTAATATTTTGGAGTAATTTTTTGACTGAAATTTTATAATGGTTACAGCCTCTCAATAATATTTTATGGCTAGTTTCTCAATATGTAAGGGAACTATATACGAAAAATAGAATAATTGGATTTTTTTTCAATGTGATATGTATTGTTATTAAAGGAAATAACTAAGATTATTAGTTTCTTATATAACGGGATCTCATTGAAAAATTAGAAACATCCTAGATGATTAATTTTATATATTAGTGTGGACATGATGACTGGGGAAGGTGAAAAATCGGATACATCAGGGTTCTCAACGGGGAAAATTTTAACCATAGGAGAAATTATATCCATATCCGATTAAATGGTATTCCGAGACATAAATTTAAATAAAAACATCCAGTCTATATGTAATGTTTTAAAGGAGAATTTTTAAGAGTCTTAGAAGTAACAAATTATATGTAAAGGATCACTAGTCAAAAAAGTTTATTTTTATTGTTTTAAGAGCATATTATTCATGTTTATTTATAATTCGTATAGATATAATTATTATAATTATAATCATTATTCATGAAACAAGTATCAATGACAATGAAAGAACGAGATAAATATCTTGTCATTCTATGGATAAGAATATCATGTCATGTAGTATTTTTTGGATGAAATACAATAAATACTAGATTTATTATTTTATATATAGTCATGAAACAATGTGATATTCCACATTGAAACCATTATGATTGTGATAAAAGTGATAATTCCCTCACAAAATTAGTTAAAATGTTATATTATATTTTTTGTGCTAATTCATATAGATGTGAAAAAATAAATGGATTTTTCAGAATTTTTAAGGAAAAAATATTGAGACTCATAGAGGATTAGGTAAAGATATTGTTGATTGGGATTAAATAAAAATTAAAAAAAATCACATTTCTTATATTAATGTAGTTTTTTTATATTAATGTTATATAAATAATATCATTTTGATTCAAAAAAGATAAAATAATAGAATCAGAAGTGAAATAAAATAAAACTATCTGTGATTATATTCTATTAGGAATTAATTTATTGTATCAACCTAAAAAATTAATAATGAAATTTTTTATTAATCCGATCAAATTTATTATTATGTAAAATTATAATATAAAACATATTCAATTCCTTGGTATTATATTTTTGGATTATAAAATACCATTATGAATTGTTACCATTGCTAATATAGTTTTTAAATAGTGATAACATGATTAGTATAAATATATATTATTAATAAATCCAATTTACTTAGACAAAGGTAGTGATGGCCTCATCGAGTAAAATTTATAGATAAAAATCTTATTTTTTGGAGCTCGGAATGGATGTAGTGTTACTGGGCTTCACTCTTGACCAATCCTAAGTTGAACTGCAACACGCTAAGCTTGAATGGAACCGCATACAGAAGATGTGGATGTCAATAGAGATTACCACCCGAGAGATGTTACCTGAGCCACCCCAAGAGTGTGTCACCATCACACACCTTACCCTTAGGTCTTATACAGGTGTTATAATGGGTCATGTAACAAGACCCTAGCACTATGATTTTATGCATTAGTAATGTATAAAATAAACAATATAAATTCATTTTATTAATGTCACTTTTTAAATGGGTTTTAAATCAAAAATTGTATTTTTAGTTAATATTCAATTATGAAAAATATTTTTATGAATTAATTGATTTTTTAACTAAATATTATTTTAATAAAATGTTATTAATAAATTAATTTCAATTAAATATAAATGATCATATAATGTTTTATGAATACAATTGAAATTTTTATTAAGGTTTGAAAACTGTTTTTGTCAAAACCCATGAATTTTCAATAAATGTCATTTTTTATATAAATATTTAAAATCCACATATTTGTAAAGATATTTAGATAAATTGAATATGATTTTGGGATGCAGGACATTGAAATTATCTAACTATGAATTTTTCAAAATTTACTGAGACAGTCAAATTTTTGGGTAGAAATTAAATTCTGTTTAAATATATAATGTGTTTTATGAAATCATAATGACCGAATAGTGATATAATATAATACTATAAATGGATTTTTATACAATATATGTTTTATATTTAAAATAATTTTATTTTATATTTGTTTGATTAATTTTAAGGTTCCTTAGTGGACCCTCTAAGACTTATAAAATATTTTAAAATTTTAAAATGATTTCTTTGAGTTGTGACACATCTCTACATAATCAAGCCTAATATTTTAATAATTTAGGATTTTATCCTTATTAAATAATTTTTTCTTCTCCACATTAGAAAAAACCATTGGAAAACTCTGGTGGGTTGTTTGTGGTTTTGATATATTTAATTTGTGGTGTCCAAAACCCAAATAAAAAGAAATTTCCTCTCATTTCCAACATAAACCCACTCAATATCACACTCCTCTTCACTCAAACCATTTGAAGTTTGACTGACCTTTTACCTCATCTTTTTAGAATCCACCAAAGGAGCCCTAATATCTCATTATGCCTCTCTAAATCCTCCCCCAAGCCATTGGGATCACACTTCCAAGTAAGTGATTTCTTTCTTTCTCATTTTTTTCAAAAATTCATTATGTTGTTGTATCCTTTTTATCAATTATAAATTCTGGGGTATAATTTCACACATCTCCCATTAATCCATCCTTATTTGTTAATGATCATATACCTATTTCTCTAAAATTAATTCCTCCCATGTACATCTATTACAGTGCTGAAATTCGGTAAGGAATTTCTCTCTTATAATTTAGATTCATGAAATTATTTTATATTATGCATCCAAATTACATTACATATGTTGGGATATTAATTTCCATGACTCCCATACATTCCATTACATGAATAAATTAAGATAAAATATTTTGTCTCTTATCAACCCATTTTACGATTTATATTTGACGTCATTATGCTGCCAACTTTTCCCATACAAAAATCATCTTGAATATATAAATTCCATACCATTTTATCTATCAAGTTTATTAACCATTATGAACATATAATTATTGATTACATAGTTTTATTTATGTCTTAAAAAGTCTATTATGATGTAATAATTGATTATGTCTAATGATTCAATGTTATATGATCCATGTGAAACACTTTTTCATGAAATGAAATGTTTATAACGGGTGAACCCTGATAGCACTCAAATGCATTGGGAAATGAATAGCATCATGATACAACATGTTAAATGAGGTTTTACTCATGATAATTTAAATGAAAAGACAATTTAATTATTCTAATTGAAGTACAGTGAGGGTTTACTCGTGCTCCATG
This sequence comes from Viscum album, assembly GCA_963277665.1. Lineage (NCBI taxonomy): Eukaryota > Viridiplantae > Streptophyta > Magnoliopsida > Santalales > Viscaceae > Viscum > Viscum album. Next base: position 5,248,393 of record OY728136.1, read on the forward strand.
TTCAATGAGCCATGGCTTGAGTAAATATCATGTTAAATGATGTTTCCACATCTCCATGTAAATATAATCATTCTATATCATGCCTTTCTTTTTACGATTATAATATGATCCATTGATATACTTATTTCCCAACATTTACTGTATTATTTATGTTATTTCTTCTTTACTCCCTTAATTGGATTTATATCTCACCATTTTCTTATGCATGCCCTCATGTTAACCCAAACAATGAAAAGTAGAAAGGGAGGTCTTCATCATGAAAAAGAAGTTTTCAATAAACATGTTATATTTTTTTCTCTAATTTATTATGTTATTTTCCTAATTTACAAAGATATTATACTTTTTTATCCTCATAGTTGTCTTATAGAACTGTTTATGTAATAAATTATGTTTATGTGGGTAATAAAGAGCAGTTTTTTATAGCTGGTATCATAGGATATGCTTAGTTATTTTTGGGATTAGGATTAGAAAACCCTAGTAATGTCCTTAGGGATAAGCCTAACTATAATTAAAACATCCCTAAACATTTTAAGTATAGATTTCATGGTTTATCAAGAAAATATATCCCTATCTAGATACGAACAAGTAGAGGTGGATATGGCATAGATGTATATATGGATAATACCCAAAAACACCACTTTGAGATATACTCGAATGAGAACTGGTGCATGAAAATGGGTCTTGCTGCACTCTTGGTTATGATACTCCTATGGGATATGCTTGGGTAAATTCATAATCTTATAATGAACCCTTATTAATGGAATAAAAAAAATTCCCCCAAGAATATATGTTGGGAATTAGATCATAGAAAACAATGATTGAAGCCTATAAATTCATAAGTTAAGGAAATACATGTAATTTATAAGTTATCCCTCTTATCATTAGATTCCCCATTACGTGTCACCACTGTTATTCCTTTTATTCCATCCAGTGGATAGTAATAGGAGGACTGATACTAACAAACAATGTGTAGATAACTGTGATGACTATTCTAATGATATTCCCAATATTATGGGAGTGAGAATCTCAATCTTTTCATGATACTCTCCCAGTTAATACATGTTTTGAATAGAAAAATAGTTCAATATGAATATCCACTACCCCCCCCCCAAATAATGAACAAGCTGTAATAAAGAGAATCATGATACAAATGCCTCTGACATTTAATGCATCATGTGATCCCTTCATCATTGAATAGTGGACCAACTCCATTGAGAATATCTACTCCATCCATCAATGTTCTGAACAAGATAAGGTTCTTCCTAATAAATATCATATGTATGGTGAAGCTGTTAAATGGTGGACATTGATAAAATATACGAAGAATGAGGAAGAGATCAATGTGTTGGAATGGAATCATTTATGGAAAATGTCTTTCTGATAAATATGTTCCTCACACCCTCTGACTTAACATGGAAATGGACTTCCTAGTCCTCAAGAAAAAGGGTGGTGAATCCATTGGATCATATAATGAAATATTCAAAAGGCTTGCATGACACAGCTCTGACATTGTCGTTACCCTTGAATGCACGGTTAACCACTTCTTTGCTGAGCTAAAACCATGCCTATGGAAAGCTTTGATGAACTATGACTTCTATTGCTATGAGGAAATTGTCTACTATTCCCAAAATGATGAAATAGAGATAAGAGAATATTAGAGGTATCATGGGGATAATAGGTAGAATGTGGAATTTTATTCTAGCAGTCGGATGGATAAATCCAATAGTCTTAATAAATTCTAGTACACCACTTTCCAAAAGTGCAGAAAGAACCACCTTAATGTTTTCATGAAGTGTACAAGGAAATAATTTAGGCATGTAATAGAAGGTTACATGGACATTAATTGATGACATAAAAAAATTTCTGGTGCGATAGAGGTGAGGAACTCTCCATTCGACCCTCAACGCATAGGTTAATTCTTCAACAGGAACAAACTAGGGAACTTTGCAAACAAGTGTCCCAAGACAATGGTTTTAAAAGGAAACCAACAAACTCCCTCGCAGTGAGGGAGATCTTTTTACACAACTACTGCCGATGTGAACCCCAAAAATGAATTTGTAATAGGTTCTCTGGATATTTATTCATGAATAGTGAACATATATTTTTACTCTGGTTCTACACAATCTTTTATTTCAATAAAATTTACTAGAACAATCCTAATAACACCCCAAATCATGGAAGTAGAGATTTCAGTGAGAACATAAAATGGGGTAATCATTGCATTCCATTGATATAACTCCTCCCCATTCAAAATTACATGATTGAAATTCTTGGGTACCTTTTAATACTCCATCTAGTTAAATTTAATGTAATTGTATGAATTAATTGGATTTCTCAATATAGATCCAACAGAAATTTTTGAGAGAGGTAAATCACTCTCCATATGGATAATCGACCCCCGATTCTGTAGATGTGCAAGGTGGAGGATAAATATTCATTAGCACCATAATCTCACGCATGGATATTACTACCCTATGAGCATGTGTATCATTCTCATATGATTTTGTATAAATAAGAAACCATCCTTAAAGACATGCCTATTGTGATGGAATTCGCTGAAATGTTTCCGATGGAATTTCCTGGTCTTTCTCCTAGATTAGATGATGAATTCCCAATTGATCATATTCCTGGGGAATTTGAAATATCCTAGACTCCATATATAATGGATTTCTTGGATCTTTAGGAGATAAATAATCATCTATATGATAATCTTGATAAAGGGTTTATATTCCCATGTTCATCACCATGTGGGGTACAAGTCATCTTCACCATAAAGAAGGAAGGGTCAATGCACCTTTGCATTGATTATCGTGAGCATAACAAAGTCATGATAACGAATAAGTATCATGTGACCAGAATTGTGACTTTTTTGATCCGATATGTGGTTCATAGTAAATATCTATGGTGGATTTCGGTCGTGATATTAACATGTAAGGGTGAAGAAGGAGGATATCCCCAAGACTACATTTCATACATGGTACGAGCACTATAAATTCATAGTAAATACTTTCAGTCTCAGTAATGGTCTATAATTATTCATGGAATTGATGAATAGAGACATTAGAGAATACCTTGAAATTTTTTTGGTAGTCTTTATAGCGCTTTTTCTAATAAACTCCAAAACCAAGGATGAACGTCGAAGCATGGTTCTAGAGACCATATGAAAGAGACGCTCTATGAAAATTACAACATGTGTGAGTTATGGATAAAGGATCTCTCATTCTTGGGTTATATCATCAAATGAAAGGGGATGTCCATGGATTCCTCCAAGAAAGTTATAATTAGGGGATGACTGAGGCCAACATTGGTGATAGATATCTATAGTTTCTTATGGTTAGCTGAATACTATAGCCTATTTGTGAGACATTTACCACGATTGTATAACCCTCTTACCAAGCTAACTCAGATGGGAGTCAAGTTTTTTTGGAGTGATGAATGAAGTGATAGATTCCTGTAGTTGAAAAAGAGGCTTATCAATAAACCCATACTCACACTACCCACAAATGGATAATGTTTTGTTGTATTCAGTAGCACATAGATGAAGGGTCGGGACTGTGTGTTGATGAAAAATAAAAAATTAATTGCCGAAGCTTCAATGGAATTGAATTTTCATGAGAAAAACTACCCCACACAATTTATGGATTTGGTTGTAGTAAAATTTACTTTGAAAATTTTACTGCATTACCAATTTGGGGAAAAGTTGGAAATATATATGGATCAAAGAAGCCTCAATAATATATTCACTTATAGAGAGTTTAATATTCTCCAATAATGATGGTTATAACTGATCAAAGGATATGACTACTAAATCCATTTACACCCTGGTAAAGCGAACAAGGTTACTGATGCTCTAATTAAAAAGGACCCATCAATTATATCATTCGTGAGAATTGAAAATGATCATATCTTCATATATTTTCTAAATATGGAAATTCGAATCATAAATAAGGGTACATCATCAATCCTTTCAAAAATAATCGCTAAACCCTATCTTTTGGAAAGGATTAAGAAGGTATAAAATGATGATGATTGAATTGAGAAGAAAGTGGAAGTTATCAAAAAAGGGAAATCCTAGGAGTTCAATGTTAAGTAAGAAGGAACTGTGAGATTTGGGCCAAGACTATGTGTTCCATCAAATCCAAAGATAAAGAAAGATCTTATGGATAGTGAAAATTGTTTGAATTTCTCTATTCACTAAGGAAAAAATGATATATTGATATCACTAAGATCATTATAGGTGGGATAACATAACTAAGGAGATTGTGGAGTATATATCAAAGTGCATAGTATGTAATCAAGTGAACGATAAGAGGCAGAAGTATAAGGGTATTATTCAACCATTACCCATACCAAAATGGAAATTGGAAAACATCACCAAGGACTATGTCACTGGAATTTCTAAGAAATCCAAAGGAAATAATTCTATATTGGTTGTTGTGGATCATCTTACAGAGACTGAACACTTCATTGAAATTCAACAAGATTACTTATTGGATCAACTAGAAAGGATATACATTAGAATAGTGGTAAGGATGAATGGAGTAACACTATCTATTTTATTCGATCGAGATCCAATATTCACCTCTATGTTCAAGAAGAGTCTCCACAATTATCTAAATACTGTGCTAAACATCAGTATAGCTTATTATCCTCTCACTGATGTCCAATCTAAGCAGACTATCTAAACACTTGAGTACATGTTGAGAGAAAGCTCAATGGACATCAAGAGAGTATCAGATAAACATAATCCTCTTGTTGGGTGATCTTACAAAAACAAATTCAAATCAAGTATCCAAATGGATCCTTATCGATACATTTATGGGAAGAGGTGCAGAACACTGGAATATTGGGTTAATGTTGAGGATAGAAAACTCATAGGTTTATAAGTAGTCCAAGAAATGGCGGAGAAGGTTAAGACCATCCAACAACACATTAAAGCTACTCAGAGTTGACAAAAGTGATATACTGGTAATTGATAACAACACCAAAAGTATGATGTTGGGGACATAATATTCTTCTTCATATCAATGTGAAAGAGTGTTATGATATTTGGGAAGAATGGGAAGAATTTCTAGGGTACATTTCCCCTTTTGAGATCCTTGACTGCATTGGAGTAGTGGTCTATCGACTAACACTCCCACCAAACCTGTCTCAAGTACATGAAGTATTCCATGTTTCACTCTTATGGAATTATAGAATGATATATTGAATTTACTCAATCCATAGGTGGTACCATGGAAAAATGACATATCCTATGATGAGAAGCCAGTGATGATCTTATATATTATGGAAAAAGCACTACGAAATAATAAAATTCCCCTCGTCATGGTGTTGTGATGAAACCACAAGTTTGAGGAGGCAACATCGGAATCAAAGGAAGTGATGAAGTTGAGTTACCCTCATCTATTTCAGTGTGGGAAGAGGAAATTTTGAGGGAAAAATTTCTTAAGGGGGGAAGATTTTCATTAATAAAACTTTTATTAATGAATATTCATTTTGATCTGATTAAATGTCTTATTATGTAAAATGGTTATATAAAACATTTGAACATCATTGGTTTTATGCTTTTGTACTTTAAAATAACTTTAATAATCGTTACCATTGCTAATATAGCCATAAAACTGTGATCACATGATTATTATAAATATAGGGCTTTAAAAATCAAATTTACTCAGGCCAAAGAAGTGATAGACTCATACAGTTGAATTCCTCTATATAAAACCCATTTGTCGGAGCTCATAAAGGAGGTAGCATCACTGGGCATACCTCTTGAGCAAGAAAAAGATGAGATTCAACACGTTATGCCTGTATAGAACCGCCTACTAGGGAAGTGGAAGTTAAAATAGATTACTACCCAAGCTATGTCTTCTAAGACACCCCAATAGTGTGTCACCATCGCACACCTTACCCTGAGGTCTTATGTGGGTGTTATAATGGGTTATGTAACAAGACCCTAGCACTATGATTATGTGATTTTTTTTGTATAGAATAAATAATATACATTCATGTTATTATTATTAATTTTTAAATTCATTTTAATGCACAAATATTATTTTCTATATTATATTCAATTAAGAAATCTATTTTGGCACATTAATATATTTTTTAAATAATTAAAATATTAATAAAGTATTATTACTAAATTAATTTTTACGAAATATAAAGGATCTTATAAATTTTTATGAATACAATTGATATTATTTTTATGGTTTGAAAACTATTTATGTCAAAACCCATATATTTTCAATTAATGTTGGTTTTTATTCAAAAATTCAAAATTCACATATTTAAAAAATTATTTAAATAAAATGAATATATTTTTTGATTTAGGACTTTGAAATTATATAATGGTGGATTTTTCATAATTTTCGAAGATAGTCAATTTTTTACATAAAAATTAAATACCATTTAAATATATAATATGTTTTATGACATCATAATGAACCAATAGTTATGTAATAAAAAACTATAAAATTAATTTTCAACTAATATAATTTTTAACTTTAAAACAATGCAATTTTAGATTTGTTTGATTAATTTTATGGGGTCTTAGTAGACCCTCCAAGACTTATAAAATATATTAACTTTTTAAAATGCTTTCATTGAGAGTGTGACTAAACTCCACATAATATAGACTAATATTTTAATTTGTTCGAGAATTTTAATTATTAAATAATTTATTCCACTCCATGTTTTCAAAAACCATGGGAAAACCATGTGGTGGTTTTTGTTTTGATTAGTTTAATGTGTGGTGTCAAAACATAAATAATAAATAATTCTCACTCCTTTCCTATATAAATCCACTCAATATCTTATTACAATACACTAAAAACATTTGGAGATATACAAAACTATTCCCTCTTATCTCCAAAATCCTCCAAAGGATCCCCATGCTCCAAATAAGCATCCCACAATCCTCTCCCATGCCTTTGGGATCACACATCCAACTAAAGGATTTCTTCCTTTCTCATTTTAGACCAAATTTAATTATGTTGGTATATCATTTTGTTATCAATTATAAATGATGGGGTACGATTTTTCACCTCCCACATACTTCCCTTATTAAGTTTAAATGATTATAATCCTCTACCTCTCTCATTAATTCCCCCCATTTACACTTGTTACCCTGACAAAATTCCATAATGAATTTTTCACTTCTCATTTAAATTCAATCAATTTTTTTTATATTATGAATCTAAATTTCATTAAATATGATTGTATACTATGTTCCTTGACCAAATTACTGTCAATTTCATGTATAAATTATGAAATACCCATTTCTCACTCATAATCCCATTTTATCTATTTTTATTTGATTTCGTTATGCTGCCAAAATTTCCCATGACAAAATCATCACGTAGAAGAATACCATACCCATATCATTATTAGGGTTATTCACCATTATGCAAAAATACATATTTTTTATATAGATTCATGTATGTATTTACCATTACATTATTGTGTAAAAAATGATTATGTTGAATGATTCTATGTTATATGATCCATGTGGAACACTTATGCATGAAATGAAATGTTTATAAAAGGTGCACCATGATAGCACTCCAATGCATTGGTTAATGAATTGTATCATGATATTCCACGTGAAATGAGGGTTTACTCAGTCAAATTAAATTACAATGATTTTTTTCTCATTCTAATTCAATTTCAATGATGGTTTACTCATGCACCATGTGAAATGATCCTTGGCTCATGAAAATATCATGTTAAATGTTGTTTTCATATCTCCATGTTAATAAAAAAATGCTATATAATTCCATTATGTTTATTTTTATCTTATTTTCCATTGAAATATCTATTTCTTAATATGTACTATATTCTTCATGTTATGCCATGTTTACTCTCTTACTGGGCTTTATAGCCGACCATTTTCTTATACATGTCTTCAGGTTATCCCATGCAAAGCTAAGTAAGATGGAATATTGTTGTCATGTAAAAGAAGTTATCAATATTGATTTAGTGTTTATGTTATAATTTTTTATGTGATGTTATTAATTTCCAAAGATACTAGACATCTCGATCCTCATATTTTTCTTAAGTTCGTGTTTATTTAATAAAACATGTTTATGTGTGTAAAAGGAGTAGTGTTTTTATATTTATCGTTCTGAAAAACTGAGAATAATCTTGATGTGCATATAGTGTTATTGATCATATTCTTGAATTCAATGACATGATATTGAGGAGTAAGATCTTAAAATATGATTAAAAATAATATATTATCACTCTAAATATATTTTTCATATATAATAGTTGATAATTTCTCATTGATGCATGGAGGGATCTTGTATAAACTCAATTATATGTATATTGGGAGATAATAATTGTTACTTTTTAAAGTGTTAATGATTTATTATAATCTTCTATTATATTTGATTAGACAACCACATTGAAGTCTAGGATGTATTTTCTTATTCTCTTGTAATCACTTGAGATATATTTTGAATATCCATGTCTTAGAATTGAATCGAACACAACAAGGGGTACTTAAGCACATTAGGGCTAAACCATGTAAAAATCATAAGTTATATGAATTTATAAGTTTTCAAATGAATATTATTGAGATTGATATTTGAATATAGTGTATCAAGACATTTCCTAGTGAAAAAGGATGAGTTATAAGAAAAAATTGTAAAAATTGCATCACTAATTCCCCCCACCCCCACCTCCTCGATGATACATCACCACTAACCTGGGAACATAATATTTTTACAGATATTACTACGTACCCTCTAAAATTTCAATTATCGATTGATGATGAAGATGTAGAATCATAAACACGTCGATATAATATTTTTTTACCATATTCTATGGATGTTATTTTCAATATTGGAAAAATTTCGTTATATTACATCCTCCTTTATAAGAAATAAATGTTTTTAATACTTGGACTACATAACCAATGAATTATAAAAGGTTAAAATAAAAAATATTACTAACCCTGTTTTTAAGGCACACTACTGATTTTGGGATCCATCCTGGTTATGACTATAATGTTAAGATTAGATCATCCTAGGTTAGTGTTTGGATAGGTGAAATCCAAGAATATTTACTAGGGATTTCATGTGTGCAGATAGTAACAAAAAAATAACATGTGTTTACCTATAAAAAACCATCAGTTTTATACCCCATTACATCATATTTGTGGGACCAAAGGTGGGGAAAACACATATCCATGGGGGAACATGTGGAACTTAACGGTCTAGTGCACAATGAATATATTAAAAAGGTGTTGTTCCTATGAAATATATGGGGCCACGTTATTATAGTTGTAGTCATATTTTCAACAATTTAGAGACCTTATCATATGAATTTTATAGGTAAAATGAATTTCGTTCTTTATGGAAAGATATGGAATGATATTTTTATATCATTATTTGAAAACTTTTGTACCATGGTTATGTGACTCAAGACCTCCAAAAAGATATGGGAAAATATTTTAAACATTATTAAATTAAATTTCAATGTTATTGAATAAAAAAATTAATTATTAGGAGAAAATTTCGAATTTATTATAATAGATAATTAATATACTATCAATGAATAATTTTTAAGTTGGAATGATACTTTCTATTAATATCAAGGTCTTTGGTGATACTATAAAATACTCAACCATGTTTATGAAACAAAAGAAAAATTTTCTAGATATATTGATGTAATGGAATCATATTTTAAGGAATAAGAGGGATTATGTTCTAATGAGTTATATAAAAAACATGGTAACTATGAGACTAAGAAATCCATAGGGATTATGAATAAATTAGAAGAGGATATTACATTCAAAGATATAATCAAAATTAAAATCAAGGAATAGTAGGATGAGTTATCTAATGAATCTTAAGATGATGAATAAAATGATGATGAGTATAAGAGTATGATGTATTAAATATCAAAGAACATCTAAAATGGAAAAGTTAGGTACAAAGGGAATCTTCCCGTAAAATATTTTAAGTGCACTATAGTTAGTCATTTTAAAGATGATTTTACAGTGAAGTCAAGTGGAATATATAATGATGATGATCATCAAGAAAGTCCAAAAGGAAATAAAGGTGGAAGAGGTTTAAATTATCTTTTGATATATATTGAGATAAAGTACATGGTTTCATGAAGAAAAAGAATAATTACATTGAGAAAAGGAGATATATAATCCTCTAGTCAAATTATTCAATCTTAATATGAAGTAACTAAAAGGATTAAGTTCCTTATGTATCATTTTGTAATGTATGATGGAATCTTAGGTACGAATGAGGAAGGAGAAAAAAACTACAATAAGAGAAAGTTTAATGTTGATCTCGAAACATGTATTGACTAAAAAATCCAAAAAAGGGAGAAATAAAACAAAAAAAATAGATTCATAAGATAATTAATGGTGGAGGTGAATTTTATAATAAATATAATGACAGCCATAAAGAGAACAAAATAATATGGACTCATACCACTGGACGTTTTAAATTCCTGATGGAATTTGATTTTTATTCATATGGTGGAAATTCCTTTTCAGGTATCGAAACTTGGAATATGGTTCAGAGGGCTGACCATCTTAAAATTGTTTTTAGGATATATTTATGGTTTAGTGAAGGAATATAGGTTTTGAGAAACCATAATATGAGGAATAGAGTTGTAGGGCTATATAAGAGACCTATTTTAGGTTTTATAGGACATGTAACATTAATTTACAGTGTAACATATAAGGATAGGAGTTAGATCCCCCATCCTTCATGGTTAATGTCATAAAACATAATTTCAAGTTTCCTAAAACACAGAAAGAATTTTTAGAAAATAGGGTTCAATCGCCATTATTTTTTATGATCCTCATGCGCATGAGAGAGTCAGATACCATCTCTCTCCACCCTTATATATTAGGTGGTTGATGATGGAACATCTTGCTATGTAACTCACAGTACGTCCCATTTTTTTATTTATTTTTTGATAACATTAATTCACGTCTAGTTTTTTAGGGTTCGATTCCCAATCCATCCGATCATGGTGGAATCAATCAAATGTGTTTCATTTGTATTGTCTAGAGGAAGACCTGATTTTATGTATGTATATTTGTATAACACTATTTTTTAGTGGTATATTATTTCAATATTTAATGTATTTTTTATGTTAACATTTGATGAATTTTATGGTTTTTTAGTGTTGGGTGATAGGTCTTTTGGTCAGGATGGTGCAACATCCCTGGAAAAAACCTTTTGTAGGTTGTTTGTTATAGTTTTAATGAGAAGAACTTGTTGAATGTGTAATTTGGTTAATTATAACCCTTTTTTAGATTAAATAGTTAATTTTCTAGTTGTATAATAAATTATTTATGTCGTGTGATATGATATACGAGCTCGGGCTGGTACAATCATGGATGAGGCATGGACTTTCTTGGCCAAGGTGTTATAGAGCTTGGATTATAAGTTAATCCCCTGATTGAGGTATTTATTCATTTTAATACAATCCAATATCCTTTTTATGACTGATTTCATATGTATTTAATTTTTTATATGTATATATTAGTTTTAAGGACCAAAAGTGGTATAGATACAATGATAAGATTGTCTTCCACCTCCTATACTTAGGATATGTTAACAGTATCAGTTGGGAAATTGGAATTGATTAAAAATAAGCCTCTAGATAGAGAATCTGATATTTTAGATTACAAGAGGCCTAATTTGGGTATCAATTTATGGGATGATATGTGGGTAGCCTATTATGGTTCCCTAGGGATGTTTTCATATGTGTGTGATAGATTAGTCCCAATGAAGATTGACAAGAGAACATTAATTATATTATGTTATTGTGAACAATATCATGAGGCTAACGAGAGCTCTAAGTGAGAATTATTTGTATGATGATTATTATAATACTAGATTAGGTATAATTTACGATGGTTTACTCTAAATTATTGGGTGATAGATATCCCTTAGTTGTTGTGTGATGGGAACTTATATATAGTCGTAGGTTTTTTTGGGATTTTATATTGAGATTATAAGGGGATTATAGTGTAGGGTACATGGATGATCCCTAGGTAGTGGTACAAGGATAATTGATTGATCTTGATGAATTTTAAAGACATGAAATTAATTTCATATGTCAAGATCCACCAATGTGTTGCAACACCACCGATTAATGATGACTGGAGAAAAATATTATTGAATAGAGACCATGATGGACCTAGAAGACCTGGTCAATTACCTAGAATATATGTAAGTTCATATTGTGACACTCGGATAAGTCTCGGTTGAATAGAGCCCTAGGATTATCTTGTAATTTTTGTGATGGGATTCTACCCTATAGTAATGTTGGACCTCCCTAGAGTCTCCAAGGATGGGTCTTCAGGCTTGATAACCTCTAAAATGTGTGCAGGTTTGGTTCTGTATGATAACTATTCATAAAGAGGGTATTGGATCAATGGAAATACAAGATGTGGCTCAGTTTATAGTGAGTATTGTTCCATGTTCTTTCATGTAATTGTTTTAATAACCTCCCATGCATGTATTTGATAAAATCACATGAATGATACCTTTATTTGAGTATTCATAAATCTAGGACCACCTTGGGGGATAGGATAGAGAATATCATGATATTATAGACATCCTTCGAGTGATAATACATGTGTTGAGGATCATGTAAATATATTATTTCTTAATTTGTTTTTATAGTAGGCCATGTTTTGGATTATTCCTTAATCCGAGTTGCAAGTATGAGATGTGAATTGGTTAGCTGGAAGGAGACAATGTGATGGGGTTGATTCAAGATGGGAATTTAAGAACATATGATAAGAAGTAAATGTGTCCTAGTTAACAAATGGTGACCTGATGTTCATAGGTTTGTGTTATCCTAGTTAACAATAAATGAATAAGGATCTTATGTGACCTATTTTTTTCAACATAAATACACACATATGATGATGCATACTAGGGGGACTTGGAAAAATCTTAATGAGATGTGTTCCACACACCATATATGTGATCCTTGGTTCACATGCTAATCTTATTTATTCTATTAAGTTATATAAGAATATGTTCAATGGATTGGGCTGGTGAAACTATACAGGTATTAGAGATAGGGTTTGTAAGGCCTATGGAAGGTAGTGGGTCCATTGTGCATGAATTATATTGTATGGTTTATTTATTAATTGGGATCAACCCTAAGATAGATCAGTAAATATAGAGTTGTATACTTTATCCATGTAATTTATTATTGAACTAGGATTATTTATTTTTGAATGATTTTATTTTTTGACATTGGTGATTTAATTATTTTTCTATTGTTTAATGACACTAATTAAAGGGCATGGTATTCTCATTGTATGGATTAGACTCTCACAAATTGGTTGTAGCCTCCAAAATATGATGAGGTGTGCTTGAGATAATGTTTCTCAATCAGAACATGAATCATTTGTTGTGCCTTCAAATGGGGCATCATAATGTGGTATGATATATTTTTTCGTACAATTTGGGGATATAGTTGAAATAAGGTCTAGGAATGTGTTGAAGCTTATGATGGTTCTAAGACTGAGGATTCATGAAAACCATTATATATTGAAGTCTTAGTGACAAGGGTTATCCAATTGTTGTTCTAGGTTTTCTATTCTAGGGTTGAGTTGTTTTTGAATATGATGTTTTTGTTATGGATGTTATTTATTAATGTTTTCCCTCTTCCCATCAGAAATATGGAATGTACATGCATCATTTTAGGTTTTTAGGACTCACATGACATATGTTCTGATATATGTGACCATTTTTACAGAAAATAGAGTTCGATTTTATAATCTAACAATAAAATCATATAATAAATTTTATTAAATAACATATTGGTTTCATTCTAACCAACTGTACCAAAACAAATTTCTCATTGTAGAATTTCATGTTGATATGAGTGTATGATGTTCTCTACTGATGGTAATATAGTCCTTTCATCAAGATATATATATATATATATATATATATAACCTTGGGGTTTCAATATATGAATTTAATGCCCAATGAATGGTTTGTGGTTGGGAATAGGTTTCCATGGGGACAAGGAACCCTAGCCATATATAAGTGAGATTTATTTTCTAGAATTTTGAAAAAAAACAATATCATGTTGTCCCATATATATCCTTATTGGAATTATATATAAAAAACCACATGGTTGTGCGTGAAACCTTTATTAGAGATAAGAATAGACAAGTTTCCTTAATCATTGTTTGATGATACTATTGAGAGGGTATGATTAGAAAAATGTCTGATCAAGTGGTTATGGAGATACACTATTGGATACCATGGTGGGATCATATATAGATGCTCTTTGTTTTTTGTAAAATGAACATGTAGAAGGTTTTTGTGTGGATAGCATAGGCATGGGTAAGATGCCTTGAGATATTGGTTTTGACTGAAACATGTAAGCGGAATTCATAGTGAGTTAGGCGTGTGAGAAATTATTGAATGGACACAACACATATGATCTTGATTTCGGGTCTGTGGTTAGGTTTCATAGAACCATTAAGCAATTATGTTAGGATGACAAGATGATAATCCAAGTAGAATCATTGGAGAGAACTGATAAGAATGTTTTTAGTTAACTGTTATGCCTTATACATGATAAGTGAGAATTATTGAGGAATTTTGGGAAATGTTTTGGTGTGCATGGGTCGGTGTGCACTGGGAACACATTGTGTCACTTTAGATGCGAATCACATAGTGCATCCTGTAAGGGTTCATTAAAAATGGTTTGTGTTATCATTGAAAATGTGGGGTGTAGTGTGTAGGATTGTAATAATTTCCTTATATGGATATACATACAGTACGGGGGTAAATTTTAGTTTGAAAAACATAGTTAAAAATATTTAATCTAAAAAAACACAAAGAGTTTTAAACGAACTTTATCAGAATGAGACTGAACATAAATATTAGAATCAAAAAATCAGAAATATAAATAGATTGATTATATAATATTAAAAGAATCATAATCACAATGGATATAATTATTAACATTGTATTGTTATTATCATAATCGGAGTAACATGGAATAAATAATTAGAATATAAATATGACTACAATGACTCACTTTCTATTTTCATTCATAACAGAATAAAAACTTTTTGAAACTAAAAATACAATTGATATGTATGTGTAAGAATTAAATGAATTCTATTAATCAAAAAAATACCTCTTTTAGTCCTTATAGTATGGTATTTAATAAACTTCAATAGAGGTATCCAATATTTTATACATATAAAAATTTCTTTCCTTTTTACTAAGAAACCCCTTGACATGATTATAAGAATTGATCTGTCTTCCTATCCAAAAAACCTCCATGTGATGATTTGATTCTTTATTCCTATCGATGGAAGACCTAGATCTGATGGATTAGATTCACCAATTTTATATCCCTGAATCCCTAAATCATATCAATCATCAGATGCATATTACTATTACAAAAGTTCATAAGGAATCAACAAGACAATGATTCCTTAGAACAACATATCACTAAGTAGTTACACTAACTATAAACGAGGTGTTCTCTTTGAGAAAACTTCATAATATAATTTTACCTACCACCTCAAAACTCTTATAATTAATGTTCACTTTTATGAAATATTCCAAAAGTTGTATTTTCCTCATTTGTTTCTATGGCCTCTAACAACTAGCACATAACAGCTCATATTTGACTAAATATCGAACATCATATTGATTATCACCATTTGTATGTAAAAATATTCCATATGATAGAATTAAAATTTCTATATACTAATTATAAACATACCTTTGTCCAATGTACCTCCTTATGTATTTTCAATTTGGTAATCCTAATGAGTGTTATTCTGATTGTATTAGAACCAGTATTAGTCTGAAAATCATTGATTTTTTTAGTAAAAAAAGAAAAGAATAAATTATAACCTTGGATTTGAATAATAGAGAGTCAGATTTTATTTAAGGATTTCTCATTTCGATTATTTTAATGAATAATATAAATTTTATATTATAAATACATTTGATCATTTTATAATTATGGTAAAATAAAATGTTTTCAGAAAAAACATATTAAAATAATGGGGTCAAAATAGTTAATATTTTTTTAAGAATCTGTTTGTGTCTTCCAAAACCAAAATAATGGAAAAATAATAAATAATACATCCAACCCAACAATCTCTCCCTATTTGGAAAGTAAATTCCCCAAAATATAAATTTAAAAATAACATAAAAAACATTCAAACCGTTGTTTTTTAAAACATTTTATTCTGTGTTATTAATTGAAAAATACGTTTAATTAATTTTTAAATCTTATTAATATGATATTTAATATGTTGGAGAGCATTAGAATATTTCTTATATAAATTAAATTTATCCACTTTTTAAATCTTTTCCCATGTGTATTTTTGGGACTCAGATCGTAAGAAGTTTTTTCTAGAATCTTTTAGATTTTTGTTTTGACTTTTGTTGTCAAGGAATATTTTGAAGTAAAAAACACCTCAATTTGTGAAAGAGGATAATCATGATGACCATGATCTTCAAAATATTGGACTAACAATTCTTATGATATTCCATCAGATTTGGTGACGATTAATGGAATAAATGGTTCATCAGACTCACATTGGGTCTGGAATGAAGTGTTGATCTTAATCAAGAAGTTGTCTCAATGTCTTCATGACTAAGATAAATACTAGATAATGATTTTATGATCATGGATTTCTCATAATTAATAACTATTCTAAAAAAAATTTGATAAAATATTGATAGAGGAATGGAGGAGAAGATTTCATTCCAATCATAATGATGTCCAGTAATAAAGAAAGAAATCCCTATAAGGAAGGTAACTTTTAAAACATTCCATTATAAGTCAGTTGATTTTGAAGAAACTAATAGACATATTAAATGTTTCAAGGAAGTCAAGATTATAAGCTTATATTTGGAGAAGAAAATATGTTCCTAAAGTTGAAACATTTCGGTCTAAATTCATTAGTGTGAGATCCATGGACATGTAAATGTTTTTTAGATGGGATAATTGATCAAAATGAGAAGATATGAAGATAATGGTTCTGTGTTATACCAATAAACCATGAGAATCATATTTATAGTGAAAAACGTTGTGTGTGAAGGAAATAAATTTATAAATTGAATTTTTCTAGAACTGATCCATCAGACATGATGTGCCATCAAATATAAAAGGATGAATTTTTTGGGGGGATGTGGAGTCCAATGAAAAGGGAGATAAGAAGGATATTTGATTTAATAGATGTAAATAATAAAGTCATACAATAATAAAATGTAGTAAGGCATTTTTTTCATGACGAATTATTGACTGTTCTTCCAGGGAGAAGTTTGTTTTCCTATTAGATGTGGTTCTACAACAAAAATAAGAACTATGATTTGTTTTCAAGAGTTTTTGTTTCATGTGGTTCAAGTCTATCAGACTAGATCACATAATTATAACTTTAAAATACAAAATATCATCAATATAGGAAACGATGAAAAGGAAAATTTATTGACTCTTGTCAATGAGTTACCAAAGGTATTATAGAATCCATTTATGAAGATTGAATAATGGGTTTCATATGTTTTATTTGGTTTAGAGCAATGTAATTGACAAAAAAAATTTCTTATCATAATTAGGTTATCAAAATTATTAGTTGGTTATGAGAATTCAAATGGGAATACATGGGTTTATTTTTCATTTGTTGTTGAGAAACCTAATTTTCTATCATCATTGTAATGAAAAAATTAGAATAAACAATAAAATTTGTTCTAAGGTTTTTAAATAAAGTTTAAAACTATGTAAAATTTTGAGCAGTTTTGAGGAGTTTTATCAATATTTGGGAAGTGTCTAAGATTTCAATGTGCCCTAGAAAATCAAGAAAAATATCAATATTGAAAAATTTAGTTTAAGGAGAATTATTTCAAAAATAATGGACAAATTATATATGGGATTCCTATAAATAATTAATATAATCTTCACATTATGAAATTACTATATTTTTTAAAAGAGTAGGTAGAGTACTGGAGAATTATAGACAGAAAAATTTTCCAGATCACACATTGTTAAAGATGATTTATGAATAGAAGAAGAAAGGCGGAGAGAGAATATTGTAATCATGGTTTTCAGATTTGGACTAACTAATAGGAATGTGATTTCTGGATTTAGAAATTATTTGTTTAGTATTGTCTCAACTATATTATTACTTAATTATATTTCCATATTAAGAAAACATGCCGAGGAATCATACTTGAAAATTAAAATGAATGTCATTATGAATTAAATAAGATGTTCTTTCCTACTACTGGGTAACAATGTGAAGAATTGTTTTGATATAATTTGTGAGATTTTACAAAGAAGCACCATAACATTTCTCTTACACAGATTGTGTTACATCATTTATGCTCCTTGAATAATGTGGACTATTGTATCTAATATTGTTCTTCACGAGTGTCAGGGCATGTCCTACTCATTATATTACAAAAGAAAGGATTGTTTTCTAGTATATTATGTTTTATTAGATTTCTTCGAAACCTCACTAAAGAAGTAGCCACTACTATTTAGTATTTAATGTTGTAACATATTTTTTCATATGGATGTTTGGTTTTTTATAGTGAGTGTGATGAATATTTAACAGCATGTGATGTTTGTTTCATAAAAAAGGAAACATAAAATAAAAAAACAACTAATTCACCACCTCCCCTTCTCATTGATACTCGCTCTTGACTGGGCAGTTATAATTGGTATCAAAGGTAAATGTATCCATCTTTTACTCTACTATAATGTTTTGGAGAATGATTTGTGATGGAAAATATGAATTGTTTTAATAGAAATGGGATTGTGGTCTTCAATGTTAAAAACTATCATATATGAAAAGTTATAATGTTTCCTTATCTAATTTCAATAGGGTTTGATGTTTTCAAAGATACCATTGATAGATTAAATTATATAGATAAAAAGGTTAAGGATAAATATATTAATAAGAAGAATCGTGAGGATTATAGAAGGTCTAGGAATGATTCACTCTCATTAATATCTAAAATTTTGTTTTTATGTTTAAAGTGTGTTTCCACTACCAGAGGTATCATAGATAAGCCAAAAAAACATTATGAATGTAATGAAAAAGTAATGAAGGAAAAGTTATAAATATATATGATGATTTAAGACAGTATCAAGATGGGTAAATATGAGTCTATTGGTATGTTTGTTTTCCAGGTTGAATGAAATTGTTAGCACTATAATATTTCATGTGGTAATGATAGAATATTCTTCAGTTTTTGAAATGTTCTTGAGAATTTTTTATGAAATGTTTCATGATAATGATTCTTTTTTGAAAGATAGTGATTCTGAAACTTTATATCTAGATGGTTTTCATTGAACTCTCATTACTGATGAGATGATAAGAAAAAAAATTATTAAAGTAAAAAACAAAAGATGATAGAGAAATGATTTTCATGGATTCTAAGAAGGAAAATTCGAAAGAAAATCTTATTGAATAATAAGATGGTTATTCTGATTCTGAATATGTGGCTTATAAAAATATTTATGAACTCTTATCCGAGTTTTATTAAAATTTTAAAATTGGTACTAGAACAAATATGGGAATACATCGCCTGAAATATTTTGAATATTGATATATTGGGAATATTGTGGATAATATTCCATGATAAAATAAAGAATAATATAGTTAGGATGATGATAAAAATTTGAGAAGATCATGGATGAAATAGAGTGATGAGGATAAATAATATTCAAAAGGGAATTATAGAAAAAAATACATTTCAAAAGGGAAATGTTAATTATCTAATGATGAGGAAGAATATGGAAGTGAAGTTATGTCTAAAATGTAGTTTGAGAAGGATGAGAATATTTTTTTTCAAATGTTAAAAATAAAGTGTTCAGAACCAAATTTTATAATTATGAATAATCCAAATAATAATTTTATATGAATGAATAACTAAAAGAATGTGTGAGAAATATTGGGAATCTTGTGGAGGAATCCAGTCAGATTAAGAGTGTAAAATCTAAAAAAATAGTGAAGAATATATTCTTATTAAGAAACACATGATGCCAGAAAAGATTTATGGTTTGAAATAAAATATTTTATAAACAAAATTAATTCTAATGAATATATTGAAGAAACTTTGTAGGAAAAAATAGGAGTTAAAAAGTGCCCACAAAGACATTCTAAAGATGAATAGTGAGTCACTTGTTTCAAAAATTCTATATCAAATTTAGTTGAATTATATGGGAAGTGTGAACCTCGAAATGAATGAAAGTCACCTTCAATGGATGAGAATAATGTTTAAATTATTTATTAGATAAAGAGATATTGAATATTTATTTATGTGTCCATGAACAACAATTTAGAGATGTCATAAGATATTAAAAATCATGAGTCCAATAAAAATTATCTTAATTCATATTGAAATAAGTCTAAAAAGAAAATTGTGATGACATAGAATAATCTGGTTGATAAATAAACAGTGGGTTGTTAGAAAAATATGATAATAAATATATGATACTTCCTAAGAAAAATGTTCACAACTCCGATTAGTGTGGAAGTTTCCAAAGAAAATATTCTTCCTATCGATATTAGAATTATTTTGGTGGATTCAGGCATACTATGAAAATGTGGTGGCTTAATCAAAATACTACAACTAATCCATAAACTACATAATGAAATTTGTTTTGGGAATCAATCCAATCAATGGAAGATATAAAAAAGGATATTATGAAGAAACCTATGAATGTTAGTGTAAAAATAAAAAATTGACTCTTGAAACTATTTGTGAAAGATTTGAACAACTTAGACACCTTTTGAAAGTTTGTCTTGTTTTTTTCTTACACAATAATATGTTTTTAACAATTATCAAAATCCATAAGTTAAGAATGATAAATGTAATTTAGAATCCATTTTTATGGAAACCATTCTCAATGAAATAAAAGGAGAATGAACATGGATTCTGGATAGTAAATTTTCTTCTCATATTAAAGGAGACCTATAATTTTTAAATAATGTGAAATAATTTAAAGAATGAATAATGAATTTTGTTAATAATTAATCTCTTAGAATCAATGGTGTTAAACCAACCATCCTTGTGGAATAAAACTTAAAATACATAATTATTTGATTGTTGATGTGATGAAACATAAATTTATAGTTGTTTCACACCATTGTTATGAAGGATATATATTTTTTTAAAATATGTATTTTTAGTTATGTAAGAAATATGGGAAATTAGTTAGAAGAGGCCAGGTACCAAAAGAAAGTTGTTCTATGCTAGTGAGGCTCAAAACTCATTTTAATAAATTATGGTAGAAGAAAATTACTGATGGAATAAAATCCTTCGATACATGTGTCCAAGAAAGGTGAGTAAGTTATCAAAGTGATAAAGTGTTTAGGGAAATTTATAATTTGTCAAGGAGAACATGTTATTTCTGAATAATTTTTTAGAAGGGAAATACCACTAATTCTGTGCACAAAAAATATGAAAGTTGTTCATAAAGACCCTTGAAACTTCTTCATTAAGATATATATGGGACAATTAGAAAACAATAGTCTAATTTAGATAAGTGCATCATAACTTTCATTTATTATTTTAATAAAATTACTTATGTTGTGTATATAAAACAAAAGTTAGATCCTCTGAAAATGTTTTAAAGTTTTAGGGGGAAATATGAGAAGGAATGTGAATATTCTATGAGGATGATGAAAACTAAAAATGTTGGTGAATAAAAAAAATGAAGAATATGAATATTATATTGAAAATAATGGAATTCTATATGAGTTCATAACACCATATACTCCACAAAAAATGGTGTTTTGTAAGGTAGAATAGAAGTTTGGTTGTAATGGGATGAAATATGCAACTTCAACATGGTATCACTCATTACATTTGAAGGAATTCCATGAGTTTGACTATATGCATTCAAAAATGATGTTTCTATAGGCCGTGAGTATATATGAATCTATTTGAAATGTTTTATGGGATAAATCTCTTTTTAAACACATAATAGTTTTTTGGAGTCCATGAATCATAATGATAAATGGAGGAAACCTATGGAATTTTGATCAGAGAGGTGAATATAGAATTTATTTTAGCAACGATGTAGATGAAGGAGGATATAGATGTTTCAAAAAATATTTATGAATATTAGTTCACTTTATTGATTTGAATGTTTTTGAATAATTTGGGGAATAAAAACAAACTCTTGTTGATAAAATTGACGAATCAAGAATAAAGAACATTTTATCAGGATGAAAACAAAATTTATCCTTCTCAAGAAGAATAATTAGACTCCACTATTTCACGTTATGCACAAGAATCTATAAAATCTAATCCTATGTTGAGGAAGGCAATGGAATGTCAAAACATTATTATTTATCAATAGAAAAACTTTCCAACAAGAAGAACATCAGATGTCATTACACGTAATTCCTTGTATTCCAAATCTAAACCAAAAGATGTGAACAAAGACATTTATCATTTGGAATGGGCTTAGGAAAGGAATGGAAAGCTATCTGAGATAGCAAAGAATGAAGATTGGGATCTCTAACCAAATCCAAATAAAAATATTTTACTAGTAAAAAATTGGTCCTCAAGAATAAGATGAATGAAGATGGTTAAGTGGTAAGAAACAAGGAATGATTAGTTTGAAAAGATTTCTAAAAATTAATGGAATATAATTTGAATAAACTTTATCTTTAGTGGAATGGTATGAAATTTTCAGAATATGTTTTTCTATTGGTACACAACAAATTTAAAAAAATATATTGATGTGAAATCAACATTATTGGGGGGTGATATTGATGAGGAAGACTATATTGAACAACCAAGTGGATTTTTGTTGGAAAAGTTGAAATATTTGATTAATGGTTGAAGAAATACTAGTATGGAATAAAACAAGCTCTATGGTCATGGTATTAATAATTTGATATTTTGTTAATGAAGACGAGGTTTAACAAAGGAAGAGATGACAATAATATGTATGTAAAATAATTTCATAATATTTCCTTCATCATAATTGTTTTTGTTGAGGATATCATCTTTCTTGGGAAGGATGAAAGTTCTTGTGAGATATTTTCTAAAGAGATAAAAATGTTTTTTGAGATTTCAATTATGGGATAATTAAATGAATTTCTTGGGTTATAAATATTTCAAAATAATAAAAATTCATTTCTTTTTTAAGAAATGTATTCTAAGGAACGTATTATGATGTTCAACATAGAAAATTAGTAACCCTTTTTTCACCCTAATTTCAGTGGAAACAATGTTTACTAATGATGGAGAAGGTAAGTAAGTTGATCCAAAAGAGTTTTTTTCTTGATAGGGTGTTTTTTAATTTAATTCCCCAAGAAAAGAAATTGTTTATTCAATTTCTATATGTTGAATATTTTAGAGTTCTCCAAAATAATCACATTTTTTTATGTAAAAATATTTCTTATATTTATCAAAGGAATATAAAATTTAGAAATAAGTGTATGATAGCTCAGAAAGAATTGATTTTTTTGGCGTATTCAGATTCCGATTAGGCACAAAATATTGACAATAGAAGATCAAAATATGGTGGAGTTTTATATTTGGAAAAAAATTTTGTTAGTTTTAATAAAAAAAAATATGTAACTCTTAGAATGGATAAATCATAGTATGTTGCTTCCAATCAATATTATACTAACCTTATGTGGATGAAAACTAAATTTTAAGATTTAATCATTTAAGTATAGATACCCATGCTATATAGTTTTGATAATGGGAGTTCCATTAACCTCACTAGAAACTAAGTACAACATTATTGTTAAAAACATGTTGAGAAAAAAAATAAAACATCACCAAATGGTATGTAGAGAGGAATGAATTGATGTTGGAGTATATTCTTACCATGAAACAAGATGAATAACTTTTAAAAAAAAACATTAACAAATGAACATTTTTAAAAACTATGTCTAAAAATGATCATCTAACCTCTTTCTAAAAAATATTTAGGTATGTTTTTTAAATCTCTCATCATGTGTTGTTATAGTGTGGTCAAGGGGGATAATAGATCTAAAAATATATCCTTTTTATGTGCTTCAACTTTTAAGGAAAATGTAAATTGGGGGAGTTTTGGGAAAGCAATGAATCCATATTTTAATTGTGTGAACATTCTAACTATTTATTTTTTGGAAAAAATTTATCAATAAAAAAGTGGAAGATGAAAGTAAATGTGTAAAGAAATATATGAAGAAATATATATGAATTTTCAGGAGTAACTAATTTTGGATAACATGGGGTTACTATAAATAATTATTATTTCTTATAATGAGTTAGATCTTGTAGGATTAATTTTTTTTACAATTAATCTATAGCATGAGTTTACAATGTTCATTGATTTATGAAACGTTGTTTAATAGAAAATCCAAAGGGGGTATTATTAAGACCAAACATATAAGAGTTGATTCAAGAATCTTAATGATGTTAGTGTTGTAATTTTTGTAAGGGAATTTTATGAAGAAAATAAATCACCACACATTATAAAATAGGGCGATAATATTTACCATTTTATTTGGCATTTCACACCCACAATTCTCACAAAAAATCATCAGATTTGGAAGAGGTTTTTTAGATGAAAAGGTTCATCAAACTCACCTTAGGTCAGGAATGAGGTGTTGATTTTAATCAACAAACTATTTTAGAGTATTTATTAAAATAAAAAATACATGATAATGAATTTATGATATTATAATTCCCATAAATAAAAATTATTTTGTAAAACATATTATTCCGTCATGATAAAATAATGTAGGAGAAAGAATGATGCCAACCATTTTGAGGATTGGTTAGAATGAAAGAAATTGATGGAATGATGAGATGACATAAAATATTCCATTATATTTTACATGATGATGAATCTAAAATTAAATGTACTCAATGTCATGAGGAAGTCTTTATTACAATATAATGTTTGCATAAGAAAATATCTTCCTAATTTAGAATATCCCCGGTCTTAGTTCATTGGTGTGAGATCTCCAAATGCAGAAATGATTATTTGATGTGAATACTGACAAAAATGTGATTCTATGAAAATATTGGTTTAATGTTAATTCAATAATTGATGAGATAAAATCTCCATACAAATAAATGGTGTGAGAAGTAGTGATGTAACCAAATTTGAAGTTACTCGAACCGGTTCATCATACATTGGTGTTTCACCAAATATCAGTGGCATAATTTTTTTTGGGAGATGTTGAGACCAATCAAAATTTTGAGAAAAATAAATGTTTTTTGGGACTAATGTAAAGAAGAAAATCAGATATCAATCTACAATATAGTTAACCATTTTAATCATGATGAATTTTTGATTGTTTTTTATATGGAACATTGTTCCCATTACATCTAGTATATGAACAAAAAAAGAACTCTGGTTTTTTTTAATTTTTTGGTTTAAAGTTGGTCCAGACTACTAGAATGGAGCTGACACTGATGAATTCACCAGACATAAGATCATCTTGATGGGAATATAGTAAAATTATAATTATTTGATAGTTGTCAAACTGTTATCAAGGGGACCATAAATTTTTTTGAATAATTTTGAAGAATGTTTTGTGTATATTTCACTTGGTATAGAGAAATGTAATATAGATTATGATGTCTCCATCAGTATGAAGAGATCCAAATGAGAAGTCGTATCTGAGAATCAATATGTGAATAAATTTGTTTATTATTTGTTTTTTATGAAGAAAAATATTCATGTGTAAACATCATAATCAGAAAATCAGACTGAATAATGAGAATTAGTTTGATTTTTGTAAACAAAGCATGAAGCTAGATAATGTTGTGAGAAGTTCTGAGAAGAGATGAGATGTGGTTAAGAAGTCATGATGCACCAAAAACTCAATTAAAATTTCTGTTTCTAAAAATTTGGTTGATCATTAATGATTTTCATAATCCCTCCCAAACCATTTTTGGGTCACCTAAAAAAACAAAAGTACAATCTAATTTTTTACATTGATTTATTTTAGAAGAGAGAAGGCGAAGCACAGAATAACACTATAGAGAATAAGTTTTTGGATCATGCTTTCTTAAGGATGTTTTTAGATTTAAGAAGATTGGAGAAGAGATAATATCATATCCAATGAATATGTATTTATATAGAGAAATCGGAATATGAATTGAAAATTCATTATGAAGTAGTACATTATTGTCTCAACCATAGTTCTACTTAATTAAATTTCTGTATTCAGCAATTGGACTAAGGAATCCAACTTGGAAAATTGATTGACTGTCATTATGACTCCAAGAAGAAGTTATTTTCTACTATTGGGTAATAAAGTGATGAATTATTTTGAATATTATATTTTTGATTTTTGATCAAGAACCACCAAAACATTTTTTTAGACAAATTTCCTTAATTCATTTTGTGTAACAAGAAGAACATGCACCATATTATAAAACATAGTGTTATATGAGTGTAATGTAATATCCTTTTCATTTTATTCCATACAAAAGGATTTATTTGTAGTGGATTTTGTGGTATTAGATTGTTTCCAAAACATATCAAGGATATAACTATTCTTGTTGACAAGTGAACCTGGTAAATTATTTTCTTCTATTGGACGTGTCATTATTTTGTAAAAAAGAAATTGATAAATTGTTAATTGGAGGAAAAGGATGTTTCAAAAAAAAGGAAATATTAAAGAAAACTATATCACTAATTTAGCCCTCCCTCTTCTAGTGAGACTTTATCATGACTAGGTACATACAAGGATAATGTTTACCCTTTTGAAAAAAAATTATAACCTATTAATTAAATACCCCCTTTATAATGAATTCACCCCGTTAGTATAATATTCAATCATGTAATCATAAACTTCACCCATTCATTATTTTCAAAAACAATGAGATGGAAAAGTAATAAGTAATAATTATAACTCAATATAGTAGAGACAACATGGTGGTGGTTTCTCTTTAAGGTCAATATTTGATTTAGCTAAATGTTGTGAAGATGTGATTATAATTGGAATGAAGACTTATTGTGTTGGGGAATGTAATTTTGTGTGAGAGGATCCATTGTTTTAGAAACAGGGTATTTTGTTTATAGTCAATCTATGGTTTCAGTCCATGATATGTGTTGTTTGGGATGAGTGCTCAAGGATCAAGAGAAGGGATAGATGTGTTTTTAAGTTTTTTTAGGAAGATTATTTATAATCCATAAATTTAAATCCTTATGAAAGGGAAAAAATTAGTTATTATGAATTGAAGATCCTAGTTGGCAGGTGATGTGAAGTGTTAATGTCTACTATTAGTTCTTGGGTACGAGTGGGATGAACACCAATAATCATTACATGTGGTAATTGATGAAGCATATTCCACAGAAGATGTTTTTTTGTTATTCATCCAATTAAAATGATAATCCAATGGTGGGAGAATTGTTTCTCTTGTGGGGGAAAGGCCTTCATATCCAATGAGTCTTGGGGATAGTGAGACAGATCAGTGGATGGTTGAGGAGACACTGTTGTACCATTGTGTGATAAAATTCATGAATACTTTGATACTAAGGTAATAAAATAATAGAAATTCAGATCATATGTTTGGTGTATTCTGTATATTGGCATCAGGCTCGAGGCTATATCAATGTGATCTAAGACACATTTATTGGGTACACTATTATTTTTCAAATGTTTTAGGGTGAAACAAGGGTCCGTCTTGTGGTATAGGGGGTGAACTAATTTCATTTCATCAATTTGTGTCGGAAGCGATGATTAATAATGTGGTTGAGTGGGTTAACATATTTTTTCACATAATTCAATGTAAGACAACCTTTTTCATCACATGATTCAGTGGGAGAATCATTAGAAGAGTATCTATGATTTTTCCTTCTCAGAAAAAAATTACTTAGGAAGAAAGAGAGTTTGGTACAATAGATTAGGTTATAAGAAATAACCCATGTATTAGGAATTTTAATGGAACTTCTGATTCAATATATAATGTTAATTTGAGGATGTGTCAGTCGATTTGGACAAGTTGTTCTAGGAAGGTCGACTAGAGGAGGTCCGACTAGAGTTTTGGAATGATTTATGATATAGTGGGATGTAAACCATAGCTAGAGTTTTTTGGGGATGAGGTAGGTAGTATGATGGAAAATAGGAAGGTAGTTTTTGATATGTGATTCAAATGGTGTGGATCACCATGGTTCAAAATCAGCATTCATGAGATGAATAGTATGGTAGGGATGACCAAATTATTTTATATGAATCAATTGAATTAATCATGGAGTGCTATGAGATATGGGTGTGGATGGCTATATCATGGGTTTTAGCATTGATAGTGAGTGGATGGGTCATCCTCATTTTAATAGTGCGTCTTAGGGTTTGGAGTTGAATATTGAATGCTTGGTTGAGTGTTACAGTGTAGAAAATTGATATTTCTCAGTGTTTGATTATTTAATTAGGTTAAGAGATGTGGTTTGAGGTTCACAATGTCTTAAAAAGTTAAAGAAGAATTATGGTGGGAAGTTTTTAATGACTCACATCATTATGGTTATCAAATTCTTAAGGGAACATGTTTTTATGCATATAACAAATGGTGTATTTTGATAATTCGGACTCAAAATTATTATTTGTGAGTTTTAGTGTCATAAAATATTGTAATTTTATGATATTAAATGTCTGATAAATGACCTAATGGTTTGATATAGCGTCAAATGAGGAATGTAGTATCAAGGATTCCATTAGGAACTACTAATGTACATTATGGTGATGAACCATGGATTCACAACATGACATATCTTGATTGAGGTTATATTGACCTAAATTTATGGTCCACGGTGTGAACTACTAGTTCACAATGTAAAAAACACCAAAAAACATTTAAAAAAAGGGATCTCGACCCCTTTTCTCAAAGAGCAACATTCACATGAGATGGCCCTACGACTGGCTCTCCCATTCCTACTTCCCCCATTGCCAAGGGCT
Organism: Viscum album; assembly: GCA_963277665.1. Classification (NCBI taxonomy): domain Eukaryota; kingdom Viridiplantae; phylum Streptophyta; class Magnoliopsida; order Santalales; family Viscaceae; genus Viscum; species Viscum album. Next base: position 5,277,308 of record OY728136.1, read on the forward strand.
ATTCCAGGTGGTTCAAGGTAAAAATTCACGATAAAATCCTCCAATTGATCCTATTTTTTTATGTATAGGATGATGATAATAATGAAAAGATTTTGGTTATTAATTTTTTTTATTCCACTAGATCATGGAATAGTTGGCTAATATAATGGGTATTTCATATGTGACTACTAGAGGAATACTTGATGTGAATTCTGGACAATGTTTTTCGTTGTTTAATCAGAGGTACCTCACTTTCCTATTTTATTTATAGTTCATAGTAAAATCAGATGAAATTGATTGTTTTTAATGTGTTGGGTGATAGGTATTTTGGTTAGGATGGTTCCGTAGTTGTTCAACGAACCTTTTATAGGTAGTTGGTCATACTTCCAATAGAAATTTAGTGGTCTGTGAGTTGTTTAGGCATTATGAATCTTTTTTTATTTTAAATTATTTATTATAAATTCATATAACTATTTTTTATATTTTCTAAAATGATGTAGGATCTTAGATTTGAAGTATGACCATTGATGAGGCACTGAAAAGCATGGAAGAGGTGGTGTAGAACATGGATTGTATGGAAACTCATTGAAGGTGGTTGGTGGTCCTATTGTATAAATACACATACATAGAATACATGATTTTCTAATACATGCATGTTTCATTGGATTTAGTATGGGTTTTAGGTACCAAAAGTGTTCGAGAGACATTGATAAGATGGTGTTAAACATCCTATTCTTGAGATATGTTCACCTTATCACATGTAAAAATTAGAATCTCTTGGTGACTACACTACAAATGGATGAGATAAATATTTATGATAACTTAAATCCATGACTGGGTCTTTGGGTTTTGGTCAACATACATATATCCAATGATGGATCCCCAGGGCTAATTGATCTATCCTAAGATTGCATATCCCCTAGGATGATGGGAACGATGATCATAAATCTCATTTGTGATTTGTAATATAATATTTATAGTTTATGTGACATTTGTGAGTGTTAGGATCTTGATGAAACCTCCCTGACTAGATGATGTGTTACAAAATGTGGTTTCCTCTATGTGATGGATGAGAGAACGCCCCTAGAAGATGTTTGATTAAATCCAGTACTAGGTCTTGGGATTTTTTTTGGAATTTTCATGGGGGTTCAATGGATTTAGAGCATCTTGGATTAGGATGGTTTATAGGTAGAAACAATTGTAGTATTGATAGACTATGATGAGTACATGGACCATACCTTGAGGTCTATGAAATGATAACCCCATAATTGGTGACCTAATTGATGGGTGATGAGTATGGGATAATATCACTGAGGAGAGATTATGAGAGGTATAGAGGTCCCATTAGGCACCCTGATGGATGATATGGTACATGATGCAATGATGTGATAGGTCTCAAGTGACAGGTACCCAAGGATCAATTGGTGCAATGTGTGACAGGTTGTGGCCATGTGTTCTTCTGTGTTCTTGTTAGAACTCCCCATAGTTTATAATGATATTTTAGAATAATTTTTGACCACCATAGTGTTTGTGTGGATGGATCAATATGATGAACTTTACTTAATGAGGGTTTTAGAATGAGGAAAATTCTAAACATTTATTGTTCTGTTGTGTTGATCATTCCCTATTCCATTGGGTATTCTGTTGAGGACCATTAAATGTGTAGATTCAGCTAGCCTAAATGAATAAGACCTTCCTTGGTTTTGGGACTACCCTAGTGTCTAGGTCATGGGATGAAGTGAGACTGATAGAAATCCAATGAGTAAGAAGGGATATGTAGAGGATTATTCATGTATGAACATACCATGCTCTTTGTGCGTAGTGGGATAAATGGTGGGATTATTCTCATCCCTATTTCTTTGGGAATGGATTGGTCATCAGAATGTTTGCATGAGATGATATTATGAGGTGGATTATAAGATGATTCTAAAATAGGTATTATTAAGTTTCATTATGTCTTGGATAACACATGACAACCTAATTTGAATCGATTCCATGCATCTTAGTTAGCACATAATTTCCAATGTGCCTGTGTGATATATTGATTTTTTCCTCTTGCATGCATGTATGTGATAGAGTATATTAGCAGAACATGGTGAGGCGCTATAGGGAACTGTGGTGCATGTGAAATCCTTATGAATACTAATAATATGAATTTTCATATACATATTGGATTCATTTAATTAATTATCAATCATCTTTTTTGATAATGTAATGGGAATGTTTTGATTATTGAAGATGATTGGTATGAAAGAATCCAAAGGAAAAAAGTTAAAAATTACCCAAAATTGACTTTACATGTCATGAATCATATACAATATTTGTATGAATAATTCATATATTGTCTTATGAGGGTAGAACAAGTTGTGAATAAATGACAAGTCAAGAAAAGAGTACATGATGTGAATCTCCAATAAACATCGTGTAAACGTAAAAGGAAAAATCTCGCTTGAAGATCAATTCAGGATATTAATCTTTTCAAGAGATCCAAATAAATGTTGTTAAATAAGTAGTATATCCAAATCCAAGGGATTCACACCATGAATGTTTGAAAATCAAAAATATGCATTAAAAACATGGATAGAGTTTACAAGTTGTGATAATGATACACAGAGATTAAATTACAATAAATTTTTATATAGAACAGGGGAAATCATGTGAAAACTATTTTTTCATCATTATTATTATTATTGATTAGTTTCATTATCTCTTTCTCTTATAACTCAATTTTAAAAAATTAATTTTTTTTTATTTTAATTAAATCCATGTTTCGTTCATCATTCAACGATAGTTATTCAACACTCTCATCTTCATATGTTACTTTAATATCTATTTTTCATTTTTTATAATATAAAATAAATCTCAAACCCTCATCTTTCTCATTTAATCTTCCAAGTTAGTGTTTGATTGATTTTTCAATTATTTGGATTGAAAATAGATTCATTCAAAATCCTTCAATTGAAAAATTTCTTATGCAAAAAAAATCATAGAACTTCCAATCATGTCTATAATAATTATTTTTATGATTTCAATTAATTCCTTCTAAAGTGGAAAAACCATTTAGGGTAAGTGTTGATAATGTGGGTTTTCTAAAATAAATTAATATATAAACCAAAACACAGAAACCCTATGGCTATTAATTAGGTTAAAAAGTAAATTTTTATTCATTTTTTTATTAACCCTATCAATGGTAAGTTAAAATGGACGTAACTGACCTAATTGGATTTGAGAAGGTTATGACCATTAGCCAGTAAAACATTCTACCGTAGAATATTCTATTAATTTCTCTAGTTTGATGGTTATATATGGACAGAGGAATATATTATTTATAGAATGACATAGTTGGTTTGACTATAAACAACTAGTGTTTAATGAACTACTTTGTAGACTATGCCCTAGGAGTATTCCATTTTTGTTTAAATATTATACATTATACCTGAAACCTTATAGTTGACCCTGATCCCTATATTCTTTATGAATCTTAATCCAATCTCAATAGCATTATTTGAATCTCAAACCAGAATCAAATCTTGATGAATTCTATATATATGGTTCGATGTTGCCGGTTTCTTATCCGCCATCATTTCTCCATGTGGTTGACCATGCACTACCACTATACGACGCCATTGTAGAAAGTGTAATTTGGGATAATAGAAATTCTAATCAGATATTCTCCCTTGATAATTAAATTATTCCAATGGGAATTATGACCATGCTGTCATGACACATCAAATTGATTATGATTTTACGATTGATTTATAATCAATGAAATACCTTAGGATGTCTCTCAAAGATCTATGATAGCCTTTGAGTATGTACTTTTAATAAGAATTACTAAAAGATGGGGTGGTTTTGAAGACAGTTCTAAAAATAAAATGAATTAATTAAAGAGTTTGATAGTTGGAAAATAAACATGGTGTATTAGTAATTATGATAGAAGAATATCATTTCAAGTTCACTACACATCTTGTATAGTTCATTATTCTAAAAATTCTGCATGCTATTGTTTAATTCATTGGTTGAAAGGTTGTAAAGATCATGACTCCCCTTTTACCTCTTCAAATGATGTTTATAGAACCACCCCTTGATAAAACAATCATGTTGCCAGGATTTTTTATCAAACATAGAATAAAAGGTCTGCCAATGCATACATAAATCTTATTACTGTGTGAGATAAACAAGATTATTGTGTTGTCCAATCAGAACAAACCAAGATTCCAACATGAAATCTCAACCCAATCAGAGTTGAAATAAAAAGTATACCACTCAATAATATCAATTGAAATGTAAGCAGGGGGAATCATGTCAAGATACAAAATAAGAGAAATATTCAGTGCACAAATTCTACAAAAAAATTAGAAGAATATGTGATGGAACTCCCTCCCATGATTATGTATCCCCCTAGAAATGATCGTCCACCAATTAGCTTTCCATCAAGAGGTGGAGAAGGCTTGGGTGGAACTCCATCTTCATCCTTGATCCCCATATGAGGATAAGGGCTTCAAAAAATTCTATGATGATGAATAGACTCTTCTAGGGATCCAAAATGGTAGAGCTTGGCTTTTGGTTCGAACTACCAAAATGAGATACCCATGGTTCCCTTTTAAAGCAAAAATGAGAAGTGGTTTTGGGCACACAGATTCTGTTTAAAAAATTGTCACATTGATTTAGGCCTCTAGATAGTCTTTAATCCTTTTTTACAAAACTAGAAGAATTTTTACACATGTCTAGAAAATATCCATCGAAATTGGGTCTCCCATTGGACACGTACTACTCTAGATATGGATAGCACACATCACACAAATTTTGACTCCGTAAAAATTCAACAGACTGGAAATATCACTTCGTTTGGGCCCCTTAATGACCAAACGGGGATTGGATGTCTTCATACGAGTTATAGAAAATTTAATTTTGGACCAGATAACAAACTTTCATCCCATTTGTATGCACAAAGATTTCACACACTTCCAAACTATGGACCGCTGTTCGGGTAACCCATGTAGTTTTGGCTCAGTTTTCATCTGGATCATATCTAGGGCTTCCAAATCCCTTCCTCCAGCAATAGAATCACCCAAAAAAGTAACATTGACCTTTTAAATAGGGATAAACACCAATGAAATGATTCAAACATGGAATAATTTTTTTTATTATTTTTATGATTTTCAATATAAGACATGTTTATCATAGTGTTGTTTGGGTGAAACTGATATAGTGAATCGTGGTGCAATCACACCCCCACACCTAAACATTTTCACTCCAGGGAAATGTCAAATATCAAATAAATTATGCATGTATATATTCCCAACATAAGTAATATTTAACATTCGAAGAAATTTTAATTCATTAAAGTAATGGGATTAATCCACGAACCACACAAAGGAGTTCTTCCTAGTAAAAATGGAAAAGATGTCTCATAAATCATATCACAATTAAATTCAATGAGATTCATGACACTAACATGAGCAAGGAATTATGAAGTCAACCATTACACTAACTCATAATTTTTTTGTGTAAAAAGCATTCCATGCCATTCCATCCACTTCATATCTAATAAATATATGTTATTTTAACATTTTTCAGCTCTAAATGATTTTTTCACTAAACCAGTCCTACATCCTTTGCAATCATATTTCAAGACCCACTCACGTAAGTATTCCCATAAGTCAAAACATAATATCCTGACTTATATATCCCCATATGTTGCACATTTCATCACTCCCTTTATTTATTTATTTATTTATTGTTTTTAAGAATCTTCATTTGGAAAAAATCTCACACTCATATCTCAACCCTTGTTTGATCTCCTCACGACACTAATTGCAATTGTTATAACAAGATCAAAGGTTTCGAAGGAGTGATTTTTGAATTTCCTAAGGCAAAAATCGATTTTTTTAGGGCGTACAAAAGTCGTACATTTGGTACACATGCATAGGTTAATCTGGTATAGTAATAAAACAGATTAGATATGGAATGAACGTGTGGAAATATCATTTGAAGCTGAAAATATTATCCTAACATATATTTACCATATATTAAGTTATAAATAATCACAGATTTTCATTTGGTGAAATAATGTTTTGAGATATTAGGGACACAGTTTTCCCAAAAACTACTCACACAAGGGGCATCAATCATCTCAAAAGATTCATAGTGACACAACCATTTATATCATTGAAATAAAAACAATTCACTAAAAATAACTCATTGTTGTTAAATCGATAAAGATAATATTTTTCATCTTCATTATGGTATTTTTACATTCCCCCCTTTATGGTCACCGAATCATGGAACTTTGAAATTTTTAATGGGGAAAATAGAAAATACCATAAAAAAAGGAAGAATAGAGAAAAAATGAGAAAGGCAGTAGATATCCTAATGAACCAATAAAGATGGGGAAAAGTCAAAATACAATAAAGATGGAGAAAAATAGAAGAAATAAATAAACTATAAATATTGTTAACTAACCCAGGAATGTACCCACCCCCACACATAGAATATGCAGTGTCTTCACTATAATAATTGAGAATGTGATAGGGAATGATAAATCTTGGTGTGTTTCATTGGTATGTTGCTTATTGAACATAAAGTTTCTTCAACTGGATCTCTGGAAGGGTTTCGTGGAAGTGCTTCAGATGCTGCCCATTGATAGTGAAGGTTTTCTTGGTATCTTCATTTTGAACCTGAACCACACCAAATGGAGATACATTAATAATAGTGTATGGGACAAACCAGTGGTAATGAAGCATACCTGGATGCTACATAGGCCTTGAAGTATACATGAGAACCTTCTACCCAATGTGGAATCAACAATGAAGTATAATACAGTCGTGGGTAGCCTTGGTTCACTGCTTATAAATCCTAAAGATTTCATAGGCATCTTTTATAATTTCTTCCAACTCATGAATCTGTAACTACCTTTGAGAACATATACCAGAAAGATTATAATTACATTGTTTGATGGCTTCGTAGGCCCGGTGCTCAATTTCTTGAGGTAGGCGCCAACTCTTTCCAGATAGAGGATGATATGGTGACAATCCAATGGGAGTTTTGAAATCAGTACGTTTGGCCAATAATGAATCATCAATTCGACGACTCAAATATTTTCTATTGGGTTGAACCGTTTTTTTCAAGAATCTGTTTTACCTCTCTATTTTTCACCTTGGCATGACAATTAGTCTTTGGATGATATGCAATAGACACTCTATGACCAACCCCATACCAACACAAAAGTGATTGCATTGTTCAGTTGCAGAAATAAAAACCCTGGACACTGATGATGATCCTAGGTAAGCCAAACCTACAAAAGATTTTGGTTCTCAAAATTATTACAACTGCCTAAGAATCATAATTCTTTATAGCTCATGCCTCTATCCATTTTGACACGTAATCAACTACTAGAAGAATGTTCAATTTTCCACATGAATTGGGAAAAGGACCTATAATGTCATTGCTCCAAACATAAAAAATGTAATGAAAGTGAAACAATTTTTGTGGAATTTCATTTGTTTTAGAGTGATTACCAAACCTTTGACAATGGGGACATGATTTTAAAAAATCAAGGGCATCTCGAAAAAGTGTTGGCCAAAAAAGTCCAGAATCAAGGACCTTTCGAGTAGTCCTTTTGGGACCAAAGTGGCCCCCACAAGCATAAGTGTGAAAAAAACTAAGGACATACTGAAACTCACTATCGGGAACACAACACCTAAGGAATTAATCACTACATGAGTTCCAGAGGTTAGATTCATCCCAAATGTACCAATGAGACTCTTGTTTTAGATGACTAGATTGGTTTTTATTGAAATCAGTAGTATTGCAAGATGCTACCAAATAATTTACAATTTCACCAAACCAAGTAATACCATGGTGCACTCAATAAAATTGCTCATCAGGAAACATTTCATTAATGGGAATATAAGGGGATGAGTCAATATCTGAGGATGGGAGGATCCAATTGATAATTTAAACTACCACTTTCTCTGCTCTTCTTTATCTCATATAGATTGATTAAATTCGTGAAGGAGGATCATCTCGCAAATGAGACGTGGTTTGGATTTTGGTTTCCTAAGAAGATACTGGAGGGCTTCCAGGTCTGAGAACACAATGACATTGGACCCTAAATGATATGACCTGAATTTATCCCAAGGAAAACAAAATTGAAGGAAATTCTTTTTCAGTTGTGGTGTAGATTTCTTGTGCAGGGTCCAATGTACATGAAGCATAGGCTATGACATGTGGTGCTCAGTAAACCATTTGGGACAAGATTCCCCAACTGCATAGTTAGAGGTATAACACATGAGCTTTGATGGTAATTCCCACTAAGGTGGTTAGATTACCGGCGGTGACGTGAGACTCCCTTTAAACAAATTAAAATCTTCCTCAAATTCATTATCAAGAACTAATTCTTTTTATTTTTGGATTAATCGGGAGAGGGGGAGTGAAATATTACTAAAGTCAAGAATAAATAATGATAAAATCCATTTTGAACAAGGAAATACCGCACATCCCATATATTTTGGGGGAATAGTAGGGAAAAAGTGACATCCACTTTTGATATATCTACTTCGATACCATCCCCAGAAATGTCATTCCTCAAAACTATAACTTTTCACCCCATGAAATGGAATTTCACATAATTTTAAACAATATTCTTTTCAATATAGTGACATAAGACTAAACCAAGACTACATATACATTCATCAAAAGTGTATCCATAAACAGTTACATCATCCATGAATACTTCCATGAAATTATATAGGTAAACCCAAAAAAATACTACCAATGCATCATTTGAAATTACCAGGAGCATTGGATATACCAAATGGCAACCTTCTATAAGAAAATGTGCCAAAGGGACGAGTGAAGTTTGCCTTTTCCTGATCCTTTGGGGAAATATAGATCAGAAAGTATCTGGAATACCCATAATGGAAACAATAGTGGGACATACCCGCTAGCCTCTCTTGCATTGGATCCATGAATGGAAAAGGGAAATGGTCTTTACTAGTTTGTTGGATTATTCGGTGATAGTCTATACAGAGATAACAACTATTATGCACATGAGTTGGAACCAATTCAATTTTTTCTTTTTGGATTACTATAATTCATGTTTTTTTTTTCAGAACTACTTGAACGGGACTAACCCATTGGTTTTCAGAGATGGGGTAAATTATTCATGTTGCCAATAATTTTGATACCTCGTTTTTTATAACTTCCATGAGGTTTCGGTTCAGTTGAAGTTATGGATGACTCATTGGTTTAGCCTCATCATGTAATAAAATATGATGTGTACAAATTGATGGGATAATACCAGGAATTTTAGAATGTGTCCATCCCAATGCACATTTATACTCCCTTAAAAATTTTAAGCAGTCAAAATTCATGATTAGTAGGGAGTGAACTAGAAATGATGATGGGAAACTTGTATCCACTCTCAAGATATAAATATTTTAAATCTTGGGGAAGTTGTTTTAGTTCCAATTCAGGTGGATTTTGTATTGATGGTAGTGTCTGTGAGAGTGAGAGGTCCCTGATCTCATGAAACTGGTCAATGGTATCATCCTCAGATAAGGAATTATATTCTACAAGCTTATCAGTATCAACGATGGTTATTTGATCCTCAGTGTTCAAGAAATCATCAAATAATGAACATGCATGCCACTTTTCTAGACCACTACAACAATCAATGCATGAATCATTTCTTATAATTTCTATCAATATAGAAAACATATAAAGGGTATAATGGGAATGTAATTTTTTTATGGGAAGGGAGTACATCTATAGAATTAATAAAGAGAGATAAATGTTCTTCTAAGGGGTGCTTCATGGAATTAATGATATTGAAGTGGAAAATGTCACCACCAAAATCCATAGATAGTGTACCATTATGGACATTAATTATTTTCTTCAGTTATAAATAAGGGACTTACCAATATAATTGGTGCATGTTCATTAATCCTATCATCCTCCATTTTATGCACATAAATGTAAGCAGGGAAAATGATATTTTGAACCCTCGCAAGAACATACTCTAACACAACAGAGGGGTGCGCAGTACTCCGGTTAGCCATTTGAACAATAATTCTAGTGGAATTAAGTTCCTTGACCTCCAATGTAGAGTAAATAGAGTGAGTTATCAGGTTAAAAAAAGCACCAAATCAATCATTACATTAGAAATGAATACTCCCCAATGGTTCACAGAATAGAGAATGTTCCAAGATCATTTCACTCGGTGGGAAGTGATGGCTCTATCAAAGTTGAAACATTCCTCCCCAAGCTCACTTTCTCTTCACCTCAATGTCAATTTCGGTGTGTAAACATCTCAATTAGAATCATGGTTTATTGTGTAATTTTCATCACAACATCATAAAATGTGATATTAACCTTCCATTTCATGAAAATATCCAATATTTCCATATCAAGATATGTTTTCTTATGTTTTCTTGGTTGGGTGGCCCGTTGAGGAAATGGAAGAGTAATGGTTGGGCTAGGTGACTCAAGACAATGTTCATCAACATTTGGAACATTTTTAATGGTTGGGATGGTGGTTTCATTTGGAGGGGATGACTCTAATAGAAGATTCATTTTAATTTGTAGTTTTTGTTCACCACTAAGGGTGATGGCACTAATATTTCCTTTATCCCTTAGGTAAATTACAGGTTGAGAGGGAATTTTACCGGACCCATGACTTTTAATTTCACAAACTGAGTTATCAAGTTGACCTAAATGGGCTTTGAGGTCTTTTATGGATGCCTAATAGGTATTTTGGAATTGGATGTTGTTAGTAGCCATTTGCTTCATCAAATATTATAAGATAGTCGCGGGTTTTGGAGGTGTTTGATGGAAAGGACTTTGGGGTGGTTGAGGATTTATGGGTGGTGGTGGTGGATGAAAACTCTTCCCCAGTTTGTTCCATTGTTTTTGAGGTTGTTTTGAATACCCCATTTCCTATTAGCTTGGTTATTCTTCCACCAAGGGTTGGATAGTTAGAAAGGTATTTGCATAAAGGGTTGGTTATAGGGGTGGCCTGGAAATATTTCCCCACTACTCTTCGATGTTTCCCTCAATTGAGGACATTGGTCTGGGTATTGAGGGTTAGAAGAACATATACCACAATGAATGAGAGGAGGAGATTTGTATTTACTTTGGGAATGAGCTAGTTGTCGAAGAATGGTACTTATGTCTTCGGACTCTGTGTCCATCTTCTTCTCGAATTCAGTACTCTGAACCTCATGGACACCTCAAATTAGTACATTGGACCTTGAAACAAATTTTTGTGTACTCTGAACCTCATGGACACCTCAAATTAGTACATTGGACCTTGAAACAAATTTTTGTGTGCTTGGTTTTGTGTTCTCAATTAGAGTTCTTGCCGCAATTGGGGTCTTATCAAATAGTGCACCACCTATATTAGCATCGATCATATTTCGATCAATAGGGATGAATCTTTCATAAAAATTAAATTAAAATTTCATCACTCATTTGGTGGTGTGGGAAACTTGAACATAACCTTTTAAAGAATTCCCAATATTCATGTAATGTTTCCCCTTGAGATTTTCTTATCCCACAAATTTCATTCCTTTTTTTTGCAGTTCGAGAGGCTAGGAAATATTTTTCATGGAAAAGGTGTTTCATGTCCACACAGCCTCTCATTGGGGAATTAATATAATATAAACAATCTTTTTTTGTATCTTCTATGAAAAGGGGAATTCTATATGATTTACTTATTCATCATAAAAAATTTAAGGTTCTAATGTAGAACACAAAATATGAAATTATTTTATATGCTTTTGTGGATCTTCTCTGGGAAGCCCATGGAATCAAGGTAATAAATGAATTAAACCATATTTTAGTTCAAAATTGGCTTCCTCACATTAAACTAGAATATAGTTAGGTTGGATATAAAAATTAAGTGAGATTATTTATTTTAGTTTTCAATTGATTTCAGCCATATTATTCAGGTTTATTTCAGCATTTATATTGGTTTTAGAAGTAGGAGAATAAGGATCAAGAAGAGTATCGATGTTTTTGGTGTCCTCCTACAATGAATTCTCTTGTGTATCTCGAGGCACTGACCTAAGATCATATCTGGTTTGGGTTTAATAGGAGGTAAATCTCCCAGATTAGAATGCATCATGCACCAATCCTACACAAAAAAAATATATCAAAACACAAAAATATTGGTAGAGGTATAATATAAAATAGGTTAATATTCACAAAATTTACAAAACTCATGTCAAAAACATGCACTAAAAAACAAAGTGGTCCCCGGAAATGGTTCCAATATTTTACCACAATCTCATGAAACATCAAATTGATTATGATTTTAAGATTTATTTATAGTCTAGGGAAATTTCTTTGTCATTTATCATGGTGCATTGATAGGTTTTCAGTATGTATTTTTAATAAGAATTATTAAAAGAGGGGGTGGTTTTGAAAACTATATTAAAAATAAAATGGCGTAATTAAAGACATTAATAGTTGAAAAATATAGGTGGTGTATTCATAATTATGAGCTAATAAGTTCATTTCATGTTTCTTTCACATCTTGGATAGTTCATTGTTCTGAAAATTTTACATGGTTTTGTTTAATTCATTGGTTGAAGGTTGTCAAGATCGTGACTCCCCTCTTTCCTCTTCAAATGATTCTAAAAGAACCACCAATTGACACAACAATCATGTTTCCAAGATTTACTTATCAAATATAAAATAAAAGGTCTAACAAAACATACTTAAATATCATGTATGTGTGAGACAAATAAGATTATTTTTTTGTCCAATTGGAAGAACCCAAGATTCCCATTTGAAATCTCAACAAAATCAGTGTTGAAATAAAAAGTGTCCCACTCAATTATATCAAATGAAATGTAATAAAGGGAGAAGCATGTCAATATACAAAATAAGTGAAATATTTAGCACAAAAATTATAAAAAACCAGTAGAAGAACATATGCTGGAACTCCCTCCCATGTTTGTGTAGCTCCCTCGAAATGATCGTCTACCGTTTTTCTCACGATCAAGAGGAGGAGGAGGCTCGAGTTGAACTCTCTATTCATCCTAGATCCCCCAATGAGGATAGGGGCCTCCATAACTTCTAGTATAATGAAGAGACTAATCTAAGACTCTAAAATGGATGATCTTTGCTTCTCGTTCGAACTCCCAAAATGAGGTACCCATGGTTTGCTTTTATAGAAAAAATGGGACGTTGTTTTGGGCCCACAGATTGTGTAGAACCACTTGTCACATTGCTTTCAACCTTTAGAAATTATTCAGTAATGTTTAACGAAACTAGAAATTTGTTTCACTACATATTGGATATCTCCACTGAAACTTTTTCTCCCAGTGGACACATACAACTCTAGATATGGACATCACACAGCCCACAAATTTTGACTCTTTGAAAATTTGGGGGCCTAGAAATATCACTTAGGTTTGGCGCTATATTGGACGAACATGGGTTGGTTGTCTTCATAAGAGATGATGATAAATGAATTTTTCACCGGTTGACAAACATTCAACACATTTTCATGCACAGAGTCATCATAATCTACCAAACAGTGGAAATGTGTTCATGGAACCCATTCAGTTTTGGACCATTTTCCTTCTTGATCATCTCCTTGACCTCCAAATTACCTCATCCTGCAATGGAATCACCAAAACAACTAACATTGACCTTTCCAATAGTGATAATCACAAAAAATATAATTCAAACATGGAATTCAATTGGTTATTATTTTTATTATTTTCAATATTAAAATAGTTTAGCATAGGGGTGTAAGGGTGAAAATGAAACAATGAATCACGGTGCGATCACATACAATATATTGGTGTCATTTTTAGGGATTCAGTTTGGATTTGGAAAATGTAACCTTAGACATGAACATGGGATTACCTCACCCATGTCATTTTCACATTACATTATTACATCACTATTTTGAACACCAATTTTTCCTTCTTTGTTTTTATGCTAGTTCATGTGTTAGGGCCCCAAAAATAATTCAAGTAGCTTCGATGCTCAAGAATCACTCTGTTTCATTCATAGGATCAAAATATACCACTCTTCACATAACCAAAAATGTTTTGAAAACTATAAAAATATGGTGGGTCCCAACATACCCAACATGAAATATTTACCCCCTAATCTATATGGACACCTAACATTAAAATTAGAGCACACCATCATGGATTATGGATTTTTGTCTATCAATTTTGTCACACCCAACATTAGGCATCCTCTTGTTTAGGGGTATAAATTAGAAATTAAAAATGGAATCATAAATACTTTCTATAATATATTATAGTTTAATAAATTATGTAGAAAATAAATTCAAGATCATATCTCTAGCTTCATAGAAGTGTGTGATAGCTTTCAGAACCTTTGATTGTCTTCTGATGAAATGAGATTGTGAGTATTACCATTCTCCTTGGGTTATCGTGCCAAGGATTGTATAAAAATAAAATATCCTGAGTCAATAAAAACAATGGAATTTTGATTACAAGCACAATACGAGTCTTTGGTAATGAAATATTGGACGGCCTTTCTTTAGAATCAACTATGTTGAAGAGAACACCCATCTATCAGTACAAATAGAGGCCCCATACATTGAATATGGAATCCTTTTAGACACCTTCTACACCACAACACCCTCCTGTGTATTTAATGGAAATTCAATATTGTGGGATATGTGGTGTCCCACAACCATACCATGGCTACAAGGTAGGAGTATATGCATAAAAAATACATTATTTTATTTACAATTATTACAATTTATAAGGAAAAGAATTATAGAGACCATTATAGTACTATAAAAAATGTCGACTCAACAAATTACACAAAACAACAAAGGGTACTATCAATAAAGAAGTGGTCGGAAACCACCTAGGAAGCATGGACAACCAATATATCTTATTTTATACTTCAAATTAAATAACTTTTGTGGAATACTTAAAACATTATATAAATAAATGTCGAAAGACCATATTATTCTATTGTGTTTAGAGGCATGGAAATATAAACACTATTACATAAGTGAGATACATTACCTCTCTATAGGATATTCTGGACTATAAACCATCTTATATACATCAAACTTAAAACATGTCTTCATATCCTAGAGAAGGAAACATAAAAATGGGTGATCTCAGATGCTCAGAAAGTGTAAACAAGAGAGGCATGTATTCATAATCATCAGTGTAGGGGAATTAGAATGTGATAATAACTTTATAATATAATACCCTTCATATCATATGATCATATACATGAATCATGGAATAAATTTTTCTAGTTATTAAGACACGAATGATAATAAAATAAGTAACATCATCCTTTAAATCATAACATAAGAAAAAATAAAAGTAATTTTTTCAAAAACATAGGCATATAATATGACTTCTGTAGCAATCAAGGATTCACTTACTAGGAAATATTAATAGTGTGAGTTCAATGCCCAAACCATCTTGGTAGTCATGTTTCACTCCCATTAATATATTAGTAGTATGAGTTCAATCCCCATACCATCTTGGTTGTCATGGTTCAATCTATTGGCCAACTTGGTAGTCAAGATTCAATCCCAAGACCATATTAGTCTATTCGATGAGATATAATTTTTTAGCCAATTAATATTAGAGTGATATAGGTCCCACCCATCACATAATGAGATCATACATACATGTGACATAAGATCACAAAAAATCATATCATAACCCATGAAATGAAATGGGTATCAGAAAAATTTAATCATATCATAAATTGTGGAAAAAGATATAGGTTTTATAATCATTTCATGAAAATCAAAACATATGAAAAAAAGTGTGTTTCAAAATCATATGACCCTTTAATGAGAAATAGGTTTCATGTATATCATGCCATGAAAACATATTCCACACAGAGAAATATTATGAATGGAAACATTGAATCACTTCAATTGAACACCATGATTTAAACCTAATAATCTCATATTAAATGGGAAATTATTGTGTATTATCTTTTAAAAATATTTCTTGAAGAAAATATCAATTATGTATTAATGAAAACTTTTAAAAATATAAGTCATTATTAAGATATTTTTTCAGTAAAATAGTTTTAAATGTATACAACGAATATTTAAAAACATAAATTAGATTTAAAACACTTTTTCCATTAATATTAACATTAAATATAATTTTAGTACATTTTTAAAAACATTTGTGAAAAAATGGTTTTTGAAATAAAATTGATTTTCGACCGAAGGGAGAAATTTGTTTAGGATTTTCTTAAAAACACATTATTAATTATCTTAAGTACAAAATATTAGAAAATGGTAAAAATACATGTAAATATCCTGAATAAATAGTGTATAAGAACTCTAATAAGTTTTTTTGAGGGATGTGTCAAAATATTTCTTCAATGGGTGCATAATTATAAACAATCCTAATAAAAGATGAGATTGTCACAATAAAGAATAACAACATGGTAGCATGTCAACATAATCTCTATTTAATAAAATAAAATAACATGAATACTAAAATATTATTATAATCATGAGATTAGTGATTTGAAATTTAAAATGTATGTATAAACACCTCAAAAAATAATTTAGGTGCATAAAAAAATAAATTCATTAAAGAAGGAAATTTGAGACAAAGTTATCATACTGATTTGCTAATTTTTGAAATGTAAAACTCATCAAATAAATATAATTGAATGGATATGTAAATACCCAGTAAAAATGAAATAGTAATCACAAAATAAATTCATGTGAATATTATACACCATATAATAGAAAAAATTAGTGAATAAGGCATGTTTCTCATAGAAATAAGATGTGAGAGGATATTCTTTTACCTTGTGTCTTGAATGCCATCATACTCATAACAGAATCCTTTGTAAAAAGTCTATGTTTGTTATACATCAATCCTAGAACCATATTCATATATATAATACTATATATTATTTACTTATGACCATCTATAACCCGTTTGTTAACAATTTCATGTTAAAGTAACGTTTCAAGAAATAATTGTTTTGTTTATCGTACATGTTTTAAATTTTCATTCTTGATCTTATTCTTTATGTTATGAATAAATTATTTTCAAGAATGTAAAACAAAACATAATTATCATACATATTAATTAATTAATAATTTATAAAAAATATATACATTATTGGTATATTAATTGGAATATACCTTGGTTGGAGGGGAGTAAGTTGTACATACACATGCACCCTATTTCTATTTTCATGGCATATTGAACGAATGAAATTAAATGAAATATATGTATATATGTATAGAATATAATTAATTTGGCGATATTATTTCATATATATCATATAATTTTACTAAAAAAATTCTTAATACATTTCATGTAATGTGTGAACAATTCATATTGTTTTGAAGAGGCAGTAGTCCACACTTCCACAAATGAAGTTATCATATTTTACAAAAATGGATTCCATGAAGGATGGAATTATAAAAAAAATGCATAAGTAAAACTAAATCATATGTATAATATATATATCATATATAAATATAGTTTACATCATAATTACCAACAGTAATAGGTGGTAAAGGTAAAACAAACACCGTCGTTTCGTGAGGCAGTAGTTTACCGTACACAAGAATGATAAATTAATTACACAATAGATAGAAGTGTATGTAAGTGTAGGTATAACCATTAAAATAAGAAAATAAAATTATTTTAATGATACTGATGATATTATTTTTGCATTGAAGAAGGTGAATTGGGGTGGTGGATAATTAAAATAAAAGCAAGGAGCTTGATGGAGGATGTTACATCTTCTTTGCGTAACTCCTTCTGGTTTCTTTGAATGGGAATTATTGGTTGGATTTATACCCAAAGGGAGGATTGGAAGAGTAAGCGTGGGATTTTGGGTATTTTATTGGGTAGATTTTTTCATAACCTATGTGGTTAGAGAGGTGTGAAAAAGTGGGATAAGTGGTGGCCTTTTCTATTTAAGGGAGGGGACACATATTTCCTCTATTTAAAAAGTTAAATGTTATTATATTATTACCAAACAAAAGTCATCCTAAATTAACCAAACACAATAAAATAATGTTTATGACCAATTTATTTCCATAAAATTTGTGGTGTACATGTTGATAGGTTCATTGGTCCATTATGTTTATGGTTTATTCCCTTCTTAAGCATAAGGTTACCCTAATCATTGATATTAATCTTATTAACATTCCCTAATTTTTTGGTCCAAAATTTAGAAGGTATTATTAGACAAAAAATATTACACTGATTAAAAGCATTCATTTCCATTTTTAAAATTGAATTAACTAAATATGAATTATAAAATTTAATGATAATGATATATATGTGGTAAGAAATCATGTTTTCAAAATGTTAATGATCAAAAGTTCATTAAAATTTTATGTATAAATTCAATAAAAAAAGATACAAATAAAATAATTTTGGTTACAAGAATAATAATTGATGTTTCTCAGAAAAATCCAAGAAATTAACCCTAAAATAATTTCAACATAATAAATTAAAAAAGGTTGTTTATTTTATCAAATTAATTTAATAATTATTAATGTTAATGTTATTATTTTCACACAAGAATGGTAAGAATAGCTCGTTTGAAAAAAAATGTTATTTTAAAACATATAAATACTTTACTAAAAATTATATTTTTCATTATCAATATGTTAGATTTATTTAAAAACATTATATACAACACTCAAAATGTTATTATTATTCTTCATTTTAGTATTTTTATTTTCTTATTTTTTAATATATCATTAAAATAACTATATCTATGAAATAATGTGTCATAATATCTTAGTGTTTCATGTAACACATGCTCTGTCGGCTCATCCTGTAGCGAAAAATAAATTCATGATGCATTTAGCATAATCCATGTAGGTTTTTGTGGCAGAAGAAATTTATATTTCAGTATCTTATAATGAAAACATTACACGGCGTATCTTGCATGAAGAAGAAGTTGAACCTTCATGAGATGTTATACTTACATGATTTTATTCCATTCCATAAGTAACATCTCACCCATTGGACATTAATATCCCAATTTCCACTTCACATCATTCTATAAAAACAATGAGGATTTTTTTATTCATATAGCACAATCATATCACATGATCCATGATAATTAATTCCATTTATCTTTAGTTACCAACAAAATAGGTTTTTTAGAGTAGAATATTCAATAGGCATAAATTTGTAAGTGGTGTAATAAAACATTAATCTCACAAACATCATCTGATGTATAACATAAACAATCCATCATTTGTTAACCTTATATCCCTTATAAAAAATAAAAATCCAGAACTCTATAAATAGGGTCATGAAATCATCTAAACATCGATCTACCATATATCAAAAAGTAGCTCTTAGTCTTCACATTACAAACCTTTAAATTCCCTCATAATATATGCTCATGAAACATGGTAATTACTTGAATAGTGTAAATACTTTTAGAAAACATGTTTACTTCTTAATTCTAAATAATACAAGATATTTTCCTTAAATTTACATTGTTGTAAACTTCAACCATATACCAATTTAACAACAAATACTTTATAAATAATGAGGTAATCAATAACATACAATTTAATTTTTCATTACAAATAGATATTCATCCAAACCAAATTATCTCAATATACGGGATGGGTTAAATCTCCTACCATAGAGGTGACTGCCCTTTGTCCCTTATTGAACATCACTCACGTATTTCACATTGCTTGAATATAGAAAATTGGAAACTAATCCCCATAGAAAAAGAATATTTTCACATACTATTATGATATTAATATGATTTTGATAGAGTTTGGAAGACTGGTAATCCCAACCTCAAGCTGAGTTTACTTAAAAATTCAGAGAGGTACTCCACATTTTACCCGCACAC
The DNA here is from genome assembly GCA_963277665.1 of Viscum album. Lineage (NCBI taxonomy): Eukaryota > Viridiplantae > Streptophyta > Magnoliopsida > Santalales > Viscaceae > Viscum > Viscum album. The sequence continues at coordinate 5,297,150 of OY728136.1, forward strand.
ACAAAGAAACACTTTGGAACAATTCTAGATCAAATTTCATGGACATAAGTAGTTTTTTAGGAAGAAAAAAATATTGAATGATATTTTAACGTACATTGGAACTCCTATTAAAATAGATTATATGACCTTATATGCTGACATGGGTCTCTTTTCCAGAGTAATGGTTGAAAATAAACCTTGACTGAAAACTTCCCAGCTCAATTTACATCAATTCCAAAGAATACAAAACTAAAATTAGAGTGGAATATGAGCGAAAAAACCCTATTTTGCGGTCACTGTAAAATCATAGGGCACAACATATTCAACTTTATGTAGATTATGGATCAGGTAATCCAACCCTCTGAGAATTATTTCAAGGAGATAAGGAGATCTAAAAAAGATAAATCCCCCATGATAGACATACCTGAAACACCCAAAATAAAATATGTCGTTTGGGTAAAAAAACACATTTCGACACACATGGGAGATAGATCAGGAACTAATTGGGATAATGATGTGGAATAAGTAGAAAACTCTACTAATGATAAAAACCTCTCAATCGAAATTACAAATCTTGTCCTAGACACTATTACAGTATTAAAATTGTAGGAAAATGATACTATTTTTCAACATGAACTATCAAGTCATAATATCCAGAATCCAATCTTTGATAGAGGGAATTTTCCTATGAATGATCAGAAGAAACAAAAATGTAACACTCATACTACCACCCACAGTAATCAAGATGTGGCTGACACTCCCTACATTGGCACTAAGCAAACACAGTTTACTGCTACTTCTAACTTATGTACTCAAAAGGATAATTAGGAAACACCCCAGTCTTCTAGCTCCATGGTGAAACCTGCCACCATGGACCTAGAAGCTATAGTAGGGATGAAAAAGTTCTCGATATCTATTTTACATCACAATTAAACTTCGATTCTAGTACCCATGAATATGTAGGTTTACGATGATCCCTTAGAGTAGAAGCAGAGTCTCTCTGATAACACTGTCAAACATTAATCTTCATTGGATCCTCCTATCCCATGCACTTCTCCTCTTTCTTATACATCTAAAGACTATTCCATGATGACTGGAAAACTGTGTTATGATCAAAATGACTCTTGCCAAGATGTTTTATTTAAAAATCTCGTTTCATTAAACTCATGAAACTTGAACAATACATACCAATCCTTTATTTTTCCAAAAAATAAATGCCTCTTATATAGACATTATCCCGGTTTTAGATATAGGTGTCACCACAATTGAAAAGAAGAATAAGACCAAATCACATGACCAGAAACCAACTCCCTCTCCCATAGCTCACATTACCCCCCCCCCCCCCCCTAACAGGACCGTTCAACCTGAGTCACAAAACGATTAGCACACCCCACATACTAATAAGAAAATTGAACCAACTACTTATGACAATCAACCTGATGTTCTATTGACTGATAGGCTGGATACTATGGACTCCCTAGAACCAAAGCATACAACCATGCTGTTTTACATAGTGGATTCAAAGTCTCTAGGTTCAAAGGATTCTACAGAATCTATTATGAAAACTCATGTAAAAGAATCTACAAATAAGAATAGTTTCATATCTCACAATATACTGGGAAAGTCCATTAACATTGATATTAGAAGGTCTACTAGGAATAAGGGATCTGGAAAAAATAAGAAAGCGAGTTCTAACTCAAAAACTTGATTTAAATGAAGATACTTTTATGGAATTCTCATGGCATCGCCAACTCTGATACCCTTAATGTTTTGAAATGAATGATTAGAACACATCAACCTCTCCTTTTTTTTATTGAACCTAAAATCAATTTATCCTCTAAATATTCTCACTTATGTCAACACTAATATGTTTTTTTTTCGTGAAATCAATAACAATATCAAGGCTGATTGTTATATATTTTTGGACACGTTTCTTTATAGGATTTTAGTGTTTTTAATATCTATGATCAGATTCTCACTTGCACAATTAATATTGACTGTACTCACACTTTCGAAACATTGATTATGCCAAGAATAGATTTCAAGAAAGAATAAATTTTTTGAATGACCTTTCTTTGTTAGGCTCAAACACCAATGCCCCTTGGTTTCTCATGGGATACTTTAATGCACTTCATAGCTCTAGTGAAACAATTATCCCATCTCACACATCTATTTTTATAAGAGTTATAAAAATCGATTGAGTAAAACAAAATTATTGAAATTAACCTCACTAGAGAAAAGTAATCATGGTCTAGAAGCCTTTTCAACAATGTGGTAGCCTCCAAATTGGAAAGATCCTTAACAAATGTCCATGATTTAGACCAATGAGACACTATCTTCAGCATCACACTTCACATATTTAAATTTAATCATCATCCTATCCTGGTAAACATTTCTTCCAAACACATTAAAACTCAGTTACCTTCCCATTTCAATAATGTGTGGATCTCAGATGACAATTGTAATCATGTGATAAAAGACATCTGGTCCTCAGTGTCTCTTGACAACGGGGCCTTTGATTTCAAAGTCAAACTAAAACTCCTCAAACCGAAAATCAAATATTGTTGCAACTCCAAAGAAGAAAAATAACAAATGACACTACTCATCTTGAGAAAGATCCCGATGAAGTATAATAAAAAAACCCCAACAATAATATCCAAATTCATCCTACAAAAGAAATTAACATTTTTTTTGAACTTAATTCATTGCTCACTTTTAAGGACAATATGAGAATGAAAGATTATAATGTCAAATGGTTAACTGACAGTGATAGACACCCCATGTTCTACAACACTCTCCAATGAATAACGAAGTCCTATAGACCTCTCACATTTCTAATAGATGGGGATATGATTATTGACAAAGAATGTTCCATTTATAATCATATAGTCTCCTACTATGAAAACCACTTCAATGGCCCAAATAATAACAAAGACATCCTTCTTGAGGTCATTAATTTAGTGATCACTGAAGCAGGTAATTCTTTCTTTTTTAACCCACCACTGGATCATGAAATCAAAGACAATGTCTTTAGTCTGAATCCTAATAGTGCTCCCAGTCCTGATGGTTTTTACAATGGTTTCTTCTAACATTGTTGGGATGTTGTTCATATTGATTTTTTTAATCTAGTTAAACCCTTTTTCATTAATGGGTTGCTACTCCATGCTCTCATTTCTCAATTCCTCACCTTGATCCCTAAAGTGGATAATGCCTCTAAACTTAACCTTTTTAGACCCATTTCTCTTATCAACACTCTTTAGAAAATCATCAACAAAATAATTCCTAATTGGCTCTCAACTATTTCTGAAAAAAATTTCTCTTGGAATAAAATTGAATTTATAAAGGGAAGATCCATTCATGATTTTATCTGTCTTTCCTCGGAGTGTATCAAAAACATGAATAAACCAAATAGTGGAGGCAACATAGCTATTAAACATATTATCCAAAAAAATTGACACCATGTATTGGAGATTTATATTTAATGTCCTTTAATGTTTTTGTTTTAGTTCCTCCTTTATCACTGCTATCAAAAATCTCTTCAACTCGGAAACTATCACCATCTTGATCAATGGTGCTCCCAAATGTTACATTAAATGCCCCTACGTTGATGGAAATGGTGGCCCCTACTATTCCATTGTCTTCCAAATAGAGGAAGACTAACTCAGTCATCTGATAAATTGGCTGGTGGTCCAAAATAAATTGAAACCCATTCATGTCACCAGGGATGTAAATTACCCCTCTCACCTTATTTATACAGACGACATAATCTTTTTCCTCCAAGGTGACTGAAGAAACATTCTTAAACTCATGAATGTGTTAGCTCACTATGAATATTTTTCTGGTCGAAACATAAGTTGGAATAAATCCAACATCTTCGGAGGGAAGAACTTCCCCCTCTACAAAAAATATAACATCATCAATGATTTGGGGAAGAATGAAGCCTCTCTCCATTTCACATACCTTGGTGTCCCCATATTTTGGGTCATACCCAAGTCTATCTACATTGTGACTATTGTTGAATATGTTCTCTGCCAACTTTACTCTTGTAAGTGTAATGCTCTCTCTATGTCTGGACAAACATTCGATGTTAATCTACTATTGTCTCCAAAATGGTCTACTCTAGGATGTTTTACAGATGACCTATTAGTATTATCAAAAAAAACTAACAAACTATTAAAAACATCATCTGAACTGGTAGTATTCTAGAAAGAAATATTGTGATTATCCAGTGGTCTATATTTTTCAAACCCATTGAAAATAGTGGCATTGGTATAAAAAATTCAATGTCCATTAACGAAGATCTTCATTCTTAGCTCACATAGAACCTTTTTCACAATACTTCTGATTATATCACCTTTATCAAGAATAGATTCCTCTAAAACCATAAACTATAAACTTGACCATCAATAATTCTTCTATTTGCCCCGCCCTCAATCTTTGATTCTCTAACATTACCAATAATTCTATATGGATGGTTTCCAGAGATTCTTCAATGAAATTCTTGCGAGAAAACTGGACTGGTTTGCATTTAATATTTATGTTTCTTCTTGGTCATCTTCTAAAAACAATAGTATCTCTATCAAAGAAACATTAAATTATCAACATGATCATCTTCTTACACCTATTTGGAATCTAATTGAAAACTAGACTTTTTCTTAAAATTAGGATTTCATAATTTGGGAGCCTTATAAAAGTAGTACACTTACCTAAAAACATTACTAAAATCATAATTACTGCAAAAACGAGAATGAATTCAGCTACATTAATAACTTCAACATTCTATAGATAAATCCCTCAAGATACAGTCTCATCTGGAGAGTTACTCTCAACATAATTCCCACTACGGTTTTTCTTCAATTTTTGGGAATTAGGATTTTCTGTAAATGTAAAATCTATAACCAACACAGAGAAGATGCTACCCACCTCTTCATTTCTTGTGATACTTCTTCTGCTCTTTGGAACATTATTATTGATATATTTGATTGCAGATGATTGATACTTGACTCTGTCAAAACTCAACTTATGAAATGTACAAATATGGAGGGCTCTCAGCAAATCAAGAATATTTTCCTTGCTATAGTTTCTGAACACCACCATGAGATCTGGAATGATCAGAATGCAGTTATTCATCCCAACTACTCACTCAATATTAATTTAGGTTGGCCTCGAATCCTCATTACCATAACAGAAGTTGATATTTTACAAAAAGGTCTCTGCCACAACTCCATGCATGACATTGGAATCCTAAAACATGTATAGATAAACGAAAAAGTATATCAACCACATAACACTCTAGAGGTGTTCTAAAGACCCCCTATCCCTGGATGGATCAAAATCCACATTGATGGGGCCTCTAAGCGCAATCCAGGGCATGTAGGGTATGGTGCTGTCATTAGGAACCACCTTAGCTAGATTTTAGGCTTCTTCATGGGTAATTGTGGAATTTCCACCTTGCATGATGCTGATATTTTATGTTTGCTTTATGCGGTAAACATTTCCATGGTTTTGTTTGGAACAACCTTTCGATTAAAAGTGACTCAATGAAAATCATACAAGCCATTTGTAATGGTGTAAATCATCTAGAATGGCTGATTACTGCTCGTTGTATGGAATGCAACCATTTGCTCACCGATATGAACTATATCATCTCACATGTCTATCAAGAAGAAAACATGGTTGCTAATGTTTTGTCCAACATGGGAGTTAATTAAGGCATGATGTGGTACGGAGACCTCCCAGATACTCTTATTCCTTTCCATGTGAATGGTTGTAATATGATCCTATATTTTTGACTCTCAATAACATTCATTTAATAAATTTTGTTCTTTGGCCACTTATGTCAAGTCACCACCCTCTTAAAAAAATAATGAAATTTCAATCCACACTAAAATCATTTTATATTTGATGATATTATAGGGAGGCCAATATTCCCTTCCATTTCATTATCAAAACCCTTATTTTTTTCCTTTGTAGTTACATGCTTTGGGTCCTTCATTTCCGCATTCAAAACATATTCTTGTTTCGATAAGACATTCCATTGTGTGATTTTTTCCACATCCTTGACAGAAACGGAACATAATATTATTTCCTCCATTCTCACCGTTAACCAAAACCACAGAAAAATATTTCTTTATCATCTATGGTAAGACTTTGAGTTTGTTACGGTATACATCTTTGGCCTTGTTCCATTAAAAATGAATAGTCATGATCAAAAAATACTTCACTCCAGTGACTATCACATTTGATTTCCCATCAACATATTTTCTGTCACATTCAATATAAACCCAATTCTTTATTGTTCTATCCATTGAATAAAACCAGAACACATTGTGTTAGAAACAATTTTCATATTAAGGAATCACATAATCAAGAAAACAATCTATTAAGATGTCTAAATTATGATACCTTCTATAATAAATGAAACCATAGGTTTATCCTAGTATATTAAAAATTAAATTATATTTAAATCCATCATGATGGTTTTCGAAGAGTCTATGAATTCTCAAAGCATATCCCCTTGGAGTGTCGGACTAAGAGTGTATCAAGTCCCGTTGTCATGTACAAGGTTATGTCGAGTCAGGCCCAACACACCCTATATGAGTTAATACTCTTAGCTACATCTATGATTGATCCAAATCCACTTATAATGTTCAGAAATGGATGTATTACTAGTTAATTATTTCCCCTATCTTTTAGCTGTATTTGAAGACATTTTCCATTACTTTTCCTTACCCATATAATTACCCTTAGACACACCCATAAGGATCTCACTAAGTTTTTCTAATCATAAAATCCAATGAATAAAAAACTCTTTACTCTAAAAATAGTAATAGAAAGCCTCACTATTCAAACATTAAAATTACATAACTTTTTCATAATACTTAAAATATAATACAAACATATTCCAAAAACACTATATTATTCTAGTGCCTTCTGAAACATGGATTAATTCAAATTGGTAAATAAGTCAGCTGTTTTATCCCCCAATGCATTATTCATGACTACCAACCTTCTTAGATACATAATATATAATTAATATAATGAAAAAATGTTGAAGTAATCCTAAAATGGTGTGAGACGAGATTCTTAGTAAGGGAAATCATGTGATCCATTTAAACATAATCATGAGCATTGGAGTATGTGAAGCTGATCATAACAGTAGCATATCATACACTACATTTCATAAGATCAAAAATATGAATAATTTAATAAAGCCTGATATTTCATGAAAAATTATTCTTATGAAAATAAAGAACAAATCCATGAAATAATAAAATAGTAATAAGAAATAGAATAATTATATACACATACGAATATAATATGATTTCCATATTAGTCAAGGTATCACATCTAATGCAATCGTAGTAGTATGGGTTCACTAGATATACCATATTGGTATTTATGTCTCACTCCAATCTCCATAATAGTAGTATGAGTTCACTCCCCATACCATCATGGTAGTCGTTGTTCACTCTTATAGCTATATTAGTTTTCAAGGATGACACCCAATAAAATCTTAGTCTATATCATGATATTTAAATATTTACCCAATGCATTTGAGGGAGACATAGGTACCACCCATATTATAATGAAATCATACATATATGATCCAATATATCATGAAAAATAATATCAAAACCCATGAAATGAAAGAGAAATCATAGACATGTAATCATATCCTAACATATGGAAACATATACATGTTTAATAATCATTTCATCAAAAACATATCCCCTGAAAAGAAGCTAGATTCAAAATAAAGTAACCCTTTAATGTGAAACTGGTTTCATAAACATCAATGTATTAAAACATAAACCATTCATAGAAAGAATATAAATGAAAAAATGAATATTTTTACTAGAAAGGAATTTATAACCCCAACAGATTTCATCTTGGATGGGAAATAATTTTTAAAGTTCTTTCAAAAACATTTCTTGAGTAAAATATCATTTTTGTATTGAAAGTTTTCTTTTTAATGAATAAAACATTTTGGAAAAGAACCTCCTCATAAAATAGTTTTGAAAACATATAATGGAATATTTGAAAAACATAAAACATAGTTAAAATACTTCTTCATTGATTATTAACTATAAATTTTATTTGAAAACATTTTGGAAAACATTGTTTTTGAAATAAAATTTTGTTCTGACCGAATAGTTAAACAAAATTAGATTTTTCATAAAGAATTTTTTTAATTATCATAAGTAAATAGTGTGTAAAAATGGAACTAATACATAGAGATATCTTGAATAAATATAGGATAAGAAACAACATAATTATTTTTGAGATATGGATCATAATATTTCATTAATGGGTGTATAATCGTAAATAGTCCCAATAAACATTGATTTTGATTCAATAAACTCTTACACAATTTTAACATGGAATAATAATCTCCATATAAGAAAATTAAATTATATAAATCTTAAAATATCATAAAATGGCATAAATTAATGATATAACATATCAAAGGGTGGTATATAAACCTCAAAAAATAATGTAGGTAAATAAGAAAACAAGCATCTCAAATAAGAAAATTAAGAGAAAACTATCTTACCAATTTGATAATGTTTGAAATGTAAACTCCAAGAAATAAAGATACAATGATATTTATGTTAATACCCATAAATTTATTAATATTAATTTTAAAATACAATCACTGTCAGTATATATATAAAATTCAAATTAGAGGAGTGGATAATAAGGAAAGTTTCTCAAGGAAATAAAAAGAGAGTTGCAATTATCTTACCTTATATCTTGAAATTCATCGTACGTATAGAATACACCAGTATAAAAATTATCAGTTTATTATATATATATATAACATAAAAATATTCGTATTTATCATAATATATAGATTTTTTATGTCCTCCAATAAGATGTTTATTAAAAATTAGATGTTAATGTAACGTTTTGGGTAATAACACCCTTGTTTATTGTACAAGATTTGAAATGTCATTATTGATACTCTTATATAATTCATGATTTAATTATTCTAATAATGTAAAAAATAATAATATATCATATTTATTAATTATATAATCATTTATCATAATATATAATGTATTGATATATAAAATAGAATCCACCGTTCATCGAGATGGTAGGTGGTACGTACACATGAAAGATTATTTCATTTTCATGGCATATTGAAAGAAAAGAACTAAATAGAATATATGAATATATTCATATAATATCATTAAAGTATCATTATTGTGTCATATATATCATATAATATTATTAAAACAATCATTAATATATTCCATATATAGGGTGGATTTATCACATTGCTTTGAGGAGGTCATAGTCCACACTTTTATAATCAATGTTATCATATTTACAAAAAAAGGATTTCATGAATGTATGATTTATATAATAAATACCAATGTATAAATAATTTATATATATCATTTATAAACTGATTAACCATCACAACTACTAATCATTATATATGGTAAAGGTAAAATGAACAACATTATCTCTTGAAGAGGTAGTGTGTCGTACACATGAATAATAAGTTCATTACTCGTTGGATGGAAGTTGGTTTAAGTGAAAGATAAAACCATAAAATATCCACATATTATATTATTTTTGGTACTTATACTATTATATTATCATGTAATAATATGAATTTCAGTGGTGAAAAAAAATAAATGAATGGAGCTTGAGGAAGGATGTTACCCCTTCTTTGAGTAACTCCTTTTGGTTTCCACCAATGGGACTACATGGACGTATTTAGGTCTAAAGGAAGGATTCAAGGAGTGAGGGAGAGATGTTTTGAAGTGTATTTTTTAGATATTTTCCTATCCTAACTAATTTTATATGTGTAAAGAAGGGGATATGTGGTGGCAATTGTTTGGGAATGGAGGGGTGTCACATTACAATTTTAAAAAACACATTAGGTGTTCCACTGTTTTTACCAAAACAAAAGTCATCCAAAACCAAAACACAGAATAATGGATGGGGTATTAAAGAAATATGTCCACCCAATGGGTGTGTTACAAGTGGGTAGGGCATTCAATTCCTTATGTTTATGATTTATTCCCTTGTTAATCAGAATTTTACATTAATCGCTGCAAGTAATTATAATCACATTCACCAGTATTTTTTCATCAAAAATTATGTTGATATAATTATACTACATTTATCATAAAAGTTACAACTAGATATGTCCTCTTTTTAAATTAAATTCCTAAAAGTGGAAAAATAATGTTTAATGTTAATCTTGTAGATGTGATGATAAATCTGTTTATTAAATTGAGAATGTTAAAAATTTCATTAAGATCTTATATCTAAATATAAAATGATTATAATGACCAAAAGTTCATTAATATATTTATAATTTATCTAATTTTTTATTAAAATTAATGTAAAATATAACTCAAATAAATAAATAAATTAGATGAAAAACTAGTTTTGAATTAAAATTCAGTATTTTCATTGTTCTTACAAAAGTAAAGTTTCTTAGAAAAATCCAAAAAATCAGCCTAACTTATTTCTACATTCTAAATTCCAAAATTAATATTATTTTATGAAATTATGTTCAAAAATATTTATAAAGTTAATTTTTTTTTCAAAAAAAAAAGACAAGAAATGATGTTCATTTGGAAAAATATTATTTTTAAATAAATAATGTCTTTTCAAAAAATTATATTTTTCCTTAAAATTTTGTTATATTTAAATAAATAAATTTTATAAAATATTTAAAAATCATTTTTTACTAGTAATATTAATAATTAAACATCAATTTTATAACTATATCATTTAAACAATTAAAACTATAAAATGATGTTTTGTAGAAACATAGTGTTGCGTGCAACACACATATTTTGGTGTTGTATGCAGCGAAAGACAGGTCATTGTTTCATGTAACACAATCCAATCTGGTGTTATTTGTACTAAAAACTTATCTTAGGGTATCATTTAACAAAATATTAATATGTTATATAATAAATAGAAAGAATAAATTGGTGCATTAGTATAACACAAGATATATTTAGTTTTCCAGGAAATGAAAATATAAAAATAATGTTTAAATTAATTCAAAAAACATGGGGTGTTATAATAATCACCAATTAATCATGTTCCTCGATAACCACAAAAAGTACCCCAACAACCTTTTCCTCGAAGAGACCCTCAAAAAATTCATCTGACTCTGCAACGACCACCACTACTAGAAACAACTCTACAATAAAATATGGATAATATTATCACCACCTTCATTTAAAAAGTGTATAAAAGGAAGACCACCCAAGATACATAAATGAAAAATCAAAGGGAGGAACTCTAAAAAGTCGAGTACCAAATGTGTCAAATCTCAAAGACCTTGACAAAAAAATTAAAAGGTTGGTTTTCTTGTAATTATATGAAATTACCAAAGGATTACTACAATTTAGTAGTAATATGAATTGGAAAAGTGTTATATTTTCCAGAACCCTACAAAGGATAAGTAATGATTCCCAACAAACTAATGAAACTTGAAATAGTCCTTAAAGAGGAAGAAAATAAATGTGATAGTAGAACCGATCAGAAGTCAAATTTGGAATAAACAGACCATGAAGAAGATAAAACATAATATAATAATAAATAAGACATCTACATTGGACTAATTTATTAACAAACATATCCCCTTCATATGAAGAATGTGGTAATTTTAAATTTGAAGTATAATTTTTTAAAAACAATGTTTATGAAATTATATGTCAACAACCCTTTTAATTAAAATAACTTCTCAAATGCATTACATAGATAAATAATTCATGGAAATAATCTCCAACAATTGTTAGATGGATTACCTAGGATTCATCTCCAAAAATTATGAAATATATGTCATGGTTCATCAGATGATTCCATCAAAGAGGTGAGACACTAATAGTTTCTCAATATATTTCACAATAGGGGCATGGAACTTCAGAAGAGCAATGTAAAATATAGGAGCAAAAAAATTAACCTCATAATAAAGATTGTATTCAATAAGATGGGACTCAATAAACTGAAGGCAACTAGAGTAACAATTCAATTAGTTGACATATCAGTTTATTATCCTTGAGGAATTCTCAAGGATGTCCTAGGTAATGTCAAAAAATTCATTATCCCTATAGGTTTCATCATATTCAATCTGAATAAATAAAGAGATGTCCTGAATTTATTAGTCCAAAAATGACATATTGAAGGCATTAGTTAATGCAAATCAATGGAGACTTATATTTAGTTTAATTGAGAAACATGTTGCATTTTATATATTAAGGCATCATAAGAAATATATTGATTATTTTTAATTTCAATTTAACATTCCCACTAAAGAGAGGATAGACAACATTACCATCAACGATGATAGTGGTCAAATATATTCTATTGAAAAATAGGAATATCTATATGAGGAAGTGAAATTCATAGAATACTTCATTTAGTACATTATCTTTCCATTCATACCCATGTTCATCCAGCCACCACCGATGGACTTAAAACCTCTCCCAAGCACACCCATGTACTAACTATTAGAGACAAGAACTACACTACCATCTATCAATAGGGTAGAACTGAGACATATATAATTGGAAATGTAGCAATAATTCATGTAGATACAAAATTGGTCAATAACCTGGGGGATAGATAACATAAAAGAGATCAACCCCACATTATACATACACAAGATTTTATTGGAAGATGGTTTGAAACCCAAATGAATTCCTTAGAGGATACTCAGCTGAGTTATGAAGGAGGTAGTTAAGAAAGATGTAATGAATCATATAGATGCTTGAATAATTTTTCAAATCACTAACAGTGAGTGGGTGAGTCTAATACAGGTTGTTCCCAAGAATGGAAGCCTCATATTTATACAAAATGATGAAGATTTATTGATCGTAACTCACACCTTCATTGGATGGAGAGTATTTATTGATTATATAAATTCAAAATATATTAGTTGAAAATATAATGTTAGTATTCCTTTCATGGATAAAATCTGAGATGAAATATTAGGACACAAATTCACATATTTCAATGATGGATATTTATGATACAATCCAATGTTGGTTAAAAAACTGATTACTCCAAAACTAAATTAACATGTCCATTCAGCACCTCAGCATATAAGTGCATGTCATTTGTTATTTTTAATTCATTGGAGAACTTATAGGGGTGCATGTAACATATATTCCATGACATGGCGGAGGAATTTCTAGAGATATTTATGGGTGTTTTTTTTGGTTTGAGGAATTTCATTCAAGGTATCCCTAAATAATCTAAAATTAGTCTTATAATATTTTAAAGAAATGACGTAGTTTGTATCTTGAAAATATACCACATAATGTTTCAAGGAGGCATAGTCTTTAGAAAAAAAATTCAATGATTTAAATGGAAGTTGATTCAGAAGAGATCAAATTGATCAAATACATTCTTGAGCACACTACTATTAATGGAATAATGATCATTCTAGGCCATGCAACATTTTACTATAGCTTCGTAAAAGATTTTATGAATATACACCTAACCTTAACATGACTATAAAAACAGGATAACACATTTGAGTCCATGAATTAGTCTCAATGGAATGTTAACATTTTAAATAATATCCTAGTGGCCACTACCATTATCATTTCAACAGACTATGAGAAAGACATTATGTTTATGTGTGATTCTAGCTACTTCACTATATGTGAAATATTATGAAATACAGTTTTTCACATATTATATCCCATTTTATATTCTAATAAGACTTTGAAGGATTCCCATTTAAACTATACAAATACCTAGAAGGAAATTATAGCATTCGTTTATTCTTTCCATGAGTTCCTCTCATACCATGTTTTTCCCAGGCGATTGTTTACACTGACCATGCCACCAATAAATATTTTTATGTATAAAAGTATGGGAATCTATGACAAATACATTGAATCCTACAAATAAAAGAGTTTTGAATTATCATAAAAGATACTCATTGTAATGATAATGTTATATTTGATCATCAATCATTACTCTGACTACCCCTATTTAAGGAAGACGATCATTTTAGCATCAAGGTTTACTTCCCTGATAAAACACTTTTCAACATAATAATGAAGGAACAACCATGGTTTAATGACTCTAAAAACTATCTGTCCATGAGATCACTCTACCAAGACCTCACATACCAGTAATAAAAGATGTTCTTTGTGGAAGCCACACACTACTACTAGGATGAACTAGTGCATTTTAAGACCTCCACTAATGTATTAATGTTGTTTAAATCCTATAGTATTTGATACAATGTGTTCTCAATATGTTTCACACATAACCTAAAAGAGGGAATAATGTACATGAATTCATAGTGAAAAATCCTCTAATGTGGACCCTATTAGACAATACTATTTAAAAATTCAGTAATCTTTTTATAGAGCTCTGATCAGGGCCACCAAATACACATAATTATGGAAAGAAACCCCGAAAACCTGATCTCAGAAGATTAATTATTAAACATATGGGGAAACGATGTTACAGGGAAATTCCCTAATTCACATGGAATGTTCAATATCATGGTTTGTGTTTAAATGTCTCAAAATGTGTATAAGAGAAAGCTAGCTCTCATGAGTTTGAAAAAAATAGTCATGAACATTTTTAAGAAGAATATATTTTCATGATTTGGAATTAACCGATATATCATTAATGACCATGTATCATATTTTACTATTGATTTCATAGATGTGTACTTGAGATGTATGGAATCTTGTACAACATTAGAACTCCCAAACACGCACAACCAAGCAAGAAAGTTAAATTGTCATATTGGGAAATAAAAAAATACGTATAAAGATAATGAACTCATGTTTGAATCACTAGAGCCTCAAATTAGGAAATTCACTCTATGCATGCCACACATCATCCAATACACCCACAAGCACTACTCTATTCAAAATTGTTTATGGAAATCCACGTCACTTACCAGTGATACTAGAGCATCATTCAAACTGGGAAATTAATAAATAAATCATGGATTTAAAAAAACATTTATACGTTTTGATGCTGAAAATATATGAATTGAATGAAATAATAAAGAATTATTCTTACAAATCTAATGTTTATAATCCAAAAACCAATAATTGGCATAATTTTTTCATCACATGATAAATATTCTCACTAGGGAATAAAGCTTTGTTTTAAAATTCCTAATTGACTATATTCCCCATTAATATAAATTTTACATCATTTAGAACATTCGTGGTCATAATAGATATCCACTATAATACCAATGATACATATAAATAAGGTGAACCACACATCAATGTTAATGGACAATGATAGAAAATTTATTAGGAAGCATGCCTCATGGGATGTGCAATTACATTGAGACTAATATAATGGACCTAAATATTTCTCTAGATGTTAAAAAAAGAACTAAATTGGATAAAATCATGGATAGGTCAAATGGGTGAGACAATGATAGAGTCATGTTTTGAATTCATAGGGAACACTGAATGAAAATCACTAGATCCTCATTTAAAATTAGAAAAAGTCAAAAATTACATGTTCTGTTGTTTGTAAACAACGTGAAAAGGTTCAAAACCCCAAAAAAATATTGCATGCCATACAAATCATGTAATTTAACATGATATGAAATTAGACTATAACAAAATATCATGAAAAAATGGTTCTTGAAGCTCACCCACCCTTTTTTCTTCCCTATATCCTATCCCTCCCACCCGCACGACCCTCTATCCTCAGATACAACCTCCCCCTAATATTGTCATTGTTTCACCCCCTTTATGGGATGAAACCCATTTTATTATATCTTTTATTTCATCTATCTTCTTAGAAATTGTATTTTTGTTGTAGTCACTATTTTGTTTCATCTGTCAGTCATCAACATACCTATAATAACCCTTGAACATTTATATGAATATTTTTATTTAAAATTCACTATGTAATCCTACATATTTCACTATATTCTCAAATATTAAACCTTGTGAACTAAAAAATCATTTAGGTAGCCTAATTGGAAATCATGATCCACTATGTTTCCCAATGTCATGTCACTCGTACAGGGATCTCTTGATTCCCTCAATTCAATTTCAATGTCCTATTTCCTTTTTTATGCTATATATTTATATCTCTCCCATGATACATTATATGAAATTTCATACCCTATATCATTTTATGTGTGATATTTTACATCTTGAAATTTATTATTAGTACACTTGGATTATTTATTTTTTCACCTGTTTAAGAGATATTTTTCAATGATAACATGGTTTAAAAATGATAAATCATTACATCAATTTTGTTAAAAAAATGTTTGGGGGAAGTTATTTATATCCTTGTTTTAATACTGACTATATATTGAATACGTTTTTTAGTTTTTTATTAAATTAAAATCCCAAAATTTTCAAATTAATTTTCATTAACTAATTACTTGATTTTATACCGTGAGTGATTTCCAAATATTGTATGCATAATCCCATTTTCAATAGAATTTTATAACTATGATGGTATATTATTTTCTGATAAAATTTAATGAAATATAGTTGACGCATATAAACCTGTCATGAAATTCTTTGAGATCATATTGATTAAATTAATTAATAAATATTATTTTAATATGATTGAGGCAATCGATGATGAGACCAAATTTTCAAGGACCGACCTAATGTTTTTCCATCTTTAACCCATAATATCAATGACTAAACTTTTTAGGATAGAACTATTTAATGTTCATTATCCCTTATTAACATGATACTGGTATTATTCTTGATTATCTATTGAAAAATTTTCATATAATATTAATCTTATTGACACAAGATGTATATATTTAGGATATTGTAATGGCACATTTACAGGACTAATACAATGTTATCCTAGATTAATTTTGGAATTTTCTATGTGTACATTCTTCCATTAAAAAATATAATAAAATAGTGAAAATGATATTGGGTTCTGTATTAGGAAGGTAAAAAATCACTATTTCTAGTCCAATGAATCCTTTGATAGATCGTATGTGGTTACGGGGTGGATGTGAGATCTACCCTCAACTAGAATTTTGAAAAAAAAGAGAGAAAGAAAAGTGTACATTTCTTTATATAGTTGATATAAACATGGTTATACATGATTTTCTCATATCATAGAAACCATTAGATATTTGTGGATCCACAAAGTTCGAATTTTCATGACATTCATCCATTAAAATTTCGATACTTCCTTACTTTGGAGCTTGTTTTTCACAATATACCCACCGTTCCTTATCCTTAGAGTCATTTGGAAAAAAATTTCTAAAGGCCTCAGGATTGATTTTGATTTTTTTAAAAAAATTTGGACATAATAGAACCAATAAAATTGTATTGTCAAGAAAATGTATTTAGTGAATGGTCATAAATCTAGTAAACGTTTCACCATCATAGATGAGAGAAAATTCATTGTGAGATAAATTAAAAAATTAGTATAGAATTTAAGTAATAATTATGAAATTTTAATTAAATGAATTAAAAATATGGATAATCAACACGTCTGTGTGGAGTGGCTAATTTTCTCTAAATATTCTATTATGGAGGAAAAACAAATTTTCATAAAAATTGATTTATTTTCTGAGGTAAAATAAATATTTTATTATTTTAAAAAAACGTTTCTTTTCAAATCTGGAATGAGATTCATTTTTTAATTATGAAAGTAAATTGTTTAGGTATATTATAAATTGATAAGATATATTTCTATATACATATTGGTTTCATTTTAATAAATATTATTCATTTTTTATATGATAATACAATCGGTATATATTGATCATTGTAGAAAATATTTATCCAATCACCCACATGAAATGATATTAAAAATTAGAAAAATTAGATTTTATGCATTTTGACACACATAAATGGTGTGTATACATCATTCACAGCACATTTGAAGAGGATGTCACAAGTTGACAAGAAATGAAAAGTCTTGAATAGATTATAGAATGTGAATATCTAATACCCATCTTGTAAAATTAAAAGGCCACATCCAACTTAAAGATCAATTCTTGAGATGATGTTTGTCCTGAGATCCCAATAGATGTTGTAATTTTTTTAACTCTTTATCATAAAGATTCGTGTTGTGAAAGGTTCCATATCAAAAACATGTAGAGAAACCATTGGATTGAGTTTTCATAACATGATAAGGTTACACATGGAGTGAATTATAATATATTAATATATAGAAAATAGAAATCCACATACATACAATTTTTGAATAATTTTTCTTCTCCAAATTTCTCTCATTTTTTTCTCTTTCCATTCCATCCCATGTTTAAACAATTACATTTTTATTTTAATTTAATCTGTCCTTCTTTCATAATTTTGTGACTATTTTCATCCCTCTCACCCCCGTTTGTTATTTCAACATCCATTCTCATTTTTCATTGCCATATGAAATCAATATCACACCACATTCTTGATCGTTTATTCTTCAAATAAAGTGATTGATTGATTTTTCAATTATTTTGATTGAAAATTTATTGAATATTAATCCCTTAATTAAAAACATTGTTATATTAACTATTTTATTAACCTTCCAAGAAAGTATGTAATTGTTTATATGATTATGATTAATACCATCAGGATTATCTAAAATGAGTAGGGTAAGGTCGGGAGTACATGTTTTTTGAATTAAATGAATCAATAAACAAAAAACTAGAAATTTTAAGGTATGTAATCATGTCAAATAATAAATGTTTATTCAATTTTTTTATAAAACCTTGACTATGGGATGTTTAAATGACATAACCTAACTGAATTGGATTTGGGAAGTCTATGACCATTATTCTATGAAATTATCATTCATAAGAGATAATATTATATCATCTAGTTTGTCAGAAATATCTAATAAATGAAATAGTTGTATCATAGATAGATCTATTCAGTTTGAAGATAATCAAAAAGTGTTCTATGCATCACATTGCAGATGAAACCAAAATTATAATCAATATTAGATATGAGATTACCATTTTTACCCATGTAATTCTAATCGATAATGATCCCTATATCCATTAAAAATATTAAACCAATATCAGTAGCCCAATTTGAATCCCAAACCTGAATCAACATGTGTGAAATCATAGATATAGTGTTTGAATCTGCAAATTTCCTATCATCCATCCTTTACCAATGGGTTCAACCCTACACTACCACTCTAATAATACAGTATAGAAAGTATAGTATGTGATAATTTAAATTCTAATATTATGATTATTTGCTGGTATTAGATGATTTGTGTGGGCTTGTTACATACATTCATGTTTGAGCAGGGGCATCTCAACGCCTATTAGTGACAAGTGGTGGGGGCCTGGGGATGGCTACAAGGCCGGTGTGTGGGAATATTATTTTTGGATTAATATTTATTTGGTATTATACTATTGGTTGGTTAGTGACTTTAATGTTTTAAAACTTCCTCATGAAAATTATTATAAAACTAGGTTTATTAATTTTTGTGCACTCATATTTATTTTTTTACACATGGTTTATTTGTCTTGTGTTTTATAACTCTAATTCGAGGTAATAGTCTACCTGATGTATGTTTATTGCCCTACCCACTATTTTTTATCTACTATATTTTGTGGAGATAAAATTAGGTATATATTACTCCCATAAACCTGACACCAATGCTTGGGCATTGGGCTTGGTAATCCAAAATCATCTCAACATAAAAGATACTGGAAAAGAAAAAAATGTTGAAGGATTTTGAAAAGAACATAATTATAAAGGAAGAGGACATTCTAATGTATAATCAAGGTGTGTTAATGAATAAAATTACATATAAAAAATAATACATCACTATATCAAATATGTGGAAATAAAAGTAATGTAATTACAATTTTTCGATATTTCTCTCAAAAAGTATATGGTAATATCTATACTTCTGAATCACAAGAATGTTAAATATTACTTTTTGATAGTTCATGATAAAATGTAAAATATATAATATACTAGATAGATAATAGAAATAAAAACTTCTCTTCAATATGAATTTTAGGTAGACACATCTTGGGAAGGGAGGTTTCCCCAAGGCAATAATAAAAGGAGGCAATAAATATTTTTAAACAACGCCATAATTTCATATATATTTTCACTAGTATCATAGGACATCAGGTTTTAAAAGAACAATCTATGTTTTGGAGTCCTTTGAAAAAATCCAACATTTTAATGTATAACATGCAATTTATTTAGAGTCAAATAAGGTAATTATTGAGGATAAGTTATCGAATGAAATGAGGAAGAATTCTAAAAAGAAGAATCATATAGAAAACTATCACGACTGAGTATTTATAATAGATTTGATTACATTGATGAAATTTCTGAATGCTGTGAGGGGGATGAAGAATATATAAAAATACGACTCGGAAAATATATTTAGGCTATTGGAGACGATACATTTATAGAAGTAATGAAGATGAAAAATTTCTTTTCATTGAGGTGGTTCATAACATGTCATGACCCAACACATGTCGGGGCATGATTCACAACTACACCAAAAATGCCTGCATAGGCCAAGGGGTGAAGACTAGAGAAATGGTAAAAAAAATATTTTGGAGGCCCTTGCCAAAGAACCTAAACACACACATCTAACTCAATGAAAAAGTGAAAATGAAAATTAAAAGATACAACACTTATATTTAAAAACCACAATTATGAATAAACCTCTAAATTTTAATCGTATTGAAAATTGAACAAAAATGGAAAAGGGGAATAATTCACTTAAAAAAAGAAAAGTGTCACAACCTAGAAGCATGTTAAAAAGTATAACAGCTATGAGGGCCCCGCTCTTGGATCCCGATCTATGACCACTATACATGATCTAAGGATCCTTATCCCAAATCTCCTTTAATTTCACGAACATACTATCTTTAATTTGTAAGGGAATACCATGTTTGGGTAAAATCCCGAACATTGGTGAGTATAAAAATACTCATTAGGATTCCCCGAAGTCCCATGGGAGCAGTAATAGAAATACTGAGGAGGGGGATGTTGATATAAAAAGGTACATTAAAAGTGTACTTCTCAACTTAATAAGAGAGTGAAAGAAGACTCCTATCAAACACAAGGATCTCAAAATGGTGATAAGATAAACTTCCCATTGCATCTTCTATACCTATAGTAGGAGTGTTTATACCTCCATCTAAGATAATATAGAAAAAAATCTTGTGGAATACCCCTCACGTCTTCACCTATTCTAGAAGGAGAGTAACCAAAACCTAAGTAGTCATTACTACAATATGATACAAATATATGCTTAGTCAAGGATGCCTAAAAGAGAAAGAGTTAGGGGATCTCCATCACACAGCTCATCCTAAGAAAAGAGACACTAACAATTCCCAATGTAACTACAAATGATACTCAGCTTCCCTTATATCTTCCCTGAACAATCAAGTCAAAGAGACTCAATCACCACACACTGTACTATCTAGTTTGGTCAGGTCTATCTCACCTGCTCTTTTTTAGTTCGGGTCACTAGGATGTGTCTCAATGGGAAAAGTGCCTTGAATACTCATGATTGTAATGTAATGTTACAGGTGTATCACCACTGATCTGTATCCGGAATGACTAATCCCAATGTAGAGGTCACACACCATAGTGCGTCGGGGTTCATTCTTCTTTAATTATCATACTAGAGGACCCAAACATTGATGTGTTATGTGGATTTTACTCTTGTTCATTGAGGACCCTCTCCCTAGAGGGTCATGGTAATTCCCCATGAATGTGGTTGATAGAGTACCCATTCCCATTACGAATGTGGATTCCACTCTTATTGTCGTAGACGATCCACACCGTAGTATGTCATGGGGATTCCACTATCATGGTAGTCACAGTTGGCTCATAATCCCCTACAGAAGGAACCATCATGTTCGATTTGGAAAAACACAAACGGTAGGATACTCTTTTGCCAAAATCTGAGTCCAAAAGAAAGATATAAAAAATGTACAAGATTATTAAAGTGGTACATGAAACATTTGGGGCCCACAAAACATGTGAACCCAAATCATCACATAAAAGTCTACCTAGCCATCCATTGGTTCTAAACTAGGATCATGTACACCTAGATGTTCTAGTTTACTCCCATAGTACATGACACCACTATCCAAAATGGTTGATGAGTGTACGATGCTCGTTTTTAATCCAATGGGAAAAAATATAACTATACTAGCATTACCCTTCAAATGGACCTAGATAATAAAATGGATCACACTATCATGATCCTTTTAAAAAAAATGCACCAGATCGATTATTCATCAAATAAAATCAAATATCCAATGAATAATAATCATTTCGCAGTGTTTCACTTGAACAATGCTTCATGGGACCCACACCATGATCCCAAAAACATTAAAAGGATTGTGCCATTGTGATCATGTTCGAAAATCTCACGGGATTAGCTATTTATTCATCCCAAATAGACACTCAGTGAAAAATATGTATTTTATTGAAAATGCCTCAATCAGGCCCCATGTGGCTTGCCCCTCTATTTCAGTTTAATAACAAGAAATCAGTCTTGAAAAGATCACCTCAACTCCAGTGATGAACTCCTCTAATATCTTGTCAATCAGTCATCGTTTATTGATGTATGTTCTGATTTATGCTTCACAAATAATAATAATTATATTATTATTATTATTATATTAATCTTCATACCACCAAGTCTTGATCATGAATTTTAAAAATCCCAAAACAATCTATAAATTTCTTTCTCAATTCAAGGGATTCATTTCCATAGGCACCTTGGAATTAGATGATCAGTTTTCCAGAAAGGTTCGATATAAGATTTCTTAATAATAATAATAATAATATTTAAAATTATGTGTTTCATCATACTGAGCCTTGAAATCAAAACATTAATGTCCTGAACTATTCTAAAAAGGGAAATATCAATTATTGGAATTCATGGCCATATATGGCATAAAAACATATGATTTGATTTGTATATATCGTTTTATTAAACTTCCCCGCCACACTCTAGCCCGGTTGGACCATTTCGGCACTACCTAGCCATCATGGCCAGGCCCGCTCTACCACAGCTTAATATGGCACCCCTGCATAGTTGTTCTGGTGTTCTACACCACTACATAAACCAACAGTCTCTACGTGGCTCTGCCACCTCCTCCATGATCATAGCCGGTAGCCACCACCATAGTGAGATTGGTGGTCCTTCCGTGGACCACTAGGAACACCCATGTTACCTAATTTCGATCTGAGACTAGATATACCCTCATTGCAACGAGATATTCACTGATATAGACTTATCATGATGTTCTGTAAACATTTCAGCATATCAAAAAGCATCTTCTGCTTCCTCTCTCTGTCCCGCATCCTCTGATGCTCAAAAATTGACCCCAAGCATAGAACAAGAATCCTTGGGTCATGTTAATCGTACATACATGCCTTCCTCTAGGATAGGATTTCATTTTTTCATGATGAAATGTTTTCATCTAATAATAAAAAAATGCAATGAATGGGTTTTCCAAAATCAATTAAGATGATAGAAACTATTTGGTTGGCCATCAAAAAAGGATTCCAAAGTAAAAAACCGAAAAAAATGATTTTCGACAATGAAATTCTAATCGGAGAGCTGTAGAATCCTAAATAGTTATCCTACATCGATTTTGGATCCATCATTGGGTCTTCTATGCTTTGATGTAATAGCTTCTACATTTTAATCCTGATTTGATGAAGTTTGGACATAAAATTTCCATTTGAAATCAATTTCCAAATCTATGTTGTTTACAAGAGAAATGAGCTAAGTCTAGCTCATTTATTTAAACTCTTATTTATAGTAGACATTCAGCAGTCACGTAATCCTAAACTCCCATTTTCTCTCATCTGATGTCTCCCTTGAGAAAAACACCCAATAAAAACACAACCATTTTCTCGGATTTTAAATATTAGTGACTGTTAAAATGTTATTTGAGATGGTGTTCAAGATAAAAAAGTAAATTTTAATTATTTTACTTTTGAAAGATCCATCTATGGATGTTTTTATAGAAGGCCAGAACTGAATAATGTTATGTCCTACCTAGGGTTAACACCACACTATAGACTCATCTGATGCCTTATAATTCTGATCAGAGCTACTGTTTGAGAGATATACCATCTCCTCTATGTCCATATAATAATAATACTTAATATATTTTGATAAATTTTATTTTGGGCAAACAGGTCCTTGGAATCGCACGAAGCCGGAGTGCCTAGCTCTTGAAATATATGTAGATAATTTCCAAAAGTTATAAAAGGCAAAAACTGGGTCTCTAAATCATTCCATCCTTCAATATTTTTGTCCCTAAAAATAATAACTAGGGATACATATTAAGTTACTAATCTCACTACTACCCCTCCTACTCCTAGAAAAACCTAAACACTTCCAAATTATCACAACATGTTAACCAATGGGATGGACCATCCTCATATGGTATGCTCCTATTAATGACATGCATATGATCATGCATGTATCTCCTCTACTGCGATATGTGGAAATCATCAGGCACTTGATCCATCTATAGGAGTAAGGAATGTCGATAGGAAATATCACCATCCCTTTGCATGACCTTCAAATGTCATGACAGACATTGGATATTGACTTTCTTTTTGTTTGAAAACCAAAACACAATCTATCAATACATCCTTAATCACCAAGATAGTGTGCTCAGTCTGCCCATTGGTCTGATGGTGAATGGTTTTACTCATTTTCATTTGGGTCCCCCAATTCCTACTGGAAGGCTCTCCATTAACATGACATAAAATGCATGTCACAATCAGAGACAAATTTCAAGGGTACCCCATAAAGTTGGATGAACTTTTGGATGTACAACTACCCAAAACACTCCACCAAACTATGCTACCTGAAAACAAGGAACTGTTCTGACTTTGTGAGCCAATATACAATTTCCCTTTTAGTGTCATGGATGTTCGCTATGCATGGAATCTCTAAGAATATGTTTAGGGATATACTGTCCCATTTCACATAGGTATTTCAAAAGGTTGTGATGACCCACCATAAATCCACGCTCAGCCTTCACTTGCTGATAGGTCATGAAACGTGAGATGAACTCAGCATCGCTTCATCTAACATCGGACCCCCAAAATGGTTGCTAATGATCCAATAACATATTTTCCATCGGGATGAAAATCTAAGTGACATGTTTGGAACTATTTTATATCCAATTTCCACATCTCAACCGGGACCACTATTTTCTCTTGGAACTGGGTCTCATGATTACTTCCTTCAGAATATCTATCCGGTGAAGCACCAAAAGATATCTAGTCATGTAGGTTTTCTCTATCAATGAATCACAAATGATACTCTCTTATACACACATGAAGAGAATGAGTCAACAGTATCTAGTAAAGATAACATTACCCTAACATCACCAGGGTTAGCTATAGAAAAGATAAATACTTCCAAACATACCATATTTGGAGATCTTGGGACTTCTTGTAAAGGGAATGTGTTACAATGCTACCACATTATGGTGTATATACTATCTCTATGTCATATCCCTGTATGATTTTCCAACCAGTTTCACTGCCTTAGGATCATGTCTCTCTAGGTGAAGATGCTCCTATAACTCTTATAGTCTGAGGAAACCACAATGCGCTCTCCGAGAAGATAGTGCATCCACATTCATAGGGAGAAAAATACTACCACTAGCTCCATATGGAGAGCTATGTAGTTCCATTTAATGGGTCTCCATCACCTTGACCCATACATGAAACTAATATATAAAGGTTGACATAGACCATGAAAAGGTACCAATTTATAGGGAATGTGTGTAAACTCATCCAATCGCAAGAGAATATACAATGAAATTACAAGGCATACCCCACACGACATTACCTTTAATGAAAAGAGAGTAACCCCAAATGAGATACACTATCATACCCACTAGTGGAATTCCAAGAAAACGTACATCATGATGAAAAAATGAACCGAAAATTCTAGGTCCAGCTCTGACACTCCACTGCACAACCCCTCCATGAATGCACAGGTCATAGGGACTCGTCCACCATACCACGATATTATCCACTATGGGTGGCATAGAATAACCCACAAAGTATTTCACATATCACAAAAATGTATCTCAGGGGGGGGGGATGACCCCTATTACATGTGCATAAAACGATACACTGAAAAACACTAACCCAATGTTACATTGATTCCCCACATCACCCCAGAAAAACATCAAGAAAAAAAATGTAGAAAATAGTACCTCATCCAGTGTCTAACTTGTTGTAATAAAAATGGTTGAAAAGTCTCTAGGCATATGTCTTATCAAATAATGCATTGGAGGATTATAGACATACATAACATGCAGTAGCCCACAACCCCGACCACCAGCTCTCTAAGCCTGAGGTGGGCTACCTAGTTGTGGTGAAAGGATCTCGTTGCATCATCCACCAACAAAAACTCCTCAAACTCCCATAACTGGACCACCTCACTCAGAGACACCATGTCCTTGCAAATGAGATCTCTACACGAACATCCATTCTCAGATATATCCTTTGTGGTTCATGTCCGGAGAGTAGCCTACAACATATGCAAACCTAGTCACAAACCCAGCCACTACCATACTTCCTTGCTAAAATTTAAGGATTTCTTGAATCTGAATGGAGTGTAAGAAGGATGTGAAACACACCTGACAAAAATACTAATGAAAGTCATCCCATGAGAGTACCGACCCATTGTGTATCTGTGTAACTTGAGTAAACCAAGGTCCATCTTCTCCAAGGAAATCCTAGGATCCCAAAGCCTTCATATGATCCCTTGGTGTCTAAACAAGTGTAAAGGGTGAACCAAATAATCTATTCCAACATAAATTTCTTGAGGGTATGGATCACTAGTGAACCACCGTGGTCACTAATGTTGGAACTGAAGAATCATTGTCAACGTATGCATGTACTCAGTCTGCTCTTCTTGGACTAACTACTACTATACTGGTGGAGGTATAACTTCCTATCCACATAGTGGAGGGGGATCCTATTATGGATCATATTCTAAGCACTTTTATATCATGGAATCATCATCACAAACATGAGATATTATCTATGATGGCTATCATCGCATATGCATCCCTAATCCATCAAGGAGTATTGTAGTCAAAGATCATGTATATATATATCAACAAAAGGGGAGAGAACTCAAAATGACCGTCAAATAATCAACCCAACATGATACATGTACCAATGTTCAATATAAAAAATTTATTAGCATGCTGAGTTAACAATATGGTAATTAGTGTCTTAGAGAATGCCAACATCATCTAATGCAGCCTCACTAGACTCTCTGGCCTAAGAGCCACACTTGAGAAATGTTGAAACCATTTACATTAACCCAACAATGATCCTTTTTAGGTAAACATTAAAACAATGTAAAAATAGTCAAACCACATCTGATACCACTTTATCATGACATGAAACACACCAGAGCTTGTTTCTCAACTACCACACGCCTACCTCCATAGTCAAGGGGTGGAAAAAAGTACCAAACAAACAACAATCTCGGGGAAGCCTTTTCCTAGAACCTATACACACATAGAACCATCTCAAAAAATTTCATAGGAAAAGGAAAATATACAACTGTTCAATATATATACCAAAAATAGGCATCAACCTCACCAATTTACGAGTACAAAAAAGTAAACTGAGAGAGAAAATGGAAAAAATAAATTCTAAAAAGAAGAGTTCCCCAACCTAGCAACAAGTTGAAAAGAAACAAATATGAGAGGGCCCCACTCCTAGATCCCAAACTACGACCACTGCACATGGTCCATGC
Source organism: Viscum album (assembly GCA_963277665.1). Taxonomy (NCBI): domain Eukaryota; kingdom Viridiplantae; phylum Streptophyta; class Magnoliopsida; order Santalales; family Viscaceae; genus Viscum; species Viscum album. Next base: position 5,324,885 of record OY728136.1, read on the forward strand.
ACTCTATATCCCAAAGATCCTATGATGTCATGATAAACCTGTCTGTCTTCTACAAGGGAACACCATGTGTGGGGAAATATCAAGAAGGGGTGAGTATAAAAATACTCAGTAGGATTACCTAATGGCTCAAATAAGTAGCAAAAGATGTACTAAAGATGCGTGTAGTAGTTAGATAAAGGTACATTAAAAGATTATGGATAATACAACCAATATAGTGAATAAAAACTCAACCCAAACATTAGGAGTTCAAAATGGTGAGACTATGAAATTCTTATCATATATTTTCTACCTATTGTAAGAGAGTAGAATTGTCCAACCATGAGAAGACAGACATGGAAATTTTGTTCAAAACACCACATGTCTTCTCCTCTCCTAAAAGGATAGTAACCAAAACACTAAGAGTGGGTACTACAATAGGATATATACATATGTTCAGTCAATAAACCGCAAACCCATGATAGTAAGGGGATCTCCATCTCACAGCTCTACCCAAGGAAAGTGTTTCCAATAGTTCTAGAAGTAACAACCAATGATGCTTAGCATCACTCACTTCTTTGATGAACACACAAGTAAAATGGGATCAATCCCCAAACCTTGATACTATATGCTATAGTGGGTCTATCTCACCTGAATAGTTTTAGTTCATGTCATAAGGGCGCATCTCGGTGGGAAATTCCCCCCTCTTACTCAGGAGTCCATAGTAACACCAAGCATGTCTCACCATTGATTTTCAATCTGAAAGAGTAATCCCAATTTATATGACCCACATACTAGTGTGTCATGTGGGCAGGATTCCACTTTAATGGGGTCATAGGGGACCCACGCCATAATGCATCAGGGGGATTCCACACTTGTTCATCAAAGAACCTCAACCCTAGTTCATCAAGGGGATACCACATGGAAGAAAATGATAGGGGACCCACACCCATGCCAATTGGGGATTCTATTCTTATTGTCATAGAGGACCCACAACCTAGTATGTTAGGGGGATTCCCCCCCCCCCCCATAGTCATTGTAGAGGATCCTAATCCATTAAGATGAATGATTACACTCTAGGTTACCGAGGACTCATGCCCTACTCAGTTAGGGGATTCTATCCAGAAGGGGTTGAGAAACTACACTAGTCATCCATTATGGATGGTACCTCTCGAAAAGCACTTGAATTCCAACTCGTGATCACTACCATCTTCAAAAAACATTTGAATATGCATCACTTCTAAAAAATCTTGAATCGTATCTGAAAATCCCTAAAAAGGGAAGAGTAACATTATATGTAGAAAAAAACTCAGAATAGTCTATTCAAATTCCAAAATCTGAGTCCAAAAAAATTAGATACAAGAGGTAGAAGATTTGTAGAGTGTTACATTACTCAAAAGGTGCCCACACGACATGTGATCCAGTCGTGCCGCTTTATACTGTATCTAGAAATACGAAAGCGCTAAAATATGATCAATAACCATGGGCCTTCCAGTGTACACCTATCGTACAAGACATGTCTAGCCAAAAAGGATGATGAGTGTACGGTGCTTGATTTGGATCCGAAGCAGAAAAATTAATTCTACTGACATGCCTCATCAAAATGCCCAAAATAATCAAACATATCACATGGCCATGTTCTTTGTGAAAAAACAAACATGATCGACTATTCATCCACTTGAACCGTACTTCCGATAAAGAAACTACATTATCACAAAATTGTTCATGAATGGTGCATGGTGGGGGGCTTTCCACGATCCCAAATCAAATAAAATGGGTTGATCCATAGTGATTCTATCAGAAAAGCACACATGACTAGGTATTCATTCTACTAAAACAGATACTCAATGAAAATAATTTATTTCACCACAATTGCCTAAACCAAGCCTCTTGGGGCCCACATATACATTTTAATTTTATGTGACCACATTCTGTCTTGAAAATACAACCTCAACTACAGGTTCGGGACTCCTTTGATGATGTGTTAATTAGATCATGTATGCCAACATACGGTTAGATATAGGATTCTTGAATAATAATAATTATATTATTATTATTATAATTGTACCTTTTATTCCACAGATCCTCAACCATTAATTAAAAAAATAGCATAGAAACCGTAAAATTACATCCTCATAAACACAATCGTATTTCCAAAGATGTCATGCGAATCAGACATCTGGTTCTCCATCGAGGCTCGATAAAATATTTCTGAATAATATTAATTATATTATTATTAATATTTAAACTCAAATGTTTAATGGAACCGATCCATGAATCCAAAACATAAAAGTCCAAAACTGGTCTTAAAATATTTGTATCGATTATAGGAATGTGTGGCATTAGATAACATGAAAAAATACCCTTCATTTATGAGTTATCGATGTTTGAAACTGACTGATCCCAGTCCGGTCCGGTCCGGCTGCTTCGACCCAGCCCAACCGCTACGGCTTAGACCACTCTACCAAAATACACCATGGCTTCGCCACCCCGCTACTCCAGCATTCTATGTTGCCTTCTACACATTCCCATGTTGCCATAAAATTCCAAGGTCACAACAGGTTCAGCTGTGGGCAGCCACCAGCATCACGACCCGCCACTACCTCGATGCTCCGCCACAACCTCACAGACAGTAGCATATATCCACCTTTACTGATGTGCTAGTGTTGTTCCAGTTCCATGATAATAGTCATTTTGTTGACCACTAGGGATAGCTGTTTTCCCAAATTTTAGCCTGATACCATATCTGGAATCCTTGAAAAAGGATCTTTACTAACATAGCCTTTTCTTGAAGATCTGTCGATGTTTTAGTGTATCAAAAAGTAACCACCTCTTTTACTGGCCACCGTGCCTTCTTTGGTGCCTAAAATAGGAATCCGAGCATAGATTAGGAGACCTCAGCTCAAAATATTCCTAGATATATGCCTCACTCCAAGATCGTATATCTTTTGGTCATGAAAAAACATTGTCTTCGATGAATGATGAAGAATGTGAAGAACGATTTTTCTGAAATCGAATTGGACTATGGTCATTATTTGTTTTTCCATCAACAAAGGATTCCAAAGTAGTGAATTCTAAAAGAAATTATTTTTGACCACAAAACTCATATTAGGGAGCCGTTCAATCCTTAATATTAATACACAATTTATTTTAGATCCATAATTGTATCATCTCCACTCTGATCTACTAATTTCTTCTTTTTCATACTGATCTGATGAAGTTTGGACATTGAATTATCATCATAAATAGATGTCCATAACTGTGATATCTGTGAGAGAAATCAGATAACAGTATCTAATTTCTCTAAACTCTTATTTATTGGAGACTTCCGGTGGTCACAGAATCTGAACCTCCCATGCCCTCTCACTTGAGGACACCCCAATGAAAAACACCCCATTACAAACTCAATGATGGTCTCATCTTTTTAATCAAAGTAATCATTAAAATGTAATATGTTATGGTATTAGATATTAAATAATTAAATTAATTTTTTTTTTTAAAAAAATTCCCACTGCATCTTATTTTGTAGATGACCCCCAATGACCACAATGTTTCTCACCTAGGATAAAATTCATTCCCCAGACTCATCTATTGTCTCATATTTCAGATCTGATCTTCTATGTGAGATATATACCACCCGCTTAGTATGAATAGTATAAAAATACCGAACATATTTTTTAAAAATTTATTCTAGGAACTATAGCCCTCAGAATTACATTTTTTCAAAACGATTAGATCATTAAATATATTTATAAATATTCTAATGTATTACAAGTAAAAATTGGAGGTCCCTACATGATGAAACAATGAAAAGAGATCCTTGAATACTTAATAGTGTTTATTCATCTCACATTAGAGGGGATACCAAAATCTCAAAGAACTTTAAAAGTCATAATGGTGGTGAAATTAATTTTTTGAAAGAAATGTACCACAAAGAGTATAGGAATTGGTTCATTTATGAATGAATGTTAAAACCTAAAATCATAGGATGATATCCTTATTTATATGCTTAAACACAACTTATTGTGTGTAATAAACTTCATGATTATGGTAGTGTAGTTATTTTCCATAGAAACTATTGTCTCTACATGGGAGTATAATATAGAAGAATTAATACAAAATGGGAAATTACCAGTGGTAATCATTTACAATATGGTAACATTAGTTATTATTTTTATTTATGCTAAAAAGGGAATAAAAATGTGGAGTAGAAAACATTAAACCCTTTGTTTAAAGATTGAAATAAAAAATAAAAAGGGATATGTTCAAATAAACGTCACTCATCTCAAGAGGGAAATATATGAAGGGTTTTAAACATATAAAAAATAGAAAATTGTTCATGGATGCCACAAAATGGTAAAAATTCAGTTCACTGGACCACTGGGATTAATATATTAATATTTTTGTTGTATAATGAGACATTAGTCAAGTAATGTATATTAACAATTCATCATATTTATGGATAATTTTAAAATGATTACTAAAATAATGTTCATAAATAAAAGTCAGAGGCAATGGAGATATTCAAAAAATGTAGATGATATGTTACAAAATTAAAAAGGTTTTATAATAAGATAATAAAAACTAATAATTAAAAGGATTTATCTAGATAATAGATAAAACCCTCTATTATCTTGTACTGAATAATTAATTATTTTATATATCATTATGCACCCAATAAAAAATACAGTTCCTTAGAAGAAAAGTTTATGTTTGGTTAAGATTGTGACAGTCATTAAATGAGAAAAAAAGGACTCAATGATGGTTTAGAGAGAAGCTAAGAGTAAAAAAGTGAATATTCATAAAAAAATTATAAGGCATAGATAAGATATGATTTATTATGATTTATAGTACATTAATAATCCTACTATTAACTTCTTCTTTGTTTTTGGAAGTTCATGATGGATAAACAAAAAAAATTCAAATGTCAGAAATTTTAATGAAAAGGCCGAGGAATGAGTCTTCATGGGATATTTATTTATGTTAGAGGATAAAAGGGATGAAATAAAGGATCCAAATGTTAGTGGATACTTATTATGTAAATATTTTGGTAAATAAACACAGTTTTTAAGAACCAAATGAAGCATATTTTTATGCCTTTGATGAAGACAACAAGAACAATTCGTAGAAAACAATTGTGGAGAAAGATTAAAATGAACTAGATTATATTGATATTGATACTGATTAAACCCATGATGATCATGATGCCAATAAATATGAGAAAATAAATCATTTGAGGCTAAATAATACTATTGTAACTGAGAATTTAATTTAAAATCAAAATACATTAATTTAGGCAACAACAAGGCTGAGCGAAAATTTAAAAAACAATTGTTTCACAATTTAAACAAAAAATTATTGTTAAAGATATATATCATAAAGAATGTATTCATATTATGAATGAGAATATATATCATATTCATGTTAATGCATCTTAGGACCTTATTCCTATAAAATATTGAATAATTTCATTGGAAACAAGTGGTTATTCAAGATAAATCTCAATCTAAAGGGGAAGATAAAAGAAATTAAGACAGTGTAACACCTAATGCTTTTAAATGAAGAAAATTTTGGGTGATGGTGTATGAATAACTCAACACTGAGATTAAATATTCAGTTAAATACATATATCATTGAATTTAATCAATTCGATTGTTTGTTATACACATAACCACGAGTCCAAATGAACCATATACTGTTATATCCTTACAGTTAAATTATTGGGTATGAATAAGAATAAATAAATTATAAAAATTATATGGATTGAACATTTATAAAATAAACTCAATGGTTATAAATTCATTAAAAATAATATACAAATACTTTTAATGAAAAAGAAAACATTTTCAAAAAAACATTATTTTTTTTAAATGAAGGATCTGACATGCCTTTCACGAATACATTAAAATTAAGATTTATCACATTTCGAAAATTTATTATATAAAATAAAATTAATTTCATAAATTTTAATTTAAAAAGTGTATTGGATTTAATATTTGAAAATTTATAAAAATTTTAATTACTTGATAAATAAAGAAAAAACCTGTTTTTTTAAACATATTATTCATGGAATGAATTTTGAAGATTATTTTTGATTTAAAATTGTTTTAAAAGTAAAAATAATTCAATTATATTAATATTAACACAATTTATTTCTTTTGGGACATGTAAAAATTGAATTTTGATGTTAAAACCTTGAATACTTATGAAAACTTTTTCTTTGGTAAATTTCTTTTTCATCCCATATGAGAGATTAAATCTAAATTAAATTATTCAAATTATAATAGTTAATTTTGATAAATTAATTAAATATTTGGAATCATAATAATAAATATCATATAATGTGTTCAATATATTGTTTTCATGTATAATAATAAAAACAGTAAAAATCAGTCAACATTATTATTGTTAAAACAGTGTTATTTGGGATTAAACTAAAATTATTAGTGTTAAAATCACATAGAAATATGAATAAATAACATTTTATATCTATATATAGACCTTATATAATTTTTTATGTGATAATGATCCATGTTGGAGCCTTGTGATTTGTGAAAAATAGGATTATCTCTTTTTTCATCTCAAAACATCCTAGTGTGTTCTCTCTCCCTCTAATAGATGGCCTCCCCCTTCTTCTACTATTCACACTACTGAAGAATTTTTATAATAAAATACTTACATCATTATATTAATTACATTCATACCCATATTATTTTCTAGTTTTTATCATAAATCCAGTCTGGTAAGGATTTTGGTATCAACCTAAAGAGGTTATATGAAGAGTAGGTAAAGCTATTAACAATACAGTATCATTTTAATTTTTCTTATAACTAAATTAAATAGTCTAAAAAATTTATAAAATAACAGAAACAGTACATAATATATACTTATATGCTATTATATTAATTTAAAAAACTATATTCATCTCTTATTCCTTCAAATTGTAAATGAAATCATCAATCATGTGTTTGACGAACTACTTCATCGCAAACTGATGTAATTTTTTTCCATCATCACCTCTCACAACATTATATTTTGATAGATTTAAATTATTTATGTGAAATTTTATAAATTGTTTTATATATCGTTATTTATTATCATACATACCTTCTTTTCTTTTAATGTTTTGGAAAACTAGAACATGACTTGTGTGTTAGTGTGGACTAATGCATCGATGTAGCAATGTGAATATTTTATCATTTCATTTTATAATTTTTGGTAATAAGGACATAATTATTTAATATAAATGAAAAATAGTATGTAATATAATTTTTTAAAGGTGAACTATTACAACCTTTTTTATGTTCCATTAATTGGAAAAATAGAAATAATGTTTATGTGTATGTACGACCTACCATCGCCATTAACAGGGTAACTAATTTTACAATATCTAAAATTAATTCTATATTATAAATACTTATATAAATATTAATATCATTGTAAAAATTATTGAAATGTAGAAAAATTAATAATACAATGGGGAACCAAATTACCAAACCAAAACATACTTAAAAACATAAGCGATTATCCCCAGAAATAGTGATTTCAACAAGAAACTGTTAATAAATGGGGAATACATGACTATATTTATGTTATATATAATTATTTTTAATATATTTAAAATAAATATATTTTTTAATATAAGAGCTATTATCTTGTATGAATAAAATAAAAACCAAGGTAATGGTTTCTTGTCTCACTTTTACTTCCCTATGATATATCCCATATTCACCACTCATTTAGTTAATGTGGTATATACAATTTTCATTTGACATTCTATACCATGAATCAATTTATATTCATTTTATTTATATTTTTAATTTATGGAATTTATTTTATAGTTCTTATGATTATAAAGTTACAAAAATGGTAAAAGATAATGTAGGAATATCATTGTTTATTAGTACTATTCATGATTATGATAACTATTATTAAATAATATCATCCATATTTAAGTAATCACATTATTTTTATTCTCATATGTTTATTTATATAGAATATATATATATATATATATATTCCACCAATTATACTATCTTTATGAACAAAATAGACAAAAATATTTTTTTTTAAAGAACGTTGGATACATTTTTCTCCATGATGTGAAGCCTATTCTCTTACATATCTATTTTATATAGAAATTTTTTTAGTAAAGTTCAATCAAGGTAAAAAAAATTTCTAACAAAAATTTAGCAATTTTATAAATTTTATAAAATGGTTTCAAAATAATCTTGTTTCCATTTTTAATGAGTCACTTGTTTGCATGTTTATAGTAGTGTGAAAGGATCTATTTTTTAAAATATGTAGTGTATACGTAATTACCCACCATTATTAGCATTTACTACTTTTAAAATTCATTTAAATTTTTACACCAATATATTTGATTAAAATATTTTTCATAATATTATAAAAATATTTATTTCCTGAAATTTATTGTCATTGTGAAAATGATATTTTCCACAAGATTTTTTTTGTAATATTCACAATATTTTTATTAATAAACTAAAAAATAAATATTGATATTATTCCACATTGGGAGTATATTGTATTGATAACATAATTATTATTCATAATGATGGTTTATTATCAGTTTTATTGGGGATGAACTATTTTTATACCATTAACCATATTACTGAAATTGATTTATTATTATGTGTATTGATTGTTGAAATTATTAACATTTCATATGGTAGTTTTCCAATATGATTTTTATTTTGACTATATTTTACCCCTTTTATGGGGTATGCACTGGACTTGGCATGTCATGGATGGGACCACTATTTCCCCTTGATATATTATTATGTCTTATGAGTAAAACTAGATTGGATATTTGGCCAAGGCCTTACCCATTTATGTAAGGTGTATTGGTATGAATCCTTGACCATATGGTTATGATTATCTAAATTATTCATCGTATCATTATGAGAGTAGTTTTTGATGTTATGAGTGATTATTTTATTATTTGGAATATTCATGGATATGTTTAAAGATGATGTGATTATTTTTATGGAATTATTTTATCATCAAATGTTCCTGATATATTATTCTTCATGATCAAGTTAATGATTAAATAGAATGTGTCTAATATATTACCCTTTCCATGTTTATTTTGCCTTACTTTTTTACGATAGACCCTGTTGGACGCATACCCTTACTGATAATTATACCACATCCCATTATTATATTATCTTTCCCTAGGATGCCAATAAATTTATTACTATTTAAATATGAGGATATCATAAAGGGAATAATGATTCCATCAAAGAAAGTTATATGTTTCATTTTATGTTTTCAAATGTAATGTGAATTTCATGTTCATATCTGATATTCCTATAAAAAAACTATTCAGTATTTTGGGAAGAGATCACATGTTTGTTTCACTAATATAATAATTTTACCACTGAAAATGGGTTAGTGGGTTTGGGGTCTTTATTGCTGGTATGATAATAATTTTCTTAGAAACCATGGGAACTAGATTTGAAAATAAATATATTATAGAACAGAACCATATAACTAATATTGAGGGTAATTATATATATAACATAATAAAATAATGTTTTAGTGAGGTGTATATTATGTCAATTTACAAGAAATAAATTTCAATATGTATACTACAAGTGGATGTACCTCTAACAGAAATGTTCCTAGGGGTAATAATATCAGAAATGGAATATCCAGATTTGACTTGATTATAATCTAGTGCATGAAAAAGGTACATGACACACACCAGGTTTGACACTTTGGGGTATATGCTTTGGCTAATTCCAATTTTCCTAATAAAAAATATTAAAGGGTTGGAAAATATATTCATTTCTTGAGAATATTTCAAAATATTCATATTTTTTTATTATGAGTTATTTTAATACCTTATTTTTTTAAATTTATTTAATTTGCGTCAATATTTATTAGATATATATTAAGATTCATAATGTTATGAACTATTCTAGAATATTCCATTATTTATAAAATTCTCTTATAGGGAGGAATGTAAAATTTGTTAATATGCATAATACATGTATGTAATTACCTCATAGGAATTATAATGAAGAAACAATTAAAGCTTTTTCTAGATATGATCAAATTATTACAATATTGGGTTAGCTCACACAGGTTATGTCTAATACGCTTTCCCTTGTGAAGTACCATACTGATCCAAATGTTTGGTGACAACATTAGAACATTTGATGTGTTCTAAACCACAATCTTTTAATAGGAATAAAAATCTATTTTTGTCATAGTAATGGATAAGTTCTGTAGGGGAGATATTTCTCTTTTCTATGAGTTATGATACAGAGATGGTTATCACAGAAGTTTATCATCTCTTACGGAATGTGGATCAATGGTTTTCCTTGATTCAAAAAATAATTATGAAAAAACAATATAAAGCACATATTTTAAGGATTTTAAGGTACTCCTCTTTGAAATGTATTTTTCTCAAGAACAACTAAAATATATAGAGAGAGAATTATTTATTATAATACAAAAGGAAGAGGAAAATGGTTATATGTATAAAGACAACATTACACGGTTATTTAGGTTTGGTACAAACTCTGAACTTAATCCAAATATAAATATTATTCATTTAATAGATGGGAATAATCCAATAATTTGAAGGGAACTAGGCTCACAAATATTCTAATTTTATGATTACATTGTGTTGTGTCATTTCAAGGAAGACAAATAATCGTCCTCGTCTTATGGAATCAAAGGTAATGAAGATAATAAGAGGATAATGGAGGAATAAATGGATTAATGTGAGAAGGGAAATAAGGATATCACCACATTTTATAATTGTGGAATGAAAATCCCTAGTACGTTCTTGAAGGTAAGGACAATTTACGTCAATTTTAGAGAGAAATGCCACCAAGAACCTCAAATTGAGGGAAAGAATGTAACCGTCCAATGCATTATGAGAATATTCTTTAGAACATTAGGAATTTTATGTCCAACCATACGATATTAATAAAAAAATGTGGAATTATTAAAGGGTTTTTGTATATATATTCATTTATTTGTTGTAGAAATATTTTTACAATTGGTATTTCTGTTACAATAATAATAAAACATAACATCATTATGTTAATTTTGTAAGAATATATGTGTTCATGTATGATTGAATTAAGGATTTGGATACCATCACGGGTTTAGATTAATTTTCATCATATGTTTAATGTCTTAAACACCACTTTTTGGTATTTATATGATGGGAATTTATCATGATTAAAGATATTTTTGGAAATGTTTATGAAAATACAACCCCATGGTTTATTATATATTTTAGGGGATATTTATTTATAGAGGAATTCCATTAGATTTTTTGGAAATAATATTAATGTCACTGATAACTATTAGAGTTAATATGATCATTGATTTTATGTTAATAATTATCAATTAAGATTATTTAATATCATTGAATAATATAAGTCATATAGAAACCCCTTATTGATTAAAATAAATTTATAACCAAATTATTTTTTATGATACTCAACAAATTGTTTGGAACATTATAGGAATTATATAAATAAATCATTAAAAAATAGAAAACCCACATTTCAGGTCACAACATGTCACATTTGGCATGGTTGTGGGGCTTAAACCCATATCATAACTATGACAAGGGTTTACTTCATACCATGAACCGATGTTATATTCATGTTAATATGTAATTAATTTTACTTGAATTATATAATGGATAAATACTAATGTAATGGATTTATTATAACTTTGGTTGTAAAATTTTATGTTTATGGATTAATTTATTAGATTGGATAAATAATGTTAACCATTTGAGATTTGAAAAATAATTAGTGATATATGGAAAATAATTTGAATCAATTATGGATATGGATTTCTATTAAATGTTAATTTTAATACATCACTAATAAAAAAATTTCTTTGATATTAATTTTATGAAGTAAGAAATGAAATGTTAATAGATTAATGAACAATTAAAATATGAAGTTATGCTAACAAAATAAATGTAAAGAATGTAGTTATATATTATTGGGTTTTCTATCAGGATAGTAAAATAATCAATCAAATTTAAGAAAATATCATGAAATAACAAATTTACACAATTACATTCATTCCCATATCAAAATAATTTTTTCTGGTCATTAACCATTTATTTATCATTCAAATTTTTTTTTCAATGATCATTATCACTATCAATAATAATATTTTATTCTCATCCATGTCTATATATTTACATCCCACTAATGTATTCCTTATTCTAAACCATGTATTGTTTTATTCTACATGACCTTATTACATACCTTTCTCTATTATCAAGATGAGATTTTATTAACCCTTATTATTATGTGAGATTTCCAAAAAGTTACATTCAGGTGACAAACCATTGATTACCGAGATCAAGTAAAAACTACGAGGACACAATTTTATAAAAGTAGAGATAATGTTACATCATGATCTTTTAAATGGTTAAAATTGTATTTGATAGATTATGAGAATTGAATCATTGATATTAAATGATATGTGAACTATAAGGCCCCAAGCCTTAAACAACACTTAATCTTGAGTTATTAGAAGATTACACATTGCGGATCTTTTCAGGTTTAGAGTTTTAGATAATTTGATCATGAAACGTTCATTACATTCCTCATTTAAAAAAAGTGGTTACATAAAAGACAATAATCATTTTTCCCATCAATGGAAACATATTTAAAATAAAACATGGATTCTTTTTTGACACTTCCTTGACACTATCATCACATCAAGTACATTTCCCTTAACCTGTGAAAAAAATTTCAAAAACATGGGATGAGCATAAAAAGCTCAGTAAGGGAGATAAAAAGTATGGAAAGGAAACATGAGTACATATATACATAATAATGAAATCATACTTTACCCATAAAGCATAAGCACTTTAACATACCTCATAAAATCATAAATAAATCATAGAAATCATAAGACATAAAGGTAAATTGAGGCATTCATAACATTCTTACGTAGGGAGTAACCCTCTTGGTTACATTTGGAATACCCATCACAGTATATTCCCTAAATCTCTTTGGATAAACCTTAATTTTTAACACCTTCGCGTTACCCAATTAATTGGAGAGCTATATCGGGCTCACCCACCCTTAGTTTATCACGGAACCACCCGTCATCATAATAATGCCCAAGAACCATAACATAATCGTATCACATAAAACATGCATAATGGAAACAAAAATTTTTCACTTTTTAATCTCAATATATCAATACAACACATTGATATAAAAATAATTATGAAAAACATTTTCAATACCAAAATAAAATAAAAGTAAAACATGGTATTTATCTTTCTTTTAAAAAAACGGACTGGATTATAGAGGATGTCGAAACTCAAATAATGGTCACGGCGGCGGAGAAGTCGTTGTCGCCTCATACGTACGACAAAAACATTACCTTTTGTCGTTTAGTAAAACGATTCATATAAAAAGATTCCTTTTGGATAAACATAAAAGTCAAATATATTTATACACCGTATAAAATAAAGTTGTGTATAAAACAAAATATGCCTCAATGAATGGAGATTGAGATGAAGTCCCATACAAATATAATTTTTGAAATAAAATAGATCTATTATCTGTATTCACTATAAGTACACATAATGAAAGTACAAAGACAAGATATTACATAATAATATCATGACATAATTTGAAAGTAGGAGATTAACCCAAAGAATGGAAATTGGGTTAAGAAGTTCCCTTTGTAAAATTCGACAGCCTAACGGCGTCACTTCAAAATTCAGAAAATTAGTCGATGAGAGAGTGAATGGTATCTCATCACTTGGAAATAAAATTTTCATAAATAAGGATATATAAGAACATATCCCAACATAATATTATGTAAATTAAAAGACATAACAAAAGAATTCTTTTAAAAAGAGGAGGGTGAAAGGTCCCCTTACCGAGTTGGGTAACTTTCGAAATGTACACCCCATGGAAGAAGGGTCATACAATGAAGATGTAAATACCCATAAATGAAATTATACTACACAAATTGTATAATAATTGGAAATACATACACCACTCAAATGAAATAGTGGAAAACGTATCATAAACGTCACGAGAATAAAAGTGAGATGAAAAATCCCTTACAAAAACTCGGCAGCCTAACGACGCCACTTAAATCTTACAAAAAAGGATTGATGAGATCAAATAGGGTCTCTCATTATATGAACATAAAATGTACAGAATTATGAATATAAAATAACATCCCCAAACATATGAAATATGAGCTTAAAAGAAATGACATAAAAGAGAGTACTAAAAAAGAAAGAGAGAGGTAGGATTCCCTTACCTCGTGTCCGACATGACTCGATCATTATTTAATCTCCTGAATAATAAAACATGGTCAATTTATAATTTCTTAAGGACCTCCTTTAAATATTATTATTCAGTTCATATCACATATTATAATTTTATAATAATTGGTTAATAAAGTGAGTTCATATCAGACTTTTTTTGTCGATGTTCAGTACATGAGTAAAAATTGAACTTGTTGGAAAATAATTTTCCATGTAGTTATTGGTACATCATCTCCAGAATAGTATTGATGTTTCAAATATCATATATATCCTGTATATATTACTGTTATACTATTCCATATCATTTGGAGATTAAAAAAATTAAAAGCACCGTTCATGGAGACGGTAGGCCGTACGTATACATGAACGCTACTTTCATTTTTTGTCATCTTAATGGAATTAAAACAAAATGAGATATATATATATATATATATATTATAATTCCAGAATGATATCCATAATTTATATGTAATATATGACATATATATCCATTATATATATGTACTTATAATAGTACATAACATTTGGAGATAAGAAATGAAATGTACCGTTCATGGAGACGGTAAGCCGTACATATGCATTAATGCTACTTTCATTTAGTTTTTTTATTAAACAGAATGAAATAATAATGATATAAAGATATATTTTAATTCCAGTAGGATAAAATATGTAATACCATTAATTCCATCCTTTATATGTCCCACATATGGCATTAACGAATCAAATCACTTTGAGGGGGCGGTAGTCCGCACTTCCTAAAATGAAGATATCGCATTTACCCATAATGGAAACCATAATGGTATGCCATAAATGAAAAATAAAATATGATTAAGGAAAACATAAACATATTATATGTCATATATATATATATATTGACATATTAATGGCCACCTTTGAAGGTGTTAAAAGAATATTGAACAATCATCGTTTCGTGAGGCAGTAATTCTCCATCCACAGAAACAGTATGTTCTTTAACCATTAGACGAAGGTGGGTGTATGTTTAGCTCTAATACTTCACATAAAAACATCATATTATATTGAATATACTGGAGTTGTTACAAAATAATATAATAAAAAGTGTTTAGGGGGTTGGAGAAGAAAAATAAATCAAAAGAACACAAGGGAAGACATTACCTTTAAATCGGGTAACTTCCTTTGATTTGAGCTCAAAGGCTTCCTTGGAAAGGATTATGCCCAAATTTCGGCTTCAATGATGAATATAGGGATGTGAAGAGATGAAATGGGAAAGGGTTGGCCGAGCCAAAGGCTTTGGATGTTTTGGTAAGGTGGTAGAGGTGGGGGCCTTCTATAAGAGGAAAGGAGGGGCACTCTTGGAATGTAAAGAAATGTTACTTTATTTTAAAATGAATTTCGGATTTTAAAGGACCCACATTGATATAATTAGAGGATGAGGTGATCAGGGTTAGAAATATACCCATCCAATAGGTTTTTTACAAGTGCAGGTCTTAGAATTTACATTATCTTTTCATTTTATTTAAATCATTAAATAATTAGGTAATCGCTGCATCATCATGATGTCATAAATAATTTAATTTATTTAATGTCTAAAAAATTTAAAAAAACTACTATGATGTAGGAAAGCGTTTTATCGTTCCAATGACTATTTATAGTCAAATATCATACTTGTATAACCCCATTGAAAAATTGTTTTAGTAAAACAACTGATGTTTGTATCATTTTTACTTTTACATTAAATAAAAAGATATTAATGTCACTTTCCTTCCAAAGTGGCTCCATGGGGTCCCCAAGTTGACCCATGGATTTTAGTGGTCTTCTAGGACACATAAAATAAGGTTAGGAAATGTTTCAATCTCATCTCATATTATTAAAACATTATTATTACCTTACACTACACTAATTACCTCTAATCACGATTAAAAACTTAAAAGCACCTATTCACCAAAAATTTATTTTAATCCCATTGAACCAAATTTTACTTCTTAATGAAAACCATGTATGTCTAATTTTTGAAATTCAAAACACCGAGGTGGTAAAATTTCATTTAAACGAAAAATCATTTTTGTAAGTACCACTTAGTGGTTTAACTATTCATCAAAAATTTAAGTTTTTCATAAAAATACCAAAACATCACCCTCAGATATATTTGATATTCTGAATTAAAAAATTATGTCTATTTTAAAAAATTCAAATAATATAAGTTACATTAAATAATTTAATAATTAATTCCTGCTGTCATGACAAATAGCGTGTTTTTATGAAACAATATATATCAAAAGATTGACACTAGTTTAAGGCCAATTTGAAAGTGAAATTATTTCCAACGACCACTATTGGATTAGATGGTAAAAATATATTATAATTTCACTTTAAAACATATTAAAAAGATAATCTAATCATATAAATAAATTAGATTAAAAAGTGGTTTTGAATTAAAATACAACATTTTTTACTATTCATTAAAAAATGAAGTTTATCGGAAAAATACCAAACGTTTACACAAAGTAAATTTTGGTGTCCTGATTCCAAAGAAGAATTTTATTTTGTCAAATATAACACATAAAATTTTCAAAAAGTGGATTTAAAAGAGGTTCTCCATCAAAAGGCGGTTAATCGACCTTTTAAAAAATATTAGAATGTTTACGCTTAAAAATGGATTCATTCACATTTTTAATTCTCTATCATTTATTGTAAAGAGTAAAAATATTTGACAAACATATATAATCATTTTGTAGTTAGTTATGTTCATTCCCGCCATTACAACGGCTAGGCGTTAACTACCATTGAAAATAATATTATTTTATTATTAGAGTGCAACGTAAGATTCCAAAGAAACGCATTGTGGCGTATTGGGTACGCCATCGAGAAAAGCCTCCCCTTTAATGTAATATTAATATTTTATTCACAAATATGGATAAATGTAAAATTTTCATATTCTTTATTTACCTGGGGTGTTACATCCTTCCCCCCTTTTGAGAATTGCATCCTCGCAATTTTAAAATTGGGCTTGGAAACATCATTAAAAATCCCACATCGGAACAAGAGTCAGTAAAACAATCACTTTAAAATAAAGAAAGAGAAGTACAAAGGTCACCCATGTTAACCCATACTAGGACTCCATGTATGAAAATATGGATATGGAGGAGAAAAAAAAGGGTCATGTTTTGATGGAGAGTGATAGTAAACATGTCTAAGAGAAAGCTAACCATAAGAAAATCACAAACTTGTTATGGGTTAAACGGTATTTGATTGCCCAGTAGGAAAAGTTAACAGACAACATTTTTGTTTTATGTTACTCTTCATTGAGGAATTTATTTTTTTATCTTAACAAAATAATAATGAAACATACTTACTTGTCATGCAGACTTTCAACTTTTACTAGATTCCTTAATAAAACACATATTTTCTCTAAAATACGAGTATTTAGGAAAACATGTTCGCATTAAGAGTTCTATAATAAACTTCTTGAGAATCACCTAATCCAAAAAAGAGAACTATATATTTCCCATGTCTTTAGACAAAATTCAAAACAAAAATTGTTAGTATGAGGTCAGATAATCCACAAAAGTATAATCCTTTATAAAAAGAAAATCTATTCTTAATCTCCAAAATTTGTCCAAAGAACACCAAAGTTCAACGAAGACCATTCAATAAACAATTGTCCATAAAATTCTTCAAATTAAACCAAAATAAGATTGAAACCCAAATATTTGAAGGATTTAATCACATAGTCTTCCAGGGTACAAATTAACTTTTATCTCCAAATAACATCAGTTGCTCTTAAATTCTCATATTGAAAAGTAATTAACCTCATCACATATCCTCGATGATAGGTTAATCATTTCCATAGATAACCCCAAATAAACCTACTCTTGATTCCTAAAATCATCTAACTAAAAAGAATTAGTCAAACTGACCAGGGACTTCATGTAGTCCAGTGGTAGGCGATAAATACCAATCGCACTTTGGTTGTGGGTTCGATTCCCCTAGCTTTGTCTGACGCGACGGGCTGTCTCATGGTCTGCATGTTTTCCTTTTTCCAAAACTATATAATTCTTAAAGCATTCCCCAAAACGAGATAATATCTTCAAAAACAATCATAACATATTTTAACCTCAATTTTATCTCATGCCTTTCATTTTCCATCATAACATATAATTACCCATAATTACCTCAAACTAAGGATCATAACTCTAACGG
Organism: Viscum album; assembly: GCA_963277665.1. Taxonomy (NCBI): domain Eukaryota; kingdom Viridiplantae; phylum Streptophyta; class Magnoliopsida; order Santalales; family Viscaceae; genus Viscum; species Viscum album. The sequence continues at coordinate 5,343,354 of OY728136.1, forward strand.
TTACCTTTATAATTATTACCTGAACTTCCACATCGATTGTTCATCTCGTACATGATTCATTACAGAACATACCAAGGTTCAAGTGGATGATCATGACTCATTGATAGTTAGTTTAGAACAACCACGAGTTTCCTCATTGAATCCCCCATTTCATCTAGTCTCTTAATCAGAGAACCACCATAGTTTCCTTCAAACCTATTGTCACTTTGGTTCCTGCTAGATCCATCCATTCACTAAAAATAGAAATTTCATTGTGAGTATATAAAAAAAACCATCATGTACTAATGAGGAAGGTAAACACTAAGATATACATACTCATTCACTTTATCAAAAACTAGGACTCTTTATAAAATCCTAACCATTATGGTAATGTCACTAATGCTTAGAGAATACCCTAACCTCTAAATTTATCTAAACCGACATCTGATACCAACTATAAGGCCTCGATCGTTAAACCTTACTTAATCTTAAGTTATTACAAGATTACACATTGAGGATCTTTTCAGGTTTAGAGTTTTAGAGAATTAGATCATGAAACTTGCATTACATTCCATATATAAACAAAGTGGTTACATAAAAGACAGTATTCATTTTTCCCATCAATGGAAACATATTTAAAATAGAACATGGATTCTTTATTGGCACTTCCTTGACACTATCATCACATCATGTACCGTTCCCTTGACCTGTGAAAAACATTTCAAAAACTTGGGATGAGCATAAAAAGCTCAGTAAGGGTTATAAAAGGTATGGAAAGGAAACATGAGTACATATATACATAAGAATGAAATCATACTTTACTAATAAATCATAATCACATTGAAATTACTCATAAAATCATGAATAAATCATAGAAATCATAAGGCATAAATGTAACATGAGACATTCATAACATTCTTATATAGGGAGTAACCCTCTTGGTTACGTTTGGAATACCAATCACAGCATATTACCTAAATCTCTTCGGGGAAACCTTAATGTTTAACCCCTTCGCTTTACCAAATGCAATGGAGAGCTATATCGGGCTCACCCTCCCTTAGTTTATCACGGAACCACCCATCATCATAATAATGCCCAAGAACCATAACATAATCGTATCACATAAAACATGCATAAAAGAAAACACAACATTTCCACTTTTCAATCACAAGATATCAATACAAAAAATTGATATAAAAACATTTTGAAAACCATTTTCAATACCAAAATAAAATAAAAGTATAACATGGTATTTATCGTTCTTTTAAAAAAACGGTATGGCTTGTAGAGGAAGCCGAAACTCAAATAATGGTCACGGCGGTGGAGAAGTCATTGTCGCCGCATACGTACGACAAAAACATTATGTTTGGTAGATTAGTAAAATGATTCATATAAAATTATTCCTTTTGGATAAACATAAAATTCAAAGGGTTTTATACACCGTATAAATGAATGTTGTGTATAAAACAAAATATGCCTCAATGAATGGAGATTGAGAAGAAGTCCCATAAAAATATAATTTTTGAAATAAAATAGATCTATTATGTGTATTCACTGTAAGTACACATAATGAAAGTAAAAATACAAGATATTACATAATAATATTATGACATAATTTTAATGTATGATATTAACCCAAAGTACGGAAATTGGGTTAAGAAGTTCCCTTGGTAAAATTCGACAGCCTAACGATGTCACTTCAAAATTCTGAAAATTAGTCGATGAGAGAGTGAATGGTATCTCATCACTTGGACATAAACATTAAATCAATAAGGATATATGAGAACTTATCCCAAAATAATAGGATGTAAATTAAAATACATAACAAAAGAATTCTTTTAAAAAGAGGAGGGTGAATGGTCCCCTTACCGAGTTGGGTAACATTCGAAAGGTACACCCCATGGAAAAAGGGTCATAAAGTGAAGATGTAAACACCCATAAATAAAATTATACTACAAAAAGTGTATAATAATGGGAATTACATACACCACTCAAAAGAAATAGTGGCATACGTAGCATGAATGTCACGAGAATAAAAGTGAGATGTAAAATCCCTTACGAAAACTCAGCAGCCTAACGGCGCCACATAAATCATCCAAAAATGGATTCATGAGATCAGATAGGGTCTCTCATTATATGAACATAAAAATTATATAATTATGAATATAAAATAACATCCCCAAACATATGAAATATGAGCTTAAAAGAAATGACATAAAAGAGAGTACTTAAAAAGAAAAAGAGAGGTAGGATTCCCTTACCTCATGTCCGACATGACTCGATCGTTCTTTAATCTCCTGAATAATATAACTTGGTAAATTTATAATTTATTAAGGACCTCCTTTAAATATTATTATTCTGTTCATATCACATATGATAATTTTATAGTAATTGGTTAATAATGTGAGTTCATATCAGACGTTTTTTGTCGATGTTCAGTACATGAGTAAACATTGAACTTCTTGGAAAAGAATTTTCCATGTAGTTATAGGCACATCATCTCCAGAATAGTATTGATGTTTTAAATATCATATATATCCATTATATATTAATGTTATACTATTCCAAAGCATTTGAAGATAAAAAAATTAAAATCACCATTCATGGAAACGGTAGGCCGTACGCACGCATTAACGCAACTTTCATTTTTTGTCATATTAATGGAATTAAAACAAAATGAGAAATATATATATTATAATTACAGAATGTTATACATCATTTATATGTAATATATTACATATATATCCATTATATATATGTTCTTATAATAGTACATAACATTTGGAGATAAGAAATGATATGTACCGTTCATTGAGACGGTAAGCCGTACGTACGCATGGACGCTACTTTCATTTATTTTTTTTTGTATTCAATGGAATGAAATAATAATGACATAAAGGTAAATTATAATTCCCGTAGGATAACATATGTAATAACATTAATTAAATCCTTTATACGTCCCACATATGGCATTAACGAATCAAATCACTTTGAGGGGGTGGTAGTCCGCACTTCCTAAAATGAAGATATCGTGTTTACCCATAATGGAAACCATAAAGATATTCCATAAATTAAAAATACAGAAGATTAAGAAAAAAATATACAAATTATATATCATATATAAATAGAGTGACATCTTAATGGCCACCTGTTAAGGTGTTAAAATAATATTGAACAATCATCATTTCAGGAGGCAGTAATTCGCCATCCACAGAAACAGTATGTTCGTTAACCATTAGATGAAGGTGTGTGTAAGTGTAGCTCGAATCCTTTACATAGAAACATCCTAGTATATTGAAGATACTGGTTTTATTACAAAATAAATGAATAAAAAGAGTTTAGGGGGTTGGAGAAGTAAAATAAAACAAAAGAACACAAGGGAAGACATTACCTTTAAATCGGGTAACTTTCATTTGATTTGAGGTCAAAGGCATCCTTGGAAATGATTATTCCCAAAGTGAGGCTTCAATGGTGAATATAGGGATGTGGAGAGATGAAATGGGAAGGGGTTCTCCGAGCCAAAGGTTTTGGAAGTGTGGGTAAGGTGGTAGAGGTGGGGGCCTTTTATAAGAGGACATGAGGGGCACTCTTGGAAAGTAAAGAAATGTTACTTTATTTTAAAATGATTTTCGGATTTAAAAGGTCCCAAATTGATATAATTCAAGTATAAGGTGATAGGTGTTCTAAATATACCCATCCAATAGGTTTTTGACAAGTATAGGTTTTGGAGTTTACATTATCCTTTCATTTTATTTAAATTGTTAAATAATGAGGTAATTGCTGCATCATCATTATGTCATAAATAATTTAATTTATGTAATGTATAAAAATTATAGAAAAAATACTATGATGTAGGAAATCGTTATAGATTTCCAATGACTATTTATAGTCAAAAATATGACTTGTATAACCCCATTTAAAAATTGTTTTAGTAAAACAACTCATGTTTGTATCATTTTTACTTTTACATTAAATAAAAAGATATTAATGTCATTTTCCTTCCAAAGTGGCCCCATGGGATCCCCAAGTTGACCCATGGATTTTCTCAGTCGGTAATGACACATCCAATAAGGGTAGGACATCTGTCAAGCTCATATCATATTATTAAAACATTATTTTTACCTTAACCTACACTAATTACCTCTAATCGCGATTAAAAACATAAAAGTTACTATTCACCAAAAACTTATTTTAATCCCATTAAACCAAATTTTACTTTTTAATGAAAACTATATATTCCGGATTTTTGAAATTCAAAATACAGAGGTGGTAAATTTTCATTCAAACGAAAAATCATTTTTTTAAGTACCACTTAGTGGTTTCACTATTCATAAAAAATTGAATTTTTTCAGAAAAATACCAAAACTTTACCCTAAGATATATTTGATATTCTGAATTCAAAAATGATGTCTATTTTACAAAATTCAAATCATATAATTTAAATTAATTAATTTAATAATTAATTCCCACTGTCATGACAAATAGCGTGTTTTTATGATACAATATATATCAAAAGATTGACACTAATTTAAGTCCAATTTGAAAGTGAAATTAATTCCAACGACCACTATTGAATTAAATGGTAAAAATATATTCTAATTTCACTTGAAAAACTATTCAAAAGATAATATAATCATATAAATAAATTATATTAAAAAGTGGTTTTGAATTAAAATACAACATTTTCACTATTCATTAAAAAATGAACTTTATCGGAAAAATACCAAAAATTTACACAATGTAAATTTTGATGCCCCAATTCTAAAGAAAAATTCTATTTTGTCAAATATAACACATAAAATTTTCAAATATTGGATTTAAAAGAGGTTCGCCATCAAAAGGCGTTTAATAAACCTTTTAATGAATATTATAATATTTACGCTTAAAAATGAATTCATTCGCATTTTTAATCCTTTAACATTTATTGTAAAGAGTAAAAATATTTGGCAAACATATATAATCATTTTTTAGTTAGTTCTGTTCATTCCCGCCATTACAACGGCTATGCGTTAACTACCATTTAAAATAATATTATTTTATTATTAGAGTGCAATGTAAGATTTCCAAAAAACGCGTTGTTGCGTATTGGGTACACCATCGAGCATAACATCCCCTTTAAAGTAATATTAATATTTTATTCACAAATATGGATAAATGTGAAAATGTTATATTCTTTATTTACCTGGGGTGTTACATCCTTCCCCCCTTTTGGTAATTGTGTCCTTCCAATTTTAATATTGGACTTGGAAACATCATTGAAATTCCCACACCAGAACAAGAGTCAGTAAAACAATCACTTTAAAATAAAGAAAGAGAAGTACAAAGGTGACCCGAGTTAACCCATACTAGGATTCCATGTATGATAATATGGATATGGAGGATAAAACAAAGGGTCATGTTCTGATGGAGAGTGATAGTAAACATGTGTAGGAGAAATTTGACCATAAGAAAATCACAAACTTGTGATGGCTTAAACGGTATTCGATTCCCCAGTAGGAAAAGTTAACAGACAACATTTTTTTTATATGTTACTCTTCATTGAGGAATTTGTTTTTGAGCTTAACTAAATCATAATGAAACATACTTACTTGTCACGTAGACTTTCAACTTTTACTAGATTCCTTAATCAAACTCATATTTTCTCCAAAAGAAGAGTATTTAGGAAAACTTGTTCGCATTAAGGGTACTGTAATCAAATTCTTGAGAATCACCTAATCCAAAAAGAGAACTATATATTTTCCATGTCTTTAGACAAAATCAAAAACCAAAATTGTTAGTATGAGTTCAGATAATCCACAAAAGTATAATCCTTTATAAAAAGAAAATCTATTCTTAATCTCCAAAATTTGTCCAAAAAAACCCAAAGTTCATCGAAGACATTCGATAAAAAATTGTCCATAAAATTCATCAAAGTAAACCAAACTAAGATTGAGACCCATATATTTTAAAGATTTAATCACATAGTCTTCTAATATACAAATTAACTTTTATCTCCAAATAACATCAGTTGCTCTTAAATTCTCATATTGAAAAGTAATTAACCTAATCACATATCATCGAGGATAGGTTAATAATTTCCATAGATAACTCCAAATAAACATACTTTTGATTCCTAAAATCATCTAACTAAAAAGAATTAGTCAAACTAACCAGGGACTTCACGTAGTCCCGTGGTAGGCGTTAAATACCAGTCGCACTTTGGTTGTGGGTTCGATTCCCATAGCTTTGTCCGAAGCGATGGGTTGTCACACGGTCTGCGTGTTGTCCTTTTTCCAAAACTATATAATTCATAAAACATTCCCCAAAATGAGATTAAATCTTCAAAAATAATCATAACATATTTTAACCACAATTTTATCTCATGCATTGGTTTTTCCATCATAACATATAATAACCCATTATTAACTCAAATTAAGGATCATATAAACTCTAATGGTTACCTTTATAATTATTACTTGAAATTCCACATCGATTGGTCATCTTGTACATGATGCATTACAGAACATACCACGGTTCAAGTGGTTGATCATGACTCCTTGATAGTTGTTTTAGAAAACCCATGAGTTTCCTCATTGAATCCCCCATTTCATCTAGTATCTTAATCAGAGAACCACCACAGTTTCCTTCAAACCTATTGTCACTTTGGTGCCTGATAGATCCATCCATTCACTAAAAACAGAAATTCCAGTGTGAGTATATCAACAAAACCATCATGTACTAATGAGGAAGGTAAACACTAAGATATACATACTCATTCACTTTATCTCCAACTAGGTCTCTTTCAGAAATCCTAACCTTTATGGTAATGTCACTTATGCTTAGAGAATAACCTAACCATTGATACCAACTATAAGGCCCCAAGCCTTAAACCTTACTTAATCTTGAGTTATTACAAGATTACACATTGAGGATCTTTTCAGGTTTAGAGTTTTAGAGAATTAGATCATGAAACTTGCATTACATTCCTTATTTAAACAAAGTGGTTACATAAAAGACAGTATTCATTTTTCCCATCAACAGAAACATATTTAAAATACAACATGGATTCTTTCTTGACACTTCCTTGACACTATCATCACATCATGTACCATTCCCTTGACCGGTGAAAAACATTTCAAAAACATGGGATGAGCATAAAAATCTTAGTAAGTGTTATAAAAAGTATGTAAAAGAAACATTAATACATATATACATAATAATGAAATCATACTTTACACATATAGAATAAGAAATTTGACATACATCATAAAATAATGAATAAATCAAAGAAATCATAAGACATAATGGTAACATGTGGCATTCATAACATTCTTACATAGGGAATAACCCTCTTGGTTACGTTTGGAATACTCATCACAGTATATTCCCTAAATCTCTTCAGAAAAATATTAATGTTTAACCCCTTCGCATTACCCAACGCATTGGAGGGCTATATCGGGCTCACCCGCCCTTAGTTTATCACGGAACCACCCGTCATCATAATAACTCCCAAGAACCATAACATAATCGTATCACATAAAACATGCATAAAGGAAACACAACATTTACACTTTTCAATCACAAGATATCAATACAACAAATTGATATAAAAACATTATGACAACCATTTTCAATACCAAAATAAAATAAAAGTAAACCATGGTATTTATCTTTCTTTTAAAAAATGGTATGGCTTGTATAGGAAGTCGAAACTCAAAAAATGGTCATGGCGGCGAAGAAGTTTTTGTCGCCGCATACGAACGACAAAAACATTACCTTTTTTCGTTTAGTAAAACATTTCGTATAAAAATATTCCTTTTGGATAAATATTAAAGTCAAAGGGGTTTATACAGTGTATAAAAGAAAGTTGTGTATAAAACAAAATATGCCTCAATGAATGGAGATTGAGACGAAGTCCCATACAAATATAATTTTTGAAATAAAATAGAACTATTATGTGTATTCACTATAAGTACACACAATGAAAGTAGAAATACAAGATATTACATTATAATATCATGACATAATTTGAAATTAGGATATTAACCCAAAGAACGGAAATTGGGTTAAGAAGTTCCCTTTGTAAAATTTGACAGCCTAACGGCGTCACATCAAAATTCAGAAAATTAGTCGATGAGAGAGTTAATGGTATCTCATCACTTGGACATAAACATTACATGAATAAGGATATAGATGAACATATCCCAACATAATAAGATGTAAATTAAAAGACATAACAAAAGAAGACTTTTAAAAAGAGGAGGGTGAAAGGTCCCCTTACTGAGTTGGGTAACATTCGAAGCATACACCCCATGGAAGAAGGGTCATACAATGAAGATGTCAATACCCATAAATGAGATTATACTACACAAAATATATAATAATGGGCAGTACATACACCACTAAAATTAAATAGTGGCGAACATAGCATAAACGTCACAAGAATAAAAGTGAGATGGAAAATCCCTTACAAAAACTCGGCAGCCAAACGACGCCACTTAAATCTTCCAAAAATGGATTGATGAGATCAAATAGGGTATCTCATTATATGAACATAAAAAGTACAGAATGAGGAATATAAAAGTACATCTACAAACATATGAAATATGAGCTTAAAATAAATGACATAATAGAGAGCACTTAAAAAGAAAGAGAGGTAGGATTCACTTACCTCGTGTCCGACATGACTCGATCGTTCTTTAATATCCTGAATAATAAAACATGGTCAATTTATAATTTCTTAAGGACCTACTTTAAATATTATTATTCAGTTCATTTCACATTTTATAATTTTATAATAATTGGTTAATTAAGTGAGTTCATATCAGACGTTTTTTGTCGATGTTCAGTACATGAGTAAAAATTGAACTTGTTGGAAAAGAATTTTCCCTGTAGTTATAAGTACATCATCTCCAGAATAGTATTGATGTTTTAAATATCATATATATCCAGTATATATTCATGTTATACTATTCCATAGCATTTGGAGATAAAAAAATTAAAAGCACCGTTCATGGAGACGGTAGGCCGTACGTACGCATGAACACTACATTCATTTTTGTCATATTAATGGAATTAAAATAAAATGAGAGAGATATATATATATATTATAATTCCAGAATGATATACATAATTTATATGTAATATATTAAATATATATCCACTATATATATGTACTTATAATAGTACATAACATTTGGAGATAAGAAATGAAATTTAACCCTCATGGAGACGGTAAGCCGTACGTACGCATGAACGCTACTTTAATTTTTTTTGTATACAATGGAATTAAATAATAATTATATAAAGATATATTATAATTCTAGTAGGATGACATATGTAATACCATTAATTATATCCTTTATACGTCCCACATATGGCATTAACGAATCAAATCACTTTGAGGGGGCTGTAGTCCAAACTTCCTAAAATAAAGATATCGCGTTTACCCATAATGGAAACCATAAAGGTATTCCATAAATGATAAATACAGAAGCTTAAGTAAAACATAAAAATATTATATATCACATATAAATATAGTGACATGTTAATTTCCACCTTTAAAGGTGTTAAAAGAATATTGAACAATCAGCGTTTCGTGAGGCAGTAATTCGCCATCCACAGAAACAATATGTTATTTAACCATTAGACGAATGTGTGTGTAATTTTAGCTCTAATAATTCTCATAAAAACATCCTAGTATATTGAAGATACTGGTGTTTTTAAAAAAGAAAATAATAAAAAGATTTTAGGGGGTTGGAGAAGAAAAATAAAACAAAAGAACACAAGGGAAGACATTACCTTTAAATCGGGTAACTTCCTTTGATTTGAGCTCAAAGGCTTCCTTGGAAAGTATTCTGCCCAATATGAGGCTTCAATGATGAAGAGAGGGATGTGGAGAGATGAAATGGGCAGGGGTTGTCCGAGCCAAAGGCTTTGGATGTGTGGGTAAGGTGGTAGAGGTGGGGTCCTTTTATAAGAGGAGAGGAGGGGCACTCTTGGAAAGTAAAGAAATGTTACTTTATTTTAAAATGTGTTTCAGATTTTAAAGGTCTCAAATTGATATAATTCAAGGATAAGGTGATAAGTGTTCGAAATATACACATAAAATAGGTTTTTGTCAAGTTTAGGCCTTAGATTTTACATTATCTTTTCATTTTATTTAAATCCTTAAATAATGAGGTAATCACTGCATCATCATGATGTCATAAATAATTTATTTTATTTAATGTATAAAAATTATAAAAAAACCAACATGATGTAGAAAATCTTTTTATCTTTCCAATTATTATTTATAGTCAGAAATCTGACTTCTATAACCCCATTTAAAAATTGCATTAGTAAAACAACTCATGTTTGAATCATTTTTACTTTTATATTAAATAAAAAGATATTAATGTCATTTTCCTTCCAAAGTGGCTCCATGGGGTCCCCAAGTTGACCCATGGATTGTCTTGGTCGGAAATGACACATCAAATAAGGGTATGACATGTGTCATGCTCATCTCATATTATGAAAACATTATTTTTACCTTAAACTACACTAATTACCTCTAATCAAGATTAAAAATTTAAAAGTTACTATTCACCAAAAAATTATTTTAATCCCATTGAACCACATTTTACTTCTTAAGGACAACCATATGTGTCAGATTTTTGAAATTCAAAACAAAGAGGTGGTAAAATTTCATTTAAACGAAAAATCATTTTTAAGTACCACATAGTGGTTTCACTATTCATCGAAAATTGAAGTTTTTCATAAAAATACCAAAACTTCACCCTAAGATATCTTTGATATTATGAATTCAAAAATGATGTCTATTTTAGAAAATTAAAATCATATAAGTTACATTAATTAATTTAATAATTAATTCCCGATGTCATGACAAATAGCATGTTTTTATGAAACTATATATATCAAAAGATTGACACTAGTTTAAGTCCAATTTGAAAGTGAAATTAATTCAACGACCTATTGGATTAAATGATAAAAATATATTCTAATTTCACTTTAAAACTTACTCAAAAGATAACCTAATCATATAAATAAATTAGAATAAAAAGTGGTTTTGAATTAAAATAAAACATTTTTCACTATTCATTAAAAATGAACTTTATCGGAAAAATACCAAAAATTTACACAAAGTAAATTTTGATGTCCCGATTCCAAAGAAGAGTTTTATTTTGTCAAATATAACACATAAAAATGTGAAAAATTGGATTTAATAGAGGTTCACCATCAAAAGGCGGTTAATCGGCCTTTTAATGAATATTAGAATGTTTGCGCTTAAAAATGGATTCATTGGCATTTTTAATCATATAAAATTTATTGGAAATAGTAGAAATATTTTTAAAACATATATAATAATTTTGTAGTTAGTTCTGTTCATTTTCTCCATTACAACGGGTGGGCGTTAACTACCATTTAAAATAATATTATTTTATTATTAGAGTGCAACGTAAGATTCCCAAGAAACGCGTTGTTACGTTTTGGGTACGCCATCGAGCATAGCGTCCCCTTTAATGTAATATTAATATTTTATTCACAAATATGTATAAATGTGAAAATTTCATATTCTATATTTACCTGGGGTGTTACATGAACTATATTTATTTAAATATTATCTATTCAACAGTTTGTGATACATGAAGCCCCAATTATGAATGAATTTTATATTATTATAACCAACCCGTTAAATTGGCGGGTATTAATATGGTTGAATAAATTATTAATATTATATTTTTTAAAAATATATTAAATAAATTAAATGGTTTTATATTTATTAGATATATAATAAGAATCTTTTCAATAAAAATGAATGGATTTTGGGAAAAAAATTATTTTTTCTAAAGGGGGGTTTCAATGCTTTTTAAAAGCATACATTAAAATTAATCTTCAACACATATAAGTAAATTATTTTTAAAAATAAAATTATATTTTGAAATCAAAATTTCAAATTTATCATAGTGTTACTTTTTTAAAATTTTCTGAAAGGATTAATATTTCATTAAATATTGAAAAATATTGGTTTTTATAGAAAAAATCTTTTCAGTTTAATGAATTTAGATGTACCATTTTTATTTATTTTAAAAAAATTAAAATTAGATAAAATATATTATAATCAATATAATTTATTTCAACGTATTACATTACATATTAATGTTTTTTATTAAACATACTATAATTATAATATCATTTCTCCAGAAAATAGATTTTTTGTCGCATCTGCAGGATTAATTTTAAATCCAATACTGGAAATTCTATGAGTTGATATGGAAAATTGGATTAAATATTACGAATAAGAATAATTATTATTATATAATATGATTAACATAATTTTTTTATTATGAATATTAAAAATAATAAACAATAATTATCATGGTAATGGATAAAATGGGACTACCATTGGGAAAAACTAAATAGAAATAGGTTAAAAAAACTAGAAACATTTAAAATTCTTATTTTATTGCCATATATTCACTTGATGTCATCCATTGTTCTAAAATTATCCATTTTGGATCATTATGGAATGTAAAAATTGTTGGTATAACTTTTTATTTTTAAAAACATTATGTTTGTTCTCTCCCACACTTATAAAAGGCCACCCACTCTCCTATAAACAATCCAAAAGAATTTATGAATATAAAATAACTAAACCATATCTTACATACATTCCTCAATACATTATAAACTTATTTTATTTATTATAAATACAATCTAGAATGGTTTTAGGTATAAACTTATTGATGTTTTATATATAATAGGTTATGTTTTGAACTATGTTTTGTTGTTTTACATATTCTTCTAACATATTAAAATGCTCTCTAAGTATTTATAAATAATAAGAAAAATATGTCATATATAATTATATGTTATTTTGTTAATGGAATAATCTATGTCAATCTCATCTAATATAACTTGGTAAATGCATCTGTGGATCATGTGTTCGGTGGACCGCCACCATGTGAACTGATGTATTTTTTTTGAATCACTGCATTTGTTTGGAGTATATAATGAAAACTTTAACAAATTTATATTCTATTTATGAAATTGATATACCTTTTGGAATTATAATATAATTTATACCATATTAACATTCAATATATCGGAAAACAATAACATCACTCTTATGTACGTGTATACATTCACCTCTACGTGGTGATATGAAATGTTTTTCCTTTTATTTTGACAAGGATGGTAATAAGGATATATTTAATTAATATAGAATATTTATTTTATTGAATAAATTTTCATTATAGGTGAAATATTATTTACCATTCTTACATTCCATCAGTTGGAAAAATAGAAACAACATTCTTGTATTCATATGTTATACCATCTCCATGAATAGTATTACTCATTTACCATTTTTAAACATTAATAATTAATATAAATAGTTATATAATTATTATATATAATTTTATATAGTTTTTAAAATTATATAAATTATGGAACCATTATCAAATAACAATTACCAAAATTACCAAATGAAAAGATATATAAATATGAATCAATTTCCCCCAAAGAAATATATGAGTATTTAATAAATGACTGTTGTATAGAATATATGAGTATGGAATATAAGAGTATAGAATATTTGAGTATTTCAATTCATATGTTATAGTAAATTCATACATGAAATAGAATGTATGATTTTTTTATTTTATAGATTTATAAAATATATATATTTATTATAAATGACATATTGACATGTTTGAAAGAAATCAGATCAGAGGTATGGGTTTCTCTTCACACTTTTAATTCCAAGATAAAAATGTCAATTTCATCAGTTATATATTTTTCTGGCATATATATTACCCCTTTGATATGTTATATCATCAATCCCATTATATTCAAGTTATTTGATGTTTCATTGGATGTTATTTCATTCAAATGGATTATGATTTATAAGTTACAAATGTTCTAAATGTTTATCTTAAAATGACAATATTTATTTGGTGTATTCCAGATTAAGATTCTTATGAAAAAATAATATTATATTATGTTTCAAGAAAAAATAATTTCCCTTCTCATCTAGTTATAGTTTATAGAATTCAGGTTTTCTTATCATTTTACAGTAATTAAGAACAAAATATTCGAAAATAATGTTTTAAAGAGAAAAAAATTAATTTTTATCATCAGTCGAAATCCATTTTTCTTCCTAATCCATATTTTGTAAAAATGGTTTCAAAAATGTGTTAACATTCTCAAAATGATATATTAAATAAATTTATAGAGATTTTTAACTTTTCAATTATTTTAATAGAATCTTCCTACAATTTTCTTAATGTGACACATTTTAACATTATTATAACATTTTTAATAGAATATTTTTTAAATTATACAGCATGTAAATGATTTTCTGGCTTCACGAACAATCATTAATTTTAAGGTTCCATTTTATTTTTAGGAGGATATTTTTGTAAAATTTATTTCCGTAATTTTCACGACTTTTTTTTGAATGTGATTTTCAAAGTAAAGGTATATTTTCTTCAAGAATATTTTAATGTAATTTTAACATTATTTATATTTATCAATAACAACATCCACTGCTTCACTTATTTCCCATTGAGAATATGTTTTAGTGTTACCATACTTAATATTTTCTTAATGTTTTCTTGTCAGTTTGAATGAGGATGTACGACATTGTTACCATTCACCATTTACTATGAACGGTTTATAATTTTGTTTATTGGAATGGGACAATATTTAATTTTAATATTTTGTTTTTGAATATAATTTTTTTGGTCTATTATGTTTCACTTCTTTATTATGAGGAAATCATTTGACTTTGTATATAATGGGTGGGGGCTGATGTAGCCCCTTGATGAATCATTATGTCTCTGGAGAAAAAATAGTTTGGTTTTTTGGATGAAGACATACCCTTTTATATAAGATGTATTGTAAATAATCCTTTCAAGTATGTTTATGATGAATGGATGTATATATTCATACCTTATGAGATTATTTAGTGTTCCATGTGATTATTCTAATAATTAGAATATTTATAGATAAGTTTCAAGAACATGTTAATAATTAAATTGTATTATTTGATCATCATCAATTCCTTCCATATTATTCTTAATGTTCATATTATTTATTAAATAGAATGAGAATTTGTTTTTTTCATTTACATATGTATTATTCCTTATTTTTATATGATAGACTCTGTTATATACAAGCCCTTACTAATCAATAGAGGTCACCCATTTCTTTGTTTCCTTTCCACTAGATGCCCAGAAGTCTTTTATTATTGATATAAAAGGCCATTCTAAATTAAATAATGGTGTTCGAAAAGAAAATTCATTGTTTCATTTTATCATTTCAAAAGTTATTTTAATTTCATGTATGTATCTATTTTTTGAAGACTACTAAACAAGTAAGTCCTTTATGATGTTATCAGTTGTATATATAACCAATTTTACAAAGTAACCACCAATAAAATATACTATTTAAAGTTTTATTATTTATGGAGGGATATGAAATTCACTAATTTTTTTTCTCTAAAATTTATATAAAGGATATGATAAAGCTACTCTTATAATAATTTTTTACATTTATGAAATCATTATTTAGATAATTAATGGTATGATTTAGAAGAACTTTGTAGTAACAATTTGAAACAATTTGAAATGTTTATTCTTGGATAATTTATTTTCTTCTTCAGTTTATATTTAGTGAGAAAATAATATTTCTCATTATTATACATGGAAAAATATTCCAAAGAACCGTTAAAGAATTTTGGAATATGGGATTCTAAATATGTGAACATACAATAAAATTTGTGGTGATGTTGAGGATAGTTGTTGGGAGGAATAATGTAAATCATATAGAAATAAAAACATTTATTGGTGTCTTGATTTATCTCGAAACATGAAGACGTGAAATTTTATATGTATTGAAATTGTGTGTATGGTATTAAAGTTATAAAAAATTTCCCCACTTCATAGTTTCCAAGATTTTTATCAAATAAATTAAAAGGAATTTGAGATTTGGATTGATGTATTAATGAGTTTATCCCATAAACGTTTCCAGATACACTAATATAGATTAATATAGAAATTATGATAACATTAAATATTAATTTAGTGATAAATTATTTCTAGGTGAAATTAATGTATGATAAAATTGGAAGAAGAATAACGTATTGAAATTATGTACTATAATGGTGGAGTATGTGGATGCTACACATTCTTGTGTATTATTGAACTCGATGAGAGGTATGTTGGGTGATTTAAAGGTGATCATAGAGAAGCCATTTGGAATTTCAGGTGATAATCAAAGTGCAATTGATCTCCTAAAAAATCAAGTGCAACACTATAGATCTAAAAACATTTAAATAATATGTCATTTTATCAAATGGAACATTGAAAATTCCAAGGTCAAGATAAATTCCATCCTTAAATGGAATATATTTTTAATATCGTCACCCAACCCATGACCAAGGACTGATGAACATCTATACTATTATTCATCATCTATGTTGAAGTGAGACTAATATTATATTATTCATTTAATGTATTTGTGGTAATAAGGAGGAATATTATGGACACTTGTATTATATCATGAATATAGTTGTGATACTAAATGATTGAGAAAAAGGTTGATTTTTATAGTTATTTATTGAGTTTGTTCAAATAGCTGGGTACCAATAATTAAGGAGGATGTAACGACCCGAATCCGGAGCCACTAAACTAGTGCCCCATACCCGGATCACCACATGACCTCAAGTGCATTCCCCTGAATGCCAGAGGCTGCCGACTAGTATCGAGGGCCTTGGGTAAGGTAGTTGGGGGAACTATGCCCTCACAGGTAATGGAAATAAAAGGAAGGAAACAATATATAACAGTAGAAGCAGTAAACAATATTCCCATTAGAATTTAACTGCGGAAGACTTTATAAAATAATAATTAACTGGAATTGAAAATATGATGCATGGCATTTTATAAGTTTAAGAAAACAGCCAAACCAAACAACAGGCTGGAAGCAATATAGTAACAATGAAAAGGAAAAACAAAGCATCCAAAAGTCTCCTCAGCATCGCACGGCTTAACTTGGTCCCATTCTCTCCATCTCCACATGAAGTCAGGTACCCAAAGTAGAAGGGAGTCTGCCCTTATCTATACCTGCAACAACATATTCTGCTTGGGCCCAAAAACATGGACCAAACATGGTGTGATACAAAGTCCCAGTAGGCAACCACCCAAAGATTTATGCCTAACAGTCAATGAATACAAGGCATGTAAATGTGCAGGAAGCAGTAAATTGGAAAGCACAGAACATCTACAATCAACAGTTCTAACAAATAAAGTACACAAGTAAATATCCAGCAATAAGAAGAAAACAGGTAACCCTCTGGGTAGCTCTCACAGCCTAACCCCTATGGTTCAACCAATAAGGACTAGAAACCCTTTAGAAGGCACACACAGTCTCACCATTCTGGTTCAGCTATAAAATTAATAATAGACTCTCTTGGGAAACACTCACCATCAATTCCACATATAGTCTCGTATCGTGCTAAAGGCTCTCTGGGGAAGCACTCAACGTCAATTCCCCCTGTGGCTCGCGTTGAGGATCTACAGACTCTCTGGGGAAGCACTCAACGTAAATTCCCCCTTTGTTCTCGCATTGTAATTAAAAGACACTCTAGAGAAGCCCTTCAGTCAATTATCTCTTTGGTCTACTAATCTAGGTTCTCATAGTCCTGAGTGAAACTAAACATGCTCAGAGTGCGTGTATCATCCAAGTAAACCTGAAGAACTACATGGCTATCATTCTAAGGCTCAACAGAATAATAAATCAACAGTTCCACTATCCAACAACTAGGCATGGAAACTGGAAAATGCCTAATAAGCAAAACATGCAAGGAAAAGCACAAGAAAATAGTATAAATTATCCGAATTTACATGCAATGATCTCTACTCAAGCAATCAAGAAAGCAGGAAAATAACAGGGAAAAAATAGGAAACCCACAATTCCCTGCCCATGGGAATTGGTCTAATTTTCACAAAATATTCACAGATATCCTACGGAAAGGCACAAACCACCTACCTTGTGGTGAGAAGGACGATATACTCAAATGTTGGATTTCAGTTTTCCCTCGGAGTGGACCCAGGTTAACACGCCTTGCTTTATTGGTCACGCAGTCGCACGTGCGCGACTTTTATGTGTGTATATATATATATAAATATCTATATGTGTGTGTATATATATATATATACCTATACACATAAAAGTGATGCGCATATATAACCTCCAACGTAAACAGTACTATATTTCTAAAAGTAACAACTCAGGTAAACTGACTCTGGACCAGATAAAGGCAGCAAGGCTTCACAGACTCAAATTCATATTTAAATTGGCACAAGATATACAACAATTATGTATATATATATTCTTACCCAAACGTCGGAGATACACGTAGTCGCACCCAAAATTGGTTGTCGAAGCATGGTCCAGCGTGTCCTGCGATGCTGTTGCACAACCGTGAAAACAGGAGAATGCGATAATTTATTAAACCCTAATTGAGGGTTTCGGTCAAAGCCCAAACGGCATTGAATCCACTTTGAATCACGAAATCGATGATGCAGACTATGAAGGAATGTCATACCTCCTCAAATTGGACCCTAACGAAGAAGGACGTCAGAGAAAATGCAGCGCAAGAAGGACCCATAAGATTGGGGTCACACCACCATGGGAGAAGGAAGAAGGCATCGTGTAAAGAGGTATGGTCAGGCGCTGCTGCAGGGAGGAGTCAGAGAGCCTAACCGTGCGCTAGTAAGGAGAGTAGACCGGGGGTGTCGCGCTGCATGACTGCTCAGAGGAGTCTACATGCTGATTACCTGAGGAAGGTCGCGCCTCACACGGAGGTCTGGGAGAGGGGTTGCACGCTACAACAGGAATGACGCAATGGAGGCCGCAGGTGTTGATGCGCTGCAGGTAGAGGGCGGAGGAGAGCTGCTTGCGCCCAGGGAAGAGAAGACCATTCGGAACGCATGGAGTATGGGAGGTCACGATTTTATTTTGGAGAGAGAAAAGAAATATCTAAAAAAAGGGCCACACACTTTGAAGGAGGAGGGGCCTACGTGATTGAAGAGTAAAAAAATAGAGGGACAAGGGGAAGTCACGCCCCCTTTCCCAGCGCCTCCTTTTAAAAAAATATATATATATATTTCTCTCTCTCTCATATATATATGTCACAACTAATCTATAAACATATATATGTATATATATATATATATTACACTCTATGTATATATATATATATATATATTAGGCCATCATTAATGTTATATTTATAATAACATTCACAAGAATATAATAATAATAATAATAATAATAATGGTCAACAATATTTATTATTAGGATTAATTACACTTAGATCCTTTAATGGATTCTTCACCCATCTATTTAATTAATTAATTAAACCATAACCCTTATTTAATTATCCAATTATTATTATAATAATAATGAAAAAAACTAATAATTATAACCAAAATTTAATGAAACGCTTCATTGTGAAGCTGCCACTATTAAGTTAATGCATCAAAAATAGCGCTCCCTTTATTTAAAAATTCAACGTTAATTAAAATCCACTAAACCGCGATTTTTATTTAACATTCTTGGTCGAACTCCAACTTCACATTTAATTGCATTTGACCGCCATTTTAATAAACTTTTTTTACCACAATTAATAATAATAATATCCAAACATTATTATTATGAAAAACATCCATTTATTTAGAACAATTAAATAATGTGTCTGCAGTTCATTTAATAATAATAATATCTTAACATTATTATTATTAAAACTTCTCATCAAAATAAAATATCTTCGACCCATGTAATCAATGAATTTATTTCACGCAATTAATTAAATTCAACTTTTGAGGAATTTAATTAATAAAACATAATATAAATAATAATATCCTTATATTATTAATATTAAACATCCATTTAATCTCATTGAGTGACTTAATTAAATAGCACGTCATTTATTAAACCACCACGTCAATTAAAATCCGTTAACCATGATTTTAATTTGACACTCTTTGGTCAAATTGCGACGTCACATTTAATGGAATGTGACCCCCACTTAAATGAACACGTCTGCATATAACAATAATCTTCCAAAATTATTATTATTAAAACATCCATATTTAATCTCGTTTGACCATCATTTTATTAAACAAAATTTCACACCATTTAATAATAATAATCTCTAACTATTATTATTATTAAATCATCCATTAATTAAAATTAATTAGATAACATGTCTTGACAATCGGTCAACTGTGCGACTTGAACCACATGGTCTAACCGCCCATGCGCATCCCGATGTCACCGCTTGAACCGATTCGCGCAATTGGAACCTCGTTTCGAAGCGCGGTTTTAAAACTGACCCACTGATAAACAAAAGATTTTTAAAAAATCTCGTATTTTATCCGGTCTAAGAATGCGGGTTCTTACAAACTACCCACCTTAAAAACTTCGTGTCCCCGAGAATCCTTCAGGAACCAACGAATACATCTACTAACCTACAAGGGTTGGGAAGTTCCGTTCAACAAGATCGCATTGCATTCCTAACGCCCAATGCATCTTTAAGTGTTTCCTAAGAAAACCACACTTGAGCTTTTAAAACCCGATCGAACACTCACTTTAAAACTAAAACACCAAAACAAAGTTTTACATCTGAGGCCATTACAGGGACCTCAGCAATGAAAACTGTCAAACTCAGTCAACCAAAATAAATAGGTTACACATGCTTCCTTGGAAGACATCGCTGACCCAAAACCCACACTCGTCCTTTAACTGACGACGTGTCCTTAAAACCATTAGATTACCAACTGCGCATACAAAGAATTCCTGACCTAATCTTTGTTGACATTTCTGAAGTCTAACCTTCACAAGTTTATTGAAAAAAACCATGCCTTAGCATGAATAAGGTCAAGTTTTTGGAAGTCACACACCCCGTGAACAACTACAAAGGAGATCGCAAGTCAATCTTACAGCTTTAAAACTTTAGCGTGGCGTATAACTGATGCTATCCTAGTGCCTCTAGCATGAGTTTAAGATGGGGGACATGGTCGTCGCATTCAAGAGAGCACACTAAGAGGAAACCAAGATCATAAAGAAGATCAGTCATGCTACTAAGTAAGCATTGACATGTGTATATAAAAAAAAGTGACACTACCCACCTTAAGATGTTCCATGTCGTCGCAAAAAGAGATCAGCCGCTAACCAGCATGCTATATGAGAATATCTTAACCCATGTGTGATGTTTAAAGAACCTCAATCACCACTTGAACATATTACAGGAAAGATGATAATTAGACGGGTCGGCGTGTCAAAACACCCGAGTCAAAAGTTCTCCCGAGCAGTGGGATGCAACTTATTCCCTAACGCACAGGTCACTCTACCATAGAGGAAAGCCGAAAATCGTACTCAACAGCACAAGAAGATTCACATCAGGGTCGTGTCACGTCACATGATGATTTTCCCGGATGATGTCATAACAAGTCATCCCTTTAATAAGAATAAAAGGGGGTCAACAGCCACCCATCTGAACAAGGATGTATTTATAAACTGAAAAGGTCCTACTAGGAACAACGTCAGGAAGGGAACGAACCATAAAAGTTCAAAACTGAAACAAGAAATATCATTCTCTAAGGGTGCTATCTACCATGGTCTATCCCCTTATGAATCCCATGCGTTTACTCTATCTCTTGGTCATGAAAAGCAATTTAAATACTAGACTCAAGAGCCATTTTCATTTTAACCATTTAAATTTAATTCATTTCAACACTTAAATATTTGAAATAATTCTAAAAACACTTAAGTAAAACAGGAAGGATAGAACAAACAGGATGGATAGAACAAACATCCTCTTAACATTTAATCATTCAATGTTATTCAAACATTAGCATGAAATTTAGCATCTAAATTCCTTTTACTGAAAAAAGTAGCCCCCAAGGGTCCCATTCAAGTTCAAATCACTTTATGATTTTCTTTAGCAAACGTTTTCATTAGTTTGAATACACGGGTTACCCTTTTTCACAGTTATAAGGTGCCCATACACCTTATAACAAAAAAAATTGGTTCCGTCGTATTCACAACTAATAAAAATTATCCATAACAACCTATCATTTATCAGAAAGCTACCATGTCACTAAAAATAACTATCACAACACAGCATGTTTAAATCACCAAAAATGTTATAACATAAATGCATGGCATATAACAAGATAGGCAGTATGGTATTTAATCCCAAAATCATGTTAATGGTATCACCAAAACATGATATCTAATCAAGACATACTAAATAAATGCAATACATGTCACATATTCGAGGCACACAATCAATATTAGCAAGAAATTTACTAATGCGACTACATGGAATGGAACATATGCATGCATATGAATTTTTAAGTGCCTATTATGATGCATGTAATGCAATTTTTCTTTCTATAATATTCCAAGGAAACTTCTCTTAAAGCTTTTCATAATCAATAAGTAGTAGAAAGTACAACATTCACCCAAGGTGAAATCATATCAACTGTAACAACAACTAGTATAAATATCAATCCCAACCCTGGTCACTTGGTCATTTCCCGTACATGGGGTGATCAGTCCCAAGCATGGCTATTAACCCAAGCGCCGACACATTCCTAGTCTCTTGTGTACCAATCCCCGAAATAGTAAGACAAAAGGAAAAGAAAGAACAACCTCCTCTGATACCACTTTGTAATGACCCAAATCCGGAGCCACTCAACTGGTGCCCCGTACCCAGTTCACCACATGACCTCAAGCACATTCCCCCAAACGCCAGAGGCTGCTGACTAGCAGTGAGGACCTTGGGTAAGGTAGTTGGGGGAACTATGTCCTCATAGTTAATGAAAATAAATGGAAGGAAACAATATATAACAGTGGAAGCAGTAAACAACATTCCCATCAGAATTTAACAGCTGAATACTTTATAGAATAATAATTAACTGGATGTGAAGATATGATGCATGGCATGTTATAAGTTTAAGAAAATAGCCAAACAAAACAAAAGACTGGAAGTAATATAGTAATAATGAAAAGGAAAAACAAAGCAGCCAAAAGTCTCCTCAGCATCACTAGCCTTAGCTTGGTCTCATGCTCTCCACCTCCACAGCAAGTCAGGTACCCAAAGTAGAAGGGTGCCTTCCCTAATCTATACCTGCAACAACATAGTCTTCTTGTGCCCCAAAACATGGCCCAAACAGGGTGTGAGACAAAGACCCAGTAGGAAACCACCCAAAGATTTATGCCTAACAGTCAATGAATACAAGGCAAGTAAAATTGCTGGAAGCAGTAAACAGGAAAGCACACAACATCTACAATACACAGTTCTAAAATATAAAGTACACAAGTAAACATCTAGTAATAAGAAGAAAAAAGGTAACCGTCTGGGTAGCTCTCCCAACCTAACCCCTATGGTTCAACCTATAAGTAATAGAAACCCTTTAGGGGGCACACACAGTCTCACCTTTCTGGTTCAGCTATGAAATTAATAATAGACTCTCTAGAGAAGCACTCACTGTCAATTCCCCCTATAGTCTCGTATCATGCTAAAGGCTCTCTAGGGAAGCACTCAATGTCAATTCCCCCTGTGACCCATGTAAAGGATCTACAGACTCTATAGGGAAGAACTCAACATCAATTCCCTCTGTGATCTCACATCGTAATTAAAGGACACTATGGAGATGCTCTTCGGTCAATTCTCCCTTTGGTCTACTACTCTAGGTTCTCACAGTCCTGAGTGAAACTAAACATGCTCAGCGCGCGTGTATTGTCCATGTAAACCTCAAGAACTACTTGGATATCATTCTAAGGCTCAACAGCATAATAAATCAACAGTTCCACTATCCTACAACTAGGACTAGCAACTGGAAAAAATGGATAATAAGAAAAAAATACAAGGCAAAGCACAAGAAAATAGTATAAATTATCCAAATTTTCAAGCAATGATCTCTACTCAAGCAATCAAGAAAGCAGAAAAATAACAGGGGAAAAAAAGGAAACCCACAATTCCCCACCCAAGGGAATTGGTGGAATTTTCACAAAATATTCACAAATTTTCTACAGAAAGGCACAAAACACCTACCTCGAGGTGAGAAGGATGATATACTTAGATGTTGGCTTTTTGGTTTCCATCGGAGTGGACCCAGGTTAACACGACATGCTTTATCGGCGACGTAGTCACACGTGCACGACTTTGATGTGTGTATATATATATATGTATCTATGTATATATATATACCTATACACATAAAAGTGATGCGTATATATAACCTACAACGTAAACAGTAATATATTGCTAAAATTAACAACTTAGGAAAACTGACTCTGGAACAGATAAAGGCCTCAAGGGTTCGCAGACTCAAATTCATATTTAAATTGGTGCTAGATATACAAAAATTATATATATATATATATTCTTGCCCAAACATCGGCGGTAAACGTAGTCGCACCGAAAAACGGTTGTCGAAGCATGGTCCTGCATGTCCTGTGATGCTGTTGCACAACTATTAAAACAGGAGAACGTAATAATTTATTAAACCCTAATTGAGGGTTTCGGTCAAAGCCAAAATGGAATCGAATCTGCTTTGAATAACAAAATTGATGATGCAGACTATGAAGGAAGGTCATACCTCTTCAAATTGGACCCAAACGAAGAACGACGTCGGAGAAAATGTTGCGCAAGAAGGACCCATAAGATTGGGGTCACACAACCATGGGAGAAGGAAGAAGGCATCGTGCGAAGAGGTCTGGCCAGGCGCTGCTGTAGGGAGGAGTCAGAGAGTCTGATCATGTGCTACTAAGGAGAGCAGACCTAGGGGGGTCACGCTGCATGACTGCTCGGAGGAGGCTACGCGCTGCTCACCTGAGGAAGGTCATGCCTCACACGGAGGTCCGGGAGAGGGGTTGCACACTGCAATAGGAATCACGCAAGGGAGGCCACAGGTGTTGATGCGCTGCAGGTAGAGGGCGGAGGAGAGCTGGTCACGCCCAGGGAGGAGAAGACCATGTGGAATGCATGGAGTATGGGAGGTCACGATTTTATTTTGGAGAGAGAAATGAAATATCTAAAAAAAGGGGGCCACACACTTTGAAGGAGGAGGGGCCTACGTGATTGAAGAGTAAAAAAAGAGGGGTTGGGGGAAGTCACGCCCCCCTTGCCCAGCGCCTCCTTTTAAAAAAATATATATTTTAATTTTATCTCTCTATCATATATATATATTACAACTAATCTATAAATATATATATGTATATATATATATTACACTCTATGTATATATATATATAAATATTATAGGCCATCATTAATGTTATATTTATAATAACATTCACAAGAATATAATAATAATAATAATAATAATAATGGTCAACAATATTTATTATTAGGATTAATTGCACTTAGATCCTTAAATGGATTCTTCACCCATCTATTTAATTAATTAATTCAACGATAACCCTTATTTAATTATCCAATTATTATTATAATAATGATGTTCAAAAATAATAATTATAACCAACATTTAATTAAACACATCATTGCAAAGCTGTCGTTATTGAGGTAATGCGTCAAAAATAGTGCTCCCTTTAATTAAAAAATTCAACGTTAACTAAAATCCACTAAACCATTATTTTTATTTAACATTCTTGGTCGAACTGAATCTTCACTTTTAATTATGTTTTACAACCATTTAAATAAACTCTTTTGTACCACAATTAATAATTATAATCTCCCAACAATATTATTATGAAAAACATCTATTTATTTAGAATAATTAAATAATGTGTCTGCATATCATTTAATAATAATATACTAACATTATTATTTTTAAAACATCCCATCAAAATAAAATATCTTTGACCCATGTAATCAATTAATTTATTTCACGCAATTAATTAAATTCTCCTTTACATGAATTTAATTAATAAAACATAATATAAATAATAATATCCTTATATTATTTTTATTAGACATCTATTTAATCTCATTGAGTGACATAATTAAATAACACGTCTTTTATTAAACCACAACGTCAATTAAAATCTGTTAACCATGATTTTAATTTGAAAATCTTTTGTCAAACTGCGATGTCACATTTAATGGCATTTGTCCGCCACTTAAATGAACGCGTCTACGTATAATAATAATATTCCAAAATTATTATTATTAAAACTTCCACATTTAATCTCGTTTGACCATCATTTTAATGAACAGAATTTCACAACATTTAATAATAATAATCTCTCACTATTATTATTATTAAAACATCCATTAATTAAAATTAATTAGATAACACGTTTTGACAATCGGTCAACTGCGTGACTTGAACCGCATGGTCTAGCCACCCATGCGTAGCCCAATGTCATCGCTTGAACCTGTTCACGCACTCAGATTCTCATTCCGAAGCGCGGTTTTAAAACTGACCCACCAATAAATGAATTTTTTTAAAAAGTATCCTATTTTATCCTGTCTAAGAATGTTGGTTCTTACAGAGGAGTATCTCAAATTATGATTTAACTACATCTTGGATCTCACTAAAACTATTTTTTGTATACAAGAGACTAATATGGATCATTAGACGCTGAAGGGATCTAGTATAATATCAATAAAATTTTTATATGTATATATCTATTTTTTATTATGAATATAAAATGATATATTTTACCCTTATCCTTTAATTACATAGATAGAATCATAGGATTCTAGGAAATATTTTCCCAATTCATTTTATTTACTTTATAATTATAGTGAATATCTAGGTGTTATACTTGAACCAGGCACACAAATGGATGTTCATGCCCATTTTTGGTAAACCATGTAAAAATTAGTATGTTAGTTAAATTTCATACATTTAAAATGAATATTAATGGGATTGATATTTAAATGTAGTGGATTGAAACATTAACCACTAACATAGTATCATTTGTAAGAAGAAACTGTAATAAGACTATCTCTAATTCATCTCAAATTCTTAGTCATAAATCACCATTGACCTATAAAAATTATGTTGTATCATAGCTAATTGAGATCCATATAAGAGATCTAAAATTTATTGAATTTGATGAAGAATAATATTATGTATGTCAATAATATATGGGTATTTGTATTATAAGAAAAAAAACTTCATGATTAGAATAATATGAAGACCCCATATATTATTTCATTAGGCCTAATATTTTATTATTCTATTACTATATGACCACAGAAAGATAATGGATTAAAATATCCAATTTTATTAGCCCTGTCGAAAATATATTCCCTTATTTTGGGGTCTAAACATATAATAACTCCAATGTTATGTGATCTATTATTTTTGTAGTGTGAGTATGGGTGACCACCTGTGAAGTTTCAATGGTTTTTTATAATTGGGGATAAAGAACACTAAAAATAATGTGTTTTATAATGGGAATAGTCAATGTTTTGATGATCTATTTTTAAATATAGGTGGCCCTAGGGAAGGGAAAATACATGTCTGTAGGGAAACTGGGGCCCTAGTGATCCAAGACTCAGCGACCATATTAAAAAGGATATATTCTAATTCTATTCATGAGTAGAATTGTTATAGTTACAATTATTAATACAAAAATTATGATATACTCTCTAATGAAGTATTCAAATATATGAATATGGTAAATTATGAAAAAAAGGAGTGAAATTTTTATTCACTTATTTGAAAAATTGTATACAATTGTTATGAGACTCAAAACATATTAAAATACATGGGGTAAGAAAAAAATATTATTGATGGAAATGTAAAAGTGAAAGAATCAAATGAATAGATATTGAGAGAAATGTATGAGGATTTGAAAATCTATAATGGTGACACCATCAATGACAACATAACAAGAGTGAATAATATATTCAATAATATTAGATGTTTTGGAGATATATTTGAAGACTCAACTATTTTCATGAAAATAATGATAGAATTTCTTAAACTATTTTAGGTAAAGTATTATACTTTGAGAAAATAAAAAGATACATCACATGATTTTCTAAAAAACACATTTTTAACTATTATATTAGGAAAAACCCAAGGATAGAAATATATTCAAGGAGTATAAATGTTTAAATCCAATGAACATGTATAAAGTCATATTATTGTAGGATGAGTCATCTGAGAATGATTAATATAATATATAAAAGGATTAATTGTGAAAGATTATTATGGATTTTATCTTCAAGAAAAATTAAAAGAGAAATATTAAATACAATGGTTATATTCCTATGAAATATTTTAAATTTAGCAGACTTTGAAATTATGTAGATGATTATCTAAATAAGAAAAGTGGAAATAGCCAAGACTATGTGCATAAGGAAAGGAACTAAATGAAGAAATTGGGAAAATGTTATAAGGATTTATCAAAATTTAATTAGAGAAAAGATAAGTCCTCATGAAAAAATTAATAAATATAATGAGTGAAGAATACGGTGAATCCTCTTCTAAAATAAGTCAACATTTAAAATTAGTTAATAATTTTTTTATCTTTATGGATCATTTTTTAATGAATAATAGATCCATATATAGTGATGATAATCGTGAAAACCCCTACCGTAAAAATGATAAATATTGATCTTGAAGCATGTATTTACCAAAACATCCAAAAAAAGAGAGAAATAAAATCCAGAAAGAAATAGTTTGAGAAGAAGAATAAATGTGATGACTGATTTCACAACAAATAGAATGACTACCTTAATGATATCAAATATTTAATGACCCACATTGATGGAGGATCAATGTTCCAAAAGGAAATATACTTTTTTCTCATGGATGATGGTTCATTTCGAGTACCATGACATGAATTGGGGTTATAGTAGTTTGATCATTTTTATTATGTGTTTTAAGATGGTTTAAATGTTTGTTGGAAGCCTCATGGTTTTGAGAGAGTATCAGAGGAAGAACATAATTTCTATGATGATTTAGGGTCATACACATTTTCTTTCACCCATTTAAGCATTGATTAATGGTGTGAAATGTTAGGACATGAGGTGAATCACCCTACCTTGATGGATCACTATTTTTTACCATTCAATTTTTCCCTAAAAAACACTAATAAACATTTATAAAAGAGGGTCCATCCCTAGATTTGTTTTGATGAGTAACATGCACAAGAAAGGGTCAATGGTATGATCTCCTCTAACAATATTCCCCTCAATCTGGGGTAGTTCCATGTGGATCCGGGAATTGATTCAAGGTATGTCACTCCCTCCATTTATCCCCATTTTCATATTTGGTCGGTGTCCTTAACAATTATACAATTTTTGTTAGGGTTTTATATCAATTATACTAGATCATGGTGGAATTAGAATATATATAAGGTTCATTCATGTGTGGAAGCTAGGGGAAGGCCGGAGAGGATTTATATACACCATATATATAATTTTTTTAGGGTACATAATTAACATATATTATGTGTAATTTTTTTGAAAAATTTTGATATTTATTGTTCCCTAGTTTATTATTATAGGTTTTTTTTCTAGGATAGTGTCACAGGTGTGCAGTAGAACATTTGTGGTCAATTGGTGATGGTTTCGATCCAATGACAGCACTCAATGAGTTGTTCATCCAGTATGCCTTGTTGATTTATTTTTTATAATTAATTATAAACTCTTATAATTAATTATTTATTTTTTCTGATTTGAGACATGATATTGGGTTGGGTTATGATATTAGAAGATGCATGGAATAGCATTAATGAGGAGATACAGTTCATATTTTGGAATTTAACTCTTGGATGGAGGTAGGTGTTCCATTAAATACATATCTATATGAATCTTATAAATTATTTCCAAAAACAATAATATTGTGTGGGTACATGGGTGAGTTTTAGGAATTATTCGTATCATAGAGTTGAAGATAAGATGGGTTTTTACATACTAAACTTAGAATAAGATCTCATTTGCACATGGGTAAATTGGAATCACCCAACAACTATTCCTCCGAGGATGAGAGTGGTGTTTGAGATATAATAAGGTGTTTGGAGGGTCATGGGGTATGGGTTAGGATGTGGTTATCCTATGATGGTTCCCTAGTGATAGTTCCATGGGAATGAGAGGACATATGAAGGAAGATGATGGATGAGATACCCATACATATCATGCGTGATATTGAACACCATATTTAGGGTGGAGTGGGCTCTTGGTTATTGTTGGAAGTAGATGGTTAATTTGGCACAACAATAGTTGTAATAGATATGGGATTTCTCAATGTTATTGGGTGAGATATATCATTTTGGAGACATGATAAGGGACCCAAATGTGGATCATGGGAATTTTTAGATATTTTTATTGATATTCCAAGGGGATTGGAGTATGGTGTCTTTGGATGGATAATGGGTAGGAAAACCATATGTGGTAGGAGACCATAATGAGGACATGGAATGGACCTTGAGGTCTGGGTTTGGATGATCCCGTGGGAAATGACATAACTAACATGTGATGACTATGGGATAATATAAGTGGGTAGATACCATGATCAGTTTGGAGGACATAGTGGGTTCTTTAATAGGCGAGTAAGGATGTGTTATGATGAGGGGATATAGCTTGAGTGATTATTACACTTGGATAAGATTTATTGTTTGATGACTGTATTCATATTTCTATGATTGTGTGTTCTTGATTGGAATTACTATTGTCTATAGGGATTGATCAACATGGTTGATGTCCTCCACAAAGTGTTAGAGGATGTTCTAGTGTGATGATCATTCCATGAAAAAGGTATTGGGTCAGGGAAAGTTATAGATGTGTCTATGTTTGGTATAATGACAATGCAATGTTCTATTAATTATTGGTTTGACGGACCTTCCAAAAATGTATTGGGCTAATGTGAATGAATATAAATTTTTTTGAGTAGTATAGGTTCTAGGACCACTGGTGGGATGGATCATCAGATCATTTCTGAAAAATGGGCCTCTCACGAATAATTAGGGATAATTCATGACTTATGGCCATATAATTATCCATAGTTTATATGAGTTATTGGTTTAGTTTTTGAAGTTTCACTGACATGATAGTAGGTATAGTATATGTATTTGTATGTTTGAATGATACTATGAGATGGTTTGGATTTTAT
Source organism: Viscum album (assembly GCA_963277665.1). NCBI lineage: Eukaryota > Viridiplantae > Streptophyta > Magnoliopsida > Santalales > Viscaceae > Viscum > Viscum album. Next base: position 5,374,427 of record OY728136.1, read on the forward strand.
CATGGTTTCAGTATAGTCTTGATGATGTGTCATATTGGCCTGCTTATTACACTTTGACCTGATCTGTAGGGATTCATGCTGAACTTGTCTGCATAGATCATCAATGGTTATTGTGAGATTTATTTAATTTACCCAGCATGAATACAAACATATAAAAATATATGTGTGTGTAACTCAGTGATACGAAAATGATATGTATTTCTTCCCCCTTGTATGGGATCCTCCGCACATGTGCATGCCTTTTATCTGCTTTTAGATCAAAGAACAAGATGAGAAGTGGATTAGGATATTTATGCTTGAAATGTGTATAAAATGGGGTGTGTGAGGAATGAGGTTTGAAGTGGGGAAAATGTGAATGTATTTTGAGTTATATTTTTTTATTTTTTATCAGTCTTGTTGAAGATCAATATATGCAAGCTCGAATGAATTCTGTGTTACATTTATTACAAAAACGAATTTATTAATTTCTACATATTATAATTGTTTATTTTTTATGGTTTAGTTGTTTTCCACCATTTTATGAATTTAATTATATGGAATTGTATTCTCATAGTATGGATTTATCCCTTACTTATAGTCAATAGCCTTTTTTATAAAGGGAGGAACACTTGATTCTATGTGTCTTCTTTTTCTCAAGCACCATGGGTTGGCCCTAAGCTTTGAAATGATAAGATAATATAAGATATTACAAAGTATTACTTTTAGGGGTTATAGTATCAATATGGTTTCGTAATGTGTTAGATATTGTGATGGACCTCAAACTACTGAGCTATTAACACCTTTTAGGTGGGAATTTCTAGTTTCTAGTGGTATGAGATTGATGTTATTATTGTTTATTTTTATGGTTAAGATTTCATTGAATATTATTAGTCCATAACAGATATAAATTATAGTTTTTTGAAATTAATACATTAGAATAAGACCTTATACATGAAAAATATTAGATTTATAGGATTCAGAAGACATATTTCTGCTTCTAAGTGATTGGTTTTTCGAATAACAGAGTTTGGGTATTTAAAATGTAAAAAAACTATTATAATGCATTCCCTTATAACAAGATTTCTTGAAATTATAATCAAATTAATAATATATAGTTTATTGTTTTAGTGGTTTATTTTGATCCTGGTGTGGGATATTCTCTAGTGATTATAATATAATCTATCTATCATGGGATGTCTAGAGACCCTTTGTGGATCGATATAGGAATTTAGTGCTCATGTTATTCTCCAAGTATGGGTATATATTTTCATAAGGATATGAAATCCTATATAAAAGTAAATGGGATTAGTTATTTAAATGATAACAATAACATATGTGGTTTTTTCTATATTTATTATTGGTGGAAATCCACTTAACTAGAACATATAGTTGTATTATAACCCTGTAAATAGAAATGAAAGGTAATGTTTCCATATTCTTGGTATCGAGGTTATTTTTGGGAGATATGGGTTTGCAAGATTCTTAGATATATGGTTTATGTGATGATTTTGGGATATTCTGTAGGTAGAATAGGTGAATGATCATGTTATAAGGGTGCTTCCCATATGGGGGGGGGGGGGACATGTGGCTAGCCATTGCATGGGTGAGATTTTGTGGACTATTGGTGAATAATTACATGAATATGGGGAATGGTTAATGAGTTATATTTTTCTAACTTTGGATGGATTGAATGTGACTCTTGAGAGTTTGAGTTTGGTTGTTTGACTGTATTGCGTTGGGGCATGTAGGCATTTGAATCATTTGAGATTTCAAAGAGGTTCAGTACAATCGTTGGATATAAACTATGAGAATGTTCATAGTGAATCATTCTGTATTGGTGTAGGATATTGATCATGATCATGTGTTTTTTGTAATAGACATAGAGTGTGAGTCTAGGTGTCCAGTGGGTATGATCTGTGTCATTTGAGTAGGTATTTAGTGAGTAGGCTGGGTGAGGGTTGTTTGAAAATGGTTTAGGTAATTAATAAACCTGAGTATTCTACAATGAGTTACATTGTGGTGGATTATATTAGATGTCATTATTTTATTTTTGTGATTGGTGTGAAGATTATATGACCATGGAATAGTGGATTATGGTTTTGAGGGAATGTCCTTATATATGAGATGTGACATCGGTGAATGTTTTGGTTATAGTGGCAAGGTGAATCTAGGGGTTGGGCCCCTGATAAATACTCTCAGTGATGAGTGAGTGTTTCTTGCGAGGAGATAAACAGATGTTGTTAGGAAATTTCTGGGGATGGTTGTCAAGGATAATTATTTGTATATCCAAATAGAGGGGAGACCAACATTGGATATTAGAAAATGGGGTACTTGGTGGGATGAGGATAAGAAATATTGGTGTTTTTTCTGGGTGTGGGGGGTTGAGTGGGATATCCCCATCAAATCATAACATGTGATAGTAGATGGATCATGTGACATGGAAGATAGGTGATTTGGTGATCTAGATAACAATAATGATAGTCCATTAGCAGGGAACATCAATTCAATTGTTTGTTAATGGAATTCAGGTTAGATGGGTCATGTTCCTTAGGTAATACAATATCTGAAATTCAAAATTCAGTGTTGGGTTGAGTTAGTGCACTGGAATCAAGATTAGGGTGAACTTAAAGTGACATGAGGAGGATTTATGGGGAAATACATGATTCAATGAATATTATAGGTTTGTAACTTAGGTTTTTCACATGGACAATATGGAAAAGTTGAATCATTTCATGGTTTAGGGGTGAATCATTTATTTTTATGTAGATCAGATGGTGAACCTATTTATTTTGATAATAAAGTGGGTGAAACCATTTTACATTACCTGATTTTGGGGTTAAAGTATGTGACAAATCTCTATTATAGCACTATATTGGATGAAAATTCTTGGCTATGTAAGTGATTATTTTATCGGGGTTAAGGTTTAAGGGGGACCCCATGTGTGTGTGTGAGGGGGGGGGGGGGTTAGTTGATACGTTGAGTAAAAGGATGATGTTCTTTTGAGTATGTGTCCAAAAATATGGTCATGTTAATCTAGGAAATTCCACCATAGGAGTAATTCATGTAATCATGGTGTGAATCTAGATTTAGTGGGATGAGAAATTTATCCAGAGTGTTATCAAGGACAAGATAAGTTGGAATATGGACCATTGGAAGACTATTTCCAGAAGGTGATCCTAAATTGGAGAGAATTTTTTTTTTGAATCATCCTTAATTAGTGGTGTTTTGTTCTTTCCATAAAACTTCTACAGATGATTGAACTTGGTTCTAGAACAAATGAAGTTTTTGGTGAGTTGTTCATCCATTATGACTCTTTTATTTAATTTAAATTTACAATTATATATTTTTAAAATTATTTATTTATATATAATTAAAACAGAATAGATCATGGATGGTAGTCTGAACATGGATTTGGCATCAATGGGCTTGGATGATGTGATTCAGTTCTTTGAAATATTCGTAAATCATTAATAGAGGTATGCAGTATATTTAAAGAAAATGAATATTATTTTACACGTTATTTAATATTCAATACATTTTTTAATTTTTTTGGTATGAATTTTGGGTTCCAATAGTGTATGAGAGATATAGATAAAATTATTTTCATCCTCCTATGATCAAGATAAGTTCTCATTAACACTGTAGTTAATTGGTGTAATTTTATTATTATGAAATAAAGGGGTGAGAGTAATGTTTGATCAGAAACAAAGAATTGTATTTCTCTCAAGTTATAGGGTATGATGAATGTATCCCAGGATGGTCACCTAGGGCCAGTTTTGTAGGCATGATAGGGCTTGGTAACTATAATAATGCAAGAGATGATTATACACATCATGTGTGATAAAAAACATCATATAGAAGGTTGAGTGATATTTTGATGAGTGGTGGGAGGAGAAAGATTCCTCATGTACTAGATAAGGTGTGTAAAAATATAGTTTCCATATTGTGATGGTATGTGTGATCTCCCTTTTGAAATATGAGATATGAAATTGGTGCGGGTAATGGGTTCTGTTCCATACTTTGCATCAGGATGATAAGGGTATTAATGTGTTGTGTCTTGGTACGATCCCTAGGTAGAAGTAATAGTATTGTTCAGAGACCATGATCAGGAAATGTATTAGAACTTGGGGTCTTGTTTTGTATAATTGTATAGGGATTGATGTCATTGATGGTTTAGGAGGGACTGATAATATTATTGATAAATGAAAGTGGCGGGTCTAGAGGGATCAGTGGGAACCCTAACAAGTGAGTTGGGATATATGAATATGAGGGGCCCGGTCTCATGAGACTAGGGACATGGGATCATGAGATGAGTTGTGTCATGAGTCATGGCCTTATTTTCTTATTAGACATCCCCAGAGTCTATAGGGATAGTCTGGAAAGCATGAGGACATACCCATAGTCTATAGGGGTGGGTTAGTATGATTAATTCTTCTTTATAATGGTATTAGGTTCATAAATGTTCCAAATGTGTCTTGGATTATTGTTATGTGGGTTCCCTATTCCTTCACATATTGGGTTGTTGACCTATCCATGTATGGCTTATATTAGTGTGCTTGAATATAACATTTCCTGAAGAAGGAATGGGTGGAGGGCCTCCATGGAGATAGGTCTTTGGGAAACATAATATTGGTAGGAATCAAATGATTGAGAAGAGATGGGTCAAGGATTATTGATATAAGATTGTGCGCAGTGTTTTCTGGTAGTTAGTAAAGGACATCGATACAGTACTTTCCATAGTCTTTAGGTATGCACTGGGAATTGTTATAAGGGAATAAGATTAGCCGATATGCTAGATTCTAGAATGAACCCAATTAAAATATTATCTAGTTCAATGGTGTCTTGAATATAACATGGAGACCAGATGCGAATGGAGCTATAGATGCATGGTTATCACATGACACACAAAGTGGTTGTGAGATATTTATTAACTTATTCCTCATGAATACATTAATGTTATGGTATATACTAGTGGACTTATGTAATACCACATGAATAGGTAATTATCTCACTTTTTAAGGAATCAATGGTGAATCTTAATAGTTATTTCATGATTTTCAGTTAGGGAATATAAAGTACACTTGATTGGGTTAGGGGAGCTCTACGGGTATTGGAGATGGGGTGTGTGAGACCCGAGGATGGTAATTTTTCTAGTGTATATATGTTTAATTTTTTGCTTTTTCTAACCTATAATTTAAGAATTAATTGTTAGTTTATGTATTATTATTTCACATAGAAAGTAAATTTACATTATCACTCTATATATTTATTTTTGTGTACTCTAATTTTATATAGTAGATGATTCAATTATTTTTTCAGTGATGTATGAATATGATTCAAGTGATTAGTCTCCCAATGGGTGGATTATTACTACACCACTAGTTGGTAGACTTTGGGTTTTAGGTAAGCATAGATAAGGCCATATAGATCCCTCAAACACTGTATCATTATCTAGAAAATGGTCTTGGAAATCCTAGAACATATCAATGTGAATCGTACTTCACATGAAAAAATGTTAAAGTTTTTTGAAATGAAATTAATTACAAAGGAAATAGAATTAAACCAGGAAAAATCAAGGTGCGTAAAATTTGAAAATTCCATATGAAAAAGAGACATGATTAAAATAATTATGTGTAAATAAAGGAAGAGTAATAAAAACTATAATAGTTTTCTTTTAAAAGTAAATTCCGAATACGTACTTTTGAGTCACAAGAAAGTTAAATCTATCTAGTATAATAGTGAACGATCAAAGGTAAAATAATAAAATTACCATATTGAGAAAAACTATATAACTCTTGATCTATATCAATGGAATATGGAGATATATTGATAAGGGAAGTTTTCTAAGGAAATAATATATTAAATCTATAAACAGACCAAAACAATAAGCATAATTTCATAGATAATTTAATTAGTTTCATAGATTGTAAATCATTGAAAGAAATGGTTTGTGTTGTGGATTATTTGGGAACCAATCCTATATTTTTTGGTATATCATTTAATTATATTGGATTCAAAGAAGACAATAATTGAGGATAAATTATCTAATAAAAAAATTAGAACATTTCTAAGAAGAAGTGAGTTGTGAATATTTTTTTTCAAGTCTATCTATTTTCAATAGACATGAATATATTTTTAATGTATTTTAATATATATTTATAAGGGAGATGTGGTACGAGACTTTCCTTTTTTTAATGAAAAAGAAATATTGTTTTTAAAACAAATATAAAATATCAAAGGGTTGATTCATATCACAAAGAGTACATAATTAAATAAATTGGGCCACTTGATTTAATATATTAAAAATTATGTTGGGTAGTGATACATAAATTGAATAAAAAATTTATAATTTAGAATATTAATTGATGATTTTATAATGATGACTACTTTAATTTTCATGAAGCACGTGTAAATAATAGTGGGGATTTTAAAGATTTTTAAAAGAAATGTTCAAAAAGAGAAATGGGTTTATATCACAAGAACAATAATTAATCATGTAAGTTAGTTCACTTGAAGTTCATTTGAATCATATATGATTAAGCATGTGATCAAGAATTGTATTAGCACTTCATATACACATAAGAAAAATGTATTATCAAAGAGAAATGTAGAATCACTATTGAGATAGGGAGAACCACACTAGTAGTATTCAAGCTATAAAATGTTTCTAATAGAGAATTTGTAATTACAATTACAATCATTAAATTTCTTTCTTATTAGTAAATAGATAAAATAAAACTTATTAAGAGATGTGGTAATGTATATAACATTTCATAAACTATGTAAAGGTTTTTGGAAGTACAGTTTTGATAAATATTAAATTTTTAAATTTGGGAATGAATAATGAAATGGATGGAGGAGTATTAGTTGGATCTTTATTGAATGGTATGGGATAAAAATTCTATAATTAAATTCAACACATGTTATTGGAATATTATGGCTTAGAAATTAAAGAAAATAGACCCACTCTTGAAGATATAAATGAGGATGATTTTAAGAAATAAAGATAAGAAGAAAAATTATGAGAATATTAGTTGGGAGGGAGTGGTATATGAACTAGATTTTGTAGATTTTGATTGAAATCAGACCAGTAAATATGATATTTCTAAGGATAAGAAACTGAAATATATAATTCTTAATAAGCATGTTTAAGATGAGTGTATAATCAGACATAAAAATTCATTATTTAAATCCATAAGAAGTATAATATAACAACCTCAGATTTATGGTAAATTTCTTCTTAAATAATCTAAATTTAGTTGATGGATTATGTTGCATGCTACAATGAGAATAAACTAATCATGACATACTATTTAGTGTTATCAAGACCGTTCGAATGGTAATGTGAATTTTAGGAATATTAATGTGATTATTAGAATAATAACCTCTTATGTTATAGTAAAAAATAATAATTAGGTATCATATAAATAAATATATGATATATTTTAATATCTTGGAATTATAAAATTAATGTTTAAAAAAATGATAAAAAGGGTTTTGATATTTTTTTGAAATGAAAATTCTTTTTTAAAATTTCATATTTAATATAAGGATTTTAAAACAAATCTCCAAATATTAAAATAAATAAATATTTTGTTGTCTTAATATTATAAGATAATTTTATAAGATATTAATTAATATTTCTAGGTGTGAAAAAATGAGATAAAATTTTCAAATCAGTATTTTTAAAATAAATAATGATTTTGATTTAAAATAAAATATCTAATATTTAAAAAGTTATTTAAAAAATGTATTAGAGAATTAAATTCATCACAACAAAAAAAATGTTTGGGTGAATTATTGGAATTTTTCTAAAATAGTTAATTTATTTTTGGAATAGTGGAATAAGGTAATTTATGGTATTATCTAAATGCAAGAATTATTGTGTCATGGATGATATATTGATGATGTAAGAACCCTTAGTTAGAAATCACATGTTGCAGTAACTATATATGATCTCAATAATCACCAATATTGATTGTTTTGAGTCACGATAACAATCAAATACATAAAATAATCAAAAAACACTTCTATCATACACTAAAAAACCACCCTCACCAACCCTTCCACTCACACATTCTAAGAATCATATCTGGATTATATTATTCCAAATTCCTCTCCCAAACAACTTCAACATATCATTATCTTTTTAGTATTACCAAAATACCAATCCCAAGTTCTTTAAGGACGTTCTCAAAGAGTCATTATAGAAGAGGTTAAATCCTCATTTGTTCTGTTTTAATTTATTTTAATTTATTTTAGTTTTCTTATCCAATGCATACCTCATTTATCCAAAAATGGATGATAATTATAGTTTATTATATATAAAATAATTTTATTTTTTAATTTAATATACATCATCAAACCCCTTCCCCTCTCAGTTTTATTCTAAAATTTAAAACAACGTCTGTGATGTGTCGATTTACCACCATCATGAATGATGTGTTTTAATTTTAAATTACCAACTTCATGATAGGTTATGAATCAAATAATATTTTTAAATCAGATATTATTATACATATTATATTTTATAAAATTTTCTGGGACAAATGTAACGTCCCAAGCTTCCACGGTACGTTTCCCTTCGAATAATGCGATAGCGTGTGTTGTACGCAACCTCGAGTTCTAACACACACCACAACTAATTAAACTAGCCGTTGTGAATAGTAATACCTACTTTTTGAAATCATATATATTTTATACTTCAAAATGGACTTCATTTTTGGATTCGGAATATTGAAATTAGCCTAGGGTGAAATTTTGGTACTTTTCGGATAACTTTTATATTTTGATGAATAGTGAAAATTACTAAATTTTAATTAAAAACAACTTTTTTAATCAAAATAATTAATAGTGATAAATTGTGAATTTGAGTGGTTTTAAAGTATATTTAGAATATATTTTTACCATTTAATATAATGTTGGTCATTGGACATAATTTTACAATTAAACCGAACATAAACAAGTGTCAATCTTTTTATAGTTATTATCTCTTAAAAACACGCTTGTTGTTTTGACAGCGGGAATTAATTTTAAATTAATTTCTGCCACTTATGTGTTTTGAATTTAGGAAAATGGATTCCATATTTGGAATCAGGATGTTCAAATTGTGTAAATAGGTAACTTTTATTTTTAGACATTTTGAATAGTTACTGTGGTAAATATTTTATTTACCATGGTTAAAGGGTAAATCCGGTAAATAAGGGTTAAAAAATAATATTATAATAATACGAAATTACCCTAAAACGTGTCCTAACCTTATTGGTGGACACATACCCGACCATGGGCATCCTTGGGTCAATTTGGGGACCCCTTGGAGCCACTTGTATGTGGTAGGGACACATTATATTAATAAAGTTAAAATAAAAATAAAAATGGCATAAGCTTACATCTTTTAGAAGAACAATTTTTACGTAGGGTTATACATGTTGGATTTTAGATTATAAATATTTATTAGAAAGATAAAAAGATTTCCTACATGATGATATTTTATTTATAATTTTTAGACATCAAATAAGTTAAATTATTAATGACACAATAATGATGCAATGTTTACCTCATTAATAAATCATTGAAAGAAATAATATTATAATGATTAAAATATTATCTAAAACCTGTCCAATTCTTATTGGTTGATGTTATTTAGAATATTAGTCATCTTATCTTCGACCTCAATGATTTTTGGACCATTATAAACCGAATATAATTATATTATAAAGTAATACTTTCACTCTTTCCTAAAGAGCCCCTCCTCTCCCTTATAAAAGGAGACCACTTCTACTCATTCCTCACACCTCTCAAGCCACTTGGCTCGTCCAAACTCTGCCCAACTAAGCTCCCCACATCCCTCTCCTCCTCCTTGAAGTTTCCCCTTAGGCAGAAAGCATTTCAACAAGTCCTTTGGTTCCAACCAAAGTGAGTTACCAAAATTAAAGGTAACGTTTTCTCTTAAATTATTTTCATTTATTTTGCTTCTTCAACCCCCAAACTTTTTTTATTTCCTTTCTTTTGTAACAACACCAGTATCCTCAATATACTAGGATGTTGTTATAAGAAGGATTCAAACTACACATACACACAACTCCATCTAATGGATGATGAACATAATGTTTCTGTGGATGGCAAACTAACGCCTCACGAAACGATGATTGTTCAAATACATCTTACCGCCTCTCATGGTGGCCATTATGATGGCACTGTAATTAAATATGATATTAATGATATATATTTTATATATAAGCTTCTGTAATTCCATTTTATTTCATACCATTATTCGTTTCATGTTGTATATACATACGATAATTTCATTTGAGGAAGTGCGGACTACCGCCCCCTTAAAATGATATGACTCGTTCATACCACACATGGAACGTATAAAGGATGGTGTTAATGAACTTAAGTAACATATATAAAATATTATATTATACTGGAATAGTAATATACCTATGTATCATTTGGATTCAATTCTTTTAAAATAAAAATTAAATGGAAATAGCGTTCGTGCGTACGTACGGACTACCGTCTCCACGAACGCGATGAGATTCATTCTCCATCGTATCCATTCAAGTATAATTATCATTTAATGATTTAAAAATGATGTTAAAGGACTTGATATCATTCTGGATATTAATAAGATACAACAAACATGACTTATGTAACAAAACATATAAAGAAAATGAGTAAGTTAACACCCGAAACGACGATAATACTAAGATATTATTATCAAATCAATATTAAAAGATCATATATGATATCATATTAATGTATATGATTCTTGTATAATTTAGTAACAATTATTTCACTATTATACAGGAGGTTAACCTACCCCAACCAAGGAAAAGTACAAGGTAAGGGTTTACTTTACAACCTCTTCATTATCCAAGGTTGTTTATACGTAATAATCTACTGGGATCTCTTTATCATCCACATCCATGTTTCTTAAAAATGCATTTCAAAACATTTTTACTATTTAATAGAATATGAGTTAAAGTCATTTATACCCTTTTTGACTTTTATAAGTGGTTTATAAAGGAATATTTCGGTCGTATTCAAAACAAGGTCCTTTTTAACCTTTTCGATAGAATTGAGGTAAGAATGTTTTTTTTAACTTATACGGCGGGTGCGGTTATTTTCCGCCGTTATAAAATCGTCGAAGCTTTCCATACATGCTTATAAGAATATTTTCAAAGAAAATGTTTTATTTTATATGGACCTTAAATGATTTCAAAATAAAAGGAGATACTTCTTTAAAAAGAATTTTGATTTCATCTATGTCAACATCCTTTGATGGATTTTAAGATTATTTGAAGTTGATTTATTATGATACAAAAATTCTATATTGTATTGAAGGTTTTGTGATATGTTTGACTATGGATGTGCTATTTTTATACCATTCATAGTTTATGGTGAAATTATTGACATTTCGTATGCTAGTTTTAATACGAATGTTTATGTTATGTTTAAACCTTTTCATATGGGAATGCATTGGACTTAATAAGTGACAGGTGGAGCCCGCTATAGCTCCTCGATGCATCGGTAGGTCTCATGAGACAAACTAGTGTCTTGGCACAAGGCCTTGACAAAATCTTATTTGTAGACTTGTCACGAGGCCTTGGCTATGTGGTTATGATAGTCTGGCATTAGGCATTCCAACATTATGAAAGTGGTTATTGATATTGCATGTGATTATTCGATTAGTAGAAAATCCATGTGAATAAGTAAATGGCATTATTTCATTTTACTTTTTCCATACTATGTTGAAGTTCAATTTTAAAAGGCTTTTGTTTTAGTAATTCATTGCCTTAAATGTTTATGATTATTTTGAATGTTCCGCTATATTGTTATCCTTACTGGGCATTTGAGCTCACCCCTTTTCTATGTTTTATTTTTCCCAGGTAGTGAAGAAGTAAATTATGAATGACTTGCGGGGATATTATGAGGGGTTAATATTGTGGATATGAAGACTTTGTTGTTGTAGTAGTTTTTCACTTTGAAATGTAATGTAAAACTTTATGATTATATCTAGTGTTTCCAAGGCTACTAAACCAATCGGTCTTTCGGGATTTGATCTTTCTTGTGATCATGCCAATGTTATGTAATAATGCACCGACTCTAGGTAGCTGGGGTCGGGGCGTTACAGTTGGTATCAGAGGAAGTTTAGTACAAACCTTGGAAACTAGATTAAGATAAACTCTGATTAGAGCACGTAGACCTAAGATGAACTTTGAGGATTAGTATAGAAGAACTTCCTAGAATTTTGGTATTGTAGAGATTTTGTGAGTTTTCCGAGCAATACATCCCTGTCTGGATACGAGCAGGTAGAGGCGGCTCTGGCACAGATGTACCTAGGGGTAAAACCCGAAAACACCGCTTTGAGCTAGACTCGAACGGGAACTGGTGCACGACAACGGGCCTTGCTGCACTCTTGGTTACGACACTCCCGGGGGATATGCTTAGGATAACTCTCATTTTCTTTACAAATCATTTTGAAGGGATTATGAGTATATACTTCCTCAAAGAAAACATTCTTATGATTATGGATTATATCCATAAATAGTTCAATTTATGTTAAGTGTTTTATAAGTATGGGATTATGTATTTTGATTCATAAACTGATCTAGTTTATGCCATTGTTTAGAAATGGCGCCTAGTGGAAGAAATGGAAACCGTATCAATGCACGCACTCCATGTAGGGATTGCCCTCCTACTCAAGATAATTATAGTGGGGCTGGTGATGCAACTGGTGCTGATAAACTAATCACCATACTGGAACAACTTACTCAGGTTATGAATAATAACCTTACCCATATGGAGCACCCTGATCCGCAGCGTGGAGGATCAATGTTAGATCGATTCATGAGGCAACAACCACCAACGTTCAATGCGAATACAAATCCCTTAGTAGCTGAGCAATGGATATTTTCCCTAGAGAAAATATTTCAGGCTTTGGGGAGCAGTGAAAGGGAAAACGTTATCATGGCAGTTTACCGCCTCACTGGAGATGCTGATCAATGGTGGTCATTGATTCAAAATACGAAGGAAGATGATGAAGTATCAAATATGGAATGGAGGGAGTTCAAAGATCTGTTTTTAGAAAAATACTTCCCTCGCGACCATCGAGCAGATATGGAAAGGCAATTTCTGAGTCTGAGACAAAAGGAGGATGAGAATGTCACAAAGTATGAGGCTAACTTTACAAGGTTAGCGAGGTACGCTGGTGATTATATTCGTAACCCAAGAAGTAAGATTGATCGTTTCTTTGATGGGTTAAAACCATTTCTCCGTCGAGCGTTAGTCTCACAATCCTTTTCATCGTACGAAGACATTGTCTCATGTGCTATCAAGACCGAAAAGGAATTCTCTAAGTCTTATGACTTTAAAGCAAAGCAAGAGAAGAAGAGACCTGCTGATCAATCTGGGAATGGAAATAAGGGGAAGAAGGGAAAGGTTGAATATCCATCTTGTGGTAAATGCGGGAAGAAACATCCTGTTACTTTCTTAAAGGGAATGGGAGTCTGTTACAAGTGTGGTGAAAAAGGCCACCAAGATCATGATTGCAAGGGGAAGAAGGAAGCTACCAACGTTCAGTGCTACAATTGCAGGGAGATGGGGCATTATGAAAATGCATGTCCTAAGCGTCAGGAGAACTTACCTCAGAAAAGGCCAAGGGATCAAGGCCAGGCTTATGCTATCACTACTGCTGAGGTAGAAGCTCCGAAAGACGTGGTGGCAGGTAATTTAATGGTTTCCTCAAGTTTAGCAAATGCATTATTTGATTCTGGATCATCGCATTGTTTCATATCTTCCTAGTTTGCTAAGAAAATTAGATATTTCCAATTTGATTTAATAAGGGAGTTGTCAGTTAAAACTCCTAAGGGAAGTATCGTTGCAACAATGTTTTGTGAATCAGTCCCCATTAGAGCACATAAATTTTCTTTATCTGCTGATTTCATCATCATACCTATGATTGAGTTTGATATAATCCTCGGTATGGACTGGCTTTCGGACTATGATGCGAAGATTTATTGTAAGAAGAAAGAGGTTACGATTCTTGATGATAATGATAAGGAGCACCTTATTTTTAGAGCAGAATCGTCACCACCTAATTCTTATTTAGATCCACCCCCAGTAGCACAACTTAATTCAATTATTGGGGAGGAAGAGAATGAAATTACTGTCGGTGAGGAAAGGAATGTTCAAATAGAGGATGTACCTGTTGTGAATGAATTTGTAGATGTATTTCCGGAAGATTTACCTGGACATCCTCCAGAACGAGAAGTTGAGTTTTCTATTGATTTGATTCCTGGATCAAGGCCTATATCGAAGACCCCTTATAGAATGGCCACTGTAGAGTTAGTCGAACTAAAGAAACAACTAGAGGAATTGAGTAATAAGGGATTTATTCACCCTAGTGTTTCTCCATGGGGAGCCCCTGTTCTTTTTGTTAAAAAGAAAGATGGATCTATGAGGTTATGTATCGACTACAGGGAGATCAATGCTATAACGATAAAGAACAAGTATCCCCTACCTCGTATTGATGATTTATTTGACCAACTGCATGGAGCTCAATACTTTTCAAAGATTGACCTTCGATCTGGATACCATCAGTTGTGTGTGAAGAAGGAAGACATTCCGAAAACAGCATTTCGAACCAGGTACGGGCATTACGAGTTTACTGTAATGCCGTTTGGATTGACTAATGCACCCTCTGTATTCATGGATCTAATGAATAGAGTTTTCAAGGAGTATCTCGATGAATTTGTGGTGGTATTTATTGATGATATCTTGGTATACTCCAAAACCTATGAAGATCATGAAAATCACTTGTGCATTATCTTGAAGACTCTGAGGAGGCATGAATTATATGGGAAGTTTACCAAGTGTGAATTCTGGCTTCAAGAGATTTCTTTTCTTGGCCATATTGTCTCAAAAGATGGAATCTCTGTTGATCCTTCTAAGACCAAGGCAATACAAGAATGGCCATCACCTACGAGTATAACTGAGGTACGCAGTTTTATCGGTCTGGCAGGTTATTATCGACGTTTCGTCCAGAATTTTGCCCGATTGGCTAACCCATTAACGAAGCTCACACGTAAAGGGGTTAAATTTGTTTAGACAAAAGATTGTGAAGAATGTTTCGAAGAACTGTAGAGAAGATTAGTCAATGCTCCTATATTGACTCTACCATCGGGGAATGATGGGTTCGTTATTTATAGTGATGCATCGAAGAAAGGACTTGGCTGTGTCCTTATGCAGAATGATAGAGTTATTGCCTATGCATCACGACAGTTGAAAATTCATGAACAAAACTATCCTACTCATGATCTTGAGTTAGCAGCTGTGATCTTTGCTTTGAAGATATGGAGGCACTACCTCTATGGTGAAAAATGTGAGATTTATACTGATCACAAGAGTTTGAAGTATATTTTCTCACAAAAAGAACTCAACATGAGGCAAAGGAGATGGCTTGAATTACTCAAGGATTATGATTGTACGATACACTACCACCCGGGGAAGGCAAACAAGGTGGCAGATGCTTTGAGTAGAAAAGACCATGGAGTTTTGAACAATTTGAGAATTGAAAGGGATCCAATTTTCATGGATCTAGTGAAGATGGACATGGGAATAACCAGGGAAGGTGAAACATTAATGCTTTTTCAAATGGTTGCCAAACCATCTTTACTAGGAAGGACTAAGAGTTCTCAGACCGATGATGAAGAATTCCAAAAGAATATTAAAGCTGTGAATGATGGGAGATTGGGAGACTTTGTGTATGAAGATGGAATTTTGAAATTCGGGAAGAGACTTTGTGTTCCCAATATACCTGATCTAAAAAGGGAATTGCTGGATGATGCTCATAGTTCCAATTTCTCTATACACCCTGGGAGCACCAAAATATATAGAGATTTGAAGGAACATTTTTTGTGGGACAACATGAAGAGGGAGATTGCTGATTTTGTGTCAAGATGTATGGTTTGTCAACAAGTGAAAGCTGGAAGGCAACAGCCTGGAGGAGTCATGCAACCTCTTCCCATACCAGAGTGGAAATGGGACAATGTTACGATGGACTTTGTCATGGGGCTACCAAAGACTCCTAGAAGGAATGATGCAATATGGGTTATTGTTGATCGTCTTACCAAGACAGCACATTTTCTTGCTATAAGAGAAGATCTACCCCTGGAACGTCTAGAAAGACTATATATTAATGAAGTTGTGAGACTTCATGGAGTACCCCTATCGATTATTTCTGATCGTGATCCCCGTTTTACTTCAAGATTCTGGAAAATTCTTCAGAAATCCCTGGATACTGAACTTCATTTGAGCACTGCTTACCACCCTCAGACAGACGGACAATCAGAACGGACTATTCAAACCTTAGAAGACATGTTGAGATCTTGCTCACTTGACTTTCAGGGTATGTGGGATCAATATTTACCTTTGGTAGAATTTTCCTATAACAATAGCTTCCATTCGAGTATTCAGATGGCACCATATGAAGCGTTATACGGAAAGAGATGTACACCAACCTGTGGGGATGATGTTGGTGAAAGAAAACTTGTAGGCCCAGAACTGGTGGAGGAAACGGTGGAAAAGGTGAAAGTAATCCAAAATCACATCAAAGCAGCTCAAAGTAGGCAGAAGAGCTGTGCCGATAATCGAAGGAAGGATTTGGAATTTCAAGTCGGTGATCATGTTTTTCTGAAGGTATCTCCGTGGAAGGGAGTCATACGTTTTGGTAAGAAAGGTAAATTGAGTCCCAGGTACATCGGACCTTTCGAAATTCTAGAACGAATTGGGGTTGTAGCTTATCGATTGGCAATGCCGCCAAGTCTCTCCAAAGTTCACGATGTGTTCCACGTATCTCTATTGAGGAAATACATGCCTGATCCGACGCATGTACTCACCTATGAGGAATTAGAACTGGAACCCGATCTGTCTTATTGCGAAGAGCCCGTCAAGATTCTTGATACGAGAGAACAAGTGCTGAGAAACCGGACGACGCGTCTGGTAAAAGTTTTGTGGAGAAATCATAAGATGGAAGAGGCAACGTGGGAACCCGAGGAACTTATGATGAAGAACCACCCGAGTCTTTTTATGCAGTAATACCCTAGAAATTGCGAGGACGCAATTATTTGAAGGAGGGGAGAATGTAACACCCCACGCTTCCACGGTACGTTTCCCTTCGAATAATGCGATAGCGTGTGTTGTACGCAACCTCGAGTTCTAACACACACCACAACTAATTAAACTAGCCGTTGTGAATAGTAATACCTACTTTTTGAAATCATATATATTTTATACTTCAAAATGGACTTCATTTTTGGATTCGGAATATTGAAATTA
Organism: Viscum album; assembly: GCA_963277665.1. Lineage (NCBI taxonomy): Eukaryota > Viridiplantae > Streptophyta > Magnoliopsida > Santalales > Viscaceae > Viscum > Viscum album. The sequence continues at coordinate 5,391,749 of OY728136.1, forward strand.
GCTTAGGGTGAAATTTTGGTACTTTTCGGATAACTTTTATATTTTGATGAATAGTGAAAATTACTAAATTTTAATTAAAAACAACTTTTTTAATCAAAATAATTAATAGTGATAAATTGTGAATTTGAGTGGTTTTAAAGTATATTTAGAATATATTTTTACCATTTAATATAATGTTGGTCATTGGACATAATTTTACAATTAAACCGAACATAAACAAGTGTCAATCTTTTTATAGTTATTATCTCTTAAAAACACGCTTTTTGTTTTGACAGCGGGAATTAATTTTAAATTAATTTCTGCCACTTCTGTGTATTGAATTTAGGAAAATGGATTCCATATTTGGAATCAGGATGTTCAAATTGTGTAAATAGGTAACTTTTATTTTTAGACATTTTGAATAGTTACTGTGGTAAATATTTTATTCACCATGGTTAAAGGGTAAATCCGGTAAATAAGGGTTAAAAATAATATTATAATAATACAAAATTAACCTAAAACGTGTCCTAACCTTATTGGTGGACACATACCCGACCATGGGCATCCTTGGGTCAATTTGGGGACCCCTTGGAGCCACTTGTATGTGGTAGGGACACATTATAGTAATAAAGTTAAAATAAAAATAAAAATGGCATAAGCTTACATCTTTTAGAAGAACAATTTTTACATAGGGTTATACATGTTGGATTTTCGATTATAAATATTCATTAGAAAGATAAAAAGATTTCCTACATGATGATATTGTATTTATAATTTTTAGACATCAAATAAGTTAAATTATTAATGACACAATAATGATGCAATGTTTACCTCATTAATAAATCATTGAAATAAATAATATTATAATGATTAAAATATTATCTAAAACCTGTCCAATTATTATTGGTTGATGTTATTTAGAATATTAGTCATCTTATCTTCGACCTCAATGATTTTTGGACCATTATAAATCGAATATAATTATATTATAAAGTAATACTTTCACTCTTTCCTAAAGAGCCCCTCCTCTCCCTTATAAAAGGAGACCACTTCTACTCATTCCTCACACCTCTCAAGCCACTTGGCTCGTCCAAACTCTGCCCAACTAAGCTCCCCACATCCCTCTCCTCCTCCTTGAAGTTTTCCCTTAGGCAGAAAGCATTTCAACAAGTCCTTTGGTTCCAACCAAAGTGAGTTACCAAAATTAAAGGTAACGTTTTCTCTTAAATTATTTTCATTTATTTTGCTTCTTCAACCCCAAAATTTTTTTTATTTCCTTTATTTTGTAACAACACCAGTATCCTCAATATACTAGGATGTTTTTATAAGAAGGATTCAAACTACACATACACACAACTCCATCTAATGGATGATGAACACAATGTTTCTGTGGATGGCAAACTAACGCCTCACGAAACGATGATTGTTCAAATACATCTTACCGCCTCTCATGGTGGCCATTATGATGGCACTGTAATTAAATATGATATTAATGATATATATTTTATATATAAGATTCTGTAATTCCATTTTATTTCATACCATTATTCGTTTCATGTTGTATGTACATACGATAATTTCATTTGAGGAAGTGCGGACTACCGCCCCCTTAAAATGATATGACTCGTTCATACCACACATGGAACGTATAAAGGATTGTGTTAATGAACTTAAGTAACATATATAAAATATTATATTATACTGGAATAGTAATATACCTATGTATCATTTGGATTCGATTCTTTTAAAATAAAAATTAAATGGAAATAGCGTTCGTGCGTACGTACGGACTACCGTCTCCACGAACGCGATGAGATTCATTCTCCATCGTATCCATTCAAGTATAATTATAATTTAATGATTTAAAAATGATGTTTAAGGACTTGATATCATTCTGGATATGAATAAGATACAACAAACATGACTTATGTAACAAAACATATAAAGAAAATGAGTACGTTAACACCCGAAACGACGATAATACTAAGATATTATTATCAAATCAATATTAAAAGATCATATATGATATCATATTAATGTATATGATTCATGTATAATTTAGTAACAATTATTTCACTATTATACAGGAGGTTATCCTACCCCAACCAAGGAAAAGTACAAGGTAAGGGTTTACTTTACAACCTCTTCATTATCCAAGGTTGTTTATACGTAATAATCTACTGGGATCTCTTTATCATCCACATCCATGTTTCTTAAAAATGCATTTCAAAACATTTTTACTATTTACTAGAATATGAGTTAAAGTCATTTATACCCTTTCTGACTTTTATAAGTGGTTTATAAAGGAATCTTTCGGTCGTATTCAAAACAAGGTCCTTTTTAACCTTTTCGATAGAATTGAGGTAAGAATGTTTTTTTTAACTTATACGGCGGGTGCGGTTATTTTCCGCCGTTATAAAATCGTCGAAGCTTTCCATACAAGATTATAAGAATATTTTCAAAGAAAATGTTTTATTTTATATGGACCTTAAATGATTTCAAAATAAAAGGAGATACTTCTTTAAAAAGAATTTTGATTTCATCTATGTCAACATCCTTTGATGGATTTTAAGATTATTTTAAGTAGATTTATTGTGATACAAAACTTCTATATTGTATTGAAGGTTTTGTGATATGTTTGACTGTGGATGTGCTATTTTTATACCATTCATAGTTTATGGTGAAATTATTGACATTTCGTATGCTAGTTTTAATACGAATGTTTATGTTATGTTTAAACCTTTTCATATGGGAATGCATTGGACTTAATAAGTGACGGGTGGAGCCCGCTATAGCTCCTCGATGCATCGGTAGGTCTCATGAGAAAAACTAGTGTCTTGGCACAAGGCCTTGAGAAAATCTTATTTTTAGTCTTGGCACGAGGCCTTGGCTATGTGGTTATGATAGTCTGGCATTATGCATTCCAACATTATGAAAGTGGTTATTGATATTGCATGTGATTATTCGATTAGTAGAATATCCATGTGAATAAGTAAATGGCATTATTTCATTTTACTTTTTCCATACTATGTTGAAGTTCAATTTTAAAAGGCTTTTGTTTTAGTAATTCATTGCCTTAAATGTTTATGATTATTTTGAATGTTCCGCTATATTGTTATCCTTACTGGGCATTTGAGCTCACCCCTTTTCTATGTTTTATTTTTCCCAGGTAGTGAAGAAGTAAATTATGAATGACTTGCGGGGATATTATTAGGGGTTAATAGTGTGGATATGAAGACTTTGTTGTTGTAGTAGTTTTTCACTTTGAAATGTAATGTAAAACTTTATGATTATATCTAGTGTTTCCAAGGCTACTAAACCAATCGGTCTTTCGGGATTTGATCTTTCTTGTGATCATGCCAATGTTATGTAATAATGCACCGACTCTAGGTAGCTGGGGTCGGGGCGTTACAACAAATATATTAACATGATATTAAATAAAATGACAGATCATGACTATCATGAAAACCATGAAAATAATGTAAATTATTTTCATTGATGATTTATGCAATAAATTATTCTTACTCAATGTAAAAAAATGACATATACAATCATTTAATCTTCTATACATTCATTAATATAATATAATTTCAAATTTTGAGAACTGATTCCAATTTACCTGACCCTCCATAATTGTATACAAGAGAACCGATTATGGAAAACAATGAAATCAAACACTAATTGAACATAGAAATTGAATATTATAATTCATAAAAAGACCATAAATGATCTTAATAAAATTTTAATAAATCAAATAAGTGAATAATAGTTTCCTTAATTTGCAATTCGTTTATATATATTTTTATCCTTGACATTGAGTAGACGTGAAGAATGCATTCAGACATAGAGTGAGAGATTTCATAACTCTATTTTCATCAATTTGTTTATATGAATACATCATTGATTATATAATTCAAATATTATTTTTTGAATCCACAATTGATTTCATTTTGTTTTATTACCACTTCTACATTTTTTTAATATTCTAGATTTATATAAAATCACCCATTGATTTATTCTCACCTCAATGATATGAACATTATAAGGGGTTTCACATTTCCCTTTTACTTCATTGAGATATAGTCATTATTCACCTTGTATTCCATATGTGTGGTAATGTATAGTTACCCCATTTATTTATGATGATAATTTGTTTAATATTTCAACAAGTATCTATATTTCATGTATCATGGATATGAAAATTGTGTTAGATTTATACTATTTTAACATCTATAGTATATGTTGAATACTATTTAAACTGGGGAAATATTGGGGAATCTGTATTGTCAAGTCAATATAAGTATTTTGATAAGGGATTTATTTTGAATTAAATATTTTTTATGAATTATCTTTGTATTTATTGTTATGGGTGGCTACAGACATTATATAGTGCTTTGATGCATCGACATGTATAACGTGACAAAACATTTAACCAATCACATATGAATCCATGATAAATAAAAAAGGATTCTACCCACAAGATTATATTATATCTTGAATGTTCTTAATATTTGTAGTTAATGTTCCAAATACATTTAGTCCATCTATAAATCGACATATTCATTTAGTATTCATTTATTAATTTCCTTGAGATTTTAAATATAAAAAACATGTGGTTTCATTTTAATTCTATGTTTATTTATGGGATGTGAATTTAAATTATTTAGATTACTATAATAACTATTAATTATTGAATTTTCTACCTCTATGATTGATTCATTTAAATCGTACTTAGAATTTGAGATCACCCCTTTATTATTTTTTACTTACCTAGGATATGCAGATGAAATATTTGAATAAGTGTCAAAAAAAAAGTTTATTTTAAATTGTTATATTATATTCATAATAAACAATGAAATAATAAAACCATGTTTAGATCTAGTTATTCAAGACTTATTAAATGATCGATCCTTAGTGTTATTTTCTATTATAACTATTTCATTGTAATAAAATAACCACGGAAACTGGGCCACTGGGGTTGTGGTTGTTATAGCAGGTATCAGAGCTTGTTTAGTAGAAACCTTGGAAATGAGATGTTATATTAATATGTGAATTATAAAAATTCCTTATGGGGATTTTTTTAAATACTCATCACTGTTATGATAGAAATTATTGTGTTCCATTACTTGGTGATGGTTCCTAATAGATGAAAGGGAATCAATACCCATGGAAAAATGCAATGATTACCCCACTAAACAAGTCAAAACATTTAGTGTCGAAGATGAGAATATCATGACCATATTAGGAAAACATACTCAAGTTATGATGAATAACCATACTACACATATGTTTGATCATTTCATGTGAAAAAATATACCATATTTTTCTGGTACTACTAATCCAGTGGTAGTAGACTAGAGGATCAAGCCCAATGAAAAGATATTTATGGCATTAGGATGCAATGAAAATTAAACAACCGCATTGGAAGTATATTATATCATGGGATATATAGATCAATGGTGGACTCAAATATATAATATTAAGGAGGAAGAGGAAATAGAATATATGGAATGTAATTTTTTTAATGATCTATTCTATTATTAATACTTCCCTTATGAGAAACAAACTAAAATGAAGTGAAAATTCTCTAGCATAAAGAAAAAGGAAGAAAAGAGTGTTTCTATTTATGAAGGTGTGTACAAAATAATATACATGTATAATATAGATTATATATGTTATTCTGAAAAAAAACATTTATCATTTAATTTAAGGTCATAATGAATGTCTTTGAATGGAATTGGCTTCTCTGAAATTTTCACCTTATGATGAAATAATATTATGTTCCAATTAAATAGAGAAATATTTTTTTAAATCCTATATGTTCAAGGAATGTCTCAAGAATAAGTGGTCTTCTAATAACCATGGAATCGGTAAATCATAAAATAATAAGTGGGGGATGAAAAAATTTCTATTACAATAAAATTATAGATTGAATCGTTACAGGAAATGCATGAAAGGCATGTGAGTTTTTTATATGTGTGAAGAACAGGTTCATCGAGCTAATGCATTCAAGTGGAAGAAATAAATCAATGATGTTAGATGCTTAAAATGTAATGAATGGGGGATTCATTCAAATCAATATACTATGAATAAAGAGAATATCCCACATAAGAGACCAAAGGGATATATCTAAGCTTTTGTGATCTCTATTGTGGAAGTTGAAGTATTGAATGATGTGGTAGTATGTAAATTAACATTTTATTAAAATTTAGCCAATTAAATTTTTGAATCAGGATCATCAAAATATTTTTTATCTACCCAGTTTTTTTTGAAAAATACACATTTCTATTTTTATTTAATAAGGTATTTGTCATTAAAAACTCTTATGGGATGGAGCATTATAGAAATAATTTCCAGAAAGTCCCCATGGTGACACATATAAGTGATTTAGATTCTAAATTCATCCTCATACCTATGTTTGAAGATGATATAATCCTTGTTTTCACATGATTTTAAAATTTATTGTGAATATTTATTTCTAGAAGAATGAATTTATGATTTTTGAGGAAGACGTACAATACCTTATCATTATATAAAAAACATCATCATTTAATTCATACATACATCTATCCATAATAGTTCTAATAAATGAATTTATCTGGGAGGATGAAAAAGAAGCATCTAGGGATGCATAAAGTAATATTCAAATTAATTATGTGCCAATTTTATTTGAATAATTTTCTATATTTTTGAAGGAATTACCTGGACACAACCTAAATCATGGATTTGAGTTTATCAGTGATTTAATCCCTGATGCTATAATAATATTAAATTCTCCTTTTAGAATGGCCACTATAGTATTAATGGGGGCGATGAAAAAAAATAAGAGTTAAGTAAGAATGTATTTATTCTTCATAATATTTATCCATGGGGTTTCCCTTTTATCTTTGTTAAGAATATAGTTGGATCCTTGATGTTATCCATTGACTATAGAGAAATCAATTCTGTTATAATAAATAACATGTATCCTCAAACTCACATTGATTATTTATTTGATAAAATTCATAGAGATCAATATTTTATAAATATTGACTTTCATTATGGGTATCATAAATTGTTAGTAAATAAGTAATATGTTCTGAAAATTGACATTCAGATGAGCTATGAAAATTTCAAGTTTACAATAATTGCATTTTGGTTTACTAAATCACCCTCTATTTTCATGGATCCGATGAATAGTGTATACAAGGAATATCATCATCATTATTTTGTAGTATTATTTGAGGATATAATGGTGTCTTTGAAACGATATTAAAACAACGAGAATCAATTTTTTTTGAGACTCTCAAAAGGAAAGTGTTATATGGTAAATTTAGCAACAATGAATTCTTGAATAAATAATTATACTTTATTTTCCATATTATCAAAAATTATGGAGTCCTAATTGATTCTATAAATACAATCAAAATAAAATATTGTCCTACACCAATCAACCTACTTGAGTTAGAGAGTTTCATTGGTTTAGTAGGTTAATATCAATTTTTCATTCATAATTTTCCTAGATTGGGTTACCCATTAAAATAGATCACTGATAAAGGCGTTATGATTATATAGAAAACAAAATCTGAAGAATTTTTCGAATAATTGAAAAGTTGATTATTAAATTATCCTATATTTACTCTACCAATAGAAAATGATGGGTTTGTGATATACAATGATTCATCAAGTAATGGACCAGGTAGTGTTTTTATAATTAATTATAATGTTATTTCATAATCATCTGGTTATATTATGATTTATGAATTGAATTATCCAACTCATGATCTTGAGTTAACAGTCAAAATATTTTCATTAAAGATATGGAGACATGGTCTCTATGGAGAAATATGTAATATATACATGAATCGTGTGATTTTGAAATAAATATAGAAAGAAATCAACATGGTTTAATGATAATTGATTGAGTTAGTAAAATATTATTATATCTCAATACACCACTAACTAAGAAAACAATAAGGTATAAAATATATTAAATAGGAATTATCATGGAGTACTTACACAAATGTGGATTTGGAAATATCCTCTATTCATGGATTTAGGAAGGATGCACATTGGAATGATTACCGAAGTGGAAACATGACTCCTTTTTAAAGTTATTTCTAATATATATTTATGGGAGAAGATAAAAATTTCTAAAATAGATGATCAAAATATTCAAAATAAAATTACAGTTGTTAACGTTGGAAGATTGGAAGACTCTGTGTATGAGGATGGATTTCCAAAACCATGGAAATAGGTTTTGTGTTCTGTCAAAAATTGATCTAAAAGGGTTTTTTATAAGATATTCACATATCAAATTTATCTATGCATCCTAGTAGTATAAAACTGTATAGATATATGAATGAACATTTTTTGTGGGATAATATATAGTGGGAAATTATAGACTATGTTTCAATATTCCTAGTTTGTCTACATGTTATAGATAATAAAAAAAAAACCTGTTGGCGTCTTTAAACCACTACATATTATTATTTGGAAGTGGGATGACATTTAGATGAACTTATTCATAAGACTACCAAGGACACCTAGATGAAATTTTGGTATGTGGGTTAGTTTTTAATGTCTTAAAAAATCTGCACATTTTCTTCATAAAAGATAATATTTACATATTGAGTTCATAACAATTATCTATATTAACAATATTGTAAGAAATATCGGTGCACCTCTATCGAATACATCAGATTGATATCCTCATATTAAATTAAAATTATGGAAGAGTCTTCAGATGTCCTTGGGTAATGAGCTTCATTTGAGTACTGATTATCACCATTAATCTAACGGACAATAGGAAAGGAATATTCAAACATTTAAAGGCATGTTATAATCATGATCACTTGACTACCACATTATGTGGGATAAATGTTTAAATTTGGTAGATTTTTACAACAATAATAGTTTCCATTCATGAATTTATGCGGGCCATATAAATCATTACATGGATTTAGATGCCATACTAAAACATTATTTGATGAATTGGTGGGAGTAAACTTAAATGTGAAGAATAGTTTTAATAGAAAATAATAATGGTAATGATAGTTCTAGAAAATATTAAAGTATATAAATGTAGAAAAAAGAGTTATACTAAAAACTAAAGAAAATTATTTTTAATCTAAAGGTTAATATCATGTCTTTATGAATGAATCTCCATGGAAAAGTTTCATAAGGTTCGTTAAGAAATAGAAATTGAGCGCCATATTCAACAAAAAAGTAGACATTCTAGAATGAATGGGAACTATAGATTACAGTTTAGCATTGTCACCATGTCCCTTTAAATTCATTATGTGTACCACATATATTTATTAAATAAGTATATTATAAACTAAAATAATATACTCACCTGTAGTGAAATCGATCTAGAACACTATTTGTCTTATTATGAAGAGACTATGGAGATTAATGGCACAAGATAGAATGTATTAAGAAATCCAATGACATGACCAGTTAATGTTCTATAGAGAAACCATAACATGGAAGAAATAATGTGGAAACCTAAGGATAATATAATAAAGAACCAGAATCATATGTTTAAAAAGAAATATTCAGTAAATTTTTACAGGATAAAATTTCAGATGGATGGTGGAATATAACACCACATGATTTATTATATATATGTTCTTAAATAAATTCAATTTACTTGATAGCTTATGTTGAATGGAAAACAAATCTTAGAAGAACTGTGATATATTATTAAATATTAACATTACCATTAGAATAGTAATGTCGCCAATATGAATAGTTATGTAACCATTAAAATAATACCATCACGTAATAAATTATAAAGAAAAATTAGTTATATTATTTATGAAAATATAAAATATGTATATCATGAAATAAGTAAATAATTCATCTAAAAATGGTAAATTAAGTGTTGGTATATTTGTGAAAAGGAAATTTTTATTTACAATTTATTAATTTTTATAATGATTTAAATGTAAATTTATTTTCATTATATATAATAAAAAATTAATATTTTATTGTTTTATGATTATAATATAATTTTTTGAGACCTTAATTAATTTTTCAATGTGTCATAAAATTGGTAATAGTTTTAAAATCAGTATTTTTTTAATAAATGATTATTTTAATGAAAAATTTAATTTCTCATAATTTGGACATGATATTCAAGAAATGGAGTACCTTTGTATAATATAAGCATCTACAACTTGTTCGGGTGATTTTTTGTGATTTTTCTATAATTTTTAATTTTTTTGGTGAATTGTGAAATATGGTAATTTATAGTATTAACGTAACACAAGAATTATTGAGCCATGGATGAGATATCGGTGATTTAAGAACCATTATTTAGAAATCACATGAACTAGTTACTATAAATGGTTACAAGAATAATCACTAATGATAGTATTGATCTCAAATGATAGAAAAATGTGTAAAATAATATTAAAACACCATTCTCCTCCAACATAAATACATGTATAAAAAGTTGTAAAATATGTAATTAATGATTTTAATTTTATTATACGTGACAATAAGTAAATGTGAAGAACACTTTCAGACATATGTTATGGGATTTTTTACATAATTTTTAACCATTAGGTTATAAATCTACATTGTTGATTTTTTTATAGCTTGATTATGTGGGTAATCCACTATTTATTTCATTATATTTTTTCCCACATATACAATTGGTGGATATACATTTGTTACCAGTAGTAACCCCATTTATTAATTCTCTCCACAATGATATGATCCTAGTAAGGTGTCTCTCATCAAACATCACAATATGTTTGATATAGTGTGTAACACCGCATGTTTCCACGGTACACTTCTCTTTGAATAATACAGTAGTGTGTGTTGTACGCAACTTCGAGTTCTAACACACACCACAACCAATCAAACTAGCCGTTATGAATAGTAATACCCACTTTTGGGAATTTTATCAATTTTATCTTTCATAATGGACTTAATTTTTGGATTCAGAATATCCAAATCAGCTTCGGGTGAATTTGTCGTATTTTTCTGAAAACATTCAACTTTTTATGAATTTTGAAAAAACACTGAGTAATAGTTTAAAACCGAATTTTTATTTAAATAATTATTTGTTTTATTTAAATTTAATTATGGTCAAAATAGATACATAATACCTATATATGTTCAATGTAATTCATTGGAGTTAGTTTAGAATATTTTTTGATATATAAAATGTTTATGGAACGTTTCACCGTCTTTCACCCACCTCCAAGGAGAATTTGGAAATTCACATTAAACATAATTTTACTGCTTCTGTGAGTAGAATTTTAAAAATCCAAGAGACTTGGTTAATATCAAGGAGTAAAATGTGGTTCAATAAGATAAAAAAAAATTTTGGTGAATAATATCTTTTTACTTTTATTTACAACGGTTAAAAGTAAATAGGTTAATTAAGGGTAAAAATGATATTAATATTACCATAAAACATGTCCTAATTCTATTTTAAAGTTGTATCTTGACCAAAAACAACCTTAGGAATAAATTATTATCATTTAGGTACACTTGGATTAAATTAGGACTTTTATTATTATTGAATTCAAAGAAGAGTTAAAAGAGGTAAAATCAATGTTTAATAACTAAAACATTTTTAACATAGGTTAATACATAATATTAATTCGATTATAATTATTCATTAGGAAGATAAAAATATTTCCTACATAATGGTAGTTTATTGATAATTTTTATACATTAAATAATTTAATTCATTTATGACACAATGGGGATACAGTAATTACTGAATTAATTAAATATTAAAACAATTGATATTATAAATATAAAAATAAATGTAATTTGAGACTTTTTATGAATTAAACTAATTGTATAGGTAAATATGACATATTAAGATTGGTTATATAAATTTTTTTCGAAGTAATAATGCTATAATGAAATTATCAAAAATAAAATACCCAATAGTGTCAAAATTGACATAAAATAGCTTTTAAAACAAATATTATATTATTAATTGATATTATATTCCTAAAAATCTATTGTTCACCCAAATGACTTATATAATGATATTTGTATCATTAATGGACCACATGGGGGTTTCTTGTTGGTATATAGTATGTTTATTAACTATATAATATAAAAATACAAAGAGTCATGGTAAATGTCAAACTATTTAACTAAGAGTTAAATATATATGATAAGGTTAATATAGTGACCCAAAACTTTCTAAAATATATTGTTTGAAAGGATTTAGACCCATACCCAACTTAGACTTTAAATATTTGAATTTAGAGCCATTATAAACCGAATATGAATTTATTATAAAATAATATTTCTAGCTTTTCCAAAGTTTCCCCTCTCCCCTATTATAAAAGGGCACTCCAACTTCCCTCTAATTCACACCGTCAATGCATTTTTGCTCATCCAACCCTGCCCAAATATAATCTCAAATTTTATAAATTCAACCTATAGGCCTTATGTTGATCAAAAAGCCAACCTAAGGAGCCCTTTTGATCAAATCAAAAGGAAGAACCCGAAGAATATGTAATGTTTTCACCACCCTCTTTCAAGTTCCTTTCATCTTCAACTTTTTCTTTATTTGTTATTTACATTATAAAATAATATCTCCAGAATATTTTATATACTGTGATTTTATTATAAATATGGTACAACCATATTCAGTATTATATCCATCCTTTTTATTACATGTCACCATACGTGCGTACGTTCTGCATACCATCTCCACATCGTGGTGTAATTGTTATTCAATACATGATTATTCGGATGGGTATAAAAATGATTTTTAATTCATGTATATAATAAATATAACATGAGAATGATTCTGTATTTATGATATAAAATCCAATTATATATTATTTTAATATAAAAAAGCATTATATTGTCGCTCGTGTATACGTACGGATTACCGTCTCCACGAACGTGATGAGATTCATTCCCCATCGTATCCATTCAAGACTAAATTTCATTTGAAGATTAAAAGTAATTTTAGAGAAATTATATCATTATAGATATGAATAATATACATCCTATCCATAAAAAATATGGCTCACATAACAAATAATATAAAGGAAAATGAATCTGTTAACACCCGAAACAATGATAATACTATGATATTATTAACAAATCAATGTTAAAAGATCATATATGATATCATATTAATGTATATGATTCTTGTATAATTTAATAACAATTATTTCACCCTTATGAAAGAGAATAACATGCCCTTAACCATGGAAATGTACAAGGTAATGGTTTATTTCACAATCTCATCATTATCAGAGGTTATTTATATGTAATTGTCTAATGGGACCTCTTTATCATCAACATCTATGTTTCTTAAAAATGTATTTTAAATCATTCTTACTATTTTAAAATCTATGGGTTAAAGTCATTTATACCCTTACTGACTTTTTATAAGAATTTTATAAAGGAATATTTCTGTCATTTTCCAAACAAGGTCATTTTTATCCTTTTCGACAGAATTAAGGTATGAATGTCTTTTTTTAACTTATATGGTGGGTGCAGCTATTTTACGCCATTATAAAATCGTAGATGCTTCTATTACAATATTATAGGAATATTTTCAAAGTAAATATTTTTATTTTATAGTTATGTGACTTTTAAATGATTTCGAAAAAGATATATTTCTCTAAAATATTTTTTGATTTAATCTATGTCAACATCTTTTTATGGATTGTAATCTTATTTAACGTTAATTTATTATGATACAAAACTTCCATATTGTATTGATGGTTTTGTGATATTTTTGAATTTGGATGTTTTATTTTTATACCCTTCATTATTTATGGATTTGTATTTTTCTTTTCGTATGTTATTTTTAATAAAAATTATTATGTTATGTTTAAACTTGTTCATATGAGGAATGCATTAGACTTTATAAGTGACGGGTGGAGCCCTCTATAGCTCCTCGATGCATCGGTAGGTCTCATAAGACAAACTAGTGTCTTGGCATGAGGCCTTGACAAAATCTTATTTTTAGTCTTGGAAAAATCCTTTGACTATGTGGTTATGATAGTCTGGCATTATGCATTCCGTCATTATGAACGTGGTTATTGATATTGCATGTGATTATTCGACTAGTAGAATATCCGTGTGAATAAATAAATGGAATTATTTCATTTTATTTCTGCCATATTATGATGAAGTTAAATTTTAAAAGGATTTTGTTTTAGTTATACATTGTCATAAATGTTTATGCTTATTTATTAATGTTTCCACTATATTGTTATCTTTACTGGGCATTTGAGCTCACCCCTTTCTATTTTTTATTTTTCCTAGGATGTGAAAAAGTATTTTATGAATGACTTATAGGGATAGTATGAGGGGATGTGAGTGTGGAGTATGGAGACTATGTTGTTGTAGTTTTTATTTTATGATGTAATATAAACATTATGAATGTATCTAGTGATTCCAAGTTTAATAAACTAATCGGTCATCCGAGACTTGATCTTTTGTGATCATGCCAATGTTATGTAATAATTCACCAACTCTGGGTAACTAGGGTTGTTAAATTACAGTTGGTATCAGAGGAAGTTTAATAGAAACCACGAGAGATTGACTTTTATAAACTCTGATTAGAGCACCTAGACTAAATATGTACTTTGATGATTAGTATAGAAGAACTTCTTATAATTTTGGTGTTGTATAGATTTTGTAAGTTTTCTGAGAAATACATCAATGTTTGGATATGAGTAGGTAGAGGAAGCTCTGGCACAGATGTACCTAGGGGTAAAACCCGAAAACACCGCTTTGAGCTAGACTCAAATGGGAACTAGTGCATGACAACAGGCCTTGTTGCACTCTTGGTTACAACACTCCTAGGGGATATGCTTAGGATAATTATCATTTTCATTAAAAACCATTATGAAGGGTTTATGCGTATATACTTCCTCAAAGAAAACATTTTTTTTATGATTATGGATTATATACATAAGCTATTCAATTTATGTTAAGTGTTTTACAAGTTTGGATTTATGTATTGCAATTCATAAACTAATCTAGTGTAGTCCACTATTTATAAATGGTTCCTAGTGGAAGAAATGGAAATCATATCAATGCACACACTCCATTTAGGTATTTCCCTCCTACTCAAGATAATTATAGTGGAGCTGGTGATGTAACTGGAGCTGATCAGCTAATCACCATACTAGGACAACTCACTCAGGTTATGAATAATATCCTTACATGTATGGAGCACCCTGATCCGCAGCATGGAAGATCAATGCTAAGTTGCTTCATGAGGAAACAACCAACAACATTCAATGGGAGTGAAAATCCATTGGTAGCGGAGCAATGGATAAGTTCTTTAGAGAAAATATTCCATGCCTTCGGGTGTAGCGAAAGGGAAAATGTTATCATGGCAGTTTACCACCACACTGAAGATGATGACCAATGGTGGTCATCTATTTAGAACAAAAGTAAGATGATGAAGTATCAAATATGTAATATAGGGATTTCAATGAGCTTTTCATAGAAAAATACTTTCCTCGTGACCATCGAGCAGATATGGAAAGGCAATTTCTGAGTCTGAGACAAAAGGAGGATGGGAATTTCACAAAGTATGAGGCTTACATTACAAGGTTATCAAGGTGTGCTGGAGATTATATACGTAACCCAAGAAGTAGGATTGATCGTTTCTTTGATGGGTTAAAACCTTTTCTTCTTCAAGCATTAGAGTCACAATCCTTCTCGTCATATGAAGATATCGTCTCATGTGCTATCAAGATAGAAACAGAATTCTCTAAGTTTTACGACTTTAAAGAAAAGCAATAGAAGAAGAGATCTGATTATCACTCTATAAATGGAAATAAAAGGAATATGGGAAAAGTTGAATATCCATCCTATAGTAAATGTGAGAATAAACACCTCGATACTTGCTTGAAAGGAATGAGAGTCGGTTACAAGTGTGGGGAAAAAGACCACCGAGATCGTTATTGTAATGGGAGAAAGAATATACTGATGTTCAATGCTACAACATCAGGGAGATGGGACAATATGAAAATGAATGTCCTATGAGACAGGGTAACTTACCTCAGAAAAGGACAATGGATAAAGGCCAAGCTTATGTTACCACTACGGCTGAGGTAGAAGCTCTGAAAGACGTGGTGGTAGGTAAGTTAATGGTTTCCTCAAGTTTATCAAATGCATTTATTGATTCTGGATCATCACATTATTTCATATCTTCCCAGTTTTCTTGGAAAATTAGATATTTAAAATTTTATTTAACAAGGGAGTTGTCAGTTAAAACTCCAAAGTGAAGAATCATTGCAACAATGTTTTGTGAATCAATCCCCATTGGAGCACATAAATGTTTTTTATCTGTGGATCTCATATCCATACCTATGATTGAGTTTTATATAATCCTCAGTATGGATTAACTACTAGAAATGTAGGCTATCCCAAAGCTTCTTTACCAATGGTTTTCTTAAACCGTTTGTATAGAAGGGCCAGGACACCCTTTCCCAACGGTTTTTAAAAACCGTTGGCTTAGGGGTGTCCATGGTACCCTTTCCCAATGGTATTTAAGAACCATTGGTAAATTTTTTCCCCAAATTCAGTCATCCGCTGATCTCCCCCATTCACGACATAACCCTAAATCTCTATAGCACTCGCCACCTATCGCGACTTCCCCCATCCGAACCGGGGAAACTCCATTGGAATCATTTTAAATTAGCTATTTTCTTCTTTATACACATAAAATATTTAAGTTCTACCTTGTTTTTATTTTTATTTATCTAATATTTTAGTTTTATGTTTCGATTTTGATGTCTATATCGTTTTTATGTGTTTTGATTTAATTCAGACCTTCTCCATTCCAATCCATTTAATTAATTAAATCTTTAACCCTCCATCGAAGAAGAAACATCTCAAATTCATTACGGTTGGATTCTAGATTTTCTAAGTTTGTGTTTTTATGATTTTTCTTCATCTTGAAATTAATTATTACATGGAAATTTATTTATATGTGTTTATTAATTTTTAATAATGTTTCTATGAATGTTTTCCTTAATATCCCTTGACAAAAGTGTTTTATTAAAATGATAATTTTTTAATAACGCTTGTGTAATGTAATTTGTTATAGTACACTTGTTATGTGACTATGTTTGGTATTTAGTAACACATGAGATAACTGTTGTGTGATAATGTGTTTTGAAAGAGATTCCATGGTTGGTTCAATATTATATTTACATTTTGAGCATATTAATGAGTTGTTTTAAAGATATTTTGAGATATTTACCTTATGTTTATTGGTGAAAACTGGGATCATTATAGGCGGTTCATGATTAAGACATATAATTACTACTAAACATGTGGATAAACCATGCATAGTAATGAATTCTGGAAATGTATGATGTTTTTAGTCCTTTTTTATTTGGAGTTTCTTTTGATGCTGATGTTTCTTATTGATGCCTATGATGGCAATTTGTTTTTGTTTATAAATTGGCAGAGACTCCCCCACCACGCATAGTGTATGCATCCTATACCCTTGTTTATTCATTCTATTTACACATCCTATGAAACCTCTACCATCATTTAATCAGTGAACTGAAGTCATTAATTCAATCCATCATTCTCACTAGCATGTAAGAAATTGAATGATATAAACCCATCCTCACACGATTTCTTACTTTAGATAATGTCCAACATATGGAATCTGAGCTTTTGAATTCATCAGTTAACCGGATCATTTATTTCATTTCCCCCAAGATTATTGTACTAATATAACCTTAGGGTCAATTAAATATGGTTCTCGTTTTGCGTTTTAGATTGTGTGTCCTTCTTGGCCAA
The DNA here is from genome assembly GCA_963277665.1 of Viscum album. NCBI lineage: Eukaryota > Viridiplantae > Streptophyta > Magnoliopsida > Santalales > Viscaceae > Viscum > Viscum album. The sequence continues at coordinate 5,409,494 of OY728136.1, forward strand.
TACTGACTTTTATGTGGGTGGGGTGCTTTTCACTAGCCTTGCTGGCTTGTGTAGACATCCATAAAAATGTTAGGTAAGATACAAGTTTAATTCATTAATGTTGTTATCATTGACATACATTATTATTAATCTCAAATTTAAAAATAAATGTTTTTGTCTATACTTAATGAAAATATATCTTTTTACAATCCTTGAACAACCTATTAGTGTAGAAGTCTAAAATTTATTCACCCATGGGGTGCGCTTGAATTGGGGAAGTAATTGGGTAATGAAAGGTATGTCCATAGAGGTTCCAATAATGAGTTATTGAACATGAGTGAATGATTTGGGATGCCTATAACACATAATGGGACCTGAGGCATATGCCTCTCATAGACCTAATGAAAATGAATATAAATAAATATTAATTTAATTTATGAGTACTTGTTTATTAAATTATTTTAATAGTTCACTACATCGACTAGAAACTTATTCATTTATCATTTACTTAAATGTATTTTCTATTAAAGTTCAATCCTATTGAATTTTTTATGACAAAATGACTTATATAAATTCTTTTTACAGAATGGACAGAAGTTGGATGTATGAAACTGATCGGATCTCAAGCGATTTTCAAAACAATTTGGAGAGATTTATATATTTTTCATTTCACAATGCTTCAGATTATGGTCGCATACACGAACCATGTTCCAATTGTGTTGGTAGACCTTGGTTGAGCAGTGAAGTAGTCAACTACCACATAACCAAAAATGGTTTTCAAGAAAACTACTTTGTGTGGAATCACAATGGGGAGAAAATGAAATCTCAAATTAGGGATAATCTAAATTAAAGAACCGGAATAGAGAATTTGTTAGATGATAGGTTTCCGTTTATTCTTCATCATGAAAGAGAAAGGATTTCGACTCAAGATGACTTCGATATGAGGACAGCTGATGCATCTTGTGAAAATGATGATATTAATAGGGTGAAAAATTTGACTGATGCAACCACGTATTCAGTATATCGACAATGCGATAAAATGAAAAAGTTGGAATTTTTAATCCGATTGTTTCATGGGAAAATATGTATGGGATTTCTAATACAACAATCTATTACATTCTTACCCTCTTGAAGGATTTACTTCCAAACGATGTAGATATTCCCTCAAACCACTATATGCCATGGATGTTAGTTGAGGAACATGGATTTTCAAGAAACAAAATTCCTGCAAGCCCGAAAGATTACAGTTTATTCTGGGAGGAAACCGCTGAACAAAATGATTGTATAAAATGAGGCACATCCCGCTATAAGTCAAAATCTGATGGAACACCATCCCGCGATCCAAAGAAAGTAATGTGGCACTTTCCATTGATCCTCAGACTCCAGAATATTTTTATATCTGATAATATATAAATAAAATTGAGGTGGAATGATACCGAGATAATAAAGACTAATAATGGGTTGGTTCATCCTGAAGATGGATTTGCATGACAGAAATTTGATGCTCGACATCCTGATTTTTCAGCTAACATGCGTAATGTGAGGTTGGGTCTTTCATGTGACGGTTTTAATTCGTTTGTGTACATGCTTCCTTTACACAGCACATAGCTAGTTTTTATAAACATTTATACTCTTCCCCCATGGTTGTGTATGAAAAAACATTTCACATTCATGAGTATACTCATATCTGGTCCTTCTGATCCCGACATTGATATTGATGTATACATGCATCCTTTAATAAAAGAGTTGAAAATTCTTTGGGATGTGGGTGTGTGCACATATGATGCATGTTTGAAAGAAATATTTCAGATGCGTGTTGTGCTTATGTGGACGATCAATGATTTTCAGGATTATGCAATGATGTCTATATGGAGCATGAAGGGAAAACTATCATGCCCAGTTTGTATGAAGAATACAAGATCCAGAAGACTGAAACATCGTTGTAGTTTCAGTTTTATGGGACATCGACAATTCTTGCCAAATGATCATCCATATAGAATTAATCATTGAATATTTGATAATACCATAGAGATCAATTATCCACCTTAGCATATGACTGGAATTGATGTGCTTAATGAATTGAAAGATTTTATTTTTTCATTCAAGAAGGGTAAAAAATGAAATAAGGAATGAGAAAGAATGTTTCCACTAAAACCTGTTACCATTGGAGTAAGAGGAGTATCTTTGTTTATTTTCATTATTGTCCAACCAATTTGTTATGTCATTGATTAGATGTAATGAATATTAAAAATAATATATGTTAAATGTAGCTTTCAGTTCTTCTAAATGTCAAGGGTAAGATAAAATATGATTTATGATCTCGGCGTGACTTGGTGGATTGGGGAATCAGTCCAAAATTGCATCCTTTGCGTATCAGTGAAAATAAATGGAAACATCCATGTTCTTCTTATGTGATGACACCTATGAAAAAAACATTTTCTGGAAGTATTATAAACTATTAGAGTTCCCAATGGATATTCAAGAAACATATCTAAACAGGTCAACCGAAGAGAGATGAAGCTAAAATATTTGAAGACTCATGATTATCACGTTCTACTACATGAGTTGCTTCCAATATCATCTGTCATATTTTGTCCAATAATGTAAGGGTGAATGTTATTCAGTTGTTCCATTTGTTTAGAGATCTTTGTGCTAATAATTTGTCCATGTTTTTCTTGCAGAAAATGTTGACAGATGCCCCATTAATTTTGTGTGAGTTGGAGATAAATATTTCCTCCATCATTTTTCACATGTATGCTTCATCTGACTATCCATATTCCTGCTGAAATACTTCTCAGAAGACCTTTTTCTTTTAATTGGATGTATACAACTGAAAAAAATATGTACACATTAATGTATTATGTTAGAAACATGAATCATCTCAAAGGTTCTATCGTGAACGGTTACTTGGATCAAGAATGTATGGATTTCATCTCAATGTATTGGTCTTGACTTACTATAAGAATGAACAGACCAATGAGAAATTAAAAAGAACAGTATGATCAAATTGAACCCAGTCTTCCATTTCTTCCTCAATCATGAGGAATTTCTGGATCATATACATTGAAGACATTAAGCCACGAAGAGCGGGAGATGGCACATCACAGAGTTTTGTTCAAAAATGATATGTTAGATGACTATATCAGGTAACTAAATTGAATATGTATATCTTACATATATATCTATTAAACTATTCATATTTTTTATATACATGGAACATAAATAAATGGTAAATAAGAAGCATCGTTCATTATCTTTGAGAAGGAGAGATACTTTGAATAGCAAAGAGTTTTCTTCTTGGTTAAAATTGAAGGTAATAATATTACAATTTAAAATAATTATATCAATATTTAATTATGTTTAATAGTCCTTTATATTGCAGGTATTGAGTTTGTCTGCTAACTCTATCTCTGAGAAAATAAGAGCTTTGGATTTTTGTCCTAATACCATGGTTCATGACTGTATATCAATTGTTATCAATGGGTACAAATTTATTGCCACTAAATTAGAAAACAACATGAGAACAAAACATGATGGTGTTATGGTTAATTCAACAACATATTGTTATGCTAGTGCATCAGATAGTAGACTGAGATTTGATAATGTGGGTTATAATGGAGTCGTGGAGAAAATAATAATATTGTATTATTACTCTCATGGATGCGTCACAATGATGAAATTCCATTGGTTTGATTTGATGACGAGACCTGGAACATTTATTGATGATTGTGTATTTCAAGTAATTAATATGACTCACAATTTTGCTAACGAAGAACCATATGTGTTGGCATCAATGTCCAAACACGTTTTTTATGTCAAAGACCAACGTCAACCTGAATTTGGTGTCATAGTAGAAGTAATTCAAAGACATATTTTTGATGATAGAGGTGATGGAATTGACACTATCACTAGTTCCATTGGAATTAATCTATTTATTTCTTTTTACGACTCCAATAGCTCTATTTTCAGATTTTATCTTGAACTTGAAGTTGTGGTTGAAAATATATAGAATCATTCATCCTTGTTCTCAATTATTTTGGATTACCTTGAGTTGGGTTGTTATGGTTGGTAACATTCAAATTGATTTAGTATTGATCACAAATATATTTTAGCTGACTTGACTGTTATGTGAATTTTCAATTTTTATAGGTTGCTGTTTTATTTGAATTGCATTTTCTAATTTGGAATTGAATTGTATTCAAACCTAGTAAAACAATATTTCTGACATGGTTAACATTACAACATGTATGATTTATTAAATCCATTCAAGCTCTTCTAAAACAATTGATAGATAAATTACCAATGAATCCCCATATTCCCTCATATATTTAGTTTTTTGTGTTACCCGTTAGTTTCTTTTTTCTAATTAATTACATATTTGTTTTCAAAAAAAAAATGCAGCCAATTGAAGTGTGACGAAGTGAAAAAATGATGGAGAACAATCGTCAAATATCGGAGATGGGCGTTCCACCTTTAGTTCCTACAGTGAGTACTTTATTTGAACTATATATTTAAATAATATATAATGTCAGGTGATTAATGTTTTTTGTAAAAAAAATTGTAGGATCCACCTATATGTCGGTAGTTATTCGACGAGGAGCCTTGCACTGGTCCTAGTACTTAGGCCGGTGGTATGAGGAGGGTTCATACCAGAGGTGGATGAGCAGCTTCACGTACCCGACAAGACCCTACCCCTCCCAATGACATTTCATCCATCCCACATTCTAATCCTGGTGTGTCATTAGGGACACACGAGATATTTAGGCCTCCCATTTTTTCGCCACATTTTTCATCTTTTGGCCCATCTTTTTCATATCCAATGATGATTCCCACTCCCCAGTCAGAATCCTGTCATACAGGTGTCCCACCTTCTTTTAATTCTACTTCTATCTCTCTGAGCTTCTATATTCCATCGTCTTCAACTCTTATTCCACCACAGGGTGTTCCATCAGTTTCTATGGATCCAGCAGCACTCAGCGATCAGACTGGAACAAGTATATTTATAGAACCCTAAAAAAATTTTATATAAATATTTATTTTAATTATAACATGTTTTGATAAAATATTTGTTTTTAATTCATGATAGATACATCTACTGACAGGAGGCGAGGGAGGGGGCATACACATATGCGTGTGCTGTGGAACCACCACACACAGGTTATGGTGGATTATAATGAAGACAACCAAATGGCTAAGAAAACAGGGAAACAATGTCAGAGTTTTTTGGCGACGCTTGACAAATACTCCGACATCATTCTCGTCATCCCACTATCGTGGAGACATTTTCCACATGAGGTCAAGGATAGAGCTTGAGAATAGATATGGGTACAAAATCTTTGATATTTAATTCCATGGATTATTTTTTTATTTATATTAATTAATATTTTGATGTCAGCTTCGATTTAATTTTCCTTATGGTGAGGGTGCATGACCAAAACGTCTAAAGGATTTAGGTGATATTTGGATAGCCTAAAAGCATGATTTGTATATTGGATGGCATGCTAGAGTTGTCAATGAGTTAGAGGTGGTACCAGTCGTGGATGATTGTCCTATAGTGCAGTCTCGTCAGATGATTACTCATTAGACGACTACCTAGTTTAAGGAATTAATTACATTTGAGATATTTAAAAAATAACTTTCTTGTTTTTCATTAATATTATCCATTTCAGTATAGAATATTATTTATGAATCATCTGGAAAAAACAAAAATAAACCTTGATTCAAAAAAATACCTCCACACACTAGGACGTACTACAATACCAGATCATGAGAGGAAACATGTATGACAATTGTTTATTAGTTTTCTTTACGACTTAAACTATATTTTGTTTCCTAAATTATTTAATCATTTTCTAATGTTTTCATATAACTTTAGTTTTCAATTTCATTGTAGAGGAAAATATAGAATATTGAAGGACGTGTGCCTCAAGAAAAATTGTTTTGCTCGAGTAGACAGAAAAAGGATGGAAGTGAAGTCAATGAAGCGAATCAGCAGAAAATTGTAAGTTTTAATATGTTGATGTCATATTTTAATATCTATTTTATAACATAATAATATATTAATATTTGTAACAGGCTTCTTTAGAGGCCCTCAATTCCCAGGAACCATAAAATTTTGTGACAAATGATCACTTAAATCAGGTGTTGGCGGAAGAGCATCCTTTCAGAGTACGTTTCCATCCTAGGATAGCCCCGAAGAGGTATTGTCCCTACTCAGGTATGAGTTGTAGTGCCACCGGGCTACAGCAAGTTAGGGCACTAGCAGAGCAGGCTGAAAAAAGGGACATAGATACGGAAAAATAGTCTGCTAGGGAAAATAGTGCATTTATGAAATTTATTGAAGTTCTACGTCCAACACTTCCACTAGAGGCCAAACCAGCTTTTGATGAATATATGTTGTCGATATGTTCTATATATGGTGCACCAGGTGGATGTTCTAGTGGTCTTCAAGACGATCTCTAGCCTGAAGATGATTATAGCAAGGAGTCTGATGCAGAAGAGGGGGGAGAAGAGGAGGGCGAGGTGGATGACACGGGCGAGGATGAGGGCGCTGAGGAGGGTGAGGATGATGATGGGGATGAGGACGAGGGTAATGATGATGGTGATGATGGTGATGGTGATGTGGGTCAAATTGATCAATTAAATTTTTGACTAATATTACTGAGATATAATGTTTAATCTATTCTAGTTGTTGGTTTTATCTAGACCCGTAGTATAGTATTGGAGTTGAGTTATTTTTATATATTGTCCTTTTCATGGATGTTGTTGTCTTTTAGTGGTTACGGTGTATCATGAGAATGTTTATAGAGTTTTCTGTGTTTGGGAACTCCCTTGATTGGCCCCCTCCTTCATGGACCCTGGAAAACCCCCCACCATCCTTCTTGGACCTTGAACAAACCCCCGGACAGCCCCTCAGACAGCCCCCCGGACAGCCCCACTACCATCCCACTTGGTCCCCGGACAGCCCCCCGGACAGCCCCTAGACAGCCCCAGGACAGCCCCCCCCCCCCACCCTCCTTCCTGGACCCCGTACAGCCCCCCCCCCCCCCCCCCCCTTCCTCCTTGGACCCCGTACATCCCCCAGAACACCCCCTGGATAGCCCCTTGCACAACCCCACACCCTCATCCTTGATCCCCAAACAACCCACAGGGTAGCCCTCGGATAGCCCCCTCGGACAGCCCCCCACCCTCCTCCCTGGACCCCAGACAACCCCTCGGACCGTCCCCCGGACAACCCCCCACCCTCCTGCTTGGACCCCGGAAAACCCCCCGAACACCCCCAGGGCAGCTCCTCGGACAGCCCCTCCCCCCCACCCTCCTCCTTGGTCCCCGGACAGCCCCCCGGACACCCCCCCAGACACCCCCCCCCCCCGAACATCCCCTCACCCTCCTCCCTGGATCCCCAGACATCCCCCCACCCTCGTTGATTTCACATTCCTTTTTTATTTCTCTGATCATGCAATGTTATTCAGGATTATTCCATTTTTGTATGTCTTGAATTATATAAATGTCTTGGTAATCTTATTAGCTCATGCTCATCAAATTCATGTGATTATATACATTAATTTGAATAAAAAGTATTGTTGTACATTCCCCATGATATGTGAATTATGACTTGTTTGATTTGGTTTACTTTTCAATTGTTAGGATAAGACATGAGTTACATGTTAAGGACTCATGGACAGACTCGTCATGCTCAGGGAATTTAGACTTAAAATTCCAAGATGTATGATTTGGTTTCTAGGATAGGGCTACTAGGATGGTTTCTATTAATAATTTTTGACATGTACGAGTCAACCCCTCCTCAATCTAAGGCCTAGTGTGGCCGACACCACTCAAAGTGTCCCGAGATTATTTGAAATGGACAACATTTTAAGTGAAAACAACAAACCGTATACGGAAAACCAAAAAAATGGATTCTGATTATGATGATAAATTAGCACAACGATCCATGGGTTATATGTGATGTGTTCAAGTCAACCACGCCTCAATCTGAGGCTTGGTGTGGTCGGAACCACTCAAAGTGTCTCACTTTTGTTTGAAATGGATACCATTTTAAGTGAAAACTACAACAGACATACGAAAAACTGACCAAACGAATTCTGATTGTGTTGATACTTTTGTACAATGACCATTGGGTCATTTGTGATGTTTACAAGTCAACCTCATCTAAATCCAAGGTACGGTGTGGCCAGTAACACTCTAACCGTGTCTCTTTTTTTAAATGGATGAGATTTTAAGTGAAAAGAACAACTGACAAACGGAAAACCAACCAAACGCATTCGGATTCTGTTGATACTGTATCAAATCGATCCATGGGTCATATGTGACATGTACGAGTCAACCCCAACTCAATATGAGGCGCGGTCTGGCAGGAACCATTCGAAGTGGCTCACTTTTGTTTGAAATGGTTAACATTTTAAGTGAAAGGTACAACTAACATACAGAAAACTGACCAAATGCATTTGGATTGTGTTGATACTTTAGGAAAATGATCTTTTGGTCAATTATGACGTGTAAAAGTCAACCCTTCCTCAATCCGAGGTGCATTGTGGCTGGTACCACTCAAAGTGTCTCAGGTTTATTTGAAATGGACAAAATTTTAAGTGAAAATAAAAATTAGAATACAGAAAACCAAACCAACACATTTGGATTGTGTTGATACTCAAGAAAAATGATCCATTGGTCATATGTGACGTGTAAAATTCAACTACACCTCAATCCGAGGTATGGTGTTTCTGGCACCACTCAATGTGTATTTATTTTGTTTAAAATGGACATCATTTTAAGTGCAAACAACAACTGACATATGAAAAAATGACCAATGCATTCGGAATGAGTTAATGCTTTAGGAAAATGCACCATGATTCATTTGTGAAGTTTACGAGTCAACCCCATATCAATCAAAGATGTGGTGTGTCCAACACCACTCAATGTGTTTATCTTTAGTTTAATATGGACTTCCTGTTAAGTGAAAACAGAATCTCACATACGGAAAACTGACCTAACGCATTTGGAATCTATTGAAACATTAGGACAACAATCCATTGGTCATATTTGATGTGTACGAGTCAATTTCACTTCAATCCGAGTGGTAGTGTGGCCGAAACCACCCAAAGTTTCTCTTATGTTTAAAATGGACAACATTTTAAGTACATAAGGAAAACCGACCAAACTGATTCTGATTATGTTGTTACTTTATCACAACGATCCATGGGTAATATGTGACATGTAAGATTCAACATTTCATCAATCCGAGGAACGGTGTGGCTGGCACCACTCAAAGTGTCTCTCTATTGTTTAAAATAGACTTAATTTTAATTGAAAACAATCTCTGACATACGGAAAACTGACCAAATGCATTCAAAATGTGTTGTTTCTTTAGGAAAACGGTCCATGAGTCATATGTGATATGTACGAGTAAACCCCACCTCAATATGAGACCCAGTGTGGCCGACACCACTAAAAGTGTATCTTTTGTTTCAGAAGGACATTATTTTAAGTGAAAACAACAACTAACATAAGGAAAACTGACCAAACACATTCATATTCCATTTAAACTTTAGGGAAACGATCCATGAGTCATATATGATGTGTATGAGTCAACCCAGCCTCAATCCAAGGCACGGTGTAGCCGGAACCACTTGAACTCTCTCTCTATAGTTTAAAATGGATAACATTTTAAGTGAAAACAACAACTGCCATATGGAAAACCGACCAAACGCATTTAGATTCTGTTGAATCATTAGGAAAAAGTTATGTGAGTCATTTTTTGACGTGTACAAGTCAACCCAGCCTCAATTCGAGGCCCGGTGTGGCCAACACCACCCAATGTGTCTCAAGATTATTTGAAATGGACAACATTTTATGTGAAAACAACAACTGATATACAGAAAACTGGCCAAATGCAGTCATAATATGTTGAAACATTAGGACTATGATCCATGGGTCATATGTGACATGTACGTATCAACCTAGCCTCAATTCAAGGCGTATAGTGTCCAACACCACTCAAAGTGTCTCTCAATAGTTTAAAATGGACTTCAATATAATTGAAAACAACAAATTACATATGGTAAACTGACCAAACACATTCGGATTCTGTTGAAACATTATAACAACGATCTATGGGTCATATGTGACGTGTACGAGTCAACCGCGCCTCAATCCAAGTCGCAGTGGGGCTGGGATCACTCTTTTTGTCTCCCTTTTGTTTAAAATGGACAACATTTTAAGTACATAAGGAAAACCGACCAAACGAATTTTGATTTTTTTGATACTTTTGAAAAAATATCCATGGGTTATATGTGATGTGTACGAGTCAACCCCGCCTCAATCCGAGGTGTGGTGTGGCTGGCACCATTCATAGTGTCCCTCTTTTATTGAAAATGGACATCATTTTAATTGAAAACAACAACTGACATATGAAAAACTGACCAAACACATTCAAAATGTGTTGATGCTTTAGTAAAATGATCCATGTGTCATATGTGACATGTAAGAGTCAACCCCAACTTAATCCGAGGAGCGGTGTGGCCGCCACCACTCTATGTGTCTCTCTTTTGTTTCAAAATGATACAATTTTAAGTAAAAATATCAACTGGCATACGGAAAACCGACTGAATGCATTTGGAATGTGTTGATACTTTAGGAAAATGATCCATTAGACATTTGAGACATGTATGAGTCAACCCCATCATAATCTGAGTCACGGTGTGGCCAATACCACTCTAACTGTGACTATTGTTTTAAATGGAAAGGATTATAAGGGAAAAGAAAAATTGGCGTATGGAAAACCGACCAAACGCATTTGGATTCTATTGATAATTTATCACAATGATCCATGGGTCATATGTGACATGTATGAGAAATCGTAGGCTCAATACGAGTTGCAGTGTGTCTGGGATCACTCTAAGTGTCTCTCTTTTGTTTAAAATGGAAAAAATTTTAAGTACATACGGAAAACTAACCAAACGCATTTGGATTCCATTAAAACTTAAGTATAACGATCCATGGGTCATATGTGACATGTAAGAGTCAACCTCTCCTTAATCTGAGGCACAGTGTGGCTGACACCACTCAAAGTGTCTCTATTTTTTTAAAATGGGCTTCATTTTATGTGAAAACAACAACTAGAATATGAAAAACCGACCAAACAGATTCTGATTTTGTTAATACTTTAGAATAACGATCCATGGTTCATATGTGACGTGTATGATCAACCCCACCACAATATAAGGCGTGGTGTGGCCGAAACCATTCATAGTGTATCCCTTTTGTTTAAAATGAACATCATTTTAAGTGAAAACAACAACTGACATACGAATAACTGACCGAACTAATTATAAATGTGTTCATGCATTATGAAATCGATCCATGGGTGTACGAGTCAACCTTGCTCAATCCGTGCCACGTTGTGGCCATGATCACTCTAACTGTCTCTCTTTTGTTTAAAATGGACAACTTTTGAAGTATATACAGAAAATTGACCAAACAGATTTTTATTGTGTTGATACATTAGAACAATGATCCATGGGTCATATGTGATGTTTATGAATCAACCCTTCCATAATCTAAGGCACGTTGTGTCCAGTACCACTCATAGTGTCTCTCTTTTGTTTCAAAAGGACATCATTTTAAGTGAAAACATCAATTGGCATTTGGAAAACCGAAAAAATGCATTATGATTGTGTTGATACATTAGGAAAATGATCCATGGGCCATTTGAGACGTGTACGAGTCAACCCCATCTAAATACGAGGCGCGGTTTGGCCGGTACTACTCTAACTGTGTCTCTTTTGTTTGAAATGAACCGGGTTATAAGTGAAAAGAAAAACTGGCATACAGAAAACTGACCAAACTCATTAAGATTCTATTCATAATTTATCACAACGATCCATGGGTCATATGTGACGTGTACGAGCCAACCCGGGCTCAATCTGAGTTGTGGTGTGGTCGGGATCACTCGAAGTGTCTCTCTTTTGTTTAAAATGGACAACATTTTAAGTACATGCGTAAAACTGAACAAATGAATTTGGTTTCCATTGAAACATTAAGAGGACAATACATGGGTCATATGTGACGTGTACGAGTAAACCTCGCCTCAATACAAGTCTCGGTGTGGCCGACACCACTCAAAGTGTCTCTCTTTTTTTTTAAATGGACTTCATTTTATGTTAAAATAACAACTAGTATACGAAAAACTAACCAAACAGATTATGATTTTGATGATACATTAACACAACGATAGGTGGGACATATGTGATGTGTATGAGTCAACCCTACCACAATTTGAGGCGCAGTGTGGGTGACATAATTCATAGTGTCTCTCTTTTGTATAAAATGGACATCATTTTAAGTGAAAAAAACAACTGACACATGAAAAACTGACCAAACTCATTCAAAATGTGTTTATGCATTATGAAATTGATCCATGGGTCATATGTGACGTGTATGAGTTAAACCCACCTCAATCTGAGGCACGGTGTGGCCGTGATCACTCTACGTGTCTCTCTTTTGTTTAAAATTGACCACAATTTAAGTACATATGGAAAACAAACCCAACGGATTCTGATTGTGTTGATACTTTATAACAATGATACATGGGTCATATGCGACATGTAAGAGTCAACCTCACCTCATTATGAGGTGCGGTGTGGGCGGCACCACTCAAATTGTCTCTCTTTTGTTTCAATAGGACATCATTTTAGGTGAAAACATCAACTGGCATACGGGAAACTGACCAAACAGATTCAGAATTTGTTGATACTTTAGGAAAATAATCCATGGGTCAATTGAGACATGTATGAGTCAACCCCATCTAAATATGAGGCACTTTGTTGCCGGTACCACTCTAATTGTGTTTCTTTTGATCAAAATGGAGAGGATTATATGTTAAAAGAACAACTAGCATACAGAAAACCAACCAAACGCATTCGGATTATGTTGATATTTTATAACAACGATCCATGGGTCATATGTGATGTATATGTGCCAACTTGGGCTCAATCCAAGTTTCGGTGTGGTCGGGATCACTCTAAGTGTCTCTCTTTTATTAAAAATGGACAGCTTTTTAATTACATATAGAATAACAAGCAAAAGCATTCGGTTTCCATTGAATCTTTAGGAGAACGATCCATAGGTCATATGTGACGTGTATGAGTCAACATCGTCTCAATCTGAGGTGCGGAGTGGCCAACACCACTCAAAGTGTCTCCCTTTTGTTTAAAATGTATTTCATTTTAAGTGAAAACAAAAACTAGCATACAGAAAACCGACCAAACGGATTCTGATTGTGTTGATAATTTAGAAAAATAATCCATGGGTCATATGTGACATGTAAAAATCAACTATTCCTCAATCCAAGGCATGGTGTGGCTGACACCATTCATAATGTCTCTCTTTTGTTTAAAATGGACATCATTTTAAGTAAAAACAACAACTGACATATGAAAAACTGACCAAACGCATTTGAAATGTGTTGATGCTTTAGGAAAACGATCCATAGGTCATATGTGATGTGTAAAAGTCAACCCCACCTAGATCCGAGGCACGGTGTGGCCAGGATCACTCTAAGTGTCTCTCTTTTGTTTAAAATGGACAACATTTTAAGGACAAAAGGAAAACTGACCAAACAGATTCTGATTGTGATGATACTTTAACACAATGATCCATGGGTCATATGTGACGTGTACGAAACAACCCTGCCTCAATCTAAGGCACGGTGTCACCGGAACTACTCAAAGTGTCTCAGTTTTGTTTTAAAAGGACATCATTTGAAGTGAAAACATCAACATGCATTCGGAAAACCAACAAAACGCATTCATATTGTGTTAATACTATAGGAAAATGATCCCTGGGTCATTTGAGACATGTACGAGTCAACCCCGTCTAAATCTGAGGTGTGGTGTGGCTAATACCACTCTTAATGTGTCTTTTTCTTTTAAAATGGACATGATTATAAGTGAATAGAACAAATGGCATACCAAAAACCGACCAAACACATTCGAAATTTGTTGAAACTTTAGGAAAATGATCCATGGGTCATATGTGATGTGTATGAGTAAACCGAGCCTCAATCCAAGTCGTGGTGTGGCTAGAACCACCCAACGTGTGTCTCTTATTTTTTAAATGGACAACATATTAAGTACATACGGAAAGCCGACCAAACAGATTCTGATTGTATTGATATTTTAGAACAATGATCCATGTGTCATTTTTGATGTGTACGAGTCAACGCCGCCTCATTCCAAGGTGTGGTGTGGCTGGAACCACTCAAAGTGTCTCTCATTTATTTAAAAATCACTTCATTTTAAGTGAAAAAAACATCTGACATAACAAAAACTGACCAAATGCTTTCGGAATATGTTGATTCTTTAGACAACGATCCATGGGTCATTTGTGACGTGTATGAGTTAATGTCGCCTCAATCTGAGGCACGGTGTGGACGGTATCACTCCAGGTGTATGTATTTTGATTAAAATGGACATCATTTCTAGTAAAAACATCCAATATAAGAAAAACTAATCAAATTATGAATTGAAATCCGGATTCCACATATAATTGTTATCTAAATTTTAAATTGAATTCTAAATGAATTATGTATATTTATAATTATGTTATGAATTCCGATTTAATTCTGGATGTGTATAGTTCTAGGATGCATTATATGTTAAATGTGTATGAATTTGTTCTCTATATGTATGTGTTAGTTGGTTATTGCAGGTAAAATAATTGTATATGTATGTGTTAGTTTATTGTAGGTACAATAATTGGAAATGATTTGAAATGAGAGGTAATTGGAAAGGAGAGGGAATGGACTCACTGCTGTGCAAATTACAAGCTATTGTGCAATTTTCACAGCATAGGCTATGCCAAAGGTTTCAAACCGTTGGCATAGAATTCTGTGTTTTTTTACCAACGTTTCTCTATGAACCGTTGGTAAAAATCCTTTCCCAACAGTTTAGAAACCATTGGGAAATAAGACATCTGGTTGGTTTTCCCAATGGTAAAAGCCAAACCGTTGGAAAAAACTATCCCAGCAGTTTGGGACAACCATTGGGATAGGTTAATTTTTTCTAACCTATCCTAATGGTTCAGTGTAAACCGTTGGTAAAATCGTTCCCAATGGCATACTTCCCTATGGTTTGTAGAACCGTTGGTATTAGATATACCAACGAATCTGTAGGCTTTCCCAATGGTTCAAACCCGTTGGGAATGCCTGCATTTGAAGTAGTGATTGGATTTCGGACCATGATGTAATGATTTATTGTAAGAAGAAAGAGGTTACAATTTTTGATGATGATGGTAAAGAACGCCTTATCTTTAGAGCAGAATCCTCACCACATGATTCTTACCTATATCCACCCATAGTAGCTCAACTAAATTCAATTATTGGGGAGCAAGAGAATGAAATAAATGTGGGTGAGGAAAATAATTTTCAAATAGAGGATGTACCTATTGTGAGATAATATGATGAAGTGTTTCGAAAAGATTTACATGGTCGTCCTCCAGAATGAGAATTTAAGTTTTCCATTGATTTAATTCCTGGTTCAAGGCCAATATCGAAGACCCCTTATAGAATGGCCACTGGAATTAGTTGAACTAATGAAACAGCTATAGGAATTGATTAATAATGGATTTATTCACCCTAGTGTTTCTCTATGAGGACTCCCTATCCTTTTTGTTACAAAGAAAGATGGATCCATGAGGTTATGTATCGTCTATAGGGAAATCAATGGTATAACAATAAAGAACAAGTATCCCATACCATGCATTGATGATTTATTTGATCAACTGCATAGTGGTCAATACTTTTCAAAGATTTACCTTCATTCTGGATACCATCAGTTGTGTGTGAAGAAGGAAGACATTCTGAAGACAACATTTCGAACCAGGTACAGGCCTTACGAGTTTAAAGTAATGCCTTTTGGGCTGACTAATGCACCCTCTATTTTCATTGATCTAATGAACAGTGTTTTTAAGGAATATCTTGATGATTTTATAGCGTTATTTATTTTTGATATCTTGTTGTATTCCAAAAGCTACAAATACTATGAAAATCACTTTCGCATTATCCTAAAGACTCTCAGAAGACTT
Source organism: Viscum album (assembly GCA_963277665.1). NCBI lineage: Eukaryota > Viridiplantae > Streptophyta > Magnoliopsida > Santalales > Viscaceae > Viscum > Viscum album. The sequence goes on from OY728136.1 coordinate 5,425,571, forward strand.
GAATTATATGGGAAGTTTAGCAAGTGTGAATTCTGGATTCATGAGATCTCTTTTCATTGACATATTGTCTCTAAATATGGAATCTCTATTGAACATTTTACGACCAAGGAAATACAATAATGGATAGCCCCAATGAGTATAACTGAGGTACGCAGTTTTATTGGTTTAGCAGGTTATTATCGGCATTTTGTCCATAATTTTGCCCGATTGGCTAACCCTTTAATAAAGCTCACATGTAAAGGGGTTAAATTTGTTTTGAAAAAAGAGTGTGAAGAATGTTTTTAAGAACTAATGAAAATATTTTTCAATGATCCTATATTGAATTTACCATCACGAAATGATGGGTTTGTTATTTATAGTGATGCATCAAAGAAAGGACATTGTTGTGTCCATATGCAGAATGTTAGAGTTATTGCCTATGCATCACGACAACTGAAAATTCATGAGCAAAACTATCATAATCATGATCTTGAGTTAGATGCTATAATATTTCTTTTGATGATATGTAGACATTATGTTTATGGTGAAAATGGGAGATTTATACTAATCACAAGAGTTTGAAGTGTATTTTATCATAGAAAGAACTCAACATGTGGCAAAGGCGATGGCTTGAACTAATCAAGGATTATGATTTCACGATACACTACGACCCGGGGAAGGAAAATAAGGTGGAAGATGATTTTAGTAGAAAGGATCATGGATTTTAGAACATGATGACAGTAGAAAAGGATCTTATATACATGGATCTAGTAAAGATGGATATGAGAATAACCATGGGAGGTGAAACATCTATTTTTTTACAAATAGTTTCCAAACCATCATTACTAAGAAGGATAAAGTGTTCTCAGACCGATGATGAAGAGGTTAAAAATAAGATTAATGCTATCAATGGTGGGAGATTGCATGACATTGTGTATGAATATAGAATTATGAAATTTGGAATGAGATTTTGTGTTCCAAATATACCTGATTAAAAAGGAATTTTTTTGGACAATTCTCATAGTTCCAATTTTTCTATACACCCTGGGAGCGCCAAAATGTATAGATATTTGAAGGAACATTTTTGGTGGGACAACATGAAGAGGGATATTCCTTATTTTTTGTCATAATGTATGGTTTTTTAACAAGTGAAAGCTGGAAGGAAACAGCCTAGATGAGTCATGCAACCTCTTCCCATTCCTGAGTGGAAATGAGATAATATCACTATGGACATTGTCATGGGATTACCAAAGAATCCTTGAAGGAATGATGCAATATGGGTCATTGTCGATCGTCTTACCAATTCAGCACATTTTCATTCTATAAGGGAAGATTTACCACTTGATCGTCTAGCAAGACTATATATTAATGAAGTTGTGAGACTTCATGGAGTACCCATATTGATTATTTCTGATCGTGATCCGCATTTTACTTCGAGATTCTGGAAAAGTCTTCAAAAATCCCAGGATACTGAACTTCATTTGAGTACTGCCTACCACCCCCAAACTGAGGGATAATCAGAACAGACTATTCAAACCTTAGAAGACATGTTTAGATCTTGGTCACGTGACTTTCAGGGTATGTGGGAACAATATTTACCTCTGGTAAAATTTTCCTATAACAATATCTTCAATTCAAGTATTCGGATGGCACCATATGAAGTGTTATATGGAAAGAGATGTCGCAATCCAACCTATTGGGATGACGTTGGTGAAATAAAACTTGTAGGCCCTGAACTGGTGGAGGAAATGATGGAAAAGGTAAAGGTAATCCCAAAACACATCAAAGAAGCTCAAAGTAGGGAGAAGAGCTATGTCGATAACCAAAGGAAGGATTTGGAATTTTAGGTAGGAGATCATGTTTTCTTTAAGGTATCTCCATGGAAGGGAGTTATACGTTTTGGTAAGAAGGGTAAATTGAGTCCCAGGTACATTGGACCTTTCAAAATTCTAGAACGAATTGGGGATGTAGCTTACCGTTAGGCAATGCCACCAAGTCTCTCCAAAGTTCACAATGTCTTCCATGTATCACTGTTGAGAAAATGCATGCTTGGACCAAGGAAAGTACTCACATACAAGTCATTAGAACTAGGACCCGATCTGTCTTATTGGGAAGCGCCCGTCAAGATTCATTATACCAGAGAACAAGTGCTGAGAAACCAGATGACTCGTCTGGTAAAAGTTCTATGGAGAAACCATAAGATAGAAGGAGCAATGTGGGAACCTAAGGAACTTATGATGAAGAATCACCTGAGTCTTTTTATGCAGTAATATTCTTAAAATTTCGAGGACGGAATTATTTGAAGGAGGGGAGAATGTAACACCCCAAGCTTCCACAGTATGCTTCTCTTTGAATAATACAGTAGAGTGTGTTGTACGCAACTTCGAGTTCTAAAACACACCACAACCAATCAAATTTGCCGTTATGAATCCTAATACCCACTTTTTGATATTTTATAAATTCTATATTTCAAAATGGACTTATTTTTGGGATTCAAAATATTGAAATTAGCTTAGGGTGAATTTTTGGTATTTTTCTGAAAACATTCAATTTTTGATGAATAGTGAAAAAACACTAAGTTATAGTTTAAAAATGAATTTTTAATTAAATAATTATTTAATTTATTTAAATTTACTTAATTTAAAAATAGATACATAATACCTATATAAGTTCAATGAAATTCATTTGAGTTAGTATAGAATAATTTTATATAAAAAAAAATTAGGGAACTTTTCACCGTCTTTAACCCACCTATTAGGAGAATTTGGAAATTCACATAAAACATAATTTTACCACTACTATAAGTGGAATTTCAAAAATCTGAGATAAATGGTTAATATCAAGTGTTAAAATGTGGTTCAATATGATATAAATAAAATTTGATGAATAGTAACTTTTTACTTTTATTTACCACGGTTAAAAGTAAATAGGGTAATTAAGGGTTGAAATGATATTAATATTACCCTAATATATGTCCAAATTCTACTGGACAAGTGTATCTCGACCAAAAAAATCGTTAGGAAAAAAATATTATCATTTAGGTCCATTTAGATTAAATTAAGACATTTATTATTATTTAATTCAAAGAAGAGTTAGAAGAGTTCAAATCAAAGTTTAATAACTAAAACATTTTTAATATATGGTAATACATAAGATAGATTCAATTATAAATATTAATTAGGAAGATAAAAATATTTCCTAAATAATGGTATTTTATTTATAATTCTTAGACATTAAATAATTTAATTTATTTTTGAGACAATGGTGATGTAGTAATTACCTAATTAATGAAATATTAAAATAATTGATAATAAAAATATAAAAATAAATTTAATTTGAGACTTTTTATGAATTACACTAAATTTCTAAGTTAATATGACATATTAGGATTGGTTATATGAATTGTGTTCGAAGTAATAATGCTGTTGTGAAATTATCAAAAACAAAATATCCAATAGTGTCAAAATTGACATAAAAAAGTTTTTAAAACAAATATTATATTATTATTTGATATTCTATTAATAGAAATATAAGGATTAGCCAAAAGAATTATATAATAATAGGTGTATCATTAATGGACCACTTGGGTTCTCTTGGAGATATATAGTACGTTTATTAACTATATAATATAAAAATACAATGAGACATGGTAAATGTCAAACTATTAAACTAAGAGTTAAATATAAATGATAAGGTTAATATAGTGACCCAAACATGTCTAAAATCTATTGGTTGAACGGATTTAGACCCATCCCCTCTATAAACTTTAAATAATCCACTTTTGAACCATTATAAACCTAATATGAAATTATTATGAAATAATATTTCTAGCTTTTCCAAAGGTTCCCCACACCCCTCTTATAAAAGGGCACTCCCCCTTCTCTCTAATTCACACCTTCAAAGCCATTTGGCTCGGCCATCCCCTACCCAAATATTCTCTCAAAGTTTCTCACTTAAACCTAGAGGCATTAGTTTGATCAGAAAGACAACCTTAGGAGCCCTTTTGATCAAATCAAAAGGAAGAACCTGAAGAAGAGGTAATGTTTTCACCACCCTCTTTCTAGTTCCTTTCTTCTTCAACTTCTTCTTTATTTTATATTTCCATTATAAAATTATAACTCTAGTATATCTTATATATTGTGATGTTATTATAAATATGGTACAACCATATTCAGTATTCTATCCATATTTTTATCGACAAGTAACCATACGTGCGTACGTACGACCTACCGTCTCCAGGTCGTGGTGTAACTGTTATTCAATACATTATTATTCGGATGGGTATAATAATGATATTTAATTAATGTAAATAATAAATATAACATGATAATGATTCTTTATATATGATATAACATCTCATTACATATTATTTTAATAAAAAAATAATGATATTGTCGCTCGTGCATACGTACGGATTACCATCTCCACGAACACGATGAGATTCATTCCCCATCATATCCATTCAAGACTAAATTTCATTTGATGAATAAAAATAATTTTAGAGACATGATATGATTATGGATATGAATAATATACATCCCATCCAAAAACATGGCTCACATAACAAATAATATAAAGGAAAACGAATCTGTTAACACCTGAAACGATGATAATACTAAGATATTATTAACAAATCAATGTTAAAGGATCGTATATGATACATATTAATGTATTTGATTCATGTATAATTTAATAACAATTATTTCACCATTATACAGTAGGTTAACCTACTCTCAACAATGGAAAAGTACAAGGTAATGGTTTTTTAGGGTCACGAAAAATCTTCATTGGAAATTCTACCCAAATCCCCCAAAGAATTGGGGCAAATAATCCAAGAAGGGACACAAATAGGAACAGTCCGCAAACCGGTCCCATGGAAGCGCAATGTGGCCAGGCTGCACGAGGTACCCCCTCCATGAACCATTTTTGTTCGCAAAATTGTAACACCCCAATCTTATAGGGTACACTTCTCTTTGAATAAAACAATAGCTTGTGTTGTACGCAACATTGAATTCTGACGCACACCACGACCAATCAAAGTAGCTGTTATGAATAGTAATACCCACTTTTTGAAATTTAATAAATTCTATCTCTAAAAATGGACTTCATTTTTGGATTCAGAATATCGAAATTAGCCTAGGGTAAAATTTTGGTACTTTTCGGATAACTCGCATATTTTGATGAATAGTGAAAATTAATAAATTTTAATTAAAAACAAAATTTTTAATCGAAATAATTAATAGTGAAAAATTATGAATTTGAGTGTTTTTAAATTATATTTGAAATATATATTTTTACCATTTAATCCAATTTTGGTCATTGGACATAATTTAACATTTAAACCGAACATAAACAATTGTCAATCTTTTGATAGTTATTGTTTCTTAAAAACAGGTTTTTTTAACAGCGGGAATTAATTTTAAATTAATATATGAAACATATATGTTTTGAATTTGAAAAAATATACTTTATTATTGAATTCGGAATATCAAAATTTGCTTAGGATAAATTTATGGTATTTTTCTGAAAACATTCAATTTTTGATGAATACTGAAAAACACTGAGTTACTGTTTAAAATTGGCTTTTTATTTAAATAATTATTTATATTATTTAAATTTATTGTAGGTCAAAATAGATACATAATAAATATATAAATTCAATTTAATTCATTGGAGTCAGTTTATAATAATTTTAGATATAAAAAAATTTTATTGAACTTTTTCACCGTCTTTTACCCACCACCTAGGAGAATTTGCAAATTCACATAAAACATAATGTTACCGCTTATGTGAGTGGAATTTAAAAAATCCTAGAGACAAAGATAATATAAAAGAGTAAAATTTGGTTCAATAAGTTAAAAATAATTTTTGAGGAATATTATCTTTTTACTTTTATTTACCATGGTAAAAAGTAAATTGGCTAATTAAGGGTAAAAATAATATTAATATTACCTTAACACATGTACTAATTCTATTGGACAAGTGTATCTCTACCATAAACTACCTTAGGAATAAAATATTATCATTTAGGACCACTTGGTTAAGATTAGGACATTTATTACTATTTAATTCAAAGAAGAGTTAAAAGAGTTAAAATCAATGATTATTTACTAAAACATTTTTAATATAGGGTTATACATATGATAAATTTGATTTTAAATATTAATTATAAAAATAAAAATACTTAATAAATAATTGAATTTTATTTATAATTTTTATACATTATATAATTTAATTTATTTATGACACAATGGTGATGCAGTAATTACCTAAGTAACAAAATATTAAAATAATTGATATTATAAATATAAAAATAAAAGTAATTTTAGACTTTTTATGAATTACAATAATTTTATATGTTAATATTACATATTAGGATTGGTTATATAAAATGTTTTCTAAGTAATAATTCTGTTATGAAATTATCAAAAACAAAATACCCAATAGTGTAAAATTTGACATAAAAGAGTTTTTAAAACAAATATTATATTATTAATTGATATTAAACTCATAAAAAACCTAAAGTTAGACCCAGATACTTATATCATGATAGTTTTATCATTAATGGACAACTTGGGGGTCTCTTGGTGGTATATATTAAGTTTATTAACTATATAATATAAAAAAACAAAGTTATATGGTAAGTGTTAAACTAATTAACTAAGAGTTAAAAATAAAATATAAGGTTAATATAATGACCCAAACCAGTCGAAATTATATTTTTTGAGTGATTTTAGACCCATACCCACATTAACCTTTAAATAATCCAATTTGGAGCCATTATAAACCGAATATTAAATTATTATAAAATAATATTTTTAGCTTTTCCAAAGGAGCCCCTCACCCCTCTTATAAAAGGGCACTCCGCCTTCTCACTAATTCACACATTCAAAACCTCTTGGATCAGCCAACCCCTGAACAAATACTCTCTCAAAATCCCTCACTACAAACTAGAGGCCTTAGTTTGATCAAAAAGAAAACCTAAGGAGCCCTTTTGATCAAATCAAAAAGAAGAACCCGAAGAAGAGGTAATGTTTTCACCACCCTTTTTAATGTTCATATCTTCATCAACTTCTTATTTCTTTGTTATTCCCATTAAAAATTAATAAGACTAGAATCTCCTATATAATTTGATATTATTATAAATATGTTACAACCATATTCAGTATTCTATCCATCCTTTGAATGACATGTCACCATACGTGCGTACATACGGCTTACCGTCTCCACGTCGTGGTGTAATTGTTATTTAATATATTATTATTTGGATGGGTATAATAATGATGTGTAATTCATATAAATAATAAATATAACATGATAATTATTTTTTATATAGGATATATCATCCAATTATATATTATATTAATATCAAAAGAATGATATTTTCGCTCATGCGTACGTACGGATTACCGTCTCCACGATGCGATGAGATTCATTTCCAAATTCACCATTCATCGACGATTATAAAAATATATATTACTAATAAGTATGTAATATATGACATAATAATGATACTATAAATATATAAATTTATATATATAAGTATTTATGTACTTACATATATCTTATTCAATACTATGTAAAAACGGAAACATCTTTTATGCGTACGTACAGACTACCGTCTCCATAAGCGGTGTTTTCCATTTCATATATACGTCTGTTATAAATTTTAATATTCTAAATATATATGATAAATAAATCATGTTTTATATTTTGGAAGTATTTATATCATGATCTATGTGATACAATCAAGAGTAACAAGTTAAAACATGTTCGATAAAGAAAGCAATTATTACCCGAAATATTAATATAACATGGAAATTATTATTAAATGGGTAGTATTAAGTCATAAATGAATAATGTATGATATCATAAATATTAATATGTTTCTGGTATAATTTAATAACATAATATAGTCTTCATATAGGAGGCTAAACGTAGCCTCAACTAATGAAAAGTTCAAGGTAAGGGGTTTTTATCTCACTCCATATTCCCATGAGATTCATGCCATATCGACACTATTACCTTTTGTGTGGTTTATTTACTACCCATAATTGTATTCTATGTGTAATACACTTTATGTTATGTGTATTTACATATTCATTGTATGATACCTCTTTCATGGGTTGTATGTTTCGTAAGTTTTCAAATTGGTAAGTGTTAATTTCACAATATCTTTATTATCTGAGGTTTCTTTTACGTATGTTTCTACTGGGACATATTTATTATCCATTTCCATGTTTTATGAAAGAGTTTTCAAAGGTATTATTTTAAGGAACTTTTTACTAAAACATCATTTCAAATGTTTTAAATATTTATTCTACTAAAGCTTTCTCAGTAATGTCTATGTATTCAAAATGGTTTTTATAAGACTTATTTATATGGAATGAATGTTTTTAAAATTTTAATTGGTTTCAAATGTTTCAAAGTGGTATGGGACACTTTTATTCAAAAAAAATTTTAAATGACTTTTTTTTCAAAATTTTGTGACTTTTAAATGATTAAAATAAAAGATATTTCTCTCAAATAGTTTTGATTGCATCTATGTCAACATCCGTTGATAAATTTTACACTTGTTTGAAGTTGATTTATTACGATACAAGTCTTCCATATTGTATTTAAGGTTTTTTGATATTTTTGACTATGGATAATTTATTTTTGTTCCATTAATGGTTTATGATTAATGTTTTGGCATTTCGTATGCTAGTTTTAATACGAATGTTTATGCTATATTTCATCCTCTTATTAAGAGGAATTTGTTGGACTAGTATGCTCCAGGTTGGGGTCCGGTTATAGCAGACCCTCCGGGTTGGTGTCCGGTTATTAGAGGTAGTCCGGGTTGGTTTCAGGTTATTAGAGGCACTCCGGGTTGGTGTCCGGTTATTAGAGGCACACCGGGTTGGTGTCTGGTTATGAGAGGCACTCCGAGTTGGTGTCCGGTTATTAGAGCCACTCGGGGTTGGTGTCTGGTTATTAGATGAACTCCGGGTTGGTGTCTGGTTACTAGAGGCATTCCAGGTTGGAGCCCGGTTACAGAGGCTCTCCGGGTTGGGTTCCGGTTATAGTTATCCCTTAGGTCTTGGAACGAGGCCTTGACACAGAAATTAAAGTTCGGCATTATACATTCCATCATTATGAAAGTGGTTAGTGATATTGCATGTGATTATTCGACTAGTAAAATATCCATGTGAATAAGTAAATGGAATTATTTCATTTTATTTTTGCTATATTATGATGATGTTCAAGTTTAAAAGGCTTTTGTTTTAGTTATACATTTTCATAAATGTTTATGCTTATTTATGAATGTTTCCGTTGTATTGTTATGCTTACTGAGCATCTGAGCTCACCCCTTTCTATGTCATATATTTTCCAGGATTCAAAGAAGTGTATAGTGATTGATATGCAGGGTTAAGCCAAGGGAATAATGTAGTTATTTAAGGATTATTTATGTTGTTTTGTATGTTATGAAGTCTAATGTAACATTCATGTATGTAATCTATTTTCCAACACTGCTAAACCGATCGGTCCTTCGGGACTTGATTCCTTGTAATCATGCCAATGTATTAAAATAATGCACCAACTCTGGGTAACTGGGGTTGGGGAGTTACAGTTGGTATCAGAGGAAGTTTAGCAATAACTTTGGAAACTAGATTTAGATAAACTCTGATTAGAGAACATAGCCCTATGATAGACTTTGAGGATTAGTATAGAAGGACTTCATAGAATTTTGGTATTGTAGAGATTTTGTGAGTTTTCCGAGAAATACATCCCTGTCTGGATACGAGCAGGTAGAGGCGGATCTGGCACAGATGTACCTAGAGGTAGAACCCGAAAACACAACTTTGAGCTAGACTTGAACGAGAACTGGTGCATGACAATGGGCCTTTCGACACTCTTGGTTACGACACTCCCGGGGGATATGCTTAGGGTAATTCTCATTTTCTTTACAAACCATTATGAAGGATTTATGAGTATATACATATTCAAAGAAAACATTTTTATGATTATGGATTATTTCCATAAACTCATTAATTTATGTTAAGTGTTTTACAAGTTAGGGATTAGGTATTTCTATTCATAAACTAATCTAGTGAATGCCATTATTTAGAAATGGTTCCCAGTAGAAGGAATGAGAACTCCAACAATACACATGATCCAAATAGTAAGAAGGATCTTATCTTTTATTTTTTTATGCCAGAATTTAGGAGGGAAATAGTCTCCCATGTATTATCATCATATGAAAAAATAGTTTCATTTGTTGATAAGATATGTATAGAATTCTCAGAGTCCTATGGATTTGAAGGGAATCCGGATAAGGAAAGGATGGTAGAGATAAGAATAGATAAAGGGAATAAGGTAAAGAATGATTTTCCCATATGTGATAACTATAGAAAGAATCACCTTAGAAAATGATTTAAGGGAATGAGAGTATGTTATAAGTGTGGAGAAAAAGGACACAAAGTATGTGACTGCATGGGTAAGAAAAATGTTTCAAATGTATAATGCTTCATCTATAAGGAGTTTGGACACAATGTGAACCAATGTCCCAGTCATCAGACTATGCCGCAAATGTTGCTATTGGATAATAATCAAGTTATGATACTACCACAATTGAAGAGGAATGACTAGTGTTCCTATGTTGTTATTTAAGAATTATTTCATTTATGTGTTGTATCAATGATGTTTTGGAAATAAATAAGGATTGAACTACAATACTATTTCATTGAGGATTTGAGATTTTATAGTACTAAGAAAAGTGACTATACAACAAGTTAGACGTTTTGGAAATTACATGGAAAAAAGGATATTCATTGTGTTTAACTTCCTTATAAATTTTGGACTTTGAGATTGGATAGTAGTATTTTGGATAAGTCTATAGGTTGGAATGGATTAATTTTGAAAGGTTATTTTTGGATTTTTATAAAAGGATAATACACAGACCGTGTGACAACCCGTCGCGTCGGACAAAGCTGCGGGAATTAAACCCACAACTATAGTGCGATTGGGATTTATCGCCTACCACTGGACTATGTGAATTCCATGGATTTTATAATGTAGTTTCTTTTTTTAATGGCTCTGATATGTGAATTTTACATTCATTATATTTGGAACCCTATACGATTTTGATAAATAGAGTATTTTTGAGGTGTCTTGTGTTTTGTAGTGAAAGATGAGTTTGTGGTAGAAATTTAGTAATGGATAAAACTCTAATTATAAAGTAAGTATATCTCATTATCATCTTATCCAATATCATAAATAAATTTCTCAACATTAATAAAAGGAACATAGAACAAAAAATGTTGTCCTAGATGGTACCTTGGATAATCAAAAATTTAAGGCTTTGGGATTGTTGGCCTTTTCATAGCCATGTTCTCTACCACTCTCCATCAGATATTAATGGTTATATTTCTCTTCCATATCCATATTTTCCTACATGGAACCCTATTATGTGTTATTTTCAGTAACCTTCATACCTACTACTCTTTATTTTCAATAGAGGCCTCATTAATCCATTTTTCGATGTGGGATTTCAACTAAGATATTTTGAAATGTCAACCCCATGTTTCCAATACTGAGTATAAATTGAAAGGAAGCAATTTATTGATGGAGGGGAGAATGTAACACCCCAAACTTCTACGGTATTCTTCTCTTTGAATAATACAATAGTGTGTGTTGTACGCAACTTCGTGTTCTAATAGACACCACGACCAATCAAAGTAGCCGTTATGAATAGTAATACACACTTTTTGAAATTTTATAAATTTTATCACTCAAAATGGACTTCATTTTTTGATTTTTAATATTGAAATTAGCCTAGGGTGAAATTTTGGTACTTTTCGGATAACTCTCATATTTTGATGAAAAGTGAAAATTACTAAATTTTAATTATAAACAACTTTTTTAATTGAAATAAGTAATAGTGATAAATTATGAATTTTAGTGGTTTTAAATTATATTTATAATATATTTTTACCATTTAATCCAATGCTGGTCATTGGACATAATTTCACCTTTAAACCGAACATAAACAAGTGTCAATATTTTGATAGTTATTGTTTCCTAAAAACAAGCTTTTTGTTTTAACAGCGGGAATTAATTTTAAATTAATAAATGAAACTTCTATGATTTGAATTTGGTAAAATAGACTTTATTATTGAATTAGGAATATCAAAATTAGCATAGGGTACATTTATGGTATTTTTTTGAAAACTTTCAATTTTTTATGAATAGTGAAAAACATTGAGTTACTGTTTAAAACTGGCTTTTTATTTAAATAATTATTTATATTATTTAAATTTATTTTAGGTCAAAATAAATACATAATACCTATATAAATTCAATGTAATTCATTGGATTCAGTTTATAATAAGTTTAGATACATAAAAATTTTATTGAACTTTTTCACCGTCTTTTATCCACCACCTAGGAGAATTTACAAATTTATATAAAACATAATTTTACCGCTTCTGTGAGTGAAATTTCAAAAATCCAAAAAACACAGTTAATATCAAGGATTAAAATGTGGTTCAATAAGATAAAAATAATTTTTGGTGAATAGTAACTTTTTACTTTTACTTACCACGGTAAAAAGTAAATAGGGTAATTAAGGGTAAAAATAATATTAATATTACCCTAACACATGTACTAATACTATTTTACAAGTGTATCTAGATCATAAACAACCTTAGGAATAAAATATAATCATTTAGGACCACTTGGTTTAGATTAGGACATTTATTATAATTTAATTCAAATACGAGTTAAAAGTGTTAGAATCAATGTTTGATTACTAAAACATTTATAATATAGGGTTATACATAAGATAAATTCGATTGTAAAGAATCATTAGAAATATAAAACGATTTAATATATACTGGTATTTTATTTATAATATTTAGACATTAAATAATTTAATTTATTTATGACACAATGGTGATGTAGTAATTACCTAATTAATGAAATATTAAAATAATTGATATTATAAATATCAAAATAAATTTAATTTGAGACTTTTTATGAATTAAACTAATATTATAGGTTAATATGACTCATTATTATTGGTTATATGAATATGTTTTGAAGTAATAATGTTGTTATGAAATTATCAAAAACAAAATAACCAATAGTGTCAAAATTGACATAAAAGAGTTTTTTAAAAACATATTATATTATTAATTGATATTAAATTGATAAAAATGTACGGTGCGGCCAATAGACTTATATAATGATAGGTTTATCATTAATGGATAACATGGGGGTCTTTTGGTGGTATATAGTAAGTTTATTATCTATATAATATAAAAATACAAAGTGACATGGTAAGTGTCAAACTAATTAACTAAGAGTTAAAACTAAACGATAAGGTTAATATAATGACCCAAACCTGTCTAAATTATATTGGTTGAGTGGTTTTTGACCCATCCCCACATTAAAATTTAAATAATCCTATTTGGATCCATTAGAAACTGAATATGAATTTATTATAAAATAATATTTTTAGCTTTTCCAAAGGTGCCCCTCACCCTTCTTATAAAAGGGAACTCCCCCTTCTCACTAATTCGCACATTCAAAGACACATGTCTAAGACAACCCCTGACCAAATACTCTCTCCACATCCCTCACTAAAACCTAGAGTCCTTATTTAGATCATAAAACCAACCTAAAGATCCCTTTTGATAATATCAAAATGAAGAACCCGAAGAAGAGGTAATGTTTTCACCACCTTTTTTCAAGTTCATCTCTTACTCAACTTCTTCTTTCTTTGTTATGCCCATTATAAATTAATAAACCCAGTATATCATATATAATTTGATATTATTATATATATGTTACAACCATATTCAATATTATATCCATCCTTTGAATGACATGCCACCATACGTGCGTACGTACGGCTTACCGTTTCCACATTGTGGTGTAATTGTCATTCAATATATTATTATTTGGATGGGTATAATAATGATGTGTAATTCATGTAAATAATAAATATAACATGATAATGATTTTTTATTTATGATATATAATCCAATTATATATTATATTAATATGAAAAGAATGAGATTTTCGCTCATGCGTACGTACAGATTACCGTCTCCACGATGCGATGAGATTCATTTCCAAGATCACCATTAATTGATGATTTTAAAAACATATATTACTAATAAGTATGAAATATATGAAATAATAATTCTACTGGAAATATAGATATTTATATATATAATTATATATTTACTTACATATATCTTATTCAATACTATGTAAAAATAGAAACAGTGTTTATGTGTACGTACAGACTACCGTCTCCATAAGCGGTGTTTTCCATATCATATATACGTCTATTATAAATTTTTATATTCTAAATATATATGATAAATAAATCATTTTTTATATTCTGGAAGTATTTAAATCATGATCTATGTGATACAATCAAGAGTAACAAGTTAAAACATGTACGATAAAGAAAGCGATTATTACCCGAAATATTAGTATATCATTGAAATTATTATTAAATGGGTAGTATGAAGTCATAAGTGAATAATTTATGATATCATAAATATTAATATGGTTCTGGTATAATTTAATAACATACTATAGTATTCATACAGGAGGCTAAACATACCCTCAACTAAAGGAAAGTGCAAGGTAAGGGGTTTTTATCTCACTTCTTATTCTCGTGAGATTCATGCCATATCACCACTATTACCTTTTGTGTGGTGTATGTACTACCCATAATTGTATTCTATGTGTAATAAAATTTAATTTATGTGTATTTACATATTCATTTTATAATACCTCATTCATGGGTTGTATGTTTCATAAGTTACGAAATTGGTAAGATTTAATTTCATAATCTCTTTATTATCCGAGGTTTTTTTTATGTAAGTATCTAATGTGACATATTTATTATCCATGTCCATTTTTTATGAAAGTGTTTTCAAAGTGATTATTTTATGGTAATTTTTACTAAAACATCATTTCAAATGTTTTAAATATTTATTCTTCTAAATATTTCTCGTTAATGTCCATGTATTCAAAATGGTTTTTTAAGGATTTATTTATATGTGCATGAATGTTTTTAAAATGTTAATAAATTTCAAAAGTTTCAATGTGGTATGGGACACTTTGATTCAAAAATGTCTTTAAATGACTTCTTTTCCAAATTTTTTGACTTTTAAATGATTTCAAAAAAAGTGATATTTCTCTCAAATAGTTTTGATTTCATCTATGTCAACCTCCTGTGAAAAATTTTACACTTGTTTGAAGTTGATTTATTATGATACAAATCTTCCATATTGTATTTATGGTTTTGTGATATGTTTGACTATGGATGAGTTATTTTTATGCCATTAATGGTTTATGATTATTGTTTTGGAATTTCGTATGCTAGTGTTAATATGAATGTTTATGTTATATTTCATCCTCCTATTAAGTTGAATGTGTTGGACTAGTATACTCTGGGTTGGGGTCTGGTTACAGCAGACCCTCCGGGTTGGTGTCCGGTTATTAGAGGCACTCTGAGTTGGTGTCTGGTTATTAGAGGCACTCCGGGTTTTTGTCCGGTTATTAGAGGCACTATGGGTTGGTGTCCGGTTATTAGAGGCACTCTGGGTTGGTGTCCGCTTATTAGAGGCACTCCTGGTTGGTGTACGGTTATTAGAGGCACTCCGGGTTAGTGTCCGGTTATTAGAGGAACTCTGGGTTGGAGTCCGGTTACAGAGGCTCTCTGGATTGGGTTCCGGTAATAGTTATCCCTTTGGTCTAGGCACGAGGCCTTGACACAGAAATTAATGTTCGGCATTATACATTCCATCATTATGAAAGTGGTTAGTGATATTGCATGTGATTATTCTACTAGTAGAATGACAATGTGAAGAATTAAATGGAATTAATTCATTTTATTTTTTCCATATTATGCTGAAGTTCAAGTTTAAAAGGATTTTGTTTTTGTTATACATTTCCTTAAATGTTTATACTTATTTATGAAAGTTTCAGCTGTATTGTTATCCTTACATAGCATCTGAGATCACCCCTTTCTATGTTTTATTATTCCTCGGATTCGATGAAGTGTATAGTGATTGATATGCAGGGTTAAGCCAAGTGAATAATGGTGTCCGTGAAGGATTATTTATGTTGTTCTGTATGTTATGAAGTGTAATGTAACATTCATGTATGTAATCTATTTTCCAAGACTGTTAAACTGATCGTTCCATCGGGACTTGATTCCTTGTAATCATTCCAATGTATTAAAATAATGCACCAACTCTGGGTAACTGGGGTCAGGGTTTTACAAAAATGGAGTCGGAGAGCCTCCGCGGTCATGAGGCAGGATGGGCGCCAGTCCGGTTCACCGTCACGAACCGTCACAACTGCGGACCGCGTCGATCGGTTCAAGCCGCACCCGCTGTCCCTCGCAGAATAGAGGAGGAACCCTCTGCAACCGCGGATCACTCCATGAGTTCGCCTTGCGGAGGGGGGGAAGTGTTCAATACCCACCGTGATTCGCGGATTAACCAAGTCGGATGTAAATCGGGTATTTGGTTATGGGCCTCTGAAAAAGTTGTTGTGTGGCCACATATACATCCCTTTCCCCACTCTATAAAAGGAGACTCAGGGGGAATAAAAAATGGGGATCAGAGAACTGGAATCGGATTCAGAGGGATTGGAGATTTGGAAGGAGATTGGTTTAAGGAAGTCTTAGGATTTCGCAAACCGAAAAATTCATATCCGTGAACCGCAACAGGTATACGAATTAACAAGGAATAGGAAAACACATAATAAATTGGTGAACTGCGAAACTAAAATAACAAAAAACAAGGAGAACTGCGAACCATACCACCTCCGAGGATGACTTCCCTGCAGACCAGGGAGTTTATGCCCCTTTTCCCATCCGTTTCACCGCGTAGCACTCTCCTATGAGGGCAAAGCCATGAACGATGAGCCTCCGATCGGCTCCTCCCGTGGCCACCACGGCCCGCCTGGAACCATCCACGAACCACCCCTGGTTTGCAGATTGAACCTGAAGCCATGAACCACCCTAGTTCATGGGACACCAATCAGTCCGTGTACCACCCTGGTTTGCGGATGGCTTCTCCAGCCATGTGGAACTTCCCCACGCAAAGGGCGCCACCACTAATACCTCTCGGTGGCTCGCTAAATACATCAGTGTTCACATTTTAGAGACAGGTAAAATCCATCTGATCAATCCAAGTCATCCACGACTCCCTCATTGTCCTATTCATCGGCCCCAAGCCGAGGCCTCCACCAGAGCCATCGGATCCGCATATTGTAACTTTTAGGTGCATCAACGCACCATTTTAAGTTTACATACCCACGGTGAAAAGGGGCAA
This sequence comes from Viscum album, assembly GCA_963277665.1. Classification (NCBI taxonomy): domain Eukaryota; kingdom Viridiplantae; phylum Streptophyta; class Magnoliopsida; order Santalales; family Viscaceae; genus Viscum; species Viscum album. The sequence goes on from OY728136.1 coordinate 5,442,898, forward strand.
AGGGGTTTCCCCTACCCTTGATCAGCGTCCTGAGGCATTCCTGGGTTCACATTCCCACGGTAATGTGGAGCCTGAGCTCGAGAATCCCCTTTCTGCCCATCCACTTTTTGAGGGTTCCTCAGAGATGGTAAAATAGCCATCAGAAGAAAGACCTCATGCACTACAAGAGAGGAGATGACACCGGATCACCCCCATTCCCTGTCCTGCAAGGCTTTTTTTCCCCAGGCGTCCATCTCGGAGTAAGCCCCGACCATTTGGGCATCCTCAGTGTGTAAGCCCCAATTCATCACCCTGGGCTGCCCTCATGCGTAAGCCTCACTCCACTTCTCACAGATGCACCTTTCGCGACGTGATCCTCTGGTCTCTGCTGCCTCTTATTTGTCACACCGAGCATGACTCACATGGGCTTAGAGTAAGCATCGACCATGAAATCCATCACCATGGGCCTCCTCAGAGTGTAAACCCCAATCCATCATTATGGGCCTCCTCTGATTGTAAGCCCCAATCCATCATTTTGGGATGCCATGGAGCATAATACCATAGCCAAAGAGAACTACTGGTAATTTAATCCATGCCAAAGCATGGTACATAGGAAGCCTTCATGAGGTTCAAGCCCACCACTCGGACGTTTCTTCACGTTGAGTTCCACCCTCATCCAGCATGACGTTAAACTGTGTATGCGAACTACATGGACTTTGATCCTTTCTTCCTAGGCAGGGTACATAGGAAGCCTCCATGAGGTTCAAGCCCGTCACCCATTGGACCACCCGGTCTCTCTTCACGTCAGTTCCCCGACACCTATCCGAACTACGTGGACATTGATCCTTGCTTCCTAAGAAGGGTATGTAGGAAGCCTCCCTGAGGTTCAAGCCAATCAACCAATCGATCTGGTCATCTCCACATCGGTTCACCGCGCCACTCCTATTGCCGCCTCAAGCGAGTTCCAACCCTTCATGGTCATTAATCCAATGAGGGATGGTAAACCTTGGGCATAAATGATTTTGAACCCCTACGTCCCGCTAACTGTTTCCCACCATGGTTAAATCCATGGATACTATGTTTGGGTATAAACCAATGATTCTTGGACATACGAATATGTCTTAAATCTATAAGAGTGTCTCGGAACAGGCAATAATTCCCCCCTCAAAAAGGGTGCGATGAGCCCGAATTCTCGTCCTCTCGACCAATGTGAGTTCTTAAGTGTCGCTGGTCAGAAAATTTGGTGAACGCCTGCCTTTGGAAAGCAGGTCCATCAATCATTGGATACAGAGCCATTGGGAATTTCGATGTCGAAAACCAGAACAAAACAAAAAATGGTGAACCTGACATCAATCTTTAACCAAACATGATGGATTCAACTTAATCCCACCCCGTGCCCCCTTTTACTCTAAAGGAGTTCCAAGAAAGGTCATTAATTACACATGGGATTATGAGATGCTACATTGATGGGTTTGCTACTTGTATTTGCTAAAATGTTTGGCAGGTACTACCTTCAGAACTCCCTTCGATATAATGGCATCACAAAGAAACTCACAAGCACGCGTTTCCAACAAAACAAGGATGGGACTTCCTCAATAACGGAGGACCCCTTCACGCACCCAGTGTCTTCAACGCTGGGTTTCAGATGCGATGATCTGAGAGTACCACATGAATGGTACTCTCCCAATGGTGGAGGCGACCATGAACGCCCTCCAATCTGTCAAGATTCACCGGTCACCTACCCAGCAGTGGCTGCAAAGGTAGATCCAGACATCCCCTGTCACTGTCTCCAACCATTTCGAGAGTCTATCCCTGGAACAGGACAATGCATACCACACTTATCTTAGGGAGGCAGATGAGGTCGATGTTGAGGACTTCATCCCCACCGAACGGGGGTTCCACTCTAAGGCCCCCGCTGGAAGACGTCACCGCAGTCACGCCGCGACCCAGAATCTTCACTCCAGGGAGGATGTCTCCCCGAGGATTCAGGCCCACGCTCCCCAAGCTTTGGTCCCTCAGACCGCTCGACAAGGGAGGAAAACGTACAGTCGGGGACCGTTCATCACCCTGGTCCCTGAGGATGAGCTCCGCTGCCCAGCCACATGGGTGTACCACGAACAGGCACCTACACATATTTGATCCTCCCATGCCTGCCATCTAGACATTGTGGCATCATATGAGCCAGCGTGCATCCTCGTCAAGATCCATCAAGCCCGTCACTCACACAGGATGACACATACCAGGCATGCACCTCTCCCAGCCCAGGGTCGTGAAGCCCACCAACCTGATGTGCTGGCGACCCAACACCTGCAGGACCAGATCCCGGTAGTTGCTTCAGACACCCGCCATCATGATATGGTGGCGATCAACAAATCCCTCCACCCAGATGTGGCGGAAAATCATAGGTGGGCACGTCTCCCCTCCAACAAAGGACACCGACTCGATATGGTGGGAAATCACTATATGCAGGGCCAGCTCCCTGTAGGTGCAAGAAATGTCCACCACCCTGATGTGGTGGAAAACAGAGAGATAAACCGGCGTATCCTGGTACAGGGGAAGATTCGTTTACCTACATCGACACAGGATAATTGTCAGTACCCACTGACCACCGGAGGAACAGAGCAGGATATTCCTACTCTAATATTGGAATGGGCCTTCATACCTATTCCAGCCAAATATGTCTCTCTATATATCCTGGAAATGATGGAGGAGCAGGTATCGATCCCAGATCATATCTTGCATACTTACAAGCATGTAATTGCATCAGCGGAAACAAAAAGGACTCGGGCCCATGATCCCGTCTCCCCAATTAAGGCGACTCATCTAAGAGACAAGATATCCACCTCAGAGAAGATCTGCATCCCTGCTTCTTCCCAGGAGGGTCACCGGCTATATTCTGCGACGCAAGGGCAGGCAGATCGAGCAGCTTCACTCGTTCCTACCGGGGGACACCCTTCCATCATAGTGGATGCTCCAGATCAGGCATATATCCCTACTAAAAGTCAAGATGTTCGTCGGTGTATCTCAAAAACATCACGGGACTCAACTAGACAAGGACCCAAAGGTGAAGGACATTGTCAATAGCAGACGGTCCCCGCTGCCTGCAAAAGAGCACCTCGAATGCGCCGAAGGTAGCCAGAAAATAAAGACTGGGTTCATGACTCCGCTCTGCTGGAAGCTAGGGTTCCCAATGCCGCTAAGCACACGTTAAAGGATCAGAACCCTGCCCACCCATTACCATATTATGGCAGCGGTAGTAGCAGTTGCGAAGTTCCTCCCTGCAATGGTGCTACCAGCAGCTCTGAAGGTCCTCTCCAGAGCACCCATGGGGGATTCCCCCACGGGCATATAACCGTCGATCACGAGAGCTCCTCTTTTGATGCGAGTCATGGAAACCCTCCACTTGACTAGAAGATCGAGCAGCAAGAAGGTCCTCCACTTATTGCGGTCCACCCTAAAGGTCCTCTCCGGGGTGTACTCTACAATTACTATCTATGAAGTGGGACCACGTATTGTGATGGTAGTCCCCACTATCATAGTCGCAACTGTGAAGGTCCTCCCCGTAGTGACATCTCATCATGAAAAGAAGCTCATACCCTTGTCAGAGCCTGCCCTGAGAATCCTTTCTAGGGGTTACTCTGCAATGTAACTCCACGTAGCCGGGCATCAAATCATGATGGTAGTCCTCACCACCCTGATAACAGAGGTCCTCCCCATAGATATGTCATGCAATGAGAAGGCCCTTCTCTCATAGCGGAACATTCTGGAGGCCCTCCCAAGGATGTATCCCACATATATTCTCCATGCGGCAGCAGTAATGGTAGTCCTTTCCACCACGGCCTCCATTGCGAAGGTCCTCCCCGCATTGGCCCCAAGAAACAAGAAGGTCCTCCCCTTATCGCGGTGTATCCTGAAGGTCCTCCCCAGGATGTGCGTCGAATGCCATGTCGTGATGGTCATCCTCACCATGATGGCAGTTGTTGCGAAGGTCCTCCCCGTAATGACGCTACGTAGCCAGAAGGTCCTCCCCATGCTGTGACACGCCTTGGAGGTCCTCCCCAGGGTGTGAACTACCATAGTCCTCTATGAAGTGAAGCATCAAGCAGTAATGGTAGTCCTCTCCATTACGACCTCCATTGTAGAGGTCCTCCCTGCGATGACATATTATTTCGACAGGAAGGTCCTCCCCAATCCTAATCAATCACCAAAAGCCCCTCATATGCCGAGGCACTCAGAAGGACGGGATCGAGCATGTCAGATTCCCAGCTTGTCCCTAGCGATGCCCTTCTTCGATCAGGAGTCGTTCCAGGGCCGCGTTCATCTTATGAACCACCTCGGAATCACCCACAAGACAATTCCATACCTACCGGTCACACTGCCTCTGACTATAGTGAGCGCCTTAGTTTGGATGACCAGGTAGAGGAATCACTGTTGGAGGAGTATGCTGATATGTTGCACCTGAGGAAACGACTGGACAGGAATGACATACCAGTTATGTTTTGGCCCACGGCCACCTCTCAGTACGACATACCTAGGGAGTTGTCAGAAGAATGCATGTACGACATCCTCCATAATATATGGACAACCCTCCGCCAGCTGAAATCGTGTTTCCTTCCCTATGAAGGTTATGTAGACCACGTCAAGAAGATAGGGGACCTCTTGAGTCACATCGACCTGGAGGCCCTTTCCTCGACACGACAACAATGCCACGAGAGGCGCAAAGGGAATATGGAGGCATCTTGCCTCTGTGCACTGCAAAAAATACGCCACCTCATCGGTGACGCTCTAATGGGAGTCCATATCAGGGGATGGGGGGAATACAGAGCTCTGCATTTCACTCTGCTCCCTTCCAAAAAGAACCCATTCGGTATGGTTTCTTGCAACATCCTCATGGCAAGACAGTAATCGAGTGGTCCCCCTGTTCAGGAAATGCAACACACCCAACGAAGTCGGGCCTTGAGTAAGTCCCAGAAGTGCCAGGCCTGGCAGGAATGATCCATTAAAAAACTCTTAAATCAGGCCACTGAGAGCATCCAACATTCCTCTCGTCTAAGAGAGGCCAATCAACGATCTTTGCCTGCCTCCCCAGAATGGGCTGATCTATAGGTGAATTCAACACTAGATCTGGTTCACCACCAGATGGTGGCACGCGAGATCAGGTAGGTCGCGATAGCCTCAACCACTGCTGCAATCTAGGGTCAACACCAGCCTGCAGGGCTGGGGGAACTTTTAACCACAAATTCCCCCATAAGACCAATAAAACTGGGAAGAGACTCATCGTCTAGGGAACGGAGCCCACCCCAGCCCTCAGGGCTGGGGCATTATTACACACTCGACAACAATCTCCCCCATGAGAATCATTATTCTCTTCTCTAGGGAGGACAGTCAGAAGAGGGGGTTCCCATCCTATCCCATCATATGAATCATCATCCCATCCGAAGGGAATGTTCACCATAAGTTTGCATCAAAGAACTCTCCGCGTCACCCTTCATTACGAAGTCTGAGGGAAATCCCATGTCATGAATGGAAAGGCCAGCCGAAGACGCCAGAGATCCTCTTCCTATTTGGAAGATGACGTCCCTTCCACCCTACAATATATGTTCATCAACGCCATAGAGTCTAACCTCGTGGTAGACACCTGAGAAAATGAAAATCTGGACTAATCGGGAGATGACGGTTCCGGTCAGGTTGTGACTCACAACGAACCCCCAGGTGTGCCCACCCGGAACCAGAGGGTCGCCTTAAATATGGCCGCCCCTTCAGCTAACCTCCCTCCGCTTACCCTGGGAGCTTCCAACAAGGATAAGAATAAATGAATGGTTACCCTTAACCTATTCCCCACTCTCGATAAAAACGGGCCACTCACGCTCGAAGAGAGGTTCGCTCGACAAGATGAAGAGATGAAAGAATTGAGGCGTCTTAACGTCGAGCTTCTCCAGAGGAACTACCTTATTGAAAGTGTGACCCAATAAGAGCCACGTCATGAATTCCCAGCAAGTGCACTTCAAAGGCTAATTCTTTCAACGAAAAACGAAGCACGATCAGAGCCCCTGCCCAATGAGGTTCTTGGTTTGTCCAGCTACCTAAACGTGGATGATGAATACCAGGATTTCCCTCTACTTAGGGGGCAACCGGAGCAAGTACGCCCGAACCCTATGAGGGTACCCCCAAAAGATAATGCAGCCTTGGTGCTGGCTAATCAGGATCATCAGGCAATGCCTCGGGCTATGCCTGCCTAGGACTGGGCCCAATTGGATGTAAACCAGGGACTCACCAACACCATCGAGGCACTAACAGCTCGATTGGAAGCGATGCATGGTCAACGGGCTCTGATACAGCCGGAGTGGAAATGCTACCCAGATTGGGTGACCAACACACCACCTCCACCTAATTTTTGGAGCCCTGCATTCCCCATCTTCAATGGATCAGGCGATCCGGAGCAGCATTTGATGCACTATGCATCCTATTGAAACCCTATGATGGGAACTCCGGAACAACAAGAAGTAGTGAAACTCAGATGCTTCGTACGGACCTTGCAAGGATCCGCCTTCGTCTAGTATACATGTCTACTGGCCCAGTCGATAAAGAGCTAGGAGGACCTCCAACAACAGTTCCTTTTCCACTTCAGCTCAATGTTGCCTAAAACAACGGTTAGCGATCTCATGAACTGCAAGAAGAGGGAGAACGAGAGGGTATCATATTTCATCACCAGATGGAAAGGTCTGACATATTCTCTGAATAGGCCAATGCCTCAATATGAGATGTTATCCTTATGCATCGATAATCTTAGAGATGAGATGTGATCACGGCTCATACCGATGGAGTGCACCACTGGTTTTCGCCATCTCTAGGCCATCACCCAGATAATTTAGGACTCCCTACAACGGACTAATTCAAAGTCCTGAATATCCTCGCAGGCTGCGGTGAAAAGAGCCCCTAGAGTTGAAGCGTCTGTTGTCACACTCAAGCCGGTCCCTGTGCCCTCTCCACTGCTCAGGCCTCCACCAAATCTTCAAGGCCCCCCTACATATCAGTAGCTGCCCCTACCTAAACGGGATGATCAGAGAGGATCGAAGCGGAACTTGTTTTAGGAATGAAGACTAAAAGTATACTCATTCCAAGACGATCAAGTCTGTGGCTACTTCATTGCCGCCATGAACTGCAACTTGCTCCGCCTCCCAGAGCCAAGGAAACCTGAAGTAGTTGGACGCGATCACATGCCAGATTACCGCCCCTACCATCAGATGTTGGGGAACAGTATACGAGAATGCTTCATCTTCAAGGACCACCTGGAGAGGATGGTAGATTTTGGACAAGTCGAGCTAGTACCACCCCCAACACATGTGGCATATATCTCTACCACCGACTACAACAAAATGGAGGGGTGGCAGAAAGTCACCAGCAAGCAGGGGAAAACATTTGATAACTGGATGACTCAAAAGACTATCAACTGAGCCCAGGGCATACTATGAGCTCAACTACAGTAGCCGGTGTTTCCACCAACCGAACCTGGAGCCGCAGAGCTGACAACATTAGCCTCACAACCCTCCACAAGATGGTCATCCTGATAGAGTCAAGGAGGAAACAATCATAAGAGGACAAGTCCGCAACGGGGCCGAAGTTAGTCTTGAACTTGGCATATTTAATGCCCTCGAATTTGGCACCATGGGCACCAACCCACCAAATGGCACCATCAGAGACAACTGACCAGGTTGACCTGTCAGAGGATGAAGATCCAATTTTTGGTTCTATCAACGTCATTCATCTCATGGAATCATTCCCTGAAAAAGGGTATGATTACGAACCCATGTTCCCTACATGGGGAACTAGGAGGAGGAACCGTAGTGGTAGGGGACAACTGGGGAGGCGCAGCCACAGCCGAAACCAACCCTACGGTTGGAACCCGGCCCTAACCGTAAATATTGCAGAAACCCGTGGGTGAGACCTTCAACGGACTCAGCAAGAAAGGGAATGCCCCTCCAATTACACAAGCAGCCACTCTGGCCCTATTGTTCTGTGATACCCACTAGAGGAGGAGCATTTGTCTGGTCTCCTTGTGTGCACAAACAGACCGTCCGGGCCAAGTCCTCAAAACTCGGGACCACCATCGACATTCGTCCCTGTGGTGGGTGCCTCTTCATCAAATGCTCCAGCTCCCAATGCACCTGCTAAGACTCCCCAGGCAACAGAGAAGCATCGACCACTGGAGAAAAAATAAGATATCCTTAAGAAGATGGCATTAGTACCAGCCATGTTGTAAATCTTGGATGACCTGGGATTGTCATCCGACCTTAGGGAGGTTCTTATCAATGTTTTGATTAGCCCCCATGAGTTTCAAGCCAAGGTAGCTACCACCGAGATTTACCAGACGGAGACTGGCCCGACTAAATGAAACGCGGTGATTTCCTTCACTGATTAGGATGAAGATGCCATCATGCAAGGACAAATCAGACCAGTATATGTGCCCAGCATGCTGAATGGTGTTGAGATCTATAATGTCTTTATAAACAACGGATTTGGAGATAACCTCTTTCACATACAGACACTCCGTAAGTTGGGCTACAGTGAGGATGATCCAATTCCCCCAGCCACAACTTTGTTGGGTTATGACAAGAGTGAGAAGAGACCAATAGGGAAGATTAAGCTAAAGACCCATTTTGGTGACCTGGTAGCCTACACGGAATTCCTAGTGGTCCGACAGAGCACAACATTCAATGCCCTGCTGGGAAGGCCATGGCTCCATAAGAACATAGGCATTCTTTCATCCTACCACCAGTGTATCAAGTAATAATTCAATGGAAAAGTGGGTCATTGCATGCCGACGAGGCCCCTTTCAAGCTCCCCGAGTTACATTACATCGACACTGGGATCTATGATCAAAAGAAAAAGAAGCCTTTGGCAACGACGTCAACTGGATCCCCACTCCAAATGGACTATAAATGATTCCTGACGACCCCCCTCAGGTGGCTTGGCAGAGATTATGTCCTCCCCATCAACCACAAGGAAGCTAGGAGTTCAAGTCTGGACACGCATTCGGATGTCCTCATGACTTCAGCCATAATGACCGAGTGTGAAAATGTGGGAATGTCCACTAACCCTCAAACGGGGTACATAAACTTGATAAAGGGAACCCATTCCACCTCACCTCCGGACTTCCAAGAGCTCCTGTCAGGAGCTCTCTCCTTGACGGACCAAGAAGATTAGGATTTACAAGAAGAAGAGGGGGAAGATCTCAGGGATGCTCCTCCCTCATTTGAGGAAGTTATCTCCACCACTGTGGACAAACTCAGGGAAATAAACCTAGGTAATGAGGAAGACCCCATGCCCACTCTCATTAGCTCGGGGATGTCTCCCGAGGAACACAAGGTATATACCTACTTCCTAAGGAAACACCGGGATGTCTCCGCCTGGAATTACACGGAAATGCCAAGACTCGATCCCGAGGTAGTGACGCATCACCTGGGTCTTCTAGAAGACCATCAAGGCTAATAACATGCCATTAGAAGGACACACCCCTCAGATGCTTCCAAGATAGAGGCTGAAGTCGATAAACTCATTAAAGAAGGCTTCATCAGGGAGGTCCAGTACCCCATTTGGTTTTCCAATATCGTCCCCATCAAGAAAAAGAACGGACAAATCCGCATCTGCATTGTCTTTAGAGACCTTAATCGGCATTGTCCAAAAGATGACTTCCCGGTTCCAATCACTGAGTAGTTAACTGATGCAACGGCTGGGTATGAGGATCTATCTTTCATGGACGGCTATTATAGATATAATCAAATCAGGAAGGCCCATGAAGACGAAAGAGCCACTTCCTTCAGGGCCCCTCAAGGGGTATTCGGTTACAGGGTCATGCCCTTTGGTCTCAAGAATGCTAGCGCCACTTATTAGCGTGCCATGCATCATATCATTAACCTGTTCCTGGGGAAATTCATTGAATGTTATGTGGATGACCTAGTGGTCAAGTCCATACAATGCTCGGATCACCTGTCGGACCTTGATACCATCTTCAACAAGCTCCAATAGCATATCTTGAAGATGAACCCCTTGAAATGCGCCTTTGGGGTTACCTCAGGGAAATTCCTTGGCTTCATCGTATGCCATCTTCGAATCGAAGTCGACCCTGAGAAGACAAAGGATATCCTGATCCTGCCACCTCCTCGAAATCTCACTGAGTTGAGAGGATTCTAAGGGAACCTAGCCTATATTAGGCGGTTCATAGCCAACCTGGAAGGAAAATGATTTCCCTTCACCAGGTTAATGAAGAAGGGGGTCATGTACCAATGGACGGATGATTGCCAAGAGGCGTTTGACAACATGAATAATTACCTCTTAATCCCACTGGTGCTCATGCCCCCAGTCAAAGGAAGGCCTCTCATTCTATATGTTACGGCCCTAGAATGGTCATTGGGATCCTTCCTTGCACAGAAGAATGACGCCGGCCACGAAAACAGTATCTATTACCTCAATCGAACCATGATTGTTGCTGAGACTCGATACTAAAATATCGGGAGGAGCTGTCTAGCCATGGTCTTCATGGTTCAAAAGCTGCGGCATTATCTGCAGCATCATGAAGCCCATTTGATCTCACGGCGTAACCCGCTCAAGTACATCCTCAGTCGCTAAATACTAACCGGACGCCTATCCCTATGGGCGGTAATCCTGCAACAGTTCGACATCCGGTCCATGCCTCAAAAAGCCATCAAGGGCCAGGCATTAGAAGACTTTCTAGCAGAGCACCCTTCAACAGGGACCACTTCACCAGACACTGATCTACCTGATTAAGATACCTTCTCAGTTCAAGAGGAGTTCCCAACATGGGAAATATACTTTGACGGCGCATCCCGAAGCCCCAATGGGAAGAGGATGGAGGATCCCAGATTCAACAAAGTGGGTCTGGGGATAATACTCATGTCCCCAGAAAAGGCAGTTTTACAGTATTCCTTCCTACTGTCATAGGGATGTACAAACAATGAAGTGGAATATCAAGCCCTCTTTGCAGGCCAGAAGCTTGCACTTCAGGCACACATACAACACCTTAAGGTAAAAGGCGACTCAGATCTGGTTATCAATCAAGTCAATGGTGACTATTCTATTAAAAATTAGGAGGTGATCCCCCTGTTTGAACATGTATGAGGGATAATGGACGAGTTATCCACATAACCAACATTGACTTATATTCCCCGGTCCCAGAACGCTCAGGCTGATGCATTATCCAATGCGGCCATAGCCCTAGCCGACCCACACCGGGATGAAACGATCATCAATATTGCTCACCGTCGAATGGTATTGCTATTTTTTCAAGCTAAGACGGAAGAAATCGATGAATTCAGTACTGTTCCCAAGCCATATTCTCCTGCCACCAGTTGGATGATCCCTATCACAAACTACCTTCAATGGGGAGAGCTCCCATCAGACAGGGATAAACGAAAGAAAATATGGAGAAGGGAAACCAATTTTGTCCAATAAGGTAGCGCGGGTCAGCAAGAGGTCCTCTACAAACGAGGCCTGAATGGAGTGATATTCAGATGCATTGACGGAGAAGAAACCACTGTCATCATGACTGAAGAATATGCAGGAGCATGTGGAGCACATCAACCAGGGACCAAGATTTCCCATTAGGTTCGAAGGCTTGGGTACTACTGGCCCATAGTGTCATGAGACTGCGAGCGTTTTACCGCAAAATTTCACTCATGCCAGATTCATGCCAACTTCATACACCAGCCCCCAGAGTTAATTCATCAAGATAAGTACTCCTGTACATTTTCTATCTGGGGGATGGATGTGGTGGGACCATATCCTCCCGCCACGGCCAAACAGCTGAAGTATATCCTCACGGCAACCATGTTCTTCTCCAAATGGGCAGAAGCCATACCCCTCAAGGAAGTCAGGGCAAGAAATATTGTCATCTTCGTGAACACCAATATCATCAACAGATGTGGTGTCCCTCATACTATACTGATGGAAAAAGGCACCAATTTCTGCTCTGCTGAGTTGGAAAAGCTATACCACGGGTATGGTATCAAGGCTAACCACTCATCCCGCTACCATGAAGCGGCCAACGAATAGATACAAGATTTCAAGAAGACCATGTCCAATATCCTCTATAAAATGGTGGAAAAAGACAAGAAGTCATGGTTGGATAAACTCCTCCATGCATTGTGGGCTTATCGAACCACAATCTTCACTACTACTCGTTCTACCCCATAATCATTAGTGTACGGCACAGAGGTGGTCCTGCCCATTGAACTCCAACTTCCCCCACTCCGTGTTGCCATCTTTGATCAATTATCCGATGATGAGCAGTCAAAAAAGCATCTAGGTGAATTGGAACAGCTATATGAGAAGTGCCTTTACACTCTGCACCACATGGAAGTGTACCAGAATCAGATCGCAGGAGACATCAACAAAAGGTTCTCCTCCGGTCTTTCATGGATGGATAATTAGTGTTAGTCCTACATACCCCAATGATACCTGTCACGAAGCCTCCAAAGTTGGAGACCAATTGGGAGGGACCATATGTTGTACACAAGGTCTACTCCAACAGAGCATATGACCTGATCTCCATGGACAGGAAATTCACCACAGCTCCTACCAATGTGAGATTCCTGAAGAAGTATTTCTCGTAGAGACCAAGAAGTATTCACGTCCTCACTGCATGATGTTAAACTGCATGTTGTACGTCCTCACCGCATGATGTTAAACTGCATGGACTTCGTCCATACCGCATGACGATAAACTGCATAGATGAAGAAGAAAAAAGAGATGTACTCATCATCCAAGCTGCATGGCGTTAAACTGCCTACCACCCAACGGTCGAAACTCTATGACCTTAGACTAAGAGCATTCCGTCCACACCGCATGACGTTAAACTGCACGGACAAGCTTATTTAAAAACACCCTCTTACCCTGTGTACGGACCAAACCTGAACACGGTGTATCGTCTTTCAGTGAACTACGTGAGGCTTGATTCCTACCCTCACAGGATATGTAGTGATGCCAGAACTCTACACCCTGGCCCAGCCACCTCAAAAAGAAAAAAATATCCATTCCCCCATGTACGGACCAGACTTTCATGGGGTGTATTCACATTCTCACTTCATGACGTTAAACTGCATGGATTCCATCCTTACCATACGACGCTAAACTGCACGGATAACAAGAGTTAATAATGCCACTCCCCCCGTGTATGGACCAGACCTGCATGGGGTGTACTCATCGTCTAATATTCATGACATAAAACTACCAAGCACCCAACAATCCAAACTCAATGACTGTAAACTATGAGTATGTCGTCCTCACCATATGGCATTAAACTGCACGGAATCTAATAATACCTTTCGTCCTAACCACATGACGTTAAACTGTATGGACTTCATCCTCACCACATGATGTTAAAATGGCACGGATTCCAGAGAATTACATATGACTTGATTTCTACCCTCACATGATACGTAGCGACACCAAGATCCCTAGTCCTGGCCTAGATCTCAAATAAAAGATAAAAAATGACTTTTTCCCCCATATATAGACCAGACCTACAGAGGGTGTACTTCTTCCAGAGAACTATGTACGGCTTGATTCATGCGCTCATAGGATATGTAGTGACATCGGGATCCCTAGTCTTGGCCCAGCCCCCTGAATAAACAAAAATAATTCCCCTTCCCCCCATGTGCGAACCAAACCAACATGGGGTGTACTTATCGACCTTACCACACGATGTTATAATGCACTGAAAATTATGTTAAAAATTCCCCCTTCCCCCGTGTATGGACCAGACCTGCACAGGATGTATATCTTCATCCTTACTGCATGACAATAAACTGCACGGACTTCGTCCTCACCGCATGACAATAAACTGCACGGACTTCGTCGCGACCCACCCAAGACACATGGTGATACGAGATGGTGATACTCCTTGCACATTTGGATGAATCCTCTCCAAACATGAGACTCCACAAACCGAATAATTATGGATCTTCATAACCACTCATGGCCATCCGAAGTAGAAATTCATCAACTCGTGGACACCTTTGTACAACTATGCATATCATTCCCTCAGCGGCTCTGTATATTGATAGCCCCTAGCCCGTCTACCAATAGCAATATTTCCATAGGCGACACTCTTCCTAGCTCCATACACTTACCCGTCTCAGAGTCCCCATACCATACCTCCTAATCCAGATGTTTATGGAGAAGTGGTTTACAAGTTCATTCCCCTTTTCACATCCAGGTGTTTCCAGGGTATCCCTATCTGGCTAGCCTATGTGTCTGTCAGTGGTTCACATAGAGACCTGCATCAACAAACATCAAGATAGGACTAGGCTAAATTGACTCAATGGAAAATTTTAGTGAAGTTGTTTCTTGTATACCCGGACACCATTATCCCCATGTTTTGAAGTCTGCACTATGAGCAATCACGAAATTTCATAATCATTCATGGCCATCGGAACTGCAAAGTTATTGTCTCGGGGACACCTTTGTACGACTATACATACCATTCCCTCAGCGGCTCTGCATAATGATATCCCTTGGCTCATCCATCAAAGGCATGATTTCCTCAGGCGGTACTCTTCCTCGCTCCATACGCCTACCCGCCTCAGAGCCCCCACACCACATCTCTTGATCCGGGAAACTCAAAGTTGCAGTTTACAACCTTCATCCCCCACCATGTTCCAAGTATATCAGAACATGTTGACTTAGTAATCCTTCGAGTGACTACAAAAATAGTCACCCAATGGTCTGAACTCTATGACCGATAATCTAGGAGTACCTCCTCCTTACCGCATGACGTTAAACTGCATGGAATGAAGGCACACCCCCGCGCACAAAAAAAGTGAGAAAAGATCAGAACAGGGTGCTCTTTAGAACTCAACAAGCAACCAGAGATGGATATACCAAACATGTCCTGATATTCTCCTGCCAAATGATAGACTTCGTGGCCCGGATAATTTTGGATCCTCATAACCATTCATGGCCATCGGAAGTGGAAACTGATTGACCCGTGGACACCTTTATATGACTATGCATACCATGCCCTCAGTGGCTCTGCAAATGATAGCCCATGGCTCGTCCATCAAAGTCAAGATTTCCACAGGCGATGCTCTTCCTAGCTCTGTAAGCTTACCGGCCTCAGAGTCCCCATATCACCTCTCCTGATCCAAGAAGCCCCAGAACCATGATTTACACCAATCTACCCCCCCCCCCCCCCCCCCGACGTCTAGGGCATGTTGAGGTATTCAAGCCCAGTTATATTCTGATGAAGAGCGGCCTTTTCACCTACATCCTCACCGCATGATGTTAATTTGCACTGGATATCTTGGCCGCTTGGCATGAAACTTCAAAGGCCAAGCATTAACCATCCAGGGAAATGCCTCCAACCAAAAGCGTTTTCACAGGCTCAAATATAAAATGCCCCCCGTCCTTGCTGCATGATGTTAAACTGCATAACAACCTTTAAAAATGCCTCTTTTCCTTGCCGCATGATGCTAAACTACACAGAATATGCCCCAAACACATGACGATAAACTACATGGTCATACTCGTCGTGGGTTCAGTTAGAAATAGGGGCTTTTCTCCATCCTTCAGTGCACGGGTCAGACCAACACAAACCACCGCCTCACACCAACGTGAGAAAGAATTACTTCACCCGTTCTCAGGATGTTTAGTCTGGATATTTCCCCTGTATTAAGGCACCCTCTCATCATAATCCATACTCTGTACTCATAAAAACCCAAACTCTCTTAAGACACCCCTGGTGGTCCCAAGTCTCAACTTCCCTGATGTTGCTCGGCTATCGAAAGTGGATAGTCATTGACTTAAGGACACCTTTTTATGACTATTCATATCATGCCCTTAGCAGCTCTGCATATTTATCTCCCCTAGCCCATCTACCAAAGGCAAGATCTCCTTAGGCAATGCTTCTCTCCTTATGCCTCTTGGCCCCTGAGCCCCCATTTATATCTCGGGATTCAGAAAACCTCTGAGCTATAGTTTACTGACCTCTTTCAAAACCCTGCCTGAATGTGGTGGAACGTCTTTGACAAGATTACTGAGAACCAGGAGAAGTCGTTCCATTTTAAATGATGTCTCAGTTGCATGAATTTAAACTGCGCCAAGCCTCGACCATCCCTTACGCTAACTAAATGTGTAGGTAAGTGGTCTTCTGACCACGCTCTTGATTAGTAAGCATGCTCCCAAAACCCTTTCAGATGTCACACTCCCCTTCTGTGCCACCCCTAGTGGTTTTCATAATTTCCCAAGACACCCATTGTGGTTTCCATGAGCTGGGCTTCCATGAAGTCCCATGGCCATCAGAAATAGAAATGTCTTTGACTTAAGGACACCTTTGCATGACTATGCATACCATGCCCTTCGCGACTCTACATATTGATCACCCCTAGCCTGTCTACCAAAGGAATTTTTCCTTAGTCAATGCTCTTCCTACATCTGTACGCCAAAACTGATCCCATGCCTTGAGACAGGCCCTGCATGCCACTCAAATTTAATCATGTTTCCATCCATGTGTTTCGGAAGAGTATTGAGACATCTCTTAATCAGTTAAACCCCATTGGGGCCCTCTCCCCACCATATTTGGTCAAAGCTGTTCGACCTAAAACATAGGTAGTGATAGTATTGACGGCGGGAATTTAAACCGCTCACAAAAGAAAGAGCCACAAAGCCTGTTAGGCCGAAAACCCAAAAAGGGTGACCTAAGAAAAATCCGGGTTATACCTGCTGGGTCCACACTAAATGGTCCCAGGAAAAATAAGGGAATTATAAACGAAAAATATAAAAATGTTTTTAGGGTTTTCCTACAAAACCCTAGCAATAGTCAGACTACGCTCACTGGATCCCATGGTCCAGGAAAAAGTTAGAGCCTGATCTATTTTTAGACCAAGACTCGGATTATTATATGTTCAAGGAATTAACATATGCAGCAATCGTGCCAAATAGTTTCTATCACACGAAAGGGTGACAAGATCACTAAGGAGAAATGTTTCATTGTTCCATAACAAAGTGGGTAATAAAGGCATCCATAATCCGGTGCCTCCCCTTGTGAGAAAGGTGATTAAAGGATTTTTTCGGTGGATTCAAAATGCTGTATCAAGAACTGGTGAAAATCCTCGATTTTCTGAGAGATATTTTGCAGTAAAGCCATCTCAGATTCTACACCAGCCCGCAATTCTTCTGCCTCTTGGGCCGCCTTTGTGCTTGCCCTCATTTCCTCCTCCATCCGCCGCTCCCCTTCTCCAATCAATGGTGGCGACATTGGCCTCTTCCTGCTACAACCATTGTATATCATTCCTCAGCACCTCCAGTTGAGAACGCTGCACAATAACTTCTCTCTGAAGCCCCACGATGACCCCAGCAAGGTTATGAGCCTCTGTTAGGCAGAGCTGTCGAGTTGCGGAAAGGTCAGCTTCAGATTGGGCAGCAGAAAGGCGAGATTCGAAATCACCTAACTTCTCCCAATCAGTGACTACCTACTTGAATATGTCATAAACACCGTGATAGTCAAAGACATAAAATCACAGCAACATAAAAAAAATCATAGCCTCAGTAATTTGGTCGGTATCTCTACCAAGGGCGTTTGAGAGATCAGTCTCCAAATTTTCTACCATGCCCATTGGTGAGTAGGTCGAAGGATGGAGAGGACTTGTTGATCAGGCTCAAGATCACTCTCGAATAAGGACACATATTTGGGGATGAACGTCACCTAGGAGGGACCCAAGGCGGACTCACCCGCAAACTCTGGCAATGTGGTAGCTTCGCCCCCGAGTGGAGACACAATCGTCAGTGCCAGAGGTTATGGTCCTGAATCTCGAGAGTTAGTAAGAAAGATGAGTACCCCTAATTAGAAAAGTGAATAAAAAGGAGTCAGTGGAAGGAGATCGGGGAACATACTCTTAATAAATGAGGCATCGGCATCCGCAAGCTCTGCACTGCTATGACAGCCACTCGAAGAGGATGCCACATCTTCGATAGGAAAGGAAATCTAGGGAGCCCCTAGAGGTGTCCTGGGCCTGAGGACATGCCTAAGGCAAGTAGTTTCCAATGTGGTCCCCATGTGGTCACCTACGGAGACCAAGTTCAAAGAAATCACTCCCCGGTGAACAAGATAATGGCCCACTCCGGGTTCCCAGAAACTGGATTAATGGTAGGCTCTTCCTCCATCTTCACGGGATCCGTTGGGCCTGGGGTGGTTGGCTTCGACAGATCTGGAGCCCCCTCATCGATCATAGGCACCCCATCGTCTTCCGCAATTGGAAAGTTAATCTGATCAGCAGGGGTCTCGGATACTAGTGGTTCCTCCTCTGGCATATCTCTGACTAATGAAGGCGGGATTACAGCATCCATATCATCGGCCCCTCCAATAGGGCACACCATCTCGTCACGCCCGGGCATGGTTACGGGTGATTCCACAGACGGCAAGGAGGCGGAAGGTAGAACCACATGGGTTGCCACAGCCAAAACCCCGAGTGTCCCTGCACCATACGTCAAATAGTTAATGACTGACGAATTCTAACAATGCAAGTTCGCGATTGAGAAAACCAGGAAGTCATGATTACCCGACGTTCCCTGTTTGAGCCGTTCCGATAAAAGGAACGCCTGTCTTTCTCTCTGGATCTGCCCAGGGGATAGTTCACCTAGAATTCTGGAAGGAGCAGGAGGAGGAAAAACCCTACCTGAGTCTGCGATGGACGCTTCCATGAGCTCATCTATGCTAGGGGATCCTTCCTCGCTAACCCGTGTCGGTGAAAGTGCATGCTCCCCTACTGCAGTACCACAAGTGGTATACTCCAGAGAAGGAATTACTCCTTGAGATTCTTTGGCACCCTACATGAAAAGAAATAAAACCTTAGAACCTCCACAATAAAGGAGGGAGAAGGTCTGAATGGGCGAGCAGAGTAACATCTTCTTCAGGGTCGGACAATTCATGATTTCTAATCATCATGGACACCCAGATGCTCCCATAGAGACGATTCCAGAGTGAATGAATGTATGAATCCATCTCCTTTAATTAGGTGATTATTTCATCTAAATCCTCTTCCAATAGAAAGTGGGGTGGAGTGAATATCGTCCCAAAATCTGGATGTTTAAGAGGGCCAGTTTGAAGAAACGCCCAAACTTCTTCATCCGAACCACTGACCCTCAGGTCATCCCAAATCCTCCAAGCCTCTGGGAATGCGGTCATGGCATGAATTGCTGACCGGGTAGGATCAACCTGAGAAGGTTGGGCAGAGATAGGGGCTGGTATGGGCGCTAATGGCTGTATTTGTGTTGCGGATCCTGTCGCCGCCCTATAACTCACTAGGGATACCTATGGATGGGTCCTCACGAGTAGGGAGGGGAATTACCTTGCTTCAGCTGTGATAGAGAGATCCTCAAAATCATCACCCCCTGAAGAGCATTCACTTCCTTCTTCCTCCTCATCAGTAATCAAGTACAGCACGGCCTGGTCTCGATGCGTCAATACTGCATAACCCCGACGTGCGTGAATATAGACCTCAAGGTCCCGGAGATATCGAATGGCCTTCTCAGGGTCTGCGTCATAATGAATGTAAGTGGGAGCAGATATGTTGCCCATCCCATCAAAATCTACCTCTGATTCCTGAAGATACTGCAATAGAGGACGGGGGTACAGGCTGCGAAAGGATGACCAGGTTTTGAATTCCTCCCATTGGCCCCAAGCCATCAGAAAGGAAAAATCAATGGGAATAAATGCCCCCCTCTGGGCATCCTCAAGGGAATTAGAGGATACACCCCTGTCTATTAAAATCTTTCCTGGAAGCACATGACCAGTAGGGTGACGAATGATTTTTCTCGGCCTAGTGGGAGAACCATCCTCTTTTCGCTTCCTTTTGCCCATTGATGGCTTGGGACTTGGGATGTTGGGCACCAATGTCCCTAGATGGCCATTTGGGTATGATTGTACCCAGGAGTTAGCATAATGCATAGATAAGAAAGTCATGGAATCTCTAAGCGTGGGGGTCATAACCTCACAGCCGCTATCCTCCCAGGTAAACATTAACCACAGTTGTTTGGAAACCATTAAATGACGATTCTCATGGGAACCATCATCCACAGGGGGACACTATGCATGGACGTAGCCAAATTGATTCCCAAATTGGTAGGGTGCGTACCCCTCGCAGAACAGCTCTCCACCAATACGAGCCAACAGAATACCCTCTCGAAGGGAGAGAAGGTAGCCCCGCTTGCTAAACTCTTATGTTATGGTGTTTGTAATTGCAGAAGCTGGAGGAGAAAATGGATGAAAATTGAAATAGTCATAATTCAAGATTCGACTTGATAGCAGACGCTTGTTTGAAACTATCTGTTGACTCTCTTTCTCTTGGGTCACCCACTCTTCGGGCATAACCCCACTTGTCCGTTGTAAGTATGGCCGGAATGTTGTTCCCTGAATCTGAATAGGGTTGATGAAGGTGTAACGATTCTTGATGTGTACGTTAAACCATCCCCAGATAATTTGGAAAGGGCCGACCACTCGGTTTGGTCGGCTCCCATCGGTGATATTACCAACCAACCAGTAAATACTGGCTAGTACTAGGACGGCTAGGTGGATAACTTTATCAGTAGCCAAGTGTGCCACCATGAAAAAATTACCAACCCGCATGCCCCCGACCTCGTGTCTGGGTAATAACCAGCCACTTAAGAACATGGCCAGAAAAGCTGACAGGCAGAGCAAATGATCAACATCTGGAATGAGCTCCCAGCCCCAGCCGCGAAAATTGCCTTTCTCTAATGTCAGCCAATAGTAACCCCTTGATTATGGGAATCCATCATAGGGAAATTCACGGGTCTGGGTGCGAGAGCCACTGAGTCGTTAGATTTGTTCTCTCTCACAAAATCCCTGACCCACTCATGGTATGGGACGAGCTGTTTTGGAGACATATCCTCTGAGTGCTTCCGAGCCTGGTTAATAAGCTGCATCACTAGGAGGGAGTCCTCTCTTCATTCTCCCACACATAAGAAGGAGGAAGCAACTCTTCATACATACTCCCAACGATGGGGACCCTTGAAATGTGAAAGACGTCCCCTAGAATAATGCCCACTTCCCCATGGACAAGATGGAAGGTGTTGGTGTCTGGGCTCTAACGACTCATGAGTTGTTTGGAGAGGGCTTGAGGCCGGTGGGTATAGGTTTGGGACACCCAGGCAGCTTCATACAAGCCTACGGCTCGCAACTCTGCCCCAAATTCTACACAGCTCTGGTGAACCCAGAAGGGCCACCCACAATCTAATGAATTAAATGCTCCTCCGGGTCGGAGATCCCGATTCGCCGGCCAGCCGTGATGGTCCCTTACCATGGAACTACAAGAAATATTCTTATAGTAGTGGATTGTTCCTTCTTGTTGACGTGGTTCTCCTGTCGGAGACACTGGAAGGTGACTCAACACCGATCTAACAGTTTTACCCCTCGAGGCAGGCCGCCTGCCGGTAGGTATCACGAACTGGGGAATAGTGGCGGTAAATATCAATGCTTCATAATTATTATCACGGGATGGTTCTGGAATCGGGGTATCAGACAACAAACTGAACCCATAGGAAGGAAGGCTGTTAGAAATAGGATACTACAACTATGATTTGGAGAGCCGGTCGGCAAGGAAGGATGACAGTAGGGAGTGGAAAAATCCATCTTGAACAGAGCTAGCCATGTCCTTCAAGCGTTGATCAGCAGTTGAGAGCAGCTCTACAGCAGTCCTGGGCGCAAAATGAGGGGGAACCATATTTTCTCCCTGCACAATGAGATCCAACAATCGGTTAGTCCGGAACAAGAATCTGGACAAAAATAACCAATATATGGCTTAAGAGCCTTCACAATCAAAATCCTCAAGGAGGCCTTGGAGGATGGTTTGCAATGAAATCATCCTGCAAACCATCCCTTCGTGAAATCAGTCCGCAAAACCCTGGCCCGCACAACGTTGGCTAGGAAACCACGAACCAAGTTTCTCCGTGGAATTTCAATCCTAAGTTTAAGTGATTAAGTTTGGAAGACTTAGATACTTTTTAAAGTTCAAGAGGTTTTTAGTCTACGGAGCATCAAAACCGCGAAGCAAGTTCCTTTGCAACCCATCATCACTTACTTTTTAATCAGTTAAGAGTAATGGTTCGCGGTTGGGAAGTTGGTTCGTGGGTGAAAGCGACTGCGATGAAGGAATGGTTCGCGGAGGTTTTTGCCAGTTTGTGGACGGGGCACTTCACGAAGGAGTGAGTAATCGAAGGCGAAGGAGCTCTGGTTACACGAGGAATTCGGTAAAGGACAAATGCAGGGCTCCCCGTATTTATAGGCATGGTCCCCTATCGATTCCTCCTTTCTACTGCAAACCTTCTCTGTTTCAGGACCACATTACATCAGAATGGCCTCCTCTTCGTTCCAATCAGACCCCATTCCGATGGGGAGCATTTTTAGGGTCTTGAAAAATCCACAAAGGAAATTCTACCCAAATCCCCCCAAAGAATTGGGGAAAATAATTAAAGGGACACAAACAGGAAGGGTCCACGAACCGGTCTCATGGAAGCGCAATGTGACCAGGCCCTGGGAGGTACCCCCTCTGCGAACCATTGTAGTTACTGAAATGAAGGCGAAGAACCTCCATGGTCGCGAGGCAGGATGGGTGCCAGTCCAGTTCGCCATCACGAACCTCCCCAACCACGGACCGCGTCGATCAGATCATGCTTCACCCGCTGTCATTCATAGAATAGAGGTGGAACCCTCCATAGCTATGGAGCACTCCATGAGTTCTCCTTATGGAGGGTGGGGGAAGCGTTCAATATCCACCACGAATCGCAGATTTACCAAGTCGGCTGTAAACTAGGTATTTGGTTATGGGCCTCCGCAAAAGGTTTCTCGTGGCCATAGATACATCCCTTTCCCCACTCTATGAAAGAAGACTCAGGGGGAATGAAAAAGGGGGATCGGAGAAATGGAATCGAATTCAGAGGGATTAGAGATTCAGAAGGAGATTGGTTGAAGGAAGGCTTCGAATTTCCCAAACAGTGAAATTCCAATCCTCAAACCACAATAGCTATTTAAATTAAAATGGAATTAGAAAACACATAATAACTTGGTGAACCACGAACCTAAAATAACAAAAAACAAGGAGAACCGCGAACCATATCCACTCTACAGATGATGTCCCCATGGACCAGGGAGTTTATGCCTCTTTTCCTATCCATCAAACCGCGTAGCACTATCCTACGTGGGCGAAGCCCCGACCAACGAGCCTCCGATCAGCGCCGCCCTTGGCCACTGCTTCCTACCTAGAACCATCTGCGAACCACCATAGTTCATGGATTGAACCCGAAGCCGCAAACCACCCTAGTTCACAGGATGCGAATCAGTCCATCGACCACCATGGTCTGCGGATGGCTTCTCCAGCTGCGTGGCACTTCCCCACGCGAAGGGTGCCACCACCCATACCCCTTGGTGGCTCACCAAATACTTCGGTGTTATCAATTCCCGAGCCAGGTAAAATCCTTCCGATCCAGCCAAGTCCTCTGCGAAACCCTCATTGGAATATTCATCGTCCCCGAGCCGAGGCCTCCACCAAAGCCACCGGATCTGCGTGGTGTAAGTTTCAGGCGCATCAGCATGCCATTTTGAGTTCACATACCCATGGTAAATAGGGGAAAGGGGTTTCCCCGACCCATTAGTAGATTCCCGAAGCATTCTCAGGTTCAGATTCCCATGGTAATGTGGATCCTGAGCTCGAGAATCTCCTTTATTCCCATCCACTTGTTGTGGGTTCCTCGGAGAGGGTAAAATAGCCATCAGAAGGAAGCCCTCATGCAATACAAGAGAGTAGATGGGCACCAGAGCACCCCATTTCCCTCTCCCGTTGGGCTTTGTCACCCCGGGCGTCCATCTCAGAGTAATCCCCGACCTTCTGGGCCTCATCAGATTGTAATCCCCAATTCATCACCCTAGGCCGCCCTCATGTGTAAGCCCCACTTGACTTCTCACGGACACCCCATTATGACGTGATCCTCTGGTCCCTACTGCCTCTTGTTTCTCACACCGAGCATAACTCACGTGGGCTTAGAGTAAGAATCGACCATGACATCCATCACCATGGGCCTCCTCAGAGTGTAGGCCCCAATCCATCACCATGGGCCTCCTTAGAGTGTAAGCCCCAATCCATGATTTCGGGCTGCCCCAGAGCATAAGCCCCAAGCCAAAGCGAACTACGGGGACTTTGATCCATGCCAAAGCATGGTACGTAGGAAGCCTCCATGAGGTTCAAGCCCACCACTCGGTCGTTTCTTCACGTTGAGTTCCACCCTCGTCCAACATGATGTTAAATTGTGTATGCGAACTACATGGAATTTCATCCTTTCCTCCTTGTCAGGGTACGTAGGAAGCCTCCATGAGGTTCAAGCCCACCACCCATGACCACCCGGTCTCTCTTCATGTCAGTTCCCCAACAGCTATCCGAACTATGTGGACTTTGATCCCTGCTTCTTAAGTAGGGTACGCAAGAAGGCTCCCTGAGGTTCAATCCCAACAACCGGTCGATCAGATCATCTCCACATCGGATCACCGCGCCACTCCTAGTGCCGCCTCAAGAGAGCTCCAACCCTTAGGGGTCATTAATCCAACAAGGGATGGTAAACCTCAGGCATAAATGATTTCGAATCCCTGCGTCTAGTTGACCGTTTCTCAAAAAGGTTCAATCCATGGATACTATTATTGGATATAAACCAAAGATTCACGAACATATGAATACGTCCTAAATCTACAAGAGATTCCCGAAACAGGCAATAATTCCCCCCCACAAAGGTTGTGATGAGACTGACTTCCCGTCCTCTCCACCAATGTGAGTTCTTAAGAGTCACTGGTTGACCATCCGGCGAATGCCTTCCTTTGGAATGTAGGTCCATCAATCATTGGATACGGAGCCGTTGGGAATTTTGATTTCGAAAACTAGAATGAAACAGGTTTATTTCACAATCCATTCATTATCTGAGGTTGTTTATATGTAAATATCTAATGGGTCCTCTTTATCATCCACATACAAGTTTCTTAAAAATGTATTTCAAATCATTATTACTATTTTACAGACTATGGGTTAAAGTCATTTATACCCTTATTGACTTTTTATAAGATGTTTATAAAAGAATCTTTCTGTTGTTTTCCAAATAAGGTCCTTTTTATCCTTTTCGACGGAATTAAGGTAAGAATGTATTTTTTTTACTTATACTATGGGTGCGGCTATTTTCCGCCAATATAAAATTGTTGAATCTTACCTTACAATCATATAGGATTATTTTCAAAGTAAATGTTTTATTTTATAATTATTTGACTTTTAAATGATTTAAAAAAATAGATATTTCTCTCAAATAGTTTTGATTTAATCTATGTCAACATCCTTTGATGTATTTTAAGCTTATTTGAACTTGATTTATTATGATACAAAACTTTCATATTGTATTGAAGGTTTTGTGATATGTTTGACTTCAGATGTGTTATTTTTATACCATTCATGGTTTATGGCTTTGTAGTTTTCATTTCGTATGATAGTTTTAATACAAATGTTTATGTTATGTTTAAACCTGTTCATACGAGGAATGCATTGGACTTAATAAGTGACGGGTGGAGCCTTCTATAGTTCCTCGATGCATAGGTAGGTATCATGAGACACACAAGTGTCTTGGCTCAATGCCTTGAAAAAATCATATTTTTAGTCTTGGCATAATGACTTTACTATGTGGTTATGATAGACTGGAATTATTGATTTCATCATTATGAAAGTGGTTATTGATATTACATGTGATTATTCAACTAGTATAATTTCCATGTGAATAAGTAAATGGAATTATTTCATTCTACTTCTGCCATATTATGCTGAAGTTCATGTTTATAAGGATTTTGTTTTAGTTATACATTTCCTTAAAATTTTAAGCTTATTTATGAAAGCTTCCTCTATATTGTTACCCATACTGGGCATCTGAGCTCACCCCTTTCAATGTTTTATTTTTCCCAGGATGTGAAGAATTATTTTATGAAAGACCTATAGGGATAATATGAGGGGATATGACTGTGGACTATGGAGACTATGTTTTTTTAGTTTTCATTTTATGATATAATGTTAACTTTATGAATGTATCTAGTGATTCAAAGGGTACTAAACTAATCAGTTTTTCCAGACTTCATCTTTTGTGATCATACCTATGTTATGTAATAATGCACCGACTTTGGGTAACTGGGGTCTGGCCATTACATAGTACTTATTCAACACTAATTCCTTATCTGTGGTGTATGTATAATTCTCATTTATATTTATGATATTTTTTAATTTATTATTTAATGAGAAATACATATTTTTTGTATTAGGGATGTGATTATTTTCTCATCCGTATAACAATTTTACATATGATGTCTACATGGAATTTTGGTTTAACTAGGGTAATATTATGGAATCTATATCATCCACTAAATATAGATATTTTAATATATAAAATTATTATTGAAATATATTTAGGTATGAATAATGATATTTAATTTTATTGATGTGTGGGTACCATCATTATATAGCCCCTCAAAGAATCGATATGTCTCATGAGAAAAAATAGTTGGACACAAACCATTTGTGTTTGTTTCTAAGAAAAATCACAGATGTTTCTACCCATCTAAATAAAATTTATTGTGAATGGTCTTGATGGTAGTGGTTAGTGTGCTAGATACACAATTTCTAATAATTAGTCACTTTCTTCATTCAATATATAGTTTTTACATTCAATTATATTTTGACTACGAAAAATTATATGGTCTCATTTTTATTATCATATTATTGATGGCATGTGTTTTATGTTGTTTTCCATTCCTCGATGATTATACCTTACTGAAATTGATTCAATTATTATTAATTTATGTAACCCTTAATGATAATTTTATATCACAATTTTATTATTTATCATTCCCATTCTATGAAGATGAAATTTTCCAGTAAGTGTCAAGGAAGAAATTTTTTTATGTTCTAGAAAAAATTACTCGTGAGATAAGGGAACCATGTATTTATCTAGTTCTTAAAGATACCAAAAGTGATCAGCAATTGGTGATCTGATCTCTTGTATGTTTTTCATTGTATATAAGTAACCTCTAACTCTAGGATACTAGGTTCAGGGTTGTCAAATCTATGATGAATCAATCATACATTTCATTATTCTTATGTTATTATACAAATGGTTGGTGATGGTATTGATCATAGATAATGGATATATCCATATAATGATGAGGTGGATCTAGTTGAATGAAATGCAGCATAGATTTTTGTTTGAGAAACAAAATGGAATAATTTATTGAGTCCTAGTGGGTATTCAGGAATAACAACAACGAGAATAGTAATTTTACAAAAAACTACTGGTGTATAATTGATACACTCATGATAGATTATTTTATTTTCAAAGGTAATTATCAATTATTAATATAGTTGAATCCATAAGGATGTACCTTTTTCTTATATCTCAGAAGCACAATAAAATCAACAAAATCATTTTGAAATATACTTTACTGAAAATAGAGAATTAAAAAGAATTATATATTTAACATCCAGATGTTGTTTTAATTGAAAAAGATTAAACTATAGTGTTTGGGATTAATAATGCTCTACCTTAGGAGAAAAAGGCCCCAAGATCTATCTATTCAAATATAGATATATTTCGTGTTGGATTTGAAATTCACTAAAAGGAAAATTTATATGAAAAATTATGTAAATGAATTGAGAAACAAACTCTTATAATAATTTATTATATTGATGAAACAATTTTTAAGTGAAAAAGAGTATCATTATAATAAATTTTATAAAAAATGAAGGAACACTTAAAATTGTTTGTCATGGAAAAATTATTTTCATTCTAGGATTACAAGTAGAGAAAATAGAAGATTTCATATTATTATAAAAAGAAAAGTAATCTACAGAACTGTTGGAAATGTCTTGCATATAATAATATAGTAATTTTTATTAGATGTGGTTAGATGGAAAAATATAAATTATGGGGAATATAGAAAGATGATTGGAAGTTCTTTTTAT
The DNA here is from genome assembly GCA_963277665.1 of Viscum album. Classification (NCBI taxonomy): domain Eukaryota; kingdom Viridiplantae; phylum Streptophyta; class Magnoliopsida; order Santalales; family Viscaceae; genus Viscum; species Viscum album. The sequence goes on from OY728136.1 coordinate 5,470,932, forward strand.
CATAATACATTAATAATTGACATTTTATTTGTAGTGAAATTGTGTGAAAGGTATCAATGTCATCCACAATAGTAACACTTGATGGATTACAAGATAGGTTCAAATAATCTAAAAGGATATGAAATTTTTGAATTTTTTTTAAGTGGTGAGATCCTAATACAATTTGGATAAACTATTATTGATTGGGATTGACAATGTGATGACAAAAATGTATATTTTGTTGTATATTATCCCTAGATGAAGAATGATTATGTTGGCACTAGAAGATGTAAAAATGAGGGACATCAAGTACTGTTGGGGCTGAACATGTGGATTATACACATTTTCATAGACAAATGATCTATGTTAAATAGAATTGGGATGATTTAAATGTATTCATTTGGAATCGATTGATTATTTAAGGTGATATTTTATATGAAATAAATATATCCCAAAATCTAGTGCAATACTATAGATCTAAAATCATTGACATCATATATTATTCTATCAAATACAATATTGAAAATAAATATGGGAGAATAAAATTAATTCTTATAAGGAATAAAATTGATTATATCTTATCCAATGACATGACTAAGGATAGATTTAATGTTTTCAGAATGAATATTCATGTTCACATTTTCCCTCTAACATGATAAAACTTTTCTTACAGAAAATTAACCTAGATTATATTGTCAAAGGGGTTGGAAGCTATGAATATATTTTGTATTAATATTTTGAATCCAATATTTTTATTCTGGATAAACATTGGTGAAGTGAATGTATTGAGATAGGGGGAGAGAATCAAAATTACATTGAAAAAATTTTATTTTTAATGAGGTATTGAATATTATAAAAAAATTATTTCTAGAAATGTGTGTTTATGATGATTTTCTTTAATAAATGTAATGAATATATGAAATTATATGATAAATGTTTATGTTAATAATAAATATAAAGTAGAGATTTATGTAACCCAATTTTTTTTAATTTTTTTTATTTATAGTAAACCTTGTGGGAGAAACATTTGATGCTATTAAAAATATGTGTATATTGACTTAGAGTGATTAGAGATTTCATAAGAAGGTTTTAGGTTAATCTGAATAGATTTAAAGATGTTAGAAAATTTTTAACTACAGGTTAACATTTAGAAAAGGTATTATAAATGTAAAATTGACTCTGAAACTCTTAATAATATATATGCATTTCACATAAAAAGTTGATTGAAAATAAAAAAAAGTTGTTAGAATCAATATGTTTTTTTATATACTCATAGTGATAAATAAGTGCTACTCCTAGAGGAAAGTTCATAGTAAGAGTACATTTAGGTTAAAGTAAATGAATCGATAGAGGAAAAAATTCAAATTTTGTAAATGGAAAAACATTTCCCATATATTCCCTGGTATATGTAATTGTATATTTTCTAATATGTTATGTTAGTTAATTTGTAGAAAAAAATAAATATAAATGTATTGAGTTATAGTATGATAGGTAATTTTTTTCAATACAATACCTAAAAGTGGAAATGCCATTCATAATGTTTTCTCACTAAAAAATTACAAGTCTTAAAATATCACTATAATATATAAGGGTCTACAAAGTGATACGTAATTGTTAAAAGTACAATATTTCTAGATGTTCAGATGAGAAAAGTCTAATAATATTATATTATATAGCTATATAATACTAAATTATATTCCTATTGATAAATTCAAATTAGAACTTCCCATACATATATAAAGGATATAAGGGGAATATATAGAGGTCACATATGGATCACATATGATATGTAACGATTTATTAGTTAACAAAATTTGATATTTCTTATGATAGAAAATAATATGTTTCTAGACATATTTATAAATTATTAAAATTTCATCATTATGGTTTTAATCTTGATTCAAGATACATGATTTAGTGAAGAATAATGAATGAGATGAAATATTGTTCCATCTTTCCATGAATATGATCCCAACATGAAGATTTTTAAGGATTATGTACAATGCAATGTTTGTTATATATGTTTAAATGTATCCATGTTGCAACTAGTGATTCCCCATTACAACTATGTTGATTAGAATAAAAGTTAGAATTCAGTCACACTATAAGTTAAATGGTATCACCACAATTGTGTGTTATTACTCATGCATAGATGGACAAAATTTGTTTATTTTTGGATATTTTGAAAAATAAAAATCTAAAGTCACATAGAGGAATAAATGATGATATAATTAAATTTTTTTAAATGATAGTTATAAAGTAGATCATATTTTTCAGATTAAGTGTTTTCTAAAAATTCCAATTATCAAAATAATATTTATTTGATTCTCATATTTTCAAAAATGTATAAGAAGAATAAAAAAAGTAGATAATAATGTGAGAGAATGTTATAATCCATTGTTTTAAATAGAGAAAAAGTGTTACAGACATATGATATAATAGATAAAACATTCTCGGCATGTTATTTTATAGATATTGTGTGTTTGAGTGTTTGGAGAAGGATTTTTTAAGGAAGGTTATGTTGGAATGGAAATTTTTGTTGGATAGAAGATACGGTAGCACAATCATGGGGGCTTCACTATGAATGATTTTGGATAGGATTTCAAAAAATTGAGAAACTTGTGTTTTTAGAAAAACCCATACATTTGGTTTTAATAATACTACATATTCATTTTAACGTTTTTCTCATTATTAAATGGTGATATGAGTCATGGAATGTAAGTAGGTTGAGGATTTCGTTTTTTCTTGTATCAAAATTCATTTTACCAAATATCTATTATTGTGGTGTAGAACCCTAAGAATATATTTTGTGGTTTTCCCATTCAAGGGGTAAGTTATCTAATGTTCTTCAATGGTATTTTTGAGTTTTAATGTATGAGTTCCATGGGTATTCCAATTATGGTGTTGTTTCTCCATGATGTGTTTATTACTCCAAAACCCATCTTCAGTGATAATCAAACATGAAATTGTAAGGTAGAGGGAAACATAATTTGATTTAAAAATTGAGGTTCATCATAACAATTTTTTGGAAATTCAATTATTTTTATTTTTATATTTTTTATATTTATAGAACTAGTATAAATTCGAATTTGAATCCAATTTCTTCTATTTTTACCTAATCTACTGGTGATCAAATATTCCCCTTTAGTGATATTTTAGGGACCATTAATTTTCCTCAGACCTCAAATTATAAATATTTTGTATTGGTGATTCGGGGTGATATTTATTGTCATTATTAATATTTTTCCTCTTTGGTTTTCTTTCTTGGGAGCACATGGTAGTGTGGAAAGTTTGGTTTGTTAGATTTTAGGTTCTCTTTTTTATGAGGATTTCATTTTATAGATGTTATGGATTCTATCTTGTATGTTTTACCTTTCTCACCATTTCATACCCATATTTGTTATTCGTAACAGCTATACTCTTTTTTTGAGGTACGAGATTTAAGAACACATATTCTATTTTTTAGTAATTTGGATGTGAAATATTTTTTATTTCTTTGGGTGGATGGTAAGGATTAACCTAATTAATATAAAAAATCATAAATAAGAAAATTAATGGTAATTATGTGAATTATATTTCTTTCCCTGACTTCCTGATATTTTCCATCTGATTAAAATTTTTTATGGTTTCATATGATATTATTTTTTATGATACTTGTGCCATTATTATGATTTAAATGATGGATTTACTTGAGTAAAGGATAATATTATATATATAGTTATTTCCCAATAGTGTGATCCTAAAATTTTTTGTTTGAAAACTCACACAATAGATGTTGAATTAATCTAGAATCTTGTTCAGGGGGTTTTTCTTCTTCTAGAATTAACCGTATGTTTTCCTGTCGTGGTTGTTTTTTTATGAATTGTGGGGTTGTGGGGTTGGGTTGTTGTGGTATTTTACAGATTTAGATATCAAATATGTAGTGGTTGTTATGGATTCCTTAATTCTATTAGCATTAGGGGATGCAAATATTGGTTAGGAATTATGGTGTAGATGGTTTGGTGGGAAAGAAAATGTTCTGTGGGGATTTTATAAGTTATTGGAATATGTTATGGGATAGTTGTGACACTGTTTTTTATGTTTATATTTGTATTTTATAGTTTACTAGTAGATAAAAAAATTTAGTGGAAATTATGAATAGGTAATGGGTGTGAAAGAAATTGAAAAAAACAATCAGATATAAATGAAATTCCTAATAGGTAAAAAAATTGGAAATTATTTGATTAAATTTGGGTGATGAAAAAAAATGGGTTATCATTAAATATGTAACTAGATCTACTAATTAAATTACCATGACTATTAAATGGTAAATTTTTAAATTTTTAAATGATGTGGTTAAATGATAAATAATAAAGGGTTTATGATGGTGTTTTGTGTGGAAAGTGTAGCTGGTTTAGGATGCTTTTCTTAGTAATGATGGTGATGTGTGGTTGTGGTAGGGAATTTTTTCTAATGGATTCTATGGTGATATTTTAATATGAACCACCTTGGTTTATCTTATGTGTTATTTTATTATACAAGTATTTTAGTTTTTATTTAATACACTCCCCATCGGATTCAAATAACCTCGCGAACAAAAAATTGTTATGTGTTCAATGTGATATCACCAAAAATCCTAATTAATAAGTGAACAGATGGATAACTAGTTCCTCTTCCCCTCTCTTACATCAAGGTGCCACATGGGAAATCATAACATGATGTATGTATACAAATAGATGATATAATATCTTCATGATATAGTATTTTATCTACTAGAAGACTTTATGAGGTATATGATATATAATTATATATATAGTTTTTTAAGGAAGGATACAGTGATTACATTGATTTCATTTGTTTTCAGGATTCCCAACAATAATGGATACATGGTTGGGATATTTTTTACTAGATATATGTTGTTCATGATGTTACTTTGATGATTATGATGTGATTATGGTGGTGATGGAATGGTTGTGGTTTGTGGTGTGTTGTGATAAATGATATGGTGTGATGCAACACAACTCCAGAAGGTATAGGGAGCTTCATAAGTTTTGTATTGTCTAGATAGCGCAATAATCTCAAGAAGAAGTTGTTTTAGGGTGAAATATTGGAATACTAATATTTTATTGACTTATTATACGTTTATTTTATGTTGTGTGAGTATGAATTTGTGAGGATAGGTAATAGTTTACATAGTAGATTCTTGTTTCTTCCATTGTTTATTCACTAAATAATTTTATACTAGATCAAAATTTTTATGGAAGGACTTGAGGAGGGTCATACATAGTATACATGTTTTCTCACCTCTCTATAAATAAATATATTTTTTCTATTTTATAAGGAATGTTTGGAGATGAAGATTTCCATTTCTATATTAGATCTTGGAAATCATGTTCGATTTAATACCTAAAAGTTTATTTTTATTTTTATTTTTTTGAATCTATTTCTATATAATATTAATAAATTATTCGATATTGATTTCATTTTAGATCATGGTGTTGATTTGTTATGTCCATTTACTTATATTCAAACGACATTTAGGGTAATGCCTCTCATTTTCATATCTTATACCCTTAGTGCAAGCCATAAATATAGAACCTATTAGGGTTGGGTTTAGGGGATCAACCTCATTCCAAATGTAGGACCATGATGGATTCCAAGTGGGGGAGGGTCATGATAATGTTTAATCAGATCATGGAGGTACGGTTGGATGGGAACTATAGTTAGGCACTGATGTAGATTTCATGGGATTCATAGGGAAACAATTTTATTCAAACATAGTGTGTGGTATAGTAAGGGAGACTATCTAGGATATTGGTGATTAGGGATACAACTGATCTAACACAAAGTCCATAAGCCTACAGAACCCACTAGGTGATGTAATACTAATTACGAAGTAAAAAATCTAGGAGTATTATACACATCATACTTTTTATGCATATGTATGAATTATCGTGATTATAGGAAATTGAAATGGATCTAATTAAATGTGCCTTATGGGTACATATTTTAATTTTTCTCTTTATCATTACAAAGATGCCTATATGATTTGCTCTATGTGTGGTTAAGGTAAGTGAGGTGTTTTAAGATGATCTAGTTGACCTCTAAAGGATTGATCTTGAAGAGGAGGATTATTTTTAGAGGATGAATCTATATCAGTAACAATGTCAAGGATTTGAAAATATGATGAGAGAGTATATGGAGCACTAGTTAATGAAGATAAATATGGATTTATTTAATATTCTATCCATGATGGAGTACCAGTTTCTGTTGGTCGGCATCCACATATGATTAGTGGTGCACTAGTGGAGGATTTTTTACCTCAATGATTGGAATGATGAAGAGGTTTTTTGATAAAATTTTATAGCATGTTTACTGTTTAGTTTCTATCACTTATTAAATTGGTGATGAAGTGGTAGGAGTTGCTCTACCTTCATTATGGTAACTTGATTTTGTGGGATCTAATATTTTCTTCAAGGACTTTATTCAAATTTCTATTATTCTTTTTATTGATGAGGGGTCAAGAACATGGTTATTGGAGGAGGAATCGTGCTTGGTTATTTAGAATGTAGTCACCCTATTTATGTTTTCTATATGATTAGTTGATCCGAATAGATTATATGTGACATAAAGGATGCATGGATAACTATAATAATCTACATAATGGGGTTATTAGGGTTTAATAAGAACTATATTCATTGATTAATGGTCGTTTTATGAAAATAGGGATTCTGATGAGAAAGAAGTCAGCAGTAACTGTCTAACTCATTCCACGATAGAATTATAAATTTTATTGAATCCACTAGGGTCCCTATGAAATCATGAATTTTTTTTGAGGGAAAGGTAATCAATGTTATCATTTCCCAACCATCTTTTGCGACTTGTGTGGTGTTCGTGACTAATTTCCATTCATTACTCATAGGCTATACCAGTAGCTGTGATAATGAACCAATGTTCCTCCAAGAGGATATGGATATGGTAATGGAAAACCCATGATGTTCCCCACACCGATGGAAATAGGGATGTGTGTGTGGAAATTGAGGTGCCTCTCAGTAGTCGGAAATGTGTATCTAGAAATGGAAACTTTCATGCTATTGAGATTCCAAAACTAAATAGATTAGATATTGTTTGAGGTATAGTTTTTATATCATATATGTTGATTTTTTATTTATTTTATTCTCAAGATTTGTAATTGTTTTTATTCACTTTATTACATGACATGGGACTCAATGTGGATGGGGTTATATTTTCCTTGGCATTGAATATAACAGTTAGTGGTCAGGAAAGGTTTCTTAATATCTATCAAGGATGTAAGCTAATTATGGGAAACCATTAGTCATCTAGGGATTTATTCTAATGATATATAAAAACATAAAATTCCATCCTTATCATAAATTGGTTTCGTTCCATGTATATAATCATCAATTGTTTCAAAAGGTTGGTGTGGTTTTGTGATGTAAAAGACTAGTGTGAGTTTTTAGTTGGAGATATGGATAATAATATGCGACCTTTGAAGCCTTTTTTCTTAGATAACAATGTTATAAGTTGTATTATTATAGTATCATGTGGTAGAGATTCCTATAGTCACCAATGAGGTTTTGTGTGTGTTTAACCATGAGGTTATAATGTTACCACTTGATACAGTGTCGAGACAAGGATGGTGTTCCTATTAGGTAACTATTTTATATTAATTGATATCTATTAGAGGAAACCATCATAGCCATAATAGTTATTCATTAAGATTGATGATTTTATATATAATGGATTCATTCAGGCAAACATGAATTCGTGGTATACTCATGTTTGGTTATCCAAGAAATAGGATGGTGGTATGAAGTTTCTTATAGACTATAAATGGTTTAATCAAGTGATGTTCCAGAACCATAATCCCATTCCAATGATAATTTTTTCATAATTCAATGGGATATATCTACCTCTAAAATATTAATTATTTGTTTATATATCACTTTATGAGAGTGAGGGAGGAGCATATCCTAAATAATTCATTCAATTTCCTATATGGGGACATTTTGTTTTTTATTAGGTTATTTAGTGTATTGAAATCCCCATCTACTTTATTGGGAATCATGAAATGCATGTTCTCTGAGTTTTTTATATGTCCATGGTAGTGTTAATTATTTACATTCTCATATACTCAAGGTCATTAGTGGAGAATTCAAATAATCATAGAGTTGTTTAAAAATTTCTTTGACACCACCAGATCTATTTATTAGTGTCAAAGTTAATGTATAAGATGTTTGAGGTGTTTTACTTTGAGAACGTAGTTTCTCAAAAGGAAGTGGAAAATGATCCTTTGAATATTTTGGGTGTTATTTTCGATATATCACCCAAGAACATTAAATAGGTTTATTGATTCCTTATTATTGTGGGAAATTATTTGATGTTCATATAATATTTCTATTAGGTAGTATCCTCATTGATATAATAGACTATGAAATACTATGATTTTTCATGAAATAATTAGTGTAAAACACATATGATTATTAAAAAAATAGGTCAATGACTGTTATCATAGTCTAAATTCTAGGGGATAGAGTGGTGTTTGATTTTTTTGATGATTTTCATATTGGTTAAAAAGTGTCTTCATATACCTATGGTTAGTGAACCGATATTTGTCATGGATGTTATATGTCCATTATAACAACTATACCACCAATTATCATAAGTTAGTGTAAGTGGTTTTCTCTCTAATGTTATTGTGACATTACCTCATTTTTGTGAAAGTATGGTATTCATAGATCACAAGATCATAAAGTATATATTTTCCCTTAGTGGTACCTAAATTTTCATCAATAGTTGGGGACAATGATATTTAAATAATATAACTAAGATATCTAATATAATCCACACAACTTGAATATGGTAGCTGATTCACATAGAATAAAATCTTGGGGATATATTGTTATAGATTTTAGGGATTCATAGAGTGTGATAAAGTATGTTATAGTTATACATATTGATTTAGTGAAGGATAATTTTAGAATTTTCTTATTTCATGTTATTGTGAAATAATCATATTTATAGTAGTTAGAAGAGACTCACCTAGTACACAATGTTGAGGTTATGTGGGATCATGCCCTTCTTGGTGATACTCTAGAGGGAAAGTCAAAGGATGATGTACATCATTTGTTATTTCATTGGAGATTATTTATCCCATAAGAGATTCATAAATATGTTTTCTATCAGTTTCATAGATCATATTTGGTACTGTGTCATAGTATATCGACAAACTGTCATTCCTTGATGATTACTGTTTTTTAGAACGGGATAATGCTCTTAGTAGTGAAATTATTGTCTAGGTGTTTTATCTACTTACATGTAAAGGGATACAATCTTGTTATATGTTATTCATTATAGATGGTTTTTCCCTAGTATATTTCAAAAGATATATAATTTTTTTAAAATTTTTTTTATTCAAAAGATGGTGTGATTTTATTTTTTTGATCAAGGAACTGTTGGTGATGTTTTCTCATTTTTTGGAAATTTGGGGGGTAGGATCCATAGATTCTCTAGTGTGGTGGTATGCGGATTAAATAGAATTAAATCATTTGGTACCAAGGGAAATAATATCTAATCAAGCTCCCAATTTCGAAATATTATTATAGGGAGGGATTCCACTGTCATTTTAATCACAATTATTCCTAGGATTGCTTTCTATCCTCATATGTGTGTGTATTATGAGTGAACCATTATAATGATGTAATAATTTTATAAGAATATTATTTATATTTAATTGGATTTTAGGTAAATAACGTTGTTCTATTTTAATTTCCCTATTGTAATAGATACCAATCTTACATTGGCATAGAAGTATTCAAGGCATTGTATGGAGAACCATGAAAATGTTAATTATATTGCAATGAGGCTTGGGAGCTAGAATTACTTGTACTAGATGTGTTATAAAGTATTAATGAGAAGGATTCGATGATTTAGGATCTGATATATATAGAATAGTATCATCATAAGTCTTGTATAGATCATAAGAGGATACCTATAGTGATTTTTGTTACCGATCATGTGTTAGTTCAGTTTTTTCGTCACAATGAATAATTGATTTTTTTCACATGGGTGTATGCTCTCTCATCAGTTCATTCAACATATTTATGTATTGGGGAATGTTAGTTATGTGGCACATTACTTTGTACCCCCTCCGTTATTAGACCAGATAAATGATGTCTTTTATGATAACAACCCAGATCTTTATTTCACACATTATCATAATTTATTACATAAAACCACCACTTGATAAAACATAGAATATAGAAATTTCGAGTGTATTTTGGGCTTAGGAACCTTACATATCAACTTAACACAAGAAATACAAATCTTTATTGACAACTTCTTTTACCTTACCACAAACATATTATCATACATCGCATTGCATGGGCTCTCATGGGGACATGAAAAAGAGAAGGGTGAGCTATAAATCCCCGTAAGGGAGTAAAAATGGCATGACATTAAGAATAAATTACATGTTATTCAATATTAATATCAATGTACAATAAGATATACATGAACATAAAGGCATGATACATTATGATTATCATGACATGGAAATGTGGCAACAACATTTAACAAGATATTAGCATTTTTCAAGGCGCATTTCACATAGATCATGAGTATTCCAACCTTGAACATTAATTATAATCATTAAAACCTCAATGAGCTTTAAATATCATGATAATAGTCTTTACCCAATCTATTAGAGCGCTACCAGGGCACACCCTTCATAATTATTTCATTTCATGCATAAGTGTTCCACATGGATCATATAACATGGATTCATTAAACATCATAATGTATTCCTTGATAAAATAATGTTGAACTCATAAATAAATCAATATAATAAATAATTAAATGTGCATAATGGTGAATACCCTTGATAGAGAAATGGGTAGGGTTTTTACTACACAATGACTTCGTCTTGGAAAACCATCGTGAAATTTCTATAGCATAATGACGTGACATAAGAATTCATAAAAATGTTTGATGAATAAGAAAGGGGTTATCATCATATTTACAATAAATGGATATTAATGGATTCAGTTAGATACAAATCCCAACATTCTTTATGGAAATTATATTCATAATAAAAAAGTATTTCTTGAATGTAAATGTGAAGAGAGATATTTCTTATGGGACTTCAGAATGGTAATGGGTGTACATGGTATGAATTAATGACAGAGAAAAATGAATATAATCATTAAAACATAAGGAGGGAAGTATTTGGGATGTGTTAAATCATACCCAAACATTTTTACTTGAAATTAAAAGGGAATTTCAACATAAATGAATTTGGACAAAATTGAGAAAGGAAGAAATCTCTTACTTGTAAGAGTGATCCAAAAGGTTGATAGGGGTTTTATAGAGCCTTATTGTGAGTATTGGGCACCTGGGAATTATTTTAGAGAGAGGGGGTAAGAGGTTGGTCAAGATCCAAAGTCATTGAGTGAAGAGGATGTGGGAGATTGGGTGGGTTTATATAGAAAAAGAGAAGGAATTCATTATTATTTAGGATTTGGACACCACACATTAAACTAATCAAAATAAAAAACTATCCAATGGTTTTTTCCCATGGTTTTAGAAAAAGTGGTGTGGGAAAAAAATTATATTACATGTAAAATGGCCGAATATCTTAGAATATTTGGCCTTCTTATGTGGTGGTGAGTCACACTCTCAAAGAAATCAATTTAAAATGTTAAAATGTTTTATATGTCTTGGATGGTCCACTAATGCTTTGTAAAAAAAATGAAACAAACCTAAAAACACATTATTTTAATGGAAAACATATATTGTCTGAACCCCTAATTTATTTTATTTTATTACATCACTATTGGGTCATTATAATGTAATAAGACACATTATTTAAATAAATGGTATTTAATTTCTACATTTAAATTCAAATGTCTCAGAAAATTTTGAAAAATTAACCATTGGATAATTTTGACATCCTAATTCAAAAAATAATATTCATTTTTTCTAAATAAATTTCTAAATATGTGAATTTTTTTAATTTTAATATAAAAACTGATATTTATAAAAAATTCATGGGTTTTGATAAAAACAGCTTTCAAACCTTAGTAAAACACACAATTGTATTCATTATAATTATACTATCATTTATATTTAATAAAAATTAATTTACTAATAATATTTTAGTAAATATTTATTTAATTAAAAAATCCATTAATTTAGTAGAATATATTTCTTAATTGAATATTAACTAAGAATACACTTTGTGCTTTAAATTTTTTTTACAGAGTAACAATAATAAAATAAATTTATATTATTTCTTCAATAAAAAAAATAATGCACTTAATCATAGTGCTGGGGTCTTGTTATATAACCCCTTATAACACCCACATATGACCTAAGGGTAATGTGTGAGATGGTGACAGACTCTTGGGGTGGCTCAGATAACATTGCTCAGGTGGAAATCTCTATCAACTTCCAATTCCCCCATAGGGTTTTCTATTCTAGCTTAATGTGTTGATGGTCAGCTAAGAGTTGGTCAAGAGAGAATCCTAGTGAGTCCACCTCCTTTCTGAGCTCTGAAAAAATGGGTTTCGTACAAAGAAATTATATTAGGTGAGTCCATTTTTTGAGTAAATTGGATTTGTTAAAGCCGTATATTTATAATAATCATGTGATCAATATTCAATGACTATATTATCAATGGTAAAAATTCTTACATGTATTTAAAAAAAATGAAACCATAGAAGTGAATATGTTTTAAATAAATATTTTACATAATAATACATTTAATTATAAGGGGAGTAATTTTCATTAATAAAAGTTTGGGATGTTACAATCTTCCCCCTTATGAAATTTCCCCCTTGAAATTTTATTTTACCATACAGATGTGGGTAACTCTGATTCATTACTTCCTTCGATTCCCACATTGTATCTTCAAACTCTTGGGTTCACCACAACACATTTTCGGGGGGAATTTTCTTATTTTGTAGAGATTTTTCCCTCAGATCTATGATATTCATTGGATTCCCTTCATATGGGAGGTCAATCTACAATGGTACCACCTCTGGATTGAGTACATGCGATGGGTATGGTATGTAATTCCTCAAGAGTGATACATGGAATACATCATGTACTTGAGATAGGTTCGGTGGGAGTGGTAGTCGATAGGCCACTAATATAACGCGATCAAGGATCTCAAAAGGGAAAATATTCCTAGGACTAAGCTTACTATTCTTCCCAAATCTCATAACACTCTTCCTCGGTGATATGTGGTAGAATACTATGTCTCCAATATCAAAATCTTGGTCTTGTCAATGATTATCATCATGGATCTTTTGTCGACTTTGAGAAGATTTAATGTGAGTTGGATGGTCTTAACCTTCTCCACCATTTCTTCGACCATTTTTGGACATATGAGCCTCAAATCCCCAACTTTATCACAACAGGTAGTTGTTCTGCACCTCTTCCCATAAAGGGATTAATAAAAATCCATTTGGATGCTTGAGTGGAAACTATTATTGTAAGAGAAGACAACAATAAGAATATGTTGAACCCATTATCCTTTGAAGTACATTGAACAGGATCCCAACATGTCCTCATTTGTTTGGATAGTCCACATAGATTGGACATGATTTTGGGATTGATAAAATCTACAGATGTTGGCTCAGTATCCCGAGCATCATGAATACTCTTCCAAAACATAAATGTTAATATTGGATCTCAATCAGATATAATTGATAGTTTTACTCTATGCAGTGTTACCAAATATCCGATATATATCTCTATTCTAGTTGATCCAATGTGAAATCATATCTAATTTCAATGAAGTGTTCATTCATTGTAAGATGATCCACAACAACCCATATAGCATTGATTCCTTTGGATGTCTTCGGAAATCACGTGAAAACGTACATGGTGATGTTGTCCCATTTCCATTCTAGTATGGGTAATGGTTGCCTCATCCCCTTAGACTTCTACTGCTCAGCCTTCACCTTCTGAAATACCAGTCACGTTGATGTATACTCATCCATATCCTTCATACTATTATCCCACCAATAATTCCCCTATAGATATCGATATATCATTGTGTTTCTAGGGTGAATAGAGAAATTCGAACCATGTGCAACATCCAAAAGTTCATTCTTCAACTCCAGATTTCATGGAACACATAGTCTTGTCCCAAATATCAAAATTCCTTCTGAATTAACATTGAAATATATGGATTTCGCTTTTTTGATAGATTTCACATTTCCTTGAATTCTCACATCATCCTTTTGAGCATCGTTTAACCTTTCCAAAAGAGACGGTTGAGAAATTATTTTTGAAAGGTTTGAGGATGTTCCCTTCTTTATGATTCCCATGTCAATCTTCATCAAATATAAAAATATTGTATCCTTTTCAATTATCATCAATGATATAATTGTGATGTCCTTTCTACAGAGAGCATCCACCCCTTGTTTGCATTCCCAAGGTTGTAATGGATTGAGCATTCATTGTCTTTGATCAACTCTAAACATGTTCATTGGGGCATGTTCAACTCTTTATGTGCAAATATATACTTGTGGATTTTTTGGTCCATATATATCTCAAACTTCTACCCAAAGAGGTAATGTTGCCCAATTTTCAAATTGAATATTACTACAGAAAACTCCAAATTAGGTGTTGGAATGTTTTTATCTTGAACATTCAATTTTCTTAAAGCATAGGCAATGACTTTGTCATTTTTCATCAACACAAAACCTAGGACCTTCTTCGAAGAATCACAAAATACCCCAAATAGTTATTCAATTATGAGCAGTGTGACCACGAGTGCAATGATAAGCCTCCTTTTCAACTCCATGTAGCACTCTTCACATTCATTAGTCCAAGGAAACTTTAGTTTCTTGTAAGTTATCTTGGTAAGAGGGTTGGACAACCGTGATAAATTTATAACAAATCGACGGTAATATCTAGCTAACCCAAAGAATACACGGATATCCATTATCTATGTTGGAATCGACCATCCCTATATTGTATTTGTCTTGGTGGGATCCATAGATATCCCATTTATTGTGAAGATATGAACCATGAATGAGAACTTCTTCTACCAGAACTCACACATTCTGTACCATCCATAGAGCTTCTCCATTCACAAGGTCTCTAGTACGGTACCTAGATTCTCCTCGTGATATTTATTGGTTACGGAGTATTTTAACATAATCTATAAATACTACCACAAATTTGTTTAGGTAACATATAAATACTCTTTTAATCAAGTACATGAAGATTGTTGGTGCATAATTGAGTCTGAAAGGAATTACTATGATTTCATAGTGCCCGTAACATGTTAAAAATTTAGTCTTGGGGATATCCTCCTACTTCACCCTTACATGGTAATATCCCAACTGCAAATACACCTTGAATAATTATTGTTCTCTATGTATTTGAATGATCATGTCATCAATTTTTGGAAGAGGCTACTTGTTCATAATCGTGATTTTTTGAGCACATGATAATCAATGAAAAGGTGAACTAACCCATCATTCTTCTTGACGAAGAGGATTGGTGCACCCCATGGTGAATCACTTGGTAGTATAAACCCTTTATCCAGATATGCCTATATATTTTTTAGAACATCAAACTCCATAGTAGCCAGTCTATATGGTGTCTTGGATATTGACATTTCCCCAGGTATAAGATCGATTAAGAATCCGACATATTTTCTAGGAGGAAGACCATAAAATTACTCTAGAAACTCTTCAATGAATTCCCCCAAAATGGGAATGTCTCCAAGTATGGTTTCTTCCATAGAATCAATCATCTAAACTTGAAAAAAATTCTCATAGGTTATAAATATCCAAACATGAGATGATGGTGCTAATAAAGATTCATCTTACTTCTTCAACTGGTATAGAATCTTGGGATGAATTGTCATATGGAGTGTGATTTCCCTCTCATGGAAATTTATGTTGGATCTATATAAGGAAATCCAATACCTGCTATTAATTGAATCAAATTCCATAAAAGGGAGAACGATGTGGTTTATCAAGAAGTTCAATCAAGAGATTATGATAGAGGAGGAGTTCTATACATGGGATACAATGATTCCCAATATTCCGTTCTCATTGAAATCATTACTTACATGACTTGTGGTGTTATTGGTACTGTTCTACAAGAATTTTGGGATATAAAATATTGCATAGAACTAGACAAAAAATTTATCAATTTCTATTCATGAATGAATAACTTGCATACTTTTCACCACTTCATTGTCAGAGTTCACTTTGGCAGTATTCATGGAAAAACCTCATACATGATGACTTGGAGGTTGTTGGTTGCCTCTTAGAACCATTGGCTTATGAAACTAGTTTGCAATGTGCCCTGATTTTTTGTAGTAGAAGCAAAGAACAAATCATTTAGGGTCGAACAGAGCTTTCCCCTCATCTGTCGTAACTATAGGTTTTTCTTGTCGGTAGTTAATGGATTGGTTCCATTCTCTTTCACACCTAAATAATTTCTTCACCCCATTCAGGAAATTTCCAGGGTGCTTCTTTTCGCAACTTTGTCAAGTGGGGTTCTGTATTTTCTTAGCACCATTGGATTTATCCATTATAATACCAGAACAAATGTCCACCTTATTCTTCTTATCTCCATGATAACCCGAGGATTCACTGATCTCCATTATGACCTTGAGGCAACATCATACAATTTTCTCATAGCTTCTCATGTCACAGATCATTAGGGATTTCCTTAGGCTATGTTTTATCCTAAAAAAGCAATCAACTTTTCATTCGGGGGTAATGAAAAATCTGATGGAATATCATACCCCCCTTGGGAATTTTTCCTTGTACGCTCTAATGTATTTCTAGTCTTTTTTCATGAGGTCAAGGAACTCCATTTCCATCTTATGTTGGACGGTGTGACGAAAATATTTATCGAATTTGTTTTCCTAAAATCCTTCCATTACAATGAATTGATCACTTCTATAGGCTTTATATTCTAGATCAATGTCCACCATTTATTAGATTCACCCTCGATACAATAAGTATCCATATGTACAATTTCTTGTTCAAAACATTGAAGGATGGAAAAGGCCTTTTCAATGGAGTGGATTCATTGTTCGACGACCGAGGGATCGGATGATATATTAAAAGAATGAGGCTTTTGTTTCATAAATATCTCGATGGGGACTTGTTCTTTCTTATGAAGTGTTAAATATTCTTCTTGAACCATGATTATATTCAGAACATGGGTTAACTGATATAGTATCATTATAATGTTTTTGATTCCCACTCACATTAGATTGGGCATCTCATAAGAACAATCATCATATTGATCATCACAAAGGTTGTTAGCTCGAGTCCTCCTATTACCATCCATTTTCTAGAATAAAAGTAAATTTAGAGGAAACACATAACGTGTAATCCAATGAAAAAATGGGTGACATATAAATTACTTTTATTTCCATAACATATGATCTTATAGGCTTCAATCTATGTTTTCAATTATCTACTTCCCAACATATATTCTTAGGGGAAATTTTCCATAATAATTATTCATAACAAGCCCATTAATTTACCAAATAATATCCCCCAGGAGTGTAATAACCAAGAGTGTAGAAAGGCTCACTTTCGTGCACCAGTTCCCATACGAGTCTAGCACAAAGCGTTGTTTTCAGGTTTTACCACTTGATACATCTGTGACAGAGCTTCCACTACATGATCATATCCACACAAAGATGTGTTTAATATATAAACCACTTTTTAAACACTCACAAAAATTTAGGTATATTTTTATAATACATAGTCTGATCCCTAAGGCTTCTACTAGGGTTTTCTAATCCTAATCATGTTAATAACTAAACCTATACTTTGGTACCAACTATAACAACCATGATCTTTATTTATAACATAATCCTAATTTATTACATTAAACCTTCACTTGATGTAAAAAATAAGATCAAGAGGTCTAGTGTCTTTTTGAATTAGGAATATAACATAACTATATAAAACATGAAAAACACATCTTTATTGAAAAATTCTTTTACATGACCACATACATTTTTATGTACTTAGCATTGCATGGGATATCCTGAGGGCATTCATATGAAAATGGTGAGCTATAAATCATAGTAAGGGAGTAAAAAAGGAATAAAATGATGAATATAGTACATGTTTGGTAATAAAAATATCAATGTAGAATAAGAGATATGTGAACATTAAGTCATGATACCCCATGATTATCATAACGTGGAAATGTGGAAACAACATTTAACATGATATTAGAATGCGACAAGACTCATTTCCCATGGAGTATGAGTAAACCCAAATTTCACCTAAATAAGAATGAGTAAACCCTCATTTCATTGGACGTATAATGATACTAATATTTACCCAATGCATTGGAGTGCAATCTGGGTACACCCTTTTTAATCATTTCATTTCATTAATAAGTGTGCCACATGGATCATATAACATGGATTCATTAAAAATAATAATTTATTCTAATATAATGGAATTTGGAATTAAAAAATGAATCAATCTAATAAATAAGTAAATTTACATAAATTTTCTAACCATTGATATTGAAATGTCCATCGTCTTCACTACAAAATGACTTTAGCTAGGAAAATCACGACGAAATTTCGGCAGCATAACTGCGTGACAAAAGAATTAATGAAAATGTTGTTGGGATGGAAAGTGATTTTTCATCATATTTACATGAAAGGGATTTTAATTGGGTCATATAGATAAATTTAACAACATAAATTATGGAATTAATATTCATAATTCAAATGTATTTCTTGAATGTAAATGATTAGAGAGAAATTCCTTACCGAATTTCTGCATGGTAATAGGTGCACATGGGAGGATTTAATGAGAGAGAAATGGGACTGTAATCATTAAAAAATTAAGAGGGATGTATGGGAGAGGTTAAAAATAATAATCAAACATTTTTACTTCAAATTAATTGTTCATAAGAACATAAAGGATGTTGGGCCAAAATGAGAAAGGATGAAGTCACATAGTTGGAAGTGTGATCCAAGAGGCTTGAGAGGGGAATAAGAGAGGCATATTTGGAGCATGGGGTGACATGGGAGGATTCTATAGAGATGATGTCAGAGGTTGGTTAGGCTACCAATGATTTTAGTGAAGAGGAAGTGGGATCATGGGTGTGTTTATATAGAAAAAGAGAGATAATTAATTATTATTTAGGTTTTCTACACCAGACATTAAACTAATAAAAATCAAAAACCAACCCATGGTTTCTTCCAAAGGGGAGTGGAAAATAATATTTTTATATGGCCAATGGCTGAGCTTCTTAAAATATTAGGCTTTCTTATGTAGAGGCGAGTCACACTCTGAGGGAAATGAATTTAAAAAGTTAAAATGTTTTATAAGTTATTGTGGGACCAATAAAGCTTTGTAAAATAAATAAAAAAACATAAAATCACATTATTTTAATAAAAAAAATTTATTGAGTGAAAAATTCATCTAAAGTATTTTATTACACCACTATTGGGTCATTATGATGTTATAAAACACGTTATATAACTAAAAGGTATTTAATTTTTACCCAACAAATTCGAATGTCTTAGAAAATTATGATAAATTAACTGTTGGATAATTTCGATGTCATGATTCCAAAAATGATGTTAATTTTATCTAAATAATTTTCTAAATATTTTATTTTTTACTTTTAAAATAAAAACCAACATTTATTGAGAAATCATGGGTTTTGATAAAATTGGATTTAAAAAATTATAAAAATCCCAATTGTATTCATAAAAATAATATTATCATTTATATTTAATAAGAATTAATTTAGTAATAATATTTTATTAAAAAATTATTTAATTAAAAATCCATTAATTCATCAAAATATATTTCATAATTGAATAATATCTAAAAATACTATTTGTGCTATAAAAACTATTTACAAAGTAAAAATAATAAAATGAATGTATATTCATTATCCTTTATATAATAATGAATATAATCATAGTTCTAGGTTCTTATTACATTACCCATTATAAGAATATCATATGACCTAAGGGTATGGTGGGAAATTAGGACAGACTCTTGGGGTGTCTCAGATTACATTGCTAGGGTGGTAATCTATTTCAACTTTTAGTTATCCCATAGTCAGTTCTGTTCGATCTTAACGTGTTGATTCTCATGTTGGGCATGGTCAAGAGTGAAGCCCAATTACTCCACCACCTTTACATGATTCAAAAAATGGGCAGCGTACAGAATAATTCTACTAAATGAGGAAATTGTGTGAGTAAATTGGATATTTAAATCCCTATATTTATACTAATCATATGATCAATGTTAAACGACTATATTAGCAACGACAAAAATACATAACTATATTTAAAAATCAAAAAACAAAGAACCAAGTAATTTCATATGTTTTACACAACCATTATACATAATAATACATTTAATTAGATCTAGAGATATTTCATTAATAAAATTTTGGTTCGTTAAATTTATGGGTCCTGGAATCATTGATTTTGTTATGATTATTCTATTTTCATCGATTGGGGAGACTAGGATATGAAGGATGACATGATGCTTGAAATGTAGTAGAATTACATCCCAGATAATTGGTATAAGGTGTTATGTGGGTGATTTATTATTTTGGCTCACATTCTATTGAGTCATAGTGGACTTGTAAAAAGTATTTAGGAATGTGAGTCAAATATGTGGTCTTTATATCTAAATATTATTTGAATCTAGTCATTCTTCATGATGAAATTTTGTATTTATTTTGTATTAATTTTTTAGGTTATAATTTTTATGACTTATTGATACCATCTTCCACTTAATTATTTGGTGATGGAACTATAATTTTTTGAGAGGTATCTCTTATGGTGCATATGGTTAGTTGTTGTAGGTTCTCCAAGGATGGTGTCTATTTTTTAGGATAGGAGTCAATTAATGTTATCTAAAATAATGAAACGAATCCTTCAATAAAATTAATTTATGTATTTTACATGTTGGAGGTGTCAAGATTAGGATAATGTAAGGGTGTTTCCACTGTTGAAAACATTTCATATATGGGAAATGGTGTGGAATGGACATGTTTTTTGTACCATGTACGATTATAGAATGTATTTTAATAAATATAAACACCATTAATTTTATTGAAAATTTTAAATATGGGTTAAAAAAATTCATTTCCCCTGGTTGTAGTGTGGAGGTTTTATTGATGATAAGAATGTGATATGATGAGTTTTTTTATATTCTATAGGTTTTCATTAAAGAATAGTATTGGATTTTGTGGCATGAAATCCTTTAGGGATTGTTTTAATGTTTTTCTATACTAAGGTTTACTGCATCATGGTGCCCGAGGAACATCATGGAGTTTCAAAGTGTAGAATTTCATAAAAATTCCCGATAAAGATGGTGGTGAGGGGAAGTTCCATGTATTTAGTATGGGTTGTATGTAATATTTAAATCCTATGGTCAATAAATTACTCTAAGGCCTATAGGCCATGTAATACTTACACCTATAGGCCATGTAAGGGTTCCACCTCACCCCTTGAAATTTGGATTAACAAAATCAATAAAAATAAAGGCCTTCGGGTAATTGGAGGAAGATCTTCTAGAGATTAGTTGTTAGAGATCCAATGGGAGATCTATTCTACGTATTTATCTTTTCCCTCTTCATTCTCTTTTATAAAGGGTTTTTCTTTAGTGGGGACAGTTTTTGGGGATGTTGGGTTAAAATATTGAAAATCTTGCAATTCATATGTTTTATAGGATCCCTCATACCGATTTTAGTGTAGTGATAATATCTTCCTCTCATTTTCTTGTGCAATAGTTGTAGGCATTAATTGATGTTTGGGATTTGAGAACACCCTTTTACTATTTGAATAATATATAAATGATTGGATTTTAAATACTATGTTTGGATGTTATGGATTATATAAAAAATGATAATGAATCGTACAGAAGGAAATATAATGGAATGATGTGATACACTTGTATTTCCATTAATTATTGAATTTTTTTACCTGATTGAAAACTATTTATGGTTTCTATTACGAATTGTTTTTGTTTTTGTGATACTTATTCAATTTCATTTATTTAGATTATAAAAATCCAATAAAAAAATATTTAATGAAATAAATATAGTAATGAACTAGTTGTGTAAAATATTTATTTTATTGTGTTAGCACTTTTGTGAGGGATGTTAGATTAATCTTGAGTAATTTCTAAGGGGGTTTTGGAAGAGTATTACTTCTATAATTGGTTGTATGTGTTGTTAGTGGGCTTATTATTTTTTCTATGACTTGTGTAGTTGGGTATGTGATTTTTTAAGGCAACTATATTTTGTCGGTGTGGATTTATTACTGGGTGATGCATATCCATTTCATTAATTGAAAAAATGGGATGTTTTTTATATGTGATAATTGTGTGGCTAGTTTGATGGGGATGAGATATTTTTTTATTATTTTGGGGGATATTTTATTTTATAATGACATTGTTTCATAGATTTTATTTTAAGATTTTTTCTATTTTTTATAGTTTCTTGGTAGCTATAGATTTTTATTTGAAATTATGTAGTGGTTATGTGTGGGGATGGAATTATATAAATCATGGTTAGTAAAGGGTTTTTCAAATGATTCCAATTAATATGTAAGAGTTGGAATAAATATTAGTGATCTGCGATAATGGGTTTCCCATTAATATAGAATTTACTGTTAAATAGTATGTTGGAATATGGATAAATGGTGTGGTTATATTGGAAATAGTTATGTGTTGTTGTAAAGGCTTTCTATTGAAAGTCGATCTTGTTTTTAATGTGGAAATTAGAAATTCCAGTGATGTGTGGAAGTGGTAGTGTAGTGGTTGTGATGAGTGTGGAAGTAATATTTCATTGTAAACCCTCTAGGATAGGATTATGTATGGTTGTATATTTTATAAATCTTCCCTCTAATTTCATATAAACCCCACCCAAATCATATAAACATAATATCGGCCAAATGTTTTAGATTTAGAGTGTTTCCCCCCAAAATTAAGGTTAGAAAGGGAATGGATAGTGACAACTCCATCTTCCCTTCACTATATTTAGGTTTTTCATGATCTGTGATAGATTATGGAAGGTATAAGTATGGAAGGTTGACTAATATTATATATAATGTAAATATATCATAATGATACATTGGAAATAATGTATCCTTAATAATTATCATGATGTTATGACGATCAAAACATAACATGGTTTCATGGGATGTGACATGTCTACACAATTTTCTTTGGTGAGGACTACCATGTTCCTATGGTTTCTATTAGTTACTAATCAATGAGATAGATTCGTCAGTTCATTCACATCATCATTTATGTTTTCAATATAGAACACTCCAATGGTAAATAATGTAATATGTTACTAATAACACTCCCCATTCATTGAAGAGCATTGAGAAGTACATATTTATAGGGAGTTCTCTCATTGGTGTGAGGTGTGGGTTTCTATGAAATTCTATTAAGGATCGTTAGTTTCAAAAAGTGTTTATAAAATATATATTTTGTTCTTTTCATCACTCATCACTTCACAGTGAGGAATTGTCACGACCTGTCCCCCGAGGCTCGTGCTGTGACTACCCCAAGCCCGCCTTCCATAGGCCAGGGGCTGGTGACTAGCACCAAAGGCGTAAATCCCTAAAACTGGGAAGTAATTGCCTTTATAAATTAAAAACACTCGCACAATAGGGTACGAATATAAAGTAAATGATAAGTAAGTTGTATAAAAAAGAGTGCTGAAATGTAAAGGGTCTAGAAATACAAGACCAACTGGGAAGTGAAAGTACAACTGAAAATGGAGTACAATTGAGAATGAAAAGTAGCTATTGGGTCATCCTTTGGGGTTCCTACTTAAAGGGTTGGTACAAATGGCCTCCTCAGCACTCCACATCCATCAGTCTCCACTGTGTACCGAATAGTCATAAGGTCCACCTCTGGGTACTGTCTAGTCCTGCTTCTCATCCTCAGTCAGCATTGTCCGTCATCTGCATCCCACACAATAAGGTGAGGGCATAGAACATGAAGGGGTGTGTATAACAATACTCGGTAGGGACCCTTTAACCCTCAAGGTCTCACAAAATCCAACAAGGATAAACCACTATGAATGAAATAAATAGATAACCCCACTTAGGTATATGCCCATACATATACCCATGTTATCATGTAATCCATCTCAATCATGAGGAAAAAATAAAAGTCACTAACTCAGCGCACATAGGTATAAAACATTTATAGAGAGATAGAGATGATCAGATTTAGCCACTCAATCATCTGAGATGTCGGACCAACACATGATCCATGACCATCTATTCTGTCAGACCAACACATGATCCAGGAAAAGAAGTCAGAACTGTCAGACCAAAACATGATCTAAGAATAGTCGTCATAGTTGTTGGACCAACACATGATCTTGGAACACCTATTCTACCAGACCAAAACATGATATAGGAATGGAAGACATAATTTTCGGACCAACACATGATCCATGAATAGTCATTAGAACATTTGGACCAACACATGATCCAAGAATAGTCAACAGTGCATAGCCAGCCTCAGGGTTTCCACTAGCATGATTAATTATGGGAGGGTCTTATCCTCACTCAAAGAGTGGATACATCAACTGTCAGGTCGTCCTAAGATGATGTATCCCGATGTTATGTCTCTTCAAAAGGAACACAACGCGATAGACAGTACATCAATCAGACGCCCGGTCTGAGAGTTATTGGAATTTCCGTTCCGAGGGCCCGGATGGATTCAGGTTCAATCCAACCAGACCATAACCCAACTATGTCCAAACCACAAGTGGGGTATGCCAAAATAACCATCTCACTATATGATTTCTGTCTCCACAGATGGTTCATAAAATGAACATATGTATCCCATGTTATGAGTGAAAAGGAGAAATCATGGAAAACAGGTCTGGACTAGGGTCCGAACGGGTCCGCGGGTCCGACCCGTCCAGAGGGGGTGGCCCAGCCCGCACTGGGCGGCCTGGCCCATGCTGGGTGACCCGGCCCATGGGTAGCACAACCTGTGTGGTCTGGCTGGAGGCTCGCATGGCCTGCGCTAGCAACCCGTGTGTCCGGGGTGGCCGGCTATTGGCGACTCCATGCAGGGCCCACCCTAGCTGCGTAAGGGGGGGGGGGGGGGGTCGTTCCCACCTTTCTCCCAAACAAAACTGAAGCCTAGAACCAGTGCAGAAGCCTGCAGGACCCATGAGGGTCCTACCTCGTCTGGCTAGCCGAGCGGCTAGCCCGTCTGCTCCGCTGGCAGTCGTCCCAACTGGTGGCTTCTGCTCCACTACCTCGGCTAGGGGGTCGTGGATTCTTCCTCTGTGTGGCATGACGACACCACTTTAATTCAGCAGCCTAGAAGATGCTCATGTGCATCGTCATGTCCATGGTCCATGAATCTTTCCTCTATGCGGCGGGACGGCACCACGCCCATCCAGCAGCCTGGAATCCTACTATTCTACGCGGCGTGATGGTGTCGTAGCCTTCCAGCGACCTGACGGCCCCGAGCCACTGGTTTCTTTCTCGGCCAGCCCGACAGCGGCCGCCATTGCACCACCACCACCATCAACAAGTAAGGAAACATAGGGGGAGGTTCAGTCCATGTTTTTTTGGCCCGCGCCCTCCACGATACTGTGATATCAATCGGAAAATCATTAACCACGATTTGAACAATGAAGAACGGGAACAAATTTAATCCTAAATCCCCTACCTTAGGTTCCTTGTTCATTGACAAAGTCGTGGAAAGGCATGCATCGATTCATTGACATCGGGAAAGAATATTAAGAAGTCTAGGACGTCGTCTTTGGCGTTCTTCAAGGATGACACTTCCCCATTGCCCCAGTTGAAGATCTTTCTTCGTTGGTGGAAGAAGTGTTCTGCGTTGGAGAGTTCTTTTTCTCTGAAGATCCACAAAAAAGACAAATACTAACAAAATAATAGATTATGACATCTTATTAAATTGTTGGAATAGAATTAAATGGTTTAAATTAATTAATTGAATGTGTTCCATGAATTAATTGAGAGGGTTGTCCCCATAATTGGGGAGTTCAAGGGGTTTTCTCCCCACTTAATGGGGGATCCAAGAGGTTATGACCTCGGGTAGTCCCCACCAAATTAATTAAGAAGAGGTGTTTAGAAATTGTGTGGGCCCCACCACCATAACTTTTCATGGGAGGTTAAGGTGTGGTGGCCCCCACCATGAACATCATGTTGGAGGTTTTAACAAACTAAAAATAAATTAAGACAAGCACTTAATTTTTATTATTATTCCCACGTAAAACCCAAAACTAACTTTCATTCCCGACCATCTGTCGTCGAGGTGAAAGCCTTTTTAAGCGAATACTAACTCTGCGAGTTCAACGGTGCCCTCAAATTTCAATTACGAGCACCAGTTCAAATGTTATAAAAACCCGCACATACATTTATTGAACATACCCGAACAAAACCTAAGATATTGATTCAAGGAACACCGAGCCTCAAAATCACGCACCGTCAGTTTTCACGGTCTCGTTAAAATACAATGTATTAAAAACATTCCACAGGATTTACAGGTCTTTACATTATCCCCACATTAGGACTTTTTGTTCCCGTAAGCTATAACTCGAACTAAGTGAACAAATGGGGGTACCTAGCATGCATCTGATCCTCATGCTCCCATGTGCTCTCCTGTAGGTTCTCGTGCTACCCGCAAATGTGCACCAGAGGTATCGACCATCCACATAGGACCCGCTCCTATCAATCCTCAATCCCCACTGGAACCTCCATTAAATTCACCCCATCATCGATGTCCAGCTCTCCATGGTTGATGATGTGAGAATAGTCATGCACGTATCCTCTTAGTTGAGATATGTGGAAGATGTCATGCACTCAGTGCAATTGAGGTGGAAGAACCAAGCGGTAATCCACCTCGCCTACACTACTGAGGACCTGGAAATGTCCGATTAACTTGGGAGATAACTTGCCACCTCAGCCAATCCTCCATAGACCACATTGAGGTGAGACCTGTAGAAAGACATGGTACCCATCCTTAAACTCCAGAGGTCTACGTCTCCTGTCGGCATATGACTTATGCCTGCTCTATGCAGTCTTCATCCAATCCTGGATGATCTGCACATTCTCCGTGGTAGCTCATACTATCTTTAGTCCCACTAGTGCTGACTCCGTAGGGTCTGTCCAACATAAGGGTGATCTGCATGGTCGCCCATAAAATGCCTCAAAAGGATCCATCCCTATGGCGGAGTGATAGATGTAGTTGTATTAAAACTCCACCAAAGGTAAGTGGTCCTCCTAGCTGCGGCCGAAGTCGAGGACACAAGCATGTAGCATGTCCTCAAGGATCTGAATCATCTTCTCAGTTTGGCCATCTGTCTGTGGATGGAAGGAGGTCCTTAGACGTAGCTGCATCCCGAAAGCCTCATGTAACCCCATCCATAGTCGGGAAGTAAACCGTGTGTCATGATCGGAGATAATTGTCGAAGGTATACCATGAAAAAACATGATATTATTCGTATAGAGGCATCCCAAGCTCTCTACTGATCCTTTCTCTCTAAACAGTTAGAAGTGGGCCGACTTGGTGAGTCGGTCAACGATCACCCAAATCGAGTCATGACCACTTGATGTACATGGAAGACCAATCATGAATTCCATGGATATCCCATCCCCCTTCATCTCTGGGACCTATAAAGGCTAAACCAAGTCGGCCGGTACTTGGTGCTCCACCTTCACTTGCTGACAAGTGAGGCATCGTGAGACAAACTCTGGTAACACCTTCTTCATTCCTGGCCACCAGTGTTATTATCTGAGGTCCTGATACATCATCGCCACATCTGGATGTACTTTTAGAGGGGATGTGTGGAACTCCTTCAATACTTCATCCTAAAGTGACACTAGTACCGTAGTACATCCTCTGAATAGGATAATGTTCTCTCCACCTTCAGAAAATCCATCCGGTTCCTACACTATGGATAAATGATCATGTCGTGTCTCGCAGTCAGCATCCCCATGCTATGCTTCCTTGAATCGCTGAAGGAGTGGGGGAGTGACCGTAAGAGACTCTTGAAAGGCTTCTCCATCTCTATGCACAATGGATATCTTCAAATCGGCTATCTTCTATGTCTCCTCTCCTATAAGATTTATACAAAACCTCTTGTTGAGTGCATCTGCAACAACGTTCCCCTTCCTAGAAGTATAGACTATCTCAAAGTCGTAGTCCTGGAGGAACTCAATGAATCAGCGCTGTATCAGATTCAGGTCCTTCTGAGAGAATATACACATAAGACTCTTGTGATCAGAGTACACAATAAAAAGTTCTCCCATTAGATTGTGTCACAGCATCTTCAAGGAAAAGACCGCTGGTGTTAATTATAGGTCATGGGTAGCATAGTTCTTCCCATGTTGTCTGAGCTACATAGAACCATATGCGATCACTACTCGCTCCGACATCTGGACACACCCAAGTCCAGTCCCTGATGCGTCGCAGTAGACTATGTACCCTATGACTTCTTCTGGAAGCCTCATGATGGGGGCACTAGTCAACCTCTACCTCAGCTCCTAAAAGCTCTGCTGGAATCTCTCAGACCATACGAAGGATTTCCCTTTCTTTGTCAAGGTTGATAGTGGGGCTGTAACTCTGGAGTAGTCTGTTACGAACCTCCGATAATAACCAGCAAAACCTCGGATATTCCATACCACTCTCACACTCTAGGGTGGCTCCCATGAATGTACCACTTCAATCATCGATGGATCTACTGGAAATCCTGCATTCGAGATGACATGTTCGAAGAAGTGATACTCTCGGATCCAAAACTGGCACTTCAAGAGTTTTGTATAAAGATGGGGCTCTTTGAGTGTTTCCAGTAATACACACAAATAGTAAGCATGCTCTTCCTCAGTAGTCGAGTAGATCAGAATGTTATCGATGAAGACTACGACAAAGAGATCATGGTATGGCTGGAACATCCTGTTCATGAGTCCCATGAATACTGCTGGAGCGTTGGTATGATGAAGGGCATTAAAAAAACTCATCGTGGCCATACCAACTCATAAAGATCATCTTCTACACATCCTCATATTGAACTCCGAGCTAGGGATATCCTAATCTGAAGTCTAACATTGAGAACCATCATGCTCCCTTCAGGTGATCATAGAGATCATCAATCCTTGGGAGTGGGTACTTTTTCATCACGGTCACTTGATTCATGCGATGGTAGTAAACACAAAGCCCCAAGCTCCTGTCCATCTACTTGGCGAACAGAATCGAGGCTGCCTATGGAGAAACACTGGCCCAGATGAATCCCTTCCCCTACAAGTCCTCTAGCTATACCCTCAGCTCGTGAAGTGCAGCAGGAGCCATCCAATATGCTGGGGTAGATATTGGTGCCCTCCTAGGGTACATTTCTATGTAGAAGTCCACCTATATGTTAGGAGGTAGTCCTAGATCACTTTTATGAAAAACATCTTTATACTGGTCCACCACTATTGGATAGCTCAGACTCTCCACATCAACTGCTCCGAGGGTAAGGCAGGCCAACTGATGAGTGATCGGCTACACCCTCCTCTGAGTAAGTCCATATTGTGTGAAAAGGATCCCTTCTCTCTAGTGAAGAGGAACCTGGTCCCATTCAGGTAGACACACTCCACTTTGCACCTAATATATTCAATCTGAGCATGGACATTAGATAACCAGTACATACCCAAGATGACGTCGTAAGGCCTCAACGCCGCAATGAGGAGGTCCCAGGTGAAGATATTGCCTCCTAGAGTAAGCTCAAACTACTGGCACCAGTGCATAATCATCGAGTCATATCCCGTAGGAGTCTGTAGCCGTAATGATCGAGCCAACAGATCTATCGGAATCTCCAAGATCCGAACGAGGGAAGTGGCAATGAAAGGTTGACTGGAACCAATGTCTATAAAAACTTCACCTACGGTGGAGTAGACATAGATCATACCTCCAAACATCTCTAGAGCACCATGATCATAATCCTCAGTTTCCTGGAGCTAAGCTCTCCACTGTCCACCTACTCTTTGTGGTCGGGGTGGACCTTTTGGCGATGGTGGCGGAAACACCTAGAATCGTCGCCCACCGCCTGCTGCATGACCAGATCCTCTGCCACGTTCGCCTACTCCATGTGGTCCACCCCAGTCGAATCTTGCCTCTGACTTGCAGGTCCCTCAATTATCTACTGATCATCCGTATGATGGGTCAGATAGTCATGATCCATGTGACCCTACCTGCCGCAAGAGTAGCATTGCCAGCACCTGTAATGATTGGATCTGTCTCGTGTGCCCTGCACAACTGAACCTATATCCTGAGGTCATCCACCGGATGGCCTGGTCCGCTTGGACCTCTATGACATCTGTCTACTTCCTGCTATAGAAGACTTTTTATCATGTCGAATTTTGATGGGTCTCGCTTCTGGTGAATGCTCATCAAGGAAACACTCCAATAAGAGGGCTCTCTCTAACACCTCCACATGAATCGTGATGCCAAGGGTGATCATCGAAGCTCTGATCACTTGCTTGAGCCATTGATCGAAGGTCTGATCCCTAAATAATGGGCCTCGCACCATATTTTGTGGAGTACCGCGAGTGGTCGGTGATCCTCGTTGAGTACTGTGCCATCATCATGCTACCCGACTGTCGATGTAGTAGCTCATATATTCACACCGCACGTAGGGTGGATGGGAAAAAATCCACCAAAAATAAGCTCTCAAAGTCAGCCAAGAGTAGTGTCTCCATGTCATGCAACTGGAGCATCAGGCTCCACCAATTACCTACTACTGTCTGAAGGATACTCGCGGAAAGGATCACCATAATGTTAGCTGGTGTCCCAACCAGTCTAAAGACTCTCAGCACAGCCTGCAACCAATCCTCAAATGTATGTGGGTCCTTCTCTCCCATGAACCTGGGTGGCCTCTGGTGCTCGAAAACGTGCAACGTGGTGAAGTGGCATGCACTCTCTGCTGCCGGGGATGGAGGTATCAATGGCCCAATGGGTTATGGTACCAATGGCACCTCCGCTGTGATAGGGCACTACACCGAGGCCTTGTCACTATGTGGGATGTCATCTCAAATAACTCTCAGAACACCAGCTAGCTGATAGTGTAGAGGCATCCTGAAAAGACATAGTTGCGCCACAGTCAATAAGTTATACATGGTGAGCTGACTCAAATATATCACAAATAAAACTCTTGAAACATACACGCATTCATTTTTTTCATGCACTGATTTGGAAATCAGAATTCACAATCCTGATGAATGGATACATCGGCCACCTCACCAACACTGGACTCCCAAGACTGAAAACCACACTCGGTACTCTCAACACTATTACTTCATAGAAATGAAAGATCAGAGTCCTATGTTCTATGGTAGAACTGAATCCTCTGATACCAATTTGTCATGACGCGTCCCTCGCGGCTCGTTCTTTGACAACCCCAAGCCTGCCATCCACAATCTAGGAGCTGGAGTCTAGCACCAAAGGCATAAATCCATAAAACTGGGAAGGAATTGGATTAATAAACTAGAAACACACACTCAATAGAGTATTAACTGAAAGTAAACACTAAGTAATATGTATACAAAAGAGTGCTGAAAAGTAAAGGGGATGAAAATACAAGACCAACTGTGAAGTGCAAGTACGACTGAAACACAAGTACAACTGAAAAAGAAAAGCAGCTATTGGGTCGTACTCTGGGGTTCCTATATGAAGGGTAGGTACATATGGCCACCTCGGCTCTCCACATCCGTCAATATCCTCCATGTACTGACTCGTCTTAAGGTCCACCATCGGGTACTGTCCAGTCCTGGTTCTGAGCCTCTGTCTGCAATGTCCTTCATTTGCATCCAATACAATGAGGTTATTGAATATCCCATGCAGGGGTGAGTATAACAATACTCAGTAAGGACCCCGAGACCCAAATTATCTCACAAAATCCAACAAGGATAAACCACTATGTATGAAATCTACAGATAACCCCACTTAGGTATATTCCCATACATTTACCTAATTTATCATGTAATCCATCTCAATGATGAGGAAAACATAGAAGACACTGACTCAGATCACATAGGTATACAAATTTTGTAGAGAGATAGAGATGATTAGATGTAGCCACTTAATCATCTGAGCTGTATGACCAACACATGATCCAGGTCCAACTATTCTATCGGACCAACACATGATCCAGGACCAGCTATTCTGTCAGACCAACACAACATCCGGGATCAAAATTCAGAACTGTCAGACCAACACTTGATCTAGGAACAGTCATCAGAACTGTTAGACCAACACATGATCTAGGAACAGTCAATAGTGCACAACCAACCTCAGGGTTTCCACTAGCATGCTTTATTCCGGGAGGGTCTTCTCCTCAATCCAATATTCTATATGTCAACTTCCACATCATCCCAAGATGATGTATCCTGAAGTTCCATCTCATAAAAAGAAACACAACACGACAGACGGTGTGTCAATCGGACACCCGATCAGAGAGTTATTGGCGTTTTCGTTCCGAGAGCCTCGTTGGATTAAGGTTCAATCCAACCTGACCATACCCCAACTGCATCCAAACCTCATGTGGGGTATGCCAAAAGAACAGTATCACTCCAAGCTTTCCGTTACCGTAAACAGTTCATCAATCAGAAACTTTTATCCCATGTTATGGGCGAATGGTTAAAATCGGGTCAAATGCGTCAGGACTATGGTCCTACATGGTCTACGGCTCTGACCCAGCCCGAGGGGCCAGCCCGGCCCGCGTGGCCTATGCTGGAAGCCCGCATGGCTTTAGGGGCCAGCGGCTGGCGGCAACCTATGAGGCCCACCTTGGCCATGTAAGGGGGGGGGGGTGTTGCGCCCCTCAGTCCCTCAAATGGAACCGGTGCCTGGCTCCGGTTCTCTAGCCCGCGGGACCCAGTAGGGTCCTGCCTCATCCGGCTAACCGAGTGGCCAGCCTGTCTTCTCTGCCGGTGGCTGGTCCTGCTGACCATTTCTGCTGCACCGCCTTGGCCAGGTGGCTGCTTCTTCTTCCTCTGTGCAGCGCGACGGCGCGACGCCCCTCCGGCGGCCTGGCGGCCTTCTATTCACGCGGTGTGACGGTACTGCGCACTTCTGGCGACTCGACGGCCCTACGCCTCTGGTTTATTTCTTGGCCAGCCCAATTCCGGCTTCCATTGCACTGCCTCCATCCTCAAAAAAGCAATGTACAATGGCGGGGGAGCATCAGGCTGTGTTCGTTCGGCCCGTTCCCTCCGCATTATGGTGATATCAATCTATAAATCGTAATCCAAGATTTGAACGATGAAGAAAAGAAAAAATTCAAACATAAATCTCCTACCTCATGTTCGTTTATCATTGACAATGTTGTCAAATGGAGGATGTTGATTCATTGATGTTGGGAAAGAAGATAAAGAAGTCGAGGACGTGGGTGTCAACATTATTCAAGGATGACACTTCCCCTTTTCCCCGGTTGAAGATCATTCTTCGTTGGCGGAAGAAGTGTTCTTCGTTGGAGAGTTATTTTTCTCCTAAGCTCCAAAAAAATACAAATGATAACAAAATAATAGATTATCAAATCTTATTAAATTATTGGCATACAATTCAAATGTTTAAATTAATTAATTGAATGTGTTCCATTAATTAACTGAGAGGGTTGGCACCACATGTGGGGAGTTTAAGGGGGTTTATCCCCATTTAATTGGGGATCCAAGAGGCTATAACCTTAGGTGGTCCCCACCAAATTAATTAAGAAGAGGTGTTTAGACCTTGGGTGGGCCCCACCACCATTACCTCTCATGGGAGGTTAAGGTGCGGTGGCCACAACCTTTAACCTCCTCTTAGAGGTTTTAACCAACTAAAAATAAATTATTAGAAACCCTTAATTTATTTTATTATTTCGACGTGAAACCCAAAAACAAACATTCCTTCCCAACCATATGCGGATGAGATGAAAGACTTCTTAAGTGAATATCGGCACTGCAAGTTCAACGGTGCCCCCCGATTTCAATTCCGAGGACCGGTTCAAAAGTTGTAAAAACCAATGCATACGTTTACTGAACATACATGAACAAAACATCAGAAATTGATTCCAGGCACACTGGTTATAAGGCCCCGGCCTTAAACCTTACTTAATATTGAATTAAATGAATAATTCACATTGAGGATCTTTTCAGGTTTAGAGTTTTAGAGAATTAGAACATAACTATTACATCTCAAAAGATTACAAAGTAGTCACTTCTACTAAGTTTCCATAATAAAAAAAACTCTTAAAAGAAACATGTCTAGTTCCATGTTTTATATAGCATGACATTCTCTTGATCCCATCCTTGACCTTATTACACATTAATTCATGTGAAAAACATTTCAAAAAAACTTGGGGTGAGCATAAAAAGCTTAGTAAGGGATACCCAAAGAATGAAAAATGTTAGTTTTTCAAACATCAAGTAAACCATGTATACTCTATCAAAGTAATACCTTCACCTTCATGAAGTAGTAAAAACTCTTCACTGAATAATGTATCATTACTTACCTTTTTGTAACCAAAGGACTACCATAAAACCCATATAAAGAACACATAACATATATAAAGGTAACTTGGGACATAAACATACCAAAGTGGAATAACCATACGGTCGACTACCATACATATCACCTAATAGAATAGCCATAAGGCCAATTTCCATACATACTTAATGGAATATCCATACGGCCGACTTCCATACCCAATGCATTGGAGGTTATAACGTAACCACCCATCCTGGTATTCACGGCACCACCCGTCATATGGGTTATCACGTAACCACCCGTCAAATGTCCATGTACCAATATAAAATCATAAAACATAAAACCCAAATAAAGGAATGATAACATTTCCACATTTCAATCACAATATATCTTAATATAATCCTTTATCAAAAAAATTTTCAATACCAAAATACATAAAAGAGTATATGGTATTTATTTTATTTTAAAAACATTACGGCTTGTTGAGGAAGCCAAAGACCAAATAATACTCGCGGCAGCGGAAAAGGTCGGGTTCACCGTGTACGTAAAAAAACATTCCTTTTTGACGTTTAGTAAAACGATTCGTAGAAAATGATTCTTTTTGTATAAAAGTAAAAGTAAAAGTATTTTATACACCGTATAAAATAAAGTTGTGTATAAAATGAAATATGCCTCAATGAAAGGAGATTTAGACGAAGTCCCTTACCTCGGGTCCGACTTGACTCGGTCGTTCTTTAACGCCCTGAATAATAAACTTGAGTTAATTTATACTTGATTAAGAACCTTTTTAAAGTTCATTATTCCTTTTATATCACTTATTTCCATGTTATAAACATTATGTAACTATTTAAGTTAATAATGTTTGTTTTGTCAATATTTGGTTCTTAAGTCGAAAGTGGACTTCTTACAATTACATGTTGTTCATGTGGTCAAAGATTCTTTATATCCAAAATGAAATTACTGATTTGGATATCATATATATCATATATATCCAGCATATACATGTATTTATAATATTACATAATCTTTTAGATGTAAGAAATGAAATGCACCGTTCATGGAGACGGTAAGCCGTACGTACGCATGAACGCTACTTTCATTTCTATTTCGTATTTTATAGAATGGAATCATAATGATATAAGAGTATATTATAATTCCAGTATAATAACATATATAATATCATTAACTTTATCCTTTACAAATCCCACATATTGTATTAACGAATCAAATCACTTTCAGGGGGCGATAGTCCGCACTTCCTAAAATTAAGATATCGTGTTTACCCATAATGGAAACAATAATGGTATTCCATAAATGAAAAAATACAGAAGATTAAGGAAATAATAAAAATATTATATATCATATAAAAATAGTGACATTATAATGGCCACCTTTGAAGGTGTTAGATGTGTATTGAACAATCATCGTTTTAGGAGGCAGAATTTCGCCATCCACGGAAACCGTATGTTCTTTAACCATTTGATGTAGTTGTGTGAGAGTGTAGCTCGAATAAATATTATAACAACATCCTAGTATATTTAAGATAATGGTTTTGTTACAAAATAAGTAAATAAAAAGAGTATAGGGGGATGGAGAAGCAAAATAAAACAAATGAACATGAGAGAATGAATTACCTTTAAAAGTGTAACCTCTTTTAATTTGAGCCTAAAGGCTTCTTTTGAAAGGATTCTGCCCAAAGGGAATCATCTAGGATGAGTCTAGGGATGTGGAGAGAGTAAATGGTCAGGGTTTGGCCGATCCAAAGGCTTGAGGAGTGTGTGAAATGAGGTAGAGGTGGGGGCCTTTTATAAGAGCAGAGGAGGGGCACTTTTGGAAATCATGAAACTATTATTTTATTTTCAAAAGTGTTTCGAATTTCTAAGGTCCCACATTGATATATTTTGAATATAAGATGATAATTATTCGAAATATTCCCATCCAATATGTTTTTGACATGTGTAGGGTTTAGATATTACATTATCTTTCCATTTTATTTAAATCTTTAAATAATGATGTCATCGCTGCATCATTATTATGTCATAAATAATTTAATTTATATAATGTCTAAAAATTATACAAAAAATACTATGATGTAGGAAATTTTTGTAGCTTTCCAATGACTATTTATAATCAAAACTCTGAATTGTATAAACCTATTTAAAAATTGTTTCAGTAAAACAACTCATGTTTGTGTCAATTTAATTTTAACATTAAATAAATATATATTAATGTCATTTTCCAACCAAAGTGGCTCCATGGGGTCCCCAAGTTGACCCATGGGTTTTATTGGTCGTCCATGACTCATCCAATAGTAGTAGGACAAGTGTAATGGTGTTTCCATATTTTTATAATATGACTTTTACCTTAAATTACACTAATTATCACTAATCGCGATTAAAACTTAATAAGTTACTATTCACCAAAAAATTTATTTTAATCTCATTGAACCACATTTTACTTCTTAATGACAACCATGTATGTCGGATTTTTTGAAAATCAAAACATAATGATGGCAAAATTTCATTTAAACGGAAAAATCAGTTTTTATAAGTACCACTTAGTGGTTTCACTATTCATCAAAAATTGAAGTTTTTCAGAAAATTACCAAAAACTCACCCTAAGCTATATTTGATATTACGAATTCAAAAATGAAGTCTATTTTAAAAAATTCAAAATATATAAGTCACATTAATTAATTATTAATTAATTCCCGCTGTCAGAGCAAATAGCTTGTTTTTATGAAACAATAAGTATCAAAAGATTGACACTAGTTTAAGTCCGATTTCAAAGTGAAATTAATTCCAACGACCACTATTGGATTTAATGGTAAAAATATTTTCTAATTTCAATTTAAAACCAATTCAAAAGATTATCTAATCATATAAATAAATTAGATTAAAAAGCGGATTTGAATTAAAATACAACATTTTACACTATTCCTTAAAAAAATGAACTTTATCGGAAAGGAACCAAAAATTTACACAAGGTAAATTTTGATGTCCCGATTCTAAAGAAGAGTTATTTTATTTCCAATAGAATTTATAAGATTGATCAAAACTATATTTAATGACGGTTTGTCATCAAAAGGTTATTAGTGAACCCTTAGTGGAAATTAGGGTATAAATGCCAAAAATTGAACTCTTTCCGTATTTTAAGCCTTTATCTTTTATTGGGTAAATGTAAAAACATTTAAAAACATATATAATCATATTTTAGTTATTTCTATCCATTCCCACCAGTACAATGGCTACTTGTTAACTAACATTTAAAATAATATTATTTTATTACTTGTGTGCAATGTAAGTTTTCAAAGAAACTCATCGTTGCGTATCGAGTACGCTATCTAATGTAGAAACCCCTTTTAATTAAAATTAATATTTAATTCGTAAATATCAATAAATATGAAAATTCTTTATTCTTTAATTACCTAGGATGTTACATCCTTCCCCCCTTTTGGGAATTGCATCCTTGCAATTTTATTCACTTATCAAAATAAGTGGGGGTATTTATCCCTCATAGCATTTTCAGATTCCCACATTGCCTCTTCAATCACATGGTTTTTCCACAAAACCTTTACCTGATGAATCACCTTATTCCGTAACACCTGCTCCCTGTGGTCAAGAATCTGGACTGTTTGTTCTTCATAAGATAGGTTCTCCTCCAGCTGAACTACCTCTAGACTCAAAACATGATATGGATCTGGCATATACTTCCTCAACATTGAAACATGAAAAACATTGTGTACCTGTGATAAACTCGGAGGTAAAGCCACTCGGTATGCAACTGATCCAACTTTCTCCAGAATTTCATATGGTCCATTAAACCTTGGACTCATCTTTCTTTTCTTACCAAATCTCGTCACACTTTTCCAAGGAGAAACCTTGAGAAAAACATGATCACCTACCTCGAAAGATAGATCCTTCCTCCGGTTATCCGCATAACTCTTCTGCCTGCTCTGAGCTATTCTCATGTGCTTTTGAATCAACTGAACTTTTTCTGCCATCTCTTCTACCAATTCTGGTCCCATCAGCTTCCTTTCACCCACTTCATCCCAAAATGCTGGAGTTCGACACCGCTCTCCATACAATGCCTCAAATGGTGCCATCTGTATAGTGGAATGAAAGATTTTATTATAAGAAAACTCAACCAATGAAAGATGTTGGTCCCAACTTCCCTGATAATCCATCGAACAAGCTCGTAGCATATCCTCCATGGTCTGAATTATTCGTTCTGACTGCCCATCTTATTGAGGATGAAAAGCTGTACTAAAATTTAATTCAGTACCCAACGACTTCTGAAGGCCTTTCCAAAAGTTAGAAGTAAAACTCGGATCACGATTCGATACAATGGAGAGAGGAACTCCATGTAACCTGACTATCTCTTTAATATACAAACAGGAAAGTTGTTCTAGGGAAAAAGTATCTCGTATAGCAAGGAAATAAGCAGATTTGGTCAAGCGATCAAAAATAACCCATATTGCATTATTACCTCGAGATGTCATCGGTAAACCCACAACAAAGTCCATGGATATATTCTCCCATTTCCACTCTGGCACTAGTAAAGGCTGAAGCATCCCTTTCAGTAACTTCCGCTCTGCTTTAACCTGTTGACATGTCAAACACTTCACAGTAAAATCAGCAATATCTCTTTTCATTCCATCCCACCAGTAATACTCCTGCAGATCTCTATACATCTTAGTACAGCCAGGATGAACTGAAAACGGAGAACTATGAGCTTCACATAACAACACTCTCTTCAATTGTGAATCACAAGGCATGCACAATCTCTTCCCAAATCTCAAAACACAATCATTATCAATGTTGAATTCAGGCAACTTACCTTTCTGAACCAGCTCTACCTTTTTCTGCAACTCACTGTCTTGCTTCTGTGCTTTCTTGATTCTATCTGATAGAGATGATTTCACTGATACCTGAAACAAAATAGAAGGACTTCCTGCACCAACAACATCTATGCCAAAGTTAATCAAATAAAAAACCAAAGGATCTCATTCCAAACGTAGCATGGTTAATGAAGCATTACTTTTTCGACTCAAAGCATCTGCCACTTTATTTGCTTTTCCCGGATGGTAATGAATTGTGCAATAATAATCCTTGATTAATTCCAGCCATCTCCTCTATCTCATGTTCAATTCTTTCTGAGTGAATATATACATTAAACTTTTGTGATCAGTATATATTTCACACTTTACTCCATACCCATGATGCCTCCAAATTTTTAAAGCAAAGACAACAGCAGCTAATTCCAAATCATGTGTAGGGTAATTTACCTCATGAGTTTTCAACTGACTTGAAGCATAAGCAATTACCTGATCATTCTGCATTAGAACACAACCAAGTCCCTTCAACGAAGCATCACTGTATATAACAAACTCACCATTCCAGGAAGGAAGTGCCAAAACTGGAGCATTCACTGATCTTCTTTTCAACTTATGAAAACAATCATCACATTATTTTGTCCAGATGAACTTAACACCCTTACGAGTTAGCTTAGTCATTGGACTAGATAATCGTGAAAAATTTTCAACAAACCTTTGGTAGTAACCAGCCAAACCAAGAAAACTATGGATCTCGGTTACATTTGTGGGTCTCGGACATTCTTCAACAACTTTTGTTTTAGTAGGATCAACAGTTATGCCATCTTTTGAAACAATGTGACCTAGGAATGAAATTTGTTGTAACCAAAACTCACACTTGCTGAATTTTCCATATAGTTTCTTTTCTTTTAAGGTTTGCAAGATAACCCTTAAATGACTTTCATGCTCCTCTTTACTTTTAGAAAACATCAAAATATCATCAATGAAAACAACCACAAACTTATCCAAGAACTCATGGAAAATTCTATTCATAAGGTCCATGAATACAGCAGGTGCATTAGTTAACCCAAAAGGCATAACTACAAATTCATAATGGCCATATCTAGTACGGAACGCAGTCTTCGGAACATCTGCTTCTTTTACTTTCAACTAATGTTACCCCGACCTCAAGTCAATCTTCGAAAAATACTGAGCTCTATGGAGCTGATCAAATAAATCATCGATATGAGGCAATGGATACTTGTTCTTAATAGTAATATTATTCAAGGCTCTATAATCAATGCAAAGTCTCATTGATCCATCTTTCTTTTTAACAAACAAGACAGGAGCACCCCATAGTGATGTGCTAGGTCGAATGAAACCTTTTTCTAATAACTCCTGTAATTGTTTCTTTAACTCTAAAAGTTCAAATTGAGCCATTAGATAAGGGGGTTTTGAAATTGTATTAGAATCAGGAACAAAGTCAATAGTAAATTCAACTTCCCGATCATGAATAATACCAGGCAACTCATCAGGAAAAACATCAAGATACTCATTTACCACTGGCACATCATTAATCTGAATAGTTCCTTTATTTTCAACAATATGTGCAAGGTAACATTCATTTCTATCTTTTACTAGTTTCACAACTTCCTGATATGTTATCAAAATCAAGGGTTCATTCTTGTACACAAACTAAAAATCTTCCTGAAAGGAAACCATTTTAGATCTGCAGTCAATCTTAGCATGATAAACAGAAAGCCAATCCATGCCCAAAATAACATCAAACTCTACTAGAGGCAAAACAATAAGGTTTGCTGGTAGATTCTTTCCACACACAAGGATATGAAGGTTCTTATAATTCCTTTTTGTCTCAATGTTCCTTCCGGGTGTTTTTACCATAATTTCAGGATTCATATCTTGATATAGAATTTCCAATTTACTAGAAAACATCTCAGAAATGA
Source organism: Viscum album (assembly GCA_963277665.1). NCBI lineage: Eukaryota > Viridiplantae > Streptophyta > Magnoliopsida > Santalales > Viscaceae > Viscum > Viscum album. The sequence goes on from OY728136.1 coordinate 5,512,193, forward strand.
AAGACTGTGTAGACCCTGAATCAAACAACACATTGGCATAATCTGAACAAACAAACAGTGTACCTGATACCACTTCATTCGATGGCCCAACATCTGCTAAAGTTGTTTCAAAGGATTTCACCACCCCTTTATGCTTGTATTCTGGCTGCATTCCCCTGGTTGAGTTCTCCGTTGGACACTCATTTGCATAATGACCCATTTCATTACACTTAAAACATCTTACCGTTGGCTTTTCATTGGCTGTTTGATCATCTTCCTTACAGTTACGAGCAATATGACCAGACATACCACACCGAAACCACTTACCAGACTTGGATAAACATTCTCCAGGATGCATTTTACCACACTTCTCACAGGATGGATATTTGGTTTTCTTACCTCCTTGCTTCATTGATGAATTCTTCCCCTTTTCCTGCCAACTAGACCTCTTATTCTGTTGTTTGTCATAGAACACCTGATTATCGACAAACTCCATTTCCACCTTCTCCGCACATCAAACAAGTTTTTCATAACTTTTGAACTCTCGAGAATCTAAAGCCCTTCGATACTTTGGCTTTATCCCTGGGTAAAAATGGTTTATTTTACTATCAAGATCTCGTATGATGTTCAGAGCATACCTTGCCAATCGAGTGAACTTTGCTTCATAAGAAGCCACTGAATCATCCTCCTACCTCAATTCTAGGAACTGTTTTTCCATCCTAAGACGAACCACCTTAGGAAAATATTTCTCAAGAAGCATACCTTTGAATTCGTCCCAGTGAAGATCCTCAATCTCATCACTATCCCTGATATTTTTCACCATTGACCACCACTGATCAGCATCACCTTCAAAACGGTAAACAGAAAGACTAACCTTTTGATGTTCTGAACACCCCATGACATCAAAAATCTTCTCCAGTGCTTTAATACACCCTTCATCTTGCACAGGGTCAGATGATCCTTTGAATGATGGGGGATATTGCCTCATGAAATGTTCCACCACTGACATGTTCCTCCGCGGTTGATCTGGCTGATCTCGTGCATGGATACCACCACCATTTATAGCCTGAGTCAACTGTGCCATCACTGCAACAAACTATTTAGTTCCGATTCCGACCATCTCAGGATTCTGATTTGGAAGGTTGTCTTCCTCCTGATGTCGTCCCAACATAGTTTCTTTGTTTCCTCTGCTGAAAACCATTCTGAACACAGAAATATCTTAGGCGAAGCAACATGGTAATCTGTAAATGCTATATCATTTCAATCATATTATAAATTAACTTATAATTTAACAATTTTCTACCTCCTAAAGTTTCCTAAACCGACCTTTGATACCAACTATAAGGCCCCAGACTTAAACCTTACTTAATATTGAATTAAATGAATAATTCACGTTGAGGATCTTTTCAGGTTTAGAGTTCTAGCGAATTAGAACATAACTATTACATCTCAAAAGATTACAAAGTAGTCACTTCTACTATGTTTCCATACTAAAAAAAACTCTTAAAAGAAACATGTCTAGTTCCATGTTTTATATAGCATGAAATTCCATTGATCCCATCCTTGACCTTATTCCACATTAAGTCTTGTGAAAAAAATTTCAAAAAAACTTGGGGTGAGCATAAAAATCTCAGTAAGGGATACACAAAGAATGAAAACTGTTAGTTTTTCAAACATCAAGTAAACCATGTATACTCTATCAAAGTAATACCTTCACCTTCATGAAGTAGTAAAAACTCTTCACTGAATAAAGTATCATTACTTACCTTTTTGTAACCAAAGGATTACCATAAAACCAATATAAAGAACATATAACATATATAAAGGTAAATTGGGACATAAACATACCTAAGTGGAATAACCATGCGGTCGACTTCCACACATATCACTTAATGGAATATCCATACGGCCAATTTCCATACATACTTAAAGGAATAGCCATACGGCCGAATTCCATATCCAATGCATTGGAGGTTATAACTTAACCACCCGTCCTGGTATTCACGGCACCACCCGTCATATGGTTTATCACGTAACCACCAATCAAATGTCCAAGTACCAATATAAAATCATAAAACATAAAACCCAAATAAAGGAATGATAACATTTCCACATTTCAATCACAATATATCATAATAGAATCCTTTATCAAAACCATTTTCAATACCAAAATACATAAAAGATTATATGGTATTTATTTTATTTTAAAAACATTATGGCTTGTTGAGGAAGCCAAAGACCAAATAATACTCGCGGAGGCAGAAAAGGTCGTTGTCACCGCATACGTAAAAAAACATTCCTTTTTGACGTTTAGTAAAACGCTTCGTAGAAAAAGATTCCTTTTGTATAAAAGTAAAAGTCAAAGTATTTTATACACCGTATAAAAGAAAGTTGTGTATAAAATGAAATATGCCTCAATGAAAGGAGATTGAGACGAAGTCCCTTATCTCGGGTCCAACTTGACTCGATCGTTCTTTAACGTCCTGAAGAATAATCTTGAGTTAATTTATACTGGATTAAGAACCTTTTTAAAGTTCATTATTCCTTTTATATCACTTATTTCTATGTTATAAAAATTATGTAACTATTTAAGTTAATAATGTTTGTTTTGTCAATATTTGGTTCTTAAGTCGAATGTGGACTTCTTACAATAACATGTTGTTCGTGTGGTCAAAGGTTCTTTATATCCAGAATGAAATTCCTGATTTGGATATCATATATATCATATATATCCAGCATATACATGTATTTATAATATTACATAATCATTTATAGGTATGAAATGAAATGCACCGTTCATGGAGACGGTAAGCCGTACGTACGCATGAACGCTACTTTCATTTCTATTTCGTATTTTATAGAATGGAATCATAATGATATAAGATTATATTATAATTCCAGTATAATAACATATATAATATCATTAACTTTATCCTTTACACATCCCACATATGGTATTAACGAATCAAATCACCTTCATGGGGCGGTAGTCCGCACTTCCTAAAATGAAGATATCGTGTTTAACCATAATGGAAACAATAATGGTATTCCATAAATGAAAAAATACAGAAGCTTAAGGAAATAATAAACATATTATATATCATATAAAAATATTGACATCATAATGGCCACCTTTGAAGGTGTTAGATGAGTATTGAACAATCATCGTTTCGGGAGGCAGAATTTCACCATCCACGGAAACCGTATGTTCTTTATCCATTTGATGTAGTTGTGTGAGAGTGTAGCTCGAATAAATCTTATAACAACATCCTAGTATATTTAAGATACTGATGTTGTTACAAAAGAAGTAAATAAAAAGATTTTAGGGGGTTGGAGAAGCAAAATAAAACAAATGAACATGAGAGAATGAATTACCTTTAAAAGTGTAACCCCTTTTGATTTGAGCCTAAAGGATTCCTTTTAAAGGATTCTGCCCAAAGGGAATCCTCTAAGATGATGAGATGGATGTTTAGAGAGTAAATGGTCAGGTTTTGGCCGAGCCAAAGGCTTTAGGAGTGTGTGAAATAAGGTAGAGGTGGGGGCCTTTTAAAAGAGGAGAGGCGGGGCACTTTCTGAAATCATGAAACTATTATTTTATTTTCAAAAGTGTTTCGAATTTTTAAGGTCCCAAATTGATATATTTGGAATATAAGATGATAAATCTTCTAAATATTTACATACAATAGGTTTTGGACATTTGTAGGTTTTAGATATTACATTATCTTTCCATTTTATTTAAATCGTTAAATAATGATGTCATCGCTGCATCATTATTATGTCATAAATAATTTAATTTATTTAATGTCTAAAAATTATAAAAAAACTACTATGATGTAGGAAATCTTTTTATCTCTCCAATTACTATTTATAATAAAAAATCTGACTTGTATAACCCCATTTAAAAATTGTTTTAGTAAAACAACTCATGTTTGTGTCAATTTAATTTTAACATTAAATAAATATATATTAATGTCATTTTCCAACCAATGTGGCTCCATGGGGTCCCCAAGTTGACCCTTGGGTTTTATTGGTCGGCCATGACTCATCCAATAGGAGTAGGACAAGTGTCATGGTGTTTTCATATTTTTATAATATCATTTTTACCTTAAATTACACTAATTATCACTAATTGCGATTAAAACTTAATAAGTTACAATTCACCAAAAAAATTATTTTAATCTAATTGAACCACATTTTACTTCTTAATGACAACCATGTATGTCGGATTTTTTGAAAATCAAAACAGAATGATGGAAAAATTTCATTTAAACGGAAAAATCAGTTTTTATAAGTGCGACTTAGTGGTTTCACTATTCATCAAAAATTGAAGTTTTTCAGAAAATTACCTAAAATTCACCCTAAGAAATATTTGATATTAAGAATTCAAAAATGAATTCTATTTCACAAAATAAAAAATATATAAGTCACATTAATTAATTTAAAAATTAATTCCCGCTATCAGAGGAAATAGCGTGTTTTTATGAAACAATAAGTATCAAAAGATTAACACTAGTTTCAATCCGATTTCAAAGTGAAATTAATTTCAACGACCACTATTGGATTTAATGGTAAAAATATTTTCTAATTTCACTTTAAAACCAATTCAGAAGATAATCTAATCATATAAATAAATTAGATTAAAAAGAGGTTTTGAATTAAAATACAACATTTTACACTATTCATTAAAAAAATGAACTTTATCGGAAAGGTACCAAAAATTTACAAAAGGTAAATTTTGATGTCCCGATTCTAAATAAGAGTTATTTTAGGTCCAATAGAATTTATAAGATTTATCAAAACTATATTTAATGACGATTCGCCATCAAAAGGTGATAAGTGAACCCTTAGTGGAAATTAGGGTATAAATGCCTAAATTTGAACTCTTTCCGTATTTTAAGCCTTTATCTTTTATTGGGTAAATGTAAAAACATTTAAAAACATATATAATCATATTTTAGTTATTTATATCCATTCCCGCCTGTACAACGGCTACTTGTTAACTAACATTTAAAATAATATTATTTTATTACTTGTGTGCAACGTAAGTTTTCAAAGAAACTCATCGTTGCGTATTGAGTACGCTATCGAACGTAGAAACCCCTTTTAATTAAAATTAATATTTAATTCGTAAATATAAAAAAATATGAAAATTATTTATTCTTTAATTACCTGGGATGTTACACTGGGTCTCGGAATCACGCAGCGTCAGTTTTCACGGCCTCATAAAATTCCCATGTATTAAAAAACATTCAATGGGATTTCTGGGTCTTTACAGGGATCTATTAACCATTCAAGTATACAAGAATTTATATCTTATTTACAAGGATATATGTTTATTCAAACACCACAAAAGGTTAGAAACCCAATAAAATTTTCTTATGATCATCATCAAATAAGAGTTTACTAAAATTAAAGATGGAATCCCTTATACTAGCACAATAGGCAATTTCTATATTTTTTGTTCTTTATTTTTATCCACCATTGGTTATGTTCTGATTGATCAGGTTTTTTTCGAAGTTTATGTCCACTAACTACGATTATACAATAATCCCCTAATATCCATCTGTGGTATCAGAGACTACATCATGAATGGATAAATTTGTATATTTCAATCTAAAATTAAAAACATGATATTCTTATTTTAATAATTTTAGCATCACTCGATGTTGTGTTATGTGATAACATAATTATGGATTTATATACTCTATTGAGGATTTTATATTAAGTTATTTATGTGTTCAGGGGGGAGAAAAAAAATTTGGACGTTGTTTCATGCATAGTTAACTGAGGAAGATAGAGCATATTTTTACTATGGTTTATTTATCATTGAGTGAAAACCTAAGGTCAAGATGAGAATATAATACCATATTGAGGGAGTCTGTACATGTTAGGTATTTCATACACAATCAGACCACTTCCAAGCATATCAATGTTCATGATTCTTGTATGGGTATGGAGAGTTCCCTACCCAACACACCCCACATAAGATTTTACATTAGGGGGTAGTTTTTATTTCATAGGGTCCACTTTCGGGCTCTAAATTAATTTGAATATTTTCAAACCACTACAAATCCATAGTTATAATGTTTTATCATATGGTGTCACACCTTCTTACGCAATCCCACAATTTTTGTACAGTCATGAACCCATTCCCCCACACTCTTTCACTCTCAGTCAACATACCTTCAATCTAGGGTATTTTCATTACGATGGATTTTGGATCGAGCTATATAGACAACATAATGCCTTATTTTTTGGTATAATAATGTACAATGTGTTTATATATTTTAATTTAAAAAATATTCTGTATATAATTTATATATTATGTATTAATAATATGTGTTAGGATTAATATAATCTATTTTATAAGCCTCTGTTAAATATAATTTTTTTATTTTTTTCCATATTAAATAAATTGTTTATATATTTACTTTTCCCTCTACAATATTTATATTTACATATTTTTTTGAGAATGTTAAAAAAATTATGATTTATAAATGTAATATAATGGTTTGAAGATATGGATTATTCCTTACATAGTAGATGAAAAATCATTTTGTTTTATTTTCGTCTACTTTATCCTTAGATTTATTTTAGAGGTATTATATTTTGAATAATTATTGAACCCATTTTGTACATATTATTTATTATTTATTGTTAATTGAGTTCTATTTTGAATAATGTGTCCCCGAGGAAAGGGCCATGGGGATGGACAATTAACTAGTATAGAAGATTCATCTATGTTATATAAAGGTTAGTTATTTTCTATATATCGATCTAGGATTATTAATGTAGATATTTTCAATTTTTATAACAACATTAAATTACATGAAACTATTCATTCAACTTTTTCATGGGATGAATTTATACATGCATAAATATAATTGGCTTATACTTTTTGGAAAGGTACAAAAACAAACATAATGTGCAATGAGTTAAATAATTTGGTGTAAAAACATTAATTTAGGGGCTGAAATATATATTCCAAATGTAATGCACCGAGATTTTATATGTAATCTTTTGAAATAAATTATATCTATTAGATAACATAATTTATGGGATTCCCAGAGTCTAAATAAACCATGATATATTATAAAATTTATATCCTTGTTGTTGGATTGGTGGGTATGGATAATATTAAAAACAATATGAAACATATATAGAAATTTTTTCCATAATTAATAATTATTTATTAGTTCCTATTAAATAATCCTTAATTTTTCAATAACATCATTAATTTATTTAATGACCTATTTTTAAGGAATATATTTATCAACAAATAATATATTTTATATGTGGATCAATAATTAAAAAATATTTAAATAAATTAACGTATTATATATTAATAATAATTCATATATTATTTATTTAATGATAAGTAATGAAGGTAAAATCATTAAAATGTAAAAATTATTATTTTCCATTTTTTTTATTTTCACAATGGCTAATTTTATTAATAAATTAAATAATTAATTATTGATTAAAAATTTTAATGAAATGTATAGAATATTTATTGAATATAATAATTTAATATTTATGTAATAGTTTTTTCAATGCTTTAAATGAAATTAAACTATGTTTTTTGCTTAAAAATGTGTTTTTCAAAATAATGTTGTTTCATTTTGTTTTATAATCTTATTTTAAAATTAATTTATAAAACTTATAGAAATTTTATTTAATAAAATAAATTTCATATTTGGAATAAATATATCAAATTTGGTTGTGATATAACCTTTATTCATAGTCATCATGTATACTAAAATTAAAAAAAAATTGTTACCGTGATCCGGGTTAAAATGAGTATATTGGGTGTAAAAGTAATATACAGGGTAAAAATACCACATAAAATTTTCAATATAATATTGGTTGATGATATTTCAAAAACAATATTATCTTACCTTCTAGTTAATATATTTTTCCTGGAACATGCGCTAGAAAATTAATTTAAATTATTTAAATTAGGAAAATAATTCCATGAGTGTCCCTCCCCCCACTTAAAAAAGGGTTACTCATATCCTAACTTGTTAAAAAAAATGAGGACTCTATATTATCCTATCCATATGAAAAAACCTTCCAAGATTCCTTCCGTTTTTTATTGACATAATTTTATTACCCAACAACCAATTTTATGGTGTATTTCAAAGGATTCTGCTCAATATATAGGTAACCCTCTTACCTAACACTTTAAATGATTATTCATTATTCTACATACTCAATATCCACTATATATATATATATATTAAAATAATCTATCAAATATCATAAATATATTTATATGTTATTATTAATATTATAAGAGAATTTTTTTCGTTATTTTCATCATAAGGGAAATTAATGTGTAACTCAAAACTCTTTTTGTACTAGTGGACTCATCCCGCTCCCAATGGATACCAAGAGAACTCTAAAACCTCAATAGGGTGTTCCCTATCACACATGAGATGTAAAAGATTATTTTCCAAAAATAATAGGGCCTAATATCTCCCATTCCAACTTTAATAGACCCTAGGAACCATTTGAAGATTCCTATATCCCATATCATTCCCCAAGACCTAATGAATGCCTCATTTTAGATGAAATGTTGCTATCACCCCTTATAGGTACCTTTGTTATGAAATTCCAAACTACCTAATTTCGATATAAAACTGATACTAGGGATGGAAGGATGGTTTCCATTCTATATATGTACCATATCCACATCTAGTCCCTAAAACCCCTAACAAAACCAATAAATAATTAATTTAGAAGGAAAATTATGCATAAAAAGCATTTGGATTTGTATTAAAGGGACCACCTACCACCATCAAGGAGTTATCATCTAATTTGTGATCTATATCACCTCATCATTTTAATTCCATTCCTCATACATGCTCATACAACAATCGATGATCATATTAAATGTCACCCAACATAAATAAATAAATCTAAGTACATATATTTATTTATTTAAATTAATCTCAATAATCATATTGTCCAAAAATATCACTTAGAACTATACTTTCATAGAACTACGACAAACCCCCTATTGATATTCTGAGGCACACCTATGACGCCATCCCAAAAACTATCCCTATTACCTGGCACATGAAGAACTCTTAATTTTGCCTCATTTAACAAAATCATAAATGAAATTGTGTTGTGTCGTAACATTAAATAACAGTTATAAATTTATTGAATAAATCCACCAAGGTCTCCCTATAGCCACAATACAATAAAGACCCTTTTTATTGCATCCAAATTCGAAATGAAAAGTTGAAATAAACACCAAACACTAATATAAAATTATATTGGTGTTAGAGATAGCCATTGAAAATAAAAAAATTATAAGTGGGTGGAAGTGGGTACCTAAATGTTTTATTTAGAACCTCCATGAACTACCAAATTTTGAGGGTGAATATTGGAGGGGAGAGATGTCTATCGACCCTCCCAAGTGCTTGTTACCCATAATATATAAAGGTGGATATATCTCCATATATTAAAAGGGGTCAGGTGTTTTTGAATAATGAACTTATGGTTCAAACCACGAACCATCAAGGAAAGGGGTAAATCCTTTATCCCTATATTTAATGTCATAATGTCGTACTTGACTATGCAAACAACCATCATCAACTCCATATTGTATGATGGTGTCTTTATTACACATATAAAACTCTCTTTAACATAATCCCATTCACCAAACATTTAAAATCATCTATACTAACAATTTTAATATATTAAAACACTACCACTAAAGAAGGATTCTGCAGCACCACCTAGTAATAGTGCTAAAAAATGCACAGATAAAGGGGGAACCTTTATCAGTGCTAAGAAAAGTACTGATAAAGGGTACTTTTAACAATGCTAAAAAATAACTATTAAAAGTGCCCCATTATCAGTACTTTTTAGTGTTATTAAAGGACCCCCTTTATCAGTGATTTTTTTAGTAGCACTGACAGGGGGATTATCAGGGTTTTTTCCTTATCTCTAATAAAGTGTATATTTCAAAAATGAAAATATTTTTCCCAAAAACATATATTGATATATTAATGTATGTTTATATTTATGTTGATATAAATAAAATATATATTTTTAAATTTGTTTAAGATATGTATAAATAATCATTTCAACTTGAAATATATTATATTTATTGAAAATGACCATACAATTATCTTATGAAAAATTTAAGTAATAATTTTTTAATTATCATCGACTAATTATCATTTAATAAAAATTTGAAGACAATAAAAATAAAAATAAAATATTAAAGATCTAAAATAAGTTGAAAACGTAACTGAATCATTAAACAATTATAAATTTTGATCTAGGTGTCTCTTTGAGCTCTAAAGTATATCAAATCGAATCCTGCGATAAGGGCTAAGTTCCAAATTTGGAGGGATCTTTCTATTCCAATTTTGGAGGCCAAAAAGGCCCATAAGGTCTTCAAAACTGAGTTTTTTACTTTGGATACTAAAATTTATTAACATTCGATGGAATTTACACCTTGTTTAAGGGGGTATTTTTTCCCCTTTTCACTGGGGAATAAATTTATTTCATTAGATTACATTCGAATTCATATTATGATTTTTAAATTTTATCAATTTTCATATTTTAATATTATTTATAATCAAATATTTAGCATTATATACATATATTTTATATATTCACTCATAAAATTTTAATTTTATAAATAAATAATTAAACATATTTACATAGAAAATATATTTTCCAATATATAAGCCTTATCTAAATGAGAAACTAATATCCATTTTACTTAAAATACAAGTATATGAATATTTATATACATATATAATGTCTACGTGTATATATATATACTTGTGTGTGTCTATATTGACAAACTGATATATATTATCTATATATTTTAAACATATGTATATACATATTAATATATAATATTTGTAAATATATATAAATATGTATACTTATACTTACAGATACACATAATATATATGTGTGTGTCTGTGTGTGTTATATATATGTATGTATTTATTTATAAACACTCAAAATAAAGCATGTATTATAAATTCATTCAAAAATGATCTTATAAATATATGTTAACATAAACATAAATATACCGATAAAAAATATAAAAATATAAAAATAAATATATATAAATAAATATTAATATACGAATAAAAATAAAAATATAGAAATAAAACTATATATTTAAATTAATATATCTAAATATATATTTTAATATATGTATATATATGGTAATAAAAAAACTATTTTAATATACAATCAAATATAACTATATATATAAATAATTAGATATAACATTAAATGGATAGAAAAGCAATATGGCCGAGTGGTAAAGGTTTAGGCTCGCATGCACGAGGATCTGGGTTCGAATCAAGTGGGAGGTAGGGCACGCATTTGTGGAAATGGGGCTAAGCATTATTAAAGGCTGGGGGTGGCTTGGGTGTGCGGGCTAGGGGGTGCTATTGAAGGGGGATTCATGCAATGTTGAAGTTCCTCCCAAAATTTCATAATTTTTTTAATGTTTTATATCTTTTATCATCCCTTTTTTTAGTTCGGATAAAACCCCCCTTTTATCATCTCCTTTTTCAGTGCTGATAAAAGGGGTCTTTATCAGATGTTTTTTTAGAATTGAGAAAAATAACCCCTTATTTTCATCACTGAGATTAACAATGTAGAGACCCTAATCTTGACGCACAGATACATTACATGACTTTTTCAGAATACTTAATACATAACAAACACAGATGCCGAATGATCGTATTAGTTTAGTGACTTTAAAAACACGGAACAAAATATTATAATCATGGTGAAAGAACTTCAACATCTCCGAAAAATTTATTAAATTTTTTTTTTCTTACATAAAATTTTATATATATCCTGGGGAAAAAAACATAAAAATGGTGAGCTCAAATTCATAGCAAGGGTAAACATGGAGAACAAAAAACAATCCATATACATTTGAACATAAAAACATGAACATAAAACATGAGTAATGACGTAAATCTTTGAAGTACATAATGAATAGATCAGAAAGGGACATTAATAATGATAAAATATCATGGGAATAAAACATGTAATTGTGGAAAACCATTAAGAACAAGATATTATTTCTATAGTAGCCAAGGAATTGCTTCCAAGACCATCATAGTAGACAATGTCCCTCACTGAACCAGGATTACTTGCTATTAAAGCCCTGTATTACTAAACCATATTTACATTCCGTTCTAGCCATGTCTATCTCATGAGATATAAATAATTACCCAATACATTGGAGGGAGATATAGGTCCAAGCCATCTAATAATGAAATCTTTCTTTCATAGTCCACAAAATGAAACTAAATCATTCATCCTAACCCAATGAATAAAATGGGTTTCATAAACATCATCCAACCATAACATTATCCATATAAAACAAATGGATATCATTTCATCTTAAGAAAAATAAAACCATGTAAATAATAAAGAAATTATTCTTGAAACTAATCATAATAAATAATGTCATCTTAGATGGTAAATACTTATGATAAAAAACTTGAAATGAATTCTGGAAGAAAATATCCTTTCTTCTTCAAAATTGTTTTCTTTTCTCAAAATGCGATGGCATTTTAAAAGAAAGGGATTTCATGAAAACAATCATGAAATATTTATAGGAAGATTCATGAAAATAAGGCGTTATGAAATAATAAAACTCTGTTCATTCTGTATAAGTTAAAAAATCATTCTCCTCATACTTTTGCAGAAAATGTCAAAAAGTACCTCGTATGGTAAACAAAAGAAATATTTATTCCATACCTTGTGGTAAAGGTCAAAAAAGGGTAAAAATAAATTTAAACATACAGGGAATAATAGTAAACATTTTATGAAATCATTTTGAGAAAACATGAACTTGGATGATAAACATAGGACGAGTAAATACTTACGAATAAACAATCTCTGATAAGAAAGAGATTGGAATAATTATCCTTTACATTATGTCCAATTTCTTTTTTATGTGATTGAGACTCTTGTATTTTGAGTTTAAACATATTATTTAATTATAATAAAAACATAGTAATATTTATGATATCATTTATAATTCACTTATGACTTTATATTAACCAATCATTTGTCAATTCCTTGTTAAAGATGTGTTTTTGGTAAAATCGTTTCATTTATCATGCGTGTTTTGACTTGTAATTATTAATATGATTAATTAGATCATAATAAAATAATTAAATAATTTAAAAGATGATTTATATATATTTTATATTCCTAATATATATATATAATATTGATAATTGAAATGAAGTACACCGTTCATGGAGACGGTAGGTCGTACGTATGCATGAATGCTATTTTTGTTTTCTAATCAAGTTGACTAGAAGTAAATTACATATAAAAAAAATACAATATCATTATTATGTTATATATTTCATGATTATTTATTATATTTATACTCTATAATCATTTTGGAATGGTTAACAAGGAGAATGAATCTCATCGTAATATGGAGACAGTAATCCGTACGTACGCACGAGCGATTATATCATTCCCATAATAATTAAATGGTATTGGAGTGGATTATATAATATTGTAGAGTTATTTTGATGTTATTATAATCATATATAGTTATTAATTACTCCATTTTACCCATCCATGTATGGTGGTGGTTGAAAAACAGATTACACCATGGTGGGGAGACGGTAAGCCGTATGTACGCACACACAATGTTTTCATTTTTCATTGGATGGATAAATGGTGAAATAGGGTTGTTTCATATTAATAATAAAATATCCGTATATTATTCATACGTATGTAATTACTTTATAATAAAACAACTAATGATGAAGAAGTAGAAGAATAAAGAAACTCGGAAGAATCGGTAGAAGAGATTACCTCTTCTTCGATGCAGCTCCTTTGAACTTTCTCTTAAGGGACTACAGTTGGTCTTTCGAGGAGACCAGAATCTCTGAAATTATACTAGGGATGTTAAGAATAGTAATTGATAGGGTTTGAAAGAGAATGAAAGCTCAAAATGGTTTAGGTAGGAGAGGGATGATGTGACCTTTTATAAGAGAAGAGAGGGGCACTTTTGGAAACCTAAAAAATATTAGTTTATAATAAAATCAAACTCGACATAAAAATTACCAGAAATGAATCAATTAAAATATGAGATAAAATAGGGTTGTAATCTCATTAAACAATAATATTTTGACATGTTTTATGTTTATTTTAAACCTTACCATTTTGATTTACCCTTATTTAATTTATTTAATTTTATATGTGGTAATAATATTCTAATTTTTAAATTGTTATAAATACATTGTTATGTGTTGTGAATTTTCCTTAATTAGATAATTTATAAAATTTTCGACCATATTATTTTCAATTTTTAATTTTTCAATTTTTTGTGATTTTCAAACAATTTAATAATATTCTATTTTTATAAAATATCAATAGTGTCAATTTTAAAACAATTCAATTATTTGAATTTAAATAAAATACAAACAGAAGATATATTTGAACCAAAATAATTAATATATTTATAACATGTCATATTCATCTAAAATATTCATGGAACTCATTAATTTGTTCATATAATATTTATTTTAATGTTTTTAAAACCATTTATTTGATATTACACTTAATAAAATAATTATTACAACATTTATGTATAATTATTTAATATACTAATTTTTTTCACAAAAATTAAAATTAAAATACTATGATAAATATAAATATAACATTTTCATAAGAATACATTTACTCATATTTATCATCTTAAAATCACAACATTTAAATTTTTATATTTATTAAAATACGAACGTGACAACTCTCACATCTTTTAAAATAAAATAATATATGTGTCATAATCGCTTTCATAAGGCTCCAAATGGCCCAAACATAGATCATTGGATGCGTATGGTTTATATATACACGACCAATAAGTTTTTTCCAGGTTTTTGCGCCCTTTATGGGTATTATTATTTGAATAAAAACTATATTATTTATTTTTCACTAAATAAATAATTTCTTCATCATTAATGTAAAAGATATTTAGGTAATTAAATATTTCATAAAAATTACAAATAAATTACCATAATAAACGAAATCATTTTATCTTTCAAATGATTATTTATAATCGAATTTATATTTGGTATAACCTTATATTTAAAACACATTAATTATTAATGTTTGAGTGAGACATATTTCACTTTCCTTAAATAAAGTAAATTAAAGGTCTTAATCCAATCCAAGTGGGTTCCAATAGATTCCATTTCGATCCAAGTTTGTTTTGAGGATAAATATAATAATCCAGTTATATTAAAATAATGGTTACGATAATTTTATAATATTATTTTTACCCTTAATTACCTGATTTACCTTTAACTATAGTAAGTAAAATTTACCGTAGTTACTATTCATAATGCCTAAATATAAAAAGTATCATATTAACATAATTCAGACATACTGATTCCAAATATGGAATCCATTTTTCGAAATTAAAATCCCAGAATTTTTTGAATTTAATTTAAAATAAATCCCTCTATTGAGAAAACAGGTTTTAAAAGTTAAAACATAACAAAAGATTGAAATGTTTTTACATATGAATTCAATGTAAAATTAATTATAATAAATTATATTATATTAAATGGTAAAAATATATTCTATTTATACTTTAAAACAATTCATTATTTTAATTAATCCATATAAATTATCTTGATGAAAAATGTTCTTTGAAATTAAAAATTAGCGTATTTTTACTATTCATCAAAATATAAAAGCTAACATAAAAATATTAAAAAATTATACAAAGTAAATATTTATATAAGTATTGATAAGAATAACTTTATTTTTTAAAATTGAACTCATAAAAATATAAAAAACTAGATTTAATGTGGGTGTGCCATCAAAAGGCTGCAAAACTGTATTTTTGGAAAAATATTTCCTTTATACGAAAAATTGATTTTGTTCTCAAAACTTGTTCTAGAAAATGATAATGATGAATTATAATGTTATAAAATTCAAAATGTGTTTAATACTATTCATAATATCTAGTTCATAATAATATTATAATAATATATTTTTTTTTAGTTAAACTCGGTATTGCATACAACACACGATATTTAGGAAGGTCGCTCTTGCGTGTAACAGAAGCCTAGAATAGTGTTTGTGTATACTACAAGCTAATATGGTGTTGCGTATAGTTCATGTTATTCTTGTTGTATCATATAACACAAGACATCAATGAAATTAAAAATAATATTTCTAATAAAATCTTTGGGTGTTACATTCTACCCCCCTTAAAATGAATTTGTCCCTCGAAATTCATTGGGGTTATAAATGGTTTACTACATGAATGTTTATTTCATTGAAACCCACATATTAAAAGGGAATACTAAAACTTTATTTTAAAAAGGATCATTAGAAACATAATGGATATCCAATGTAACTCATTACTAGGTTTCCACATAGAATAATATAGGTGAAAATATGGATATGGAAAAGAAATCTAACCATCATGTTCTGATGGAGAGCGGTAGAGAATATGGATATCAAAAAGACAACGATCAAAAAGCCATAAATATTTAATGATCTCAGGTACCATATGATTCATTAGATATGAGGGTACTAGGACAGCATTTTTTGTTTTCAAGATCATTTCCCAAAAGATGATGAATTTTTGCATGTGGAGAAATACTTACTTGATTTTAGTGTAATATCATTGTTGGTCATTCCATGAACAATTTCCACTTCATCCCTTATTTAATGAAATGAAGTTGAATTTTTCATTCATGTAGTGTTAGCAAATCCTGCGATAGAATGATAGGAGATTCCATCTGTCTCTATCCCAAAAAGGTTAACAGAAGTTATTAAATATACATAAGTCCATCGATGGTGAGATTAATCATATATGGTTCCTAAAATGTAATTATAAATCATCTATCATACTTCTTAATAAAATAAAACTAAATTCTACTAACCAGGGACCTCCTGTAGTCATGTGGTAGGCGATAAAGGCTTGTCGTACTCCAATTGTGGGTTCGATTCCCGCATCATTGTCTGACGTGATGGGTTGTCGCCTATCCTATGGGTTTTACTTTTTCTAAAACTATAATATTATAAAATTTTAGATATAATATCAAAATGTTCTATCCTTAAAAAATACTATCTGATATCTAACTTAATATATTCCAATATTTAGGCTTATCCAAAATACTTCTGTCAAATATCATAGTATGAAGAAGAAGAATACTAGAGAGGTCCATCTACCAAGCATGTGAATACCATCATTTATCCCCAATATATCATAAGATATATCTTATTGTTCACATTCCAAACATGTGAATTACTTAATCATGTATTCTATCAAAACATGAATTACCATAGAATCTTTGTGAAAACACGAATGTTGTCCAAATATAACTCTTTCCACTAACCAAAATCCCAAAAAATTCAATATATTCAAACCATGATATCACAATGTCCTTATATCAGTCATGAGATCATTAATACTATCAAACATATTATTTTCTCTTTATCCCATCATTATGTACATATCATCTACCTTCAAAAATTATTTCGATATCTTTTCATAGTTACTTGTAACATTCATCATATATTTTCAAATACTCAAGGAATTACAATATTGTAACAATCCTTATATTTTTCTTTATTCCATATTACCATACATTATTCATGATAAACAAGAAATCATTACACTACCTTCTTAAAACATTGCCTGAGCTTCATCATTTTATTCCTCAACACTTATTTCCTCTCATATATCATTTGTAGTCTATTCATCATCATTCCCATAAATTCTAACCATATGACCATAATGATTCTCTTTATGAGATTTTACCATAGGGCGTTGGTTTGCATAATTTCTGTACATTCCACATTTTTAATATTTAACTGTTTTTGATTCCTTAACAATACCAATATCCTTTTCCATTGTGTTAACTGAACTTTTTTCCTTTGTAATTACTAGCTTTGTGTCCTTTTCCACACACAAAGCATCTTCTAGTTACATTGAAACATTCTCTTTAATGCCTCTTCCCAAAATATTTACATGAGGGAAATTTAACATTCTTTCCTCTATGATCATCATGAAATTCCATCATTCTCTTATTAGCCGAGTCCGGAAACATACCAAATGTTGATATTATTAATCATATTATGATATTGATGATTAGGAATAATAACGATGTTTCACCTTCCAAATCCCATTTAATTTGTTTTTTCATGAAGAATATCATTCCATTTTCCATCTTATTCTCCATTGACATGAATCATCCAATTTCCAGCCATTTTCTAAAACCCAGAAAAATAATAGCCTGAGAGGCAAAAATCATGCTAGGAAAACAACATAATAAAGGGGGAGTACCTTCAATATCTAACATCTTAGGTTTAATTATATGATCGTTTCCATAATTCTAGTACTATAACCAATAATTATACATAACCTTTGGGACATCCCTAGACATACGTTAGAAATATCACTATGTATCTCCCTAAAGTTTTCACATCCTAATTTCCAATGGTTAACTAAACCTTCACTTTGATACATAATTTAGAGACACAAAGCATTACATATATAGAAATTACATTACTTTTGCGGAATACTTAATACATAACAAAAATCGAAGACCA
The DNA here is from genome assembly GCA_963277665.1 of Viscum album. NCBI lineage: Eukaryota > Viridiplantae > Streptophyta > Magnoliopsida > Santalales > Viscaceae > Viscum > Viscum album. The sequence goes on from OY728136.1 coordinate 5,530,784, forward strand.
ATGACTGTATTAGTTTATTGGATTTTAAATCTCTGAACAAAGTCTTCTAATCATGGTGAACGATCGTCCACATCTCACATAAATTTCATCCATTTTTTTCATTCCTAAAACTTTTATTTATTTTGTGGGGAAAAGAAAACATAAAAAGGGTGATCTCAAATTCTCATTAAGGGTAAACATGGAAAACATAAAACAATCCAAAATGTTTTTAACGTAAAAACATGAAAATTAAAAATGTGTAATGACATAAATCTTAGATGTACATAAAGAATATATCACAAAGGAATATTAATCATGATAAAATATCAAGGAAATAAAACATGTAATTATGAAAAACCATTAAGCAGATGATATGATTTCTATTTTAGCCAAGGCATTGGTTCCAAAACCATCAAAGTGGACAAAGTCCATTACTGAATGGGGTTTACATGCCACTCCAGCCCTGTATTACTGAACCAAATTTACTTTCCATTCCAGACAAATCTATATCATGAGATATAAATCGTTACCCAATGCATTGGAGGGATATATATGTCCCACCCATCTCATAATGAAATCATTCATTCGTGTGCCACAAAATAAACATAAATAATTAATCATAACCCAACAAATAAAATTGGTTTCATAAACATCATCCATTCATAACATAATCTATATAAAATAAATGTATATCATTTCATCATAAGAAAAATCAAATGATTTAAATAATAGATACTTTATACCTGAAACATAAACATATTAAATAATGTCATCTTGGATGGGTAATAGTTTTGATAAAATAGTTGAAAGTAATTCTTAAGGAAAATACCCTTTCTTCTTCAAAATCATTCTATTTTCTCAAAATTCAATGACCTTTTAAAATAAAAGGATTTTTTTGAAAATAATCATTAAATATTTACAAGAATATTTCTCAAAATAAGGTGTTATGAAACCGTAATAATCTGTTCATGTTTTATAAGTTAAAAAAACATTCTCCACGTATATTTTCCTAAAAAGTCAAAAAGTACCTCGTATGGTAAACAAAAAAAAGATTCCTTCCATAACATGCGGTAAAAGTAAAAAAAGGGTAAAAATGACATTAAACATACATGGAAGACTAGTAAACATTTTATGAAAGCATTTTTATTCAACATGGACATGGATGATAAACATAACCCCGGTAAATACTTACGAATAAACAATCTCAAATAAGAACGAGATTGGAATAATTATCTCTTACCTTATGTCTAATTTCATCCATATGTGTTTGAGACTCCTGTATAGTGGGTTTAAACATATTATTTACTTATATCAGAACCATAATAATATTTATTATATCATATATGATTCACATATAACGTTATATTACCCGTTCATTTGTCAATTAATTGTTAAGGCAGCGTTTTGGGTAAAATCATTTCATTTATCATACACGTTTTGAATTTTAATTGTTCATATGATTACTTAGATCATTATTACATACTTATATAATGTAAAACATGATTTATAAAAAATATATATTCAGAATATATATATAATAGATTGATAAAAGGAATGAAATACACTGTTCAAGCAGATGGTAAGTCGTACGTACAGAAGAACACTGTTTTCGTTTCCTTATTAAATTGAATGGAAGTAAATAACATATACATAAATCCAGAATCATTGTTATATCATATATTTTATTATTATTTGTCATATATATACACTTTATAATCATTCTGGAATGGTTAACATGGAGAATGAATCATATCGTGTCGTGGAGACGGTAATCCGTACATACGCATGAGAGATGATATTGTTCCCATAATTATAAAATGGAATTGGAGTGGATGATATAATATCTCAGAATAAGTATGATGTAATAATAATCATATATAGTTATTATTTTCACCATTTTCCCCATCCATGTATGGTGGTGGTGGAAAAACAGATTACACCACGATGTGGAGATGGTAAGTCGTACGTATGCTCGTGTGATGATTTCATTTTTCGTAGGATGGATATAAGGTGAAATAGGGTTGTTTCGTATTTATAATAACATATCAGTATATTAGATATACTGATGTTATTACTTTATAATGAAACAACTAAAGAAGAGGAAGTTGAAAATTAAGAAACTTGGAAGAATCAGTAGAAGAGATTACCTCTTCTTCGCGCACCTCCTTTGATCATCCTCTTAAGGGACTTGAGTTGGTCTTTTGAGAAGACCAGAACCTCCAAAATGTTACTAGGGAAGTTGAGAATAGTAATGGGCATGGGTAGGCCGATATTGAAGGGTCAAAATTGTGTGATGAGAAGAGGGATGAGGGGCCCCTTTATAAGAGAAGGGAGGGGCACTTTTGGACACCACAAAAATATTAGTTAATAAGAAAATCATACTCCACATAAAAATAAAAATAATGACCCAATTAGAATATGAGAAAAGAGATTGTTGTAATCTCATCAATCAATAATATTTAGACTATTCAATTATTTTAATTTAAATAAAATAATAACAGAAGATATATTCGAAACAAAATATCTAATAGATTCCAAACATGTCATATTCATTTAAAAAATTCTTGGATCACATTAATTTTTTCATATAATATTTATTTTAATGTTTTTAAAACCATTTATTTGATATTTCTTTTAATAAGATAATTATTACAACATTTATGTATAATTATTTAATAAACGTAGTTTTTGCATAATGATAAAAAATAAAATTCTACGATAAAGATAAATCTAGTAGATTTTATAAGAATAATTTTAATCGAATTTATCATCTTAAAATCACACATTAAAATTGTTATATTTATTAAACTATGAAGCTGAAAACATTGAAATCTTTTCAAATAAAATAATATAAATCTCATAATGGCTTTCATAAGGCCCGAAATGGTCCACAATTCTACCATTGGATGATTGTGGATTAGATATATATGACCAATAAGTTTTGGTCAGGTGGTTGGGAATTTTATGGGAATTATTAGTTGAATAAAAACTATATTATTAATATTTCACTAAATAAATAATTTCTCGATCATTAATGTATAAGCTATTTAGGTAATTAAATATTTTTAAAAAATTACAACTAAATTACCATAATAATGAAATTCATTATAAATTTCTAATGAGAATTTATAATCGAATTTATATTCTGTATAACATTATATTGAAAATATTTTAATTATTAAAGTTTGAGTGAGACATATTTCACTTTCCTTTAAATAAAATAAATTAAAGGTCTTAATCACATCCAAGTTGGTTCTAATAGATTCCATTTCAACCCAAGTATGTCTTAATGAAATATATAATAATCCAATTAATTTAAAACAAATGTTAGAGTAGTTTTATAATATTATTTTAACATTTAATTACCTGATTTACCTTTAATTGTGGTAAATAAAATTTACTATAGCTACTATTCATAATGCCTAAAAAGAAAAAGCATCCTATTAAAAAATTTTGGACCTATTGATTCTAAATATGGAATCCATTAGTCCAAATTCAAAACACAGAAGCTCAAAAATTTAATTTAAAATTAATCCCTCTCTAGAAAAAATGGGTTTTAAAAGTTAAAACATTGCAAAAGATTGAAATGTTTTTAACTATGAAATAAATGAAAAATTAATGATAATAAATTATATTATATTAAATAGTAAAAATATATTCTATTTTTTTACTTTAAAAAAGTTAAATATTATAATTTTACCATATAAAATATCTTGGTGAAAAAAGTTGTTTTCAAATAAAATTTATCGTATTTTTACTATTCATCAAAATATGAAAGTTAACAAACAATATTAAAAAATTATCCAAATTTTTTTTAAATACTTATTGCAATGAATAACTTTATTTTGTCAAATTTAAATCATAAATGTGTCAAAAACTAGATTTAATGTGGGTGTTCCATCAAAAGGTGGCAAAATTTCATTTTTGGAAAAACAAAATTTATAAGAAAAATTGTTTTTGTTCTCATAACATGTTCTAGAAAATGATTAAGATGAATTAAAATGTTATAAAATTAAAAATGCATTTAATAATATTCATAATGGCTTGTTCAAAATAATATTATAGAAATATATTTTTGTTTAGTGAAACTCGGTATTGCGTACAACACACGCTATTGAGGAAGGTTGCTCTTGCGTGCAACAAAAGCCATGAATAGTATGTGCGTAAACTACAAGAAAATGTAGTGTTTCATATAGCGCAAGATAATATTGGTGTAGTGTACAACATAAGACCTCAATGAAATTAAAAATACTATTTCTCATAAAATATCTAGGTGTTACAAACAACACCTTTTAGCGCAATAATTGGACTTTTCTAGCACTTTTAAAGGTTATATTTATTGTAGTGAAACTCGAAAAACCACATGAAAACACTTAGTTATGAATAAACTAATTCACCGGATGAAAAAACAAGTTCCCTTGGGGACATAAACCATATAATGATATTCATCTTTACAAAATCCCCACCATAACACTTCCCATTCTTGATAATCTATGGTAATCCTCAAACCACATATCCCAACCAATCTTACACATCGAACACTGATAAATATATATGTTCTACATTTTAATATTCAATTGTACATCCACTGCGTGAATCCATACACTATGATTTACAATTCCCCCTAGAGTGAGGCACCCACTTTTCATTATCATAAAACATTGTGATAGAGCTAGCCACATCCATCTATACGAACACAGCATGTAGTATTCAACTAATACATCCCAAATCTTATAATTTTCACTAACATAAGGATCCTCCAAAGATGTATGATTTTGAACCATGTTTCTCCCCACCATAGAAATAACCTATAAAAAAACAACCAATGGTCTATCAACCCCCACACAATTTCATTAAAAATATCCATTTTCGATTCCCATCCCACCACAAACAAACTCACACCAAAACCTCAGTTATACCTTATCACGTAGAACATCCTAGAAATAATTTTCCATAATTTCAAATGCATCCTCAAATGAACACAATCCATTACTCCTTAGTTACACTACTTCCTTCCCATAGGGCCAAAATCATTCCTTGAGCCACCTTACTAACTTCTATTACGTCACTATGAATTTTTATCCCAGATGGAACTATCGCATTTATTAATCACATGACTCACCCCTGAATCATGTGACAATACATGTTTTCACCACATAAATAATGTTATAAAATAGGTTTACCCACTGAACCACATCATGAATCACCCTTTCACCAAATAAAACATGAAACTAAAGTAGTTCACACTAGATGAAGGTGAGAAACCAATATTTTATCCCTTAAAACATGTGAGGATTAATGGATTACCCCCATAAACCATGCTCAGATCATACTAAGACCACCCCAATCCTGATTCTACTTCACCGAATAAACCCAACACCTAATATGAGTTTCAAATTTTAAATTACCTAAGGAACAGTGTATTATAATATCTTCTCAGACATTGAAACCCAGTGTCACCTCGACCATACTCCATTTGGTCTCATTGACCCCATGAACCATTGAAAATTAAATTCATTCATCTATGATGGTCATGATGGACTACAAAAAATAACCAAACACCCATACACCATGGATATTGTTTTATATATTTATATATATAATGCCTAAAGGTGACAAACCCACTCATACAAGAGGACCATCACCAAACACCATTGATTTACATCCCAATCCAACCAGTTACAGTATTTTTTGATAACCAATGCGTTTCCCCTTGTAAAATTCCTTTCCTTAGACTTATCCTTGAGATTCGGACCCAAAAGGGTCCCAAAATAATTTTTTCACTCATAATTAAGGTTCAATCATACAAAAAAACTTATTAATGAGTAAAAACATTGATCGACTACAGCATGGTACTCCGTTCCTTTAGAAATGTCACCTTTCAAAAAAGTTAAATTCATGGACAGCTTGAGCCATCATTCCAATGCAATTATCATCATTACACAGGTCGCCTAAATTGGAGAGTGACCCCAAATAATAGTCACTGTTAAGATATCGCCACTGCTCTACTTGGGTTCATCAATAGACTTTAACAATTTTCAAGAAGCCGTAAATGTCCTGCCCATTAATCATAAGACCAAGAGAAAAAATGAGTACCTATTGTGAACCTTCCCCTGGACTATGATACCATTCCTATATAACCTCGCACATTCTCACACTCCTACTGCTTCGTACAATTATTAACTAATAAACATAAAAAATATTTTATTGTACGATTCTGGAAGGACACTCCTACTCTCAACCAAACATAATGAATGCATTCCCATGTGTAACATGATCACACACCCCAATTCGTTCCACCATTATTCACATACTATAAACATAGAATCACACACCTAACCCAATGATGATGCCTTAAATTATTTTTAGTCTCAACCTACAACCCATTGAATCTCACGCATTCCAATGATAACCACATAACCACCCACCACATGGGTGTCATACCAAAACAAGGATCATCCAACTTCACTCCGACTGTGGTACCTAAAAGGGCATACTATCAAGGGATCAAACTCAATACTAATGGTTCCAGAATCATGGGGATCATGCGTGGCAGAGCAGTGATTAGGGACCAACAAGGTTATGTTATTATGGGGTTTTCAGCTTACTATGGTGGTCGAAGCACTCTCCAAGACGATGCACTTTCTAGGCTCACAGGACTGCAGCTATGTGACCAAAATAATTTACCCATTGAGGAAGTTGAGACTGACTCACTTATCCTTCATAATGCATTGATCATTATTGGAAACACCCCATGGTCCATAGAATACAACATCAATCGATGTAATAGACTGGTGAACAACTATACTATTATTCTACACACTTGGCGTGAAGGTAATTCTGTTGCTGATTTCTTTGCTTCTAAGGAGACCATTAGTGATAGGATCTCCATCTTTTCCAGTCTCGACTCTTTTCTTTTCGATGGGGTTCAATTTTTACAAGAAGATTCCATTTTCCTTTACTTCTATCGACCTCCGTGAGTCCTTTTTCTCGGGAATTTGTGTCTTGTACTCTGTTTTCATTTCTTTTAAATACATCAATAAAAATGATTTTAAGGAAAGGGAATACTAAGAACAAAAGGCTCAAATATCTAACTAATAATAAAATCTCAAAACTATCATGAATATGAAGCCCATGGAACAAGGGTTACAGCACAACCAGAAAAAGTGCACATGAACCACAACCTATTTCAATTATGTAGTGTTCCAGAAAAAAAACATTATGGGAAAACCATATGATTTCAAGTTGAAACAATAAATAACCTATCCCATTTCCTAACCCTTGGTACTAAAAATCCTCAATGAAAACAACACCCATCCCCAAGAAATAGACTAGTCATTAAATTCATATATCAAAACATTATGTTTATTTATAAATTTCATAATGAATAGAATTCACTACTATAATTGGAGAATATCTTGAACATGGATTTTCACGAACTACTACCAATTGAATCCATTTTTTTCTTGTTAATTAGAATGATACAAAAAATCCAAAATGGAAAATATCCTATAATTTTTTATCCAAATTTTAAAAAAAATACTCAATCATCAGAAATACCAATCACATACAAGAATTCATTTTTCATGTGGGTCCTATATGATTTATATAATGCATGTACACAAACTCTTTCCAAATTGTAAGACAATAAAACTGATGCCAATTCATGATGCCTCAGCCTATATTAGACCTAGTGGTCCCTAAGCCGAGTGGACCATATTACGCCAAGCACTACTACCCAGATGAATGATTTTTTCAATTGGTAGTATGATCCTAATTTATACATTAATGAAATGATGAAATCAAATTAGAGTCACCTAAAAATTGAAAAATAACTAGATCATTGACAAAAAAATATATAGAAATAAGTAAATTCCTTTTTATAATGAATTCCATGGAAGAATCATACAATAAAACTTACACTAATATCCCACTAGGTCAACCATAAATACAAACTAATCTTAAAAATAATATGCATGCACATTGGTATAATGGACATCCTAGACCATAAAAACATGGTCTCAAATACTTATAGATCAAAACCATCCTAATCCACTACTCAACTTATTCTAATTAAAAAAATATGTCTGAATAAATGGACGATCATTAATGGTCCCATATTGGGTATAATAAATAATTCATACTAGGGTATCACCAACTTCCCCTATTATATGTCATCAAATGTGTGTTTGCACGAGGACTAAGATTAACATGTCACACAACCACTAATGGCATTGTGTGTTACCAATTAAAAATGACTCCTAATAAATTATGTCTCCATGTTATAACCTATCCATCACAACACCTAATAATTCATGATTCAATGAAATTCTATAATCAACATAATAACATTTTTTCGTTCTAACATTCTATTTTCAATCATATACCCAAGACATAGGGAAATGGGTCATCCAAAATCATGAACCACTTCCCTCATTCATTAGGGGTAATTATATGTTTATAAGACTCATCACATACCTTATCACATGAGAGAGGTCCAACGGTCATCCCATGAAAAATACCCTAAGGCAATACTCTACCCAAGCCACTAAAAGTAAATTACACATTCTTACATGGCATCAAAATCCATTCTTGGAAGGGTCCTTCAACTAGTACATGAAGGAACATGGCACAACCATAACACTAAACCAATCCAAGTTTAATAATTTCCTATACCCAATATCCTATTTTGGGAAAATTCATCACACTAACCAAAGAGAAAAGAATTTATGGTGGCCATCAAACATGCATACATATCCTTATAGACTATAGGGTGGTCCAACTCAGACACTGAATCCCAAAATACACATCTCATCACACAACTCCCTATATAATCCCATGTTGTATGTCACTTGAGACACATCCCATCATCTAAATATGTCATTACCCTTTTTCTAGGTCATCCACTATGTCCTCTAAGACCTACATTTTTTATTCTCACAAATAGTATCCTCTACTCATCATCCCTCACTGAAGTCACAACTTGTAGGCTCAAATCTACCCAGAACTCAATGTTTGGTCCATGTTCTCTTGTCAGTATGACAACAATCCTAGTATCACTTCTAATTGATATCCTAAGGATAATGTAACATTATCCCTTGGTCATTTTGATTCTAAGTCATAAATATAATCCAAAAGCCACACCTAATTCTCAAATCGAATATCATAAGGGTGTTACCACACCCCATAATATAGAGGCATCCCCTTTCTACTTAAAATTATCTAGTCCCAAAGGACTAATACTATTCGTAATGCTCCACAAGATCCCACTCTGCAAACAAGATGGTTTTCAATATCAAAAAAATAAATACTGATTTCATTTCCATTATCCCAGTTCATAATCTATCCTTTGACAGATATACTATCCCTAGGGAACAATTACATGATTCTGACATCATGTACTATAACAGGAGACCAACCCAAGCCCTCATGTTAGATCAAAATTTACTCCCACCCATCATGAGAAAATTGATATGGGGATTTCAATTTACCCTAGTGGTAATAAGAACATATCATGAGAATGAGAGGAAGTATGATATCATATCTCTATCCCTTTTCCACTTATGGTCCATAAAATGAATTACTAAACAAACAAAGCATTCATGAAATATGTAAAAATGCATAATAAGAATGTGGACTTATTTAAATGAGACCACCTACCTCTATTAAAGAGTTTATGTCCAATCCAATCATTTCATCCCCTCATCCAATCCCATCCAAGCATCATAAATGATCAAAACAACACCCAATCTCATTTATCCCATAAAAAATAAAAATTAATTAAAAGAATTTATTATTTGTTATTAAAAATAAACCAAGATAAATAATTATTGAACCAATAATTAACCACCATCCATGTACTGAAACTACAAAAACCACTTGTGGGTGGTCTAGTTCATAGATGTGGAACCTTCACTGCTAACTGTTTTATCACCTGATGCCGAATAACATTCTATTTTTTCTAATTTAACAAAAAATTGATATAATAAATTTAAATGGAATCACTAAAATAAAATAGTGTTAGGTGACTTACCTACATCTCTTATGTCATCCTCTACCATCTTCAAATGAAAGAACCTTATATTTCAATCAATTATTCCATGCTATGATTGAATCATCTCCTAACCCTAATCAGGATCACATAAGAATTAGGACGAGATAGTAGATTAAAAAAAATAACTATAGGGAGAAATATAACAAGACTCATATCCAGGAACCACTAAAAACCACACCTACTGGAGCAATAAAAAGGGAGGGTAGAGTTACCCATTGGCCCCTTGATGAATGTGCTACACAAAAAACAAATGGGGTTGGACCCTATTTTTTTAAAATTGTTTCAAAATATATTTGGGAGTATAGACTAATGGATCATTATATGAACCATGGATGAATGTAGGATCAGCCCTCAGCCATAATGGTAAATAATGTGAAGCCATTCCTCATGGATTCAATGGACTACAATATCTCTCTAGTACATCCCACCAATTCCATTCCTCCATTTATTCTCTCGAACCCTGAATTCAACTAATAATACATGAACATAATTTATATTTTTTATCACTTAAAACACTTATAAACTGATTCTTTTCTTACTTCCAAAAATTAACTAACCACTATTTGAAAACAATCATGTTCCAATAATATTTTCCATATTTCAAAGATATTGGTTGTTTCAAGTTTTATCTCTTTAATGTTATCATTATATTTGTTGTAAAATATATATATATTTTCCATTATATTCTCATCATATTTATTTTTAGATTTTATATAACATTTTTTGGATGTTTCGGTCAAGACATGCTTCACGATCAGCTTTCAACATGTTCTCAGTGTATTTGTTTTCTCTTTCTTCACCACAATTTTACAATTTCATTATTCCATTTAAAATGATACATGATGTTAAAAATAATTTTTGGCCTTCTTATACATATTCACTATACACAGTGGAGGAATATTACTCTTATTTTATAATAATATGAAGTTTTTCTGGATTGATGAACCACTGAGAAGGGGGTTTGAATTGATGGTGATGTTTTTAAAATGTAGAAATATATTAAATTAACTCCTATAACTTATCATAGTTATTATCAATAAAAATCTATCAACCAATATCTCATGAATTATATGGAAAGGAAATGGATAGGGCATGAAATATTTATAATTATTAGCCTCAGTATAAGAACCTACATCTATGGCATGGTGATTCCTGCCAGTCCATGGAAATTAACTTTTAGGAATAAATGAATTAAACTTGTCCCAAAACCCATTGGACTCCTTCTATATCCCATTAGGAACAATTATTCATAAACTCATAAGTTTTAAATAGTTTTTTTAAATTAATACATCCATGTATGAAAAATTTCAAAATAACTCTATGAAAATTCTTCTAGAAATATTTATATGATTTACTCCATCTAGTAATGTTCATTTGGTTCTTTTTCCTTTAACCAATATTCTCTATCTATAATGACTTATTGAAAATATTTTGGATTTATATCATTAATTAAACTCACTAGAAAAACTATGCACCTCATACTCTTCTCATAACTTTTTTATCATATTCTATGTCCTATTTTTCTAAATGTATTCTCATTCAAATTTATCATTACTGAAACATTTTCTATTAGGATTAATTAACACAAATTTAATCATAGTTAGAAACACACTATAACGCAAGATCTTCATTATTTTTTTCATTTTTTCTTTATGAATGGTGTTAAGTTTAGTAATCCACAATTCATATAGGTGAATCAAATGTAGAAATAATAGGAACTAAATTGTGTTTTCCCTCTAATCTAAAAATAACTGGAAGATTTTTTATACTACTAGTGTATTCCTGAATAGTCATTAACCTACTAGAAAATTCCATCAATTCTCAGCCCATCAAAATTCCATAACCTTAGATGCTAAATAAATTTTTAATTAATACTTATCTAATTGGGATAAAAAAACTAATTGGACAAAAAACATAATATATTCATCCCAATGTGTGTTACAAAGTTTTTTAATTTTTTTGAAAATATATTTCTAGAAATGATTTTCCATAAATTTTATTGAACTTCTGTACCTAGATATTTCCTTCCGATATTCTTCTCAAATCATTACATCTGATGGATCTTCATCTTGATGGAATTGATCTATTTTACATCCTATAGTAGTTCAAATACAAATATAAAAAACTGATACATTATACAATATGTAACAAAACATTTCTTACTTGATCATTTTATAAATAGTTTCCCAAGAAAACTCATAAATTACTTACTGGAAAAAATGAGTCTTTAAAGATGTTTCACTACATAGTTGAAATTTCGAAATGATTCTCTTATATGACACTTATCATTCTGAAACATGTCTTTACTTTCATCCCCTATGGGTCTGAAAAAATAAAAAAAATAAAATTATGGAATATTATTTTATTGATATCACCGCACATATATTTCATTCCAAATAATTGAAAATTTCTTACATACCCATATAAAACTCAAAATGAATACATTATTCCTCATTATATTGAATCATTTGTGCTTAGTGATCTAGTGCGATCTTTTTATTAGAACATGAAATTTGTAAAAAATATCTATCTAAAAAATATATTTATATTGAACTATGTTGTTTAGCCTCTAGTATGGTAAAAAAAAGTTACCACTCTCCCATTTAGATACATATTCATCAATATGACATGCCTTATAATGAACTATTATTGAAACTAAATATCTTTGGATATGTTTCCCAAAATATGCTTCTAAAAATCTCTACATGGTGAGGTTCATTGAGAGAACTATATCTAGAAATTTTTTCCTAGAAGAAATTTTTCGAAAAAAATTTATTCTTCTTATCATATCCGTAAAATTAAGGATCATGATATTTTCCATTAATTTAGGCACATGGATACTATCTTAGAAAAAACGTAATTTTGAATAATGTTTATTTACAATGTTATAGAAACATTCTAAAATTTTCTTCAAATTTCATAACAAAACCATTATATACTTAGTGCAACCCAGTCTCACCAATTTATCAAAAACATACTTAACATAATATGTTTCAAAAAATTCCAAACTATTTTCAGAAAACATTTCAAAGAAACTTCAATCTTCACATTTTTATTTGTTTTCACCAATCACAAATTTTTTTTATAAACTCCATATGTTCAAGAACTGAATTTTTTAAAATTACTATTTTTTAAAAATTTGCAAAGTTTTTCAATGTAGATCCCTTATTTCCTAGAGAATATCATATCACTATATAACTAGATAATGTAATGTTTAGGATGTAAATTCATCCCTTGGTGAACATACTTTTTTTCCAATAGTAAGATAATGTTCCTTCACATTATTATTCACTAAAAAAAGTCCCTCCCAAATTTTATTTTGCAAAATATTATCATAACCATAACATCATATTAAAAAATAAAATGAGTTGTACTTACTATGCCCTTAAATTTTATATTACCGACTCTACAACATTGAAAATATAATTTAATTCCAAAATGGGGGACTTCATTATAATCATTCGTAGTTCTTTTGTGGAGGCTGAACATATAGTTTTTACCTCGATTCCACAAATATTCCCATTGTAATAGTTTTTATGAAAAGGTATGTAAGTTGAAATTTTATATAAGTTTACATAGGAATAATTATATATCAAAAAAATCACCATAATGATGTTATAATTAATATCCAGTTTCATTTATATAAGTTTTTGTAATGGATTTTTGGAAATATTGATGAAACATTGATTATAAAAAAGATTAATCAATAGTTTACAAACATTTAACATTAAATATTCATGATGGACATTCCTCAACATCATTTATGTATAATAATGGGTGGTGGAAACATAGTGTACATCTATTGAACTAAATATAACTATTTTTTTATAATTCTAGATAATGGAATATTCTTCAAAGATAAAATTTAATCTTGATATTGATTTTCTATCATTTAAAATTTGTCCCAATCAGTATTAGTGTGTCTAAGAAATTTTATGTCTCAACTTATTTTATAAAATAGTCCACAAGAATACATTTATTTAAAATATATTAGAATTATTTTTTATTCAAACATATAATAATATTTAGTATAACTATGATATCCTGAATATAAATTAATATCATAAAAAATTTATGGAGTTGATGTTGTATGATAGATCATTCTTCCTATCAACTTTTTAAATAGATCTTGATTGACAAGTTTCCAATATTCATATTTTCTAAAATGTATTACAATTAAAATATGAGTTGAATTTTTTTTTAGTCCTTCATACTAAAATTTTGTATTATCTCCAAGAATTGTTTTCTTATGAAATAAAGTCATATTTTACCCACTTTTGAACGTGAAACTCCATAAAAAATTTTAATTACTCAAGAATGGATATCAACTTTTTTTTCATTCTCTTTATAATAAATAATATTCAAACAAAAAACTCTATTACTTAAAAAATTAAAACATAAACATAAGAAATGATATTTATTCTACCTGAGTCCATCTACTTCACATACATGTTATTATTAAATTTTCTTTTTGACAAGATTAATTTTTTCAAGAAACTATCATTTTTTGTTTAATAAAATCATTGATTCTATTTCAACCCTTATAAATGTTTTTTCAACATATTTAACTTAGTTCTATTTTTATACAGTAATAATCCACTAGGACGGTCAACATAAAGACCTTCCTCAATTTCTCATTTTAAGAAAAATGACATGATATCCATATGAAAAACATTGAAAAATAATTCTAAAAAAGTTCTAAGAAAATTGTCATAAATTTAATTCATAGAAAGGTGGAAATTTTTTTTCCAATATCTACATTTTCCACCATTGAGTTACATTAATATACACGTCAAACATTATTTTCTCAAATTTCACAATGTTAATTCATTTTTTCAGTACACCAATTATGTTTTTATATCATTATTTCCTCATAGTCATGTAACATGTTCCCAAATGTCATATTTCTCAATATAATATAACTATTAATTATTAGAATCAACCCACTCTTTATATTATCCTACATTTGAAACAAATTCATTTTTTACCATTGAGAAAAGTGACATCTAATTCGTTATTTGAATGATTCTTTTATCATGAACTAGAGTTTTCTGAATTCCAATGATATTTTCAGAATAAAAATTTTACTATAAGGTATGAAATATGAGTAAATTTATAAAATTTTAACGTTCCTTATTACAACATTCACTATATTCATATTTTCATGGTTTTTTCTAACATTAATCTTAAATTTTTTATTATCACTAGATGATGTCAACATATCTACCGTAACAACTTAAAAAACTTTTTTTTTATGGATTTGGAATTTCCAAAAAAATCACATCATAGGAATAAGCCAACATTTGAAATTAGTTAATTCTACACTTATAACTTCTTACAGAGGATTAATAACCCATTAAAATTTATTCCACTTATTTTTCATGAAATATTCTAGGATTAGGATTTTTTAACTCTAATATGAATGCAATACTAAAATAATTGAAGTATTTTTCTAATTAGTTTTTAATATAATATATATAAAAAGTAGTAATATTTTATTATTGACACAAAAAACATCAGTTTTATGCACGAACATCATTTATAACATCTTCTCTATAGAAAAAAATTTAATTTTTATAATGAGCTAGTATGTTTCATTCAATTTACACTAAAATTATTATTTTTACTTTCTAATTATCCATTTTCATTTGAATTTTATTACTGTTTGATTACAAGATTCATTAAATAAGATCTTAAATTATTTATTTTGAATTCATTTTTGTTTTCATTTCTCAAATTTAGTATATAAACCCCAATTTATCTTTCACAATTCCTAATTAAATATCTAAATATTTCTGTAAACCCAGAGTTTTGATTCATAAGCATTTTGTTAGAAGTTTGAATGAAGTCATTAATAATATTGGAAGTTTATATATCTTATTTTACGATTCATGTATCATAATCTTGAAAATATTTGAGTGTAAAAGATAAAGAGGTTTGGTGGATTGAATTTTCATTTTTTATGTTTCACACAAACCATCATCTTTTTATAAAATTTTGTATAAATAAAATCATCTTAACTCGTTACCTTTGGAATGTTTGATATAGATCATTATTTAGAATTCTTCTTTATATATTTATAATAATGATACCCATGTCTTAGGAACAACATCTTATTTCCATCCTAGAAACTCATATAACATTAGTTATAAGGTTCTCTATTTTGAAAGTGATTTTCATTGGTTCTTTCTCCTCTGGTAACAAATTTTCCATCTTCAAAACCTATTGTGGTAAAACTATATTTCCTAAATATAACTTTTAAAAAAACATCTCAATTCCTTCTAACACTTATTAGGTTATGTTTAAGCACATAAATATATATAACATCCATAGATCTCATTTTCTAATCTTTAAAATTAGTAGTTCCAATTCTTCTAATTTTTATAGTACTATTGTTTATAAAATTCAAAACCCCCCAAAATTACTTTTTTCAATTTTTTTATTATTTTCATATCAGATATCATTTTTATGAACAATAACTATCAATAATCCATGGTTTACTACGTTTTATTTCACTCAGAGTAGTATTAACATCAAAATATATTTCTTCAACTTTATTATTTTTTATCTCATTTTCTTATCTAGAATAACTATCATGTTTTGGAAGGGTAGTAAAAAATTCACCTACAAAGTCACTTAGTTGGTCACATCATCCAATAAAACTTTATAGTAATTCATAATAGTGTCTCAAGTAAAAAAAATTGAATCTTGTCATTATTTACATTAATTTTTCCATAAATTTGAGGAATGTTTCTTTATTTTCTTTTACTACTAATTTCCCCGAGTTCATGGCTATTTTATTGGAGTGACATGTTATTCCCACACTTGTACGATTTATTCCCATTACATTCAGAATACTTAAAAAACCATATAATCTCTATTTTCTATATAACTAGGTTCATAACCATAGTATTTTGTTTGAGGTTCATATCATTTTTTCATTACTATTTCCTCCTATCCTGTAGAAAATCTCTTATAAAAGATATTTTCAGATTTTGTTGAAGTGTTGGATTTCTCACATCCTTTCTCAACCCAATATTTCCTAATATTTTTTTAACACATTCATGGTTAGTAAAATCAAATAAAATATAATATTTTGTGGGTGTACATTTCACATATTTCATGGAATGAACTTTATTGATAGCATGAGGTGTTAGAACATTTTGTCTTTGAAGCTTTCATTCCATTTGTAGTCATTATTATTAAAGTACATTCAACCAAAAGAAGTTTTAATTGACTTTCACAGACCTCATATTAATGAGAAATAAATTAATTACTGCTAAATATTTCTATATTTATTTCATCATAATATTTTCAATATTATTTTTATGATCTCAATTATATACTAATCATCCTATTTTAGGACATACTTCCATATTCATTATTATTTTCACTTTACTTCTTAAATTTTAATATCATTCATGAATTTTATGTTTTGATCAAGAATTCTAATGAGTTTTGATCTCAGATGCTATTATCTGCAAGATTTATTATGTTACTCTTCATCACAGTATGAATAACTTATTTATTTTTTACATTAACAAAAATATTATAAAATTCAATGATTTTTTAAATTTTTTATGAACCATTATTTTTTAATTTATTATAAAAATTATTAATAAATATACTTATTTTATTCCAAATATATTTTCTCTTACCACATGTGTATTACATATCATCTCCAAAAGTTTCATTACTTCAAATACTAAGTTTTTCCTTCCGAATAAACATCATAAAAACTAATTTTATTCTTATAAAAATTTATATTAAAATACCATTTCATTACACACACAAAACATTTAATTTAAATATTTACTATGATATTTCCATTACTTTTCATATATTTTTTTTGTTTTGAGACATTATTCATTAATTTTCTTCTATATCCTCATCATTATCCTCTGAATCATTGTGTTTAACTGACTCATGATCACCATTTTTTATTTTTACCTTTTTTATAACATCAAAATAAATGTATTCCTTGATGTAATTTTTTAATTCTATATATTTACACATCCCATCTGATGGAAGAAAACTATTTTCTTCATCAAGAGATAAATAATATACTTATTATACTGTAATTTATTTAAACTCTATGTTTTAAGGATGGTTTTCAATATTTCTTTAACAATTATAGAATCATTCATGAAAACTCTAAATCCTCTATTGTCTCAAATAACATTATGAATTCTGATGAAGTACTCATAACCAAATGTTTCCTATTTAACTAGGGTATATTTAAATATTATTTAGAAAATATATATCTCAATCTCATTCACATTGGTGTTTGTCATTATGATTATTTCAATATGTTCCTAGGTTTTTTAGGTTTTATTGAAACACATCACCTTAGTGGAATGATTTTTAATAAAATACATAAGAGAAATATTACTAGATTTCCATCAAAATCAATATTTAATTTTTCAAAAATATTATTGGATAATTATTTTAAATGAGTTGAAACCTAATTCTTCTCAATATTTAATTCTTCTCAATCGAATGTATGAATACATTTATTTTTTACTATGTTTATATATTCTATGATAAGTATATGATAAGGGTAACCTCCCGTAATACCAATTAAGGTTGCATAGGATCATTAATCCACCAAGATGTGGGTCTAAATTAGGGTTTATCTTTCTAAAACACCAGATTTTATGAAATTAACCCCTACAATATAGATGATTTTTAATCCATATCTAATTTTATAATATTTTCAGAAACATTCAATGACATGAAAAGAAAAAAGTAACATAATATTTTTATTGTTTGGCCTTATTTTTATCACCCACATGATTATTGTAGAGACTCCCATTAGTAAAAATTAATTCAATATAAAAGAGTGAATACAACATGATCCATCACCCATTAAACTCCTTATAAATTATGAGAGGAATGATAATACATGATCAAATCAATTTACAAAACATTTCTTATGATATTTATCCATAAAATGTAAAATAATAATCATAATATAGATCCATGAAAGAGTGTTTATAAATCATTATATGATTTCTTCTATCCAGTAATATTCATTTTGTGCGCCTTTCTTGTTATTATATTTAATTCTTGTTTCACCTTACTAAACTTGTTCATGATTTATTTTACGACACAAACAAAAACATTATGCCTCAAAATCTTCTCAGAAAAATTGTCTACTACTATATTTTTAGATTTTCTTATTAACTTATATTTATAATTACAATTTCTTAAAACTCAATCACATCCATTTTTTCAACAAAAAAGCAATATGGGTTTGAAACACACTATAATAGAAAATATTCATTGTTTTTTCTTTTTTCCATATAAATAGTGTTATGTAATGCCTTATATTTGAACCCCAATATATATGTTATACCAATGTAAATAATATGGAAGATCAATTTAATTTTCCTTTATAAATGAATCTCTATTCATGAATTTTGATTCATTTTGATTATTCTACCGTAATCATGAACCTTCATAAAATATCAAACAGTTCCAACCATTTTTGAATATATTGAGCATCATAAATTAAGGAATATCTTTGATATTTGTTAACTCATCTCGATAAAAAACCAATGGAAAACATAACAACTTTATCATTATAATGTTTTCTAGAAATATATATATAGATTTCAGAACATTATATCCAGAATTGTTTTCCAAATGAATTTGTAGGAACATATCTATTTGGTTCTATATGTTTGATCAATTCTCATAATGTTTAATCCAATGGATCATTATCTAATAGAGTTTATCCATTGAATATTATTAAACAGTTATCCTCACAAATTTTAAATATAAATAATATAAAATACGTAGAATATCATTTCCATCTAAAATTTTATAAATATTTTTTTTGTAAAACTGATCAGTTACTGTTCAAAAAACTTGGGACATGAAGATGGTTAACTATATTTTTGGAACATATAAATAATATTGTTATGTGGAACTAATCTGTTTGGTTTCCTTTATAAGTTACACTCTCTTTCTATTTTAATAGAAAAAAAGTAGAATTCTAAAATATCATTTTTTAAAAATGTTACAATTTATATTTACTTAAAATAATTGAAAATTTTCATCTTTTTTACCTGCCAATAAAAATATAAGTTTAAATTATCATTTCAATCATGGGATTGATCATCTGTGGCCAATTATCTTGTGAAATATTTTAATTGTAACTTGAAATATGAACATGAAAATATTATTTAAATCTACAAATGATGAACTATGACTTGTAGCCTATAATCTTGAATCAATGTTATAACTCCATATGTTTTTATATCATCATCATTTTATCACATTCAATGTAAAGAAATATTTCGAAACATTTCATCTGGTGATCAATAATTGGAATTATTCATCATGAAATTTCTATCTTGTGAGGTCAGTTTGGGTTTCATCATCTATAAATCATTTTTGGTAGAATGTGTTCTGTAAAAAATATTTCCATCTCATACATGGTAATTTTTTGTGGATCATTTCATTTTCCATGTTTTTAGGAGCATAGAAAATAACTCAGTATCATATAAATTTATAAGAGTTTTTCTTATTAATGTGAATTTAACTACCTAACCATCAACTACAACTCAATAATAATTTTTTTTAAATTCTTGAAACTATTTCTCGTATATTTAATAGAAAAAAACATAATTAAAAAAAATTCATCTCATAAAAAACATTTAAAAAAAAAATCAATTGATCTTTATGAAACTTCTATACATTGTACTTAGAAACTATTATTTTATAATTGTATATTTCTTTTCATCCTCTTCAATTAATACCCCATTCTTCCTTCACTAAAATCATTCATGATCATAATCATTGTACTGTATAATTTTTATTGTTTTTATAATCATCTATAAAATGATTAATTCCAATACACTTATAAAAATTTATAAGATTATTTATTATGTACATAAACATTTCTTTTTTTGGATTATTAAGATAAAATCTATAATCCTCATGTACATATCCTCAATTTATACATAATCCTTTGATTAATTAGATAAATTATCCTACTGTTACTAGTTTTTAATCATATTAATAAATTTAAATTTCTCATTATCTTTGAATTTATTCTAAAATGATAGGGATATTATAATCTCATAGTTAGAAAGTTTGTTATGTAACTCATCAAGAGATTAGTACTCTTATACTTCCCAAGTGAAAACCATTTTAGCATATCATTTGGAACATTTTTATTAATTTCTTGAGAAACATTGATTCTTAAAAAGTATCTAAAAATTACCTGATGTTACGGACAATGTGATTACCCCTTTTTAATTAGTCATTGAGAGTCTAATTATTATTCGTCATAATATATTAAAAAAATTCACCATATATCTATAGTTTCACTTCATTCACTTTTAAATTTACCCTAACATGGTTCTCAATCTTATCACATGTCTTTTGGGATATTTTTAGCCTCAAAATCATGGTGAAAACTTTATCAAATGATGGAATCAAAATTGAATTACATTATTTTCCATATAAATAAAAAATTATTTTATAAAAAAAATTTAGAGATCATATATATAAATTAATGAAAAAACTCTAATTGAAATAAATGGGCTCCACATATAGAACATGAACCCCTTCCTTTGATTATGTGAAAATTAACCTTATAGTGTGAGAAAAATCTCATTTTTATCATAATAAATATGGTTGAAATATGGAATCTATTATTTTAGTATGACTACAACTCAAATTATATAAGTAGCTTTGGATTTTATTTTATCCACAAATTACTTCATGGCTGACCTTCTTCTCTATGGAGTGACACAATTTTGTATCTAATTCATTCTTTATCATCAAACATAGTTTCTTGAATCACTATTTTTAAATATAATAATGATATTAAAATCCCTAATAAAAACATCAATCATCATCTAATTTTATGTATAAAAAATACCAAATTTTTCTAATAGTTTAACCCTTATGTATTATCTTCAATTTTTAAAAAACAATTATATATTATTTAGATAACATTAATGAATCTACAAGAAGTTTTTATTTAGTTTTTTATATGGGTGTATCATATACTAAAATATGGAAATTATATATCATATTATTTTTTTAAATTGGAAACCTTTATATATCTGGATTTTAACCATTACATATCATCCTGTTGACCATAACATATCATAGAGAGGGTTTATAAATCTTTTAATTTTATTTGTATAAACTATTATGTATGAAATTTATTCGTTTATTTGTTGTAGTTTAGAACTTTATACATTATAGTAAATCTTATTAAATTTCCAATTCTTTTGTTATTCTTAGAGAATAACTTTTCGTATTAAGGAACTAAACATTAAATGTCATATATTTGATGGATACAGAAGAAACTTATATACAAAATGTAATTCCTATGTATCAAAGTCTCAATTATTTTTTATTCTTCCACTTCAACTTAGAGACAAAATTTGAAATGATGAATATCATATACGTGTCTTTTAAAAAAATTGTATGAATTCATATATATCATACAACTTTTTAATACTTTTTTTTCAAAACTGTATTAGAAACCATTATGTATTATTTATTGTTTTGTAGTAACGTTTTTGTATTTCTAGCCTCTTTTATATTTTAACGTCTAACTCACATTTCTAAAAATTATTCAAATTTTCTCATAATCACCTCAAAATATCTCAGATAATCTCTAATCACTCCAACATTACCAAAATAAATATTAATATCTTCAATTGATTCTCACTCATGGTTGAAAAAATGTAAAATATACCTTCAATTTAGAGACCCATATTTTTCATACATATATATTAAATCTCATTAGATGAATATTCATTATATAATATAACGATCCATTAAAATATAATAATGTTCTAGTATATTTGGAATCTTATACACATTATCAACTGGTTCATAAGTAATATACATCATAACTCACTTATTTCTTCATACCTATCACCAATCTTAGATATACCAACATTAAAAAAAATTCTTTATAACCCAGGGAATACAAACATTAGAAAGGCTGATCTTTGATGCACAATAAGGGTAAACAGGGGTGATCTCAACATTATATGAGTATAAGGGAATAATTAGATGAGAATATAATTTAAAAAACATATAAATTACCTATCAAAGATCATCATCTTGAGTAATTTAATAAAGAGTGTATGTTCATAATACATGAATCATAATGAAATTTGTCAATATGGTCTATGAGAGAATAACATTGGAATAAGACAGAGGGTTTTTTATACACATATGCATATAAATTAATTTTACTAATAGTCATACATCACATTATTAATGACCATAGGGAATTGGGTTCATTCTAAAAACCATCATAGATGACATGGTTCACTTTGAAGTATATCATAGTGAACATAGTGCCTTACAAAATTGAAATATCTCCCCATCAAAGTCCTATTTATCCCATTAGATATACATCTTAGCCTAATATATGAGATGGATATATAATTTAGGTCCCAGCCATCCCATAATGAAATTCATACATTTCAATTTCATAGGATCATAAAACATTTATCAAATCATAACCCATGAAAATTCATTGTTTTTATAACAATTTATTCATGGCCAAACCAATGGAAAATAAATTGGTTGCATAAATATTTCATAATATCATCATAACATAACGCATGGAAAATGGATAGGTTTCATAAAAATACATTTCATAAGAAATGGTAACCATATTTAGAAATAAATATGTGTTATTATTGGATCATTTCTTGAATAAAACAACAGTAACACTAGATAATTTCATCTTAGATTAAAAAAACATTTAATGATCACATGGAATACTTATTGGGGAATATATCTATTTCACTTTGAAATCGTTTTTTTCAAAATAAAAAAAATGAAAAATATTATGGTAACAATTTTCTCTGAAAAACAAATTTGATACATGTAAAGGAATCATAAATGAATTGAGTATTCATGACAGTGGGGACATTCATTTATAACATATAATTTAAATAAAATCATTATGTTCATACCATTGCAATGATGTCAAGAGTAACTAATTAATAAAATAATTATATGATAAATTTTAATCAATTTATTAAAAATTACACCATCAGCAAAAATAAGGTTTGAAATTTATAAGAGAATATTTTAAATATTGAATAATGTGTTTAGAAATGTGTATTTTGATAGAAAATGTATTTTATCAAAGAGAGAACTACAATTATTTTTATAAAAAAACATATTTTCTAAATCTTTAGTACATAAGGTGGGGAATATTAATGTATGAAATTTATTTTTAATAAATAACTATATTGTAAGATAATTTATTAGTTTCATTATAGATATATCATAATATTTCATTACCAAAAGCATAGTCATAATTAGTCTCATTAAATAATGTGATTGTTCATAAAACCCCTACCACCTATCTAACTCTTGAATTGTAAGACCCAAGAAAGAGAGAAGCTTATAATGATATTTATATGAATAAAATTTCATTATAAGTATACTAAAACTAATTCATGGGAAATATATACACGACGCAAAATAATGAAGTCGTCAATATGAAATATGTCCTATGGAAATAAAAGTGATTAGAAAGTACCACCCCTCAAGTCTGACCTACTTCATATGTGTTATAACCTTCTAAAAATATATATATATATTAATATCAATATATTAAATAACCATACTCATATAAACAATACCATATATTATTTACTTATAAAATATTATCACTAATTTATTAACAATTCTTCATTAAATTCATTGTTTTATGTGATATCTACTTCATTTGTCATATATGTTTGGGTTTAGTAGTTTTGGACCTTGTACAATTATCATGGGGAAATAATATTTAAAGAATTAATTATTATAAAAAATTCATACATATTTAAATTAATCAATATAATTATAGTGAGAAAAATTGATTACATTTCTCATAGAGATGATATGTCGTACGTCTAAATGAAAGTTGTTTTCACTTATTGAAGTATAAAAAATAATAATTATTACCATTTATAGAATCATATTTATATAATATATATCTTATATATTCATTTATTCCATCTTTATTACCATCCAATTAAAAATAAAATGAAAAAAAAATCACATCACATCATGAAGGTGCAAGTCCACATGTCTACATGAGCGAAGTTACCGATTTACAACAAATTAGAAGATAAAAGGGTAGATATTATATTATTATTACCGAAATATAATAATTTCATAAATATAATATTTAAATTAAATCCTTCATAAACACCATCCATGAAATATGTTGATTGAAGATGAATTGTATCACAACGTGGAGAAAATAAGTCATATGTAGAAAAAAGTGATACTTTAAATTCCCATTTGATTAATAGATGTTGAATAAATATATTTTAATAATAATAAATAAAATTTATATTATTTAGGATGGAAAATTTATTATTTCGTGAATAAATTTTTTATAGGAGGCAAAGTTGAATTCAAAATAATGTGATAGGTTAAGAAACTTACCTCTTCTTTGAAATAACTCTTTTAGATCTCATATTAAGGATCTTGGGGATAACATTTTTATAATAAAAGAACATAAAGAATGTGAATAAGTAATTTTATAATGTACTTATGAAATGGTTTGTCAAACGAGAAGGCTCAACTTGGTGTAAAGAAAAGAATGTATGGTTTCCCTTTTATAATTAAGGTGAGGGACACTTTTAGAATTTATTAAATGAATAAATTATAATAAAGTCATTATGTTAAAAATTATTGAAAATAGACATATATTCTACGATAAAATACTTCATGGTTGTAATTCAAAAAACCAACCGAATTTGGATTGGTTTATGCCTTTTTTAACAGAATCATTACATTTAACCCCTTAGTTTAACTATTTCTACATTTTCTATTGTAACAATGTTTTTACTATTAAAGGTTTGTAATATTACCTCTATGTTCACTATTAACTCATATATTGGTATGGGATGACATTTTACCCCATATATTATCCATATTTTCCTATTTTAGGATTTTTGTGATTATTTTAAAAAATAATAAAATATTATTTGGAAAAGACATCATTAATGTGGTTTTTTACACTATTAATTTAATTTTACATAAAAGGTAGAAAAAATATGAAATTGGAATATACTTAAATCATAAAAAACTAATATTTCAAATTCAAAAAGAAAATTTTGTGAATAATATAAACAATTCATATAATAAAACTTTTAATAATTTTAAAATTTTTTATTATATTTTTTATTAATTGATGAAATATTGTCTCCGTATTACATAAAAATTTAGGACAATTTTATAATTACTAAATATAATAAAAAATTTAATTTATGAAATTAATTTCATTATTCTAAAAATATAATCTATATTAATTCAAAACATTCTTTCTTACCTATGCGAACACACAAGAGAGATTTCAAACTAATAGTGTAACACATTGTAACTTTAAATTCTATAAATATTACATGGTTCATTTTCATGTTAAAATTCCCATTAAACAAATAATGTTCAAGAATAATGTAATAAAAGAAAAATTATATTCATTATATAAGAATTATGATGAACTCTAATGTCTTTATCACGGTGTTTTCAATTATATTAACTTGATTTACCTTTTACTTTGGTAATACTAATTTTTAAGGTTACTATTTATATTGACCAAAAATCAATGTGACCTATTTAGAAAATCTTAAGATATAATTTCCCAATATTGAATACATTTAATAATATTAAATTTATATAGGTATAGTGAATTTATAGGGACCCAGTCTTAAACATTACATAATCTTTAATTAAGTTAATAATTCATATTTAGGTACTTTTCAAGTTTAGAGCTTTAGAGAATTAGGTCAAAACATATACATAATAACATAAATATTACATATAGACACTTCTACTCAGTATCCATTTTTTCATAAAATTAAAACACATAAAATAAAATAATCATGTTTAGTTCCTTGTTTTAAATATAATGACATTTATTTGATCCCATCCTTGACGCTATTCAACTTTATGTCCCGGGAAAAACATTTCAAAAACATCTGATGGGCATAAAAATATCAGTAAGGGATACAGAAAGAAGGAAAAATATTAGTTTTTCAAAACAATATGTAAACCATGAATACATTATCATAAGTAAAACTTTCCACCTTTATGAAGGTGTAAATACTCTTCTACAGAATAAAATCTAATAGCCTAAACTATCGTAGCCAAAATGTCTGCTATAAAACCCATGGAAAGCACACATATCATATGAAAGGTAAACTTGGGACATAATCATACATAAATGGATTAACCATATGATAAACATCCAAAAATAAATTTTACAAATATAATAGATATAAGAAGAACTTCTATACCAAATGCATTGTTGGTTACAATATAACCACATGTTCTTATGTTTTCACGGAACTACCTATCATTTTATAAATCACACAACCACCCATCAAATGCCTAAGAACCATTAAATATTTTAGATATCAACATTTTTGTCATAACACTTAATTTTAAATCACAATAAATAATTTTAAGTGATTGAAATTGTAATTTCACATTCAAAACCATTTGAAATATGAAAATATTTAAAAGGGTATATGGTATTTATTTTCCATTTAAAAACATCACAACTTATTAAGGAATCCAAATATCAAATAATGCTCATAGTTGAAGAAAGGTCATTGTCAACATTTACATTAAAAATAAACAGTTCCTTTAAGTTTTATTGAATATGTATATATGAATGAGATTCCATTTAAATTAAATGAAAATTCTATGTGGTTTAATGACCTTAATAAAGCATGTTGGGAATAAACTGAAATATCCCTCAAAGAAAGGAGATTGAGACAATGTCCCTTATGTTGTGTCCAACATGAATCGTTTTTTTAATTTCTTGAATAATAAACATAAGTTAATTTATAAATTCTTCATAACCTTTTTCATTTTTGTTATTATTTTTATATAACTTTTTTCCTTTCTATAAAAATAAGTTAATTATTTTAGTTTATATCGTACATCTTTGTAGCTGTTAGGTACTTCAGTAAAAAATGAACTTGTTATAATTATAAATTTTCCTTGAGGTAAAATTTAAATTATATATAGAATGATATTAATGATTTATATATCATATATATCATAAATATCCAGTATATATGTATTTATAAAAGTCTATATCATTTGTATATAAGAAATGAAATGCACTGTTTAGGGAGATGTTAAGATGTACATATGCATGAACGCTACTTTCATTTAATTTTCATATTTAACGGAATTAAAACATAATTATACATAAGTTTATTACAGTTAAATTTTAATATATAAGTTATATATTTTACATAAGTTCAATAATTCCATCCTTTATACATTTCATGTATAGAATGAGTGAGTCATATCACTTTGAGGGGGTGGATGTCTACACTTCCTTAAATGAAATAATCATATTTATACAATAAGAAAAAAATAAAGGTATATTACAAAGGATAATTAAAGTAGAATACAGATAAAATAAATATCTTATATATCATATGAAATTATAGTTACATCACAATGGACTCCATAAAAGGTTTTTGGAGAATATTGAACAATCATCATTTCGTGAGGCAGTTGTCTGCTAACCACAGAAACAGTATGTTATATACCTGTTAGACAGAGGTGTTCTTAAGTGTAGTTAAAATAATTCACATAAAAAAACCTAGTACATTTCTAATATTATTTTTTTCATATAAACAAAGAATAATTTTATCATAGGGACTAGAGACGAAAAAATAATTGAAAGGAACTTGAGAGAATACGTTGCTGAAATCGGGTCACATTTTTGGATTGGAGCCAAAGGGATCTATTAAATAGGCTCTTACCTAGGGGAAGGATTCTAGAATAATGGGGGAATGTTTGGATTATATGGGAAGAGTTTGGATGAACTATGGGGGATTTAGGGGTGTTAGTAAGGGTTAGAGGTGGTATCCTTTTATAAGAAGGAGGAGGGACACTTTATGAATATTTCAAATTATTATTTTATTATAAAATGATATTTGAATTCAAATAACACCAAAGTGATATATTTAGAATATCACATGATTAAGGGTGTAAATAAATTATTCCAATGGGGTTTTAAGATGTATATTTCACAAAATTAACCTTATATGTTAGCTTTAACCTTCATGTAACTATTTTAACTTTTACCTTGTATTCCATTATATTCATAAAATATGGATTCCATAGTTACTATAAAATTAAAGGAGGCCCAAAATGGATCATTCAAGAAATTTTTTAGAATCATATATGTTAGTTGGAATAATATTAGATTCTATTTCTATTATATCATTTAAGAAAATAATAATTGATTTAAAAAAAATTTTATATCAATTTTTATACTATTCATTTCACGACTTTTTAAAAATCTATAACATCATGATTCATTCAAAAAAATATAATTATTTCAATGATAACAATTAATAATCATCAATAAAATTCGTGGATGACCTAATACCATTAAAAATATAATTATTTTCCTTTTTATAATCTCATATTTTTAAAACACTCATTAATAATGTAATCACTACATAACCATTGTGTTATAAATAAATTTATTTACATTATGTCTATAAATTATAAATAAAATACCATGAAATTTGAAATTTGTTTATATTTGTAATTAATATTTATAGTCTAAGATATCACTTATATAATCCCATAAAACATTTTTAAGTAAAATATACATGTTTAGGATATATTTTTCTTAACTTTATATTAAAAGTAATTAAATGTCATTTTCATACAAAAGGGGTACATGAAGTCCCAAAATCAACCCAAGGATTCCCAAGGTCTAACATATATCATACAATAGGGTTAGAACATGTGTTAGTGTTATTTAATATTATAATAATAATATTTTTAACCTTATTTACCAGATTTAATCTTTAACCATGGTACAAAAAATAATTTCTGAAGTTACTATTCCTAAAGTCTCAAAATAAAAGATACATATTCTCCCAATTTAGACCTCTTGATTCCAAATATGGAATCAATTTATCCCAATTAAAAATAAATAAGTTGACTAATATAATTTAAAATTAATTTATGTTCTCAGAGCCAAAATGCGTGTTTTCAATAAGTAAAAACTACCAAAAAAATTACTTGTCTTTATGACCAATTTCAATGAGAAATTACTAACAATTACCAATATCGAATTTAATGATTAAAAAATATTCTAATTACACATTAAAACAAATTAAAATGATAATCTAATCATATAAATAAATAATTTGAATTGAGATATTTGACTTAAAATGAAATTTTTTTCACTATTCATTAAAAATTGATTTTTATCAGAAAAATAACAAAAAAATTCAAAAAGTAAATTTTTATGTCCATATTCATAATAAGATGTTTATTTTTTAAAATGGAACATATAAGATTTATTGATAATAGATTTAAAATGTTTTCACCTCAAAAAGGTGGTAAACCTACCTTTAAGAAATATTAGAGACTTTATGCTGAAAATTGGATTCATTCTCATTTTAAGCCTCTAATTTTTTTGGATAAATGGTATGAAATTTTAAAAACTAGTATAATAATAATATTTCTAGTTATATTAATTCCTTCCAATACAACAACTATGTGTTTACTACCATTTAAAATAGTAATATTGTATTAATATATTTTTCTTAGTACGACTTAGCCTTGTGTTCAACATACAATTTTGGAGAAACACATTGTTGCATGTCTGGTACGCAATCAAAAATAACATCCCCTTTAATGTCAAATTAAAATCAAATTCACAAATATAAATAAATATGAAATTTATATAATCTTTATTTACATAGGATGTCACATCCTTCCCCCCTTTACAAAACTTCGTCCTCGTAATTTTATTCACTTAACAAATAAGTGTTTGTATTTATCCCTCATAGAATTTTTAGATTTCCATGTTGCATCTTTAACCATATTGTTTTTACATAAAACCATAACCCGGTGAATTATCTTATTCTGTAACACTTTCTGTCTTAGGTTAAGAATGTAGATTGGTTATTCCTCATACGAAAGATTCTCTTCAAACTGATCTTTCTCAAGATTTAAAACTACATAAGGATTCGACATATACTTTTTCAACATTAAAACATGAAAAACATTGTGTATTTGGGATAAATGTGGACGCAAATCCACTATGTATTCAACTAATCCAAGTTTATCCAAGATTTCATAGGGTTCAATGATCCACTGACTTAGCTTCTTCTTCTTACCAAAACAAATCAATCTTTTCCATGGAGAAACATTAAGAAAGATAGGATCACCTAACTAAAAATAAAGATCCATCCTTCAGTTATTCGTTTAACAATTCTGCCTACTCTGAGCTGTCCTCATGTGTTTTTGTATCAAAAATACAATATTTTCTATCTCTTCTACCAATTTTGGTCTCATCAGTTTCCTTTCACCCACTTCATCACAAAATCTAGAGTTTGACATCACTTCACATATAATTCCTCAAATGGTTCCATATATATACTAGAATTAAAATTGTTATTATGAAAACTCAACCAAATAATGATGTTGGTCTCAACATCCTGGGTAATCCATTGAAGAAGCACATATCATATTTTCTATAATAGTAACTGTTTGTTATGACATCCCTTCTCATTGAGGATAAAAAGATCTACTAAAATTTTATTCATTAACTAATGGAATATGAAGGCCTTTCTAAAAGACATAATTTATCCGGGGATCACTATCCAAAACAATGGAGAGGGGAACTCAATTCAAACAGAATATATCTTTAAAATTCAATCATGAATGTTGATCTAGAGACAAAGTGTCTCGAATAGGAAGGAAATGAGTAGATTTAGTTAATCTACCAACAATAACATAGATTTAATTATTACCATAAGATGTAATCGGTAATCCTACATCAAAGTAAATTGATATATTTTCTCATTCCAGTCTAGCCCTGGTAAAGGTTGATGCATCCCTTTTTGTAACAACCACTCTACATTAACCTATTAATAAGTCAAAAACATCACAATAAAGTAAGAAATATAACCTATTTTTCCATCCCACTAGTAATACAACCAATGACTTGTGTACATATTAGTACTACAAGGATGAACTGAAAATTGAGAACTATGAGTTTCACATAAAAAATATTTCTTAAAATGTGAATCCCAAGTCACACATAATCTCTTCCCAAATCTCAAAATACAATCATTATCAATGAATAATTTGGGAAACATACCCTTCTGAAAAACCACATCCTTTTTCTGCAACTCACTGTCTTCATTCTACTATTGGTTAATTCTTTCAGAGAGAGATGATTTCACTAACTCCCTAAACAAAACAGGAAGAATTTTTAGTAAAAAAAAAATTCTATTGCAAATTTCATCAAATCCTTTATCAAAAGATCTTATTCCAAACATAAAATGGTTAATATAAAATGAATTTTTTGACTCAAAGAAATGACCACTTTATTTTGTTTTTCTGGATTGTAATGAATCATGAAATCATAATGCTTGATTTATTCTAGCCATCATCTCTGTGTAATGTTCAATTATTTCTAAGTGATTATATACTTCAAAATCATATGGTGAGTATATATTTCAAATTTTATACCATACAGATGATGCCTCCAAAATTTTAAATCCAAAACAACAAAAAATAATTCTGAATCACGTGTAGGGTAATTTAGCTCATGAGGTTTTATCTGACATGAAGATTAGGAAATTATCTAATCATTCTGCATTTGGACACAACCAGGTCCTTTCAACAAATCATCACTATAGATAAAAAATTCACCATATCATGAAAGTAATTCCAAAACTGGAGCATTCACCAATCTTCTATTCAATTCATGAAAAAAATCATTACATTTTTTGTCCAGATGAACAAAACACCTTTTTTATTTAACTTAGTCAGTAGGCCATATAACAATGAAAACTTCTCATAAAAACTTATGTAATAGCCAGAAAATCTTATTAAACTACAAATATTAGTTATATTTGTGGTTATGTCCATTCTTCAGTAACTTTTGTTTTAGAAGGATCAATAGTTATGCCATTTTTTTTAAAATGTGACCATGGAATGAAATTTATTGTAAACACAAACCAAACATTCTTAATTTCCCATACAATTTATTTTTATAAGGTTTTCAAGAAAACTCTTAAATGAATTTCATTATCCTATTTAGTTTTGGAATATTCCAATATGTCTTCAATAATCACAACCAAAATACTTTCCATGAACTCGCAATAAATTATATTAATAAGATACATGAATATAAAAGGTTCATTGGAAAACCCAAAATTCATAACTACAAATTCATAATGGATATATCTAGTATGAAACATAGTGTTAGTAGTGTTTTATTCCTTTACATTCAACTGATGGTGCCCCTATTTTATGTCATTCTTTGAAAAATACTGAGCTCCCTACAGCTAATCTAACTAATAATTGATAGGAGGCAAAGGATACTTATTCTTAATAGTGATATTATTCTAATCACTACAATCAATGAAAAGTATCAATGATCCATATTTCTTTTTTTAAAAATAATGAATCACCCTACAGTGATGTTCTAGTTTGAATTAAACCTTTGTCGAAAATCATTGACAATTGTTTATTTAACAATAAACGTTAAATTTTAGCCATTCGATAAAGGGGTTTTGAAATTGCCTTAGCATTCTGAAATATGTAAACAATAATATCAACATCCTTAATAATTATAATACATGGCCACTCATTAGGAAAAACCTCAATATAATCATTTACTAATTTCAAGACATTAATATGAACAGTTCGTTTTTTTCAGTCATATGTATAAGGTAACATTAATATCAATATTTCACTAGTTTCTTAGCATTCATATATGTTATTAGAAATAAGGGTTAATTATTTTAAAAAAACTATAAGACTTTCCGAACAAACCTCTTTATCTCTACAGTCAATATTTTCATGGTAAACAGAAATCCAATCCATTCCAAAAATAACACCATACTCTATAAGGGGAAAAACATCACTGCTTGCATGTAAATTTATTCCAAAAAAGGATAGGGTGATTCTTATTATATGTATTTCCTCAAAATTTCCCCCAGGTGTTTTTACCATAATTTTTGGATCCATTTCATGAGGTGGAATTCAAAATTTACCCAATAATTTCTCAGAAATAAAATAATTTGGAGACCCTGAATCAAAAAATACATTGGCATAATCTAAAAAAACATACAAATTACCTTATAAGACTTCATTTGATAGTCCCACATCAACTGTATTAGTAGAAAAATATTTTTCCAACCAATCTTATTTTGATATGTCTGGTTTCCACACTGGGTAATCAACTTTGGACACACGTTGTCATAATACCAAAACTAAATGAAACTAAAACAACTTACCGCTGGATTTTCATTACCATCTTGATAATATTCCTTATAGTTACAAGAAATACGACCAATCTAACCACACCATAAACACTTTACTGAATTTCAGATACATTCTACTAGATGATTTATACCAAACTTCTTGTAAGATATAAATTATATTTCATTACCTTTAGTCTTATTTGATGAATTATTTCACTTTTCCTGTCAACTAGACCTCTTATTTTTTTCTCTCTTGAAACACCAGATCAATAGAAAAATCCACATCTACCTTCTCTACCCATATTAAAATTGTTTAAAAACATTTTAATTAAGACGAGGCTAATGCTATTAAATATTACGACTTCAGTATTGATTAAAATCGATGTATATTACTATAAAGATCTTAGATGAAATTTTGAACATATTATACTAGTTGAGTGAACTTTTATTCTTAAAAAACAAATCAGTTGTCCTCCTACATTTATTAAATGAAATTTTTATCAAAACTATGTTGAACCACCATAGGAAAATATTTCTCATGAAATATACCATTGAATTCATCAAAACCAAGAGAATAATTATTCTCATAGTCCCTGATATTTTTATGTATCAACATCCACTGATAAGCTTCTCCTTCGAAAGGATAAATAGAAAGACTAATCTTTGGATTTTTTGTATAACCCATGACATCAAAATTATTTTCCAAGGCATTGATCAACCCTTCAGCTTGAACACAGTCAGATTCTCCACTGAATGATGGGGGATGTTGCCACATGAAATGATCCAATATATACAAGTTCCTCTGGGTTTGATCTAGTTGATCT
The DNA here is from genome assembly GCA_963277665.1 of Viscum album. Lineage (NCBI taxonomy): Eukaryota > Viridiplantae > Streptophyta > Magnoliopsida > Santalales > Viscaceae > Viscum > Viscum album. The sequence goes on from OY728136.1 coordinate 5,565,916, forward strand.
CATGCATGTATAACACCACCATTTAAAATCATGAGTCAACAATTCAATTACAGCAAAAAACTATTCATTTCCAATTCCAACCATATTGGGATGTTGATATGGATGGTTATTCTCTTCTAAAGGCCTTCCCACCACTACAGCCTTGTTTCCTCTGTGAAAAACCTTTCTAAACAAACATATATTAGATTATGTAACATGTTAATCTACAAATGCTATATCATTTCAATTTGACCACAATCTAAAAATAATTTATGTATATTCCATTATCAAAATTCTAAATTATAATTTTATCTAAACAGACCTCTAATACCAACTATAAGGCCCCTTCTATAACCATTATAAAATATTGAATCATTATAAGAATTCACTTTAAGGATTTTTTCAGGTTTAGAGATTTATAGAATAAGGTCATAACTTATACATAATAACTTTAATATTATATGTAGACACTTATACCCAGTATCCATTTTTTCATTAAAAAAACTCTTAAAAGAAAATAAACATGTTTAGTTTCATATTTTAAACATTATGACTTTTCCATAATCCCATACCTGACCCTAGTCCTATTTATGTCATGTGGAAAACATTTAAAAAACTTGTAATGAGAATAAATGTCTCTGTAAGTGATACACACTGAAGGAAAAATGATAGTTTTTTTAAACAACATGTAAACCATGAATACATTATCATAAGTAATACTTTTCACCTTTACTATGTAGTAAATACTCTTCACTGAATAAAAACTCATTGCTACCCATTTTTTTCCAAAATATTAACATAAAACCCATAGAAAGAACACATAACATATAAAAGGTAAACATGGTAGATAATAATACATAAATGGAATAAACATACTGTAGACTTCCACAAATCATTCTAACAAATTGAATAACCAGACGACCAACTTCTATACACAATGCATTGGAGATTATAATGTAACCACCCATCCTTGGTTTATCACAGAACCACCTGTCATGTGGATTATCACATAACCACCCATCAAATGTCCAAGTACTATAAAGTATTTGAAATATCAACAATTCATTCGTAGAATTTCATTTGCAATAACAAGAAATAATATCTAGATATTGAAATTGTAAATCCACATTCAAAACCATTTTCAATACCAAAATATATAAAAAGGGTATATTGTATTTTTTTTCCTTTAAAAACATCATGTCTTGTTACGAAATCAAAATATCCAATAATGCTCACGATAGTGGAAAGGTCGTTGTCACTACGTACGCCGAAAAGAAACATTACATTTTTCATTTAGTAAAACACTATGTTGAAATAAGATAATATTTAAATGAAATTAATAATCAAAGGGTTTTATACAATGTAATAAAGAATGTCGTGTATAAATCAAAATATTCCTCAATGAAAGGAGATTTAGATGAAGTCCCTTACCTCATGTCAGAATTGACTCATTCAGTCTATAATTTCTTAGATAATAAATTAAGTTAATTTCTAATTGATTAAAAACCTTTCTAATGTTTATTATTTATTTTTCATAACTTATTACCATTCTATAACAATTAGAATGTTATTTGAGTTCATATCAGATATTTTTTTGTTGTTCGGATCATGAGTCCAAAATGAACTTGTTATAAATTGTATGTGTTATCAAAAGTCCATTTACCCAAAATGATATTCATTATTTAGATATCGTATATATAATTTATATCTTATATATATTTATTCAAAATATTCCATAGAATTTGGATATAAGAAATGAAATACACTGTTCATGGAGACAATAAGTTGTACATACGCATGAATGCCATTTTCATTTCTTTTTCATACGTAAAGGAATAAAAAAATTAATGATACATTAGTATATTTTAATTTTAGTATAACATGTATGTTATAAATGTTAGATAAATTAATTAATTTCATCCCTTATACAATCCGTGTATAGAATAAACAAGTCATATCACTTTGAGGGGGCGGTAGTCCGCATTTTCTCAAACGAAATCATCGTATTAATACAAAAAGAAAACCAAAAAGATATATTCAAAATGAGAATTATAGTAGAATAGAGATAGAGTAAATACTTTATATATCATATATTATTACTGTTCCAACATAATTTCAACCATAAGGGGTTGTATAAGAAGATCGAACAATCATCGTTTTGTTAGGAAGTAGTTCGCCATCCACATAAACAGAATGTTCTATACCCATTAGACGAAGGTGTGTGTAAGTATATTTTGAATCAATATCATAAAAACAACCTTTTATTTTGAGGATAATGGTATTGTTATATAAACATATTATATAAAAATCATAGGGAGTGGAGAAGGAAAAATAATAGAAATGAACTTGAGAGAAGACATTACGTCAAATTGGGTAACATCATTAGATTTATGCCAAAAGGATCCACTGAATAGATTTCTTCCTAGGGGAATGATCCTAGGAGGAAGGGTGTAATTTTGGGAGCGTATTTACATTGATTTTGGACCAGCCAAATGGTCTTGAGAGGCGTGAGTAAGGGTTAGAGGTGGTGTCCTTTCATAAGAGAGAGGAGGGTAACATTACGATAGTTTAAAATTATTATTTTATTATTAAATGGTTTTTTGAATTATAATTACCAAAAAGAGAGATATTTGAATTATCAGATGTGTATTGGTCTAAATACTCTCAGACAATGGGTTTTAGACAAGTTTAGGTCACAAAATTAACATTATATTTTATCTTAACCCTATGTTAACTAATTTAACTTCTTCTATGTCTTCTGGTATATTCATAATATATGGGTACCATAGTTACTATAAAAGTCCAATAAACCACAAAAGTCATAATTAATTAACTTGTTAACATCATATATATTATTTGGACAATAATATATTTTTATAACTATTATATCATTTAATAAAATATTATTTCATTTAAAAACTTAATTATGCCAATTTTCATATTGTTCATTTCATAATTTTTAAAAATCCATAAAAACATGATTCATTGAAAAACAATTAATTAATAAAAATATAAAAAGTAATAATCTTCCATATAATTTGTAAAAGATTTAAAAAATTTCAAAATATATTTAGTTTAATATTTACAATCTCATTTATTTAAAACATCATTAAAATTGGTAATCACAAAGTCACCATTGTATAATAAATATATTTATTTACTTGATATCAATAGATTATAAATATATAAAAGTTTGGTATGAAATATATTTAGCTTTAAAATTAATATTTATATTCAAAGATATCAGTTGTATTACCCCATATAATTTTTTAGTAAAATATTCATGTCTAGGTTATATTTTCCATAACATTAAATTTAAAGTAATTAAATGCAATTTTTACACAGAAGTGGCTCCATGTGGTACTAAAATAGAGCCAAGGATATCCATGGTCGTATATATATCATAAATTATGGTTTTTACAGGTGTTAGAGTAATTTAATATTATAATATTATTATTTTCTACCCTTATTTACTAGATTTACCCATTAACCATGGTAAATAAAACATTTACTAGAGTTACTATTCCTAATGTCTAAAAATAAAAGTTACCAACATACAAATTTTTGAACTCCTAATTCTAAATATAGAACCTATTTTTAATAATTCAAAAACAAGAAGTTACAAAAATTAATTTAAACTTTTTTCCCATTGTCAAAACCAAAAAGTGTGTTTTTAAGAAGTAAAAACCACAAAAAGATTGACTTGTGTTTATATCCAATTTCAAAGTGAAATTACATAAAATGATGAAAATTTAATTAAATTATTAAAATAAAATATAATTAAACAATAAACCAAGTTCTAATTAAAATATAATACTATAAATATATTCGATGAAAAGACAATTTTGAATTAAAATGTAGTATTTTTCACTATTTATTAAAAAATGAACGTCATCCGAAAAACACCATAAATTTACCAAAACTAAATTTGGATGCCCCTATTATAATAAATAAGTTTATTTGGATTAATTGATCATATAAAAGTGAAAAACAACTATATTTAAAAAAATCCTCTGTCAAAAGGCAGTAAAACGACATTTAAAAAATATAAGAGTATTTATGCTTAAAATTGGATTCATTCTTATTTGATGCCCCTAAAATTTATTGGATAAATGAAATGACATTTGAAATACATGTATAATTAAAATATGGTCAGTTATATTCATTCCCTCTAATACAACTTCTAGGAATTATATAAGGCCCCAGCCTTAAAGCTTACTTAATCTTGAGTTATTACAAGATTACACATTGAGGATCTTTTCCGGTTTAGAGTTTTAGAGAATTAGATCATAAAACATGCATGACATTCCACATTTAAAGAAAGTGGTTACATAAAATATAGTATTCATTTTTTTCCCATCAACGGAAACATTTTTAAAAAATAAAGCATGGATTCTTTCTTGACACTTCCTTGACACTATCATCATATCATGTACCTTTCCCTTGACCTGTGAAAAACATTTCAAAAAATTTGGGATGAGCATAAAAAGCTCAGTAAGGGTTATAAAAATATGGAAAGGAAACATGAGTTCATATATACATAAAAATTAAATCATACTTTACCCATAAAACATATGCATAAAAAATCATGAATAAATCATAAAAATCATAAGACATAAAAGGTAACTTGAGGAATTCATAACATTCTTACGTAGGGAGTAACCCTCTTGGTTACATTTGGAATAACCACCGATGAATATTCCCTAAATCTCTTCAGAGAAACCATAAAGTTTCACTCCTTCGCATTACCCAATGCATTGGAGGGCTATATCAGGCTCACCCACCCTTAGTTTATCACAGAACCACACGTCTTCATAACAATGCCCACGAACCATAATATAATCTTATCATATAAAACATGCATAATGGAAACATTACATTTCCACATATCAATAACAAGATATAAATACAATACATTAATATAAAAACATTATGAAAACCATTTTCAATACCAAAAAAAAGAAAAGTAAAATATGGTATTTATTTTTCTTTTAAAAAGAATGTATGACTTGTAGAGGAAGCCGAAACTCAAATAATGGTCACGGCAGCCGAGAAGTCATTGTCTCCGCATACGTATGATAAAAACATTCCCTATTATCATTTAGTAAATGCTTCATAGAAAAAATATTCCTTTTGAATAAACTTAAAAGTCAAAGGGGTTTATACACCGTATAAAGGAAAGTTGTGTATAAAACAAAATATGCCTCAATGAAAGGAGATTGAGATGAAGTCCCATTCAAAGACAGTATCCTTGGATTAAGGATAAATCAGTTACATAATTATCTGTGACAAACGATTACATGAAATATAAGTGGTTATTAAGTGTAAAACAATCAGAGGACATTCACACATAATCATAGAACGACATATTCAAGGTGTACAGGTTTATCCCAAATAATAAAAATTGGGTTAAGAAGTTCCCTTGAAAAAAATTCGACAGCCTAACGACGTCACTTCCAAATTCAAAAAAAGAGTTGATGAGAGATAAAAAGGGTATATCATCACTTGGTCATAAAATTTGCATCAATAAGGATATATAAGAACATATCCCAACATAATAGTATGTGAATTAAAAGACATAACATATTATGACTTTTAAAAAGAGGAGGGTGAAAGGTTCCCTTAGCGACTTGGGTAACTTTCGAAACATACACCCCCTTGAAGAAGGGTCATACAATAAATATGTAAATACCCATAAATGAAATTATATTACACAAACAGTATAATAATGGGAAGTACATACACCACTTAAAGGAAATGGTGGCAAATGTAGCATAAATCTCATGGGACTAAAAGTGAGATGGAAAATTCCTTAAGAAAACTCGGCAGCCTAATGGCGCCACATAAAACTTCCAAAATGGATTGATGAGAGAAAATAGGGTCTCTCAACATATGAACATAAAATGTATAGTATGATTAATATAAAATAACATCGCAATCATAATAAAGATGAACTTAAAAGGAATGACATAAAAGAGTGTACTTAAAAAGAAAGAGAGGGGTAGGATCTCTTACCTCGGGTCCGACTTGACTCGATCGTCCTTTAATATCCTGAATAATAAACTTGAGTTAATTTATACTTCCTTAAGAACCTTTTTCAAGTTCATTATTCCTTTTATATCACTTATTACCATGTCATGAACACTATGTTATTATTTATTTTAATAATGGTCGTTTTAACGATCATTGGTACTTGAGTCAAAAAAATAAACTCTTTATAATTACAAGTTGTTCATGTGGTAAAATATCCATTATATCCAGAATTTTATTCATGATGTATATATAATATATATCATATCTATCCAGTATATTCATTCATTTATAATATTACATAATATTTAGAGGTAAGAAATGAAATGCACCGTTCATGGAGACGGTAAGCTGTACGTACGCATGAACGCTACTTCCATTTCTATTTAATATTTAATGGAATTAAAACATAATGATACATAATAGTATTTTAATTCCTGTATGGTATCATATATATTCAATATATCGTTTATACGTACCACATATGGTATTAATGAATCAAATCACTTTGAGGGGGCGGTAGTCCGCACTTCCTAAAATGAAGATATCGCGTATACCCATAATGGAAGCCATAAAGGTATGACATAAATGAAAAATACAGAAGATTATGGAAAACAAAAACATATTATATATCATATATAAATGTAGTGACATCATAATGGCCACCATGAAAGGTGTTAAGAGAAGATTCATCAATCATCGTTTCGTGAGGCAGTAATTCACCATCCACAGAAACAGTATGTTCTTTAACCATTAGACGAAGGTGTGTGTAAGTGTATCTCGAATACATAACATAACAACATACTAGTATATTTAACATACTGGTGTTGTTACAAAAGAATGGAATAAAAAGGGTTTAGGGGGTTGGAGAAGCAAAATAAAACAAAAGGACTCAAGTGAAGACATTACCTTTAAATCGGGTAACTCTCTTTGGTTTGAGCTCAAAAGCTTCCTTGGGAAGCCTTATGACCACAGTGAGGCTTTTAAGAGTTATAGAGGGATGTGGAGAGACAAAATGGTCCGGGGTTGGCTGAGACAATGGCATTGGAAGTGTGGGTTAGGAGGTAGAGGTGGGGGCCTTTTAAAAGAGGAGGGGAGGGTCATTTTTGGAATGTAAAGAAATGTTACTTTATTTTAGAATGAGTTTCGAATTTTAAGGGTCCTACATTGATGTGTTTCAAAGATAAGGTGATAAGGGTTCGAACTCCACCCATCCAATAGGTTTTGGACATGTGTAGGCCTTAGATGTTACATTATCTTTCGATTTTATATAACTCGTTAAATAATGAGGCCATCGCTGCATCATCATGATGTCATAAATAATTTAATTTTTTTAATGTCTACAAATTATAAACAAATACTATGATGTAGGAAATCGTGTTAGCTTTCCAATGACTATTTATAGTCAAATATCTAACTTGTATAACCCCATTTAAAAATTGTTTTAGTAAAACAACTCATGTTTGTGTCATTTTAATTTTAACATTAAATAAAAAGGTATTTATGTAATTTTCCAACCAAAGTGGCTCCATGGGGTCCCCAAGTTGACCCATGGATTTTCTAGGTCGGCCATGGCTCATCCAAGGAGGGTAGGACATGTGTTGAGGTCATTTAATATGATTAAAACATTATTTTTACCTTAAACTACACTAATTACCTCTAATCGCGATTAAAAACGTAATAAGTTACTATTCACCAAAAAAAATTATTTTAATCCAATTGAACCACATTTTACTTCTTAATGACAACCATGTATGTCAGATTTTTTAAATTCATAACACAAAGGTGGCAAACTTTCATTTAAATGGGAAATCAGTTTTTATAAGTACCACTTAGTGGTTTCACTATTCATCAAAAATTGATGTTTTTCAGAAAATTACCAAAAATTGACCCTACGCTATATTTGATATTCCGAATTCAAAACTTATGTCTATTTTAAAAAATTCAAAACATATAAGATTCATTAATCAATTAAATAATTAATTTCCGCTGTCAAAACAAATAGCATGTTTTTAAGAAACAATATATATTAAAAGATTGACACTAGTTTAAGTCCAATTTGAAAGTGAAATTAATTCCAATTACCACCATTGGATTTAATGGAAAAAATATATTCTATTTTCAATTTAAAACCAATTTAAAAGATAATCTAATCATATAAATAAATTATATTAAAAAGAGGTTTTGAATTAAAATACAATATTTTTCACTATTCATTAAAAAATGCACTTTATCGGAAAAATACCAAAAATTTACACAAAGTAAATTTTGATGTCCTAATTCTAAAAAAGAATTTTATTTTTTCAATTATAACACATAAAATTATCAAAAAGTGGATTTAAAGGAGGTTCGCCATCAAAAGGCGGTTAATCGACCTTTTAATGAATATTAGAATGTTTACGCTTAAAATTCACATTTTTAATCCTCTAACATTTATTGTAAAGAGTAAAAATATTTGACAAACATATATAATAATTTTGTAGTTAGTTATATTCATTCCCGCCATCACAACAACTAGGAGTTAACTACCGTTTAAAATAATATTATTTTATTATTAGAGTGCAACGTAAGATTCCCAAGAAACTTGTTGTTGCGTGTTGGGTACGCCATCGAGCATAGAGTCCCCTTTAAAGTTATATTAATATTTTATTCACAAATATGGATAAATGTGAAAATGACATACTCTCTATTTACCTGGGGTGTTACATCCTTCCCCCTTTTTGGGAATTGCATCCTCGCAATTTTAAAATTGGGCTTGGAAAGTTCATTGAAAATCCCACATCAGAACATGAGTCAGTAAAACAATCACTTTAAAATAAAGAAAGATAAGTACAAAGGTCACCTGATTTAACCCATAATAGGATTCCAAGTATGAAAATATGGATATGGAGGAAAAAAAGGGTCATGTTCTGATGGATAGTGATAGTAGACATGTCTAGAAGAAAGTTAACCATATGAAAACCACAAACTTGTGATGGGTTAAATGGTATTTGATTCCCTAGTAGCAAAGGTTAATAGAAAAAACTTTTGTTTTAAGTTACTCTTCATTGAGGAATTTATTTTTGATCTTAAGGAAACATACTTACTTGTCATGTTGACTTTCAACTTTTAATAGATTTCTTACACAGACTCATACTTTCCCCAAAAGATGAGTATTTAGGAAGACTTCTTCACATTAATAGTACTATAATCAACTTCTAAAGAATCACCTAATCCAAAAAATAGAACTATATACATCCCATATCTTTAGACCTTAACCAAAACTAAAACCAAAATGGTTAATATAAGATCAGATAATCTAGAAAAGGATAACCATTTATAAAAAGAAAATCTATTCTTAATCACCAAAATTTTTCTAACAAAACCCAGAGTTCAACAAGGACCATTCGATAATCAATTTGTCCATAAAATTATTCAAAGTAAACCAAAATAAGATTGAAACCCACATATTTGAAGGATTTAGTCACATAGTCTTCCATGATAAATAGTAACATTTATCTCCAAACAACATCAGTTGCTCCTAAAGTCTCATATTGAAAAGAAATTAACCTAATCACATATCCTCCATGATAGGTTAATCATTTTCATAAATAACACAAAATCAACTTACTCTTAATTCATAAAGTCACCTAACTAAAAAGAATAATTCATACTAACCAGGGACTTCACGTATTATAGTTGTAGGCGATAAATACCAGTTGCACTTGGGTTGTGGGTTCGATTCCCACAGCTTTGTGTGGCGCGACGGGTTGTCACACTGTCTGCGTGTTGTCCTTTTTCCAAAACTATATAATTCTCAAATCATTCCCCAAAAAGAGAAAAAATAATCAAAAATAACCATAACATAATTTAACATCAACTTTATCTCATTCCTTTCACTTCCATCATAACATTTAGTGACCCATAATTACCTCAAAAGTAAGGATCATATAACCCAAATGGTTCTTTATAACTACGTCCACAAAAGAACAGATAACTATTCCTTGAACAAAATTTTCATATATTAAACATCATGGTTACACATACTATAAAAAGTCTTCTAATTTAACCCCATCATCAAAAGAGTCTTAATACTCTTAAGAATATCACCATAACTCTTGAACCCCTAATATGTTGACTTCTTACTCATTCAACATTCTTCGCGATCCATTAACCATTCCATTCCAACTTATTCTGAAATAATTCTTTCCTACAATCAAAATCATGAATCATATCCTATGATTCCAAAATAGGAAAACACAAGTTATGAAATAATCCATACCTTTGATTGGTCATTGTCAGTTTTGTCATCCTCAATCAGAATGGCATTAGGTATTGGTAAACGAATATTTTTACGATCTTGGTGATCCCATTCACAAAACATCTTCATAGGACATGTGTTTGAATAATGACCATGAACACCAAATTTAAAAAATTCAGTTGATCCCTCAGAAATAACTGCTTTCCCTTTCCATGAGTCAACTGGATGCTTCCTTTTTCCATGGAAGGTTCTTTCTTTATGGCCTTCATTTCCACATCTATAGCAAATTTCTGTCCCTTTGAAACTTTTTCCTAGGTGTTTCTTTCAACATCATTGACACATAGGTTTTTAAACACATTTACCTTTATGATTGTTACCTATAGTTCCGTAGGGATTTGTTTCTCACATATATTATTCCTTAGAGAAATCACCAAGGATTATGTGGTCAATCATGACTCCAGATAGTTGGTTGAGGATAAACACAAGAGTTCTCATTGAAGCTCCCATATCATTCAGTTGTTTGCTCAAAAAACTGTCACAGTTTCCTTCACATCCACTGTTACTTTGGTGCATGCTAGATCCAGCCATTTACTAAAACCAAAAAGGTCAGTGTGAGTATATCAACAAAACCATCATGTACTAATGAGGAAGATAAACACTAAGAAATACTTACTCATTCACTTTATCTAAAACTAGGACTCTTTCTGAAATCCTAACCATTATGGTAATTTCAATTATGCCTAGATAATACACTAACCTATAAAGTTATCTAAACCGACCTCTGATACCAACTATAAGTACCCAGCCTTAAACATTACTTAATCTTGTGTTATTACAAGATTACACTTTGAGGATCTTTTCAGGTTTAGAGTTTTAGAGAATTAGATCATAAAACTTTCATTACATTCCACATTTAAACAAAGTGGGTACATAAAAGATAGTTTTAATTTTTTCCCATCAACAGAAACATATTTAAAAATAAATCATGGATTCTTTCTTGACACTTCCTTGACACTATCATCATATAATGTGCCTTTCCCTTGACCTATGATAAACATTTCAAAAAAACTTGGGATGAGCATAAAAAGCTCAGTAAGGGTTATAAAAATATAGAAAGGAATCATGAGTTCATATATACATAATAATGAAATCATACTTTACCCATAAAAAATAGGTATATCAAATCATGAATAAATCATAGAAATCATAAGACATAAAAGGTAACATGAGGCATCCATAACATTCTTATGTAGGGAGTAACCCTCTTGGTTATGTTTGGAATACCCACCACAGTATATTCCCTAAATATCTTCAGAGAAACCTTAACGTTTCAATCCTTCGCATTAACCAATGCATTGGAGAGCTATATCGGGCTCACCCACCCTTAGTTTATCACCGAACCACCCATCTTAATAACAATGCCCAAGAACCATAATATAATCTTATCACATAAAACATGCATAAAGGAAACATAACATTTCCACATTTCAATAAAAATATATCAATACAACACATTGATATAAAAACATTATGAAAAACATTTTCAATACCAAAAAAAAGAAAAGTAAAACATGGTATTTATTTTTCTTTTAAAAAGAAGGTATGGCTTGTAGAAGAAGCCGAAACTCAAATAATGGTCACGGTGGCAGAGAAGTCATTGTCGCCGCATACGTATGACAAAAACATTCCCTTTTGTCGTTTAGAAAATGGTTCGTACAAAAAATATTCCTTTTGAATAAACATAAAAGTAAAAGGGGTTTATACACCATATAAACGAAAGTTGTGTATAAAACAAAATATGACTCAATGAAATGAGATTGAGACGAAGTCCCATACAAAGACGGTATCCTTGGATTAAGGATAAATAAGTTACATAATTATGTGTGACACACGAATACACGAAATATAAGTGGGTATTAAGTGTAAAACAATCAGAGGACATTAAAACATAATCATATAACTACATATTCAAGGTGTATAGGTTTATCCCAAATAATCAAAATTGGGTTAAGAAGTTCCCTTGCAAAAATTCGACAGCCTAACGGCGTCACTTCAAAATTCAGAAAAAGAGTTGATGAGTGATAAAAAGGGTATCTCATCACTTCGTCATAAAATTTACATAAATAAGGATATATAAGAACATATCCTTACATAATAGTATGGTAATTAAAAGACATAACAAAATAAGTCTTTTAAAAAGAGGAGGGTGAAAGGTTCCTTTACCGACTTGGGTAACTTTTTAAACGTACACCCCATTGAAGAAGGGTCATACAATAAAAATGTAAATACCCATAAATGAAATTATATTACACAAAGAGTATAATAATGGGAAGCACATACACCACTCAAAATAAATGGTGGAAAATGTAGCATAAATCTCACGGGACTAAAAGTGAGATGAAAAATCCCTTACGAAAACTCGGCAGCCTAACGGTGCCACTTAAAACATCCAAAATGGATTGATGAGAGAAAATAGGGTCTCTCATCATATGAACATAAAAAGTACAGTAAGAGTAATATAATAGAACATCCCAATCATAAGAAAGATGAGCCTAAAAGGAATGACATAAAAGAGTGTACTTAAAAAGAAAGAGAGGGGTAAGATCCCTTACCTCGGGTCCGACTTGACTCGATCGTTCTTTAATATCCTGAATATTAAACATGAGTTAATTTATATTTCCTAAACAACCTTTTTAAATTTTATTATTCCTTTTATATAACTTATTACCATGTCATGAACACTATGTTATTATTTATGTTAATAATGGTCGTTTTAACGATCATTGGTACTTGAGTCAAGAAAAAATCTTTATAATTACAAGTTGTTCATGTGGTAAAATATCCATTATATACAGAATTGTATTCATGATGTAGATATAATATATATCATATATATCCAATATATTCATGCATTTATAATATTACATAACATTTAGAGTTAAGAAATTAAATGCACCATTCACGGAGACAGAAAACCGTACGTACGCATGAACGCTACTTCCATTTCTATTTCATATTTAGTGATTTAAAACATAATGATACATAATAGTATTTTAATTCCAGTATGTTATCATATATATTAAATATATCCTTTATACGTACCACATATGGTATTAACGAATCAAATCACTTTGAGGGGGCGGTAGTCCGCTCTTCCTAAAATGAAGATATCGCGTATACCCATAATGGAAGCCATAAAGGTATGTAATAAATGAAAATTACAGACGCTTAATGGAAAAAATAAACATATTATATATCATATATAAATTTAGTGACATCATAATGGCCACCATGAAAGGTGTTAAGAGAATATGGAACAATCATCATTTCGTGAAGCAGTAATTCGCCATCCACAGAAATAGTATGTTCTTTAACCATTAAACGAACGTGTTTGTATGTGTAGCTCTAATCCTTAACATAAAAACATACTAGTATATTTAATATACTGGTTTAGTTACAAAATAAAGGAATAAAAAGGGTTTAGGGGGTTGTAGAGGCAAATTAAAACAAAAGGACTCAAGTGAAGACATTACCTTAAAATCGGGTAACTCCCTTTGGTTTGAGATCAAAGGCTTCCTTGGAAAGACTTATGACCAATGTGAGGCTTCTAAGAGTTATGGAGGGATGTTGAGAGACAAAATTGGCAGGGTTTTTCCGAGCCAAAGTCTTTGGAAGTGTGCGTTTGGAGGTAGAGGTGGGGGACTTTTATAAGAGGAGAGGAGGGGCATTCTTGGAAAGTAAAGAAATGTTACTATATTTTAGAATGAGTTTTGGATTTTAATGGTCCTAAATTTATGTGGTTCGAGGATAAGGTGATAAGGGTTCAAAATCAACCCATACAATAGGTTTTTGACATGTGTAGGTCTTATATTTTACATTATCTTTCCATTTTATTTAAATCGTTAAATAATGAGGTCATCGCTGCATGATCATGATGTCATAAATAATTCAATTTATTTAATGTCTAAAAATTATAAAAAAAACTCTATGATGTAGGAAATATTTTTATCTTTCTAATGAATGTTTAAATTCAAATATCTGACTTGTGTAACCCTATTTAAAAATTTATTTAGTAAAACAACTCATGTTTGTGTCATTTTAATTTTAACATTAAATGAAAAGGTATTTATGTAATTTTGCAACCAAAGTGGCTCCATGGGGTCCCCAAGTTGACCCATGGATTTTTTTGGTTGTCCATGACTCATCCAATGAGGGTAGTACATGTGTCTAGGTCATTTCATATTATTAAAACATTATTTTTACCTTAAACAACACTAATTACCTCTAATCGCGATTAAAAACATAATTAGTTACTATTCACCAAAAAAATTATTTTAATCCCATTGAACCACATTTTACTTCTTAATGAAAACCATTTATGTCGGATTTTTGAAATTCAAAACAAAAATGTGGCAAAATTTCATTTAAACGGAAAATCAGTTTTTCTAAATACCACTTAGTGTTTTCACTATTCATCAAAAAATCATGTTTTTCAGAAAATTACCAAAAATTCACCCAAGGCTATATTTTATATTCGAAATTCAAAAATGATGTCTATTTTACAAAATTCAAAACATATATGTTTCATTAATTAATTTAATAATTAATTCCCGCTGTCAAAACAAATAGCGTGTTTTTAATAAACAATATCTATTAAAAGATTGACACTAGTTTAAGTACAATATCAAAGTGAAATTAATTCCAATGACCACCATTGGATTTAATGGTAAAAATATATTCTAATTTCACTTTAAAACAAATTTAAAAGATAATCTAATCATATAAATAAATTAGATTAAAAAGAGGTTTTGAATTTAAATACAACATTTTTCACTATTCATTAAAAAATGTACTTTATCAGAAAAATACCAAAAATTTACACAAAGTAAATTTTGATGTCCTGATTCTAAAGGAGAATTTTACATTGTGAAATATAACACATAAAAGTATCAAAAAGTGTATTTATAAGAGGTTCGACATCAAAAGGCGGTTAATCGACCATTTAATGAATATTAGAATGTTTACTCTTAAAATTCACATTTTTAATCCTCTAACATTTATTGTAAAAAGTAAAAATATTTGAAAAACATATATAATCATTTGGTAGTTAGTTATATTCATTCCCACCATCACAAAAGTTAGGCGTTAACTACCGTTTAAAATAATATTATTTTATTATTAGAGTGCAACATAAGATTCCGAAGAAACTTGTTGTTGCGTGTTGGGTATGCCATCGAGCATAGCATCCCCTTTAAAGTTATATTAATATTTTATTCACAAATATGGATAAATGTGAAAATTTCATACTCTCTATTTACTTGGGGTGTTACATCATTCCCCGCTTTTGGGAATTGCGTCCTCGCAATTTTAAAATTGGGCTTGGAAAGTTCATTGAAAATCCCACATCAGAACATGAGTCAGTAAAACAATCACTTTAAAATAAAGAAAGATAAGTACAAAGGTCACCCGAGTTAACCCATACTAGGATTCCAAGTATGAAAATATGGACATGGAGGAAAAAACAAAGGGTCATGTTCTGATGGAGAGTGATAGTAGACCTGTCTAGGAGAAAGTTAACCATAAGAAAATCACCAACTTGTTATGGGTTAAATGGCATTCGATTCCCCAGTAGGAAAATTTAATAGACAAAACTTTTGTTTTATGTTACTCTTCATTGAGGAATTTATTTTTGATCTTAAGGAAACATACTTACTTGCCATGTTGACTTTCAACTTTTACTAGATTTCTTACACAGACTCATACTTTCCCCAAAAGATGAGTATTTAGGAAGACTTGTTCACATCAAGAGCACTATAATCAACTTCTAGAGAATCACCTAATCCAAAAAAGAGAACTATATACTTCCCATATCTTTAGACCTTAAAAAAAACCAAAACCAAAACGGTTAGTACAAGATCAGATAATCCAGAAAAGGATAACCCTTTATAAAAAGAAAATCTATTCCTATTGTCCAAAATTTGTCCAACAAAACCCAGAGTTCAATGAGGACCATTCGATAAACAATTTTTCCATAAAATTCATCAATGTAAACCAAAAAAAGATTGAAAACCAAATATTTTAAGGATTTAGTAACATAGTCTTCCAAGTTAAATCGTAATATTTATCTCCAAACAACATCAGTTGCTCCTAAAGTCTCGTATTGAAAAGTAATTAACCTAATCACATTACCTCCCTGATAGGTTAATCATTTTCATAAATAACCCAAAATAAACTTAATCTTAATTAATAAAGTCACCTAACTAAAAAGAATAAGTCATACTAACCAGGGACTTCACGTAGTCCAGTGGTAGGTGATAAATACCAGTTTCTCTTTGGTTGTGGGTGCGATTCCCACAGCTTTGTCTGGCACGACGGGTTGTCAAACGGTCTGCGTGTTGTCCTTTTTCCAAAACTATATAATTCTCAAATAATTCCCCAAAAAGAGATAATATCATCAAAAATAACCATAACATAATTTAACCTCAACTTTATCTCATGCCTTTCACTTCCATCATAACATATAGTAACCCATAATTACCTCAAAAGTAAGAATCATATAACCCAAATGGTTCTTTATAACTACGCCCACAAAAGAAGAGATAACTATTCCTTGAATAAAATTTTCATATATTAAACATCAGGGTTACAAAAACTACAAAAAGTCTTCTAATGTAACCCCATCATCAAAAGAGACTTAATACTCTTAAGATTTTCACCATAACTCTTGAAGACCTTATATGTTGACTTCTTACTCATTCAACATTCTTCATGATCCATTAACCGTTCCTTTCCAACTAATTCTGAAATACTTCTTTCCTACAAACAAAATCATGAATCATATCCTATGATTACAAAATAGGAAAAAAAGTTTTGAAATAAGGAATTGGTAAATGAATATTTGTACTATCTTGATGATCCCATTCACGAAACATCTTCATAGGACATGTGTTTGCATAATGGCCATGCACACCGCATTTAAAACATTCAATTGATCCCTCAGAAAGAACTTCTTTCCCTTTCCTCGAGTCAACTGGATGCTTCCTTTTTCCATGGAAGGTTCTTGCTTTATGACCTTCATTTCCACATCTATAGCATATTTCTGTCCCTTTGAAACATTTTCCTAGGTGTTTCTTTCCACATCATTGGCACATAGGTTTTTGAACACACTTTCCTTTATGATTGTTACCTGTAGTTCCGTAGGAATTTGTTTCTCGCATATATGATGCCTTAGATAAATCACCAAGGTTAAGGTGGTCAGTCATGACTCCAGATAGTTGGTTGACGATAAACACAAGTGTTCTCATTGCAGCTCCCATATCATTCAGTTGCCTGTTCAAAAAACTGTCACAGTTTCCTTCACATCCACTGTTACTTTGGTGCCTACTAGATCCATCCATTTACAAAAACCAAAAAGGTCAGTGTGAGTATATCAACAAAACCATCATGTACTAATGAGGAAGATAAACACTAGGATATACTTACTCATTCACATTACCTAATACTAAGACTCTTTCTGAAATCCAAACCATTATGGTAATGTCACTTATGCCTAGATAATACCCTAACCTCTAAAGTTATCTAAACCGACCTCTGATACCAACTATAAGGCCTCAGCCTTAAACCTTACTTAATCTTGAGTTATTACATGATTACACATTGAGTATATTTTCAGGTTTAGAGTTTTATAGAATTAGATTAAAAAACATTCTTTACATTCCACATTTAAATAAAGTGGTTACATAAAAGATAGTATTCATTTTTCCCATCAACGGAAACTTATTTAAAAAATAAAGCATGGATTCTTTCTTGACACCTCCTTGACACTATCATCATATCATGTACCATTCCCTTGACTTGTGAAAAGCATTTCAAAAAAAACTTGGGATGAGCATAAAAATCTCAGTAAGGGTTATAAAAATATGGAAAGGAAACATGAGTTCATATATACATAAGAATGAAATCATACTTTACCCATAAAACATAGTCATATCAAATCATTAATAAATCATAGAAATCATTAGACATAAAAGGTAACTTGAGGCATTCATAACATTCTTACATAGGGAGTAACCCTCTTGGTTACGTTTGGAATACCCACCACAGTATATTCCCTAAATCTCTTTGGAGAAACATTAACGTTTCACTCTTTCACGTTACCCAATGCATTGGAGAGCTATATCGGTCTCACCCGCCCTTAGTTTATCACGGAACCACCCGTCTTCATAACAATGCCCAAGAACCATAATATAATCTTATCACATAAAACATAAATAAAGGAAACATAAGATTTCCACCTTTCAATAACAAGATATCAATACAAAACATTGATATAAAAACATTATGAAAACCATTTTCAATACCAAAAAAAATTAAAAGTAAAACATGGTATTTATTTTTATTTTAAAAAGAAGGTATGGATTGTAGAGGAAGCTAAAACTCAAATAATGGTCACGGTGGCGGAGAAGTCGTTGTCGCCGCATACATATGACAAAAACATTCCCTTTTGTCCTTTAGTAAACGCTTTGTAGAAAAAATATTCCTTTTGAATAAATGTACAAGTCAAAGGGGTTTATACACCGTGTAAAAGAATGTTGTGTATAAAACAAAATATGCCTCAATGAAAGGAGATTGAGATGAAGTCCCAAACAAAGACGGTATCCTCGGATTAAGGATAAATCAGTTACATAATTATGAGTGACAAACGAATAAACGAAATATAAGTGGGTATTTAGTGTAAAATAATCAGAGGACATTCACACATAATCATAGAATAACATATTCAAGGTGTACAGGTTTATCCCAAATAATCAAAATTGGGTAAAGAAGTTCCCTTGCAAAAATTCGACAGCCTAACGGCGTCACTTCCAAATTCTGAAACAGAGTTGATGAGAGATAAAAAGGGTATCTCATCACTTGGTCATAAAATTTACATAAATAAGGATATATAAGAACATATCCCAGCATAATAGTATGTGAATTAAAAGACATAACAAAATAAGTCTTTTAAAAAGAGGAGGGTGAAAGGTTCCCTTACCGACTTGCCTAACTTTCAAAACATACACCCCATTAAAGAAAGGTCATACAATAAATATGTAAATACCCATAAATGAAATTATATTACACAAAGAGTATAATAATGGGATGTACATACACCACTCAAAGAAAATGGTGGAAATTTTGCATAAATCTCACGGGACTAAAAGTGAGATGAAAAATCTCTTACAAAAACTCGGCAGCCTAACGACGCCACTTAAAACATCCAAAATGGATTGATGAGAAAAAATAGGTTCTCTAATCACATTAACATAAAAGTAAAATTAATATTAATATAAAATAACATCCCAATCATAAGAAAGATGAGCTGAAAAGGAATGACATAAAAGAGTGTACTTAAAAAGAAAGAGAGGGGTAGGATCCCTTTCCTCAGGTCCGACTTGACCCGATCGTTCTTTAATCTCCTGAATAATAAACTTGAGTAAATTATAATTCCTTAATAACTTTTTTCAAGTTCATTATTCCTTTTATATCACTTATTACCATGTCATGAACACTATGTTATTATTTAAGTTAATAATGGTCGTCTTAACGATCATTGGTACTTGAGTCAAAAAAATAGACTCTTTATAATTACATGTTGTTAATGTGGTAAAATATCCATTATATCCAGAATTTTATTCATTATGTAGATATAACATATATAATATATATCTGATATATTCATGAATTTATAATATTACATTACATTTAGTGTTAAGAAATGAAATGCACCGTTCATGGAGACGGTAAGCCGTACGTACGCATGAACGCTACTTCCATTTCTATTACATATTTAGTGGAATTAAAACATAATGATACATAATATTATTTTAATCCCAGTATGGTATCATATATAGAAAATATATCCTTTATACGTACCACATATGGTATTAATGAATCAAATCACTTTTAGGGGGCGGTAGTCCGCACTTCCTAAAATGAAGATATCGCGTATACCCATAATGGAAGCCATAATGGTATGCCATAAATGAAAAATACAGAAGCTTAAGGAAAAAATAAACATATTATATATCATATATAAATTTAGTGACATCATAATGACCACCATTAAAGGTGTTATGAGAAGATTGAACAATCATCATTTCGTGAGGCAGTAATTCGCCATCCACAGAAATAGTATGTTCTTTAACCATTAGATGAAGGTTTGTGTAAGTGTAGCACTAATACTTAACATAACAACATCATAGTATATTGAATATACTGGTGTTGTTACAAAATAATGGAATAAAAAGGGTTTATGGGGTTGGAGAAGAAAAATAAAACAAAAGGACTCAAGTGAAGACATTACCTTAAAATCGGGTAACTCCCTTTGGATTGAGCTCAAAGGCTTCCTTGGGAAGACTTATGACCCAAGTGAGGCTTCTAAGAGTTATAGAGGGATGTGGAGAGACAAAATGGGTAGGTTTTGTCCGAGACAAAGGCTTTGGATGTGTGGGTAAGGAGGTAGAGGTTGGGGCCTTTTATAAGAGGAGAGGAGGGACATTCTTGGAAAGTAAAGAAATGTTACTATATTTTAGAATGATTTTCGGATTTTAATGGTCCTACATTGATGTGGTTCGAGGATAAGGTGATAAGGGTTCTAAATACACCCATACAATAGGTTTTGGACATGTGTTGGTCATATATTTTACATTATCCTTCCATTTTATTTATATCGTTAAATAATGAGGTCATCACTGCATCATCATGATGTCATAAATAATATAATTTATTTAATGTATAAAAATTATAAAACAAATACTATGATGTAGGAAATCATTTTATCTTTTCAATTACTATTTATAGTCAAATATCGGAATTGTATAACCCCATATAAAAATTGTTTTAGTAACACAACTCATGATTGTGTCATTTTAATTTTGACATTAAATAAAAAGGTATTTATGTCATTTCCCAACAAATGTGGATCCATGGGGTCCCCATGTTGACCCATGGATTTTCTTGGTAGGACATGACTCATCCAATGTGGGTAGGACATGATTCTAGGTCATTTCATATTATTAAAACATTATTTTTACCTTAAACTACACTAATTACCTCTAATCGCGATTAAAAACTTAATAAGTTGCTATTCACCAAACAATTATTTTAATACCATTGAACCACATTTTATTTCTTAATGAAAACCATGTATGTCGGATTTTTGAAATTCAAAACACAAATGTGGTAAATTTTCATTTAAATGGAAAATCAGTTTTTATAAGTACCACTTAGTGGTTTCACTATTCATCAAAAATTGAAGTTTTTTCTAAAAATTACCAAAAATTCACCCTAGGATATATTTGATATTCTGAATTCAAAAATGATGTCTATTTTACAAAATTCAAAACATATAAGTTTCATTAATTAATTTAATAATCAATTCCCGATGTCAAAACAAATATCGTGTTTTTAAGAAACAATATCTATTAAAAGATTGACAGTAGTTTAAGTCCAATTTCAAAGAGAAATTATTTCCAATGACCACCATTAGATTTAAAGGTAAAAATATATTATAATTTCACTTTGTAACCAATTTAAAAGATAATATAATCATATAAATAAATTAGATTAAAAAGTGGTTTTGATTTAAAATACAACATTTTTCAGTATACATTAAAAATGTACTTTATCAGAAAAATTCAAAAAATTTACACAAATTAAATTTTGATGTCCCAATTCTAAAGAATAATTTTATTTTGTCAAATGTAACACATAAAATTATAGAAAAAGTTGATTTAAAATAGTTTCTCCATCAAAAGGCGGTTAATCGACCTTTTAAAGAATATTAGAATGTTTACGCTTAAAATTCGCTTTTTTAATCCTCTAACATTTATTGTAAAAAGAAAAAATATTTGAAAAACATATATAATCATTTTGTAGTTAGTTATATTCATTCCCACCATCACAACAGCTAGGAGTTAACTACTGTTTAAAATAGTATTATTTTATTATTCGAGTGCAACGTAAGATTCCTAAGAAACTTGTTGTTGTGGGTTGGGTACACCATCGAGCATAGCGTCCCCTTTAAAGTTATATTAATATTTTATTCAAAAATATGGATAAATATGAAAATGTCATACTCTATATTTACCTGGGGTGTTACATCCTTCCCCCCTTTTGGGAATTGCTTCCTCGCAATTTTAAAATTGGGCTTGGAAAGTTCATTGAAAATCCTACATCAGAACATGAGTCAGTAAAACAATCACTTTAAAATAAAGAAAGATTAGTACAAAGGTCACCTGATTTAACCCATACTAGGATTCCAAGTATTAAAATATGGAAATGGAGGAAAAAACAAAGGGTCATGTTCTGATAGAAAGTGATAGTAGACATGTCTAGGAGAAAGTTAACCATAACAAAATCACAAACTTGTGATGGGTTAAATGGTATTCGATTCCCCAGTAGGAAAAGTTAATAGAAAATAGTTTGGTTTTAAGTTAAACTTCATTGAGGAATTTATTTTTTATCTTAAGGAAACATACGTACTTTTCATGTTGACTTTCAACTTTTACTAGATTTGTCACACAGACTCATACTTTCCCCAAAAGACGGGTATTTAGGAAGACTTGTTCACATTAAGAGTACAATAATCAACATCTAAATAATCACCTAATCCACAAAAGAGAACTATATACTTCCCATATATTTAGACCTTAACCAAAAAGCTTAGTACAAGATCAGATAATCCAGATAAGGATAACCCTTTATAAAAAGAAAATCTATTCTTAATCTTCAAAATTTGTCCAACAAAACCTAGAGTTCAACGAGGACCATTCGATAAACAATTTGTCCATAAAATTCTTCAAAGTAAACCAAAATAAGATTGAATCCCAAATATTTGAAGGATTTAGTCACATAATCTTCCAAGTTAAATCGTAACATTTATCTCCAAACAACATCAGTTGCTCCTAAAGTCTCGTATTGAAAAGTAATTAACCTAATCACATATCCTCCATGATAGGTTAATAATTTTCATAAATAACCAAAAATAAACTTACTCTTAATTAATAAAGTCACCTAACTAAAAAGGATAAGTCATACTAACCAGGGACTTCACGTAGTCCAGTGGTAGGCGATAAATACCAGCTGCACTTTGGTTGTGGGTTTAATTCCCACAGCTTTTTCTGGCGTGACAGGTTGTCATAAAGTCTGCGTGTTGTCCTTTTTCCAAAACTATATAATTCTCAAATCATTCCCCAAAAAGAGATAAAATCATCAAAATTAACCATAACATAATTTAACCTCAACTTTATCTCATTCCTTTCACTTCCATCATAACATATAGTAACCCATAATTACCTCAAAAGTAAGGATCATATAACCCGAATGGTTCTTCATAACTACGTCCACAAAAGAACAGATAACTATTCCTTGAATAAAATTTTCATATATTAAACATCAGGGTTACACATACTATAAAAAGTCTTCTAATATAACCCCATCATCAAAAGAGACTTAATACTCTTAAGAATTTCACCATAACTCTTGAAGCCCTTATATGTTGACTTCTTACTCATTCAATATTCTTCATGATCCATTAACCATTCCTTTCCAACTTATTCTGAAATACTTCTTTCCTAAAAACAAAATCATGAATCATATCCTATGATTCGAAAATAGGAAAACAAAAGTTATGAAATAATCCATACCTTTGATTGGTCATTGTCAGTTTCGTCATTCTCAATCGCAATGGCATTAGGTATTGGTAAAAAAAATATTTGTACGATCTTGGTGATCCCATTCATGAAACATCTTCATAAGACATGTGTTTGCATAATGACCATGCACACCACATTTAAAACATTCAATTGATCCCTCAGAAAGAACCTCTTTCCCTTTCCTCTAGTCAACTGGATGCTTCCTTTTTCCATAGTAGGTTCATGCTTTATAACCTTCATTTCCACATCTATAGCATATTTATGTTCCTTTGAAACATTTTCCTAAGTGTTTCTTTCCACATCATTGACACATTGTTTTTTGAATAGACTTACCTTTATGATTGTTACCTGTATTTCCGTAGGGATTTGTTTCTCGCATATATGATGCCTTAGAGAAATCACCAAGGTTTAGGTGGTCAATCATGACTTCAGATAGTTGGTTGAGGATAAAAACAAGAGTTCTCATTGCAGATCCCATATCATTCAGTTTATTGCTCAAAAAACTATCATAGTTTCCTTCACATCCACTGTTACTTTGGTGCCTACTAGATCTAGCCATTTACTGAAACCAAAAAGGTCTGTGTGAGTATATCAACAAAACCATCATGTACTAATTAGGAATATAAACACCAAGATATACTTACTCATTCACTTTATCTAAAACTAGGACTCTTTCTGAAATCCTAACCATTATGGTAATTTCAGTTATGCCTAGATAATATCCTAACCTCTAAAGTTATCTAAACTGACCTCCGATACCAACTATAAGTCCCCAGCCTTAAACCTTACGTAATCTTGAGTTATAACAAGATTACACATTGAGGATATTTTCAGGATTAGAGTTTTAGAGAATTAGATCATAAAACATGCATTACATTCCACATTTAAACAAAGTGGTTACATAAAAGATAGTATTCATTTTTTTCCATCAAGAGAAACATATTTAAAAAATAAAGCATGGCTTATTTCTTGACACTTACTTGGCACTATCATCATATCATGTACCTTTCCCTTGACCTGTGAATAACATTTCAAAAAAACATGGGATGAGCATATAAAGTTTAGTAAGGGTTATAAAAATATGGAAAGGAAACATGAGTTCATATATACATAAGAATGAAATCATACTTTACCCATAAAACATAGGCATATCAAATCATGAATAAATCATAGAAATCATAAGACATAAAAGGTAACTTGAGGATTTCATAACATTCTTACGTAGGGAGTAACCCTATTGGTTACGTTTGAATACCCACCACAGTATATTCCCTAAATCTCTTCGGAGAAACCTCAAAGTTTCACTCCTTTGCGTTACCAAATGCGTTGGAGAGATATATCGGGCTCACCAGCCTGTAGTTTATCACAGAACCACCTGTCTTCATAACAATTCCCAAGAACCATAATATAATCTTATCACATAAAACATGCATAAAGAAAACATAACATTTCCACCTTTCAATAACAAGATATAAATACAGCACATTGATATAAAAACATTTTGAAAACCATTTTCAATACCAAAAAAAAGAAAAGTAAAACATGGTATTTATTTTTCTTTTAAAAAGAAGGCATGGCCTGTTGAGGAAGCCGAAACTCAAATAATGGTCATGGTAGCAAAGAAATCGTTGTCACCGCATACGTATGACAAAAAAATTACCTTTTGTCGTTTAGTAAACACTTCGTAGTAAAAAAAGATTCCTTTTGAATAAACGTAAAAGTCAAACGGGTTTATACACCGTATAAAAGAATGTTGTGTATAAAACAAAATATGCCTCAATGAAAGGAGATTGAGACGAAGTCCCATACAAAGGCGGTATCCTTGGATTAAGGATAAATCAGTTATATAATTATGTGTGACAAATGAATACACTAAATATAAGTTGGTATTAAGTGTAAAACAATCCGAGGACATTCACACATAATCATAGAATGACATATTCAATGTGTACAGGTTTATCCCAAATAATCAAAATTAGGTTATGAAGTTCCCTTGAAAAAACTCGACAGCCTAACGGCGTCACTTCCAAATTCAGAAAAAGAGTTGATGAGAGATAAAAAGGGTATCTCATCACCTGGTCATAAAATTTACATCATTAAGGATATATAATAACATATCCCAAAATAATAGTATGTGAATTAAAAGACATAACAAAATAAGTCTTTTAAAAAGTGGAGGGTGAATGGATCCCTTACCGACTTGGGTAACTTTCGAAACATACACCCCATTGAAGAAGGGTCATACAATAAATATGTAAATACCCATAAATTAAATTATATTACACAAAGAGAATAATAATAGGAAGTACATACACCACTCAAAGGAAATGGTGGAAAATGTAGCATAAATCCCACGGGACTAAAAGTGAGATGAAAAATCCCTTACGAAAACTCGGCATCCTAACAGCTCCACCTAAAACATCCAAAATGGACTGATGAGAGAAAATAGGGTCTCTCATAATATGAACATAAAAATTACAGTAAGAGTAATATAAAAGAACATCCCAATCATAATAAATATGAGCTTAAAAGGAATGACATAAAATAGTGTACTTAAAAAGAAAGAGAGGGGTAGGATCCCATACCTCGGGTCCGACTTGACTCGATCATTCTTTAATCTCCTGAATAATAAACATGAGTTAATTTATACTTCCTTATGAACCTTTTTAAAGTTCATTATTCCTTTTATATCACTTATTACCATGTCATGAAAACTATGTTATTATTTAAGTTAATAATGGTCATTTTAACGATCATTGGTACTTGAGTCAAAAAAATAAACTCTTTATAATTAAAAGTTCTTAATGTGGTAAAATATCCATTATATCCAGAATTTTATTCATGATGTAGATATAATATATATAATATATATCCAATATATTCATGCATTTATAATATTACATAACATTTAGAGTTAAGATATGAAATGCACCATTCATGGAGATGGTAAGCCGTACGTATGCATGACCGCTACTTCTATTTCAATTTCATATTTAATGGAATTAAAACATAATGATACATAATAGTATTTTAATTCCAGTATTGTATCATATATATTAAATATATCCTTTATAGGTACCACATACGGTATTAAGGAATCAAATCACTTTGAGGGGGCGGTAGTCCGCACTTCCAAAAATGAAGATATCGCGTATACCCATAATGGAATCCATAAAGGTATTCCATAAATGAAAAATACAGAAGCTTAAGGAAATCATAAACATATTATATATCATATATAAATGTAGAAACATCATAATGGACACCATGAAAGGTGTTAAGAGAATATTGAACAATCATCATTTCATGAGGTAGTAATTCGCCATCCACGGAAACAATATGTTCTTTAACCATTATACGAAGGTGTATGTAAGTGTAGCTCGAATAAATAACATGACAAAATCCCAGTATATTGAAGATACTGGTGTTTTTACAAAAGAAATGAATAAAAAGGGTTTAGGGGGTTGGAGAATAAAAATAAAACAAAAGGACTCAAGTAAAGACATTACCTTAAAATCGTGTAACTCCCTTTGGTTTGAGATCAAAGGATTCCTTGGGAAGACTTCTGACCAAAGTGAGGCTTCTAAGAGTTATATAGGGATGTGTAGAGACAAAATGGGCAGGGTTTTTTTGAGCGAAAGGCTTTGGATGTGTGGGTAAGGAGGTAGAGGTGGGGGCCTTTTATAATAGGAGAGGAGGGGCATTATGGGAAAGTAAAGAAATGTTACTTTATTTTAGAATGAGTTTCGGATTTTAATGGTCCTACATTGATGTGTTTCGAGGATAAGATGACAAGGGTTCCAAATACACCCATAAAATAGGTTTTTCACATGTTTAGGTCTTAGATTTTACAATATCTTTCCATTTTATTTAAATTTTTAAATAATGAGGTCATCGCTGCATCATCATAATGTCATAAATAATTTAATTCATTTAATATCTATAAATTATAAAAAAATACTATGATGTAGGAAATATTTTTATCTTTAAAATTACTAAATATAGTCAAATATCTGACTTGTATAACCCCATTTAAAAATTGTTTGAGTAAAACAACTCATGTTTGTGTCATTTTAATTTTAACATTAAATAAAAAGGTATTTATGTCATTTTCCAACCAAAGTGGCTCCATGGGGTCCTCATGTTGACCCATGGATTTTTGTGGTCGTACATGACTCATATAATGAGGGTAGGACATGTGTATAGGTCATTTAATATTATTAAAACATTATTTTTACCTTAAACTACACTAATTACCTCTAATCGCGATTAAAAACTTAATAAGTTACTATTATGAAAAAATTAATTTTAATCCCATTGAACCACATTTTACTTCTCAATTACGACCATGTATGTCGGATTTTTGAAATTCAAAATACAAATCTGGAAAAATTTCATTTAAACAGAAAATCAGTTTTTATAAGTACGACTTAGTGGTTTCACTATTCATCAAAAATTGATGTTTTTCAGAAAATTTCCAAAAATTCACCCTAGGCTATATTTGATATTCCGAATTCAATAATTATGTATATTTTACAAAATTCAAAACCTATAAGTTTCATTAGTTAATTTAATAATTAATTACTGATGTCAAAACAAATAGCGTGTTTTTAAGAAACAATATCTATGAAAAGATTGAAACTAGTTTAAGTCCAATTTCAAAGTGAAATTAATTCCAATGACCACCATTGGATTTAAAGGTAATAATATATTCTAATTTCACTGTAAGACCAATTTAAAAGATAATATCATCATATAAATAAATTAGATTAAAAAGATGTTTTGAATTAAAATACAACATTTTCACTATTCATTTAAAAATGTACTTTATTGGAAAATTACCAAAAATTTACACAAAGTAAATTTTGATGTCCTGATTCTAAATAAGAATTTTATTTTTTCAATTATAACACATAAAATTATCAAAAAGTGGATTTAATAGTGGTTCGCCATCAAAAGGCGGTTAATCGACCTTTTAAAGAATATTAGAATGTTTACGCTTAAAATTCGCATTTTTAATCCTCTAACATTTGTTGTAAAAAGTTAAAATATTTGAAAAACATATATAATCATTTTGTAGTTTGTTATATTAATTCCCTCCATCACAACAGTTAGGCGTTAACTACCGTTTAAAATAATATTATTTTATTATTAGAGTGCAACGTAAGATTCCCAAGAAACTTGTTGTTGCGTGTTGGGTACGCCATCGAGCATAGAATCCCATTTAAAGTTATATTAATATTTTATTCACAAATATGGATAAATGTGAAAATTTCGTACTCTCTATTTACCTGGGGTGTTACATCCTTCCCCCCTTTTATGAATTGCGTCCTCATAATTTTAAAATTGGGCTTGGAAAGTTCATTGAAAATCCCACATCAGAACATGAGTCAGTAAAACAATCACTTTAAAATGAAGAAAGATAAGTACAATGGTCACTCGAGTTAACCCATACTAGGATTCCAAGTATGAAAATATGGACATGGAGGAAAAAACCAAGGGTCATGTTCTGATGGAGAGTGATAGTAGACATGTCTAGGAGAAAGTTAACCATAAGAAAATCACAAACTTGTGATGGATTAAACGGTATTCGATTCCCTACTAGGAAAAGTTAATAGACAACACTTTTGATTTAAGTTACTCTTCATTGAGGAATTTATTTTTGATCTTAAAGAAACATACGTACTTTTCATGTTGACTTTCAACTTTTACTAGATTTCTTACACAGACTCATACTTTCCCCAAAAGATGAGTATTTAGGAAGACTTGTTCACATTAAGAGTACTATAATCAACTTCTAGAGAATCACCTAATCCACAAAAGAGAAATATATACTTCCCATATCTTTAGACCTTAACCAAAACCAAAACCAAAAACGTTAGTACATGATCATATAATCCAAAAAAGGATAACCCTTTATAAAAAGAAAATCTATTCTTAATCTCCAAAATTTGTCCAACAAAACCCAGAGTTCAACGAGGACCATTTGATAAAAAATTTGTCCATAAAATTCTTCAAAGTAAACCAAACTAAGATTGAAACCCCAAATTTTTGAAATATTTAGTCACATATTCTTCTAAGTTAAATCGTATCATTTATCTCCAAACAACATCAGTTTCCCCTAAAGTCTCGTATTGAAAAGTAATTAACCTAATCACATATCCTCCATGATGGTTATTCATTTTCATAAATAACCCAAAATCAACTTACTATTAATTAATAAAGTCACCTAACTAAAAGGAATAAGGCATACTAACCAGGGACTTCACGTAGTCCAGTGGTAGGTGATAAATAGCAGTTGCACTTTGGTTGTGGGTTCGATTCCCACAGCTTTGTCTGGCGTGATGGGTTGTCACACGGTCTGCGTGTTGTCCTTTTTCAAAAACTATATAATTCTCGAATCATTCCCCAGAAAGAGATAAAATTATCAAAAATAACCATAACATAATTTAACCTAAACTTTATCTCATGCCTTTCACTTACATCATAACATATAGTAACCCATTATTACCTCAGAAGTAAGGATCATATAACCCAAATGGTTCTTTATAACTACGTCCACAAAAGAACAGATAACTATTCATTGAATTAAATTTTCATATATTAAACATCAGGGTTACACATACTATTAAAAGTCTTCTAATGTAACCCCATCATCAAAAGAGACTTAATACTCTTAAGAATTTCACCATAACTCTTGAAGCCCTTATATGTTGACTTCTTACTCATTCAACATTCTACATAATCCATTAACCATTCCCTTCCTACTTATTCTGAAATACTTCTTTCCTACATACAAAATCATTAATCATATCCAATGATCCCAAAATAGGAAAACAAAAGTTATGAAATAATCCATACCTTTGATTGGTCATTGTTAGTTTCGTCATCCTCAATCGGAATGGCATTAGGTATTGGTAAACAAATATTTGTACGATGGTGGTGATCCCATTCACCAAACATCTTCATAGGATATGTGTTTTCATAATGACCATGTACACCACATTTAAAACATTCAATTGATCCCTCAGAAAGAACTTATTTCCCATTCCTCGAGTAAAAAGGATGCTTCCTTTTTCCATGGCAGGTTCTTGCTTTATGACCTCCATTTCCACATCTATAGCATATTTATCTCTCTTTGAAACATTTTCCTAGGTGTTTCTTTCCACATCTTTGACACATAGGTTTTTGAACACACTTACCTTTATGATTTTTTCCTGTAGTTCAGTAGGGATTTGATTCTCTCATATATGATAACATAGATAAATAACCAGTGTATATCGGGTCCCGAGGGTCGTGTAGACGCCTCCGGATCGCAAAACGGACCACCGGGGTGCCCCCGGCGGTCCGCGGAAGATCCGCCGGCGCGGCGACGCCGGCGAATTGCGGCGGCCCGCGGCGGAGCCGCGGCTGCCGGCGGCCCAGTGCGGCGGCGCGCGGCGGAGCCGCGGCGGCCGGCCGCCCAGCACGGCGGCCCGCGGCGGAGCCGCGGTGGCGCGCGTCGGAGTGCCGTCGGCCAGGGCGGGGCGGCGGCGGCGGCCGGTCCAGGCCGGCCGGACCGGCCGGTCGGGGATGGTCCGGCCACTCTTCGCATACGGGGGTCTTTAAACCCCTGTATCTTGCACTCCGGGAGTCGGATTCGCGCGCCGTTTGCGGCGACGCGACCCTAACGACGAGGCGAACCCTCCGGTGTGGGTTCAAGGGTTTAAAGGTTAGGGATCGTGGCCCGGGAGCTAGAAACGTCGAAAAAAATAATATTATTTTATTATTTTACGACTTCGGGCCTTTGTAACTTCTACCCTGAGCGTCTGATTGACGTGTCGTCAGTGGCGTTGAGACCCTGATGGTACGACGGACTTTTTGAGATAGTTTCCGGGTGTTGGGTCTGCGAATGGGGTGCGGGCCCCATGAGGCCGGGTTTTGGCGTTTGAGGAGAAACACAGCTTTTACGCCAGGAGTCCGATTTTGGCGGATGCATAGTCGATCCTGTGTGTTTTTCCGAGAGGATCTCAACCAAGGTTTAGGTGGTCAATAATGACTCAAGATAGTTGGTTGAGGATAAACACAAGAGTTCTCATTGCATTTCCCATATCATTCAGCTGCTTGCTCAAAAAACTTTCACAGTTCCCTTCACATCCACTATTACTTTGGTGCCTGCTAAGTCCATCCATTTACTAAAACCAAAAAGGTCAGTGTGAGTATATCAACAAAACCATCATGTACTAATGAGGAAGATAAACACTAAGATATACTTACTCATTCACTTTATCTAAAACTAGGACTCTTTATGAAATTATAACCATTATGGTAATGTCACTTATGCCTAGATAATACCCTAACCTCTAAAGTTATCTAAAGCGACCTCTGATACCAACTATAAGGTCCCAGCCTTAAACCTTACTTAATGTTCAGTTATTACAAGATTACACATTGAGGATCTTTTCTGGTTTAGAGTTTTAGAGAATTAGATCATAAGAATTTCATTACATTCCACATTTAAACAAAGTGGTTACATAAAAGATAGTATTCATTTTTTCCCATCAATATAAACATATTTAAAAAATAAAGCATGGATTTTTTCTTGACACTTCTTTGACACTATCATCATATCATGTACCTTTCCCTTGACCTGTGAAAAACATTTCAAAGAAAATATGGGATGAGCATAAAAAGCTCAGTAAGGGTTATAAAAATATGGAAAGGAAACATGAGTTCATATATACATAAGAATGAAATCATACTTTACCCATAAAACATAGGAATATCAAATCATGAATAAATCATAGAAATCATAAGACATAAAAGGTATCTTGAGACATTCATAACATTCTTACGTAGGGAGTAACCCTCTTGGTTACGTTTGGAATACCCACCACAGTATATTCCCTAAATCTCTTTGGAGAAACCTTATCGTTTCACTCCTTCGCGTTACCCAATGCATTGTAGAGCTATATCGGGCTCACCCGCCCTTAGTTTATCACAGAACCACCCGTCTTCATAACAATGCCCAAAACCATAATATAATCTTATCACATAAAACATTCATAAATGAAACATAAGATTTCCACCTTTTAATAATAAGATATAAATACAACACATTGATATAAAAACATTATGAAAACCATTTTCAATAAAAAAAAATGAAAGTAAAACATGGTATTTAATTTTCGTATAAAAAGAAGTTATAGCTTGTAGAGCAAGCCGAAACTCAAATAATGGTCACGGCGGCAGAGAAGTCGTTGTCGCCGCATACGTATGACAAAAAAATTCCCTTTTGTTGTTTAGTAAACGCTTCGTAGAAAAAATATTCCTTTTGAATAAATGTAAAATTAAAAGGGGTTTATTAACCGTATAAAAGTAAATTGTGTATAAAAAAATAGGCCTCAATGAAAGGAGATTGAGACGATGTCCCATACAAAGACGGTATCCTTGGATTAAGGATAAATCAGTTACATAATTATGTGTGACAAACGAATACACGAAATATAAGTGGGTATTATGTGTAAAAAAATCATAGGACATTCAAACATAATCATAGAAGGACATATTCAAGGTGTACAAGTTTATCCCAAATAATCAAAATTGGGTTAAGAAGTTCCCTTACAAAAATTCGACAGCTTAACGACGTCACTTACAAATTCAGAAAAAGAGTTGATAAGAGATAAAAAGGGTGTATCATCACTTAGCCATAAAATTAAATCAAGAAGGATATATAATACCATATCCCAACATAATAGTATGGGAATTAAAAGACATAACAAAATAAGTCTATTAAAAAGAGGGTGAATGGTTCCCTTACAGACTTGGGTAACTTTCGAAACGTACACCCCATTGAAGATGGGTAATACAATAAATATGTAAATACCCATAGATGAAATTATATTCCAAAAAGAGTATAATAATGGGATGTACATACAACACTCAAAGAAAATGGTGGCAAATGTAGCATAAATATCACAGGACTAAAAGTGAGATGAAAAATACCTTACCAAAACTCGACAGCCTAACGACACCACTTAAAACTTCCATAATTGATTGATGAGAGAAAATAGGGTCTCTAATCATATGAACATAAAAAGTACAGTAATATTAATATAAAATAACATCTCAATAATAAGAAATATGAGATTAAAAGTAATGACATAAAAGAGTGTACTTAAAAAAGAAAGAGAGGGGTAGGATCCCTTACCTTAGGCCCGACTTGACTCGATCGTTCTTTAATCCCCTGAATAATAAACTTGAGTAAATTTCTACTTCCTTAATAAACTTTTCAAGTTCATTATTCCTTTTATATCACTTATTAACATGTCATGAACACTATGTTATTATTTAAGTTAATAATGGTCATTTTAACGATCATTGGTACTTGAATCAAAAAAAAAATAAACTCTTTATAATTACAAGTTGTTCATGTGGTAAAATATCCATTATATCCAGAATTGTATTCATGATGTAGATATAATATATATAATATATATCCAATATATTCATGCATTTATAATATTACATAACATTTAGAGTTAAGAAATGAAATGCACCTTTCACGGAGACGGAAAGGGGTACGTACGCATGAACGCTACTTCCATTTCTATTTCATATTTAATGGAATTAAAACATAATGATACATAATAGAATTTTAATTCCAGTATTTTATCATATATATTAAATATATCCTTTATACGTACCACATATGGTATTAACGAATCAAATCACCTTGAGGGGGCGGTAGTCCGCACTTCCTAAAATGAAGATATCGCGTATACCGATAATGGAAGCCATAATGGTATGTCATAAATGAAAAAAACAGAAGTTTAATTAAAACATAAACATATTATATATCATATATAAATGTAGTGACATCATAATGGCCACCATTAAAGGTGTTAAGAGAAGATTGAACAATCATCATTTCATGAGGCAGTAATTCGCCATCCACAGAAACAGTATGTTCTTCAACCATTAGACGAAGGTGTGTGTAAGTGTAGCTAGAATACATAACATAACCACATCCTAGTATATTTGAGATACTGTTGTTGTTACAAAATAAACGAATAAAAAGTGTTTAGGGGGTTGGAGAAGAAAAATAAAACAAAAGGAGTCAGGTGAAGACATTACCTTAAAATAGGGTAACTCCCTTTGGTTTGAGCTCAAAGGCTTCCTTGGGAAGACTTATGACCTATGTGAGGCTTCTATGAGTTATAGATGGATGTGGAGAGACAAAATGGGCAGGGTTTGGCCGATCCAAAGGCTTTGGAAGTGTGGGTAAGGAGGTAGAGGTGGGGGCCTTTTATAAGAGGAGAGGAGGGGCATTCATGGAGAGTAAAGAAATGTTACTTTATTTTAGAGTGAGTTTGGGATTTTAATGGTCCTACATTGATGTGTTTCGAGGATAAGGTGATACGTTTTCGAAATCCACCCATCCAATAGGTTTTGGACATGTTTAGGTCTTAGATTTTAAATTATCTTTCCATTTTATTTAAATCATTAAATAATGAGGTCATCGCTGTATCATTGTGATATCATAAATAATTTAATTTATTTAATGTCTAAAAATTATAACAAAAATACTATGATGTAGGAAATCGTTCTATATTTTCAATAACTTTTTATAGTCAAAATTCGGACTTGTATAACCCTATTTAAAAATTGTTTTAGTAAAACAACTCATGTTTGTGTCATTTTAATTTTAACATTAAATAAAAAAGTATTTATTTCATTTTCCAACCAAAGTGGCTTCATGGGGTCCCCAAGTTGACCCATGGATTTCCTTGGTATTCCATGACTCATCCAATGAGGGTAGAACATGTTTCTAGGTCATTTTATTTTATTAAAACATTATTTTTACCTTAAACTACACTAATTACCTCTAATCACGATTAAAAACTTAATAAGTTATTATTCACCAAAAAAATTATTTTAATCCCATTGAACCACGTTTTACTTATTAATGACAACCATGTATGTCGGATTTTTGAAATTCAAAACACAAAGGTGGCAAAATTTAATTTAAACGTAAAATCAGTTTTTATAAGTACCACTTAGTGATTTCACTATTCATCAAAAATTGAAGTTTTTCAAAAAATTATCAAAAATTCACCCTAGGCTATATTTGATATTCTGAATTCAAAAATGATGTCTATTTTAAAAAATTTGAAAAATATATGTTTCATTAATGAATTTAATAATTAATTCCTCCTGTCAAAACAAATAGCATGTTTTTTAGAAACAATATCTATTAAAAGATTGACAGTAGTTTAAGTCCAATTTCAAAGTGAAACTAATTCCAATGACCACCATTGGATTTAATGGTTAAAATATATTCTAATTACACTTTAAAACCAATTTAAAATATAATCTAATCATATAAATAAATTATATTAAAAAGAGTTTTTGAATTAAAATACAACATTTTTCACTATTCATTAAAAAATGTACTTTATCGGAAAAATACCAAAAATTTACACAAAGTAATTTTTTATTTCCCGATTATAAAGAAGAATTTTATTTTGAAAAATATAACACATAAAATTATCAAAAAGTGGATTTAAGAGAGGTTCTCCATCAAAAGGCGGCTAATCGACATTTTAAAATATATTAGAATGTTTATGCTTAAAATTCTCATTTTTAATCCTCTAACATTTATTATAAAAAGTAAAAATATTTGACAAACATATATAATCATATTTTAGTTAGTTATATTCATTCCCTCCATCACAACAGCTAGGCGTTAACTACCGTTTAAAATAATTTTATTTTATTATTAGAGTGCAATGTAAGATTCCCAAGAAACTTGTTGTTGCGTGTTGGGTACGCCATCGAGCATAGAGTCCCCTTTAAAGTTATATTAATATTTTATTCAAAAATATGGATAAATGTGAAAATGTCATACTCTCTATTTACCTGGGGTGTTACACATTAACTACCATTTAAAATAATAAAAATATATTATTATTATTTTTCTTAGTATAACTCAGCCTTGTCTGCAAAATAATATTTTGGAGAAAACCATTTTTGCTTGTCGGGAACACCATCCAACATAGAATCCCCTTTAATGTAAAATTAATATTTAATTCAAAATTATTAATAAAATATTAATATTTCATATTCATTATTTACCTGGTATTTTTAAAAAGTTATTATAAAATAAATGAGAAACATACATTAAAAACACACTTTTTTCAAAACAAATATTTATTAAGTATAAAACATGGGGTATTGTTATCCCATGCTTAGAAATATTATAAATGAATTTTAAAAAATTGTTTTAATATATAATATATATATTCAAATAAAATAAATCACTAACATTAATTAATTTAAATAATTATGATAAAAAATATATATCTTTCAAAATAAAGTTTTTTGTAATATCATAATTTTTAAATTTTATATTATTTTTTCTTTTAATTTATAATTAATTGATAACCAATGAATTCATTTAATAAACATGTTTCCATTCCTTTTTCTTAATTTATCTATTCATATTCATAGCCTTCAATATAATAGTTATGTGATAACTATAACATAATAATATTTGAATAGTATAATATGGTTTGTTTTAACATGGTGATGTATCTAACAAAAAAAATAGAACTAAAATTATCTAAAGATAAATAAAATTTAAATTATCATAGTGTTGTATTTTATCCCCATTAAAATGATTCTTTACCTCAAAATTCATCGACTTGATAAAATAAATGATGATATATCATTTTCATTTCATACTCAGACTACCAAGTAGATTCATTGAATTTATAAATCCCCTTGATAACATTCACCAGGTTAGTAGTTTTGTTTCATTACAGTGTATCTCTAGAATAAAATATTTCTACCAGTTGTTTATCACATTAAATATCACACTCTAATGGTATGACATTTTAGTTCAATACTTTTTAATGGTTAGGTATGTACTTTTTCACAAGTGATATGTAGAATGCCTCATGAACATGAGCTGGGTAGTTGGATGCACAAAACAGTAAGATATTGTTGCCACGTTATCCATAATATTAATAGGTCCAATATACAAAGGTCACAAATTTATCTTCTTTCTGAATCTCATAAAATTATTCCATTTTAAAATTCACAAAAAACTCTTCTCAACAAATTTAAATTCCATATCATGCCAATGATTGTCAACAAAAATTATTTTAGACATAGAGAAGCATTGATGTGTGTTTTATGGTTTTGGATTTCCCTAGAATATATTTATACTTATAAGGTACCAATATCATTATTTATCTAACTACATCCTACCATATTGCATTTCTATACTTACTCCAGTACAGGTCATCATATGGTCCCATCATAATGCCAGATAAAAATCTAGTTTTGCATGAAAACTCTACCAGAGGATAGTGTTTATCCCAAATACCATTAAAATCCATTGAAAAAATTCTCAACATAACGTCTAGGATTTTAATGATTCTCATAGACTAAACATATATACCACAATTCAATTTTTTTTTTTATTTTCAAATGACACTTTTAAGGAGTAAGTATGAACCCAAAACAACTCCAAGAAGAGATATTCCAACATAAAATCAAAAACCAAATCCCATCCATTCCGAAGCCCCCATTCTGATGTCTGAACAACAGCTAGATACCAAAATTCAAATTTCAGAAATCAAAAAACATCATCACTAGTCCCGATCAATTCACACCTAAGCCGATCACATCGCTACAAACCGTTATCAACATCACAGTAACATCGTGGTCTCCATTCACACCGCAAGAGAAGAGCATAACCAAACAAGAACCTGGGGCAAGCTAAAAAGGAACTGAACAAAAATGAACTTAGATAGTGAGCCTCGTCAAGTAGATCATGCTGACGCACCCTTCAACATCAGTCCCGAGCAAGAAAACTCCAGTGACCATCCACCAGAACCCTCCAAAAAATCCATGAAATTGAACAACCGAAATAGGAAAGAAACACTCTACAAAGACTAGTGAGCTGTCGAGGAAACCTACATTGAAGAAGGTCATGACCAGATGGACATCCTTTCGTCACACCACATTCACCATGATCAACCTTTCTTCACCACCGACTCAGCCAGTTTCCATTGCCACAATGCCACACAAACTATATGCTCCTCGCCGGAATCACTAGGAACCCACCACCACAACGCACCACACACCCAAAACCTCCTGCAAGCCATCACACCAGACTGAACTGGAAGGGGGTAGTGGTCCGAGAGGCGAGAGGGGGTGAACAGAGGGGCAATCACAACAATCCATTGAGAAAGAACCATCACATTGAAACCAGAACACCAAAAAACACCCCAAAAATCCGAAAGGCAGGGAAAAGTCAATAAGAATAAAGGAGGAAAAAATGGGAATGGAAAACAAAAGGAGGCCAAGAAGCCAAGGGGATGAAACCCTATAGATAACAACGAGAAAGAAGAAACAGGGGCCGAAGACCTATTTATGGAGATTTACTAGAAACCAAATTTCATTATGACCCTTAGAGGTTGTGGGGAGTCTAGTGACAAAGTCCACGGGGATGTTTTCCAATTTCAATTTTGGAATTTCTAAGGTTCATAACATCCCCATAGACATATATCACTCATCCATAATATGTTTTTTTATAAAGAACTGAGATACATACTCTGTAGAATCTTTATTCATGTTATTCCAATAAAAATTGTCATTAATTTATCTATGCATCTTGGAACATCTTGGATGAATAAATAATGATAAATTACAAGCCTCATCCAATATCTCAATAAAATATTTTATTGGAAGGACACATACAATGTTTCTGAACATTATTAATCCGTTACAATCAGGGTTAAACTCATGAACATTTCTCACATTCTTATATATCTATATATCTTCCTTTTTGCCTCATTAATACTTAAATTGATATATGGTGTGACACTCAGTTGAAAAAGATCTGATTTCACTTATTCTTTCAAGATTTCAAGATCAAGTCTTTGAAAATCTAGATGTATTGTAAATTTTTTTATCCCCATCATAGATAATCTAGCATGACCCTTCTGAAATGGATAATACACAACCTTATTCACCTTTCTATGCTAGCAATGAATTTTTGTGTCTTAATATTCAATCAACTCTATCCAACTTCTCTGGTGAATATTCAACTCTTTATTTGTGAATGTATACATCAAACATTTATGATTAAAATAAATGTAAATCATATATCAATTAATATAAAGAATATATATCATTACATCAATGATAAACATAGATAAATCCAAATCATTATTTGGTTAATTTTTCTCATGAACTATCTATTTTAATGAGGCATAATATATAACTGTATCATTATACATAGGGATACATCAAAGTACAATTTTTTATGAATCAATATATATCACTAACACAGATCATTTGTAGGGTAATGTAATCATAATTGCTTTAAATAATCATATCATTAGTTCCTTAAAACATTCTTCACATTAATTTTCAAAAAGAAACTTACCTCTTTAATGAGTTAACAGAGAACGTGGAATAGGTATTTTTGAGAAATTATCAACAATGTGACCATAATATCCATCCAAGGAAGTAAAAATATAGTTTTTAGTCACTATGGTTAGTCCAGGATAATGTTAAATAACACATATATTTAATAGATCTACTAATATACCATCACATGAGATTATAACACCCCTGAATTAAATATTATAGAGTAAAAATTAACACTTGATATGTTTTTCATAAATATTATCCTTCATCAGGGTCTCTGGTATAAATCTATAGTGATCTTCATGCACTTCCATTCTATTTGACTAAATAAGAACACCAATTAAAAATAATTCCACAATAAGAAAAAGATAATATCTAAAGTCTCAATTCATTAAATCAATGATTATATCATGGGAAATAGTAAGGAAAAAAAGATTCTCTGTAAATTCCTAGGTTCCATACCATGTATGGAATTCTATTTTTGGTATGTACCCTTTATTAACCCACCATTAATGGAATCCATAATGTAGGTAAATATTGTATAAGTTTATATTTTCATAAATTTGATAAAATAAATATTCAATATGGAATATATGATACGTATTATTGATGTTGATCTTTTTAATATCTCTATAAACAATAAAAAGAATAATTGATCCATATTTAATTTTAATATAACTAATAGGTTCACCATAAGGTGACATAAACAAAGGAATGAACCATTTTTCATGATTCACTGAGTGTCTCTTTTTCAAATCCAAAAAACTCAATTAGGATAATAATATATATTGTTTTGAATTAGGTATTTAATATGGAACATCTTTTTTTGAGATTTCAACTTCATAATTCTATGGGGGACTAAACAATTGTTTTGGAAGGACATCAGAAAACTAATATACAACAGTCATAGCATTGATGCTGAGTTTCTCTCCAATCATCTGACATAAAAATACCATATGAAAATTAATCAAGAAATATATAATTGACATAGATTTCATCAGATATAGATATTTATCATAAAACAAATAGAAAAACATTGATTGGTTTGGAATATTAAATTTCATTTTTGTTCCATTAAAACTAATGCATGATTTATGTAATTAAATATAATCAATTCCCAAAATAATATCAATTTCAACCAGTGGGAGAATAATTCAATTTATAGGAATAAAATAGAAAAATATTGTAATTGGATAAGATTCATAGACTTGGGATATGATCATCATACCGTTAGGGATTTTCAATAATAATTAAATATCTAATCATCGGGGTAGAATCATGAAACCCTTAAAAAATTTCATTTATTAAAGAGTGGGGTGATTATGAATAAAATAGGAAATTAATAGTTATATAATGTATGGTAAATATACATTTCACCACATTGTTATAATACACCACTTCACCAATAGAAATAACCTGATATTTACTTTTTCCTATCACCTTAATATGTTTTTGGTGTCGATCATCATCATTGACATTCGTATTTGAGCACTGGTTAGAATAATACCTATAATCCTTGCATTTGAAACACTTTATCATGGCTGGTTCCTTCTGTAGATATTTATATATATTTCAATCACTTGATTACTTCTTCTAATCACTAAAATATTCAATTAACAAATAACATTACTTCCCTCACTTAAAACATTTTCCAATCCCCGATTTTCACTATGTATCTTAACACACTATATACATAAAGGAAATATCATCTTGTTATATCCATGTTTTATAGATATCCTATTGATTTATATATATTTTTCTTATCAAACCATATGATGGATGAGTAACTCTAATCTCTATTTTCAACATGATTGACCGTCTAATGATTTCCTGAAATCTACTAATGTATTTTTTGGATAACATACTTTATAGAAATTGTTTTCATCAACTTAATAATCAGTCATCCTTACATTAACATTGGGTAATAATACTAGAATACAATCTATTATATATCAATAAAATTTCCACATACATACCAAGGGATTCATTATCCTCATATATTATCTTTTGGAATCCCTTCTCCATTTCTATACAAAAAATACAAGGATGGTACTTATATAAAAATATTCCTTAAACTCATAAAACTATAGAGTGTCCATTTCACACTATTTTCTCATATTCATGAGAATATTACAACATTTATCCGCTTCACCTTCAAAATTCTAGACAACCAAATATATTTTTTAATTTTTTTAAAACTAGTGAATTGGAAATATCTTCTCATTGGTACTCATCCATTTCTCAAAATCAAGCGGATTAGTGAGATAATTAAAAGAGGTTAAAAAATTCCACATCATGGACACAACAGAGTGTTATTCCATTATATAATAATTTTTATGATCATCATGATATATAGGTTGATAATATTTCATGAGTATAACCGCATGTTATTAAAATCTAGATACAATAAAAATTTTATTCTTTTCTATAAAATAATTGTATTATCTGTCACATTTAGCATTAACAAGATTCCATCAAGTTCAACACATTCACTAAAACTGAAAATCATCATGTGGAAAACAACAATGCTACTGGTAAATTTCATAATCATGAAAAATAATTTATTAGATGTATAAATTATGAAATTTTCATCTAAATTCACAACACCATAGGATTAACAATAGTCTTGCATGATCATTAACTAAACATTAGTATATTACCCTAAACTAATTATTTTCTTCAACATCTGCACTAAATATTAGTCATCCTATATAAAAAAATGAAAAATAAACTGATCAATAATTACAACTATATCCACCCATAATTTTCACACATCAATATTACATATCATTAGACTCATATTAAATACACTATATAATAATCGATGTAAGAATCATATGGATCAAACATATTTGGTTACGTGGACACATAAATAATGGTTCATAAAATAATTAAATCATATCCCACTTAGATTTTTCAAAATAGAACATTCCTTAATCATATGAAAATTAAAACCATTCTTCATAACTAGCGGAAAGAGAATATAAGAAATGGTTAGATCAGATGCTCAATATGGGTAAAAATGGGAGATATCAACATAATATGATCAATATTTTATGAGAAAAGAAATCTAGTGTTTTGAAAACCATACCCTATATGTCATAGATAACAATCTCGAGTCATGACCTAATGTGTATATGTTCATGATATATAAATCATGAACTATTCAATTAACATTATCAATAAGAGAATAACTTTTTTTTAGGAAATAAGTCTCTATAGTACCCATAAGAATACAAAATAATTTATATAATAGTCAAGTATCAAATCCCATACTATCATAGTGGATTGGGTTTACTCCCAATCCTTTCATAATAGTCAATTTTGAATTTCAAGAATAACATAGCGGATTTAATCCCTTACTGAAATTGGTTAACACCTCATTCCAGTACTTTTTATATCATGAGATATCCATCACTACCCATTTCATTAGAAGAATATATAAATCTAGGCCAACATATCACATAATAAAAATATAAAAAAATTCCTTATGATCATTAACAAGTCATCATATTAGAACGCATGAAAATAAATGGGTTTCAAAAATATTTCATCATGGCGTATCCCATGGAAAATAAATAGTGGTCATCAGAATTTTATCATTTCATCATAGAATATCTCATGGAAAAATAATATGTTTTATAAAAACATTATCATTATAAACATAAAACATAAAGAGAAATAAAATTGACAAT
The DNA here is from genome assembly GCA_963277665.1 of Viscum album. Classification (NCBI taxonomy): domain Eukaryota; kingdom Viridiplantae; phylum Streptophyta; class Magnoliopsida; order Santalales; family Viscaceae; genus Viscum; species Viscum album. The sequence continues at coordinate 5,609,982 of OY728136.1, forward strand.
AATAATGGGTCAAATCCTTAGTAAATCATTAATAATATCAAAGGATTTTATCATTGATGAAAAATAATTTAAAGGCCACCTAGAAATGTTATTAAGGGAAATATCATTTCCATATTGAAATCATTAATTTCAAAATATAAATATTTCAAAAATAATATTATTTTTTAATTAAAGATAACCTTGGAAACATGTAAATAAAAATAGAAAAGTATTTAGTTTCTAGGATGGCTATAAATTTTATTCCTACCTTATAAGTTCATAGAAAACATATCATTCATTCCATTATTAGAAATTTTAAGGTACATAATTCCTAGAACAACAAAAGATTAATTTTAAACAATTATATAAAAATTAAAATATTTGTAATAATGAAAATAGTAAAAAAATGTTATAAAAAATGTAGAAAAAATCAGATAAATTAAATATTGATGAAAATAATGTTATGACCAATGGAATTCTTGATTCCAAAAAACTTTTATAAGAACAATTTCTCTAAAAGTGAATCTTGTTTTCTTTGGGTAAATAATTTTAACAAACCTTGGATTAAACCTTCAAGGCATACACTTATTTGGTGCATTGCTCATAATAGACTACCTACTGAAACTGGTCTGCAAATCTTTGGCATTGAACTCTGTTCTAAGTGTCTCCTGTGTAATCAACACAGGGAAGATGCCAATCATCTTTTTCTATCTTGTGCGACGGCCTCTTCCCTGTGGAATTATATTTTTGATTTATTTAATTGCAGAAAACTCCTTATGACTCAATCTCCTTGTTCTTACAAAACTGCACTAGACATGAAGCTTCCCTACAAATCAAGAATCTGTTTCTTGAGGCAGTGGCGGAACATCTGCATGAGCTTTGGTATGTTAGAAATGATCTTATGCACAATAATCACTCTCTCAATGTTAATGCAGGAAAATCTCAGATTCTTCTTGCGATTCATGAAGCTGCCTTAATTCAAAAAGACTAATGTGACAACTTGGTTGGTGATTTTGAGATTCTTCGTTATCTCCATATTCCTGGCATCTTCCCATAGCCTAAACATTCATTTGAAGTGTTATGGAAATCTCCAATGCCAGGATGGATCAATGTGAACGTGGATGGAGCTTCCAATGGAAACCCAGGCCCTGCCAGTTGCGGTGCTATTTTCAGAGACTCGGCTGGCCAGTGCCATGGATGCTTCTATGTTGGCTGTGGTTACTCTTCATCTCTGGAGGCAAAACTGATTGGGTTCATTCATGCTGTTGATATCGCACTTCAAAGAGGTTATCGAAAGCTATGGATTGAAAGTGATTCAACCACTATCATCCATGCCATCTGGAATGGCAACATTTTTCTTGCCTAGTCTCTTACAGCTCGATGGATGAACTGCCTCAACTTGATCCACAGGATTGATTATATAGCGACTCATGCCTACCGTGAAGCAAATGTAGTTCCTGACTCTCTTGCCAACAAAGGTCTTCATCAGACCATGACTTGGATTGACTATATTCCTTCTGACTTATTTTATCTCTTTGATAGAGATTGTAAAAAAATCCCTTCCTTTCGCCTCTTGTAATCCTTTTTGACTTTCATTAAATTGTGCTTTAGTCTTTGACCAAAGATTCACCTTTTAAAAAAAATGTTATGACTAAAGAGAGAAATAATGTTGATTTCTTATAAAAACATTTATACCGTCTCTTGAGTAATTAAGGTGGGGAAAATAGAATATTAACATTTATTGTGAAGAATTGAAAATATTATAATAAAATTCGTGAATTTATTGACATATGGATCAAAATGATTAATTTATGGAATCATAATCACAAACAATCTAGTTAAATAAGGATATTACAGTGTCAAACCCATACCAGTTTAGAAAATTGTGTATATTAATCCCCATTATATAAATAACATTATATGGATATTTATATCCTAAAATTTTCATTTAATAATTATAAAATAAATTCATGTTTAGTATATATTACACACAAAAGAAATGTGTGGTGAATAAGGCATGCATCCCATGGAAATAAATGTGATAATAAAATCAATTACCTCATGCCTGACCTCCTTCGTACTAGTTCGAACCTCTTGTATAATATATATAGATTTATTATATATCAATTACAGAATAATAATCATATATAACGAACAATATATTATTTACTTACAACCTTATATCCCCAATTTTAAAAACAATTCTTAATTAAAATAACTATTTTGGGTGACATCAGCTTCATTTTCATTAATATTTTAGATCAATCGTTTTTTACCTGAATATTTATCATGGTTCCATCATATTCATAGTATTAATCATGATATAATTATAATATATATAACATATATATATGTTTATTTAAATACATATATAAAATTTAAAGCTATAAAAATCAGGTGCACCGTTCATGGAGATAGTTGGTCATACATTAGCATGAACATTGTTTTCACTTTTTAACCGATAGAGAAAAATAATGGTAAAAATTAATTCATATATAAAGAATAATTATTATAAAATATATTTCATATAAATTAATAAAATCCATTCTTGTTACTATCTAAGTGAAAAATGAAATGAAAAAAAGACATCGCTTCATGGAGGAGGTAGTCCACATGTAAGCACAACCAACAAAATCATTTTCCAATAGTTGGATGGTAAGAAGGTATGCATGAATGTTTTGTTATGGAGTAATATGTACGTCATAAAGATCATATAGAATATTTAAACCCATAAAAATAACCAAACCTGAAATATGATGATGGAAAATGAATGGTATTACTACGTGGAGATGGTATATCATACTTAAACTTGAGCAATACATTCACAACCCATGTATGTAAATGAGGGTGAATAACGACAGTCTAATAGTCATAACAAAATTTACGTATATTATGTTCACTTAATTTATTATTTTATGAAAAATATAATTGTTTTATAATAGGTAATTGAAAAAATCAAAAATAAAGTGATCGGTTATAATGATGAAATCTACATCGAAAAATCACATTTAGATCTTCTCATAAGGATCCGAGTTTTTTTATTTAGAGAATAATATAACCTATATAATATATCTACGTGATTTGATATGTTATTTTTCTAGGTTATGGTATATATGTAAATGGATCAATGTAGTGTTTGTAAAAGAAAGAGACATCCCCTTTTAAAAGTGAGGTGAGGGGCACTTTTCAAAATTTAGGAATGAATAAATTATTTATCAAGAAAGTTTATCCAAACTAAAAATAGATTGGAATATAAGGTAATATTTTGTTATAATCCCATAAAAAATAGAATTTTGACTGGTTTAAATTTTATTCTAATACTTATCATTGGATTTAAGCTTATAGTTAACCCATTTTAACTTTATCCATTATAACAGATTTGATTACTGTTACATATATATAACTTAAGATAAAAGATTAATATTTACTCTTAAATTCATATGGTATAATAATTTTTACACCATATTTTCAAAATTTTCCTATTTAAATATTTTCATTTTTAAATACATTAATAAAATATTATTTTGATAATAGAATCATTAATGTCAATTTTGACACTATTAATTTAATTTGACTAAAATGAAAAAAAGGTGTAATTTGGATTAAATTTTTAAAAACCAATTTAATTTGTCATATTGACCTATATGATTAAATTCAAACATTAAATCACACCACATATATTGATTTTAATATTTTTATAATGACATACTGCAATTGTTTTATTAATTGATGAAATAATGTGTCTATATTTCAAAAACATTTAATGTATAATATAATTAATAAAAATTATACATAAATTTCCAAAATTAAATTAATTTTACTATTCTCAAAAAAGTAATTTGGATTTAGTCAAAACATGAATTTGTCCCTATTGGAACATGTATGATGTTTTTAAAACAAAGAGAGTGACACATTGTAACTTTATTTTCATTAAATATTTTATAGGTTAGTTTCATGGAAAAGTGTGAAAATAGATAAATATAAATAATATGGTATATATGATATAATTTACATTATCCAATATGAATTGGGAAGATATTTTTTTATTTATCAGTTAGTTTTAACCGTGACTAACCCAATTTACCCATAATCGAGCTAATAAATATTACTATGGTTACTATTTATATTAAAAAAATAAAGGGACATATTTGAAAATTTTGATCCACTTGTTTTTAAATATGAAATCAAATTTATCATATTTAATTTATATAATTGGTAGAAATTAATTTTAAAATAATTGTGTAATATGTGATGAAAAACTCTTTTTATAAAAAATTTATTTTTAAGATATAAAACTGGATTATTATTAACCAATTATTATAGAAATATTTAATGAATGTTAAAAAATATAATTTAAAATATAATATAGAAATTTGAATAAAATATTTCATAAATAACGTTTAATTTAATTTAATAATTTTGAAGATACCTCTCTTTCACAAAATACTGTTTTTCTAAAAATCTATTTTTTTCTTTTGAAATGTTTTTTATGTCTATGTATAGTTAAATAATAAACAGTGAATAAATTTTATAGATATGTTAAAATAAATATATCATTATTTATTTATTTATATTCAAAGACATCAGTTAAATGACTAGGCGATAACTATGAGAAAATAATAATTTAATAGTATAATGTTTTATCATTAAACCTGATGTTGCATGTAAAAAATGGTATTATATAAATAAAATCTTTTTAAGTAAAAATATATTATAATTTCATGTGGTGTTATATTCAAAAAATATAAACGATCTTCAATTAACTCTATAATCAACAACATGAAAAAATACTTTTATAATTTAGATCAATTTATTTTAGTTACACAAACAGTTAATAACTCTAATATAGCCTTTTTCCTTTTAGGGTTATATATTTAATAATTCATAGAAAATATATTTAAAAGACTATTTAACTTGATTCAAAAAATATTATATTTTAAAATCTAATAATTATTGATAATTAGTCAAAAAATTAAATATCACTTGTCAGGAAAAAATGAAATGTCCAAAGATAAAAAACATCATGACATAATTTTTTCTCATTAATGATCATATAAAACTTGTTGGGTCAGGTATCAAAACAAATACAAATTTATCACAAGAAACTACATTAGTCTTTTCCTCTATGTTGTTGAACTTTTCAGGAAGCCACTTTAAGTGAGATATAAGTTCCTAGATGATAGGTATTTCTCACTTGTTAATAAAGATAATAAAAATTATAGTTTCTATATTATGGAAAGGTTTTCTATTTATTATCGATGATGGTATTTATTATATTTAATATCATAAGGCTAACAATTGATATTGATTCATGATATTAAATATACATTACTATATAAATATTTATGCATTAGGAAAACGATAATTTTTTTTATAATTTAATGTTGGAATTTCATGAAAGTTTATCAAAAATAAATATGAATTTCATGTATATAACTATATCTACAATGTTTATTGTCATTAAAAATTTATTTTATATTGATATATTTGTATTATACATGAAAATTCCCAATGATAAACTGGTAGAGTAAATACTGAATGTTTTTACACAGCTAAGACAAAACTAAATCTCTTAATAAGTTTTAATAGTTTGAGTGAAACCCTTATTATAATGTGTCTCCAATTGAACAAGAGAGAAATAATATTTTAAAAAATAATTAATACAATTCCACATACATGGAAATCATTATAATAACACCCATTTGTTTTTATGAAATATTTTCTTTCAATAACTATTATTCTTCAATAGTTTTCTTTTCATGAAATGGTAAGTTTAAACAAACCACAGGATGCCCTATGTATAAAATTTCCATTATATCCTGGACGTTTGTTTAGGGGGAATAAGTATAACTAACTTTTGAAAATGCATTATTAATTCATTATCTATCAATTATTTATGAAAAGTATAAATCAATTAGATATTTTTATTTTTGAGTTATTTACATTTCCAAATAAAAATAATGAGAAATATGTATGTTATATATTTAGTAATATATGTTATATATTCATCTAGTGGATTTTTTAGTCATAGGGTACGAATAAACCCTATTTGATGTATAAAAACATATTTTTAAATAGTATTTTTATGCCTTTGAATAGAAAGCCCCATTTAAATAATAATTTTGAAGAATTATAAATTTTGATATGAAAATATAAAAACATTTATGTGGGATATAAATATTTACTTTTAATGAATTTTGGATTTTTTTCGGATAACATTCAAGTTTTGATGAATAGTAAAAATACACTAAATTTTATCTAAAATCATCTTTTTTTCATCGAAATAATTTATATGGTTAAATTATAAGATTTAATGAGTTTAAAGTTTAAATTTAATATATTTATATGATTAATTATTAATTTTGTCATTATCATTAATTTTACATTTAATCCACATATACAAAATTTCAATCTTTGGAAATGTTTTAGCCTTTAAAACGTGTTCTTTCTTTCTGACAATGAGATAATTATTAATTTAATTACTTCAACTTCTATTTTTCAAATTAAAAAAAATAGATTTTATATTTTGAATCAGTGGGTCCAAATTATGTTTACAGGTTACTTGTATTTTTTAGAAATTATGAATAGTAACATCAGTAATTTTTTATTTCTATATATAACGTTAAATCATGTAATTAATGGTAAAAAATATATTATAAAATTACCCTAAAAACTATAATAATACTATAGGATAACAAGATAATAAACATCTAATAAATGGTTTGAAATTTAATCATTAATGTCCACTTTCCCATGAATATGACATTAATTGTATTAAAATCAAGGAGTGTGACACAATGTCATACTCTCTTTTAATATAAGTATATTAAATCCAATATATGGATAATTAGGAGATAACATCGGCTATAGGTAGTAAATGGAATGATAAAATATTTAACTACATCATAGAAATTTATTTTTTTTAAATTAAATTATTACTATTATGTATGACACAATAGTGATGTAGAAAATATTTTATTAATAGAAATATGAAATAAATTATTTTAAAAATATTAAAAAGAAATATAATTTGTATTATATATGGATATCCCTAAATTTTATGTGTTATTAAGACATTTTTTGAGTATATTGATTTATTTGGTTCGAAGTTATCTTCTTTTTTTATTTTATTTAATTCTAATGAAATGAAAAGTTTCAACATTGAAACTATTGATATGATTAAAAAATAATTTTTTAAAAAATTAATTTAAAAAACAAAAAAAAAATTGGAAACTAAAAACTTATAATGATAATGTCTAAAATTTCATTAAATATCCATTTAGTTCAATTAACACCACATATGTAAATATTGATTACCGTTAAGCGTTTAAAATGTTATTACAACAATTAAAAATAAATAGGCTAAATAATGATAAATTAAAATTATAAGTTCTAAAATAAAATAAAAAATGTTTATTGTTTATTGTTTGATAGGATTTTGACACATCCTCATCTTATCATTGATATAATCCACTTTGGAGACATTTTAAGAAATTTATCTCTATTATTTTTATAGTTTTGGGTTTTCCAAAGATGTGTCACCCATATCTTATAAAAGGGAACCTCTCCTTCTCTTTTAATCACACCTCTAATGCCCTTTTTGTCGACCAACCCCAAAAAAATCATCTCTAAAAATCCCTCAATTTATTCTAGAGGCCATACATTATGATGAAATCCATAATAATGAGACTTTTTGTGCAAATACAAAGATGATTCTTGAAAAAGAGATAATTGTTTTATATCACCATTCAAAATTCTATTCGTCTTATACTTGATCTCATAAATTTGATTCCATAATAAAATAATTAGTTAATTATTTTATACACGATTAAATGTTATTATAATTATGGGATAACCTTATACCTACTTTTATGCTTGTTATGAAGAGCAATATCGATATGCATGCATACATACGACTTGTCGTCTCCACATCATGGGGTAATTTGTTATTCAAGAATAATTTAATTGTATGGGTATAATAATGAGTATAATGGATTTAAAAAATTAATATAACATGATAATTATTCTTTATAATTAATATACCTTCTGATACTATACCGTTGAACCATTAAGTTATTGTTATCACTGCTCGTGCGTATGTATGGCCTACCGTCTCTATGATGTGATGAGATTAATTCTATATGATCTTCATTAAATAATGATTATATACAAAAATTAAATGAATAAATATGATATATAATATAATAATTTCATTGGGTAAATGAAATTACTGTATCTTAAAAAGAGGAACATGAACATATCTGACAAATAATGCATAAGAACCTAAAGTAGTTAATATCTGAATAATGATTGACAATGAAATGTTACTAAAAATCATATGATAATATAATTATATATGATATCATAGAAATTATTATGATCATGTAATAATTCAATAACATTATTTAAATAATTATATATAATTTTTGGATACATATGGAGTATATTTGTCCCAAGTTAAAGGATAATTTCACAATCACATTATTATTTGGGATTGTTTATATATAAGTATTTACAGGGGTATATTTACCATAAACATCCTTGATTCGTAAATATGTAATATTATTTTTATAAATTATTATTTTTTAAATTAAATTTTATAGATTGGTAAATTTTTATTAAATGGTATTAATGGAATCCATTGGTGTTTATTAATACGACGTACTTTTAGAAATTTCTAGAAAAAGATTGAGGAGGTTTTTTTATCTTACACGCCATTAACTGATTTTAATGTCTTTATAATGACTTATTTAAAAGAAATTTACTTTACACGATTTCATGTTTATTTTAAAAAAAATAAGATTATTTGAAAATTTAGTGGCATTTTAAGAAAATAAAATGATTTTTATGAAGAAAGGATATTTTCCTTGAGAGTTAAGTTCAAGTATTTTATCAAAATTATATTCTATACAAGATGATGCTATTTATACAAGGTTGTGTTTTTATCCCTATTAATACATTGGTTTTACTGGGATTATGATGGAACTTTTTTATGAAATCGATTTATTTTTTATGGATTATGATGGAATGTTGTTTAAGAAACCCATTTTTGTTCTTTAGGTTACATAATGATGAATTGTTTATGTTTTTGTAGAACATGTAATAATGATTTCATTATTATATGGGTGGGACCTATATCTACCTCCAATTCATTGGGTAATGTTTTATATCTAGTGAGATACACATGAATGGAACAAAAATAAATCTAGAGCAGTAATACAAGGCTGGAATGGAAAACAAACACTATTCAGTAATGGAATATTTCTACTCTGATTTTCTTTGAAATGATACTGGATAAATATGAAATGATTTTCTATGATTATGTGTCTATCCCAAAATGTCATGTCTTATGTTTTTTCTTTTGGGATTATTTCCATTAACAATTATGAATATTTATCCATGAAATGATATCATGATCTTCCAAATGCAGGATAAGTCATCCAAATGTTATGTTCTATGGTCTTATGATTGTGATATGATTGATATTACCCTTCTTTACCTTTAATGATCATTTATTATCAACATTTCATATGTTTCTTTTCCCCATGACACAAAGACTTTTATTAATAATGATACGTCCAAAAGTAGTCTAGTTATGATGAAATATGTAAGAGATAATGTTGATGTATTATGAACTAGTTTATTATGTTCCACAATTTCTAAAAATAATATACCTATATGGTCCTATCAAGGCTTTTATTGTAGGTTATAATGAATATACATATATTTTGATGTAATATCAATGTATGTAATGTACAGGTCACTATAGTTAGTACCAGAGGAAATATATAGTTAACCATTGGAAACTAGGAATGAGAAAGCATTTGTAAGAACCCAGAAGACATGTCTAAGTATAGGTTACAATCCTAGTGTTTTACAAATAACCATGAATAACCTATGATAAAACCTAAACTGTACATAATTGATATTTTATTCTTGATTATGTGGTTTTTATGTTTTTATTAGTGTTTCTCAAGCTATGATTCTTCGTTTTAGTCAATGTTTAGATACTGAAGGAACCGTATTTATGCGGAATGTGACATGAAATGAAATGATTTCACCCCCTAAGAATACAAATCTAATGGGACCTAGAAAACAAAATCTTACATACATTATCACAAAAATTTATCAACCTATGAATCATGTAATACTTCCAAATGAGTAATGGTGAGTGGAACAATATATTATTCATTCATGATAGAGAGTCCACCTTAATTTACCAGGTCTTCTAATCCATCAGTGGTTCAAAAATGGATCTGTACAAATGAAAAGTTATTTTCAATACTACAATGTTTTCAACATGATTAATTTATCTTTGTATTATACATTTTGGAATGTGAAACAAATCAATGTTAGAATATTATCAATAATGTGAGGAAATGAGATTAAATTGAGTACATGGAATTTGATGAGTTCAAGAACATGTTTTTCAATATGTACATTCATAATATTCTTCGAAAAAAGATAGAAAAGGAGTTATATTAACTTAAGAAAAATGATGAGGAATCTGTTAGTACGTACGATGATAATTTTTAAATACTTAAAAGGTACCCTTCTGGATTTATTATCCAACCTAAGAGAAAAATTAATCTGTTCTTTGAGGCATAAATCCAGGTCTCCTAAGGGAATTATCCATAAGGAATTTTAATATATATGGGATATTTTTCGATGTTGTCTCAAGTTTGAGATGGGGATTGGAGTAACCCCATATTTATATTTGTCTTACATGAAGAGAAAAATGGAATTCAAATAAATATGTAAAAACCACAATGAAAAGAAGATTACTTTTCCCTTATTCTTTGTGCGTGTCAAGAAACAAAATTGTCTTAAAGGGACTATTAATTGGTTTAAATGTTCAAAAAAGGATTATTGGGCTGTTGAACACTGAACCAATAAGAAAAAGATTTCAAATGAAGTGAATAGAGAAAAGGATACATGGAATGAACATCCAACATCTCAATGTAACAAGTGAAAGGATATGGGGAATTATTCCAATGAATTGCATAATCCAAGGGTTATTGATGATTATTGACATAGACAAATTCATAATTCCATAGATAAGTGAATGTCATATGAAATCACTATCAGTTATGTGGAGTACAATAATGAAGTTGTGAAAGATACACTTACCATCCACTATAAAGTATAAACTATTTTATCTGACTGTGGATCCACCCCCTATTTTATTTTTTAATAATTTTCTAGGGTTATCACTTTTTTACTGAAAAAATTAGACATTGAGTTTGTGGTGAAAGCTCCTAATGGAAAAATAGTAACCTCAAAAGTTTACAATTCATCCCCAGTTGAAGACTGTGGGAAATTTCTTCCTATAAATCTTGTGATCCTTCCAATAGTAGAATTGTATGTTATTATTAGCATGGATATCCTTATTTTATATCAAGCTCATATCAATTTCTAAATAAGGGAAGTCATGTATCATATTCCAGATAATTCTTTGACCATATACTAATATAAAGATTAATATAACCTTGTATTAGAAATATTTTACTTCTTATAAGACTTCATTCCTACAATTAAAGTTCAGTTATCTCTAATGGTTGGGTGGAAACTCTTGATTATGAATACACCCAATGTTGGGGAGTTTTATGATTTCTTTCTGGAATAATTTATAGGTCTTCCCCCAAATCAGGAATTTGAGTTTTCAATAGATATCATACCAATTGATATGACTACATCAAAGACACCATACAGAATGTCCCTAATTTAATTGTAGGAATAGAAGAGGCAACTCCAAGAGAATATTGATAAGGTATTCATATTCCCTAGTTCATCACCTTGGGTAGCACCTGTTCAATTTCTTTAGAACAAACTATTGATCAATAAGACTCCATTGATTATTGGGAACTTAACTAGCTCACTATTAAGAAAAAATATAATATTCCCCCCATCGATGAATTATTCAACCAAATACACTGAGATCAATTCTTTTCCAAGATTGATCTTCATTCCAGATATAATCAATTTATTGTCATGAAATTGGATATTCCAAACACAACATTCCATACAAGTTATGAATACTATGAATATATAGTGATGAATTTTTTACTTACTAATTTCCCCTCTATCTTCATCAATATAATGAAGTGATACTTTAGAGACTATCTTTATCAGTTTATGATATTTTTTATTGAAAATATTCTTGTCTATTCAAAGATAAAGGAAGAGCATGAATACCCCTAGAGAATTGTACTTAAGGATCTCTCAAAAGGAGAAACATTATGATAAATTTATCGAGTGTGAATTTTGGTTTCAGAATGATTAATATTTTACTCACATAATCTCAGGAGAAGGGTTATATATATATCCGTCAAAAATAGAAGTTGTGGAATAATGGTCGAGACCAAAAATGGTAACTGATATATGATGTTTTCTTGGTTTGGATGGATATGATTGAAATTTTGTGAATGATTTTTCATGATTATATAATTAATTGTGTATGTTGATTCATAATGGGGTTATGTTTATATAGATGGAGGAATCTGGAGGAATTTTCAATGAGATAAAAAGATGGTTAGCTGGTGGACCTGTACTCGCACTACCTTGTAGAGGAGAAAGGATTATGATCTATAGTGATTCATCCAAGAAGGGACTGGTATGTGTTATTATACAAAATGATATAGGGATATCTTATTCCTCACAACAATTAAAAATACATGAGAAAAATTAACCAAATCAAGATGTGGAGTTAATTGTGGAAATCATTGCATTGAAGATATGCATGAATTATTTTTATTGGGAATGGTGAGATATTTATACTGGTCATAAATGTTTGATATATATTTTTCACACAAAAGGAGAAGAATATTCTCCAAAGAAGATAGTTGGATTTGATTAATGATTTTGACTGCTCAATACATTACCACCCTATGAAATCAATCAAGTTAGATGATACTTTGAGTTGACAAGACCATGCTAGCCTATCCATGACTAGGATAACAAAATATACAATATTTATGGATTTGAAAAGGATGGATCGTGAAATTTTAAAGGAAGGGAATAAATCTCATCTTTCTCAAATTAATTTTTATCCATATATACAATTGATGATTAAGGAGGAACAAAATAAAGAAGTAGAGATACAAAATAAGGTGATAAATGTGGCTGAATTAAACCTTGACTGTTAAGAAATAATAAGGTTCTAGAAAAAGGTTTCAATTGCTCCCATAACTGAATTAAAGAAGGATATATTTGATGGGTCTCATAGATCATCATTCTCTATTCACCCTGGAAGCACAAAGATGTAGAGGGACTTGAAAGTGTATTTTAGGAGTGATGGAATGAAATGTTATGTCACCAAATATGCCTCTTGAATCATTGTTTGTCCGCAAGTTAATTATGAGAGATAGAAGTCTCAGGGGATATTAAAACAATTACCCATACCAGAATGGAAATCAGAAAACATCACTATGGAAATTGTCTTCAAAAATCCCAAAACATCGAAAGCCCATAAATCTATCTGGGTTATTGTTGAAATCCTTACAAATTCAGCACACATCATTGCTATTAGACATGATTTCTCTCTTGATTGGATTTCCATTATATATGTAAAGGAATTGATATTATTGGATAGAGTACCACATTACATTATATCTAATTGGGATCCAATATTTACCTCTATGTTCTTGTTAAGTCATTAGCATGCTCTAGATATAGAGTTATGTCTCAGCAATTCTTATCATCCTCCAACAGATGGTCAGTTTGAGAGGACAATTCTAAAATCTAGAAGACATATTGAGAGCTTTTTTTATGGATTTCGATGGTGGATGGGATCAATACCTATCTTTGGTGGGGGTTTTCTTCAACAAGAGATTTCAAGGAATTATTTAAATGGTTCCTTATGAATCCCTATATAGAAATATTGGAAGAACACCAACTTGCTGTGATGAGGTTGGGGAATGAAATCTATTAGGACCTAATCTTGTTGATGAAATGTAATAAAATGTATGATCAATTCAATGAAACATAATTGAAACTCAGAGTTGACTAAAAAATTATGATGGAAATCGAAAAAATATATATATTTTGATGTGGGTAATAAGGTGTTTCTAGGAATATCTCCCTATAAGAGAGTAAGGATAGTTGGAAAGAAGGAAAAGTTGAGCCCTAGGTATATCAGTCCTTTTAAAATTCTAGATCATGTTGGGGAAGGTAGTATACCATTTTGTGGTTCAACAGAATCTATCTCAATATGATGATGTGTTATATTTATCTCTCCTAGAAATGTAAATACTCAATATTCACATGTACTAAACTCAGAATTCATAGAGCTGGTGCAAGATCTTCTTTATGAAGAACAACTGATAGAGATTCTGGATCATAACAAAGAAGTTCTACGAACATAGACAACTCTCATAGTTATAGTAATTCTAAGGAACCAAAAATTTTAATAGGTGAAATGGGAACTTGATCATATTATGAGGGATATGTATCCTTCATATGTTCCATTCCATGTGATAAATTTCTAGGGATAAATTCAGTTTTAGGGGTGTAAAATGATTCAAAAAAATATTTTTATGAAATATTTTATGTAAATAATAATTTTTAATTAGTATATTTATTTGTATGAAATTGTGATTTTAAATGAACCAGAAGATGCCCGTAGTATAAAATTACTGTTACAACCTAGCTATTAGGTTATCGATAATAAGTATAACTCTCATATAGAAATGCATTGTGAATTCAGGGGCTGTGAATTATTTATGAAAACTATATATCAATTGGATATTTGTTTGAGTGAATTACATTTGGTAATGAATTTAATGAGACATATATAAGTTATTTACTTTATAAAATATTTTTTATATTCATCCATTAGATATTTTAGTCATATGGTAAGAATAAGCCCTATTTGATGTATAAAGACATATATTTTAAAAGGTAATTTTACTGCTTTGAATAGAAAACCCATATTAAATTATGATTTCGACACATTAATAGAATTTCTTTGAAAATATAAAAATGTTATTTTGGTGTAGAATATAAAAATTTACTTTGGACAAATTTCTAATTTTATATCGATTACTAATAATTTATGAGGAATAATAAAAATACACAAAATTTTATTTGAATAAACATTTTACAGATAAATAATTTTTATGGGAATGTTATTATATTTAATGGTTTTAAAGTATAAAGATAATATATTTTTATCATTCCATATTAGGTATTTAATTATAAGCGAATTTAAATTGAATCCATATATAAAAAATATTCACTCTTTTTTAATGTTTTATCTTTTAAAACATGTTCCCTCTTTCGGAATACACAATTAATTTTAAATTAAATAATGAGAATTTTGTGTTTAAAATTATGGAAAAATGGATTTCATATTTGGAATAATTGGGTAAAAATTATTTTATAAGGTTACTTTTATTTTTTGGGCATTATCAATTTTAATTTTTGTAATTTTATTATTATTGTAGTTAAGGGTAAATATGGTAATTAAAAGTAAAAATAATAAAGTGAAATTACCATAGCACATACAAAAATCATACTTTATGGATGAACTCTACCCATATCATCTATGTTTCGAAATGGAATCAATTAATGGCCACTTTATCATGAATATGACATTATGCTTTTTAAAATCAAAGAATGTGAAAAAATGTCCCACTATATTTTTATATAAGTATATGAATTCTAATATTGGCATAAGAAAGATATGTCATCTACTATAGTAAGTATATTTAAATATAAAATAATTACCTATATAATATATATATATATATATTTTAATTTTATAAATTAAATAATTACCATTAAGAATGACAGAACTGCAACACAAAAATTATCTATTAATTGAAATATCATGGAAATGATTTTAATTTTTTTAAAATAAATATAACTTGAATTAATTAAGGTTCTTCATGAATTTTATAGATCATTAAGACATTTTTTATTATATTTTATGTTTTTTTAAGTTACCATAAATGAGGATTTTATTTAAAATTAATGAAATGAATAGTGTCAAAATTGACACAATTTATATTTTATAAAACAAATTGTAATTAAATAATTTAAAAATAAATAAGATAATTAAAAAATTTCCAAGTCATAATTATTAGGTCTAAAATTTCATACAATAGCCATTCATGGTCAATGAACACAATTTATGTAAATATTTATAACAATTAAATATTTATAATGGTATTACCATAATTAAAATGAAATAGATTAGATATGGATAAAAAAATATTATAAGGTTTAAAATAGAATAAAATCATGTCTAAAGATTATTGGTTGATAATATTTTATCACATCGTCATTTTATCTTTTAAATAATCCAATTTGGAGCGAATTTTAAAAAGTAATTTATATTATTTTAATAGTTTTTGTTTTTTCAAAGGTTCCCTGCCTGTCTTATAAAAGGGTACCTCTACTTATCTTCTAATCACACCTATAATGCCATTTGGATTATAAAAAACATGCCCATTTCCTCTCCCAAATTTCATAACATCATCCTAGAGGCCACACATTAGGCAGAAATCCATCTGAAATAGGCCTTCTGTGCAAATGAAAAGGACATAATCCAAAAAAGGTAATTGTTTTAACACTTATTTCAATATTCTTTTCTTCTTCTTTATACTATTAATAAGTTTTGTCCATACTAAAGTAAAAAATCTAGTATCTTATATATGCTGATATGTAATTATAAGTATGTCAAAAACTTATATGTTCTTTTATCCATCCTACAAATAGTGATATCACCATCTGTGCATACATACAACTTACCGTCTCCATTCCGTGGTGTAATTTTTTATTATACAATTTATTATTTGGACGGGTATAATGATGTGTATAATGTATGTAAATTATGAATTTAATTTGATAATTAATATACCATCAAATTCCATATCATTAAATCATTAAGTGAAAGATATCATCGCTCGTGCGTATATACATCCTTCTGTCTCCATGATGCTATGTGATTCATTCAACATGATCTCCATGATGACATGTGATTCTTTTTGAGTTTTTTGATACGAGGTACTTTTTCACATTTACAAAAAATGTATTAGGAGAATGTTTTTTTAAAATATATACCATGAATAGATTTTTACCTCTTCATAACACCTTAATTCCATGATTCATTGATTAGATGATTTCAAGTCTACATTCAACTAAATTATTTTTATTCAAAATTTTATGGCACTTTTAGAAAAGAATTTTTTTTAATAGAATGTATATTTTCATAAATAATTAAGTTCACGTGTTTTATCAAAATTATTTTCCATAAAAGATGACTCTCTTTAAATTGGTTTATATTTCTATCCCTATTATTAATTTGATTTTATTGTGTTTATGATGGAATTAATTTAATGAAATAAATCTATTTTATATGAATTATGATGAAATTATTTTTAAGAAACCCATTTTTTTCCTTGGGTAATTCTATGATGAATGATTTGTGTTTTCAAGGAACATGTAATAATGATTTCTTTATGAGATGGTTGAGACCTATATATTTTTCCAATGCATTGGGTAAAGTGTCATATGTCATGATATGTACATGAAGGGAGTATAAATTAAATCTAGTTTAGTAATACATGGGTGGAAAGGCATGTAATCCTGGTTCAATAATATAATTGTACTTCTATGATGGTATTGAAAATTATCCTTGAATAATATGAAATATTTTCTGTGCATACTTTTATATAACAAAACATAATGTCTTTTGATTTTAATTTTGGGGTTATATCCCATGACATGATATCGATCAATTCAAATGAAATTATATCAATTAATTCATATGAATTTTTAACCCATGACATGATATCATGATATTTCATATGCCGGATAGGACTTCAAAATGATATGTTTTTATGTCTTGTGATTGTGATATGAATGATATTTCACTTTTTTACCCTTTCTGAGCATTTGCGTTCACCCTTTAATGTGTTTCTTTTCCCCATTTCATGAATAAGGGTATTACGTAAGATATTTATAAAATGATTCTAGTTATGAAGAAATAACAGCGAGACAATGTATATTTATTATGAACAAGTTGTTTACGTTACAATGTTTCTAAAGACACTATACCGATATGGTCATTTTACGACATTTATTATATTATTTAATGAATAAAGATAAAAATTGAATTAATATAAATGTATGTAAATTATGGTTCATTCTAATTATAATTTATAATAGATTTTTTAATATTTAGAACTATAAAAAATTAATAAAATTGATTAATAAAATGGATGAAATTTAAGTTTCCATTGGAAATATATTTAGACATATAATGAGATATAATTTATCGATTCTTGTTATTCGTAGATCTAATTTTTTTAATGTTTTGGTCCTTTATTTTTTTTATATAAAACATAATAATTATAAAAAACTGGAATATCACTAAATGATATGGAATTGTATCTAACGAACCAATGGAGTTTCTCAATAAGTGGGGAATTTTTCTTCTAAATAAGTGTCTCGATAATTGGATGTTTTTGATAATTATATTGAGGTGTTTGACATTTTTTTGGATGAATTTTAGTGAAAGATGTTTATTGATATTTAGTTGAATTTATTTGTTATCATTTATTTTTTTCATATTAATTGAAAAATTCCCGATGTGAAGGCTACATAAGAATCCAAAGAAACATTATTTTATAAAACCATGTTATTAAGTAATCATTTTATAGTTAAATCAATCACTAGATTGATTAAATATGTGTATCCAGGGATTTGTAATCCTCACAGAATATATAAAAGTACTCTTATAGTATTTTTGACACAAATTGAGAAAGTATCCAAAAATATTATGAAGACATATGAAATAAAGATTCAAAGAGTAGAAAATAAAAATCAACAATTCTCCCAAAGAGCTCCTTGATGGAGTAGCTTCATAGAGTTGTGTTGCTAATCTAAGTGGTCGATCTACACAACCAATCTATGCGTCACATCCACGAGGCCAACCACCATGACTAGCCTCCGTAGCAGACCTCTGTGGTCAGCCTCTATGGCAGACCTCTGTAGCCAACCTCCACGGTTGACCTCCGCGATAGATGCTTTTCTATGTCCCTATGTGGAGAACCTGGGTGGTGGATCTCAGTGATGTACCTGCATGAGAAAAATCTCTTCCACCAAGCCCATTCATGCCTGTAAATAGAGTCCTTGGGATCCACATTGTGGGACTGAAAAAAAGTGTGATTCTACCATTGTGTTGCTCTTTCACCTAGATCTCTTGAATTGTCTCAGGTAAATCTGTAAACCATGAGAGAAGAGATAGTTAAATGGGATAGGCATGTTTTGAAGTTATTCACATTCTTCAGTCATCATTCATATCTGGGCAATATACTTGCGCTTCATACCAATGTGGTGTATCTGCGCTCCTTAACAACACAGTATACCTGTGCGGTTCTCTTGAGTGTTATACCTGTGCGATACAGCAACATGGGGCACCTACACGACATACTTTCATTAGGTACCTATGAAAATATATCAAGTACTCTTCTTAAAATTCTTTCATGATATGGTATCTCCTTCCTTGGTTCCCTTTTCTGAAAGGGGATATGTTGAAGCCTCCACGAAATCCTCCTGACATCTCAAACCTTTGGGTAAGGCAAATCAGCATGTCTCCTATTTGGTTTTGTATTTCTAGAGTTAGAGGATTTCCACATTTGTTTCGCATTGGGGTTAGGATTCATGGGATGTTTTTGGGTTAGTATATCCACAGTCACATAGACCTTTCTTCTAGAAACAGTGTTGGGAAGATCCCAGTTTGTAGGATGGTTGATTACGGGCCTCACCCTTCTCAAAGAGGTGACCCAAAACCTCAGGTCTCTGGTATAGAAGGTACACATTAAACATATCCTTCCATGCATGCATAAGAGAAATCTACCTCCCCTACTAGAACCAAATTCAGGGAAACCATCTTAGTATAATCCCCTCACCCTCACCCCATGTACCTCACATTTAACCCTCTCCCAATGTAAATAGAACAGAGTGAATGTTTGTCACCTCACCCTCTTCAACGGTCAAAGCACCCTCATCCATCTACAGTGATGAAAAAATTGGGTGTATAAAGTTTCATTGTTGAATATTTCACATCATCCTATTTCTCACAATGAGAATGACTCACGTGGGCTTAGAGATATGTGATGGTTGCAACATAAGCAAAAACATACATTAGAAGGAACTACGAGAACTCTGATTTCTGTTCAAACTAGTATACATGGGAATCTCTTTTAGAGCTCAATCTCACTAGATATCCTCCCCAAGAATCAAACCCTAATTCCCCTAATTTAGGAATCCCCCATAGGAAATAATCCCAAAATTCAATCCTCAAATCATCAAGGAAACATTTTCAACAAGTAAGCCCAAACTCGTATCTATCAAAGGACCATACTCTCCTATGAGACTTATCGAACTATGTGGTCATTGATTCCCATACAAATGGAATACGTAGGAAGCCAATTTAAGGTTCAAACCCAACAATTCAAATCAACCCTATTCTCTGTGGGCCATATTCCCAATTGGTTCTGATCCTACTTGGAAACTCATATCCTTTACAAGTTCCTCAGGCAGCTTCAGTGTATGTCCCACACTAAGATTTTACTATGCAATTTTTTCTTATATGTCCTTATCACATGACTTTAAAAGGTACACCGAACTATGAGGGTTCTGATTCCATTCACAAGGATACATCGGTAGCCCATTTTAGGGCATGATCCCAAGATCAAAACAAACCTTCATCTACCGGGATGGAAAAAAATTCCATAGTGCCCTACTGAGTGGATTAGAAACTAGTATCATCACAATGACGATTAAAATAATATCTAATCGATATATTATAGGATACCATTTATGGAAGTCCTCGAACACATATTGATTTTTTCGTTGATGAAGAACCATGAATGCATACTGATGATTCTAAATGTTACACATATCAATTAGTGATTGTGATTTCCATGGGATACATTGGATATACATAGTGAATTAATAAGGATTCATGAAAATATTTTAATTTTATAAAGAGAGTTCTGGAGTAGACGAAAATCCCCCCCAAAAGGGTGTGATGACTCTAACCTTCCATCCTCTAGACCAATGTACATTCTTAAGTATCGTAAAGTTCAAAACATAACTTATTATTTTCTTTGGAAAGCAAGTCCTCATTAGATAAAAAACTGTTGGATGTTTCTGGTTCCTTGAATAAATCCAATGGAAATTTCCTAGATACAGTTATTCATAAATTGAGAAGTCACATTTCAAGCAACTACAAAACAAAAATGGTGAACCCGACATGAATCCTTAACCAGGTTAATAATGTTACCCACATGTTAGGCCCCTATCAATTTATAAAGGAAGGAAAGACAAAAGAAATAATTACACATGTATCCATTTGAAAAGATGTTTCTTTAATAAAGTTGTTTGTTATACTCAGTTTTCAATAGAACTCCCTTCAAACTAAATAATGGCTTTCCCCAAGGCAACATATGTGAACATCTCGGTCACTGCTCAAGATGGTTAATCATCTTCAAGAAGGATGTTATAACCAACCCACCATCTTCAACACTGGGTTTATAATGTGCTAGTAAAAGAATATCTCTAGCATGGTACGTTCCTGACTTTGGAGGCTACTCAAAAGGCCCTCTAGGTGAACAAAAATCCTCATTAATCTAGCCAACGATGACCAATGATCAGAAAGCATATGGTGCCATCCAATGTCACAAACCATTTCAGGTTCTTATCCCCAGAACACAACAACTAGTCCCTCCCATACAACAGGGAGGTGGATCAAGAGGTAACTCAAGGACTCAATTCAAGAATGTACGAGTCCATCCTGAGGACTCCCACCAACAATCGCCACCAGAATCACATTTTAATGCACCTCCAACATGATTGGGGTTTTTTCTCTAGACATTCAGCCCAAGTATCTCAGACTCTGGCATGCAAGATGAACCTCCAGGGGCAAATTCTGGTCAACAGGTTGTAGGTTCTCACCTATGCCTCTTCTAGAAAAGTCCTTCGACCAAAAATGATGGAAGACAATGAGTGGGCATATACTCCCGTCTGTCATAATTTTGTTGCTCTAGAGTCTCATCTAATAGTAACCCTCCAATTCCACTAGATAAAACTGATGGATTACCATGACCATGCTCATACACCTACTCACAAGTTATAATCCTGTTTTTAGGCTCTTATGACTGCATTTAAAGAGTCCCACAAATCTAATGTGTTGGAAATTGATAAACAGGAAAATACACATGTTTATAATCACCAATTATGTCAGAAGTCTCGTCTGCCAAAATTGAATGAAGTCTATCAACCATACTTGATGGAAAATAGCCATCATGCAGACATGCCTACCAATTTTCATCAAGCCTGCTAATAATATCATTTGGTAGCACCTGGAGGAGTCAGTTGGAATGCTCTAACGAAAAATTTGGGGCATACCCAACTCTCTTCCACCATGTGTGAGTACTTCCAGTATCCATTGAGAGGAAATGAATTACATGAGAAGGGACATACATCTACTCCAGATATGGAATGGTGGTATATTCTCATTCTGGCCGCTGAAGTCACTAAACATGTCTTTTCAATGGTGAAAGGGAAGACACATATCTCTGTCCATATTCTGGAAGCATGTGAGGATATTTTAACAACAACTTTAGAAGTATTAGGGGAATAGACTTATAAATCTGTCCCCACACATGGGATGAAACATCGACATTCCATCCCAGAGGAGATACACACCTCTGTTCCAGTCCAGGAGGGTCATGGGACATTTTCCCCAATATCATATGGATAACAGGATCTGGAACATACACTCTTTCCAATTGGAGTTCATCAGTCAATTACTGTAACTACTCCAAGAAAGGAACATACACCTGCACATTATAACCACTTATCTCAACAGGTGTTCCCAACTATGTATAAGAGATCATCCAAAAATAAGTATCACCAAACACTGTTGTAAAATCAAGAGAAAAGCTGTGATTTTTCTCCTTTTAATGCTGGAGTTTTGGATGCCCCCAGACATTTATATGTTTCTACTGAAGGTCATACCCTCTCATTAACAAATTTTGGGAATAGTAGTTGTAATTCATAGGTTTCTCATTAGAAAAATAATCATAAAGGCATTCTTCATGAAAATTATATCAATCCAGAGTTCCTCAATCTATATGAGAGCCATGGCAACGCTCCATGTGGCTAGAATACCAAGGAGAAAGAAGATTTATCCCTTGATATAATCCACCATGGTGATCCTCCCCATGGTGGCTTTCACTGTGAAATTCCTCTCCATAATAGTATCTCGCATTGTCAAAAAAAATTCCATAATTAAAAATTTAGTAATAAGAAATCCCACCTATCTCGACGCACTTGAAAACACAAGGCCAGTCATGTATGATGCCCTGTGATTTATTGGTGAAACACATTCTCTTTCAAAAGACATATTAAGGGAACGGTAGTTATCCAAACCCCCTTGGGTAATTTTTATTCTAATACAGATCATCCACATTGGTCAAACCAAATGGAGAAACCTCTAGTGAAATATGACAAATATGTGTTAAACATGAGGAAAAAATTAGCTAACAGAGAAATCCCGGTCATGTTCGGGCCTTCAGAAAATTCTCAATTTGATATTCCAGAATTGATGGCAGAAGATTTCATTCATGAAATTAATTTCATCTAATGGAATTCTCTTTGTCATTTAAAAACCAAAGTATTACCATATGATGAATATCAAAATCATGTAAATCTTATAGAAAGGTTACAACAACAAATTGACTTGGAATCTCTATCAGTTTCCCAACATCCATGGGATGAAAAACAACAGAGAACCATTCAGTGCACATGTATCAATGCTTTAATGTGGCTACACCAATTAATTTCTGATTCCCCATCTAGTGTTCACATCAGAGGATGGGGTGCCTATGGTGCATTGTATTTCAATACAGTCAAAAATCTGAAAAGTCTTCCAAAAATGGTCTCATGAAATGTTATTTCCCATAACCATCCACAATCAATATGTTTTTTATGTAATAAAATGTATTCTCATTAAAAAACGTCAAACAGTTCTCATCCGAATAAGGCCCAAATAAAATATGTTTTGAGTTACTTTTACATTATGTCTCTATGAATCTTGAACAGGCATCCCTTTTGGAGGATGTCAGGCGTCGGAGGATGAAAATGTCTGAAATAGTACAATGATATTCTGAAACATATGATTTGAGTGATTTTCCGATAATGCACCCAGCTAATGTCAGAACCAAAATCCACAAAATCAGAAGAGAAGTTGAACGAATTTCTATTATAGCGGTTCATGAATAACCCTAGCTTACGAGGCCAGTGGATCATTTAATTCAGCCTTCAAATTCATTAAACAATGTTCAAATATTGGAAGAAGAGGAAGAACATGATCAACCACATCCTGCAATGCTGGGGACTTTTCACATCTGTATCCCCCTCCACAATGGAAGTAAGTTTTCTCCTGATCAGGGAAGAATCCATAAAGAATGCATACAGCTGAACTATCCGGGGATTCCCTTCATGTTACTTTTTTCCAAATTGTTCCAAGGAATTATTCATATAGAAGAACAGAGTCTCGTGAAAGAAAAAAAGTTAGATGATCAAGAATAAATGACGGTAGAATGCCATCAATTCATTATGCATCAGCGAATGTTGTCAATACAATTGTCTAAGATCCTCCAGAAAATAATTGATATTCAGGGGAATGAGAAGATGATTTTCTTGTCCACAAGGCATTACACACTGAGGAAAATGATGAAGGTGTGTGTACTTGAAATAAGAGGGCTACCCCGAATATAGGTAAGAATTAAAATAACCAACTTCCCCCTTTCCGAAAAGCATCTAATAAGGGTAATGGAAAAATTAAAGATTGCATCTCTATTTTCCACTGGAGAAGGTCAATCTGTAGCACTTGAAGAGAGATTTTCACAACAAGAAGAGGAAATGATGGATTTGAAAAAGTGTAACACCTCAGGTAAATAATGAATATGAAATTTTTATATTTATCCCAATCTGTGAATAAAAAATTAATATTAATTTAAAGGTAACACTATGCTCGATGGCTTACCCATTAAGCAACAACAAGTTTCTTTAAAATCTTACGTTGCACTCCAATAATAAAATAATTTTACGTTATCACCTAGTCATTGTAATGACGGTAACTAACTACAAAATAATTATATATCATTGTCAAATATTTTTACTTTTTACAATAAATGTTAGAGGATTAAAAATGCGAATGAATCCAATTTTATGCATAAACATTCTAATATTCTTCAAAAGGTCGATTAACCACCTTTTGATGGAGAACCTATTTTAAATCCACCTTTTGTCAATTTTATGTGTTATATTTGAAAAAATAAAATTATTCTCTAGGATCGAGACATCAGAATTTACTTTGTGTAAATTTTTGGTATTTTTCCTATAATGTTCATTTTTTTACTGAATAGTGAAAAATGTTGTATTTTAATTCAAAACTTCTTTTTAATATAATTTATTTATATGATTATATGATCTTTTGAATTTGTTTTAAAGTGAAATTAGAATATATTTTTACCATTTAATCCAATAGTGGTCATTGGTATTAATTTCTCTTTGAAATTGGACTTAAACTAGTGTCAATCTTTTAATAAATATTATTTCTTAAAAACACGCTATTTGTTTTGACAGCGGGATTTAATTATTAAATTAATTAATGAAACTTATATGATTTTAATTTTGTAAAATAAAAATAATTTTTGAATTCGGAATATCAAATATATCTTAGGGTGAATTTTTGGTATTTTTCCAGAAAACTTCAATTTTTGATGAATAGTGAAACCACTAAGTGGTACTTAAAAAACTGATTTTTTGTTTAAATGAAAATTTACCACCTCTGTGTTTCGAATTTTAAAACTCCGACATACATGGTTGTCATTAAGAAGTAAAATGTGGTTCAATGGGATTAAAATAATTTTTTTTGGTGAATAGTAACATTTATGTTTTAATCGCGATTAGAGGTAATTAGTGTAGTTTAAGGTAAAAATAATGTTTTAATAACATGAAATGACCTTGTAAAGACCCGTAAAATTCAAGGGAAATTTTTTCTTAATTTTCTTTGGAATTTTAAAAGAGCGCGGTTTCCTTGAGGGGGGGCAGGAGGCCCCCCGGTTTTTTCAAGCCGGCCCCCACGTGGGGGGCCATTTTTTTTAAAAGGGCGCGGCATAATGCCGCGCCGCCTCTTCAATCAAGCGGGGGCTTGATCCCCCCCGCGTGCTGCCTCCGTGCGGCGTCAGGCCGCCGCGCCGCCGGCCGGCCGGCCGGCCGGGCCGACCCAAGGGGGGTTGGGCCGGGTCGGCCCGGACCCCGACCCCCCGTTTCGAATCAGTTTCGGTCTTTTGGCCATAACTTGAGCCACGGACCTCCGATTGATGAACCGTATACGGCAACGCGATCCTTGGATAGAGACGGTCGTTTTGATATATCGCACTCAAGGTCTCGGATTACTTTGAGTTCGTCCGGGTTGGTTCGTTCACGAAACCAACCGGGCCTTCGGAGCGGAAACGCTCATATCTTGTGCTACGGACGTCCGATTAACATGTCGTCAGCTGTGTTGTGTTTATCTTAGTGAGACGGATCTTTTGGCATACTCCGCCCGAGGTTTGGACGCAGGTGGAGTACGGTGGGGTTGGTTTTTCCTTAAAAACCAACCGGCCCCCGGGGACGAAAATGCCAATAACTCTCAGACCGGGCGTCCGATCGACGCGCCGTCTGTTGCATTGAGTTCCTGTTGACGATACGGAACTTTTGGATACATCAACTCTGGACTTGTGACAGTTGATGTATCAGCCTTTCAGCTCGTGGAGCGGACCCTCCGAACGAGCTTGCTGTGTGCGGGAACCCTAGTGCTGGCTGCGACTATTATTGTGACTACTACTACTACTACTACTGCTACTGTGACTGCGACGATGACAGTACAGAGATCCTGTGTGGATTAGACGACGACGACTACAACACTTAGCGATCCTACGTGGATCAGTGCTACAGGTCCTGTGTGGGCCCGATCCTGTGTGGGTCCGATCCTGTGTGGGTCTTTGCGCTCAGCGGTCCTGTG
Organism: Viscum album; assembly: GCA_963277665.1. NCBI lineage: Eukaryota > Viridiplantae > Streptophyta > Magnoliopsida > Santalales > Viscaceae > Viscum > Viscum album. The sequence continues at coordinate 5,637,049 of OY728136.1, forward strand.
TGAACCAGTGCCTACAGGTCCTACGTGGGCCCGATCCTGTGTGGGTCTTTTGCGGGGGTTAGTTACCTATCAATCCTTCGTGGGTCCGACGACTTAGATGGATCAGAGATCATCTTTATCATCTTTCGAAGAAGTATACCTGTGTGAGCTGAATCCTGTTGCTTTCCTGTGTGGATTGTGTTGTGCAATCCTGTGTGGATTACGTTTTGCTTTCCTGTGTGGAATACGTTTACTTTCCTGTGTGGACTGAGTTGTACTTGGACTCGGAGGTTGGAGCGTATTTGAAATTGATGACTTAGGTATATGTATGGGCATATACCTAAGCAGTGTTGGTTATTACTTTGTGATTGTTCCTTTCTTCATGGTTTATCCTTTGTGGATTTGAGAGACCTTCAGGGGTCTCAGGGTCCCTACTGAGTAGCTTATACTCACCCCTGCATGGGCTTTTCCCGCACTACGTTGTGTTGGTTGCAGACGACGGACATCGTTGACCTTAGCTAAGGCTTGTAGTGCAGGACGGTACCTGGAGGTGGACCACTGGGCGGGATGTGCTCGGAGCGGACGGCGGGACCCGTGGAGCAGTGGAGCTATCTGTACCCACCCTTCAGGTGGGATTTCAGTGGACAGCTCGGTGTAGCGTCTTTTACTTTTCAGTTGCTGTTTTCCCTTTCGAGTTGTACTTTACTTTCAGTTTGGGTTTGTATACTGGCCCATTTACTTTTCCTCACTTTCAGTTGTACTCTGCTTTTTCTTAGTATTTACTTTCCGCTTGCTTACTCTATGGTGTTTGTTTACTTTACAAAGGCAATGCCTTCCCTTTTTACCGGGATTTACGCCTTGGTGCTAGTTGCCAGCCCCTGGCCTATGGAAGGCGGGCTTGGGGTAGTCACGGCACGGACCCCGAGGGCGGGTCGTGACAAATTGGTATCAAAGGAGTTCGGTTCTACCGCGAACTCTGATCTTTTCTATGTGAAGCAATAAGTTTAGCGTATTGAGTGTGGTTATCAGTCCAGGGAGTCTAGTGTTGGTGCGGCGGCCGACGTATCCGTACACCAGGACCCTGACTTCTGATTTCCGTCTTAATGCACGAAAACATTGATTGTGTGTGTGTTTCAAAGTTTTCTTTGTGATTACTTATATCAGCTCACCAGGTATACTGTTCTGACCGTGGCGCACCTGTTTTCTTTTCATGATGGCCCCACGACGGCAGCCAGCTAGGGTTCCGAGAGTCGAGCGTGACAACAGCCCACCGAGTGACAAGGCCTCGGTGCAGGGCCCTTTGTCAGCAGTGGCACCGGCGGTAGCTCTACCCACCGAGCCCCCGATGCTTCCAGCAGCAGCCGCTGACGATGCACGTCGCCTCAGCGCACTGCATGAGTTTCAGCGCCAGTGACCGCCCAGGTTTCGCGGGGAGACGGATCCCCAGGCAGCAGAGGACTGGCTGGAGGCAGTGGTACGAGTGTTTAGGCTAGTGAGGACACCACCAGACTTCATGGTGATCCTCGCTGCGAGCCTAATACACACGGCAGCAGGACGATGGTGGAGCTTGATGCTCCAGGTGCACGATGAGGCATCTCTACTTTGAACGGACTTTGAGAGCCTCTTCCGCTCGGAGTTCGTCCCAGCCACCCTTCGTGCGGTGCGTATCCAGGATCTTCTTCAGCTGCGGCAGGGTAGCATGACGGTCGCTCAGTACTCGACGAGATTTACCGATCTCTCGCGCTACTCGACTGACATGGTACGGGACCCATACTTCCGGGCCCGGACCTTCGAGCAGGGTTTGAGACACGAGATCAGGGCATCGCTGATCTACCTCAGCATACCGACTCAGACAGGAGTACTGGAGCGGACCCTTCTGATCGAGAGCTTCCTTGCTGAGTCTACACCAGCGCACCGACCCACCGCAGGGCGGCACGTGGCAGAGTCATCTGCAGCAGGCAGTCGACGGATGACTCAGGGGTCCAGACAGACCAGACCTTCGGGAAGACGACCTCAGGACACTGGCTCAGCAGTGCGGGGCACACAGCGAGGAGCCAGTCTTTCGAGAGGCAGACAATGCTACTCGTGCGGTGGGCAGGGCCACATGGCTTGTGACTGCCCGACCCGCCGTGCCGAGGAGCAGCAGACGGTTGAGGGACCACCGAGGAAGAGGCAGAGGGTTGACCGTGGCGGTCCGCAGGGAGGAGTCGGATGAGGAAGAGGAGTTGGACGAGCAGCCGGTGGTGGGCGACGCTTTGAGGCTCTGCCACCACCACCACCAGGAGGTCCACCCCGACCACAGGGAGCTGGCGGGCAGAGACAGGCACAGCTCCAGGCAGCAGAGGCCTACGACCACGGCGCACACGAGATGATTCGAGGTACTATCTGTGTCTATTCCACCTTTGCTTCAGTTCTTATAGACACATGAGCGAGTCACTCTTTCATAGCCACTGCCCTTGTTCGGAGCTCGGAGATTCCGACAGAGCCGTTGGCTCGATCCTTACGGCTAGAGACTCCTATGGGAGAAGACTCGATGATTACGCACTGGTTCCGGCAGTGTGAGCTTACTCTAGGAGGAGAGAGCTTCGGCTGGGATCTTCTTGTAGCAGCGTCGAGGCCTTACGACGTCATCTTGGGAAAGGATTGGCTATCTACGGTCCATGCACAGATTGACTGTTTTAGGCGCAAGGTGCGTTGTGTACGCACAGACGGGAGCAGGTTCACCTTCACCGGCGAGAAGGGAGCCTTAACAGCACAGGACGGACTTCCGCGGAGGAGAGGACAGCCCATTACTTATCAGTTAGCTAGCCTCATCCTTGGAGCAGTTGACGTACGGAGTCCTGGTTTTCCTGCAGTGGTGGATCAGTTTGCGGACGTTTTTTCCGACGACGTTCCAGGGCTACCTCCTCGTAGAGAGGTAGACTTTTATATTGACTTGTACACCGGGACATCCCCGATATCCACTCCAGCATATCGGATGGCCCCCGCCGAGCTTCGAGAGCTACGGGTACAATTGGAGGACTTGCAGGGCAAGGGGTTCATCCGACCCAGTGTTTCACCCTGGGCTTCCCCGATATTGTTCGCCAAGAAGGCGGACGGGAGCTTGCGACTTTGTGTTGACTATCGTCGCCTGAACCAGGTGACAGTGAGGAACAAGTATCCGCTACCGAGGATTGATGACCACTTTGATCAGCTCAAGGGAGCACGGTGGTTCTCGAAGACAGACCTCAGGTCAGGCTATCATCAGCTCAGAGTCAGAGACGAGGATGTGCAGAAGACGGCTTTCAGATGTCGGTATGGCCACTATGAGTTCATGGTTATTCCATTCGGTGTAACCAATGCTCCAGCAGTGTTCATGGCTCTCATGAACATAATCTTTCAGCCATACCTCGATCGGTTTGTCATGGTCTTCATCGACGACATTCTGATTTACTCTACGACAGAGGAGGATCACGCCTATCACTTGCGAGTTATTCTAGACACACTCCGAGAGCACCAGCTTTATGGTAAGCTCTCGAAGTGCCAGTTATGGATACGTGAGGTCCACTTCTTGGGACACGTTATCTCTGAGGTGGGAGTTGCAGTGGATCCCGCGAAGATTGAGGCTGTGTTAACATGGGAGCCACCCAGGAGCGTGACTGAGGTTCAGAGTTTCTTGGGACTAGCTGGATACTATCGGAGATTCGTGCCAGACTTCTCTAGAGTTGCGGCAACACACACAGCTTTGACGAAGAAGGGGAAACCCTTCTTGTGGTCAGCTAGATGTCAGCAGAGCTTCCAGGAGCTGAGACAGAGATTGAATAGCGCACCTATCTTGAGGTTGCCCAAGGAGGGAGTAGGGTACGTAGTCTACTGCGATGCATCAGGGACCGGACTCGGATGTGTTCTGATGCAGGAGCGGGCAGTGATCGCCTATGGATCACGTCAGTTGAGGCCGCCTGAGCAGAGTTACTCTACCCATAACCTGGAGTTAGCAGCAGTGGTCTTCGCTCTGAAGACATGGCGACACTATCTGATGGGCGAGCGCTTTACAGTCTTTTCCGATCATCAGAGTCTCAGGTATATCTTCTCGCAGAAGGACCTAAACCTGAGACAGAGGCGATGGCTCGAGTTCCTCCAGGACAATGACTTTGAGATTGTCTATACTCCTGGGAAGGGGAACGTAGTAGCCGATGCCCTCAGCAGGAGGACGGGCATTCAGCTACTTGAGGAGGCGACAGAGCAGCTAGCCTCTTTGCAGATATCCTTCGTGGATAGAGATGGAGCAGCCTTCCTCCTGTCTCTCACAGTCACCCCTCCACTACTGCAGCGGGTCAGGGAGGCACAACGTGGGGACGCTGACTGTGAGACACGGCGTGCACAGATATCCTTGGGACAGGCACCTGATGGTTTCTCCCTTGGAGTAGAGCATGACATCCTTTTCAGAGGACGTACCATGGTACCAGTCGCTTTGCGAGAGGAAGTGCTGAGAGAGTTTCACACTTCTCCTTTGGCGGTACATCCTGGAGTGGCGAAGATGTACCAGGACCTCAGACGACAGCACTGGTGGCCGGGCATGAAGAAGGTTGTAGCAGAGTTCGTTTCTCGATACCTCACCTGCCAGCAGGTGAAGGCAGAGCATCAGGTACCAGCAGTCTTGGTACAGCCCTTGGAGGATCCGGAGTGGAAGTGAGACGGCATATCTATGGACTTTGTGACTGGACTTCCACGCACTTCCAGAGGTCACGACTCCATTTGGGTGATTGTTGACAGACTCACCAAGTCGGCACACTTCTTACCCATCAGAGAGCAGGGCTCAGTGGAGAGCTTGGGACGTCTCTACGTTCAGGAGATTGTGCGGCTCCACAGCGTGCCATCATCTATCGTATCCGATCAAGATGCCCGCTTTACTTCCCGGCTTTGGAAGGGGTTACAGGAGGCGTTCGGGACGCAGCTACGTCTGAGCACAGCCTTTCACCCTCAGACGGATGGTCAGACGGAGAGGACCATTCAGACTCTCGAGGACATGCTCCACGCATGTGTTCTCGACTTTGGTCGTAGCTGGGAGGACCACCTACCCTTGGTGGAGTTTGCGTACAACAACAGCTACCACTCCACCATCGGGATGGCACCGTACGAGGCGTTGTACGGCCGACCTTGTAGATCTCCTTTGTGCTGGACAGACCCTGGGGAGTCAGCACTTGTGGGACCGGAGATGGTCCAGGCCACGACAGAGAAGGTCCAGGTCATCCAGGAGCGGATGAGGACAGCTCAGAGCCGGCAGAAGTCATATGCTGACAGGAGGCGGAGGCCACTGGAATTCGAGGATGGCGACCACGTCTTCTTGCGGGTCTCACCTCGACGTGGTATTCGGAGATTTGGCCGAGGCGGCAAGTTATCTCCGCACTTCATCGGACCCTTCCAGGTCCTCAGCAGGGTTGGCGAGGTGGCTTATCGCCTGGCTCTGCCACCTCAGTTACACCGGGTGCACGACATCTTCCACGTATCCCAGCTGAGGAGATACGTGCACGACCCGACGCACATCATTGACCATGGGGAGCTTGACGTTGACGATGGGGCGAATTTCACGGAGGTTCCGGTGGAGACAGAGGATCGACAGGAGCGGGTCCTGCGTGGGCGATCGATTCCTCTTGTGCGCATCAGATGGCAGCACGGAAATCTCCAGGAGAGCACATGGGAGCAGGAGGCTCAGATGCGTGCTCAGTACCCTCTTTTGTTTCCCTAGTTTTTGATGTATCTTTACGGGGACGTAAAGCCCTGAGGTGGGACTAATGTAAAGACACGTAAAATTCAAGGGAAATTTTTTCTTAATTTTCTGTGGAATTTTACAAGAGCACGGTTTCCTTGAGGGGGGCAGGAGGCCCCCCGGTTTCTTCAAGCCGGCCCCCACGTGGGGGGGCCGTTTTTTTTAAAGGGCGCGGCAAAATGCCGCGCCGCCTCTTCAATCAAGCGGGGGCTTGATCCCCCCCGCGTGCTGCCTCCGTGCGGCGCCAGGCCGCCGCGCCGCCGGCGGCCGGCCGGGTCGGACCCGGGTCGGGTCGGACCGGTTCAGGTCGACCCGGTTCGGTCCGACCCAGGGGGGGTCGGGCCGGGTCGGCCCGGACCCGGACCCCCCGTTTCTAATCAGTTTCGGTCCTTTGGCCATAACTTGATCCACGGACCTCCGATTGACGAACCGTCTGCGGCAACGCGATCCTTGGATCGAGACGGTCATTTCGATATGTCGCACTCAAGGTTTCGGATTACTTTGAGTTCGAACGGGTTGGTTCGTTCACAAAACCAACCGGGCCTTCGGAGCGGAAACGCTCATATCTTGAGCTACGGACGTCCGATTGACGTGCCGTCAGCTGTGTTGTGTTCCTCTTAGTGAGACGGATCTTTTGGCATACTCCGCCCAAGGTTTGGACGCAGGTGGAGTACGGTCCGGCTGGTTTTGCCTTAAAAACCAACCGGGCCCCGGGGACGAAAATGCCAATAACTCTCAGACCGGGCGTCCGATCGACACGCCGTCTGTTGCGTTGAGTTCCTTTTGACGATACGGAACTTTTGGATACATCAACTCTGGACTTGTGACATTTGATGTATCAGCCTCTCAGCTCGTGGAGCGGACCCTCCGAACGAGCTTGCTGTGTGCGGGAACCCTAGTGCTGGCTGCGACTGTTACTGTGACTACTACTGCTACTACTGCTACTGTGACTGCGACGACGACAGTACAGAGATCCTGTGTGGATTCGACGACGACGACTACAACACTCAGCGATCCTATGTGGATCAGTGCTACAGGTCCTGTGTGGCCCCGATCCTGTGTGGGTCCGATCCTGTGTGGGTCTTTGCGCTCAGCGGTCCTGTGTGAACCAGCGCCTACAGGTCCTACATGGGCCCGATCCTGTGTGGGTCTTTTGCGGGGGTTAGTTACCTATCGATCTTTCGTGGGTCCGACGACTTAGATGGATCAGAGATCATCTTTATCGTCATTCAAAGAAGTATACCTGTGTGAGCTGAATCCTGTTGCTTTCCTGTGTGGATTGTGTTGTGCAATCCTGTGTGGATTACGTTTTGCTTTCCTGTGTGGAATACGTTTACTTTCCTGTGTGGACTGAGTTGTACTTGGACTCAGAGGTTGGAGCGTATTTGAAATTGATGACTTAGGTATATGTATGGGAATATACCTAAGTAGTGTCGGTTATTACTTCGTGATTGTCCCTTTCTTCGTGGTTTATCCTTTGTGGATTTGAGAGACCTTCAGGGGTCTCGGGTCCCTACTGAGTAGCTTATACTCACCCCTGCACGGGCTTTGCCCGCACTACGTTGTGTTGGTTGCAGGCGACGGACATCGTTGACCTTAGCTGAGGCTTGCAGAGCAGGACGGTACCTGGAGGTGGACCACTGGGCGGGACGTGCTCGGAGCGGACGGCGGGACCCGTGGAGCAGTGGAGCTATCTGTACCCACCCTTCAGGTGGGATTTCCAGTGGATAGCTCGGTGTAGCGGCTTTTACTTTTCAGTTGCTGTTTTCCCTTTCGAGTTGTACTTTACTTTCAGTTTGGGTTTGTATACTGGCCCATTTACTTTTCCGCACTTTCAGTTGTACTCTGCTTTTTCTTAGTATTTACTTTCCGCTTGCTTACTATGTGGTGTTTGTTTACTTTACAAAGGCAATGCCTTCCCTTTTTACCGGGATTTACGCCTTGGTGCTAGTCGCCAGCCCCTGGCCTATGGAAGGCGGGCTTGGGGTAGTCACGGCACGGACCCCGAGGGCGGGTCGTGAAAGACCTAGACACATGTCCTACCCTCATAGGATGAGTCATTTCCGACCATGAAAATCCATGGGTCATCTTGGGGACCCCATGGAGCCACTTTTCTTGGAAAATGACATAAATACCTTTTTATTTAATGTTAAAATTAAAATTCCACAAACATGTGCTGTTTTAATAAAACAATTTTTAGATGGGGTTATACAGGTAATATATTTTACTATAAATATTAATTATAAAGATAAAAAGATTTCCTACATCATGATATTTTGTTTATAATTTTAAGACATTAAATAAATTAATTTATTTATAACACCGTGATGATGCAGTGATTACCTCATAAATGAAGGATTTAAATAAAATGAGTAGATAGGTTGAAATATAAGTCTTACACTTGACACAAACCTATTGGATGGATGGATTCCAAAACCTTATCACCTTATACTCTTAATATATCCTTTTTGTACCTTTTAAATCCGAAAATAATTTTATAATTAAGTAATATTTTATAACTTTCCAAGAGTTCCCCTCCTCTCCTCTTATAAAAGGCCCCCACCTCTACCACCTTACACACACAACTCAAGCATTTTTCTCGGCCAAACCCTGCCCATATCATCTCTCCACAGTCCTCTATTCATCATTGAAGCCTCACTTTGGGCAGAACCCTTTCCAAGGAAGCCTTTGAGCTCAAATCAAAGATAGTTACCTGATTTAAAGGCAATGTCTTCCCTTGTGTTCTTTTGTTTTATTTTTCTTCTCTAAAACCCTAAACTCTTTTTATTACCTTTCTCTTTTAAAAAAAGTATGATAAATATACTAGGATGTTGATATAAGAAGGATTCAAGCTACACTTTCACACACCTCCGTCTAATGGTTAAAGAACATACTGTTTCTGTGGATGGTGAATTACTGCCTCACGAAACGATGATTGTTCAATATTATTTTAACACCTTAAAAGGTGGAAATTAAGATGTAAATAAATTTATATATGATATATAATATGTTTATGTTTTCCTAAAGATTATGTATTTTTCATTTATGGCATACCTTTATGGTTTTCATTATGGGTAAACGTGATATCTTCATTTTAGGAAGTAAAGACTACCGCCCCCTCAAAGTGATTTGATTCATTAATTCCATATGTGGGACGTATAAAGGATGGAATTAATGGTATTACATATGATATCCTACTGTAATTATAATATACCTTTATATCATTTTTATTTAATTCCATTGAATAAAAAAAAATGAACGTAGCATTCATGCGTACGTACGGCTTACCATCTCCATGAACAGTACATTTCATTTCTAATCCTCAAATGTTATGTACTATTATAATTACTTATATAAAATGGATATATATGTAATATATTACTTCTAAATGATGGATATAATTCTGTAATTATAATATATTTCTCTCTTTTGACTTTAATTCCATTAATATGTCAAAAAATGAATGTAGTGTTCATGCGTACGTACGGCCTACCGTCTCCATGAACGGTGCTTTTACTTTTTTTCTCTCCAAATGCTATGGAATAGTAAAAAATGAATCTATAATGGATATTTATGATATTTAAAACATTAATACTATTCTGGAGATTATGTACCTATAACTACATGGTAAATTCTCTTCAAACAAGGTCATTTTTGACTCATGTACCAAACATCGACAAAAAGGTCTGATATGAACTCACATTATTAACAAATTATTATAACATTATAATATGTGATATGAAATAAATAATAATCTTTAAAATAGTTCCTTAAGAAATTATAAATTTACCAAAGTTTATTATTCAGAAATATAAAGAAACAAACAAGACAAGTCAGACTTGAGGTAAAGGATCTTACCCCTCTCTTTCTTTTTAAGTACACTCTTTTATGTCGTTCCTTTTAAGATCATATTTCTTCTGATTGGGATGTTCTTTTATATTAATATTATTTTATTGTTTATGTTCATATGATGAGAGACCCTATTTTCTCTCATCAATCCATTTTTGAATTTTTGATTGGCAACGTTAGGCTGCCGAATTTTCTTAAGGGATCATACCCCTCTCTTTCTTTTTAAGCACTCTCTTTTATGACTTTTCCTTTAATATCATCTTTATTGTGTTAGGTGATGTTATTTAATATTCCTCTTACTGTACTTTTTATGTTCATATTACGAGAGACCCTATTTGATCTCATAAATCCATTTTTGGATGTTTTAAGTGGCGTCGTTAGGCTGCCGAGTTTTCGTAAGGGATTTTTCATCACACTTTTATTCCCATTATATTTATGATACATTTGCCACCATTTTCTTTTAGTGGTGTATGTAATGCCCATTATTCTAATATTTGTGTAATATAATTTCGTTTATGAGTATTTACATCAACGTTTTATAGTCCTTCTTTCATTGGGTGTACGTTTCGAATGTTCCCCAATTCGGTAAGGGAGCCTTTCACCCTCCTCTTTTTAAAAGACTTATTTTGTTATGTCTTTTAATTCACATACTATTATATTGGGATATTTTCTTATTTATCTTTATTAATATAAATTTTATGTCCAAGTGATGAGATACCCTTTTTTTCTCTCATCAACTCTTTTTCTGAATTTTTAAGTGACGTCGTTAGGCTGTCAAATTTTTGCAATGGATCTTCTTGATCCAATTTTGATTATTTGGGATAAACTTGTACTCCTTGAATATTTCTTTATATGAATATATGTGAAATTACTCTGATTTTTTTACACTTATTATCCACTTATATTTGGTGTATTCATTTGTCACACATAATTATGTAATTGATTTATCCTTAATCCAAGGATACCGTCTTTGTAAGGGACTTCCTCTCAATCTCCTTTCATTGAGGAATATTTTGTTTTATACACTAATTTTTTTTATACGGTGTATAAAACCCTTTGACTTTTAATTTTATTCAAAAGGAATCTTTCTATACGAAGCGTTTTACTAAACAAAAAAAGGAATGTTTCTTTTAACGTACGTGGTGACAACGACCTTTTTCCGTCGTCGCGAGTATTATTTGGTCTTTGGGTTCCTCAACAAGCCGTGATGTTTTTTAAAATGAAATAAATACCATATACTCTTTTATGTATTTTGGTATTGAAAATAGTTTTTATAATGGATTTGTAATGTCAATATATTTAAGTGTTATATTGTGATCAAAGTGTGGAAATGTTTTCTTTCCATTATATTTGTTGTATGTCTTATGATTTTATAATGGTAATTGGACCTTTGACGGGTGGTTACGTGATAAACCATAAGACGGGTGGTGTCATGAATACCAGGATGGGTGGTTACGTTATAACCTCCAATGCATTAGGTATGGAAGTCGGCCGTATGGCTATTCTATTTAGGGATATGTGTGGAAGTCGACCATATGGTTATTCCATTTAAGTATGTTTATGTTTCAAGTTACCTTTATATGTTATGTGATCTTTATTTGGGGTTTAAGGTAATCTTTTGGTTACAAAATGGTATGTAATGATCATTTATTCAGTAAAGAGTTTTTACTACTTCATAAAGGTGAAAATTATTACTTTGATAAAGTATACATGGGTTACTTGATGTTTTGATAAACTAACAGTTTTCATTCTTTGTGTCTCCCTTACTGAGCTCCTTATGCTCACCAAAAGCTTTTTTTTGAAATATTTTTCAGAAGACATAATGTGGTATAGGTTCAAGGAAGGGATCACGGAAAAGTCATGCTTTCTTAAGCATGGAACTAGTAATGACTTTTTTTTAGAGTTCATGTTTTGAAAAAAGGAAACATTGTAGAAGTGTCTACTGTGTAATCTTTTGAGATGTAATAGTTATGATCTAATTCTCTAAAACTCTAAACCTGAAATGATCCTCAACGTGAATTATTCATTTAATTCAATATTGAATAATGTTTAAGGCCAAGGCCTTATAGTTGGTAACAAAGGTCGGTTTAGATAACTTTAGAGGTTAGGGTATTCTCTAAGCATAAGGGACATTACCATAATGGTTAGGATTTTAGAAAGAGTCCTAGTTTTAGATAAAGTAAATGAGTAAGTATATCTTAGTGTTTATCTTCCTCATTAGTACATGATGGTTTTGTTGATATACTCACACTGACCTTTTTGGTTTTAGTAAATGGATGGATTTAGCAGGCACCAAAGTGAGAATGGGTTTGAAGGAAACTGTGGTGGTTCTCTGATTAAGAGACTGGATGAAATGGGGGATTCAATGAGGAATCTTGTGGTTGTTCTAAACCAACAATCAAAGAGTCATGATCAACCAGTTGAACCTTGGTGAGTTATCTAATGCATCATGTACGAGATTACCAACATGATGTGGAAGTTCAGGTAATAATTATAAAGGTAACCATTAGGGTTTATATGATCCTTACTTTTGAGGTAATTATGGGTTATTATATATTTTGATGGAAAATGAAAGGCATGAGAAAAACTTGAGGTTAAAATATGTTATGATTAATTTTGAACATTTTATCTCGTTTTGGGGGAATGTTTTAAGAATTCTATAGTTTTGGAAAAAGGACAACACGTAGACCATGTGACAAGCCATCACGTCGGACAAAGCTATGGGAATCGAACCCACAACCAAAGTGCGACTGGTATTTATCGCCTACCACTAGACTACGTGACGTACCTGCTTAGTTTAACTAATTATTTTTAGTTAGATGATTTTAGGAATCAAGAGTAAGATTATTTTGTGTTATCTATGGAAATTATTAACCTTTCATCGAGGATATGTGATTAGGATAATTACTTTTCAATATAAGAATTTAAGAGCAACTGATGTTATTTGGAGATAAAAGTTAATTTGTACCTTGGAAGACTATGTGATTAAATCCTTCAAACATTTGAATTTCAATATTAGTTTGGTTTACTTTGAATATTTTTATGGACAATTGTTTATTGAATGGTCTTTGTTGATCTTTGGGTATTGTTTGACATATTTTGGAGATTAAGAATAGATTTTTTTATAAAGGATTATCCTTTTTGGGTATTATCTGATCTCATACTAACCTTTTTGGTTTTAGTTTTGGTTATGGTATAAAGACTTGGGAATTATATAGTTATCTTTTGTTGATTAGGTGGTGCTCTAGATGATGATTATATCTCTCTTAATGTGAACAAGTCATCCTAAATACTCGTCTTTTGGAGAAAATATGAGTTCGTGTATGAAATCAAGTAAAAGTTGAAAGTCAAAATGACAAGTAATTATGTTTCCTTATGTTTTAGTTAAGCTCAAAAATAAATTCCTCAATGAAAAGTAACAAAAAACAAAAATTTTGTCTGTTAAATTTTCCTACTGGGGAATCAAATACCGTTTAACCCATCACAAGTTTGTGATTTTCTTATGGTTAACTTTATCCTAGACATGTTTTCTATCACTCTCCCTCATAACATGACCCTTTTCTTTTTCTTCCATATCCATGTTTTCCTACATGGAATCCTAGTACGGGTTAAATCGGGTGACCTCTGTACTTCTCTTTATTTCTTTTAATGCGATTGTTTTACCAACTCTTGTTCCGATGTGGGACTTTCAATGATGTTTCCGAGCCCAATTTTAAAATTGCGAGGACGCAATTCCCAAAAGGGAGGAAGGATGTAACACCCCAGGTAAATAAAGAATATGAAATTTTTATATTTATCCCTATTTTGAATAAAATGTTAATATTAATTTAAAGGGAACTCTATGCTCGATGGCTTACCAACTACACAACAAGAGGTTCCTTTGAAATCTTACGTTGCACTCCAATAATAAAATAATTTTATGTTAACACCTATCTGTTGTAATGATGGGAACTAACTACAATATGATTATATATGTTTTTAAAATATTTTTACTTTTTACAGTAAATGTTAGAGGATTAAAAAGGATAATGAATCCAATTTTAAGCGTAAACATTCTAATATTCTTTAAAAGGTCAATTAACCGCCTTTTTATGGAGAACCTCTCTTAAATCCACTTTTTTAAAATTTTATGTGATATATTTTACAAAATAAAATTCTTCGTTAGGATCGGGACATCAAAATTTACTTTTTGTAAATATTTGGTATTTTTCCGATAAAGTTCATTTTTTAATGAATAGTGAAAAATGTGGTATTTTAATTCAAAACCCCTTATTAATATAATTTATTTATATGATTATATTATATTTTGAGTTGGTTTTAAAGTGAAATTAGAATATATTTTTACCATTTAATCCTGTAGTGGTCATTGGGATTAATTTTTCAATGAAATTGGACTTAAACTAGTGTCAATCTTTTAATAGATATTATTTCTTAAAAACACGCTATTTGTTTTGACAGTGGGATTTAATTAATAAATTAATTAATGTATCTTATATGATTTGAATTTTTTAAAATAGAAATCATTTTTTAATTCAGAATATCAGATATAGCTTAGGGTGAATTTTTGGTTTTTTTCTGGAAAACTTCAATTTTTGATGGATAGTGAAACCACTAAGTGGTACTTAAAAAACTGATTTTTCGTTTAAACGAAAATTTACCACCTCTGTGTTTTGAATTTCAAAAATCCGACATACATGGTTGTCATTAAGAAGTAAAATGTGGTTCAATGGGATTAAAATAATATTTTTAGTGAATAGTAACCATTATGTTTTAATTGCGATTAGATGTAATTAGTGTAGTTTAAGGTAAAAATAATGTTTTAATAATATGAAATGACCTAGACACATGTCCTACCCTTATTGGATGAGTCATGACCGACCAAGACAATACATGGGTCAACTTGGGGACCCCATGGGGCCACTTTGCTTGGAAAATGACATTAATACCTTTTTATTTAAAGTTAAAATTAAAATGCCACAAACATGTGTTGTTTTAATAAAACAATTTTTAGATGGAGTTATAAAAGTCATACTTTTTACTATAAATATTCATTAGAAATATAAAAATATTTCCTACATCATTATATTTTTTTTTATAATTTTTAGACATTAAATAAATTTATTTATTTATAACACCGTGATGATGTAGGGATTACCTCATAAATGAACGATTTAAATAAAATGAGAAGATATGGTTAAATATAAGTCTTACACTTGTCAAAATACTATTGAATGGGTGGATTTCGAAACCTTATCACCTTAGCCTGGAAATATATCCCTTTGGGAACTTTTAAATCAAAAATTCATTTTATAATAAAGTAATATTTTATAACTTTCCAAGAGTTCCCCTCCCCTCCTCTTATAAAAGGCCCCCACCTCTACCAGCTTACACACACATCTCAAGCCTTTGGATCGTCCAAACCCTGCCCATTTCATCTCTCCACATCCCTATCTTCATCATTGAAGCCTCACTTTGGGAAGAATCCTTTCCAAGGAAGCCTTTGAGCTCAAATCAAAGAGAGTTACCTGATTTAAAGGTAATGTCTTCCCTTCTGTTCTTTTGTTTTATTTTTCATCTCCAAACCCATAAACACTTTTTATTACCATTTTTTGTGACAACAACAGTATATAAAATATTCTAGGATGTTTTTATAATAAGGATTCAAGCAACACTTTCACACACCTCTGTATAATAGTTAAAGAACATACTGTTTCTGTGGATGGCGAATTACTGCCTCACGAATCAATAATTGTTCAATATTATTTTAACACTTTCAAAGGTAGCCATTAAGATGTCACTATATTTATATATGATATATAATATGTTTATGTTTTCCTAAATATTCTGTATTTTTCATTTATGTAATACCATTATGGTTTCCATTATGGGTAAACGTGATATCTTCATTTTTGGAAGTGCGGACTACCGCCCCCTCAAAGTGATTTGATTCGTTAATTTCATATGTGGGAATTATAAAAGATGGAATTAATGGTATTAAATATGATATAATACTGGAATTATAATATACCTTTATATAATTATTATTTAATTCCATTGAATACAGAAAAAAATAAAAGTAGCGTTCATGCATACGTACGGCTTACCATCTCCTTGAATGGTACATTTCATTTCTAATCTTCAAATGTTATGTAATATTATAAGTAAATATATATAATGGATATATATTTCATATATTACATCTAAATAATTGATATAATTCTTTAATTATAATATATATCTATCTTTTAACTTTAATTCTGTTAATATGACAAAAAATGAAAGTAGCATTCATGCGTACGTACGACCTACTGTCTCCATGAACGGTGCTTTTAATTTTTTATCTCCAAATGTTATGGAATAGTAAAAAATGAATCTATACTGGATATATATGATATTTAAAACATTAATACTATTCTGGAGATTATGTTCCTATAACAACATGGAAAATTCATTTCAAACAAGTTCATTTTTGACTCATGTACCAAACATCGACAAAAATGCCTAATATGAACTCACATTATTAAACAATTATTATAAAATTATAATATGTGAAATGAACTGAATAATAATCTTTAAAATAGGTCCTTAAGCAATTATAAATTGACCAAATTTTATTATTTTGGAATATAATGAAACAAACAAGACATGTCAGACTTGAGGTATGGGATCCTACCCCTCTCTTTCTTTTTAAGTACACTCTTTTATGTCGTTCCTTTTAGGATAATCTTTCTTATGATTGGGATATTCTTTTATATTAATCGTACTGTACATTTTATGTTCATATGATGAGAGACCCTATTTTCTCTCATCAATCCATTTTGGATGTTTTGATTGGCGTCGTTAGGCTGCCGAATTTTCGTAAGGGATCCTACCCCTCTCTTTCTTTTTAAGCACTCTCTTTTATGTCTTCTTATTTTAGTACATCTTTCTTATGATAGGGGATGTTCTTTTATATTCTCCTTACTGTACTTTTTATGTTCATATTACGAGATACACTATTTGATCTCATAAACCCATTTTTGGAAGTTTTAAGTGGCGCCGTTAGGCTGCCGAGTTTTCGTAAGGGATTTTTCATCTCACTTTTATTCCCATGAGATTTGTGATACATTTGCCACCATTTCCTTTTAGTGGTGTATGTAAATCGCATTATTCTAATAATTTTTTAATATACTTTTTTTATGAGTATTTACATCAATGTTTTATAGTCCTTATTTCATGGGGTGTACGTTTCGAAAGTTACCCAAGTCGGTAAGGGGACCCTTCACCCTCCTCTTTTTAAAAGACTTCTTTTGTTATGTCTTTTAATTCACATACTATTATGTTGGGATATGTTATTATTTATCCTTATTGATGTAAATTTTATGTGCAAGTGATGAGATACCTTATTTATCTCTCATCAACTCTTTTTCTAAATTTTGAAGTGACGTCGTTAGGCTGTCGAATTTATGCAAGGTAACTTCTTAACCCAATTTTGATTCTTTGGGATAAACTTGTACTCCATGAATATTTCGTTCTATGAATATGTTTGAATGTAATCTGATTTTTTTACACTTAATATCCACTTATATTTGGTGTATCTGTTTGTCACACATAATTATGTAATTGATTTATCCTTAATCGAAGGATAACGTCTTTGTAAGAGACTTCGTCTCAATCTCCTTTCATTGAGGCATTTTTTTTATACACAACATTATTTTATACGGTGTATAAACCCCTTTGACTTTCAATTTTATTCAGAAGGAATATTTTTATACTAAGCGTTTTACTAAACAACAAAAAGGAATGTTCGTTTTAATGTACGTGGTGACAACGACCTTTTTCCGCTGCCGCGAGTATTATTTGGTCTTTGGCTTCCTCAACAAGCAGTGGTGTTTTTTAAAATGAAATAAATACCATATACTATTTTATGTATTTTGGTATTGAAAATAGTTTTTATAATGGATTTGTTATGTCAATATATTTAAGTGTTATATTGTGATCAAAGTGTGTAAATGTTTTCTTTCCATTATATTTGTTGTATGTCTTATGATTTTATAATTGTACATGGATATTTGATGGGTGGTTACGTGATAAACCATATGACGGGTGGTGTCGTGAATACCAGGATGAGTGGTTACATTATAACCTCCAACGCATTGGGCATGGAAGTCGGCCATATGGCTATTCCATTAAGTGATATGTGTGGAAGTCGAATGTATGGTTATTCCATTTAAGTATGTTTATGTCCCAAGTAACCTTTATATGTTATGTGATCTTTATATGGGTTTTATAGTAATCTTACATTTATAAAATGGAAAGTAATGATCTTTTATTCAGTAAAGAGTTTTTACTACTTCATAAATGTGAAAAGTTTTACTTTGATAAAGTATACATGGTTTACTTGTTTTTTTGATAAACTAAGAGTTTTCATTCTTTGTGTATCCCTTACTGAGCTTCTTATGCTCACCCCATGCATTTTTTGAAATGTTTTTCACAGGACATAATGTGGAATAGGGTCAAGGATGGGATCAAGGAAAAGTCATGCTTTCTTAATCATGGAACTAGAAATGAATTTTTTTAGAGTCCATGTTTTGAAAAAAAAGGAAACATTGTAGAAGTGTCTACTGTGTAATCTTTTGAGATGTAATAGTTATGATATAATTTTCTAAAGATCTAAACCTGAAAAGATCCTCAATGTGAATTATTCATTTAATTTAATATTAAGTAATGTTTAAGGTTGGGTCCATATAAAAAGACTCAATACAGAGTTGCTTCGAAACAACATTTATGCTATACATACTCCCCATAAAAGTCCACAACTTGCAAATCCTGTAGGAGCTCCCCAACAAAGGGGATTTGTAGTAACTATAGAGGAAGATTATGAATTCCCTACATTTGGTACACAATCATGACAAGATCATATACAACCTGATATACCTCTTCCCATGGGTTATCCATGGAAGATATCACCACCACCATCAGTGGTCTTACCAGTCGTTGCACCAGCTTCTACTCCAGTTTCTATACCTGCACAGAATCAAACTCTTATGGATATTCCCCAAATTCTTATGAAAATAGTTGAGGAATTAATGACTCGGTTGGAAGCTATGGAGGAACAACGTGCAATAGTTCAGCTGGAAAAGTGAGCTTACCCTTAATGGTTGGATGCAATTTCTCCACCATCAAATTTTGTTAATACCACATTCCCAATTTTTTATGGTTCAGGAGATCCAGAACAACACATAACACATTTTTTTTCTCGTTTTGATGCAATTATGAGAACTTATCAACAAAAATAAGTAGTTAAGCTTAGGTGTTTTGTAGAGTCATTAAAAGAACTATATATTGTTTGGTATAAAAGTTTGTTATCTCAATCAATTACTAGGTGGAAGGATCTCTGTCCAAAATTCCTTCATCAATTTTTCTCAACACTACCAAAGACAATAGTTTTTTATCAGAACAATTGTAAGAAAAGATAGAATTAAAGAGTTTCCGATTTCATTTCTCAATGGAAGGTATTATCATATTCTTTATGTTTATCACTCCCTCAAGAAAAGTTGATGCGAATCTGTGTGGAAAATCTATGTGATAAATTACACACACCATTTATTCCTATGAAATACACAGGAGGGTTTCAAGACCTTACTTCAATTGCTCATAAGATAAAAGATTCTATTATAGAAACTAAATATTAAACTTTTGTAATTCCATTATTTCCAGGATGTAGGATAGGACATGAATAAACAGCTACAATCACACTCAAACAGGAACTTGTACTTACTTCTACTTCATGACCATCATCATACAGAAGGGCTCTGCCTCCTAAGCATCAGCTTCAATGACCATCTCGTCAAGATGATTAAAGAGATCAAAGGCGGAATTATTTTGAGGTATTATAGAATAATGTTTATTCTTTCATGAATGAACAAGTTTTGGGTTACATCATCTCAGCCATAGAAAACAATTTGGTTTAGTTACCAAGGCAAAAGAATCCAAATAAAGAAGGAGATGAATATCATATGAATTATTTTCCCTTTTATAAAAAATTGGGACACCCCCTTCTGGAGTTATTTTTTATGAATGACCATCTATGAAAGATGGTAGACTCTGGACAAGTGAAATTGGAAAGTTCATTAGCTCTAGTAGCATGTGTTACTACTACCAATCCAGAGGAAGAAGGATAATGGAAAGAGGTTGAAAATAAATGCGTATAAAAATATGATGATTGGACGATCTGGAAAAAAATAAACCAGACTCATGCTATTTTACAAACATAGTTGAGACAACCAATTGTGTCTTCTACCACTCCTTCCAGAGAAAAAACATCTTAATCAAAAGGTCATTCCTCAAAGAAGCAATGTGATTATAAAGACAAAGAGAAGTCCGAAAAAGACGAGCTTGTGTCAAGGACAAAGATTCCCTTGACCATGGCATATTTTATGCCATCTGTTTCAAAATCACAGGCACCGCCCTACCAAATAGTACATCTAGAGGTAACCTTTCAGGAAGAATCCTCATCAGATGAAGAATTGATCTTTGGTTCGATTAATGTTATCCATTTAACAGATCCTTATGCCAATGATGATTCTGATAGTATTGAGTAAGAATTCTTGGTACCTAATTGGGGAACTAGAGGAAGAGACCATGATAGATGATACAGGGGATGGCGTGCGAATTATAGAAACCAACATTTTAACTCTACCCCTGCTCAAACAATATATGCGGCAGAAACTCATGGAAGATCCCTTCAACGGGCTCAATAGGAACATGAAGTTTCTTCCATGAAAGACAAGTCTAGTTCTGGCACAATTATTCCGGTGGCCCGATTATATGTAACACCATCTTCTTCTCAGAACATGAATAGACCTAGTCAGTCTAATTTTTCATGTTCATGAATATCCACCACTTCTATTTCAACACAAAATACGACTACAACAGAATCATCAACTTCCAAAGAACCGGAAAAACCACATCGCCATGCTAGGAAACACAGACCTTTGGATCAAATGTATGTTTTTTTGAAACAATTGGACCAAGTACATTCCATGTTGTCAATTATAGATTCATTGAATCTATAAAAATATCTTGAAGAGGAACTCACTGATAATTTTTCAAGTCCCCAAGAATTTGAAACAGAATTTGCTACTGCATAGGTTTACCTTATAGAGAATGATTCTGCAAAATTTCATGCATTCATATCGATTACGTATGAAGATGAAAAAAATGTGGTACATGGGCATATAATATCTTTGTATTTGTATGGCATGGTCAATGACATAGATATCTGACTAGAATTCATTGAGGATGGCTACGGGGTCATCCTCATTCATGTTCGTACACTTCGTCAATTAGGCCTAACTGAATCTGACTTATATCCTTCATCATTAATTTTTCAAGGATATGATAAGAGTGAACAAGAACCTATGGGAAAAATTACACTCAGAACTCATTTTGGAGATCTAGTGTCTAATTTAGATTTTGAAGTTGTTCTTAAGGACACAACTTTCAATATTCAGATGGGAAGGCCTTGGTTGCATCAACCTGCATCCATACCTTCGACATACAATCAATGTCGAAAATTCAATTTCAAAGGTCAAATTGGGACATTGTATGGTGAAAAGGATCCATTAAAAACTAGTGCATCTGAATACATGGAGGCATTGTTTTATCACACAGAAGGAACAAAGTACATAATAAAGGAAATAACTAGTGTTAATGCTCCAAATGGGCTGGAAAAGATTCCAGTAAATGCATTCATTCATTTCAGTACAGATTATGTTCTATCCATAAATCATGTTGAAAGGGTAAAAACCAATCCATGCACTCATCCAGTAATTCCCATAAGGTCAATTATGGCGATTGAGACTGATAACATAGGAGAAATTATTGATACACCAAGAAATGATGGAATCTTCAATGAAGATGTTTTCATTTCAGCAGGTGAACTACAATGAGAATCTACTTCATCAATCAGAATAAAACAAATTGTAGCAATGTTAGAGGAATACAAAGATGTTGATTCTTAATCCATAAATCCCTCATTAACATAAGAATACCCTTAGTAATCATTAGGGTCAGTTATGGTGGCTTCTTCTTCGGGATGTTCCAATAATGACTCCTCCCCTAACTCTGGGTGTATTGAATTTCCATCTACTATGCATGTGGAATAAGAATATGTAACATATAACGAAGAAGAAGAGGAAGATCTTGGGGATGCTCCTACAGAATTTGAAGAAGGTGTCTCTATCCCCATTGATGAACTCAAGGAAATAAATCTAGGTACATAAGAAGATCCATGATCCCCTATAATTATTTTTGTCATGACCTCTGAAGAGAAAGAGGATTGTACTTCATTTCTAAGGTAACATTGTGTTAATTGTTTTTGGAATTATAGGGAAATTCTAGGTCTTAATCCTGATGTAGCCACCCATCACAAGGGTTTTCTAGAAGATCATTGTGGATTCATGAAAGAAACAAAGAGAACACACCCAAATCCTGCCTTTAAAATTGATGTTGGAGTTTATAAGCTTATAAAAGATAACTTTTCCACAGATGTTCAGTATCCCAAAAGTTTGGGAAGTGTTTTCCCAATGAAATATATTAAAGGTAGAATTTGAGTCTGCATTGATTTCAGAGATCATTAACGACAATGTCCTAAATATGAATTTCCAATCCCGATTATAGAACATATAATTGATGCAACTACTGACTATGAATCTCTATCCTTTGTGGATGGTTACTCTGGGTATAATCAAATTTGAATGGCCCCAAAGCATGAAGAATCTATAGCCTTTAGAGCTCCTCAAGGAGTGTTTTATTATTGGGTAGTGCCCTTTGGCTTAAAAAATGCAAGCACAACATACCAATGTGCCATGACCCATATCTTCAAATCGTTCTTATGAAAATTTGTTGAATGTTATGTGGATGATTTTCTAGTCAAATCAATACAACATTCCAATCACTTGGCTGATTTGGAAACCATATTTCACAAACATCGGGAACATAATTTGTAGATGAACCCCATAAAATGTTCTTTTGGGGTAACCTCAAAAAAGTTTCATGGCTTCGTTGTACACCATTGTGGTATCAATGTGGATCATGAGAAAACAAAATCAATCCTCGGTATGTCACCTTCTCAAAACTTGAATGAATTAATAGGACTTCAAGGACACTTGGCCTATATTCAGTGCTTTATTGCCAACTTAGAAGGAAAATGTTTACCCTTCACTATATTAATGAAGAAGGGAGTTAATTACCAATGGACTGAGGATTTCTAAGAAGCATTTGATATAATCATGAAATATCTCTTGAGTACACCATTATTGACGCCACCTCTTGAAGGAAGACCATGTATTCTATACATGATAGCTTTAGAGATATCATTGGGTGCCTTCCTCTCTTAAAAGAATGGTTATGGGAATGAAGAAATCATTATTATCTCAATCGCACTATGCTTGATGTGGAAAATCACTATTCATGTATTGAGAAGTGCTTCCTGGAAATAATTTTTTCAGTTCATAAATTGAGACACTACCTACCACATCATGAGGTCCAATTGGTGTCTTGTAATAACCTACTCAAATTTATCCTCAGTATTCATTTTCTTATAGGGAATCTAGCAGAGTGGGCAGTTGTTTTGCAATAGTTTGACCTCCAATTTGTTTCTTAAAAATCAATATTAGGCCTTGCTTTGGCTAATTTTTTTTCTAAGTGCCCATATGAAAAAGAATCATCATTTAATACTGAACTTCTTGATGAATAGGTATTCTCTATTCAAGATAATTCCCAAACATGTGAAATGTATTTTGATGGTGCTTCTAGAAGTCCAACAGGGAAGAGACAGGAAAGTAATAAATTCAAAAAGGTTGGATTAGTAATTGTTCTTATTTCCCCAGAAATGGAAGTATTTCCCTATTCATTCCTATTATCAGAAGTTGGAACTTACAATGAAGCAGAATATCAAGATTTCATCACAGGTTTGGAATTGGACTTTCAGGAGAAAATGGATCATTTGGAGGTAAAAGGTGATTCATAATTAGTAATAAAAGAAATCAATAGGAAGTATTTTATCCGAAAATAAGAGTTAATCCAATTGAGTGATTACATATGAAAGTTAATGGATGAATTTCCCTCAGAGCCAATATTATCATATGTCCCACGATCAAAAAATGCCCATGCCGATGCACTGGATAATGCAGCTATAGTCTTGATAGACCCAACTCAAGATGAGAAAATTATCAGAATAACCCATTTCCATGTGGTCTTACCTTTTATTCAAATGAGAATATAAGAAATTAATGATATTTTACTTATTTATGAACCATATGGTCTTACCACGGGATGGAGATGATCTATTA
Source organism: Viscum album (assembly GCA_963277665.1). Taxonomy (NCBI): domain Eukaryota; kingdom Viridiplantae; phylum Streptophyta; class Magnoliopsida; order Santalales; family Viscaceae; genus Viscum; species Viscum album. The sequence goes on from OY728136.1 coordinate 5,660,959, forward strand.
TAGAATATCATAAAAATGGGGTACATCCACTAAATAGGGTTGAAAAGTATCAGATCCAGCGACGAGCGGCCAATTAAACACTTTATGATAATCCAGACCACCAAAAAATCCATTACAAGAGAGGCTTCGATGGAATTGTCTTCAGATGTATTGATGGAGAAGAGAACACAAACGTCAATAAAGAAGTACATTCAAGGGCATGTGGTTCCCACCAATCTAGGCACAGACTCTCCGATTAAATCCAAAGGCTTGGATACTTTTGGCCTTCAATGATATAGGATTGAACAGATTTCACTAAAAAATGTCATCTATGTAAAGTGCATGCCAACTTCATTCCTCAACCCCTAGAGTTGCTACATAGAGCTAAATTCTCATGTTCATTTTCCACGTGAGGAATGGATGTAGTAGGGCCTTATCCCCCATCCACGACTAAGTAGTTCAAGTATATTCTCACTGCTACTAATTATATATCTATATGGGGTGAGACAATACCTCTTAAGGAATTTGGAGCGAAAAGCATTGTTAGTTTTGTAAAAACTAATATCATCACCAAATTTGGAATCCCTCATACTATATTTATGGACAATGGAAACAATTTGTGTTCTGTTGAAGTAAAAAAGTTATATAATGAACATAATATCTAGTCCAACCACTCTTCTCACTATCATGAAACGTCCAATGGACAAATAGAGGCTCTCAACAAATCTCTATCAAATATACTCCAGAAGATGGCGGATAAAGATAAGAAATCATGGCCTGATAAAATTTTGAATGCCTTATGGGCTTATCGGAAACTACCCATACTGCTACCCAATCTACTCCTTATTCATTGGTATATGGAACTAAATATGTTTTTCCAATTGAAATACAATTTCCTTCACTTAGAGTTAAAATATGTGATCAATGGTCTACATATGAATGATCTTAGAAATAGTTCAATGAGTTGGAACGATTAGATGAGAAATGATTTCATGATTTGCATCATCTCGAAGTCTATCAGAATAGAATAGCACAATCATTTAATATGAATGTATTTGTTCATTCCTTCAAGGAGAATTGGTATTTGTCCATAGGACTACAATTATACTAGGAAATAAACCTCAAAAGCATGAATCAAAATTGTAAGGACCTTATTCAATACATAAGGTCTATTCAAATGGAGCTTATGCTTTAATCTCAATGGATGTAGAGATAATTACATCTCCATCCAATGTGAGATTTTTGAATAAATACTTTGGATAATTATACACCATAGTCCTCACTGTAAGAAATAAAACTACACAGCCCCCATGTCCTAGTTGCAAGACATTAATCTGCATTGCAACCACAATGCCTTTGCGGAAAGATATAAAAATACACAACACTTGAGTCCTTGTGGCATGACATTAAACTGCATAACAACTATAGTCGTCCTCACTGCATGAAGTTAAAGTGTGTAGAATCTCCGTCCTTGTCACATGACGTTAAAATGAATGACATCATATGTACAACTATGGTTTTCCCTATATGATGTTATAATATTCCATAAGAAAACGTCATTGAAGTCATCAATACTTATTAAGAGTACATGAGTCTCTCTCTTTTGTATGTCAGAGTCAGATCTGCACAGAGACGCCTGAATCTCCAATTCTGGGCCCAGCTACAATCACAAAATTTTTATTTTTATTTTCTCTTCCAGTATATGAATTAGATATAGACAGAGTATTTTCATAAGATATAAGATTTAGTCTTTTTAGCATTTTATGTCTTAAGATATATCATTCTCTCATAACGTATCAAAAGGCCTCATTCCTCGTGTAAAACTTAGCGCGTGGAATGATTGTTTAAAGAACATCTGGCATGATTATCATCTATTTTGAGATACATAGAGATTCCTAGATCTCCAATCTTGGGCCCAAACACAATAAAAACACCCCTTTATTTTATGTATAATTATCAAATCATCATAGGGAATGTTTTAAGAACTATGAATGACTTGATTCATTCCCAAGCAAGACATATAGTGACACTTAGGTTTTATCCCTCAATATAGTTACAATATGTCTTTTCATTCATATTGGTTCATTGTTGTCCTTACAAATGACATTAAATTGAATGGAAATCTGATACCCCTATTCTCCATTTGCATCACCTTTCCATTATAAAAGAAACCATAACTACTACTTGTTTCTCACACCGAGCATAGCTCACTTGGGCATAGGAATTGAGAAAATGGATTCTTTATATAAGGTGTTTTAATTTCTTATTGGGTTAACAATTTCCTCATTGCAAGACCCACTACTGCATAGTACAATATCCTCACTACATGACAGAAAACTACATAGTATAATATTCTCACTGCATGACTCAAAACAGCATAGTACAACGCCCTCACTGCATGACTTAAAACTGAACATCATCTTATTCATTCAAAGGAAACAAATAATGTCTCCATTTTACATATGAGTCAGATCTATATAAAGGACATCAAAATAATAATCAATATTGATTAGAATATTTCTCATAAACGTTGAACATATAACCTCATTAAATTTCACACTCTTAGTCATGAATATTTCAATATCCTCATAATCATTCTTACAGTTTCTTGGGACATGATTTCCAATTCTAGATAGCTCTTTTTCCTTACTATGCAGCATATGCCCATAGGTGGCCTTGAATATATTTCCAACATAACATGACTGTCAATCAAGAGATTCCATTATTTAGCTATGAAAAATATGCCCCAGTTGGCCCTGCATAATAAAACCCCTATAATAGGTTTGTTAAGAAATGGTAACTTCGTTCTTTGTTATAGTATCTTTTCCATATTTAATCTTTGATGATAGTTTATAAGAATTTGTATTGTAAAACAATCATTATTGTATACTTGTCCCATTATCTTTCTCAAAATATGAAAATCTTCAAGTACATGGTTTACACATTTCCTTCGCCATGTGTTTGATGCACTAGGGAATAACCGTGAATTCACATGGCGACATATCATATATTGTTTCCATTTATGGTTCTAGTTGTATGACCTAATACTACAGACATAATATCTTCTATGTTTGGTTCAGAACTTCATAAAAGTTCTATTCTTTCGATTCATTGAATATATTGATTGGAAATAACCTTCCCATATTTAGGTACCATTATCCATAAATCAAACTCCATGATTTGGGAAATATGAATCTCCATAAACATTCTTCGACTATTAGAAATAGTACATCAAACTTCAGAGAGCTATTTTTCCTGACTATGCATCATGTGCCCTTAGGAGGCCTTGCATAAGATTCCCATATAACAGGCCTATTAGTCAAAAGATGCCATTATTTGGCTATGCAGCATATGCCCTAGTTGTACCAACATAACACAACCCCCTTAATGGTTTGTCAAATAATGGTAATTTTGTTCTTACAAAAGACTTCCTGTATTTATTTTAGCCCTTTTGCCATATCATTCCTTGGTTCTAGAAATTCCTAAATCACATTCTCCATTTTTCCATTCCATACCTGATTATGATAGTTTGTTTCCAAACAAATTATCCAGAAATTGGTATAATTTTCTCATACCTTTGGTCAGAGCTAAAAACAGTAAATTAAATCCACACAATGTGCTCACTACATGACTTAAAACTGCCCAGTACCAATTTCTTCACTACATGATATAAAACTGCAAAGTACCAATGTCCTCACTAGATGACTTAAAACTGCAGAGTATTAATTTCCTCTCTACATGACTTAAAACTGCATAGTACTAATGTCCTCACTGAATGATAAAAAAATGCACAGTATCAATTTCTTTACTGCATGACTTAACACTGCACAGTACCAATGTCCTTACTACATAACTGAAAGCTTCATCGTACAATATCAGAAATCTCCCATTTATTGCTATAGTTTTAACCATTACTCATATACCAAATTTGTATAGAAATCGTTTTTCTATTCATTAATTATGTCGGTCTAAAAGAGACATTTTTCATTTATAAAATTCATTACCTTGGGAAACCACATACTGTTGTATTATGTCACCAAAATCTTATTTCCCTCGATCTATCAAAATAAAATTATAAATTCCTAAATAACTCTGTTTCTTGAATATGTAGTATGTTCCCTTAAAGACCTTACATAAATTGACTACATAATAGGAATGTATGACAAGAGATACCACTATTTGGCTATGAAGCATATTTCCCGGTTGGACCTACATAACACGACCCCCATAACCGGTTTTCTAAATAACAATAACGCCATTCATACGAAATCAACCCCTTATATTGATACATGTTTAAGATTTGGTGACATTAAAAAATCATGATTCAAGATTCCCCTTAAAAATGCCTAAAGAATAATAAAGAAATTCTTAGCCACTGATTCATGGTGGGAATATAATTCAAAAAAATTCGGCAAAGCTATTCGACCTTAAATATTAACCCTTTATAGTCCAACATGCTTGACTCTGAACTACCAGTAACAAAAGACTCAGTACTCATTATATTAATAACATGCAAAGGGAACGGTAATTTAAAGTCTAATCCCTTCTCACTAAACAAAATTTTTTATGATTTAGATAATATTTAGCTATAACAAAAAGAGGTCAAAATATACAAAATTTGTGGGGTTATCCATATAACACTAGCAATAGTCAAATTATGCTCACTAGGTCCTTCGGCTTATTAAAAAAATTTATCACTTTATTGTTATTACTATAATAATTATTTTTTAATATAATGGAATCATTATCATCATTTACCTTTCATATTGCAATCATGAAAAATATAAATGCAGATTTTTATGATTGAAAACAAAATTTCATTCATTCATAGAAAATAGAAGTCCATCCACAAAATGAAGCCTTTATGAAAAGTTTCAGAATAAACTCTCAGCATGACTTTTTATTTGTTGGACTGCTTCATAAGCCCTATCAGCTGCGTGTTGATGTTGAGATAGTTGAGAAAAGATTGTCTCCTCAGCCTAACGAAGTGCTTCCTCCACAGTTGAAATGGAAGTTATTCCCTATAATTGGGTTTTTACCAATTTCTGATTCAACTGATCATGATTGATATGAAAAAAATCCAATTGTTGTTGAAGATATAACAACTCCATGATGATCACTTTTATTTGATGGCTAATTTCGAGTGATTTCTTGTTATGAGTTGCTTCTGCCTCAATTACTGCAGCATGAAATCTATCAATATTTATGTGTTGTTTAGCCTCTTCAAAATCTTGTGGCCACTTATTCTCTTTCTCCCATAAGTGAATAGTATATTTCATGGAATCATATACTGGTCTATAATTAAATCTAATAAATTCCAATACGCAGAATAATTCTTGGAGTTTTAAAAAATTGAACAACAATTCATCTAAATTCTTTCTCACAATTATGCTCATAATATGATTCCATGTCTTCTTATGTGCTATTCCAAGAGCATATTACTTCTCTATGTATGAATTTGAGTCAATACCATGAAGTAAAATGTACTCTGGAAACAGGTCGCTTAAAGAGCAGCCTTGTTCTACTTCTCTTGGGATAGTAGTAGCTTCACCTTCTGATCTCGGAGATAATAAACCTAAATGATAAATCAAGGTCATCATTAATTTCAAATGGTGGAAGAAAATATGATTCGGACAGTTGATTATATTTACCCAAGAATAAGTTATATACTTGATTGGATTTTCCCCCCTCTATTCTCAGCTCTAGTATTTTGAGAAGTTGTTTCTTGTGAAGGGACATTTCATTTAATTTTCTCAGTTATGAAATTTGAAGTCTCTAGAATATTTCCTGATAAAGGATCCTCTTTAGATATTTCTTCGGCCCCAATAGAAGGATGAAATGGAACACTCCATTCCTAAAGAGCCTTTGCAACGTTTTTTTAGAAAAAGCTGCATAAGTTGAACTTTGATGTAATGAATCAAGATAAAAAAAAATTATGTATGGGAAATGAAAGAATAGGGACTTTTTCCCTTGCAATTACTCAAGAAAATTTCCAAACTCTTTGATGTAACCTGGAATATCAGTATTTGGAGTAATAGTGTCCATCATTTTAGTGTATACAACTAGAAATGTTACAGCATCCTCATCATTTAAGGTATCCAAAAAATGTTGGTTGATGCCCAAACTGGCTCTTCTAACATTTTGTTCCATTGGATCATCAATTGGTAAGCCAAAATTAGGTCTTTCTAGGTTCAGGTCAACATCAGTATTTTTCTTAGATTTCCCTAGATCATCATTCCTTTATTATGAAGAAAAATGAATATCCACATTGATTATTTCAGGATCATTTGACAATATCTACTGAAGAATGTATTTAATGTTACCATGAATTTCCTCTCTCTCAGTAGAGCCAGGGGAAGGTATAGCTGAATCTTTTGAGGATTTATCTACTAAAATTACATATTCGTCTACATGAACCTGAGTTTCCCCTAGGGATTATTATTCTTCAGTTGAAGAATAACCTCTTAATCCCTTGAGAAAAAAGTGTGACATATATCCTACAAGAGGATAAAATGTGGTTACCATAATTTATTGAGAAAATTGTATGCCATAAATATCATATAAATACATACTAATTCATTGAAAACTTCGAATCAATATCATCTCTCTGTTGCATTTTTTTTCAAAATCATGGGGGAGATTGAAACACTCCCTATAGTAGGGGAAAAATGTTGTAACAGTTGTGTATTATATATCTCCATTACCCTAGTCATGATTCTTGCTCCTGGAGAATGTTCTGGAAACCTGGGAGGATCAATTATTGTATTTATAGGAGAGCTTGTATGACCATTCTTCGGTGAGATGAGAATTTTCCTAGAGCTTTCTTCTCTACATTCAAGTTGCATAAATATATTCTCACTAATATTAATGATGATGAATGATAAAACATATTTGAAACACAATAAAAAGTTAAATACATTCTCGGAATTAACATAAATATACCACTCCTCCTCAGAGTTGATAATTACCCCTTTGCGGACTCCTAAGTCCAACATATGAGATACTCATTTAGAGGCTTCGATTTGTTCATCAGTTGCATATATAAAAGTCTCCAGCTCTTCAATATACTTATTTAATTAAGCAAATTTATTGTCTGGATTATAATCAGAAGGTTCCTTGATGTCACCAATACCTAGAATTTGAATTCTATGGTAGATAAATGCCCATGAGTCCCTAAGATCACGACTTAAACTCTCCAAATGATGAATGGCTAAACGTGACACATAATTAAATATTGGTATGGTATACTGTGGATGAGATTAAACACCCTCTGATTGGAGAGATTCTACAGGAATCTCCTCCTAAAAAAATTCAACAGATGGAATAAGAATCTATGTTTGATGGTGGCTACTGGATCACCTTGGTGTTGGAGATTTTTATCCTTTACCCATGGCCTTCCTAGTATACAATATATAAAAGTGTTTTGAGGGATCTGAAACCTATAAAACTTCTTTATCATATCTGGCCTTGGAATTATTAACACAATTTCCATGTGCAATAGTTGTTGTAGCAGACACTCGATATACTTCTTTTTTCATAGCTCTTTGAGGATATGAAGAAACCCATGCTTTGGCATACCAAGCTTCTAATCCGATCGATGTATCTATTGGAGGTAATTTAATTGACAGTTTGGATACCTCTAAAGATGTTATAATCCATAATTGTTGTGCTATCATGGGGTGATTTTCATGTCTAACATATGTGGGTGGAATAGTGCTGGATTGTTGAAGACATCTGAACTGATGAGAAAACCTGTAGGGGAAGTAATTCTCACAGATAATTTTTCCATCAATCCTAGTTGATAATACACTATCCCTGAATTCCATCATATAGGATCTAAAATCTTAATTCATTTCTTTACCATCATCAATAAAAGTTTTAGTTGGTGTGTTGCCAAAAGGAAAGAAGTTGAATTCTCTTGAGACATTTAATGACTTTAACACCTCATCCGGTCTTATGTTCAGATGCTTAATACTAGAAACTTTCTGTGAAAAAGGGGTGAATCGACCATTGGGAACCCTGACTGAATTCATCACTGAGTATGAAAAATAATGTGCTGAAATCCATCCCCACAACACATGGAATGACCCTTCAATCCAAAATAGAGCCTTCCCATTGTATAAATGCTGTATGAGAAGGTAAATTCATGCTAATATAGGGGTTTCTAGACCAATATACTTCCCCTATACCAATTTAGATGCAAGGATGAAAGTCCTGGATCTTACACCACCTTTGGATTCACGGACTGGATGAAAATAAACACTTAGCCACATGGGAAGGAAGAAAGCTAAGCGTACTTTTGCATCTATATCGGGTTTCATTTTATAGTCCCAATGCTTATAGTTTCCTCATTCTAGTGTAGGAAAATATGTGCTATAATTTCCATGGTTATCTGCAGAAGGACCAATAGTAGGACATCCAAATGTTGGACCTTATTCTGTTGTTGGATATAAGAAGGCTTCCTTCCACATCCTAGAATGAATATAATTCCCGTCCTTATGTAAATTCTTCACTATCTTAAATAATTCATGAGCAGGTGGTGGTGTTCTAGAAGATTTACCCCATGTTGTTGTAGGCGAAATGAATTCATCATACATTTCTACAATTATGTGAAATCGATCTATTTAGTAAATGTTTGAGAGAATAATACCAACTTCAACATTTTTCAAATGAAAGGAATTTGTTTGTTGACTCCATTGTCTCAGTAATTCAAGAATGAATTAATTTTAGTAAACATAAGTTTTCCCCATTCAGACTACTTCATAGATATGAACCGCTGATAACTCTTTTCCAAATTCTGCACAATTTTGACATACCCAGAATGCCCCCATCCACTCGGGTTTTACACCCCCTCTAGAACAAAGGTCCTAATCTCCTTTCCAACCATTAAATTGATCTGTTTTTGAAGATCGAAATGTTGAATCATAACACTGTGGTATTGGTTCTATAAAAGTATCTTTCATATCGGGAGTGCAACCACTGTGATGAAGGATGAAACTAATAGGGATTGTTCTATCTTGTATTGGAACCCCATTGCACTAATATTCATGCAGTTACAATTTTTGTATTGAAGAATTTTTTTTTGTAAAGTACTTCTTAATAGATGGAACATGGGAATCATACAAAATTCCACGCCCATACAAGGTCAAATAAGAACTTTGTGTGTAGTCACATTGGTACAGAATTTGACCCTTCTTTAGCAGAGAAAGAGTACTCTAGAAAATTTCATAATAGTCTGGTTTGACGGTCTTCCTAATTTCATTTTGGAGTGCATTATATTCTTTAGTATGAGTCATCAAATGAGTCATTCATTCCTATAAAGGAATTACCAAACTTCCAGGTTATAATTTTAAAGAGGAAATAAAAAATTATGGAAAAGGACATTGTTTGTGTAGGTCCTCCGACGAGGTCTGTCTTGTAGGTCCTTAGACAAGGCCTATCACATAGTTCCTTCGATGAGGTCCATCACATAGAACCATCACCAAGGATCCTAGTGGAACCCTATCAGTGAAGTCCTTTGGCATACCTTCATCATGTAATTAATTTTACCTTGAAGATGTTTCAAAGAAGTTATGTGAGAGCATAATTAAATAAGAGTTGGGAGAACGAGATACGCAATGAGAGCTTCAATATTTTTGAGAAAACACACATGAAGAAAACAAATCAGAAAAGGTGAGTCCTATTTATAGGAAAATGAAGACCTACGTGACCGGACTGCAGGCACCTCTTCACGTAATACCTCTTCTATTCAGATGTGCGGTAAACTTGCACGAGAAACATGCGTTTTTCGGGAACATTCACCTCAGGACACGACCCTCTATATACATTTCAGATCGAATCTTGATGGGGGGGGGATTTTGTTGACACTACATGAGAAAGTAACCAAAAGATTATGAAGACATCTGTAATCAAGATTCTAAGTGTACAATGGAAAATCAACAATACCCCAAAAGCGCTTCCTGATGGAGTAGCTTGAAGGAGTTGTGCGGACAATCCACACATTCGATCTATGCAGTCGATCTACATGGCTAATCTACACGGCCAAACTCTATGGCCATCCACCACGGTAGACCTCCACGACCGACCTATATGGCTTACATCCATTCCAAAAGATGTTTTATGTCCCAAGGCAGCGAACCTGCACAGCGAAGCAGTGTGAAGTACCTACATGAGCAATATCTCTTCGACCCGGCCCATCCATGCCTATAAACAGAGCCCTTGGGCTCCCCATTTCAGGACTAAAAAAATGTATGAAGCTCCCATTGTGTATCACTTTCTCCTAGGTCTCTGGAATTGTCTCAGGTAACTCTCTAAACCATGAGGAAAATATAATTAAATGGGATAGGAATGTTTTGATGTTCTTCGCATTATTCTATCATCATTCATACCTATGCAGTATATCTGTGCTCCTTACCTATGTGGTATATCTTCGTGGCTTACCTATGCCTTATACCTACGTGGTTCAGTTGTGTGTTATACCTATGAAATACTTCAATGTGGGGTACCTACACAACATACTTGAAGGAGGTACCTACACGACTAGCTCAGGTACCCTTCTTAAAAGATATTCATGGCAGGGTATCCCCTTCCTTGGATCCCTTATCTGAAAGGGGCTATGTTGATGCCTCTAACAAAACTTCCTAACTTCTAAAACCTTTGGGTAAAGCACATAACTGTGTCTCTTATTTGGGTTGGTATTTGGACAGTCAGAGGTTTTCCACATTTGTTTAACAATGGGATTAGGATTTATTGGATGTTTTTGGGTTTTTATATCAAAAGTCACATGGAATTGTATCTTATAAATAGTATTGGTATGGTCCCAGATTAGAGGATGGTTGATTACCGGCCTCACCCTTCTCAAATAGGCAACACGAAACCTCGGGTCCCTAGTAGAGAAGGTACAATTCACTCATGAAATTCCAAGAAAATGTAGTAGAAGTCTCCCTCCCCGACCAGAACCAATTTCATGGATACCATCCTAGTATAAGCCCCTCTCCTTCACCTCTTCCTCCTTACCTTGAACCCTTGTCCAATGTAAATAGAATAGAGGGATGGTTCGTCGCCTCGCCCTCTTCCACAGTCGACATTCCCTCTACTATTAGCATGGAGGATAAATTTGGAAGTGTGAAGTGTAATTGTTGAATCTTTTACATCCTCGTGTATCTCACACCGAGATTGACCCACTTTGGCTTAGAGATACGTGATGGTTGAAAAATGTGCACAAACCCTCATTGGAAGGAACTATGAGAACTCTGATTCTGGTTCAAATCAGGATACATAGGAAGCCCTTTCAGAGCATGAGCTCACTGGATATCCTCATCCAGAATCCAACCCTAATTCACCCAATTTAGGCATCCAATTTAGGAAATAAACCCCAAATTCAATCCTCAAATCCTCAACGAATCATTTTCAAGAAGTAATCCCAAAATCATCTCTCTCAAAGAACCATACTCTCATATGAGACTTATCAAACTACATGGTTTTGATTCCCATCCATATGGGATACATAGGAATCCTCCTTGAGGTTCAAGCCCAACACTTCAAATCAACCATGTTCTTCTTAAGCCATATTCCCAATAGGGTCTAATCCTATATGGAAACTTGTATCCTTTCCAAGTTCCTTGAGCTGCTTCAGCATATGTCCCGCACTATGTTTTGACAAAGCACCTTTCACTTATAAGTCCTTATCACATGACCTTAAATGGTATGATGTGTCCTATTAAGTGAAATTGAACTATAAGGGTTCTAGTTCCCTTCACAAGGATACAAAGGTAGCCAATTTTACAGGAACAATCCCATGATCAAAACAAACCTTCATCTCCCTAGATGACCATAAATTCTAGAGTGCCCCACTGAGTGGCCTAGAAACTGGTGTCATAAATACAATGATTAAAAGAATATCTAATCGTTATATTAGAGGAAACCATTGATGGAAAACCTCGAATACATAAAGATATTTTCATTGATTAAGAACCTTGAATGCATACTAGCGAATGTAAATTTTACACATATTAATAATTTATTTATAATTCCAAGGGATACTTATGATATGCTTAGTGAATTAATAAGGACTCACGTAAATATTTTTTTTCAAAGATAGTTCCGGAGTAGTGAATAATTCCCCCCAAAAGGGTGTGATGAGTCTGACCTCCCATCCTCTTGATCAATGTACATTCTTATTTATCGCTAATTTCAAAACATAATGAATGCTTATCTTTTGAAGGAATGTCTTATTTGGATAATGAACTATTGGATGTTTCAGTTCCACGAATAAATCCAATGGAAACCGCCTAAAAACAGCGATTCTTAAATCTAGAACACACATTTCAAGGAACTACGAATTTGAAACAATATTAAACTCATAATACATCAGAATAGTTCAAAAATATCAATGTGACACTCACCATGTCACTATTGAATAATATATTTTACATGTTTTGGTCTTTTAATTTTTTTATATTATTATTTGTTTTAAGGTTTTGTGAGATGTTTGGGTAAACTGGAGTCCATAATTGTATTAATTAGCATTATGACCAAGGGAGTAACATTGTGACTAAATCTATTTTTTAAATATTTGGGTGAATTTAAGTTATTCTGCAAAAGATAGTGACATGATGTGATGCACTAGGAATTATGAATTAATATTTAAAGTGGTATGTCAGACTACATTTAAGGGAGGTCACGCCACGATAAGAGCATGATTGTGGGGCTTTTTTCTTGGGAGTGGTGTTACGTCATTATGTGGGGAGGTTGTTCCATGACATAACCTAGATAGTTAATCCTGTATTTGAGGGGAGGTACCTTGAACCATTATAGGTATGGCTATGTAATAACATATATTTTGGGGTTATATGTTTTTTAAATATTTTTTATATTCTCATACTATTTGTGTTTAGGTATTTATCCCTACTCACCTCCCTCATTCTCACTGATGACCCATGGGAGTGATCAAGAGAGATTCTTTCCTCCTCATTGCAGCTTCCAATCCCCAAAATAATTGATTTGAAATGTATTTAGAAGGTAGGTCCCATATTATTCTTCCTTCTTCACCATTCATATTCATATTTTTATTTCCCCCATAAACCCTAATACCTATAGAGAATGAATTTATTGATTTGATTGGTCTAACCATATGGATTTGAATATATAGAGATTATGGAGTCCATCTCGAGGATCTGTTATTATTTAATCATTTAAGGTGACATAAAATCATCTATTTTAGGTAGGGGTTCATGTGAAATTATTTTCATATCAATTTTCTTAAATTCATAGTATTTTATTAATGATTTTTCAATCAATTTGAACCTAAATGTGATAAACATGCCTTTTTAATAAAATTGTTTCAATTATGTTAATAATTCTAATAAAGTGATTTTTATGATTCTTTCTATTTAGTTTAAAGGATGAAATATATTCATGCCACATGTTTAGAAAAATTCATGAAACTCTCTTTAAAAAGGAATTCAGAATTTCAAATATGTGTTTTCCACCAGTTTTTTATTTTAAATGGAAATTCAATGGTTGAAGGAATTTTTTACGACTAATTCTTATTTATGGTTTTTGGTTTTTTACATGTTATGTGTTGATTACGAAAAAAATTTCAATTTATTTATCCATATTTTGGTTTTAAAATGACATATTTATATATTTTTTTTCAAAGAAAGTTAAATGATTGGGTATTTTAAGTTGATTTTAACTGTTAATTTGTATTTTTATGAACATGTTTTTAAACCTTATTTTGAGATACCCATTGTTTTAGATTCCAATGTTTTTGTTATATCATGTTTAAAATTTTTCTTCCTAGTTTATTATTATGTTATGCTTGATTAGATGAAAAGGGGTATTTTATTATGAGCGTGATATAGCTGATCATGGATTTTTCATTATATTGATTCATTAATAATGGGATAATATAATTTCATGTTTTTTTCTCAACTCTACTCTTGAGTTATATGATTAGAACCCCATACAAATAAGTATAAGGTATGTATTTATCTTACACTATTTTATACTATGATCACTAAATAGTTTATTTGGTATGCCTATACATCCATAATAATTTGTGCATGAAGAGACTATAATGAATAGTGGAATGGGATATTTTTTTAGGATGGGAATTAGGGCCTATGGATCCTGTAACTAGGTATAGTATATTTTCATGTTAGGTCATATTGATTTATTCATGATACTTGGTACTTGATTATTTATTATATGGGGGTTCCTACTTTTTTCGTGATTGTATCCCCTTTATACCATTAGGGTTTGATATCACCTTGAATTTATTATATTTAACTATTATAATTATTCATTTATATCATGGCTTATATTTGAGATGGGTATTAATTATTTACACTATTTTTATAAATTTTAAATTAGTTTTATATCGGGTTTTGATATAATGAGATTAAATGTTAAATGGTTCATTTTTCAAACGATTTTCCTCATAGGTAACTAATAGTGTTTTCAAAAAAGTCCTTAAATAAGGATTATAGTTTTGTATTGTCTTCATCACAAGTATATTGGTCCGAATATTTTTCCCTTAATAATTTTACAATATAAGATACTATTTTACCATATTTAGTGAAAAGGGGACGAATGTCTATTAAAAAATAGAAAATCGTTTAATTTTTTTTATTATAATTTTTGTGTGTACAAAATACATATATATTTTTTTCTGATAAAATTTATGAATTTTGGATATAATTTATGGAATATACCCCATCGTGATATTTTATGGGGACCATTTAACACACACCCTATATGATCATCAACATGCATGCGTGTATCACTCGTGTTTTCTCTTAAAACCAACTTTATGATTATCCTTCATTGTTTTAGATTATGTGATAGAATAGGTTTTACTATGTATTATTATGTAATGTTAAATTATTTTTTAATTTATACGTTCCTCCATCATAATAGTCACTGTTATTTATTTTATCTCATTTGGATATTTATATTTCTTTCACTACCTTTGGCATGTTTTTTTTAATTTAACCATTTATTAATTTTTCATAGAAGTCAAATTTATGGGTTCCCCATATCATATTATTGGTAAATATTATGTCATTTGGTATTTTAATTAATAATTAAGGGTGAAACATTTCACGAAAATTTATTGTTTATACTTAGGAACAAGTTACCAACCTATTTAAATTAAGAAAAACATTTAGGCCTAGTGGTGGTCCAAGATGAGGGATGTGTTGTGTAAAATTATTTTGGTTTGTTACAAATGGTTTTAAAACATATATTCTAAACATACCTTGGTTCTAAGAGAAATATGTTTTAATTTGGGTGTCATGTAGCATGGAGATGAAATTTTTGGGAATTAAGAGGTGGGGGAGGATAACTTACTCTAACTAATCCTTAGTCTCTTGTTACCAAGTGTAGAAAATATTTGAATCTTGAATTTGATTTTTTAGTTTTAATTGAAAATATATGATCCCAATTCATTTATATCAGATAACTTTAGGTGGGGTTTTTATTATTAAAACAAAAATTTTTTAAAATTAACATTATAATGGTTCTATTAATCATTATATAAAACCATGTAGTGATAAGAATTATTGTTCTTCAAATCTTTCAGGGTTTTTTGTAGATTTCGGGACTATCAAACCATGTGGCTGTGAATTCAATAGTTATGCTTCCCAACTGTATTTTTCAATCTTCTTTCTACTATAAAATTTATCGTAATGATATTTATCATTCATTTGAGGTGAATTCATGGTGTTTTTATTATTTATATATTCCTGATAAGTTTTATTCCATTTAGAGATAGTGTTATATATTTATTTATTATAATATTTTAAAAATTTATTTTGTATAAAAGGGTTTATTTCATGTTTTCATGGAATTTAGAACAAGTTTTTTTATTTTTTTATTATAATTTATTGACTTATGAAAAGTGTTATTTATAAAAGTGGGTAATTTCATATGATAATTCATGAAATATTTTATTAATATAGGTTCATTATTATGGAAATGTTTTGAAAATAATGTCGAGGTTCGAAAATTTTTAAAGATATTGAATGGATTTTGATTGGTTTTTTAAATAAGAGTGAATGTATAAAATGGTTGGTCTGTTATAAAAGTGTGATTTCTCTTAATATTAATTTTGGGATCATTTGGAAGAAGAATGAAATTTAAAATGAGTTTTACTTGGACAATATTATTGAGTCGAAAATTAGTAATTGAACCGGGTCATGTTTCAAATTATCTATATTTTATTCATTGAATGGAATGTAAAGAATATATTTCTGGGAATGAACCATTTAATGATTATACTTTTCATTTAGGATTAATTATTTTGATTGTTAGACTACCTAGAATCAGAAAATAGCAGTGGAGTTATATATTTTCCACTATTATAGCTAATCTATGACTTTTTGAATTTTTGACCATCAATTTTATATAGTTATCAAGGTTTCACTTAAGCGACAGAGTGTTTATAAAGTGTTTATGAAATATTTACTTATACGGAAGATTTATGAATTTTTATTGTGTAATATAAGTTCTCAAACAACCTACACCATGATATTCTCCTCTATAAGGCTATCTTATATGATTTTATTCTCCTAGGGGATCGTGGTTTAAGAAACATCCCCTAGAAAAAGGCTTACGGTGGTGTAATTATAAATGGAATATTGAAATTCTGTTTCTAGGAATGAACATTAGGGAGATTCATCTCTTCATATAATTGTAATTATTTTTGTTGTTGGCCCACCAAAACTCGCAAAAGTGTGGTGGAGTCAATAATGTTTTATCAAATAGACAATATCTTAGTATTTAAGAATGTAGGACCAACTCCTTTTTGTGGTGACCAAGGTTATCTTTATGTGATGGAGGAGTTTTGTAGGATTATAGAAATATACACTTATATAGATACTCATAAATCATGTAAGGTGGTTTTACAATATGCACCAGTTTATTATCTAATTTGGTATATCCCACATTGGTTTTCACCCATGGGATATTGGATCTATGACACACCCCATGGAAATGGAATTATTGTGGTGTAATTTTCAATGGTATTTGGAAATTTTGTTTCTCAGAATAAACTTTATATTTTTTACACTTCTAATTTTTGTGTAATTACATTCGATGTTGTCCCTACACAGACTTTTAAAATAATGTCGGAGTATATTTATTCAACTCCCTTAGACTATATCAAAAAAATTATTTAATATATACATGTCTACATTATATGGTGATCATGGTTCACTTGAATTCATGGAGTGGTTATAGAGGACTAATTAAATCCTTACTTCTCTAGAAACTCTTTGAACTTTTAATGCATAATGTTACATCCCAAATCATTCGCACCGTGATATTGTACAAATTATTCCTAACCTACTGGGTTTGGTTTTCTAAGGTAGTATTAGACCTAATACATTACCCATATAAAATTAAAAATAGTGTGGGTTGTATTTATTTGTCCATTATAGGGGGATATTTGTCTATTCAAATCTTATCTAGGAAGCATATTCCACCCCCTTAAAGGGCCCAAATTCCTCGCTAGAACATAGACCAAAAGAAGGATCTGATACAAATTTTAATCACCCATCCTCCCTAGGACATGAACCTGGCCATATGGACACATGGATCATTGCTATTATAATGGATTAATTCTTAGAATTCCACATGTTCTTTCTATAGCACCCAATATTTAATTATAGTAAGTAATATTTTCTTTCAAATGAAACAAAACTAAAATGAATGTAACATTATTCATGAATGTGATTAAAGAACAAAATCTTAATGTTTTTATTTTTAATTATATTATTTTCATTTCATTTATTAGATTTTAATATCAATATTATCTTAATAATAATTATTAAAATTTTCAAAAAAAAATTGATTTATAGCTAAATAGTGAAAATTCCATTTTTATAAAAGGACCTTAAACTTTTATGACAATATAATGATATAATGATAACACAAATGTTTTTGAATCCATTTTTAATAAAAACTATCTATTTAAAAAGTTATATAATTAATATAAAAATATAATTTTGATCTAATAAATATTTTCTTATAATTTTATAAATCTATGTAACGTATTTTGTAACACCCCAACCCCAGTTACCCAGAGTCAGTGCATTATTACAAGACATTGGCATGATCACAAGAAAGATCAAATCTCGAAAGACCGATTGGTTTAGTAGCCTTGGAAACACTAGATATATTCATAAGTCTTACATTACAACATAAAAAACGAAAACTACAAAAACATGTTTTCTTTATAGACCATGCTCTTATCCCCTCATATTATCCCAGCAGGTCATTCATAATTTACTTGTTCATACCCTGGGAAAATAAAACATAGAAAAGGGGTGAGCTCAAATGCCCAGTAAGGATAACAATATAGCGGAAACTTTCATAAATAAGAATAAACATTTAAAGCAATGTATGACTAAAACAAAAGCCTTTTAAACTTGAACTTTAACATAGTCTGGCAAAAATAAAATGAGATAATGCCATTTACTTATTCACATGGATATTATACTAATCGAATAATCACATGCAATATCAATAACTACTTTCATAATTATGGAATGCATAATGGCAGACTATCATAACCACATATCCAAGGCCTCGTGCCAAGACTAAAAATAAGATTTTGCCAAGGCCTTGTTCCAAGACACTAGTTTGTCTCATGAGACCTACCAATGCATCGAGGAGCTATAGCGGGCTCCACCCGTCACATATTAAGTCCAATGTATTCCCATATGAAAGGGTTTAAACATAACATGAACATTCTTATTAAAACTAGCATAAAAAATGTCAATACCTTCACCATAAACCATTAATGTTATAAAAATATCTCATTCACTGTCAAACATATCAAAAAACCTTCAATAAAATATAATAGTTTTGTATCATAACAAATCAACTTCAAATAAGAGTAAAATCCATCAAAGGATGTTGACATAGATGAAATCAAAACTATTTTTAAAGAAATATATCTTTCTATTTTGAAATCATTTAAGAGTCATATATTTATAAAATTAAACAATTTCTTTGAAAATATTCTTATAAGATTGTAAGGGAAGCTTCGATGATTTTATAACGGTGGAAAATAACCACACCCACCGTATAAATTAAAAAAACATTCTTACCTTAATTCTGTCAAAAATGTTAAAAAGCACCTTGTTTGGAAAACGACGGAAAGTTTCCTTTATAAAAACTTTTACAAAAAGTAAAACAAGGGTATAAATGAATTTAACCCATATTATTTTAAATAGTAAAAATATTTTGAAATACATTTTTAAGAAACATGGATGTGGATGATACAGAGATCTTAGTAGATTATTATGTATAAACAACCTCGGATATGAAGAGATTGCGAAATAAACCCTTACCTTGTACTTTACCTTGGTTGGGGTAGGTTAACATCCTGTATAGTGGATAAATAATTGTTAATAAATTATACAAAAATCATATACATTAATATGATATCATATATGGTCTTTTAACATTGATTTGTTAATAATATCTTAGTATTATCGTTGTTTCGGGTGTTCACTTACTTGTTTTCTTTTATATGTTTTTTTATGTAAGCCATGTTTGTAATTGATAGGTTGTATCTTAATCATATCCAAAATGATATCAAGTCCTTAGATACTATTATTAATCATCAAATGAGATGTATACTTGAATGGATGCAATGGATAATGAATCTCATTGCGTTCGTGGAGACGGTAGTCCGTACGTACGCACGAGCGACAATATCATTCTTTTGATATTAAAATAATATATAATTGGATGGTATATCATATATACAGAATCATTATCATGTTATATTTATTATTTTCATGAATTACAAATCATTATTATACCCATCCAAATAATAATATATTGAATAACAATTACGCCACGACTTGGAGACGGTAAGCTGTACGTACGCACGTATGGTGACATGTCATTCAAAGGATGGATATAATACTGAATATGGTTGTACAATATTTATAATAATATTACAGTATATATGAGATACTTGATTCATTATTTTAGAATGGTAATAACAAAGAAATAAGAAGTGGAAGAAGAAATGAATTTGAAAAAGGGTGGTGAAAACATTACCTCTTCTTCAGGTTATTCCTTTTGATTTGAACAAAAGTGTTCCATAGGTTGGCTTTATGATCTAACTATGTCATCTATGTTGTATTTAGGGATGTTGAGATAGTATTTGGGAAGTGTTTGGCCGAACCAAAAGACTTTGAAGGTGTGATGTAATGTGAAGGGTGAGTGCCCTTTTATAAGAGGGGTGAGGGGCACCTTTGGAAAAGCAGGAAATATTAATTTATAATAAATTCATATTCGATTTCTAATGGATCCAATGTTAATTATTAAAAGGTTAAGGTGGGGATAGGTCGAAAACCATTCCACCAATAGAATTTAGATAGGTTTGGGTTACTATATTAACCTTATCTTTTATTTTTAACTCTTAGTTAATTAGTTTGACATTTACCATGTCAATTTGTATTTTTATATTATATAGTTAATAAACATACTATATATATAAAAGAAACCCCAAAGTGGTCCATTAATAATACACCTATCATGATATAAGTCTGTTTTCCGAACCGTAGATTTTTAGGAATTTAATGTCAATTAATAATATAATATTTGTTTTAAAAACTCTGTTATGTAAATTTTGACACTATTCAATAGATGATTTTTTTAAAACTCCAAACATAATGATTACTTCGAAAAAAGTCACTTAATTCAATAATAATATGTCATATTATCCTTGAAAATTAGTTTAATTCATAAAAAGTCTCAAATTATATTTATTTGGGTATCTACAATATGAATCATTTTAATTTTTCACTATTATGTTAATTACTGCATCACCAATGTGTCATATATAAATTATATTATTTAATGTATATAAATTATAAATAAAATACTATTATGCAGGAAATCGTTTTATCTTTCTAATGAATATTTATAGTCGAAAATTCAACATATATAACCCTATGTAAAGATAGTTTTTCTAAAAGATATATGCTTTTGTCATTTTTGTATTCATTTTAACTTAATTAAAATAAAGTGTCCCTATCACATAAAAGTGGCACCATGGGGTCCCAAAATAGACCCAAAGATGCCCATGGTCGTACATGTATCAACCAATAAGGTTAGGACACGTTTTAGGGTAATTTTGAATTATTATAATATTATTGTTTAACCCTTATTTACCGGATTTACCCTTTAACCATGGTAAATAAAATATTTACTGAAATAATTATTCAAAATGTCTAAAAATAAAAGTTACCTATTTACACAATTTGATCATCCTGATTATAAATATGGATCCATTTTTCCAAATTCAAAACACAGAAGTGGCCGAAATTAATTTAAAATTAATTCCCTTTGTTA
Organism: Viscum album; assembly: GCA_963277665.1. Lineage (NCBI taxonomy): Eukaryota > Viridiplantae > Streptophyta > Magnoliopsida > Santalales > Viscaceae > Viscum > Viscum album. The sequence continues at coordinate 5,682,319 of OY728136.1, forward strand.
AAACAAAAAGCGTGTTTTTAAGAGATAATAACTATCAAAAGATTGACACTTGTTTATGTCCGGTTTAATTGTAAAATTATGTACAATGACCAACATTGAATTAAATGGTAAAAATATATTCTAAATATACTTTAAAACCACTCAAATTAATAATTGATCAATATAAATTATTTTGATTAAAAAAGTTGTTTTTAATTAAAATTTAGTAATTTTCACTATTCATCAAAATATAAGTGTTATCCGAAAAGTTCCAAAATTTCACCCTATGATAAATTCGATATTCTGATTCCAAAAATGAAGTCCATTTTGAAATATAAAATATATATAATTTCAAAAAGTAGGTGTTACTATTCCTAACGGCTAGTTTGATTGGTTGTGGTGTATTAGAACTCAGTGTTGCGTACAACACACGCTATCACATTATTCAAAGAGAAGCGTACTGTAGAAGCTTGGGGTGTTACATTCACCCCTCGTTCAAATAATTTCGTCCTCGAAATTTCTACAATATTATCACATGAAAATACTCAGGTGGTTTTTCATCATAAGTTCCTCGGCTTCCCACGTTGCCTCTTCCAATTTCTGGTTTCTCCACAAAACTTTTACCAGACGCGTTGTCCGGTTTCTCCGCACTTGTTCTCTCTTATCAAGAATCCTGATGGGGTCTTTACAATAATAAATATCGGGTTCTATTTCTAATTCTTTATATGTGAGTACATGCGTTGGGTCATGCATATATTTCCTCAACAGATATACATGAACACATCGTGAACTTTGGAGACTTGGCGGAATTGCCAATTGGTAAGCTACAGCCCTAATTCGTTTTAGAATTTCGAAAGGTCCGATGTACATGGGACTCAATTTACCTTTCTTAACAAAACGTATGACTCCCTTCCATGGAGATACTTTCAGGAAAACATGATCACCAACTTGAAATTCCAAATCCTTCCTTCGATTATCGGCATAGCTCTTTTGCCTACTTTGAGATGCTTTGATGTAATTTTGGATTACCTCCACCTTTTCCATCGTTTCCTCCACTAGTTCTGGACCTACCAGTTTTCTTTCACCAACGTCATCCCAACAGGTTGGTGTGCCATATCTATTTCCATATAACGCTTCATATGGTGCCATCTGAATACTCGAATGGAAGCTATTATTATAGGAAAATTCTACCAAAGGTAAATATTGATCCCACATACCCTGAAAGTCATGTGAACAAGATCTCAACATGTCTTCTAAGGTTTGAATAGTCTGTTATGATTGTCCGTCTGTCTGAAGGTGGTAGGCAGTGCTCAAATGAAGTTCATCATCCAGGGATTTCTGATGACTCTTCCAGAATCTTGATGTAAAACGGGGATCACAATCAGAAACAATCGATAGTGGTACTCCATGAAGTCTCACAACTTCATTAATATATAGTCTTTCTAGACGTTTCAGTGGTAGATCTTCTCTTATAGCAAGAAAATGTGATGACATGGTAAGACGATCAATAATAACCCACATTGCATCATTCCTTCTAGGAGTCTTTGGTAGCCCCATGACAATGTCCATCGTGATATTGTCCCATTTACACTCCAGTATTGGAAGAGGTTGCAATACTCCACTAGGCTATTGCCTTCCAGCTTTCACATGTTTACAAACCATACATCTTGACACAAAATCGGCAATCTCCCTCTTCATGTTGTCCCATCAAAAATGTTCTTTCAAATCTCTATTCATTTTGGTGCTCCCATGGTGTATAGAGAAATTGGAACTATGAGAATCATCCAGTAATTTCCTTTTTAGATCAGGTATATCGAGAACACAAAGCCTCTTCCCAAATTTCAAAATTCCATCTTCATACAAAAAGTCTCTCAATACCCCATCATTCATAGCTTTAATCTTCTTTTGAAATTCTCCATCATCAGTCTAAGAACTCATAATCTTTTCTAGTAAAGATGGTTTGGCAACCATTTGAAAAAGCATTGATGTTTCACCTTCCCTGGTTATTCCCATGTCCATATTGACAAGATCTATGAAAATTGGATCCCTTTCAATTCTCATCACATTCAAAACTCCATGGTCTTTTCTGCTCAAAGAATCTTCCACCTTGTTTGCTTTCCCCGAGAGGTAGTGTATCGTACAATCATAATCATTGAGTAATTCAAGCCATCTCATTTTCCACATGTTGAGTTCTTTTTGAGAGAAAATATACTTCAAACTCTTGTGATCAGTATAAATCTCACATTTTTCACCATAGAGGTAGTGACTCCATATCTTCAAATCAAAGATCACAGCTGCTAACTCGAGATCACGAGTAGGATAGTTTTGTTCATGAATTTTCAACTGTCGTGATGCATAATCAATAACCCTATCATTCTGCATAAGGACACAACCAAGTCCTTTCTTTGATGCATCACTGTAAATAATGAACCCATCATTCCCCGATGGTAGAGTCAATATAGTAGCATTGACTAATCTTCTCTTCAGTTCTTCAAAATATTCTTCACACACTTTTGTCCAAACAAATTTAACCCCTTTACGCGTGAGCTTCATTAATGGGTTATCCAATCGGGCAAAATTCTGGATGGAACGTCGATAATAACCCGCTAAACCAATAAAAATATGTACCTTAGTTATATTCAAAGGTTCTGGATGTTCATGGATTGACTTGGTCTTAGAAGGATCAATAGAGATTCCATCTTTATAGAAAATATGTCCATGAAAAGAAATCTCCTGATGCTAGAATTCACACTTTCTAAACTTCCCATATAATTCATGACTTCTCAGAGTCTTTAGGATAATGCGCAAGTGATTTTCATGATCTTCGTAGATTTTAAAGTATACCAAGATTTAATCAATAAATAGCACCACAAATTCATTGAGATATTCCTTGAAAACTCTATTCATCAGATCCATGAATATAGAGAGTGCATTAGTCAATCCAAAAGGCATTACTATAAACTCATAATGCCCGTACCTGGTTCGAAATGCTGTCTTCGGAATGTCATCCTTCCTCACACACAACTGATGGTATCCAGATCGAAGGTCAATCTTTCAAAAGTATTGATCTCCATGCAGTTGGCCAAATAAATCATCAATGCGAGGTAGTGGATACTTGGTCTTTATTGTTATAGCATTGATCTCCCTGTAGTCGATGCATAACCTCATGGATCCATATTTCTTTTTAACAAAAAGAACAGGAGCTCCCCATGGAGAAACATAGGGTGAATAAATACTTTATTACTAAATTCCTCTAGTTGTTTCTTTAGTTCGACTAATTCTACAGTGGCCATTCTATAAGGGGCCTTCGATATAGGCCTTGATCGAGGAATAAAATCAATGGAAAAATCAACTTCTCATTCCGGAGGATGTCCAGGTAAATCTTGTGGAAATACATCTACATATTCTTTTAAAATAGGTACATCCTCTATTTGAACATTACTTTCCTCACCCACTGTTATTTCATTCTATTCCTCCTCAATAATTGAATTTAGTTGTGCTACTGGGGGTGGATCTAGATAAGAATTAGGCGGTGATGATTCCGCTCTAAAGATAAGGTGTTCCTTATCATCATCATCTAGAATCGTAACCTCTTTCTTCTTACAATAAATCTTCGCATCATAGTCCGAAAGCTAGTCCATAGTGAGGATTATATCAACCTCAATCATAGATATGACGATGAGATCAGCAGATAAAGAACATTTATGTTCTCTAATAGGGACTGACTCACAAAACATTGTTGCAATGATACTTCCCTTAGGAGTTTTAACTGACAACTCTCTTGTTAAATCAAATTTGAAATATCTAATTTTCATAGGAAACTGGGAAGATATGAAATAGTGAGATGATCCAGAATCAAATAATGCATTTGTTAAACTTGAGGAAACCATTAAATTACCTGCCACCATGTATTTCGGAACTTCTACCTCAGTAGCAGTGATAGCATAAACTTGGCCTTTATCCCTTGGCATTTTCTGAGGTAAGTTCCCCTAACTCTTAGGACATTAATTTGCATAATTCCCAATCTCCCTGCAATTGTAGCACTGAACATTGTTATCTTCCTTCTTCCCTTTGCAATCAAGAGCTTGATGGCCTTTTTCACCACACCTGTAACAGACTCCCGTTCCCTTCAAGAAAATACTGGGGTGTTTCTTCCCACATTTACCATAGGATGGATATTCAACGTTTCCCTTCTTCCACTTATTTCCATTCCCAGATTTATTATAAGATCTCTTCTTCTCTTTCTTTGCTTTAAAGTCATAAGACTTAGAGAATTCCTTTTCTGTTTTGATAGCACATGATACAATGTCTTCGTACGACGTGAAGGATTGTGAGACTAATGCTCGACGGAGAAATGGTTTTAACCCATCAAATAAATGATCAATCTTACTTCTTGGGTTAAGTATATAATCCCTATCATACCATGATAACCTTGTAAATTTAGCCTCATACTTTGTGACATTCTCATCCTCCTTTTGTCTCAGACTCAGAAATTGCCTTTCCATATCTGCTTGATGGTCACGAGGAAAGTATTTTTCTAAAAACATATCTTTGAACTCCCTCCATTCCATATTTTATACTTCATCATCTTTTGTCATGTTTTGAATCAATTACCACCATTGATCAGCATCTCCAGTGGGGCAGTAAACTGCCATGATAACCATTTCCCTTTCACTACTCCCCAAAGCCTGAAATATTTTCTCTTGGAAATTTATCCACAGCTCAGCTACTAAGGGATTTGTACTCCCATTGAACATTGGTGGTTTTTGACTAATGAATCAATCTAACATTGATCCTCTACGCTGCAGATCGGGGTGCTCCATAAGGGTAATGTTATTATTCATAACCTGAGTGAGTTGTCCCAGTATGGTGATTAGCTGATCGACACCAGTTGCATTACTAGCTCCACTATAATTATCTTGAGTAGGAGGGCAATCTGTACATGGAGTGCGTGCATTGATACGGTTTCCATTTCTTCAACTAGGCGCCATTTCTAAACAATGGCATAAACTAGATCAATTTATGAATCAAAATACATAATTCCATACTTATAAAACACATAACATAAATTGATCTATTTATGGATATAATCCATAATCATAAAAATGTTTTCTTTGGGGAAGTATATACTCATAAACCCTTTATAATGATTTGTAATGAAAATGAGAGTTGTCCTAAGAATAACCCCTGGGAGTGTCGTAACCAAGAGTGCAGCAAGGCCCGTTGTCGTGCACCAGTTCCCGTTCGAGTCTAGCTCAAAGCAGTGTTTTTGGGTTTTACCCCTAGGTACATCTGTGCCAGAGCCGCCTCTACCTGCACGTATCCAGATAGGGATGTATTTCTCAGAAAACTCACAAAATCTATACAATACCAAAATACTAGGAAGTTCTTCTATACTAATCATCAATGTTCATCTTAGGTCTACGTGCTCTAATCAGAGTTTATCTAAATCTAGCTTCGAAGGTTTGTACAAAAATTCTTCTGATACCAACTGTAATGCCCTGACCCTAGTTACCCAGAGTCGGTGCATTATTACATGACATTGGCATGATCATAAGAAAGATCAAATCTCAAAAGACCGATTGGTTTAGTAGCCTTGGAAACAATAGATATATTCACAAGTCTTAAATTACAACATAAAAATGAAAACTAAAACAACATGTATTCTTCATAGACCACACTATTATCCCCTCATACTATCCCAACAGGTCATTCATAATTTACTACTTCATACCCTGGGAAAATAAAACATAGAAAAGGGGTGATCTCAAATGCCCAGTAAGGATAACAATATAGCAGAAACTTTCATAAATAAGAATAAACATTTAAGGCAATGTATAACTAAAAGAAAAGCCTTTTAAACCTGAACTTCAACATAGTATGTAAAAAATAAAATGAAATAATGCCATTTAATTATTCACATGGATATTCTACTAATCGAATAATCACATGAAATATCAATAACCACATTCATAATGATGGAATATATAATTCCATACTATCATAACCACATTGCCAAGGCCTCGTGCCAAGACTACCAATAAGATTTTTCCAAGGCCTTGTCCCAAGACACTACTTTGTCTCATGAGACCTACCGATGCATCGAGGAGCTATAGCGGGCTCCACCCGTCACATATTAAGTCCAATGCATTCCCATATGGAAAGGTTTAAACATAACATAAACATTCGTATTAAAACTAGCATACTAAATGTCAATACTTTCACCATAAACCATGAATGGTATTAAAGTAGCACATCTACAGTCAAACATATCACAAAACCTTCAATTCAATATATAACGTTTGTATCATAATAAATCAACTTCAAATAAGAGTAAAATCTATCAAAGGATGTTGACATAGATGAAATCAAAACTCTTTTTAGAGAAATATCTCTTTCTATTTTGAAATCATTTAAGAATCATATATTTATAAAATAAAACATTTTCTTTGAAAATATTCTTATAAGATTGTAGGGGAAGCTTCGATGATTTTATAACGGTAGAAAATAACCGCACCCACCGTATAAGTTAAAAAAACATTCTTACCTTAATTTTGTCGAAAAGGTTAAAAAGCACCTTGTTTGGAAAACGACGGAATGATTACTTTATAAAAACTCTTATAAAAAGTAAAAAAAGGGTATAAATGACTTTAACCCATATTCTTTTAAATAGTAAAAATGTTTTGAAATAAATTTTTAAGAAACATGGATGTGGATGATAAAGAGATAATAGTAGATTATTACGTATAAACAACCTCGGATATGAAGAGATTGTGAAATAAACCCTTAACAAATACTTTCCCTGGGTTGGGGTAGGTTAACCTCCTGTATAATGGTGAGATAATTGTTATTAAGTTATACAATAATCATATACATTATTATGATATCATATTTTATCTTTTAACATTGATTTGTTAATAATATCATAGTATTATCGTTTTTTCAGGTGTTAACTTACTCATTTTCTTTTATATGTTTTATTACGTAAGCCATGTTTGAAATGGATAGGTTGTCTCTTAATCATATCCAGAATGATATCAAGTCCTTAGATACTATTATTAATAATCAAATGAGAATTATACTTGAATGGATATGATGGAGAATGAATCTCATCACGTTCGTGGAGACGGTAGTCCGTACGTACGCACGAGCGAAAATATCATTGTTTTGATATTAAAAAAATATATAATTGGATGGTATAACATATATAAAGAATCATTATCATGATATATTTATTATTTTCATGAATTAAAAATCATTATTATACCCATCCAAATAATAATATATTGAATAACAATTACACCACGACGTGGAGACGGAAAGCCGTACATACGCACGTATGGTGACATGTCATTCAAAGGATGGATATAATACTGAATATGGTTGTACCATATTAATAATAATATTAATGTATATAGGAGATACTGGATTCATTATTTTAGAATGTTAATAACAAAGAAATAAGAAGTGGAAGAAGAAATGAATTTGAAAAATGGTGGTGAAAACATTACCTCTTCTTCAGGTTCTTCCTTTTGATTTGATCAAAAGGGTTTCTTAGGTTGGCTTTATGATCAAACTAAGGCCTCTATGTTGTATTTAGGGAAGTTTAGAGAGTATTTGGGCAGAGTTTGGCTGATCCAAAAGGCTTTGAAGGTGTGAAGTAATGATAAGGGGGAGTTCTTATTTATAAGAGGGGTGAGGGGCACCTTTTGAAAAGCTAGAAATATTAATTTATAATAAATTCATATTCGGTTTCTAATGGCTCAAAAGTGGATTATTAAAAGGTTAAGGTTGGTATAATTCGAAAACCATTCAACCAATAGAATTTATACTGGTTTGGGTTACTATATTAACCTTATCTTTTAGTTGTAACTCTTAGTTAATTAGTTTGACATTTACCATGTCAATTTGTATTTTTATATTATATAGTTAATAAACATACTATATAAATCCATGCAACCCCCAAGTGGTACCTTAATGATACACCTATCCTGATATAAGTCTCTTAGACGAATCGTAGATTTTTATGAATTTAATATCAATTAATAATATAATATTTTGTTTTAAAAAAAACTCTTTTATGTCAATTTTGACACTATTCAAAAGTTGATTTTTGTAAAACTCATTACATAATGATTAATTAGAACAAGGTCAATTAATTCAATCCTAATATGTCATAGTATCCTAGAAAATTAGTGTAATTCATAAAAAGTCTCAAATTATATTTATTTGGGTATCTACAATATCAGTCATTTTAATTTTTCACTAATATGGTAATTACTGCATCACCATTGTGTCATATATAAATTAAATTATTTAATGTCTAAAAATTATAAATAAAATCCCATTATGTAGGAAATATTTTTAGATTTATAAGGAATATTTATAGTCGAACATCCAACATATATAACCATATGTAAAAATTGTTCTTCTAAAAGATATATTCCTGTGTCATTTTTGTATTCATTTTATCTTAATTAAAATAAAGTGTCCCTATCACTTACAAGTGGCACCATGGGGTCCCAAAATCAACCGAAATATTCCCATGGTCGTAAATATATCTACCAATACGTTTAGGACACGTTTTAAGGTAATTTATTATTATTATAATATTATTTTTTAACCCTTATTTACCAGATTTACCCTTTAACCATGGTAAATAAAATATTTACCGAAGTACTTATTAAAAATGTATAAAAATAAAAGTTACCTATTTACACTATTTGAACATCCTGATTCTAAATATTTAATCCATTTTTCTAAATTCAAAACACAGAAGTGCAGAAATTAATTTAATATTAATTCCTGTTGTTAAAACAAAAAGCGTGTTTTTAAGAGATAATAACTATCAAAAGATTGACAGTTGTTTATATCCAGTTCAATTGTAAAATTATGTACATTGACCAACATTGAATTAAATGGTAAAAATATATTCTAAATATAATTTAAAACCACTAAAATTTATAATTTATCAATATAAATTATTTCAATTAAAAAAGTTGTTTTTAATTAAAATTTAGTAATTTTCAGTATTCATCAAAATATAAGTGTTATCCAAATAGTTCCAAAATTTCACCCTAGGCTAAATTCGATATTCCGAATCCAAAAATGATGTCCATTTTGATATATAAAATATATATAATTTCAAAAAGTGGGTATTAATATTCATAACAGCTAGTTTGATTGGTAGTGGTGTGTTAGAACTCGGTGTTGCGTAAAACACACGATATCACATTATTCAATTGGAAGCGTACCGTAGAAGCTTGGGGTGTTACATATTTTCCAAAATAAATTGTTATGTTACTAAATTTATCTTAATCAGGGATAAACAATGTTCCCATAAATTTAAATACGTTTTTAATGAAGAATAATCCTCACTTGATAGAAAATAATTTCATTTAACAAATTTCAATAATCCTTAATCATATTTATTCTGTAATGTCATTTTTCTACAAAAAGCAGACATATTTATAAAAATAGTTTTTTTGTGTATTGTGAACTTATATTAATAATTATTATTTATAAAAATAAGAGTTTAATAATGTAAAATATACTCCATATTTGTAATCTTAATAAACAGTGTTACTTAATAAGTTAAAACTATTATTTTTTTGAAATGAAATGTAACAATGGGAAATATTTAGCTCTAAATATAAGGCTAAAATGGATTAAAATGGATAATAATTTATGTATAATGATACAAGATTCAAAACCTAACTAAAACATCATTTATTGGTCATATTTAAATATTAACCTTTTCTTCATCTAGTATTTCATAAAAAACCACTTGAACAATAAAATGACTTTATATTATTAATTTCTTTTATGTAATTGAATGTGAATCCCTCCCAAAGTATAAAAGTTTACCACATGTCCACACTTATTCAAAAAATGTTTTCCAAATAACATAAAAAAACTACAAAAATACTTTCCTATATTCCCTATATTTTTTATTTATATATTGTTTTCACCCAAATACCATCCAAAGAATTCATAAGGATTATGTCAGAGGAGAAAAATCAAAGAAGTGGTATCAAACTTAAGAAATGTTTTTAATTTTAATTTTTTATTACAAGTCCAATAAATATACCGTATCAATTATAATATAATTATTCTATTTTCTCAAAAGTATTGAGATGTTATTATTAATATTATGAATCCATTTTCCAAATAGATTCTGTCCTATGGAAAATAAAACCATCTCTTGTGCGTACGTATGACTAACTATCTCCACATATCAGTGTTATTCATTTTTCATCACTATGATAAATGGGTGGTTATAAAAGAAGATTTAATGAAATATATAAGATATTTATGAAATAATTATGATTATATAAATATAATATATTATTTACCTTATTTCCCTTCCTTACATTGAAAAATTATGTTGTCACTCATGCATTCATGTGGACTACCTCCTTTACGAAGTGATGTGACACATTTTTCATCTACCACAATGAATATATTCTTTTTTAATTTTATATAATAAATATATTTTTAATTAATTACATTATTAATATATTTTACATATAAAATAAATATCATAACTTCATTAAGCACAGATAATATACCGATATAATTTTTGTGAAAATGATTAAATAAACAATAAAGTGGTCAACGTACGAAAAAATATTTAATGAATGGCTATAAAATGTTTATAAAAGGGATATATCAAATGGAATATAGATTAAAAATTATATTAACCACATATTTAGTTAATTTATATTAATTTTACATGTGTATGAAACTTATATGAATATGATGATATCCATAGTAAGGTATTTATTTTACAATATCATTTTATTATTTTATTTTTCTTGCTAAACGTTCCATTAAAAAAAAATTATGACCCTAACATCTTAATTTAATTCCTTCTAACATTATTATTTTTTGGTTTTACATTTTTATTTTCTATTTATTTTCTTATTGAATTAGTAATGAAAAGTTAAGCAACATTTAAGTGGCTATAAATTAAATGGAATGTTTTTAATTTTTCGTTCAAACACATTTTATTCAGTGCCTGTATTATATTTATAATAATTCATGATGTTTTTTACTATTAAATAAAGATATACTAGATTCATTTATACCCATGTTTTCATTTCTATAATTTTTTAAATGGAATCCTCTTATCATCATTTGAATGGGGTACTTTTTAATAAAGGTGTTCATAAAATATTTTTTTTAATATGCACCACGTGAACAGAGTATCCATCCATCATGACAACTCCTTTCATTGAATAACATTTTTTATATTTCATTGCTCATTTAAATGGAAAATATTTTTCTTAATATTGGATAATTATAATTTAATCTTATAAATAAATAAAATGATACCATTTTCATAAATAAATATAAATAATATTTAAAATTTATTTATATCATCATTCATACATATTTTTACAAGGAAATTATTTTTAATTGATTACTTATATATACCATTCTAAAAGATGTTTTTTCTAAAAAACATCCATTTTTGGTGAATTGTTGGTCTTTATTCATCATTTGATTATAATTAATATTACCTTATTATGAAATCATTCACTTTCATATAATCATATTCCTTATCAATATCCATTAATCATTGAAAATTATTTTTCATCTTCATGACATTTTATTAATAAAATGGACTAATTTATTATCATTTTTATTACATGAATATTTAAAACATGGTAATTTTTTTATGTATTGAATCATTTGAAGGAATCATATTTTGTATGTTTTTTCATTTACTTGGGAAATATTTATGCTCAATTTTCTTAACTAAATATGGATAATAATTAACATAAAGTACATTTTGACAATGAAAATCATTTAAAATATGAGGAATGCATAGGATGTGAATGTGACGGGATGTGGCCAATTAATGAAAGGCCATTGATTCGTGAACCGGTCTCATTAGAAAAAAATACGCATTCCATATTCGATCCGTATTTCATTTACACCAAAACATTTATAAAGAATGATGACTGGTTGAGAGGTCGTGATTGTAAGATTCATTAAAACATGGTTGTGGACTAGATAGACTATTCATGGAAGCCTATATTTATAGTAAAAACATAGGTAATGTTAAAAATAGATTAATTTCATTCATTATAAATATAAATTAATTATAATTTTTTATTGATATTCATTATAATAATATTGTGTAATTTTTAAATCAAAATAGAAATGTATTTAATATTCCTCATTTTGATTCCACGTATTATACGGTTTTATATAAAATATTTATATCTAATTTTTAGAAATTTAATTTGAAAAAATTAATTAATTTTTTGAAATTATAATATAAAAAATATCCAAAGGTGTAATTTTGGAATTTATTTGAAAGGTTTTTTAGTGAATATTGAAAAATAAATATATTTTTAAAATTGTCAACTTTTTCATTGAAAATATTATTAATGTATTTTAAATTTATCCTAAATTAATATACGTATAATTTCATTAGAAACGTTATAATTAATCATATAGAAATCATTATTATACCTGATTTTGTTGAAAATTATTTTTTTGGGATTAAAAACACTTTTTCCGTAAAAAAAGCTGTTATTGTATATTTTGTTTTCTCCTTAAATTAATTCCTAGTACATATAGAAGTGTAATAATTTAGAAAATATTATATATGATAAATCATGATGATAAAAATATATTAACTTGCTCATTTTATTATGTATCTATATGAAATGTGATAAATGTAAATACTTTCCACCTTGGAAAGGGTAAAACTATTAAAACATGATTGGATCCATGGGATAAGAATTTAAAATATCAGGAAAACTAGTTTATATTTTACTTCATAATTAATCTTTTACTGAAAAAAATATTTTAAAATTCTGTAATTTCTTTCCACTATCATTTTATTATAACATTTATATGAAATTACGTAAAGGATATATTCAAAATGTCAGTCTCTTTCTTCTATTGTATGTAATATTTTTTGATATGGATAAAAATTAGTTTTGATAAAATTTAAATTATAATTTGAAATAATAAAAATTTTAATCATTGAAGTGTTTTTTAATTCATAGTGAAAAAATTATTTCAATAAAGGCGTACAAAATTCTGACACAATGCATGTTGAACTAATACAAAATCATGTAAATGAATTAAAAAAATTAATGTAATAAAAATTGGATGAATGATTGTCTTAATTTTTTTTCTAGATATATATAACAGATTATTTTTGTTTTATATGAATGTATTTTAGTTCCATTACTATCTTAATGTCATTAAATTCAATGTACGTGAATAGTCTTGGTAATGTCTTCAATGCTACATTATGTCAAATTATATTTTATTTGATGATTTAAAAACCCTAAAAACATTATCTTTGGTAAAGTGAATGGAATAATGTTACTAATTTAAAAAATTATTAAATCAGGTGTCACTTTTTATAGACACTTTTTTGATGCGTAAATTGTAAAAAACATTGATATCATGGTAAATGTGAAAAGGTACAACATGGGGTTAAAACAAAGAGATGAGGGTGAAATAATCACCTAAAATTTTCTAAAATGGAAGATATTATTTAAATATATCCTTATAATATATTTTAAATATGTAAATTTTATTTCAATTTAACATGAAAATAAATTTATTATTATTTAATACTTTATATAATTCCATGGATGTCCCACTATTTACATATAAAAGGGAAAGTCATGTCCTGGATTCAACAATATTTTTGAGCATTATAGTTCTATAAATATCTACTAAAGAATCAAATGAAAAAGCATCCCCATTTCTAATTGGTCATGCCCTAACGAAAATAAAAATCTTGTAAGGCCTAATGTGTAATCAAAAAGGAGATATCTAATAAGACAGTATAAGCCACAACCGACCTATTTCATGTCTACATCTTCTTTTACCTCATTAAAACCTTCCATAACCAAGATGAAATAATAATGTCATTATAGGAAATGTACTTAAAATTTATTTTTATTGTGGTACAACCATTATTCATCTCCACTTCCATTTTATTGGAAATAGAAACTTCACTCATGCATACATGTAGACTACCACCTCCACGAGCGAGGTGTTTCCTTTTTCACCACCACCAAGAAGGATGGGAATTATGATGCAATTAATTAAAATATTTGATATTAATTATATAATTATACTTATATAAACATAATATTTCATTAATTATGTTACCTTTACATACATTGAAAAATTATAACATCATTTGTTTGTATGATCAGACTATGACCTCAATGAAGTGATGTAATTTTGGTTTAATGTATGAATTTAATAAATTATCATTAAATAATATTGAATATATAAAAATGATAAGATTTTTATTATTAGGATCACGAAGATTATTTAAAAATTCTCCCATTAACCATAATAAACCTACACATACATTTCTTAAATATTATCCAAATGTTTAGAAACATCTGACAGGAACTTATGAATAACAGGCATATAAGTAATATTAATGAAATTATAAACAATAAAAGCGATAGTAAGAAATTAAATAATTAATAGAATTTTATTATTCATGAAGGTAATGAATGTTCATGGCATTTCTTAGGTGAGGTAAGGTAAACATTTTCTATAAACCTTATATTGAATATTTGAAAGATTTAATTTGAAATTATTTTTCCTCCACTGTATATTATTATAATTATTTTATAGATAATTAATATTAACATAAATAAATTATAAAGGTTATTTTATATGTCTTTTTTTTATTCAATGTTTTTCATAAGGTATTCTATATATATGTTATATGGTATTCCTTGGCTTTATTTTCAAAAGGAAAATAGAATGTTATATTTAAACACATATGAGGTCAATGAATTATTATTACATAAAAATTATTTTTTACTAATTTATTACTTTGTAATATTTTCTCTATTATTTAATAAAAAATCATTATTCCCGTTATTCTAGTTTTTATTGATTTGAAAATGGGGTTTTAAAGGAAAATTGATATATCAATATCAAAAAAAGTTTTGTTTATGGTTAAAGAGTATATTTTTATTTCAAGGATGATGGAAATGAATTAAATTATGAGTTTCATGTATTTTAATTTTCATGGATATTTGTTTTGGTGAATGTTGAGCCCAATATTGCTCTTTAATACATTTGGAAATGATTATGTTCTCTAGATTATTACGAAGAATTTAATCGATTACGTTATTCAATTTATAATGGTTCTTTATGGATTTTACGATGATTATTTACCTTGTCAAATAAATGTGTTTTCTTGTATTAGTAATGATTTTTCATGATATTATCCCAAAGGAACCTTAATAATATTTTTTTAATAAATTTTAATTTCCTTTAAGTTTTAAAATTTAGGTTTTTATGAATATTTTTCATTGTTTATAGTTTTTTAGGAAACCATCACGATTATTATTTTCCATTATTTTTTCTCATAAATTATTTTATAATATAATTTTGGAAAGTAAATATGATTTCTTATGTACGTAAATGATTATTTGATATCAAATATTACCATGTTAAAGGAATAATATCTAATATGATCTCATGGTTTTGAAAAATACTAACATGTATTCTTTCATCAATTTTATATGTCCCTTACTATGATTTTTTGTTATAATACATTCTTTTAAAATACATTTCAAGGATTTTAATGATGAGTATGAAGAACAATGAACTCTTTTGGAAAATCATGATGATTATTCATAAAATTGAAATAGGTTTCATTTTGAAAGAAATTTTTCGCGAAAAAATCGATACATTTTTTTATATTTTCTCATTATAATGTATGGGTTTACTAAATAATAGCTACAAAGTAATTATATAAAACAATAAAAAATAATTATCATTGAAATTCAAAAAAATGAATTCATAAAATAAAACTCAACATTATGTAATTTTATATGGTTACTTATTTATAGTTCGTATCCAAGGAAAGGATAAGGTAACTATTAGAGGTTATGAAAATTTAGGTAACTAAGCCTAATAGATTTTAATTTATGGTTATGATGATATATCATTGGAATATTACCATATTACTTAATATATACCATGTGTCTTCAGAATTGTTTCCCACATTGGAAAATCAAAATCTAAATCAGGAAGATACTAAGTAGAAAATAACTTTCAAAATCAGTAACTTAGAATTAATGGAATTTGAAAAAAGTAGTTTTTGTTTTGAAGGATCATTCGTTCTGGAAAATAAATGGGTGTTTATCCTTGTGATAGGGAAACCATGTACACTTCGATGGAATATATCTCTTGTAGGAAATTTCCTAAATAAACACATCTAGTATTAACTGGATGGACTAACTATGTGGTAGTTGAAAAATAACACCATTCCGTAAAAAAATATATTTAACGATCTGTTTTGTTCAGAAATGTAAAAGGTAACTATTTATAATTACAATTTGGAAGGTGAAGTAGATAATTGGTGGATAATGGTTAAGAATGTCCAAGAAAGAGAATATTTTGATGCCTTATAATGTGATGAATATAAGAATATTTTCATTGAGAAATTTTGTCCAAAAAAATCAACCTACTTTCAAGACCTGTCCCAGTGGGGCCCGAGTCGAAACTCCCCAAGCCTGCCTCCAATAGGCCAGAGGCTAGTGACTAGAACCAAGTAGGAATGCTACTAACATCGGGGGGAATTTCCTATAAACCTATAAGCACAGACACACATCTCCAAGCCCACAAAGCTGAAAAGTAAAAACTACTAAAAGGAAAAGATGCATGCATACTCTAAAACCCAACAAACAGAGTACGAATGGAAAGTAAAGTACAAGAAAGTAAAACGCAGGGCAAAATGTACAAGCCCACAAAAAGAGAGTCTGTAACAAAGTCCAACCTGTAAAGAGAGGTGTTGGGACTACAGTATGTAGCCATATGAACACACCTCGTCCTGTCTAATCTCACTGAGTACCGTCCGGTCTTGGTCCGCCTAGAATCCTATCAAAGGTTCACTCATCTTCACAAGACACGATGTGTGCGCGCAAATCCTGTGAAGGGGTGAGTATAACAATACCCAATAAGACACCCTGAAACCACAATTGAAATACAACAAGGGAAAAATACCACAAAATAAAGGTACAATCAGCTCCACACAGTATATGTATACCGAATATATAACAATAATATCTATATATACTCATGAACGATAGAAAATCACGAATACCACCACTAGGATCCAGCTCGAAGATTCCTCTAAGCATGTAACCTGGAGAACACACTCCTAGGTCTGAAGAGAGAGAGATATGAAGTACTCGTTCTGGGAGAACACACACCACAAGTACTTGTGAACATGATGCCCAGATGAGGATCACAACCAATATCAATGGGGTGATTCTGAAAACTCAGTCCGAACTAATCCACTAAGTAGAGGATCGGCGCCGGGGTAAAGTTGGTCACGTCGATACCAAGATCTCTACTTAGGGTCCCAGGAATGAATAGAGGATCTGACTCCAAATCTCACAGAGGGGATTCCAACAACTCTATTCAGGAAGTCCTACTAAAGGTATCATACTCTTGTATGTAGTAAATGATACTAGTAACCTTCAGGAGAGAGACCCAGGGGACGAACCCTAAGAAAACTAGTCCAAGTCACAGAAGGCAACTGGCTCAAGCCATGTAAAACAGGTTACACGGCAAGTAGTATGGTTACACACCGTGTTCCATGACCCCAAGTAATGACTCTGTAAACGGCCCTTGTCTTCCATCCAAGCTGTGTATAACTCAACTACACAGTGTGTATAAGGATCACACACCGTGTTCATTGACTCCGGGTACTGCCCGTGTAAATGGCTCGTGTAATTTGGCTTGTCGGATAAAAAGTAACTGCACGTCTTTTAGAAGGATCGCATGCCGTGTCCGAGAACCTGAGGCTCACTCCATGTACACTGGCCATGTGCCCGTACATAGTCTATGTCTGTGTTGCCGGCCCGTGTACCAGTACACGGGGTATCCCGTGTATCTGGCCGGGTATGTCCGAGGAGGGGTATAAAAACTGTGTCCTTGGATGTGTACCGAACCCATGTCCGTGTACTCCCGGAGTACACGCCAGGGGGTCTTCCGACGAACACACGCCGTGTAGTCCCTACTACACGCCATGTAGTTAGGATTTTTCCAGAAACAGCATCTTCCTCCTCACGCCACTGCTGATCCTTTGGATCCACGGTTTCTCATCTGTTCGTCTCGATACTCTAGGGGTTAGTTTGTTTCATCATATGAACACTGAAACAGGTGTTTTAGGGCCTTAAATCAAATCTTAAACCTCGAACGATCCATCTGATGAAAAACAACAAAAAACTCATGTCTGTCGATCCGCTCTGAATTGTCCACCGAAACAGTCGTCGCACCTCCGTGACATCGCTCTGGGGTTGGATCTACAATCTCGGATCGTTATGCCAAAAAAACATTGTGCATCGATCGATTTCCTCCAAGAACGCATAGAAGACAACGAAGAAGATGTGGGAGAAGAATACAAAGAATTGAACAAGAGGGACGAACCTCGATCATTTTTTGTGATAATCCAGGTTTTCTTCCGTAAGATCAAAACCACAACAATCAACAGGTTTTAATTCCCTAGATTTTGATTTCCCGATAAAACCCCAAATCACACCCGCCCGCAAAACGATCGATCCGCGGGCTAATCGGTTCGCAGATTAGCCCGCGTTCGTTGTAGGAATAAAGAAAAAGGAAAGGAAAATAAAAAACAAACATCCTACCTGGATTCCGCGACGTTCTTTGGAGAAGATCTGATTGCCGTGTCGTCATCACTGACGAAAATCTTCAAGAATTGCGCCGTGTTGGGAGGTTTTCTCCAGAGCCTCCAGAGCCGCCAAGGGTTTCAGGGTTATGAGGTTTTTAACCCTGGTCTCCTACACTATCCTTTATTTAAAAAGGTTAAAGATATCTTCTGCAACATATTTAATAAAATATTTTAAATTAAATATTTTATTACGGTTACGTCAAAAAACCAGATTTCTTCACCGAACTGCGCCAGTCGATGTTAGGTCTTTTATAGGGTAAAACCACTACTCTAAATGCAATGATGCCTTCAGATTTTTGATCCGAGCACCCGTTCGGGAGTTATTCCACTTTTTTTGGAAAAATGCACGGGCGCGTAATTTAATTATTAAATTAAATTCAAACATTAATTCCGGGATCACTGGGCCTTCAAACTGCACACCATCTAAGAGCCTGGTCTCAAAATATTCCCTTTATATTTAAGAATAATGTAGATAAAATTAGAGACATTACATCACACCCACCTTAGGGATTTTATGTCTTCAAAAAGCCAAAACAATGGCTACTCAAATATAGTTCGGTTGGGCTCACTAGGCCTCAGAACTGCACACCATCTCATAGCCTGGTATCAAAATAATTCCCTTTATTTTTAAGAATAATGTATAGGAAATTCTAGACATTACATCACACCCACCTTAGGGATTTTACGTCTTCGAAAAGCCAAAACAAAGGATACTCAAATAGATGTCCCTACTGTACACAAATCTGAGCCTCCCGCTCCCACGTGCTCTCCTAGAGATTCCCGTGCTGCCACTGGACACGCACCAAGGGAATAGCTCACCTACGAAGGATATTCTCCTACCGATACTCGATCTCCATTGGGTACTGAGCAATGGTCGCTCCATCATCGATGACAATATCACCCAAATCGATGACGTGGGATGGATCATGCACGTATGTCCATAGCTGCGACACATGGAAGACATTGTGTACCCGATCCATCTGAGGAGGTAGAGCCAAGAAATACGCCACCTCGCCAACTCTACTCAGAATCTGTAATGGGATGACAAACCTTGAATATAGCTTGCCGCCTCGGCCCAATATCTGCAATCCCTGTCGATGTGAGACCCAAAGGAACACATGGTCTCCCTCCTCGAATTCTAAGGGCCTCCTCCTCTTGTCGACATAAGACTTTTGCTGACTCTTTGCATTCTTCATCTGCTTCTAGATGACCTGCACCTTCTCTGTAGTAGCTCTCACCATCTCTGGTCCAATGAGTGATGACTCTCCTGGGTTAGTCCAGAAAAGTGGTGACCTTCTAGGTCGCCCATAAATAGCCTCGAATGGTGCCATAACAATAGTGGAATGATAACTTTTGTTATAAGAAAATTCCACCAGTGGTAGGTGATCCTCCAAGCTACGACCGAGGTCTTGTATGCAGGCTCGTAGAATATCCTCCAAGACCTGGATGGTCCGCTCTATCTGACCATCAGTCTGGAGATGAAACGCTGTTCTCAATCATAACTAAGTCCCAACAGCTTCCTGCAATCCCTTCCACAACTGAGATGTGAAACTAGCATCACGATCTGAGACGATATTGGATGGAACTCCATGAAGTTGAACTATCACCTGTACATAGAGGTGTCACAAGCTCTCTACTGAACTCTTTTCTCATATGGCTAGGATGTGGGCCGAATTGGTGAGTCGATCAACAATCACCCAGATGGAATCGTGTCCCCTGTACGTACGTGGTAGACCCGTCACGAAGTCCATTGATATCCCATACCACTTCTTCTCTGGCACCTCAAGGGGCTGAGTCAAACCTGATGGAACTCGGTGCTCAGCCTTTACATGCTGACAAGTAAGGCACCGAGAAACAAACCCTGACATGCTCTTCTTTATTCCAGGCCACCAGAACTGACGTCGGAGATCCTGGTACATCTTTTCCATGATTGGAAGCACAGCCAAAGGAGATGTATGGAAATCCCTCAGAACCTCCTCCCTCATCGTCACTGGTACTACTGTACACCCTCTAAAAAGAACAAATCTCTCCCCACCTTCTGAATATCCATCAACAGCATCACCTATGGATATATAAGCACATAGAGTATCACAGCTGGCATCCTCATGATGTGCTTCCCTGACTCGCTATAAGAGTGGAGGGGTAACAACCATCGATTGAAGGAAATCTAACTCATCTCCATCCATGAAGGATAACTATAAGGAGGCCAACTGCCTCGTCGCCTCATCCAGTAACTGAGAACTGGATTTCCGGCTGAGAGCATCTGCCACAACGTTCCCCTTCCCAAGTGTGTAAACAATCTCAAAGTCATAATCCTGGAGGAACTCAAGCCATCTTCTTTGTCTTAAATTGATACCCTTATGAGAAAATATATATGTGGGACTTTTTTTATTATTGTAGGCAGTAAAATGCTCGCTCATTAGGTCATGCCGCCACACCTGCAATGCGAAGACTACCGCTGCCAACTCAAGATCATGGGTCACATAGTTCTGCTCGTGGGGCTACAACTAGCATGAAACATATGAAATCACGACTTGACTTTGCATCAGGACACAACCATTCCTGATTCCTGATGTGTCGCAGAACACTACGTACTCGACACCCTCCACCGGTAATCTCAAGATTGGGGCACTCGTCAGACTCTGTCTCAACTTCTGGAAAGCCTGTAGGAATCTCTCGGTCCACATGAAAGGCTACCCCATTCATGTCAAAGCTGTCATGGGTGCTATAATCCGGGTGAAATAAATGATGAATCTCCAATATTAGCCTTCCAACCCAAGGAAACTTCACACCTCCATCACGCTTTGAGGTGGCTCCCATGATAGCACTGCCTCCACCTTGGCTGGGTCCACTACTACACCATCTGCTGAGATAAAGTGTCCCAGAAAGTTGACCTCATGTATCCAGAACTGACACTTCAAGAGTTTAACATAAAATCGGTGCTCTTTGAGTGTGTCCAGAACCATCCTTAGGTGTATTACATGCTCCTCATCCGACGTAGAGTACACAAGGATATCATCGATGAAGACCACTATGAACTGATCTAAATAGGGATGAATGATCCGGTTCATGAGTCCCATGAACACTGCCAGGGCATTATTCATGCCGAAGTGAATCACCATGTACTCATAGTGATTGTAGAAACATCTGAAAGCCGTCTTCTGTACATCCTCATCCCGTACTCGCAACTAGTGGTATCTTGACCGTAGATCAACCTTCGAGAGCCATTGTTCCTCTCTCAACTGGTCGAAGAGTTCATCGATCCTCGGCAGTGGATACCGGTTCTTCACGGTCACCTGATTCAAGAACTTGTAATCCACACATAGTCTCAAACTCCCATATTCCTTCTTGGAAAACAGTAATGGGGGCACCCAGGGTGAAACGCTGTGTCTCACAAATCCCTTTTTCATTAAGTCTTCCAGCTTCACCCTCAGCTCACGAATATCTACAGGAGCCATCCGATATGCGGATGCTGATATTTGTGTCGTCCCGTGTTGCAACTCAATGCAGAAGTCTATCTCCCTACGGGGAGGTAGTCTGGGGACATCCTCTGGAAATATTTCCTCGTACTCGGCAACTAATGCTGGAAACTAGAAACTCATAACATATGTTGAGCAAAGGTCTAGGCTAGCCAACTAATAGGATATCGGTAGCACCTTACTATGCCCGAGTCCATCCGGCGCTGCCTAGGTCTCTCTTTCACCAAAAAAAGAAAACCTCGTTCCATCACTATGGTCACACCGCACCATTCGCCTAAAATAGTAAATATGGGCATGAACTGTGGATAGCCCATCCATACCGAGAATGACATTGTTAGGCCTCGACGCTACCACCAAGAGGTTCCAACTGAAACTCCGCCTCCCAGGGTCAGGTCACACTGTCTGCAAAGGTGTGTGATCTCTGAATCTTCTCCAGTCAGTGTTTCTAAGTGTATGGGTCGAGTCAACGGCTCAACTGTAATCTCAAGGTCTCGTCTAGATAAGCGGCCAGAAAGGAATGACTAGCACCTGTGTCTATCAGTATGGTAGCCAATGTAGAAAAGACATAGACTATACCTCTAATGATTCTGGGAGTACCTGGGTCATAAGCCTCTCCCACCTGCAGCTGTCCCTATCTCTGCCCACTAGGTCCCTGAGCCTGGGGTGGACCTTCAGGGGGTGTTGGTGGTAAAAGGTCAAAACGCCGACCACCTCCAGCTACTCTCCCAACTCCTCTACCTCATCTGCCACCCTGTGGATCTGTCTTCTCTACATGTTGCCTTTACCTTGGTGGTCCATCCACTGCTCCCATTTCAGCAGTATGAATGGTCGGAAAATATCGAGCGAGATGTCCCCTGCCATCACATGAGTAGCATCGCCTCCCTTGAGGATGGCAGGATGCACCCTGTGAACCTAGTTTGGCAGATCCCCTATCCTGGGATCTCCTCTGAAAATATCTCCCATGCCTGGGTCCCTAACGTCGGCTCCCTACTGTTGAGGTCTCTACTCCAGTTCACTCACTAATAACAACAGACGGTTGTCTCTGCTCTTCCAAGAATCTCTCGACCACCAAAGCCTGCTCGAGCACTCCATCATAAGTAGGAATTCTCAAATGGATGATGCTAGCTCGGATATCTCTGCACAAGCCCCGCTCGAAAGTCTGAGCTATGAAGTAATGATCTCGGACCATATCCATCGAGTACCGTGAGAGGTCGGTAAACCTTGATGAATAGAAAGCCACCATCATGGTTCCCTGCAAGAGAAGAAGAAGCTCTTGTATACATACTGCTCTTAGGGTAACTGGTGAAAACTCGTCTTTAAAGAGATACTCAAACTCTATCCATGCAAGAGTCACCTCGTCATGAGTTTGAATAACCAAACATCACCATCGCCCTGCCGAGCCCTGCAGAAGAATCACTATCAGGATCACCATCTAGTCTACTAGTGTCCTGAACAAATAGAAGACCTTGGTCTATGCCTCAAGCTAGTCCTCTACTGCTTGAGAGTTAGGCTCTCCTCGAAACCTAGGGGGTCTCTATCTTTGAAACTCATGGAGTGCCCTCAGCCTGCACTCCTCCTCCACTAGTACAGTAGGCACTAAACCATACTCCACAGGTGGTGGGAGAACTGGCACGCCACCCAGTTGTAAAACTGTGGGATCTGGTCCCTAAATCGAAGCTTCATCACTACGGGGTTCATCGTCGTGATCGAGATACTTGATCCTAGCGGGTGCGCGTCGTGGAGGCATCCTGTGAAAAAAAAGATGTATCTCAGTCAGTGAGTATATCTGGAGAGCTGACTCAAGAAGGACATGGAAACCACAACCCATTCCTATATGATTCATGTGCCATTATTTTCCGCTAAAAGTAGTGTTATCATGTTCTGATTCGAAAGTCAAGTTATCAAAGTCCTGGTGTATGGAGACTTTGGCCGCCCACACCAATATTGGGGTCCCTGGCCTGAAGGTGAACTTGAAACACTTAACACTATTTCACCAAACGGACTCACAGAGTCTCAGTCCTAAGGTAGAACCGACCATCTCTGATACCACTCTGTCACGACCCATCCCAGTGGGGCCCAAGATGCAACTCCCTAATCCCACCTCCAATAGGCCACGTGCTGATGACTAGCACCGAGTAGGCATGATACTCACATGGGGGGCATTGCCTATAAACCTGTACGCACACACACACATCTCTAGGCCCACAAAGCTAAAATGTAAAAGCTACTAAAAGTAAAATTTGCATGCATACACTAAAACTCAACCAACAGAGTATGACAGGAAGGTAAAGTACAAGAAAGTAAAACCATGGGCCAAAAGTAAAATCCCACCAAAAGAGAGACCATAACATAGTCTAACCTGTAATGAAATGTGCTGGGACTGCAGTCTATAGCCATAGGAACACACCTCGGCCTGTCTAATCTCACTGAGTACCGTACGGTCCTAGTCCGCCTATAATCGTGTCAAAGGCTCGCTCGTCTGCACAAGACACGAAACATGCGGGCAAAGCACGTGCTGGGTTGAGTATAACAATATCAAGTAGGACGCCCCAAAACCACAAAGGAAATACAATAATGGGAAAATAAAACAAAATAAAGGTAAAGTCATCTCCACATAGTATATGCCTACAGAACATATAACAAGAATATCCAGATATACTCATGCACGATAGACTGTCATGAATACCACCACTAGGATCCAACTCGAAGATTCCACTAAGAATGCAACCAGGAGAACACACTCCTAGGTCTGAAGAGAGAGAGATATTAATTACTCATTCCGAGATAACACACTCAACAAGTACTTGGGAATGTGATGCTCAGATGAGGATCACAACCGATTTCCATGGGGTGATTCTTACAACTCACTCTGAAGTAATCCGCTAACAAGAGGATCGGTTCCCGGGTAATGTTGGTCACGTCTATACCAAGAACTCTACTTAGGGTCCCAGGAATGAATAGAGGATCCGACTCCAAATCTCACAGAGGGGATTCCAACAACTTTATTCAGGAAGTCCTGCTGAAGGGATCATAATCATGTATGTATGAAATGGTACTTGGAACCTTCTGGAGAAAGACAAAAGGGATGAACCCTAAGGAAACTAGTCAAAGTCACAGAAGGAAACTAGCTTAAGCCATGTAAAATAGGATACCCAGCGTGTAGTATGGTTACACTCTGTGTTCCTTGACCCTGGGTAATGCCTGTGTAAATGGATCGTGTCATCCATCCAAGCTGTGTAAAACTCAACTACATAGTGTGTAGAAGGATCACACAATGTGTTCCTTGACTCCGGGTACTTCCCATGTAAACGGCCCGTGTCACATGGCTTGTTGGATAAAAAGTAACTACACGGTGTGTAGAAGGATCACACGCTGTGTCCGAGCACCTAAGGCTTGCTCCGTGTACGCTGGCCATGTGCTCATACGGAGTCTCTGTCAGTGTTTCCTGCCCATGTACCAGTACACTGGATATCCCGTGTATCTGGCTGGGTCTGGATGGGGAGGGGTATATACAATGTGTCTTTGGCCGCGTACCCAACCCGTGTCTGCGTACTCCCGAAGTACACTCCAGGTGGTCCGCCGACGAACACACACAGTGTATCCCATACTAGACACCGTGTAGTTGGGATTTATCCAGAAACGCCACCTTCCTCCTCTCATCACAACTGATCCTCTGAATCCATGTTTTCTTGTCCATTCGTCCCATACCCCAGGGCTTGCTTTGTTTCATCATACAAACACTGAAACAGTTATTTTCGGTCCTTAAATTGAATCATAAACCTCGAACGATCCATCCGAAAAATTCCCAAAAACTCATGTCTCTTGATCCGCTCTGAATTGTTCATCAAAACCCTCATTGCACCTCCGTGACATCTCTCCGGGGTTGGATCTACATTCTGAGATCGTTGCGCCAACAAACGAATGTGCAACGATTGATTTCCTCTAAGAATGTGTCGAACACAATGAAGAACGCGCAAGAGAAAAATAAAAAGAATCGAACAAGAGGGAAGAACCTCGATCGTTGTTCGTGACAATCCGGGTTCATCCCCTTTAGATAAAAACCACAACAATCAATAGGTTTTAATTCTCTAGTATTTGATTTCACGATAAAACCCCAAATCACACCCGTCCGCAAAACAATTGATCCGCGGGATAATCGGTTCGCAGATTAGTCCGCGTTCCTCATAGGAATAAAGAACAGGGAAAGGAAAATCAAAAACAAACATCCTAATTGGATTCTGTAGCATTTTTTGGCGATGATCCAGTCATCGCGTCATCGTCGCTGGCGAAAATCGTCAAGAACGTCGCCGCGTTGGTAGGTTTTCTCCATAGCCTCCAGAGACACCAAGGGTTTCTGGGTAATTAGGTTTGTAACCCTGGACCCCTGTGCTAGCATTTATTTAGAAAGGATAAAGATATCTACTAAAACATACATAATAAAATATTTTAAATTAAATATTTTATTACGGTTACGTCCAAAAACCAAATTTCGCTACCGACCGGCGCCAGTCAACGTTAGGTCTCTTCTAGGGTAAACCCACTACTCTGAACACAATGGTGCATTCAGATTTTTTATCCGAGCACCCGTTCAAGAGTTATTCCACTTTTTATGGAAAACTGCACGCGCACATAATTTAATTATTAAATTAAATTAAAACATTTGTTCCAGGCTCACCGGGCCTCGGAACTACACGCCGTCTTAGGGTCTGGTCTCGAAATAATTCCCTTTATTTTAAAGAATAAAGTATGGAAAATCTGATACATTACGCATAAAATAGAAACAAAATTTATAGAATTGACAAAGAAAGATAGAGATTCAGTGACCACATACGGATCAAAATTAACCAGATTGCAAAGGTATGAACCAAATTGTATTCAAGTTGTTGGTATTAAAATTAATCAATTTTAATCAAGATTTATGTATAATTAATAATGATCAGTGGATTCAAAGGAATTAAAATGTTATGATAATATTTTTCGATGTGATTAGAAGTTATAATTAGTGTTTATTGACGATAAAGTATTCCATAAAAACAAAAATAAAATGATGTCTAGATTCTAGGTAATGGGAAATCATCCCAGAAATAAATTTTATGGTATGAAAAACAAGTTTCCATCTAGTGATAAGTGTTGTAAAATTAACCATGTTGAATGCCTTATAAAATTTGGGATGTTATTTTGAAGTGAAATTTTTGGACATCTGGCTCTTGATAAAAGAGACAATGAATAGAAAGATAATGAAAATCGAAAAATAATATGTTTTAATTGTAATGAGATGTGTTATTAGGTGTGTATATTTCAAAATATATGAATAAAATAATGAATTAACCATGATGAAGGGAATAATGGAATTGAAAAATATTTTATGGATAATTAATTAAATATTGAACCACCCCATAATATTGTGTAAGGTATATTAAACATTCATTCAGAGTATACTAATATATTTATTGATTTGGGGATTAAAGATTCAATAATCTTGAAGAAATTAGTTTATAAATTTGAAATTTCTCTTTAAAAAATGATGTAATAAATTTTGTTAAAATCACATTTGTAATGCATAAAGGAATATATAAAATATAATAATCACCTTTTTTATCTTTAGTAAAGGGTTTTAATTTCAAAAATATTGATCATTCTCACAGTATAGTTTGATGTTATTCTAGTTAAGTATTGAATTTTCGTATGTTATTATAACAGAGACTGTATTTGTAATGATGTTATCTTAAAAAAGAAAATTTATTATTAATTAAATAATTAATTCACATATTTGATAACATATCCAAAAGTAGATAAATTTATTAAATATGGAAACAACTATTATTTTCACATATTTTGGACAAAAATGTAATTTATAAAAGTGGTGATATTCTTATATTAAGTTATTATCTGGATGTTTTTTTGAAAAATTTATTTCTATTATATGAGATTGGAAGATTGGATTTATTATTTAGATAGTTCCAAATTTAAATCCATAAAAAATATTTATTGATTAGCATTGTTCAATTTTTTTAATGAAAAATCAATTAATTTTTTTTCATGATAATGGTTTAGTTTGTTCATGAACATTTTCATGGGGTTGTTTTATTTTTTAAAAGTATAGATAAATATGGTTCCATGAGGATATTTATAGATTTTAAATCATTTAATAAATCACTGTTAAGAATATATACCTATTTCTTTATATAGATGACTTGTTTGATCATCTCTATAGAGATCAATATTTTTTAATGTTCAATATTAGTTATAGATAGCAACAAATAACGTTTATGGAGATTGAAATTAAAAATATGGAATTTTATATTGGGTTTGAGTTTTATGAGGTAGTGGTTATTCCCTTTGGGTTGAGAAATGACCCTACTATTATTATGTATATTATGAAAATATTTTCCATGAGATCAAAGATAAATGTTTGGCATTATATATTGATGACATCTTGTTATATTTTTAAATTTTAGTTGATCATGAGATTCATTTTAGGGTCGTTATTTAAAAATTAAATTAAAATAATTTATATGGAAACATAATTAAATTTGAGTTCATATTGTGACAAATTCCTATCCTTGGAAATATTTTTAATTAAGATGAAATAAATACTAATAAAGATAAATATAAAGAGTTTTAATATTTTTCAACATATTAAAATTTAATAATAATTTTTATTTTTATTGAATTAGTGGTTTACTATTGACAATTTTTGAAACAATTTATCGGTTTTGTAGTCCACTAACTAAGATTACTTTAAAAATAAATAATTTATTATATATGAAAGAATGTGATTAATGATTACCATAATTGAAATAGAGATTATTTAAGGCTTAATTTTGTCCCCACCCTATAAAATTGAGATTTTTTCCACAATTATTATCCTTTGGATGAACATGGTTTTTTTCTGACACAGAATGATTGTGTGGTTGTTATTGATTCACATTAATTGAAACCTCGTCAAATAAAATATCCTACTCATGAACATAAGATATAAATAATGTTTTTTATTTAAATAAATGGGAAAATAATTATATTTAGTAATGTGTATAATATATAATGACCATACAATTTTAAAGTATATATTCACCAGAAAAGATTTAAACATGTGGTAGAGAATATAGAATAATATTATTATGGATTATGACTACATGATTCATTTCCATCAAGGAAAATAAAATTAGATAGATGATGCTTTATGTCCAAATGAAAATTATTCATTAAATATGCAATGTTTTGGACATGATCCTTTTTAAAATTATTTTATGAATTTTTGTCGAAATATTATGCATGAATAAACATCCTATGTTTTTTATCTGGTGTCTTTGCAGTTGTCTTTATCAAACCAATTAATATATCTCAAAAAGATGATCATGTTTTAAAAAATATCTCGATATGTTCAGGAAAGGTATGTCTCTTTAATTTTTCATTTACAAAGATTTATATTTCCGATTATGAAAATTATTATGCATACAATTTGACTCAATGATGACGAATTTTTTTAGTATATCCCATTCCCCTATGAAAGTAGTCATAGAGGTAGGGGGTTAAGGTTTTAGGGATGTATTCATGGCATTGAGTCCCCTGGTAGAATATTCTTATCATGTGTGGAGGCACCCTTGGTAGAAGTAATAAACCATTTATTATATGAAGACCATAATTTTCCATTTTCTATACATCCTAGAAATACTTAGATTAATGATTACCATGCATAATTTAACTAGTGGGAATTGATGAAAAAATACATTACATATTATTATATAAAATTTTTTACTTATTAATAAGTAAAATATAGATGAAAAGTATTGAATATAATTTTTTTATCCATCACTAGTGAATGAATATTAATGGGAAATTATATCCATTGATTTCTTGGTACGATTACTAAAGATACGTCTTGCTAATAAGGAGATAAGTGTAATTTTTGATTATTTAAATAAATTTTCAAATTCTCAATCTATTAAAGTTAATATGTTGATTTAAAATATTTATAGACATTATATTAAATAGATAATCATATTAAATGGTGTCCCTTGTCACGACCTATCCCCTGGGGCTCGTATCATGACTACCCCAAGCCCACCTTCCATAGGCCAGGGGCTGGAGACTAGCACCAAAGGTGTAAATCCCTAAACTAGGAAGGCATTGCCTTTACAAATATAATAAACACAATAGAGTACACAACTAGAAGAAAAACACTAAGTAAAACGGTATAAAAAATAAGTGCTGGAAAGTAAAAGGGGTCGAAAATACAAGCCCAATAAAAAAGTACAAGTACAAATGAAAACAAGCACAACTGAAGAAAAGTAAAGTAGCTACTGGGTCGTCTTCCAGGGTTCCTACATGAAGGGTATGTACAAATGGCCTCCTCAGTACTCTACATACATTCGTCTCCTCCATGCACCGTCACACAGGGTGATCCACCTCCGAGTATCATCCAGTCCTACTACTCTCTACCTTAGTCAGCACTGTCCGTCATCTGCAACCAACACAACGAGGTGCAGGCATAGCCCGTGCAGGGGTGAGTATAACGATACTCAGTAGGGACCCCGAGACCCTCATGGTCACATGAAATCCGACAAGCATAAACCATAAAGAATTAAATCCATGGATAACCATTACATAGGTATATGCCCATACATATTCCCAAGTTATCTAGTACCGCATCTCAATAATGAGAAAAACACAAAAGTCTCTGACTCAGCTCAAACTAGGATTTTCATTAACGAAACCACTGGTACTGGAGAACTCATCCTCTATGGAGTACAGTGTGCCTATCACGATCAAGGCACTTCTCACTTACCTTTGACTGCTGAGGTACTCCTTAGGTTGAGTACTGTAGGCCTGCTGCCTACTACTAGGCACTCTTCCGCTATGGGTCTGCCTCCAACAACCAGCCACACCTCCTCCATGGGTTTTCCTCCAACTACCAGGTTCTCCCCATTGGGCTAGTCGAATCACTCCGAGTCGAAATGTTCAAGCAGTCATTAGGTCATCCAGCCACTAGGTCTCTACACTATGTCTACTCGTCACTATATGGATCCGCTCCATGAGCTACTGGGAAATAATCTAACTATCATGAAGTGCCACGAAGAAGAATCTAAAAGGTCCTATACATAATAGGGGTCTCAGCGCAATAGACGGCATGTCAATCAGATGCCCGGTCTGTGAGTGATTGGCATTACCATTATGAGACCCGGTTGGATTTGGGTTCATTCCAACCCATTTGTTTCCCTACAATGTCCAAACCTCAAATGTGGTATGCAAAAAGAACCATCTTCCTTCAAGATTTCCTTATCCATAGATAGTTCATCAATCATACACAGTTAGCCCATGTTATGGGGGAATAGGTGTATTCATGTCAACGGGTCCGGACATGGGTCGGACGAGGCCAGAGGGGGCGGCCCGACCCACGTTGGGTCTGGCCCGCGTGGCCCGGTTGGCCAGCAGTTGGCTACACCCTACGGGGCTCTCCCTAGCCGCATTGGGGGGGGGGGGCGCCCCTTGTCTCCCATATGGAACCAGCACTAGGTGCATGTTCGTTAACCTGCGGGACCTAGGAGGATCCCGCCTGGTCCAGCTGTTCGAGGTGCCAGTCGGTTCCGCACAGTGGGCAACCGACCCAGCCGGCAGACTTTGTTCCTCTACCGAGGCCAGCCCTGTCTGCGGATCTCCTCCTACACGCAGTACGATGGCGTCACGCCCTTCCACCATGGCCTGGTTTGGCCGCGACCCCCTTCTCCCACGCGCGGTGCGATGGTGCCGCACCCTTCTTTCGCGGCCCAGTTTGGCTGTGTCCCATTCTTCTGCATGGCACGACGGTTATGTTCCCTTCTGGCAACCCAGCAGCCTTGCGCCACCAGTCTCCTTCATGGCCTGATTCCTTCATGGCCACCGTTTCTCCACCACCGTCGTCAACAAGTGAGGAAAGATGAAGGGGAGGTTTGGGCCATTTTTCTAGGGCATAAGACATCCATGTTATGGTGATATAATTTGGAAAAACATTACCCAAGATTTATCGACATAGAACGAAAGAATTTCAAACTCAAATCCCCTAACTCGTATCGTTGTTTGTTGATGATGTTAACAAAAGGCGGACATCAATTCGTTAACGTCGAATATGAAGAAGCTGAGAATGGCATCGTCGGCATTATTCAAGGACGGTGCTCCCTCCTTTTTTTGGTTGAAAAAAGAAGAAGGTGTTCATCATTCTTCAGTGGTCGTTCCCCATTGGAGAGTTCATTCTTCCTTGTCATTCTATCTCCAAGAGCTCCTCAACTCTTACTTCCAACAAAATAATGATGCCAACCAAATGAAATAATTGTTTTTCTATTATTTTCATTGTTGGAATTAATTAAAAATTAGGAGTTTAAATAATTTAGTACACTCAAATAATTAATGTGGTGGAGTTGGCTCAATTCATCAGTGGGGAAGGTCAAGAGTTTTTTCCAAATAAATGGAGAGTTAAAGTGGTTAAACGTACAGGTTGTCCCCACCAACATTTATCCTCCGAAAGGAGGTTATGCTCGGGTGGGCCCCACCACCATAACCTCTTTTGGGAGGTTAATGTGTGGTGGACCCCACCCCCAACCTCCACTTGGAGATTTTGACCACGAAATAAAAATAAGCTACACAAATTATTTTTCTTTAATTTATTTTTAAAAACCCCAAAACTGAGATAGAGCATCCAATCTACAGTCTCTTACCGTCACTCCCCCACTTCTTCAGCGAGTCAGGGAGGCACATCATGGGGACACTGACTGCGCGACATGATGTGCTCAGATATCCACAGGACAAGAACCTGATGGATTTCTTGAAGGTGGGAAGCACATCATCATTTTCAGAGGACACACCATGGTACTAATGGCACTTCAGAAGGATGTGTTGAGGGAGTTCCACACATCCACTGTAGCGGTAGTTGCAGGAGTGGCGAAGATGTACTAGGATCATTGACAAAAGTAGTGGTAGCCAGGTATAAAGAAGGTGGGCGCAGATTTTTTCTCACAGTGCATCACTTTCCAGCATGTGAAGGTAGTGCACCAGGTACCATCAGGCTTGGATCAGTCTTTAGAAGTCCCAGAGTGGAAGTGGGATGGGATATCCATGGACTTTGGGATGGGTCTTCCACATACATCCAGGGGTCATGAATTGATTTGGGTGATCTTCAACCAACTCACCAAGTCGGCCCACTTCCTACCGATTAGAAAGCAGGGTTTAATAGAAAGATTGGGACGCCTCTATGTGAAGAAGATTCTATGTTTACATGGAGTACCTTCTTCTATTGTCTCCAACCGTGACGCACAGTTTACTTCCTTGCTTGGAAGGGGTTGCAAGAGGAATTCTAGTCACAGCTTCACTTTAGCACCGACTTCCATCCTAAGACATATGGCCAGACCGAGAGGACCATCCAGACCCTCAAAGACATGCTAAGTGCATGTGTCCTTGACTTCGGTCATAGTTGGGAGGATCAATTGCATTTGGTGGATTTTTCTTACAACAAAAGTTATCACTCCACCATAGGGATGTCACCTTTCGAGGCATTGTACGAGTGGCCTTGAAGATCACCCTTGTGTTGGACAGACCCTGGGGAGTCAGCAGTAGTGGGACCAGAGGTGGTTCGATCTACTATAAAGAAGGTTCATATCATCCAGGAGCAGATGAAGACTACACAGAGGAGGTAGAAGTCGTAAGCTGATAAGAAACAGAGACCTCAAGAGTTTTAGGATGGCGACCCTGTCTTTCTACGGGTCTCACCTCAATGAGGTCTATAGTGATTTGGCCAAGGTGGCAAGTTATCTCTGTGATGCATCAGACTTTTTCAGGTCCTCATCAGAGTAGGTGAGGTGGCTTACCTCTTAGCACTTCCACCTCAGTTGCATCGGGTGCATGACATCTTCAACGTATCCCAGTTGAGGAGATACGTGCATGACCCTTCCCACATCGTTGACCATGGAGAGCTGGATGTCGACGATGGGGTGACTTTTACTGAGGTTCCAGTGGAGATTGAGGATCAAAAAGAGTGGGTCCTATGTGGATAGTGGATACCACTAGTGTGAATTTGCTGGTAGAACGAGAACCACTAGGAGAGCACATGTGAGCTGGAGGCTCAGACGCGTGCTCATTACCCCCCATTTGTTCCCATAGTTTTAGTTGTAGCTTACATGGATATAAATCCCTGAGGTGTGCAGAATATAAAGATATAGAAATTAAGTGGAAGTTTTTTTCATCATTACATTGGATTTTTATGAGTCTGTGAAATTTTATGGTGCTTGATTCTGGGACTCGGTGTGCCCGGAATCAATTTCCAAAGTTTTTTTCATGTACGTTCAGTAAATATATGAGCGGGGTTTATTATAACTTTTGAACCAGTGCTCGGAATTGAAATCTAAGGACACCATTGAACTCGCAGTGATGGTATTAATGTAATAAGACTTTCACCTCGATGGTTGATGGTCGAGATTGAATGTTAGTTTTGGGGTTTTAGAGAATTAATTAAAAAAAAATATGTGTGTAGCTTATATTTATTTGGTGGTTAAAACCTCCAAGTGGAGGTTGGGGGGTCGGGGCCTCCACAAGATAACCTCCCATGAGAGGTTATGTTTGGAGGGACCACCAGAGCCTAACCTCCCTTGGGAGGATAAAATTTGGTGGGGACCACCCGATCTTTTAACCTCTTTAACTATCCATTTATGTTGAGAGAACTCTTGACCATCACCACTAATTAATTGAGCCGACTCCACCCCATTAATTAAGTGATTTAACACAATTAATTAAACTCCACATTTTGAATTCATTCCATCAATTAAAATAATAGACAAACTATTATTTCATTTGGTTGGCATCATTATTTTGTTGGAAGGAAGTGTTGAGGAGCTCTTTGAGATAGAACGCCAAGGAAGAAAGAACTATGCAATGGGGAATGACCACTGAAGAACGATGGACACCTTCTTAGTTTTTTAAGCGGAACAAAGGAGGTAGCACCATCCTTTATGAACCCCAATGACGCCATCCTCAGCTTCTTCATTTTCAACGTCAACGAATTGACGTCTGTATTTCCCTGACATTGTTTACAAGCAACGATACGAGGTAGGGGATTTGAGTTTGAAATTATTGTTTTCAATGGAGATAAATATTGGGTAATGTTTTTCCATTTGATATCACTATAACATGGATGGCTTGGGAGGCATGAACACTGGCCGACCCTACCCCTTCATTTTTCCTTGCTTGTTGATGACGGTGGTTGGGCAACAGTGGTTGTAAAGGAATTCGACAGCAAAGGAATCCGGCGTGGCAAGCCCCAAGAGTCTTTAGAGGGGCGCTTAACCATCGTGCCACACAGAAGAAAGGGCCATAGCTAGGCCAAGTTGTGGCTGAAGGGTGTGGCGAAGGAACAAAGGTGGTCGGATGCGCTGGCTGCCGGCAGTGTGGAACCGGCCGGCCACTCGGCCGGCCGGAGAAGGCAGGACCCTCCCGAGTCCCGTGGGTTACCGAACCGGTGCCTAGTGATGGTTCAGTTTGATAGACAAGGGGGAGCGGCACCCCCCCCCCCCACACGACTAGGGTGTGCCCTGCAACGCGCTGCCACCCACTGGCCAACCATGCCACAAGGGCTGCCGGGCCGGACCCAGTGCGGCACGGGTCGAGCCGGGTCACCCCCTTAGGCCAAGTTCAGACATGCAAACCGGGTCAGATCCCAGTCGGAACCTGTTGACCCGAATACACCTTTTCACCCATAACTTGGGCAACTAGTGTCTGAATGACGAACCGTCTATGGTGACAGAATGTTGGGAGAAAGACAGTTCTTTTGGAATAACCCATTTGAGGTTTGGATGTAGTAGGGAAACGACAGGGTTGCATTGAACCCAAATCCAACCATGCCCTCAGAACATTAATGCCAATAACTCACAGACCGGGTGTCTGATTGGTGCGCCATCTGTTGTATTGAGATCCATATGACGTGGAGGACATTTGAGATAATTTTTTGTGGAATTTAACTATTGTTTTAGTATTTAACAATAGCTCGTGGAGTGGATCCTTCTAGTGATGTGCAGAAAAAGTGTAGAGACTTAGTAGCTGGAAGATCTGATGACTGCTTGACCGTTTAGACTCAGAGTGATTCGACTAGCCTAGTGGGGAGTGCCTAGTAGTTGGCGGCAGACCCACGATAGAGGAGAACCTAGTAGTTGGCTGCAGACATGTGGTACTCGACAGGATGAGTACCTCTGCAGGCTATTAGGGGGAGTGCCCGGTAGTTGGAGGCATACCAACAGTGGAGAAGCGCCTAGTAGTTTTCATCAGACCCGCAGTAAACGACAGGAGTCGTACCTCAGTAGTCCAATGGTAGTGAGATTCTCCTTGATGTCGAAACAGACCCACTATACATGAAAAATGAGGAGTTCTCCACCAGTCATGGTTTCAATAATGAAGATGTTGGTTTGAGATGAGTCAAATAATTTTGTGTTTTCCTCATGATTATATGGGTTACTAGATAACATAGGAATATGTATGGGAATATAACTATGCAATGGTTATCCGTTGATTTCATACTTTGTGGTTTATCCTTGTTGGAATTTGTGAGACCTTGAGGGTCTCGGGGTCACTACTGGTTATATTTATATTCACCCCTGCATGGCTATGCTTGCACCTCGTTGTTTTGGATGCAGACGATGGACAACACTGACTGAGGTAGAGAGTAGTAGGACCGGACGTTACCTAGAGGTGGATCACTCCGTGTGACAGTTCACGAAGGAGATGGACGGATGTGGAGTGCTGAGGAGGCCATATGTACATTTCCTTCATGTAGGAACCCCCAAGGATGACGCAATAGCTGATTTACTTTTCTTCAGTTGTAATTTGTTTATTTTTACTTGTACTTTCTTGTTGATATTGTATTTCAAGCACCTTTTACTTTCCATAACATCTTTTGTATACAGTATTACTTAGTGTTTTGCTTCCATCTATGTACTCAATTGTGTTTTTTATAGTTATAAAGGAAAATTCCTTCCCAATTTAGGGATTTATGCCTTTGGTGCTAGTCTCCAGCCCCTGGCCTATGGAAGGCAGGCTTGGGGTAGATTCGATTTGGGCTCTGGGGGATGGGTTGTGACAAATTGGTATCCGAGGAGTCGGTTCTACTGTAGAAATTTATACTGCTATTTCTGCGAAGAAATAATGTTATGTGTAATAAGTGTGGTATTTAGTTTAGGGAGTACAATGTTGGTGTGGGAAGACAATGAATCCATACAGCCGAACCCTGACTTCTGATTTCCGAATCAGTGCACGAAAACACTGATTACGTGTGTGTTTTCAAAAGTATTCTTAAAGTCAGCTGAACCAGGTCAGCTGACCAGGCATAATATTTTGACCGTGTCACATCTATTTCATTCAAGATGCCTCCCCACGAATGACTAATTAGAGCCCCAAGAGTTGTACATGTACTTTCCTATTGTGATTGTATTTTCTACCCCTTTTACTTTCCATAACTTTATTTGTATACTATTTTACTTAGTGTTTTTCTTCCAGTTGTGTACTATATTGTGTTTTTTACAATTATAAAGGAAATTCCTTCCCAGTTTATGGATTTACAGCTTTAGTGCTAGTCACCAGCCCCTGACCTATAGATGTAGGGATTGGGGTAGTCATGATATGGGCCATGGGTGATGGTTCATGACAGCCATCTTTATATTTTATCATATCGTTATATTATGTCTACATTTATTTTTTCAAATATACTTTTGATGTTATTGGGTAATGAATTAAATTTATGTAAATATTACCATCAATAATATAATTCAATGTTTCAGAGAATGATTCAAGAATTGGAAGATTTTACTTGATCATGTTCATTCGATTAATGGGGATGTTTGGATCAATATATTTCACTAGTATAATATTGATATAATAACTTCTCTCATTGCAATATACATATGGAATCATTTGTGGAATTATTTGTAAAGATGTTTCAATGTCAGGATTTTTCGGATGAATTTAAAAAATGATTTATATTGGACAGGATTTAGAATATGATATGTTTGAGAAAGTGAAGCTGATTCACTAGCATATGAGGGATGCTCAGAGAATTTGGATACATTATGCTGATAACTGGGGAAAAGATCATTCATATGAAGAAGGAAATAATTTTTTAATTAAATTTCATTTTGAAAAAAAAAATTTCAATCAATTTCATTGATATTATAATTATACTAATTTTTTATAATATAATTTTTATACAAAATAGAAATTTCTTCCAAAAACCATTCATCATCGCATTATGTATTTTGATTTTAAAATAGCTAGTACTCTCCCATGTGTTCACACGATTCAATGATTATTTTATAGAATAAAATAATTTATTTTAAAGTTATTAATGAGGATGAATATTTAATATATTCAAAACACAAAATAGTGAAACATAATAATGGAATAAAATTTGAAAAATTGTACAGATTTCATTATGATTGTAGATAACATTTTAGATATGTACATTTGAAAACATCTAGAAAAATATATAAGGAATACAAAATTACACTCAGCATGGTAAATTAAAAAACATTAATGAAAGGAACATTGAAATGGACATTTAATTTTTGTGATAAATAATGTTTTTTTGTGGTCATACAAATTCAAAAAACAAACCCTTAAAATAAATGATTACATTGAATTATGTAATATCTTAAGGTAATAATGTAATACATATAAATGACACAATATATTTAGAAGGACACTAATCTAAAAAATAACCAAATAAGTTTTAATACAAACAATTCAACCTAAAATTGATGAAAAAGATAATTATAACTAAAATAAAATTATGAAAAATAATATCTAAAATAAAAACCACAATAGAACCTATATTTCAAGTATCCATGATAAAAACATTTCTTTTCATGGTGAAATATAAAACAAGATAAAAATAATAGATTAAAATGGTTTTATGAATAATAATGGAAATAAATATAAGAATATGTAAAACCTATGGGTAAAGTTTTAAATAAAATAAAATACAGGTAGACATGTCTGTATTTTTGGAACTGTATCAATCATTGAATGTGACTTGATGTTTATGGATGTCACCAAAAAATATTGTCAAAGTGTAAAAAAATGCATCTTCAAAAACATAAAACATACATATTCGCATAGAAAAAATGTTTAAAAATAAAGATACATATTAATTCATACCGAATATGGAGAATTTTTAATATGAATGTTAACCTAAATGAAATAATTAGTAACCAAAATATAAAGAATATAACATCTTTCTTGGTTTATCTAAACAATGTATTACTCAATATCCATTTTTTATTTTTATAGTAATGCCACGTTTTAGTGATGTGGGAACCATTAAAATAGAACCAACATGATAACAGAACACCAATCATATAAAAAAACAAAAACATTTTACACATACAGAGTACATTAATAGATATTATACCTATATAAGATAACCATATTCATCCTCTATTATAAATGAAAAAACCCCTCTATGTAACTAGGAATGATCAAATAATTCATGGATATTCAAAAAACCAAACCAGTCATCCATTTGATGGTTACCTTAATTTTAGTCACACTCATTTTTATTACAACTGGATAATATTACAATTAACAAAGGTAAAGAAAATTTATGCAACATAGAAACACCTAGACAATAACCACAACACACAACCACAACAATGACAAAAAACTAGCCAAGTGGGTAAAATACAACAATGGATTTGAGGAAATCAATAAAAATAAAACCATAATTAAAACTAAAAAAACAAACTGACACTAATTGAACCTTTCTCATTCATAAAAAAATAATTTTTCTTTTCTCTGGTGTGCCTTGAAGAAAGAGTAACTGATAACATATGCCTTCATATCACAAGTTGAATATTTATCCCTTGGAATCTTGATTTAACAATTGAAAAAGCATTCTAGTTTTTCATGTTTCATTATTTAGGTACATTTGATGAACCAGGGTTGGAGGAATTCATATTGAAGTATTTTGGGGAGATTATAGAATTCTGTTTAATAGGTGACTAAATGGTTCAAGGAGACATAAGAATGAAATAAATATTTGATAATGTAATCAATCCAAAATTGTT
This sequence comes from Viscum album, assembly GCA_963277665.1. Taxonomy (NCBI): domain Eukaryota; kingdom Viridiplantae; phylum Streptophyta; class Magnoliopsida; order Santalales; family Viscaceae; genus Viscum; species Viscum album. The sequence goes on from OY728136.1 coordinate 5,722,566, forward strand.
ATTATCCATTGAAATGAAATTAAAAATTAAAAAAATTAATCGAAATTGAAATGAAAGAAAAAACTAATATTTAATAATTTTGTTTAAAATTAAAAAGAATAAGATGAGTCTTTAGTGAATAGTAATGTGAAACCATGTTTAAAAAGGTGTACCCTTTTTTCAATAGATTAATCAATTTCACGTACCACACTTACATATTCCCACACCTACAATAATGAAATATAAAAAAATGATTTGAATGGATAAATAAATATATGAAAATAAATAATAAAAACTATGTATATTAATAAAAAACATAGGAACAAATAAAAAGTAGTAGAATTAGTTTATCATTGTAATTTGTCAGCTCTAAAAAGGAAACTCTATGAAATTTCAATTTTTTAGTGCAAATAATTTTGGGATATCGACATGAATAACGGAAATGGAATCAAAATATATTTCAAGGGATAACCTATAACTAAAACCAGTAGATGTTTATTATTTTCAATCATAACAAGAAAAATAAGATAATAAAATTTAAACATGATGTAATATAGAAGTACAATGATATTAGAAATGAAGAAGTATGTATTTAGTTTTTGAAATAGGTAACTAATCCCATATTTTTTGTTAGAAGATACTATATATGGGAATATGAGATCTCGGAAGCGACCTGAGAAGATATAATCATAGAACTAAAATTGAACATAGCTAAAAGTATTCATATTGATAAATTTTGTGGGATGTCATAGAATTCTATTTGATAGGTGACTTAATTAATCATTTATATATAAGAATGAATTGAATATTTGATAATGTAATTAACCAATAATCGTATTATTATCCTTTTAAATGGAATCACTAAATTAATACAAGAATCAATATTGAAATGCAAGGAAAAAATAAAATTAAAATTTTAAAAATATAAAAGAATAATATGAGTCATTGGTGAATAGTAGGGTGATACAATGATTAAAATAGAGTACCATCTATCATAATATTATACTCTTTAAGGGATCCATCTTACCTATCCCCACACCTACAAGAAAAAAATCTTGAAAAATGATTCAAATGGATAATTAAAAATATGAAAATAAAAAATCAAAGGGATAGATATGAATAAAAATCATAGGAATAAAAATAAAATGAGTAAAATTAGTTCAAACATTAAAATTTTCAACTCTAATAAGGAAAAACTATAAAATTTTAATTTTTTTAGTGCAAAGAATAGATGGATATCAACATGCATAACAAAAATGAAATCAAAAATAAGTTTCAAAGGATAACCTAAAACTAACTATAGTATATTTTGATTATTTTAAAAAATAACATGAATAATCAGAAAATAAAATTTGAAGCTGAAGTAATATAGAAGTAAAATGATATGAGAAATTCTGAAGAAAGGATATAGGTTTTGGAATAAGTAATGAATCTTATACCTAATGTGAGAATATGTTATGGGAGGAAATATGATATGCAAGAAACATCTAGAAAAGATATAATAAAGACTAAAATTAACCATAGTATATGTTTGTTATTTTGATATATAAATTGAAAAAATCAAACAACTAAATAAGAACCTGAAGTAATATACATGTGAAATTAAATAAAAAATGCACAATCAAGGATTTGAGTATTGGCATAGGTAATTAAGCTCATACATGAACTACGTAGATGATGAAGGATTTAATAGGATATGTGATGCATTATCAGATGAATTTAGTAGTGAATAATTAATCACAGACCTAAATTACAAAGCAGACATTCGATGGAATGGGGTTTGTGAATCCGTAGTCAGAGTTGGTGAGCCAATAATAAATAACTACATTCTTAATGTTTGAAGATGATGCAAAATAAAATAGGGTTGAGATGGATTGATACATAGACGAGGTGTGAGGAATGGAGTTGAGGTGCGATGAATGGAGATAGAGATAAGGATACAAGGAGTGCCATAGATGAGGAAAAGGTAGAGATAGTGATTTGGAACCACGAGTGCTAGAATTGGGAGATGAAGAGTGGTATACGAAGGTTGATAAGGAGGAGGAATTGATGGAGAATGTGGATAGTGAAAATGATGAGGTAGATTGAGTGGCAGGAGTCGAAAACCCTAAATTGAAAAACCAGTGATCGGGGTGGTTTCGATTTTGGAGGAAATGGGTATAAGGATTTTTTATGCGAGGGAAATGTTTTGGGGATAACACATGTACTAGGGAACAACCTTTTTTATTATGAACAATAGATGTTGTAAAATGTAATGGCTTTAATATTGAATTGTGGATTTCATATTTTTTATTAGGATATTAGTTTTTTTAAAATATGATAACTTCATTTTTTAATTATGAATACTAACTTTGGTTAAAATGTCAATCACCATGGTAATAGTTCAAAATAGTTAAATCGGTTAGAAATAAAATTATAATGGATAATATAAATAAAACACTAATAAAAATACTATTAAATAGTAATATTTCAAACTTATATGATATCTTCTTATAAAATGATCCATTTTAAATCAATTTTTATTGAAAAAGATATTAATATATTTTAATCCTTTTAAAAAATTCCATGTTGGTCCTCTCTCTCATTTATAAAAGGAAACCCCATCTTATATTTTCTCTACACATCTCGAGTTTCTTAAATTGTACAATAATTACCCAAATATATTCTTAACATCCCCCTCTACATCGTAGAGTTCCTTTATTGATTATAATACCATCCTATATAGGATTTATGTATAAAATAATTGAGGATTTCCAAATATGTGTTATAATTATTATTCGAGTGTTTTTTTCCTTATTCAAATATTTCTTAACCATTCCCATATAATAACATTAGTATATGTAATATAAATTAAATTAATTATGGTAATGTTATATCGCGTTTTCATCAAATTAATAGTCTAATGAAGAAATAATCAATCATGCTTACATGAAAACAACCACATCATGATATGTTATATTTATTTTTTCATCACCATTTATTATATTAAGTTATAATGATGTATCCAAATGAAATATTATTATATATATGATATAATTTTCAATATAAAATGGTTAATAAATATTTTACTTATTTATCTTATATTCAATTAAAAATTAAAAAATCACAAGTGTATATGCATGGACTAACTTTTCACGAACCATTCTATTTTATTTTTCATACCCACCTCAAATGGATGATGTATATAGATGGGTTTTAAAAAATAATTTTATATTTATAATATGATAATTATTTTTTAGAGGTAAAAAATTACCTTCTTTTCCCTCCAATGAATGTTGATAAAATGGAAACATTACTCAGTTGTCTGTACATACTATCATACACATGATTGAAATAAATTTCATTTTTTGTAAACATATTAAAAATTTATATCTAATAATATTATCCTTATATTAAAATTATAATTCTGAAATGATAAATATTCTTGAAATGATTTAATCATGATGCCTTGGACCATAGTTTTCCAACCGAAATCATTTTGAGCATATGAACTAGACACCCTCAACACATATAATGTAAATGAAATCAATTAAGTGATTAATAATGAAAAGGTAACAAATAAAAAAAGATAAAATAAAAACAAAAATAACCAGAAACATATTATTAATCAAGTAAATAATTAATATATCTTTATTATTTCCAAAGATAAATAATGTACCTTACAATTCCAACTCGGGGTAAGGGATTTTTCATAAAGATCTAATTTAAAAAAGTAAATGTATTTGTTATATTTTTCTTAAATATCAGTGTTATTTAAAATGTTTCAGTTTTTTTATTAATATAATGAAATTTATGTTTAAATTCATTTTAAACATCATTTTACTTTATTTATGATGGTTTTAAAATTTTGGATTTTAAATAATTTCTAAATGATTTATTTTTAACATTATCACAGATTTGTGAAAGTTATAATTTTTTTGTATGCGGTGAGATAATAATTTATTGCAATCATAATTGTTTTTCAGTAAGAATCTTCCTATTTATGTTTTCATGGGTTTTAAAAGTAATATTCCACTTCACATTATTCTTGAAATTATTAAAAATGTTCTTAATAGAAAAATTATTTTTATCCTTCTTTATATGAGAATCCTGATTACGCTCCTGCATATTTCATAAATAAAAGAATTAATGAGATTTTATGATAGAAGTGAAATATTATATGTGTTTTATATATGTTATGGTACCTGGAAATTATTTATTATCAAATTTTATCTAGATATAGCTCTCCACTACATTATTTAATGATTACGTCTTATAGATAATTATGATTGAATTAATGAATAATTTTATTATAATTGTAATTGTTATTCTATGAAGTTGTAGTGAAACATAATTTTCATATAATGATACCACAAATTATTTTATGATTATTTAATAAAAAAATTATGATTCCCTAAAAGAACCATAATGGATTACTATCTTTTAAAATTTGGATACATAAACAATTGGTTCATAAAATATCTTCATTTTTTCTCACCTGGTTATTTATAACAAGAACCATTATTAGACACATCATAACTAAAACATTAGTACATATCACATGGATACAAAAATACAATATAGGGAAAAGCTAGAGTCTCTATAATAGACAACACGTGACATATCAATTATCATTTTGTCAAAACATGAGAATAAAGTGTTTCATAATGCGATCTTATACATTAACAATCATACCCATAAATTCATAGATCATAAAAACGAGTCATGGAATAATGGTTGGTAAATAATTATAAAATAATAATAATATACTCAATAAATATGAGTCATGGGAACATAAAAATGGCATATTATCTTTTCATAAAAGAGTGCACTAATGTGTGGTATTACAATAATCATATAAATCATATGGTAAATCATCCAATAAGACATTCATGACATGTTATCATTGGGAAAACTACCAATGTACCAAATTTAATGATGGGATATCCTCCCATGTGTCAAATTTTGGGCTTGGGATAACGTCATGTGTACTAAATTTTAGGTTTAGAATAACCTGTCATATACTATTTTTGTTATAAGAACATTAATCATTACACTATATGATCTAGGGCTATATAATTCTAGGATCACCAATAACATAATAATTAATTAATATATATATATATATATATATTCCACAAGATCCTAAAATTTTACATCATAACTTATCCAATATCAACAAAAATAAGTTTCATCAATATTTATTCATTATTAAAATAAATAATCTTGAGAAAGATTGAATATGTTATCATTAGAACATATCCGTTGTATATCATATATAAAATCAAAGGATGTTATCATATATGGATGTTTCATTTAAATAATCACATGAATATTTCGTGGGGAAAATATCCATTTTATTTTTAAATATTATGTTTAAAATAAAAAAATTTCACAAATATGAAGATAAAATATTTACTTCACAATAAGCTTAGAAATACCTAAATTATGATTAAAATAATTGATTTGTCATTTTGGTTGGAAATTTTATTTATGTCATGTACATTAAAACAAAGACACCATTAAAAGTTTCTATAAACAGAAAAAACTGCCTCATTCGGTAATGGATAAGAATATTAGTATACATGGATATAGATGATATAAGAATTTTGGCTAAAAAGAAAAATAATGCCAGTATTTATAAAAATATACATTTAGTATCTAGATTGCACAAATTGATGAAAATGATAGGAAAATATGTATTATCATGAAAGAATCATTGTATAAGAATGTTAAATGGATTTATCAGTAATGGTCCATATAATTTCATTCATTGGAAATTGAAGCACAAAACATTCCCTATTAAAACATTAATTAAAAATAAAACCCCTACCCCCTTAGGATATTTTGAATAAAAATTCCCACAAAAGAATAACTTCAAATAAAAAATTAAAAATGGTAAAAATTGTAATATTCATTATATAACTTGTAAAAAGTGATTCATATACTCTTCATATATAAATATAGGTTCACAACAAAAAAAATATCCCGAATAAGAGGATTTGACACAATAATCCCCTACTGAAGATCGACTAGCCTTTAATAAAATATATCTTCATATATAATATATTTCAATATATTATGATTTTGTACAAAAAATAATTTAAATAATTATAATATAATATATTTTCCACTTACAACATTTCAACACCCATTTAATAATAATTACTAATTAAAATCAATGTTTTCGGCTATTAACTATTTCCTTTTCTTTAGAATTTCTATTTTGAGGAACTAATAATTATACTTTGATAATGGTTCCATAATATATATAATTTTAGAAATGATATAAATATAATATACAAACAATATGTTTATATATAATTTCATCCATAATATTTTGATATAAAATAATGAATTATATTTTCCATGCAGATGGTAGGTCATATGTACACATGAACATTGTTTTAAATTTACAATAGAAGAAGTGATATAAAGATAAATAATAATTCAATTAAATAAAAATATAATATCATATATTACATATATGTTCTTTAAATAAATTCTTATTACTATTTTTTTAATGTAAGTAAGAAATAACATTCTACATCGCTTTATGGAGGTGGTAGTCGACACATACAGAAAAATAAAATTATCATCCTCTAACAGATTGGATGGTAAGAAGTTAGATATGATATTATAATTATATAAAAAACATATTTATTATATATTATTTTAAAATTTATTTTGATATTTATTAGCATACAAATCAAATAAATATGAAATTTTTTTTACCGTTATGTGGGGAAGGTTTGTCGTATACATGCACAACCAATGTTTTCACATCCTCTATGATGTGAAAGAGATGTTAAATGGTTTTATAATAATCATAATAACAACTAATTATTTTTATAATACGTTATTTATAATTTTAATATTTCTATTATAATATTATCGAAAGTTTAAGAAGAATTATAATTTAAATAATGGATTATGAAGATTACATCTTCTTTGGTTGACATCCTTTAGTTCCCTTACTAAAGATGATTGAAATGAAATTTAAATAAAAAAAATTCTAATTCAGGAATTTGTAATTTTAGAATATAATTAGGTAGGTTTTCTTTTTTCATATATGAATCAATTATTGTGATGAAGAGAGAAGTAGAGGTTCCCTTTTATAAGTGAGGATATAGAAAATATTAGAATTACATAATGAATTAAATTAATATAAGATCATTTATAATGTTAGGTGTCTGCAAATTTATATATTTAGAATATATATTGAGTATTATTCTAAATAATCTCTTTAATTAAAATTTAGACAATACTAGGTTATTTGTTTCACCCTTATTAATTTTTTAATCACACGTCACCCAATTTAGAAATTATTACAAAATCAATGTTTTTTACACTTTGTTTGCCAAGAATGATATAATAAAAAGTAAAAATAATCCATATATATACCATGGTATATATTTTCGACCACATCCCATTCTATTAGTAGAATATATGACGTTTTGGAATTTAATATCATTTAATAAAATAATGTTTTTTCCTAAAATAATTTTAAATTAATTTTGGGAAATTCTAGAATTAATATAATATAATATTTGTCAAACTGATGTGAATTGTTACAAAACAGAACCTAGTAACCCAGATCTTATGTATAGTTTGTTTCAAAATAATAAAATACATGTATGAGAATCCTTAAAGACTGAATACATTAGTTTTACTTGTAAATTAAATACATACATGATTCACATAATACATTTGAATATTACAATTAAAACAATTTTTTTTCGATAATATAATTATTCCCTATAAAATAACATTTATTATCATCCATAGTTACTTTCTGGATTTCATTCAAAGGAAAAAAATATTTGTGATATTTAATTCTCTGTAAGAGTTACATATTGTTAAATATATCATGAGTAAATGTAGAATAATAAATATGGATCAATGAATATGGAAAGTTAAATATCTGAACACACATTACATTTAACAAATAACATGAATATCTTGATTAGATTAATAATAATAAACATGTAATGTTAAATATCGAACCACATATTCCATTTAAATAACTTTAATAACATGAATAAATAAAAAGCGATTTATATGTAATGGTGAATAAATAAACAAACATTCCATTTAAATAACTATCCATTCAAGAAATGATATGACATAATCAATATTGAAAGGTAAATAATTTAAAATATATTCCATTTAATTAATAACATAAAATTTAATTCATGTAGACATAAAATTATTATAAAAACATCATGGATAATAATAAATAAATTATTAGTAAAAGAGATTCTAAATTATTGGAAATCATGCTCTCAGTAACCATGATACCACTGATGTCAGGCATTTCACAATCATGTTTAAAACTACTAGTAAAAATTCATTTAATTCTATCTTACTCACTCACCCCATTAGTTTATCAAAGAATCGAGGGGATATATAATTCTAAGAATCTCCCATCATTATATGTCTAATTAATTATTCACAAATCAAATAATCAATTTTATTCATAAGTAATGGGCCTTATCAAGAAATAGCTATATTTAGTAAATAATATCAATTTATTTCCCCAGATAAATAAAGAACATTAAATGTATTGAATTTTATATAGAAATGATATATAGTTTAAACAATAAAAATACCCAGGATAAATAATATGGTTATTTATTGGAAATTTATTGTTCAATAATCACTAGAAGTTGATATTTCAAATGAATGTTATTGACAACAATAATGTATCAAGAAATTGAATTTAAATACTTTCCTAGGTCAAAATTATCACCAACGATACTCATAAATAACAACTATGGTATAATTAAAACATGTTACAAATGATGTATAATGAATATAATGGGTTTTATGTTGATTAATTTTAATAAAATAATAATATATTTGAAAGGATTCTTGAGGAAAATATCATCTTCATTTTGAAAATTAAAATTTAAAACTAAATGTTAAAAAAATATTTTTGAAATAATTTTTTTACTTAAATTTTGGATATTATAAAATAATTTTTAAATAATTAAGTGGAAATTTTTGGTGGAAATTTTTATTCATGTCATTCATGTTTAACAAATGATTCCAATAACCTTTTTTGTAAAATCCAAATATATTTTTTTTGAAAATTACATGAATTATCTTTTGAAATAATTATTTATAATGTAAAAATGGATAAATATTTTATTACTAATTCAGGTTTAATAGTTTTCTTATAAAAAAATGGATTTGGCTGAATGTGTATTTTCAAAAAAAATAGAGATAAAATGTCTTGTTTTCATAAATATATTTTCATAAAATATTATAGTACCGATGAGTGAAAAAATTATACCATTACCTACAAAATTAATGAATAACTATTGGAGTATAAAATTAATGTGGTTTATAAAAAATTATGAAATATTTTTCACAAATGGATATTCATGAAAAAGCAATCAAAATTAAAATGAGATTGGGAAATAATCCTAAAAAATGACAATAATTTTAATGTGAGAATTAACGAATCAAGAGAATATTATTATAAAATGAAAATCTATATAATAACATTGAAAATACAACATAAGGTATTCCAATGTTTTTACAAAGATAATATTCAAATATAGAACACAATTAATATGTAATATAACCCAATAAAAGGAAATTGTGTTTTGAAATTCTTGTCAACATGGAAATTTTTAATTCTAGATGACTTATATAAAATAATTCGAATTATAAAATAAAATACCATGAATTATGATTTATTAATTATATTACATGTTAAATTATAGTTATTTACACCATATATACGAAATAAGATGCACAAATATATAATATGTATTAGTGAATGTAATAAGAGATGATGTCCCTTACATCAAAACACCTTTTGGTAGAAAATTAGTTAACTTCAAATATATTAATTTTAAGTATGATATTAATTTATTAAGGAACCGTATCATTATTTATAATAATAATATCACCCCCTTATAACATTTTACAACATTTTTCTTAATAATAATTAATTATTTTAATTTTTTTCATGTGTCAATTGCCTTGTTTTCTCATGGATGTGTTGTCATGATTGTTCTGGTAGCATATTATATAGTTACATCATCTCACTAACGATATTAATTTTATAAATATTGTTTTTTCCTTATACTCATTTTTATAAAGATTATTTGAATTTTAACATGGATAATGGGAAACATGGATTTGTAGAGGTGGTAAAAAATATTTACACATGGGTGATAATATCATTTCTTAAATTTTTGAATGACTAAATAATTTTGTGATATATTAATTTAAATCAATATATATAATTTAATATATATCCAATATATTCACTGAATTTATCCTTATTACCTACCACACAATGTGGAAGCAACAAACGAATCACATAGGTTCATGGGGTGGTAGTCCACTGTACACATGAGAAAAATTATTATATTTACACAAAAAGGTAAGTAATGAGGATTATGTAATATTTTAATTACATAATTATAATTGTATCATAAATACTGTATTTATTGGTCATACCCATCATTATATCCATCCCTGAAATTTTTGGATAAAAAATTAATTACATCAGTTCATGAGGAAGTAGTCTGTCGTACAAACGATAGTCAGTTTCATACCCAATTTTATGGAAGAAGAGATAGATATATTCCGTGAACATAAAATAATAACAACTAATTATATATAATATAATAATGATATATTAATCATGGTTTAATAATATTTTAATGAGGAGGAAGAATAAACAAAATATAAAGGTTCGTTTAAGGATGTAACATATTTCATGATATCTTCTTTTTGTTTTCACCAAAAGATCTCATAGGTTGAGTATATAAATAATATAAGGGATATATGATGTTTTAATGAGATTAATTAAATTATTTTTCTTGTTTCTAAATAAAAAATGGATTTGGATGTGTAAAGAGGGGTGGAGATAGGGTGGCCTTTTATAAGTGGCCAAGAGGACACACATGAATTTTTTAAAAGAATCAATTAAATTAAAATTGTTTCATGAAAAAAAAACAAAATTAAAAATTAACAAACCTTATATGTTTTAGGTTCATTAATTTCCCTAAAATCATTGTTTGAAATGTTTTTAGGTCATTTTAACCCTTATAGTTTCAGTTTATCCCATAGTAAATCCATTGTTTGCCATAACAGTGGTAGTTAATTTTTACTTATTTTAATATTAATAATTTAAAAATTGTAATTTAAAAATATAATATATTATATATTTTTACTATTCCAAATATGGAATCCATTTTTAAAAATTCAGTTCAGAGATGTGGATGAATAAAATTTAAAAATATTCCCGCAGACGTGATGAAAAATAGCAGTTCTAAAGATAAAATTTTCATATGTATTGCGTGTTTGGTTATCGAAATTGAATATTATATTGTATAAAATGACCTCAATTAGTAGAATTGAATTATTATTTAAATATGTTTACTTTAAAAAAATTATAATATATTGTTACCTTGTAATATTATTAATCCCAAAAGGATGTTTTCAATAAAACTCATTATTTTTCAATGTTCATTAAAAAATGAAATATTTCATAAAACCTCAAGATATAACCATAATATGTTTTATATGATTATTTTAAAAAATAATTGTATTCTATCATATATGGTTTAATAAATAATAAAAATTTAACTTTAAATTATCGGCGCAACACACGTTGAATCCCTCTTTTAGGAAAATACAGTTTTTCATAAAAAAATTATTTTTCTTTTAAATGATAAATATATTATTTATATTAAATAGATAAATATAATTTTAATATCATATATGTTACTATTCAAAAATATAAAATTTACATCAATTATATAATGACGTATTATATTACGGTTCATCTACATTTGGGGTTGGGTGATCATCATGCAATCAAAAAATCATATTTATTTAAAAATAAAAATATATCATCAAGTCTCCATATTTTATATAATCATCTGATATATACAGTTAAATTCATATATGATATCTAACATGAAGTTACAATTTTAAAATATTATAGTGTTAAATTATCTCCACCTTCAATAAATTGTGTTCTTAAAATTTAAACATGATCTTAGTAAGAATGGGTTTGAAATTTAAAAATACATTTGTTGTAAAGATGCATCGTAAAAAGGGTTTTAAAAAAATATTCTTAATAAGAGATAAATTAAATTTAAAATAACCATGTAATATAAAATAATTGGATTCAAAATTGGAGAAAATTGGTGGAAGGTGAAGATATGGTCATAAAAGAAAAGATTAAGTAATTGTATAAAATGATAGGGATAACTGATTACAAGAAAATGAATTATTAATGTAAATTTAAAAATATAAAAAGATATATATATAATGTTTCAAAAGTATATTTGATTCATTATATATGAATATAATAGGATATATTATTTATTTCATGAGAGTTTTATTAATGTGGGAAATATATTTTACTTTGTACGTATATAATGAAATATACATACTTAATATCATTATATTTCAATAGCATGTTTTGGTCATTTGGTTGTTCCTTTTAAAATTTAAAATTCATTGCTTACTATAATTAATGAATATCCAAAACTGAATTTTTTATAAGAAATAAACTACAATTCACTTTTAATTGATCATAAAATCCATAAAAGAGTGAAAAATCCATTCGTTTGTCTCTAAATATTTTCCAAAACATATATTGTTAGGAAATATTTTCAAATTTAATACATTAAACACAATAACAACACAATCACACCACGTGTTCTTCATTAATATATATTCATCAAATCATTTAAGTAAGATTAATTACATATTAACAAGAACATCATTCCAGTCAGTGGTTGGTGCTAAACCCTTATTGTCTATTAGTTGTGTGTTTAATCCCCACAACCTTCTACTAATGAAATTGATTGTCCATTTTCTAAAAATATATTAATAAAATTTCTATCTCATTATGAAAGTGTAATAACCTGTAATTAATTCATTATCAATGATAAGATAAGTGTAAATTTTTTCAATACCATTATACATATTACTAAAAAATATAATAAATTAATTCTTAAATAAAATTTTCATGAAACCATATTTTAAAACAATGGGTTGTGTTTCCAAAAATGTGTCACAAAATACCCTTAATCATAGAGGACACTCATCACATAAAACCAAAATACGATGTTCAATAGATAAATGTTATGATAAATCTTAAACACATAACCCCATGATGATATCCATAACTAATAAGTTAATATTTCCTAACTAAATATTGATTCTAAAAAATTAAGACAATCCTTATATGTTTTGTGACTCTTACGACCAAAATACCATTTGAAAAAAAACATCTTAAAAATAGCTCTCCAATAAAAATATTTGAATAATTCAACACATATAATTTGATATAATTCCTTCCCAAGACTAGGAGAGAACTATTTTAAGTGTTTATCTAATTGGACAATGACCAAATTCCTCACATTCAAGAAAAATAGTTATTTTTATATCCATACGATGAATATATTTCCTTTCATTATACTCATCATTTTTCGTAAAAAAAATCATTTCATTATGCCCATCCATTCCACATAGAAAAACTACTCCCAATACATTGAGATATCATAATAGGGGTATTTTTACACATTTATGAAATGATGTAAATAAATCTATCTTTAGCCCATGATCTCCATAACTTGATCTTTCAGAAAACACAACCCTCTTCTACTTTGGTTAGTTTAAGAGTTTGTTAAGGTATATATTGTTAGTACTATTTTAGTATAATTTATTAGGAATAATCATGATATCTATCACTCTAATAATTATCCCATTTGTTTGTCAATAAATACCATATTTTCATTCATATTGAATGTTATAATAAGTTTATTGGGTTTTATCCATTGAGTAAAACCAAAAATTATAATGTGAGAAATAATTATCATTGCGGAGAACTAGATAATAATTTATAGGATATATTAATTATAATAACTTATTTTTAATCTAAGACAACATAGGTTTATCCTATTTCATTTAGTGTCATAATATAATCAAATACTCCATAATGGGTTATCAATAAAATGTGAATAATAAATATAATATCCCTCAAGAGTGTTAAAATTTGTTCCTAGAAAGACCATTTCTTTGTGCACTAGGTGATGATGGGGACAATCCCAATGTTCCCTTTTCAGTTTTACTACACCTAGGTAGAACTTTTCTAGAACCATTTCCTCAATTTTCATACAATTAGTGTTATATTTTTTAAAAAACCACATAATATATTCATTGAAAAATCATTAGAATGATATTCCATACTTTTATTGGGTCAAAATAGTTTAGAATGGATACAAGAGGTTGATGATTTATAGTTTTAAAATTAAACTAAAATAAGAATATTTGTCTTCTGTTAAATTTATGAGACTCAAACATTGTATGATGATCAAACTGTTAAAATCATATTTAGATAATGTCTGATTAAATTAGTACTTTTTTATTTATGTCATAGTTTCACTGATTATATAGTATGTTTATAATGATTAGAATTTAAAATAACATTATAAAAAAACATGCATATCTGAATATAAATATTATATAAAATATATATAAAAAAATTGTAAAAGTAAAACTGAATTAAAATCCCATAAAATATTTTACCCTTTTACTTAAAGAGATAACGTTTTTAGAAATCTAAACTAATGATACCCATGTTTTTGGAACATACTATAAGAGGTATGTCTTTCCTTATAGGAAATACATAGATATAATAGACCAATATAATCTCTATCATTAAACCCCTAAAAGACCATGATTCAAGGGTTCATTATTTTATATCTATTTATTGACCAAGAAACCACTTGATACAATGATTAGGGTATAATCGATCATCCTATCCTAGAAGCCCTCATTTTAATAGAACGTATTTACATAATTCTTTCAATCCATGGATCCTTTGATCAGTACAATGATCGTGAGCATGATTAAAAAATAGTTCTAAAAAATATACAATTCTTATAAGGATTTGTTAGAACAATAACTCTCTAATGAATTACAAATACTTGAAAGGAGGTTTTGAAAAATAGAAATATTTAGATTACTTGAGTAGCCAATGCATTAGATCCCAAATCATCCAATGATTTCATAATTATAGGAAATCGCCCAATGGTCATATTTCTTAGTTGGTTTCAATGAACACATACAAAATTCACTTTGGCATATAATAATTATTAGGATTGTGAAATTTTTAGGTTATAAGGATTCGATATTCATTTATCTAATATTTTTTAGTTTAGAACCATTATAATACTAATAATGAATCTAGATGGAAAAGAAAAATC
Organism: Viscum album; assembly: GCA_963277665.1. NCBI lineage: Eukaryota > Viridiplantae > Streptophyta > Magnoliopsida > Santalales > Viscaceae > Viscum > Viscum album. The sequence continues at coordinate 5,737,775 of OY728136.1, forward strand.
TGTATACCCTAATTTCAAGTATTGGATAGCCTGATGGATATCTATATTTTTTCAATATGATAATCTTAATATGGTCTAGTATGATGTATCTGTACCAATGTCAGTCTGATGTCCAGGAATTATGTCAGTCTGATAGATAATAAATAATTATAACAACTACTTAGAACAAAACTTAATATAATTACTCAGATATAGAATATATAGGATGGATTATATAGAATAATAAAATTTTAGATTTTTAATACATTTGATCAATTTATATGTTTGGTAAAAAAATATTTTCAACAAATAATACTAAATTTTTTCCCAATAACATGAAACAAAACATTGTTTTATAAATGTGTTTTTTATTTCTAAAATGATGGAAATGAAAAGTAGAAAGTAATAATTTTGGATAAACAAATTATCTTAAATGTATATCATTGGGGTATATTAAATAATATATGTTTTTATAAATCTAGTTCCCATGGATTCTACTAAAATTCCTAAAATACCAATTGTAATAACTCCAACTCCTATAACCTGATGCCACTATCTATATTATTACATTTAAAAAGTATAAAAGGAAATACATCCCAAAATGACATAATAATATTGTATTCTTAGTAATCTAGATACATAGATGATTTTAATAATTCCATTGAATAAAAAAATTTCAACATACATTTTTTTATTAATTTCATTTTTCATCAAGCATATCATTTCATATCATTCATTGTATGCTTGATGCATTACTAATAATGGAAAAAGAGAATTTTGGGATTACATTGTTAGTATGTGTTATGTAATATGGAAGGTATCTTGAGTAAATGAAGAATAATCAATAATATATAATCAATATGTAAATGAAAATATATAAACACATATTCCATTAAATAAATAACATGAATATCATGATTAGATAAGTAATGATAAATATGGAAATGTAAAAAAATAAACACAAATTCTATTTTATAAACCCAACGTTCATGAATAAATGTTTAATAATCAATATTTCATTTCAAATTACTAAAAACATTCCATTTAAATAACTTGAAAATCACGAATTGAAATGGAATAATCATTATATAAAGGTAAATAATTTAACACACATTTCATTTTTATAACCTGACTATCATAAATAGATTATGCATACCCAATATAGAAGGATAATGATATTAAAATATATTAAATTTAATTAAAAATGATGATGAAATAAATTTGGAGGTAATATAATTGTTAAAATATCATTATTAATAATAATTGAATTGTTAATGAAGTAAATTACTAATTATTGGATTACATGATCTCAGAAATCATGTCACCTCTACTATCAATAAATCTCCAAAGAAAATTTAAAATTATAGGTAAAAATTATTTTAGTTATTTATTTATAATTCACCTCATCATATTATATATTCTTAAAAGGGATATATAATTTTGGTCCCCACCCATCAATACAAGTCTTAAACATTCCTCATATACTAAATATTTGATTTAATTCATGTACAACAGGCCTTATCATCAAATATTCATATTGGTTAAAGAACCATGATTTATCAATATTTCCGTAGATAAGTAAATAAATATTGAACAACAAATTTATAGATGATATATAATTCAATAAATAAACATACACATGATAAATAATATGTATATTTATGGGAAATATAATGTCCAGTGAACATAAGATTGTGAATATTTCATGTAAATGTTAATGAATATAAAAATGCATCTAGATATTGTAATGAAATAATTTCCATAGTAAAAATCATCAAAAACAATCCTAAAATAGAATAAGGATGGTATCCATGAAAAATATTCCTAGTGGAATATAATTTAATAAAGGGTTTTCCCTTTATTAATAGTATAACCATAAATATATCTTTAGAAATATTAAAGAGGAAAATATCATTGTAATATTGAAAATAATATTTTAAAAATAAATGTACACAACATATTTTCAAAACAATTTTCTTTTAAAATTTACTTTTAATATTATAATATAATCCTAAGAAAAATTTGTGGTTAGAACAGCTTGAATTTTGGTTCGTTCTGTACAAGTTAAAAACAATACTCCGTTCAAATTATAGGTAAAATTGAAAGAGGTCTTGTTTTGAAAACAACATGAAAATTTTATTCGTTTTATTCAAATAGTACAAATAATTAAAAATTTAATTGAGACGTCATTTTTATAATTATTAAATAATTTTTTAAACATTTAAAAAATCAAGGATAATAAATAAAATTGAATTTAGAATTATGCAAAAATGATTTCATATTTTCATAAAAAAATGTTTTAAGTACCAATGATTGAAAAATGGTATTATTTCTTAAATAATTCATGAAGAATAAGAGCATAATAAAATTATATGGTTTTTATTGCTTTTTTATCATATATTTTTCCTCAACTCCAATTCAAGCATAATAAATCCCTGTTAAATTGAGATTGTAAATAAACCATAACAAAGAACATAATTTTAATATGATAACTATGAAATGAATTGATTATGACAATTAATTTTGAAAACTAAAAAATTTGAAATGTAACCTAACACAGTAAAAATTCATTACATGCATTATCATAGAATGCCGAAGACAATTAATATGTAATACAAAATAATGAAATGAAATTTTGTTATGAAATTAATTACCACTTGGTAATTTTTATGTTAAATTACCATAGATTAAATAATTGAAATTAAACCCTACAATGCCAGGAATTATAAATTATTTGTGATATAACATGTAAAAGGTGATGTATTTTAACCATATAAATTAAATTATTCAAACAACAATATAATAAGCATCAATTAAGGAAAATAGAGTCAAAGTCCCTTACCTCATGCTTATTTTTTGATGAACGTGATTTAACCCCGTGTATTATTTATTAATTTTCTTAATAATTTATAAAAAAATAATATCCATATTTATAATATCATATATGATCCCCTTATAACATTTTATTACCAAATTGTTAATAATTATTCATTATTTTCATTAATTTGTGTGTCAATTCTGTTTTTTTCTTGTGTGTGGGCTGTCACCAATTTCCCACTTCTTATGAAAATTATATACTCCAATAATATAAAAAATTATATTAATTTTATAGATACCATTTTTTATATACATTAAACGAATCATTAATGAAATTTGAACACAGATAATTTCTCACATAGCTTCATAGAGATAGTAGATCATTTGTTCACATATGGGAAATTATCATTTCCTTAATGATTGAATGAGTGAGGAATTTTTTGATATATTAATTTTAAATTAAAAATATAATATCATATATATTAAAAATATTGACTAAATTTACCCTTGATACCTTCCATGTAAAACCTATATGAAAAAAAATTCACATGGCTGGGTGAGGTAGTAGTCTCAGAATCACACGTGGGAAATTATCATATTTTAAAAAACATGGGAAGTATAAAGAAATCTATGATATTATAAATTACTATGAATAATAATATCATAAATATCCAAAACTTTTGTTAAATCCTTCATTTTATCCATCCATGAAAGTTGGTTATTGAAAACAAATTACCTTAGTTCGTGAGGTAGTAGTCTGCTGTAAACATGATTGATAGTTCTGTTTCCCATTTGATGGAAGTGGAGATGGATATAGGTCATGAAATTAAAATAAATAAATATAAATATATGTATGATTTTGAGGTAATTATATAATAATGTTTTAATAATATATTATATTTGTGAAATAATTAACAAAATAAAAATGATCATTTATGAATGATACGTCTTCTTTAGACAACTTCTTTAGGTTTGCATCAAAAGCCGTCCTTGGATGGATTTATGTCCTATAAAAATGATATAATATGTTCGTATGGGATTAAGTAATTTATTTTTTCTAGGATTGGAAAAACCAAATGGATCTAGAAGAGTGATGTTTCAGTTTCCTTTAATAATTGGCCAAGAAAACAAACATGGAATGTTTGAAAAGAATCAATAACAACTACACTTTTATCATTAAACGAGCCCAAAAAATGGGTACTTTTAAATATTTAGAGTTGATATGGTCGAAATATTGATATATAATTGTTTTTCTACAAGAGATAATGCAATTTCAAACCTTTTCATTTTGGTTTAATCTAATGGTAAATTAGATTCTCACATTAACCACTATAATTAATTTTGAATTATTTTACTTGAAAAATGACAAGAATTTAATTTTAGATTATTATAGAATATAAATTATTATGATCCCAAAAATTTTATCCATTTTTAAAAATTTAATTCACATAAGTGGTAGAATAAAATTTATAATTATACCAGTAAATGTGATGAAAATTCACGGTTTCAAAGAGAAAATTCAAATAATAATTTTTAGTTTTTATATCCCAATTCAATTAGTGATTTATTCTAATGATTGAAATTAGTAATATTTTAATATAATTGATCAAATATTAGTTTAAAACCATTTTAGAATATAATTTAAGCTTTTAAATTATTTAAATACAAATATAACTTTCCATAAAAATCATTATTTTTCACTATTCATCGAAAACTGAAATATTTTTGAAAAAAAACCAACCTATGGTAATTTTGATATTGTTATTTTAAAAAATAATAATTTATCAAATAAATTTACTATTATTCTTAAAAATTATTTTTAAATATTTTTCTAAACATGCCATTAAACTGTCCTTTATAAAATTGTAGTTTTTTAGAATACATTTAATTTTAATTTAAATGATTTCTTTTATTTCAAATTAATTGATAGCCATAATTTTCATAAATGTTTTAGTAATATTCATAAATTTGAATTTAATAGCTATATTATAATGGTATAAAATCTTGCAGTTCATTTATACTTGGGGTTTCCTGTTCTACCAGCTATTAAAAATATAGATTTGTTTAAATGAAATTTATCACGAAGGTTTAGAGTGATACCTTATCAACTAAATTCAGTGTCACATATCAAATAAACTATAAAAAAATGGTCCGATTTTAAAATCATTTTTGTTACATCAAATGAATCCAAAAATATATGTATTCAAATAAATTGAGGATATGATCTTAATATAAATACCCAATCAAATTTTTACATGTTGTAAAATTATGTTAGACCTTATCATTCAGATTAACCCATTTGTTACCCTATTTTAGCCATAAATATGGTAATGATTTTTTTCAATGTAAAGGGGTTATAATATTACATATAAGGTAGTAAAAGACACATCAAACGTCTTTTTATGACATTATATTATATTTTCCATCCTAATTATCTACTTTCATGATTTTTAGTTATTAAATAAGTCAATAAAATATTATTTAACATAAAATACAATTAATTTCATTTTAAGAACCATTCAAACAAGATTTTATTGAAAACAACACAAGGGAAATATAATTCGATTATAATCCATTCAAATATATTTAAAACAATATATTTATCATTAAAATTTGTGTAAAATAAAAAATCATTAAAATATTATTACTTTTAGTGTTTTTTAAATTATTTACATTTTTTCTACTACTTGCAGAAGTAATGAGTCAGTATTGTGTATAAATTAAATGTTATTATTTGACCAGAAAAAAATAAATATAAATTAACATAATTATACTTTTATATATGTATAATAACCATTTAGGATTGTACATACAATATTTTGGTCTTGGTCATGAAGGTTTATAAATATTAAAAGAAAGAGGGTGATATTTTTTACTTTATATTTACCTAAAATAATATATCTAAACGATTTAAAAAAAGTAATAAAATTACCATAAATTATAATATTGGATGAGTATGGTCAGAATACAATCACCCAATATATTACAAACAAATGTTATGATAATTTTTTACTTAATATCATATTATTATTATTATTATTATTAACATTAGTTCCTCAATTAACACTTACCGATGCAAAAATAGTTTTTAACGTTAGAAATAATAATGAAAAAAATAAAATGGAAATATTTAAAAAAAATTAACATCATGATTATATATGTGGAATAAATTTTTAATAGTTCAATATCTAGAACCAAAAGAAATAAATATACGTATAACTACTTATAATGCAATAAAAATATTTTTTACAAAAAATTCATTTTCTTCCCAAAATGTAACATATAAAAAATAAAATATAACAATTATTACTATATAATTAATAATATTATATATAATCAAAGAAAATAATTTACCTCAATACCAAATTTAAAACATAATGATACTTTTAAATGAATATAAAATAAAATATTATTAAAAATCCATATTTTCACAATTTAGTTCGAAATATATCATTTTATAAAAATCAAGTAATATAACCCAAGGATTATTTTGATATGATAAAATAATAAATTTCACTTTTTGATATTAAAATTATAAAAGTGGTAGAAATTATTTATAGTCTTCAGGAAAAAATTTCAATAAAATTGTGTTTGATGTTAATTCATTTTAATGCCAAAAACGAATCCAAAAAAATTGAATTTTTATTTAATAATAAATATTAAATACATTAATATTGATTAGAAATAATATGAATATATTTAAAAATTATGTTCTTCATATTCAAACTCTCAAATTCAATGACTAAGTCACATTTAAAAAATAGATTTTTTTAATACATCTAAATCTGGTAAATGCTCAGTGTTGTCTGTTAAGAAAGTTGTCGTGGTCATTGTTGTTTAAAATTAATTTTTTCTAGTGTTATAAGGGTTCTATGAATATTATTTACTAAGGAACCTATATAAATTTTCTATTCATACTAATGATTTTCAATTATTTTTTTATTTTATAATGTAATGTAATAATCATTTTTAAAGGAATGTTAATGTCGTTTAAGTGTAAAAGGTGTGACTCTAAGAATATATTTTTATTTAATTCATAAGAATCTTATGAAACCATAACGATTAAAACAATTTATTGTTATTTCATATGAATGTTTTTTATATAAAAACTTTATGATGTAAATTTTATTTAATATGTAAATAACTGATTATTTAAGATAAAATATTATTGTGTTAAATAGAAAGTATATTGTAGGATCTCATGGTTTTGAAATGGAATAACTAGTTTATTTTTATATTAATTTGTGTCATTTTATGATATTTTCATGAAAAATGACATTTTCATAAAAAAAACTCATGTATTATGTATGAATAATAAAAAATGGTGATTTAATGTTCAAAATCATCATGATTTTCCTTGAACTGATTAATGTTTTATATAAAAAACTTGTTCAGAGAAATTTTAAACTGAATGGAAGTTACTACATTTTAATGTTACGGATTGTTTCATAATAGTTAAAAATTAATTTTTTAAATCATGAAACCTGAATGGAATTTCAGTAATGTATGAAAATGAATTTTTATTAAAGAAATAAATGATGGGATGTATACCGATCAGGTCCTTATAAAATAATTCATATTGAAATCATATAAGATATGAACTCAGAAACTATCCTATTATGTGTTTTATTAATATTTTGATATTTTTAGCATTCATATGTTGGTTTTATTTTGACAAGATTATATCTAAATTTAATTAATTATAATTTTTTTATCCCAAGGAATATTTGTTGAATATTTTTTACAATCAAATTGAAAAAATGTTTTATGGTGTGACATTGTGTTTTCCATAATAAAGAACACATAGTTTAAGTATTTATTTGTTGGGAAATAAAATTTTGGGATGTTCAATACAAATAATAAATAAATTTCCCTATGGTGATGTTTGATTAGGTTTGACCAATATTAATGGATGAACCAACTCATTATAAATAGTACCTTATATGAATGTTGGAATTTATTATTATATTGTGGGATAAGGATTTATAATATCACAAAATGGTTAGTTTTTATTCATAGAAGATTCAACTACCACCTATCAAGAATCTATAAACGATTCTGGTTATGATAAATGGTTAATGGTCATGGAATCTAAAATGGAATCAATATATACTAACAGTGTTAGGAACTTTGTGGAAGCACCGTAAGGGGTAAGTCATAGAGGATGCAAGTTTCTTTTCTATACGAAAACTAATATGGATAGTATTATATAATCTTATAAGCTTGATTTTGGATAAAATGTTACAATAAAATTTAGGGTATTAACTATAAAGAAATATTTTCCCATTTGGAAATGATTGTTTCTATTAATATATTTCTTTTCATAGTGGTTGAAATTGATTATCAGATATATAAAATGCATTTCAAAACTAGTTTTCTTGATGTTAATTTATTCAGGGATGTGTATATGGTATAGATTGATGTTTTTTATATTCCTAATGAAATTACTAAGGTATTCAAGTAGAAATAGTCCAATTATTCATTGAATGATCCTTATAGTATTTTAAATATTTGGTTTGATGATGTAGCTAAAGAGTATAGTTTCATAACGATTGTTAATTATTTATTTATATATCATAATTTTATTCATAGTGTAGTAGTTTTTCTAATACTGTATGTAGATAACATATTATTTATGGGAAATCATATTTTGACACTTTTCACTTTGAAGATGTGGATGGGAATGTTCTTCTCAATGAATGATGAAGACCAAGAAGGAAATATCTATGTGGAATCTTGTAATTAGTTATGACACCAACATTCATAATATGATAAATATATTTTTCATAGATAAATCTAAAGGGATTCTTTACTATTATAACCTGGCATGAATGTTTTTAATATTTTAGGTCCTTCAATGGAGTTACAATGGTTGCACTGAATTCCTTATGCTTATTCCATAGAATCTAAAATGTCTCCCATGTTATGTACTCAACCTGATGTTTCCTATGGTTTTAAAATAACTTCATGATACAAATATAATCTTTGTAAGAGTCATTGGATTTTATTTAAGAATATTCTTAAGTACATTGTAGGGGCTAAGGATCTATTCTTGATATTAATATGTGAAAAAGAGGAAACTATACCGGATTAAAAAAATTCAAGTTTCTAATATAATGGATATGATATGAAATCTCAATCTAGTTTTATGTTTTTTTTAAATAGTGTATCTATCAGTTAAAAGAGTTTCAACCAAGATGCCATGAAAATCTCTGAAATAATGAAAGGGTACATCTCTAAATATTATACAGTGATTGAATCAATTTGAATCATAAAGTTCATCTCTAAACTAGAGGTTCTCTGTAGAATCAAATGATGAATAATGATTTACTTTGTAAAAATGGTTATAATCTCAGGATATGGAAGCATAGTTTAACCATAAAAAACCAAATTATTTATAAATACAAAAAAATTAATATGTTTTATATAGAGATAATGATTGGATAAGTTAGAAGGCTACATGTGACCACATATTAGATTCATTTAAAAAATATTTTTCCAGTAGGAGAATAAGGGTCATATAGATTATCATAAAGCAATATAAATGATGGATTGGTATAATAGTGGAATAATGCATAATGTTACCGTAGTAAGTGAAATCTATATTTCTTATTCATTAATAACTAAAAAGAGTAGATTAGTAGTGGTTTTTTAGATGGGGTTTGACAAAACCCACTATAATTTCATGTTGGAGGGGGTTATGTACATTCCCCACTAATCATAGAATTTAGAGGGGGTTCAAAACCCTTGAGATAATTTTTTCATATTAGTTTAGTAATATTTGGTTGGATTTTAGAGGAAGTTGTAGCAATACAACTGATAATTTAATAATCAATGGACCTATATGTTTGATTGGGATTTAAAGGTGATATATATAAATGATTCATTTTGATATTAGAAATATATATATATATATATATATATATATATATAACATGTAATTCTTTTAAATGATATATTGGTGTTTCACAACCCAGACCAATTTCTTAAATTAGTGTGGTTCAAGAACATTCATTAATCCTATTGATTAGAGGGAGGTTTTAATCCTTTTTATTTAGGAAATTAGAGGGAGTTTGGAAACCCGTCTCATATATGACATTATATGTGGTTTTGAACCCCAAAAATTTATGAAATTAGGGGGGGTTCATGAATCATTGATAATCCCTTTGATTAGAATCATTTTTAATCCCCTCTATATTTTATTAATTTGAAATAAATCTCATATGAATTTAAATTTTATAATATATATGTGTGGTTGTGCATGTGTGTGTGTCTATTTACATTCACACGCAGTCACACACACACACAGACATATATATATATATATATTTATACCTTACGAAAACAAGTTATATAAATCTATTTAAATTAGTTATATATATACAATATTTAAATACAATAATTAAATAAGTAAACATATAAAAAAATGTATACATGTATTACTATTAGTACAAATATTATAAAGATAATTATAAATATATTAAATTTAAGTACTATTTTATAAATACTATACATTTATATTTGGATTTATATTGTACATATAATGTATTAAAAACATTCTTATGGTATATCTTTGTATAAATACGTTTATATTGTATTATGTATAAAAATAAATGTAATATAGATATAAATATATATATATATATATAATATTAAATTTATATATATTGTATTATAAATATTTTACTATATATAAATTGATTTATATTTTATAATAATATTATAAATACTTTATTATACAATATTAATTAGATATTAATTTTGTATATATATATATATCATTTCATTATAATATATATTTCGAATTATGTGATGTATTTAATTGTAATTATATGTAAACATAAATATAATTATATAATTTCATGTACATTTAGATATATTTATTTCTATAAATTGTTATGAATATAATATTAATTACATATAATATAAAAGTGTAAACATATTACATTAAAATATGCATTAATATAATTTATTTAGAAAATATATCATATAAAAACCCAATCATGTAGTTTTTATAATTTATAATATTATAATAATATGTATATTATTAAACAATATGATTATGCATTTATATTATATATAATTAATATTTTTTGATATATAGTTATTATAAATAAATATATATTTGTATAAATAATATTATACGACTAAATTTATTGAACTACATATATATTAATTTCCTTAATAATATTCAATTATATTTATTGAAATAAATATATGTAACAATGCATAATAATAAATTTATGTTTTGAAATATATTATATAAATATTTGAATTAATTTTATTTAATATAATATTAATTATATTTTGATCTAAATTGTATTTAATAAAATATTAAAAATATATAATATAAAATATTATTTAATATAACTTTATTTTAATATTGGTATTTTTTCATATATAATATTTTTTATTCCAAATAATATGAATTTTATATAACATAAATATTAGTATAAATTATATTTCAAGTATATTTGTATTTTTATAATATTACTTATAAATAATATTATACATTTTTTCAAATAAATATATATTAATGTAAAAAATTGTAAATATATGTATTATAATAAATTATATTTAAATATTGTTTTATATATTATAAAAATATGTTTTTAATTAAATTATATATAATTTTTTAAAAAATATTTATATATAAATATATATTATAATTAAGTCATTACATAATTTATAAATATGTATTTAAGTATAAATAATTAATGTAATTATATATACATATATATATGTGTGTATGTAAATAACCTAAATAGAATAGTAAAATGCATTCATTAACATGTATATAAATACATATAAAATATATAATTTATAAAAATTTATAAATTGAATATAATATAATCATTTTAAATTTTTAAAAAATAAATTCATAATATATATATTTATATTAATTATATATAGGTTAGATATATATATCTGTATAAATATTAATTCAAATAATATATATTTGAGTCAACTTCAATGTATATATGAATATATTTATGTGTAATTGTTTAATGAAAATTAATCTGGAAGTGTGGTAATGTGTCGAGCAATATAGACAACTGAACACGGGTTCTAAACTGAGCATATGAAAGTGTTTATAATTGTGGGTTTGGGAAGCAATGTGGAACTGATGTGGGAGGTGAACAGAGTGTTGAATGGGAGGAGGGGTGTTGTATCATGCAATATTGAAAGGGAGGGGTTGGGTAAACATATTGTGTGGGGAAACGAGGAAATAGAGGGAAATAAAAATAGGTAGGGAGGGGGAACATGGAACCATTGGGGGTGGGATGTAGTTGGATGGAGGGGAACATAACCGGGGAGGGGCTCGAAATAAAACAATTTATTAATGAAAAAGTTTAATTAGAGTCAGTTTTCATAACCAACTTTAATATGTCCACTTCTTGAGGGGGTTAACCCCCCTCTAATTCCCATATAAATTAATGTGGTTTCCAAAACTGCCTCTCTTTATAGATCCTATAACATAAATAGTGGCACATTCCAATAAACTCTATTTTGGAAAATAATGTAATGGGGGATAAAATGGAAGCTAAACTAAGAATCTAAGGTAATATTAGAGGGGGTTTTACGCCATCTAATAATACCACTGATAAATTTCTCTCTACTTTACTTGTTTTCCCCCAAAATTTCCGCTATCGAAAATAGGAGAGAACATTAGTGGTGACTCTTCATAACCACTGCTAATATATTTATATGTGGTTATAAAAAGCTCTAAATGAAAAAATAAACCCTTTTAATTGGGTAAATTTTTATTGAATGTGTACTACAATTAAAATTTTAAAAAAATGGTGGAATCAAAATATTCCCTCAATGTAAGACTTTAATTTATCCCTAGCTTGTGATTATCATAGTTTATTATGTATTTCATTGACACATTAACATTATAATTAATAGAATATATACTAATTATAAAGAGTATTATATGGGGTACAAATAATTGATTCATTGGTTAATAAGTAGAGAATTAATTTTTGAATTAACCTTTTATAATACATCTCATGGTATATCATACAACCATCGATACACTTAGGGGTCTATGTTAATTATGAATCCATTTTACCGGGGGTTTCTGAGATACATAGAATGAGAACCATCATATTTGATAACTCTCTGGTGTATGTCATTGTGACATAACTAATTATTGGGTGGTTAGTCATGTAATTATTCATGTTATTGGTTAGAGCATAAACATGATTTAATTTTTCCCTTCATTGAAATGTAAATACATCTTAACCTTGAATTAATTAGAGTAAATAAATTCATCTACATTATTAGGTTATGAAAATAAAATGTATTCAACTATATAGATAATGGAAAAGTGGTGTACGCATCATTTAGATTAATTAAATTTGATAAAGATTGATAAATAAATATGATGATCTATAATAGAATGATGTTTTCCCATGAATTATGGTCACCTGATTTGATGGGTTAAACGATTATATCAGTATATAAATATTGTATAGATACATATTTTTATGTAAATGTTAATATGTATATTTGAATATTTTTGAAGAAGATCAAAATAGATCCCTTTATACCTATATTAACATAAGTTATTTGATAGAGTATTCCCATTACTTACCTGTATAAAATATAAATTTATTATTTTTTATCAATTATAATATATCCCATAGGCTCACAAAATCTGAACATTCAATATTATATAAGTATAGTAAAAAGTTATCATTCCAAAATTTAATAGATCTATATAGAACTCTATCCAAAATATTTTGAATATATTCATAATCAGTTGTGACATTTGGAAAAAAAATTTATGATATTTTATTCCAAGTTGATGATTATTGGATGTTCATTAAAATTATATGCATATGAATCAAATTGAATAAAGATATTTTGGCTCTAATGTATCCTTAAGTAAGAGTTTAATGTTATGGTGATTCCAACATAACCTAGTATCATGTGATTCCACCAAGCATTATGTTCTCTTTCGGATCACAAAACCACCCCTCTTTGGTTTCTATTAGATACTAATCCCAATGATGGATTGTTTAATGGATGGAAATCATCATTAAATTGTTCAATGAATAAACAGATATAATGAGAAGTTATGTATTGAGTTTCTATTAACACTCCTCTTTCTTTAATGATCATAAAGTAATATATATATATATAGGGATTTCTATCATTTTTATGGTTTAGTATTATGTGGAATGTTTTTGATGGTCACTTGTGGCATGTAATTTCTATTTAATCTCTCTTCTCTACAATTTTTCATTCATCACATCAAAGACACGAAATTGTAATCCCTTCTAGCATATAAGAATCTATAAGTCAACAACCAATATCCAAGATTAATTGATCAGCTACAGTGGTAGGTACATTTATCCCATGTTATCATCAGAAAAAAACATAAAAATTTTAAGATGGATTCCCCCACACAACCACTATTTTTATTCTCTATTTTTTGTTTTCATTTATTTTCATACACATTTTGTTCTATAAGGATATATTGTTCTTTGTTTTGGGTTTACATTATTCATCCTAGGATCTTAAGATAGTACCATAATATCCATAAATAACAATGATGGATATAAAATATTAATGAAATTGTATGTGATATACCAGAAGACTATATGGGGTTAATGAGATTCCATTATATTGTCGGGATAATTCATGGTAAGATGAGGGAATGAGGTTGATGCCATATATGTTTAAATACACTAAAATAAAGGATATGGGGTCGTGAAATATAGTGGTGGATAAGTGTGATGATGATGTGAATGTGTTTTTGATAATGTGTCTACGATTATTATGGAAGGGTTTTGGTATTTGGTATAGTTCTGATACAGGTTGTGGTGTGTTGTGGAATAGTTACAAAAGGGATTGGGATAAATGATATTTTTCATAGGGCCGTGAGAGAGAAAAACTAGTGTGGAAATGGATTCATGGTTTCACATTATCATATTATAATATTATTATACGAGGAAAAAAATTATATGATTGAGCCTTGGTTAGGTTGGGTAATACATGACTTTTTAGGTACTTATTGATTATATTGTTTATTCACTAATGTTTTAGATATATTCTTTTACATTTTAAAAGGAGGTATAGAGGAGGATCCAATTTAGAATTAATATATTCTCGTAGTTTTATATTGAAATATAATTTTCAGGATTTTAGAATGATTTTAAAGATACATTAAGATATTTATTGCTCAACTATAAGAGATTTTGGTGGATTTTGTTCCTTGAGGATTATTTTTTTTATTTCAATTTATTAACTCTTTTTTATTACAAAAATCATTTGATATGGAGGGTTATTTTCATTATATATTATTGAGTTTATTGGTGCCCTAATTTTAAATATATTATTCATATTTATGATGGTAATGCCAAAATATTTCATGTTTTATTCATTCGGTTCTACTTTCAGACGTGGGGCCTATTAGAGGTGGGATTCTATAGTCACTCTTGTCAACACCATAGGTCTAGGAGTTGTTCCCTGTGGGGGAAGGTAATGATAGACAAGTTTCACTTCTATTTTTTATTAACTATGTCAGAAAAAGAATAAATCGTAATAGTTATCAATTGGATTTATTTTTTTAGGAAAGATTATGTAATGTGATTTCATTATCTCATGCATATATCGATAATTTCGAAACATTGAAATTGAGGCCAATGTATATAGAATGTTTGATTACATTCTACTAGTTGATGACCTAGTATTGAGGAGAAATTACCTATGTTGTGATATAAGGATATATTTTAGAACATTAAACATGATTTTCAAATATAAGAGTTTAATAACCTGATTTTTTATTAATAATCTAGTTAAATTTATTTTTTTAGATTTTCTATTTTGGATTTCACACAACGCTGAATATATATTTTGTTATATGAAACAAAAGGTTACTATTTATTATATGCAACAACAATTCATAATTATTCTACACACCATACAGATATTATCTATCTGTAAATGAAATAATATATTTTACTTTTGTTATACACAATGCTTAGTTCCTTAAATTACTTGTGTGATAGGAAAAGACGAATTTTACCAAACTAAAATATAATAATATTATAATTATTATTGAGATACTATTATAGTTATATAATACTTTATATAATTAATGTTATTAATAAGATTAATTAAACTTTGAATATATGGTCTACACATTTATGTAAAATTAATTCTCTGGTTATCAATTAATTCTAAATTGAAATAAAAACTAATTGAATATAAATAAGTGATATTCAAAAAAAAAATCTATTTTTATTCCTAGAAAGTTGTTTTTTAATAAATTAAATTAAAATCTATTAGTGTGGAATATTAGTGAAATTTATTTATTATAAATTCATTTTTTTAAAATTTATCAACTAATTTTTATATCCATTAAAAAATGATTAAATCCAATTTTATAGATGAAAAATAATATTTTTCTAAAAGGTAGTTTTTTCGCCATTTAATGGAATAATTTTTTTTAAAAATAATTTTTGAAACATTATTAAATATTATTTGAATATAATAATTCATTATTTTATGTGTAAGATCAAATTGTACTTTTCATGAAATTTTGATATATTGTTGAGAAGTTTCATTTTATGATTAGTAGTAAAAAATATGGAATTTTAAATGAAAGCTTACCTTTCATTTAATTTATTTAAATAGTTATAATATAATTTTAAATGAATTATCATTCTATTCATCTATTTTCTGTTATAGGAATCAATTTCACAATAAAATTACAACTAATAACATATCAAATTTTTCAATATTTTCACATTAAAAAATAGTTGTCTCATCTTGTATATAATGTTAATTTTAAATTAATTTATTCAAATTATTAATTTATAATTTTGAAAAACGGATTAAATATTTTTAATAATCATTATTGATAATTTATAGTCATGTAGTATTAGTTTTTGACCAGAAATATTAGTGAAATTAATTAACTTTTATTAACATAATAAATGTAAAAAAGAGTTTACTTTTTGATTAAACACTAATTTAAGGAGGAAAATAACATAGAATTGTGTCAAAAACCCATTATATTTAAATATTTGTGAACATATCCTAAATTATATAAAAAAAAATCAATTATTTGAGGAACATTATGTAAGGGGGACATCTCAATAGTGTTTACATTTCTGTATTTATATGAATGTTAGTCATCTACTATGAAAGGGAACATACCCCCACCGATCAGTTATTAAAAAATATATATCTCATTTAATCTCCCCAAACCCCATAAATTAATCTCTCTACTTACCTACATTCATTCAATATTCATCCCTTGGGGCATATATTTTTCGAAGGGAGCCCTATGTAGAAAACCAAAAGGAGTTTCCCAAAGAAGAGGTATCATCCTTCAACAAGAAGTTTTATAATTTCTTCAACCACCCCATAAATTCATGATAATAAATTACAATATAAAAAAATAATTATAATAAATTTACTAATAGATTTTTTTGATAATCTTACAACCTACAATCAATCAAAACCCTATCAAATAAGTTAGACAACCATCGTTCATGAGTACGATAGACTACCTCCAAATGAAGTGATGCCGTTTATTCTCCCACTACCACTTCTCATGCATGGTAATAATGATTTAAATATTATTTATAATATTATATATATATGAAAATTAGGATATATTTCTGATTCTATATTTATTATATCACATATAACTTCTTACATTTTATTTTGTGGGAATACGATAACATCATTTTTGGAGGTGAGGATTGTCGCATCCTAAATGGGATGCGAGTCATTCATGCATTAAAAGGATTTTATTAAGTATGAGTTTAGTATAAATATTTGATATTAATTAATTAATAATTCTAATTTAAATAATATATATATATGTATCATTTTTTTATTTCTTTAAAAATACAATAAGAAAATGGAAACATTGTTCAAGCGTGCGTATGACTTTTTGTTTCTATGAACAGTGTGTTTCATTTAATATTTTTATATTTTATAGAATATTATAATACATGTTTAATAAATATATATTATATTTATATCCTTTTTAACAAACATTAAATAATAAAATCATTATTTAATTAAGAGGATCATGAATAAAATGTCAACACATATAAGAAAAACAACATAGTTATTAACCAAAATGTAACAATAATACTAAATTGTAAACAAAATTTTAACATAAAGTCATGATAAAATATAATATTTTATGATATATAAGAATGTGGTTTTTTAGGTTTATAATAAACTTATATTTATTATATAACTAGTTTTCATGTATATGATGAATGTCAACATTTATGGTTGGGGTTTTCTCGTCTCACTTTTTGTTCTATGAGATACATGGTATATTCACCTCATATTCTTTTATGTTTAGTATATACATCCCCATGACATGTTATATTTGGAATATATTTATTTTAATGATATTAAACATTTCAATTTATGTTATTCTTTCTCTTATCTCATGATTCGAAAGTTACTCAAGTAGTAAGGGGATTTCGAGTTCCACTTTTAATTCTATAAGACTTGTGAATTATTCAACACTAATTTATTTTTTGTGGTGTATATAGAAACTACTAATGTATTATATATTTCATTACCTTAAATATATTTGTATTTAAATATCTATTTTATGATCTCTCTTTCATGGGGCTCATGGTTTAAATGATACAAACTCGATAATTTAATTTGTCTCAATTTTTCTATTTTGATAAAAATGTTTTGTTGTGCACCCATATTCTTTTACGAGGTGTATATAAAACCACTTTGACATTTTATATCCTGAATTTTATTATTTTTATGTTGTTTAATGATCAATTAAATGTTTTTATTTCATGGGGTCTTTGATTCAACGTTACCAAATTGGTAAGAGTTTATTTCTAAAATATTATTTTTTATTAGAAATGTTTATGATTATCATTACACTAATGAAATATTGTAATGAATATCTCAAGAAATCTCAAAAAAAATTCCCACTACATTTGTTGAGGTTTTATCCCACTAACAGTACCATTTTTATAAAATTTGTCACATAAGACAGTTATCAAAATGTATTCAATAAAATATGACATTATATCCCTCTTCGATCAAAAATCTGTGTTCTTTCAAAAAAATGTTTTTATAAAAATGCTTAAAAATGAAATTTTAATATAACTTTAAAAAAAATTAAGAAAAATTAAAAAATTGTTTTAAATAATTATCAAGCCTAATTTTATAATTTTTCATAGAAATATATTTTCAAAATGATTTATGTTTTAAATATTGTTTTTAAAAGAAAAAAATATATTTTCCCCAGCAAATGTTCTAAATGATACTTAAAATATTAATTTATATGTTTGTTAGAGTGATTTAAAATTAAATTGATTTTGAAAATGTCTCATGTTATAATAAAATTAATCTCATAAAATGATAATTTTCTATTATCAATGTTCCATGTAATCATTCAAAACCCTTCTAAATCTATGATTATATTCTTTGAGGAAGATTATGATTTATTCGGGAAAAGATCTTAGGTCCCTATTATTATTATTTTTTAATGGTTTATGTTTAAGATGTGATTTTTTTAATAAACCTATTTATCATCAATAAGTTATACCATGATAAAACTCATATGAACCCTACTTTGATTTATATATTATACTCTAATGAAATGATTATTAAACCTGGCTATTTTTCTACAAGTTATGATATGATTATATTTTCTTGATACCCATTTCATTCAATGTGTTATGATATGATAAATTTGTATGATATTTTGGCACATGTATGTATCATTTCATTATGTGACATGTGTGTCCTATATCTCAATCAAATGAATTGGGTAAATAATTATATTTCATGATATACACATGTATGAAATATGTGGAGAACTCGGTTTAGTAATAGTAATTTTAAGCTAATATGGTATTAGGAGTGAACCTTGACTAATAATATGGTTTAGGGAGGTAACCCATTCAACTAATATTTCCTTGTGATTATTCATTAAGTGCTATGAAAATTATTTTATATACTTATATATATACCATAATTCCATGTCTTATAAATATGTTATAATTTCAAGGTTTATGCTATTGAATCCATTATTATTCCGGTCATCTGAACTTCATAACATTATTCTCTGACTATTGAGATTATTTATATTTTTGGTATAATATTATAATATTATGGTTATGTTCTCAAGCTGTTATTATAACACCCCATGAATTTACAAATAGATTTAATATAGAATTCAGGATACCCTAAGTCTATAAAAACATTCATTTTGATATATAGGTGGTTATAATCTATAATTCAATCAAAAAGTTACTACTTATATGGTTTGAATTTCAAAAAATGGACATACACAATTGTGATCAGTATGATATTTTCAGTCTGAAAAGTTCAATATACATTTTTTTGAATAAAACATTCCATTTTGAATAGTAATGTACCCTTATGGATGAAAACCTCACCCATGTGTGTGTAAATAAAATTTTTTGACCATATAAGTGACAGTGAATATTTAAAATTAATAATAGTGTGTTGATATAATTGTGGGTAATGAATATTTAATTACAATTTTAAATTAATAAATATTATTAAAATAAAATTCATTTTCTCAAAATTTAATCCTGAATAATTAATTTTGTCCTATGATTTTAGTATCATTTTATGGTACCTTAGTTAAATTTTAGAATTTTTATAAAATCGATTTTAAATTTAAAATATCTATTTTCAGTTAAATAATTATTTAGAAATTTAATTTCTCATATTTTTAAAACTATTTTGATAAATTAGAGATCATTTTTAAAATTTGCAGAAAAAATGGTTAGGATTAATTTAGGGTAATTTTCTGAAATACATGTATTTTCAGTGAATAGTGAAATAAGATAATTTAATAAATATGAAAAATTAATGAATTTATACATAATTATAGATTAATGGATGATGTAAATAGTAATAATATCGAACTCATGGGAAACAATTTATGAATTTTGATCTCAATAATCAATTACTATTTATGGTCTTCAAGAGAATAATGAAATAATCAATAGGTATTCAAAAATCACTCCTCTCTTCCACTATGAAAACCACCCTCACTCCATATTCTCTTCACTCCGATAAGACATTAGGCTTATAAAATTCATCCAAAAACTCTTCCCATGTCTCTCCCCATGACCAGACGCTCTAGGTATTATAAAAAGACCAAAACCCATTCCCTTAATGAGGTTTTTAAGGTGGAGTACTGAAGAGGTAAATTCCTCTTCCTTTTTTCCTTTTAATTTCCATTAAGATCCTTAATTTATTATTATATATTCACATACTCTGTCCAAATGATCATGGTAACTATGGTATTATCGAAATACAGGAATTATATTATTTTAGTCAATGATCTATCATCGATATCCTTACTCTCTCTCTCTCTTTTAAAACAAACTTATCTTCCTGGAGATGAAGATTTACAACCTTAATGGATGGAAATGTGTTATTGTTAAATTTATTATTCAAGGATGGAAATAGATAATATTTATGGTTCAATTAGATTATAAAATATGTGTTATATCTTATGTAATGATTTTTTAACCATCATTTATACATGATTTTAAATAATTGAATGAAACTAGTCCATTGTGATCGAGAAACCAACATAAAAATATAAATGATTATCACTAAATGTTTTATCTAATGAATCATACTCATACTATATACCCAAATTATATGTATAACCATATACACTTATTAAATTTAATTATTATAATTTAAATTAAATAATGAGTAATTATACTAATTCCTCATGAACTTCCATAATAATACACAAGTATACCAATCATGAAAACCAAGGAATCAAAGGCTTCCAAGCAATAAAATTGTTTATTATAACACATCCAGAAGTCCATAAATTAACATAATAAAATTATAATAAATCACATAAAAGTATATATAGTTCTTTATTAATTAATTTATTGTGTGAATTTCATTATCTTTGATGTTAAGGTCAAGTGAAGAACTCATTTAGTCTTAAGGCAAGGGATATATACACGAATTTCATTTTTCATTCAGCTTACTATTTTTCCCTCTTAATAAAAATTTAATTCTTAATTATTCTTATGTTTATATCATAAATTATATTTCAATGTTCTTTATATGTTTACCAATCCGAATCCTTCATTATTTTATTGGATGGTTAACGTTTTATAAATATATTTTTCATTTTTTTCTAATAAACAAGCCCGATTCACAGGAACTTCTCAATTTTGTACATATATTAAATAGAACTCTATTATGTTTTAGCCAAAAATAATTTTTAAGACACGTATATTAATCATTTAATAACCTTATTAGTTCAGTTTTTATTTTATGAAAATTGTTTTCCAAAATAACTCCTCTTTTAAAAGTAAACGTGTGTCTCCCTCAAATATTTCCTCAGTTATTTTATTAGAGTATTTTTTTCCAATTTCAATACCTATGTGGAATTTTATGTTATATTTATGTTAATATATTATGATTATTATCAACCATAATTTATTAAATTTTTTATGATCTGTTTGAAAGTGGATGTGCTATATTGATACCATTAACCATAGAACTCGGAATGGATAGAGTTTACATGTAAATATGGGGGAATTCTGTTTCACATGTTCATGTTATTTATGTTTAGACCCATCCATATAAGGAATGAATTGGACTTAGAAGGTGACATGTGGGGACTAATATATCCCCTTGATTCATCGGTAGGTCTTATGAGACAAAACAGAATTGGGTTTTTGTCGCGGCCTTACCCTTGTAATATCAGACGTCTTAGATGAGTCCTTGTCAAAAATATTTTTGATGTCAATAACTATTTACTCCCTAATCATGGTATTAATTATTGATAAACCTTATGATCATTCAAAATTTAGAGTATCAATGGTTATGTTTCATTCTCTAATGATCATTTATATGGGCATATTTATTCATATTTAGTTCATATCATATTACGCTAATTTATATTTTTAAAGGCATGTGTCTATAGTTTTTCATCATGCATAGGGTTTATTTTTATGATAACATAAGCTGTATTACATACCATTTATGAGAATATAATATCACCCCATTATTATGATTTACTTTCCTATATTTTTCATTTTTTATATTATGAATGACATTCAGGGATAATCTATGAGTCATAGTGATTTTCTATTTTGTATTTCATTTCAGGTTGTAATAATGAAATTGTGTTTGTATATTGTTTTCAAAAACTAATACACTGTTTGTTCCTTCAGTATACAAATTTCTTGTAATCAGGCCAATGTTAAAAAATAAGGCACAAGCTTTAGGCTACTATGGTCAGGTCCTTGTTGTTGGTATGAGAGGAAGTTTAGTAAAATAATTGAAACTATATTTAGAAAATGTAGATTAGGGGAAAAACCCTATGATTGACTATGAGGATGAATATACAAGAACAAACAAGAATTTTGTCTTGGAAGTGATTTTGTAGATCTTCCTACAAAATACATACTTTTATGGATACTAAAAGTGGATGTAGTTCTGGAGCAGATGTAACTAGGTATAAAAACATAGACAAGGTGTTTCAAACATGTCATGGGGTAACCTGTTATATGACAACATCCCTTACTACACACCATTTTTGAAAATCCTAGGGGATATTCCTTGGGAAATTTAAATATTATTTATAATCCATTATGATGTAAATAAATGAAAAAATTTCATCCAAGAAACAATTTTTATTATTATGGGTTTAGTTAATCAAAGGATCTCAATTTTTGTTATGTATTATTATTGTTTCGATTGATAAATATGATTCATAACATAATGTAGTGTAATATATAAATTAAAAATGGTTCTTAGTGGAAGAAATGGAAACACCATTAATGTACGTATATGATGTAGGGATTTTCCTCGTATGAAGGATAATGATGTTGGCATTGGATATGCGACTATTACTAAGAAGCTTATAACTATACTGGGACAGTTGAATTAGGTTATAAACAATAAAATTACACATCTGAAGCATCCTAATATAATATGTGGAGGAAAAATTATATACTACTTTCTTCCACTACAACATCCATCATTTAATGGGACTACACACTCATTTATATGGGAGTAGTGGATATGTTATTTTTAGAAGATATTTAACACTTTAGGATGTAACAGAAGAGAGATTGTATTCCAAGACGTTTATCATCTATTATGAGATGCAAATTAGTAGTGGTCTTTAATTCAAATTTGTAATGATGAGGAAGAAACAGATGAAATGGATTGGAGGGAATTTAAGGAAATATATTTAGAAAAATATCCCCTTCAAGAACAATGAGACGATATGGAGAGGATGTTTTTTTGTTTGAAACAAAAATAGGAGGAAAATTTTGTGAAGTATAAATCCAATGTTATATGTCTAAAAAGTCATGTTGTGGAGTACGTACATAATCTAAGGATAAATATTTATTAATTATTTGATGGTAAAAAAATATTCTTCAAAAGGTCACTAAATTTCAAAACATTCTCATTATTTGATGATATCTTCTCATGTGCAATCAAGACATAGAGATAATTATCTAAGAATTATTACTTCAATTTAATGATATAGAAGAAGAGTGTGTTTGACAAATGAATAAATAAATGGAAGAAGAAAATTATGTGTTTTCCAACATGTGATTCATGTAGAAATATACACCCGAGTGCCTGCTTAAAAAGGAAAAGAATCTATTACAAATTTGGAGAAAGAGGCCACTAATGTCATGATTTAAATGGAACAAAAGAAGCTACAAATGATCAATGCTACAAGTGTATTGATATGTGACATTATAAAAATTAGTTTTAAAATATTTAGGGAAACATTCTATATAGGAGGTCAATAGAGAAAGGAAAATCTAATGTGATAACAACAACCGAAGTTGTAGTTCACAATAATGTGGTAGAAGGGAGTATAATTGTTTCTTAAATCATGGCCATTGCTTTATTTGAATTTGGATCATCGCATTCCTTTATATCATCATATTTTTATTTAAAAACTAATATTTTCAATTCTCCTAAACAAGGGAGTTGTCAATCAAAACCCTCTAGGGAAGCCTCAATACATCAAATATGTGTCAAGAAGTCCCCATTATGGTATATAAATGTACAGTATATGCTGATTTTATCATCATTCCTATGTTAAATTTTACTTAATCTTTATAATGTATTTGATTTCCAAATTTTATGAGAAAATCTATTTTAAGAAGAAGGAAATTGTGATTTATAATGATGGTGTAGAATCTATTATCATTCGAGTAGAGAAATCACAATTTGACTCATATATAGTTTCACACCTAGTAGCTCTACTGAATTCAATTCATGGGGAGGAAGAGAACTCAATAAAAATGGGCGAGGAAAGAAAAATTGAAATTGAGTATGTACCTATTATGATAGAACACATCTATGTATTTCTGTAGGATATACATAGACTTATCCTAGTGTGGGAGGTTCAGTTATATATTGAGTTAATTCATAGTTAAAGAACTATATCAAATATTCCTTTTAGAATGGACATGGCTGAGTTACTAGAAATGAAGAATAAACATGATGAATTAATTGATAAAGGATTTATCCACCCTGGTGTTTCTCTATGGGGAGCATCTATTCTCTTTTCTAAGAAGAAAGATGGATTCATGAAGTTTTTCATTGACAATAGATATATAATTGCTATTATAATACAGAAAAAATATCCCCTAACTCAAATTGTTGATTTATTTGGTCAATATCATGCAGTCTAATATTTTTCAATTATTAAACATTGATCTGGATATCATATGTTTTATATGATGAAAGAAGATATTCCAAAGACAACATTTTGAACAAGGCATGGGAATTATTAGTTTACAGTATTGGATTTCAGACTGACTAATGCACCCTTTATTTTCATGGATATAATGAATAATGTTTTCATAGAATAAATTGATGACATGATTGTTTTTTTTTGATGATGATACATGGGTATAAAATAAAATCAATGAATATCATGCGAATCAGTTGTGCATTATTCTAAAGACTCTAATAAGAAATGAGTTAAATGAGATGTCTATCAAGTGTTATTTCTATATTCAAATCGTTTATTCTCATGTTCATATTGTCTATATGGATGGAATATTAGTTGATCCTACCATGAAAAATGCAATTCCAAATTGACATACTCCAACAAACATAACCGAGGTATGTAGTTCATTTGGTTTAGTAGGTTATTATTGGTATTTCATTTAAAACATCACCCGATTAAATAACTCTTTATCCAATCTTACTTGTAAACGGTTTATGTTCAAATGAAAAAAAATAATTTGAATAATGTTTTGAAGAATTAAATAAGATGTTATTGAATGATCCAATCATGAATATACAATCAATAAATAATGGATTTGAGATTTATAGTGATACATCATTGAAAGGACATGGCTGCATTCTTATGCAGAATTATAGTTATATTTCCTATGAAACTAGGAATATATAAATTCATGAATATAACTATCCAACTAATGCTCTTGAGTATGTAGTTGTGATACTTTATTTGATGATATGAAGACACTATCTTTATGGAGAAAGATGTTAGATATATATGGATCCCAAGATCTTGACAAATATCTTTTCACTGAAAGAACACAACATTTTGTAAAGGTGAGGGATCGAGCTACTAGAAGGGTATAATTTTTCCATACAATAATATACAGGGAAGGAAAATATTGTGGTAGATGCATTTATTTGGAAAGATCATGGTGGCTTAAACAAAATGAGTATTGAAAAGGATCATATGTGCATAAATTTGGAAATGTTGGATATATGAATTATCAAATATGGTGAATCATCATTACATTTTCAATTGGTTGCCCAACCACCTTTATTGGGAAAAAATAAAATTCCTCACTCTAATTATGAGAATATTCTAATGAAAATTAGAGGTGTGAATGATGGAATGTTTTATTACATCGTGTATGAGGATGGAATTATGAAATTTGGTAGGAGGTCGTGTGTTCCCTCTATACCCATGATTAGAAGGGATTTATTAGATAATGAATATTTTTCAAATTTTACTATACACCCTAGAATCACTAATATGTATAGATATTTTAAGGAACATTATTTTTTGGACAACATATAGAATTAAATTTCTAATTATGCATCAATATGTTTAGTTTTTCAATAGGATAATGTTGAAAGATAACATCCTAGAGGTGTCATATCACATATAAATATTCTTATATGGAAATGTGATGATATCACTATGGATGTTTTCACTGAATTACCAAAAAATAAACGAAGGAATAATTAAATTTGGCTAATTGTGGATAGACATCCCAAATCTGTAAATTTCATTACTATAAAAGAAGATATAAAACTGGAGTTCCATTCACTACTTAATGTAAATGATGTTTTATGACTTCATGGAGCAACTCTCTAAATTCTTTTTGATTATGATCCACAATTTTCATCGAAATTCTATTCTTCAAAAAGATTTCGGTACTAAGTTTCAATTGAGTACTACTTATCACCCTGAAATTGACGGTAAGTGAGAAAGGATGATCCAAACATTATAAAACATGTTTACATCACGCTCACATGATATTCAGGGTATGTGGGATTAATATTTACCTTTTTTGGTGTTTTCATAAAATAATAGTTTCCATTACAATGTTTGATTAGAACCATATGAAACATTGTATGGAAAGAGTTTCCGTACACCCATATGTTGGGATGAAGTTGGTGTGAAGAAGATTTTAGACCCAGAGCTTGTCGAGGAATCGACAACTATGGTTTAGAAAAATTCAAACACACATAAAATCATATAAAATAAGGGAAAAGTGTTATGTTTATAATCAAATTAATGATTTTTGTTTTCATGTTTGAGATCAAATTTTCTTGAAAGTAGCTTCATGGAATAGTTTTATGATTTTTGGGATTAAATGTGAACTGATCCCCAGGTACAGTTGTCTTTTTGAAATTCTAGAGAGTCAGAGCTGTGCCTTATCATTTGGCGATTCCACCTAGCCATTATAAGGTACAAAATGTATTCCATGTCTCATTGTGGAAAATGTACATGCAAGACCCAATGCATGTCCTCACATATGACGATATATAATTAGAATCATGCTTATATTAGATTGTACAACCTATCTAGATTCTGGACATTAAAAAACATGTGTTGACAAGTCATAAGACTAGGCTGGTAATTGTAAATTGGAAAAATCCTAAAATTTAAGAGGATACGTGGGTGCCTGCAGAGCATCTGATGAAGAACTAACCAAAACTATTTATGAGGTAACATTATGGTAATTTTGAGGACAATTTTGTTTTAGGCGGGACAAAAGTTACACCCCCAGGATTTACATATTAATTTAATATAGAATGCAAGAAATAATAATTATATGTGATACACGAACATTATTATTGGATATAGTTATATCATAGCCTTTAGACATAATTTTTTTTCACTTCTATGTTTTGAATTTCAAAAAATGCACATACACTGTGGTGATTAGTAAGACATTAAGATTATGAAATGATCAACATACATTTTCATTGAATATTAACATTCCCTTATGAATAGTAATTTTCCATTATGAATAGAATCCTCACCCATGTATGTATATATATAATTTAGGATCCATATAAATGAGATTGAATATTTTAAATTAGTAATTTTCTTACGATTTTTTCTGAGTAATAAATATTTAATTAAAATTTAAAATTAATAAATACATTTAAAATAAAAGTATTTTTTGTAAAATGTATTCGAAAATAAATATTTTATTTTCCTATTATTTTTGGGAAAATTTATGTTACCTCTGTTTATTTTTGAAAGTATTATAAAAACCGTTTTAAATTTAAAATATATATTTTTCTTGTGAATAATTATTTTATTTAAAAATAATTTTCTTGTAATGTAGACTTATTTTGGATAAAATAGATTTAGTTTTTTAATTCAAATCATAGATAAATTGTTAGCGTGAGTTTTTTGAATTTTTTTGAAATACATAAATAATTGGTGAATAGTGAAATTCAATAATTTATGAAATATGATAAATAAATGAATTTATGCCTCAATTTTTAGTCATAGAGGATGTAAATTGGAGTTCACTTAAAATGACATGCACATATTACCTTTATCGGTCACAATAATCAAACACTATTGATTTTATTGTGAAAAATAATTAAATAATGAATAAGATATTCAAAAAGCACGCACCTACTCCAATATAAAAACCACAGCTAACTCACTCTTCTCTTAAATCTGATATGAAATGAGTATTCTTAATTTTCTACGAAAATACTCGTCTATATTTTATCCCTCTTTTCAAGAGATCATGTTCTTCCCAAATGACCAAAATGCAATCCCTTAAGGTGTTTTTCAAGGAGGAGTACTCCAGAGGTAAAATAATCTACCTTTATTTCTTTTTAATTTCGTTTATTTTCATTATTATTTTATTATCTCCTAAAATAATCAATCTAAATGATCATGATAAATCCATTATCATATATATAAATTAATTTATAATGTTAATTACTGATCCATCATCAATATCCTTACAATCTCTCTATTATTTAAAAAACAAAATCATTGTTCGGGAGTTGTCTATCTAAAACCTTCGTGGACATCAATGTTTCATTCTTAATTGTCCTCTTAAATGATATTAATGAAACTATTTTTATGGTTGATCCTAATAATAAAATATGTATTATATATTATGTATTGATTAGGAACAAAATTTTATACATGATAAGGAATAATATAACTAAACTAGTTTGTTCGGAACGAAAACCAACCGTAAAAATTTAAACAATTTTCACTAAATGGTTTATCAAATGATTCATACTCATACTATATAAAAACAGATTTGTATAACAATTTAAAATACTTTATGTAAAATATTATCATATAAATTCAATTATGTATAATTATTCTAATTCCACACAAACATCCACACTCATATATAATTATATGGATAATGAAAAACAAGGAATCAATGGCTCTTGAGTGATGTAATTGTATGTTATAACTCCTCCAAAAGGCCATAAATGAACATAATAAATTCTTAATAAATAAAAAACATGTAGATATGGTTTTTAACTAACTAATGGATTTATATTGATAATCCAGGACATTAAGGTCAAGGTCATAACTCCATTATACAAAAGGTATGTGTTTTCTAAGAAGACCTCCTTTTTCATTTGAGTTAATATTTGTCTCTATTAATCTTAATTTAATTATTTATTATTCTTATGAAATCCACCTAAATTATGTCTCACTAATATATCTTTATTTTTATATTTATATAGCAATCATAATCCTTTATTATTTTATGAGGATTCATTTTTTTAAAAAGATCATTCTAAATTTTTTCAAAATAAACAACTCGATTTAGGGAAACATCTCAAATTCTTACTAATTTTCATAGGCATCACATAAATTCTTTTAAGCCATTTTTATGAAACAACTCATTTAATTATGAAAATACCACCTTAGTAAAATTCGTGTGTTTTTATAATATTTTTCCAAAAGAACTATTCTTTTGAATGTAAAAGTGTATCTCTCTAAAAAAATCCTTGATGATTTTATTAGGGATTTTTTGTCTATTTAAACACATATATAGAATTGTATGTCTTAATGAGGATAATAAATTATTTTTATCATCAAAAATATTTTACTAAATTGTTTATGCTCAGTTTGATTGTGGATTTTCTCCCTTAATACCATTCACTATACTACTCTAAATCATTAGTGTTTACATGTACAAATTAGGGAATGTTATCCCATGTGTTGATGTGGTTTATGTTTATCCAAATTTATATGAGGAAAGAATTGGAAAAAAATTTTGATTTTTGGGTCTGACTATATTCCTTGATGCATTAGAGGGTATCATGAAACAAAAACTAAATTGGTTTTTGTCGAGTCCTTACCATAGTATTTTCAAATGACTTCGGTGAGGTCTTTACAATATGGTTCATATGTCCAAATTTCTTCATTCGATCATTATGGTATTAGTAATTGATAAAACAAGTCATAATTGGACTAGTATAATATCAATTGATATGTATCATTCTCTAATTATCATTTATATGGCCATATTTAATCATCTTTCATTCCTTCCATATTATTCTCACCTATAGTTTTTACATTCATATGTTTGTAGTTGTTCACCATGCCTAGTGTTTATTTTTATGATATATTCGACAATATTACAAACACTTACAAATAATATGAGCTCACCCTTTTCTTATGTTTTATCTTCCACAGTATGTGAAGATGAATATTATGAATTAATTATAGGGATAATGTAGGATTCATATTGATTTTTGATTGTATATTTCATTTCTAGTTATAATTTTGAACCTAATTTTTAATCATTTTTTCCAAAAACAATTAAACTATTTATTTAGTTGGGAAGTGAGTTTCTTATAATAATTTCAATTTACGAAAATAATGCACGAGATATGGGCTATTAGGTCAGGTCCTTATAGTTATGCTCATGTTAGGGTTACGTATCTCCATTGTTTATCCTTTCAATGAATTTAGGATCATCCCTTTTTTATGTATCTTATCCCAAGTTAATAAATAAATTTTTTCTTAGGAATATTTTTAAGGGATGTATTGAAGATATTTCACTAAGATAAGAGATTATGCTTCAATGCTTCAAAAGACAATAAACATTCACTATCCTATGGAATGTGCTTTTGTATTGTGTTAAATATTTATATAATATGATGTCATATTCATGGTTGATAATCATGTGTCACAATTGTCTGTATCAATGGAATTATGTATAAAAAATTGAAAACTATTATGGATAAACATTACTAATACTCCTAGGGATATTTATAAGGATACTTTTGGGGATTTCTTTTAAGAGAAGTCTAATTATGAGTTAATCTATTAGAAAATGTCCAGGAATTTTGGAAACTCATAGAGTGAGTTGTTTTGTAGAAATACCTCCATGTTTTTATAATACAATTGTATATGGATCTGGAATATATTTACATAGGGGTAAAAACCCTAAAAACACTATATTGAGATATACGCTATTGGGAACTAGTGAACAACAATGAGTCACACTACACACCAAGTGTGACACTCCCTAGGTATAATATTTCAAAATTGAAAAAACATTCATGATCCATCCTATAGGATTTAAATATATTCTGTCTATTAATGACCTAGGATGAAACAATAGAGTCAATGAATAAATTTTGTTTCTTAATTTAGACTTATCATAAGTGATTTTTCATGATTATGTTGTTTTTTATTCTGATAAGTGTTACTCAAAATGTGATTTATAGTTTTAGACAATGGAAGGAATTAGATTGAATTGTGTTAAAATTGATAGTTATGACTAATTTTTTAGGAGAATTAAAATGGGATTATCACTAGAGTAGTTTAAACTATTATTATTTTAAATTAGATTTCATGGAACCGGATTACCAAAATTTACCAAAATCCAATCTCAGACTCACTAAATGAGAGAAGGAATAAGTTTGATAGGATGTTGGGTAATGGATACCATAGAGGGAAGAATATTTAGTTTCCTAAAATTTGATAGCTTTGGAAAAATAACCCAATTTAATTTCATAGGGGATTGTGAATATTTTTTGAATAGAAAAATATAATTCATGTAACTGAAACTGAAAAATTAAAACATCAGTTAGCTCAATATATGAGATTAATTTTCTCCATAAGGTACCATCTATTATCTAATTATTTAAATGTTGAATGAATGAGAATTATGAAAATAAATGGATTTGGAAAAATCTCATGAAGGAAATTTGAATGATTTTCAATATAATGGTCTTGATAATGATGATCATGAGACCTATAGTGACATATGAATTATAAGTTCTTTTATAATAGTTTTGTTCATAATCCAAGTTTAATTTTTTACTATGATTTATAGTTCATATATTCAGAAAAAATTATTATGGAATAAGAAAATTAAACATAGTTATTGGATTAAGGATTAATTGGAATGATCAATGTATTGATGTATTTGAATTCCATGATTATGTTATATGAATCCTGAAGTATATAATGGTTGTTTGTCGAAATATTTCTCATAGTATTTTCTATAATTTATTGAAATGTACTGATAATGTTGAAAATTTAAATAATGGAGAAGTTATATTTTTTTGAAAACAAATTATGGTGGGATGGTACCCCTTATTATTCTCGAAATGATGAGAGGCTATCTTTTTTTGGATAAATATATGATTGTTACAAATTAAGTAAATTGGACTATATTATTGAGATAAAAACTGATAAAGAATTGGTTGAAAAATTGGTTTGTGAAATCATGGGTGGATATTATAGTTTTTTTAAGATTTTAGTAATATTTCTTTTAATATTTGGAATAATTAAGCATTTATTTTTTTCAATAAGGATTTTTGGAAATTTATGTTATTACCATGTTTCATGAGAATACATAATAATTTAATTCACATGTTTGGAATATGGAAACAAGGAGATACTTTATGGTATATTAGAGATAAATGTTATTCTGATGTTGGGAAATTAAGTTACATTCTTTCTAATGTTTTAGACATTCATTTTTTGAAGGGTAATAAGGTTAACCATTTGTTGACTGATTTATGTTAAAATTCAGACGAGGTTTTAGATATTAATGTATTGTCTTTCTATATATGGATTTATGAATATTGGATAATTTCTAGTAACCATTTTTTGTAATAAGGATAGATTGAATGACCTATTATTCTATTTATGAGTCTCATGACCCTCTAATTCATTAGAAATTGAAAATTTACCCCCACTTCCTTGAATAAGAGATGAATTGAATATTAGTAAAGGCACCACAAAGGGTGAGACATTTCTAATATAAATTTAGTATATCATCTAATGGAAATGATTATTCCTTTATAAAATGGTCTTGAAATTAAATGTTGTCCCATTATCATCATTTTTGTGATATAAATGTCCATTTTCAGGCCTCTTTGTGTCAGGCATTTGTGATCGTTAACCTTAATCTAACCATATTCTCTAAATTGCTCCATTTGAATGTGATTACATTATTTATCTCTTGTGTCTATGTTTTCACGTTATTCATGTATTATTTTATTTGGAATCCTAATTATGAGTTACTTTGGGTAACCGTTATGTTTCAAAATTTCCCCATTAATGATTTTATTGTATTTATTTTTACGATGTGGGTTATGATGAAAGGAACATTTAAGTATTAAAACATTGAAAACAAATGTTAATTTTTAGAGAGAAATTAATTTTAGTGTGGGAATTATGTTACACCATATGTATTTATGATTTATTTGTTCAATTTAATTTAATATTTACTATATTTTTAATTTCATGAAATAATGAATATAGCTTGTTTCGTATGAAAGAAACAAGCTACTCCTGAATTTTCTATAACTCCATGTCAAGATAATGTAATATTAACCACTAATATTAGTTTGATGTACATACAGAACTTTGTTTCGATTCTATTACTCATAAATATGAGTGATAATAATTACCGAGTTTTACTTGTGTGACAAAAAAGACCAAGTTTTA
This sequence comes from Viscum album, assembly GCA_963277665.1. Lineage (NCBI taxonomy): Eukaryota > Viridiplantae > Streptophyta > Magnoliopsida > Santalales > Viscaceae > Viscum > Viscum album. Next base: position 5,772,060 of record OY728136.1, read on the forward strand.
ACGAACTAAAATATACTATTTGTATTATAATTTAAATATTATTATTGTTATCACCAACCCATTCGAATGAACATTTTCATAATAGTAACTAATTAGTGAAAATATGGTGTAATAATTTATATAAAATGAGAACTTTGTTAATAAATTAAATATAAATGAAAATAGAAACCAATTGACTAAAAGTAATGTGATTTTATTAAAGAAAATATTAGTCTGCCTGAAAGTTTTTTTATCTTAAGGAAATAAATAAAACACTATATATGAGAAATATTAGTGAAATTTATATATTAGGAATTGGAACAATTTTTTTTAAAATAATCCCATATATATGTTTGACATAAAATAAGAAAAACATTCCAATCTTTGGCCTAAAAGCTATATTTTCCTAAAAGGTTATTTTACTACCTTTTAATATAAGAATTATTTTAAAAATAATTTTTGAAACATTTAAAATTTTAATTATGTAGAATTATATTTTTTTCTAAATATGAATATCAAAATTTACATTGGGATACTTTTTGGGTTTTATGTGATTTTTTATGAATAGTGAAAAATACTGAATTTTAATTGAATACTAAAATTTCACATAATTTATAAATATATGTAAATTATATTTTTATTTGGATTAAAAGAATATTTATATAAAATATACATATATTAATCAAATTTATTCCATTTTAAACAAATTATTATTTTAAATTCAATATAAAAATATTTATAACTTTTGAATATTATCAATTTAAAAACACTATGTCTCGTCCTGTCTATGAGATTAATTTTAAATTAATTTTGAAACCATATGTTTTTATAATTTAAAAAAATGGATTCCATAATTTCAATTATTCTAATTTATTCCATACTTTATGGTCACATGTGTTTTTCTACCAAAAACATATTACTGAAATTAATTAAAATTAATTACAATGATTATGGTAAAAAGTAGTGTACATAGTGGTTGATATTTATCTTATGTTGATAAATTACTTATAATCATTTAAGAAATTCATTGTATGGAATTATATATATCATATAATATAATTTATTGAAAATTAACTATTATTGGAGTCACAATATGTATGTGATTCCTCTCAATATTGTTTTCTTTTTTGTATTTACAAGAATGCCAATACTCTTCCACCAATAAAAGGGAACTCCACCCCTTAACTTATTAAATCCTATAAATCTATCTGGATAGTGCATAAAAATTAAAAATAACCTATAAAATTCTATCTAACCATCCAATGATCCTACCATTGGGCATAATATCAATCAAATATTCTCTTTGGTTCAAAAAAAAGAAGATAACCAAAGGGGTTGTATCATCCATTAACAAGCACTTTTGATTTATTTATTCATCCACCAAATTAATTACTCCTAATATAGGATTAAATATTAAAATAATAATTCTATATATCTTGAAATATTTTTATGTAAATGTTATTACCTACACTATCACAAAAATTCATCAAATTGTATACACATTCATCATTCGTGTTTACGGTGGACTACAGCCTTAGGAGCTAATATCATTCGTTCTACCATTACCATATCACAAGGATAGAAATAATGATGGAATTTATTTTTAAATATTAGTATATCATACTTAGTATTTAATTATTATTATTTATTTATTATAAAACACATACATTTATTATTTCCATTCAGCGAGGATATGATAGCTTTATTTTTTGACATATGAAATACATCTTCCTCAAAGCAATATGTTTCATTAATGAATTACATGGAATGTATAAATAATGAGATTAATTAAAATATCCAATAAATATTAAATAATAATTATAATATATTGATAATATAAATATATATATATATTCTTTTCCCAAAAAGTCAACATGAAAATAGAAAGGGAGTTCAATCTTATGTACAACCAATTTTCTCCAAGAACTTTGTATTTCATTTCATTTTTATATATTTTATCGATTATTATAAATAAATATATACAGAATATATATGATATATATATGATATATATATGATGTTTTTTAATATTCAAATAATAAAATAATTAAATAATTATGAAGATTAAGAATAACAAGTCAAAATATATATGAAAAACAATGCGGTTATTACCTAACAGGTAACATTAACATGAAATTATTAATAAATGTGTAATATAAATTTATAATAAAATAATATATTGTATGATATATAAAAATATTTTTATGTGGTGGCTTTATAATGATCTTATATTTCTCACATATTGGTTTTCAATGCATATTATGAAAGTGATAATGTAATGAAATGGTTTTATGATCTCAAATTTATTTCTACGAGATACATGGTATATTAAAATTTATTCTTATTGTGTTGATTATATAATACAATTTAATGTTTTATTTCATGGATTTAATTTTTTTAAATGATATTTAATGTTAAAATTTATTTATTTATTTCATTTTTCACATTATACAAAAGTTACTCAAGTTGTAAGGGGATTTCTGGTGTCAATTTTATTTCTGTATGACTTATGTCTTATTCACAACACATTTTTTTCTATGGTGTATATGCTACCGATGAATATATAATATTATTATTCACAATAAATTTATGGTTATTTACAAATCCATTTGAGGATCTGTCTTTCCTGGGATTCATGGTTCAAAAGTTACATAATCAGTATAATAATTTCTTCTTAATTTTTGCTTATTTAATATATATGTTATGTTATAAACCTATATTCTCTTATGAGGAGATTATATTTCCCAAATTACAAGTAATATCATGAATATTGTTATTTTAATTATATTTCTTTCTTCATTTTATGTTATTATTTCATGGATATTTTGATTCAATGTTAACAAATTGGTGAGATTTTATTTCTACAATCTCATCATATTTCATGATTGTTTTTTATTATGCCTCTATTTTTGAAATATTATGATAAATATTTCAAGATACCTACGGAATTTTCATCACTTATGGTTATTCATGTTATGTCAAATTAATTGATTCTTCATTCGACTATTTGGTAATTAATATAGTTTAAATTTTTTATTATGAAAATATAACTTTATCTTTCTCTTATATCCAAATTATATATTCTTTATAAAAAATTATTTATCAAAATTATTAAAAATGAACATTTAATATAAATTTTACAGAAAATAATTTCAAAAATTATTTTTCTCAAAAAGTAAATTAATTTTCTAAATAATATATTATATGTTTTCAACTCTCTTTTCAAAGGAAAAGGTTTTAAAAATGAATTATTTTTGAAAAAGTGTTTTTCATTGAGGAAAATAAATTTCACTCAATAATTTTTTTTGATTTATTTTCAATTTATTATATATCGATTTTTCAAATTAATATGAAATGAAAATTATTTTAAAAATGATTCACGTTTATAAATTTATTTTCATGGAATGAAAAGTTTCCTTAATAAATGATCAATCTAATATTTCAAAATACATCTCCATCTAAGATATAATCCTTTGATATATTTTATAATTTACTTAGGATAATATCCAAGGTAATAATTATTATTATTCGTTGAATAGTTTTTGTTTAAGAAAATTACTTTTTTATGAAACTTGTTTGATAAACACAGGTTATACCATGATAACGAACTTAGGAAAACCACTTCCTTTCATAAGTTATTCTATGATAAACTGATTATGAGACCTATCTATTTTCCATGTGTTATGATATTAATAAAAAAATTTAAGACCATTTTCATTTCATTGGTTATGATATGATGAATATATATAATATTTTGGAAGATATATGTATGAATTCATTATTCGATGTGTGGTACCCATATCTCTCTATAATGCATTGGGTAATGATTGATATATTATGAGATAGACAAGGCTGTAATGTCTAGTGAACATGACTAGATAATGTATATTTCCACTAAGTGGGTCATCCTTGACAACTATGATTGTTTGTGGAGTGAAACCATTTCATTATAATAATCACAACATTATTCCTTGAATAAAATGGGAATCATTTTATATTCTTATGTGTCTTCCACATTTCAATTTATTTTTCACATATTATGATTTCATGGTTTAATCTCTTGATTCACCCACAATTAAAGTCTTATGAACTGCCAATATTTATTCTTAGAATCTTGATAATGATATTTGATATAAAGGGTATGATATTCCAATGTTATGATTATGTTCTAATATCCTTACGCTCATGTTATTCATACATATAAACCATGTATACCCTTACTGGGAATATGGTAACAACCATTTCATTTGTTTTATCTCCTCTGGTTATGAATAACTATTTTAGTTGGAGTAATAAAGGGGATTACTATTAAGGGATATGTCAAAGTTCCTTCACCAAGAGATAATTTTATATTTCCATCTTCCTAAAGACACTAAACTATTAGGGTCCTTGATAATTTACTTTTCTAATGTTCTAAATATTCATTTAAAATGATGTAATATCAACATATGTTATTCTATGGTCTATATAAAAATAATACAGAGGATCTCCAAATATTGATGTTATGTAATATAATATTAACTAAACATTTATCAGGAGATAATTGTTTTATCTTTATATGAAGTTAATGATGGATTATTCCATTCTCTTGTAATCACATAGAAATTATCATAGGAGTCAGGGTTGTATTATTTACCTCTGTTGTATTAACAAGAGTAATAAAATGAATTTTTTTTCTTGAGACCCAACCGAAAAAGAAAAATAATTTTTACCCACATTAGTTTGAAACCCTTTAAAAATTATCAAGCGCCTTGAATATATATAATTAAAATTACATATTGTATGGAAAAATATTTTAAGATAGTGTATCGATACTTTCACCAGTAATATATATTTAGTTTGAAGAAGAAATATTAAAAATACTAAATTGATTCACCTTTAACATTCTTAGTGATACATCACCACTCGCATGAAGAATTATTTTGTAATAATCATATGTGATTTTTCAACACACAAAGTAACACACTATATCCCTTTTATATTTATTTTCCTTTAAGATTAGGTGTTCATACACATTTAGAGTATTATGTATCTTATTAAATCATTTAAAAATTCATTTTAGAGTAAATATTCAGTGCAAATAACTTTTTTCCCTGACAGGTAGATACTAATAAATATCATTGATTTACCAATGATGATAACCTAAAATAATGTATTCAATGTTTTATATTTATTTATTTTAATTTTTATTATTATTATCATGAATGATATGGGTTTTTTGTTATTTTTTATTCCATAGAAGTTTTGTGTATTTGATGTACATGAAACTCTTTAATGGTATCAAGGAAATTATGGTGAAAAATTGATTAGATGAAATTAGGAAACTTGTGTCGACATATATATTTTTTGGGAACATGGGGTCATAAAAATTATGAATGGGTCGATGTCAAATTTATAAGTGTAGTGTGTACTGATCCCATGAGTTTCAAAATGTTTATCCCAAACGGCATATTCCCAAACAATTACATATGGTTCCCTGAAAAATTTATATGTTCCAAGAAAAAATAATTTTAGCATGACATGTGTATACATAGGTGTATTCTAGAAAATACATTGAAATAGTCAGTTATTTACATTATATAAACATGCCTCTATATTAGATGTTATCTAAACCAATTTCCATGTTATGTGGTTAATTTACATTATTTAAGCATAGATATGCTTTAACAATTAAAATTTTAAATTAAAAAAACTTAAAAATTATTTTACATACAATGAAGTAACTATCGATTAACGTAGGGAAGAATTAATTTAAAATTTATAAAATATATAAAGTTAGATATACACAAATTCAATTATTCATATATTATCTTGCATAATATACTCTAAATAAATAAATTTATCCGATCCTTAGTTAATATTTCGATTAAATGTTCGTATTTTAAAAAAAATTAAATTAAGATAAATATTTGGTGATCCAATGTATTTGTATATTCTTCCTTATGAAAATAACTATTAAAATAAAAATATTAATTTTTTGGAGGATGAGGTTGAAAAACTAAATGAAATGATGCATATGTATTCTGAATTCATTCGTAAGAATGTTTTAGTACATGATTGATTAAATAATGATAATGAATTCTACAATGATAATTTTTGAGAAATGATATTTTAATATGAGGATCAACTCAACAGTTCGAATTCTGTGAAATCAATATAAAAATAATTCAAGGGAATTGTTTCTAAGAATAAATCAAGTTTTGAAGCATTGATTTCATGATTTGATGTAAATTCTACAACTATAGTTAAACATAAATAATTTATTTGTTCAATAAAACTGATATAAATGATTATTATGTGTTAAATATTAGACATTTTCTAAAAAAAGTGTATACAAAAACTAAAAGAAATTATTTGTAAAAATATTAATTCAGAAAACATTGATAATGTAGTCTAAAAAATAATGATTTTTAGTTAAATCTACTAAAAGATATGAGAAAATATATTTCGTAGAATGTGCCAATTATGTGGTCTGTTTGGGAACACCAATGGCTTTTCCAATGATTCTTTGGGTTTCATCAAATGTGATCTGTCTAAGAAATTTATGAATAATTTATAAATAAAATCCTTATAATGAAGGTATTATATATTTTTTAAAATATTTTGTTTACTAACAATGGTTTTAAATCCAATGTTTTTTTAAAATAAATTATAGGATATAATTATTGATGGATATAGTATCTTTTAATGGGAAAAGACTACATGTTGGAAATAAAAATTATTTTGTGATTAAAAAAAAAATAATCTCAATAAATATCATCTTGATGATGAAAGGGGATAAATAGAGATGGTCCAAATGGAAAAAACTATTGAAAACGTTTCATGAGATGAAAACTAAATGATTTATATGACCAGGATAAATGAAGTGGCCTTTAAAGCATATGATGAGTCTATGGAATAAATTTAGAAGAAGACTATATCATGTTAAAAGATATAATAATAGTAGATATATTAGAAGGGATGAACATACATAGAGGCATAAAATTTATAATTGTGAATATAAACCCTCAAGATTAAAAAATGAGAATAATATAGTAGATCATTTAAGATTAAAGGAAAAATAAGATGATGCACGCATTAATGATTTTAAGAAAATGCAATTTTTTATTTATATGTCCTATATTCTTATTATGAATAGAAATATATATATATTATAGTTTAATCAATCGGAGTAACAGGACTATGAAAAATGATTATAAGACAATTGTAAATGAGATTTATGGGTCAAACCAAGAGTCCCAACTATATTTCAAGATAAAATGAGAATGATATATACAACCACACCTCATTAATGTCTATGAAATATAATATTTTAATCATAATAATAAATGAGTGTCTGTATAAATCATAACCTATTAGATTAAGGGGAAGTATGATAGAAAATGAACAATAACATGAAACTCATTGTATATTAGAGTTCAACATGAATCAATTGGTTTTATTATAGGATATATTTCCCAAATACATATATAATATTTTATGATATATTCGATAACTGATTGTATGAAATATAGTTTTAAACATGTTCTTGAGATATTAATAATGGGATGATGGTGTAGAAAATGATTGTATCATGTACTTCCATATTAGTCAACAAAATAAATCCTTCCATTAATAATAATTTCTGTTCATATAATCTAACAAATTTAATTACAAAAATAATTCACAAATTAATTAAGGCCTAGGTTCATTCCCAAATCAATAGCTATCATCAAAGTATTATGATGTTGTTTTTTTATTATTAGTGATCACATGAATCAATCTATTCATAGTTCTCACATCAGTTATATGTGGGGAGTGTTGAATCAATAGTGGTAAAAATTGAGAAAACAAACATCAGTCATGACCCGACCAACTAAGGACCACCAAGATGAAATAATTCTAGCTATCACAAACCCAATCCAATGTCCAATTGGCTAAGTGGGAAAGACAAGTGATGATAAGGCATAGCTGAAATGGGAGGCATTTCCCTAACATACTTGTATTAATAAACCCAACCATATCATTTCAAAATTACATAGGAATATAAATGAAAGTAATACCTAGAGTGTAAACATTTATGAAATAAACTATACATAAATACAAAAGAGTACAATAGTTTAATACAAAATGAAATAGGAAAAATACATGCCCTACCGGAAATAAGGTCGTGTGCTGAAAATAACTGGAATAAATGAAAACTGATAGATCCTAACTCAATATCTCTACTTCCCAACCACTATATGTGTTCAATTCTCCTAGGTGTCCCTATTCTCTACCAATTCCAACACCAATCTAACCTTCCAAATCATGTTGTAAAATCTAGTGAATGGGTGAGTATATACATACCCATCTGAACAACCCGAACCTCAAAGGGGGAGAAATCAAAAGATTCAATATATGGTTATCTCAGCTCAAAGAAAAAGGGAAATCAAACCCATCATATATATATTGGATGAAAAAGAACCAATATAGAGAAATAATATAATCTCAAAATCATATCCTAGACATATTCGATGAGCCTTCTTGATTATCCAAAAGTCCATTACTAATGTCAACCATCAAATGATACCTCCCTAGAATCAGTGAGGAGAGGCATGCAACTCCCTAATATGATCCACAACCTAGGTATCTACAACTCTATTGGAGGACCCTAACACCATTGAATATGAAAAGAAGAGGTGTACCACTCTATAGATAGATGACCCATTCCCAATACAAGAGAGTACTATATCTACCTATATAAATACAATAAGGGACATATTTTCTAGTGATGTTGGGGAGTTCAAACATTAGCGTCACTATGATTATCCTAACCTGAACACTAAGTTCATTAATCCTCACCTTAAGTAGATTCTTGCTCACCTCACATCTACTAATTCCAAAAATGATGTCTGCCATCAATTTTTACACTGAATAATATTAAAGAAAAATTACTCAAGGGAAAAAATCGATGTCCCAAAGAAAGAAATATAAGAAGGTTGTTGTTTCTGAGAAAAGTAGATATTGTGTATGGTTGTCCACACAACATGTTACCCCACTTTAACACATGGGAGTGTTATCCTATATTAATGTATTAGGAAGCCATGTCATTAATAGTTAATTGGTCCCCAAATTTTTTCTCCTATATACTTGTGTAATCAATATTTTATTATTTTTATTTATAACCAAAATTCCAATGACTAAGAACTAATAAAAATATTTTAATAAATATATTAGTAGTATATTTCATGATACTATGTATAATACTTGAAAAAATATACTATCACAAACATCACTAGGGTCACTTCTTAATGAACACCAAAAATTCGGTTCAATTTCGAACTCTATGTACAAAATATTATATTTAAACTTAATTTCCACATTTATTCCCCTTATTAAATAATTTATTTTTAAATTGTTTACCCAGAAGATTCACTAAATTATAATATAAATGGGCCTGCACTCCTCATCAACAAAAATATGGAGTCCACCTAATACAAACTATTAAAAAATCCATTCTATGTGAATTTTGGCCCATGAATCAAAATTTCATAATTGGATGATTAGGGTGTATGTTGTATCCTATTCCAAAAAAACACTAATAAGGTTACGCATGAACTCTAAGCCCCATCCATGTGTCTGAATTTCTAAAAAATAATATTATTCTAAATAATAAGTAAATGTCCCATAAATATTTTAATAATATCATGAAAAGAATAAATTCATTCTATATTTCATGAAATAATTTATTGCATTAGATTCTTCTATGTTTCTAATTGATGCATGAGAGGGAATAAACTCATCTAATTGAGTTTCATCAAAGTTAAAACCAACATTAAAATAAATTAGAACATCACACTTCATGTGAATCACCCAATGGTGTGATAAAATAAAATGTAATATCCAAAATATGGAGAACAAAATTATTCATTCAAGGAAATTTTGATTTTTCATGTATGCAAGTTAGCTATGACTAGGCAGAGATCATTTTCAAATTTTAATACCTTCACATCTCATTCTATTTCTTCAAAATTGAAATGAAAACTAGAAATAATGGATATAATATAACATTGTAATATCCTAAAACTAGATTCCATTGAACAATGCTCGAGTCTGGTGATCCCCATGAGTATCTACCCAAATTCTAGAGGCTACCAACAATCAACAACTTCATATGTTGTGTTTGTGGGGAGACAATTCCCTATTATAAAAGTTTAATAAAATAGAAGAAAACATATAATAAATATATTAAAATTAAATCATTCAGATAGTAGATAAACATTAAAATATATTCACATATAAGAACTCTTGAAATAATATCATATACCACAATGATTTTTACTATTGTGGCAGATCAGGGAACTCGAAACAAGTTTTCAATTATACACCCAAAATATGTTTTTCCTATGAATTATCAAGTCACTTCCATAATTTCATCCATGTTTATTCAACTCAATGTAGTGGCACTATATCAGTAGTTGGTAATAAAACTATGGTTAAATTAGATGTTTTAGGAACAATGGGATTCCAACCACATGAATTTGATGTAATGTTCTTTTAAGCAGTAGAATAGTCTCTAGAAAAAGAAGATTTGGCTCTAATTATTGTGAGACATACAATCACTATAACTTCATAATTGGTGAATACATTCATTGATACAGGTCCATATCATTCATTTATTCCAACCTATATTGTGTATCTATTTAAACATTATATTGAGTTTTTATCAAATGTAATGGATATTAAAACACCCATTGTAACAAATAGATAGTACGGTCTTTATAGTTATTTTTTGGGTTTCTCATTATTATAAATTTTGTATTCCTTGGATTTTTGTTTCATAACTAGAAACCTCATAACAACATATATTGTATGGAATTTCTCATTTCCAAAAAAACACAGATTGATTGTTATGTTTGACTTATTTCCTTTACCGCACCTAATGGGATGTTTAATTTCCTTCAAAGAAACTTTTAACCTTTGTCGATTATAGATTATCATTCTTATCTAGAGTTCAAGAAAGTAGTATCAATGTTTTTTTCTAGATTGGTAATACATTATACGTGACATCCATCAAGTGGTTATTGATTTTATTGACATTTTTACTTCTAATGTCTCTAGGTTTCCACTAGTAAGGGTGGTAGAGTTTTCGGTTCATTTAGTTTCAAACATTCAACTAGTTTTTATTCCCTCTTACCACATAAAAACATGTTAAATGAATGAGTCTCAGTATTAGTTTGATGACCTTTTTGAGGAAGGATTCACACACTCATGTGTGTCACATTTTTTGACACAAGTGTTCATTACAAATATATATGACGAGTCACTTAAACTATTCATTCATTATGAGAAACTTAAAATTTTCATGGTATTTAACACATATTTTTTCCATGGACTGATGATATATTTTCTCAGATGAAAGGTTCAATGTGGAATTCAATGATTTAACTATGATCTAGATATCATATAATGAGACTGAAAGAATACGACTTTTAGGAAACATAATTCTAGAGAAGGTATAACAATTATGATTAAATTTTCTTGAAATTTAGTCTAACAAATTTCCCTATAGTATATATATATTGAATTAAAATGGATTTTCAATGATTATATTGATACTTATTTGTTGTATTTTTTGATTCCATATTCCATTACTCAATATATGAGGAGGAAAATGTCTGTCATCTGAGAGAAGGTATATAATTTTTGACAAATCACTTACATTATGAAAAGATTTCATAATGTGATTTCTGGATTTTTGAGGTGTTGTCATAAGAGACATGTTTTCAGAAAATTTTATTTCATTTGATCTTGAAAATGTGAAAGTTGTCATGACATGTGAACAACCACATCTGGTTTTAAAGATTCATATATTTTTGGATTTAGAATGTCATTATCATTAATTTTTTAATGTGATAATAAATTATGGATTCCACTATGACTAGTATAAGTCAAAATGTAGTAATGTTTTCTTTTGGATGATAAATTTCAGAATTATTTTGTTTCGATGAAATTTATTTTGACTATTATAGCAGTGTAGAATATTCTAAAATCTAGGAAGGGATTTTCTATCTTCTTGTGATATATCAATTTCAAGGATGGTTTGTGTTTCAATGTAGGGTGATCATTTCATTGAATATGGATCTCAATAGCTTATTCCACATGAGAGGAATTATCTGTATGATGACTATGAATATAGAGTTGTGATGAATATTCTTAATTATTAGTGGAATTAACATTTTTAGGAAATTTTGTACATGCATTATTAACATAGTATGTTGAGATATATAATCTCTAAAAAATATTTGAATCTATGATAGATATTCAATGTGGAATACCTGTAATATTTTGTCAATGATATTTCATATACTTAGGGGAATGAATTTTCATAGTTGATGCTTTTAGTGGGAAAGTTCTGACCTAGGCCATGAAAGAATCATCAGAAGAGTGAAACATAATTTATCTTTTTAATAGTTTCATATTGGTGTCTGAGAATTAGGGGATATGGTTGGTTTTTCATGTGTTCATTTGAACTCAATAATTCTCAAGATGATTAATCATTTACACAATCATTATGATTTGTTTTAAAGAATTAGAGAGTCTATTTATATTGGGGATACTATTTTTTACATTTTCATTATCTATGGAGGAAATTCAAGGTTAAAAAAGTCATTTTTTGGTACCATTAGATGTTACGAAAGCTGTGAAGATGGATTTTTGTTATTCCAAAAAGGAATTCCACCCCGGAACAATGATGATGTTTTATTGAATTTGGGAATCCTTCAGGTGTCTAGGTAATGGGTGGGGCATTACTAATTTTTTCACTCATTTTTATATGTTCCTGAGGATAATGGTTAATTACTAGAGACCTTTTGGTTTTCCTCAACCACATATAATGACATAATGGATGTGAGATGAGATCTCAATGGACTTTGTGGTTGTGTTTCCCCATGTCTAGATAAATAATAATGAGGTCTGGGTTGTGATTCATCAACTGACGAAATCCACTCAAGTTATACCCATTTAGGATACAACCAGTGTTTTAGAGATGGTAAATGACTATGTGAAAAGAGGTGGTTCATTTTCATGGGGTTTCATATTCTATAGATTATGATGGAAATCAACGATTTAATTCCCATTTTTTGGAGATCCCTTCAAGCTGCACTGGGATCACTTATTCATTGGAGAACGACATACCATATACAGTTGGATGACTATACAGTTAGTGATGTAAATATTATTGAGGGCATTCTCTATTTATGCATTCTATACATAGGTGGATCATGGTATAATCATTTATAGATGGTTTTTTTTTATATTAAAAAGTTTCTATGCCACAATTAAAATGACTTTTTTGGAGTCATTTTATTATTGTCCATAAATTTACCTATTATGTTTGTTGGACATTGATGAATGTTACATAGTAAGACAGATCTTGTTTAAAGGTATGGTAACAAACATTCAATTGATTCTTCAAATAATATTGATGGAAGTGATCTAGATGAAGTCTAATGTTGATGATCACCATAGACCATTGGATAATTTTATTAGTGATTAGGTATTCTTGAAAGTTTCACTTTAGTTGGGGAATTGAGAGATTTAGATGAAATGAAATCATTATCATCATTGTTTTTAGTCTTTTTTTGGTTATATAGAAGATGTGGAATATGGATTACCATTTAGAACTATCACCATGTCAGACATCGATACATAACATGTTTTATTTATCGCAATTATAATATTAAATTTCCGATCCACCTCACATTCTGAGCTAGTGAGATCTTGACATTGAACATAATTTATCAGTGACTAAGCAAAAAATCATGATAGTTGATTCAAAACTAGAGTACATTGTGGAAGGAGGACACCTTCGGTATGAGTAAAATGGCATGACAGTTCTGATACTCATGATACATTGGCGAGAGAGTCACTAATGAAAGAGTAGTGTCCATATATTTTTTACATGGAATATTTTTAACATTCTATCTAGGTTGAAAAAGTTTCTATTTTGGATGTTGTAACATCATGTTATTATTCTTAGGTACTATTAATCCCATCTATTGATCATTATTTGGTGCAATTTTGTTGGGGGAACCATCGGTGAAATTTTTAAAATTTCAAATTGATATTGAACTACGCATGTTGGCAAATGGTTATCACAACACGTTCACCACGTTAGTAAAAACTATGAAAAAAATGAATTGATGGTTTTAATAGTGTGGGTACAGTTTGAAAAATCATGCACCACAAATAAGAAACCATATATTCTCACCATAAGGGGTTTGTAGTTATGGTTTATGTTTTTACAACCACATGGATCCTTCCATGAAACAATTCACGTGACTTTTATATATTTTGAAAATTCATTGAAATTTCCCAAAATCACATTTTTATCACCTACTATAGAGCTACATTACCTATAACAATTTCCATGGATATTGCATCTCTCAATGTCCCATGTTGGTTCCTCCAAACCCATTTTTTGGTAGATCAATGCTAGGTAATCTTCATTTGTGCAACTACGGGTATGTTTAATCTCTTTGTATCTTATCTCTTGATTTTTCCTCTCTCTTATTTATGGTTATATATATATATATATATTCTCAATGTAACTAATACCATCTATTTTGGATCATGAATCTAGGGTTGATTGAAGGATCTTCATTGCGACATTCTTTATTGGAGTTATATTACATGGATTGTGTTTGATGACCCCATTATTCTGATGTAGGTAGTTCCATTTAGGATTCTCTGATTGATTTAACCCAAATAGAATGATTTAAAATAAATTGCTTAATTTAAATTTAATTACATTCAATTGGATTGTTAAAAAACCAATTCTAATGAAATAGGTATTTCAATTTTATTTGGCGTGATATTGGTGGAAAACCCCCAAATCTAGTGATATGGGGTGAAATATAGATTTGATAGAAAATTGGGAAATTGAAATTCTGGAATTAAATTTAGAAATTTATATATGAAAATTATTTCAATTTTGTATTTGGGAAATATGGACTGAATTATATATATAGAATTCTATTTGTTTTATTCGAGTAGAAAGTAATGATTTTAACAAAACAAATTTTGGTTTGTAATGGGAATTCATCAACATGAAATGAAAGAATAGGAATATTGTATATTAAATAGTTTTGATCTAAATAGACAATTATTGATTATTATTTGAGGAAATTAAATCATACATAGATAGTGAGTTATTATGGACAAACAAGATAGTATGGGAATGTTCAACCAATGTATTGATGATTTACAACTCTATCATTAACATAATTGTATATCTTATCCCTAGTGGGATAATAGTTTTTCTTCAATGGACAGTGTAAGGGAAACAAGTGTTCCTATTACCATTTTCATTATATAAGTTTGTGAGGATCTCATAACCTAGAACTATTATAATTCATAGAAGGTGACCATGTTGCTTCTTGTGATTATTTAGATATATATTCCATTGATTATAAATAATTTTACCCAATACTCATGAATTTAAATAATATATTATATATATAAATGTTTATTTAAAATATTTTTATACACATTTATACCAATTAAAATGTAAAGAATCATTTATTCCAAATATTTGTCTGTAAAAAAATACATATTTATTTATAATTGAATGTTTTATATTAATTATTAATTTTGAATCTTATTATTGAATCCCTGGTTAGAAAATACTTCGAATTTAGCTCACACAATACATGTCCCTTTGGGTGTTAGTATATTTTCACATTCTAGGATTGAGAAAAGGGAATGATGCACTTGGAGGTATTAGTTGCTATTGTTATTTACACTTTGAGATGTTGTGACTTGGGACTTGGGATGTTTAAACCTATTTGACATCTTGTAATGTTATCCTTATAGAGTTTTCTTTTGTGCATACTAACATGCATCTATTTTTTCATTTTTTTGGGGAAAATTTTTTCCCACAATAATATTTCATGATGAGACATGTTAGTTACTAACCCATAGGGATCAGGAACTCCATTTGAGAAATATCTTGACCCGCTCGAGTATCAGGGTACTAGGGCATCTTGGATGGTTCATGAAAATATAATAACTAGGATTATGAAACAAGTTGTTCCACATTTTAATTAGCACCACTATAAAACCCATATAAACCCAATCCTAAATTTATTATCATAACTATGAGAAATAAAAACTTCCTTGTAACTGAATGTAGTTACCAACCTAAGGAACACCCATTTAAATCTATATAACTAAGTAAATAATAGGTATCATTATTATATACCGATCCAAATTCACTAAAAAGATACCATCAACACCGTCATTAATCTTGGGGGCCAACCAAACATCTACCCATGAACCAATCTATCAAAAAATTTCCCAAGACCCCACTATTCTCACACCTAGTTATATGCTAAGAATAACAGTAGTCTTCAATCATATAGTGAAAGAATACATAGATTTCTCCCCTTAACTCCCTCATAATGAAGATTTGATAGTACAGAGAACATAAAAATCATCATAATCAAGTTTAAAAATATTAGATTGAATTCCACTAAAAATTCAACCATTTTTATCAGGATAATCATTCATATAATGTATTAGTTTAGCATAATGATAACACTTCAGAGTTTCAGAAAAACTCATTTACCACTCATTATCATTAAAAAATTTATTCCATTTATTTATATGTATTTTATTTCCAAAAAACTATGCCACTCTCCAATTAATTTCAAACCAGTTTTTTGAACGATAATGTTGATATAAGAGGGGACATAAATTCATCTAATGTCCGTAAATACTTCCAATACATTCTAGAATCACATAATTTATGGAAATATCTATCTAATAAAGTGAAATAGATAATGGATTAATACCCATCCACAACATTAATATCTATGATCTCTAACTGTAGGAAAATATTACAAAACAATGATAAATGAGCGTAAATATAATAACTAAGATGCTATTGAAATGTAATATTAATACTTTGTATAGATCATACAAATGATATTTTTTCACATAAATGTACACATTATTAAGCCCTATAAAAGTTGAAATGATCTCACAAGACACCTAACATGACATATTATCACCTATAAATTTAAAACAAACTACTATCATTAACTAACACGTCAATTTGAATATAATTATATGAATTAGAATATTGTCCATCTATGGATACTGTGGTAACCTTCTTCTTGGGAACACTACATAAATCATGAAAACCAGAGTAAACTAACATGGAATGAATTTTAATATTCCTTAAACTAAATTCATTTTCACCGTTGAATTTTATGATTTTGAAAATTTAAAATTAAATCCCTAATTTTTTTTGGCTATAATACCAGTTATTATGGAATTCTTTTGTTGTTCCAAATGGAAATATTGTAGAATAACCACGCGGTGGGGGGATGAATTTTTATTTTAAAATAAAATATAGGATACTATATCAGTGTTATAAATTTATGATAATACATTGGAAAAATTTAATGAATTGGGAATAATTATTTTTATAGTGGATTAGATCCAAATGTTACTTGTCCACTCTTCACCACTCTAGTGAACGAAGAGATATAAGCCCCACTAAAATGGAATCATAAAATAAGTTTTTCACACCTGGAGTCATAAAAATATTTCAATGGATTTTTTACCTATATTCCTGAACCTAATGCAACCCTTCATTTATCTACAAGGATTCCCAACCTGATAATTCCATAAATTTTCCTACCTAGAGGTGTAACCCAATGCCTGATTTATTTTTGGGAATCAAAATCCATAATTCTGTATCTTAATGAATTGTATAACTCAATAAAAATATGCTCGTGGAAAAATAATAGTGATAAATAAAACCATAGAACTCGGTGAATGTTTCAATATCTTAGTGTTGAGTTAAAATATAATTAAGAATATTAATATGATCAAACAATTAAAGATCCATTTATTTATAGTTGTAGTTGGTCGCCAAAATAATTATTACATGTAAAATACATGAATATCCATGAATTAATTCTTTACTTGTACTAATTTTTTTAAATCTACATATAGAGTTTCCTTACACATGGTATCTATAAAATTTGACAAACTATTCATTATTTATATTTCCCAATGAATGAATTTCACAAGTGAAACTAATTAACTACTTCAATGTTTTCTATGTTTGTATCTCCAAAATATTCCATTTAAAAATTAAAAGATTATAACTTTGTAAGTATCCTTTGATATTATATAAAATAAATATAAAATACCTTGTGGAATTTAATAGATCATTTATTATAGAAGGAAATAATTGTAATTAATAAACTAGGTGTAGAATCCTGTGTTTTTGAACTGGGTTAAAATTATGAATGTTTACAAAATTATTTTTCGGTTAATAAATGGGTTGTTATTTTTAAACCATGCTCAAGAATTTTATTCTAGGTGTTGTAACACCTATAAATGTTTTTTTTCAAACTTTTATAGAAGTTTTGAGCCAAAGGGAAAGTCACATGGGAGGTGCACGGTTTGTCTAACAGTGCGGCCAAAACGTGTGTAGTTAATGTTTTAAGGCAGTGTCTAATGAACTTTTAGCGCAGGGTTTGTCTAACTGTGTGGACTAACCGTGCGAGGAGTTTTTTTTGAGATAGTATATAACACACGATTAGTGGAGGGTTTTTCTAACCGCGGGATCAAACTGCGGGTGTACTTAAATGAGATCCTTAAATTGTGGATGTCACTTGTTTTTTGCATTTAGATGGATTTTTTCCTTCTAAGAAGATATAACTCAAATACATTCTCTCCTGGAGGTATGAGAACCTCTCCCAAGAATTTTAGTGGTGATATGAAGGCTTCTATGGGTGAATAGAAGCCAGATTTTTGAGGTAGGTAGATGTTCTTCTTCGTTCTTGTTCGGTTTCATATATCTACATAGATCTACATACCCTATTCTCTCAGTTTCCTAGATCTACACCCGTTATGGGTAAATACATGTCTATAGAAGACATTTATGATATGTATTAGTCTTGGTCTTTCTAGGAGAAGTGATCTAAGGCGGGTTCTTGAATAATTAACTAGTTTCTCTTGAGGGTTCTTCGTTCATTATGGTTTCTGGAAAAACCCCGTGGTAGGTTCCCAAATCAGTAACACTTTATTTAATAATTATAGTTTCTTTATATAAATTAGTAATGTGAGTTTCCTCCATTATGATATTTTAAATAATGACACTTTTTATTTTATTAAATAATTCCCCTCACATGAGATTTGTAAGGATTTTAACATGTGTTGTGCTTAAGCATGTTTGGATAATTTTATTAAAGTGATATGATAAAACAGTTAAATGATTTGAATGGGAAGAATGAGTAATAGGGTAATTAATGGTAGGATTAATTATCAAGTCATGAGTTGGAAAAGAACTGTGTATTTTACTGATTATTGGGAATATTGAATATTTGACATATTTGGAATATATTTTGGAAACTGGTAATAATTAATGGATGAATTAATTGTTAAATATTAAATAGAAAATGGTTAACGAATTGATGATTTTATAAATAGAAAATGTTCAATTAATTAATTTTTGAATTAATTAATTTTCATGCATTACATTAAGATTGTGAATTGATAGTTTGTTATGAATATTGTCCAGGAGTACCTTTTGATGCATATTGGTTTTCCATGACTTAAGTTGTCTTGGATGGAGTTGTTTAGAGATATGATATGTTGTGTGATATGCTCACTAAATATCTTGAATTTGTTCAACTTGTTTTGAGATGATTATGGTTTTCTTGTAGATTGTTAAAGTTATGGACGTACAATTGATTGAGTGGACTGGTTCAGACTTGTTAAAGAATTTGGATAATTAAATGTTGAGTTAATTATTTAGTTGGCCTACTAATAATAATTAATTGTTAATTAATTATTAATTAATGAGATGTTGAATTTATAATTAGGTGTTGACTTATCTGAAGAGCGATTTTTTTTGGTAATTAATTGATGAATTAATTAAGGGATTGGTTTTGTGGTTCTAGACATTGTATTCTACACCAATTATAAATATATATGTATGATTAATGAATGGGTTGTGAGATAAGGACTGAGGCCCCAAATACTCACAGGGTGTTAGACATGGCATTCTACACCAATGATAGATATATATGTATGATTTATAGATGAGTTGTGATACAGGAACTAATGCTCCAAATACTCACGGTGTCCTGAATATGGCGTTATACACCCAACTTTCAAGTGAATATTCTTTTATTGGATAAGGAATAATGCTCCAAATACCCATGGTTTGTGAGACAAGGACTGACGCTCCAAATACTCACGAGGGTGCTAGAAACGATTTTCTACACCAATTAATTAACATTGGACTGTGGGTCCAATTGTTCATTAATGAAATGAGTTTAATGGTTAATGAAGGATCTTGTGACATGATGATTTGTGAATTAGTTATGAGAAAGGGTTCAGATGTATTTTTCAATTGGGTGAACCACTTTTAGTGAATGGGCTCAAAATTAGTTTATGAAAGATTAAATTGAATAACATATGATGCGTTATCCAAGCCAAAGCACAAGCTTGGATTTGGTGTTTTCTTGATTACTTAGATGGTATTTAGAGACATCTGTGGTGAGGGACTTATTCAAATGATGTCAGACGTAGGCTGAATCACATGACTTTCATAATTTAATAAGATTTGAATAATTGATAAATGATTATGTAATTATTGTTGAGTATGCATGAAAATTGTATAATGCACGTTTAGACACCAACTGGGGGCTGAAGCAAGTACATGGGTTTATAATTACTTATACTGGTTACATTATTTTATGCATGCCTTCATGTGTTTTATGTTATTTATTAAATGTTTGGATTTTGGGTAGACACTGGTGGTCCCAGCCTACTGATATTTATATCTCACACCCTACTCGGGCTGCCGTTGCACTAGGTACCCGAGAAGATTCAATTTGGATGCAAGACTATGTTGTTTGCATTTTCTAGGGAGTTAGGAGCGGAGGAACGAGCAGAGGCTCAGGATGCTCGAGGAGATCTCCCTTAGGAATTTGAGTCATTATTTATTTATTTTTGCATTGGAATGTAAAGAATGGTATTTTGTTTACTATTTTCTACAATTGTATCATTATCATGTCATGAATGCATATGCTGTATAATTTGACATTGACCATTTATTTTGAACATGATTTATAAAATCTAGTTTTCATTGATTTATCATTTATTATACCATTTCTGCTATTTATTTCCCTTGTCTATTTTTAATCATTAAAATGAGGGTATAGTCTCCCCACTATCTATCATTAGACCCTCGATGCTAGTCGGTCACCTCTAGTATACGGGGAGACGCGGTTGAGGTCACGTGGTGTCTGGTCTGGCCACTAGTTTAGGGGTGAGACATGTCGGGACGTTACAAGGTGGTATCATAGGTTTTGGTTTCTTTATTTTCCTTTGTGTTACTGTTTTGGGGTTGGTAGACATGAGTCTAGGAATGTGTCAGTGCTTGAGTTAATAGTTGTTCATGGGACTGATCACTTCATGTACAAGAAATGACCAAGTGGCCAGGGATGAGAATTGATGTTTGTACTATTAGAGGTTATAGTTGATATGATTTCACCTTGAGTGACTGGTGTATTTTACTCTTTTTATGGATTTTTAAAATTTTGAAAAGAATAATTTTATTAGCCTGATATGGAAATAAAGTTTCATACATGTATCATCTTAGTTTCTTAGAGATTCACATGTCATGCATAAAAAATTCCATGTAGTTTCATTAGTAGGATGCCTGCTAATTTGGATTCTGTTCCTTGGGTGGAATTCAATGTTTGACCTATTTTAGCCCGCCTCTCTAGATAGATTGTTACGGTGATACATTTATCATGATTGGGTGATTATATATCATACTACCTTAGTTATTAGCATGTTCTTTTTTAATGAAATGCATCAGTGTTATAGCATGTTGTTTTGTTAATACTTATGATAACATGTTAAAGAAGTTTCTATATGTGAAAGGGTCGCTAATGTTAAAATGATAAATGAATTTTTTCTGTGTTAAATGGGATCCAAAATATAGCGATAAGGTGTATGGGAACCTTATCGATTGGTAGGTGGCCACACATATAATTTGGACCACTAGGTTGATCATCATAATTTCTGAATTGTAATTGGTGTCGATTAATGAGAGCCAATTTTGAATCCTTGGAGTGTATGGGTGCTTCATGAATTGGGACATGAAGACACAAATTAAATGGGATGACATGATTCCTTTTGAAATACTTATAAATGTTAATGATGTTTGATGTTGATCTAAAATCAAATGGCTAGTTTCCAAAATGAAACTGGAGCCAAGTAGGTCAGTTGGTGATTGTTTTTATGGGACAACCTGTTTGGGTGATTAAAATTTTAATTCTTTTGCGTTTTCTATTGGGTAGAGTTATAGAGAACACATGTTTGTTAAAATAGGATCCTTGTAGGTTGTCTTATCTTCTTAAAAAGAATTTATTTTGATATGTTTCCTAAAAATGAAGGGATGTCAACTAACGTAAATGTATTAAAAATGGTGTTTTATGAAACATGAAAGTTCTACCTTGGGGCGTTTTGAAAATGGTACATTGATGTTTTGATTAAATCTTTTGACAATAAATGATTAAAAGTTATTAAATATAAGAGGCTTGGAAATGGAACCTGTTCTGGTGTCCACTATTTAAAACCCTCATGTAATGTGTTGTTTGGACTTCTCTTGAGTTTCCTTGGAATGGAAGCATGAGTACTTTCAGTAGGCATTCTTCTCCATAGAAGTGGCCTTATGATCGGATTTTGAGCCAAGTGACTTGATTGATGTGACATGGTTTAGGGTTGAGACTTTTTCTTCGTAGGGGGATAACCTATGGTCAGTATCACCCTCAGAACATAAATTCCTTTATAGAGTTATAGATTTTCTCACTCTATTTGTGTTGTTGGGGGTCGTTATCCTAGGTAGAACATCCAGTTTCCAATTACACCATTGTTTGAAAGGTTGTTGTTGTGTTTCTTGACCTTTTTGTGGGCCTGAGCATCGATTAATGCTCTATTTTATCCAGTTAGATGTTCCTCGAGCATGGTTGACTGTTATGTTGGTCGTTTGACCCTTTCTTCATAGTAATGGATGACTTGTTATGGCGTTGTCCTGGAAAATGGTCGTATGAGGCAATATGAATTCATACTAAGTCTTTTTTTACTATTGAGTATAGTATCAGATTATCTCCATGTAGAGTGACTTGAACATTAAAGGATCAATTTCATTTCAATAAATGGAATAGTTTTCGAAATTCCTGGGTGTTTTGACACGCTGATCTTGTTGTTAATCTAGCGTGCTGGTGAGCCGCATATATTTTCTTGAGACGACATGGGAAATACTAAGGTGGGTATTTCCACTTTTTCCTCAATGAACATGTTGGCAGGTGATGTTGAACTTTTTGGAAAAAGTTTACTAGTAATGGTTTGACTGATCTTCTTCATTACCCTAGTTTTATCTTAGGGCACTCTTCTGAACACGATGAGCTTGTCCCCTATCTTGACCTCATCATGGACACACTAAGATAGTGTTTTTCTTGTGCCACACTACAGTTTAAATGTTGTTGGGCTTGAGGAGTTTTTGTTTTCATGGTAGTACGCATGATGCGTTGATTCTTTGGGAAACATTCCTTCTCATGTTTGGGCATGGTTGTTTTTAAATTAGCCTTGTGATTGCTTGACTTAGAATTTTCACCAGATGTTGGGTAAGGAAATCATTATACTTGTAGATGGTTTGGGATTAGTTTTAAAGGAATGTCATCAGATAAAAGGCGAAATGGGGTATTGGGTCTGCAATATCTTTCGAGGGAAGAATGTGAAACCTTTTCTATTGTTTGATCGAGGTTAAACTTTTTATGTCGATAAGGTCCTTATAATGACCTAAAATATAAGATCTGTTTCGATGTTTAAGCTTTAGAGTAATCTTTGGATCTAGTTATAAAGGTTTATCCATCCAGTTTGAGAAGGGTTAAAGGTGTGTTTGGAATTTAGAAGGAAACATGACACATCTAAAAAGATTAAATTACATTGTTAGGTCGGTTTTTTTAAAAGTTGTTCCTAATGGCTACCCGGGGATGAGATGTTTTTAAGGTGGGTATATTGTAGAATCCCATGTTTTTGATCCGGGATAAAATTATGAATGTTTCAGAAATTATTTTTCAGTTTATCAACTGGTCATTATTATTAAACTGAGATCCTAAATTTTATTCCAAGTGTTGGAACACCAATAGATGTCATTTTTCAAACATTGATTGAAGTTTTGAGGCAATGTGGAAGTCGCACGAGCGGCGCACATTCTGTCTAACCATGTGGCCAAACTGGGTGTAGTTGAAGTTTTGAGGAAGTGGCTAATGCATAGTTAGCACACGGTTTGTCTAACCATGTGACCTAACCCTATGAGGAGTGTTTTCCGAGATAGTAGCTAACACACAGTTCACGCACGGTTTGTCTAACCATGCGAGAAAACCATACGATCACATAAATGAGATCCTTAAATTGTGGATCTCACTTGTTTTTTCCTTTATATGTATAATTTTTCTTGATAAGCATCCATAACTCGGGATCATTCTCCCTTGAAGGTAGGATAACCTCTCACAAGCATTTTGGAGGTGATCTGAAGGCTTCTGATGGAAAATCGAAGCCAGATTCTTGAGGCAGGTACATGTTCTTCTTCATTCTTGTTCGGTTTCATAGATCTACTTAGATATACATATTCTCTTCTCTCAGTTTATTATATCTACACTTGTTATGGGTAAATCTATGTGTGTAGATGAAAAGTATGATATTTTTTTGGTCTTGGTATTTCTAGGAGAACTAATCTAAGGCGGGTTCTTGATGAATCCACTCGTTTCTCTTTAGGGTTCTTCGTTAATTATGTTTTCTGACAAAACCCCGAGGTAGGGACCCAAATCATTAATACTTTATTTAAGAATAATATTTTCTTTAAATAAATTATTAATTCAAGTTTCCTTCATTATGATATGTCAATGAATGACACTTTTGATGTTATTAAATAATTCTGCCGACATGAGATAGTTGAGGACTTGAACTAGTGTTGAGCTTAAACATGTTTGGCTAATTTTGATAAAGTGATATGATTAAATATTTAAATAATTAGAATGGGAATAATGAGTAGTAGGGTAATTAATGGTAGGATTAATTATCAAGTCATGAGTTGGAATAAGATTATGGATTTTACTGTTTATTGGGAATATTGAATATTTGAAATGTTTGGAAGATAGTTTGGAATGTGGTAATATTTAATTGATGAATTAATTATTGCATGTTAAATGGAAAATGGTTAACTAATTGTTGATGGGTTAAAGAGATATGTTTTAATTAAGAAATTATTGAATTGATTAATTTTCATGCATAAAATTAAGATTGTGAATTGATAGTTTGTTACGAATGTTGGCCCATAGTACCTTTTGATGTGTATTAGTTATCCATGACTTAAGTTATCTTTGATGGAGTTGTTTACATATATGATATGTTGTGTGAGATGGTTAAAAAATATTTTGACATTGATCAGCATGTTTTGAGATTATTATGGTGTGCTTGTAGATTGTTAATGTCCTGGACTAACCATTGTTTGAGTGGACGGGTTCATACTTGTTAAAGAATATCGATAATTAAATGTTGAGTTAATTATTCAGTTGTCCTACTAAGAATATTTAATTATGAATTAATTATTAATTAATGACATATTGAATGTATAATTATGTGTTGACTTATCTGAAGAGAGATATGTGTTGTTAATTAATTTTTGAATTAATTAACATATTGGTATTGTGGTGTTAGACAATGTATTCTACACCGATGATAAATATATATGTATGATTGATGAGTGGGTTGTGAGATAAGGACTGAGGCTCCAAATACTCACGGGGTGTTAGGCATGGTGTTATAATCAAATGATAGATGTATATGTATGATTGATATATGGGTTCTGAGATAGAGACTGTTGCTCCAAATCCTCATGGGGTGCTAGACATGACGTTCTACACCCAGCTTGCAAGAGGATATTATTTTATGGGAAAAGGACTTATGGTCCAAATACCAATGGGTTGTGAGACATGGACTGATGGTCCAACTACTCATGAGGGTTCTAGACATGATGTTCTACACCCATTAATTAACATTGGACTATGGGTCCAATTGTTTGTGCATGAAATGAGTTTAATGGTTATAGAAGGTTGTTGTTACATGATGATTTGCGAATTGATTATGAGAAAGGGTTCAGAATTATTTAAGAATTGGGTGAACCGCTTTTAGTGGACGAGCTCAAACATATTATATGAATGATTAAATTGAAAAACTTATGACACATTATCCAATCCAAATCACATTCTTGGATTCGGTCTTTACTTGATTACCTAGATGGTCTTTAGAGTCATATGTTGTGAGTAACTTATTCGGAATATGTCGGGCGTAGAAAGAATCTCAAGAAATTCATAAATTAATATTATTTTAATAATTGAAAAATGATTATGTAATTATTGTTGAGTATGAATGACAAATGTATAATTCACATTTAGACACTAGCTGGGTGTTGAAGCAGGTACTTGGGTTTATAGTTACTTGTACTTCTTACATTATTTTGTGCATTCCTTCATGTGTTTTAAGTTATTTATTAAATATATAGATTTGGGGAAGACCGGTGGTCCTGGACTAATAAGAATTATATCTCACACCCTACTCGGGTCTTCATTGCACTGGGTACTCGAGTATATTCTATTTGGTTGCAGGACTATGCTGTTTGCATTTACTTGGGAGTTAGGAGTAGAGGACTGAGCGGAGGCTCAGGATGCTCGAAGAGATCACCTGTGGGGATTTGGGCCATTTTTTATTTATTCTTGCATTGAAATGTAAAGCATGATATTTTGTTTACTGTTTTATAATATTGTTTCAATAGCATGTCATGCATGCATCTGCTGTATAATTTGGCGTTGACCATTTGTTTGGTACAAGATTTATAAAATCTGTTTTCAACTACTTTATCATTTATTATAACGTTTCCGCTATTTATTTTCTTTTTTATATTTTTGAACACTAATGCGAGGGTATAGTCTACCCACTAACTATTATTAGACCTTCGCTGCTAATTGGCAGCCTCTGGCATATGGAGAGATGCACGTGAGGTCATGTGGCGATCGGTCCGGCCACCGGTTCAGGGGTGAGCCAGGTCGAGACATTACAATAGGATACATCCTTGATAATATTCGAGAATGAGACTCCACATTTCATCTATTTTCAATTTTTTAATTCCACTTACCAAAATTATAAAAATAATGTTAAACTTTGTAAATATTTTCAATATGATAGTTAATTTATTATAGTACTATTTAAATAATGTTAACATGTATTCTAAATAATAATTATGTAATTTTAGAAAAAAGAAAATATTATTTTTATTTATAATAAAAATTCAGTATGTGTATATAAAAAATAATATGAAAAAATATCTTATTTCCATGTTTATATTATATTTTAAAAACATTGGCTAAATTACTTAATGCTTAAATGAAATACACACACTACGTAGGATTAATAATATTTTAAAATTTTGTGGGATAATATCATTTAATAGAAAAAAGAGAACATTTTTATAGTTATTTGAGATGTAGGTTGCCCGGAAATTGGTTTTGAAAAAGTCCATGTACCCTTACATTAGTATTATAAATACTTTTTTTCCTTTATGAAAGTATTTTAAGTGACTTGGTACCCTTACAAATGTATACTAGTACACTTATGTAAGTATTAGTAATATATTGATACCCTTATATGAGTATTCCAATTACATTATGTAGGTTATATCAAATCATGGGTACCTGTAAGAAAATCAATCATGAAGGGTTCTACCCTTACATGACATAGAGAGTACCCTTGTGGTGGTTTGGAAACCTTTATGTGAGAAATAGTGTACCCTTATGAATGTTATTTACTTTTACATTCATTAAAGAGTACCCTTATGCCATTTTATTTACTTTTATTCAAGGTAGAGTTTACCCTTATTTAGGTTTAGTTACCTTTTCATGGGCTATAGAGTACCCTCATTCAAGTTCATTATAACTTTACAAAACTAATATAATTTTGTACATATTCTAAAATAACCAACAGAAAATTATGATAACCTGTATGGAATTAATATAAATAAATTGTTACCTTTATTCCCCTATTGAAGTTCATAGGATACCACTACAAAACATTTCTAAAGTAAATGTTACCATTATAAAATTCCATAAAATTCAATTCTACCACATTATAACCCATTAAAAAACAAGGATTCATTTATACAACATAATAAAACGTCACTTAATATTATATAACATATATAAACATAGTATTACATTTATATAACAATTTAAAATCATATCAAAATTATATTAGAGGGTATATATGAGAAAATTAAAGTATGAAATCACTATAAAACATCTATAGTAAGTAATAAAAAATTTAAACAAGAAATAAAAATATAAATTAAGTGAGGTATAAATTGGTATATATAAAATTATGAATAATTTTAATTAATACACATAATATCAATCTAAAACATAATGCGTTGAAATGATGATAAAAATTACAATTAATAATAATGTGATATTTTGAAATTTTCAATACATAATTAAACAAATGTGATAAATGGAGCCATATTAATATCATTATTAGGTTTCAAGAATTCAATATATGAATGGGTGTATTTATTTTTGATATGATTTCATAAAAACTCAAATAATTCCAAAACATACAAAAGGGGATTAATTTTAGAAAGAAAGATAGAAAATATGATTAAAATCCCAAATATGAATAATAAAATTGATTTTTTTTAAAAAAAATAAATTAAATACAAATAAATAACATCATATGGGTCTAGGAAAATAATTCATTAATATTTAATGAGCCACATTTTTATGTGTTTTTAATTTTAGAGAGAATTTTTTCATTTCGGCTAGTGGATAGCTCATTCTGGGAACCAAACATTCAACCATGGTACAAAGTATTAAAAAAATCATGATGAGGTATTTTTTAACATAACTTTAAGGTCAATGGTAAACACAGTTCACAAATTTTTAGTAAATTGTACCAATATTATCTAGGACTACTTATGTTACCAATGATGAGTTATAGGGGTGGGAGGAATCCCATACAGCCATGTAAGACTAACTGTCCATCTAATCGACCTACACAAACTCATTGGTGAGGAATGATGTTGGGATACAACCAAAAAGGTCTCAATTATATATAAAAAGCCTATGCTTGGTGGATAGTGGGTCACCAGCTAGCCGAAAGATCTTAACCATCAATATAGTGGGGTATATGGGGAACTGTTTTACTAAGGTCCCTTTGGAACATTTTTCCACTGATGGAAACACAATATTTATTACCCTCACTGGAATGTTTGAGGAGTATTTGTCCAATATCTCCTCTCTTCCTCTATCCCTGATATCCCCTTGAACTAGGCTGGATCTAGGAAATATCAATTGTTGAATCCATATGAGATCTTCCATTTTTCATATAATTTGATCTGTTTATCCATTACTTAGTGGTAGATAATTGTGTAATTATACATTCATGATTCTCTTTGAAAATTTTATCCCTTGGGATCACTTTATGACTCAAATTTCTTCAAATATTTTTCTATTTAGTGTCATGATTATAGATTTATCATTTACAAGATCACATTCATATAATTGTTTTCAATTCCATCAGATCTTGATGTTATTTTTGAAGATCAATTGAGATTCATATCAGTATAGTTAGAGGATGTACCACGATGATGAACATTTATCATTAGTGAGGGTTATGATGTAGGTATATCCTTTGATGATTTTTTCATATTTATTTTGTTATGTTGAGTTAAATTTTAAAAAATAGAATGGAATTTATTTGAAAATTTTGATTATTATATAATCAAGTGTGTGATGAAAGTGTCATGAACTCTATTGTATGATATTGAGGCTATTTTATGAAGATTGGTTGATTTTCAATAAATGTTACCAATTTTATTATATTAAATTTTCCCTTTTTATTGTTATTTCAGAATAGATATTTTTTCCTAAAATGATGTTAGAATCATATTAATGATCTTTCCCGAATGGCTGGACATTGTTCCAATTGAGCGATGATATCTAGTATGTAATTATGCAAGTATAAGTTACTCAATTGATTGTGAGTTTTCTTATAAATAATTAAATATTTAATATATAGTAAAAAATAATTATTTGGAAGTAGTTAGGATGAATACAACCACATGGTGATTAATAAAGGATGACTTGACATTGAACATCTAGAAAAATCTGTTGAGATTTTATTGGTTTGTTGTTTACTCCATTTTTGGGAAAGTGTTTCTCTATAGTCTACCCTATAGTATTTATGCATTGTTTATTATATTTAGTAATGAGATTCACCAAATTAATAGAACACCATTAAATAAATAATTTGTTATAAATAAAAATAAAGTTGTAATTAACTAATGACCCTTAAGTATTAACTAATTGAAGGAGCTATGAGTAATGTAATTTCATAATGTACCTAGGTTCATGAAGAAAACATGTACACTATATTGATATCAATTTCTGATTACCGATGTCTGAATAAAAATTTGTAATCATGTGACCATGTATGATGATATACTTTTAGAGTGTTCTTTTAGAGACTAATAGACCATGTTTGACCTTGATCTCATGTGTAGATATTATCACTCCTGATGATATTCCACTCTATGTTTATATAATTAATATTTTTACCTTGTTCTGATATTTTTTTTGACATAATTTATTGAATATGCTTGGTACGGATCAAATGTTGGTGTGTGTATCCCAGGAAACCCATATATAATTCTTTTTTCTCAATGGGTGTGTTTACATAACTTGTTGTTACAAGATTTATAATGATCATATGCTATGATTATTTCCAGTAATATCGCAAGTTATCATTCCATATGATTACTTTATATGATATTTACAATTGGATGAATTTACATGAATTGGGATATATTTAATGGAACATAGAATATGTGTACTATAATGATATAGTTATCCAATAGTGGGGGACTTCAAAAAACTAGAGGCAATGAAGATGGTGGATATAGAGGCCCACACCTTTCATACATAAATATTACATATTATTATATGAAAATTAATTACATAACATAATTATTCACTCCAAAATTATATAGGAATAATGTATATGGATTATTGGATACATAAACAACTGTTCACTATAGAAGTACATCGTCTGGCATATAATACCCTGATCTCACTCTTCCAGACACGGTGCATGAAAAATGCTGTGAATTTTTTTTATAATTAAAACTAAACACTTACACAACACTTTATAGAAATGAGGATCTTTTACCGGTATAGGTTCAGTAAGATTATAAATAACCTTACATTATTAGAGTTTAACAAAAATAATAAATTTTCCCACTATGGTTTCGTACGCGCTAACTCCATAAGAGACGAAATCTACGATAATCTCCTATGATACCTATGAAAACATTTCAAAAATTGGGGTGAGCACAAATGATACTCAGTAAGGGGTTTTGAAAACCATTGATAAATCGCTTTCAGAAAAATCTCCTTTCAATAATACATTTGAAAGTTTTCAATTGTAAATTCATTTGTGAAACAACATTTATAAAATAATATAATTCTTTTGAAAAATAATTATACTTTGAAAACACTTTTAAAATATTCCAGTGATTTTATTTGGAAAATATTAAGAAAACATCATGTAAACAAAACATCATTTTGAGGCTACTTAATTCGTCGAAGGCTGTCTTGGACCTACCCACATAGCGAAGGATGGGTTCACTCCCTAATGACCTTCTATTTTTACAACAAACAAGCCCCTGTATCTTTCGAAAAAATTTAATTTTTCATTACATATATATAATTTTCAATGATGTTTTAGTTTCGTAAATATATTTATAATAATGCTTGGAACAAATAAATAGTAATATTTAAAAAACATTATGTTTTTGACTTTGAATGATGAAATCTCATGATGCATGACTTTTCATAAACATATGAAAGTTAAATAAACATCCACCTACTTGATACTTCAATAAAATATTTATTAAATTTTATTTTATGCATGAAGGTATAAACTGGTCACAATAGTGAACATATAGTTAAAATCAATCAATAAAAATGGATAATTATGTGTACGCACAAAAATTATCGAAGCACCATTCCGTAAATAAAATCATGCTATTGTATGAACTTATGTTTTAAGGAACATGAATTTAATAAGTACATAAAAATGTACACAATCATCAAAGTAGAATTAGAAATCAATAATATTGAATGTTAAATAAATTATTTTTATGGATGTTTATGTGTTTTATTAGAATTTACACACATATCCCACACCCATAATTAGTTACATGGACGGTTTAAACAAAGTGTGATAAATAAAACTTCAATATAAATATATATCTATATTTATGTTTAGCATGCATGAAGAAAATACAAAAATATTCATTTTGTAAGATTAATGTATAGATTTGGGTTTCATAGAGGTATGAAATATGGAATTAAAATATTTAAACAATTAGAAACCACAAAAATAGAGATTATAATTTTAAAGGATCAAACTCCCTTTACACAAAAATAGAACTTATAAATTTTAAATCGATAATCAAAATTCTCTTAATACAATAATAACCGAATTGTAATAAAATTATACATAAATCCTTAAACACAAAACTAAATAATTTGTGAATAATTTTAGATTGAGAAATGGAGAAAAACTCCCTTAAAATCAACTTTTAATATAAAGAAAACAAATATGAAATAAATCATTTGTTGCAAAAATATAATTTGGGTAAACAAATAATTTGACATAACTGATATAAGAAAACCCTTACCAAAAAAACATGAGCAGGGGACAACATGAGATTTCTTTTTGGCAGAACTAAAACATGGATCCTTGTGCTCGAAGAAAATATATAAAACAGGTCTTTTCCGTCTTTCTTGCTAAAAAATTATATCACCATCCTTTCATCTCTCTCGCCTATGTGTGAGTTAATAGAAAGAGAAGATGAGACTTATATAGCTGGTTCATAGCTATACAATCAAAAAAATTAAAAAAAAAAATTGTGGTTTAAATCCCACGCTTGCTGAGCAAGCTAAGATATCAGAATTCAGTAAAAAAAGAATTAATGTTTTGAAAACAAACAATTGAGTGGCTGAAAAAATAGTTATCCAAGAAACTGATCAGAAAGCGACATTTAGAATTGAATTCCGTGTATGGAAACATGAACAATAAATGATATCTATCTTTTAGTTTGATTTCAAATTAATATGAGGATTTGATCAAACTGGTTACACACCAAGGAAGATTAAATAAAGATAGATGGATTGAAATTGATGCAATTGTGACAAAAATATAGTTCAAGATTAATATAGAAGATAAATTCTATTAATAAAACTCATTAAAATATAAGAATTAGTAGTCTATCGACATCCAAAGAAGAAAAACATCAATTGATAACGACAAAAATGTGAGTTAATACACTGCAAACGAGTCTAAATATCATACGTCGATACCAAAAAGTTGAATAAACTATACATACTTGCAATTCTAAATGACACGAAGAAGATTACAAAAAAAATGAACAAAGATTTCTTCAAATCTCAATCCACGTGATTCAAATTTAAATCCACATACCCTACTTGGCATCGACTCGCGTTACAATCTGAATCACACTGCTCAGATTTCGACCGCAATTCCTAGCATCTTGTATGATTTAAAGCTCTCGGCTACAGTCGATCTCACGCTCCCCTATCAACATCGTATCAGAAGGCGAAACACCATCCTTCATCGGTCGTGACTCATCATCGGCCCCAACTCCAGAAGACATGGGCAAGCCCTCACCATCACCTCAGACTCCGTCTAAACTCCCTCTCCGGTGGCCGAACGTGACCACAACGAAGACAATTCCGATTTCTCTAGGGTTGAACTGTTCCAATCATGGACTCTTGGAGCTCAGTGAAGATTCGATTCAACTCACCCAAAAATCCAGAAATCTTGAAAACATGAATACCTAAATACACGATTTTTTTATTTATGTCAATTCGTTTTATTCATTTTATAAGTGTATAATTTATTTTATTTTAATAATTTGATTACCATTTTAACTTCTTTAATAAAGAATTCATATTTTTCATAATTCATAATTTCATTATATGTATTTTGATTCACATATAATTTATTCAAATATAATTATAACTATTTTATATATCAAAATTTTAAATCAATTATGAATTATTTCATTTTTTATTATTATTAAATATAATAAAATACTGATAATCAATTAAATGTATTTCAAAAAAAATACTCATATACATATATGTGCTTGAAAAAAATTTACGTGAATTACAATATATATATATATATATTAAACGAAATACTGTTTCTTGGAAATTAATGTTTTATGTTTCATTTTGATTCAAAACATATTTTGGTTATTTTAGTTAGTTTTAATTTTTGATCAATTATTAAATAATTAATTACTATTTAAATTATCTCAGGCTGTTACATTCTCCCCTCTTTAAAAGAATTGCGCCCTCACAATTTAGTTTGTCGGACTTACAAAAAATCTGAATTTCCATCTTCAGAATTAAAGAATCACTAAGCAGACTTAACAAACTAAAGAAAACTCTAAACCATAGAGTATTTTTTTCAAGAGAAAACTTCTAATCTCCAAAATTGTCTAGACCGTTCCACTGATACCAATTATAATGCCCCAACCTCGTTCTTCCAGACTCGGTGCTTGAAATATCCTATGAATTTTTTTTATAATTAAAACTGAACACTTACACAACACTTTATAGAGATTAAGATCTTTTACCAGTCTAGGTTCTGGAATATTAAAAATAACCTTAAATTATCATAGTTGAACAAAAATAATAAATTTTTCCCCTATGCTTTCGCGCGCAAAAACTCTATAAGCGACGAAATCTACGATAATCTCCTATGATGCCTATGAAAAAATTTCAAAACATGGGGTGAGCACAAATGATGCTCAGTAAGGGATTTTGAAAACCATTGATAAATCGTTTTCAGAAAAATATCCTTTCAATAATAAATTTGAAAATTTTCCATTGTAAATTCATTTGTAAAACAACCTTTATAAAATAATATAATCCTTTCAAAAAATAATTATACATTGAAAACACTTTTAAAATATTCCAGTGATTTTCTTTGGAAAATATTAAGCAAACATCATGGAAACAAATCATCATTTTGAGGCTACTTAATTAATTGAAGGCTGTCTTGGGCCTACCCACTTAGCGAAGGATGGTTTCACTGCCCAATGACCTTCTATTGTTACAACGAACAAGCACTTGTATATTTCGAAAAAAATTTATATTTGTTTTACATATATATAATTTTAAATGGTGTTTTAGTTTCGTAAATATATTTATAATCATTCTTGGAACAAATAAATATTAATATTTACAAAAAATTATGTTTTTGACTTTGTATGATGAAATCTCATGATGAATGACTTTTCATAAATATATGGAAGTTAAATCAACATCCACATACTTGATACTTTAAGAAAATATTTATTAAATTTTATTTTATGCATGAAGGTATAAAACGGTCACAATAGTGAACATATAGTTAAAATATATCAATAAAAATGGATAATTATGTGTACGCACAAATATTATCGTAGCATAATTCCTTAAATAAAATCATGCTATTGTATGCACTTATGTTTTAAAGAACCTGAATTTAAGAAGTACATAAAAATGTACACAATCATAGAACTAGAATTAGAAATCAATAATATTGAATGTTAAATAAATTATTTTAATAGATGTTTATGTGTTTTATTAGCATATACAAACATATACCACACCCATAATTATTTACTTGGAAGGTTTAAACAAAGTGTGATAAATAAAACATCAATATAAATATATATGTATATTTATGTATAGCATGCATGAAGAAAATACAAAAATATTCATTTTGTGATATTAATGTATATATTTGGGTTTCATAGAGGTATGAAATATGGAATTAAAATATTTAAACAATTAAAAACCACAAAAATAGAGATTATAATTGTAAAGGATCAAACTCCCTTAACACAAAAATAGAACTTATAAATTTTAATTTGATAATCAAAATTATTTTACTACAATCATAACCGAATTGTAATGAAATTATACATAAATCCTCACACACAAAACTAAATAATTTTTGAAGAATTTTAGATTGAGAAATGGAGAAAAACTCCATTAAAATCAACTTTTAATATAAATAAAACAAATATGAAATAAATGATTTTTTGCACTTATATAATTTGGGTAAAAAAATAATTTGACATAACTGATATAAGAAAACCCTTACCAAAAAAACATGAGCCGGGGACAACATGAGATTTCTTTTTGGAAGAACTAAAACTTGGATCCTTGTGCTTGAAGAAAATATGTAAAACAGGTCTTTTCCCTCTTTCTTGCTCAAAAAAATTATATCACCATCCTTTCATCTCTCTCTCTTATGTGTGAGTTAATAGAAAGAGAAGGTGAGACTTTATATAGATGTTCCATAGCTATAAAATCAAAAAAATAAAAAAAAATGTGTGGTTTAAATCCCATGCTTGCTGAGAAAGCTGAGATATCAGAAGTCAGTATAGAAAAGAATTAGTGTTTTGAAAACAAACGTTTGAGTGTCTGAAAAAATAGTTATCCATGAAACTGATCAGAAAGTGACATTTAGAACTAAATTCCGTGTCTGGAAACATGAACAATAAATGATATCTGTCTTTTAGTTTCATTTCAAATTAATATAAGGATGTGATCAAACTAGTTACACACCAAGGTAGATTAAATAAAGATAGATGGATTTAAATTGATGGCAATGTGAAAAAAATGTAGTTCAAGATTAAGACAGAAGATAAATTTCTATTAAGAAAACTCATACAAATATAAGTAATAGTAATCTGTCGACATTGAGAGAAGAAACAATTTAATTGATAACGACGAAAATGTGAGTTAATACACTGCAAACGAGTCTAAAAATCATACGTCGATACCAAAATGTTAAATAAACTATACATACCAGCAAATCTAAATGACACGAAGAAGATTACAAAAAAACGAACAAAGATTTCCCCAAATCTCAATCCACACGATTCAAATTTAAATCCACATACCTTACTTGGCTTCGACTCGCATTACAATCCGAATCACACTTCTCGGATTTTGACCTCGATTCCTAGCTCGTTGTATGATTTAATGCTCTCGGATACAATCAATCTCACGCTCCCCTATCAACATCGTATTAGAAGGCGAAACACCATCCTTCAATGGTCGCGACTCGTCATCGGCCCCAACAACGGAAGACAGGGGAAAGCCCTCACCATCACCTCCGACTCCATCTAAACTCCCTCACTGGTGGCCGAACGTGACCACAACGAAGACACTTCCGATTTCTATAGGGTTGAACTATTCCAATCCTGGAATCTTGGTGCTCAGTGAAGACTCGATTCAACTCACCCAAAAATCCCAAAATCTTGAAAACATGAATCACTAAATACTCGATTTTCAGTTTTATTTATATCGTTTCATTTTATAAGTATATAATTTATTTTATTTTAATAATTTGATTATAATTTTAACTTCTTTAATAAATAATTCATATTTTTTATAACTCATAATTTCATAATATGTATTTTGTTTCACATATAATTTATTCAAATATAATTATAACTATTTTATATATCAAAATTTTAAATCAATTAAGAATTATTTCATTTTTTTATTATTATGAAATTTAATAAAATATTGATAATCAATTAAATGTATTTCAAAATAAATACTCATATAAATATATGTGCTTGAAAAAAATTTACGTGAATTACTAAATATATATATATATTAAACGAAATACTATTTCTTGGAAATTAAAGTTTTATGTTTTATTTTGATTCAAAAATTATTTTTGTTATTTTAGTTAGTTTTAATTTTTAAAAAATTATTAAATAATTTATTACTATTTAAATTATCTCAGGCTGTTACATTCTCCCATCCTTAAAAGAATTGCACCCTCTCAATTTCGTTCATCGGACTTACGAAAACTATGAATTTCCATTTTAGAATTAAAGAATCACTAAGCAGACTTAACTAACTACAGAAAAATCTAAACCGTAGAGTATTGTTTTTCAAGAGAAAACTTCTAATCTCCAAAATTGTCTAGATCGTTCCTCTGATACCAATTATAACGCCCCAAGCTCGTTCTTCCAGACTCGGTGCTTGAAAAATGCTGTGAATTTGTTTTTATAATTAAAACTGAACTCTTACACAACACTTTATAGAAATGAGTATCTTTTACCGGTCTAGGTTCTGGAAGATTAGAAATAACCTTACATTATCAGAGTTGAACAAAAATAATAAATTATTCCACTATTCTTTCACACGCGCTAACTCCATAAGCGACGAAATCTTCGATAATCTCCTATGATACCTATGAAAACATTTCAAAACTTGGGGCGAACACAAATGATGCTCAGTAAGGGGTTTTTAAAACCATTGATAAATCGCTTTCAGAAAAATATCCTTTCAATAATACATTTGAAAAATTTCAATTGTAAATTCATTTGTAAAAGAACCTTTATAAAATAATATAATCCTTTCAAAAAATAATTATACTTTGAAAACACTTTTAAAATACTCCAGTGATTTTCTTTGGAAAATATTAAGCAAAAACCATGTAAAAAACATCATTTGGAGGCTACTTAATTTGCCGAAGGCTGTCTTGGGCCTACCCACTTAGTGAAGAATGGGTTCACTCCCCAATGACCTTCTATTTTTACAACGAACAAGTGCCTGTATCTTTCGAAAACATTTTATGTTTTCTTTACATATATATAATTTTCACTAGTTTTTTAGTTTCGTAAATATATTTATAATCATGCTTGGAACTAATAAATAATAATCTTTACAAAAAATTATGTTTTTGACTTTGTATGATAAAATCTCATGATGCATGACTTCTCAAAAACACATGGAAGTTAAATCAACATCCACGTACATGATATTTCAAGAAAATATTTATTAAATTTTATTTTATGCATGAAGGTATAAACTGGTCACAATAGAGAACATATATTTAAAATCAATCAATAAAAATGGATAATTATGTGTACGCACAAAAATTATCAAAGCATCATTCCTTAAATAAAATCATGCTATTATATGCACTTATGTATCAAGGAACATGAATTTAAGAAGTATATAAAAATGTACACAATCATAGAACTAGAATTAGAAATCAATAATATTGAATGTTAAATAAATTATTTTTATAGATTTTTTTGTGTTTTATTAGCATATACACACATATCCCACACCCATAATTAGTTACTTGGACGGTTTAAACAAAGTGTGATAAATAACACTTCAATATAAATATATATGTATTTTATGTATAGCATGCATGGATAAAATACAAAAATATTCATTTTGTGAGTTTAATGTATAGATTTGGGTTTCATAGAGGTATGAAATATGGAATTAAAATATTTAAACAATTCGAAACCACAAAACTAGAGTCTATAATTTTAAAGGATCAAACTCCCTTTACACAAAAATATAACTTATAAATTTTAAAATGATAATAAAAATTCTCGTACTACAATGATAACCGAATTGTAATGAAATTATACATAAATCCTTACACACAAAAATAAATAAATTGTGAAGATTTTTAGAGTGATAAATGGAGAAAAACTACATTTAAATCAAATTTTAATATAAAGAAAAAAAATATGAAATAAATAATTTGTTGCACAAATATAATTTGGGTAAAAAAAATAATCTGACATAACAGATATAAGAAAACCCTTACCAAGAAAACATGAGCCGGGGACAACATGAGATTTCTTTTTGGTAGGACTAAAATATGGATCCTTGTGCTCAAAGAAAATATGTAAGACATGTCTTTTCCCTCTTCCTTGCTCAAAAAAATTATATCACCATCCTTTCATCTCTCTCGCTTATGTGTGAGTTAATAGAAAGGGAAGATGAGACTTTATATATCTATTCCATAGTTATACTATCAACAAAATAAAAAAAATGTGTGGTTTAAATCCCACACTTTCTGAGCAAGCTGAGATATCAGAAGTCAGTACAAAAAAGAATTAATGTTTTGAAAACAAACATTTGAGTGGCTGAAAAAATAGTTATCCATGAAACTAATCAGAAAGCGACATTTAGAACTGATTTCCGTGTATGGAAAAATGAAAAATAAATGATATCTGTCTTTTAGTTTGATTTCAAATTAATATGAGGATGTGATCAAACTGGTTACACACCAAGGAAGATTAAATAGATAGATGGATTGAAATTGATGGCAATGTGACAAAAATGTAGTTCAAGATTAATACAGAAGATAAATTTCTATTAAGAAAACTCATACAAATATAAGTAATAGTAAACTGTCAACATCCATAGAAGAAAAAAAATCAATTGATAAAGACGAAAATGTGAGTTAATAAACTGCAAACAAGTCTAAAAATCATATGTCGATACCAATAAGTTGAATAAACTATACATAACTAAAAATCTAAATGACACGAAGAATATTACAAAAAAATGAACAATGATTTCCCCAAATCTCAATCCACACGTTTCAAATTTAAATCCACATACCTTACTTGGCTTCGACTCGCGTTACAATCTAAATCACACTGCTCAGATTTTGACCTCAATTACTAGATCCTTGTATGATTTGAAGCCCTCGGCTACAATCGATCTCATGCTCCCCTATCAACATCGTATCAGAAGGAGAAACACCATCCTTCATCGGTCACGACTCATCATCAGCCCCAACTCCTGAAGACATGGGAAAGCCCTCACCATCGCCTCCGACTCCGTCTAAACTCCCTCGTCGGTGGTCGAACAGGACCTCAACGAAGACACTTCCAATTTCTCTAGGGTTGAACTGTTCCAATACTGGACTCTTGGAGCTCAGTGAAGACTCGATTCAACTCATCCAGAAATACCGAAATCTTGAAAACATGAATCCCTAAATACTCGATTTTTAGTTTTATTTTTATCGATTCGTTTTATTCATTTTATAAGTATATAATTTATTTTATTTTAATAATTTTATTATGATTTTAACTACTTTAATAAAGAATTCATATTTTTCATAATTCATAATTCCATAATATTTATTTTTTCACATATAATTATTCAAATATAACTATAACTATTTTATGTATCAAAATTTTATATCAATTATGAATTATTTTATTTTTATTATTATTATTAAATATTATAAAATATTGATAATCAATTAAATGCATTTAAAAAAAATACACATATACATATATGTGCTTGAAATAAATTTACATGAATTACAATATATATATATATATATATATATATATTAAAAAAAATACTGTTTCTTGGAAAATAATGTTTTATGTTTTATTTTGATTCAAAAAATATTTTGGTTATTTTAGTTAGTTTTAATTTTTAAACAATTATTAAATAATTAATTTCTATTTAAATTATCTCAGGCTGTTACATTCTCCCCTCCTTAAACGAATTGAACCCTCGCAATTTCGTTCGTCGTACTTACGAAAACTATGAATTTCTATCTTCAAAATTAAAGAATCACTAAGGGGACTTAACTAACAAAAGAAAACTCTAAACCGTAGAGTATTTTTTTTCAAGAGAAAACATCTAATCTCCAAAATTGTCTAGGCCGTTCCTCTGATACCAATTATAATTCCCTGAGATCACTCTTCCAGACTCGGTGCTTCAAAAATGCTGTGAATATTTTTTATAATTAAAACTGAACACTTACACAACACTTTATAGAAATGAGGATCTTTTACCAGTCTAGGTTCTGGAAGATTAGAAATAACCTTACATAATGATAGTTGAACAAAAATAATAACATTTTCCACTATTCTTTCGTGCACGCTAACTCCATAAGCGATGAAATATATGATAATCTCTTATGATACCTGTGAAAACATTTCAAAACATGGGGTGAGCACAAATGATGCTCAGTAAGGTGTTCTGAAAACCCGTGATAAATCGCTTTCTGAAAAAAAATCCTTTCAATAATACATT
This sequence comes from Viscum album, assembly GCA_963277665.1. Taxonomy (NCBI): domain Eukaryota; kingdom Viridiplantae; phylum Streptophyta; class Magnoliopsida; order Santalales; family Viscaceae; genus Viscum; species Viscum album. Next base: position 5,814,134 of record OY728136.1, read on the forward strand.
TGAAAATTTTCAATTGTAAATTCATTTGTAAAAAACATTTATAAAATAATATAATCCTTTTGAAAAATAATTATACTTTGAAAACACTTTTAAAATATTCAAGTGATTTTATTTGGAAAATATTAAAGCAAACATCATGTAAACAAAACATCATTTTGAGGCTACTTAATTCGTCGAAGGCTGTCTTGGGCCTACCCACTTAGCGAAGGATGGGTTCACTCCCCAATGACCTTCTATTTTTACAACGAACAAGCCAATGTATCTTTCAAAAACATTTTAAGTTTTCTTTACATATATATAATTTTCACTGGTCTTTTAGTTTCGTAAATATATTTATAATCATGCTTGGAACAAATAAATAATAATCTTTACAAAAAATTATGTTTTTGACTTTTTATGATGAAATCTCTTGATGCATGACTTTTCATAAATAGATGGAAGTTAAATCAACATCCACGTACTTGATACTTCAAGAAAATATTTAATAAATTTAATTTTATGCATGAAGGTATAAACTGGTCACAATAGTGAACATATAGTTAAAATCAATCAATAAAAATGGATAATTATGTGTACGCACAAAAATTATCAAAGCAACATTCCTTAAATAAAATCATGCTATTGTATGAACTTATGTTTTAAGGAACATGAATTTAATAAGTACAAAAAAATGTACACAATAATAGAACTAGAATTAGAAATCAATAATATTGAATGTTAAATAAATTATTTTTATAGATGTTTATGTGTTATATTTGCATATACACACATATCCCACACCCATAATTAGTTACTTGGACGGTTTAAACAAAGTGTGATAAATAAAACATCAATATAAATATATATGTATATTTATGTATAGCATGCATGAAGAAAATAAAAAAATATTCATTTTGTGAGATTAATGTATAGATTTGGGTTTCATAGAGGTATGAAACATGGAATTAAAATATTTAAACAATTAGAAACCACAAAAATAGAGATTATAATTTTAGAGGATCAAAATCCCTTTACACAAAAATAGAACTTATAAATTTTAATTCGATAATCAAAATTCTCTTACTAAAACAATAACCGAAGTGTAATGAAATTATACATAGATCCTTACACACAAAACTAAATAATTTGCGAAGAATTTTAGATTGAGAAATGGAGAAAAACTCCATTAAAATCAACTTTTAATATAAAGAAAACAAATATGAAATAAATAATTTGTTGCAAAAATATAATTTGGGTAAAAAAATAATTTGACATAACTGATATAAGAAAACCCTTACCAAAAAAACATGAGCAGAGGACAACATGATATTTATTTTTGGCAGAACTAAATCATTGATCCTTGTGCTCGAAGAAAATATGTAAAACAGGTCTTTTCCATTTTTATTTCTCAAAAAAATTATATCACCATCCTTTCATCTCTCTCTCTTATGTGTGAGTTAATAGAAAGAGAAGATGAGACCTTATATAGCTGTTCCATAGCTATACAATCAAAATAATAAACAAAATGTGTGGTTTAAATCCCACGCTTGCTGAGCAAGCTGAGATATCAAAAGTCAGTACAAAAAAGAATTAATCTTTTGAAAACAAACGTTTGAGTGGCTAAAAAATAGTTACCCCTGAAACTGATCAGAAAGCGACATTTAGAACCGAATTCCATGTATGGAAACATGATCAATAAATGATATCTGCCTTTTAGTTTGATTTCAAATTAATATGAGGATGTGATCAAACTGGTTACACACCAAGGCAGATTAAATAAAGATAGATGGATTGAAATTGATGGCAATGTGACAAAAATGTAGTTCGAGATTATAACAGAAGATAAATTTCTTTTAAGAAAACTCATACAAATATAAGTAATAGGAATCGGTCGACATCTAGAGAAGAAAAAAATAAATTGATAACAACGAAAATGTGAGTTAATACACTGAAAACGAGTCTAAAAATCATACGTCGATACCAAAAAGTTGAATAAACTATACATACCTACAAATCTAAATGACACGAAGAAGATTACAAAAAATAACAGACAAAGATTTCCCCAAATCTCAATCCACACGATTCAAATTTAAATCTACATACCTTACTTGGATTTGACTAGCGTTACAATCCGAATCACACTGCTCGGATTTTGACCTTGATTCCTAGCGCCTTGAATGATTTAAAGCCCTCGGCTACAACCGATATCACACTCCCCTATCAACATTGTATCAGAAGGCGAAACAACATCCTTCATCGGTCGCAACTCATCATCGGCCCCAACACTGAAAGACATGGGCACGCCCTCACCATCGCCTCCGACTCCGTCTAAACTCCCTTGATGGTTGCCGAACGTGACCACAATGAAGACACTTCCCATTTCTCTAAGGTTCAACTGTTCCAATCCTGGACTCTTGGAGCTCAATGAAGACTCGATTCAACTCACCCAAAAATCCCGAAATGTTGAAAACATGAATCCTTAAATACTCGATTTTCATTTTTATTTATATTTATTCGTTTTATTAATTTTATAAGTATATAATTTATTTTATTTTAATAATTTGATTATCATTTTAACATATTTAAAAAAGAATTCATATTTTTTATAATTCAAAATTTCATAATATGTATTTTGTTTCGCATATAATTTATTCAAATATAATTATAACTATTTTATATATCAAAATTTTAAATCAATTATGAATTATTTCATTTTTTTATTATTATTAAATATAATAAAATATTTATAATCAATTAAATTTATTTCAAAAAAATACTCATATATATATATGTGCTTCAAAAAAATTTACATGAATTAAAAAATATATATATATATATTAAACGAAATACTGTTTCTTGGAAATTAAAGTTTTATGTTTTATTTTGATTCAAAACATATTTTGGTTATTTAAGTTAGTTTTAATTTTTAAACAATTATTAAATAATTAATTACTATTTAAATTATCTCAGGCTGTTACATTCTCCCCTCCTTAAAAGAATTGGGCCCTCACAATTTCGTTCGTCGGACATACGAAAACTCTGAATTTCCATCTTCAGAATTAAAGAATCACTATGCAGACTTAACTAACTAATGAAAACTCTAAAACATAGAGTATTTTTTTTCAAGAGAAAACTTCTAATCTCCATAATTTTCTAGACCGTTCCACTGATACCAATTATAATGCCCCAGGCTTGTTCTTCCAGACTCGATGCTTGAAAAAAGCTGTGAATATTTTTTTTATAATTAAAACTGAACACTTACTCAACACTTTATAGAAATGAGGATCTTTTACCGGTCTAGGTTCTGGAAGATTAGAAATAACCATACATTATCAGAGTTGAACAAAAACAATAAATTTTTCTACTATGCTTTCGCACGCGCTAACTCCATAAGCGACGAAATCTATGATAATCTCGTATGAATCCTATGAAAACATTTCAAATCATGGGGTGAGCACAAATGATGCTCAGTAACAGGTTTTGAAAATCATTGATAAATCGCTTTCATAAAAATATCCTTTCAATAATTCATTTGAAAATTTTTAATTGTAAATTCATTTGTAAAACAACCTTTATAAAATAATATAATCCTTTCAAAAAATAATTATACATTGAAAACACTTTTAAAATATTCTAGTGATTTTCTTTGGAAAATATGAAGCAAACATCATGTAAACAAAACATCATTTTGAGGCTATATAATTCGTCGAAGGCTGTCTTGGGCCTACCCACTTTGCGAAGGATGGGTTCACTCCCCAATGACCATTTATTTTTACAACGAACAAGTGACTATATCTTTCAAAAACATTATATGTTTGCTTTACATATATATAATTTTCACTGGTGTTTTAGTTTTGTAAATATATTTAAAATCATGCTTGGAACAAATAAATACTAATATTTACAAAAAATTATGTTTTTGACTTTGTATGATGAAGTCTCATGATTCATGACTTTTCAAAAACACATGGAAGTTAAATCAACATCCGCATACGTGATATTTCAAGAAAATATTTATTAAATTTTATTATATGCATGAAGGTATAAACTGGTCACAATAGTGAACATATAGTTAAAATCAATCAATAAAAATGGATAATTATGTGTACGCACAAAAATTATCGAAGTAGCATTCCTTAAATAAAATCATGCTATTGTATGCAATTATTTTTTAAGGAAGATGAATTTAAGAAGTAAATAAAAATTTACACAATCGTAGAACTAGAATTATAAATCAATAATATTGAATGTTAAATAAATTATTTTTATAGATGTTTATTTGTTTTATTAGAATATACACACATATCCCACACCAATAATTAGTTACTTGGACGGTTTAAACAAAGTGTGATAAATAACACTTCAATATAAATATATATGTATATTTATGTATATCATGCATGAAGAAAGTACAAAAATATTCATTTTGTTAGTTTAATGTATAGATTTTGGATTCATAGAGGTATGAAATATGGAATTTAAAAATTTAAACAATTAGAAACCACAAAAATAGAGACTATAATTTTAAAGGATCAAACTCCCTTTACACAAAAATAGAACTTATAAATTTTAATTCGATAATCATAATTCTCTTACTACAATAATAACCGAATTGTAATGAAATTATACATAAATCCTTACACAAAAAACTAAATAATTTTTGATGAATTTTAGATTGATAATTGGAGAAAACTCCATTAAAAAAAAATTTTAATATAAAGAAAACAAATATGAAATAAATTACTGGTTGCATAAATATAGTTTGGGTAAAAAAATAATTTGACATAACTGATATAAGAAAACCCTAACAAAAAAAACATGAGCAGGGGAAAACAGGAGATTTATTTTTGGCAGAACTAAAACATGGATCCTTGTGCTCGAAGAAAATATGTAAAACATGTCTTTTTACTCTTCCTTGCTCAAAAAAATTATATCACCATCCTTTATTCTCTCTCTCTTATATGTGAGTTAATAGAAAGGGAAGATGAGACTTTATATAGATGTTCCATAGCTATACAATCAAAAAAATAAAAAAAATCGGTGGTTTAAATCCCACGCTTGCTGAGAAAGCTGAGATATCGGAATTCAGTTCAAAAAAGAATTAATGTTTTGAAAACAAACGTTTGAGTGGATGAAAAAATAGTTATCCATGAAACTGATCAGAAAGAAACATTTAAAACTAAATTCCGTGTATGAAAAAATGAAGAATAAATGATATCTGTCTTTTATTTTGATCTCAAATTAATATGAGGATGTGATCAAACTGGTTACACACAAAGGAAGATTAAATAAAGAAACATGGATTGAAATTGATGGCATTGTGACAAAAATGTAGTTCAAGATTAAGACAGAAGATAAATTTCTATTAAGAAAACACATTGAAATATAAGTAATAGTAATCTGTCGACATCCAAAGAAGAAAAAAATCAATTGATAACGATGAAAATGTGAGTTAATACACTACAAAAAAGTCTAAAAATCATATGTTGATACCAATAAGTTGAATAAACTATACATACCTGAAAATATTAATGACACGAAGAAGATTACAAAAAAACGAACAATGATTTCCCAAAATCTCAATCCACATGATTCAAATTTAAAACCACATACCTTACTTGGATTTGACTCGCGTTACAATCTGAATCACACTGCTCGGATTTTGACCATGATTCCTAGAGCCTTGTATGATTTGAAGCCCTCAGCTACAATTGACCTCACGCTCCCCTATCAACATCGTATCAGAAGGCAAAACACCATCCTTCATCGGTCGCGACTCATCATCGTCCCTAACTCCGGAAGACATGGGCAAGCCCTCACCATTGCCTCCGACTCCGTCTAAACTCCCTCGCCGGTGGCCGAACAGGACCTTAATGAAGACACATCCGATTTATCTAGGGTTGAACTGTTCCAATCCTGGACTCTTGGAGCTTAGTGAAGACTCGATTCAACTCACCCAAAAATCCCGAAATCTTGAAAACTTGAATCCCTAAATATCATATTTTCAGTTTTATTTATATCGATTCGTTTTATTCATTTTATAAGTATATAATTTATTTTATTTTAATAATTTGATTATGATTTTAACTTCTTTAATAAATAATTCATATTTTTCTTAATTCATAATTTCATAATATGTATTCTGTGTCACATATAATTATTCAAATATAATTATAACTATTTTATATATCAAAATTTTAAATCAATTAGGAATTTTTCCATTATTATTATTATTATTAAATATTATAAAATATTGATAATCAATTAAATTTATTTCAAAAAAAAATACTCATATACATATATGTGCTTGAAATAAATTTACATGAATTACAATATATATATATATATATATATATATTAAAAGAAATAATGTTTCTTGGAAAATAAAGTTTTATGTTTTATTTTGATTCAAAATATATTTTGGTTATTTTAGTTAATTTTATTTTTTAAACAATCATTAAATAATTAATTACTATTTAAATTATCTCAAGCTGTTACATTCTCCCGTCCTTAAAAGAATTGTGTCCTCACAATTTCATTCGTCGGACTTATGAAAACTCTGAATTTCGATCTTCAGAATTAAAGAATCACTTAGGGGACTTAACTAACTAAAGAAAAATCTAAACCGTAGAGTATTTTTTTTCAAGAGAAAACATCTAACCTCCAAAATTATCTAAGCCATTCCTCTGATACCAATTATAATGCCCCGAGCTCGCTCTTCCAGACTCAGTGCTTGAAAATGCTGTGATTTTTTTTATAATTAAAACTGAACACTTACACAACACTTTATAGAAATGAGGATCTTTTACCGGTCTAGGATCTGGAATATTATAAATAACCTTAAATTATCAGAGTTGAACAAAAATAATAAATTTTTCCACTATGCTTTCGTGCGCGCTAACTTCATAAGCGACGGTATCTACGATAATCTCCTATGATACTTGTGAAAACATTTCAAAATATGGGGTGATCACAAATGATGCTCAGTAAGGTGTTTTGATAACCATTCATAAATATCTTTTAGAAAAAAATACTTTCAATATTACATTTGAAAATTTTCAATTTTAAATTCATTTGAAAAAAAACTTTTATAAAATAATATAATCCTTTGGAAAAATAATTATACTTTGAAAACACTTTTAAAATATTCCAGTGGTTTTCTTTGGAAAATATTAAGCAAACATCATGTAAAAAAACATCATTTTGAGGCTACTTAATTCGTCGAAGGCTGTCTTGGGCCTACCCACTTAGCAAAGGATGGGTTCACTCCCCAATGACCTTCTATTTTTACAATGAACAAGCGCCTGTATCTTTCAAAAACATTTTATGTTTGCTTTACATATATATAATTTTCACATGTGTTTTAGTTTCTTAAATATATTTATAATCATGCTTGGAACAAATAAATAATAATCTTTACAAAAAATTATGTTTTTGACTTCGTATGATAAAATCTCATGATGCATGACTTTTCATAAACACATGGAAGTTATATCAACATCCACGTACTTGATGTTTCAAGAAAATATTTATTGAATTTTATTTTATGCATGAAGGTATAAACTGGTCACAATAGTGAACATATAGTTAAAATCAATCAGTAAAAATGGATAATTATGACTACGCACAAAAATTTTCAAAGCATCATTCCTTAAATAAAATCATGCTATTGTATGGACTTATGTTTTGAGGAACATGAATTTAAGAAGTACATAAAAATGTACACAATCATAGAACTAGAATTAGAAATCAATAATATTGAATGTTAAATAAATTATTTTTATAGATGTTTATGTGTTTTATTATCATATACATACATATCCCACACCCATAATTAGTTACTTGGACTGTTTAAACAAAGTATGATAAATAACACTTCAATATAAATATATATGTATATTTATGTATAGCATGCATGATGAAAATACAAAAATATTCATTTTTTGAGTTTAATGTATAGATTTGGGTTTCATAGAGGTATCAAATATGGAATTAAAATATTTAACCAATTAAAAACCACAAAAACAGTGATTATAATTTTAAAGGATCAAACTCCCATTACACAAAAATAGAACTTATAAATTTTAATTCGATAATCAAAATTCTCTTACTTCAATAATAACCGAATTGTAATGAAATTATACATAAATCCTTACACACAAAAATAAATAATTTGTGAAGAATTATAGATTGAGAAGTAGAGGAAAACTCCATTAAAATCAAATTTTAATATAAAGAAAACAAATATGAAATAAATGATTTGTTGCGCAAATATAATTTGGGTAAAAAAATAATTTGACATAACTGATATAAGAAAACCCTTACCAAAAAAACATGAGTAGGGGACAACATGAGATTTATTTTTGGTAGAACTAAAACATGGATCCTTGTGCTCAATGAAAATATGTAAAACAAGTCTTTTCCCTCTTCCTTGCTAAAAAAATTATATCACCATCCTTTCATCTCTCTCTCTTATGTGTGAGTTAATAGAAAGGGAAGATGAGACTTTATATAGTTGTTCCATAGCTATACAATAAAAAAAATAAAAAAAATGTGTGGTTTAAATCCCATGCTTGTTGAGAAAGATGAGATATCAGAAGTCAGTACAAAAAAGAATTAATGTTTTCAAAACAAACGTTTGAGTGGATGAAAAAATAGTAATCCATGAAACTGATCAGAAAGTGAAATTTAGAACTGAATTCCGTGTATGGAAACATGAACAATAAATGATATATGTCTTTTAGTTTGATTACAAATTAATATGAGGATGTGATCAAACTAGTTACACAACAAGGCAGATTAAATAAAGATAGATGTATTGAAACTGATGGTAATGTGACAAAAATGTAGTTCAAGATTAAGACAGAAGATAAATTTCTATTAAGAAAACTCATACAAATATAAGTAATAGTAATCTGTCGACATCTAGAGAAGAAAAAAAATTAATTGATTAAGACGAAAATATGAGTTAATACACTGCAAACGAGTCTAAAAATCATACATCGATACCAAAAAGTTGAATAAACTATACATACATGAAAATCTAAATGACACGAAGAAGATTACAAAAAAACGAACAAAGATTTCCCCAAATCTCAATCCACATGATTCAAAGTTAAATCCACATACCTTATACGGCTTCGACTCGCGATACAATCTGAATCACACTGCTCGGATTTTGACCTTGATTCCTAGTGCCTTGTATGATTTGAAGCCCTCAGATACAATCAATCTCACCCTCCCCTATCAACAACGTATCTGAAGGAAAGACACCATCCTTCATCGGTCGCGACTCATCATCGGCCCCAACTCATGAAGACATGGGCAAGCCCTCACCATCGCCTCCGACTCCGTCTAAACTCCCTCGCCGGTGGCGGAATGGGACCTCAACGAAGACACTTCCGATTCCTCTAGGGTTGAACTGTTCCAATCCTGGACTCTTGGAGCTCAGTGGAGACTCGATTCAACTCACCCAAAAATCCCGAAATCTAGAAAACTTGAATCCCTAAATACTCGATTTTCAGTTTTAATTATATCGATTCATTTTATTCATTTTATAAGTATATAATTTATTTTATTTTAACAATTTTATTATCATTTAAACTTCTTTAATAAAGAATTCATATTTTTCATAATTCATAATTTCATAATATGTATTTCGTTTCAGATATAATTATTCAGATATAATTATAACTATTTTATAAATCAAAATTTTAAAACAATTATGAATTATTTCATTTTTTTATTATTATTAAATATTATAAAATATTGATAATCAATTCAATTTATTTCAAAAAAATACTCATATACATATATGTGCTTGAAATAAATTTATGTGAATTAATATATATATATATATATATATTAAATGAAATACTGTTTCTTGGAAAATAATGTTTTAAGTTTTATTTTGATTCAAAACATATTTTGGTTATTTTAGTTAGTTTTAATTTTCAAACAATTATTAAATAATTAATTACTATTTAAATTATCTCAGGCTGTTACATAGCACATATTTTTTCAAAATTAGAACCCTTTATATATATATGATACATAATATCATTCTTGATATCCTGGTGACATGAAATATAAGAATGAAAATGATCATATTCCTAGTAAGGGTAAATAAGGGATATATCAATGATCACATAAGAATAATATGAGCATAAGTGTTTGTGAATATGATATTAATATATGATACCATTCCTAGAATATAATATATGATAAAATCCAATGATAGGACAAGTTTTCACAATTCATATGAAATTAATCATATTATAATCACAGAATATAATCCATGAGAGGAAAAAACATATAAGACATTATTTTGTGGCATACAAATAAGCATAGAAAATTGATTCCTTATTAGTAAAGCATAACTTGCAAGAATATTATAGTGTATTTGGATCACTCCACAAAAATAAATGTCCTTATTCATGGTTTAATAAAAATTTCTTTTATTGAATAGATTTAACTCTCTATTATAGTCCCTATAATCTCAGGATATAACCATATTAAACAATTGGAATGGATTGATATATAATTTGTGCACACCCACCACATAATTTAACTCATTCAAATGTTTCCCAGAAGATCATTAAACATTCATCAATAAATAATCCATATAAATAAAATGGTTTTCATAAAAATTTCATCATTTCATCATATAATTACAAATATAAAATAAAAAGGATACATAAATATCTAATTATAACATAACTAACCATTGGGATGTATACAAGTTTCAATAAAAAAAATTTAATACCACAAGAAGTCAAATGAAAGAAAGTGGATGGTATCATTTTATCATATCGACTTTAAAGCATAAGTAACATCAAACGTTGTCATCATAAATAATAATTTATTTAAAATATATCTTGAATATATCCCGATGAAAAAATGCACTTCATTTTGAAATCTCTTTGTAATAATATAAAAATTTCCCAACCATGAAGGAAACAATTTTCATTGAAAATTGTTTTGGAAACATATCATGTAATCATTAAATCATTGAGTGGACATACTAGTAGTAAAATATATCTATGTTGTATATTCTAACACAAATAATACATTCACATCTTTTAATATAAGTATAAAAGTTCCCCATTTGGGATAAAAAATTAAAATTACTTTTAAAATATCTTATAAAATGTTAATGATAGTTAGAAATTATTTTTAAAAAGAAGTTTGAAATAGTAAAAAATTCATCAAATATTTTTAGATATCATATACATAGATGAAAAATATTACTAATTGAATAGAAATGCAATGTTAGTTTTCCATAAAAATATTATTTTTATATCATTGGTACTTAAGTATTATAAAATCAAAGGGGAAAAGTAATCTAACAAAATAAATAGTGTATAAAAAATTTATGAGATTATATATTGATATATTAATAATTTTCAACTTTAGAAACTTAATCCTAAATAATTCATATAATCAAGGAAGTAGAAACAAATACACCATAATCCCAATTTGATTGGCATTGAATGCACATTATCCTCATATATATAATAAATTTTAATTTATTATAATTATATAAAAAGTATTTACCTATTTACACTACCAAATATTATCCATTTATATCATTTAAACATTTATTTATTATTAATTATTTATAAAAATGGAATTTTCTATGTGTTAGCTATTTCATTTTTAAGTTGGATTTTTTGGTTGATAATACTGGTATTTCTAATTTAATCTCTATTTAATTACCTCTATAATGTTAACAACTAATTAATATCATATATATTAATTATATATGTATAAATATATTCATCATTAAATTATAGGGAGAAAAAACAAAATTTAATTTTTCTTGGAGATAATTTATCATACGTATGCAAGAACATTTTTTTCGCTTTTCAATGGAAAAAATAAAATGAAAATTATATAATAACTCATCAATGAAGAAAAAATATTATATAATTTTTCTCATAAATATTTATTACATTTACCGTTATTACAAAACATTTAATGCATAAGTGAAAAATAAATCACATCACCTCATGGAGATAGCAGACCTCATATATGCATGTGCAATGTTATCACATTAAAATATAATGGAATAAGGTAAATAATGGAAGTTTAATTCTCATAATTATAGTTAAAAATATGTAAAAATTTTTAATTAATGATTTTAAAATGGATACCATATATTTAGGGGATGTATTATAGGAGATAAATTTGGAAATTCTCATTTAAGAGTTATACCACATCATTGAGAATCTACATTTAGATTCCATTTTATGTATTAATGGGATGGTATTTTTAAATTAAAAAACAATATAATGTGACGAAAGATTAATTTAACATATTATTGTATATATTCTCTAATATAAAAGTCTAAAAGGTGCGAGAAATAGAGGAGAAGTGGTTCCCTTTTATAAGTGAAGGGTAGGACACTCTTGGAATAACATAAAGAGTTATACTAATATAAATTAATTTTCATATGAAAATAGAACAAAATTCATACAATTAAAAAATATTAATATTATGATTTGAAATAATCTATTCTAATAAAATTGTAAATGGTTTGGGCTATGTGTTCACCCTTATATATTTTATTTAACTCTATGTAAACCATTTTGACAGTGACTTTGATAATAATATTTTTTACTCATAATGAATGATATATTTTACATTAAAAGTAAAACTGAACCATAAATGGGAAAAAATATATTTTATTTGTGAATTTTTTTTAATATATGTGTACTATTAATTTTATATAAATTAATAAAAAGTTTTTGTTATTATATATCATTAATTTCATTTTTTTACTATACATTGACAATGAATTTGAAAACAACAGAAATGAATAAGAACCCAAATATTATACTTTATCACATCCCCAATATTTTTTATTTATATAAAAAAATTGATCATATTTATTCATCCAAAATATATATCTCTAAATATTTATATACTAAATTATTTTATTTTTCAATATATTTAATAAATTTTGTCTTGGTGTTGTGTAAGAATGTAGAACAATTTTTATCACCCCTGTTTTGAATTATGTATCATTTTTTAATTTATTTTTTATTTTTTAAGGTTCTTAGGATTAGTTAGTAAGAGATTGGAAGAATTTTGAATGGTTATGAATAAGTTTGGAGACTTTCCTAAGGGAGCACGATTATGAAAACAATATGGGATCTCCATGAAAATGTCTAGGGGGGAGATAGTGGGCTTCACACGTCTTTCCCATGGGTTTCCAGTCCATGTGAGGAAACCTTGAGGACCCATTTTCTCAATGCATTGGTGTTTTCACAGTTAGCGCAGGGTTTTTCATACCGTGCGAGATAACTGTTGGGACACTTAAAATGGGGTTTTTAAATCTACGATCCCTCTTGGTTGCCTCATTTCATTCGAAATATCCTCACACTCGAGTCTCACTCATGATTATGGGTTCTAAATGTTATAAGGTTCTCTCCCACATGTTTTTGAATCAAATATAAGGGGTTTCTTGGTATATTGATGTCATTTTTTATTGGGTATGTCAACTCTTCTGGTTCTTTGTGATTTCTTCTAGATCTACATCTCTCTCTATCTCAGTTTTCTAGATCTACAGCTATTTTTTGTTGACCTAGGGTTCCAGTTTCTGGGGGTTTTTATATTATGGCTTTTTCATTATAGGGGAGGAGAGCTAGAGCGGTTTCTGTGGCGTGTTTTCATGGATTGGGGTTTAGTTTCTTGAGGGTCGAATTTGCCGAAACCCTATATGAATGTGTCTTATCTATCAACTCCACATGGGTTGAACAAGGGGTTTTGTGTAATAAATTTCTTTCATGATATAAATTGTGATAATTTTTTGTGAATATTGTTGGAAACCCATTTAGTGGTGAATTTGGGATTTTGGGGAAAAAATTTGTTATTACAAAAGGATATTTTTGTGTGAATTTCAAATTTTTATTTTATAATCCTTCATGGATGATTATGAAAAGGGATTTTTGAATGATGATTTTCAGTAAAGATTTTGTTTATTGAAATTTGGACGATCATGGAAAATTGGTGAAAGGATGTTTTCAATAAATTACAGATTTATTGAAGTGTATTGGCATTTGATGGGAATGACAGTGTGCTTTTGTGTGGCCTTGGTGCTTAGTTCTTATTGGGTGATTAACTATTATGTATTGTGTGGATTTTTAGGAAGTGGGATGGAAATAACACTATAAAATAGGGGATGGATAGTAGATGTAGGGGCCACCATCGAAGCATTAGTGGGCAGGAAGTACCACCAGTTGCAAATGTAGCAAACAGGGTGGATAAAATCTACACCATCCTGGTTTCCTTGTAGTGTGTTTATTTGAAGGATGTGATTTTTTTGTGATAATTTCAGATGGTGAAATGGATTATGGCATGATTTTTGGGATTTCCTAGGTGTTCTGAGCCTTTGGGTGGACATGTCTTGGTAAAGTAATGTTTTTCTTGCTGTAAGTTGTTGCACTATTGAATGTTTTATATAAATTGTTTTATATAAATATGATAATTGTTTCATCAAAGTTGTATTTTTAGGGATGTAATTTGGGGATAAACTAATGAGTATTTGAAATAAATTCACCTTTGGAACATGGGTACTTTTGTAGATGGTGTATTCTATGACACATGTATGATTAAAGTGTCTCATTTTCTAGCGGTTCAGAATGATTCTTAGGTGATGTTGCAGTATATGGAGCATAGAGATTGGTATGGAGCTATGGATAGTGTCCCTATTCTTGGGGGTCTAATTATAGTTTTCTTCTTAGTAATATAGTTTTTTGATTGTTTGTATTTTATATGTGGGATTGTTATGGATATATTAGATTTCTTTTGGTTATGATTGGGTTTGATTATTTTGTGACATGCATCATGTAGTTTGTGGATAGTGGATTATTTGGTTGGTTGGTTTTGTCTCAAAGAAAAATCATTCCACAAAATATTCTCGAGGGCCTTGAAATTTATTTCTAGCCTTTCAATCCGAGAGAATATCGTTTGAGTACAGGTAACATTACCCCACCCTCTCAATCAAATGATATAGAGCATGATGTAACATGCGGTATCAGTTTTTTCTGTCCTTGGATTTCAAGTGAGAGCAGTTGTTCAGTCTTTTGGAATTGATTGTTGGTCTATGCGTTTACATTCATTATTTTTATATTCCTTCAGTTGCGATTGTATCGAGTCATATGATTTTCAGAACATGGAATGGATAACTTAAAAGGACATAGCTAACCCTTTTAGGTCGAACATCAGGTTACCAGGGAGTTGGGTACATAAGAGTTTGGAGACACTTACAGGAATTGGAAATCTCATTGTCAAAGGTGTATACAATGGGATTAGCATGGATTTCAGGATAAAAGTAACATCCCAGAATGATTCTTATTGAATTGGGGTATAATGATATATGGTTTTGTATAAATGTGTGGATTTTGGAAAAATATGAATTGGGTTTCAAAACATAAGGGTTTGAAAAATTGAAACACTGGTATTTTGAAAACGAGTTGATTTTCAAATCATGATGCATTTTTCCAAATAGTGAAATACGGGAAATGTAAACATGTGGAATACCTTGTTGTGATTGTTTTAATGTAATTGAATTTTAAAATTGAATACCCTTTTTTGTTAAGGGTGTGAAAGTTGTGGGGTTTTTGTGTTTAAAAAAATGGAATCGGGTAGGCGTTGTAGAGATCAATCAGAGGATGATGCTGAATATGTGGTTGCACCTGATCCTTAGGTGAATCAGCAGCAAGTTCAGTGTATAGTGAATGCATTCCATGTAGGGGAAAGTGGGAATAAAGAGGATGAAAAAGGGAATTTGGGTCTTGTAGTTTAGTTTCAATAGAAGAATCCACCCATGTTTAGTGGTGACTCGAATCTAGAAATGGATAAAGCATGGCTGAACAGAATTAATAGGATATTTGTCTTCTTGGGAACCCTAGAACAGATGAAACTAAAGTTATCCACATATATGTTGGAAGATCTTACCTCCAACGGTTGGATCTGGTAGTCATTGTTGGGACATACCAAAGTGTGACATGTGATGGGTTTGATGGATTTTTTAATAAATAATTATACCCTTATACGTTTCGAATTCATCATATAGTGGATTTATTCAATTTGAAGAAAGGGAAAATAGTGGTGATGGAATATGAATCTATGATTATAAACTGATTATAGTTTTCACCTGAGGTGGAGGGTAGTACATCATTGAAGGCACGAATTGTTTATGTTGGGTTGAACCAAGATATTTGTTCCTAGATTGAAGTGTTGTGTATAGATGATTAAATAGTAATGGTGAATAGAGATTTAGTGGAGGTGTGGGATCTAGAGGGGCCTACATGCGGAGGATGTTTTTTTGTTACCCATGGGGAATAGAGGGAACAAGAAAGATGGTTTCAAGAGGAAGAGGGACACCTATTTCTAGAGTGGTGGTATAGTTTTAAATCCCACAGAAGGATAATTGAATTTACCTATGAATCCTCAGTGGTTGTCGAGATTTTTTCAGTGTGGCTCTATGAGCCTCACAAAGTGGGATTATACAGAACAACCTCGAGCATGTAATAATTGTAAGTACATGGGACATCTCTTATGGTATTGTGAGAATGATATAATGTTTGGTGTCTGTGACACTCCTCATGGGTCGCAGTGGTCTTATGCCTCAATGGGATGGGGGATACAACATACCCCCATGACATTAGGGTAATTTTATTCATGCTGATTCAAGGAACACCCTGACTTATCAATTGGGTAATAATGAGTAGAGAGTAGCAAGCAAGTTGTTATTTGGAGATGATCAAGTTATGGTTGATGATCAGTCAGAACCATCCACTATTCCAGTTATGATTATTTTTATTTCCACACTGATGTAAGTTTTATTTGATAAGGTTTCTCCAAATTCATTTATTTCTTCTTGAATTGTTTATTTGTTTGGTTACATGTGGAAATGATTCCGTATATTTTAAAACTAAAAAATCCTATGGGTTAAAGTGAGTGTCGATATTTCTTCTGTATAGAGTGTTTGTTAGTTGTGGACGGTATTGATTTGATGTCTGATTTCTCAGTTCTTAAGTTGGATGTTTAAGATATAATCTTGGGAATGGATTGGTTTGTGATTTTTAAGGACCACATCAATTTCAATGGGGGAATGGTTAGTATTAGGATAGAGGATGTAGTTGAACATATCTTTAGAGGGGAGAATAATGTAATGTTCGGTTAAATATAATTTTTTGTACAAGCTATTTTCAAGCTCTTGCGTTAGTTAGAGGCTCTGTCGTTAACATTTCTTGACGTTGTTGAGTAGAGTCTTCTTCTAGAAATTTTGGATCAGTTAATGGATGTATTTCATGATGAATTATTAGGGTTTAAACACATCAGAGTGATGGAGTTTACGATTGTCCTCCTTTGAGAGACTATTCCTATATCACATCCATCTTATCAAAGGGGATCCATAAGAATTGTAGAAATTAATTGTGCAGTTGAAAGTGTTAGAAAAGAAAGTGTTCATCTATCCTAGCATATCTCTGTGGGTAGCACCAATAATTTTTTAAAATGGTTGATGGAACCTTGCAGTTCTGTGTTTATTAATGTAATCTCAGTCATGTTACCATGAATAACCAATATCTCATTCCATGCAGTGATGATTTTTTTGACTATTTGTGGGGATATCATTAGTTTTCCAAGACTGAATTGAGGTCAGGGTATCACCAATTGTGGGTGAGGAATGTGTATATTTCAACAACATCATTCCGATATAGATATGGCCATTACGTGTATGTGGCTATACCCTTTGATCTAACGAATGCACCAACAATAATTATGTAATTTTTAAATCAGCTATTTCAGAGATATATGGATTATTTTGTGGTGGTATTTGAGGATGATATACTAGTTTGTTTGAGGATAAGGGTAGATCATGGGAAGCACTTAGAAATATTTTTTGGGATATTGAGGGACCATTGGTTATATGCCAAATTATGAAAGTGTGACTTTTGGATAGAGGAGGTTTGTTTCCTTGGCCATGTTATTTCTAAGAATGGTGTTTCAGTTTACATGGAAATGTTAGAGGTAGTTATCTGATGGAAATAACTAATGAACATTTTCAAGATAGGAATCTTCCTAGATCTAGATGGGAATTATTTACATTTTGTTCATGATTTCTCATGATTCGCTTCGCAAATGAAAGCTTTTACAATAAAGAATTTCTCATTTTAATGGAATGAGCAGTGCCGGAAATGATTTGCAGAGTTAAAGGGTCACCATACATCCACACCAATCTGCGTTTTTCTAGAACTAGGGAAGGGGTACATGGAGTATTATAACGCATCGAGATCTAGGTTGGGGTTTGTTATCATGGAGGGGGATCATGTGTATGCATATATCTAATGGAAGTTGAGGTTTGATGAGAAGAACTACCCAACACATGATTTGGTGTTGGCGATAGTAGTTCATTGTTTAATGATTTGTCGCCATTTTCTCTTCAGTGGGAAATTCATAGTGTTTACTTATCATAAGGGCTCAATGAAAATCTTCTCACAAATTGATTTGAAATCGAGGGAAATGAGATAGATGGAATATCTCCATATGTTTGATTTTGACTTATTATACACACTAGGTAAGCGAAATTTGGTGGTGGATGCATTAAGTAAGAAATCATATCCTCAAGTAGAAAAATAGGCATCAGATCAGTTGTAGCTAGTGTATTCCATAACCATCATGTAGATGAAATGTAAGGACCAAAGTGGAAGAGTAGTATTTTTTATAGTTTCATTGGCTCTAGACATGACATATTTTCTTAAAGATGAATAGGAATTGGATTCTGAGTTTATGGCGCTGGGGTAAAATCTCAATAGTGAGGAGACCATTGAGAACTGGGAACTGAATGGGAATTATGTTTTGTCTTTTTGGAAACCAAGGGTGGTACCAGTGGCTTTTTGGGAGGAACATTTCAGGTCTTATCATCATTCCAGGTTGGATTTCCATCAAGAAAATCAAAAAATGCAGAAGGGGTTGATAGTGAAATATTGGTGGGCTTGTATGAAACGTAATTTGGTAGAAATTGCCTCAAGATTCTTGACTTTTAAGCAAGTCAAGGAAGAGAATCAGTAGCCTAAAGGCATGAAACAGTCTTTAAATATCCCAGTGTGGAAATTGGAGGAGATAACAAAGGATTTTGTTAGAGGTCTTCTGAGAATGATAAGGAAACATGATTCCATAAGGGTGATTTTGTATCGACTCGTAATGTTGGCCCATTTCATTCTGATTCGTGAATCTCATTTGGTGGAGGATATATCCAAAATCTATATGTAGAAGTTGGTAAAGATTCCTGGTGTTCTTGTTTAGATTTTATAATATATAGATTTTAGTTTCACATGTCATTTCAGGAAATCCTTATAGCAAGCCCTTGGGGTATAATTTACAATGATCATGACATATCATCCTCTGATGGAAGGACAATATTATAGGATGATACAAACCTTTAAATATATGTTAAGGGTTTGTGTGATAGATTTTTCTCATTCATGGGAGGATACGTTATGTCTGGTGTATTTATCCTATAATAATAGTTATTAGGCTTTGATATATATGGCTCCTTCTGATGGTTTGTTTGGGCATTTGGGTTGTTCTCCACTATATTGGGTGGAAATGGGTAAGACATCGATGATCATACAATGCCATGTCGAGGAGACTACGAAAAAGTTCAAGTTGATTAGGAAGAGGATGGATACAACTAAAAGTAATTATAAATAGTATATTGACCATCATCGGTGACAATTTTCATTTGAGGTTGGTGATCTTATATTTTTGAGAATCACTCCTAGGTGGGAACATCGTCAGTTTTATAAGTGGGTTTGTTACCTCTGAGGTATATTATTCCTTTTGAGATACCTTATAAGATTGGAGAGGTGTATTATCCTTTGAATTTTCCACCACGGTTTAGTGTAGTAGACAATGTGTTTCATGTGTCACAGTTGAAAAGGTATCAGCGAAATCGTGAAATTGTGATCAGTCGGGATCATGTTGACCTAGAACCAGATGCTTCCGTGGTGCATGTTATAGAGAAAATTATGGATAGTAAATAGAATGTCATTCATGGTAGATGGAGAAGTTTAGTTTTTTGGGGGTATCATTGTCAGATTCAAGAGGATACATGGGGACTATAGAAAGAAATGGCCAAAAAATGGCCTGAGCTCTTTCGACAAATCGATGGTTCCCTAATTTATATGGATGGAATGTCCAATGGTGGGAAGAATGTAGAACCCATTGATTCATATACGTA
Organism: Viscum album; assembly: GCA_963277665.1. NCBI lineage: Eukaryota > Viridiplantae > Streptophyta > Magnoliopsida > Santalales > Viscaceae > Viscum > Viscum album. Next base: position 5,834,367 of record OY728136.1, read on the forward strand.
GCATTTTTATTCTTTTTATGTGTTTAACTTTCATGTAATGTGTTGGGAAGTTGTTGGCAGAATTTTGAAGAGTATTGAATATGTTTGGAGGCTTTTCTAAGAGAGAACAAATTGAGCACAGTTTGGGAAAACCAAGTAGGTTCTCCAGGAAACGATGCATGGAGAGATAGTTGGATTTACGTGGACTATGAATGATTTTATAAACAATGCGAGGAAACTGTGTAGACCCCTTATCTCGAGGAAATTGAGTGTGCATAGTAAGCGCAAGATTTTCCAAACCGTGTGGGCAAACCTTGTAACTAATTAAAACTAGGGTTTTTAAATTTGGGCTCCATCGGGGTTTCCTCATTTTATTACAAAATTCCTCCCACTCTATCCCCACTCCAGATGTTGGGTTATTGAAGGTTTGGATGCTCTCCCCCATGTTTTAGAAGCAAAACAAAGGGGTTTCTTGGGGGATTGAAAGCAATTCATCTCGATTTAGTCCCCTCTCAAGATTCATTGTGGTTCCCTCCAGATCTAATTCTCTATCTCTCTCGGTTTTCTATATTTACACCCATTTTATGTTTATTTAGGGTTTTGGTTTCTGTGGGTATTGATTTATGCCTTGTGGATCATAAGAAAGGTGATCGATAATGGTTTTCGTGGAGTGTTATCCCAGATTGCGGTGATGTTGCTTGTGGGTCGAATTTGCCAGAACCCTAATGGTATGTGGCTTCTCTATTGAATCCACATAGATAATACTATTGGTTTTTGTAAAATAAAATTTGTTCCTAAAATTAATTTTGATAATTAGGTGTGAAGCTTTTTTGGAATCCCATTTGGTGGTGATTTGGGGATTTTGAGGAAAATTGGTTGTTGTTGCCATAAAGGGATTTATTTTTTGATTTTAAAATGATTGTTTTAAATTTTTTAGTGGTTGATTATGAAAAAGAATTTGTGAAAGATGGTTTTCCATATTTATTTTTTATTTAAATGCTGTAGGGAAAGGAAAATTGGTGGAATTTTGTTTTCAGTAAATCAGTGATTTACTGAAGTGAATTGGCATGTGATGGGAAAGCTGGTGTGTTTTAGTGTGACCTTGGTTCAAAATTCATGTTGGGTGATTAAGTGTTATGGACTATTTATATTGTGTAGAAGTGGTATGAAAGGATAACTATAAAGATGGGATGGATATTAGATGGATGTTCCACTATCAATGTATAAGTGGGTGGGATGTACCACTAGTAAGAAATGTAGTGAACGAGTTGTACAGACAATCCCCCATTTTGGTTGACTTGTTAACTGTTTCATTGAAATATGGGATTTTTTGTGATAATGTGATTGGTTAATTGGCTTGTGGAATGGATGTTTGGCTTTCTTTTGTGTTTTAAACTTTTGGGGGGAAATGGCTTGGTAAAGTAGTGTTTGGCTTGTTGTAAGTTGTTTCACTGTTGAATGTTTTATATAATCTATTTTATATAAATCTATTAATGGTTTCATCCTAGTGGGGTGTGTAGGGATGTCATTTGGGAAAAACATAATGAGTATTTGTACTGACCCCCTACATTGGAACATGGGTGCTATTGTAGATATTTTATTCTACGACACAAGTAAGGGTAAAGAATCACATTTTCTAGCAGTTTGATATGATTCTTAGGTGATGTTGTGGTATATGGAGCATAGATCATGGTTTGGAGGTTTGGATAGTTTCATAATTCATTGGGTTCTTGTTGTAGTCTTCTACATGGTACTTTGGTTTTTTGTCTTGGTAGTATTTTTCATGTGGTATTGTTTTATATATGTTTATTTTCTTTTGGTAATGCATGGGTTTGGTTTTTTTGACATGCATCATGTAGTTTGTGTCTAGTGGATTTCTAGGTTGGATGGTTTTGTCTGATGAGAAAATTGTTCCCTATATTATTCTTGATGCCCTTATCATTTATTGCTCACCTAAGGCACCATGGTATTGTTGCTTAATGGCATGTATCTTTCCTAAACCCTCTGAATCCAGTGCGATGTGGTGGGATGTTACTATTGGTATTAGTTTTTTAGGTCATGGGCATTGATGTAATAATTATTGTTCATTATTTTGTTGTTGATTTTTGGTCTTGGGGTTGACATTTCTTAATGGTATATTACTTGATTTGGGATGGTAGAAATGAATATGATTATTGGAACATTTAATGTATTGAATTAAAGGAAGTAGCCAACCCTTTCATGCTGAACATCATGTTACTAGGTAGTTGGGTACATAAGTGTTTGGATACACTTATAGTCAATGGAAATCTCATTATCATGGGTGTAGCCAATGATATGAGCATGGAATGCAATGTAGAAAGTAAATATCACTATGATAAATCTTTCATGGGGGTATAATGATCTATGATGTGGTATGGATGTGTGTTTTTTGGAATAATATTAATTGAGTTTCAAAATGAAAGGGTATGAATCATGAAAACTAGTGGTATTTAGAATATGGTTTGATTTTTAAATCATGTTGGATATTTCAATATATTTCATCATGGGGAAATTAAACTTGTGGAAATCCTAGTTGTGATAGTTTTTAGGTAATTGAATTTTAATATTGAATACACTTTCTGGACATGGGGTGAAACTTCTGATAAATTTTTGTTGATAGAAAGGGCACCGGTTAGGCGTTGTAGAGATCAATCAACAGAAGCCACTGAAAATGTGGTTTCACTTGAGCCTCAGGTGAACCAACAGCTTTTATAGACTATATTACAAGATTTTCAAGCATTGGAATGTGGTAAAAAAGTAGATGAATCAAGTAATGCAAGATCACATATTTCAATTTCAAAGGAAAAATCCACCAATGTTTATGGGTGGTATGGAGCCAAAAAGGGCCGAAGCATTGATGAATAGTACGAATACTATATTTGACATCATGGGAACCACCTAAGCGGTTTATGTGATGTTATCCACATATATGTTGGATGATCTTTCCCTCTAGTGGTGAGAGCTGGTGGTCCCTGTTGGGATGGTCCAAAGTATGACATGGGAGACATTTGAGGAATTGTTTAATTAAAAATCCTACCATCATACATTTAGAATTAAGAGTAAAATATATTTATTTTGTTTAAAGAAGGTTAAATGGTAGTGATGGAAAATGCAGATATGTTTATGAACATGGTATGATTTTCACTAAGGTGGTTGGTAGTACATTGTTGAAGGAAAAAAAATTTGATGTTTGGTTGAACCAGGAAATTCATTCCATGATAGCAGTGTTGTGTATAGATGATTACAAATAAATAATGAATAGATAAATTGTGGTAGAGAAGGATCCTTTTGGGGATATAGTGGGAGAATTATATTGGTACCCATTGTTAATAGTGTGAACTCGAATGCTAGGTTCAAGCAGAAGAGAGACACTTATTTACAGGGTGGGTGCATAGTTCATAATCCAATGATAGGATCAACAAATCTTCCTCCAAAAAATCAAAGTATGACATGATGATTTTAGTGTTGTTCTATGAGACAAATCATGTGGGATTTTATGGAACAACCATGAGCATGTCATAATTATAAGTAGATGGGACATCTTTAGCGGTATTGTCGGAATGCATTGATTTCTATGGCCCATGACACACCTCATGGTTCACATGGGTCATATACATTGACCAGGTGGGGGAAGCATCGTTCCCCTAGGTAGTAGAATAATGTTTTTCATTGTGATTTATGGAAAATCATGACTCCTCATCAGTTTAATGAAGATGATATCATGGAAAGATAATTGTTTTTTTGGATCTTAGCAGGTTGTGGTGGATGATAAATCAGGACCATCCACGATGTGAGGTATGGTTCTTTTAAATTAAACATTGATGAAATCATTCTTTGATATGGTATCTTGACATTCTTTTATTTCTTCTCACATCATTGATTTGTTGTGTTTACATGTGTAAATGATGACATTTATTTTAACACTATAAACACTTCTGGGTTAAAAAGTGTGTCAAGAAATCCTCTATAGAACGTGTTCCTTAGTTGTGGACAACATTGAATTGATGTGGGATTTATTAGTGCTTAGGGTGGATGCTAATGATATAATCCTATGAATGGATTGGTTGGTAAAGTTTAATTACCATGTAGATATCTATTAGAAAAAACTTAGATTTACGATATAATATGAGGTTGGAAATATCTCTATAGGGGTATAATAGAATGGTGGTTGCAAACGATTTAATGGCACTAGTTGTTGGACTGAACTCACATTAGTTATAGGCTTTTTTATTGGTATTGCTGGGAGGTGTGGAGAAGAGTGTTCTTCTATCAGTTTTGGATCATTTTATTGTTTTATTTCCTAATGAATTCATATGGTTTCCACCCATGATATAATTGTATTTTATGATTAATTTCATTCTAGGGACTAGTCCTATCTCACATCCTTCTAACCGAATATAACTAGATGAATTGAGAGAATTAAAGGTGTAGTAGGAAGAGTTATATAATAAAGGGTTCATATAGACTAGCAAATCTCTGGGTCAACACCATTTATTAATTAAAAATGCAGATTGACCCTTGAAGATATGTGTTGATTATCATATACATAATCAAGATACAATAAAGAACTGATACTCCCTTCCACACATTGATGATTTGTTTGACTAGTTGAGGGGAGATAAGTGGATCTCCAAGAATGACTTGAGGATAGGGTATAACCAATTATGGGTGAGGAAGGAGGATATTCAATGTACAACATTCAAAAGTAGATATAGAAATTATGAGTATGTGGTTATGCAGTTCGGTCGAAAAAATTCATGATCAATGTTTATGGAGTTGATGAATCATAAATTTAAGTGATATCAAGATTATTGTGTGATGGTATTTGTGGATGATATACTCGAATATTCAAGGAAATGGGTAGAGCATGTGCAACACTTGGTAATATTATTGGGGATCTTGAGGGACAATCAGCTGTATGAGAAATTCTCAAAGTGTGACTTTTGGATATAAGAAGTTCATTTACAAGGCCATTTAATTTCTGAGGAAAGGTCATCCTATTGATCTAGATAAGACAGAGGTTGTTTTCTCATGGAAATCTTCATATAACATTTCTAGATACAGTGTTTCTGTGGTATAGTTGGGTATTATAGATGTTTTTTTTCATTTCTCATAATTGGCTTCAACGATGATAGATTTTACAATGATGAATATCCCATTTCAATGGGATGATATTTTTTCTAAATGATGTGAAGAGTTAAAGGGTCACCTTACATCATCACCAATAATGGTTTTTCTAGAACGAGGGAAATGGTGCATGTTGTATTCTGACATATCGGGATTAGGGTTGGGGTGTGTTCTCATTTAGGGGGATCATGTGTTTCAATATGGATCAAGGTAGTTGAGGGTTCCTGAAAATAACTACACAATAAATTATTCGGAGATGGAAGTAGTAGTTAATGCTTTTATGATGTCGCGTCATAATCTCATTTGTGAGAAATTCATAGTGTCTAGAGATCATAAAAGCATAATGCATATCTTCTCACAACGGGATTTTATATTGAAGAAAAGGAGTTGGATAGAATATATATAGATGTTATTTTACATAATATACACATTGTGTAAGGGAAATTCAGTGGTGAATGCATTAAGTAGGAAATCATATGCTCATGTGGTGAAACATGCATCAGATCAGTGGCAGTTGAAGTCGGCCATAGCTAACATATAGATGGAATATGATGAAAAAGGTGGAAGAGTGGTCTTCTTTTTAGTTTATGTGGTTCCTGACCTAGAATTTTTGGTTTTAGAGGCATAGGCACTATATTTCTATTGTATGGCAATGAGGTCGAAAATCAATCATGGGTAGACCATTAAGAACTAGGAACTGAATCAGAATTCAGTTTTTGGTTTTCGTAATTTAATGGTGGTACCAAAGGATTGTAAGGAGAAACATCCCATGGATTATCATCATCCTAGTTGGGATTTCCATCATGGAAATCATAAAATGCACAAGACCCTGAACGTGTAGTTTTGGTGGGTTGGTATGGAAATGGATGAGTCTAGATTTCACTCAAGATGCTTGACATGTCAGCAAATCAAGAAAGAGCATCAGCGACTATTATGCATTTTGTAGTCATTATCTATCCTTGTGTAAAAATGGGAGTAGATAGAAATGGATTTGGGATAGGTCTTCCCTAAACAGTCAATAAACACAATTTCACATGGGTGATTGTGGATCATCTCACTAAGTGGGACCATTTCATTGTAAATCATGAATCTCATACGGTGGAGGATCAATCAAAAATCTATATCCAAGAGGTTCTCAAGAGGAATGGCCTTCCAATTTCAATTTTATTGGATAGTGATCTGGTATTCACATCTCATTTCTAGAAATAATTGCACCAAGACCTTATGATATAGTTGACGATGATTAGGACGTATCATCCTCAGACTGATGGACAATATGAGAGGAAGATACAATCCTTATAGGATATGTTAAGGGATTGTGTGATGTATTTCCCAAGGTCATGGGAGGATCACGTACCATTATTGGAGTTATCCTATAATAAGAGTTATCATGATTTGATATATATGGCTTCATTTGAGGAATTATATGGGAATCTGTTTCATTCTCCACTAGGATGAGTGGAAACATGTGAGACATTGATGATCGGACCGAGCCATGTCCAAGAGACTAAGGGAAATATAATGTTTATTAGGAAGAGAGTGGAGAAAACTCAAATTATTCCAATATTATATCAGGAACATCATCGACGACCATTGTCAAATGAGGTGGGTGATTATGTGTTTTTGAAAATCTCTCTTATACGGGGACATCATCAGTTTGGGATACACCATAAGTTATATCCACGGTATATTGGTAGTTTGGAGATACATGAGTGGATTGGATAGGTGGCATATCATTTGTATTTTCCACCACCATTTAGTACGGTACACATTGGGTTTCATCTGTAGTAGTTGAGAAAGTATCATACAGATCATGAACATGTGATTTGTTAGGTTCTTGTTATGCTAGAAACAGATTCTTCCTTAGTGTGTGTTCAATTATATATTATGGATAGGCAAGGAAATTTTTTTCATGGTAAAACCATCAGTTTATTTCTTGTTTTGTGGTATCATTTTTAAATTCAATAGGAGACTTGGGAATGAGAGAAAGAGATGGTCGAGAAATGGCCTGTGCTCTTTCGGAAAAGTGATGGTTCAATACTTTCTAAGGACGGAAAGTCCAATGGTGGGGAGAATGTAGAACCCACAGTTCAAGTTATGTAGCATTTTTTATTCCTTGTTATGTTCTAAAAGTTCTTTCAATGAATTGGGAAGATGTCTATTCTGTTTCAAATGGTTTTGAATAAGTATTGAGGCTTTTCTAAGGGAGCACGGTTTGAGCACAGTTAGGGGAAACCATGCAGGTTATCCAAGAAATCATCCAGGGGGAGACAATGGGCTTCTCATGTCTTACACATGGTTTGTGAAATCTTTCTAGCCAATTCTGCAGACCATTTCTCTTGAGGTAGTGGCATTCACAGGGTTAGTGAATGGTTTTCCAATCCGTACGGGAAAACCATGAGGCCACATAAATGTGGAGTTTTTAAATATAGGCTCCCTCAGTGTTGCCTCATTTCATTCCAAACATCCTCCCACACAAGCCTCACATGGGATTTTGGATTCTCAACAGTTGAAGGTGATCTCCCACATATTTGGGAAAACATTAATGGGGTTTCATGGAGTATTAAAGGCAATTCTTCTCAAGTAAGTCCCATCTTTTTGTTCTTTGTGGTTTCCTCTAGATCTACATCTCCCTATCTCTTGTTTTTCTAGATATATACCCATTGTGTGTATATCTAGGGTTGTGTTTGTCATGGGTGTTTATTTTCTGTATAGTGGATGATAGGGAATGATATATTGAGCTGTGTTTGTGGTGCATTTCGCGGATTGGGGTGCAATTTCTTGTGGGACTAATTCATCAGAAACCTAAAGGTAAGTGGCTTTTCTCTTAACTCCATTTGGTTAGAACAAGTGGATTTCGTACAATTAATTTCTTTCTTGAAATTAATGGTTATATGAATATATTAATTTTGTTGGAACCCTTTTGGTGGTGATATGGGGATTTTAGAAAAAATGGGGTTTTATTGAAAGAAGGGGCTTCATTGTGTTATTTTAAAATGATGATTTTAAAATAATTAGTGATTTATTATGAAAAATGATATCAAAATGTTGTCTTTTAATAAATATTTTGTTTATTTAAATGTTGTTGGGCATGGAAAAATGGTAAAATGGTGTTTTCAATAATTGGGTAATTTATTGATGTGTAATTGGTTTTATTGGTAATGATAGGGTGGTTTTGTGTGACTGTGGTCCATATTTCTTGTTGGGTGATTAAGGGCTATGGATTGTGTGGATTGTGTGGAAGTGAGTGAGACGTACGACTATAAATAGTGGATCGATAGTAGACCGAAGGACCATCATCAAATGATATGTGGGCTGGAAGCACCAATAGTTTGAAATGTAGAGAACAAGTTGGATATAAGCAACACTGTTTTGGTTTCCTTGTTATGTGTTGCTTTTCAAGATGGGATTTGTCGTGATATTGTTAAAAGGTGAAATATATTATGGCATTATTTTTTGTATATATTTTTTATTTTTAGAATTTGGGTGGAAAAGGCTTAGTAAAAGAGTTTCTGGATTATTGTAAGTTATTGCACTATTTAATGTTTTATATAAACTGTTTTTTTAATGAGCTAAAGGTTTCATTTTAGTGGTTTATGTAGGGAAGACATTTGTGGAAATCTTACTGATTATTGGTACACACCCCCTACTTTAACACTTGGGTGCTTTTGCAGATGCTATATTCCAAGACATAAGTAAGATTAAAGCATCATATATGATATCGGTTCAGTGGGATGCTTATGTGATGTTGCGGTACATGGAGAATGGATGTTAGTGTGGAGTTATGAATGGTGTCCATGTTTTTTGGGGTTTTTTTGTAGTCTTCTGCTTGGTACTCTATTTTTTGGCTTGGTTGTATAATTCATTGGGGATTGTTATGGATATGTTGGTTGTCTTATTGTAATTCATGGGTTTGATTTTTTTGTTACATGAATCATGTAGTTCATAGATACTAGATTGTTTTGTTGGTGGTTTTTTTCTCTTAATGTAAAATCATTCCCCAAATTATTCTTGAAGCCCTCGACATTTATGTCCAGACTTTAGTGCCTTGGGAACGTCCCTTAAGGCCATGTAGAATTATCTTGCCCTCTCAAGACAATGTTAGGGGGATGTATGTTACACAAGTATTCAATTATTTAAAATTAAAAATAAATTAACATGAGAAAAATAAATAAATTCATATTTAAAATAAAATTCTAGAACAATAATTATCCAATTTTTATCCGTATTTTAAAAATTTGGAGAAATTAAAGTCAAGAGAGTGAAATTTTGTATTTATTATTTCAATAAAATAGTATAAAGGTCTCAATCCAATAAATTGGAAAAATGTAGAAATATGTTTCATAATATGATAGAAATGGATGAAATCCACTAATGAAATAGGATAATAGAAATTTTAACTGAGATTTTAAAGCCTTATCCCAAATTTTTAAACATATTTTACCTATTTTACCCTTATTGAGCTTACTAATATTTAACATGGTTACAATTACTGAAGACCAAAACTGAAAGGAAAATATTTATCAAATTTGAATGTCATGATTCAAAATTTGGAATCCATTTTTAAATAATAATTTTATATAAATAGGCGAAATTAATTTTAATATATGTTCATAAAATGCAAAGTAATCCATTTTTAAGAAAAAATAAATTTTAATCATAATGATGGACTTGTTCACATATAATGCCCGAAAGCACATAAAATAATTTTTTAAAAAAATATTTTCCTAAATAATATATATATTTCATTAAAATAATTCACTAAAGTGATTATTTTAATTTATAATAATTTATTTCTATAGAACATATTGTGCACATAAAAATAGTTTTTCTAAAAAGAATCTCTTTTATTTTAAAATAATCATTATTATCATTTGTAATTAATTGAAATCCAATGAATTTCCATTATAAATGTGTAAAACATAAATGTTTAATTATTTTTTTTGTTATATTCATAAACTTCAGTCAAATTTCTAGGTTATAACTATCACATTAAATTATAATATTTTAACTGTATAACACAGTTCATTTAAACATAGTGTTGCATGTAAATAAAGAAATCAATGAATTAAAATTTATTAATAGATAAATATAGAAACAATTGAGAAATGGTATTGTATACCCCACTAAAATTAAATTTATTCCCTAAAATTACATTACATTGATTAAAAACATGGAATCTATGTTTTACAGCATCCTTGGGTTCCTAATTAGCTTCAACGAATTTTTGATTCCCCTAGTTAAAATTAACATGGTGAGTATTTTTGTTCTGCAACACATTATATCTATGTTTCTTGTTTTCTATATATTTTTCTTCAATGGGCATATCATTATAAATTGGTACAACCTCTGAGATCAGTATGACTGATGGATAACATATGTACTTCCTTAGTAGATAAGTATAGAAGATATCACAAACTTTTGAGAGGTTTTGTGGAAGAACAAAACAATAAGCCATCATCACTAGTCAATAATGATTCTAAAAAGTGATAATATACCTGGGGCATAACTTTCATTTCATTATAATTCTCAGAACCTTCTCCCATAGTGAAATTCCCAATAAAGACCATATCACCATCATTGAATTCCATTTTTTGACCTGAGGCATTCTAGTATTCTTCCTCAGACCTGGTCATCCGTTCAAGGATGTTGCAAAATTATATGATAGGATAAAATTATTATTTATATTTTAGAGAGTTTGTAAATATGAGACATATGAATGTACCAAATATTGTGATGAAACTCGATCTCATTCCCCACAAAGGCGATTTCAGTGAGAAATCTTGGTTATCTCGAAATCATATTGATATTCTTAGTTTGGGATATTTTGATCTTATTTCTTCACCTCATGTAACAATCTAGGGTTTGAGTTTTTGTTTTAATATGTTTTTTACTCTTCACTATATCAGGATAAGGAATCATAGGCATCATATTTGGAATTTAGGTTTCTCATGACATATATACTTATGGTGTGAGATTGTATTGAAAGTGGATGGAACATATGATTTAGTGTTAAAAACTTCTACTATTGATTTACTTATGAGTTTATAATGTAATTATATTCATACAAACCACTATACATGAGTAATAATGATAGAATGTGATATGAGGCTCTGATGTCATGAACCTGAGTGATGACGTTGATAGTGCTGACGATAGACATAGTTATGATAATGGAGATCCATTCCTTATAATAATTTAACATTTCTTTGAGCTTATTTGGTCAATGCTAGGTTTTTATGGCCTTGGAAAACAAACATTTCAGATTAACCATTATACGAGTATCATTAATTTAGGTTTTAACAATAGCCAATGTAAAGTGCTCCACATATCCCTGTAGAATTATGTTTACCTGATTAAGGATTCATTCGCCTCAACATGTTTGTCCAAGAGAAAATATTTTAGGCCGTTTTATAGGTATGTTCATAGATTATCTTCCAAGGGTTGTGACACTCAGTGAATCCATGTGTAGGTTATGTGTAACACATTGTGACCACATAATCATGGATTTTTTATTAGTGAACTAGTTCTTATACTTCTTGATGGTAACCAATGTTAGGATAATCCTTGGGAATGGATAATAATGTTAATTCCATATTGGTGGTTTTCATTATTGTATATTTTATGTGTGTGAACGTAAAATTTGAAAATTTTAGAGGAAGGTCTTATAAATTTCATTGCCACCTAAGATTATCGAGCAGGTATTGATCTAATAATTATGTTACAAGGTTGGGTTTTTGGTTCTTCGATAATTATGGCATTGAGTGAATGACCAAGGGGTTTCATATCTAGTTAGTATCGAATGAAACTCTCATTTACTAAAGAGTGAAAAATCCGAGTTAGGTGTGCCCTAGAAGGTTAATGCATGGGTGACTACTTAGTGATTTGTATTGAAAATTGTCTGATGTGTGGTATGCAATGAAAGTGACTACCAAAAAGTTTACTACTATAAAACAAAGTGCTATTAGTTATTAGGTTTGGTTGTTCATGCACCTTATTTGATAGATAATTTAAAAAGTGTGTGCGATTGCACTCAAAGTAATAGAATAGTTTTTGTATATTATGATGATAATTTTAAGAGGGATGTCCATAAAAAATGTCATTTATGAAGGGATTCCATCTCTAATTCACCATTGAAAATATATCATCGAAAATATATTTATATGTGATAGACCATCGCCAATAAATTTTAATTTTGATATATTAAAAAATTATCTGAAATGATGGTCATATTTTTTTAAAATGTTCAATGGCGATTGTCTGTCACAATTGATATTATTTTTTATAGTCTCTATATAAGTCAAAAAATTATATAAAGTTTAACAAATAAAATAAAATCATTTTAAATAAATAAAAATTATTTTTATAATTAATATTATTTTTCAATAATCTAAAAAATAAAAATAAAAATAATTTAAAATAATATTATAAATAAAAATTATTTAAAAAATAAAACATTATGGGAAAATTCCGAGTTTTTTTAAAAAATAGAAAATAATAATGAATATAAAATTATGTCAAAAAAAGAAAAAATTAAATAATTGAAAAAATTATAAATACATTAATAAATAATTATAAATAAATGAAATTTATTTTATGAAGTAAAAATATAGTAAAACTAACATAAATTTAATACAACATTAAAAAAATACGATTTTATCTGAAATTACAAAAAATTCACGAAATATATAAATAAATCAAGTGTTGTTAGGTGAAGGAGGGTCACTCGAAGGATTGATAGGACACTCTACACCAATGCCAAGTGCAATCTGTCACATATATTCCAACATTTTCTCGTCTCTTTGTCACTTATGAATATACTCTTATATCTAATTGTATCTTCTATATCATCTCATCATGAGCTCTCAACCTCCCCTCATATTGTCTAGAAGATAATGTCATCAAGGAAGTCTCTCTCAAGGCTCCCATAAAGCTCACTAATCACATCACATCAGTACCGTAATAATTTATAACTGTAAGTCATGAACTAATATCGATCACCCAACCTTTTTTGACACCATTAAAATTCACATGTATGCATACACCCTTATTAAAACCTAAATCGTAGGTCACCTAATCTTTGATCTATATATGACCCTATCAAGAATGATAAGTCAGAACCGCATAGTTTTCTAGCAAATATAAATAGAAATTAGAATAATAATAAAATTTATATTTCTAATTTTTTTTAAAATATTTTTCTCCAATGTATGGTGATGTCAGTCTCCTATATGTCCTCGTATATATCAGTATACATCTTATTATAAATATCAGACCCCATTTTAGATGGTTCAACAGATGTCTACATAATATAACAAAAATGTTTCCACTAAATTATATATATTTTAATAAAGAATATAACTTACCATATGTCATCATTGTATACAAAACATATGAAATTTGAACATATATGTGACCTCATGCCTCCATTGTAACTGACATATAGATTATTTTCTCCTCTTAAAAGTCTCCCTGAGCAAGTAGGTGCACAATCAATATCATATTTGAGTTGAGATATATTTGGATCAATGCCAAATGCATGAATTGTCAAATATTACTTGAGAATCATAATACATATATCACTTTTTAAGGTGGTGTTAAAACTATAAATATTACTAATGTATACAAATATCCATTACCTCCTAAATAGGATATCTCACGATATCAACCATCATATAAAATATATCATACAATACAATTAAAAACAATATCTTAGTAGTTTAATAAAATTTTTAATGTATATTTTATTTAATAACATACAATCCAGTGGTCGAAAAACTACTAATGCATAAGGATGGGAACCAAGTATCATGACACCCAAGGCAATGGAAAACTATTTCCTATAATCAGACCCTCCTTCGGAACTGTAAAATGAAAAAATTTGTAAAAATAAATTCAAATAATCAGAATACTATTTAAAAAATTAGTACCAAAATTTAATAAAACAATATCATAAAAAATTTATCCTTTGTCCACATTCAAGGATAAATATCAACAGATGAGTTTCTCTATAGAAAAAGATCCACAATAATCAATCGAGAAATACCACACCCCCTTTTAATATGTGCAACATCCTACAGAATAGATGAGTTGAACTCATTAAAAGAACATATGCCTCCATTTAGTGAATAAAATAAATCATATGGAGAATCTCCAACAATCAAAAAAAAAATCCTCCATGTAATAAATTTTTAATTAAAAATATCAAAAATATAAAACTACTAAATACAAATATATATAAATATTACATGTTAAATTTTTTTGGTATGTATATCATATATAATAATATAATTTATACAGAAATATAATAATTTCCCATAAATAATTACAAAATAAATTAATTTAACCACTAAATATTTGTTATTAAAATTATCATATATAAAAAACAAAAAAATATCATGTAAAATATAATATTCTTACCTATCAATAAATGTTGATACAAATGTCAAATATTAAAAATTAATAATTACCAGAATCAGTGAAGTAAGAGAATAGATCTTCCGGTTGAGCCATTTAAATATAACATAATTATATTTAAATAATTTCTAATACATATAGAAAATATATAACAGTAATAAATACCATTATATAATCCAACATTCGTCATCTTCTTCATCATTTTCATCGATTAAAATTTCTTCATCCTCATCTTCAATATCAGTATCTTCCAGAAAACATTCATTTTCATCATCAATTATTACCACATCAAAATTAACCATATCATTAGACCATAAAAGGGGGGGGTTTCATTATAAATATTTATATATCTTCTGGTAAGATATATTGTTTGGAAGGTTTCATAAAAAATTTCAAAATGTTATACTTCCAAAAGACCATTATCATTTTATATTAATTGTTTGTCACATGATATCATTTTTATTACACAACATCAGTCATTTAAATCTCTCAAAACATCATTGTAATTTTCATAATAAACATAATGTTCTTGATTTTACTGTATAAATTATTTATTTTCTTAAATAATAATATTATATATATTGTCAATAGCTCCATGTTGTGGATTAAATCATATCCTTCTACCAGTATCAAACCAATTACATTTAAATATTATTACATAATTTGGTCCAAGATAACATTAATCAATTATTTCAACTAGCATACCGTTAAATTTAATATTACTTTATTTATAATGAAATTATTTTAAACAAAAACTATTACTTGTTCATGTATTTTGAGAAACAATATATACCTATATATAATTGAAATCCATTAACCAGCCACCCATTATAAGATTTTACCCATTTCGATGGAGGGTTTTTGAAAAAACATAATCGAATATAAATATTATTTTTATTTTCTCCTTTATAAAGAAAATAACAATTAGATAAAAAAGATATCATCAAAAAATTTATTTATTGATACTTCAAAAGATACATAACTCACCATTCAATAAATCTAATATGTATTGTTTTATTGATGATGTTCTTCAAGTGAAATAAATGAAATTTTATAAATTGTATCATTACATTTTCATCATATCAGATATATAAAATTAATGTAAATGATGTTATATTTTATAAATATTTTAAAAAATAATAATAAGTTGTAATTACGTCACAAATCATATCATTTCTTCAATATTTATTACAACGTTTGTATGAGATCAATGGATTTAATTATCTGAAATCCATCATTCATGATTACCATAAAAATAATGATCTGGATGATTAAAAAATAAAATTTAATAGTCTGTGAAATCATCATCATTTATCACGTTTCGACCCACTGTGTTATATATTGATGGATATTTCAATTTCATTTAATAAGAGCATAAATTTGAAACGTCTACATTTATGTACGCATCTGAAATTATTTATTAAATTGATGTTATATTATATACTCTCTACAATAACATTTTAATAAAAATTTAAAATGGTTACATCCATAATAATTTTATTGGTTCCACATTTTTCTTCATATATAAAATGAATTAATAAATTTTCTATTGACTAAAAGAATAATATTGGTATTACTTTTTCTAATTTATATACAATTAAAACATTATATTTTTTCGTATAATCAATGCGTCATTATATGATTTTGTAACACAAATATCTCAGAAGAAATATGATATTTTAGTGAACATATTCTAGAATAAATAATTGAATAGATCTCTAAGACCAAAAAGAAGCAATCATTCCATTATTACATGGAACTCATTTATTTTTAAACTAGAAATATGCCAATTTCTGAAGACGTGTGTAAAATTATATTCATAACCCTATATTAAAATAAAATCACAAATACATTTAAAAATAATATCATTCCACTTTATATATAAAGATTGTAATCTACATTCATCTTCACAAAATTTTGTGATATTTTATCATCAAATTATTAATGTTTAGGATGTATTATATTATAGGTAATATCTATCCATGACCTTACAATATAATTGGTCTTACCTAGTGTTTCCAACAATTTATAAATTATATTATCAAAAATATTCTTCTCCATATGCATTACAGCTAAATCTTCATGAACCAAAAAACGCGACAAATATGAAAGGTAAAAAAATTATTTAAGTTTATCTAATTATGGACTCTCCCAAACACAATTATTATTTGTTCAATTATGGTTTTTTCAAAATTAACATGAGATAATATAGAGAAGATATATTTTTCATGAATACCTGAGACCAATACATTAGGTTCATCTTATTCAATTCCACCTTTTGTAAAATTATTTTTGTTTCTTCGAAAATTGATATCCAATGGAATAAATCATCATTGAAAGTAAAAATAACTAGTAACTTTACAACTTCAATGTATAAATTCTTTGGTCACAACCATGAAGTAGAGACATCATTTTAGACCATGTGTACTTCATCTGGATAACATACAATAATCCAAAAAGTCACTAATCATCTATATTAATGCAACCTCCAGGGTAAAATTCTAATCATCAACTACATAAAATGTAGTCACACTATTGTTCCATAATGAAATTAACTAATCAATTAGTCGATTAAAAAAGAAATAAATATTATTCTAGGGATTTAATAGAATTATCAAAACAAAATATATATATTTCCTTTATCAACATCCAAGGAGAGATGGATTACATAGTAATGAAAATAGGACAATATGAATATTGATTAAATGTAGTCCCAAATGGAAAAAACCATTTGTAGAAAGACCTAGTCATACGATACGAGGATCTGATGAAAATTATGGTTTCATATTATTAAAGTTTTTCAATGAATCACTATCACATCGATGATATGTTATTTTATTTATGGAAATATTTGATTTATGTCATTTCATCAATATTGATATGTTACGATATATAACTAAACATCATAAATGATGTTTCTTTAGAAAATTACTCAACTATTTCATAAAAAATATTTACTTTTATTTATTTTGAAATTTTATAAACCATTTCTCAATATGGTTTAAAAATTACTAAGAATTGATAATAACCAAAATATAACATATATATCCATTTGAAAACACCTTAACCTTCCCAGAACTATGATGCAAATTAATGACTAACCTCTTACTTTTAGAGAAACATCTAGTTAATGTATTTCCATCAAGAAACAATGATATAAAAAATAATAATACCTGATTGAAACAAGTATTTTACATTAAAAAAAGTAATTGAATTACCGGATATTTTATAACATATTAATGCTTTCTCATATTGAATCTCACATATAATTCCTTCTTTACAGATTTCAACAAATTGTAAAACCGATAAGGTTTTGATTTAGGATTTCAGAAATCATTCATAATTGTTATTTCATGAATATATGGACCAAAAACCACATGTAACAAATTTTTAATGATGGATCTAGAACCAAAACCATTGTATTTTCTATTAAATAATTTTCACCAAGAGTATTAAAAAAATATCATTCCAAATAACCAAAATGTAATTGATGAAGTAGAATATAGGAAAACATTCTGAATCTCCTAAGATAACATGTCTAACATGGAAATTTAATTTTTACATTTTGAAATAAATTCTATTTTTTCTGATGAAAATGATATATATGTTCGAACACAATCTTTGAATAAAGGATTTATACCGGATCTGTTGGTATTTTTGTGATGATTTATCCAATTATTATGGCGCTATATAAAATTGAGTGTACTTACAATGTAAATATTTTTCTAAAAAATAATAATTATTACTAATAATTATGACTAATTATAAATTATTATTATATTGTAACTCTTTAAAATATTCTATGGAATATGATCAGAGTGACGCACTGGGTTTTCAATAGATTCTGGGGCCTGTATGGTCTCTATAGAGATAGAATAAAAATAATAAGTATATTAAATCAGACAAATTATATTTTCCAAAAAAATAGAATATATCAATAATAGTGTATAATATCGGAAATCTAAGATCATTGTTATATATGGGGTACAAGGGTTACCCTATAGGTAATATGACATTTGTGTGTTTTAGGTGTTTGGATGGATTTTACAAGTGGATAAATAATTTAATATTTTATTATAATTATTTATAATAAAATTATCTATATGACAAACTATATGCCATATTATAAATTTGAAAGCAATGTTAGGTCAAGAATGTGGGGTTTACCATATACATGACAAAAAATTTGTGTGCTTCTAGATTTTTGTAACATCATGCATGATGGTAATTTATTTAATTATTATTATATATTACGAAAAAAATTAATTTACCTCTATAACTCTAAATTGTAATATAAATTTTAGATCATTGATAGATCAGGGAATATTAATTTCCATAGGCGTGGCATAAAATCTATGTGCACTAGGTGTTTGTGTACTTGACACTAGTGGGTAATCATTTTAATATTTTATTTATAATTTTTTATAATAAAAATATTTTGTCCCAAATGTGTGTAATGTGATAATATGAAGACCACCCTTAGGTATGAGATGTGGGGTTTACCATAGAATCTAAGTAATAGTTATGAGCGTTGATATTTTTGTGACATCATGCATGATGGTAATTAATTTATTTTTTATTATAAATCTTTACAATCAAAATTGACGTATCTCTGGCATAGTGTATTTCATGGTAAATATGATAACACCATTATGTGTGAGATGTGGGGGAAACCCTATTCGTGAACAAACATTTTTCTATATTGACATTTTCGTAATATATCACGTGGTGGTAAATCACTTAATTATTATATTATATTTTTTTAAAAAAATTATTGTATATCTCAAACTATGTATCGTATGAAAAATTAAAGAAAACAGTTACATATGTGATTTGGTGTTTACCCTTTATGTGAGATCACAGCTATTTGGAGAATCTGATAACATAACACAAGATGGTAATTCATTTAACAATTTACTTAACAAAATTTAAAAAATTGACGTATCTCGGTAACTATGTATCATATCTGAAATCTATGACCACTGATACAATGTGGATGTTATATTTACCCTTAGTGTGACATGACATTTATGTGCACCAGGCATTTTGTAATAATTCTTATTGGGGTATCATTTTAAATCTATTATTAATTATATATATATATTCAACATTTATAGAAATTATTTGTACCAATTATTTTTATTATTAAAAAATTTATAAGATATATTAGGATTTTTTAATAGTTATTATTATTATTTATATCATTATAAGCTGTCAATTTTTTTTATTTAATATTTTATTAAATTTGTACTATCCAAAAAGATAAAATGTTAATTGATTTCAGTTATTTATAATTTATAACATAATTTATAATAAATAGATCAATGTTTTAAAAATTACAAGTATTTCTTATTTATTATTTTCAAAATTATTAAAAAATAGTATAACTTCCTCAAATATTCTAATCAGAAGTAATATTTTTTAATGAATAATAATATTTACATTTATTAATAATATTGACTAATTAATTATTAATTATTATATATTATTTAACAATTATTACTAATAAGTATAATTATTATTACATTTTTACAAATTACTATACATATATCATGATTTCTTAATTAATATAAGAACATCACAATTATTATAACTATTTTTTACGGAAATATAGATATCAAATCTATTTTTCCAATGATCATGTACCCAATGTCACTTTAGAAAAAAATGGACTTCCAAGCCCTGTATATAGGCCACACGGCCTTGGGCCTTCAAGATATGTTCTGGGTCACCCTCTACCCAAACCAAGAGGACTTTAAATCCATAATAAAATAAGGCTTCATCCCCAACCTTTTAAAAATACATTTCAAATCAATATAAACACACACACACATATATAAATATAAAAAACCGTACATGTTTTTAAGCATTTATATACACATATTTAGATTTTAATAAAATTTTATATTTCATAATTACTTAATCAAATATATTTTTACATCTTTTTTGTAAACAGATATACATATTAGATCCATATATATATATATATATATATATATCAAAAACCATATTTTTTTTAAATATTTATATATGAATGTGTGTGTATATATATTTATAATACCTTACACATTTTTAATAACACACATATATATTCACATGTTTATATACATATATATATTATATATATTTAAAACCTCACACATTATATATATATATTTATTTTAAATACCATATAGGTTGTTTCAAAAATATTTATATATGTATAATCAAAAGCTATCATATATATATATATTACCAAATTTCATAACTAATATAAAAACATCAAACATACTATGATAATTATTTTAAATAAATATTGATGTAAAATTTATATATACATAGAAACAAACACATATACTGATATAGATATATATATCAAAATTATTACATATTTAAAAAATTATATATTAATATATTCGTTAGTTAATATATATATATATATATAAACAAACCAACCCACACACACTAACATATATTCAAATTAATCATTGAGAAACACGCCTATAAATCAATTGAAATAACTCGTGCAGACCCGATTGACATGGTAATAGAGAATAATAAATTTGTAGCAATACAAAATTCCAACTAAATAATGAAAATAAGACAAATTTATACAACTAGAGTTTTCCAAAAAGAAATAATATAATATAAAATGAATAAAATGAAAAAATAATGAAAAAGGAGATAATATGAATATGTATCAATGAAATTCAAATGTATATATGTAAAAAAAATATTATAATAGAGTATGTCAAAGGGTTGGATTCCATTCATCCATGTGTTTCGGTCATTTTGGAGAAGGATATGTATAAGATGGTGATAAAGACTGGGGTTTCTTTAATTTTATACATAAGTATTAATTTAAAAACATTATTTTCAATTTAAATTATTTCATCTAATATATTTTTTCCATCAAAATTATTTGAGATGAGAATCTATGCCCATCCCAAATACGTTGTAAAAATTGAATGTTAGAGATAAAATAGTATTCTATCACTATTGATCATATTAATATCTAGTCATTCTAGTAGGTCCGGATTTTGGCCTATATTATTTTCAAAATAAGATTTATTTCTTAATTTTTTTGATTATTTAGAATAAAATAAATCATCTATTTGAAATAAGACCTTTTGGGGAGTATTTGTGTTGGGATTACTACCCCTCGTAATTAACACATCACAAATTACATATTTTCTTGTAGTGGAGGTCCATGAATCAAGTGTAAGTAACTCTATTAGAGTAAAAGTGGTGTTTATATTCATTTTAAAAAATCATTTATGTGTGAGTGATCATGTCTAAAGGCATTAGAAAGGATGGTTAAATCAGTGTAACGACTTGTGAGAGGACCATTGCAATTTTCCATGTTCTTTGATGAACCCATATGAGGTAGTGATGGTAGGTTAGTGATGAATTTAGTTTATGTTCACCCTTGGTGTGTGTAACTAATTCAAATTTCATGAATCTCATAAGGCTATAAATTCTAAAAGATATTTTATTTTGTTTTTTCTATTATTGAAGATCACATCATCAAATGTACTAATGTATTAATGTTAAGGCCGTATGATTTTGGCATCTAATTGAAATGTAATGGGTTAGTATAATAGCATGTGTGAGGAGTTGATATCTGTCTATGTCCAAATTTATAACATATTCCAAGGATACTAGTGGAAATTATTAATTTGGATAACTGATTGCTGAATCCAATTGACTGCATTTGTAGAAATCGGTTTGTGTACAATTGATATAACTTTTTTGATAATCAGGTGTGAATGAATGAAAACTTTTAGTCATTACATTCATTGAAGTACTAATTATAGTTTGAGTAGAGAAATTTATGTGCTATGGGGAGAAAATAAAGACACTCTTACTCTGGGGACCATCAACTAGGTCATGTGTAGGGTGACCTCTATTGTGGGAAGGGTCATGGACTTGCAAAAAACTGACCATTGAATGATCATGGTGACTCGAAGTGAATGATGTTTTCTATACCAAAGAAAACATGCTTCCACATAGAATTTATGATGCTATATTTAGATATAGATTTCAATTAATAATGGATTTGATCTTTTGATATAGGGAAGAGTATATGAAAATTGGGAGGTAGTTAAGTAATTGGTGGTTTGACACATGGTTGAGAGCCTCATGACTGGATAAGGCGGTTTTTGAACCAACCTGTGAAATTATTCCACGGTTAGTTTAGACTTTAGTAAGGTTGGTGGATTTATTTAATGTTGTGACAAAGGCTTAAGGAATTATTATCAATTTATTTTTTTGTGTTTTTTGTTTAGGCCTTGTAGTTTTGTTTCTAGTCACCCAAACATGCACTAACTAGTGTTTTCATGTTAAACTAGATGTGGTGTTGTGGAACCATTTTGAGAACATAATTTAGGGGAAAACTATGATATTGATGACCAAAAATATACTTTCATGAGTGGTAATTTTGATCAATTTGTGTTTGTCAATATAGATTCAATGGTTCATCTCAGAACTATAGTAAGGTTTGGTATTGAATTATAACATATGTTATGTGTTATATATATGATGATGGAACTAAACCACACTCAGTGTGTCATTAGGATTTCAGAATCTTTTTCAACATGGATATTTCAATGTTGATGAGCATCTTGACTCTTTGAGTTATATAGAATACACCAAATAGAAATTACAATACCATTGTGGATGTGTCTTACTCTAATTATGTCATATGGGGGGTCGGGGTGATTCAGGATCCCCTAGAATCAAACCTTATAGAATTTAAAAATGGATTCAAAATGGGTGATTCCCTTGTGATGGAGGAAATGTAATTGTTCAAGGGTATTGTTCTATGAAATTTTGACAAATTTAAGATTCAATCAATTGAAACAATATCTATTATAATCTTAGGGTCACTATTTAGTACCCTCCACAATATATGGTCCATTAACTATATCATCCACAAATGGAAAATGATCCATGAATCATGGGTGGCCTACTATCAAACATGGGGGATGTGGCATAATGTATCTGAATTCATTGCTTCTATGGTGGTTAATAATAATAATTTTAATTTATTATATATATAAAAGTCACTTACTCCTGACTACGATACCTTCTATTTAAGCTGATTTCCTCAGTTTACACTATATCAGAACACATTGACTTTGTTTAGATTTGTCTCATATTTTCTTATCTGAGATTGTGGCAATTTTCAATAAATATTATCATTTTATGGATGGGGTGAGTTTTTCCTTATATTCTATTGTTGTTCTCATTGCCTTGTAATGTGTAACACCCGATACTTTTATGATATATAAATCATAAAGGGAATCTTCTTCTACAAACAACAGTTTCTTGGATTTCATTACACGAAATCGCAACCTTCCTCGATAGCTTGTGTCGTACCCAATACCGAGTTTCACTAAATAATGATATTCTAATAAAATATTATTAAAACTAGCTGTTGTGAATAGTAATAACCACTTTTTGAAATTTTATAAATTTTATTTTTCAAAATGGAATTCATTTTTGGATTTAGACTATCGAAATTATCCTATGGTGAAATTTTGGTATTTTTCTAAAAAATTTCAATTTTTGATGAATAGTGAAACCACCAAGTGGTAGTTAAAAAAACTAAAATTTTCATAGAACATAATTTTACCGATTCTGTGAGTGAAATTTCGAAAATCCGAGAGACACGGTTGATGTCAGTAAATAAAAATCTGGTTTAATGAGATGAAAATAATTTTTTGGTGAATAGTAACTTTTTACTTTTTTTACCACGGTTAAAAGTAAATAGGGTAATTAAGGGTAAAAATGATATTATTATAACCCTAACACATGTCCTAATTCTATTGGACAAGTTTAATTCGACCAAAAAAACCTTAGGAATAAAATATTACCATTTAGGCCCACTTGGATTAGATTAGGATATTTATTATTAATTTATTTAAAGAAGGGTTAAATAGTTAAAATCAGATTTTAATAAGTAAATCATTTTTAATATGGGGTTATACATAAGATAAATTCGACTATAAATATTCATTAGAAAGATAAAAATATTTCCTACATAATGGTATTTTATTTGTAATTTTTAGACATTAAATAATTTAATTTATTTTTGACACAACGATGATGAAATAATTATCTTATTAATGAAATATTGACATAATTGATGTTATAAATACCCAAATAAATGTAATTAGATACTTTTTATGAATTAAACTAATTTCCTAGGGTAATATGACATGTTAGTACTGATTTATGTAACTTTTTTCGCACTAATCAATCTGTTGTGATTTTCACAAAAATCAATTACTAAATAGTGTCAAAATTGACATAAAATAGTTTTAAAAAAATATTATATTAATAATTGTTATTGTATTCCTAAAAATCTAAGGTTCGGCCAAATGACTTAGATAAGGTTATATATATTAATAATAAACAACTTGGGGTTCGTTTGTCTTTATATGGTAAGTTTATTAACCTTATAGTGTAAGAAAACAAGAAGACACAGTAAAAGTTAAATTATATAACTTAAAGTTAAATATAAATGATAAGGTTAAAATTGATACCTAAACTTGTCTAAATTCTATTGGATGAGAGGATTTAGACCCCTACCCACCTTATCTTATAAATATATCAATTTGGAGCTATTACATACCGAATTTGATTTTATAATAAATTAATAGTTTTATTTATTCCAAAGGCACCCCTCTCCTCCCTTATAAAAGGGCACCTCCTCCCTCTCTTCCTCAAACCACTTTGAGCCTTCAAGCTCGTCCAAAACAAGACACTTTATCCCCTACACTTCCCTAGAGACATCTTAGAGGTCCTGGTATTCTTGAAAGACCAATTTTAGTGCCCTAAAAGAAGGTCTCAAAGAAGCACTACAAAGAAGAGGTAATGTCCGTTACCGATTATTTCATCTTTATTTCTTCTTCCACTTCTTATTCTTTAGTTGTTTCATTATGAAGTAATAAAATCAGTATCACTCATATACTGATATGTTATTATAAGTATAAAACAACCCAATTTAACCATCTATCCATCCTACGTAAAAATAAATCACCGCACGTGCGTACGTACGGAATACCGTCTCCACGCCATGGTGTAATCTATTTTCCACCACCACCTTACATGGATGGGTATAATGGTGTAAATAATGACTATATATGACTATAATAAAGTGATACTAATTCTGAATTAGTATACATACACTTCAATACAATTCCACGATCATAGGAACGATATCATCACTCGTGCGTACGTACGGAATACCGTCTCCACGATGTGATGTTACTTGTTCTACATGATCTTCATTTCATAATGATTATATAAATTAATTGAATGAATGAATATGATATATATTACACTAATATCATTCTGGAAATGAGGTATCTATAACCTAAGGAGAATAATAAGAATTTATTTGAAAAAACACGCATACGAACAAAAAGTTATAAACACCCGAATAACAAGTAGCAATGAAATATTACTACTAAGAAGCTAAGAATATGAACATATATGATATCATAAAAATATGTATGATTCTGTAATAAGTCAATAACATTATTTAAATCATTATACAGGAGGTTCGGACACGTACAAAGCATATCGGACCTAAGGTAAGGGAAATTTCACAATCTCATTTTTATCTGAGATTGTTTATACTTTGGTATTTACTGGGGTGTATTTTATCATCCACCTCCATGTTTCCACAATATGTAATATTATTTCCATCCACCTAAAATTTTTTAAATCCAATTTTACCCTTCGGGGAGATTTTTAGTAAAAGATATGAAAGGAATCGTTTGTCATTTTTCATACGAGGTACTTTTTGACTTTTCCAACAAAAGTACGAGAAGAATGTTTTTTTAACTTATACGACATTAATGGACATTTAAAACAAAATTTCCAAGAATCTTCCATTACAAGTTTTCAAGTTTATTTTTAATCAACTTCTTTTAGTTTAAAATTTTATGACATGTTAAGAAAGGAAAATGTTTTTGAAGTAGAAAGGATATTTTCCTCAAGAATGACGTTCAAGTGTTTTATCAAAATTATTTTCCATATAAGATAATAAAGGGTTCTGTTTCTATCCCTATTATTACATGGATTTGATTATGTTGTGATGGAAATATTTTTATTCTTTTATCTTATATGAATTGTTTTATGATGTCCTGATGTTTAAGATTACCATTTTTATTACATGGGTTATGAAATGATGTATGATTTATGATTTTGTGGCACACATAAGAATGGTATCATTATGAGATGGGTGGGACCTATATATCCCTCCATTGCATTGGGTAAAGATTTTATATCTCATGAGATAGACATGGATGGAATGGTAGTTTATACCGGTTCAGTGAAAAAGGACTGAAACGAAGAGTAAACTCAGATCAGAAATGGACTTTCTCCACTAATATAGTCTTCGCAATCTGTCATGACTAATAAGAAATGATTTTCTATGATTATGTGTGTATTCCACAAAGTTTCATGTTTTATGTTATGATTATTTGGATTACATTTCACTGCTATGATTTATCCAATGTTATGAAATTATGATCTCATGTTATGAAATTATGATCTCTTTTGCAGGACAGGATTTCAAAAAGTTATGTGCTTATGTATATGATATGATTGATATTTCTTTTGTTTACCATTACTGATCATTTGAGCTCACCCTTTTGTATGTTATGTTTCCTTAGGTCAGGAAGAAGGTTATCAAGTAGAATATGCCAAAAAGG
This sequence comes from Viscum album, assembly GCA_963277665.1. Classification (NCBI taxonomy): domain Eukaryota; kingdom Viridiplantae; phylum Streptophyta; class Magnoliopsida; order Santalales; family Viscaceae; genus Viscum; species Viscum album. Next base: position 5,861,618 of record OY728136.1, read on the forward strand.
GACTCTAGATATAATAAAATAAATGGGAGGTAAAGTAGATGCTTTATGAACCGGTTGTTTATGTTTCCCAGTTTCTAAAGACACTATACCTATACAGTCCTTTAATGGTTTTGTTATATATTGTAATAAGTGTGCTTCAATTCTGAAGTAATAATAATGTATGTAAAGTATGGGTCGTTATAGTTGGTATCAGAGGAAAGGTATAGTCAACCTTTGGAATGTAGGATGTTAAATCCTTAGTAAGAACCCTAAGGATAATTCTATGTATATAACACAATCTCAGTGTTTTAGAAATGGCCATGAATAACCTAGGATAAGACCTTAATTGTAAAATTTTATTCTTGCTTATGTGGTTTTCCTATTATAATTAGTGTTGCTCACACTATTCTTCTTGGTTTTAGTCAATGGCTAGGACCCGAAGGAACCGTGTTAATGCGGAATGCGACGGGAAATGAAATGATTTTCCCCCTGAGCAACCAAACGTTATGTGAACTGGAATGAAAAATCCTGTAGCCATGCTCACACAACTTTCTCAAGCTATGAATCATGTGGGACTTCCAAATGAGCAAAGGAAGGAGCAGAATTCTGTTGAATCCTCATGAGACAGTGTCCACCTTCATTCAGCGGGTCTACTGATCCATTAGTTGCTGAACAATGGATTAGTAGTACTGAAAAGATATTTTCAGTTCTTCAATTTTCTGAGCATGATAAAGTCATCTTAGCAGTGTATCGTTTGGAAGGTGATGTTGATCAATGGTTGAATATTATTAATAATACGAGGAAAAGGGATGAAATTGAGTCCATGGAATGGGATGAGTTCAAGAACTTATTTTTCAATAAGTACTCATATTCTCCTAACAAAGATGGAGAAAGAGTTTCTTGAACTAAAGCAAAAGGATGATGAATATATTAGTACCTATGAAGAAAATTTTACAAGACTTCCAAGGTACAATTTTGGTATTATTATCCAACCTGAGAGTAGGATCGATCGATTCTTTAGTGGCTTAAAACCAAGTCTTCGAAGGGCGTTATCCATAAGGGACTTCAATAGCTACGAGGAAATCGTTCGATGTGCTCTCAAAGTCAAGATGGAGATTGGAGTAACCCATCATTCATATGGGTTTGATAAGAAGATGAAAATGGAATTCAAAGGAAAATCTAAAGAGCACACTGAAAAGAAGATGAGCTTTCCCTTATTCTCAATGTGTGGAAAGAAACATGGATGGAGTTGTCTTAAAGGGACATGTAAATGATTCAAATATGGAAAGGAAGGTCATCGGGCATTTGAATGCCGCGATGATGGGAAGAAGATGTCTAATGATACAAACAAAGTAAGGGATACATAGAATGAACCTACTACACTTTAATGTTTCAAGTGCAAGGAGATGGGAAATTATGCCAACAAATGCCCTAATCCAAGGGTTGATGATGATGGTCGACGTCAACAAACTCCTAAGGCTAAAGACAAAGGAAAGTCACATGAAATTTATATCAGCGTTCTGTAGTACGATAATGATGTGGTGAAAGGTACACTTACCATCCACTCTAAAGTAGAAAATGTTTTATTTGATTCTGGATCCACCCACTCCTTTATTTCTGAAGAATTTTTTAAGGGTATCACCGTATTACCTCAACAATTAGATGTTGAGTTAGCTGTGACAACACCTAATGGAACAACAGTCGCATCAAATGTTTATAATTCTTCTCCGATTGAAGTTTGTGGGAAATTGCTTCCTGCTGATCTTCTGATCCTTCCTATAGTGTAATTTGATGTGATTCTTGGCATGGATTGGATTTCTCTACATGGAGCTCATATAAATTTCCAAATAAGGGAAGTCACATTTCATATTCCAGATCAATCTATGATCATCTATCGATGCAAGGATGAACATAACATTCCAGTGGAAATTTCTTCCATTTTATGGGTATTGATTCCACTAAATTAAGGTTATTTATCTCAAATGGTTGGTGACAAACTCATGATTAAGAATATTCCCATTGTATGGGAGTTTGATGATGTCTTTCCGGAGGAATTACCGGGTCTTCCACCGAACCGTGAAGTTGAGTTTTCAATAGAACTCGTATCGTGTGCTTTGCCTATTTCAAAGACACCTTATAGAATGGCCCCAATGGAGTTGTAGGAATTGAAGAAGCAACTCCAAGAGAATCTTGATAAGGGGTTCATACGCCCCAGTGCGTCACCTTGGGGAGCACCTATTTTGTTTGTTAAGAAGAAAGATGGATCAATGAGACTCTGCATTGATTATTGAGAACTTAACAAGATCAGTATCAAGAACAAATATCATCTCCCACGCATTGATGACCTATTTGACCAACTACGCAGAGCTAAATACTTTTCCAAGATTTATCTTTGTTCAGGGTATCATTAATTAAGGGTCAAAAGGGAGGATATACCAAAGACAGATTTCCGTACAAGGTATGGACACTATGAATTTGTAGTGATGCCATTTGGTCTTACTAATTCCCCTGCTATCTTTATGGATCTAATGAATAGAGTCTTTAGAGACTATCTTGATCAATTTGTTGTAGTCTTTATAGGCGATATTCTTGTCTATTCAAAGAGCATGGAAGAACATGAAGCTCAGTTGAGAATTATATTGAAGAACCTGAGAAAGGAGAAGCTTTATGCCAAATTTACCAAGTGTGAATTTTGGCTTCAAAAATTTTCATTTTTGGGTCACATAATCTCAAAAGAGGGGATATCTGTGGATCTAGCAAAAACAGAGGTTATCGAAAGATGGTTGAGACCAACAACAGTAACCAAGATCCGAAGTTTTCCTGGTTTGGCTGGATATTATCGACGTTTTGTGAAAGATTTTTCACGATTATCTAATCCACTAATCAAGTTGGCTCGGAAAAGAGTTAAGTTTGTTTAGACGGAGGAATGCGAAGAGAATTTCAATGAGTTGAAAAGAAGGTTATCCACTGCACCTGTGCTCACACTGCCTTGTAGTGGAGAAAGGTTTGTGATCTACAGTGATGCATCCAAGAAGGGATTGGGATGTGTTCTTATGCAGAATGATATGGTGATAGTGTATTCCTCACGACAGTTGAAAATACATGATCAAAATTACCCAACTCATGATTTGGAGTTAGATGCGGTAATTTTTTCATTAAAGATTTGGAGGCAATACCTTTATGGTGAAAGGTGTGATATTTATACTAATCATAAAAGTTTAAATTATATTTTCACACAAAAGGAGCCGAATATGCGCCAAAGAAGATGGTTGGAGCTGATTAGGGATTATGACTGCTCAATCCATTACCACCCTGGGAAAGAAAACAAGGTGGCAGATGCATTAATTCGACAAGACCATGCTAATTTATCCATCATGAGGATCACAAAAGATCCAATATTTATGGATTTACAAAGGATGGATCATGGAATTATAATGAAAGGGGAAAATCGTATCTTTCTCAAATGAATGTTCAACCATCTATACATGTGAAGATTAAAGAAGCACAGAAAGAAGATGTCGAGTTACAAAAGAAGGTGAGAAATTTTCCAGAATTCAACCTTGATTGTGATGGGATAATAAAGTTCAGGAATCGGTTTTTTGTTCCTCCCATCCCAGATTTAAAGAAGGAGCTGCTGGATGAGGCTCATAGTTCTTCATTCTCTATTCATCCTGGAAGCATGAAGATGTATAGGGACCGTAAAGAGTACTTCTGGTGGGATGGAATGAAAAGAGATGTTGCTGAATATGTCTCTCGATGCATAGTTTGTCAACAAGTTAAAGCTGAGAGACAGAAGTCTAAGGGGATGTTACAACCATTACCCATACCCAAATGGAAATGGGAAAACATCACTATGGACTTTGTCACAGGACTTCATAAAACGTCCAAAGGAAATAATGCTATCTGGGTCATAGTGGATCGTCTTACAAAGTTTGCACACTTCATTGCTATTAGAGAGGATTTCTCTTTGGATCAGGTTCCCAGGATATATGTAAAAGAAGTGGTAAGATTTCATGGAGTACCACTTTCTATTATATCTGATCGGGATCTGAGATTTACCTTGAGGTTCTGGCGAAGTCTTTAGTAAACTCTGGATACAGAGTTGAGTTTTAGCACTGCTTATCATCCTCAGACAGATGGTCAGTCTGAGAGAACAATTCAAACCCTAGAAGAAATGTTGAGAGCTTGCTCTATGGATTTCAAAGGTGGTTGGGATCAATACCTACCTTTGGTGAATTTTCTTATAATAATAGCTTTCACTCCAGTATTCAGATGGCTCCTTATGAATCTCTCTATGGAAAGAAATGCAGGAATCCATATTTATGGGATGAAGTTGGGGAAAGAAAGCTATTAGGACCTGATCTCGTTGATGAAATGGCAGAAAAGGTCAGATCTATTCAACAACACATAAGAGCAGCTCAGAGTCGACAGAAAAGTTATGCCGACAACCGAAGAAAAGACCTAGAGATTGAAGTTGGTGATAAAGTGTTTTACGAATATCTCCCTGGAAGAGGGTTATGAGATTTGGAAAGAAGGGGAAATTGAGCCCTAGATATATCGGTCCTTTCGAAATACTGGATCGTGTTGGAAAGGTACCTTACCGATTGGCACTTCCACCGAATCTCTCTCAAGTTCACGATGTGTTCCATGTATCTCTCCTGAGAAAGTACATACCTGATCTTTCACATGTACTCAGCTCAGAAGTTGTACCGCTGGAGCAAGATCTTTCTTATGAAGAACAACTGATAGAGATTCTGGATCGTAGCGAAAAAGTCCTACAAAGCAAGACCACTCTATTGGTGAATGTTTTATGGGGGAACCACCAATTAGAAGAAGCTACATGGGATCTTGAGGATATGATGAGGGAAAGGTATCCTCATCTGTTTGTTACAAAGTGACGAATTTTGAGGGTGAAATTCATTTTAAGGGGGGTATAATGTAACACCCGAGACTTTTATGTTATATAAATCATCAAGGTAATCTTTTTCTACACACAAAACATTCTTGGCTTTCTTTACACGAAATCTCAACCTTCCTCGATAGCTTGCGTCTTACGCAATACCCAGTTTCACTAAACAATGATATGCTAATAAAATATTATTAAAACTAGCTGTTATGAATAGTAATATTTTTTTTTTGAAATTTTATAAATTTTATTTTTTAAAATGGACTTCATTTTTGGATTTAGAATATCGAAATTTTCCTAGGGTGATATTTTGGTATTTTTTTGAAAACTTTCAATTTTTGATTAATACTGAAACCACTAAGTGGTAGTTAAAAAAACTGAATTTTTCATAAAACATAATTTTACCGCTTCTATGAGTGAAATTACGAAAATCCGAGAGACACAGTTGATTTCAGTAAGTAAAATGTGGTTCAATGAGATTAAAATAATTTTTTGGTGAATAGTAACTTTTTACTTTTTTTACCACGGTTAAAAATAAATAGGGTAATTAAGGGTAAAAATGATATTATTATTACCCTAACACATGTCCTAATTCTATTGGACAAATGTAACTCGACCAAAAATAACCTTAGGAATAAAATATTACCATTTAGGCCCACTTGGATTAGATTAGGACATTTATTATTAATTTATTTAAAGAAGGGTTAAATAGTTAAAATCAAAGTTTAATAAGTAAATCATTATAAATATGGGGTTATACATAAGATAAATTCGACTATAAATATTCATTAGAAAGGTAAAAATATTTCCTACATAATGGTATTTTATTTGTAATTTTTAGACATTAAATAATTTAATTTATTTATGACACAACGATGATGCAGTAATTATCATATTAATGAAATATTGACATAATTGATGTTATAAATACCCAAATAAATGTAATTAGAGACTTTTTATGAATTACACTAATTTCATAGGTTAATATGAAATGTTAGTATTGATTTAATTAACTTGGTTCAAACTAATCATTCTGTTATGAGTTTCACAAAAATCAATTACAAAATAGTGTCAAAATTGACATAAAATAGTTTTTAAAACAAATATTATATTACTTATTGTTATTTTATTCCTAAAAATCTAGGGTTCGGCCAAATGACTTAGATAAGGTTATATATATTAATAATAAATAACTTGGGGTTCCTTTGTCTTGATATGGTAGGTTTATTAACATTATAGTGTAAGAAAACAAGAAGACATGGTAAAAGTTTAATTATATAACTTAAAGTTAAATCTAAATGATAAGGTTAAAATTGATACCTAAACATGTCTAAATTCTATTTAATGAGAGTATTTAGACCCCTTCCAGCCTTATCTTAGAAATATATCAATTTGGAGCTATTAAAAACCGAATTTGACTTTATAATAAAATAATATTTTTAGTTATTCCAAAGGTGCCCCTCTCCTTCCTTATAAAAAGGCACCTCCTCCCTCTCTTCCTCACACCACTTTGATCCTTCAAGCTCGGACAAATCCTACCAATTTCTCCCCTATACTTCCTTAGAGACATCCTAGAGGTCCTGGTCTTCTTCAAAGACCAATTTTAGTTCCCTAAAACAAGGTCTCAAAGAAGCACTTCAAAGAAGAGGTAATGTCCGTTACCGATTCTTTCATTTTTATTTCTTCTTCCACTTCTTCTTCTTTAGTTGTTTCATTATTAAGTAATAACATCAGTATCACTCATATACTGATATGTCATTATAAGTATAAAACAACCCTATTTCACTATCTATCCATCCTACGTAAAAAGAAATCACCGCGTGTGCGTACGTACGGAATACCGTCTCCACGCCATGGTGTAATCTATTTTCCACCACCACCTTACATGGATGGGTATAATGGTGTAAATAATGACTATATATGACTATAATAAAGTGATACTAATTCTGAAATAGTATACATACACTCCAATACAATTCCACGATCACAGGAACGATATCATTACTCGTGCGTACGTACGGAATACTGTCTCCACGATGTGATGCGACTCGTTCTACATGATATTCATTTCATAATGATTATATAAATGAATTGAATGAATTAATATGATATATATTACACTAATACCATTATTTAAATGAGGTATCTATAACCTAATGAGAAGAATAAGAATTTATTCGACAAAACACGCATAAGAACAAAAAGTTATAAACACCCGAATAACAAGTAGCAATGAAATATTACTACTAAGAAGCTAAGAATATGACAATATATGATATCATAAAAATAAGTATGATTCTGTAATAAGTCAATAACATTATTTAAATCATTATACAGGAGGTTCGGACATGTACAAAGCATATCAGACCTAAGGTAAAGGAAACTTCACAATCTCATTTTTATCCGAGATTGTTTATACTATGGTATTTATTGGGGTGTATTTTATCATCCACCTCCATGTTTCGTCAATATGTAATATTATTTCCATCCACCTAAAATTTTTTAAATCCTATTTTACCCTTCTTTGAGTTTTTTAGTAAAAGATATGAAAGGAATCTTTTGTCATTTTTCATACGAGGTACTTTTTGACTTTTCCGAAAAAAGTACGAGAAGAATGTTTTTTTAACTTATACGACATGAATGGACTTTTAAAACAAAATTTCCAAGAATATTCCTTTACAAGTTTTCATGTTTATTTTTAATCAACTTCTTTTAGTTTAAAATTGTATGACATGTTAAGAAAGGAAAATGTTTTTGAAGTAGAAAGGATATTTTCCTCAAGAATGAAGTTCAAGTGTTTTATCAACATTATTTTCCATCTATGATAATAAAGGGTTCTGTTTCTATCCCTATTATTACATGGATTTGATTATGTTTTGATGGATATATTTTTATTCTTTTATCTTATATGAATTGTTTTATGATGTCCCGATGTTTAAGATTCCCATTTTTATTACATGGGTTATGAAATGATGTATGATTTGTGATTTTGTGGCACAAATAAGAATGGTGTCATTATGAGATGGGTGGGACCTTTATCTCCCTCCAATGCATTGGGTAAAGATTTTATATCTCATGAGGTAGACATGGCTGGAATGGTAGGTTATACCAGTTCAGTGAAACATGACTGAAACGAAGAGTAAACTCAGTTCAGAAATGGACTTTGTCCACTAAGATAGTCTTGGTAATGTGTCTTGAATAATAAGAAATGATTCTATATGATTATGTGTGTATGCCACAAAGTTTCATGTTTTATGTTATGATTATTAGGATTACATTTCACTACTATGATTTATCCCATGTTATGAAATTATGATCTCATGTTATAAAATTATGATCTCTTTTACAGGTTAAGAAATCCAAAAGTTATGTTCTTATGTATATGATGTGATTGATATTTCTTTTTATTACCCTTACTGAGCATTTCATCTCACCCTTTTGTATGTTTTATTTCCCCAGGTCAGGAAGAAGGTTATTAAGTAGAATATGCCAAAAAGGGACGCTAGATATGATGAAATAAATGGGAGGCGAATTAGATTCTTTATGAACCAGTTGTTTATGTTTCCCAGTTTCTATTGAAACTATACCTATACGGTCCTTTCTTGGCTTTGTTATATGTTGTAATAAGTGTGCTTCAATTCTGAAGTAATAACAATGTATGTAAAGTATGGGTCGTTATACAATGGTTGCATGATAAGCGTTTAGAAATGAACAAAAAATATTTGTGGGGTGTTGGGATTTCATAACGGAACATAAAATACTTGTAAATGATTATTGTGCAATATTAGGTTTCCTGATTCATATGCTACCACAAATTCTCAGGGATGATAAGTACTATGGTGGAGATATTTTAATGTCTCACATCATTGTGAGATTTTAATTTTGTATGAAATATGATATTATGATATAGTAGATATATCAATTTGAGAACCATGATTTTAACTATGTTTTAATATATAAAAAACATCTTAAGTAGGTGTCTTCATACATAAAACGAATCTAGAAAGTGAACTCAAGGTAGATGTTTTAAATTGACGAAACCCAATGTAGTTTGGGATTCTACTTTAGCAAATGTAACGATAGTGGGGGAAGGATTAATCCCTTATAGACCTATAGAACTCATCGTTTAACCCGTGAGACTTCAATAGTTGGCTGGTGAGGTAAGAAGTAGGATTGCTTCATAGTAGTCTCACTAGTAATCTGATAACCATATAACAGGTGACTATTGGACCACTACTAGAAAATCTAACTGGGAATGGTAATAATATTTTTCTAAGGGCCTTTTATCATTTTATCTATTGAGGTACACTAAAAATTGATTCCCTTAACTTGTACTTTTAAAGAGTAATTGGCCAAACACTCAAATCATCCCCGCATAAAGAGATCCTCTGGATGTAGGGTGAGCATAACAAATACCCATCAGATAGTTTGGATAATATCTATTATTAATCTTAATATTGATATCCTTCATCCACGTGTTGTGTTATATCATTGTGCCATTCATAATGGACGATCCTCTAGTTATGTTTTACCCCATGTAATCTCTTGATGTTTCAAATCCCTTAAAATACACATCTACTCTGTGATATTGATAACTATACTATCATTGAATAGATTTTGACTAAATAATTGGTGACAATTCCATCCTATGATTATCGAATTGTCATGAATGATGGAACTTTACATCAATATGGCTAGTGTATATTTCATGATGATAAATGTAAATAATTTATGATTGTTTTGATAATGGAATTTCCCTTTATGATCTCTTTTTTTCAAATTTATTTTCATTGAACAACATAAAATGGAATGTATTATGGGATTTTTTTCATTATATAATCATAAGTGTGACATAAATGGATCGAACTCCATTGTACAATGGTGTGGATAAGGTAATATTCATGGCAGTTTTCCTTCCAAATGATCCAATATAATTATATTTAATTCGTATTTTCATTATTTCCACATGATTGGAATAATTCAAGAAAATGTAGGAAGCATGTTTAGGTCCATCCAATAATAGTTGTTCATGGTACTTGTTAAGAGGTGACATTCAATATGTCTTTAAGCCTATTGGAATTTCACCATTGATTGTGAGTTTCCTTATATTGATTCAATTATTTATAATGTAGTCATAATTTATTATTTTTATGTCATGGGATTGATTAGAATCTCATAGTTATCAATGGAGGCCGATTAGACTTTTATGACCCTTGTAAATCTGTTATCCCTTTGTTTTGGTTGTTGTAAAATATTTTTGGTGTAGGTGGATCCGGGGAATCTACCATATAGTTTTGATGCACAATTTATTGGATTGCGATATGAGGTTTTCCCCCTATGGAGAATGTCTATAAATTCATATTGTGTTATGAATAAAAAGTAATGATTAATTAAATAATTATCATTAAGACCCAATTAATTAATGAAAATATTCCTAATGTAATTGGACAATGTTCTTAGGGCCATCATGGGCCCTTGAGCAATTTCCTACTATTGGTCACTGATTTTTTAGCATTGATCACTAATGTGTAATTATGTAACCATTTATGATGATTTATGTTAGGAGTGTTCTTTGATAGCTGAATATATAATGTTTTAACATGATCTAATGTATAGCTATAATGACTCATTATGATATTTTTTACTCTTTAAATATATATATACTTTTATTTTATTATTGTGATACCTATCTCGACCCATAATTTTAACACATAGATATCACATTTTAATATATTAATATTAATTCCACAACACAATAAATAAATGATATGATAATTTAGTTCAAGCCAATTTGGGAATATGGATATATATATATATAACTAATTTATAAAATACCTACATCATCTCTATATAATTTATTCATAAACAAAACATTTATTAGACATATCATACGTTGACTGTTTCATCATAATCTAGGGAGAATAAACATATGAAAATTGTGATCACATATTCTAAGTAAGTGTAAACAAAGTATATATCAATAAATGATCTTTTTAAAGAATAATATATGAAGAACGTTATTATATCGTAACATTAGCATTAAATTACCACTCCCAATCTATCATGGATAATATAAATAAGATATTAAATAAAACATTATCATTTAAAAAGACCCTAATATTAATAATTGGAAATCATCATAACTTAATCAGGAACTCAAAGATCATGTAATAAATGTCTACGGAATAATCATATGTATAGAATACATTTTATATTTCATGGTTATTTACAAAGACCATCTAAATAGGAATCAACACATCTTTCTTATATCTAATATGGAATATAGAATAGTTTCCAATGATAGATCCAACACTTCAACATGATTTCCATATCAGATCAAGAACAAGAAATTTTTTACCATAAATATCATTTGATATATAGTACTAGTGATTCCAAAATTTACATTGCACATTGAAGATGCCATATTTTTACCAGAATGAATCGTATCCATTGAGACCTAAGAAGAAATCTATAGGCACGTGCACTCTATGATGGACTGGAAATAATGTGCCAAACTTTGTTACAGATTTCAATTTTAAAATTAAAATATTAATGTAACTATGATATTGGTTTGTTGATAATAAATAATACCCTAATGATTTTAATAGAAATAGTTAATTAAGATGAGTAGATCCCAAGTTGTCAGAAGAGATATATAAAAGGTATTTTTTTTGTTAGAAAAGTTATGATCTCTAATTCTGGATGTATCCAAAAAACGAGGTACAACCACAAAATAATTCACCAATTTAGTACTTGCACAATTACTAGTCTAATTGCCAATATACAAAGAGGATAAATTTAATTAGAACTATATGGAATCTTATCATAAAATCACTCAAAATGTGTCATCATTAATGTTGGCAAAGATGAAGAAGAAAACAACACATTTAATAGAATTATAAATATAATTCCCTAATTCAAAAAAACTAATAATATTAAATAACATCCAATCCATACCCTTTTAACTAGATTTATCCAAAACATATGATGGTTTTCTGTCCATTGATTCAATTCTAACAATAGAATTCATAAGTAGAGTCATGTGGTCAGAATTGAATATGAAAAACATTGATATAATAATAACTTGACTATTTAGGAATGGAATTCAAAAAATATAATATAAATACATTATATCTCTCAGTCAACGTTATCAACATGGTATGACTTAGAATATGAAATTTTATGATTAATATATAATTTGATGAGGAATATCTTTTATTAAGAAACTAAACTAATGTGAAAAACATAATTGTGAGAATTTTATCAAGCGATTAAAAATAGATATTATAACATTAAAATGGATGGAGAAACATCAACCAAATTCCCTTCACCACCAACTCTATAATTTTAAAATTTGGGTCATAGGTTCTATCTACCATCATTCAATTCATTCTCCACATTCTAGGAGATTGAAAATATGGGTGATAAATTAAAGGAAATTGGAATTTTCAATGTTGACTAGAAAATTATGACATGATTCATTCCACTTTTGAATGTATGCATTTAACATTTAATATTTAATAATTTGAAAGGGTCATAGAAGATAAATATCGTCTTCAATGTGTGATTTAATAGATGAAAAAATTCATTTCCAACGCGATTTGATTTTCAAACATTATGATGAAATTGGTGGGATAACTTTATGAAACATCAAATATGGCTCAAAAATTAAATTTTCAATTAGTATCCCTATGTATCCATAATAACCTAAATATTAGTTCTAGAAACATTTTAATTAAATCATCCTAAATAAATATTTTTCTATAGTTCAAATTTTATCATCAATGGGGTTTATTAGTAGGATAATATTTTCCATGATGGGCCTTAGGAAAATTATTCGTTATCAATAAATTTCTGCCTCTATATAAATGATTAGTCATTTTATTTTTACATTCATAAATTGATCCAAAAGATTCTCTTTTTCCAAAAAATTTGGTTAATCATATCCTAAAATATCAAATAAAAATAATCATAATATTAAATTTCACTGGCATATGATTAATTATGACCAAATTGAAACACTTTGGTCATGAATTTCATAATGTTGGGGAATGAAGACTAATTTTTTAAATTCCATAAAACGACATTCCAGAATAATTGAATCACATTAATATTAAAATTTTAATATTGAATATTATACTCTTTTAGGGTCTAATATCACCATAACTTGAGTTTTTCAAGTCCCAAGAAAAATTTATCTCACAAATATGAAATAGAATTCCCTTTTGCAAAAACATTAAATAAAATAATCACTAAAAACATCATTCCAAACAATCATAAAATTATTAAAAATCATTCCACACAAATTGTGTTCACAATCTTATCCCATCACTAATAACAATCCATTGTTCAAATTCATTTAAAAATTTAATCAAATTTAAATTAAGCTTGATGATGTGTTGTTTATATAAAAACACATAGGTCCCATTTTATTGTTCAAGAGAAATCAAATGGATGTTATATGTGGGAACCACATTAATAATTAATATTATTATCCATTTTTTTATTTTAGTTGTTGTTTTTTGGTTTTTAACTACAATAGGGAGGAAAATACAAACATTTGAAAAGGAAACTATGGAGTTCAAATACATATGTTTCTAACATCACACATATTTTCAATTAAATTCTATATAATAGAGATGTAAAGCAAAAAAATTTCCATAATAACAATAAAATCAGGATCACCAAGTGTCCAATGTGACACATTTGTAAAAACATTTTTCCCTATATTTGTTTAATTAAACAAATTTATGGATACTCAAATTAATATGATTGTGGCCCCAAACACCATGATTTGACTAAAGGGTCCCATGAACACAAACATACACAAAAAATACAATGTATGGGCATTATGGAATTTTCATTAATGGGTTGAAAATGTATGTACTGAAAAATCACATCGGAGAACCGTACATTCTTTAAACTTTTCTCATGGACCTAAAAATGCATTAAAATAAATATCATGGGAATAAATTTTTTTGGATTTTACATTAAATTTATTAAAATAGTGTTGTTATGTCGAAGGGTAAATAAATTTTAAAATAAGCCCATTTTTTCATAAAATCATGGATTTTCACTACCCCTACTGTAAAATGACACAATCTTCAGGGGTCAATGTGAAGAGAACATAGATTTTAGAATTGGAATGTAATAATAGGAGAATGTGATTTGAAATTAAATAATGTGGGAAAATAACATTTTTTATGTTGACAAGCCATTAAAAAGATATATTATTAATTTAGAATCTATGAATGAGTTGAATCCTTGGTTGTAATTTATGGTTGGTTTTGATAATTAGAAAGTATGGGTTTTTGTCTAAAATACTAAAAATGCTTCAGTAGATAAATCTTAGAGATGTGACATTAGATAACATTGAAATCCCCCTAGGGTACTTTAATAAAAAAAATTACAAAACACAAAAAAAATAATAAATAAATAAATCAATAATTATGTTTGGTTTCCTTTCGGAAGGAGCATTGTTTAACTTTATTAGATCATTATGAACCCAACAACTCAGCGAATATCAATTCTCATCATTTTTAGAATTTCTAATTTCACCACTTTTACTATATTTATATGGAGTCTCCCTTAGAGTTGGTAGAAATGTTTTAAAATCGATTCATGAGAATTCTAACAGGTCCTAGTGAATGAACTAATTCAGTAAATATTGCAATGGTTCCATTCATTTTCACTCTTAATATTGTATAATACATAATGGTTAATTTTCTCTTATTATCATCATGTATTATGAAATGACGATAATATGTTTTTGATTAACACCAATGACGTAAGACTTGAGAGAGGATTTATGGGCCTTGAATTCAATATTAGGATGGATAACAATTTTCAGCATAGGCCGAGGCATTAAATATAACTCAGTTTTATGTTTGCAATTTATCAAAAAAATTAGATCCATTTGAATTGATGTCTCAATGATCACTTTTTCTATATGAATTTCAAGAATGGGTTTCGACTTGATGTTTCTAATTTTCCCCGAGGTTTTATTTAATGGAGATCTTAAAAATCAAGATTGGAGCCATGTAAAAGAAATTAATGCCATGGATACATGTTTCCATTAAGTTAGTATATAAAATAAATTTCAACATATTTAAGAAACATTTTAAACTATCCATATAATTTGTAATTTTTAATTTCAATATTATATACAAATATTACATCATCATAGATATCAAATTTCATAGATTGTAATGCTTTCCCTTCAGCCTTTTCATGTGATTTTGATAGATCTCATGGCTTGAGAATCATTACTTATTGTTTTTAATTATTCATAACACTCATATAATTATTTAATTAATGGACTTGTTCATAAGTGTTTTTTCCATAATAATATTCTTCTATCATTTATGAGGAAGGGAAACCCCATGTAAGCATGGGTTCTATAATTAATTCAACTCTTTGTAGTGATAATTTCAATGATGAAACATTCAAATTCATTTTATTCATTTGAGCACAATTATTCATGATATTGATGGTGATTAGGCTCTATAGGTGTTTGGACATCATGGAATTACATAATTTTGTTCTCCATAAATATCCTTAAGGGGGATTAAAATTTATCCTTCAATCATTCTTCATTCAAATGAATGTATTTTTCATCAATTTTGGGATAATTAATCAAGTTAAGGTAAAATAATTTCCCTACGTAAGGGGATTTCTAATGTGTATTTTCAATTTGATTCTATCCAATGGATATGAATGGATTTTTTTATTATACTACATTTGAGTTCATTGAAATTTGGGTTTGGGGTTTTTAGGAATCCAAAAAAATAAATTGGGGAAAAATAAGATATATGGTGGTTATAATAGAGAACATGGGATTAAAATATGATCTATGTCACTAAGGTAACTTACTTGGCTCCCTAGAAAAATTACAAAAGTATTGTGACACCCAAATTTACCATATTTTATAACGTATTAATTTTAGTACATGTTGTTATCTAATCCACATATACCTATGAAAAAACCAGGAAGTACATATGAGAATGTTTTGTAATAGAAATTGAAAATAATAATGTTTTGAAGAGAAATAATTAATTTAGATGATTCAACCCTAGGTTATTGCAAGGGCTATATTGGATGTATTTTGTTTATTTGAAAAATTCATATAACTAATTCATGATGTATCCAAACAATGTGGTAATTCCACAAAATCATTCACAAATTTAAGACATAAAAATTTCCAATTATAATCACTAATTGACATAAAATTTCAATTTATTGATCACTACAAGGAATTGGATCATACTAGTACTCAAAATGTTCCATCATTATTATTGGTGAAGATGAATAAGGAAACAACTCATTGAGTGGAAATATTAAAATAATTAACTAATTTAAATTATTAAATTACATAAAATAACATCAAAAACATTCCCTTGATACTCATTTGAAAATACCATGATAGGATTATCCATGCATTGATTCTATTCTATTAATGGAAGTAATAAATAGGATAATAGTGGAAGAATTTAGAAAGAAAAACATCGAAATAATGATCAAACCACCTTTGTATGAATAATTTCAAAAAGATTATGTGAATAGATTCACTATCTATGTAAATGAAATCAATGTTATATGAAGAAGAATATAAAAGTTTATAATAATTAATTTTATTATGAAACTAAACTAACATGAAAAAATTTCATTAGATAATTTGTACAGACGATTAAAAATTGATAGTGTAACATTATAATTTAAAGAAAAACATCCACTGAAATAGCTTCACCAATATCTCCTTAGATATTTAATATTTGGGCATAGGGTATAACACCCATTTTTAAATTCATAATATATTAATTAATAGAGTGAAATGTTGGGAAATAAGTTAATGTAACATAGACCTTTCAATGTTGACCATAAAATTTTGACCAAATTCGTCCCCCTTTTGGATGTGAGAATTTGACATTAATGATAGATAAATATGAAGTGGTCATAGAAGAGAAGTATAATCATAATGTTTTAATCTAATTTAATTAAACATTTGATTCCAATTTTATCATCCATTTGGATGTTATGATAAGATTTGTGTGATGACAATATGGTCCATCAAATATTTCTCATAAATTAAATGTTAACAATGGATCCTTATATATATTTTAAATTTTTAGAGTTATATATGGAAATAGTGAAAATAATAGATCTTAAAAATAGTACCAATCTAAATTAAAAATTATAGATACATTGGTATTGATTTTTTGGATCATTATTTTCTTGAGGGGATTAAGTCACATTATGCATTTTCAAAAAATTTATGTATCCATTTCCAAAAATGTCCACCTTCCCTTATGACTAATCCATTTATCCAAAATGGTAATATATACCAATTAATTTTAAAAATCATATCCCAAAATATGAAATAAAATCAATAAAAATAATGAATTCCAAAATCATTGGATAGTTTTGTCCAAAATTGACACACATTTGAAATAAACTACGATATAATGTGAAATGAAGATCAATTTATTAAATTCTCTAAAATTTGTGTTCATGGACTCTTAATCACTTGAATATTAAAATAATAACTTGGTTTTTTTGTCTATTTTAGTGGCTAATAAAATACCTTACCCAATATATAGAAGGAATATATAGGTCGCACCAGTCACATAATGAAAACAATTCATATGTGTTCCATAAAATCATAAGACATTAAACATATCAAAATCCTTGATAATAAATGGGTTTAATAAAAAATTCATAACAGAATAAACCAAGGAATTGGTTTAAAAAACATTACCCATTATAATTAAAATACATCAATAGAAATAATAAGGATAGTATCATTATATCATAACCTAAGTAAGTCAAAATTAAAATCAAGGTATATTCTAAATGATGAATATAGATACCATAAATACATCATTAAAACCCCCTTGAATAAAATTCTATTTTAAATTTTAAAATCCCATATAAAAATGTAAAAAATATATAGGTTGTAAAGAAATAATTTTGAATGAAAATAAAATTGTAAACATGTATTGTAATCATTAAATAATATCTGATTCCTAACAACAAGAAATTGTGTTCTTGTCATATTATTTAAAAAATATTCCTTTCCCATTTTCAATACGAATTCAAAAAAGTACATTCGGAAAGTGACATGATAATTACTTGTAAATGTTTTTGTAAACAATAAGGAATTTTTTAAATTTTCTTAAAAAATAACTGTATAATATTAAAACTACCCAAAAAACCCTTTTTAGAAACCTTGTATTTGAATAAAAATGTATTTTATATCAATGAAATAAATAAATAAAAAATTCATTGAAACATTATTTTAATATCATAGAATGTTTTTTGGGAAAAACTAAAGGAAAAACATATAATATCCTGAAATATCTAGAGGATAATAAAACTAAATGAATTAATAATTTTGTGTTCATATAATTTTATCAACAATAATTCTTGTATAAATAATCTCGATTAAAATAATAATGAAACATGAATCCCTAACCACATTTGTGTCATTTGAATCATAATCCCCATCAAATAAATAGAATTATTTTAATATTTAAATAAAAATATTATTCAAATGAGTTATCAAAAAAACATTTGATGTATTTACACAAAATAACAGAATTATTTTATGAATATGGGATGTGTCCCATAGAAATTAATGTGAGAAAATAAATCCCTTACATCAAGCCTTTCCTTTACTCATTAACATTCAATCCTACAATAAAATAAATATGAATTTATATAAAAATTAATTCCATAATAATATTAATATCTATCATACATTGTATTATTTATTTATGATATCTTATCAGTCATTTAATAATAATTTGTTATTTTTTTGAAATCATTGTTCATTGTTATAATGACTTCATTTTCAATGTCTGTTTTTGTTTGGAAGTACAAATAATTATAAATTGATCATTGACAAATAATTTATTTAATTTTAATGATGGTATTAAAATAAAATATACTCAATATATACATATTTATATTTATTCATTAAAATTACAGATTTAAATATTAATTACACCATTTATGGATACAGTAGGTGGTAGGTACACATTAACACTATTAAAATTTTAGATTGATGGAATAAAAGTATTGTAATGTTTTTTTCAACATTCAAAATTAACTGTTATATTATATAGTTTAAATATATTAATAAAACTATCCAAATTAAAAAAAAAAGAAAAATATAATTTTCAAATTAATCAGATCACTTCAGGGAACTGGTTGTCGACACAAATGAACAAGCGGTGTTATTTTTTGCAACATAAAAGATTATAAGAAGGTAGAAATGATATTATCAAAAATGAAGAATTATTATTTAATAAATATAATATATAAATATTAAACCATTCATCATTATAATTTCTATTAGACAGTGATGAAAAATGAATTTTATCGCTACTTGGAGGCGGTAACCCGTACATACACATGAGTGATACTTTCAGCGCTTTTTTGATAGGAAATGGTATATAATGTTGTTTTAAAAAAATATTAAAATTTATAACATATTTAGAATAATTAATTTATTATTTAATGATAAATAATAATTGAATTAGAATTTTTAAAAAAGAGTATGAAAGGAAGTGACCGATTAATGAGATTAACTTTTATTTGAGATAATTCCATTAGATTACCTCTAAAGGGGACTAGGGTTGGTCTTTTGGGAATTGAAGAACCTATATAATGTTGATATTTTAGTGTAGTAAATAATTTAGTAGATTATTCTTGAGATGTAAGGCTCAATGTTATGTGATGAAGGGAAAGGGGATGTTGACTTTTATAAGAGAGAAGAGGGGCCTCAAGGAATTTCTTGAATGATTAAAATATAATTAATCCAATCTCAATCCGAATGGTTTCAAACGACAAATAAATTGATGACTAATGAAATTATATACCATATATAATCTTATTTTTCCTATTTTAATATTTTGATAATTTTTATGTGATTTAATAATATATTATTCTCCTAAAATATAATTACTGTCATTTTATAAATTATTCACTCAATTTCAAATAAAATACATAAAAAATTTTTTTAATTCAAATACAATCATTTGGAACTATAGTAATATTTCATGTTAACAAATGAAATTATTTTAAAATTATAAATATCTCTGATTATATATTTTTTAATATTATAGAAATCATTTGATATATTTATTTATTATTTGAAAAACATAATGCATCAATGTTTGATAAGTATTTAGTGACATAATATATTAAATAAAAATTATAAATTATTTTATATCATGAAAAAATTTCATTAATATAAAAATATTTATTTATATAAATTCATAAATTTTTATATTATTTGAACACATAATTTATATCTAAAACTAAATGAATATCATTTTTTATCTTTCATTAATTTAAATATTATATTGGTTATTTTCATGGTAAATATTACTTTAAAAATCAGTTTAATTCATAAGGTGATAAGGGTAGAATTAAATTCATCAAAAAAGAATTAATTTGAATAATCATGGCCTTATCATCCATTTTAACATAGATAAACCTGATTTAACCAAATAACTAAATGAAATATATTACCATGATTTTTATTTGTTTTGACAATTTTACAAGGGGCCTATATAAAAAATTATAACAACACAATTATAAATATATATTGTTTTATATCAAATTGATTACCATAGAATTTATGATATTTATTTTAATGCCTGCTCTCTAAAATGTGACCGAAATAACTGTTTAGAAAAAATTAATATTTAGTTATAATGTTGGATTTATTCTTATCCTACTCTTGGAAAAATTATTGTTGTATTCAAAAAAAATATTTGGAAAGTAATATAAAATAATTATTAAAACCATATATTAATAGTTAATAATTTTTTATTTATATATAATACATTATGCGCCTAAAAATAAATTTTCATAAAAAACATCTATTTTATTTTCAATTTATTTAATTGTAATTAAAATATTTTCATACCAAATTTTTTAATTTTATAAATGTTTATACTATATATTTTCATAGTTTAGATTTCACTATTCATACTCTCTAATCCAATGGAATAGAGATAGAAAACACATGATATTTTAATATTGTTACATGGCTCATCTAAACTCATTATTTCATGTAACATATGTTAGCAAAGAAATCTTTGTATTTAAATATATCTATTTCATTAAAAAACTGAATGCATTACATTGTACCCAATATAATGAAACTATCCAAATAAATTTTTTAACCCTAATACCAGCTATAGAGACCCATATTATTCCTAGAAACATAACATATATTAATATATGCATATTAATTGGAAAACAAAATTTATCCCTACTTCAATAATATATGTCCAGTTCCATTGAAAACCTGGAATCATAAAAAAATGATTCATTAAATATGTGCATAAAATCACAATATTTTCTTTAAAAATATCATCATTCTTAGAAAAATAATACTTACTAATTTTATTCATGACCTAGGGTTAAGAAAAATTGAAAAGGGAGTGATCTGATGATCAGTAGGTGTAATCATGGTAGATATTAATCAATGGTCATATGAAAGTATATTATAATCATAAGGCTATGATATCATAAATATAAAATACAATTATTATACATGATATTTCTAATATCATAATCATTACATATTGTATAAAACGTTTTTATTTTAAAATGCATTCATAATAAGAATGAGAAATCTTCGCAACTTAATCATGAACCATTTTCTTTTTTCAGAAATGTACATGGCACCATTAAAAGAATTTATTCAATTTAAATTGACAAGGTCTAAAACCAAGACCATTAGATAGTAAATCAACACATATTTCCTATAGGGTACCAACCACGTCAACTTTTTCCCATAATAGATCATGCACTTAAACATGTTTCCTATAATGATTCAAGAACAATAAATTATTTCCATTTAATATCTCCTGAGATATTGTAATTTACCAATACATTAGAGGTAGATATAGGTCACAACCATGTCATAAAAAATCATATATATATGTGTTCCAAATGATGAATAAACATTTATCAGATCAAATCATGTCAAAAGGAATAGATTTCCAAAACCAATCATCATAGAATAACCCATTTAAATGGGTTACATAAATAATTTCCTCACAATAATAATACATGTATATAATGAGTAAGGATGGTATAATTGGATAATAAAAAAAGTAAATAATTACTAGAATAAATGGAAATTTTATTTTATGAATAGAGATACGACTAAAAGATCATGAATACCTTCTTGATGAAAATAACATTTAAAATATGAAAATCACTTTTAAAAATATAATAATCGTGCACATAATAAAGAATCAATTTCCAATGAAAAAACACTCTAAGCATGTAATATATTTTATCACCATGGCCTAACAACCCACTAAACCAGTATTCAGACTAGTGTGATACATCACCTCAAGCGCTCCTCTTTGTAGAACAGAGGCTTATAACTAGAAAAGAGGGTGGAAGGTGATGATAATTGGGTGTTGATAACCTCATATCATAGTATCAAAATATAATAAGAAATATAACCAGAAGAATAATGGAAAAAATAATAAAAAATAACATATTAGTGGAAGAATAATATAATAACTGAAAAATTGGCCAATACCAATTTATAACAAGGAATGTATAACAGATGATGCTACAAGTAGATGTAGTAATAATTAGAATAAAAATAAAATGTAATAAAATAAAATCTATCCATTGAAGAGATCAAAATGAATCTCATGAACCATATTATTCCTCCATTCCTAACTCCTTTGAACAGGATGTACAACTAAAGCAATAGTTCATGGTCTTCGAAATATATGTCTTTCATAGGTACCGAAGTGCAATGGCTGCCCGAGAAAGGTGAGAGATAGAAATATCAGTAGGATGGCACCTATGATGTTTATCCGAATACATTTTTTTCCTCATAAATTGTGAAGTGTGTAGGTAATATGAAATAATTAATAGTATTGAAATAATAACACACGACAACTTTTGTTCCAATCAGAAACATACATGACTCAACTTACTTTGGCTTGCTACTGGAATGAATGTCTGATTAGTAACTATATATATTTAGAATTAATTATATATATATATATATAATATTTTTTTTATATTTCATCAACTTATATGAACCAATGGTGTGTGGAATACCTAATGTCTATATACCATGAATACTAGTTCTAGATGGGAAAAGGTGTAACTCACATATCCAAGACAAGTGTAACTGGAAATAATATCATGAAATAGGGTACATTACCTATATACCAAGAGTGTGAGAGATTTTATACTAAATCACATGGTATTTCATGTGTGATTCAATAGAAACATTGTATCATGGTACATGGCGCCTCATCCAAATGAATGAATAATGTCACTAGTGTGAGTTGTCTTTCTCAATACTCGATTTAATATACATTGATTTCACTCTTGGATCTACACCCATTATAATCATACATATCCTATGTAAAAGTCATAATCAGGTTTATCATAATCATCCTTCTGTAAATAACTCACATGAATTAAATTTAATAGTCCCATTATATAATGGAATAATTATTTTTATGATACATGCATTAAGGAAATACCTTTCATGATTTTCTTTTTTTATATCCCATTATAATAAATGGAATCAAACTTAAATTATATTATTTAAAAATATATAAAAAATGGTGTAACCTTCATACCATTTATAATTTTTATTCAAATCATTTATGAAAGGGAAACCCATCATGCATAGATATTCCAATGAACACATTTAATTTAATTAAATAAATAATTACAATTCAATTTGAAAGCATAATGATCCACATAGAATCTTATATTTTAATTTAGTAAACTACCAGCATAGGTAACTCCCCATATATGTTGAACTAGTTATACACATTGAAAGTTATTCGGTACAATAAACTCTTAAAATAAAAGGGGGAAATATTATTTTAAATAATCAAAAGAGGACATTTACTTGAATACTCTTTATTAAACTATAAAATGGAATAATTATAAATACACCAATCAATAAAATATGAATTATATAAACAAAAATTCATTATGTTTTAGATTATAAGATAGTGCACCTAATTTGAGTTGTTTATTATAAAATCATGATTTTTTCTTTAATCATCATATTTAGCATATGAAAGCATGAATTCCAATTAATGTATCAATTCATCAAAAAAAATAATTTATTATAAAATTCCAAGAAAGTAATTAATAACCATTTTAGGAGTGAATATGAGTTGTTTATATCCACCCCAATAGTTTAAACATTAACATTACATCATTTTTTATAGTACATAAACCTTTGACAACAAAATGCAGAGTGAATGTATTATTTTTGTGCCTTGGGAGACCTGGAAACATAAACACTAGTACATAAGTGAGGTCCATGAACAATCAATAGGAACTTGTAGACTAGAACCCTTCAAAGAAACATCAATCTAAATAAATATCTTCATAACCTGGTTGAAATGAAACATAATATAGGGCTATATCATCTTCTATGTAAGAGTAGACAAGGGAGATATAAAAGAATAATCATGAGGATAAGGGCATGAGAACCTAATACTCAAAATGGATGATCATACCAAGCATATAAAGGATCATAAACTTAAATCATGGAATAAAGGTTGGAAGTTTATATAACATGAATCACAGAATAAGAAAGATCATAATATACAAAATGATGACAACGAATAATACATGGAATTTTAAATACACACGAGAATATAAAATTATTTCTATAGTAGTCATAGAATCACTTCCATGTTCATCTTAGTTGAATGGTTTTACTCCCCAAACCATTTTGGTAGTCATGGTTCTCTCCCATGGCCATATTAGTATAATTAGTTCACATCTAATACCATCTTGGTTGTCATGGTTCACCCCAAAGACCAACTTAGTAGTCAAGGTTATCACCCAAGACCATTTTCATCTATCTCATGAGATATAAATAACTACATTATTCTAGAGGGGGAGATATAGGTCCCACTAATATAATATTGAAATCATTAATACTTGATTCAAACGATAATTAAATGGTTATCATATCATGAACCATAAAAAGATATGGTTCTTATAAACATCCACTCAAAATAGATGAAATTAAGTGGGTTTCATAAACATGTAGTCATATCATAACATTTCAAAAAAATTAAAGTTTCATAATAATTTAATAAAATAATAACCCATGAAATGAATCAGGTTTCATAAGCTTAAAACTCATGTAAGTGAAATATGTTTCCTAAACATATATTCCTAATATTATAAACCACATCGAGAATGAATATGAATCTTAAAATTGGATCATTTCCCCATAATAACATGAGTAAGACATATGGAAGTCATAATCGATCAAAAATAAATTGGAATGATCCTTTTAAAAACGTTTCTTATGAAATATATCCATACTTAAAAACATTCATTTAAAGAATAATTCCTTTTGATAAAATAATTCTTTAAATACATACAATAGAATCCTGAAAACATTTTGAAAATAATTTTCCTTGAAAACATATAAAATAAACTGGAAAACATTTTGAAATATATTTCAGTTAAATTGAATGTTAATAAAAAAAATGTAAATCCATTTTACCAAAAAAACAATTATATATTATAAAGGAGGATTTGAGATTATTTTAATCCATTTTTCATTGAAAACATATTATTAAATATTGAAAACATTTTGAAAACCATTTTCATTAAAATCGTATAAAAGAAGCTTCCAATGTTTTTGAAAACCATTTTCCTAGAAATCATATAAAATAATATTTAAATTTTTTGGAAACAATTAATTTTAAAATACATTTAATAACTATAAAATCTATTTGAAATAACCTTGAAAAATTAATTCTTTGAAAACATAAAATGAAATATTGAATATTTTTTGAAAACCATATTAATTTAAAACTTATAAAATATGATTCAAAACGTTTTACAAAATATTATATTTGAAAACATATAAAATAAGAGTTAAAATATCAAGAAACATATATCATTGAAAATAAATTCAAAACATATAAATAAATAAAAAACATTTTCCAATAATTGTATTAAAAATTTATACTTTTTTTAGAATAGTTTTTCGAAACATGGTTTTGAAAAAACATAGATTTCTAACAAAAGAGAGTGGTGAAGGAAAACATTCTTAATAACACATTTTTAATTATTATATGAAATAGAGAGTGAAAAAATAGTACCATTCTGTGAATATATATGGAATAATAAGAGAAGAAGATAATTAAGGAGGGTTATTAATTTATGGATTATAATATTTCATCCATGGAAGCGTAATCATATACAATAAAAATAAATGATGATATGGTTTCAATAAACTCGTACCACATGGTAAAATTGAATTATACATATATGGTAATAAAATGAAATTAAATTATGGTTAAAATATCATGATAGTAATTTTCTTCATAAGTTAATTTGTAAAATGGAATTATATTATCCTTGTAGAAAAATATATCTATTTTACATGGCATGTGTCTCAAAGAAGGTAAATTGAGACCAAATTACAATACCAATTTTCTATCTTCCAAAATAGAAAACACATGAAATAATCATCTTATAAAGGATATTTAATACCCATAAATTAATTTATATGAATAATTTAATTCAGAAAATGCAAATATATACACTACACTGAAGAAATGATGTGTGAATAAGTCATGTATCTCATTAAAATAAAATGTGAGAGGAAATTATATTTCCTTAAGTATTGAGTTTTTTGTACACATTAAAACATCATGTATAATAAATATAAGATTATTATACATATTAAATATTACCATATTTTTATATTTAATTACATATATGAATCACTTATAACTTCATATTACCCGATTATTGAAAATTCAATGTTGATGTAATGTTTCAGGGAAAAATCGCTTTGTTTTTCGCATGTGTATTAATTTCTAATATCATTGGTCCTTATACTTATATAATAATTTCAAGAATTTGAAATATTATATTAATATAATTTATTTTAGTTATATATTTATTATAATAATATATATAATATATAATTATAAAACGGATTACAATATTCATAGAGACTATAGGCCATACGTATGCATGAACATTGTTTTCGTTTTATTGTCATATTGAAAAAAATAAATAAAATGAAATACATGTATAAATATAATTATTCAAATAGATATATTATATCATATATATCATTTTTTTACTAAATCCATCCTTTATATATTCCCTGCAGAGTATGAATGAGTCACATCGCTTTGAGGTGGCAGTAGTCCACAAATACACCAATACTGCTATCATATTTACACAACATATAGAGTATAACAGAATGTGTTATAAAAGAGATAAATAATCATAAAGGAATAATAAATATCATATATATCATATATAAATATACATTCAACCATAATTCCAAACCATGAAAGGTGGTAAAATTAAAAAAGAACATCATCATTTCGTGAAGTTGTAGTTCACTATATAAAAGATCGGCAAGTTCATTACCCATTTGATGGATATGTGCATGAGTGTAGGTATAAACCTTAATATATCATCTTATCAATATATTTAGGATAATTTTTTATTATATAATCATGTAATAAGGGGTGTTTATTTAGAGGAGAATGAAAATAATATAATAGAGAATAAGGAAGGGGTTTACCTCTTATTCATGTAACTCCTTTTGATTTGAAACAAATGTAATCCTTTGATGGATTTCATCCCAAAGGGAGACATCAAATTGAAAGGGAAGGATTTTGGGAATTTTATTGGGTAGTTAATGGATGAACATAAGTTGTTTGAGAGGTTTGATGAAGGGCTAGTGGTGATGGACTTTTCTATGGGAGGGAAATGACAGACTTGGTATTTTTTTGAAAAGAATTATGTGTTCCCAAAGTATTACATATTCAAAAACTAACCAAATGGACCATGATTGATATTTATATGTGTAATGAAGAAAATATGGACATCAAATAGATTTTAAAAAACTGTATAAGTCATTTTTCACATTATGATTAAGGTTTAGTTCATTACTGAGATTAACTTTTCCATACACACTGTATTTAATTTTTGTCACTTTCACTAACCATTTTGGTCAAAAATAAAATTAGTATTATTAATTTATAAATATTATGCATATTATAATGATGTATTTACATTTTTTAAAATAAAATTTATTCAAGTGAGATAATTAATTTTTATGCTAATACCACAAACGCAGTGAGAAAGCAGGGTTTTAAAATTAAAATGTTCAAAAATTTCATTATGATTATATATCTGACTTAAATATAAAAAAAGATTAAAATTACATAAATTAGATTAAATTATTTTTTATACATTTGTTTTTTTACCTTCAATCCAATATAAACGACAATCATAATATTAATAAATTTGATGAAAAAATTGTTGAAAATTAAAATTTAAAACTTTTTACTATTGAACCTAAAATGATTTTTCTGAGAAAAATAAAAAAAAATTCACTCAATGAAAATTTTGAAAATTTGAATCAAAAAATGATTTTTTTATCAAATTAAATTTCAATAATTATTTAAAATTTATGTTATTATTGTTTACAGAATGGCACAAAAAAGAGTTTATTTGGGAAAATAGTTTTTTCTAAGAAAAAATTCTTTACCTACAAATATATATTTTATTAATAATATGGTTTGTTTATATGGATCCATTTTAAATAAAATGTAAAATTTATTTATTATTATTATTATTATGATTATTAACATGATTATAAAAATAAAATTTATATAATTATAATAATAAGGTGTTTTTTGCAGAAAATCACTGTTTCATGAAACAAAATCCATGTTAGTGATTCATGTAGAACAATTATTCCAAGATGGTGGGAGAAAATGAAATTAGAAAAATTTTATTAATTTAAAAAATGATATATTCATTAATACATAAATTTTAAAATATCAAAAAGATTAAATTAATAAAAAAATTCACAAAATATTAGGGCATTACCCAATTAATGAATTTTTAAATTTAAAGGTAAATAAAAAGGGATCATTATTCCAAGGGATGAGAACCAATCTAAACTGTTAGGATCTTGACATTTTCATCATACACCATTCTAATCTACACATTCCCACCTATGATTGTACACAGCTTCTCATATATATATAGACACATGTACATTATGTACATATTCACATGGAAACAAATGTGTACACGTGGATCCTTATATATATGTTCATGAATGGATAAACATATTTCAACTTACAATTGTTTGAAGTTTTCATATATATATATACACACACACCTAGAACCATATATTTATATTAACTAACATGAGTGAATATATATATAAATTGTGTATTTACATATATATTCCACCCTATGCATACCTGGTATGTCACCATTGGCTTTGGTGACCAAAAACCAATGAATAAGGTTGCAACACCATTAACGAAATTTTTAGATAGCCCAAAAGCTATCAATTCAGTAAATATAAATTGATAAATTGTGATGATCAGAGGGAAACATACAAGAATGTGATTATGTATAGACAAAAACTCTCCATTTTTTAAGAGAACACCAAATCATGGTCGAAGATATCCCAAGAGATCCACTTCATTCCGTAATAATGGAAAAACAGAAAACAATGTTCTACCAAAAACCTAGGTTTTGGCCAAATTGAAATGAATACAGGGAGAGGGAAATCACTAGAACGGATGAAGAGAACGGATGAAAAGGTCTAACCTCAATGGATAAATACATTATTAAAATATATCGAGTGGAATCAGTGAGGTGAGAGTAGGCCACAAGGTGGTATCTCATTCCATGGGGGGTTTGACCAAGGGGTTCTCATTTGAGTATGTAAAGGGAAGGTTTACTTTAGGTTTTTGTTTTTTTTATTTTCTAAATTTAAATTTTTTGGAAGGAAAAACAGGTCATAGTTTGGGATCCACTGTTATCCATACTCTGCCTAAATAGTACAATGAACATTGCATGAATACTATCATTTGTAACTATTCGTGAAGGCGAGGAACACAGTTTGACTAGACTATGTATACCATTTCATAAAACCATATGTCCCACTAAAAAATTAAACACAACTTGCTCTTAGTGGCCGCACAGTTTTAGACAAACCATGCACCATTTTAGACCCACCAAAAATATGATTTTCATCGTCAAAAACACCCAAATCTAAAAAAGGAAATTGGGAAAAATCTAGGGATGTAACCCATGTCCAATAAAACACATTGAATTGTTCCAAACTTCATAATTCTAGTCCAAAGTTATATTAAAAACATCTCATCAAATTAATTAAAGAGATTCAATTTCTTATTAATTTCTCATAATCTGCAAACATGGGTCCTAATAAACACTCCACTAAAGAACTTGTCTCACCCAAGAATCCTTCTAGAATAACAAATATATCACCATACTTACAAGGGTCTTTAAAATAAATTCAAATGGCTAGGTTGCATTTCCAAACATCCAATTCACCTAAGGGAATTAATTTATGAATGTGAAACTTATTTTATCAATACCCAAGACAATAATCATTTAAAAACTAAAATATTGATAAAATGATTACCTGAAATCTCTTAACTCTAGACATGATAATGTTATCATCTCACTGAACATCTGGCCAAATGTTCTACCCACCATAAGATTTAACTTTATAATGGGAGAATTATGATCCATGATACACTACAATATCCAAATTTTCTATAAATCACATTCTATGAATTCTAACAATTCTTCAGATGTTTTTTCTTTATCCAAGAGAGCCTAATTATATCCAAGATAATAAAAAGTGACCACAACGAGAGAAATAGTTGAATCCTGATCAACATAATTGAACTGGTCACGTAAATATTCCATGGAAGATAAAGATGTCCTTTTAATAATACACCTTAATCCTGGAAATGTGCATCAAACAGTCTCATCCTATTATACACATTTAAAAAGAGGGATAACGAGTCATCTGAACAGTGACTGAACATTCTCAAAACACTCATCTTAGATAGATAATATATTTTCCAACTATGTTTTGATTCCTTCTCTGAAGTCATCTCAGATTTATTAAAAAACACTACTACTAAAGTCTATACCTAACATTTGGTGATGTTCTATAATCAAACCATCACCTAGTCATTCAATCTACTGTTCCTCTATATGAACAAGGGGTATCCCAAATCCATCCCCCTTGAATCATGGCCCTTTATACAATGCCTGTGAGCCTAAACAAATCATGGTTATGCTCAGATTCATCAAACTAGAGTCCAAGGGACTAACATAAGGTAGTCCATCCTCCATGTGGAAAAGTGATTTATTGGAATAAGGCCACATCATCCACATAAAATCACGGACTTATCCCAGAGCATCATTCTCTCAGTCGTCCATTCAAATAGATGAATGGTCGGCCTATAAGATCATGTTGAAGGTGTTCATACATGCGTACCCATCCATGACTCATAACTAACCAATCCATAATATTAACCATGTATACTACATGAAAAAATGATATAGAACCAAAACTATACCAATAATCATTAACACATCAGTGTAACATAATACAGATTCTCTCTTAGTGCATCATGGATGATGTTAGGATAGTGGACATGACTGCAACATTAAGAATATTACACAATGAGATTTTTTACATATTATAATAAAGCATGAAAAAAAGTTGAATAGTTCAACCACTATTGTTCTACTTCTAGATAGAAGTTCGGCTTCATGAACCAACTCTTCTCCATTAACATATGAAAATCATTTTTCACATGAGGAATTAGAAGGTTGTTCAATATTTAAACACCAAACTCAATCCAAAACCAATTTACCTTCTCTATTTTTTAATACAAATCATAATATTTCAACATTGTGTTACTAAGAAAACACTGGAATTTTTCAATAACTATAGGCTAGAAATTCATACGAGAAAAACTGACCATTTCTCAATGGTCCTCTTAGGTTGTTCTCCTTCTATATAGAATGAGAATTTTACCAAATTAAATATGATTATTCCCACCTTGGTTTTGTCTTAGAAAAAAAAAATTAATATAGTTATACAAGATGGTCATAAGCATTCTAGATCCACATTCTCTTTAAATTCACTTGTTTCTCTCATCAAAGCCATGATCAACATGTCACTAAGTCTAAACATTTGCAATAAGAAATCAAAATAAATTGAATGGCGTGC
Source organism: Viscum album (assembly GCA_963277665.1). NCBI lineage: Eukaryota > Viridiplantae > Streptophyta > Magnoliopsida > Santalales > Viscaceae > Viscum > Viscum album. The sequence continues at coordinate 5,893,609 of OY728136.1, forward strand.
CAATGAACCAGAGGCACAATGTTTCCATTCCAAACATTGTGTTGAACATGATTCCTTTAACATACAGGGCCCTCTAATATGGAGATGGTCAATGAACATATTGAATAGCTCAACCCTTAATGATTATAATAACCTTAACCAATTTGTTACCCATTTTGCACACGATGATCACTTTATAAATGAACACATACTACTTCGAGGTTTCAGAATCAATGATACATATTCTATATAATATCCATAGATTGTCTTCCCTTTGAATTCAAGTAAAAAAAGTGTCTCCTAAAAATGATTTATCCCCAATTCATATTACCCATATGACTATAGAATAACTGGAGACCTCTCATGTCCCACAAGGAATGAAATAGGTCACAAGACCTAATAAGTAGTTGACCATTCATGAAGCATCCTTAACCTACTAAAATGATATTTAAATGATGTTCCCACCCTTAATAATGATAAAATATTCCATGAACACCCATCCTAAAAAGGGGTTCACATAGAAACATGGAGTCTAATAAGGGACACTGACACATGAAAAACGTAAAACAACAATGAAACTGGTTTTGTTTTAATTCAATTTAGCTCTAAGTGTTAAACATTCCATGGTCCAGCCTGTTATAAGGAAAAAACATTGAACCAATCACTAGGTCATGGAATCTAAAATTCCAAGCTTTAGTAGCTGATCATTTAACCCATATCGGAATATATAAAAGTCTTATGTGAAAGACTCACATTCTTATTCAAAGGCTATTGAAGGAGAAAATAAAACTTCCATTACATGATGTTTTAAAAAAGGGGAATCAAATATGGTTCCATTTGAGGAAACTTACATTGCTTCCAATCTAAATAATTATTAATTAAAATATCTCAAACAAAGCACCCAACACATTAGGTATGTGGCGTAAAAATTCATTTTGGAAATAAAAACATTTATCAGCATTCCATAATAAGTAGAAAATTTATCAAATAATTAATTTTTGATGATATAATAGATATGGAGACCAATGTGGATACCATTAATCCAACCTGGGTACATCAGAATGAAACCCAATCATAGTTTCTTAATTATTAATGTTATAAACACCAAAATGAGTTATCTCATCAAAAACCTTCCACAACTGAATTAATTGGGCCCAGTTGTGGAATTAAGAACAATGAAAAAAATAGATGAAAATAATAAAAATTACATGTATAGGAATGTAAAAACATATATCATGATAAAAGATATGGTTCAATTAGATGGGTTTACAAAACCACCATACAATAAATCACAAATACAATTTATAGAATGAAGTCGAGCTCTGACTTATTCAAAAAAAATATTAATTCAGAATATATTAGGATCATATATATAATGGTCTACTTATATTGGTGTCTATATACCAATCAATAAAGACCTCATACACATTAAATGATGGAATTTGTATTCCATTAATTGAAATAAGATCACTTTAACATTTAACATCACAATCATTCTTTTAATTATCATGCCTCTAGATACATTTTCAAAAAATAGAATATAGTTCATGTATACGAGTTCCTTTATCCCAATTATAATATGCCCATAAACCATATAATTAAATACTTGTTCATGTTTAATCCCAACATTTGATATAATCACATGCATCCATTTATATATAACATAATGATACTAGAAAGTCATTACTAATGATAAACAAAGAAAGCATTGTAATAAGAACAAAATCATGACATATAAAAAGGAATGGCATAGTATATAAAAACCGATTCATTGAATATAGCTACATAATGATGTAACATAAGCAATAAAACTGAAAATTTCATAAACTGATAAAACCTAAGAATGGAATAAAACTCATGGAACATAATTAATTTAAATATCAATATAAATATGAAACAATATGTCATGGAATAAGAATTAAATTAAAAATTCTCTGGGTCAAATACAACACATGCAATTCTCCATCCTTGCCGAACTAGGAAAGGAAAAATACAAACTATTCCATAAATAAATAAGTTTCTGAAATACAAAAATCCCTCATATTGAAATTTCATGAAATGTAATAACTAAAATTAGAAACATAAATTCCATCCCCAACCACATTTTCATTTCCCAGTGTGTGGGGTGATCAGTCCAAACAAGACAATTTACAAAGGGTGGACACATTCTTAGAATCATATATAAAAAACTAAAATATTAATACAATAGAAAAATGAGGCTATGATACCACATTACAAAGTCTATTCCCATCATACAACTAAACTTGTTGCCATATTAGTGTGTCATAAGGACTCCAACGTGCCTTCTAATATTCTAGAGGCTATAACCTAGTATCCCGGTTCTAAGATTGTTATAGTGGGAAGACTATACCCTCATATGAAAGTAACACGTGTTTAAAAAATAGAAAAAAATAGAAAAATTTGAATAAGAAATAAAATAATGAGGCAAAACAAGAAGAATAATATTATTAAAGAAAATGGTGTCCAAGACCAATTTAAAATGAGGCATTCATGACAGATGATGATAAATGTACAAAAAATGAATTAAAATAGCAATACAATGTAATGAAATAAAAACTACAAAATTAATACATCACTAATCATCATGTGAACAATCTCGATCCTTTACTCATAACTCCCATGTACAACCAAGAAAGAACATGCAATAGTCTATGGTCATACAAACATAAGGTCTACTTGGGAAACCCAGTGAAATGGAAGTCTCAAAAGGGTGTGAGATATAAATCTCAGTAGGATGAAATAACCAATGTCTACCCTATTCCATTTTTTCAATATAAATTAAAGAGTGTGATGGTAATATAAAACAATAAAAAGTACTAAAATAGAATCATAATTTAACTCAGGTTCCTATCGGACAGGTGAATGACTTTACATGCTTCATCCCACTATTGAAATGGCTGACTGATTAGTAACTACATGTATAGTAAAAATTATATATATATATGTTATATATTATGTCCACCTATACAAACTATGTTCGTACAGAATGGATACTAAACATACACCTAGAATACGAGTTCTTGATAGAACATTGTGTAACTCACATATCCAAGAATAGTCTAATGAGCCTTAAAGTTAATGAAATATGGTACATTCACTACATTTTTAATGATAAAGATATTCCAAATACATCACTAATTATGGAATGTGAGACACCATGACAACATTCTATCATGGTATATGGTGACTCAGTCTATCACTCATATTGTATAATTGGTGTGATTCATCATCCTCAACACCATATGTTAGGGAGTATGATTCCCCCTATATCAAGAACCCTACCCATAGTACAAAACCTTTATATAAGCTTTAATCATATGTATCATCAATGATCAATTGTAAATTCTTATCAGGCATTTAATTTAATAAGACCATTATATAAATGTATCTTTATATTTATAATACAATCATTGAGAGAATACCTCTAATTCATTGCATTTTAAAAAACCCATTATAGTCAAAGGAATCACATATTAATTAATGGATTTGATAATACATATACCAAAAACCATCTACTTCCAACCCTTACATATTTAATTCATTTCATTAATGGAAGGAAACTCCATCATGTATAACTATTCAAATCAATACGTGTTATTTGATTAAACATAACATAAAATTCAATTATAATATATGAAGAGTCAAATAAAAGTTGATATTTCCATTTTAGAAATTACCTACATGGGAAATTCCTTTTATAGGATGAGTTAAGTCATAAATATATAAAGTATAATTGTCCAGTGAACACTCATAATCAAATGGTCCAATATCATTTCAGATTATCAAAAAAGGCCATGTACTATATTTACACTTAATAAAATATAACATTGGGGCATTAGAAAAAATACATGAAAAAAGCATGATATTAATAAAAAATCATTTATTTTTTAGCATAGAAGACAACTCACCTAAAATGAAAGATTTTTTAATAAAATAATGTTACTTTCTATAAGAAATATTTTCCATCATATTAAATCTTCCATTATAAGGGACATTTAAATTCTTTAATAGATTAATATATTATAAAGTTATACAGAACTAATTAATAAATAATGTAGGTGTAAAAAACGTGTTATTAATGAATTTTAAGATTTAAAGGGTGATTGAAAGGGATACTACCTAAAAGGGGAGAGAACCATGCTAAACACTTAGGATCTTGAGGATTTCATTGAAGACCACTCAAAGTTGCACCTTCCCACCTCTAAGAACATACACCATCACATATATATAAGTTCACCAAGCCCAATGTACATATTCTCATGGCCATGAATATTTATAAGGATATATTTACATATATGTCCACCTAAGCATGTACTAGTTTCCCCATACATCTAAATGAATGTGTCATATATATATATAAGCACAGATATACCCATATATATATATTCACTCCAATGGATAAATATATATGTATATACCAGCAGAATATATATATATATATATATATTCACTCCCATGTGTAAATAAATATATATATACATATATAACAGTGGAATATATATATATATATATTTATGTCTATATATATATATAAACCTATGAATATGTTTTCATTTGTTTTTGACTATGGTAACTCTAATGCAATGTAAGAAGGTCCATCTCACTTAATGATAATGAATAGAAATTTAGCAACTACATGTTACCCAAATAGAATTTTAAAAATATTGAATATTATAGGAAAACATAATTGAAATTTACAAAGGGTGTACCAAAATAGTTCACCTTTGGTGGAGGACACAGAAAAAAGCCGAAATAAGACATAAGAGAACAAATTTATACCCTTAAAATGGAAGAAAAAACAAGATAAAACCTAACCCAAGTGTATATTCAAAACAAACGGAAAATAGGGAAATGAAAATCACCAAAAAAGAGGAGGTTAAATGCTTTCATTGATGGATTAATTGAAAAAATGTTTTAAATGTTGTGGAATAAGTATGCAAAATAGATGATGTGAGGGGGGAGGTCACGCCATGGGGGTTCATATGAAGGGTTTTCATGTTAGTATGGAGGGGGTAATGATTAGATTTGTTTTCTTATTTTAATTTCATTTAATAATTTTTTTGTAAAAGAAGACATCGAGAAGTGTTTATGTTGCACGAATAGAAAAATTTTCTGCCAAAAATGTGATTAATAGTTTGATAATACTTCTATTTGCAAATAATTGTGTGGGCTAGGTGCATTGTTTGGGTAAATTTTGCCTAACCCATGCAACATATTCTGTTCCAATGAAAAAGGGAACATGGTTTTCTATTGGGGAAAATGGTTTCAGAAAAATTGTTCACCCTATGGAGACCATACATACATTATATTTTCATTTCTAGGTGCTATGAAAACTCAATTATATACCCAAAAAATACGTGGTCCATTACTCATGTCTATAAACAACACAAGGAAGCGTTAAATCTCTCAAAATTACTTTCCAAATCTCAGTATATAAAATGTCATGTCTAGAAATTAAAACGTTATAATTACCTTGGAATTTTTCCTTGGATGAAAAAATGGTTTATTATAGAAATCATTAATTAATTGTATAATCATGATGTATTTAAATTCCATTCATTTAGCATATGTTAAAAAACATTTGATGCACTTTTTTCTAAAATCAATAATCCTAACACATTTAGAAAAACAAAGGACGATTCCCTTTAATTATTTCTTTTAAAAATTACCTAAAGGGTAATTTTTTTTAAATAATAATATTATATTAATTAAATCAATATTGAAAACCTTTTATGAAAATGCTAATATTGAAAAAATTAGTTTTAAATCAGAAGAGAGAAACAAAGTGTATTTTCCTTAAAAATATTATTTTCACCACTAAATTATATAAATTGATTAAAAAAGAAAAAAATATAATCTCAATAAATTACTATATGATAATAAAATGAATTCATTATTTATATAAGAATTATATAATTTCTATAATGGAAATTGATGTATAAACAATATCGATTAAAATATGATTTAAATTTACATCTAATACCGCTTTTGTAATATGTGATTCATAAGTCTCATGAAAGAAATAAATTAATATTGGTATGTAAATCCCTACAAAATTCAAAATAATAATCATAAAATACATTCAGTGGAATTATATAAACAACATAAAGTGAATATGTCATGAATATGGCATGTGTCCCCTATAAATAAAAGCTAAAAGAAAATCCCTAACCTCAACTCTCTCATTTACTCATTCACATTGAATAAACCTGTATAATAATTATATAATTATTTTAAATGAATTTAGAAACCATTTTAATATCTATCATACCATTGTTTTACATATTTAGGACAATTTACCACAGATTTATTATTAATTTTTTTTTATTAAAATCATTGTTTTTTATTCTAACTACATTATTTTCCATGTATGTTTCAGTTCAGCCGTCTTGGACCTTAATATTTGATCATGGATCCATAATGTATTGAATTTGAATATTTTAATGAATATAATATCTAATCATTAAATACATATTTAATATCATTAAAAAAATTAGAGATAGAAAAATGAGTTGCACCGTTCATCGTGATAATAATCTCTATATACACATGACCACCTTTTCATTTTTCAACCGATGAAGTGAAAGAAATTTCAGTAACAATTCACCTTAACATAATAATTAGTATATCAAATATATCAAATATTTTAAAAAAATCAATTCGCATTACAATCCATTTAAAATATAAATGAAAATGAATCACATCATTTCATAGAAGTGGTAGTCCCCACGTACACTTGAGAGACATTATTATTTCCTAAATGATTGAATTTTAAAAATTTAGACTTGATGTTATCATTAAATTATAATAATTTCTCATTAAATTTCACATATAAAATTAAAACTACAATAATTACAATCCATAAATTATGGTGATGAAAAATGAAATATATCGTTGTGTGGAGATGATAAGTGGTATGTACGCAAAATCAATACTTTCACTTATAAATTGATGGTAAAGAAGGGGTATAATTGTATTAAAATAATAATAATAACATTTAAAAATATATAGGATAATTAATTTATAATTTTTTTATAAATACCTTTGATATGAGGGAGGTGTGAAGGAGTATAGAATAAAGTTACCAGTTTTGGTGACTTCGATAATATTTTTTAGATCTCATCTAAAGGGATCTAGGGTTAGTATATTCGGGAAAAAAATATAATGTGGATATGGAAGTTTTGAAGGTAAATTTCCATATTGTGTTTGACCTATGAGGATCAACATGATGTGAATAATGGAAAGGAGATTTCCCCTTCTATAAAAGAGGGGAGTGACCCCTTTAGATGTTCTTAAAATATTAATATATATTTAAGTCAATCTCAATAAAAATGGAAAACATAAACAATAAACAAAAATGGAATGTAATTTTAGACCATATATTATCCTATATTTGTTATGTCAATATATTTAGGAAAATTATGTGAGTTAATAAAATATTATACTCTTGAAATATAATTATAACCAGTGTGGAAAGTATTCAATTTATTTGATGTGAAATACATAAATAAAACGTTTTCATTAAAATATAATATCATAAAATCCATATATTTTGTTATATTAACTTATAGAATTATTAGGAGATTTTAAATAACTCATATTATATTTATTTGAATATTTATAAAATTATTTATTATATTTTTTAGAAATTAGAGAAATACTACATCATTGTTAAATAAACATTTAACGACATTATATAATTTCTAAAATATATAAATTAATTTATGTAATTATAATAGATTTATCAATATAAAAAATTTATATTTAAATTAATTAATAAAATATTTTTCCCCTATGTAAACAGATAATAGATATTTAACAGAATGGGATTGACATTTTGTAACTATTTTTATTTAAATATTATATTGGCCATTTTTATAGAAAAGTGTCTATTAAAAAATAGAGGCTAAGATGATATGGGTAGAATTATATTCACAAAATATGAATTAATATTATTAATTATGGATTTGTTGCTAATTTATTTCCCAAATTAACACGATTTACCTTTTAAGGGGGTGATAAATTTTACTAGGATTTTTATTCATATGAAACTATTATTAGATGAGACTATTTACCTAATTTGAATAACGTGATTCAAATTTTTCATTTCATTTTATTAAATTAAATACCTATAAATGGAAAAAACTAATTACAATGTAATTTTTCCCAATTATGATAAAAGCTTCTTCATAGAAAAAATACATTTTAAGCATAGAAATGGATTTACTCTTATAGAGTGACAAGAAATATATTTTTTAAATTTTAAAAAAAAATCAGCAAGTAAATAAATTTATAAATTTCATTGAAATCATGCCCCAATATGGATTAATTTAATTAATTGATATAAATAACACTATATACATAAAAACTTTTTTTTAAAAAAAATAATTTTTTCAATTTTGTTAATTTTGATAATTTTATCACTTTTGATTTAATTTTATAAATATTTTGATCATATATTTATCATAATTATGTAATGGAAATTCATACCCACTAATCCAATAGCTCAGAAATAGTAGAGACACAATATTTTAAAAATGTTACGTGGTTCTTCAGAAATCACAGTTCTGTGTAATAGATGATGTCGATGAAATAATATTATTTAATAAGAAATATTTCACGAAAATATTAAGGATTATAATACCCATGATTATATTGATTTATTGATTATTCTTAATAGTGATCACATATGGGTTCATGTGAATCCATTGAGATACATATATGATTCTTGTTCTCCCAGAGTGTGTGTAGATAGATTATTTTTACATATATAATAATGATAAGATGTTAGGATTGTTTCCACTGATTTTTTGTGATGGAATTACAATTGTTTTCATTTTTTGATCTTTAATTTTTTATATATTGTAATAAATTTTGAGGGATCACAATAAACTGAAAAAATGCATATATTCAAGAAATGGTTATCCCTTTGAGGGGGAGTTTAGAAAATGTCAACTGATGATGACGGTGGAACCTTACACAATATAGGAGCATGAATATGTTTTTATAGGCTCTTGAAAATATCTTTGATTAATTTCAATCGTGTGTATGTCATGTGAAAGGCTTACATAATTCCTTTTGGTTGCTGGGTGGCAACTCTTTTCAAGGACACATTGGTGTTGAGTGAAATCTTAACTCGATGCCATACTGCCTCTGGGTTAAATTATTTTTTGTTGCCACTTGGATACTATGTTACATGTTGTTCTGAAATATTTTTGGCACAATGTAAAATTTTTATCAATGTATTATGTACCATAAATGTGGTTATCCCTTAATCAATTTTGACACTTGTTAATACTATGATATGGAATTGAGCGGATGAAGGTTTAGACGGGGGTTTGTGGCTGCATGGTAAGTGCACAATCACTTAGTATAACATTTTTGTTTGGTTGATTATCATTTGGTGATTATATTATATGATTCATGATTATGTATTTCATGTTAATTTTTTTATATTATCATATGAACATGCATGAAATTTTATGTGTTGGGAAATGGAAAACTATTGTGGTGTATTACAAAGTATATCTCACAATTTTCTTAGGTGGCTAATGTAGTTAGCTACTAGAGAATCTATCAGTGGTTATAGGTACATGTCATAATTAAGCTTGGGTTTTACCATTAATCAAGATAACTCACTAAGATATTGTGGTCCAGGATGAGGTGAGTCATATATTTGTAGAGACTTCCTACTTTTAAGGTTTTTTTATTTTACATGTCATTGACTATGTGGATGATTAGTTTCTTATTTCCATTTGTAAATATAGATCTACTTGGTTCTATATTCATTCCAAAAATTGATATGTTTTTAGTTTTTATTTACTCTAATTGTATATTGATCACTTTTTTGGTAATTTATTTTTTATTATGTACTCTGTATGAGGGTATAGTCTCTCCAAGATTCCATCTTAATCCCTCACTACTAGTTAGTGGCCTATATATTATGGGGAGGTGCACATGAGGTTATGTCACACAGTTGATTAGACTTAGTGATTTAGGATGATATACTACATCAAAGAAGAATCAGAACTCATATTTGTAATTATTAAGGATTCACAACAAATAATTCCCAAATATAATTAGAAACCAGTAAATGGAAAAAATATCCTTCTCTCATATTAAACTACATGCATGAAATATGGGCAATACGGTTTCACTATGAAATATATAATGATGTGATTATAATTGTGGAATCAAGTAGGTAATTTAACATTGAGAAAATGAGATTCTTAGATGTTTTTTGGCATGATTTCGGGAAATAGGTTGGTGTGGATGTGGTTGCTTTATTCGAGTTTGTTCCCAATACATAAACTATGTTAAAACTCACAATTTAATAAAGGTGGAGGTGTTGGGGTCCTAGTTCAAGATAATTTATAAGATATTTTTTAATAATTATATATCATGAATTGAGATTAGTATACAAGTAATTTTTAGGAAGGAGATTAATAATTCTTATGGAATAAATATTTGTACCCACAATTAAAATTGATTGTGGATGAAATTTCATAGCATAAAATGATAAAAAGTAAAATTGGATGATGGATAGAATTTAACACCCTATAATTTTTGTTTGTAAATGTTTTAAGACACTAATAAATATAAAATAAGTCTTGTTAATTTTTTGGTGGGACTAAAACATTTTGAATGCTTACGTCGCAAATGAATCTTATTCCATTATTTAGGAACTACCAAGGTGATCCTTATATAGGATTTTAACCATGTGATAATGGATTATATAAGCTTATGTATGTTGTCCCAACAAATTTTATGGTTTCTATTCCATAATGGTGTTTCACACCACAACTAGATGGCTTCAAGTTAGAAAATACCATTCTAATGTTATCGATAATAATATTCTCATTTTATAAGAATATTATGTTTCCGGATATTTCATAGAAAACATTTAATAGTGGGATCTTATACTATAAAGGTAATATAATTATTTTTCTATGATAATTGGATTTGGAAGACATCCATTTCCTTGTACTAAATCACAACATAGATTTTCTGTTATTACAAAAAATTATTGGGTTAAAATAACCACTTACACCTCATTGGAATTTATATACTCTTAATATTCATTTTATAGAATATTCTGGGATGTTAATCTTGTAATTTTTTTATAGCCTAATATTAGTGTTTATTTAGTTATATCATTATATTATTACTACTAATTCTACTCAAGTTGTCCAGATTTAATTGAAGTTGATCTAAAGGGTGAGTGTGAATAAAATAATCTAAATTGGATATTGAAAATAAAATCTGATGAAGTAGAATAAAATGGATTTGAATTTTGTATATTATAATGAAATAAATAATTATTGATAGAAAATTAGATATATTTAATGAAATTAATTTTATAAAAAAAATTTGTGATTATTAAAATGTGAATAGAGAATGAAGAGGAATAACATCAAAGTGGTTGTGTGAATGTGTTGTGAAAATACAGTATAAAAGAACATTCTTTTATTATGACTTAAAAGGAGAATTTAACCTTACATCATTTAATTTTTATGATTTAAAGTAAAAAAATTTCCACAATCAATGACATGGATATAATCTATTTTATTTGAGAATCTTTAGTTGTTACCAAAATTTATCTTTTTAATGTATGGGATGAACTTTAATGTGATATGAATGAATGATTTTTTTCAAGACATGTAATAATGAGTTTTAAGGATATTATTGTATCCTTTGTACTTATATGACTATTAATGTATGTATTGTGATATAAGAGGAATCCATATTACACCAAGGAGTGGTATTTTCACATTGATTGATGCCCCTTATAATTTCTTTATGTTGCTTTGAATTTTTTTGTGAATGAGGTTTTGAAGACATATATAATTAATATGCATTACCAAGTTGAAATATTATTTAAAGTAAAATAAATGAGATTATTTATCACAAATTCACTATAATCAATGTTATCCCTAATATATCTTATTAGTTAGTTCAAAAATGGGATCAAAGTAAGGTTACCTTTGTTTTTTATTATTGTGGAATGTATCTATATGGATGAATTGTTTTTCATGGTTATATATTATAATCCATGGATACTTGGAATTTTATTATCATCATAGGTATTCAATAATTTTATAGGAAAGGACATCATGTTTGTAAATAGATAATGTTATTGTATCTTATTTATTTTTGTTATGATGTTTTAGAATATGTAACTTATAGATTTCCCATAAGTACCGAAGGTGTTTCTATAATGGAATCTAATAAAAGGAATGTGGATAATGGTTTTTATCCTGGAAATTATACTTTATTTTCCCTTTTATAAAGTGAGTTTTTTATGATCAAATGAGTCCAAATAAGAAAATCATTTGGAATGAACCAATTACTATTCACGAGTAGAACCCCAAAGTGGTTAAATAATAGTTTGTAGTTTTAGATAACTAAATATGGATGATGTCATATTCATGAGGATTAAATATTTTACTACATCATTAAAAGGAAAAATGATGTGGTTAGTATGATAACGGGTTGTGGTGAGATGTTGGAAGATTCCACCATTGTAGAGAATATATTATGTATATTACCTGAAAAGTCTGATTAAAAAGTTTTTGCTCTAAAAATATTGATTTTTGTGAAATATATATGTATTATTTAAATATTACCCTATTTTATTGTGATGTGAGTAAACAATATTCTATCATAAAATATGGAAAAATTGGAAAATTTATTTACTCTAAAATATCATGGTCTGAGAAAAGTAAGAATAATTATTATGATGATGGTTAAAATAGTCATTCATATTCAAGATCATGGGTGGATAATATTCTTAATAAAATTATATCACATATCTCGTAAAATATTAGAAAATATATGGGAATTTTCAATATAATGTTACCACTTAAATGTCTCAAAAGAAGGGTTTTTTGATGTTATTTCAAAAAATATCCATTTCTATAGGAATATAAATGTAGTGATTAAAAAATATATAGTTGATAATATTCTCAAAGAAAAATTTAGTCAGCGCAAAAAATTCATTTTGAAGAACATGCGTGAATTTCAAAAAAACAAAATGTGGAATTTCATGTCTATGTTTGAATATGGTGAAATAAATTATGATAAGGAAGAGGTTGATACAAAAAGGGATGTTGGTAAAAAAATCATTTCTATGGTGAGTGATCGAAAATTCACAATTATTGAAGTTACAAATTCTAGAAGTGGATATGGGGAAACTAAAAAGGATTTTATGCTAAAGATATAATTTAAATAATGGATATATAAAATAATAAATACTTTTAAAGGTAATGTGAACTTAAAGAATGTTGATTAATCATTCAAAAATAATGAATTAATATATAAAAATAAAAATTCAAATATTTTTTAGGATATTTTTAATTTATATAATATTCTAGATGATGATATGATCCTAAATATCAAAATAAAATAAAAGGTTAAAGATTCAAAAAAAGAATATTTATCATGATTATAAAAACATATTAATGATAAAAAATAGTACAAGCATCCAAAATAATATTTGAAAATCCTTTCTAAGAAGTTAGTATGTGTTCAAAAAATAAATAAGTCTATGAGGATTATTAAAAAAGTTATGATAATTTTGATATTGGGAAAATTAATAATGATTCTTTGAGAAAGAATCATGTTAAAAAGATTAAGATTATCCGAAAATCAAATAGATCATCAAAAGAGTGAAATTCAAGGAATACTAATTTTTAATAAATATCGATTATAACATAAAATTTTGAAAAGGATGAAAAAAATATAATATTAAGATTATGATAATAAAAGTTGGATAAAATTTTGGTTTAGAAAAAATGAATAATTTTTATTTAATTGAATATGTTTTTGAATCCGTGAACACGGTTCTGGAAAGAATAAAATTCCCAAAGGAAAATATAATCATTATGGATATTATTTGTACTATGGTGGTTTCAGAAATATGATAAATATGTGTTGGTTCTACTACCAACATCATAATATTCCCAGAAGGTATTGGAAATAATTTTTAGGGTGAAAATGGACTTTTCAAAGTATACAGGTTAAAAAAATTCAAGTAATTTAAACCAATTACCTAAAATTGATTATATTTAATTAAAAATGTGTGTGGAAGGTTTGATTGAGCAAGTCACTAGAAAAATGAACATGTCATCATTCTACAAACACAGTAGTAACTGATTTTTAAAATAAACTAGCCTAAAAATATTTAGTGAAAGTGGAATGATAATACCATGGTTATGGATTTGATGTATAAATCAACAATAGAATAATGTCCATGAATTTTTTTATAGTGTATTATCATCTCAAATGAAATGATATTTAAAACATCTGAAAGATGTTTAAAAGTGAAAAAGAGTATCAAATAAATATTTAAAAGTTAGGCCAGTAAATTTTAATGGTGGTTTCTCGAAATTTATATGAAATGGAATTATAAAAAAATATCAATTGATTATTAAAAAATCTATTGAGCACCTCATTTTTTATAAGGTAAATAACGTTTTTTGGTTGAATTATCAGTAAATATTTATGACCCTAGAGGATAGAAAAATTATGACCAAAGGATAGTTGACCAGGGGGAATTTATTATATTTAGGAGATTATAAAAATTAATGATATATAAGAATTAAATGGGAGAATAAGTTATGATATCAATGGAATGACCATTATTGTGTAAATATGTTAAAAATGGTTTATTAAGGAAATTTTTTTGGGTATGTTCCTCTTTTAAAAGAGGAAAAAAACTAAATATTCTAACATTTCTAAAAGGGGATATTTGTAATTCATCTCATAACGAAGTAGATATTTTATATAAAAAATATATAGTGATCATTCATACAAATGAGTGTGGGCCCATGAGAAAGTGAACAAATAATAGAGATTATTATTATATTAATTTTGTTGATGACTTCACATGTTTTACCTGTGTCTTGTTTATAATGAATAAAAATGAGACCTTATGTTTTTTAATGATTTTAAAAGACACTAAAAAATGAGGATGATTTTTCTCTAATTAATTTCTTGATTATATCGACCCAAACATTTCATAAATAAAAATAATTTCATTTTAGATGAATATTAAATACATTGAATTATGATACCCACTTGACATGTAAAGGTTTGGTGTATTTTTATATGAGATATATAAATATTGTTTGGTGGTATGTTTTTCACCATATTTTATAAATTTATTCCCACATTGTACATCTATTTACACACCCTATTTAAAACATTCAGTCATATCTTGTGGAATGCATAAATATTTTCATGTTTCATAGATGCTCTATAATTGTAAACATGGTAGATATTAATGATCAATAATGAATAAAATAAGAATTTTTGTTTTCAGATGAAATAATAACATTATAAAGTAATACCAACCGTATCATTGTCCATAATCTAGAATCATGTTTTTAATCATTTTATTTTATAATACATGAATTATTATGGAAACAAATAACTAGATATTTTAAAGAATAAAATTAGAATAGTACTTATTCTTGTGTAAATCACATAAAAAGATAAAATCATTTCTTTATTCAAGGATATCTACTAATACTATCATGGTGCATTGAGCCCACTATCAATTCCACCATATCATTAATCAATGATGACCCCTAAGTCTATTAAAATAGATATGATCCCTTACTAAACTGAGTTTACTCCACATTCCTGTAATTTGTTTCTCTTGAGATGTCAATATTTACCCAATGGATTGAACGTTAATATAATTTCAGTCCCACCCATCACATTATTAAAATAAAATATATATTTGTTCCTAAATAGCATAAAAATTTAATCATATCATACTGTTTGGAAAGGAATTGTGTTACATATACATTTATTAATTTATCAAATCAAACCCAATGGAAATGAAACAGTTTTTATAATGTTTGGACCATAACACAATTAAATCATGTGAAATACATGTGTTCCAAAGAATCTTCCTTAAATATTCTCCTGAAAAATACATCCAAATAATTTAAGTGAATTGTATGATTGAATTGTATGACTGAATCATATACTTGTTAAATAATAATTAACCTCAAAGGATTCCATCTTATATGACAATTCCCTTATAAGATATCTAGATTATTTCATGTGGAAAATACTATTTTGATTTTCAAATCACACTTTTAGAATATAAATTATTACCAAATATTATAGTATAGTTTTTTTGAAACATTACATGGATATAAGAAATTAATCATTACATTATTTACTAGTCATGATGGTTCGAAATTACATTCATATCATGTATGAAAAAATAGATATTCATTTCACATTTTCAGTGAATATCCAAAGTACGTCATTTAGACAATTAAAAGTATATTTAATCCGACAATTTGGAATAAATTATCTGGATGGGGAAAATTTCTATAAAAAGAATAGTAGAATAGTAAAAACATTATTGAAAACATTTTTAGTATAAATATACATTAATAAAAAAGTAATTTCAATTAAAGATATAAATAAATAATTTTTCCCCAAAAATACTCATTCAATATATGGAGTACACAAAAAAGTGAAAACGAAAGGAAAAAATTTATTATCCATAAATAAATATATAATAGATAAGTTCATGATATTTCTTATAGTTATATAATGAAATTTCATTAGTGTAAACACCATTGTGAACAATATCTATAAACAATGGGAGTGTAATATAAATCCATTATTAATTTGGTAACTATTGAATCATTACACACCTGAAAAAAATAAGATTATATAAATAGTATAATCTATATAAATATCATGAGAACAATAAACAAATATATTTATAGGAATTATATACAACAAATAAAATAAAAAATTACTTAATATTTCATTTTATTCATAGAAATAAATGTGAATAGAAAATCCATTTCCTCAAGTTCTAAATTATTTAAAAGAACTATAACCCAATATATCATAAAGATAAATTTATTATAATTCTATAATATAACCATTTGAAGGCCTATATTATCATATATTATCATTGTTAACATTTAAACACGCATTTAAAAATATTTTTTTTTTAATTTTTGTTTCCATGTGTTGTTTTTTACGAGACTCTTAGTGTGGATGTTTCAGTCCTTGAAATTTGATTATAGTTACATTATCTAAATAATGTTAAAAATAATTAAATTATAACATAATATATATATATATATATATATATATTTCTAGTCATCCATATAATTTATATATTTAAAAATAGATTACACCATTCATAGAGATGGTAGGTCGTACGTATGCATGCGCATTGTTTAAATTTTTTAATGGATCAAAATGAAATAATGGTAAATAATAATTGGAATTTATATTATAATATAACTATAATAAATAATATATATATTTATTACATATAACATTATAAACAAGAAATAAATGTGTGTATGGATATGGATTCTCTCCACCATTTGGGGATGGTATGTTGTAAGTATACATGGGAGTTGTTTTCTATATTCCGTAATATTTGAAAAAGGTAAATAGTGGTTTAAAATAATCATTATAAAAATTAACTATTATTAATATACATAATCAATTACATTATAATTTATAACATTTATATATATATTTTTTAAGAAAAAATAAACTTCAAAAGACCCAGTTAACAGTTATACCTCTTTGTTGTGAAAACTCTTTTATGTTAAACCTTATTCAATGAAAGAATTATCATTTGACAAGACGAAAAGATCTATGTTGTGATGAAAGAATATATTTTTATATGAGGATGATTATTGGATGATATATAAGTGTCAATCATTGTGAATAATTACAAAGATGAGGTGCCCATTTATAAGGGAAGGGAGGGTAAGTCTTGTAATAACATAAAGTATTAGATTAATATGAATTAATTTTCATTGGAAATGGATCCAATTTTTTTAAAAAATAAATGATGATTATAATTCTATATAATATCATAAAATAGTAATTTCATAAGTTTATGTTATCTTTTTATACATAATTATTTTTTAAACCTCTGATTATGCTTTTGACTGTTACCATGATATCAATGTCTTTTTATTGGCTTGGGGTTATAAAAGTAACAAAAAAAGGATATCTAACACATAAATATACCATTTTTTATATTTTCAACAATATCCCACTCAATTGGAAAAATATATTATTCATATGTATTTCTAATCATTTAATAAAATATATTTTATAATAATATATTATTCATGTAATTTAATGAAATATAGGAAAATAAATTATATAATATGGAACTAAATATGGTTAAATTAGTTTAAAAATATATATATTTGATGATAAATAAGAAATGGTTTTAATATAATAATAAAATAAAATATTTAAAATTTTATATATCTATTTATGAATTATAATTTGGTTTAACACTTTTGCAAACTAATTTAATCCATAACCATATAAGGGAATTATTTGATATTAAATAGTTATAAATTTATTTATATAGTAAAAATTGGATCATAAATTGACAATTAAATACATATTATAAAATTTATAATCCAAATTTCCTTTTTGAAATGTTTTTATGATTATTAAATAATTTAACAAAAATATATCTATCATAAAATACTATTAACATCAAATTAGGAAATATTTATATAATTTAATTTGACATAAGAATAATATAAATCATATATAAACATATGAACCATTTTAAATATGTTATATTTCCTTTTCAAAAATGGTGACAACATTAACTATAAGGCCCCAGCCTTAAACCTTACTTAATATTGAGTTAAATGAATAATTCTCGTTGAGGATCTTTTCAGGTTTAGAGTTTTAGAGAATTAGAACATAACTATTACATCTCAAAAGCTTACAAAGTAGTCACTTCTACTAAGTTTCCATAATAATAAAAAAAAATCTTAAAAAGAAACGTGTCTAGTTCCATGTTTTATATAGGATGACATTCCCTTGATTCCATCCTTGACCTTATTTCACATTAAGTCCTGTGAAAAACATTTCAAAAAAACTTGTGGTCTGCATAAAAAGCTCAGTAAGGGATAGACAAAGAATGAAAACTGTTAGTTTTTCAAAATCAAGTAAACCATGTATACTCTATCAAAGTAATACCTTCACCTTCATGAAGTTGTAAAAACTCTTCACTGAATAAAGCAACATTACTTACCTTTTTGTAGCCAAAGTATTTCCATAACATCCATAAAAAGAACACATAATATATATAAAGGTAACTTGGGACATAAACATACTTAAGTGGAATAACCATACGGTCGAGTTCCACACATATCACTTAATGGAATAGCCATACGGCCAATTTCCATACATACATAAATGGAATAGCCATACGGCGGACTTACATACCCAATGCATTGGAGGTTATAACGTAACCACCCATCCTGGTATTCACGGCACCACCCGTCATATGGTTTATAATGTAACCACCCGTTAAAATGTCCAAGTACCAATATAAAATCATAAAACATAAAACCAATATAAAGGAAAGATAACATTTCCACATTTCAATCACAATATATCATAAATATATTGACATAATAGAATCCTTTATCAAAACCATTTTTAAAACCAAATTATATAAAAGAGTATATGGTATTTATTTTATTTTAAAAACATTACGGCTTGTTGAGGAAGCCAAAGACCAAATAATACTCGCGGCAGCGGAAAAAGTCATTGTCACCGCGTACGTTAAAAAAACATTTATTTTTGTCGTTTAGTGAAACGCTTCGTAGAAAAAGATTCCTTTTGTATAAATGTAAAAGTCAAAGAAGTTTATACACCGTATAAAAGAAATTTGTGTATAAAACGAAATATGCCTCAATGAAAGGAGATTGAGACGAAGTCCCTAACCTCGGGTCCGACTTGACTCGATCGTTCTTTAACGTCCAGAATAATAAACTTGAGTTAATTTATACATGATTAAGAACCTTTTTAAAGTTCATCATTCCTTTTATATCACTTATTTCCGTGTTATAAACATTATGTAACCATTTAAGTTAATAATGTTTGTTTTGTCAATATTTGGTTTTAAGTCGAAAGTGGACTTCTTACAATTGCATGTTGTTCGTGTGGTCAAAGGTCCTTTATATCCAGAATGAAAATCCCGATTTGGATATAATATGTATCATATATATCCAGCATATACATTTATTTATAATATTACATAATCATTTAGAGGTAAGAAATGAAATGCACCGTTCATGGAGACGGTAAGCCGTACGTACGCATGAACGCTACTTTCATTTCTTTGTCATATTAATGGAATTAAAACTAAATGAGAGGTATGTATATTTTAATTCCAGAATTATATTCATCATTTATATATATCATTAATTATATATATCCATTATATACATGTACATTTAATAGTACATTACATTTGGGGATAAGAAATGAAATGCATCGTGCATGGAGACGGTAAGCCGTACGTACGCATGAACGCTACCTTCATTTCTATCTCATTCTTTAATGGAAATAAATAATAATGATATAGAGGTATATTATAATTCCAGTATAACATCATATATAATAACTTTAAATCCATCCTTTACACGTCCCACATATGGCATTAACGAATCACATCACTTTGAGGGGGCGGTAGTCCGCACTTCCTTAAATGAAGATATCGTGTTTACCCATAATGGAAACCATAAAGGTAAGCCCAAAATGAAAAAACAGAAGCTTAAGGAAAACATAAACATATTATATATAATATATAAAAATAGTGACATCATAATGGCCACCTTTGAAGGTGTTAAATGAGTATTGAACAATCATCGTTTCGGGAGGCAGAATTTCGCCATCCAAGGAAACCGTATGTTCTTTAACAATTTGATGTAGTTTTGTGAGAGTGTAGCTCAAATAAATATTATAACAACATCCTAGTATATTGAAGATACTCGTGTTGTTACAAAAGAAGTAAATAAAAAGAGTTTAGAGGGTTGGAGAAGCAAAATAAAACAAATGAACAAGAGAGAATGAATTACCTTTAAAAGTGTAACTCCTTTTGATTTGAGCCTAAAGGCTTCCTTTGAAAAGATTCTGCCCAAAGGGAATCCTCTAGGATGAGGAGAGGGATTTGGAGAGAGTAAATGGGCAGGGGTTGGCCGAGCCAAAGACTTGAGGAGTCTGTGAAATGAGGTAGAGGTGGGGGCCTTTTATAAGAGGAGAGGAGGGGCACTTTTGGAAAGTAAAGGAATATTACTTTATTTGAAAGTTTTTTTCGGTTTTAAAATGTCCCACATTGATATAATTCGTGTATAAGGTGATAAGGGTTCGAAATACAGTCATCTAATTGGCTTTGGACATTTGTAGTTCATAGATTTTACATTATCTTTCCATTTTATTTAAATCGTCAAATAATGATGTCATCGCTGCATCACTATTATGTCATAAATAATGTAATTTATTTAATGTCTAAAAATTATAAAACAAATAATATGATGTAGTAAATCTTATTATCTTTCCAATGAATATTTATAATCAAAAATCTGATCTTTATAACCCCATGTAAAAATTTTTTTTGTAAAACATATTATGTTTGTGTCATTTTTACTTTTACATTAAATAAAAAGTTATTTATGTCATTTCCCAACCAAAGTGTCTCCATGGGGTCCCCAAGTTTACCCATGGCTTGTCTTGGTCGGCCATGACACAACCAATGAGGGTAGGACATGTGTCAAGTTCATTTCATATTATTAAAACATTATTTTTACCTAAAACTACACTAATAACCACTAATCGCGATTAAGAACTTAATAAGTTACTATTCACCAAAAAATTATTATAACCTCATTGACCCACATTTTACTTCTTAATGAAAACCATGTATGTCGGATTTTTGAAATTTAAAACACAATGATGGCAAAATTTCATTTAAACGGAAAATCAGTCTTTATAAGTACCACTTAGTGGTTTCACTATTCATCAAAAATTGACGTTTTTCAGAAAATTACCAAAAATTCACCCTCAGCTATATTTGATATTACAAATTAAAAAATGACCTCTATTTTACAAAATTCAAAACATATAAGTCACATTTATTAATTTAATAATTAATTCCCGTTGTCAGAGCAAATAGCGTGTTTTTATGAAACAATAAGTATCAAAAGATTGACACTAGTTTAAGTTCGATTTCAAAGTGAAATTAATTCCAACGACCACTATTGGATTTAATGGTAAAAATATTTTCTAATTTCACTTTAAAACCAATTCAAAAGATAATCTAATCATATAAATAAATTAGATTGAAAAGTGGTTTTGAATTAAAATACAACATTTTACACTATTCATTAAAAAAAGAACTTTATCAGAAAGGTACCAAAAATTTACACAAAGTAAATTTTGATGTCCTGATTCTAAAGAAGAGTTATAGTTGGTTCAATAGAATTTATAAGATCGATCAAAACTATATTTAATGACGGTTCCCCGTCAAAAGGTGATAAGTGGACCTTTCGTGAAAATTAGGGTATAAATGCCTAAAATTGAACACTTTCCATATTTTAAGCCTTTATCTTTTATAGGGTAAATGTAAAAACATTTAAAAACATTCATAATCATATTTTAGTTATTTCTATCCATTCCCGCCAGTACAACGGCTACTCGTTAACTAACATTTAAAATAATATTATTTTATTACTTGTGTGCAACGTAAGTTTTCAAAGAAACTAATCGTTGCATACCGAGTACTTTATCGAACGTAGAAACCCATATTAATTAAAATTAATATTTAATTCGTAATTCTTAATAAAGATGAAAATTCTTTATTCTTTATTTACCTGGGATGTTACATCCTTCCCCCCTTTTGGAAATTGCGTCCTCGTAATTTTATTCACTTATCAAAATAAGTGGGGGTATTTATCCCTCATAGCATTTTCAGATTCCCACGTTGCCTCTTCAATCACATGGTTTTTCCACAAAATCATTACCTAATGAATCACCTTATTCCATAACACCCACTCCCTGTGGTCAATAATCTGGACCGGTTGTTCCTCATATGATAGGTTCTCTTCCAGCTGAACTACCTCTGGACTCAATACATGAGATGGATCTGGCATATACTTTCTGAACATTGAAACAAGAAAAACATTGTGTACCTGAGATAAACTCGGAGGTAAAGACACCCGATATGCAACTGATCCAACTCTCTCCAGAATTTCATATGGTCCAATAAACCTTGGACTCAACTTTCCTTTCTTACCAAATCGCATCACACTTTTCCATGGTGATACTTTGAGAAAAACATGATCACCTACCTCAAAAGAGAGATCCTTCCTCCTGTTGTCCGCATAACTCTTCTGCCTGCTCTGAGCTGTTCTCATGTGCTTATGAATCAGTTGAACTTTTTCTGCCAACTCTTCTACCAATTCTTGTCCCATCAACTTCCTTTCACCAAATTCATCCCAGAAAGCTGGAGTTCGACACCGCTTCCCATATAATGCCTAAAATGGTGCCATCTGTATACTGGAATGAAAACTGTTATTATATGAAAATTCAACCAAAGAAAGATGTTGGTCCCAACTTTCCTGATAATCCATTGAACAAGCTCGTAGCATATCCTCCAATGTCTGAATTGTTCGTTCTGACTGCCCATCTGATTGAGGATGAAAAGCTGTAGTAAAATTTAATTCTGTAGCCAACGACTTCTGAAGGCCTTTCCAAAAGTTAGAAGTAAACCTGGGATCACGATCCGATACAATGGAGAGAGGAACTCCATGTAACCTGACTATTTCTTTAAGATACAAACGGGAAAGTTGATCAAGAGAGAAAGTATCTCGTATAGCAAGGAAATGAGCAGATTTGGTCAAGTGATCAACAATAACCCAGATTGCATTATTACCTAGAGATGTCCTCGGTAATCCCACAACAAAGTCCATGGATATATTTTCCCATTTCCACTCTAGTATTGGTAAAGGTTGAAGCATCCCTTTCGGTAAATGCTGCTCTTCTTTAACCTGTTGACATGTCAAACACTTTTCAGTAAAATCCGCAATATCTCTTTTCATTACATCCCAACAGTAATACTCCCGCAGGTCTCTGTACATATTAGTACTGCCAGGATGATCTGAAAACGGGTAACTATGAGCCTCACATAACAACTCATTCTTCAACTGTGAATCACAAGGCACACATAACCTCTTCCCAAACCTCAAAACACAAACAAAAACTTATCCAAGAACTCATGGAAAATTTTATTCATAAGGTCCATGAATACAGTAGGTGCATTGGTTAACCCAAAAGGCATAACTACATATTCATAATGGCCATATCTAGTATGGAACGCAGTCTTCGGAACGTCTGCTTCTTTTACTTTCAACTGATGGTACCCCAACCTCAAGTTATTCTTCGAAAAATACTGCGCTCCCTGGAGCTGATACCACTTCATTCGATGGCCCAACATCTGCTGAAGTTGTTGCAAAGGATTTCACCACCCCTTTCTACTTGTAGTCTGGCTGAATTCCCCCATTTGAGTTCTTCGTTGGACACTCGTTTTCATAATGACCCATTTCATTACACTTAAAACATCTTACCGTTGGCTTTTCATTTCCTGCTTGATCATCTTCCTTACAGTTACGAGCAATATGACCAGACATACCACACCGAAAGCACTTACCAGACTTGGATAAACATTCTCCAGGATGCATTTTACCACACTTCTCACAGGATGGATATTTGGTTTTCTTACCTCCTTGCTTCTTTGATGAATTCTTCCCCTTTTCCTGCCAACTAGACCTCTTATTCTGTTGTTTGTCATAGAACACCTGATCATCGGCAAACTCCATTTCCACCTTCTCCGCACATCGAAAAAGTTTTTCATAACATTTGAACTCACGAGAAGCTAAAGCCCTTCGATACTTTGTCTTTAACCCTGAGTAAAAATGGTTTATTTTACTATCAAGATCTCGTATGAAGTTTGGAGCATACCTTGCCAATCGAGTGAACTTTTCTTCATAAGAAGCCACAGAATCATCCTCCTGCCTCAATTTTAGGAACTGTTTTTCCATCCTAAGACGAACCACCTTAGGAAAATATTTGTCAAGAAACATACCTTTGATTTCGTCCCAGTGAAGATCCTCAATCTCATCACTATCCCTTATATTTTTCACCATCGACCACCACTGATCAGCTTCACCTTCAAAATGGTAAACAGCAAGACTAACCTTTTGATGTTCTAAACACCCCATGACATCAAAAATCTTTTCCAGTGCTTTAATCCACCCTTCAGCTAGCACAGGGATAGATGATCCTCTGAATGATGGTGGATGTTGCCTCATGAAATGTTCCACCACTGACATGTTCCTCTGCGGTTGATCTGGCTGATCTCGTGCATGGATACCACCAACATTTATCGCTTGAGTCAACTGCGCCATTACTGCAACAAACTGTTCAGTTCCAATTCCGACCATTTCTGGATGCTGATTCAGAAGGTTATTTCCTTCTTTATGCCTTCCTAGCACTACTTCCCTGTTTCCTCTGCGGAAAACCATTCTGAACAAACATGTCTTAGATGAAGCAACATGGTAATCCGTAAATGCTATATCATTTCAATCATATTATAATTTAACACTTTTCTAACTCCTAAAGTTATCTATACCGACCTCTGATTCCAACTATAAGGCCCCATCCTTAAACCTTACTTAATATTGAATTAAATGAATAATTCTCGTTGAGGATCTTTTCAGGTTTAGAGTTTTAGAGAATTAGAACATAACTATTACATCTCAAAAGCTTACAAAGTAGTCACTTCTACTATGTTTCCATAATAATAATACAAGACTCTTAAAAAGAAACGTGTCTAGTTCCATGTTTTATATAGGATGACATTCCCTTGATTCCATCCTTGACCTTATTCTACATTATGTCCTGTGAAAAAAATTTCAAAAAAACTTGGGGTGAGCATAAAAATCTCATTAAGGGATACACAAAGAATGAAAACTGTTAGTTTTTTCAAATCAAGTAAACCATGTATACTATATCAAAGTAATACCTTCACCTTCATGAAGTTGTAAAAACTCTTCACTGAATAAAGCATCATTACTTACCTTTTTGTAGCCAAAGGATTACCATAACATCCATAAAAAGAACACATAACATATATAAAGGTAACTTGGGACATAAACATACTTAAGTGGAATAACCATACGGTCGACTTCCACACATATCACTTAATGGAATAGCCATACGGCCAATTTCCATACATACTTAAATGGAATATCCATACGGCCGACTTCCATACCCAATGCATTGGAGGTTATAACGTAACCACCCGTCCTGGTATTCACGGCACCACCCGTCATATGGTTTATAACGTAACCACCCGTTAAAATGTCCAAGTACCAATATAAAATCATAAAACATAAAACCAATATAAAGGAAAGATAACATTTCCACATTTCAATCACAATATATCATAAATATATTGACATAATAGAATCCATTATCAAAACCATTTTCAATACCAAAATACATAATAGAGTATATGTTATTTATTTTATTTTAAAAACATTACGGCTTTTTGAGGAATCCAAAGACCAAATAATTCTCGCGGCGGCGGAAAAAGTCATTGTCACCGCGTACGTTAAAAAAAACATTCCTTTTTGTCGTTTAGTAAAACGCTTCATAAAAAAAGATTCCTTTTGTATAAAAGTAAAAGTCAAAGTAGTTTATACACCGTATAAAATAAAGTTGTGTATAAAACGAAATATGCCTCAATGAAAGGAGATTGAGACGAAGTCCCTTACCTCAGGTCCGACTTGACTCGATCGTTCTTTAACATCCGGAATAATAAACTTGAGTTAATTTATACTTGATTAAGAACCTTTATAAAGTTCATTATTCCTTTTATATCACTTATTTCCATGTTATAAACATTATGTAACCATTTAAGTTAATAATGTTTGTTTTTTCAATATTTGGTTCTTAAGTCGAAAGTGGACTTCTTACAATTACATGTTGTTCGTGTGGTCAAAGGTTCTTTATATCCAGAATGAAATTCCCGATTTGGATATAATATGTATCATATATATCCAGCATATACATGTATTTATAATATTACATAATCATTTAGAGGTAAGAAATGAAATGCACCGTTCATGGAGACGGTAAGCCGTACGTACGCATGAACGCTACTTTCATTTCTTAGTCATATTAATGGAATTAAAACTAAATGAGAGGTTTGTATATTTTAATTCTAGAATTATATTCATAATTTAGATATATCATTAATTATATATATCCATTATATACATGTACTTTTAATAGTACATTACATTTGGGGATAAGAAATGAAATTCACCGTTCATGGAGACGGTAAGCCGTACGTACGCATGAACGCTACTTTCATTTCTATCTCATACTTTAATGGAAAGAAATAATAATGATATAGAGGTATATTATAATTCCAGTATAACATCATATATAATAACTTTAAATCCATCCTTTACACGTCCCACATATGGCATTAAAGAATCACATCACTTTGAGGGGGCGGTAGTCCGCACTTCCTTAAATGAAGATATCATGTTTACCCATAATGGAAACCATAAAGTTAAGCCCAAAATGAAAAAACATAAGCATAAGGAAAACATAAACATATTATATATAATATATAAAAATAGTGACATCATAATGGCCACCTTTGAAGGTGTTAAATGAGTATTGAACAATCATCGTTTCGGGAGGCAGAATTTCGCCATCCACGGAAACCGTATGTTCATTATCCATTTGATGTAGTTGTGTGAGAGTGTAGTTAGAATAAATCTTACAAAAACATCCTAGTATATTGAAGATACTGGTTTTGTTACAAAATAAGTAAATAAAAATATTTTAGAGGGTTGGAGAAGCAAAATAAAACAAATGAACAAGAGAGAATGAATTACCTTTAAAAGTGTAACTCCTTTTGATTTGAGCCTAAAGGCTTCCTTTGAAAGGATTCTGCCCAAAGGGAATACTCTAGGATGAGTAGAGGGATGTGGAGAGAGTAAATGGGTAGGGGTTTGCCGAGCCAATGGCTTGAGGAGTGTGTGAAATGAGGTAGAGGTGGGGGCCTTTTATAAGAGGAGAGGAGAGGCACTTTTGGAAAGTAAAGGAATATTACTTTATTTGAAAATTTGTTTCGGTTTTAAAATGTCCCACATTGATATAATTCGTTGATAAGGTGATACGGGTTCGCAATACACTAATCCAATTGGCTTTGGACATGTGTAGTTCATAGATTTTACATTATCTTTCCATTTTATTTAAATCGTCAAATAATGATGTCATCGCTTTATCATTATTATGTCATAAATAATTTAATTTATTTAATGTATAAAAATTATACAAAAATACTATGATGTATTAAATCTTTTTAGATTTCCAATGACTATTTATAATCAAAAATCAGATCTTTATAACCCCATGTAAAAATTGTTTTTGTAAAACATATTATGTTTGTGTCATTTTTACTTTTACATTAAATAAAAAGTTATTTATGTCATTTCCCAACCAAAGTGTCTCCATGGGGTCCCCAAGTTGACCCATGGCTTGTCTTGGTAGACCATGACACAACCAATGAGGGTAGGACATGTGTCATGTTCATTTCATATTATTAAAACATTATTTTTACCTTAAACTACACTAATTACCACTAATTGTGATTAAGAACTTAATAAGTTACTATTCACCAAAAAATTATTATAACCTCATTGAACCAAATTTTACTTCTTAATGACAAACATGTATGTCGTATTTTTGAAATTCAAAATACAATGATGGCAAAATTTCATTTAAACGGAAAATCAGTCTTTATAAGTACCACTTAGTGGTTTCACTATTCATCAAAAATTGAAGTTTTTCAGAAAATTACCAAAAATTCACCCTAAGATATATTTGATATTACGAATTAAAAAATGAAGTCTATTTTACAAAATTCAAAACATATAAGTCACATTAATTAATTTAATAATTAATTCCCGCTGTCAGAGCAAATAGCGTGTTTTTATTAAACAATAAGTATCAAAAGATTGACAGTAGTTTAAGTCTGATTTCAAAGTGAAACTAATTTCAACGACCACTATTGGATTTAATGGTAGAAATATTTTCTAATTTCACTTTAAAACCAATTCAAAAGATAATCTAATCATATAAATAAATTAGATTAAAAATAGGTTTTAAATTAAAATACAACATTTTACACTATTCATTAAAAAAAGAACTTTATCAGAAAGGTACCAAAAATATACAAAAAGTAAATTTTGATGTCCCGATTCTAAAGAAGAGTTATATTTGGTCCAATATAATTTATAAGATCGATAAAAACTATATTTAATGATGGTTCTCCTTCAAAAGGTGATAAGTGGACCTTTCATGAAAATTAGGGTATAAATGCCTAAAATTGAACTCTTTCCGTATTTTAAGCCTTTATATTTTATAGGGTAAATGTAAAAACATTTAAAAACATATATAATCATATTTTAGTTATTTCTATCCATTCCTGCCAGTACATCGGCTACTCGTTAACTAACATTTAAAATAATATTATTTTATTACTTGTGTGCAACGTAAGTTTTCAATGAAACTCATCGTTGCGTACCGAGTACGCTATTGAACGTAGAAACCCATTTTAATTAAAATTAATATTTAATTCGTAAATGTTAATAATGATGAAAATTCTTTATTCTTTATTTACCTGGGATGTTACATTAACTCGCCAAAAAAATCTAATTATAGAGTTTTTAAAATAATTTACTATTTTTACTTCCTACAAAAGCATTGTTCCCGCATTATATAATTATTAAAGGTAATACTTTATTCACTAAAAATAAGAAATAAAGTTACATGATAAAAAATCTTTATTATTTCAAATGAAAATTTATAACTAAAAATAAGTTTATTAATCTGTGTCACAAAATACTATAGATATCAAAAATAATTTTTTTTATTTATCATTTAACTAAATATAAAATGTTAAAAATAATTTTAAAATGAATTAAATAAGTTTTTTTATTATGCATGAATTTTTATTAAATAATATCATTTAATTAAATTATGGAATATTTTTTAATGAATTAGAAGCTACATCACCTTTGTTTTATCTTTAACCACCTTGTTTTACCTTTATCTATGTAATATAAACGTAATGTGGAAAAAATGAATAGTTTTATATTCAAAATAAGGACCTAAGAAATAAAATTATATAATATGACTTTATAGGTTCAATTTACAGAAGTTGAATAAATTAAATTTTAAAACAAGACAAAAAAAATGAATAAATAAACATTCATAAAAAATGTCATCTATGTATACAAATATTTTTCTAAAGAATAAAATAATAAAATTGTTTTTAATTAACCTAATTCTATAATTCAGTGTAGAATATTAATATTTGTACATTAAAAAGTATTTAAAATAAAATTTTTATTTAAAAATTGTCGAATCAGAAATATAGTTTTCAATAAAAAACAGAATTTTAGAATATTGACATGAAAATAAATATTTTCAAAAGAACTAAAAAGTAAAACTCAGATAATTTTCATATTCTTATTTCAAAATATGATATTATTTTTTCTATTATTTTTTATAAATACTATTTAATTTATTTATAATTTTCACTCACAAAAATTAGTAAAAAATTTTTTTTGGATGAAATGTATTTTGAATAATAAACTGACATCACTAATAATCAGGAGAATAGTTCCCATGGTATTATTGATATTTTTATTTATTATGAAATATATTTAGTTCATAATTTGGATATATCTAATCTTACCTTTTAATTCATCAACTATTTTATAAGAGTTAGAAAATAATAATACTTTTTTTGTTTGTTAAATCTCGTCATTGTGTGTTGTATATGATATCAAACATAGTGTTCTTTCTAAATATCAAGGTGTTAAAAGTACCCAATCAAATGAAATTCTTTTAATTTAAAAATTTTCTTAGTAATAAAGGGGTCTATATTAAATGGAATGTTTTGTACCCACATCGTAAAAATGATTAGTAGAATTTTCAGTAAAAAAATAGGAAAGGGAAATATAAATGTCAACAAGAATAACACGTAGATAGGGTTAAAATTTTGATAAAATTATGGGGAAATGAATATATATAAATTGAGGAAAAAATTAATATCAAAATAATTATGGGCAGAGACATAGAACATAGAACATAGGAATGTGACTGACATGGGAAAGATAATGAAAAAAACCACAAAACAATGAGGTATGAAGAAGACCCCAAACTAAAAAAAATTTATTTTTGTAGGAATAATTTTTTTGTTTGATGATATTTTTTTCTATATTTAAATAATTCATTTACAATTTAGAAAATAGAATAAGGAGATATACTTTTTTGACATGTATAATTTCATCCAATAATCAATTTCCACCATAATCTAATGATTTTATCCAAATGATGTGTATAGAAGATGGATTTTTTATGCGTAAAGATACAACATAAAATTATAGTGGATAAAAAAGTCTAAAAACGATAATAAATTATTCTTCAAATATTGAAACATTAAAAAAACAATATGTACAACACAATGAAAGATAACATCCAAAATTTATAAACATTATTAATAACAAATAATTCATTTTTCTCCCATATTTCCATAATAACACCAACAGTTCAACATAGATCATAAATAAACCAGTATCCCAATTATATTGATGAAATCATCATTGACTTCCATTTTAAATAGAACTATAACTTCATACATTTATAGTTATATCTCCAAAAATTTGATTTTATTCTTCACAATTAATCATTCATAATAAATAACATGATAAATCTAAGGGTTATATGTTACTCAACCCAATAAAACATGTCCCAAAATTTAATTAATCACAATGATATACCAGTATATGGTCTTATAATTTATTGGAATTCACAAAAATTTCATTAATAAAATTTATATTTTTACATGAAAGGTAACCACTAGATTGACCATAAATATCCCTAAAAATATCAGATTTTCAATGAATCACTTTTAACTATAATTATTATTTGTTTCTTACTATCCCATAAGGAATAATTAGCATAATATAAATCCATATAATAACCAAAAAGGTTATTTAGACATCAATTGTTTAATCTTCCATAAAAAAATATTCAATTCACCTCAAAATCCCATCACATAAGACCTTAATGAAAACATAAATGGATATAAACTTTCTAATATATTACATAATAAAAAAATGTAGAAAACATCACCAAACATCACATTATCAATTTTTTCGTCAAATCGGTTTTCAAATCCTATGTCGTTGATATAATCTCATATAATTCATCATATGTATGTCCCAATTAAACATTTTTATCTGAACATAAAGAACATATTATGGGTTATTTTTCTCTCAATTACATGTCTCCCATAAATATACCTAATCACTAAATATGTTTTCAAATAATTAATGGATAACTATATTGTAAAAATATAATATTTTTCACATTTCTTATAAGAAAAATATTATTGATGTAACACATCTAAAATATAATCATTGAATACCAATATGAAAAATTATCCATCCATTCTGATCAAAAAATTAAATAGAATAATTTTTTCTATAATGTAAGTGTTACCTATTGATTTGGGCATTGGATTGTACAATTCATATATTCTCACATAAAATATATTTCACTATATATTATACATTCGGATAAACATCATATCTATCTGTTTAACTCTTCATATTTCTCCAAAATTACTTGATATATTCACTTTATATATATATATATATAATATTTTAATGTTCCTATAGGATATTTTAATGAGTACATCATCACGTATACATGATAAGTAGGAAACCAGATCTTATTTACTCAATGCTTGTCATTAAAATAATTCATTATAATATTTGGTGTGTTATAAAACTAAAACATGTTGATATTTTTAATCATATAATGAGATATATGGTTAAGATTAAATCATATGTTTTTTCATTTCAT
Organism: Viscum album; assembly: GCA_963277665.1. Classification (NCBI taxonomy): domain Eukaryota; kingdom Viridiplantae; phylum Streptophyta; class Magnoliopsida; order Santalales; family Viscaceae; genus Viscum; species Viscum album. The sequence continues at coordinate 5,926,453 of OY728136.1, forward strand.
CTCCCATTTAATTTGGTTTGTCATGTGTAAATTCATTCAGTTTTCATAAAAATTCTATGTTAACACAATCCGTAATGGTTTTAACCACTAAATAAAAACAAAATGTATATTTTGAGAAACAATATATAATGTCATATATTATATAATAATTAAAAATTAGTAATATGATGTATAAATAATGACACCCTATTTTTAAATTCATACTCATGTTTAATATATTCAATTGTTTGGTATCAGTTATTCAAATAATTTGTAATTATTTATATGGAAATTTGAGATATCCAAAGAATATTCCCCTCGAGTTTCAAACTAGGTATATAGTAATGGAACAGTCCACATACACTCGAATAATGATTACCATATACTTGGAAAATTATTTTCAAAGTTATAATGACTATATGTATCAGTTCCAAACCTACAACCACTTTTAGTATCTATATAGGGATGCATTTTTATGAAAACCACATAACTTTTATCTTACTAAATCATTATGGTGTTATATAATATATAGAATTATCCCCAATATTTTCACTAAGGATATTTATTTATGATCTATAATGAATGATAAACTCTATTCTGATACAAACTATAGCAACCAAAACAATTAAAAAATAAATGTTACATATTTGTATGTGAGTAATGAATATATAACATTATTGTCATGGAAGAAACAAAAAAGGATTATAGTATTTTGCTTAAGATTCATAAACATTTTTTTTGGAATTTTATTCATAATATATCAATAATTTCTTCTTAAATTCTAGCCTTATTTACATACCATACATAAAATAATTTTTCAAAACAGGGGTAAAGGAAACATAAGAAAGTGTGTTATCGGATGTTCAATAAGGGTAAACTATGGTGATATTATTGATCACTGATGCATAATATAAGAAGAGGGAATGATAACATGAATTCTACATTTGAAAACCACTACCATCATATCATAGATCCAAATTTTAATTTTTGTCATTAATCGTAGTAGTTCATATGATATGAATAACAATGTAATCAAAGAAACTGAATTATGAGAGAAATAAATTGGCATAATAATTATGTTTAAGGAATCATATAATCATAAAAAACAAATTACATTGTCATTAATCACTTCCAAGACAGTCTCAATTACTTTTATAACTCCTCATTGCATAGTATCCTTAATCAATGTTCACTACCAAGACAATTATTGTTGACAAAGGCCACTACTACAATACATTCACACACCACTATATTATTTATTATCATAAGGGATATCAATCTATATCCAATGAATTGGTGGGTTATATAATTTGGAGACCATATATCACAAAATTAAAATCATAAACACGTGATCCATAAGATCAGAAAACATCCATCATATAATAATATAGGGAAAAGAAATGGGGTTCATAAAAAGTTTATGATTTTATCATATCATACCCTGTGAAAAATAAATGTGGTTCTTAATGGTTTCATTTTAACATATTTAACCATTGAAAAAGAAATATGATTTCTACATTCATATTAAAAACACTATCATTATGAAGTTCCATAATGAGAATGAAATTGGAAGGTATAATTTGTTTATATACCTAGTACAACATATGTAAAATTAAACAATTTCAACTTAAGTGAAAAGTTATTTAAAATAAATCTGAAGTATTACATGAGGAAAATACAAATTTCATTTTTAAAGAATATGTTTTTGAAATAAAAAATCCCTAATATTAAGGAACATTTTTTAAATGATCCTTGAAAATTTATAAATTAATAATAAATTAATTGAGAGTCAATATAAGCATAAATTATTTTTATGCTGGGTTTTTTAAATCAAATATTCCATTCACTGTTTCATTAGAAAGTCAATTTTACCTCATTCTAAAAAAAATTAAAAAATTAATTTTAAATAGTTTTTTAATAATTCTAAATGTCTACAAATGAATTTAAAAAATTCATAGAATAAAGTTTTAATACATTCTAGAAACATTATTAAAAAACATGGTCATTGAAAAAAAAATGATTCTTGACTACTTAGACAAATAAGGTCAAGTATTTCTAAAAATACACTTTCATTATCATGAATACATAAATATAGAAAAATGAAAGTTAAACATGTAATATATAGAAATTATCTATGGATAATAAAATTAATTAGATTATTGACTAGTAAATAAAAAAAACTACATTTTAATCTTATTCAAAAACTAACTCGATAGACAATGATATTGTACTATAAATACACTACAAATATAGAATATTTCATTATCATAAGTCCCATGAAATGAATAACCAAAAATATATGTTTTTATCCACAAAATTTTCATTATATTAATCAAATAATACATTCTTATTCACAATATAAAAAACACAATTTTTGAATATGGAATGTTTCCCATAGAAATAAAAGTGCAGAAAACCAATTTCTTTAAGTTTAACATGCTTTGAAAGAACTCTATACCCATATATAATAAATTTATATTTATTATTAATATATAATATAAAAATATAAATAGTAAAAATATATTATATTATATTTTTAAAACATTTTAAGTCCCATTTATAAAAAAAATTACATAACAAAATAATTTTTTTGGGTGTCAGCTATTGTGTTTTTCATGAGTGTTTCAGTTTGGTAGTTCCAGTACATGAAAATTGATCACGGTTACATCATGTATTGAATGATTAAAATGAAACAAATAAAATATATACCCTTTATAAATATATATTTATAGTCATCCATTAAAGGTATAGATTAAAAATTATTTCCACAGTTCATGGAGACAAGAGGTCAAACGTAGGCATAAAATTAGTTACTATTTTTCTGTGGATAAAATCAATGAAAATAAAATAAAAATTCAAATTTAGTTATTCATATTAATATAGTATAAAAAGTAAATATTCATTAAATCCATCATTATATTCATATATGTAATGTGGTGATAATAAAATTACACTGCAACATAGAGATGATATGTCATACATACACAAGAGCAATGATTTATCTTTTCATAAGATGTAAAGAAGGTGGATAATGGTTATTATGTAATCATAATAATAAATAATTTTATTTAGGATATGAAATTAATAATTTTATAAATGACATTGTGGATTTATATGACGTATAAAATGAATTAAAATAGGAAATGATCAGTTAAGAGTTTTATATCTTCACTGAGAAACCTCCTTTAGATTACACCTTAATCCTTGAAAGAATTGAATTTTGACCTGAAATGAAGATCTAGGTTGTATTTAAGGAATATAATATGGTTTGATTTGATGTATTGGCTGATATATAAGGGTCAATCATTTTGAATAATAAAAGAGATTAGGTTACCTTTTATAAGATAGAGTAAGATAATATTGGAATTAATTAAAGTGTCACATTAATATAAATTAATTTTCATATGGAATTAGAATAAAATTGATGTAAATATAATATAATATTACGATATGTCAAAATAAACTCATAAATTAAATTTATAATAACTTTTAGTATTTTTTACATTTATAAACTACTTTAACCCCAATTAATTATGTTGAAAATTACAGTGATATCAATTTTATTTATTTTTTGTGGATAAAAAAGATAAAATAAAAGTAAAAGGACACATAAATGTTCGATGTTATATATTTTATACCATATAAATTTTAATATTTTGAATATATTATTTTTATAAATAATAAATATTTTAATAAATATTTTATTATTTTAAAATATCATTAATTTCATGTTTCTAAATACATAAAATTTTATAATATATTACGTGTATAATTCATTTAAAATAGTTAAAAATATATTTATTAAATGATAGGGAATTTAGGGTCTTAATAAAGCCCTAAACAAAAATTATTTCAAGATTATATTTCTATTTATACAATATATATTTTTTAACCCCATGATTTAATGGCTTGAAGGCCTTTAATTTTTTTATTATTTTTGATAATCAACCTTTCAAGGGGTGAGGTGGAACCCTTAAATGGAAAAAAGGCTTAAGGAAAATTACATGAATTTTAGGTCATAGAAGAAATCACCTAAACAAGAAATTATTGAACAAATCCTCCATCGAAATTGTCAGGATATCAGTACTCCCCCTTTGCAAGGATGGTCGAATATTTATCCTGTGATGAGCTACACATGCTAGGTAATGAGGGAAATTCCATAACCTCTCATTCATAAAATTCCGATTAGCTCTGCTCAAGTGAATTCCCCTGCTCTAATTCATAATCTGGTGCCTTGTCTTTTATAGTCTGACTAGAAATCTGCATTGTTAGTTATCCCAAAGGCCTTGGGGTGTCATGATAGCCTTGAGAGACAACTGGCCTGAAGGCCTTGGTGGCCTGAATTCCTTGCATGACATGAGGACCAAACCATTGGCCCAAACGCTGAGATGGAAAAATAGTTCAAGATGCTCTAGTACTGAAATGTGTATATTACAATATCTACTACAGTGCCAACAATGGTTCCTCCTGTAGTACTACCACATCACCCAAAACTATGTCGCTACCCAGATTTGGTCTTAGCTCTCTTGGATTCACTTGTCGAGTCCTCACCAGCTGGGGTAAGGCTCATATCTTTATCCCCATTGTTTTCTAAATATAACCATAACTATGGTAATTATTTCATCATTATTAATGGATTATAATTTCAAAATTGATTCATAAATGTATAATGGGATCTATGTTATACCATTTCTCATCTTACTTTTTCACTTTCATGAATTTAAATATTTTTAAATATTTCTAAAACATATATTTAACGTAAACTTCTGTTAGTATCATTTTAATAACTATGCACTGACTTCAACTTTTAAAAAAAAATAAATATGGTAATTTAATTTTAATAATAAAATTTTGATCATCTTTAATATTTTAAATTTATATAAATTATTCGTGTTACATCATCGCTTGCTCAAAAAAAATAACTTTTAGGGTTTTTAATATTATTTACTAGATTTGTACTATTTTGACAAGAATTCTGTCAATGTTCCTCATACATTAAAAATAATTATTTCTTAAATAAGAATTAAAAAACAAATATTCCTCCATAAGAAAATAACTAATATTTTAAATAAAAAATAAAAAAACAGACTGAAGTCATTTTTATATCTCTCATGAAATATTATCCATATCCCAATCAAGAAAGTGATGTTCCTGACTTTTTCTTTTACATTGGATTTATAAAGGTAAAAAATATTGTATAATGGAAACAAAAGGCCATATTTTATAATTTTTTAGGATTTTTTATGAAATAGTCTCATTAAATGAAATAATGAATTTTAATTAATTTAATTCCATATAATATTAGTTTTTACCCTAATCAACCTATTTCACCTTTATCGTAATATGAATAATCTACTATTACCGAAAATAAAATTGAATTTTTTTTACCAAATATTGTCCTCATTATTAAAATATATAATCCATTTCTCAATATTAAATATCTATAAGTTGTAGAAATTAATTTAAGACTAATACACAAAACACAATGGAAAAAAATTGAAAAAAATGTTTTTATTGTAAACAATGGTTCTCATACTAAATTCAAACCTAAACATGATTCTAATGAACATAATTGGATTATTCATAATATATATATATATATATATATTTGAAGCATTTTTAAAATAAAAATATACATTTTAATTCTGGAAACAGAAATATAATTTTCCATTAAAATATGTATTTTCACTAGTTATTGAAAAATCTAAATTTTCTGAAAATTCACATCAAATAAAATTAATATAAATTTTTTATACTATTTTTAAAAAAAAATTGTTATAAACTATTTTTAAATAATTTATAGAAATTAATAAAAATATTCTCTCATAAAATATAAACAAAATTGATGAAATTAGATTTTAATGACAAAATGACTAATACAAAGTGAGTGATTATTTCCTAATAATTTATCAATATTTATATTGCTTATAGAATTCATATAGATTTAATTTTTAATAACTTCTATTCATACCTACTAATTTAAAGGATTTGTTATAAAGATAATAAAATTATATGATTTTGTGGTTGGTTAAAGCTTAGTGTTTTGTGTTGTATACGCTATCTACCATAGAGTTATTTTCAAATCATCAGTTGTTACACTAATAAATTATTAAACTAATATTAAAATTTTTAAACTATAATATTATTTAAAATAGAATTAAATTATACATGAACTCAGTGCAATATACAAACAACAACAAAATGATGTTTCAAAATGAGAGAATTGATGTTTGGTGGAGATTGATCGGAAAATGATGGAAGTATAAGATCTTTATAGTTATTTTTAAAGGAATTCCCTTATTAAAACAATTCATAACCAAAAAACAGTGTATTGAAATGAAAAATTCATATATTTCTCCTATTGAAATGTATTATAAAAATATATATAATATTGATGTATCATCATGTGTTTGGGGTTATTGTGTCATCAAGGTGAAGGGGGAGGGGGATATTGGAATGTTTGAAAATAAAGGTTTTGATGTAATATTTCAGGGATATCCTCCAATGGGGAGATTATTTCATTGATTCAACAAATAAATTTTATATATCATTGATTATAATGTTTTGAAAGTGTTGTATGAATCCAATAATGAAGCAACATATGGTTAAGAAAATTCCAAAATGGATAATGATTCTATTTTTTGATAAATATACTAGAGTAACATTAGATATAGTTGAAATAATTAGATACATACTAGATAGTGAATTATATTTTTCTATTTCAAGTGATGAGGACCAATCATGGTCATCACACCCAAGGAAGAGAAGTAATGTCCAGGTTCAAAACACCATTGGAGATCAATGACCACAAGTGAATTCTAAGTGAATAATGAGGACTACAACACATAACTAAATGTATTGTGAAGATAAAAATACAATTATTTGAGATGAAATGGTACCTAAATAACTGGTTGATTCTATGAATAATGGTCTATATGTGATCGAGAAGAATCAGAGTTTATTGTTCGTACCCAATCCTAATGGAAATAATTTCATTATAAAAAAAGTAATTGTTCCAAAAAATATTTAACAAAAAGGGAGATGTAGTGTGAAAAAAATCAAGGGTGGTGTGTAGAAAATATTCATAGGATTTTCTAGTATACATTTATTTGACTTTCCCCATTTTCATATATAAGTTAAATTAATAGATTTCTTCGTATTTTAGTAGAAATGGAATACAAGATACTCCAAATGGATGTTAAATATTACTTTCCCAATATTAAATTGAATGAGGAATTATATATTGTTAAACCATATGGTTTTGTTCTTTTTAAGATGATAATTGTGTCTACATGTAAAATAAGGCTTTTTTGGGTTGAAACCATATGTGAGAGATTTGTATTCTATGTTTTTTACTTATTTGAGGATGTATAATTTCAAAAAAGGTAGAGTGTAAAATAATATATAAATCATTGAAGAAAAAGTGAAATATCTTCTTGTTATTGGATATGTAGATGAGATAATCTTTTAGAAATAATGATTACATATATGGGATGTTTTACAATGAGGTGTAAAAGTAATTTGAAATTTCAATTATTATATTAATGAGATACTTTATTAGCTAACAAATATATTAAAATAAATGGTATAATTACATTTCTCAAGACAATTATCCATAAAAACATTTAAAAAATATTAGCATAGAATATTAAAAGCCTATCCCCACACCCATTTCAGTGGTAATTTGTTTTTCAAAGGACTTCTAAGGAAAGGAGATTGATCCTTAGGAAGATAATTGAAATCTTCTTATAGCTCACAACCTCAAGAACATATTTATTCTATGTTATTATACTTTCTATTAGGTATCAATGTGACCCAAGGAGTCTCATTTTGTTTCTATAAAGAAGGAATCATATATATAAGTGACAATGGATTTTATTTTAAATTATTATTGCACGAGAATGATTGATATTTTTGGTTATGTAGATGAATACATGATTGCTTCTTTTGATTATTGAAGGTCCACATCAGGTGGAGTTTCCTTCTTGGTTAATTGGTGTCAATGGTATCATAGTAAGAAGTAGATTTCTATGACATTATGAATGAATAAGGTAAAATAATTTTTTAAGGATAACTCCACAACTCCTTTAATTTAGATGAAGGAACATTTAGAAAATTTGAAATTTGGAGTAATTTTACCACTTTATATGGAATGGTATAATTAGTTTCTGATGAATTTTTATTAATAAATCATGTTCAATATTCCATAAGTAATAAAAATTATATTAAATATAATTTTATCATGTATATTGTGGGGATAAATGAATTGAAATTGGATATTGTTTCAATAAAATATACGATTTATGTTGTGTTTAAAAAGAAATTATCATATAAAATATTATATAATCATATAATGATTTTAGGAGTTCGTCCTTATTAATTATACATCTATGGTAATGTAATTTAGTTCCCTTTATCTTCTTGTCATTGGATATTAGTATCATAGGGAATAAAAATGAGAACATAAAAAATTACATAAATATATCTCCTTAATTATTGAATGAGGGGAAGAATATTTTTATGGGAGTGTACATTGATATATATATTTCACGAGGAAATTTATTTTTGATAGAATTCATAATAGGGGAAATCTATGATTTCAATAGTTTACATCATTTTAAATTATTCTACCAATTTGTTTAACCAAATGAAATATTTTTTAGAAAATATTTGGATGGATTATTATGGTAATAATGATGTATTGATTACTATATGTTGTATTTTTTACAAGTGGTATCACATCCTCATGAAGTGATGACATGTTTAGGTTTAAAAGCTATAGATCACTATTATGATTTAGAAAATATGATATTATTTATTCAATTTTCTCGTTTCTTATACGCAGATGTATTATGTTGGCTTAAAATTATTGAATGATCACCCATTTTTTTATTATTAGTTTTTAGTAATTTTGTTTCCTTGGTTGACAAAAAAAATAAAAAGGCGATACTATTTAAAACCAATATATTTTAGATGTATTTTATGTGGAGTTTGGGAAATAGGTTATAGTAAATGTGATTCTTTGTATTTATTTTTTTCGACAAATATATCACATTCAAAATCACATTTAATTTCACAGAATACTGTCTTCATAATAAATAAAATGATTCATAAGTTAATATTTAATGTTTAGATATCATGGAATGATTCTATAATATATGTGGTTTATAAGAAAAAGATGAAGTAATTCTATGACACATTCCGTGGTCAAAGAATACGAAATTTATTGAGGATGAAGATTTATACAATAAGTAGAATCTATGACATAGGGGGGATGAGTCTTTTTTCATGAGAAATTATAGGCCCCTAATTCCTTAAGGCGCATCTATGTTTCAAAATATTGATGGGTTAAGTTTTAGAGGCAATAGAAATGTTAAGACCTGTATACTATAATGTAATCCTACACTGTAATGGTTATATTGGATAAGTTCATAGGTAGTATATGTTATACCATGTAATAAAGGATCTCCTCAATTTTGTTTTATTCTCCGAAAAAAATTAGAGGGTTTAATTGCTTAATTGATTTCCATGCCAAAACATGTTTATATTAAGGTAGAATACACCACAATATAGGTGTCCATGATAAAATAATCGATTTTCATGCTTTTGGTATTTCTATAGATATTGATTTCACTAATCTATAGTGATATCTTATTTAATAACGAAACTTTTTGAATTAGAGTATTTCATTAGACTTTGGATAACCATTATGTCACAATATAGAATCAAACCACAGAGTATTGTGATAATTAAAAAATAATTAGTTTTAACTAGCCTTTAACACCACAATGTTGGTTTCTATGTCAAAAATAGTAATTTTCCCTGAAATTAGTCATAGTTTAAATTTAAATGATGATATTGATTACTGACTAAAAATTTCATTTTTAATTTATTTAAAGCTCAAAAGGTACAATATCCCTCTCTGAAAGATCACGGAGGTCTAAAGTGGTGAAGCCCAAGGGAATCCCCCTGGACAAAATTCTTACATAACCGGGGTAAGGACCCCACATTCAGAAACACCCTTGGAGGATCCACCGGACTGCTCTCTCTAGATAAGGCATCTGCCGCAAAATTTGATTACATTATGTATTATTGTGTACATTTAATTATATTATAACTACTAATTCTAATTTTATGATTATGATTTAATATAATATGATCGAAGGGTACATTTTTAAGAGCCGTGTATGAATTTTAAATTTAAATTTAAATATAAATATATAAAGATTAAGAATTTCTAGTATGTAGATTATAGAGAAAGAAAAAATCCATTGGAAGATAAGAAAAGGTAAAATATTTATTTTTAGATATGTGTAATACAATAATATTTTTATTTTTATCTATCAAAGAGGAAATAAATAATATAAACAATTAAAATTTGGATGTGCACATGTGTTGTGAATTAAAAAATTTCAATTAACTTTTTTATATTATAGTTTTCCGTAGAATTAATTATTTATTAATATATTGAATGTAGAGTGGAAGTTGAATAATTTATAAAACACAACAACATGGTGGAATTATATTTGATTAATGACTCATTAGATTTTACCAATATATGTCATAGAAAATTGTCGGATGTGTACGACTGTGTTATGCAACGATATATTTTCGAATGACATATAATAATGAGTTTTAATGATATAACCTACTTTTTTTACTAACATGATGATTCAAATGGGTAGTTTCATCTTGAGGGAATCTATACACACTAGAATATATCTTTCAAATATTGAGAGTTGAACAATTAATTTTTTTTATTAACCCTTATATCGGTGTGTGTGTGTGTGTGGTTTTGAAGACAGAATTAATCACTATATATTAACATGTGGAAAAGGTTGTTTTCAAAAGAATATAGAAGATGTTTTTGACCCCTAATCCACCACCCCATCGAGTTCCCTAACATCTTATTTGTGGATTCTCAAAGACCATGAATTATCATTTAGCTAATCTATATGTGATGATAATATCATCATATAGAATATAAATGAATCACTCATACATTATTTTTATTAGTACCAAAAACATTAATAAAACTCAAATGAGACTGATTATCATCCAATACTTCAAGATTATATGATATTTGAATTTGATTTTCACTAATGAGTAAGTTCATAATGCACATGTCAAACTAAACAATTGAAGGTTCCATCAATGCTCCATGAATATGATTTCACAAACTAGTATCACAACATCCCAAATCAAAATACATCTTATTCTCATAATACCTTTGAAAAAACATTAATAAAATTAATAATAAATGAAAGTGTATGTACCCACTCACTAATTCATCATATTCCCTTGATTTAATGTGAATAACCCACGGAAAATTGATCCATACACCCAGCTAAGCAGATGTGAAAATAATGGAATGTTTGGGATGCATCTCTCGATGGACTCATATAATCATGAGAGATCCCCATTGTGACTTCTAGAAAAACTCATTGACTATATGTGACTAATAAATTTACATGATGTGGTAAAAAGGAAATTATTTCATTAGTTTAATTACATTAATAGTGTTAATCCTAATGTTATCTCTAAAGAGCTGGGATACAAACATATATTCACATATTTTTAGATAAAATTTTTTGTTTTAAGAATGTTTTGTTTTTAAAATTTAATAAAGCATTAAAAAAAATATGTTAAAGAAAATCAACTCTAAATTTTTATTATATTACGGTTTTAATAACCTATTATAGGGTTATCCATTTTTTTATGTTTACCCGCTCTTCTTTTGAAAACTAGTAAGAGAATGAATCCATAACAACTTCCAACTTCTCCCTTAATAAAATAGTTATGGTAATAACAATCCTAATTAAAATGTCATCTTATTATACCCTCCCTACATTTGGTGAAATTGTTAAAATGGACCATCATAGTTGTATTAGGTAAATCCATGTCAGTTTTTCATCTTTTTAAATATCCATGTGTCCCCACTACCACTTACACACCTGAAGAAAATTTTCCAAGACATCACCACTCAGATATAGTTTGTTCCTTTGTATATAGTCAATAACTAGTGGGGGTAGATAAATATAATCAACCAAAACATTCATAAATAATTTTATAAAAAGACGATAAAATTAAAATTATTAATTATAAATATTAATGGAATGTTAAATCTAGACTAATATTGGAGAGAAATAAATACACAATACATCACACTGACTCAATCCTCACAAATGGTTTTATACTTCCCTTCCATGATCCTTAATTGTCAACATTACATGTGAAGGGTAGTATAAGTGATGACGTAACATGAAATAAATACAAATATTATAATGAAAAATGGAAAATAAAAGTACCTGTGGAACCACCTCAAATATTCTCTCAAAATCCATTCATGTGTTCTCATCATCTCACAATCACTTCTATTTGTTATAGAGCACAGGTATACATATCTTTTAGATAGTGAAACCCACATTACCATTATCATTCAAAAATATGAATCTTCATATTTTATTCTTATGATATCTTATATGATTTTAAATTCTATAAGATCTTAACAATTAATTTTTCTAGATATTTTCATGTATACATAAATTGAAGTACCAATGTGATTTGTGTTATAGCATGGAGTTCATATTCTTACTATTTAGAAACAAAAAAAATATCACCATGTTCTCTAATAAAATGTGTTCAAATTTCATAATAACTATATGTATTTGTATTATTGTATGTTGATTCAGATACATCATTAATTTACCTTAATTGGACCTTCACAAATAAAATGTTTTCATATGTGGTGGCTCTATAGGAATTTTCTAACATTGATGAATTTGAACGACTTAAATCATCAAATTATATTGATTTCAATCAAATAAAAACTCATAAATGATTTAATTTGGAAAAATGAATTTTATATCATGAATTATCAAAGTTTATAATTTCTAATATGGTAAAATTAGTTTTGGACATAAAAAATTAGGGAATGATGTTAAAAATAATTACATTGTCTAGGGTAAAATTAAGATTAATATAGGAATAAACCATAAACATAAGGAGATAAAGGTCCTATATAATTTTATATAACCCATTTTGTGGACAATATTTTGTCTAAAATTCTACCATTAATTTGTTTAGTTGGTTTTGTATGTCTTATTTAGGTAAAATCGTGGATACACCTACCTAGTTTCAAAAAATTCAAAGTGTGCCCCCTCTTGTCCTTATAAAGGGTCACCATGTTTCCCACTACATAAAACCTCTAAAAACACATATAAACAATGCTCATCTACCATATCCTAATATCATAATCCTTAAAATCATCCAGGAATCCTCCCTCTGTGTAGAATTATATCCAAGGAATCCTTTTGGTGAAAACCAATGCGATTTACCTAAACAAGTTGTAACAAACTTCTTGAAGCTCATTTCATTTATTTTTTTCTCCACCATTTAAAATCTAATTATTCTATGATAAAAAATCCTAATTATAGTAAAATATTTTTATACTATTTTTTGGACCAATATTTTCAAAAAAAATCTATCTAATTGGTGAAAAATATACTTTATATGTGTATGATGAACTTCCACCTCAGAAAATCATTATTTTTTGTTATATTTTTCACTACATTTCTTGGTTGGTCATTATGATGGAATAATTATTCATATATCATATATATGATAAATAATATGTCTTTAATATTATTTAATTATTTTACAACACATATATTTACTATTTATATTTTGTGTAATTGTGATTATTTCGTATGTGGATGTGTGGACCACTGCCCCTTAAAGCTTTATGATTTATTATCACACTAAATGAAATGAATAACGTATGGGTTTACTGATATTATATGACATATATGATATAACAATGATCTTTAAATAGTGATATATATATATATATATTTCATTTACTCGATTTATTTCAATATGATAATAAAATAGAAACAACATTCATGCGTTCATAAGACCTACCATCTACATAAATTGTGTATTCCATTTCATAAATATATATCCTATAAACTATTATAATACATATATAATTAATATAAATGATATTTATATCATTATTAAATTTTATAAATCATTCAATATGAAAATAAAATAGAAACAACATTCATACGTACGCATGACCTACCATCTCTATAAATGGTGTATTCCATTTCATACTTGTATATCCAATAGACTATTACAATAGATATATAATGAATATGAATGATATTTATATCATTTTTACATTCTTTAATTAATTTTATAAATATAATGACAATAAATATAACAAATTAAGACACCTTTGAAGAACAATATGGATATTACCCAAAGTGAAACCATAAAATAAAATAGTTAGTACAATAGTAACAAAAAGTAATAATAAAACCCTATATGATTTTATATACAAGTATATGGTTCTATGATAGATTTTTAATAAAATTATATTTATTAATCATGATGTTTGTATGAGAATTCATTCTGTCAAGACACAAGGTTTGGAGATTTCATATCACTTTTTCTTTCCATGAGATACATGACTTATTCACAACTCATTTCATTTGTGTGTTGTGTATATTACCCATTTTTGTATTATATGTTTATTATATGATTTTTTATGTGTATTGGAATATCCATTTTATGATATTTATTTCAATTGGGTTATTTTTAAATAGTTACTAAATCAATTATGTATCATTATCTCAATTTTTCATTAATTGAGACATATGACATGCCATACACCTATATTTTCCATTGAGGAGTACTTAATGAATTTTGACATGTTATATGATTAATAACCATATTTTCATCATATTTTTTATCTTCATGTAATGTCATTAATTCTATTAGGAATTAATACTATTAAATGGTATCAATTTATTACTATTATTTGGATGTATATCAATATTTTTTATGATTATGATTCCATAGTAGACATATTATCATCTGTCCCTTAAAAATATCATTAATTTTCATTCACATTAGTTACAAATGTTATATCCATGTAATGATAAATTTTTTGCACTCCTTGGTACTTAAGGTAAAAAATGAAATACTTTATAAAAAATCATACTTTACCTATCCTTTTAGTCCAAAAACTGTGTTCATTCTAAATTTTTTTTCTAAAAAGGCATTCAAAAATAATTTATCTTTATCCAATGATGTTAATGGAAATGTTTACCCATGTTTTTACATTAAGAAATAGTTTTATAAAGAATATTAGTTTAATTTACGGATCAAGAAACTTTTCTAAACTTTTATGTTATAAAAAGTAATGTTTTGTATGTACGAACATACATGTTTTCATGCCTATCGTTTACTTTAAGATTCCATTGTTTGTATACATGTTTAATTTTAATGAAAAATGTTTTCCATACTATTATGTACATTACTTTTTTAAATTTTATTTCAATGAAAAATAATTAAATTTTTTTATTGTTGTCAATAATTTCATTCAAATTTATCAAAACTATTTTTAAATTAAAATATTTTCCAAAATGTTTTATTTTAAAAAAATGATTTTAATATTTTTCAAGCCTTATATAAATGTTTCCACCAATATTAAATTATATTTTTTCTAATGTTTTTTAATATCTATTTTTATGTTTTCTATGAAAATGGTTTCCAAACTATTTTGAAAGATTTATTTATAGTTTTTCCTGTTTATTTTCAATAAAAAAAATTTAGAATGTTTCATGTTTTAATGAAACTTCTTCAAATAATAATTAAAAATTTATTTGAGATGGTTTTTTAAAAATACATTTAAAAATTATTCCCCTATAATATGAAATATTATGATATTATTATTTCAATTGTAGAAAATGATTCAACGGTTCCATTTATATTCATTCTATAAATTGTTAATTTATTTTAAAACATGATATTTATGAAAATAATTCATATTTTATGTGTTATATGTTTACAAAAATTGTAAATATTTTACAAGTTATATGAATATAGAACCCTCTATTTTAATGGGTTTTTCGGTTATGAAATGGTTATAGAACATATCAATTTTCCATAGCCTATTATGGGATCATATGTTAACAGTACCTATTTCATTTCATGGGATATGATTTGATGTTTATAAAACACTTCCCTTTTTATGTGTCATGATATGATGATTTTTTTGGCACATGTATATATGATTTTATTATGTGACTGGTGAGACATATATCCAACCAAAAAAATATTTTTTATTTCAAAAGAAATTTTAATGAAAAAGTGGGAAAACAAAAAATGTCAGAATACAGAGAATATCAAACTCCATACGAAATTATCAATCCATTCCAAGGAAATTTAAAGCGGTTGGAATTTTTTACATTGAAAATTCTAAATTCCATTAGGGAAACCCCCATTTCCAGATTTTCCAGGATGTGATCCTTGAAGTGATAAGCCATCCTATATTAGGTCTGCACATGCTCGTCTATGCTTGTTTTCCCCTCATTGAAACCGTGTATCAATATTTAATTCTGTTTATCAATCATAGAAGATTGTTTTTCGTTCAATTCAATGCACAATGGTCTTTCAAACTTTATGTGAGCCTCCTCTTCTGAAATCTTCATCATGAAAGAATCCTCTAGCATTTCTTCATTCGAGTGCATAAGAAGCTCATGAGTGTCATTTGAGTCAACGACCTCCTTTTCTGTATTCACCGGATTTGAGGCAGTGGGTTCTTCTTCTTGTGTATCAGTCACTTCATCAGCTCCTAACTCCACATGAATAAGAGCTTTTCACTTACTCATTAGGTTTTCATCAACACCATTCAATATTTTAAGGGGGGTACCTTTTCTTGTGGCCCTTTTAACTAGAGGAATAGGTAAATAAGAGTAGTCCTTCCATCTTCGTGGCTTCTGCATATGCAGAATAAAACCTTCGGAATCCATAATTGTGTTTTTTCCTTTTTTTAAGAGGATTGAAGATATTCTTCCATGATTTCCACTTCCTTGGTCTCTGAGGACCATGATTCAAAGTAAGAATCATTATCCACTCCTTTTTTATCCATACTACCACATAAGGAATGATTTTCAACATTTCCTTCATCCAAAGTAGTCCCTTCATCACAAGGGGGTGAATCACCATCACCCAGCACTGCAAAGCAATTGTGATAACCATTACCAGAAACTCTATCGTTACTAAAGCTAGCACGAGAAGGAGGCATTTTGGCCTCACCCAAATCCTTAGCTCGGATTGTAATCAAAGCTCCCTGTCGTGCAAGACCCAAAATCTTATCACAAAAAACACCATCCTCCCCTATTTCCTGTAACATATCCTTATGATTACAGGAAACACCTAGACTCTCTGAGGTGGAAGCTACAACATTTACATAGGATCTGTTACCAAGGAAAGATGGGATGGTGAAAGGTGCAATAGGCTGAGCAGTGGATGTATACAATGACTTTTCTACAATGGTCTTGGAAGGAATCATTGAAAAAGGGGTTTTATATACTTTTCCTTATTCAACAATTGAATGTATAATTCCAATTATATGCATTTATATGTTATTTTATATATTTTCATAGGATTAATTTATTATAAACTTCAATGATTTATGCTATGATTCATGTTTTTGATCATATGATCTGCATGGTATGATCTTATAATGATTTGGTAAGATTCTCAAACACCTATTCTCATGTTTTTTCATACATGTCTCCTTTTTCACCATTAATGAGCATCTGATCTCACCCCTTATTATGATTCATTCCCTTGGTTACGAAGATATGTATTATGTTTGAGCTGTCCAAGAAGGGTACTATTAAAGAATAATATAGTGAGAGATAATGTCTCTTATTTATGAACTAGTGTTTATGTTTCCTTGAACCAATTACACTAAACTAATAATTTCTGTTGTGAATTTATTTATTGATTATTTTATATATTCTGCAAAATTTTTGTAATTTCCATGTATGAAAATGGACTTCATTGCCCCCTATACCTTTAAAACCTAATTTTAAATGTTTAAAATTTTATAATATCAAAATATTTTACCTTCATGTTCATATCCATAAAATTATTTGATGATTGTATTTATATGAAAATTAATAAATTATGAAGGATTTTTTTATCACTTTTTAATTTAATTAAATTAGTTTCCAAAGGAATAATTTTATTTATGTTGTATGGAATATTTTTAAAAAAAAGAAAAATGGAATGTTATATTTAATTGTATAAATCATCACTGGCTTTTACCACTTCCATGGTTTTCATATTATGTTGGTATTACATTAAAATCTGTAATTTTTTCATTTTAGAATATCAGTTATTCCAATTATTCAAGGTATTTTAGAAAGTGATTTTAAATTGAATGAATATTTTGATTTCTGGAAATTCTATTATGCTTAATAGAAAAATTAAAATGTTTGTAAAGACAATTAACATTTAGCCAAACTAGTGGAAAAAAGTAGGTTAGTATCTTGTAAAACAAGAAATATAGGTCCATAAAATTGAAAAAATAGGATAAGAAACAAGACCAAAATAAATTGGAGGATAAACTGAAAGGGACCAAAGGGGAAAGTGATAAAACATTTAAGGTAAGAATATGTCCCTTATTATTCTTTCAAATGATGAAATCCCCTTGGAGGCACTACAGCTCAAGGCCACTATGGTAGAGATGGAGAGGATCATAGAAAGACTCCCACTTGTGAAATATACTGAGGAATAATAGGATTGGCTCAGTAAACAATATAAATTCCCAAAACATGTTTTCAATGAGGGGATGATTATTTTTGAAGAGTAATATTACTCATGGGCAAACTTGGCTAGTCACATTGATGTTCTAATTCCAGAGGACCCAAACTCGAAGATTCATTCTCCTTTCTGGATGCTCAACAAGGTATATAAATCCAATAACTTCATCCCATTTTTAATGATTTTGTAATATCTTTCACTTATTATCTTTATTTGTGATGTTATTGGTTTCACACTATTCCTCAAAAGTGTCTTTTGGAATTAAAATTGTAATTTAATATCAATACATGACAATTATAAATTATCCATTATAATTTGGTTGTATGAATAGGATTAAAAAAATTATGAATAAATGTAAAAATGATTTATATAATTCACATATATATATTAATTTATAATAAATAAATACTCATTTTTTAGTAAACTCATTTTATGTTTCTATCATATGTTTTCATCCAAAATGGTTTTATTGGATTTTTTTAAATGAATATAATAATATATTTATAAAAAATATAAATATTTTATTTTAAAGATTGATATCACATCATTATTCATAGTGTCAAAACTTACATTGACTGATATTTTAATATTTTTTCTAAAAATATTTATTTTTTAGTTAACATTAGAGTACCCTAAATTATATTGAAAACTATCATTTTGATTTAAGGATTTAAAAAGTGATTTTGATTTAAAAAATGAATCAAATTTAAAAAGTTGTTATAATATATTTTAAAAATTCTATATTAGTTCATTTTATTCTTTTTATGTTTCATTTATGTATAAATTGTTTTCAAAATTAAGAAGGCATTTTTTTCGTGAAACCACTTTTCATCACAATCTATGTGATTAATATAAAATTAAAATATAGATATTCAATAAATTTAATTCTATAAAAAGGATAAAATATTGGAAATCATGCTATTCAAATTAGGTAAATATTTTCCACTTATTTTTTGTTAATATGAATAGTAATTACTGTTAATATTTGTTACATTAGTAAAAGTAAATCTCTTAATAATGGTTAAAAATAATAAGACAATGACTAAAAATAACCCTAACATATTATATTAATATATTTTATGAGTGGGGTCATACCATCCTCATTCATTATTCAAAATTATTGTAATTTGAGTGCTATATTTCCTTTAAAATTATATATATATTATTTTATTTATATATAAACTAACAAATTGTCATTATATTTCTTTTTTATTTTCTAAAATATTTTTTATGGGGATTAAAAACACTTATTCAGCTATAAATAAGTATTTTAGATATAATTGATTTTTTTCAAGATTTATTTTATTTTTTCGTAAATAAAAATTATCTTAAATATTTATCCTACACAAAAAATACTCTTGAAATTAGTATAAAAATAAATTATTTTCCATTTAAAATTATTTATATATTATTTTTGGAATATTTTATGCATCCAATGAACTTTTACGTAAAATATAAAATTAATATTTTTTTTAAGTTTTATTGTTTAATTAGAGTGTTGTGATTTTATTTTTAAAATCAAATTAAATAAGTAGATCATAAAATGAAAATAAATTTATTTTAAATTGAATATATATTATCAATAATTCATAATTCATAAATATATTAAAATAAGAAAATTAGTATAAAAATGATATGAAATATCAACCAATTTCTATTTATAATACAATTTTCACCTGATAAAAATAATTATATTTAACTAAATATGAAATACTCATTACCATGATTAATGTTAAAATTGGTTAACCAAGGGGTCAAATAAACTGATATGGAGTAAAATAATATATAAACATGACTAATTTTTACGTGATTGGGAAAATAAGACCATATAAATATTATCATATAAAAAAAGTTATTTTGGAAAAAAATTTACCTGAATTTGGCTTATATTATATTATAATGTTTCAATTATTTCCAACAATGATATTAATGATATTATATAACAAATAATATATTATTAAATGACCTGAAATTCATAAAAACAGTATATTATTCCAAATTAATCAAACATGGTCCATTTATCTGTTTTTCATTTTATGATAACATTATTCACCAGTAAATGATAGAAAGTATTAATATTATAGTAATTATCTAAATTGTTAATTAGGTGTTAAAAATAAATAATAAGGGCGATTAATTAAAAAAATGATAAAAATTTATTATATGAGATAATTTTGAATCATCATCGTATTAAAGTCTAATTATATCAATTTTGATCCATTTAACATGAAATATAATTTATATTGATTTAATACTATAAGAAAATAGAAAAATTCCCCTACCAACAATTATTGAACGATACCACTTTTATCTTTTATTTAATCCACATTGAGTATCCGATATTGACTAAAACCAACATAAATATCTTATAAAATCACCAACACACTATATATATGTGAATTATTCATAAAATACGATTTTAAGGGTTATTATGAAGTGACCAAAATGATATATAACAATAGAGAGGTAATTGTATATTCCAACTATTTCATGTTTATTTATTCTTCCACAACATATAAATATGTTTTACTCATCTTAAAATAATAAATATTGTATACTAAATTTTAAGGTAAGTTTTTATGAATATGGGGGAATGTTGTATCTCTTTTTATTCTTATAAAACTCAAAATAATCTCTCGTGCATACGTACGACTTGCCATCTCCACATAATGTGGTAATTTTTATTCATTAAAATTTTACATGATTGATTATAAATATAGGATTAATGAACATATAAGAAATTTATGAAATAATTTCACATATAAAATTATAATACCATATATAAATTCTTACCGTCTAATGCATTAGAAAATTATAATGTCTCTCATGAATATGTGTGGACTACAACCTCCAAAAAGCTATGTGATACATTTATTCATTTTTTATTACATGGATGGTAATGAAGATATATATAATGAATAGATATGATATATATGATCTAAATAAGACTATTATAATTTAAATTACTATTGAAATTTAGTTCGTTCCATACCTCAATAAGTGAAAACAATGTTCGTCCAAACCTCTCCAGGAATTATGTAATTTATTTTTCTACATCCATATTTTATGAATGAATATAAATATTTATTTATTTATTTACTTATTTCTTTATATAATATTTATAAACGATTAACATCTGATAGATGAAGGAATCGTGAGAAGTGTAGAAGGACCCTAACCTATGAGAAAAAATATGCATGAGAAAACAAAGAATTTATCACTATAAATAATGACAATAATGAATAAATTTTAACGAAATGGTTATAATATGTCGTTATTTTAATATACATAACATTATAAATAAGAATATTATTAATTTATATTTTAATAAAATGTTTAAAAAATTATACAAGAGATTAGACAATAATCATCTAAGGGAAACATGATTTAAGAGGGTTTTAAGCCAATTATCTTTAATAGTGTAATAATTATACACCAAAGTATATGTTAATCCATTATTATTTATTAAATAACATATGATTGAAATATCGTTTTTTTCACATGTTTTTTGGATAATTTTTTTTGGACATAATAAATTCAATGATTAATTATTACTTCTAAGATATGATCGTTTATGAGATTCCACCCCGATTTCCTTTCATTAAGACATATTTTAATGGTATACACATATTTATTTTAAATTGTGTATATAAGACCCTTTAAATTTTATATCATGAATCCTTCATAAATCATTTTATTTTATGTCTCCATTCAAATTATTTCATCCTAGGGGATTACCTTTGAATGTCACCAAGTGGTAAGGGGTTTCTTATCTCAATTTCTATTCAATGTGTTATACTTATTTTTAACTAACCATGTTATTCCATTATTTTTTTAACATGAAATAAGATTATATTATGATTATATTTCATCTTTACTTTTTTTCATTTTTCACACATAATCACTTCAATGGTATAAATATTTTAAGTTATTTTGTATTAATTTTAATTCCATTAACACATGTTTGGTATTATGAACCTATTTACTTTTATGTGGTCAATATAAATCCTGTCAATTGTATTGAACATAAATATATATTTATTAATGATGACTAATTACTTAATTAATATTACACTATTCATGTTACTCAAATTCATGTTACTCATATATATTAGAAATATTTCAATCAATTTTTATTTTATTATTTAAAATTGATTATTTTATGAAAAAAGATGCTTTCTTAATGAAATGATGGCTATATCTTATATCTTGGTTAATTTGGTAGTAATTATACTTATTGTGAATGCTATAATTTTCTATGACAAAAATTCATTAGAAATTATATTTATATAAAAAATACATTTTTTCTGAAATGGATATAATTATTTCCCAAACTATATACTATTTCTGCATATGGAATTTTAAATTTAATGTTATTTTATTAACAAGGTAAATATTACTATTTTTATTTCTTACTCACTATGTTTGTTTTTAATTAGGTATAATGTTTAAGAATTAAATTAATAATTAAATTGACAAACAAAGAATATGACATGGAGTGAGTATTGGGGGCTAAAATTTTATATCACCTTCACACAACATTATGCATCATGAGACAAATGAATAAGACAACCATATTAAATTGGTTTTTAGTGTATACCTACCCATATTTTAATTTTTCTTTACCCAAGCCCTTTTAAGTAAAGATATCATGATTTATTAGATTATAACATCCAAAATTATTTATTTCAATCATTTCGAATCCATTTATTATTATCCATGATATTACATAAATGATTTTATCCATGGATAGGTTTCACAATCAAGGTTATATTAAATTGAATGTATTTTCAAATATTTATCTAACCATACAAGTTATGACTTATCTATTTATGATATCTTGAATTTTACAGAACCCTTACTGAGAATCTTATATCATCCTTCAATTTTTTTACTTTCCCCAATATATGGATTAAAATATTTGAATCTATTTGGGGAAACAAAATTTATTGTTTTTTGATGTTTAATGATTTATTTACAATGTATGATTAGAATCACAAATGTATCTCATTATACAATACAATTAAACTGGTCAACCATTTAGGATGAGATCCATTATATCTCATACAAATATAGTAAATTATTCACCCAAATTGGGTTATATATAAATTTTAGAGTAGTTGGTATCAGAGGGAGTTTTAGTTGAATCTTTCGGAATTACATTTGGTAACACATTAATAAGGGAACATAATGCTACGAGGAAGTTTGAATATCAATAAATCCATTGGATAATTTCATTAATTTTTTTGTAAAGGTAATGATTATGACATTTTATAATAAATAATCATGTTTCTATATAAAATAATATTTTATTTTAGGAATAAAGGTTAAAAAATATTTTGGAATAATAAAAGATTATAATGTGGTTTTATGGTGATCCATGTTATTTTCATGTTTTAATATAATATATTATCAAGGAATTATAGTTTTTTGAATGATACATCAAGTGATACTTTATTTTTATTCAGAAGTTACTATTCAGTTGATTTTTAAACATTCAGCGACGTTATTTGTTAATGTTTATGGATTTTTAATCCCTTCATATTTATTTTGGAGGAGTTTTAAGGTTAACTAATTTGGAAATGTATTATTTCTATGCATGGGGACTATTTTTGAGGCTGTATAGATTAATTTATAAAATTTATCCATATGGCATAATTTATATTAATAATTTTGTTTTTTGAAAAACATCGAGAAATATGGAATGACGTGTTACGCTTTTAGGGATCTTTTGATTGATTAAAAGTTACGTTTACATCAAATAGACTTGAAAAATCATCTTGAATTTATATTTCAATGAATGAGTGATGGAGTGGAAATTCATCAAATCACAACCAAAAGATGAAATTTTACATAAAAATAAAAATTAAAATAAGAAAAATTTCAAGTGATCTCTATCTAATCATTAAATTAATATCATAATATTATGAAAAGTAACACGAAATGAAAATAATGATATAATTTTCATTTAATTTTTGTTAATCAATATTCTTTTCACCTATCACATGTTTATGGTATCGTGGTGTGTAACATTCTCACGACCCAGTTACACAGTACTCTTAAATTTTAATTGGATACCATTTTTCTGATCAACGTATAATTTTTAACTTATTTTCAATGTTCTACCTATCTGGGAACCTGATTGTGTGTTATTGAATGTAATAATTACCCCTCCCCCATCCCCTATTGAAATAATGTTTTATTTTTCTTCTTTATAATGTTGGATTTCAACAACGTCATTTATATCTATTGATCTTTTGATAACCTAGGTAAAATTCATCGAGAAAACTGTTTTAAGGTGGTATTATGTAAAACCATGATATTTTAGAATATATTTATCTTTAAAAAAATTAACTACATTCAACACCAATTTCAAATGAACCACGATATTCTATTAAGATATTTTTACATACACATAACCAATATAACATAGTTGTTAAATTTTTTGGAATGAATAGGAATATAATTTTTTTTAAAATATGTACACATTTTTTAAACAATTAAAATATATTGTAAAATTAATTATAAATTAATACTCATATTTTGGTAACATAATTTAATGTTTAAAAAATATATTTTCATTAAAAAGGTTTTTATGGAATTTGGTGAGCAATATAAAATAATTAATTGTTACCATTTTTTTAAAATGTATAGAAAAAAATGGATTTCATTTTTGGATTCATCAAAGAATAATAATCTTGGGATTCATTTTTTTATATTTTTTAAATAGTAAAATTTCCATGAATAATTGAAAAAGGATTATTTTTATTGAATGGTCACTTTTTTAATCATGAATTTTAAATTAATATTTTTTAAATGGTGTAAAATTAAAAATTGTTAACATATATTATGAATAATCAAAATGAGATCTTTTGAATCAATTTTATTCTTCATTTTGGTATAGAAACATTTTAAACACAAAAAAGACACGTTTTCATGAAAATATAATATCATTGGGTTTTAGAAGATAAATTTAAAATTAAATAATTACACTTCTATAAATATATTTTAGAAAAATAGATACAAAATTTATAATTATTGGTCTATTTTTTTTTTAAAATCACTTATATTTTTGGTCATTATTTGTTGTTATCATTTAAAATATTTGTCACCATAATAAGAGTAAATAGTGTAATTTTTATTAAGAATAACATGATAAGGATTAAAATATACCATAGCAATAGAATTTAATCTATTTTTTGAGTGTTGTTCAATCACAATCATTTAAATTCCAATATATTTTAACTATTTCTATTTTTTTAGAAATAATTATATATTATTTTAATTAAATATAATATAAAAAATTTCATGATCTTTTATTGAATATTTTTAAATTTTTTAGAGCCATATAAAAAGTAGTTATGTTTCTTTATAAGTATTAATTGGATATTGAATTTATTTTTGATCATTGTAATTTAGTTTTCATTTTTTGTGATGAAATGATTACCTTAAATGCTTCCATAATGCCGGCACAGTCATTGTTTGAGTTATAAAAAAATTAAATGAATTTAAAAAAACAAAAAATTCATTATGTTGTTTTAAAGAGTAGCCTTGATTTATAATATAATTATGACAAATTATAGACGTTTTAAATAATTATATTTAAATTATAATTTATTAATGTTGATTTCAATGTCCAATTATGTGAATATTTATTAAAATTACATCAGTAATATATAATGTTAAATATATTAAATTAAATTTTAAAAAATTAGAAAATATAAAAAGAAGACAACTAGGAATATGGATGAACTAAAATATCATTTCATTTCCTTTTATGAGACTTTTATCACCTTATGGGTAAATTTATAGGTCTTTATTATTGAATAAGTCATTAACAAGGTTGAGATAAAATTTGGTAACAATGGAGTTATAAAAAAATTAAAGATTTAAAAGCATATATTAAACTATATTAATATTATTTTATTAATAAATTGAGAAAATATACTCATTATCATATAATTTAACTTAATATGGAACCATTTTATATGAGCTAGAAACTTATTATATTATAATATATAATATATTTTTAATAACAACACTAATGATAGTTTATAAAACATATCATTTTAGTAAATGGTATAATTTTTTAGTATATTATATATATCCAAATGAATTTTATATAGTTTATGACATCAACTATGGTCGATTTATGGGACTTTTTTACTTTTTTGGAACTATTTTTGACCCATAAATGGTAGATAAATTTAATATTGCGGTAATTGTCAAATGGAATAACTAGCGGCTAAAACCAAATGATAATGACGAAAACATAACCAAAACATTCTCAAAACATATTTTTTGAAATTATATTGAATAATAATAATATTATAATCTAATTAATACCATTTATATACATTCTATTTTAATAATAAATTATAATAAATTAATACTTTATGAAATTCATAGAATGTCTCTCTCCTCTTTTTAGATGGGAACTAATTCAATCTCTTCATTACACGACTTTGATAATCCAAGATCAACTAAACCCTGAGTAATTATCCTATAAAATATACATGACCCTAATTAGTTCTTATTATCATCCTAAAATACTCATCCAAGGGTCCATAGTAGGGGTTCTGAAGGATTTCTATTGAAAAACAGGTAATCGTCTTTACCTATTATTATATGATTATATCTTAATTTAATTCCTATAAATATATTCAAATAATACGAAAATAAAAAATTATAAATATACATTTTCTATTATAAATATGTAAAAACCACATTTCATAACATTAACATAATACTAAAATAAATAAACATCACTCGTGTATATGAATGGTTTATTGTATCCACATAACAGTGTAAATTATTTTTAGTTACCATTAAACATGGATGTTTATAAATATAGAAATAAATAATATTTATGATATTAATGAAATAATATTTCTTTTGAAATTATAATATCATATATACCATCTTACCTTTCAATGTATTGGGGAATTATTATGTTGCATTCGCCTTTGTGTGGTCAACCACTTCCATGATGTGATGTGATATTTCTTTCTTCTGTTTGCATAGATGGTAATAAGGATAGATTTAAAGAATATATATGATATATATGATATAACTATTTTTATTTTATGTGGAGTTATAATTTAATATTCATCTGTTCCATCCAACGAAATGTGAAAACAATTTTCATGCAAACAAAAAGCCTACCATATCCATGTTTGGTATAATCCATTTTTATATCGATATATTATCTGTCTGAATATAATATATATATATACATACATATATATATATATATAATGAATATATATATTATATTTATAACATGGTTTAAATTTTGGATATGATGGAACTATAATCAATGTATAAGCACTTGTGCATCCATGACAAATCAGGTATGAGAAAACAAAAAAATTAACACCTGAAATAATAAAAATTAATAATTAATGTTAAATGTCAAGGGATAAGATATTATAATAAAACTACATATGAAATTATAATTTTGAAAATAGTTCTATTATAAATTAATAAATGTTTTGAACTAATATACAGGATATTAAATCATTCTCATCTAAGAGTAAATTTGAGGATAATGGTTTCATAACTAATGTTCAATTAATTGGGTTATGATTACACTTCATTGAATATGTTATTCCATGATTGTTTTAAACAAAGTCTTATTGTATTACATTGTATTTAATTTTTTTGATATACATTTTTTCACATAATCACATTATTGGTGAATTCTCACATTAATAATATGATCATTATAAGTGAATCCATCTCAATTTAATTTAATTGAGGCATATTATTATTTTAAACACTAATTAATTTTTTATGGTGTACACATTATCAATTTACATTATATATGATGAATCCTTAATTATTCATGGAATTTTATGTTTCATATAAAATAATTTCTTCCATGGTGATATGAGTTTAATGTTACTATGTGGTAAGAAACTTCTAAACTCAATTTCCATTCATTGGGTTATACTTCCACTTTAGTGACTATGTTATTTAAGGATTATGAATAAAATTTACATGAATTATATTATCATAGTATTTCAACTTAATTTTTTGGAATTAATTTTTTCTCACATAATCAATTTATTGATTAATTTTAACTTTAATCATATAATAATTCTAATGGATTTTATTTGTATTTCAACACTATTAAGACACCTTTTTATTATGAACATATTTAATTTTATTTGGTGTATATATAAACCACTATGATGCATTTAACTTGAATATACATTTATCCAGGATTATAAATGATTGAAATATATTTACACATTCATGAATAATATAAAAAATAAAATTTAGTTTTACTTGTCTACTTATTCTGGTATATTTTCCATCCATGTCCATATTTTTTTTAAATTTTGTAACAAAATTAATTATTATTACTTTAATTGATGAATGTGGAATTTTTTTTTATTCTTGACTTTTTAGAACATTTGAAAGCAGTTTATAATGTTTTTTTAAAGATTCATTTTTCACATTCTTTATAAATGTCAAAAGGGATGTTTTATTTTTAACTCAAAAATGGTTAATAGAGATTACAACAACCATAAATATTCTAAACTCCTTAACTATTTAATTTATTTTTCAAAGAAAAATCATTAGGAATATTTATTTTAAATATTTCTCTTCAATATTATTATATTGTTTTAAATAATTTATTTTAATATAAAATATACATTTATAATGAATTTATTGTCATCAATAATCTATAGATTAATTTTTAGCCAATGAATTTTTCTTCATAAATTATCTATAATGTGATCATCATTCAATAGAAATTGTATTACTCATTGATATCTGTATTATTTATATCACGAATATGTTTATTTTATAAACTATACACAATTTTATATACAATATTTTATATTGAGTGTTATATGAATGATTGGTGAAGTATTGTTATCTTATATTCTTTACTCTATAAGGGTATTTTGTGATTATTCATACTATTTATTAATTAAATTAATCATTAATTTTATAAGAAAACAATTGGGCATACATTGAAGGGTGGGTCCCAGAATTATATACCCCATAAATTCATCAACAAGTCCCGTGAGAAAAATTAGATGGTCATCATTATGAAATGAGTTTTTTGGTTCATAATTAACAATAGTTTAATTTATCTAGGTTTAAGCACTTGATGAAAAATATTTTAGGATTTATGAGATTGTGAAGTCCACCATTATACATTTTCTTTTTTGAATCAATTATTATGATCCCTTATATGGAAATATTGATATTATCCATGGATACATTTCATGACTGTGTTTTTGAAAAAATATAATAATATTTCCATTATTTACCATTATAGATAGTTTATTACATATTAATTCATGATATATAATTTTACAAACAACCCTTAACAAGAATATGAGTTGATACATTCATTATATTCCATTCCTGAAGATATGAAGAATGAAACAATGTTTTATTTCAGGTATTCAGAATATTAAACTTTGTTATGATTTATGTTTTAATTAGAATGTAAAATTTGAATGAATTATGTATCTAGTTTATCAAAACATATGAATGGATTCAAATATTATGATGGGGTGCATTGTGTAATATCCTAGTGTAATAATGTGGACACTGACTCATGGTTAATAGAATTATAGTTGTAATAGTTTATAATGATTGGTGAGATCGATACAAATCACGATGACAAGTGATCACATTCTATATGTAAAATTCATTGTGTAATGAGATAGAGTAAACCATTTAAATTTATCTCATAAAATATTACTAGAATTTTATGTGTATGTTATTCCATTTGTAAGGGTGATATAAAAAAGATGTCTCATGTTAGCTATATGACCTTTAAATTCATTCTAACGAGTATTCATGGAAATATTTTTATTTCTCAGGGTAACATATTGGTCATTTTATTTAAAAGATTTATTATTCCCTTTCTACGTAGAAGGTATGTATTTTTTAGAAATGTTTTTGAAGGGTTCCCATGTTTTATAATAAAGACTCATGATTATAATTTTTCCTTATTATATATTGTTTTGTGAAACAATTTGGGTATAAATATCAATTACATGTATATGTAAATGAATATATACGGTCATGTTTATTTGGAGAAAGTATAATAACTTTTTTGAAATCATGGTTTTGAAATAGACTAATGAGTTTATTTTATTCTATGTACTATACTAAGAATCTTGTGATCATACAATATTTGCAAATTATTTTTATATATTTTAAGGATTAGTTGGAATAATGATGAAGACATGGTATGTTAAAAAGAAAATATGGTAATAATGGGTATGATACCCGCATATAGACATGAGTATTATTATGTATATGTTCTTCGTAATTATTTAAAACTGTAAAATGAAAAGGTACTTCGGTTTACAAGTGATCTATTATTTCCCTTTTATGTTTTATGATTTGGATGGTTGATATTAAGACAATGTTATGTGTATCAATGCTCATAAAATAAATATTATATTATAAGAACTATATTATTCGAGTCTGGATTCACAGATGTTATAATTTTACACCTCTTACCCCATCCCATAATAACATGGATAACTAAATAAATGTGTCAGACATGTCAGAAATATTTCAATAATTCCTAGGGACACTAAAATACCATGTTATGAACCATAATAAATTATCTTGTGTTGTTGATGTATTCATTATTTGACACACCATTAATGGGTAACGTTCAATCAAAGATAATACATTCTAATATTAAATTACTTATAATTAAATAAATTATCAATATCATGATAAAAATCAAATTCTAATTATTTTATACTAAAATAACATATGTTATTTCATATAGTTGTGATAATTAACTTATACAATCAGTGGTCCCTATATGTTGGGACCACGCTATCGTAGACTCCAATTAGTGTGAACTGGTGGATCACATTAAAAATTTTGTTTTTAACCCTCTAGGACCTTATATCGATTCAATTGAATCAAAATTATAGACCAAAATATGTATCTAGAAAAAAATAACTGTCCCTAAAGGGAAAAAAATATTCATAGTTACATTTACCTTATTTGAATTGATATAATTTCATATAATCCCATTGTATTGATATCTCCTCAATCAATTCACTTCTCTTGTGTCATCAAAATATATGCTTGACATATCATTATTTGAATTCTTGGAATGAATTAATTAAAATAATACCATGCCAATCAATTTATTGTGTAGTTCCATTAAAATGAAAGGGCCAATGATTGTTGAGTCAATATTGTTTCCTTATGTATTTTCTATTAAATTGTGTTTTGAAAATAAAAAACATTTTATCTCAATGAAAATTTTATTTTCCCTAGGTTTTTTATATAAGGAAATATTCTCTGTACCCAGATTTCCCTTAATAATGAAAATTTTCCTTCTCCAAGGAAAATTTATCCTTACATGTTTTTAATTTTTCATTTT
The DNA here is from genome assembly GCA_963277665.1 of Viscum album. Lineage (NCBI taxonomy): Eukaryota > Viridiplantae > Streptophyta > Magnoliopsida > Santalales > Viscaceae > Viscum > Viscum album. Next base: position 5,958,449 of record OY728136.1, read on the forward strand.
TTTGTTTCTCTAAATCAATTTCTCTTTGTTCATAAGTGAAAAATTCGGTTTCACATCTAAAACCTCATAATTCTATAAATTCATAGATATATAGTATTCAATTTTAAGGATCAGAATTTAGGTTGGGAATTCCTTAGAATTCAGACTCCGAATTATCTGAAATTCAGAATCTGAATTCTCGGAAATTCAGGTTCCGAATTCTCTGAAATTCGGAATCTGAATTCCCTGTAATTTAGAATCAAAATTCCTTAGAATTTAGACTCCGAATTCTTTTGAATTACGATTCTAAATTCCTTAGAATTAAGACTCTGAATTCCTTATAATTTAGACTCTGAATTCCTTATAATTTATACTCTTAATTCCATAGTATTCAGACTCCGAATTCCTCAGAATTCAGACACTGAGGTCTATAGAATTATGATTCCTAATTCCATGGAAAACTGAATCTGAATATCCATGTAATATAGACACTAAAAGTTTTCCTCTTAAAATCCAAACTTTATTTCATCCTTACAATATGGAAAATCGATATGATTGATAAATCATATTTTACATGCCCATTTTATAGTTATAAGATTTTGTCATGAATTCTGTTTCTAACCAACTATTGTTTGGGTGACACATGTATAGAGCCCTCTGAGATTCAAGTAAAAACATGACCGTTGGAGGAGGGAGACGATGGTTGGGAAAATGCCTATAAATAGGTTATCATTTAAACAAGAACAAAATATTATTCAACAAATCTAATGATTATATGCTGCTGAAGTGATTTATATAGAGAGAGACTCTCATACTTTGTTCGTACTAAAAATCTTGTACAGATTTCTTTGTGCAACTCTGATTGTTTTTGTGTACAATCTAGGGCTTCTAGGGATAGTAAGCCAGAGGTGCTAACTACTTTGAAGTTCAAGGACATCCTTGACAAGGAAGACAGTGGTGCTGACTACTTTAATGTTTGAGGGCTTGTTGGGATAGAAAGACAGACTCTGATATTCTTATCGAGGGAATACCCTGGTGTGGGTAAGATATAATTTATTGAAAGTATAAATCAAGGGACCTTTATCCAAGGTTGTTGGATACCCTACTCATTGGGTAAACATATTTCATACTTGTTGCTTGTATTGTTTCATGTTTGTTTTACACTGCATTTTGATTATTAAGGAATGTATAACTATCTTATAATTTCTTATACTTTTATACTATGATTATATTGATTCTATATGCTTTATAGTAGAATATTTTTCCATGTAATCTTCTCTTATGTTTCATTTCAAGAACCATATTTCCAGAATGTAGCAAGTTTGTAGAACAAATAGGTCTTCTGAATTTACCGTTTTTAAATTTGTTAAATAATATAATGTTTTATATCATCTTTAAAAGTTCCAATGGAATTTTTAAAGGATACAATTCACCCCCTCTTGTATATTGATCATCTAAATTATTATTTCGATCTTATAATTGGTATCAGAGGCAGTCTCTAATATACTTATATTCACATATATGTTTTCTTTCTCAATTTTTCTTTTTTTATATTTCATTGCTTAGGATTTGTACTCTTGTTTACAAGCCGTTATTACTAACAATATTATGTGGAATGAATTTTTAGATGGTAGAAAATAATGTTGGTTCAATTGGAAATCTTAATCATAAAAGACCACCTATATTTGATGGGAATGATTATAAATACTGGAGAGAATGTATGATGACATTTTTCATTAACACTATAGTGGAAAACTTGGTAAATCTTACTAGATATTTCAAGATTCATAAGAATGAATTCAAAACATTTACTAATCATGAAATGTAAGTATATAAACTAAAATACAAGGTATGAAATTCATTTTTCTGTTCCATGACCAAGAATATATATTTCTGGATTTCTTCTTGTGAAGCTTTAAATTGCATTTGGAAGAAATTGGAGGTTACTCATTTTGGAACTTCCAGTGTTATCGAAACTAGAAGAGAAATTCTTAGATCAAAATATCATGGATTTCTACTTCCTTACTGAGAACCTGTGAGCATGGTACAACATATGATTATGATTATTGTTAATTGTTTACAATCCATGGGTGAAAAAGGTTTAGATAATGAGGAACTTATGGACAAGATTATTATTATCATGCCTAATTAGTGGTAATAAAAGAGAACAAGTGTTGATGAGAATAGGATTGTCCCACAGATTAATATTGATTAGAATTTTGGAACACTTCTTCAACCTGATACAAGAATGAAAAGAGATGTTGATCTAAAAAAGAATAATAATGGAAATGGACTGTTTCTTTTACAACTACGTCTAATCATATGAAATCCATGAATCCTGAGATAGTTACAAGATCCAAATCTAAGAGGGATGTTCTATCTGAATCTAGTGGAAGTGAATCTTTAGAAAAAAAGATAGCCAATATTTCCCAAAGGATGAACAAGATTGTTGAAGAGAAGAACATTTACTCTAGATACAAGATGAAAGAAATAATGAACAATATAAAAACATAAGTCATTTGCTATGAATCAAAAAGAGAATGGCATATATGTCTATGTTGTCTTATTCTTAAGAGAAAAAGATAGAAATGAAAATCTTTCATAGAGGAATATAAAGAAGTACTACAAGGATAAATATAAGAACTTTTTGAAATCCAATTCCACCTAGAGTGCTAGTGGTGGTGACTCTTCTGAAGAATCCTCAAAGTATGAATCTTTTAGAATGAAGAATCATGGCATATTAGCCAAGATACCTATTGAAAATTATTGTCTAATGGCTAAGGTACAAAATTATGAATCAATCCCCAATGTATCCTTGAACACAAATTATAGTGATAGTAAATATTATGAATCCTTAGATGATGAATCTTCTTATGATGAATATAATACGTTACCTACTTTTGAATAAGTTTCTATGTTTTCTTTGATTATTGAGAATGAATATTATAAAGTCTAGAAAAATTTTGATAAGGAAAATTCTAGAATTTCTATTCTTACTAAAGAAATATCAGATCATTTTACAGACTATGATAAGAAAATCCTTGATTTTGGAAGTATTAAAAAAACCTTGAGGAAGTTAATTTTGAGAAGGATAAACTTTCTTTGGATTAGGAATAATTAATTTCTAAGAAAAACCTTTTAGAGACTAACTATAGTGATTAAACTAATGTTTTTTAGGATAAAAACATAGTTATTAAACTAAATTCGGAAATATTTTCCTTGAGGAAGTTTTTGTCAAACATTACCTTAGGTAATGAAACTTTTGAAAAGATGCATTCTCATATTCGACCTCTAAGGAGAATGAAAATTGATTTTTTGGTGAATAAAAAGAGTTTTACGATTTATCAAATTAAGAAGTTGAAGCTTTATCAAAGAAACATGTTGTATATGAAACCTGTAAGAAAGGTGGAAGGAAGTGGAATGTTAAGTAAATTCAAGAGATATCAAAAGTATATGTTGCCAAGGAAATTAAATCTGCACCACTGAAGTCAATGAAGAAAATAATCGTATCCTAATGAAGTATTTGAAAATTGATAAAGGAAATGAAAAACAAAAAAGAAGGGCAGCCTATGTTTGGCATGGACCATGCTGAGGAAAAATCCTTAAAAGAAAACGCTTATAAAGAGCTTGAGAAGAAAAAAAAGAGAAGTAGAAAAATAAGAAGATGTATGAGGCTAAGATAGTTCAATATATTCTTAAAGACGCTGAGAAAACTTCTAAGAAAATTTGAGTACCAAAATCATTTTTGATAGAATCAATCCCAGAGAATCTGGGAAATAAGTTGGTTATTTTTTTGTGAGATCAAGAATAAAAAATAATGAAAGAAGAAGAAGTGTAAGAAGAAGAATAACGGAGTGTTGATACCGAAGATATGATAATGAAAGTAGAAGATTATCTTTAGGAGGGTCCATCTACGAATTTATCAATCCAAATTTTTGAAGTAGTGTTTTCAAAACATGCTACCCCAGGAAAAGATGAGAAGGGAGGGGAAGCAGTAAATAAATTGTCTAAAGAAGAATGTAGCAAACACAATTTCATAATTCCATATGATGTTGGGGCAGAAGTTGGGAAGGAAAAAGATAATGACGATAAGATTGTTCAAATATCACATACTGAACATGAATCACATAAATAAGAAGAAATCATTTCAAGAACAGCTATGGGAAACTGGGTGATGGTTGATACTCCTAAAAAGCATTTGGTCAGTAAGAAAGATGCTGGTGCTTTATCAAATTAGAAAGCTGATGTTCATGAAATGGAATCCACATCAACAAAGCATTCAAATTTAGAATCATCATCTCTTGGACATGAAATTTTTGTTCAGTCATTGAAGAAGATGGTAGGTATTATTCCATTATTTCCTAATATAGATTGAAGATGCCAAATTATTTAGCATTCCTTAAATTAGAGTACAGATTCAGAATATATGGTGAGGGATAATTATGTCAAAATTGAGGCCGATTTCAAAACATTTTTCATTAATTATGACGCCCATAAATGATCTTGCAAGAAGATGACTATTCGGTCATGAAAAAATGTGTAATAGATGATTATTCTCGATTATTTTTGAGATAATTTCAAGGATACTTTTGAAACCGAAGATGCTAAGGTCAAAGATCTCTCTAAGTCATTTGAAGAAAAGCTAACCCATGAAAAAACTAATCGAAAGCAAGAACTGAAAGATATGAATGGGAAATTGTATTTAGTTGCTCAGAGATGGATGAGATAAAGGGATATTAGAATCAAAAATAGGGGAAAACATGCTAAACAAGAATAATCCTTAAAGGCTAAGGCTGACATGCTAGAGGCTCAGGAAGAAAAAATTAAAGCCTTAGAAAAAAATCGATGATCATGTCCAGCAACTCAAGGGAATTGAAGATGATCACAAAGAACTAAAAAAGATAAATACTATTGTGAAGTAGATGATTCCAAATTAGAAGGAGGGATAATGTCATTAAAATATAATATTTTGTTATATTTATCTGTTTTAAAAAGTCTTTCAATTTTATTGAAATTTTTGTTGCACTTAACATATTTGGTTGTTTAGTACAAATATTTCAGGTCCAATATTTCCTTTTACTTTACCTTCATTACTTTTTTAAAATCACAATGGTGGAGAAAGTAATGAAAAAAAATAATACTAAGTAAAGAATAAATTTCCCTAAGTAAGGGGAAGTTAATATAAGGGGGAGTGTTTATCAGGAAGATTTTTGTATGCAAAAAATTGAAAAATCTCATTCAAGAAATCAAGGATAGAATCCTTATTGATTTAAAATACTAAGGAATAGTTATTTGTATCCATTAGTTCATAAAAATTTCAAAGTCTTTTATTCTTTTTAGTAAGGATATTTGTGCTTTCCAAAAAGGGGGAGATTTTTGAGTCAATATGGTTTCCTTATGACTTTTCCATTCCTATATGCTTTGAAAACCACAAACACTCTATCTCAAGGAAAATTTCATTTTCCTTGGATTTTTTATAAATGGAAATTTTTTCCTTACCCAGATTTTCTTTTATAAGGGTAATTTTACTTCTCCAATGAAATTTTATCATTACATGTTTTTCATTGTTCATATTGTAGTTTCTTAAAATATAACTATTTTTATTCCTAAGTGAAAAATTTGGTTTCACATCTAAAACCCAATAATTCTATAAATACATAGATATAGAGTATTTTGTTTTTAGGATTATAATTTATGTTCCAAATTCCTTAGAATCTATATTCATAATTCAATGAAATTCAAAAGATTAATTCTCTTAAATTTAGGTTCCAAATTCTTTAAAATTCAGAATCTGAATTATATAAAATTCAGACTCCAAATTCCTTATAATTCAGACTCTGAATTAATTATAATTCAGACTCATAATTCCTTAGAATTCAGACTCTAAATTCCTTATAATTCTGGTCCCAAAATCCATAGAATTCAGACTCTGAATTTCTTAAAATTCAGACTTCGTATTCCTTAGAATTAGGAGACTGAATTCCATATAATCCAGACTCCAAATTCTTCAAAATTCAAACTCTGAAGTCTAATGAAATCTGATTCCAAATTACATGGAAAATAGAATAAAAATATCTATGCAATATATCCTATGAATGTTTTCGTCATATACTCTGAACATTATTTTTTCCATAGACTCAGAAAAATAGATTTGATAGAGCAACCATATTTTACTTTTCCTTGTTATAGTTATAATATAATTTCATGCATTCTATTTCTAACCTACCATTGTTTGAGGGACACGTGTACATGACCTTCCGAGATTCATGGAAAAATATGAGCATTTGAGGAGGGAGCTAACTGTTGGGAAAATGACTATAAATAAGATCTCATTTGAACATGCCCAAAATACTGTTCTCCAAGTGTAGATATTACATTATGATGAAGTTGTTTATAGAGAGAGAGACTCTCAAGCTTTGAGCTTATAGAATATCTTGTTCATATTGTTTTATTTGACTCTGATTGTTTCTATGTACCATCATGGGCTTTTGAGAATAGGAAGATAGACGTGCATACTACCTTGACTTTTTAGGACATCCTTGATAAGGAATACAAAGGAGCCAACTACCTTGATGTTTGAGGATTTGCGGGGATAGCAATACATACTCCGATATTCCTATCAAGGGCTTACACTGGTGTGTGTAATACATGATTTCATTAAAATATATATCAATGGACCTTTATCAAAGGTTAATGGATACCTTACTCTTTTGGATAAAATATTTCATCATTGTTACATGTATTGTTTCAAGTTTGTTTTCTGCTGTATTTTGATTATTAAGGACTGTATAACTATATTATACATTCTTATTTTTGTATACTATGATTAGTAAGATTCTATATTCATTAATGTAGAATATTTGTCCTTGTAAACTTCTCTTTTGTGTCATTTCTAGAACAATATTTCTGGGATCTAGAATGTTTGTAGAACTAAAAGGTCTCGTGAATTTTCCTTATTTAACTTAGTTAAACAATAGAATATTTTTATCAACATTTAAAGTTCCAATGGAATTTTTAAAGGATACAATTCACCCCTATTATATATTTGAGCATATACATTCTTATATTGATCCTAAAAACATTTCAACTTCAATTAAATTGATAAGGAAAGAATCCTTTCATGAGTTATTTATTAACAGCATATCACTCATTACTCACCTGGAATATCCTACCACCTCACAAAAATACTCCACCATGGTTTTTATCAATATACAAAATGTTTCAAATAAAGATATACATTAATAATAATATCATGTTAATAGGCCAACACACATATTAATATATATGAATATCCAATGGCCTCTAAATCATGTTGAATTATTACAGTTAGGTTTTTTTCGCAACCTTTTATATTAGTGATTACCAGTAGAAAATTTCATAATAATAATTATTAGTGTATTATGAGACACATAGAATGGAAGTATATATCACATATTTCTAGTCGAATGATTTTATTTATCAATAGAACATATATTTAATAAATTCACTATATAATTTCATGGTTATCATCATAATAGGGAATTATTATGTGTTTTTATGTGAAAGATACACAAAATAAATTATCATATAAAATTTTACATTGTAGAAAACTATTCACGTGATAATATATAGACATTTGACACTATGAATATATCAATAATTTAATGTACAAATTTATTTTTATAGGTTACCTAATACAACATCTTAACAATGGAGAAAAATTCCAATGAATGGTTAAATCCATACATGGGTCATTTAGATAGAGTATAATCATAAAATACTATGGAATGTATTTATATGCATCCAACTAGCTAATATTAGTTCTCTATTATATATATAATATTAGGAAATCCATTAAAAGGGTGTAAGTTCTGAAAAAATTAACACCATGTAATGATCTAAATTTTTTATCCAAATAACAACATTTACCCCGATTTTTTTTACATTTTATAATTTTCAAACATAGAATGACAATTACATTTTTTAAGACCTATAAAAATCATGTATTTATATAGATCACAATAATAAGGATAATATAATGGATATGAACTATAGAATATTTTTATATTCACTAAAATAAACTCAACGAGATTCAATTCCCTCATTAAGTCACTACCACAAAAAATTCTTTTAAAAAAAAGTTAAGTGTTAGGAAATCAACACACATTATCAATGGAAAAGAAAGAACCATTATTAGTGACGTAGTAAATGATGAATAATTTAGAATTGTGTATTTAAAGGGATGTATATCAATTCAAATTTTTTTTCATTTTATAATATAGTTAATGGTCATTATTATCATTAACTAATAAATCATTTGGACATTATTATTTTTGGTGTAATAAAGTTTCAATTATTATTATACTCAGATTAAATTTTTGGAAACTATAAAAAATTTAATTTAAATTAAGATTTTTATTATGCTAAATATATATAACTTAGGTAAATTCTATATAAATTTAAATTACTTTTAGAACAACATAATTGGATACCATAAATTTAATAATTCCAAGGTGATTTTTATAATGGCAAGAAAGTTCATTATATCATAAAATGAATTATTTCAAATATATAAAGATTTTTATTTTAAATATAAGAATATAATATTGTTTGTATTATTTTTTTTTTAAAAAATATCTTCTTTGGATTTATCACAAGTAAATTATCATTGGGTGAATTTATGATAATTCTCTAAAAAGTTGATTTGATGTATAGAAATATGAAATAATGTTTTATTATGAAATTCCATAATTTTAATGTTTTAACCATGAAATGATCCGGATGTAAAATTTATTAAATCTTATTCATTATAAATTTATTTTTAAGAAATATCATAATCCAAACTATACTTCTTTAAGAATCCAATGGTAATTTTTTTGAAAACCTTGATTTTAAATTTTCTAAAAATCTCTTTTTAAGAGTCATTGAAGTATAATATTTATGAGAGAATATATATCTTTTATTAAAAAAAGATGTAAAATTGATATCATATTTGGAATTAGAAGTTCTAGATTAGGACATAATGTCAATTTCACTTTTAGGTGCACAAATGGTATCGTGGTAAAAAAGAGGTATCCCAATATTTGTAAAATTATGTTAAAGATTAATGTTAAAACGTAATGACATACGAAAAATAGTAATTATAGATTTAAATGTGTTTTTGAAATATTATTATTCCCCAAAAATACTTTAAAAATTAATTATCACCCATATTCTTGGATATTAATTCCACCCAAAAGTCAATATTCTTAAATACCAAATAATCAATATTTCATCACAAACCACCCCTCATCAAGTATATATTACCCCCTTTCCATCCTCACTTTACAAACAAAATCCTTTGATAATAAATAATCTTTGAAATTACATCTCTAGATTCTATCCAAGGTAGTTATAATTTTATAACCATCCTCTCTATAGATTTAGGAATAATCTTCCCATTGTAAGGGTTCTCTTTTTACGTCATTTAAAATCAAGAACTTATTTCATGTACGGGTATTTAGTCAATATTTATAATGTTTAAGATTGATTATTGAAGCCACCATTATTGTAGATATTTTATATTTTTAATGATATATTTCCTTTCCCACCCATCACACTCTTTCTATGACCCCTTTTCTATACTTGATATAGTACTGTAAAAATCCTTAAATTCCAAACCCATGATTTCATATCATGAATACCCATCATTATTTTTTCTTGGTAATTAAATTATAAGTATCATTAATCCATTTATTGGGTAAATTAATGTATTAATCCCACAATACCTACTCATGGGTTATTATATATATGATATTATAATCATTTATTGATATAGAATGCATAATTGTAGATATATGAAGGTTGTACCCGGATAGTGCTCCAATGAATTGTGTAAAAGGTAATCTATAGAGATTATATATTCATAATAACTTGGTATAATTACTTAGTAATGTTTTCTGAAAACATCTACAATGGACTTGGTAATATTTTATATAACACATTAGATATGGTCTATGGTTATATGTTTATGAATGTATCAATGATTATGTTGTATAAATTTTTCTATGTTGTGTCTATAATAATATTTTGATGTACTTATTATATGACTATTGTTCCTATATACATGATGTTATATTATAATTTATTTACCAATAATTTTTTCCTATTATATTGTTTATCCAATATAGTTATTTACGTTCACCCCATTCATTTGATAAATTTCACAAGTAAATCCTATGTAGTGAGTTAATCTATTATGAGAAAATAAGTAATCATTTCAAGTGGTTTTAAATTTTATTACCATTTTTAATACCATTTATTTATTATAATATTTACTATTTTTAAAATAAACTAATCCCAAAGTATTCATTAAATGTTTTTAATGTAATATTTGTCTTCAAGGTTTTATCATTAAAATAATGTAAAGAAAAAGGCATTATGTTATAATTTTTTTGATGGAATGTTTATTAATAATTGTAATTTAGGACTAGAAAATAATTTCTATATACCATAGGGATATATATAAATATATACAAATTTAGTTAATTTTTGGTGATGTTTAATGTGAGGCATTTCCACATAATGAAATATCTGTATGGATATTGGAAGAGGATGTGTATCTAGCCCAGTTATATATTATGTTATTAACATAGAAAAGTGGGCAATGTGATTTGACTCGATCATCACTTGGTTCTTGAAAACTAGCCTTTTAACAAAACTTCTTTTACTATCTAAGTGGTATTTTTTATCTTGATATTTTTAGGAATCAACATGAAAGGATGTATAGAAAGTGTTTATTTTTCTCTAAAAAAATAACGATTAAAGAATGATCCATGAAGCTATGTGATAAAAAACATTAGGAATAATTTTTTTGTTGGGATTTAATATCTTAGCGATTCATAAAGGTAATATTCCCTCTTATTTTTTATTTTATTTTAGTTGTATGGATGAGAATATAAGTCCCCATGTAAATAACTCTAGAAATGGGAAATAAAACGATGGAATTACTAATATTATGGAAGGAAGAGTTAAACATTTAATGAGTATGTTGTCACATGTTATGAATCACCTAGAGAGTCAAACTTTACTCAGGAAGGAACACAATATTGTTGAACCATTGTTGTTCCAAATACCATAATCATTTTTTCGTAACCCTTTAATCCTTAATGGAATAACACTGGATAGATATAATTGAAAAAATATTGTCTGTACTATATTCTTGTGAGAAAGTTAATGGGTCTTTGAATTTTTTTTGAAGGGGGTGTCGATCAAGGTTGTACATTGATAAAAAAAACCATCCCCGTATATGAAATTAACACAATAAAGTAGGATGAATTCAAAAATATATTTTTTAATATGTATTTTCCTTGTACAACATGGACAAATATAGAAAGGGAATTTGGGAGCTAATGAAAAAATAAGGTGATCATGTGATAAGTTATGATATGAACAACACAAGGATTATGTGTTGTTGTTTAAGATATTTGATTAACTCGAATGAGAATATTGATCAATTAATTTTAGGGATAAGACTACATCTATGATGATCTTGGTAAATATGGATATCAATAGCTATGATGAAACAATAAAAGGTTCTCTCAATATTGATATGGAATTTTGGGATTAACAAGTACAATATGAGGAAATCCAAAGGATAGAGAAATACCTTGGGTAAAATCCTAACCAAGACCTTAAGGGGAAGAAACTACAACTCCCATTATGTGAAATTTTTGAAAAATGATATTAGGGGGATATATCTAATATAGTGAGATGTTATAAAAATGGGAAATGGCTGGCCACATTGTTATGAATTTTTTGGGAGATGTAAAATCTCAATAGCCAAATGACAATGAAAACCTGAAAATGTTTGTGTTATTCCTATGGGGAAATTTATGAAGTATGGGGATCTTGATCACAACAGTAACCAATTCCCATATCCAAGAAGGGTTGTGGGAACCCGCAATATTCCTCATTAACGGTCATGGGATAGTGACCTTACCATCAAGATCGGGACATTTATAGTTGATTGTCTAAATAAAATGGTTTTGTGTAAAATTATAGTTCAATAAAATATTTTTTGTGCTCTATTCGATTCTAGTTCAACACATTTTTTTATTTATTTAATTTTAATAATGAAAATGTATCTATGTAGGATCTTTTAAAACCATGGTTATCTATTAAGACCCTAAGAGGATGTTTTAAATCCAATATAGTATATAGGAAATACCTTATTATCTTCAATAAGAACAATATCATATGAAATATACTATTCATTATGATGGTGAAATTTAATACAGTACTTGGGATGGATTTTCACTCAATGTAGAATACCAAAATAAATTATATAAGAAAACGAACGTTTTTTATATATATAGGGAAATAAATTGAAAGTAAAAAATAATGATTTCATACACATTGATTAAGAATGTAATAGTGTATTTCCAAAATAACTATCTAATCATTACACATATAGACAAATACAATTATCCATACATTATATACCTGGTTCCAACCCTATATCAAATAACCCATATATTATGGAATCCATTGGGCTCTAAGAGTTATGGAAGAAGTGGAAATATCTTTCGAAAAAAGGTAGTATCCTTCTAATTGTTTATCACTAGGGAGTGATTGTTCTTTCTGTGAAGAACACTGATAGATCAATGAGTCTATGTATTGAATATATAAAAAATAATGTGATCATAATTAATAAAAAAATACAATCGTTTATGAAATAATGATTTATTCAACCAGATTCATAGAGATCAATTATTTTATATGATTTATCTTCGATTAGAGTATCATCAACTAAGGGTGATATAATATGATGTGACAGAGAAATATTTTCAAATAAGGTATGGATATTGTGATTTCGTTATTATGATCATAGGTCTGACTAATTCTAACATGGTATTTATGGATTTTTTGAACACAATATTAAGGGACTACCTTGGAAAATTTATTCTAGTATTTATTGTTAGTATTTTGATATAGTCCCAAAGGCACGAGTAACATGATAAACACCTACGATTCATATTACCAACTATGAAGAAAGATAATATATATTCAATTATTAGTAGAGGGAATTTTTGTAGGTAGAAGTGAAATTCATATGACACACAATATATTGTGATTGAATCATTGTGTATCTATAAAAGGATAATGTAGTAGTGGAATGGCCACATCAAATAATAATAAATGATATTCCAAGTTTTCTTTAGTCTAGTTGGGTATTATATAAGTTTTGGGTAAAATAGTTCATGGATTTGGAATCTACTAAACAAATTGACTCTAATGTAGGTATTGTTCATTTGAATAAAAAATGTGAATTATTCTTCCATGAAATGAAGAATAGGTTTGTTAGTTTAGTCATTATAACCTTACCCACTACGAGAGATTGGGGTTTTATCAATAGTGATGCATCATGATGTGGTGTTGGATGTGACCCTTTTAAAAATAAAATATTGACCCCCAGTGTATCTTCAAAGACAAACCCTCATGAGTTTAGTTATCATAGTCACTACAAGTAGTTAGTTTTAGTTATTTTTTCACTAATTCTATTGAGCCACACTATATTAGTGAAAAATAAGGGAGATAGATATATATGTAGTATTGTAATGTATAAAGTATATATTCACAAAATATGAGTTGAACGTGATGCATGTATATGGTCTGATATTTTTAATGTTGTGACTATTCAATTCATTTCCACCCAAGAAGAGAAAATAGTATTTTAGATGCTCCGAGTAAGAAATATCTCATTTTTCTTTCAATGATGTGGGTTGAATGAGATACATAGTCCATTGACCTATTAAATTTAAAAATGGGGGTAAAAAAGGAAGGAAAATAATTATTACCTTCTCAAATTATTATAAAACCCTCCCTTTTGGATAAGAGAAAGGATGCTCTAATAGATGATGTGGAAATACTGGATATGGTTGAAGCTATAAGAAAAGGGAAATAATCATAATTTAATATTTATGATTGTGTGTTAATATTTTTAACATGAATATGTATACCATATAATATTGAGATAAATAACAATCTACTAAATTGTCCCACATAGGATGACCTTCTCTATATAACCTTGGAGAATTATGGTTCCTCGAGATCTATGTGAGAACTATTGGTTTGACAATATGAATAAATTCATTGTGTAATATACAAAGATGTTTCTGGAATTCCATAAATTTAATGATGAGATGATGTATTATAATGGGATTATGAAACTAATACCCATACTGAAATGAAAATGAGTAAATAACTCCATGAACGTTTTTCACTCGTCTTCCAAATTCATTAAGAGGAAATAAAGTTAGATTTTTTGTGGTGGACCATCTTTCATATTATGATCACTTAGTTTTAATTCGAAGAGTCTTATAATTTGATAAATTTCTAAGTATATACAAGAGAAAATTTGTTAGGTTACATGGAACACTGCTATCAATTAGATTTGATTGAGATTCAGGATTTTCCACATTATTCTACAAGAGTCTCCAATTTGATTTAAACGCTATATTAAAATCTAGTTTGACTGAATATCCCCAAAATACATTCTACTATTAGTGTAATTTCCAAAAACATGATTTAATGTTGAGATCATGCTCAATGGACATTAATGAATTGCTGAATTTATATCTTCCTTCAATCAAGTTCTTATAACATAAGATTTTCACTAAAGAATCCAAATTGATCCATTTGCAGCAATTTATGGGAACAGATGTAGAACACCTATGTGTTTGAATGAAGATGGTGAATTTCTGTTTCTAGGATATAAAATGGAAAGAAGGTCGGGATCATTTAAAAACACATCATGTCTACTCATAGTCAAAAAAATATTTATGTTGATAATAGTCATTTTTCCAAATTTCTTTTTTATTTATAATTAAATATATGCATATTTTCATGTATTTACTCTAAAGAAATAAATTTTAAAAATTTATATTTAATCATATATAAGTAAAAAAATTATTTCTAGTTCTATTAATCAAATATAGAAAGTATTTATTATGTATTTTATTTAATGTAAAAAATTATCAATATTTTTACCTTAAAAATAATCAATATTTATAAATACCGATATGAGTATTTTTTATATATAACCATGTTTCAATCAGTAAAAAAACATATATATCTATCTACATCATTTACTAATTGTAAATATATATATATATATCTGTGTGTGTGTGTAAATATTATTTTATGCGAGAAATGTAAATTTGTACATGTGTGTGTAAATATGTGTGTATTTATATTATATATATATATATCATACATAAATTTATTTATTTAGATATACCATTATCATTAAATATACTATGTAAATATATTTTAAAAAACATATAAGAATATTAAAAAAAATTATATCTAAATACACAATTACATGTAAATATGTATAAATATATGTGTAAATATATATGAATATTACTATATATGTCATGTATAAAATTTATATATCAATATATTGAAATATATTAAAATTAATATAAAATTAATTATATAACACATATGAAATTAATTATTATCCATTTTATTGAAAACAATATTTATGAGTTTTTTACATAATAATCAAATAAAAATATATACATACATATAAAAATGCATATATAATGTGTATTTGTACATATATGTGTGTATTAATAGTAATATATTTATATTTATATTAATATTATAGTATATATTAATCAATATCAATCTAGGATATATTTAAATAAATATAACGGTGGGTATAAGTATACTATAATTAAAAAACTAAATATGAATAAATGTAACTGTTTTAAAATAAACAAAAAAATATGATTGGGAGAGTGATAAAAGGAGTTGGAGCACAAAAGGGAAGTCACATGATCAATTACCAGTGCTAGAATGGATTTGAGGGAGCCATTCAAGTACTGGGGAATAATGGGAAGTGTTAACAAGTACCTAGAAGGGGGTGGGGTGGATGATTGTGGGATGGAGAGTGGAAAGATCTTAGAAATGGGGACTCAACCACTGACAAAGGGGGTGTTGTTTTGCGGGAATAAATAATCTTTTTTTCAAATATATAATAGTTCTAGAAAAAAATTTCATAAAATATTCCTATATTTGTAGTATTTTAAGCACATTTAGAACCATCCAACATCAGGGCTAAAATAGAACTGTTAAAGGTAATATTATTGCAGCTCCCATGTTGAAAATTAACATTTAGTCATTATATAACATCTCTTTCGCACAATTAATGTATGAATTAGTATTACTGTTCTCATGTTCAACATGTTATTTTTTTATGAAATTATCACTGAAAACGTAGTACTTATGACAATAATGTGTACCATTATCATTATAATGTCAAAAAGGACTATTGGAAGAGAAAAATAAATTATTATCGAGGATAAATTATGAAAATAAGAATGTCTTGAAGTGGTGAGAATGATACTCTTTTATATGATTAGAGAAGGGTTGTTTTTACATTAACCACTGAAATTTAAAAATTAATATCAATAATAATACTTTAAGATCTTTATTCAGGGACAATAGAAAGAAATATTTTGATTTTTTTCACTCTCCACATCAAAAATCATTTCAGAAACAAGTTTTTTTTTAAAAATTTCGTTCCTCCCTTTGTAAAATATCTTTTTTTACTTTTTACCTGGACAACTAATTTATTAGATTAGTAATTAATTTTAAATAAGAAAATAAAAATTGGCCATATTACTTAATTCTAAACATATGATTTAAAAATTTTAAATAATTTTATTTAATAATGTTTCAATAATTATGATAAAATAATTTAGTAACCTAAACACTTAATTATGTAAATTTGGTTTAGAGATATAATTTTTTTAAGCTATAGATTTGTATATAAGGTAAAAATTATCTGGATCACTAAATATAATGATATATATTGAATTTTTATAATAAAAATAATTTATATCAGAAAATTAAGGTACATTAATGATTAATCCCCCTTGAAAAATACATGATTCATTGAAAATAATGAAAATTTTTCGTTTATATTAATGTATCATTTTAAGTAGTTATCAAATAGATTTCAAAAATTATTCTAAGTTAAAAGAATATTTTAAAAATTAATAATTTTATTATTTAATTCAATTTTTTTACATAACCTGTTGTAAAAATTTTAGGAAATTATTATATATTGATAAAGCCATACTAATTAAAAGTTCTATGAAAACATTAATTTTGACTAAAAATTAACCTCGTCATAAAAAGCTCAAAATTTCATAGTAAGCTAGTTTTGATATGATCAGATAAAAAATGTTGTTATTTTGTCCAATTTAAAATCCAGAAATTAATCCTTTAACTAAATTCATTAACAAATGAAATTTAATGGGGGCATTACATGATAATTCAAGATATATTTTTTACGAAACATAGTAGAGTACCAAATGTTACTTTTTCCCCCCTTAGAAAATTTCATCTGATAAATTAGCATTTATATATCATCTATTGAAAAACGGAATATACTTTTCCGTAATAGAGTCATCATGCTCCCAGACTACCTCCTCTAATCAGTGGTTTAGCCTAAGGTTATTCACTAATCGGGTTGTTAAATTTCTCAACATCTTCTCTCTCTTGTCATGAATATTGAAAATCTATTCAATTATAGAAAAATTCATTCTCCAAATATATTCCCTCAAATGTAAGTTGATGATTTGGATATGGAATGTATTTACATAGATCTGAAATAAATAATATTTCATGTATTTAGGAATGTTGGGTTTTGTTGCTAATCATTATTCTATACCTTCAATTCATTATAATATTTCAAAAGACACAATATACCTAGGGATTAACTTCCCCTTTATATAAAACCCTACGCACTACCTTTCATGTTGAAATATTCAAGGATACATTATCCTCAACTTAAAATTCCAACTCTCTCCTCCAATTATCCATATAGCTCTTTTGTCATCCTTAGGATACATTAATGTAATCCTTAATAGGCTATAATTCAACATTCTTAAACATTACGTGCAATAGGTCAATTGACCATACTTATCTAACTTATTCTTATGATGGTTGAGTATGATACCTATTATCATTCATTTTTTCAAATGTTTTCATTTGGTCTCTCAAATTTAAGCTATTATTTTATAAATATTGCAACAAATGTAGAAAATAATCCAAGATACCATGGATGACAAGAGAACCCAAAATCAGTTTTACTTTAAATATTATATTCTTATTCTAGGATTTCCATTAGTCAATGGATGATAATATGTATTTAAATTACTTTCAGTGTCGGGAGGCCATTGAACATTCTTCAAAAAATATTATATAAATTGGGAGTCATGATCAGATAAAAACAATAGGTGTTCCCTATGAAGTCTTTTTATTTCATATATATATATATATATATTCTAGAAAGGTTCTCAAGAGGTAGATGTTCTCATATTTCTAAAAAAATTTACAGACTTAGTAAGATGATCAATGATAACCCATATATCATCGTTCTTCCATAGAATATTTGGTATTCTAATGAAAAAGTTCATTTTAACATTGTCCTATATCTATATAGGTATAAGTAGGGGAATAATGGTTCCTATATTATATTTTCTTCTAGAATTAATGTACTAGAATACTAAGAATATAGACACAATGTATATTATTTCCAACTTCATACAATCCCACTAGAAATTTTTTCTTTAATTCCTACATATTTATATGTTACTATGGTGTGTAGAGAAAACTGAACTATGTTCATTATCTAAAAGTTCCTCCTTGAATTTTGGTTTCTATGGAATAAATAACCACATATCATATTTCAACACTTCATCAATATAGACGAAGTCTATAAATTTAGCATCATTCACTACATTAATATTCTTTTATGTGTTATCATCATACTTTTTTGATTTCTCTAAATTTTCTAGTAAGGATGGTTTAGTAGTTTACCAAAAATGAAATTATGGACCCTTCCATAGAAATAATCATATCAATAATTATTAGATATCAATATAAATGATATATTTTAATACTCAACATGGAAAAAACTCTTGGATTCCTCCCACTCTATGTGTAACACCCCAAGAATTTACAAATAGATTTATTATAGAATTCATGAAACTATGAGTCTCTAAAAAACACCACCTTTTTATTACTATATCAATAAAACATAATTTTTCCACCTATGTGATTTGATTTTTGATTAACTAACATACCCAATTGCATTCAGTAAGATATTTAGAGTTTTTTAAGGAAAACATAATTTTTTGTGAATATTAACATACGATTATGAATAATAACATACACTTATGAAAATAAATGAATATAAATGAATAATAAATCATATAGAAAATAGAAACTTCACCCATCAATGTATAAATAAAATTTACACATCTTGAAAGTGGAAAAAGGATCATAGTATAATTATTAGTAATTATTTTTAATATAAATATTTAAATTACAATATTCTGATTAATTTAATAATTTAAAATGGAATTTATTTTTATAAAATGTAATAAAAAATTGTTACTTTATTGTATTATTATAATAAGATATTATTAAAGGACCTTGATTTATTTCTCAGTGTCTTATAAAATGAGTTACATTTTTAAAGTGGGTTTTTTGGAATAAATTTTAATTTAATTTATAAATAAAACTAAAAATACATAGAAAATTATTTTAACAAAATTTATATCATTTTTTGATTCTACACATTGAAAAATGGTTATGGAGAATTTGTGGGATTTTTCTAAAATACTTGAATTTTCTGTGAATAGTAAAAATACAATTTCGAGATTTTGGTATGTTTAATGACATAATAATGATGTAATAATTAAAATAAAATTTTTTATGACATGTGTACTATAAAAAAAGATATTAGGTATGACCGGTGTCTAATACCATGGTCAAATATCATGGTAATTCCCATGGTTTTACAAAAACCACTAATGAGGTGTCTTTAAAAATTAATAAAATATTCCCACTCTTTTCAATAAATACCAACTCTTACATTTGTTTTAATTATTTAATAATACATAATCCTAGAGCTATTTTTTACCCCTCTATGAGTCCTCCCAAGGTGTCCTTAATCCCCCAATGTCCCAACCTTCAGGTTCTAGTTATTACTCTATAATGTAAGGGAACCTTTCTCCCTCCTCTTTTTTTAAACACTTATTTTATGTTATCTCATTGAATTTATATTATAATATGTTGGGGATTGATGTTATGTGTTTCTCTTACTGTACTTTTTATTTACATATGATTATATACCCTTTTTCTCCCATTAATTCTTTTAATGAAATTTTATGTGATATCGTTAGGCTACTAAATTTTCAAAAGGGATCTCTGAACTTTTCTTTTGTTTTAATGTTCGTATATTTTATTTTTATATCCTCACATACTCTCTCCAAATTACCATGATAAATCTAGTATCATCTATATACTATAATTATATTATTTTAAATTATGAACCATCATCAATATTCTTACTCCCTCCATTTCTTTATAAACCAAATCGACGTCAATGAGTTTCCAATTTATAACCTTCGTGGACGACGAAGTATAGTTCATCAATTTATCAATAATTAGTAGTCATGAACACATTTTTATGGTTTAAAAAGACTATAATATATGTATTATAACATAATTAATATTCATATACCATAATAGGTACATAATTTTAAATTATATGACCAAACTAAATCATAATAATCAAAATACCACTAAAATAATCTACGTGAATGTCATTAATATTTCATCAATTGAGTCATCCCCATTCCATGTAAACCAAATAATATAAATGGCCATTAAGACATCCAGATGTTCATGAATATTTTTTAATTTCAATTATGGATATTTTCTTCCATTCCACATGAACTCCACCACTTAAGAGCAAGTGAACTTATAATGAAAATAAAGAAAAGAACACCCCAGAATGACGGAATTCAATATAATAACATATCAATAAGGGAATAAATGAATTAAAAATAATTATTATATACTAAAAAAAATTTCAATAATTTATTAAATAATTTATTAATATGTGTAATTTCATATTCCAGGACATTACATTTTAGAGTAGAACACATTATGACATAAGGTAATGGTTTCTTCATATCACTTCAATTTTTGCGAGTTTTCCCATATTCAAAACTAATATGTGTGTATAGTGTATGTATAATTCTCATTGATGTAAAATATCATTAATATCTTCATTTTTATGGTATTAAATATATCATTTGGATATTATTAATTTTATCCAATTGAAACAATTGATTCCAAAGTCTTAAGGGATTTTCATCCAGAACATCTATTTTCATTCAGGTTACTTTTACTATCGAATTAAAAAAATGAAACTCTTCTGCATTATTATGTATTTCATATCAATTCTATGATATTTTTATATATATGTTCACTAACTATAATTATTCCTTATTTTATGGATAGTTACATGTTTTAAAAGGAACATTACAAAACTTTTCAGAAATACAAACCCAATTGAAGGGATATTTTCTAATTCTTTATCGTTTTAAGTGTACACTAGATTATATTTAATGCCACCATTAGTTGTATAAAAGATCTCATTTTATAATTAAAAATGATCTTGGAACATTTCAATATTTCAAAGAACAAATTTTCATTCCCAATTTAAAATTATCTTTAATACTTTCTTTAAAATGTTCTAAAATGTATAATTTATAAAGGATCTTAAGAACTCTTTTTATATATTTTCACTTTAGTGGGACAAAATTTTTGCATAAATTATTTTTTCAATGTCTTAGTATTTTATTTTTTAGGGTATTCATGTTTTAAATATGGTCTCATGGGAAATATAAATTATTTAATTAAATAAGGATTCTTTCAAAAGTAAATATTATTTTTCTCTTATGTCATCAACTATTATGAGATTTATGTCTTGTTCACCACTTATTTTATTCTTTTGGGGTATGTACATCCCTTTGGTGTATCATATCAACAGTCTCTTTATTTTCATGATATTCTAAGGGATTGTGATTTGAATTTTTCAAGGTGGTATGGGACACTTTGGAATGTTTAAGGATTATTTCTTCAAGAATGTTTCAATGGTCTTATTTCAATGTATCCTCAACTATGGTAACATACTTTGTTCAATCTTGTACTTCATTGAGGTTTATCTCTTATTATTTCATCCACTATGTTTTGTTAAACTGTTTATGATTAGTTTGATAGCATGGGAATTTATTATTTAATTATTCAACATCTTATGGGAGACATTGAATAAGTGAAATTTAATTATTCAATGTGGTATGAGACACTTTGAATAAAAGTCGAAATTTAAATTTTCAAACTGGTATGGGACACTTTGAAAAAAGAACTTACTATACATAAAATAAATGCAATGTAGTTATTATGTTATGGGTGGTGCCCACTATAGCCCCTCCATGCATAATTAGGTCTCATGAGACACACTAGGTAATTGCATGAGGCCTTGACAAAATGGTTATTTATTGTCATGGAACAAGGCCTTGAAAGTGTTGTTCTGAAGTTTGGAATTTTCAATTTCATCATTATAAATTTAATATTTATTGATTCTGTGGATATTAGACTAGTATAATACTGATGATTTCGGTTTATTATGGAATTATTAATTCAGCTCTAATTCCTACCATATTTTCTTCTAGTTTGTTGATAAATGCATAAGAATATAGTTATTCACGATGTCAAATAGTTGTGTTTATGATATATTCTACGATATTTCTTAAACCTTACTGAGAATTTGAGCTCACCCCTTTCTTTTTATTTTTATCCTTCCCCAGGTGAATAAGAAGAGATCATTTATTGAGTTTTCCATGAGGCGGTTTATTAGCTTTTGTTATGTTTCATATTTTGTTTCTTTTCAAAATATGATACATAACAAAAGACCAAAGATCAAATTCATGTAGGAATTAATTTCTGGGGTTACTGCGACAGGGGCACTGTAGATGGTACTATTGCGGTGGTAGTACTATAGCAGCGTGGGTATTGTAGCAGTATTGTTCATTGAGGGGCCCTTTGGGCCCAAAAATGGGCTTTCAAGGCTTGTACTCAGGACACATAGACTTGGGCGTTTGGGCTATGTAATGGGTCTCCCTCTACCCCCACTAATAAGGTCATTTCAATAAATAATAAATTGAGGCTTCGACCCCATCCTTTTAAAAAAATATTTAGTTTACATTAAAAATGTAAAATAGTTCAATGTGTGTATCTTGTTTCTTCAAAACTACTAAAATGATCAGTCCTTTGGGATTTGATTTCATTAATCATTCCTATGTACTAAAATAATGAATTCTATTTGAGAATCTATAGTTGGGGCATTACTGTTTGTATCAATGGAAGTTTAGTTCAAACAATGAAACTAGATTTAGAAAATATTGGTTTTAAAACAAAGACCTAAGATGATATTTTATAATGAGAATACAAGAACATAATTTTATTTTGGTAAGGAATATATTAGGTGGTCTTTATAGAAAATGCATCCCTGTATGGATACAAACATGTAGAGGTGGCAATAGCATAGATGTATCTAGGAGGGAAAACATTGACAAGGAGTTTCGAGCTAGACCTGAGGTATCCTGGTACACAACTATGGGCCTTGCTGTACACATGGTATTAATAATTTTGGGGAATATTCTGAGGATAATTTATATTTTATTTACCCACCATTATAAAGGATTTATGTCCCTACTGTAACCAAAGTATATGGTTCTAGTATTTATGATGGATAAATATTTGCTATGTGCTATAAAAGTTTAATATTTATAGAGAGTTCATAATTTTATGAGATAATATATAGCATAGAATTGATTGCAAATGACACCTAGGAGAAGGAATGAGAACTTCAGCAATGCCTGTGATGTGAAGAGTAAGAAGGATCATATATCTAATGGTCTTAAGATATATTTTCAAAGGAAGATTGCCTCCAATGTATCTTCATCATATGATGAAATAACATCATGTGTTAACAAGACATGTAAAGACTTCTCTGAGTTATATGGATTTAAAGGGAAGAAAAATAATAATATGATTGAAGAGGGATACAGGAAAAAATGGAATAATGGAATGATTTTTTTCCCACACGTGATAAATTTTGAAAGAATAACCCTGGTAAATGCATGAAGGGAACGTGTGTTTGCAATAAGTGTGGAGAAAAAAGACACCAAGTTCATGATTGAAAGGGTAAGAAAACGGTTTCCAATGTACAATGCTTCAACTGAAAGGAGATGGTACACTATGTGAATCAATATCCCAGTCATCAGAAGAAAATACCCCAGATGATTATTTTTTATAACGGTATAGTTATGATGGTACCGAAATGAAGTAGAATTATTAATATTCCTAGTAAATAATCATGTCATTTCAATATTTTTCAACATTTAGTTGTTTGTATAGATTATGTGATTTATAAGGATTGTATTGTAGAACTATTTCATTATAAATTTGAGGTTGTATAGTGAATTGTACAATGGAAAAGTGATTAAGTTAAAAGTTAAACTATTTTTAGAACACATTATTGAGGTTATGACAACCCTAAATATAAATATCATTTTTTAATAAAGATTACGAAATGATTGAATCATATAATTACTGGTAATAGTGGAACTAATTATTGACTTTTCTTGAAGTGGTCTATGCTATCATCGATGGATATTTTCACGCTATTAGATTTAATGAATACATCCAACAACATGTAGATTACTTATGAAAAATAGTGGAATGCATGTTTCCGATAAAGTTTCTATGTAAATTCATGTTGTTACAATATTTCAAGATGATACCTGATGATGTTATTCACATGTTTGTAATGTGATTTTTAGAAAATGTTGGTCAAAGAAGATAAATCAAGGGGGGAGGGGGTAGAATTGAGTATCTAAAAAAATTGCTAAAAATATTCATTACAAAATAATACCCCCTATGAAAATAATTGAAAATTATGTTTGTGGTGATTTTATAAAAGTGTTGAAGGTACAACATGATTCTCAGAAGATTGATTAAACCTCTACATTACCAATCTTAAGATTATTAAATCTTTTGAAACAAATCTAATAATTCAAAACAAATGTAAACACTTTCTAAACTAATTATTGAAGTCCCAGTTATCTTAATGGAATAAATACAAAATAGATAAAAATATAAGATAAACAACCCAACAGATAAAACAAGAGGTTCATTCATAAGCAGCGACTTAGTCCTCTTCACTTGGTGATCACTGGCCAGTAAGCAGTTTATATTAATAAACATCTGATCCACACACAAGATCTGGGTTTACAACAACACACAAGTTGTCCCGGTCAGACATGACCTCTACCATAGTAATTTAGGGGGAAAAAAATAAACAGATCTTATAGAATCTCTTCCACAGTTCTACGTGGGATACTACTATAACAAGAGATAGGGAGTGAGGATATTTTGTTATCCTCTAGTTTAGCTCAGGATACTGTGTGTGATATTTAGACAGATATACACACTTCTCACAAAGTTAATTATAAGGACAGAAGAGAGTTATGAAAGAGAATAGGTTTTAGAGTTCTCTGTGAGTTGCACATTAATGCTCTATATTCAACTAATGTTGAGAAAATGATATTCGAGTCCTCTTGTGGAAGTTGGATTCAGAATAGAGTGTCACAGTTTCTTTTTAATGTGTTCAACTCTTCTTTGTGAGGATGTTCAGCAAACTCTAGTAGGTAGTTTCTAGGTAAGCTCAAGCTTCGAGTTTCTCTATTTTCAATATTCTGAAATCGCACAGTCTATATATCCGAGTGTTCTCCAATCTCATATGTGTATTTGTGTATCTCTGTGTCTTCATCTCTGTCCCATATTATTCTCTTATTGAAGACATTTTATACTTCAAGGTCTATTAGGAATAAAGATCATCATACGCGCAGGTACCTCATAATTGTCTACGGATACTCCTATAGATAACATTAAATAATGTCAGAAATATTAATTTTTATAAATATGACCATTAAAAATACAATTGAACAAATAAAATTGAAACAGTTATTTAATACTATCAGTGAGTCATCTTTTTTTTGGTAACATTGGTCTGTTAACATCGGAGTGTCGACTTTGATGTGTCGACATTGGTGTGTCAAACTTGGTGTGTCGACTTTGGTGTCTTCACTTCAGTCTGTCGATCTTTGGTGTGTTGAAATCAGTGTGTCGACTTTGGTGTGCCGATCTTGGTGTGTCGACTTCAGTATGTCAATCTTTAGTCTGTCAATCTACGGTGTTCCAAACATCTGTATATCCATCTTAAGTGGATTGACCATCGGTTTGTCAATCTTCAGTATGTCAGTCTTCGGTGTGTCGAAAATCAGTCTTTCCATCTTTTATATATCAGTCGTTGGCGAGTCGAAAATTGGTGTGTTAGGAAATCGAAAAGATTACGAATTTTCTGTCTTACACAAATAAATACTAGACTATTTTTATCCAAAATTACATGTATAAATACTCATGTAAACATACGTATTCATGAATATGGGTTATCGACTTATTTAAGTATATTTTTTGTATGAAATATTTTTTTTACTTAGGGATATTAAAATGGAATGAAAGTGTAATATATATATTTTAAATTATTTGAGATTATGAATACTACATTATCATAGGGGGTCCAACAATATTCCCCTTTTTGATAATCAGAAATTATTGCATACATGCAAAAATATTTAGAATAAAGAGAGGTTGACATAGAATATTGCACTGAATGTAATTTTCAAATATAACGAACATCTTTCCTTCTTTGAAATTTATAAAACATATCACCCCCTAAATAAATCGATCAACTGGAGTACATTCCATGTGTCCTAAACCAAACAATCTCTCCCTTAGATAAACAATCTCCTAATTTGATAAAAAATGGAGGCCTAATTTTCTCCCCCTTTTTGTATTAGAAAAAAGAAAATTAAAAAAGCATAATAAACAAAATGAAAGACATCATAAGGATTTCCATTAAGAGACAAAAAATTACATGCCAAGCAAAAAATATATAATCCATATCAAAAGGAACAATCCATCACTAAGGGTTTGGATGCTGAGGATTATTTCACTTGTTTTAAGGATCTGAGGGAGAATGTGAAGGATTGGTAGTGGTAGAGGGAAGATGTGGTCTGAAGACAAAACCAGGAAAAGAAACACCTGTAAGAACTATAACTGAAAGGGTAGGCCACCTTTTTTTTAAACACTCGATTTTGAGTTAGCTCTGTGATGATAGGTTGAATCTGCGAATGAGCCTGAGAGACCGTCATGGGAGAAGGAGGCCGAGAGACCATACCAATTGATGCTGCTGGAGGGACCACAATATCCCTTGCCTGAACATGTGGATAAGGCATAAGTTGATTGATGAAATCATTAATGATTTCCCCACCATATTACATCTACTTCTCGAATTCATCCTTATTTTCAATAAAATTATTCAGCAGATGGGTAATGACCTTCAATTAAAGGTCCATCATCTTGTAGGCTTCTGTAACTGGAGGAATTCTTTGATTTTATGCGAGAAACATGAAACTATTGATGTGATCTTGCTTGATATAAATATTAGTGAAATAATGATCCAACTATTCCCAAATTTCATTTTGAGATGTAGAGGCTTCATTTTTGCACTACCTAACCATATTGTAGACAATATTTTTATTTCAATTTAATTTTTCAAGGGTTTATTTGTCTGAAACACTCTTATTTTTTTGGCGTTCCCCTCACATCACAACCTTGAGAGACTCAAAATCAGCCACATCACTTTTTCCACTCCTAGAACTAGATGGGCCGGTCAACATTTTTCCAAGCTCTTATTTCAAATTTTATAGGTCCACACAGAGTAGATGAGTTACAATGTTCCAAAAAACATCCAAAACACCTCTAAAGGAGGTCCTGAAGTTAGAGGTTAAATAAGTTAACTCATAGCTCATAATTATTTCCTTTTCTCTCAGCAAGGTATTGTGTCTAATAATGGTTTCCTATGTAGTAATGAGATTCGGTTGAATCTCCTGGATCACTATTCTTGCAATCTTTGATGAATCAGCATCTGAGATACCTGATTAAGTGGAGGATACATTTCAGGAACCAATTAATTCTATCACAGACTCACATATATAATTTTTAAATTTCTCCAATTCAGATTTAGTATCATAATCACTGGGTACTATAGGAGCCACTTGTCCTACTTCTGAAAGTGCATCTAAGGGAACTGGTGCAACAAATTCCGGTTCTTCTTGTACTTGGGGAGCAGAAGGAGAAGGTAACCTTTCCTCATCTGAGACATATTCTAAACCAAAAATAATGTAACTAGAATCATTATTCCACTCTCTATAACCGGTCCAGTCTCTTGGCTCAGCAATATCAATTTTGATCCTTCTTCCATGAGGCTAATGAACAACATCATCAATATCAACTACTTCATCTAGGTCTCAGTTCATAACAACTTCTCTGGTAGAAGGAACCAACCGAACTTCAGGTTCTTCTTGTGCTCCAGCTACATCAGCATCACTATACACATCCTCAGTTTGATGCACTAGAACCTCATCTTCTACCTCTTTTCCAGCAGCCATAAGATCATTCAATTCTTGAATGATCTATTGACTTTACGGATTAAAAAGGGGTGATCCATCCTCATATTTAGCATCTTTTTGACCAATAGCCTAATTTTCAACATGCTCAACACCCTCACCAACTCCATCTATAGATTCCTCACTGGATATATCAACCACATGTTGTCCCATTTTTAGAGAGTCACTCACATTCTCAAAATCTCCTTCATTGTCACCCCATCATCATCATAATCTGATTCTTCATCAGATTTACTAACACAACCATCAACTCCAGTAACATCAGTTTCTTCCTCATCCTCGTCACCTAATAAATATTCTCTTTTAAGAAAGTCCAAAGGTGGAATAGCAGGTCCAGAAGACACATCTTTAATAATTTTAGCAATATCAGGATCACTCTTGTCATCAAAATGATATCCTTCTTCCCTTGGCACTACAGGTTCATCTTCCACATCAAAATAAACATGAACCTCTCCTGGTTTGAGACCTAGATCAACTTGGTCCTTCGGTCAAGAAGGGTGGTCGACTTGATTGAAAGCCTCATAAAGCCTCTCCTCATCTCCTACCCAATATCTCTTCTATGGGTTCTAGAATATTTTTATCCTTTTAAAAATGTCTTTTTGAAGACAAAAGCAACTACAATATCTAACCACTTCATCTCCATCTTCCACACAACCTAATCTTTTTAACATGGATGAAATCATCCTCAGATAGTACAAGTAGGTTTCCTTCGTGGATGGATTAATTATATTAGATATATGCACCATTATATACATACATATGTTAAATTTTATACCATGTTTCAAAAAAAATATCAGGAAAACATCGTGGTACTTCACAGAAGAGAAATCTCCCTTCTTTGGGAAGATTTGATGTTATATGAACATAAAAGGCAGTCTAACTTCTCCTTATAATTCATTTGAAACTCTCCCCCTAGAATCTCCATTTATAGTAAGCTCCTTCAGATCATCTTCATAAGATAAAAAATTGGAGGAAGGTGGAATATCAACAGGATAGTTAGCAATGAAACCATCATGAGGCATCTCTAAGAATTATACCCACACCATAGATGAGAATGCCATCTCCTTTTCCCTTTACCAAAGACTTCATAATTGATTTCTTAGCTTCATCCATGGATATCCTAAAATGTTTATAAAACTCATGCACTAGCTAGGGATAATAGGGTCCTTCATTGTTGGTGAACCAACTGATCCATCCTTGAGATTCATGTACCTTCAAAAAAGGATTTGCTTAACTATAGCCACTAAAAAGACACATTCTTTTCACCCATAACAACTCGTCTTTCCAAGCTCGGATTCGCTATCCCACTTGACTCTACTTTCTGACGCATAGCAGTAAGATATTTTCTAGGTTCTTCCATTGCACACTTGTTCCTCTCCATGAAAAGGCTTCAGATATAAACAATGTTGAATGGTCGAGAGTAGTGAGGAAAAGTGAAAAAAGTTAAAAAAAATTACAGTATAAAAGAAGGTCAATGGTCGGGATGGATTGAACTAGATATATCATTTAGGGATTCTAAATCATAAAGCATAAATATTAAATTCGGAAAAACAAGAGAAAATAAATTTTCATTTATTTATAATAGATAGAAATTATAAAACAGTCCTTTAATACATTTGTGTCAATAAATCATTTGCATAGATCTACTTCATAAGATTAGTTTCAAGAGATCAGTTTCATGAGATCAATTTCAAGAAGATCGGTTTTAATTGATCAGTTTGAAGAGATTAGCTTCAAGAAGATCAGTTTCAAGAAGATCGTTTCAAGAGATCAGTTTCAAAAGATCAGTTTCAAGATATTTGTTTCAAGATATCAGATTCAAGAGATCATTTTCACAAAGATCGATTTCAAGAGATTAGTTTCAAGATATCAGTTTCAAGAGATCGGTTTAAAAAATATCAGTTTCAAGAGATTGGTTTCACAACATCAGTTTCAAGAGATCGTTTTCAATAAGATCAGTTTCAAGAGATCGGTTTCAAGAGATAGGTTTTCTGAAGATCAATTTCAAAAAGATCGGTTTCAAGATGATTAGTTTCAAGAAATCTGTTTCAAGAAGATCAGTTTCCAGAAATCAGATTCCAAAAGATTGGTTTTATGAAGACTTGTTCCATGAAGATCAGTTTCAAGAGATCGGTTTAAAGAAGATCTCTTTCAAGAAGATCGGTTTCAAGAGATCGGTTTTAGGAGATCCTACTGATTTATCACTCGTAGTTCATGTCTGATATAATTCTTTCTCTCATAATATAATGGTTTATTGAATATTTCAGCAAGATGATGTTGATTCCCAATAAACTCAAGTTTTATATAACTTTTTTGATAATGATCTCTCAAAAGGTGATGTCTTACAACAATATGATTGGTTCTAGAATGTGAAATTTCATTTTTAGAAATGTTAATAGAACTTGTGTTGTCACATTTTATGGGGATATGTCTAAATTGAAATGCATAGTCTAGTAAGGGTTGTTTCATCCACAAATGTTTTGCACAACAACTACCCGCAGTAATGTATTCTGCTTCAGTAGTTGATAATGCAACTAAATTTTTCTTTTTACTACATGATGATATTAGTGAATTTCCCAAAATGTGACTTGTTCTAGAGTTACTATTTCTATCTTACTTATATCCACCAAAATCATCATCTGAATAGCTAATTAAATAAAAAGGTTTTCCTTTTGGATAGAACCGTCTTAAGTTAGTTGTATACTTTAGGTATTTGAATATTCTTTTAACAGTATTTAAATATAACTATTTTGGGTTTGCATGAAATCTCGCACACATACACACACTGAACATAAAATCCGGCCTACTAGTTGTTATGTACAGCAAACTCCCTATGATTACTCTGTAAGCAGTTTGATCAACTAATTTTCCATTTTAATCATGATCTAACATACATGTAGGACTCATGAGAGTATCACTACTCTTAATTCTATCAAAACCATATCTTTTCAAAATATATGTTGTGTAAATACATTGATCTAAGACTATGTCTTCATTATTTTGAAATATTTGAAATCCAAGATAATATTTGAGTTCACCCATTAAACTCATTTCAAACTCACTTTTCATTATATTTTAAAAATCATTACCTAAAGAAATTTTAGAATATCCAAATATAATATAATCAATATATATTTGGGAAATTAAAAGTTCATTAGAATATAATTTTATAAATTATGTAGGATCTGTAAGTCCTTTTGTAAAACCTTTAGAAATAAGAAAATTACATAACCTTCAATTCCAAGCTCTTCGATCTTGTTTCAAATCATAAAAAGTTTTGGATAATTTGAACACAAGATTTGGATAATGTGGATTTGTAAAACCAGGGGGTTGTTCAACAAAAACATTCTCAATTATATAACCATTTAGGAAAGAACTTTTGACATACATTTGATAAGTTTAATATCAAAGTGTGTTGCATAGGCAGGTAAAATCACAATTGACTCTAGTCTAGCTACTGGTGAAAAAGTCTCTTCATAATCAATTTTCTCTTATTGATTATATCCATGTGGAAATAGTCTAGCTTTATTTATAACTATATTTATTAATTCATATAACTTATTTCTAAAAACCCATTTGGTTAATATATTCAAAGTATCCTTATATCTATCTACAAGTTTATAAACATTATTTCTCTCATATTGATTATCTTCTTCTTACATGGCCTTTACCCGAAATTCATCATTGATTACATCATTGATATTTTTAGGTTTATGGTGTGAAAAGATGGTTTGTTGTTTAACCTGATTTCTAAAGGAAGCTCTGCTTTGTGTTCCTCTATCAAAACTCCAACAACAACATCTATGGGATGATTCTTAAGGGTTCTAGTTGGTCTAGAGAAAGTAGGACTTGATATTTTTAGTTGGTCATGTTGATCTTATCAACTAGGCTTAGGATGTGGAGAATTTTGAGAACATGATGTTTTAACAGATTCTTTCACATGATGATATGAGGTTGGTTGGTCAATGTATACATTCAAAATAACCTCTTCAATATTTTATGTTGAAGTCTTGGGCTCATGTGGACCTACTTCGTCAAACATGATGTGTACAAAATCCTCCACACATTTTGTCTTCTTATTAAATACTCTATAGGATTTACTTGATTTATAATATCCACAAAATAATCTTTCATCACTTTTAAAGGATAATTTATCTAAATTTTATTTAGTGTTCAGAATATTGACATTACATCCAAATACATTAAAATAACCCACATGGGGATTCCTAATATTCCACAATTAGTAAATTGTTTTCTTAAGAATGGTTCTAATTAATAATCTGTTTATTATGTATCAAGTTTTATTAACAGCTTCAGCCCAAAAATAAATGGGTAGATCATATTCATTAAGCATAGTCCAAGCAATTTCTTGTAAGTTTCTATTTATTTTATCTACCACACCATTCTTTTGAGGTGTCCTTGGTGCGGAGAAGTTATGATTATATCCATTCATGAAAAAACAAGCTTCAAAATCATGATTCTCAAACTCAAAGTCATGATCACTTCTTGAGGATTTAATATTAAGTCCACTAATATTTTCTACAGTTCTAGAATACTTTGTAATGTCTGAACAAGATTCAATTTTACATGTCAAGAAAACAGTCCAGGTTTACCTAGAGAAATTATCTAAAAGAAAATAATCACAGTGCTTCAAATTGAGACTTGAAACTCTAGATGGTCAAAACAAGTCTTTGTGAACCAACTCGAGAGGTTGAGATGTGGTTACTCTTTTCGTTGGTTTGAATGATATTTTAGGTTTCATTCCCTTTTGACATGGATTACATACTTTGTTATTTGGAAACTCTAATTTGGGTAAGTCTCTGACTAAGCCTTTTCTAGTTAAATTACTAAGAGAGTGTATATTACAGTTTCATAGTCTTCTATGCTGAGCCATGATTCCTTATAAAAAAAATTTAAGAAAGAAACATTTTTCTTAGCTAATGAATCTAAATCAACAGCATATACATTCTCATTTATAAGAGCTATAAATATTAAATGATTTTTATAATTAAAAACCTTAAATGCATCATTTTCAAATTTAACATTGAATCCATCATCACAAAACATAGAGATACATAGAAGATTGTATTTTAACCCATTAATAGAAAGTACTTTTGAAATTAATACAACATTAGTGTTTGGAATCTGGCTTAAGCCCACAATCATCCCTTTGGCATTATCCCCGAATGTGAAATGTCCCCCATCAAAATTAATTTGGCCTTTAAAGCATGAGTAGTCTCCTTAAATGTGTCCTAAACATCCGTTGTCCAAGTACCATATATTTTAATAGGAGGTCTTCAAACAATTTTCCTGCCAAACAGATTAAGTGCATGGTAACATTTGTACCCACATTTTCTTTGGTCTAGAGAGGTTAGAAAGTAAAACATTGTAAACCCATACTTGTATCACAGATTTTCTATAATCAACAGATATATTTTCAGACATAAACACTTTGTGTGGTCTTTTAGATAATTTTTTTTCAAGAAATGATCAAGAACATGAACTAGCTATGAACTGTCCTGATTTTGGAACAAATATTTTTTAAATGATCCTTTGCTTTCTTGGTTGATACCCTAGACCAGTTGTATATTTTGGAGCAATATCTTTTCCTTGAAACTGAGTCAAGGTATCTCTACCTATGGTATACTTCTCAAGATCTCTCTTTAATTTCTCATTTGATAATTTGAGTTCAGTATTTTCTTATAAAACCTGAGCACGTTTTTCTTTCTCAATATCCATATCATACTTATAATTGGCATTTAGTGCATGTTTCCTTTTCATGAATTTATATTTATACTTAATTTAATTAATCATATTCTAAAATAATTCCACAATATTCAAATAGTTCATCCTCAATCATATTTTCATCATTGTTTGATTGACATTCATTCTACGAATAGTAAGCATTATGTACAAGAGAATTGGGTGTTACCTCAGATGTTTCTATCATGAAACACAGATTTTCACATTTGTTCTTGTTGATATTAGAAGTGTGAGATCCTCTTGAGCTATCTTCTTCAGCACTCTATGTTTCTTTCATAGCCCTTTTATAAACATTTCTATTGTTTTCATATTTCTTCTTAAATGTATGCTTGGATAAATCGACCTTCACATGGACTCTTCATTTACAGTCATTGCACACTATATAATTTTTATTATCATTCCATTTTCAGTCCTTTTTCCAAAGTCCTTTATTATCAAAACTTCATTTGTAGTTTTATTGTAACACACTAGGTAAATAAAGAATATGAGATTTTTATATTTATCCCTATTTGTGAGTAAAATTTTAATATTAATTTAAAGGGAACTCTATGCTCGATGGCTTACCCAATACGCAACAACGAGTTCCTTTGAAATATTACATTGCACTCTAATAATAAAATAATATTATTTTAAATTGTAGTTAACGCCTAGACGTTGTAATGGAGGTAATGAACAGAACTAACTATAAAATTATTATATATGTTTTTCAAATATTTTTACATTTTACAATAAATTTTAGAGGATTAAAAATGCGAATGAATCCAAATTTAAGCGTAAACATTCTAATATTCTTTAAAAGGTCGATTAACCACCGTTTAATGGAGAACCACTTTAAAATACACTTTTTGAAAATTTTATATGTTATATTTGACTAAATAAGATTTTTCTTTAGAATCGGGACATCAAAATTTACTTTTTGTAAATTTTTGGTATTTTTCTGATAAAGTTCATTTTTTAATGAATAGTGAAAAATGGTGTATTTTAATTCAAAACCACTTTTTAATCTATTTTATTTATATGATTATATTATCTTTATAATTGGGATTAATGTGAAATTAGAATATATTTTTACCATATAATCCAATAGTGGTCGTTGGAATTAATTTCATCTTGAAATTGGACTTAAACTAGTGTCAATCTTTTAATACTTATTGTTTCATAAAAACACGCTATTTGCTATGACATTGGGAATTAATTATTAAATTAATTAATGTAACTTATATGTGTTGAATTTTTTAAAATAGAAATCATTTTTAAATTCGTAATATCAAATATATCTTAGGGTGAATTTTTGGTATTTTTCGGGAAAACTTCAGTGTTTGATGAATAGTGAAACCACTAAGTGGTACTTAAAAAACTACTTTTTCATTTAAATGAAATTTTACCACCACTGTGTTTTGAATTTCAAAACTCCGACATACATGGTTGTCATAAGAAGTAAAATGTGGTTTAATGGGATTAAAATAATTTTTTTGGTCAATAGTAACTTTTAAGTTTTAATCGCGATTAGAGGTAATTAGTGTAGTATAAGGTAAAAATAATGTTTTAATAACATGAAATGACCTAGAAACATGTCATACCCTCATTGGATGAGTCATGGACGGCTAAGAAAATCCATGGGTCAACTTGGGGACCCCATGGAGCCACTTTTCTTGGAAAATGACATTAATACCTTTTTATTTAAAGTTAAAATTAAAATGTCACAAACATGTGTTGTTTTAATAAAATAATTTTTAGATGAAGTTATACAAGTCATATTTTTTTCTATAAATATTCTTTATAAATATAAAAATATTTCCCACATCATGGTATTTTTTTTTATAATTTTTAGATATTAAATAAATTAATTAATTTACGACACCGCGATGATGAAGTAATTATCTCATAAATGAATGATATAAATAAAATGAGATGATAGGGTGAAATCTAAGTCTTAAACTTGTCAAAAACCTATTGGATGTTTGGATTTCGAAACCTTATCACTTTAACCTCAAACTATATCCTTTTGGGACCTTTTAAATCCGAAAACCATTTTATAATAAAGTAATATTTTATAACTTTCCAAGAGTGCCCCTCCTCTCCTCTTATAAAAGGCCCCCACATCTACCACCTTACACACACCTCTCAAGACTTTGGCTTGGCCAAACCCTGCCCATTTCATCTCTCCACATCCCTTGCTTCATCATTAAAGCCTCACTTTGGGCAGAATCCTTTCCAAGGAAGCCTTTGAGCTCAAATCAAAGAGAGTAACCTGATTAAAAGGTAATGTCTTCCCTTGTGTCCTTTTGATTTATTTTTCTTCTCCAAACCCCTAAACTCTTTTTATTACATTTTTTTGTAAAAAAGGTATCTTAAATATACTAGGATATTGTTATAATAAGGATTCGAGCTACAATTTCCCACACCTCCGTCTAATGGTTAAAGAACATTCTGTTTCTGTGGATGGCGAATTACTGCCTCACGAAACGATGATTGTTCAATATTATTTTAACACCTTCAAAGGTGGCCATTAAGATTTCACTATATTTATATATGATATATAATAAGTTTATTATTTCCTAAATCTTATGTATTTTTCATTTATGGCATACCTTTATGGTTTCCATTATGGGTAAACGCGATATCTTCATTTTAGGATGTGCGGACAACCGCCCCCTCAAAGTGATTTGATTCGTTAATTCCATATGTGGGACTTATAAATGATGGAATTAATGGTATTACATATGATATCCTTATGGAATTATAATATACCTTTATAGAATTATTATTTAATTCCATTTAACACAAAAAAAAAAGAAATTAAAGTAGCATTCATGCGTACATACGGCTTACCGTCTCCATAAACGGTACATTTCATTTCGTATCTTCAAATCTTATGTACTATTATAAGTACATATATATAATGGATAAATATGTAATATATTACATATAAATTATGGTTATAATTCAGGAATTATAATATATCTATCTATCTTTTAACTTTAATACCATTAATATGAGAAAAAATGAAAGTAGCGTTCATGCATACGTACGGCCTACCGTCTCCATGAACGGTGCTTTTAATTTTTTTATCTTGAAATGTTATGGAATAGTAAAAAATGAATCTATACTGGCTATATATGATATTTATAAAATTAATACTATTCTGGAGATGATTTACATATAACTACAAGGAAAATTTATTTCAAACAAGTTCATTTTTGACTCATGTACCAAACATCGACAAAAATGTCTGATATGAACTCACATTATTAACAAATTATTATAACATTATAATATGTGTTACAAACTGAATAATAATCTTTAAAAGTGGTCCTTGAGAAATTATAAATTAACCAAAATTTATTATTCATGAGATTAAAGAACGATCGAGTCATGTCGGACACGAGGTAAGAGATTCTACCCCTCTCTTTCTTTTTGAGTACACTCTTTTATGTCATTCATTTTAATCTCATATTTCATATGATTGGGTTGTTATTTTATATTAATCTTACTATACATTTTATGTTCATATGATGAGAGACCCTATTTTATCTCATCAATCCATTTTGGAAGTTTTGATTGGCGCTGTTAGGCTGCCGAATTTTCGTAAGGGATCCTACCCCTCTCATTCTTTTTAAGTACACTCTTTTATGTCATTCATTTTAAGATCATCTTTATTATGATTGGGATGTTCTTTTATATTAATATTACTTTAAATTTAATGTTCATATGATTATAGACCCTATTTTCTCCCATCAATCCATTTTGGATGTTTTGATTGGCGTCGTAAGGCTGCCGAATTTTCATAAGGGATCCTACCCCTCTCTTTCTTTTTAAGCACTCTCTTTTATGTCTTTTCCTTTAATCTAATCTTTCATATGTTAGGGGATGTTATTTTATATTCCACTTACTTTAATTTTTATGTTAATATGATTATATACCCTATTTTATCTCATCAACCCATTTTTGGAAGTTTTAAGTGGCTTCGTTAGGCTGCCAGGTTTTCATAAGGGATTTTTCATCTCACTTTTATTCTTGTGACACTTATTCTATGTTTGCCACTATTTCCATTTAGTGGTGTATGTACTGACCATTATTATACATATTTTGTAGTATAATTTCATTTATGGGTATTTACATCTTCATTGTATGACCCTTCTTCCAAGGTGAGTACGTTTCGAAAGTTACCCATGTCGGTAAGGGAACCTTTCACCCTCCTCTTTTTAAAAGACTTACTTTGTTATGTCATTTAATTCACATAAAATTATGTTGGGAGATGTTCTTTTATATCCTTATTTATGTAAATTTTATTTCCATGTGATGAGATAACATTTTTATCTCTTATCAACTCATTTTCTGAATTTTGAAGTGACGTCGTTAGGCTGTCAAATTTTTGCAAGGGAACTTCTTAACCCAATTTTGATTCTTTGGGGTAAACTTGTACTCCTTGAATATGTCATTATATGAATATGTGTGAATGAACTATGAATGTTTTACAATTAATATCCACTTATATTTGGTGTATTCATTTGTCACACATAATTATGTAATTGATTTATCCTTAATATAAGGATACCGTCTTTGTAAGGGACTTCATCTGAATCTCTTTTCATTGAGGCATATTTTGTTTATAAACAACATTCTTTATATAGTGTATAAACCCTTTTGACTTTTACTTTTATTCAGGGAAGAGTTTTTACTACTTCATAAAGGTGAAAAGTACTACTTTGATAAATTATGCATGGTTTACTTGTTGCTTTGAAAAACTAACAGTTTTTATTCATTGTGTATCCCTTACTGAGCTTTTTATGCTCACCCCGAGTTTTTGAAATTTTTTCCACAGGAATTAACGTGGAATAGGGTCATGGATGGAATAATGGGAAAGTAATGATACCTAAAACATGTAACTATACATGTTTCTTTTTAAGAGTTTTTATTTTAAGGAAACTTAGTAGAAGTTTCTACTTTGTAATCTTTTGAGATGTAATAGTTATGTCCTAATTCTCTAAAACTCTACACCTGAAAAGATCCTCAATTTGAATTATTTATTTAATTCAATATTAAGTATGGTTTAGGGTCGGGACCTTATAGTTGGTATCATAGGTGGGATTAGATAACTTTAGAGGTTAGGGTATTCTCTAGGCATAAGTGACATTACCATAATGGTTAAGATTTCAGAAAGAGTCCTAGTTTTAGATAAAGTGAATGAGTAAGTATATCTTAGTGTTTATCTTCCTCATTGGTACATGATGGTTTTGTTGATATACTCACACTGTCGTTTCTGTTTTTAGTGAATGGATGGATCTAGCAGGCACCAAAGTGACAATAGGATTGAAGGAAACTGTGGTGGTCCTCTGATTAAGAGACTGGATGAAATGGGGGATTCAATGAGGAAACTTGTTGTTGTTCTAAAACAACTATCAAGGAGTCATGATCACCCACTTGTACCTTAGTATGTTCTGTAATGCATCATGTAAGATATGACCAATCGATGTGGAAGTTCAGGTAATAATTATAAAGGTAACCATTATGGTTTATATGATCCTTACTTTTGAGGTAATTATGGGATATTATATATTATGATGGAAAATGAAAGGCATGAGATAAAATTCATGTTAAAATATGTTATGATTATTTTTTGAATATTTTATCTCGTTTGGGGAATGTTTTAATAATTATATATTTTTGGAAAAAGGACAACACACAGACTGTGTGACAACCCATGGCGTTAGACAAAGCTGTGGGAATCGAACCCACAACCAAAGTGCGACTAGTATTTATCGCCTACCACTGGACTACGTGAAGTCCCTAGTTCGTTTGACTAATTCGTTTTTGTTAGATGATTTTAGGAATCAAGAGTAATTTTATTTTGGGTTATCTATGGAAATGATGAACCTATCATCGAGAATATGTGATTAGGTTAATTAATTTTCAATATGAGAATTTAAGGGCAACTGATGTTATTTGGAGATAAAAGTTAATTTGTACCTTGGAAGACTATGTGATTAAATCCTTCAAATATTTGGTTTTAAATCTTAGTTTGGTTTACTTTGAAGAATTTTATGGAAAATTGTTTTTCGAATGGTCTTCACTGAACTTTGGGTTTTTTTGGACAAATTTTGGAGATTAAGAATTGAATTTCTGTTTATAACGGATTATACTTTTGTGGATTATCTGATCTCATACTAACAATTTAGGTTTTGGATTTTGTCTAAGAACATGGGAAATATATAGTTCTCTTTTCTGGATTAGGTGAATCTCAAGAAGTTGATTATAGCTCTCTTAATGTAAACAAGTCTTCCTAAATACTCATCATTTGGGGAAAGTATGAGTTTGTGTATGAAATCTAGTAAAAGTTGAAAGTCAACAAGACAATTAAGCATGTTTCATTAAGATAAAAAATGAATTCCTCAATGAAAAGTAACATAAAAAAAATGTTGTCTGTTAACTTTTCCTACTGGGGAATTGAATACCGTTTAACCCACCACAAGTTTCTGATTTTCTTGTGGTTAACTATCTCCTAAACATGTTTTCTAACACTCTCCCTCAGAACATGGTCCTTTTATTTTTCTTCCATATCCATGTTTTCCTACATGAAATCCTAGTATGGGATAACACGGGTGACCATTTTACTTCCTTTTCTTTCTTTTCAAGTGATTGTTTTACCGACTCTTGTTCCAATGTGGGACATTCAATGATGTTTCCGAGCCCAATTTTAAAATTCCGAGGATGCAATTCCCAAAAGGGGGGAAGGATGTAACACCCCATGTAAAAAAAGAATATGAAATTTTTATTTTTATCACTATTTTTGA
This sequence comes from Viscum album, assembly GCA_963277665.1. NCBI lineage: Eukaryota > Viridiplantae > Streptophyta > Magnoliopsida > Santalales > Viscaceae > Viscum > Viscum album. Next base: position 5,999,475 of record OY728136.1, read on the forward strand.
GTAAAATTTTAATATCAATTTAAAGGTAATGCTATGCTTGATGGCTTACCCAATACACAACAACGAGTTCCTTTGAAATCTTACGTTGCACTCTAATAATAAAATAATATTGTTTTAAATTCTAGTTAATTCATATCCATTGTAATGGCCGGAATGAACAGAACTAACTAGAAAATGATTATATATGTTTATCAAATATTTTTACTTTTTACAATAAATTTTAGAGGATTAAAAATGCGAATGAATCCAATTTTAAGCGTAAACATTCTAATATTCTTTAAAAGGTCGATTAATCGCCTTTTGATGGAGAACCTATTTTAAATCCACTTTTTGACAATTTTATGTGTTATATTGGACTAAATAAAATTATTCATTAGAATCAGGATATCAAAATTTACTTTGTTTAATTTTATGGTATTTTTCCGATAAAGTTCATTTTTTAATGAATAGTGAAAAATGTTGTATTTTAATTCAAAACCCTTTTTTAATCTAATTTATTTATATGATTAGATTATCTTTTGAATTTTTTTTTAAAGTGAAATTAGAACATATTTTTACCATTTAATCCAATAGTGGCCATCGGAATTAATTTCAACTTGAAATTAGACTTAAGCTAGTGTCAATCTTTTGATACTTATTGTTTCATAAAAACACACTATTTGCTCTAACAGCGGGAATTAATTATTAAATTAATTAATGTAACTTATATGTTTTGAATTTTTTAAAATAGACATCATTTTTGAATTCGGAATATCAAATATATCTTAGGGTAAATTTTTGGTATTTTTCTGGAAAACTTCAATTTTTGATTAATAGTGAAACCACTAAGTGGTACTTAAAAAATGATTTTTCGTTTAAATGAAATTTTACCACCACTGTGTTTTAAATTTCAAAAATCCAACATAAATTGTTGTCATTAAGAAGTAAAATTTTGTTCAATGGGATTAAAATGATTTTTTTTGTGAATAGTAACTTTTAAGTTTTAATCGCGATTAGAGGTAATTAGTGTAGTTTAAGGTAAAAATAATATTTTAATAAAATGAAATGACCTAGACACATGTACTGCCCTCATTGGATGAGTCATGGACGACACAGACAATCCATGGGTCAACTTGGGGACCCCATGGAGCCACTTTTCTTGGAAAATGACATTAATACCTTTTTATTTAAAGTTAAAATTAAAATGTCACAAACATGTGTTGTTTTAATTAAACAATTTTTATATGGGGCTGTACAAGTCCTATTTATCACTATAAATATTCATTAAAAATATAAAAAAAATTCCCACATCATGATATTTTTTTTAAAATTTTTAGATATTAAATAAATTAATTTATTTATGATATCGTGATGATGCAGTTATTACTTCATAAATGAACGATTTAAATAAAATGAATGATAGGGTGAAATCTAAGTCTTAAACTTTTCACAAACTTATTTTATCGGTGTATTTAGAAACCTTATCACCATACCCTCTAAATATATCCTTTTGGGATCTTTTAAATACGAAAATCATTTTATAATAAAGTAATATTTTATAACTTTCCAAGAGTGCCCCTCCTCTCCTCTTATAAAAGGCCCCCAACTCTATGACCATACACACACCTCTCAAGCCTTTGGCTTGGAAAACCCCTGCCCATTTCATCTCTCCACATCCCTATATTCATCATTCAAGCCTCACTTTGGGCAGAATCCTTCCCAAGGAAGCCTTTGAGCTCAAATCAAAGAGAGTTACCCGATTTAAAGGTAATGTCTTCCCTTGGGTTCTTTTGTTTTATTTTTCTTCTCCAAACCCCTAAACTATTTTTATTACCTTTTTTTGTAACAACAACAATATATTACATATACTAGAATGTTTTTATAAGAATTATTCGAGCTACACTTTCACACACCTCCGTCTAATGGTTAAATAACATACTGTTTCTGTGGATGTCGAATTACTGCCTCACGAAACGATGATTGTTCAATATTATTTTAACACCTTAAATGGTGGCCATTAAGATGTAACTATATTTATATATGATATATAATATGTTTATGTTTTCCTAAAGCTTTGGTATTTTTCATTTATGTCATACCTTTACAGTTTCCATTATGGGTAAACGCTATATCTTCATTTTAGGAAGTGCGGACTACTGCCCCTCAAAGTGATTTGATTCGTTAATGCCATATGTGGGATATATAAAGGATGGAATTAATTTTATTACATATGATATCCTACTGGAATTATAATATACCTTTATATCATTATTATTTAATTACATTGAATACAAAAAAAAGAAATGAAAGTAGTGTTCATGCGTACGTACGACTTATCGTCTCCATGAATGGTACATTTAATTTCTTATCTTCAAATGTTATGTACTTTTATAAATACATATATATAATGGATATATATGTCAAATATTACATCTAAATTATGGATATAATTCTGTAATTATAATATATATATCTGTCTTTTAACATCAATTCCATTAATATGACAAAAAATGAAAGTAGCGTTCATGCGTACGTACGACCTACCGTCTCCATGAACGGTGGTTTTAATTTTTTTATCTCCAAATGTTATGGAATAGTAAAAAATGAATCTATAATGGATATATATGATATTAAAATCATTAATACTATTATGGAGATGATGTACCTATAACTACATGGAAAATTCTTTTCAAACAAGTTCGTTTTTGACTCATGTACCAAACATTGACAAAAACGTCTGATATGAACTCACATTATTAACCAATTATTATAACATTATAATATGTGATATTAACTGAATAATAATATTTAAAATAGGTCCTTATAAAAATTTAAATTGACCAAATTTTATTATTCTGGAGATTAAAGAACGATCGAGTCATGTCGGACATGAGGTAAGGGATTCTACCCCTCTCTTTCTTTTTAAGTACACTGTTTTATGTCATTCCTTTTAAGATCATCTTTCTTATGATTGGGATGTTATTTTATGTTAATCATACTGTAAATTTTATTTTCATATGATGAGAGACCCTATTTTCTCTCATCAATCTATTTTGGAAGTTTTGATTGGCGCCGTTAAGCTGCCGAATTTTTGTAAGGGATCCTACCCCTCTGTTTTTAAGTACACTCTTTTATGTCGTTCCTTTTAAGATATTCATTCATATGATTTGTATGTTCTTATATATTAATCTTACTATAAATCTTATGTTCATAAAATGAGAGACCCATTTTTTTCTCATCAATCCATTTTGGACGTTTTGATTGGTGCCGTTAGGCTGCTGAATTTTCAAAAGGGATCCTACCCCTCGTTTTCTTTTTAAGCACTCTATTTTATGTATTTTACTTTAATCTCATCTTTATTATGTTAGGGGATGTTATTTTATATACCCTTTAATGTAATTTTTAATTTTCATATGATGAGAGACCCTATTTGATCTCATCAATGCATTTTTGGATGTTTTAAGTGGCGTCGTTAGGCTGCCGAGTTTTCATAAGGAATATTTCATCTCACTTTTATTCCTGTGACACTTATGCTATGTCTGCCACTATTTCCATTGAGTGGTATATGTACTTCCCATTATTATACCCTTTTGTGTAATATAATTTCATTTATTTTTATTTGCATCTTCATTGTATGACCCTTCTTCCATGGGGAGTATGTTTCAAAAGTTACCCAAGTCGGTAAGGGAACCTTTCACCCTCATCTTTCTAAAAGACTTATTTTGTTATATCATTTAATTCACATACTATTATGTTAGGATAGGTTTTTATATATCCTTATTTATGTAAATTTTATTTCCAAGTGATGAGATACCATTTTTATCTCTCATCAACTCATTTTATGAATTTTGAAGTGACGTCGTTTGGGTGTCGAATTTTTGCAAGGGAACTTCTTAACCCAATTTTGATTCATTGGGGTAAACTTGTACTCCTTGAATATGTCGTTCTATGAATATGTGTTAATGAAAACTAATTGTTTTAAACATAATATCCAAATATATTTGGTGTATTCATTTGTCACACATAATTATGTAATTGATTTATCCTTAATCTAAGGATACCGTATTTGTAAGAGACTTCGTCTCAATATCTTTTCATTGAGGCATATTTTATTTATGCACAAAATTCTTTATACAGTGTATAAACCCCTTTGACATTTACATTGATTCAGTGAGGTTTGTTTACTACTTCATAATGGTTAAAATTATTACTTTTATAAATTATACATTGTTTATTTGTTGTTTTGAAAAACTAAAAGTTTTTATTCATTGTGTATCCCTTACTAGGATTTTTATGCTCACCCCAAGTTTTTAAAATGTTTTGTCACAGGACTTAACGTGGAATATGGTCACGGATGGGATCATGGGAAAGCCATGCTACCTAAAACATGGAACTAGACATGTTTATTTTTAAGAGTTTTTATTTTTTGGAAACATTGTAGAAGATTCTACTTTGTAATCTTTTGAGATGTAATAGTTATATCCTAATTCTCGAAAACTCAAAACCTGAAAATATCCTCAATGTGAATTATTCATTTAATTCATTGTTAAGTAAGGTTTAAGGTCAGAGCCTTATATTTATTTTCCAAGGAGAATTTTCTTTTGATAAAACTTCTTGAGTCTCCTTTCAAGATATTCCATCTCATCATAACTTTCAGAGTTAGAGTCTTCACTTGTGGAAGTGTCTACATGAGCTTGAACTCTTTCCATATGCTTGTTCTTTGAGGTAGTGATCTTGAATGCTATATATTTCCTTCTTGGCTCTTCATCTACCTCTTGATTCACCTTATGTTTTTGTTCATACGTCATAAGAATTCCAATTATTTCCTTCACTAGTACCTTGCCTATGTCACAAGATTCTCAAATAGAGACAGAGGTTCCTCACCATTTTTCAGGTATGTATCGAATCAGTATCATAATCCGATCTTTCTTCCAATGGTTTCTCAAGTAGACTCATGGTATTCACTATTTCATTGAACCTGGGATATATTTCAGATATTGGTTTTTTAGTATTCATTTTAAAATTATCATATTTAATAGTATAAGTATTTAATCTCATTTATTTATCATTAGTTATTCACTCCTAAGAAAAACCTAATGTATCCCAAATATAATATGTAGTTTCACATGTAGATATTCAATTGAATTCATTATCACCTAGTGAAAAGTACAATGTAGTCATTGCTATACAGTTATTGTTATATCTATCTTTAGCCAACTTAGACCATGTGTCCCTAGCAGTAGAAGGAAATACATGTTATTCTTCAATTGTGTCCCAGAGTTAATGACCTATGATTTCTAGATACATTTTTAATTTTAATTTGTACTGAGCATAGTAATTTCCATTATAGAAAGCTATTCTATTGGTAGTATATCTATCTAATCTATTTAACATGATATGTTTTGTGAAATAATTTCAAATAGATTAAAATTTAGATATATCAGAAAATTGATATATTTTAAACAAAACTATAATCACTGTTGACATGATTTGAAAAACTAAGAGTAACATTTAATACCTGTGATACAAAATGTTGGTTGAAGAAGATGATTCAATATTGGGGTGAATTGAGAATATATAAAAATGTCTATAAAAAAATTCTTTACAAAATAATATCACACTATGAAAATAAACACCATGTCAGATTGTAGTGAATTTATAAAAGTCCCGAAGGTTCAACATGGTTCTCAGAAGATTTATTAGATCACAGCTTTTCCAATCTAAGGATTAGTAAAAGATTTGAAACAAATCTACTGATTAAAAGGAGTTGCAAACAACTGAAAAACTAACTATCAATGTTCAGTTTATCTTAATACCATAAATACAAAATAGATGAAAATATACGATAAAGAGCATAACAAATAAAATAGGAGGTTCGGTCTCAAGAAAATAATTTGACATCTCCACTTGGTGATCACCTACCACTAAGAATTTTATATTAATAAGCTTCTGATCCACACCCTGGATCGAGGTATACAATAGCTCACAGGCTGTCCTGGTCACACTTGACCTCTACCGTAATAATTCGTAGGAAAAACAAATAAAAAGATCTCACAGGATCTCTTCAATAGTTCTACATGGGTTACAAGTGTAACAAGAGATTGAGAGTGCAGGTATTTTGTTATCCACCAATTTATCTTAAGAGATAGCGTGTGTTTTTCAGATAGATATACACACTTCCCAAAAAGGAAATGATAAGAACACAATATAGTTATGAAAGAGAATAGGGTTTAGAGTTCTCTGTGTGTTGTGCAATAATGCTCTGGATTCAAATGATATTGAAGAAAAAGATATTAGAGTCATCTTCTAGAAGTTCGATTCAGAACAGAGTGTCACAGTATCTTTTGAAGGTGTTCAACTCTTCTTTGTGAGGATGTTCATCAAGCTCTAGTGGGTAGTTTCTAGGTAAGCTCAAGCTTTGAGTTTCTCTCTTTTCAATATTCTGAAATCACACAGTCTATATTTTTGCATGTTCTCCAAGGTCTATGTGTATTTATATATCCTTGTGCCTCTATTTTCATCTCATATTGAGATCTGATTGAATAATTTTTATACATCAAGGTCTACTGGTCATAAATATCTTTTCATATGCATGTACCACTTACTTGTCAACAGATAGAAATATTGACAACATTAAATAATGTCAGAAATATTAATGTGTCTAAATATGACAGTTAAAAATAAATTTTTCTTAACAAAATAAAAATAGTTATTTATGACTATCGGTGAGTCATCTTCAGTATGTTATCATTAGCTTGGTAACATTGGTCTGTCATCTTCAGTGTGTCGATATCGGTGTATCGTCTTCGGTGTGTCGACTTCGGTCTATCAATCTTCAGTCTTTCCATCTTTGGTGTGTCGACATTGGTGTGTTGACATCAGTGTGTTGACTTCAGTCTGTCAATCATCGGTCTATCAATATTTAGTGTTTCAAACATCAGTCTATCAATCTTCGGTCTGTCAATATTCGGTGTGTCAAACATAGGTGTGTCAGGGAATCAAAATGATTACGAAGTGTCTATCTTACACAAATCCTTACAAGACTAAGTGTTATCCAAAAGTACATGTATAAATACACTTGTAAACATATGTATTCACGAATATGGGTTATTGATTTATTTAAGTATATTTTCTTATAGGACATAATTGATTTACCTAGAGATATTAAAATTGCATAAAAGACTAAAATATGTATATTGACATTATTTGTGATTATGAAAACTAAATTAACGTAGAGGGTCCAAAAGATTTTATTCTTGTTGATTAAAGATTAATGATATGTTCATCTTGGAAATTTAGAGGCATTCATTATATTGTGTATAATAATTATATTTTGAAATTTTTTACCATTTAAGAAATTTTTTTGTTGATCAATGTATGGGATTTAGAGTTTAATGTCGCAACATGATGGTTTGGTTATTCTACCTTGACAATGTTTTCCAACTAGAATGTGTTGTAGTAACTGATGTGTTTACCTCCCCTATTATTAACATAAATGTTTAATTATATTATTGATGTGGTTTTTCCATAAGGGAATATTCATGATTCAACCATTAACATTTGAAGTTCAATTTCAAATTTTGAGGAAATTTTTTTTATGGATGGAATAATGTTACACTCCAAAAATTTAAGAATAGATTTATTATAGAATGCATGAAACACTGGGTCTCTACAAAACAACACATTGTTATAACCTATTCATGTAAACATATTTTTTCCACATCTGTGATTTGAATTTTTAAAAACGAACATACACGGTTGTTTTCAGTAAGATATTTTTAGTCTGATAAGAAAAACATTATTTTAGGTGAATAGTAACATACCCTTCTGAATAGTGACAAACCCTTATGAATATTAATTAATTGTAATGAATAGTATAACTTATAAAAGAAATATAAAAATTACCCATGAATGTATAAATACAATTTATACATCTTACAAGTGAATAAACTATCATAGTATAATTATTGGTATTTTTGTTTGACATAAATATTTGAATTAAAAGTTTCTGATTAATTTAATAATTTAAAATGAAAATTTATTCCCATAAAATGAAATCTCAAATTTTTACTTTATTGTATTATGATTATATGATAATTTTACACAACCCTATTTAAGTTTTCCAGAACTTATGAAACGAGTTATAATTTTAAAGTGGTTTTTTAGAATAAATTATGATTATATTAAAAAATTAAATTAAAAATTATTAAAGATTATTTTTAAAAAAATGGAATTAATTATTGACTTCTAAATGTCGATAAATGGTTAGGGGTAATTTTTGGGATTTTTCTAAAATACAAGAATTTTCTGTGAATAGTAAAAATACAGTTTTGAGTTTTCAGTTATGTTTAATGACATCATAATGATTCAATAATTAAAATAAAATGATTGTAAGATTTTGTAAAGTAAAATAATATATAATTTATCCCATGTGGCTAATACCATGTGAAAATAACATGATAAAATAACATGGTAAATCCAATGGCTTTACAAAAACCACTAATGCAGTGTCTTTTTAAATTAATAATACATTCCATCTCTTTTCTAAAAATACCCACTCATCCATTCATATTCGTTTGTTTTAAATCCATAATAATCTATGATATTTAGTTTCTATATCCCCACGATTCCTCCCATGTTGTCCTTAATCCCCCATGGTCCCAACCATCATGTTCTAGGGGTTACTCTACCAGGTTAGGAAATCTTTCTCTCTTATATTTTAGACAACACTTATTTTATGTTATCTATTTCAATTTCATTTCTAATATGTCTAGGATTGATATTATCTATTCCATTTATTATTATTTTTTATATCCATATGATTAGTTACCCTTTTTCTCTCGTCAGTTCTTTTTATAAAATTTTATGTGACGCCTTTAGACTGTAGAATTTTCATTAGGGATCATGCATCTTTTTCTTATTTTGAAGTTCATAAATTTTCTTGTTCTCCCCACATATACTCTAAAAAAATTAACATTACAACTATAGTATGATCTATATACTATAGTTATGACATGTTAATGGAATAACTGTCAACAATATTCTTACTCCATCCCTTTCATTTTTTAACCGAAATCAACGTCCACGATGTTCCGATTTATTAACTTCATGGACAACGATGTTTAGTTATTCTATTTATGGTTTATTACTAGTCAATATACAATTTTGATAGTTTAACCCCACTATAATATATTAATTATAACCTAATTAATAATCTAGAACAAGATTTTGTACAAAATATGAAATCATATGAAAAAACAACTTCATAATAATCAATATACCGCAACAATAATCTTTGTGAATTTCATTAGTATTTCATCAAATGATTATTCTCCATTACATGAAACCCAAATGATATATATATTCATTAACACTTAGGGATGTTCACAAATATTAGGTAATTTCAATAATGGATATTTAAATCCATTCCATCTAAACTCTACTATATAAGAGCAAGAGAACTGATTATAAAAATAAAGAAAACAATCACTTTCAAAAGACACAATTAAATATAATAACATTTCAATAAGAGAATAAATGAACTCAATGAATTATTATAAACTAAATAAATGTCTCATAGGTTCTGAATTAATATATTAATACGTATTATTTCATTTTTCAGGTCCTTATGTTCTAGAGCGGAACACATTCAGACTAAATGTAAAGGTTTCTTCATCTCACTTCCATTTTTGTAAGATTTTCTCTATTCACAACTAATATGTGTGTATGGTGTATGTATATTAACCATTGATGTAAAATGTTGTTAATATATTTATTTTCATTCTATTCAATATATTATTTGAATTTTATTAATTTTTGGGGATTTGAATTGATTGATTACAATGTGGTTAGGGTGTTGTCACCCGAACCTCCAATTTCATTCGGGTTACTTTTATTGTCTAATTACCTCAATGAAACACTTATTAATTATTATGAAAATATCATAAATTAATTTTGATTTTTCTATATATTTTCACCAATAAGAAAACTTCATTATTTTATAGATAGATACATGTTTTAAGAGGAACTTTCAAAATTGTTTCCGAAATACAAATCGGATTCAAGGGATATTTTCAAATTCTTACTTGTTTCTAAATGTACACCAGAATCTATTTTTAGCCAAAATTAGATTCATAAAAACACTCATATTATCCTGAAAAATTATCTTGTTCATTTTTGGATTTAATTGAACAAATTTTCTTTTCCAAATTAAAATTCCCTTCAATACATTCTTTAAAATGCTCTAAAATGTTTTATTTATAAAGAATCTTAAGGACTATTTTTACATTATTTCACTTCAGTGGGACATCATTTATGACTAAAATTAAATTTCAATGTTCTATTATTTTATTTTGTGGGATATTAATGATTAAAATATGATTTTATGGAAAATATAAATGATTTTCCAAAAGTTCATTTCATTCAAATGTAAAATGTGTTTTTCTAATCTCTCATTAACTTTTATGAAATATATGGCTTATTCACCACTTATTTCATTCTTATGGTGTATGTAATCATCTTTGGTATATCATATCCAGAGTCTATTTATTCTCATGATATTATAAGGTATTAGGATATGAATGTTTAGAGGTGGTATGGGACACTTTTGAATGTTTAAGGATTATTTCTTCCAGAATTTTTTGATGGGCTTGTTTTAAAGTATCGTCATCTACATTAACATCTTTTGTTGATTCTCATACATCATTTATGTTAATATAATATGATATCATACACTATTTTTTGTTTAATGAATTATTAATATATTGATAACTTGTAAATTAAGGATTTAATTATTCAACGTGTTATGACACACATTGAATAAGTGAAATTTAATTATTCAAAGTGGTATGTGACAATTTGAATAAAAGACAATGATTAATTATTAAAAGTTTTATGGGACACATTTAATAAAGGAGTTATTATACATATGAGGAATGCGTTGGAATTATTATGTGATGGCCGGGCCCACTATAGGCCCTTGATGCATCGGTTGGTCTCATGAGAAAAACTAGGTCTTCCAACGAGGCCTTCACAAAATGGTTATTTATGTTCTTGGAAAGAGGCCTTGAAAGGGTGGTTATTATGTCTGGAATATAAAATTCCATCATTCTGAAAATAGTATTGATTGTTTTTGGGGATATTCGACTAGTACAATACATATGATTATTTTTTATTATGGAATTATTTACTCAACTCTTATTCATGCAATAATTTGTTCAAGTTTTTTTAAAAGGCATTTGTTTTAATTATTCACCATGTCAAATATTTATCATCCTGATATATTCCGTTGTATTGCTTAACCCTTATTTAGAATTTGATATCTCCCCTTTCATTAGTTTTTTTCTATCCCAGTTGATGAATAATAGATCATTTATTCAGGTATCAATGATGTAGTTTATTTCCTTTTGTTATGTGTCATATTTTTCATCCATTAGAAATATAAAATGGTTCCATATTTGTATCTAGTTTCATCAACACTACTAAATTGATCAGTCCATCCAGTTTGATTATTTGCAATCATTCCAATGTATTAAAATAATGCACGAGCTACGAGCATCTGCATTCAAGGCATTACACCAGATCCCTCATACTCAATGTATCATACCTTTTCATGAAATCTCTACATCCACATTGTTTTCCTTCCATAATCTATCTTATTGGGAATCCAATTTAGGCAATGTTTCCCTCCCACCCTCCTCACAAACTTCCACTTCCTGTATATGGGTGTATTTGTTATGTTCATAACATTCAACCCAATCTCTCCAAATTTATCCTTATGCCATATGATGGTTCTATTTAGGATATTATAACCCCTAATGATGGTATTATTATTTATCTTTTAACTTGAGGTGTCATATAATATGTATTAATGACATCATGATTGAGGATTCTATGTTTTCACTCATATCACCCTCTCTACTCTTCCACAACCCCATGGATGAATTTATTCCTCTCACCAACAACCCTCTAATATCACCTTTGTCTGGATTTATTGATTTCAAATTTGAGTATTTTAATTATCATCATCATCAAATGTTCTCAACATGCTAATATGGGATTCCAATTCTCCAACCATGCATTTACCTCTTGTTATACCCATATATAGATGACCTATTGAATTGTGGTAATGTAAAATCTCATTCCAATATATTAATATTTATTTTTCGTTCTTACAAAGGCTTATATATAACCACAAACACTGTTATTTTTAATATGGAGATGATATATGTCTGTCGTACAGTTTTTTATCCATATATCATCCTTGATGGATTCAAAAAATACATCATGAATTAAAAAATGAAACGATAATCTCACATGGGTTCCTGTCTCCTTTATCAATGGTAAAAATGTTTCTAGAAGAAGATGGATTTATACAGTCCATTTAAATGTTGACGGTACTCTTCATCACCATAACCCTTCCTTATGTCCTATGGTTTTGATCAGACATATAGTGTTTATTATATCAAGAATATCTCCCCAATTTCAAATATATTGTAGAGACCTGAAGATTGACATACATGGAAATTACATTACTTTTGTAGAATACATAGTACATTACAAAAACACACACACAAGGACCATAATAGTTTAGTGTCTTTGGAAACTCAGAATATAATCTTCTAATCATGGGGAATGATCTTCAACATCTCCCATAAAGATCTTCCCATTTTTTCTTACCTAAAACCTTTATTTTTATCCTAGGGAAAAGAAAACATAAAAGGGTGATCACAAATGCTCAGTAAGGGTAAAAAAAAGAAATATCAATCACATCATATTCATAAGAACATAACATTTTGGAAATCATAACTTGCAAAATAGATCATAATATCATAACATGGGATAAATCATAGTAGTGAAACGTATTCCCAATTATCATAACTTAAAACCTGAAACTTTGTGGAATACACACATAATCATAGAGAATCATTTCTTGTTAGTCAAGTCTCATTGACAAGACTATCTTAGTGGACAAAGTCCATTTCTGAACCGAGTTCACTCCTCGTTTCAGTCCTATGTCACTGAACCGGTTTAACCTGTCGTTCCAGCCATGTCTATCTCATGAGATATAAAATATTTACCCAATGCATTGGAGGGAGATATAGTTCCCACCCATCTCATAATGATACCATTCTTATGTGTGCCACAAAATCATAAACCATACATCATAGCATAACCCATGTAATAAAAATGGGAAACATAAACATCATGACATCATAAAACAATTCATATAAGATAAAAGAATTCATAAAAATATAATTCCATCACAACATAATAAAATCAATGTAATAATAGGTATGGAAACAGAACCCTTTATTATCTTAGATGGAAAATAATTTTGATAAAACACTTGAACTCCATTCGTGAGGAAAATATCCTTTCTGCTTCAAAAACACTTTTCCTTTCTTAACATGTCATACAATTCTAAACTAAATGAAGTTGATTAAAAATAAACTTGAAAACTTGTAATGGAAGCTTCTTGGAAATAATTTTTTAAAACTCCATTCATGCCGTATAAGTTAAAAAAACATTCTTCTCTTACTTTTGTCGGAAAAGTCAAAAAGTACCTCGTACGAAAAACGACAAATGATTCCTTTCATACCCTTCACTAAAAACTCACCGAAGGTTAAAATTGGATTTAAACAACTGTAGGTGTATGGAAATAATATTACATATTGAGGAAACATGGATTTGGATGATAAAATACACCCCAGTAAATACTAATGTATAAACAATCTTAGATAAAAATGAGATTGTGATATTTCCCTTACTTTAGGTCCGATTTGCTTCATAAGGGTTCGAACCTCCTATATAATGATTTAAATAATTTCATTGACTTATTAAAAAATCATACTAATTTTTATGATATCATATATGGTTCACTTATGACTTTATATTACCCGTTCTTTTGTAAATTCCATGTTAAAGAGCGTTTTGGGTAAAATTGTTTCATTTGTCGTCCGTGTTTTGACTTGTAATTATTCATATGATTACATAGATCATGATTACTTAATTCCAGAATATAAAAATGATTTATATATAATATATATTCAGAATATACATATATATAATAAATCAGTAAATGGAATGAAATACACCGTTCATGGAGACGGTAGGTCGTACGTATGCATGAACGCTGTTTTCGTTTCCTTATTGAGTTGAATGTAATTAAGTAGATGACATACATATATATACACATAAATCCAGTATCATTATTATGTCATATATTTCATGATTATGTATTATATATACTTTATAATCATTCATGAATGGTTAATGTGGAGAATTAATCTCATCGCGTCGTGGAGACGGTAGTTCGTACGTACGCACGAGCGATGATATCGTTCTCATGATCGTGGGACTGTATTGGAGTGTATGTATACTATTTTAAAATCAATATCACTTTAAAATAATCATATATAGTTATTATTTACACCATTATACCCATCCAAGTAAGGTGGTGGTGGAATATAGATTTCACCACGGCGTGGAGACGGTATTCTGTACGTACGCACGCGTGATGATTTCTTTTTCCGTAGGATGGATAGATGGTGAAATGGGTTATTTCATACTTATAATAACATATCATTATATGAGTGATACTGATGTTATTACTTCATAATGAAAATGTAGAGACCCGAAGCTTAACATACATGGACATTACATTACATTTGCAGAATACTTAGTACATAACAAAAAAAACACACACACAAGGATTGAAATAGTTTAGTGTCTTTGGAAACTTGGAATATATTCTTCTAATCGTGGTGAAAGATCTTCAAAATCTCCCATAAAGATATTCCTTTTTTTACCTAAAACCTTTCTTTATACCCTGGGGAAAAGAAAACATAAAAGGGTGAGCTCAAATGCTCAGTAAGGGTAAACAAAAGAAATATCAATCACATCATATACATAAGAAGATATCTTTTGGAAATCTTAACCTGCAAAAGAGATCATAATTTCATAACATGGGGTAAATCATGGCAGTGAAATGAAATCACAATAATCATAACATAAAACATGAAACTTTGTGGCATTCTCACATAATCATAGAGAATCATTTCTTGTTAGTCAAGACTCATTGCCAAGACTATCTTAGTGGACAAAGTCCCCTTCTGAATCGAGTAACCCTCGTTTCAGTCCTGTTTCACTGAATCGGTATAACCTACTATTCCATCCCTCTCTATCTCATGAGATATAAAATCTTTACCCAATGCATTGGAGGGAGATATAGGTCCCACCCATCTTATAATGAATCCTTTCTTATGTGTGCCACATAATCATAAACCATACATCATAGCGTAACCCATGTAATAAAAATGGAATTCATAAACAACATGACATCATAAAAAAATTCATATAAGATAAAGGAATTCATAAAAATATTTCCATCACAACATAATCAAATCCATGTTATAATAGGGATAAAAACAGAACCCTTTTATTATCTTAGATGGAAAATAATTTTGATAAAATACTTGAACTCCATTCTTGAGGAAAATATCCTTTCTACTTCAAAAACATTTTTCCTTTTATAACATGTCATACGACTTTAAAACAAAAGAAGATTACTAAAAATAAACTTGAAAACTTGTAAAGGAAGCTTCTTGGAAATAATGTTTTAAAAATCCATTCATGCCGTATAAGTTAAAAAAAACATTCTTCGTACTTTTGTCGGAAAAGTCAAAAAGTACCTCGTACGAAAAACGACAAAAGATTCCTTCCATACATATTACTAAAAACTCACCAAAGGTTAAAAATGGATTTAAATAATTTTAGGTGGATGGAAATAATAGTACATATTGACGAAACATGGATGTGGATGATAAAATACACCCCAGTAAATACTTACGAATAAACAATCTCGGATAAAAATGAGATTGTGATATTTTCCCTTAACTTAGGTCCGATTTGCTTTGTACGTGTCCAAAGCTCCTGTATAATGGTTTAAATAATGTTATTGACTTATTCCAGAATCATAAATATTGATATGATATCATATATGGTCATATTCTTAGCTTCTTGTTAGTAATATTTCATTGTTACTTGTTACTCGGGTCTTTATTTCCTTTTGTTCTTATGCGTGTTTTGCCGAATAAATTCTTATTCTTCTTTTAAGGTTATAGATAAATTATATACAGAATGGTATTAGTGTAACATATATCATATTTATTCATTCAATTCATTTATATAATTACTATGTAATGATGATCATGTAGAACGAGTCGCATCACATCGTGGAGACGGTATTCCGTACGTACGCACGAGTGATGATATCATTCCTATGATCATGGAATTGTATTGGAGTACATATATATTATTTCAGTATCATTATTACTTTACAATAATCATAAATAGTTACTCATTACACCATTATACCCATCCTTGTAAGGTGGTGGTGGAAAATAGATTACACCACGGCGTGGAGACGGTATCCCGTACGTACGCACGCGCGGTGATTTAATTTTTCCGTAGGATGGATAGAAGGTGAATTAGGGTTGTTTCATATTTATAATAACATATCAGTATGTATGTAATACTGATGTTATTACTTTATCATGAAACAACTAAAGAAGAAGAAGTTGAAGAAGAAAGAAATTGAAAAGATCGGTAACGGATATTACCTCTTCTTTGGAACGCCTCTTTGAATCCTCCACTTAGGGAACTAAGATTGGTCTTGGAAGAAGACCAGGACCTGTAGGATTATTCTAGGGAAGTGGAGAGGAGAAAATGGCAGGGGTTGTCCGAGCTTGAGTGCTCAAATTTGTGTGAGGAGGAGGGGAGGAGGTGTCCTTTTATAAGGGAGGAGAGGGGCACCTTAGGAATACCTCAAAATATTATTTTATATTAATGTCAAAATCAGTTTATAATGGTTCCAAAGGGTCTTATTTCGAATCTAAAGTGGGGATGGGTCGCAATCCTATCAACCAATAGGATTTAGACAAGTTTAGGGTATTATTTTAACCTTATCAAATAGATTTAACTCTAAGTTAAATAATTTAACTTTTACCGGGTCTTTTTGTTTTCTTTCACTATATGGTTAATACACTTACTATAACATGCCAAACGAACCCCAAATTGATTATAATTAATATATATATCCTTATCTATGTCATTTGGCCGAACCTTAGATTTTGAGGAATAAAATAACAATTAAAAATATAATATTTGATTTAAAAACTATTTTGTGTCAATTTTGACACTATTTGATATATGATTTTTTTGAAAGTCATAACAGAATTATATGTTCGAAAAAAGATGATTAAATCAACACTAATATATCATAGTAACCTAGAAAATTAGTGTAAGTCATAAAAAGTCTCCAATTACATTTATTTGGTCATTTATAACATCAATTCTGTCAATATTTCATTAATAAGACAATTGCTGCATCATCTTTCTGTCATAATAAATGATAATTATTTAATCCCTAAAAATTCTAAATAAATTACTATGATGTAGATAATTGTATTAGAGTTCTTGAGACTACTCATGTTCGAAGTTTCATGAAGTTTATCACTAGATTAAAATTATTATACTTATAATATTTAAGAAAGTGACATGTTGTCACATTCTTTGGTTTTAATAATAATTAAATTATTTTCATTGAAAAAATTTAATTAAATTAATCTAATCCTACCCTTAGGTTATATGTGTCGTTTTGTAGTCATCCAATAGAATTTTGACATTTTTTAGGGTAATTTTAAAATATTATATTTACCCTTAATTACCCGATTTACCTTTAACTATGGTAAATAAAATTTACCATAGTTACTATTCATAATTCCCAAAAATAAAAAGTATCCTATTAACATAATTTGGACCCACTGATTCCAAATATGGAATCAATTTTTTAAAATTCAAAACACAGAAGTTGCAGAAATTAAATTAAAATTAATCCCGTTGTCGAATAAAAACGGGTTTTTGTTTAAAACATTTCAAAAGATTGAATTGATTTAACTTACGAATTAAAGGTAAAATCAATGCTAATTACATAAATTATATTAAATGGTAAAAATATATTCTATTTATACTTTAAAACCATTCAATATTATAATTTAACCACATAAGATATTACGATGAAAAAAGTTGTTTTTAATTAAAATATAGCGTGTTTTTACTACTCATTAAAATGTGAAAGTTACCAGAATAATATGAAAATTTTATCCAAAGTAAATTTTTATTTCTTAATTCCAAAGAAGAATTTTATTTTATCAAATTGAACTTATAAAAATGTCAAAAACCAGATTTAAAGTGGGTGCTCCATCCAAAGGCGGCAATACTACATTTTTTGAAAAATACTTATTTTACCCGAAAAATTTATTTTGTTCTTATACCATGTTCTAGAAATGTGTAAGATGAATAATAATGTTATAAAATTCAAAATTTAGTTAATAATATTCATAACGGCTAGTTCATGACAATATTATAATAATATAACATTGTTTATTAAAACCCGGTATTGCGTACAACACACGCTATCAAGGAAGGTCGCGATTGCGTGTAATGCGAGCCAAGTCAGGGTTGCGTGTTGTGAAAGAATCCTTCATTGTTTCGTATAACCGAATCCAACCATATTTCATTTATACATTTAATATATATATATATACTCAATGTTGCATAGAATAACTATTATCAAAATTGTGTGTAACACGGTCCAAGAATAGTGTTGCGTATACTGCAAGCTAATACGGTGTTGCGTATAGCGCAAGGTAATCTTGGTGTAGAATACAACAAAAGATATTAATGAAATTAAAATAATATTTTTCATAAAATCTCAGGGTGTTACATTCTACACCCCTTAAAATGAATTTCTCCCCTCGAAATTCGTCGGGGTTATAAATGGTTTACTATTTGAAAGTTTCTTTGATAGAAACCCACATCGTAAAAAGGAATATGAAAACTTATCTTTAAAAACAAAAGTATGAAACGTAACGGTTACCCAAATAAACTAATCATTGGGTTTCCACATAGGTGAAAATATGGATATGGAAGAGAAATCTAACCATCATGTTCTGATGGAGAGTGGTAGAGAACATGGCTATGGAAAAGCTAGCAATCACAAAGCCATAAATTTGTGATGATCTAGGGTACCATCTGATTCATCGGATATAAGGGCACTGGGACAAAATTTTTGGTTTTCAAGATCATTTCCCTAAAGTTGAAAATTTGAATTAGAATAAATACTTACTTTATTTTGGTACAATCTCACTGTTGTTCGTGCCTTGAACAATTTCCACTTCATCTCTTAAATAATGAAGTTGAATTTGTTATTCATGAAGTGTTAGCAGATCATGTGATAGAATGACGGGTCATTCCTTCTGTCTCAAACAAAAGGTTAGCAAAAATTATATACATAAGTCGATCTATAGTGAGATTAATCATATATTGTTCCTAAAATGGACTTATACTTCATATATCCAACTTCTTAATATAATAAAACTAGTTTCTACTAAACAGGGACTTCCTGTAGGCCAGTGGTAGGCGATAAAGGCCAGTCGCACTTCGGTTGTGGGTTCGATTCCTACAGCCTTGTCCGACGCGATGGGCTGTCGCCCATCCTGTAGGTTGTCCTTTTTCTAAAACTACATTACTATAACATCCCATCAATAATATCGAATAAAAAAAACTTCTATCCTTAAACAATACTCACTTATGTCCAACATAATCCGTTTCAATCTTTTGGCTTATCCATAATACTGCAGTCCACTCTCATAACATAGTGAAAACGATTACCAGAGATTTAATACCATCATTGATCCCCATATATCATAAGATATGTTTTGTTGGTCACATTCCAAACATTCAAAGTCCTTAATCATTTATTCTCTTGAATACCTTAGTGAAAACATGAATGCAGTTTAAAGTTAACACATTCCACATACCAAAATCCTCAAAATTCTATATACTCAAACCATGATATCACTTAGTCCTTATATCAATCATGAGCTCATGAATACTATTAAACATTTCATTTTCTTGTTTTCCCTTCATTATGCGCATATCATCTTATTTCCAAAAAATATATCAATCACTTTGAATACCACATCAATAAATATTGCAATACTCAATGATACGACATTATTTTGGAATCCCATTACATAAACACTTAATCATTCCACCAAATCGTTGTCATATTCAACATTGCCAACAGTGATCGCATGTGACTTCCCTTTTTTCCTTTGCCTTCAGTGGTTGCTCATGTTGATCATCACTAACCCTTGGATTAGGGCATTTATTAGCATAATGCCCCATTTCCTTGCACTTGAAGCATTGAAGTGTTGGTGGTGCGTTCTCTGCAGTGTTTGCTTTATTCACATCATTAGAAACCCTTTTTCCATTACATCGACACTCAGCTGCTCGATGACCTTCTTTTCCACACATAAAACATTTTCTAGTCCCTTTAAGACAATCTCCACCATGCTTCATTCCACACTTTGTGCATAAGGAAACATTCATCTTCTTTTCACCATTATTCTGAGATTTCTCCTTGAACTCCATCTTTCGTTTCTTGTCAAAACCATGAGATGGATATGTAACACCAACTTCCATTTCTACCTTGATTTCACAACGCACAATTTCTTCATAGCTACTGAAGTCTCTTATAGCTAATGCCCTTCAAAGACATGGTTTTAAGCCACTGAAAAATCGATCAACTTTACTTTCAGGTTGGATGATAATGCCAGATGCATACCTTGCATGTCTTGTAAAATTCGCTTCGTATATACCAAAAGATTCATCATCCTTTTGCTTTAGTTCAAGAAACTCCTTCTCCATGTTTGTTCGAAGAATACGGGGGAAGTACTTACTGAAAAATAAGTTCTTGAACTCGTCCCATTCCATGGACTCAATTTCATTCCTTTGCCTCGTATTCTTAATAAGATTCCACCATTGATCAGCATCACCTTCTAAACGATACACTGCTAAGATGACTTTGTCATGTTCAGAACATTGAAGAACTGAAAATATCTTTTCACTGGTACTGATCCATTGTTCAGCAACAAGTGGATCAGAAGACCCACTGAAAGAAGGTGGACGTTGCCTCATGAAGGACTCAATAGAATATTGTTCCCTTCTCTTCTCATTTGGAAGTCCAGAATGATTCATAGCTTGTGTAAGTATAGCAATAAGATTTTGCACTCCATCTCCCATAACATTTGTTTGTTCAGGAGGACAATCATTGCATTGTCCATTGCATTGATCAACACGGTTCCTTCGGGTTCCAGCCATCGTCTAAAACCCAAAAAGAATAGTGTGAGAGGCAAAAATCATGCTAGGGAAAACAACATAATAAAGGGGGAGTACCTTCAATATCTAACATCTTAGGTTTAATTCTATGATCTTTAGCGTAATTCTAGTACTATAACCTATACGTATACTTAACCTTAGGGACATCCCTAGACATAACTTAGAAATATCTCTAGGGATCTCACTAAAGTTCTCGCATCCTAGTTTCCAAAGGTTGACTAAACCTTTCCTCTGATACAAACTGTAGAGACCCGAAGCTTAACATACATGGAAATTACATTACATTTGCGGAATACTTAGTACATAACAAAAAAACACACACACAAGGATCGTAATAGTTTAGTGTCTTTGGAAACTCGGAATATAATCTTCTAATCGTGGTGAAATATCTTCAAAATCTCCCATAAAGATCTTCCTTTTTTTACCTAAAACCTTTCTTTATATCCTGGGGAAAAGAAAACATAATAGGGTGAGCTCAAATGCTCAGTAAGGGTAAACAAAAGAAATATCAATCACATCATATACATAAGCACATAACTTTTGGAAATCTTAACCTGCAAAAGAGATCATAATTTCATAACATGGGGTAAATCATGGCAGTGAAATGTAATCACAATAATCATAACTTAAAACATGAAACTTTGTGGCATTCTCACATAATCATAGAGAATCATTTCTTGTTAGTCAAGACTCATTGCCAAGACTATCTTAGTGGACAAAGTCCCTTTCTGAATCGAGTAACCCTCGTTTCAGTCCTGTTTCACTGAACCGGTATGACCTACTGTTCCAGCCCTGTCTATCTCATGAGGTATAAAATCTTTACCCAATGCATTGGAGGGAGATATAGGTCCCACCCATCTTATAATGAATCCTTTCTTATGTGTGCCACATAATCATAAACCATACATCATAGCGTAACCCATGTAATAAAAATGGAATTCTTAAACAACATGACATCATAAAACAATTCATATAAGATAAAAGAATTCATAAAAATATTTCCATCACAACATAATCAAATCCATGTTATAATAGGGATAAAAACAGAACCCTTTTATTATCTTAGATGGAAAATAATTTTGATAAAATACTTGAACTCCATTCTTGAGGAAAATATCCTTTCTACTTCAAAAACATTTTTCCTTTCATAACATGTCATACGACTTTAAAACAAAAGAAGATGATTAAAAATAAACTTGAAAACTTGTAAAGGAAGCTTCTTGGAAATAATGTTTTATAAAATCCATTCATGCCGTATAAGTTAAAATAACATTCTTCGTACTTTTGTCGGAAAAGTCAAAAAGTACCTCGTACGAAAAACGACAAAAGATTCCTTCCATACATATTACTAAAAACTCACCGAAGGGTAAAAATGGATTTAAATAATTTTAGGTGGATGGAAATAATATTACATATTGATGAAACATGGATGTGGATGATAAAATACACCCCAGTAAATACTTACAAATAAACAATCTCGGATAAAAATGAGATTGTGATATTTTCCTTTACCTTAGGTCCGATTTGCATTGTACGTGTCCGAAGCTCCTGTATAATGGTTTAAATAATGTTATTGACTTATTCCAGAATCATAAATATTGATATGATATCATATATGGTCATATTCTTATCTTCTTGTTAGTAATATTTCATTGTTACTTGTTACTCGGGTATTTATTGCCTTTTGTTCTTATGCGTGTTTTGACGAATAAATTCTTATTCTTCTTTTAAGGTTATAGATACCTTATATCCAGAATTGTTTTAGTGTAACATATATCATATTTATTAATTCAATTCTTTTATATAATTACTATGTAATGATGATCATGTAGAACGAGTCGCATCACATCGTGGAGACGGTATTCCGTATGTACGCACGAGTGATGATATCGTTCCTATGATCGTGGAATTGTATTGGAGTACATATATATTATTTAAGTATCAATATTACTTTATAATAATCATAAATAGTTAATCATTACACCATTATACCCATCCTTGTAAGGTGGTGGTGGAAAAATAGATTACACCACGGCGTGGAGACGGTATTCCGTACATACGCACGCGCGATGATTTCATTTTTCCGTAGGATGGATATAAGGTGAATTAGGGTTGTTTAATATTTATAATAACATATCAGTATGTATGTAATACTGATGTTATTACTTTATCATGAAACAACTAAAGAAGAATAAGTTGAAGAAGAAAGAAATTGAAAAGATCGGTAACGGATATTACCTCTTCTTTGGAACGCCTCTTTGAATCCTCCACTTAGGGAACTAAGATTGGTCTTTGAAGAAGACCAGGACCTCTAGGATTATTCTAGGGAAGTGTAGAGGATAAAATGGCAGGGGTTGTCCATGTTTGAGTGCTCAAATTTGTGTGAGGAGGAGGGGGAGGAGGTGTCCTTTTATAAGGGAGGAGAGGGGCACCTTAGGAATACCTCAAAATATTATTTTATATTAATGTCAAAATCGGTTTATAATGGTTCCAAAGGTTCTTATTTCGAAGCTAAAGTGGGGATGGGTCAAAATCCTATCAACCAATAGGATTTAGACAAGTTTAGGGTATTATTGTAACCTTATCAATTAGATTTAACTCTAAGTTAAATAATTTAACTTTTACCGTGTCTTTTTGTTTTCTTTCACTATATGGTTAATACACTTACTATAACATGCCAAAAGACCCCCAAATTGTTTATTATTAATATATATATCCTTATCTAAGTCATTTTTCCGAACCTTATATTTTTAGGAATAAAATAACAATTAATAATATAATATTTGATTTAAAAACTATTTTGTGTCAATTTTGACACTATTTGATATATGATTTTTGTGAATGTCATAACCAAATTATATGTTCTAACCAAGCTTATTAAATCAACACTAATATATCATAGTAACCTATATAATTATTGTAAGTCATAAAAAGTCTCAAATTACATTTATTTGGGCATTTATAACATCAATTCTGTCAATATTTCATTAATAAGACAATTGTTGCATCATCTTTCTGTCATACTAAATGATAATTATTTAATCCCTAAAAATACTAAATAAATTCCTATGATGTATATAATCGTATTAGGTTTTTGTAGACTATTCATTTTCGAAGTTTCATGAAGTTTATCACTAGATTAAAATTATTATACTTATAAGATTTAAGAAAGTGACATGTTGTCACATTCTTTGGTTTTAATAATAATTAAAATATTTTCATTGACAAAATTTAATTAAATTAATATAATCCGACCCTTAGGTGATATGGGTCGTTGTTTAGTCATCCAATAGAATTTTGACATTTGTTAGTGTAATTTTAAAATATTATATTTACCCTTAATTACCCGATTTACCGTTAACTATGGTAAATAAAATTTACCGTAGTTACTATTCATAATTCCCAAAAATAAAAAGTATCCTATTAACATAATTTGGACCCACTGATTCCAAATATGGAATCCTTTTTTTAGAATTCAAAACACAGAAGTTGCAGAAATTAAATTAAAATTAATCCCGTTGTCGAATAAAAATGGGTTTTTGTTTAAAACATTGCAAAAGATTGAATTGATTTAACTTACGAATTCAAGGTAAAATCAATGCTAATTACATACATTATATTAAATGGTAAAAATATATTCTATTTATACTTTAAAACCATTCAATATTATAATTTAACCACATAATATATTATGATGAAAAAAGTTGTTTTTAATTAAAATATAGCGTGTTTTTACTATTCATTAAAATGTGAAAGTTACCAGAATAATATGAAAATTTTATCCAAAGTAAATATTTATTTCATGATTCCAAATAAGAATTTTATTTTGTCAAATTGAACTTATAAACATGTCAAAAACCAGATTTAAAGTGGGTGCGCCATCCAAAGGCGGCAAAACTGCATTTTTTGAAAAATACTTATTTTACCCGAAAAATTTATTTTGTTCTTATACCATGTTCTAGAAATGTGTAAGATGAATAATAATGTTATAAAATTCAAAATTTAGTTAATAATATTCATAACGGCTAGTTCATGACAATATTATAATAATATAACATTGTTTATTAAAACCCGGTATTGCGTACAACACACGCTATCGAGGAAGGTCGCGATTGCGTGTAATGCGAGCCAAGTCAGGGTTGCTTGTTGTGAAAGAATCCTTCGTTGTTTCGTATAACAGAATCCAACCATATTTCATTTATACATTTAATATATATATATATATATATATACTCAATGTTGCGTAGAATAACTATTATCAAAATTGTGTGTAACACGGTCCAAGAATAGTGTTGCGTATACTGCAAGCTAATACGGTGTTGCGTATAGCGCAAGGTAATCTTGGTGTAGAATACAACAAAATACATTAATGAAATTAAAATAATATTTTTCATAAAATCTCGGGGTGTTACATTCTACCCCCCTAAAAATGAATTTCGCCCCTCGAAATTCGTCGGGGTTATAAATGGTTTACTATTTGAAAGTTTCTTTGATAGAAACCCACATCATAAAAAGGAATACCAAAACTTATCTTTAAAAACAAAATTATGAAACGTAACGGTTACCCAAATAAACTAATAATTGGGTTTCCACATAGGTGAAAATATGGATATGGAAGAGAAATATAACCATCATGTTCTGATGGAGAGTGGTAGAGAACATGGCTATGGAAAAGCTAGCAATCAAAAAGTCATAAATTTGTGATGATCTAGGGTACCATCTGATTTATCGGATAAAAGGGCACTAGGACAACATTTTTGGTTTTCAGGATCATTTCCCTAAAGTTGAAAATTTGAATTAGAATAAATACTTACTTTGTTTTGGTACAATCTCACTGTTGTTCGTGCCTTGAACAATTTCCACTTCATCTCTTAAATAAATGAAGTTGAATTTGTTATTCATGATGTGTTAGCAGATCATGTGATAGAATGACGGGTCATTCCTTCTGTCTCAAACAAAAGGTTAGCAAAAATTATATACATAAGTCGATCTATAGTGAGATTAATCATATATTTTTCCTAAAATGGACTTATACTTCATATATCATACTGCTTAATATAATAAAACTAGTTTCTACTAAACAGGGACTTCCTGTAGGCCAGTGGTAGGCGATAAAGGCCAGTCGCACTTCGGTTGTCGGTTCGATTCCACAGCCTTGTCCGACGTGATGGGCTGTCGCCCATCCTGCAGGTTGTCCTTTTTCTAAAACAAATTACTATAACATCCCATCAATAATATCGAATAAAAAAAACTTCTATCCTTAAACAATACTCACTTATGTCCAACATAATCCATTTCAATCTTTTGGCTTATCCATAATACTGCAGTCCACTCTCATAACATAGTGAAAATGATTACCAGAGATTTAATACCATCGTTGATCCCCATATATCATAAGATATGTTTTTTTGGTCACATTCCAAACATTCAATGTCCTTAATCATGTATTCTCTTGAATACCTTAGTGAAAACATGAATGCAGTTTAAAGTTAACACTTTCCACATACCAAAATCCTCAAAATTCTATATACTCAAACCATGATATCACTTAGTCCTTATATCAATCAGGAGCTCATGAATACTATTAAACTTTTCATTTTCTCGTTTTCCGTTCATTATGCGCATATCATCTTATTTCCAAAAAATATCTCAACCACTTTGAATACCACATCGATAAATATTGCAATACTCAATGATACAACATTATTTTGGAATCCTATTACATAAACACTTAATCATTCCACCACATCTTTGGCATATTCAGCATTGCCAATAGTGATCGCATGTGACATCCCTTTGTCCTTTGCCTTCAGTGGTTGCTCATTTTGATCATCACTAACCCTTGGATTAGGGCATTTATTAGCATAATGCCCCATTTCCTTGAACTTGAAGCATTGAAGTGTTGGTGGTGCTTTCTCTACAGGGTTTGCTTTATTCACATCATTAAAAACCCTTTTTCCATTACTTCGACACTCAGCTGCTCGATGACCTTCTTTTCCACACTTAAAACATTTTCTAGTCCCTTTAAGACAATCTCCACCATGCTTCTTTCCACACTTTGTGCATAAGGAAACATTCATCTTCTTTTCACCATTATTCTGAGATTTCTCCTTGAACTCCATCTTTCGTTTCTTGTCAAAACCATGAGGTGGATATGTAACACCAACTTCCATTTCTACCTTGATAGCACAACGCACAATTTCTTCATAGCTACTGAAGTCTCTTATAGCTAATGCCCTTCGAAGACTTGGTTTTAAGCCACTAAAAAATCGATCAACTTTACTTTCAGGTTGGATGATAATGCCAGATGCATACCTTGCAAGTCTTGTAAAATTCGCTTCGTATATACCAAAAGATTCATCATCCTTTTGCTTTAGTTCAAGAAACTCCTTCACCATCTTTGTTCGAAGAATACGGGGGAAGTACTTACTGAAAAATAAGTTCTTGAACTCGTCCCATTCCACAGACTCAATTTCATCCCTTTGCCTCGTATTCTTAATAAGATTCCAACATTGATCAGCATCACCTTCCAAACGATACACTACTAAGATGACTTTGTCATGTTCAGAACATTGAAGAACTGAAAATATCTTTTCAGTGGTACTGATCCATTGTTCAGCAACAAGTGGATCAGAAGACCCACTGAAAGAAGGTGGACGTTGCCTCATGAAGGACTCAATAGAATATTGTTCCCTTATCTGCTCATTTGGAAGTCCAGAATGATTCATAGATTGTGTAAGTATAGCAATAAGATTTTGCACTCCATCTCCCATAACATTTGTTTGTTCAGGAGGACAATCATAGCATTGTCCATTTCATTGATCAACACGGTTCCCTCGGGTTCCAGCCATCGTCTAAAACCCAAAAAGAATAGTGTGAGAGGCAAAAATCATGCTAGGGAAAACAACATAATAAAGGGGGAGTACCTTCAATATCTAATATCTTAGGTTTAATTCTATGATCATTAGCGTAATTCTAGTAATATAACCTATACGTATACTTAACCTTAGGGACATCCCTAGACATACCTTAGAAATATCTCTAGGGATCTCACTAAAGTTCTCGCATCCTAGTTTCCCAAGGTTGACTAAACCTTTCCTCTGATACCAACTGTAGAGACCCGAAGCTTAACATACATGGACATTACATTACATTTGTGGAATACTTAGAACATAACAAAAAAACACACACACAAGGATCATAATAGTTTAGTGTCTTTGGAAACTCGGAATATAATCTTCTAATCGTGGTGAAAGATCTTCAAAATCTCCCATAAATATCTTCCTTTTTTTTACCTAAAACCTTTCTTTATATCCTGGGGAAAATAAAACATAAAAGGGTGAGCTCAAATGCTCAGTAAGCGTAAAAAAAAAGAAATATCAATCACATCATATACATAAGCACATAACTTTTGGAAATCTTAACCTGCAAAAGAGATCATAATTTCATAACATGGGGTAAATCATGGCAGTGAAATGTAATCACAATAATCATAACTTAAAACATGAAACTTTTTGGCATTCTCACATAATCATAGAGAATCATTTCTTGTTATTCAAGACTCATTGCCAAGACTATCTTAGTGGACAAAGTCCCTTTCTGAATCGAGTAACCCTCGTTTCAGTCCTGTTTCACTGAACTTATATAACCTACTGTTCTAGCCCTGTCAATCTCATGAGATATAAAATCTTTACCCAATGCATTGGAGGGATATATTGGTCCCACCCATCTTATAATGAATCCTTTCTTATGTGTTCCACATAATCATAAACCATACATCATATCGTAACCCATGTAATAAAAATGGAATTCTTAAAAAACATGACATCATAAAACAATTCATATAAGATAAAGGAATTCATAAAAATATTTCCATCACAACATAATCAAATCCATGTTATAATAGAGATAAAAACAGAACCCTTTTATTATCTTAGATGGAAAATAATTTTGATAAAATACTGGAACTCCATTCTTGAGGAAAATATCCTTTCTACTTCAAAAACATTTTTCCTTTCATAACATGTCATACGACTTTAAAACAAAAGAAGATGATTAAAAATAAACTAGAAAACTTGTAAAGGAAGCTTCTTGGAAATAATGTTTTAAAAATCCATTCATGCCGTATAAGTTAAAAAAAAATTCTTCGTACTTTTGTCGGAAAAGTCAAAAAGTACCTTGTACGAAAAACGACAAAAGATTCCTTCCATACATATTACTAAAAACTCACCGAAGGGTAAAAATAGATTTAAATAATTTTAGGTGGATGGAAATAATATTACATATTGATGAAACATGGATGTGGATGATAAAATACACCCCAGTAAATACTTACGAATAAACAATCTCAGATAAAAATGAGATTGTGATATTTTCCCTTACCTTAGATCCGATTTGCTTTGTACGTGTCCGAAGCTCCTGTATAATGGTTTAAATAATGTTATTGACTTATTATAGAATCATAAATATTGATATGATATCATATATGGTCATATTCTTAGCTTCTTGTTAGTAATATTTCATTGTTACTTGTTACTCGGGTCTTTATTGCCTTTTGTTCTTATGCGTGTTATGCTGAATAAATTCTTATTCTTCTTTTAAGGTTATAGATACCTTATATCCAGAATGTTATTAGTGTAACATATATCATATTTATTCATTCACTTCATTTATATAATTACTATGTAATGATGATCATGTAGAACGAGTCGCATCACATCGTGGAGACGGTATTCCGTATGTACGCACGAGTGATGATATCGTTCCTATGATCGTGGAATTGTATTGGAGTACATATATATTATTTCAGTAGCCATATTACTTTATAATAATCATAAATAGTTACTCATTACACAATTATACCCATCCTTGTAAGGTGGTGGTGGAAAATAGATTACACCACGGCGTGGAGACGGTATCCCGTACGTACGCACGCGCGGTGATTTCAATTTTCCGTAGGATGGATAGAAGGTGAATTAGGGTAGTTTCATATTTATAATAACATATCAGTATGTATGTAATACTGATGTTATTACTTTATCATGAAACAACTAAATAAGAATAAGTTGAAGAAGAATGAAATTGAAAAGATCGGTAACAGATATTACCTCTTCTTTGGAACGCCTCTTTGAATCCTCCACATAGGGAACTAAGATTGGTCTTTTAAGAAGACCAGGACCTCTAGGATTATTCTAGGAAAGTGGAGAGGAGAAAATTGCCGGGGTTGGCCGAGCTTGAGTGCTCAAATTTGTGTGAGGAGGAGGGGGAGGAGGTGTCCTTTTATAAGGGAGGAGAGGGGCACCTTAGGAATACCTCAAAATATTATTTTATATTAATGTCAAAATCGGTATATAATGGTTCCAAAGGGTCTTATTTCGAAGCTAAAGTGGGGATGAAACGAAATCATATCAACCAATAGGATTTATACATGTTTAGGGTATTATGATAACCTTATCAATTAGATTTAACTCTAAGTTAAATAATTTAACTTTTACCGTGTCTTTTTTTTTCTTTCACTATATGGTTAATACACTTACTATAACATGACAAACGAACCCAAAATTGTTTAGTATTAATATATATATCCTTATCTAAGTCATTTGGCCGATCCTTAGATTTTTAGGAATAAAATAACAATTAATAATAAAATATTTGATTTAAAAACAATTTTGTGTCAATTTGGACACTATTTGATATATGATTTTTGTGAAAGTCATAACAGAATTATATGTTTGAACCAATCGGATTAAATCAACACTAATATTTCATAGTAACCTAGAAAATTAGTTTAAGTCATAAAAAGTCTCAAATTACATTTATTTGGGCATTTATAACATCAATTCTGTCAATATTTCATTAATAAGACAATTGTTGCATCATCGTTCTGTCATAATAAATGATAATTATTTAATCCCTAAAAATTCTAAATAAATTCCTATGATGTAGATAATTGTATTAGCTTTCTGGAGACTATTCATGTTCGATGTTTCATTAAGTTTATCACTAGATTAAAATTATTATACTTATAAGATTTAAGAAAGTGACATGTTGTCACATTCTTTGGTTTTAATAATAATTAAAATATTTTCAATGACAAAATTTAATTAAATTAATATAATCCGACCCTTAGGTGATATGGGTAGTTTTTTAGTCATCCAATAGACTTTTGACATTTGTTAGGGTAATTTTAAAATATTATATTTACCCTTAATTACCCGATTTACCTTTTACTATGGTAAATAAAATTTACCGTAGTTACTATTCATAATTCCCAAAAATAAAAAGTATCCTATTAACATAATTTGGACCCCCTGATTCCAAATATGGAATCCATTTTTTAAAATTCAAAACACAGATGTTGCAGAAATTAAATTAAAATTAATCCCGTTGTCAAATAAAAACGGGTTTTTGTTTAAACCATTGCAAAAGATTGAATTGATTTAACTTACGAATTCAAGGTAAAATCAATGCTAATTACATACATTATATTAAATGGTAAAAATATATTCTATTTATACTTTAAAACAATTCAATATTATAATTTAACCACATAAGATATTACGATGAAAAAAGTTGTTTTTAATTAAAATATAGTGTGTTTTTACTGTTAATTAAAATGTGAAAGTTACCAGAATAATATGAAAATTTTATCCAAAGTAAATTTTTATTTCTTGATTCCAAAGAAGAATTTTATTTTGTCAAATTGAACTTATAAACATGTCAAAAACCAGATTTAAAGTGGGTGTTCCATCCAAAGGCGGCAAAACTGCATTTTTTTAAAAATACTTATTTTACCCGATAAATTTATTTTGTTCTTATACCATGTTCTAGAAATGTGTAAGATGAATAATAATGTTATAAAATTCAAAATTTAGTTAATAATATTCATAACGGCTAGTTCATGACAATATTATAATAATATAACATTGTTTATTAAAACCCGGTATTGCGTACAACACACGCTATCGAGGAAGGTCGCGATTGCGTGTAATGCGAGCCAAGTCAGGGTTGCGTGTTGTGAAAGAATCCTTAGTTGTTTCGTATAATAGAATCCAACCATATTTCATTTATACATTTAATATATATATATATACTCAATGTTTCGTAGAATAACTATTATCAAAATTGTGTGTAACACGGTCCAAGAATAGTGTTGTGTATACTGCAAGCTAATACGGTGTTGCGTATATCGCAAGGTAATCTTGGTGTAGAATACAAAAAAAGACATTAATGAAATTAAAATAATATTTTTCATAAAATCTTGGGGTGTTACAGAAACAACCTATGAAGAAGAAGTGAAAGAAGAAATAAAGTTGAAAGAATCGGTAACGGACATTACCTCTTCTTTGAAGCGCCTCTTTGAGATCTCCTTTTAGGGCACTAAAATTGGTCTTTGAGCAAGACCCAAACCTCTAGGATGTTGCTGGGGAAGTGGAGAAGAGAATTTTTCAGGGTTTTTCCGATCTTGAAGGCTCAATGTGGTATGAGGAAGAGAGGGAGGCGGTGCTCTTTTATAAGGGAGGAGAGGGGCACCTTTGGAATAACAAAAAATATTATTTTATAATAAAGCCAAATTCGGTTTAAAATAGCTCCAAATTGATTTATTTTGAAGCTAAGGTGGGGATGGGTCCAAATCCATTCATCCAATAGAATTTAGACAAGTTTAGGTTCCTATTGTAACCTTATCATTTAGATTTAATAGTAAGTTAAATAATTTTACTTTTACCGTGTCTTCTTGTGTTCTTACACTATAAGGTTAATAAACATACTATAACAAGCCAAAAGAACCCCAAGTTGTTTATTATTAATATATATAACCTTATCTAAGTCATTTGGCCGAACCGTAGATTTTTTGGAATAAAATAACAATTAATAATATAATATTTTTTTTAAACTATTTTATGTCAATTTTGACACTATTTGGTAATTGATTTTTGTGAAACTCATAACAGAATGATTTCTTCGAAAAAAGTTAATTAAATCAATAATAACATGTCATATTAACCTATAAAAGTATTGTAATTCATAAAAAGTCTCAAATTACATTTATTTGGGTATTTATAAAATCAATTATGTCAAAATTTCATTAATAAGATAATTACTGCATCATCGTCGTGTCATAAATAATTTAAATTATATAAAGTCTAAAAATTACAAATAAAATAACATTATGTAGGAAATATTTTATCTTTCTAACAAATATTTATAGTCTAATTTACCTTATGTATAACCCTATATAAAAAATTATTTACTTATTACACTTTGATTTTAACTATTTTAGCCCTTCTTTAAATAAATTAATAATAAATGTCCTAATCTAATCCAAGTGGGCCTAAATGATCATATATTATTCCTAAGGTTTTTTTTGGTCGAATTACACTTATACAATAGAATTAGGACATGTTTTAGGGTAATAATAATAACATTTTAACCCTTAATTACCCTATTTACTTTTAACCGTGGGGAAAAAAGTAAAATGTTACTATTCACAAAAAATTATTTTCATCTCATTGAACAACATTTTACTTACTAAAATCAACCATGTCTCTTAGATTTTTGAAATTCCACTCACAGAAGCCGTAAAATTATGTTTTATGAAAAAATCATTTTTTTAACTACCACTTAGTGGTTTCACTATTCATCAAAAAATGAATGTTTCCAGAAAAATACAAAAAATTAGGCCTAAGATATATTTGATATTATGAACTCAAAAATGATGTCTATTTTAACAAATTCAAAACATATCAGTTGCATTAATTAATTTGAAAATTAATTCCCGTCGTCAAAACAAATAGCGTGTTCTTAAGATATAATAACTATCAAAGGATTGACACTTGTTTATGTCTGATTTAAATGTAGAATTACATCCAATGACCAAAATTGTATTAAAGTGTAAAAATATATTCTAAATATACTTTAAAACCACTCAAATTAATAATTTATCACTATTAATTATTTCAATTAAAAAGGTTGTTTTTAATTAAAATTTAGTAATTTTAACTATTCATCAGGATATGAAAGTTATTCGAAAACTACCAAAATTTCACCCTAAGATAATTTCAATATTCCAAATCCAAAAATGAAGTCCATTTTGAAAAATAAAATTTACAAAATTTCAAAAAGTGGTTATTACTATTCATAACGGCTAATTTTAATAATAGTATATTGTTTTTTAGTGAAACTCGGTATTGCGTACTACACACGCTATCGAGGAAGGTCGCGATTGCGTGTAATGCAAGGAATGTCAAGGATGCGTATTGTGCAAACTCCTTTTGGTGTAGCGTACAACAAAAGACATTAATGAAATTAAAAAGAATATTTTTCATAAAATCTCGGGGTGTTACATTCTACCCCCCTTAAAATGAATTTCACCCTCGAAATTCGTCGGGGTTATAAATTGTTTACTATTCGAAAGTTTCTTTAATAGAAACCCACATCGTAAAAAGGAATACCAAAAAAAATCTTTAAAAACAAAAGTATGAAACGTAACGGTTACCCAAATAAACTAATCACGGGGTTTCCACATAGGTGAAAATATGGATATGGAAGATAAATCTAACCATCATGTTCTGATCGAGAGTGGTAGAGAACATGGATATGGAAAAGCCAGCAATCATAAAGCCATAAATTTGTGATGATCTAAGGTACCATCTGATTCATCAGATATAAGAGCACTAGGACACCATTTTTGGTTTTCAAGATCAATACCCTAAAGTTGATGAAATTGGAATTAGAAAAATACTTTCGTGATTTCGGTATAGTCTCACCATTGGTCGTTATTTGGACAGTTTCCACTTCATCTCTTAAAGAAATGAAGTTTAATTTGTCATTTGTGATGTGTTAGCAGATCATGTGATCGAATGATGGGTCATTCCATCTGTCTCAAACAAAAGGTTAGAAAAATTATCAAAAAAATACATATGTCCATCTATAGTGAGATTAATCATATATGGTTCTTAAAATGGACTTATACTTCATATATCATACTGCTTAATATAATAAAACTAGTTTCTACTAAACAGGGACTTCCTGTAGGCCAGTGGTAGGTGATAAAGGCCAGTCGCACTTCGGTTGTGGGTTCGATTCCCACAGCCTTGTCCGACGCGATGGGTTGTCACCCGTCCTGCAGGTTGTCCTTTTTCTAAAACTATATTACTATAACATCCCATCAATAATATCGAAAAAACTTCTATCCTTAAACAATACTAATTTATTTCCAACATAATCCATTCCAATCCTTAGGCTTATCCATAATACTGCAGTCCACTCTCGTAATATAGTGAAAACGATTATCAGAGATTTAATACCATCGTTGATCCCCATATATCATAAGATATGTCTTGTTGGTCACATTCCAAACATTCAATGTCCTTAATCATGTATTCTCTTGAATAATGAATACCCATTGAACCTTAGTGAAAACATGTATGCAGTTAAAATTTAACACTTTCCAAATACCAAAATCCTCAAAATTCTATATATTCAAACCATGATATCACTTAGTCCTTATATCAATCATGAGCTCATGAATACAATCAAACATCTCATTATCTTCCTATCCCTTCATTATGCGCATATCATCTGTTTACAAAAAATGTCTCAATCACTTTTCATGGTTACCGGTACCATAAAATTATTGAAAACCACAATAGAATAATACAAAAATATTATAATACACAATAAAAGTACCTCAACAACATTATTCTTGAATACCAATACATAAACACTGCAATCCATCTTCTTCAAGTATCATCCTGGAATAAGTCCTTCCTTGATTTAGAAGTAACTTTTAAGGTCAGGTCATTGAGTTTGGTAATGCCCATGTTCTCCACAAATAATACATTGAACTCCATAATAGTCTATCACTCTATGACCCTTTTATCTACACAGATAACAGCAGTCCCTCCATTTGAGGTATTCCTCAAGGCTCTTCTTCCCTTCTTTATAAATCTCAATCTTCCTTTCTTTATGCTCCTCAACATGCAAACATTCATAATAGTTTATCTTCCACTTCTTTGATGAATTAGGCATACCACTAAATTTCACCTTGTTAATCATATATCGCGATGACTGATTAGGAATAATCACAATATCTTTCTCTCTATTAATTTCACAATTTTGTTTCTCATAGTCACCAATTTGTCCATTGGATTCATTATTAACCGAATTCCTTTTGGTTCCCTCCATTAACTAAAACACAAAAAGAATTCTATGAGAGGAAAAAATCATGCTAGAGAAAACAACATAGTAAAGGGGAAGTACCCTCAATATTTAACATCTTAGGTTAAATTCTATGATCGTTAGTGCAATTCTAGGACTATAACCTATACATATACATAACCTTAGAGACATCCCTAGAAATACCTTAGAAATATCTCTAGGGATCTCACTAACGTTTTCACATCCTAGTTTCCAAAGGTTGACTAAAACTTTCCTCTGATACCAACTGTAGAGACCCGAATCATGACTTACATGGACATTATATTACTTTTGCGGAATATATAGTACATTACAAAAACACACACACAAGGACCGTAATAGTTTAGTGTCTTTGGAAACTTGGAATATAATCTTCTAATCGTGGTGAAAGATCTTCAACATCTCCCATAAAGATCTTCCCCTTTTTTTCTTACCCAAAAACTTTCTTTTTATCCTGGAGAAAATAAAAAATAAAAGGGTGATCTCAAATGCTCAGTAAGGGTAGACAAAAGAAATATCAATCACATCATATTCATAAGAACATAACATTTTGGAAATCTTAACCTGCAAAACAGATCATAATATCATAACACGGGATAAATCATAGTAGTGAAATGTATTCCCAATAATCGTAACATAAAACATGAAACTTTGTGGCATACACACATAATAATAGAGAATCATTTCATGTTAGTCAAGACTCATTTCCAAGACTATCTTAGAGGACAAAGTCCATTTCTGAACCGAGTTCACTCCTCGTTTCAGTCTTGTTTCACTGAACCGGTTTAACCTGCCGTTCCAGCCATGTCTATCTCATGAGATATAAAATCTTTACCCAATGCATTGGAGGGAGATATAGGTCCCACCCATCTCATAAAGATACCATTCTTATGTGTGCCAAAAAATCATAAACCATACATCATAGCATAACGCATGTAATAAAAAATCGGAATCTTAAAAATCGTGACATCATAAAACAATTCATATAAGATAAAGGAATTAATATAAATATAATTACATCACAACATAATCAAATAAATGTAATAATAGGGATGGAAATAGAACCCTTTATTATCTTAGATGGAAATTAATTTTGATAAAACACTTGAACTCCATTCTTGAGGAAAATATCCTTTCTGCTTCAAAAACACTTTTCCTTTCTTAACATGTCGTACAATTCTAAACTAAATGAAGTTGATTAAAAATAAAATTGAAAACTTGTAAAGGAAGCTTCTTGGAAATAATGTTTTAAAACTATATTCATGCCGTATAAGTTAAAAAAACATTCTTCTCGTACTTTTGTCGGAAAAGTCAAAAAGTACCTCGTACGAAGAACGACAAAAGATTCCTTTCATATCCTTTACTAAAAACTCACCGAAGGGTAAAATTGGATTTAAACAACTGTAGGTGGATGTAAATAATATTACATATTGAGGAAACATGGATTTGGATTATAAAATACACCCTAGTAAATACTAAATTATAAATAATCTAGGATAAAAATGAGATTGTGATATTTCCTTTACCTTAGGTCTGATTTGCTTCGTAAGTGTCCAAACCTCCTATATAATGATTTAAATAATGTCATTTAATTATTCCAGAATCATACTCATTGTTATGATATCATATATGGTTCAATTATGACTTTATATTACCCGTTCTTTTGTAAATTCCATGTTAAAGAACGTTTTGGGTAAAACTGTTTCATTTGTCGTACGTGTTTTGACTTGTAATTATTCATATGATTACATAGATCATGATTACTTAATTCCAGAATATAAAGCATGATTTATATATAATATATATTCATAATATACATATATATAAAAAATCAGTAAATGGAAAGAAATACACCGTTCATGGAGACGGTAGGCCGTACGTACGCATGAACGCTGTTTTGTTTTCCTTATTGAGTTGAATGGAATTAAGTAGATGACATACATATATATACACATAAATCCAGTATCATTATTATGTCATATATTTCATGATTAATTATTATATATACTTTATAATCATTCATTATGGTTAAAGTGGATAATGAATCTCATCGCGTCGTGGAGACGGTAGTCTGTACGTACCCACGAGTGATGATATCGTTATCATGATCGTGGGAATGTATTGGAGTGTATATATACTATTTCAGAATCAATATCACTTTAAAATAATCATATATAGTAATTATTTACACCATTATACCCATCCAAGTAAGGTGGTGGTGGAAAATAGATTTCACCATGGTGTGGAGACGGTATTCTGTACGTACGCACGCACGGTGATTTTGTTTTCCGTAGGATGGATAGATGGTGAAATAGGGTTGATTCATACTTATAATAACATATCAGTATATGAGTGATACTGATGTTATTACTTCATAACGAAACAACCTATGAAGAAGAAGTGGAAGAAGAAATAAAGTTGAAAGAATCGGTAAATGACATTACCTCTTCTTTGAAGCGCCTCTTTGAGATCTCCTTTTAGGGCACTAAAATTGGTCTTTGAGGAAGACCATAACCTCTAGGATGTTTCTAGGGAAGCAGGGAAGAGAATTTGGCAGGGTTTGCCCGAGCCTGAAGGCTCAAAGTGGTGTGAGGAAGAGAGGGATGGGGTGCCCTTTTATAAGGGAGGAGAGGGGCACCTTTAGAATAACTAAAAATAATATTTTATTATAAAGCCAAATTCGTTTTTAAATAGCTCCAAAATGATTTATTTCGAAGATAAGGTGGGGATGGGTCGAAATCCTCTCATACAATAGAATTTAGACAAGTTTAGGTTCCTATTTTAACCTTATCATTTAGATTTAACATTAAGTTAAATAATTTTACTTTTACCGTGTCTTCTTGTGTTCTTACACTCTACGGTTAATAAACTTACTATAACAAGCCAAAAGAACCCCAAGTTTTTTATTATTAATATATATAACCTTATCTAATTCATTTGGCCGAACCTTATATTTTTTTAAATAAAATAACAATTAATAATATAATATTTTTTTACAAACTATTTTATGCCAATTTTGACACATTTTTGGTAATTGATTTTTGTGATAATAACAGAGTTATTAGTTCTCAAAGAGTTAATTAAATCAATAATAACATGTCATATTAACCTATAAAATTAGTGTAATTCATAAAAAATCTCAAATTACATTTATTGGGGTATTTATAACATCAATTATGTCAATATTTCATTAATAAGATAATTACTGCATCATCGCCGTGTCATAAATAAATTAAATTATTTAAAGTCTAAAAATTAAAAATAAAATACCATTATGTAGGAAATAACTTTATCTTTCTAATTAATATTTATAGTCGAATTTATATTATGTATAACCCTGTATTAAAAATGATTTACTTATTAAACTTTGATTTTAACTATTTTAACTTTTATTTAAATAAATTAATAATAAATGTCCTAATCTAATCCATGTGGGCCTATATGATCATAATTTATTCCTAAAGATGTTTTTGGTTGAATTAAACTTATCCAATAGAATTAGGACATGTGTTAGGGTAATAATAATAACATTTTTACCCTTAATTACCCTATTTACTTTTATCTGTGGCAAAAAAGAGTAAAAAATTACTATTCACCAAAAATTATTTTCATCTCATTGAACCACATTTTACTTACAAAAATCAACCATGTCTCTCGGATTTTTGAAATTTCACTCACAGAAGCGGTAAAATTATGTTTTATGAAAAATTCATTTTTTTAACTACTACTTAGTGGTTTCACAATTCATCAAAAAATGAATGTTTCCAGAAAAATTCCAAAAATTAGGCCTAAGCTATATTTGATATTACGAACTTAAAAATGATTTCTATTTTACCAAATTCAAAACATATCAGTTGCATTAATTAATTTAAAAATTAATTCCCGTCGTCATAACAAATAGAGTGTTCTTAAGAGATAATAACTATCAAAAAAATTTCACTTGTTTATGTCTGATTTAAATGTAGATTTACATCAATGACCAAAATTGTATTAAAATGTAAAAATATATTCTAAATATAATTTAAAACCACTCAAATTAATAATTTATCACTATTAATTATTTCGATTAAAAAGGTTGTTTTTAATTAAAATTTAGTAATTTTCACTATTCATCAGAATATGAAAGTTATTCGAAAAGTACCAAAATTTCACCCTAAGCTGATTTCGATATTCCGAATCCAAAAATGAATTCCATTTTAAAAAATAAAATATACTAAATTTCAAAAAGTGTTTATTACTATTCATAACGGCTAGTTTTAATAATAGCATATTGTTGTTTAGTGAAACTCGGTATTGCGTACTACACACGTTATCGAGGAAGGTCGCGATTGTGTGTAATGCAAGGAAAGTCAAGGATTCGTGTTGTGCAAACTTTTTTGGGTGTAGCGTACAACACAAGACATTAATGAAATTAAAAATAATATTTTTCATAAAATCTTGGGGTGTTACATATATTCTATAAATTATTATTTATCCCCCTTAAAGTTGTCCCTCACGTTCCACTTCATATTTTCAAAGTGTCAAATTAAAAAATAATTTCCTAAAATGATTTCTTATAAAAAAAGATTACCAGTATCAACCAATTGGATTCCATTATTTAGGGGTGGAATTCCACATCTTACAGATTCATCGCTATTTTTATAGAATTATGTAATCCCTGCATGTTTAGACTGAAATATTTTTATCTTCGACCACTATATTTTGAAATTATTATTCTATGATATATTACACATTTTTTTTATCAAAATAAATCTTCAGGGTTTTTTTAAATGATGAATATATCATTATTACTAGTGTTTAATTGGATGTAAATTCCTATCTCAAGTTTAATAATCATCAATTGTTTCATACCATATACTTTCTTCCCTGGAAATATATTCATTTCGTTGATGTGTATCTCTATTTTAGAGTCATCATTCACTCACAAAAAAATTAGTGTTAGATATCATACATGAGATGATATTTTCATAACA
Source organism: Viscum album (assembly GCA_963277665.1). NCBI lineage: Eukaryota > Viridiplantae > Streptophyta > Magnoliopsida > Santalales > Viscaceae > Viscum > Viscum album. The sequence continues at coordinate 6,040,871 of OY728136.1, forward strand.
TACTACTTTCGACACTCCTATTAAGAAATGGGATCTGTCCCTAAAATATACTTTTGACCATATTATCTTTGAGATCAGTGTCATCGTCTGATAAAAATATATAATATTCTCATGGAGACTCATCTTGATATTTCTTGCACCATCATAGAGGATATTAAATTTAATGATCATCCAAGGAATTTCCAATGTGACATTGTTCATCACATCATCAAATCTGTTAACATTAACACTACATGTGGTATTTGTTATTATCATCACAATCATCTAGAAATTTTGGTATTCTATTATTCTAAATATTTATAGTGATTATAAATCTATAAGCATCCATTCGGGTTTGATGTTTTTTAGTGGTAATTTAATCTCTTTACATAGAATTAGAATTATTATATCCTTATCTAATGTCAAATCTAAATATCATGATATAGGTATTTTCACGACTAATATCATATGTATTGAACAAAATATTCATGATATTGTTTTTTTACCACTGAATCATATTCTTATTTTGTGGGGTAAAAAGTTAGAAATAAATTTTTCTTCTAATATATTTTCTCATGAACACACCAATCATACTGATGTTAAATATCACTTAATTCATCATTACATTGAAAAAAATCAAATCACCTTTGGATATATTCCCACATCTCATAAGCATTCCAAAATATACAAAAAAGGCATTCCTAGTACTTTCATGAAAATTCTATTATCATAGTATAGTTTTCAGAACATCTATAACATATCATGAGGTAGAGTGTGACAAACATATTTTATTTTTCTTCATTTTCTTTATTTTTGTTTGAACCAAATTCCATGATCGACATGTTTGAGTGGGGGGGGGTAGGACCCAATATGTTTTTAGGGACAGCCTTGTTGTAATCTATTTAGATACCCATATTGGAAATATTTACGATTTATTATTTTGAATCTTACATTTGTATTGTTCCACAACTCATATTGTGTAAAGGGTAGCTATTTTAATCCTATAATGAGCATTTCCAAACCAACACAATTTTTTAAATAGAGCATTTTCAAAACATCGCAATAATTTTCATAAATATTTGGTGAAACTCACATTTAATATATAATACACCAAATAGAAATAAAACGTTTATTTATAACCCATTATTAATTTAGGTAAAATAATCATTATTGGCTTCATATCCTGAAAATTCCACTTGGAAAATTGTTTTTTCATTCTACAAGACCATCATTAAAATCAATTTAAAACCCCAAAAACATAAACTTTATTTCATGTCCTTCCATATAACCTATTTCAATATTAAAACTCTATTTGATGATTATTTTTAATTTAATATACCCATTAATAATTCCATGTTTCAATTAAATAAATATTATATGTTTCAAATTACCTTAGAAAACTCTTTTATTATTTTCCAAAATTAACAATTACCATTAAAACTAATTTTTTCATAAAAAAAATTCACATAATCCAAAAAAAAATTATATCACCATAACAACCTTATATAATTAACCTTAAATAAATAAATACAGCAAAAAAAATAAAACCAGATGAAGAATGAGATTCAAAAAAATATTATAGGGAGTCATGGCTATGAACATTTTTACTTCATTGTTTGGGGGACTCAGCGCCTACCATTCTACTAGCGATGGGAGATGAACAAAGCCATGCATTCGTGATCTTCATGGTTCTCTAGACTATGGGGGATAATTATGTGCCTATATTTCTACTCCAATATTCTCTAAAAAACATGAAAAACTCCCAAACAACTCATTCAACTTTAGAAAAACTGATGAAATAATCAATAAATATCAAAACATACATGAAATTAGTGAATAATGATCAAAATTAAAGACTCGCAAATCAACATACCATGTTAACTCAGATCATTGAAAGAAGAAGGTTTATGTTGACTCTTCTTTATCCTACCTATAATGTTTCATCCTTCCTTTCTATAATAGACAATTACTCCCCAAATAAAAATGAAACTCTAATAAGATTTTCTGACATAGAAACACAAGACACCCATGAATTGTGTGATCGTGTCATCCAATATAAATGATTCAATGGATTCCAAAATCCCCATGAGATAGAAAGTATTTTAAAGGATTAAAAATAAATACAATGAGAAAAATTTCACCTAGAAAAAGGTTAATAAAAAATAGTGAAATTAAATCATTATTTTTGCATGATACATCCATAAATTTTACTTACGTTCCAAATATATAAGAATGTTAAAAATTAATAGATAATCAAACATTCTAGAACCATTAATAAATTTCAAAAACACTAGAATATATACAATGTCAAAATAAGAACATGATTTCAATAAGGTTACGAAAGGTTGTTTGTGTTGTTAGCAAGGTTAAGTTGTTAAAGTAGTATTAGAGGAGGTGCCTAGCGAAAAGTGTAGTAGGAATGTATGGGTTGAAATGTAGGTTCCATAAAAACGTAATAATTCTATAAAGGTGTGGTGGTGGTAACACTCTATAATGTTAAATTTTGTTAAAAGAAAAAATGATATGAATCATTTCAACAAGGTTATACATTCTTTTTTTGGATAAAACATAATTAAAAATCCACAACTAAATGTGTTTATCCATGAATATTGGTTACAATGGGTGACATGCTGGGATGTTTCCATGGGTGTGTGTGATTGAGGAAAAAGAAATAAAAAAAATACATGTATTGGTTTGTGGGGATAGTTAATAGTATAATGATCTATTCAGGCATGTGGGTGGGCCTTGGGTTGGGGGCCACATGTCTACTTAAAAACTGGTTGTTCTTGGTAGGTAGGACCTGATGGAAATGATAAAGAGGGGTGTTTGTGATATTTGTGGGGCTATTTTTTTTACATTATATAATACATTTCAAATATTAATTACGTAACCAAAATGTGATTTTACCAAATGATTGGTGTACATGATAGTTATACGTCACCTAGTGAAAGACCCACATCCCAAACCTAAAAGCAGTATGTTATTTCTCATACAATGAATTACTTGAGAGATATTATATTATTTTCAAAAATTATAAAATATAAAATTCAAATTAGATATCCTCATGTTTTATATGACCCAAAATTCTACACACAAAGAATTTATGATCCATTTAGGGCAAACCACTCATCCCAAACCAAACTATGGTCTCAGATTTATTATAAGATGTATAGTTTGGGGGAAATACAACAATTTATGTAATCAAATCACACCAGTAAGATAATATATTTATTCTCTTTATTCCTTATGTACTGAGAGTCTATGAGAATTTTAATCCTATACTATCTCAATCCCTAACTATGATAATATTCTATAAAATATTCCAATGTATTAACTAGGCTTTTAACTTATCAATTATCCCTCTAAATCATCTATTAAATGACTTTAATTGAAAAAAAATTCTAAATTAAAAAATGATAAATTATTTTCATGGTTTTTTATTAGAAATTGATAAAAATTGACCAGAATTCATTAGTCGAGTGGTAATCACCCAGACAATTTTATGACTCATCATGGTCCTGGGTATGAAATCATAAATTCTATCATAAAATTTTCCCACATCTTCATAGGTATCATAAGTGACTATTACAACCAACAAGGATGATGGTTCTTAGTCTTTACCCTCAATTAGGTAATGCATTATGAGATAAAACTTGCAATGTATATCTTTATCCTTGGACTCTAGAAATGGCACATGATGTTGTGATACATCTTTGTCACCCCATGATGTAATTCCAATTAAATGTAATGTTAAACCCTCATCAAAAAATCTTCGATGGAATCACAGAATACTGATGTCTCATTCATGAAGATCACAATATCGACTTCTATCACCCATACATGAAATGATTAGCTACCAGGTAGTTTTTACCCCATTACAACACACATTGAGTCTGAATTACATTTATCCATTAACATGCCGAAATGTTTTGAATTGAATTACAATAAAGCATAGTTTATATATAAATAGATCTTTGAGGAATCCATTCTATAATCAAAGAATATCTTTATCATGGGCAAATACACATATGAGGGCCTCTCATAAAGAACATACATATGATTCTAGGGTAATCGATTCCCATTGGATTTTAATTAATTAGTTGAAATATTTTTGGTAAAATTTACCATATTAGAGATTATTAAGGATGGATGGTTAAGCTAAGATTGTGATCATCCTGGTAGTGAATCCATTTTGATACCCGCTATCATATGGATCCAAATAAAATGAAGGAGATAAAGTTACAACTAGAATACTTTGATGGGAAGGGATATGTAATACATAATACTTCATTGTGGGGACTGAATAGATTTTTTTCCAATAATGCAGACAATAATCTTTGTCTTTTCCTTCATTATCGGCAGCTAATCTAGGTGACGATGAATAAAATATTTCCTCTCCCATGATCAATGATCTAGAAAATTAGATATGGGGATCACATTTTCTCTCCCATATCTAATATTGATCAGACAATGAACAATTGTATATTATAATATTGGATATTTTAACTATTATATTTCATTTCATATATATGATGCATGATTACTATTGGATGTTGGTTGGGGTGACAAACGTAGAGAAAATATTCATGGACATCATGAAAAATATTTTTCATCACTTGAAAGCCATAATTTTTATAGTTTTCATCAATGTTATTCTTGCCTACCTAATGACACTAGACTAACATACTAACCACCTAAAGATATTCCTATGTATGCTTCGAGAACACATGATTTTCTCCAAACCATCAAAGAGTGCCTTCTGTATTCTATAGGTGAATTTTCTATGTATTATGGTGTATGAGTCTGGTATAACATTAGACATTGATAATGTTGAGGCAATCATACCTTGTAAATGTCACCTGAACATTTTGGAGATAAATATATATTTTGGTTTTGTCAGATATTACTGATGGTTTATCCAAGACTTCTTCCACCTACCATAATCCATGAAAATAATAAAAAAGAATGGAGTGAAGTTCTATTAGTTAGAATTGTGTAAGGACTCTTTATTTCATATAATTAGAATGTTTTTTATAGCTCCTGTACTGACACTCATTGAGGATGAAATAGGTTATGTGGTGTACTATGATTCATTATGGGTTGGTATAGGAGTGGTGTTGATGTAAAGAGAGCTTGTAGTATCCTGTAGGTCACATTATATTTTAATGAGTGAGATAAAATACTATATACAAGTTTTGGATCTAGCAGTTGTAGTCCACACTCTAAAATGTTAGAGAAATTATCTCTACAATGAGAGATTTATTATTTCTATAGATCAAAATATTATTATATTATCTCCTCAATGATAGACCTAAACATGACATGGATGATATAAGTTGAGTATTTATATTCAATAAATTTTGGATGATTTATGAACCTCGGAAAAGGAAACGTAGTTGTAGATTCTCTTACCCCTAAAATTTCGGATTGGAAGGATCCATGTAAGAGTCCCCTAGAATTATTGTGGTGCTAAACATGATTATATTCTTAAGTGGAGGATTAAAATCATGGAGGAATAGTGTTTTATTAAATTTTCACCCATGATATTCATATATTAATTTTTGGACTATTTAATGACTATAAAAAATTTAGACGCAATTTGGGTAGCAAATAGGGAACAAATAACTGATGGTAACTCAGTGCCCAGATGGTTGATGGATGATGATGATGTGATATTTATTCATTTGAGAGTAGTATTCCATTCTTCCATGATATATGATTTGATGGTGGATTACCATACTTATTGGTGGTAAGTGCATCATGGTGTGACAAAGATGTATCATAACATCAAGATATATTATTGGTGGTATGGAAGAAAGAGAGACATTTCTAGTTTAATCTCACTATTTATTACCTGTCAGAGGATGAAAACAGTGCACTAGACTCATAGTTTATTGTTGCAGATACTTTTGATACCGTTATTAAAGCATGGATATGCCACATTAGGCTTTTTCATGCGGTTACTCTGGACCACGATGAGTTATGATGTAGCCTAGGTGAGTGTTTTTTAGATAGTGGTTCCATATCACTTTATACTGATCAGAGAGACAAACTCATTGGAGGATATAGGAAACATATATTTCTAAGATATTATATTATTTCATGGATATTAGGTGTTCCAAGTTATTTTCATGTATCACTTAGAGGGTGAGGGGAGAATTACGGATATCATTTTATTTTAACTTTCCTTATTTCTGAAAAAACATTCACCTCTTACTAAAGATTTATCAGTGTTATTGAAATAAAAAAACTACAAACACATAATAACTCGATAAATTTAAAGGTTCAAAAATCAACAAGAATTTAAATTTCCTTGGTATGGTATGGAAACAATTCAATAAGACAGAATCCACAAGAAAAAATCCAATTTTATGGAATATAATGAGTATGATACCTCTTTACACTTGTGTAAGACTATTTTCAATGCAACAGTGCATGTGATTTAAGTAGAAAAAAAATAATGAATTATAATTTTTTAACATGTTGAGAGACATTTTATTCATCATCCTTCTTAAATTTCATAAATATGTTTTAAATATTTAGTCACTTTCTTACCATTATTCATGCAAGAACATCCTCGACTTATTAATGGTACTCACTATGATTTCTAAATTTGATTTCCTAGTCGCATTGCTTAATTTGATAATATTACTCTACCTTAAGAAAATTGAAATATTTCATAACACCTTATACCTTAGTCCAAAAATCTCACACAGATTCCTAGTATGGTGTTTCATCACAATATGTTGATTAATTGAATATGACATTTTATCTTCTCCTCTACATCTTTATTCAATAAAACATACATAGGAATGTTCAATACAAAAACATCTTCTCTATAGAAATATCTAAATCTCTACCTTATTAATTTGAATGTAAATTTGTTTCAGAATGTACAACGTACTTCCACTATTTAGGGTGATTCAAATTTGTTTTCTTCAAGTTTATAAAAATCATTGTAGCTCAACCAAATTAAAAAAAACAAAAGATTATCTTAAATTTAATAGGAATATTTGAATCCTTATGAATATATTAAATGTTATCATTTGTTCTAAAACTATATATTATCATCAAAAAACCTTTTCTCAAATTAGACATTCTTAAAAAACCACAGTTTAATTCCTATTTCCTAGTCTGATTTTGTCATTATGAATAATGATATATGTTTTTCAGATTATCATGACCCTCTTGAAAATAAAATAAAACATAATAATATGAATTATATTTCTTAATAATTTTTTTTATAAATATAGACACAATATATGATGTTATCTTCTATTTTTTAAAACACTACTTCATCAGTTACATCCTCTTGACCAAACAATTTTTCAATTCTTTTTAAAAATCAAAATCTGCATAACAGAACATATTTAGCTACTTGAAAAAATTCATCTGTCCTTGCTCTTCACAATCTGATGGTTCTGTGTTCAATTTTTTTATCATCGTCTACTCTAGTATGATGACTCTTGAAACAATTTGAAAACATATCAGGGACTTCTTTCATTAGACAAAATGAAAAAGAAAAAAACAGAAAATCTATCTTGATAAAATTGGTTGACTATATTACTGGTAAAACTCAGATCACTTTTTATAATAGTCCCAAAAAATCAAACTATTGATCATTTTCACTAGTTCTAACTACTCCCAATAAAAAACGTCATTATCTGATTCTTTTTCAACAATACCAATATCTGATGATTGGTGTTAGTATGGCTCCAATTCATGGTGTAAAACTATGTCTTATGGAACCTTGTTAACATCAGCATCTTTAGAAAATTATTTTCTTTTATGATTACAATACTCATCAATTTTATTATCCAATACTTATTTCACATGGATGATATTTCTAAGTAAAATCTATTATATTCAACTTCATCACATTCTCATCATCCTTCTCAACCTTCAAAAAATAATTAATCTAGTGATGTCATACTAATGAGATGAGTCTTGAATGCATCACCTTCCACATCATTCTTCACTAACTAATCTCTACGTGTATCATATCTTCCATAATGAATTTGAATATGTGTAGGATCATCTTCAGAATCATCTAACATACACTAGGAAGTAATATAACATCATATTATTCCACCAACATTCTTTCTATCTAATCTGCCTCAATAAAATTAGAATCCACATATCTCCCCCATTCCTTTATCAATAATTTATCCATTCTTTCACATAATTCATATGAATTATGTGAAATACCAAATTATAATTTAATCAAAATTTTTTTCATATTCAATTTGAAAATATTTTTCTTTATAACTATGATCAAATCCTTATTCCAGACACAAGGTGATTCTAATCAGCCATTTCCTCTAGAAAAAATATTCCCAATAAAATTGACATTCTTTAGGCATGTTGAGTCTGAACTCATAAATAGAATGGTAGGTCTAATAAACAAATAATAAATAGTGGGGTGATGTATCTTATTTTACAAAAAAAATAATACTCTTGAAATATAAAACTACATTCAACTTCAAAAAACATCTACCCAGTAACTTGTTCCAAAAAATGTTCCATTGAGAATTGTTCCATATATAGACACATGTTTTATATTGTATTTTGGAATGGGATTGCAAAAATCCCTTTTAAATATAATGATATTGAGTATTAAAATCCATCCTTAGACAATAGGATGGTTTGAGCTGACAATATGAATATTAAAAGATATTTTTTGAGCTTATGTGCTAGACTTCAGTTTATGATATGATAGTAACCTATATATTATTGAGTTCTAATATTTTACATGTTAATAGTATTCATTTTAGATTGAAATTTATGAGTCTCTTTATAGAAGGGTGGGTCTTTCATCACTATATTGGCATGAGGTAGGGGAGTTTGAGGGAATTGGACCCAACATTGATCTGGAGACCTCCAAGATTTTTCATCTAATATGGAATATTTTTATAACCACTCATATTAAAAATATATATTATGTTTAACATAGTAAGATCCACATGGATTTCTCTATGGGATATCAAGTATTCTTGGGAGTGACTCCTTAGTTATGTAATAGGTGTAACACCCTAAATTTTTATTGATCATTTTTTTAAAATATTATATTTTAATTAATATATTAAAATAAAATAATTAAATGATTTGTTCACACAAAATTGACTTGGGGTATGTTCCAAAAAATACCAACTCGGCATACGATGCATGCAACGCTGAGTTAGCGTACAAGACATGCAACAATGAGTATCTGTGAAATATCACTTTTTATTTTTTAATTATTCAAATAATATTATTATAACCTATTGGTTAAACATAGTATATGAATAGTAATAACAACTTTTCATATATTTTTTATAATTTTTTTATATAAATAGATCAATTTTATAATAAATGACATGATTTTTGCTAATGTCCTTTTTATACTTAAAAAATCGTTTCCCTGAATAAAAAGCTTATAATAATAAAATAATATTGAAATGTAATTAGAAATTGAATATTATAAAATAAAATTCATTTTTGAATTTATAACATTGAAATCAGCATAGCGTGAATTTTTGGGATATTTCGGAGAAGCTATATTTTTTGATGAAAAGTGAAAAATGTGACTTTTAGTTAGGAACTGCCTTTTTTAACAAATAATTAATGATAATTGTAATTAAAAATTAGTATTAAGGTAACATTAGATAAATATTACATATACAAATTCGTTACAATAAATTCCACTTTGACATTGAAAATAAAATCATAACAATCATCTGATCATTTTTTTTTACTTTAAAACCTAGTTATTTAATCCCATCTACAGGATTATCACTAATATTAATTTTTCTGATTATGTGATTCTAATTACAAAAATATGGCCCTAAACATTGTATTGAGTCTAATATTTATAGTCTAATTAAACCATGTTAATTTTAGTCCAAAATTATTAGTACATGGTATTAAAATTCATCATAAGAGTTAAAGGAAAATGAATATTAATTAGAGACTAATCCTTAAAATTAAGTGCCCAAATAACCAAAAACATTTTCCTAAACTATTTGGATCTCCATTATTTGTCCATACACATTCAATTATTAATTTGTTTTATTTTTTGAAAGCTTTTAATAGGTAATACCTCGTGTACACCTAACTGTTTTCTAAAAATTTCTTGCAAGTCCTTTTCCCACACTATAAATGGCCACCACATCAACCCATTCCTCAAACCTCTCAAAATGTTAAATTTCCTCCATGATCATCCCAAGTATCCTCCCAAATATCATTCTTTATACCTTTAAGACTCTTTTAGGGAAAAACCCTCTCAAGGAATCCTTTTGGACACAAACCAAATGGAGTTATCTGATTTAGAGTTAACTTCTTTTTTCAAGCTTATTTCCTTTATTTTCCTTCCCCTGTCGCTCTATTAATGCCATTCCTATGTAGAAATGCCAGTATCCTACATATAATAGGATTTTTTATGCAATGGGTTTTAAATACACTTATATTAACCTCTATCTAATGGATGTTGGACACATTATTTCTATTTATAATGAACTACACCCTCTTGAAATGATGGTTGTTCATTTCCCATTTACCAAAAATAATGGTAGCCATTATGAAGGAAAATATAGTTATATATGTAATATATTAGATTAATTATGTCATTATTCTCTTTTATTCCTTTTTAACACACATAATGTTACCTTCCATTTTGTTTTAACACGATAATCTCGTTTGAGGTTCTGTGGACTGTCTCCCCCTCAAATTGATGTCATTCATTCACACACAACATAGATTGTATTAAGGATTAGTTTAATGAACTTATATGATATATATGATATAGTAATTCCAATTTAATATTGATAGATTAATACATATATATACATATATGTTGGTCGGATTAGTCTACTCTAGAGGGCAGGGGGGTTGGTGGGTGAATTGAGTATCTATAATTTTTTTTGTTAAAATGATCACTTAAAAATATTCCCCAATAAAAATATATACCACTGAGTTGATAAATGTAATATGGTTATAACCCTCTGACTATTCAAATTTATTATTAAAAGATAGATTAATCCTCAGTAATATTTATGCGAGTTATTGATACAACTCTGGAAGCTATTATAATAAGGGAAAACTATTATATATTCTATCCAAAACTAACTATCAAAATAAAATCTAATGTTTTTTGAAATATAAAGTAAAGAGGAAAATACTAAATTAAATGATAGAGAGGATAAAAAAAGTTTTCATGTTTTTAGCTGAGACATAATACACCCCACATGGTGATCAGCTGACATAAAGTAGTTTAAAATAATAATCTTTATCTATACACATGATCGTGGTAAACAACAATGCACAGGACTGTCGAGGTCACAAGACCTCATCCACAGTACAACGTGGGTATGAACTTCCAGGTCACACAATTACATCTTCCATTCTTATTCATGTGATTAAATAGATGTAAGAAGGTATTATTGAAATTATATCTTGTATCCTTCAGTTTCATTCAGTAGACAATGGCTGTTTTTAAAACAGACACACACGCACTTCTCAGAATCTTAAAACAATACACAATAGAGTAAAGATTAAGAGAGAGGGATATAATATCTCTAATTTTTATTATTTATAGCTCTATTCATGAAGGATAAAGACGATTCAAGTATTGAGACTTTTTGTGAAAATCACTATTTCACATGTCTGATGCTTTTGTTTCTTTTTAATGATCTATCTCATGTTCTTATTAGAGTTGATACAAAAATGATTATATTGGATTTGATATATGGTATTCTAGTATATTTGAATAGAGAGTGAGTGATTCGTGTGTTATTTTGTTGTAACTGGTAAAATGTATTAGTTCACTTCTCAAACACGTGCTCTTCCACCTATAATTATATAGCACAACTGATTGTCCTTTTTAATTGTAGGTGCACACGTTGGAACTGGCATGATGCATGTATTCTGCACCTCATACCTCATACTGACATGGCCTTTGTCTAAAAAGAATCATTAATTATGTATGTGCCTTTAAATGAAGCAAATATGATAGTTAGAAATTAAAATGAAATAGACAAAATAGATTAGAGAACGATGTCATAGTTTCTCTTTAAATGATATAACTTGTAAATGGTGTCACCAAGAAACAGTGTATTCTTATTTCCATCTGAGTGGTGAGAAAATCACGAGTTTATAGTTTCATTGAGATCAATAACTAGTAGCACAGTTTTGGTGTTATGATCATAGTTTCTAGTCCCTTTCCAAACCATGAAAGGTGTCTTGGTGATGGAATCAAGGAACCACTGTCACAGACATAATGATATCTGAAACTGGTTACGGTGTCTAGGTTAAAGTGTCTAGGTCACTATGTCTGGTCCTTTTCTAGAAAACCAGAACTGGTGGCGGACTCATAGTTTTTCAGAACTAGCATAATATCTGTAAACATTACCAAGGAGTAATATTCACCAAATGAATTATACAGAATCATACATATAATAAATCATTATTAACAAAATTAAATATAGTTTAAAGTAATCAATCATGATTTATATAAATCCATAACATGTTAATATTTATTTAAATCATAGGGAAACTGACTATCTATACACATGATGTGAGATATATTAAATAGGGTTAAAATAATTTGTGATACTTAAAACATTATTAGAACATGATGAGTCCAACAATATATAAACATATGTCATTTACATAATTTCATTCAATATGGAAATTAAAACTGAAACAATGTTCATATGTATGAACGGTTTACCATCTCAAAGATAAGTGTATTCCATTTCATACATAATTATGCTAAAAAATTTATAATGTAAATATAACTCATATTATGGATATTTATATAATTTTATACTTTCGGGAATCATGATGTAAGTATAAGGACCAATGATATGACAAATTACGACACAAGCGTTAGACAAAGCGAATGATTATCCAAAGTGAATCATTAACTTACGATCATTAACAACTAGGTAATATAAGGCCATAATAAAACCATAATGGTGTAAAATATAAGAATATTCTTCCATAAAATATGTATAATAAAATTTCATATATTATAAAGGATGCTTGTACGAGTATAGAGATATTCAGGACAAAAGGTAAGGGGAAATTCATCTCACTTTAAATTTCATTGAGATTCATGTTGTGATAAAGACTATTTTCTTCTGTGTTGTGTATGTAATAAACAAGATTTAGTTATATGTAACATATAATAAAATATATGGGTATTCAAATATACATTTAATGGTTGTACTATCATGTGGTTTAACTTTTAAAAGCTTTCAAATTGGTAGAAAAGTTTTTTCTCAATTTTCCTTCATGGAGACTCATATTTTTTTATGCACCTAAAATCTTCTTCTCGGTGAATATCGTTCCATTTTAAATGTTATATCATAAATCTCATTATTTTCATGATATCATAATATTCATGTTATTTACATTTCATACATACAGAGTATGATCCAATTTAACCAATTAATAAGAGTTTATTGAGACAATCATATTGTTTTTCAAGATAGTGTTTGTTTATTTTTTTTGATAAAATATCTCATTAATATTCATTATTTTAATTCAACTATATTTATTCAAGATATCCTCATTTGTTAGTACAATTTTTATACTCTTTTTTACCAATTATAATGTATTTAATAAACTCATACTCTCTCTCACTCTTAAGTAGAAAAACCATAGTATTATAAAACCATGTATTCCAAAATATTTTCAAAAAGACCATGAAGATAATTTTCACATAAAATGGAATTTAAAAATGTAATTTTTTTTAAATATTTCTTTTATATAGTTTAAAATATATTATCAACAAAAAATTCCTTCAAAATTGTTTATGTTTTAAAAATAATTTCACAAACAAGAAATGATATTTTTATCAAGAAATGTTTTTAAAAGACATTTATAATTTCTTTACCATCAAATATAACATCCATTTATGTTCCTCATAACATTATGGGGATATTATTCATTTTTTGCATTAATATTATTTCAATGAATGGATTTTTTTTTGATATGATGATATTAATGATTCATGGTCTAGAATGAGGGTTTACTCAGTTCAGTAATAATGGGTTCGAGTGAGGGTTTACTCGGTTCAATGATACAGTTCTGTAATGCGGAATCACCCAATTAATTGAAAAAATATTTCCACTAATATGGACTTATAGGTGATGAATTGTATATGATTTAAATATTATTATATGATTATTTTTTTTCCATAATTTCTGGTCTTATGACTATTTTATGATTTAAAGGAGTATAGTCTTTATTTTATATGATTCACATCTTATAAATTTCAAATCATTTATTTTATGATCTATATTTTTCTCTTTGATATATAGGGTATAATTTTATATTTTCTTTATCATGTTAGCATACCCTTAGGCTCATATTTATGCTTATAAGTATATATTTTTTAACGTTACGGAGCATTTGATTTCACCCTTTTTATATTCTCATTCCTCCATGTCATAAAGATATGTAGTATGTTTTATGTGTCTAAGACGGGTGTTACTCATGAAAAACCTAGTGGGAGATAATGTAACTCATTATGTACTAGTGTTTATATTTCCATGTTTCCAAAGGAACTTTAATCACTACAATCATTGGGAATCTATTTGTATTATGTTTAATTATTTCACATATGTAATGAAATGTTAATTTTTGGGAAAGGAGGGTATCTATAGTTTGTATCAATGCAGTGTTATAGTTTACCATTAGAAACTAGAATGAGAAAACTATATTGAGAACGATAAGGAAAATGTCTAGGGATAAGTCTGAGGACTAGTAAAAGTATAATAAAATGTCATAGAATATTGGTGAATGATAGGGTCAGTGGTTTTCAAGAAATAAATACCTATCTAGATAATAAATGAGGGTTTGTAATTGTCATAAATTTACATAGGGATAACAACTCTTACAAGGTGCTCCATTCTTGACCTGGGGTCATCTGGTATACAACAACGGGCCATTCTGAACCCATGGTTTGACACTCTGAGGGGATATGCATTGGGAATTCACAAAATCTTCATGAGCCATTATAATGGATTTAATAATATATTGACTATGAATAACCTTGGATAATCCTATTTTGTCATATATTTTGTATAGTGTCATAAGTTAGACATATTAAAAGATATTTTTCTTGAATATGTGTTTTGTCGTTATGATAACTAATTTTTACTCTATTCTTTATTTAGTCAATGGATGGAACACGAAAGAATTGAGTTAATTGATATTGCAATGGAAAATGAAATGATTTTTCTACTGTGCAACAGAATGATATTGGTAATAGAATGAAGTACCACATTTCTATGCTCACACAACTTTCTCATGCTTTGAATAATGGTGAACTTCAAAATAATCAAACCAAGGAACAATGTTCTATTAAGTATTTTATGAGGAAACATCCACATTCTTTAAATGCGTCTCTTGATCCACATATTACTAAAAATATATATTATTAACACTGAAATGATTTTATCCTTTCATAAGGATTTGGAGCATGTGAAATTCATTCTCACTATTTTTCGATTAGAAGGAAACAAATATCGGTGGCGAACTCTAATCATGAATATGAGGAAGCATGATGGCATTGAAACCAAGGGTTGGAATGAGTTCAAGAACATATAACTCAATAAATACATTCTTATAATTCATTTTTACAAGATAACTAAATATTTCAATGAGTTTAAGAAATTAGATGATGGGTCTATTAGTACCTATGAGTATAATTTCAAAAGACTTGCGAGGTACGCTTCAGGAATTATCATGAAACCCAAAAGTAATGTTGATATGTTATTTGGTGGTTTAAATCCACGTCTCATAAGGGTGCTAGGCATAAGAGACTTCAGTAGGTACCAAGAGATTTTGTGTTTTTAAATCAAGGTTGAAATAGAGGTGGGAGTCACATATCAAAATCATGGATTTAACAAGTAGTGGATGTTGGAGTTCAAAAGAATCTCTACGATCCATAGAGAAAAACATTATAGACTTCCTTTATTCTCTATGTGTTGGAAAAAGAATGTAGGAAGTTCTCTAAGGGGTATAACAAGTCTTTTAAGTGTGAAAGGTAAGGCTATAAATCAATTGATTTTCAAGGTGATGGTATGAAGTTTGATCAAAATGTTAATGGACAAAAAGCCGCACAAAATTCACCTCCTACTGTTCTGTTCTACAATAATAAGAATATTTTCCATTTTTCTATCCATTTCTTGAAACCAAGGGTTGGGGATTAATGATTGATGTGATCAACCTCTTAAGACTACTAGTAAGGGGAAATATTATGAAACCAATATAGCTAATGTGGGTTGCGATAAGGATGTGAGGAAAGGTACACATTCCATCAACTCTAGAACTGATAATGTCATATTTTATTTTGGATCTACCCACTCATTAATATCTATAGAATATTCTAATAATGTTTTGATTCCTCCAAAACTATTTGTCATAGAATTAGTAGGGAAATAATGTAATGGAATGGTGATCACTTCTCAAGTTTTGGACTCCTCTCTAGTTGATGTTTGTGAGAATATAATTCTTACAAATATTTTAATTCAAACTTTCTTCTAATTAGATTTCATAGTATGCATGGATATTCATTCTCTATATAAATCCCACATTAATATTCAAGGAAGGGAAGTTACGTTCGATATTTCAAACCCTCCACTAATCATCCATCATTGTGAAGATAAGTTTGACCATACTATGGAGATTAATTTAAGAGTAAGATTCATAATTCCTATTTAAAATGGTTTTTTCTCTCAAACGGTTGGGGAGAAGATCGACATCAATGATAATCCTGTTTCTTGGGATTTGGTGGATGTCATCTTGGATGACTTTCTAGTCTTCTTCCAAAATGTAAAGTTGTGTTCACAATATAACTTATACCTATTTATGCACAAATTTTGATGAATCCTTATATAATGGTCCTAATTTAGTTGAATTAATTGAAGAATATTTTCTAAAAAACATTGATAAGGTATTAATTTAGCCATGTGTGTTACCTTGGGATGCAACGGTTCTTTCTGTGAAGGAAAAATATGGATCAATGGGAATATATATTTATTATCAGATTGATGACCCATGTATTTATAAAATTATTAATTTTCATATAAATTAATATTATTAATAGGATATATATTTTTTATTAAAGAGGACACATTTTTTATAGTGTAGCTGACTCAAAAAAATGGGTTTTCTGAAATCATACAATGCTCACAATGTGGAGTTATACCGAAAAATAATATAATAATATAATTATTATTTTAAATGGTAGTTAACATCTAGTTATTGAATTGGAAGGAATGAAAATAATTAACAATATTATTATTTTACATATTTTTTAAATATTTTTACATTTATCCAATAAATTTTATAGCCTTAAAAATAGAATTAATAAAATTTTATGCAAAAAATACACTAATATCTTTATAGGGTAGATTTATTTCCTTTTGATAGAGACCCCTTTTAAAAAAATGTTTTCTTCACTTTTATATAATTTACATGATAAAATAAAGCTCATATTTAGACGAGTAAGAAAAAAATTTACTTCGGTTGAATTTAAGTACTTTTATGAAAAACAATTATTTTTTTTATAGTGAAAAATACAAAATTTTAATTCATAACATCAATTTTATGTAATTTTTTAAATAGTAATATTTTCCATTTTAATGGTTGTAAAGTGTGATTGGATTAATTTTTTATCATTTAATCAAAATTTGGTCGTTTTATATAATTTAACATTGAAATTGGAAATAAACACAGGTCGGTCTTTTGATAGTGTTAACATCATAAAAACTAGCTTTTTAGATTTCCTATTGGGAATTATTCTCAAATTAATTTATGGCAATTAGTTTTCTTGAATTTGGAACAATTGACTACATATTTGGAATCATAAGTTCCAAATTCATTAAATAGGTACCTTTTACTTTTGGACATTATGAATAGTAACGTTGGTAATTTTTATTACCATAGTTAAAGATAAATCTGGTAAATTAGGGAAACATACAATATGATAACGAAACTAAATATACCCTAACAACTTCCAAAATCTGATTTGATGAACAAAAGATGACCAATATCACCAAAGGGTCGAAATTTATTCATTAGAATGGATTTTTTCCATTAATGTGATATAATTATTATTAAAACAAAAGATAGTGACAACATGTAACTCTCTGATCTCTTATAAGAATAATAATGTTAATGTATAGATAATCCTGATGAAAAATCAAAAATAAATAGTATTAAAAAATCTAATGAAATTATCAACATAATGGGATCTTGTTTTTCATTTTTATAAATTAAATAATTACCATAAATAATGACACCACAGTGATATAGTAATTATTATTTTAAAAGAAATATCAAATAAATTATATTTAAAATATTAAAATAAATAATATATGACAAAATATAGCTCATACACTAATTTATTGGATGAGTATGACATGTTAGGATTGAGTTAATGTATTTTTATACATGGAATCTAGTTGTTAAATTTTTGAAAATTTTTATTATGAATAATGTCAACATTAACATAATTCATAACATAAAATATAGAAATGTTAATTAAATGTTTCAAAATTCCAAAAAATATATGACTCAGAAAAATTAATATGATAAGTTCAAATATTTCATCAATGTTGCATTTTTGTTGTTGTTTGACATCGTATAGAAATTAAATTAACACAAAAATTGTAAATTATAAAATATAATGCTAAGATTAAAAATGGTAAAATAAAGGTTATTCAAAACAAATAAGGGATAAATACTATTCAAAACACGAATAATTTTAATTTTATAATGGATATACAACCCATAATCATCTTATATTTGAAATAAATTAGTTTTGGACCATTAGAAACCAAAAATAAATTTAAATATTATAATATTTCACAACATTCCTACAGCGCCCCTCCTCCCTCATATATAAGGCCACAACCTATTCCTACTTAGTCACACTCTCAAGCCCTTTTCCACATCCATTTTCTGCTCAAATAATCCCAAACATCTCTGCCTTCCACCAAGAATCCTTAACCTTTGCGGAAAGAAATTCAAGGAAGCCTTATGGATCAAATCAAAAGGAGTAACCCGTTTTAGTGGTAGCATCTTCCCTAAAGTTTTTTTCATTTATTTTCATTCTTCAATCCCAATAATGTTTTTATTGTATGATTACATAATAAATCTAGTATCCCAAATATACTAGGATTTTATGATTATTTTTATTCAAACTACACATACACAGATCTCAATCTAATGGATACGAACATGTTGTTTCTGTTTATGATGAACTACTACCTCACGAAATAATGATTATTAAATTTTTTCATACCACCAATCATGGTGGACTTTAAAATGGAATTTTAGTTATATATGATATATCTTACATTTATATTTACTCTATTCTACTATAATTTTTGTTTACCACATACCATTGTGCGTTCTGTTATATGTTAATATGATAATTTCATTTGAAGATGTGTGGACTATCGCCCCTTAAAGTGAGATGACTTGTTAATTACATATATAGAGAGTATAAAGGATGAATTAATGATCTAATGTAACATAAATAACATATATATTATGTTACAATTATAATATTATTATGTATCATTTTTTTTATATCTTTATTATGACAATTGAACAATAGTTGCGTTCATACGTACATACGGCATTCCATCTCTATTAATGGTTTATTTCATTTAATATCTCCAACTATTATGGACTATTCTAAAATCATATATAATGGATATATATTATAATTAAATCATGAATAATATTTTATATATAGTAGACTAATGATGACAAGGATAATTATCATCAAAACAATTTGATTTTTGACTAAAGTACAGAACATCGACAAAACATCCGATATGAATTCAAAAATTAACTAATTTATATTACGTGGTAATAAGTGCTATAAAATTAAGAATAAACATTTAAAAGGATATAATGAATGTAAAAATTAACATATGTTTATTATTTAGGAAATTAAACAGTGAATGAGAGAAGTCAAATTCCAGGTAAGGGAAATCTTAACTCAGTTTCCATTCAATGAGTTAAATATTCAAGTCATTGGATTTATTTTTCCATGAATACGTGTAAATGAATGTTGATATATTTACCTTTAATAACCACTTATATTTTTTGTATTTATATTTTTCACACATATTTTTTCCTTTATTTATCCTTAATCGAAGGATACGATCACTGTAAGGGATTCCGTATCAATTTATATTCCATTTTGAATTGTTGGTTATTGTGCACCTATTCTCTTTTATATGGTGTATATGCCTCCCTTTGACTAATTATATCATGAATATTATTATTTCCATGATATTATATGTTTTTCTAATATTGTTAAATAATTATATTTTTTCAATTATTTTATCATGTGGTATGTCACTCCTTAACTAAAACATCATTTTAAATGTTTTATAGATTTATTCTTATAAATATTTCTCATTAATGTCCATATTTTCAAGTTGTTTTTAAGGATATATTTATATAGATATTAATGATTTAAGATTTTAATTATTTTAAATGTTTCAATGAGGTATGTTACACTTTTATTAAAAAATATTCTTTTTTAAATGTTCTAAATCTGTCTTCAAATTGGATTGATTATATCAATATATTGAAATTATATCTTCTGAATGAAAATGTAGAGAGGTTATTTTTCCTTTATGCATGTTTTATAAGTTATGATTATGTTATTATTATTGGGAATTTTTTATCTATACAGGTGGTTCTATATTAAACCAAATGTTCCTGAACATGTGATAGCTCTCCAATGCACTGTGTAATTTGATGAAGTTAAGTGATAAATTTTATCCTATGTGGTTTATGTAATATACTATAATGGGTATTCCAAAAATAAACATTAATTATACTCCATATGTAGCTATGAAATCTATAATGTAAGTATGATATAGATTACCCAAGTTACATTTATGTATTATAGTTTCTAAGATGTT
The DNA here is from genome assembly GCA_963277665.1 of Viscum album. NCBI lineage: Eukaryota > Viridiplantae > Streptophyta > Magnoliopsida > Santalales > Viscaceae > Viscum > Viscum album. The sequence continues at coordinate 6,061,792 of OY728136.1, forward strand.
TTGTAGGAATATTATGAGTACATGATGTTAGCTAAGTAGTTTTTCTTTTTTGTGTGAAAGATAGGATATTGTGAAAATGTTTTCATAGGTTTTAAATATTAACGAAAAAACTAATTTATTCATTATTTTATATTATGTATATTGATTTTTATGCTCATTCAATGTTTTTGAAATAATTTTTCAGATTGTATAAGGATCGGTAATAGAAAGAAAGAATTCCAGAATATTTTTATAAAAAAAAATATTTTTTTATTTAAGGATTTATATTACCATGAAAAAATTAGATAGAGTACAATTCATTACTTTGTAATTTCAGATATGTAATGCAATAGTTATGGCCTAATTATATAAAACTCTAAACCTGAAAAGATTCTTAATGTGAATGAATGTAAATTATTGATTAGAACTCAATATTATTTAAGGTTTAAGGATGTGGACTCATAGTTAGTATCATCGGTCATTTTAGACAAAATTAGGTATTAAGAGTTTTTAATAAAAATATGGTAACATTTTATGTCTATTATTTCGTTTAAATATTTGTTACATATCTTTTTTCAGATCGTGCAAATTTGGTTACAAATGGAAGGAGGAAGATCTCAAACCGAATTCTTATCTCTTACTGATGACTTTCTTTCAACATTTATTGAAATTTCCTATCAGTATGATTCTGAATGTATTTATAACATAAAACTCACTTGTATGTAGTTTTTTGAGATATCAAACACCACCATTATACCTCAATACCATCGTGGATCATGGGTTATGTTAATTAATATCATATTTTATCAATATTATAATATTTTCAGGAAATGTAAATTTTATCCGGACATTTTCAAATATTTTACCTTATCATAATATTTTTAAGCATAATATTATTTTGAAAAAGGTGGTGAAGAAGGAGACCCTTTTTAATTGTCTTTCAGCACATACCAATTACATTTTAAAAGGACTATTGATTGAAATTTTCAACTCAAACACAGGTGGACACCATGATCAAGGTATGATTTTCATTATATTAGGAATATTTTTAATTTATCATGTAGAGGTGAAACAAAATTCAATATATATAAGACTTCATTAATTTAGATGTTGTGGACATTATGATTTGGGATGAAAATGAGAGGTATAAGACAACCAATTAAGTTAAAACATGTTAGGGTCATTTTTTAGTTCTATAAAAATGGAAAGCCAACAAGATGGGTGACAACCCATCACGTTCGACAAGGTTGTGGGAATCAAACCCACAATCGAAAGGAGACAATGGTGCATCACCTACCACTGGCCTACGTGAATTCCCTAGTTAATATGACATATTTTTTTTGTAAAATGACTCTATAAATAAAGAATAAGTTGATTTTGGGAAATTATGTTTAATAAAATGGATATCTTTAGTATAGGAAAATGATATGGTTATTAGGTTATAACAGTTATTTTAGAAGAAATTTACTATTTTGGGACCTCTATTTGCATAACAAAAATTTAATACTATGGTATTTTATTAGAGATGAAATGGTTGAATTTTAAATTTGATGAATATATGGTTTTTTATGGACGAATGTAAATTTGAGTTTTTCATAGAAGTGATTAACCAATTTTGGAGAATATTTTTTTAGGTTAATTACTCTTAAGTACGAGAATTTAAGAGTAGTAAATTTTATATGGAGATAAAGGTTCTGATTTATTGTGGAAGACTATGTGATCAAAAATTTCTTAATTTCTTGTTTTAATCTTAGTTTGGATTATTTTTTTGATTTTTAAGAACATTTTTTTATTGAATGGTCTATGTACAACATGGTTATTACTATTTAAATTTAGTGACTAAGATTAGTCCTTCTCTTTATAGAGGATTATTTTCGTTGGGGAATTATGTATTCTTTTACTAAGCATTTTGGTTTTGGTTAATGAGTAAAGTCAAGGGAAATATATAGTTCACATATTTTGGATTATGTGATTCTCTAGAAGTTGATTCTAACACTTTAGGTGTGACCAAGCCATATTGAATACTCTTAATTTGGAGAAAGGTTGATTTTTTTGTAGATATTTATTAAAGGATAAAACTCTACTTGACTTGTAAGTATGATTCATTATGTTTTTAGTCAATCTCAGAAATAAATTCATAATCGTTTTGAAAATGATATTAAAATATATAAATATTGCGTTTAATTTTCCTAACGGGAAATCAAAGACCATTTAACCCTTCACGTGTTTATGGTTTTCATGTTTTTAACTATATCCAAATCATGTTTTCAATCACTCTCCATCAGAACAAAATGATTAGTTTTTGCTCTATACCCATTTTTTCATATATATAATCCTAGTATGTGTTATCTCGAGTGACCCTTGTATTTATCATTATTTATTTAAAAGTTATTGTTTTATGTACTCTTATTTTGAAGTTCAATTTTTTATATTCTTTTCAATCCCAATTTTAAAATTATGAGGACATAATTTCGAAAAGTAGGGAATGATGTAACGACCTAGGTATTTATAGAAAAATACATTTTTATATCAAATTAATATTTTAAATAATATATTAATTTTCATACGAAGGGGTTAATTTTTCTATAGTTTACCTAATTCATAATAAAGGGTCTTTCTTAAAACCTACATTGCATAGAATATTGAGTAATACCAAAAACGATATAATAATAAAATTATTAATTTAAATTGTAGTTAAAACCAAGAAATTTTATTAGAAATCAAGAACAAAATTAACTATATTATGATTTTAAATATTCAATAAATGTATTTACATTAATCAAATACATTTTAGAGACTTAAAATGAGAAAGAATCAAATTTGAAGCATAAAATACTCTAATATTATTTAAAGGTTGCTTTATCACCATTTGATGAAGAACCCTTTTTAAAAATATGTTTTTATAACTTTTGTATATTATATTTGATAAAATAAAATAATTTTTTATATGTGGAACAAAAAATATTACTTTTGTTGAAATTTTGGTATTTTTTCTATAAAAATACATATTTTTATTAATAGTGAAAAATACTGCATTTTAATTCAAAACTTCCATTTCATGTAATTTATTTAAAATATTAGGAAGTCCTTTTAATTGGTTTTAAAGTATACATGGATTATTATTTTTTTCATTTAATTCAATTTTGTTCATTTTATGAAATTTTACATTTATAGTGGACATAAACATGTGATAATCGTTCACTGGATTTTATTTCTTGAAAGTCCATTTTCCAGTTTAGAAAAAGGGAATTTATTTCAAAATAATTTTTACAATTTTTATATTGTGAATTTGGAAAAATTATTACATATTTGTTATCATAACTTACAAATTTTTTAAATAGGTAACTTTTATTGTCAGAAATTAGGAATAGTAACATTGTTAATTTATATTTTCCACAACTAATGGTAAATCCGGTAAAAAACTAAGTAATAAGGTTAATAAAATTAATCAATAATAAAAAAAATAACTATTTTATAAATAAATTTCGACCCATGTAACATAAGGGTCGGACTGGATTAATTTAATGGAATTTTTTTCATTAAAGTAGTGTAATTATTTTTAAAACAAACAAATGTGACAATATGTCACTCTCTTATCTCTTATTAGAATAATAATTTTAATATTAATATATATTTTATGAAAAATTGAAAATAAATAGTCTTTAAAAATATAATTATATTATCTACATAATGGGAATTTATTTTTAATTTTTATAGATTATTTATTAGCTCTAAATTTTGAAACAAAATTGATATAATAATTATTTTATTTATAGAAATATAAAATTAATGATATTATCAATATTACAATAAATCTTATAAGACATAATTTATTTAATAAAATAATTTCATGGATTATTATAACTTGTTAGGATTGAGTTAATGTAATTTTTTCATAGTAATCTATTTGTTATGTATTTATTATAACGTCAGGTATGAATACTGTCAAAATAGACACAATTCAAAACATAATATATATAATAGTTAATTATATGATTTAAAATTTTTAAAAATCTAAGATTCTCCCAAATTGTTATTATAAGTCCAAATATGTCATAACTGACACATTTTTGGGCTGTTTGACGTGTTATAGGAATTAAATTAACCCGCAAATTGTAAATAATAAAACATAATGGTAAGATTTAAAATGATAAAATAAAGGTTAAAGGCAAAATATAAGAATTAATAAATGATCAAAAATTGTATAATAATAATTTTATGACATTTATATGGCAATAAGTCACATTATATCTTAAATAAATTATTTTGGGACCATTAACAACTAAAAACAAATATAATAAAATAATATTTCAAAAAAATCCTAAAGTCCCCCTCCTCCAACTTATAAATGGTCACCACCTCTACACACTTAATCACACCCCTAACACCCCTTAGCTTGACCAAATTCTTCTCAAATAATATCACAAAATCACTCCCTTTTTTCAATATTTTATAAACAAATTAGAAGGCTATTCAAGAATGCCATTTGGCTCAAATCAAATGGAGTTACCTGTTTTAGAGGTAGAGTCTTCTCAAAACATATTTCCGTTTATTTTCCTCCACTCCCAATGATCATATAATTCTATGGATACCTAAAAATAACTATTAAATAAATATATTAGTATGTTTTTTTAGTATTTATTAAAACAACACTTACACTCTTTTCCATCTATAGATACGAACAAACTGTTTTAGTGTATGTTAAACTACTGCCTCACAAAATGATGATTGTACAATATTCTCATACCACCTTCCATGATGGACATTATGGTGGAATTTTATATATATATTATATATAAAATATTTATTTTGTCTCTATGTTTCTGTAATTTTTATTTACATCAAACCATTATTCATTCCTTAATTTGTAAATAAGATAATTTCATTTAAGGAAGTGTGGACTACATCCCCCTCAAAGTGATATGAATCGTTAATTCCTAAAATGGAATTCATAAAGGAATAATTAAATAACCTGATTTAACATATATAAAATATATATTAAATTTAAAATATAATTTACCTATGTATCATTTAGTTTTTATTACATTAATATGAGAATGAAATGAAAATAGCACTCATGTGTATGTGCGACCTACCATCTCCCTGAACTCGCCAATTAGTTTCTTATATCAAAATTTTATAGAACATTTTAAAAACATATTAACTAGATATATATGATATTTAAATCATGAATAATATTTTTAATATAATTAAATTATAACCACATGTATAATTTTCATGAAAACATGTTCATTCTTGTCTTAAGTACCAAAAAATGACAAAACATCTGATATGAACACAATTTTTTAACAATTTGATATAACACAGTAATAATTTATATAAAATAAATAATAAACGTTAAAAAATTTCTAAATCATGTATAAATTATTCTATGTTTATTTGTCATGAAATTAAATAACGAAGGAGACAATTCAGATTCTAAGTAAGGGAAATTTTAACTTAGTTTCACTTCATCGAGATAAATATCAATTTCATTGGTTTTGTTTTCCCATGAATATGTGTGAATGTAATATTATTATTTTTTTACATTGAATATCGATATATATTTGGTTTTAATATAATTTTCTCAGATAATTATGTCATTGATTTATCCTTAATCTAAGGATACATTCTTTGTAATGGATTTCGTCTCAATTTATAGTCCATTATGTCTTTTTTTTTTGTGAACCAATTCACTTTTATATGTTGTATATACTACCCTTTGACATATTATATCATGAATATCCTTGTTCTCGTGATGTTATATGTTTATTTTAATGTTATTATTTTACTATTTTTATTCATTTTTTTCTCAGGTGGTAAGGGACTCTTTAACTAAAACATTATTTTAAATGCTTTAATGATTTATTCTTATAAATAATTCTCATTAATATATATGTTTTAAAAATGGTTTTAATGATTTATCAATATGGAAAATAATGTTTTAAAATTTTAATTTCATTAAAATTTTCAATGTGGTGTGGGACACATTGATTAAAAATTATGCTTTTTAAATTTTTTAAATTTGTCTTTAAATTGGAATGATTATGTCAATATATTGAAATGATATCTTCTAAATGAAAATTTGGAAATGGTATTTTTCTTTTATTCATTTTTTATGTGTTATGATTATGTTATATTTCTTGTAAATTGTTTATGTATATCAGTGTTTTGGTGGTAAACCAAGGGCAGGTGAACTTGTGATATCATTCCAATTCATTGGGTAACATGATATAAATAAACAATAATTTTTATCCTAAGAGATTTAGGGAATATAATGTGATGGGTATTCCCAAAATAATCATGAATGTTACTCCCTAGGTTGATGTAAACGCTACAATCTTATTATGACATATATTACACAAGTTAGCTTTATGTTTTATGATTTATATGTCATTTTGAGGAATCTTATGAATATGGGATGTAAGAAAAGTAGTGTATGTTTTATTGGTGAATAATATGATATTGTGAAAATGTTTTCATGGGATTAAAAAATTTATGGAATAATTGTTTTATTCATTATTTTATAGTCCTTTATAAGATTTTTATTCTCTTACTATGTTTTTGAAAAAAAATTCAAAGGTTTGAATGAAGGATAAGAGAATGGAATAATTAATGAGTATACTAATCATGAAAAAAATTCTTTTTTTATTTAAGGAGTATTATTATAGTGAAAAGTTATATAGATTATAAGTGTTTACTTTTTAATTTTCCAGAAGTAATTTAATATGTATGGAATAATTATATGAAACTCTAAAACTGATATGATCATCAATGTGAAAGAATGTAAACTCCTTATCAAAGATAATTATTATGTAAGGTTTAAGTATGGGTCCTTACATTCATGAGTTGAATAATATCACAATGAAGAACATGTATCATCTTCCCCATAATGATGACATGTTTAATCAACAACACAGAACTCAATACTTTTCCAAGATTTCCCTTCATTATGGATATCATCAATTGAGGGAAAAGAGAGAGTGTATATAACTAATATGGAATTATATACAAGGTATGGAAACTAAGAATATATATTGATGCCTTTTGGACTCTCAAATTCCTCTAATATCATCATGATTAAATGAATAGATTATATTTAGATTTTCATGATATGTTTGTGGTAGTCTTTATAGGTGATATTCTTATATATTTATTGAGTAAGGAAGAGTATGGAGATCACTTATTAATTTTAATGAAGACCCTATGGAAGGATATGTTTTATGAAAAATTTCAAATATGTGTTTTTTTTTTCAAAAAAAATGTTCAATTTTGGGAACATAATAAGAAAATATGGTATAACAGTATATCCATCCATGATGGGGGCTGTTGAATGCTATCCAAGATCAAAAACGATGAATCATATCTGTATAATTCTTTGATTAGATGAATATTATCTATGGTTTGTAGCAAATTTATCAAAAATATGTAGTCATCTTACAGTGTTATCTTGGAAGGGTGTAATGTTCCTCTAGACAGATGAATGTGAGGAAAATTGCAGTGAACTGAACAGAAGCTTAGATAGTGAATTAATGAATACATTAACCTATAGAGGATTAAGGTCTGCAATATATATAGTTTCATCCATTAAATGATTAGGATTTTTTCTTAGAAAAAATATATTTTTATATCCTATTCTTTATTATATTTGATGATTCATGAAAAAAAATAAAGATCTCAGGATTTGGAGTTAGTGGTAATAATATCTGCATTAAAGATATGGAGACATTATATTTATGGTAAAAAGTTTGATATATATACCGATAATAATAGTTCATAATATATATTCACACTAAAGGATTTGAGCATGTTCCAGAATAGATTGTCAGAATTTATAAATCATTAGGACAGCTCAATGCATTACCAACCTGGGAAAGTGAACAATGTCGCTTATTCATGGATTCGAAAGGATAATGCAATTTTATCCATTAAGAGGATAAAAAAGATCCAATATTTTCGGATTTTATGTGGATAGATTTGGAAATATTGAAAGAATGGGAAAAATCTTATCATTCTAAAATGATTTTGTATCCCTCTATCCAAGTGAATATTGAGGAGGTCGGGAAGGAAAATGGAGAGCTTGGAAAGAAGGTTAGAAGTGTTTCTAAGATTAAACCTTATCATGAGGGAATGGTAAGGTTTAGGAACATTGTATTTTTTTCCTTCAATACCATATTTGATGATGTATTTACTAGCATAAGCTCATAGCTCTCCATTCCCTATTCACCAGGGAAGTGAAAATATGTTTAGGGTTATCATAGAATAATTTTAGTGGTATGTTTTGAAGAGATATATCATGGAGTTTTTATATGAGTGTTTGGTATTCCATCAAGTTAATCATAAAAGACAATAGTAAAAAGGGATGTTTCATCCATTACCTATACTATAATGGAAATGATAGAACAACACTATCGATTTTTTCAATTCATTACCCAAAACCTATAAAAGGTTTAATTCTATATGGGTGATATTTTATCACCTTACTATGTTTTCAAACTTCATTGTTATTGGAGAATATTTATATCTTGATTAGATTTCCAGAATACACATTAAAGAAGATATAAAGTTTCAATGTTGACCACATTCTATTGTTTCATATCGGGGTCCATAGATTATCTCAATGATTTGGTCTTCAGAAGGTAATTTAAATATATTTGAGTTTCATCACTACATATCATCATCAAATTGATGTTCAGTATAAAATAATTATTCAATCAATAGAGGATATATTTATATTCTCTTCTCTAGATTTTAAAGGTTATTGGGATGAATACCTTCCTCTAGTGGAGTTATATAACAATAATAGATTTCACTCAAGAATTTAGATGACACAATATGAAGACTTATATAGGATGAAATATAAAACTCAAACATTAATGTATAAGGTTGGAGAATGAAATCTATTAGGGCCATAGATCGTTGAAGAAATAGTCCAAAAGGTCAGAACTATTTAATAGCATATCAATGTAGCTCAAAGTTGGTAGATAAGATATACTGATAACAGTTGGCATGATCTAAAAAACGTAGTCGGTGAATATGTGTTTTTATAAATCTCACCCTAGAAGAATGTTATGAGATTAAAGAAGAAAGGTAAACTGATCCATAGGTATACAACCCCTTTGAAATTATATTTCATATTGGGACAGTGCACTATCGCTTCATACTTCCTCTAAATCTCATTAAATTCCATGATGTGTTCCATGTATTTATCTTGAGGATGTACATACCAATCCCTTCACATATAATTAACTCAGATGTCATACTACAAGAGTACGATCTCCATTTTGAGGAGAAACCTGTAGAAATTCTAGAATGACCAGAGAAAGTTCTATGATATAAGACTACTCACCTGGTCCTTGTTATGTTTATAAATCACTATCAATAAGAAGTTATGTGGTAACTTTAGGATATGAGGAATCATAAGTATACTTACTTTTTTTTAAATGATTAATTAATTTATAGTGCGAAATTCATTTTAAGTTGGTAGATTGTAACACCGCGAGTATTGATGGACCTGTTATTTTAATAAATTTAAATTTTCAATTTTACCTTAATGTGAACTAATTCAACGATTCAATCCCCACATTACTGACTCGGTGTATGTTGTATGTCACACCGTCTTTTTGTATGATGCATGCAACATTATGTCAGTATATGATACCCGCAACACTAAGATACTAAGAAATACCTCTTTTTATTGTTTTATTTAATTCAATAAGATAATTATATCCTATTGGTTAAACATAGTAATATTAATAGTTAAAACTAATTTTCGAATATTTGTTGTAATTTTTTTATATAAATAAAACATTTTGATAATAAAAAAATTATTTTTGGTAATATTATATTGTTTAAAAACCTCTTTTTCTAAAATAAATATATTTTAATAATATAATAAATTTTATACACATTTTTAAATGAAGTTGAAAAAAATAATCTTCACTTTGGAATATTGAATTTCAAAATTTTCTTAGGGTGTGTTTTTATTATTTTATGAGAAACATCAATTTTTGATGAATCGTGAAAAATACAACAATTTTGATAAAAACAAAATTTTTTCTAATTAATTAAAAAGGATATTATATATTATTTTCAATATAAAATTATATAAATATTACATCTAATAAATTATTATAATCAATTCCACTTTCATTCTCAATATATAATCTTAACAAACATTTGAAATTTTTCTACTATAAAACACAGTTATATTTTCATGTATACGAGATTAAGAGTAATCATAATTTTGTAACTTCTATGATTTGAATTTATAAAATATAAAATAAACCATTATATTCAGTATAATATTTTTATTCTAATGAAACCAAGATAATTTTTGACCAAAATTTATAGTAAAATTGATTTAAATAAATCACATCAATTAAATCTAAATTAAGATTAATTTGGGACTGAACCTTAATCTTAATTTCCTAAATCACCAGGAAACATTCCCAAAACCCATTTTATGTCCATATTTTGTACATAAATCATAAATTATTTAGTTAAATTTGTATGTTAAGAATTTTTTCGATAATACCTTATGCAAACCAAATTGTTTTCTAAAAATTCAACATCAGTCATTTTCATTCTACATAAAAGGCCTCCACCTATACCCATTCCAAACACCTCTAAAACCTTATATGTTTGTCCAAGATCAACCCACTTATGCGGAGAGTACTGTCCAAACTAAAATTTCCCGTCCTCTCTATAATTATGGTGTTGTTTTGGGGAGTTGAACGCGACATAGGTGACGGTGCCATGACACTACCCCGCAACAACCACCGCCTTGCGACCTCTGTGCCCTCACGACACCCCTGGGGCTGAGCGACTCTACGGCACCCATAACCACCGTGCCCTATGGCTCTGCCACACGCGGCCACATTGTGCTGCCCCAGAAGCCGCCGTCTGGGCCGAGATGCCACAACCGACTGGGCTGAGCCACCGCCACCGTCCGCCATTAGGTCGAGCCTCCCTCGCCCCATCACCCCAGGAGAACCACCCTCACTACGCCACCCCACGGCCAGGCCACTACCACACGACCGGACCACCACCGTGCGGTCGGACCACTGCCTCGTGGCCATAGCACCACCCTATGGTCAGACTATCGCCATGTGGTATCCACCCTCCTGGATTAGATGCCTCGGTCCAGCCGCCCTATGGCCTCGCACGATCCGCGGTCGAACACCTGCGGCCCCTCACGGCCTGCCGGACCGCCAGCGGGCCGGGCCGCCCAGTACGGGCTGGGACGAACCCAGTGGTCCAGGCCTAACCCAATGGGCGAAACCACTCAACAGGTCGGGTTTGGCCAGGTCGCTTCTACTAGGTCAGACTAGACACGAGCCCCCCTACGACTCATTTACTTTTTTTGGACATAACATTGGCACCAGACATTCGTTTGATGAACCATCAGTGGCGCTGGAAATCATGGAGTGAGACTGTCTCTTTGAGTATACCCCACTAGAATTTTGGATTATGATAGGGAACAGGCAGGTTAGATCAAGCATGAATCCGACCGGGCCTCCAGGACTAAAAGGATAATCAAACATAGACTGGGAATCTGATTGATGTGTCCTCTATTACGGTGAGATCCTTATGACGTGGCAGACCATTGAAAACTTTTTTGGGGACTACTTGACAGTTGGAATATCAACCAGTAGCTTGTGGAGTGAATCCTCTCGGTGATGAGCAATAATAGTGCAAAGTCCAAGTGGATGGCTGAGACTTGACGAATACTGACCGTTTCAACTCGGTGTGACCTGACAATCCCAGTTGGGAGTTCTTTGGGGACGTGGAAGACCCATGGTGGGGAGTGCCTTAGTGACACAGTATAACCATGGTACTTGATAGGAGGAGTAACTCACCAAGCCATGAGGGGGGGTGCCTTGGTGACGCGACATACCCATGGTGGGTAGCGCCTTGGTGACGCAGCAGACCCATGGTACTCGACAGGAGGAGTACCTCAGTAGTCCATGGTTTATGGGAAGCGCCTCTATGTGATGAGGTAGGGCCACTGTGCTCAATAGAAGAGGAGTTCACCAGTAGCCGAGGTGCTCAACGTTGTGGCTGGGAATGTTACATGATACTACCCCTAGAATAAATCCTAGTGTGAGCAGAGTTAGTACCTCTGTGTTTTCCTCACTATTGAGATGTGTTTACTTGAAAACATAGGTATATGTATGGGCTTATAACAATGTAGAGTGATCTATTATTTTCATAATTTTTGGTTCATTATTTGTGGATATTTGTGAGACCTTGAGGGTCTCAGGGTCCCTACTGATAATCGTTATACACACCCCTACACAGGTTCTACACGTATATTGTTGTGTTTGGAAGAGATGATGGAAAATGCTGACTGAGGATGTGAGTACTAGGATGGGATGGTGCCCGGTGGTGGAACTTATAATGAGTTGGTACACAGAGGAGACAGACATACGTGGAGGGCTAAGGAGGCGATCTTTACCTACCCATCTGGTAGTAACTTTGGAGTACAACCCAATAGCTTCCTTCCTTTTTCTTCAGTTGTACATGTACATTTATTTTTCTTGTACCTTTACTATTGGGCTTGTATTTTATAGCTCTTATACTTTTAGAACTCTTTTTCTATACAGATAACTCTTTGTTCATATCTTGTGTTGTTCTTGGATAAGTGTGTTTACAGTTTATAAAGGCAATGCCTTCCCAGTATTTGGGATTATGCCTTTCGGTGCAAGTCACCAGCCCCAGGCCTATGGAAGGTGGGCTTGGAGTAGTCACGACACGGGCCCTAGGGGACGGGTCATGACATGTTTTTTTTATCAATTTTCATTATTTGAGACTCCTATTTGGTTATTAACCTAAAATTTTATTGGAGGTGTAAATACATCCATTTTAAATGTTATTTGATGAATATCTTAATTTTCATGATATAGTAATTTTATTTTCATACAAGGAATGTATGATCCTATGTAACCTTTGTATAAGTGTTTATTAAGACATTCATGTCATTTTTTGAGATTTTTTATGGTTGTGCTTCCTTTAATGAATTACCTAAATAATATTCATATGTTTTCTTATCCTCTATTAATTAAATATATCCTCATTTGATTAAACAATTTTCCACAATTTTGTACTGAAGATAATGTTTTTAATAAAATTATTTTTCCCTCTATTAGGTCAGAAATCAATGGTATTCAAAAACCATGTATAAAAAATTGTTTTAAAATTTTTTTACAAAAAGTTCCTTGAATATAAATTCCTAGTAAAAGGGATTTTACAATTGTGTTATTTATTTAAATTATTCAATTATAATTATGCAATTTTATTTTCAAATATAATTGTTTTCAAAAGGGTTTCTGTTATGAAAAATATTTTTCAAATAATAATTGATATTTTCTTAAAGAAATGTTTTTAAATGAACATTAAAATTTATATCTGATATAAGATAACATCCATTAGTGTTTCTTAGGCCTTTATGGGGAAATAATTCAATATTTCCATTAATATTTTCTCTCTGAATGGATTATGTTATGATGGATTTATGTCTATGAATATTTTTTCTCATTAATAGGTTATATTCTTATGAAACACAATTATATTCATGGGATATGTTTATAATGAAATTAATATGAAACATGTAAATTTCCTTAGGTTGAGATATTTTTACTTGTTTATTATACCCAATTCATTTCAGTTGTTATAATATGTTCATTAATGATCATGTGAACATGTTTGTATGATTTCAATGTGGGATGGGTGGGACCTATATATCACTCAAATGCATTGGGCAATGATTTATATCTCATGTTATAGATAATTCTTGAATGGCGGTTCAATCAGTTATGTAATACATGGATTGAATGAGGGTTTACTCAGTTCCGTAATACAGGGCTACAAAAGGGTTTCACCGAGTTCATTGAAGGACTTTGTCCACCAATATGGCCTTGAAGGTGATTTCATGGATACTATGGAAGTAATAACATATGATTATATGTTTTCAACAATTCCATTTCATAATACTATATAATGATTTCATGGACTATTCTCTTTATTTCATATGACTCGTTTCATCTGAACATATTTTTTTCCATGATCTATGATATGATATTTGATATGTTTGGAATGATATTATTTTTTCATGATCATGTTATCAAAACCTTATGCTCATGTTTATGATTACATGTCACTCTTGATAATGCTTACTCAGCATTTTATCTCACCCCTTTTATGTTTTCTTTCCCCCGAATTATGAAGATATTTATTAGGTTTGATGCGTCTAAGTAGGGTTCCAGTCATGAAGAATTTAGTGGGATATAATTTAGGTCATTTATATACCAATTTTTATGTTTCTATGTTTTGAATGGCACTATAACAACTACGGCCTTTGGGTGCCTATTTATATAATGTTTAAGTATTCTGTATACGTAATGAAATGATAATGTTTAAAAAGTTTCGGTCCCTATAATACGAATTTATGGAATCAATGAAATATAACAGCGTATTTTTTAGACCCACATACAACATAGAGTTGATTGGGTTAATGGAATACTGTATGGACCTCTGTTATCAATATCAAGGTATGCAATACATGTTCCATGTATCAAAGAATTTGAGCTACAAACCCAACCCCATACATGTAATATATTGTAATGAAATTGAGCTCATGGATGATGAATCATATGGGTATAAAATAATAACTATCATATATCTAAGAGTTATGATTGTTTTGGGAAATATGTAACCACTATTCTGAATTAAGTGGCAGTTTGAATGAATATTGGATGAGATTTGGGATTGTGATACTAATGTTCGATCTCAGTGTCTGGATTTTTCCAAGAAAAATGGATAGATATACATCTCATGGATGAGAAGTCGATATAGGGGAGGGGGAGTTGAAATAAATTTTTTTTTAAAGATAAAAAAATCCCCCATTAAAAATAATTTATCAATATTTTTATGAGTGAATTGGTTTTTTATATAAAAATAATTTAGTAGATGGTTTCAATGGATTTGTGTAAGGGGAAAAGCCATGTTAACACCTCTATTATTCAATATAATATTTTTCACATTTGATGTTAGGATAACACATGATTTTAATGGTTATATATCATCAACATAGTATGAATAATAATATTAAAAATATTTAATTACATAGATGATATTTTTACCAAAATAATTTAATTTATCCCAAACAATACATCCTATAATAAATATAAGACCACTGTAACTTCATTAATAATGGGTTTACCTTAGGCATGGCACAAAATTTTTTCACGTTGGGAGTTTGGTCAGATTTCCATAGAGTATAACATATTTAAAATTTTTTATTACAATTTTTTTTTGAAACAAATTGAATATCTATCAAAAGTGCCTTTTTATTGACATCTAAAATCACCATTTAGTATATAATATGAAATTTAACCCATGAAAGATATAAATTTTTTGTACATCAGTTTTTTGTTTATATCAAACTTAAGGATATGTAGTTAACATTATTATTATATTATTTTTATTAAATTTATTATTAAAATAAATTATATATCTAGGTTTTTTCATCACCACTATGAAACAACAATGCAGAAAACATAAATTTCCAAAATCGTCATTTTCTATAAATTTTCACCCATTTTAATTAGTAACATAATAAAAAGAAGAAATTAATGACTCCACATAATTTTTTCGTTAAAAAAGTGGATTAAAATGGAGTTTTGAATTTTGACCAAAGGTGTATGTTATTGGAGATTTTGAAATAGTCAAATCATTCTAATTTTGATGCTGATCAATTTCATTGAGTCCTCTTGATCCTGATAATCATCAAAATGAGATTGCAAGAACCACTATCGATTGATCTGGGAATTAATGAATTCATCCCCTTGTCTAGTTTGTGGTGAATACATATAAAACAATTGAGTAATTCATTTTATTTCCAAGATATTTTATTTCTCAAATTAAGGAATAATAAATATTTTAAATAATTAGTCTTTAAAACCTAGTTTAATGTAGTTATAATTCCACATATTTTCATGGATAATTGTAAATAATTAGAAAATGATAATTTTTATAAATTTTTAAAAGGCAATTGTGTGGGATTTTCAATGATTTATTATTGAAAAATTATCAAGGGATAATTTATACAATTTTCAAAAGGAAATGTATTAAAAATAATAATGATAATTGTAAGGAATTATGAAGTGGTGATTACATCTATTTATCATAGGATGATCTATTAATATTTAACAAAAGATAATTTGGTGTTATTCTAAAAAGAATGTTCTTTTTCAAAATCTTCAATAGATAATTCATAAAATTATCAATGGGAAATTGGATAAAGTTATCAATGATAATTTTGCGGAATTATCATGATATTGTTACGTCAATTTATAAAAGAATAATCAATTAAATTGTAATGATATAATTATTGATATATAATGGGATAATTATATGGGTTATCAGAAGATAATGAAATCGTTTTAATGGGGGATAATTAATTGAATAAGAATTTTCAAAGGATAATCAAATGGATTATTAAGGGATAAATTATTTATATTTATAGATACTAATTTCATTGAATTATAAAAATATTATTATTAAAATTATAAAATTATAATTGAATGTTTATGAAAGGAAAAATTATTTAATGTTATTAAACATATAAATATAATAAATATTGCTTATAATATACTATTAATGTATATTTATAAAGGATAATTTGTAATAAAAAATCAAATGATAATTTTAAAAGATATTTTATGATAAATTAAGAAAATATAATGATTAAGGACAATATATAATACATTATCAAGATACAATTATAAAATGGGCACATTATAATAAATTATTAAAAGATAAATATAAAGGATAATTAATGTTAAATTACATTGAAAATTTATTAAAGGATAATCTATAATATATTATCAACATATTATAAAAAATATTAAAATTATAATGACTTATAAAAATCAAATTATAAAAGATAATTTTGAGAATTTATTAAGAAATAATTATAAAAGGTGTGATTATGATAAATTATCAAGAAACAAATATAAAATATTGATTTCTGATAAATTGTTCAGATGTAATTATAAAAGGATAATTTTTGAGAATATATAATTTTTTAATTATAAATGTATACATTATTGGAATATATTAATAGATAAATATAATAGGATAAATGATTAAAAGTTACCAAACGATAATTTTTAAATGTCGATTTACAATAAATTATCAAAAGATAATTATTATCATAGATAATATTGCAAGGGAATGTGTTGGCCTAAAATGATAATTCAGAACATATCCAGTAGATTGAAAAATAGTATTATCAAATGGGATATTTTATTTATTTTTAAAATTAAATATATGGTTTAGGTTTGAAGAAATTTTAATGAACCTCAAGTGTGGAAATGTTGACTTTTATCATAACAAGGTCATGAAGGGTTGTACATGACTGTTATGTTTGAAATCCATTTATTGAACTATATAGAGTGATCTATCATTTCCATTTATATTGATTAATTTTATGGTTGGAATTTCTATACCTTCATGGGATCTTATTTATAGATGTTCCCATGGTATAATTTATGTCCACATTAATTGATATCCATGATTGACTTGTGGTTTCATTTGGGCTTGTGTCTAGCTCGTAATTTCATTTTGGATATTTTTTTCCATGAGATATTTTAGAGTGTCTACTTTACAGGCATGAATATTTCACAAGATATTGTAATGTTACAATATTCCTGATGATTTCATTTTTATTTATCATTCTCTCAATTATTCTGTACTATCCTTCCTTAGAGGATATGTTCTTGTTACATGTGTCATGTGACTATCAGGGTCATGCCATCCCATAGAGGAGGTGTATGCATGATGTGTGGTGATGATGATGGTGGTGGATCGTGTTAGCCTTATAACCTATCCACTACATGATTCCTTGTGGATTCTGAGTAGTTAGTTGTTACATGCTTCCATATAGATTCCATGTACTACCAAATGACGTATGGATTTTGAATAATTCATGGGTACATGATTCCATGTTATTTTGGAGTAATTTACTATTATAATATTCCTTGTGGTTTAAATGTAGTGTTCCCATATATTGGTGGCTAGAGTATAATCCCTCAGATGGTTCACTATTAGAATTCTGGGATAGGGATGAAGAAGGTACGCCTGAGAGTTATTGTGTCTTTTTTAACATATGATTTCTTAAATTTTTATCATAATTTTATGCTCGATACACAGTAATACCAAAGTAAAAAAAGTCAAGGATGCATTAGTGGTTTCCTACTGAGTCTTGTACTCACACCATACTTTTTATTATTTGTGTTCTTGTAGATTTCATGAGGGATCTAGAAAAACTAAATGGACAAATAGTGGATAGATGAGCCAAGGTTTGTGGTAATGGTTTTGGAATTTAGAAGACACTACCATGATATGAAATTAAATATTTATTTTTTTATCTAATTTATATACAATGGAATGGATTTACACTTTTCATAGTTCCTTTTATTACATCACATTTATGAAATTATTTATATTTTACACATGATTAATATGGTGATTTATTATGTTTTTTATTTTTTTTATAGATATTATTAAATGATACATCGTGTATAGTCTCCCCACTATCTGACTTAGACCCTCATTGTTTTTTGTAAGTATCTTAAATACAAGGAGGTGAAAGTGTGTTCATGTGACCTTATATCTCATACCTGTTGGTTCGGTTTGGGATGTTACATGGAAACATGACCAGTAAATAATAAATACATAATAAATAGTAATTATAAAAACAACAAAAATCTCCACATGACTCCCAGGTGACCATCCACCAGCCAGAAAATATCTACTCTGTTGGTGAATCAGAAAATGAATTATGAACAAAGGGGAGTCTTGTCAGACCGAAACATGGACCGAAATTATAATAAGAATGACAAAAAAATCTAGAAACTATCCTAAAAATACATTTATAATCTTTAAAAATCTATCCAATTCTTATAGTTCAAAATAAAAGTATAAATTTATGATTTTATCATTTAATAAAGAAATAGTAACAATTCATTATCCTTTAAAACATTTAATTTATATCATATGAGTTAAAATTTAAATAAAATTCATTATATAATTCTTATATATCAATAAAAAAATTAAATTCCTTGAAATTATTATTAAAGCATTTTTTTAACTATTGAATATCCTTTTAAATAATTTTAAAATATTAATTTTAATAACAATAGTTAAAAATAAAAATAATCTTATCAAAATTAATAAAGAGAAATATAAGTTAATTGTTATTCAACAAACTGAAAGAAAAAATAGGCATCACAATATATCTATAACCCATTGATCAATATAAATCTATGGGACTCGTAGAGATATATAGATGAAAAATGAATAATACTCATCATATCATCAAACTTGATGCATTGCAATCTCCATAACACCTAGTCTTATCAAGTGTAACAAAGGGGAAAATCCCATGGTGGGAAACAATACATATTTGGGTCACTAGTAAGATAATAATTATAAATGACCGTACCATTAATATCAATATTTCCCACTAGATACTCTTGGAATCCCATGATAAATATAAATTTTATCTGATCTATAATACACTGAAAATTAAATATATATACTAGGTTGAAACTATAATCACACCATCACCTTAGAACACCCATCACATAATCATCCCCTTGTTTCAAGGATAATAATGTAATAATCATATTTTATAGCATGAGTATTATTATCCAGGTAAAATAAATAACACAAGGGTTACATATTAATGGAATTTTTTCATCAAAAAACTATTTTTATAAAAATCTTATCCAATCATTGAATTATACATTTTGAAAAAAATTTAAAAAACCTTATTTTTAAAAAAGTCATATAGGTATCATTATCAAATATCAAGATATCAAGATTGAGAAAATATATAAAATAATGCAAGTACACCATTTATTCTGATAGTAGAATATTTAACAATCAATGTGAAAATTAACACACTTCTCTTGACTTTGATATTCATTTTAAAGGTCTGTTTTGGAAAATAAGAGAACAGTTGATGTGCGGTGTTATATGAAAATAGATTTTAGTATTTAAAGTATTGAATAAAACTCATTTATTGTAGTTAGATTCAATTTAAATCCACAACATTTAAAATAAAATAATCTAACATAATTAATTCTATAGTAGAATTTTCAAAATATTAATGTAAAAGGGCATGCAATCTTTATTTTAATATCTAATATTCCTGCATAGAGAAAATGTACATCAAATCGCCACTACCACTATGCAAGGTGTTAATCCATCTCAAAGGGTCATGAATAACACAAAAATAAAAATCTTGAACCCTAAAACAATAAAATCCACTGTAATCATCGAGTGACCAAAAAAACTTGGTCCCCAGAACCATGTTAGGGAATGAATTTGAAAGAAAAAGAAGGGAAAGAAAGGAGAATGTTTTCAGGGAGTTACCTATTTAATGTTCACTGAAATATTAATTAATGAGACACATGTACACCTAAATATGATTCATGAATAATATATATCTCTGTGTGTGTGTGTTATTTATATTATTCATTCTATTTTGAAGGGTTTATTAATCAATCCATTTTGAATGTGTTAAATTAATTTCATTAGTTTCATTGAAAAGGTTAAATGAATCTCACCAACATGGAAATATGAATATGATTCTAAATAGGAGGAGCATTATGAAAAAACATTATAACAGTTAGGGTCTTTGTGGTTGGTTTAGGGGTTTTATAGGCTCATCCCTACAAAAAATAAACATGTTGGGCTAGGTAAGGTCACCTTCTTCTTTAGTATGTGACCTGACCCAACCCAAACAGTTGAGTGTTGAGATACATGATGCATGGACTAACATCCCAAAACATTCGGGCCTGATGTGGGTCAATTCAGTTCAGTTCTTTTTAATTTGTTTATATGTGTCCAACCACGATCTAACCAGATTCGTCGAGACCCATCTATTGTAAACTATTACCATATGGCGTTGAATTATCATTTATATGTACAACAAATTAATAAAATACCTATATATATGATGGGGATACTGTGATCAAGTGGAAATTTATATAGAATCAAATCCTTATATGAAGTATAGGGCTAAAAAATAATGATGGATTCAATGGATTCACGACAGAATAACCAACCTAGTTGAATACACACATTGGTGAATATAATTTTATTTCTAAATTAGATACTAACACTAAGTGAATAAGAAATTAAAATCAAGAGACGTTTTTATGTTTATAATTTAAGAACAATAAATGGTAATAATTTAATTTAATTATTATTTTAATGGGCCAGGAGAAACTATTGATTCTCTTTGGGATGTAGTGGTTAATCTAATTAAAATTACTAAAAATAAATTAAATGAGTTCTAAAAATTAGATATAGTATTGAATTTTTTAAAATAAAAATTATGAGAGATTTCAATGTTTTATGGGGATATTTAAAAATTATTTGGATGAACAAAGACCCATTGTGATTTGGAATATTTTTGGAGGTGAATAATCCTAAAATAGATAAACAGATAAATTGATAATGAAAAGAGATAGAACGGAGAAAATTACCAAAAATAATCCCTGAGAGTTATCATATAATTTAAGAAAGAAAGTAAATAAAAATTTAAAATCACACATGGATAGTCAACTTCACATTAAATCATAGTTGTACATGAATTTTTTGTTGAATAAATTTTAACTGAGAGAGTTTATAACTAGTTAAACTGATAAATTTACAAATGTAGTATGTGATGAAATTTATACTTGTATACACTGATCTATGTATAAAATATTTATTATAAAACTATACCCACCCTCTGTAAAACCCCAAAAATTCATCTTTTATAGAAAAAAATTCAAATACCACTTCTTTAAATTGATGTGACTATGAAAACCCTGCTTTTTATTACACAAAAGATCATGATTTATTAGATAAAATATTCACATGATAAAACATAGAAGATCAAAATGTAGTGTATATGGGGCTCAAGATCATTAAATAATGACTTAGAACATGAATCACACTATTTTAATTGAAAACATCTATTACATTACCACTACATTCTGTCTTACATAGCATTTCATGGAATAACCTGAGGACATCCATAAGAAAAGGGTGAGCTATAAAGCCTTGTAAAATAGTAAACATGTCATAAAATAATGAATACAATACATGTTAAAAAATAGGCATATCAATGGATTATAAAAGATACATGAACATAAAGGCATGTTATAGCATGATTATAATAACATGAAAATGTGGCAACAATAGTTAACATGGTGTTAGCATTGGCCAAGGCTCATTGCACAAAAAGAATAAGTAAACGCTCATTGAAATTATATTAGCATGAGTAAATCCAAATTTCACTTGAATTAGCATGAGTAAACAATCATTACACTAGAAATATCAGGATAATAGTCTTTACCCAATGCATTGGAGCACTATTATGGAACACTCTTCTTAAACTCATTTCATGTGTAAGTGTTCCACATAGATTGTATAACATGGATTCATTAAAATTTATCACTTATTCAATGATAAAGGAATGTCTATTTCATATATGAAACACTATAAAAAATTAGTAAATGTGTATTAAGTTTAATACCCTTGACAGTGAAATGGGCGTGGTATTCAGTACACAGTGACTTTGTTATGGTAAAATGTGTTGCAATTTCACCATCATAACAACGAGACATAATAATTCATTAAAAAGGTTGATTAGAGATAAAGGGGTTTCTCAGAATATTTACATGAAATGGAAATTAATGGGGTCATATAGATACATTTCTCATCATACGTAATGGAATATTAGATTCATAATACAAAAAGTTGCTTGAATGTAAATGAGGAGAGAGAAATTCCATATGAAATTTTGCCATGGTAATAGGTGTAAAAGGAAGGAATTAGTGAGAGAAAAGGGGGACTCTCATCATTCAATCATAAATAGTGATTTATGGGGGAGTTTCTAAATTACACCCCAATGTTTATAATTTAAAATAAAAGGGTATAACAACATGATGAAATTCGTACAAAATTGAGAAAGGAAGAAATCACATACTTGGATGTGTGATCCCAAAGGCTTGAGAGAGACTTGAGAGAGGGTTAATAAAATCTTAGGGAACCTTGTAATGATTATATAGAGTAGAGGAAAGATTTTTGTCGAGATCCAAAGGCTTTGAGTGATGTGGATGTGGGAGCTTGGGTTGGTTTATATTGAAACAGGGAGGGGATTCTTTGTTATTTATGTTTTGGACACCACACACTAATCTAGTGAAAAATACAAACCATCCCATGGGTTTTCAATTAATTTTTAAAAAGTGGAGTGGAATGAAATATTTTATAAGTCCAATGGCTGACCTTACTAAAATATTAGGCTTGCTTATATGGAGATGAGTCACACACCAAGGGAAATCAATTTAAAAAGATTAAATGTTTTATAAGTCTTGGAGAGTCCACACATACTTTGTAAAATAAATAAGAAAAACATAAAGAATATTTTAATGTTAAAACATATATTGGTCTAAAATCTCACATAAATTATTTTATTACATCACTATTGGGACATTATGATGACCTAAAACACATTATATAATTTCAAAATATTTAATTTTTACCCAAATATTAGATTGTCTCTGAAAATTTAGAAACAATAAACATTTGATATTTTCTGACATCCTGATTCCAAAATTAGTATTCATTATATATATATATATATATATATATATTTCTTAATTTATGATTTTTTTTCTTTTTAAATAAAAACCGACATTTATCGTAAATTCATGGGTTTTGACAAAAACGGCTTTCAAACCTAAAGAATATAATGATTGTATTCATAAATAGTAAATGATCATTTATATTAAATAAAAAATAATTTTCTATCTTATTTTGTTAAAATATTATTTATTCCAAAAATCGATTATTTCATCAAAATATATTTCATAATATAATATTAACTAAAAATACTTTTTCTACATTAAAAACTATTTACAATGTAACAATAACTAAATTAATGTATATTCTTTATTCTATACAAAAATAGTGCACATAATCATATGGATAGGGTTTTGTTACATAACCCCTGACAACACATGCATATGACCTACGGATAAGCTCTGTGATGGTGACTGACTCTTCGGGTGGCTCAGATAACATCGCTTGGTTGGTAATCTCTATCAACTTCCAATTATCTCATAGGCAGTTCCAATCAAGCATAATGTGTTGAAGTTCTTCATGGGCTTGGTAAAGAGAGAAGCCCAATGACTCCACCTCCGTTCCGAGCTCTGACAAATTGGCATCGTATAGGGAAATTATACAAGATGTGGCCATCTCTTCCTTTTTCTGTTAAAATTAGATTTGTTAAAGCCCTATATTTATACTAATCAATTTATCACTATTCAACAACTATATTAGCAATGGGAAAAATTCATTAAACTATTTTGAAATCCAAAACCAAAAATTTTCATATGTTATAAAACCATTTTACAAAATAATAAAATTAATTATATCAAGATAAATTTTCATTAATAAATGTTTGGTTGATTACAATCTTCCCCCTTATGAAATTTCCCCCTCAAAAATTTGTTCTCCCATACTAAAATAGATATGGGTAACTATGCTTTATCACTTCCTCTATTTCCCATGTTACCTATTCAAACATGTATTTTTTTCATAACTCCTTGAAGATGGGCGTTGTCTTATTTCATAGAACATTTTCCCTATGATCTAAGATCTTCACTAGCTTCTCCTCATATGTGAAGTCATCCTCCAATGGTACTACCTTGGTATTGAATACATGACATGGGTCTGGTATGTATCTTTCTATGATTGATACATGGAATACATCTGGTATTTTAGATAGGTTTGGTGGGAGTTCTACTCGATAGGCCACTATTCCAATTCGATTAAGGATCTCAAAAGGGACGATGTACCTTTGACTAATCTTTCCCTTCATCTCAAATATCATATCTCTCTTCCACGGTGATATGTGAATGAATTCCTAATCTCTAACATAAAAATCTATGTCTCATTGATGATTATTAGCATAGCTCTTTTGTCGAATCTGGGAAAATTGAATGCGGTGCTAGATGGTCTATAAATTCTCCAACATTTCTTCCACTATTTTTAGAGCTATGAGTTTTATCTCCCCAAATCTATCACAACATGTCAGTGTGCTGCACCTTTTCCCATATTTTGCTTCATAATGATCCATTTGGATGCTTGAGTGGAAACTGATATTATAAGGGAACTCAACCAGAGGAAGATGTTGATCCCATCCTACATTGAAGTCCATTGAGCACACTCTCAACATTTCCACAAGTGTTTGAATAGTCTTATCATATTGGCCTTCATTTTTAGGATAATAAGTCGAGCTAAAGTTTAGCTCAGTATCCCTAGCATGTTGACGACTCTTCCAAAACATAGAGGAGAGTTTTGGATCTGGATCAGATACAATCAATAACTGTACTCAGTGAATCCTTACCACATATCGGATATAAATATGTTCCACTTTATCCAATGAGAAATCCTCTAAAATTGCAATGAAGTGTGCATTTTTTATTTGACGGTCCACTACAACCCAGAGAGCATTGTTTCCTTTAAATGTCCTCGAACGCTCGGTGACAATGTATATTGTGTTGTTCTCCCATTTCATTGCTGGTATGGGTAATGGTAGAATCACCCCTTAGAAATATACCTCTCTACCTTCTCTTGATAACATTACAGGCACATTGGTGTATACTTAGAGATCTCATTCTTCATATTATCCGACCAATAATACACTCAGATATCTCGATGAATCTGTGTGTTTCCTCGGTGAATTAATAAACTTGAACTATGTTCACCATCCAAATGTTCATTATTTAGTTTCTCATTTGGTATAACACATAGATTTTTCTCGAATCTCACAATTCCTTCTTCATTAACATTTAACTCCAACGATATACCTTTTCTGATAGTTTCCACTTTCTTCTAAATTCTGACATCTTCCTTTTATTTATTCTATAAGATTTCCTAAACTGATGGTTGAGAAATAATTAGTGAAAGGATTTATGATGCTCCCATGTTTATGAGTCCTATGTACTTCATCATCAACTCTAAAAAGATTGGATCCTTTTCAATTTTCATCAATAATAGAATTGTTGTGTCCGTTCAACATAGAGCATCTCCCACCTTGTTTTTTATCGTAGGGTGGTAATGGATTATGTCATCATAATCATTTATCAGCTCTAACCATCTTCATTGGTGCATGTTCAACTTTTTCTGTGTGAAGATAAACATGAGGCTTTTGTGGTCCATATATATCTCACTCTTCTCCCCAAAGAGGTAATGCCGCTAAATTTTTAAAGTGAAGTTCATATCAGCCAACTACAAATCATTTGTTGGATAGTTTTTCACATGAAATTTTAATTTCCATGAGGCATAGTTAATGAATTTTTCATTTTTCATCAACACACAACCCAAGCCCTTCTATGAAGAATCACTGAATACGTGAAAAAGTTCTTCGATTATGGCTAGCTTGAGCATGATTATAGTGATAAGCCTACTTTTCAACCCCTTGAATCCCTCTTCACCTTCATCACTCCTATAAAACAATACTCCCTTCCGAGTCATCTTAGTAAGAGGGTTTGAGAATCATGAGAATGTTTTCACAAATCAGCAATAATACCCAGTTATCCCATGGAAGCTATAGATATTCATTACCGATGATGGCCTCATATATCCATTAATTGATGATTTCTTGGAGGTATCCACAAATATCCCATTTCTTGTTATGATATGACCCAAGAACAAGACCTCCTTCAACAAGAAATCACACTTTCTGTACTTTTCATCGAGATTTTACTTTCACATGGTCTTTAGTACAGTTCTTAGATGCTCTTCATGCTCCTCCATAGTTGTGGAGTGTATTATAATATCATCTATAAATAATACTGAATTTTTTTGTGGAAATATATAATGAATATATTGATCATGTCCATGAATTATAATAGAAAAATTTTGAGTTTGAAAGGAAATACTATGAATTCATAGTGGTTGTACCTTGTACGAAAAGTAGTCTTAGGGATATCCACCTTCTTCACCCATACATGGTAATATCCTAACGGTAAATCCACCTTAGAGAAGAATTGTGCTCCATGTAGTTGATCGAGAAAATCATCAATTCGAGGAAGAGGATAAATTTTCTTTATTGTGATTTTTTTGGCTCACAATAATCAATACAAAGGCACATTGACCCATCTGTATTCTTAAAGAAGATGACTGGTGCACCCTATGGTCAAGCACTTGGGCATATAATGAGTTTATCTAGATTATTATATAGTTTATTTATCAAATCCTCATTGTCCACAAAAGTCATTCTATATGGATTCTTGGATATTGGCAATGACCCAGGTATAAGATCGAATAAGAATTCAATATCTCTTCTAGGACGAATATAGGACAATTCCATGGGAAACAATTAAGTGAATTCCCTCACAATAGACATGTCTTCAAAGATGGTTTCTTCCTTAGAGAAATAATCTGATCAAGATAAAAATTCTCATAGATTAGTAATAACCACACTTAAGATGATGGTGATAAAGAATATTCATCTTACTCTTCACAGTAATATATAATTTGGGGTCGATTCTACGTGTGGAGAGTGATTTACCTCTCACGGAAATTTATGTTGGCTCTATATAATTAAATCCAATCCATGCTAAGAATTACATCAAATACCACCAGAGGGAGTATGGAAAGGTTCTTCAGGAAGATCATTCCACAAATTTTAACTGGGGAAAAGTTATATTCAAAGGATGGAATAATTGTGCCATTTTCCATAGTCACCAACATCTTTACTTCCATGATATATGGTGGTGTTGGGATTGTTGTACAAAACATTCTTGATACAAAATAATGTGTTTAACTAGAATCAAAATGTATGTTCACTATTATTTAATGAATAATGAGCATACCTATCACCGCTTTGTTTTTGGTGTTCACATTAGTGGTAGTGATGGCAATAGTTCTCCCTTACTACCTTGGAGGTTATTTGTATCCTCCAAAAACCACTGGCTCATGGCACTGATTTGTAGGATTCCCTAGTTATTTTTAGTTGAAGTAATGAATAACGCGATGAGGGACGAATGAATCATTCCTCACCTATGTCATAGCTATGTTAATTTCATGTTAGCAGTTAATAGCTAGGTTCCCTTCTCTTCCACACCTAAGGAATTTCCTCATCCCTTTAAGGTAATTTATGGGGTGATTCTTTCCACTCATTTGGAATGTGGGGTGCTGTATTTTCATAGCAACATTGGATATATCCATCAGACCACCCAGATTGAATTCTACCTAACACTTATTACCCCCATGATAAACCTGAGATTTTCCAATCTCCATTTTGAATTTGATGAAACATCGAATAATTTCCTCATAGATATTGAATTCATGGATCACCAATTCATTCCATAGGCTTGGTTTTATCCCACCAATGAAACGGTCCACCCTGCATTCAGGGGTAACTTTAAAGTAGAAGGAATATCTTGAAAGACAAGTGATGTTTTCCAAGTATGATCCAATGGATTTGTCATATTAGTTCATCAGGGAAATGAATTCCCTTTCCATCATATGTAGGAGGCTACATGGAAAATATTTATTGAAAAACATTTTCAGAAAATAATTTGATTCCAATGCCTCGATCTCCACCTCTGCCTTCATATTTTTTATCAATGTCCACCATTGATCTAATTCACCCACCATATGATAAGCATCCAGGAGAACCATTTCATTTCGGAACAATGAAGTATGGATAAGATATTTTCAATGGAGGTTATTCACTGTTCAGCAATTGAGGGATCAGATGGTCCATTAAAAGTAGGAGGCCTTTGTCTAATAAAGCTCTCGATTTCAACATATTCTATATTAGGGGGTGTAACATTCATCATGACCCAAGTTTATATTAAAATATTGAGTTAATTAAGAGATTATCCTGATAACATTCTCAATTCCCACTCCCATTGGATTGGTCATCTCATTAGAAAAATCATCACATTGATCTTCACATCGGTTATTAGCACGATTCCTCCTATTAAAGGACGTTGGCTATAAGAAAGGAAGATTAGGGATAACACAAAAATGTTAATCCAAAGAAGAAACAGATGACATATAAATTACATTTATTTCCATAACTTATGAATCTATAGGCTTCAATCTATATTATCCATGATCTTATTTCAAACATTTATTGTCAGTGTCATTTTTTATTCCCTCAACAACAGTTTATACTATTCTTGTTAATTTACCAATGAATATTACCGATGAGTGTCATAACAAAGAGTGAAGTAAGGCTCATTTTCCTACACCATTTCCCATTTGAGTCTATCTCAATGTGGTGTTTTCAGGTTTTACCCCTAAATACATCTTTGCCAGCACTGTCTCTACCTACTCGTATCCAAGAAGGGATGTATTTTATTGATAAACCACATACACAATAATCACCAAAATTTAAGGATGTTTTTATTATATCTAGTCTTACCCCAAAGGCTTTCACTAGGATTTTTTAATCCTAATCCCAAAAATAACTGATCATATACTCTGATACCAATTGTGACAACCCTTCTCTTTATTATAAACATAAAAATGATTCGTTACAAAAAATATTCACTTGATACAACATAGAAGATATAGAGGTGTAGTGTATTTGGGTATTAATAACATTAAATAACAACGTAAAAAATGAAACACAACTTTTTTACTGAAAAATTCCTTTACATGACAACTACATTACCTCGTACATAGAAAATCTTGGGATAACCTGAGGGAATGCATAAGAAAAGTGTGAGCTATAAAGCCCAGTAATGGAGTAAAAAATTAATAAAATTAATAATACAATACATGTTAGGATATAGGCATATAAATGGATCAAAAAAGAAATATTTACATAAAGGAAAGGTATAGCATGATTATCATAACATGGAAGTGTGGAAACAACACATAACATTGTATTAGCATGATCCAAGGCTCGTAGCACATGGAGCATGACTAAACCCACATTTAACGTGAATTAGAATTATAAAACCATAATTTATCATGAATTAGAATTAGTAATACCTTATTTAACATGAAAAATCTTGATACTAATCATTACCCAATGCATTGGAGCAATCTCTAGGTGCACCCTTCATAAACATTTCATTTCATGCATATGTGTGGCACACAGATCATACGAAATTGATTCACTAAACAACATAACATATCAAAAATTAATTATTGTAGAATTAATATATAAAAATATATTATAAATTTTTAAATGTGAAAAAATGTGAATACCCTTGATAGAGAAATGGTCTTGGTATTCACTACATAAGGACTTTGGCTAGAAAAATCACGATGCAATTTCAGCAGCATAATGTCGTGACATAAAAATTCATAAAAATAGTTGATGAGAGATAATGGGGTGTCTCATAATATTTACATGAAATAGAAATTAATGGTATTATATATATACATGTCCCAATATATGTAATGTAATTTTATATTTATAATACAAAATAATTTCAAGAATATAAATGGCGGGAGAGAATTTTTTTAGAGAATTTTAGCATGGAAACGGGTGTATATAGGGGGAATTAATGAGAGGGAATGTGGTATCTCATAATTAAAACATAAATAGGGATGAATTGGGGGGGTTCTAAATCATACCCCAACATTTATAATTAAAAATAAAATCACATAACAACATTGTGAAATTCGGGGGAAAATGAGAAAGAAAAAAAATCCCTTACTAGGAAGTGTGATCCCAAAGGCTTGAGAGAGGCTTGAGAGAGGATTTATGTGAGCTTGAGAAAATATGGGTAGATTATATAGAGATTAGGGAAGAGTTTTTTTGAGCTCCAATATCATTTATTGATGAGGAAGTGGGATCTTGTGTGGGGTTATATAGGAAAAGAGAGGGAATATTTTATTATTTATGTTTTGGATACGACACATTAAACTAATCCAAAACCACAATCCATACCATGGTTCTTTCCCATGGTTTTTGAAAATGGGGAGTGGATGAAATTATTTTATAAGTCCAGTTCCAAAACACATTAAAATATAAGGCATGTTTATTTAGAGTTGAGCCACACTCTCAAAGTCATCAATGTAAAAAGATAAAATGTTTTATAAGTCTTGGAAGCTCCACTAATGCTTTTTAAAATAATTCAAACAAACCTAAAATAACATTATTTTAATTGTAAAACATATATTGGATAGAAATACCAATTATAGTTGTTTATTACATATCTATTGGGACATTATGATGTCTTAAAACAAATTATATAATTAAACAGTATTTATTGTATACCAAAAAAATATACTGAATCGGAATATTATGAAAAATTCACTGTTGGATAATATTGAAATCATGATTCCAAAAAAAATATTCATTTTATCTAAATAATTGTCTAAATATGTGATTTTTTTACTTTCAAAATTATATCTGATATTTATAAAAAATTTGAGGGTTTTGAAAAAAATAAATTTTTAACCACAATTAAATTCATAATTGTATTCATAAAAATTATATGATCATTTAACATTAATAAAAATTAATTTAGTAATAATGTTTCATAAAAATATTATTTAATTAAAAAATACATTATTTTAGCAAAATATGTTTTTTATAATAGAATATTAAGGAACAATACTTTTTTCACATTAAAAACTATTTACAATGTAATCCAAAATAAAATGAGTGTATGTTCATTATTATATACATAAATAATGATCATAATCGTAGGGATAGAGTCTTGTTCCATAAACCTTGATAAAACCTTCATATGACCTATGTTTAAGGTGTGCTATGGTGACTGACTTTTGGGGTGCCTCAGATAACATCACATGAGTGTTAATCTCTATCATCTTCCACTTCTCCTATAGGCGGTTCCGCTGGAGCTTAACGTGTTGAAGTTCGACTTGGGATTTGTAAAGAGAGAATCCCTATTAAACCACCTCCTTTACTATCTTTGAAAAATGGGCTTTGTATGGTTTAATTCTACTAGATGAAGCCATCACTTCCTTTGTCTGATTAAATTGGATTTGTTAACGCCCTATATTTTTAATAATCAACCGATCACTCTTCAAAAGATATATTAGAAACATTAACAATTACAAATGGTATTTTTTAATCCAAACCAAATAAGTTCATATGTTATATAAAAATTTTTACAAAATAAGACATTAAATTACATCATGATAAATTTTCATTAATAATTGTTTTGCTTATTACACTGACCATTGTTTATATGGATATTTTTTGTTTTCTGAATAAAATTCAATTTACATGAGGAGGTGAATTATGTACAACTGGTCATTGTTATTATAAAGGAATGATAAATTAATAATATAAAATGTTTTAGTATAATTTATAATCATAATTCACTGAGAAAACCATGGATTTATCCAAATATATTTAGAGGACAAACACAAATCATTCAGATTCATTGTATCCCATAAATTATTCAATAAATTCCAAAAATAATATAGGTTGAACATGAAATGGAATTATTTTATGTATCAATTAATCATATTTATCTTGAGAAATTGTGAGAATATAAATTCAGTAATAAAAATACACCAAACCTGTGAATTCATAGGCTTTATTTTTTGGATCATAAGTAATTATAATAATAAATATGACCAATGAAAAAAATGATTGGAAAATAATTAAACAACAAAAAAATGTAATATATAAAAAAAAAAAATTGGTGAGCTACAATGATACATTAATAAGAAAAAACAAAAAAATTATGCTCTAAATAATTTATAAGACCATCAGTACATTATGTCATAATGAAGAGCGCTCTATCATCCTTGTATCTTTTATTTTACATAGTGAAACTTTGATATTGATTCATGGTTAATAGAATATCATCAAAACACAAAAAGGAAATTTCCAGTAATGATAATTTTAAAAAATATGTTTTTTTAATAATGATAAATACCAATTTTAAAAAATAATAATATTTTTAAAGTTACATGATTCAAAAAATTCAACTTCTTGTAATTTATTTAGAATTTAAATTTTTATTATATATTCTAATCCTTTTTTTGGAAAATTTTAATGCCCTAACAATATTTGGACTAAAAAAACTATTAATGTGATCAAGGAATCATCCCTTTGTGCTAAATAATGACTCTAAATATATAATAGTTAATGAAAATTATAGAATATCTCTGGTAATTTAAGAGATAACATGATACTTTTTTGAATTTCCCTTCCACCATCTTTAAAAATAAACTCCATAGAAATAATACTCACAATCATCATCCTCTATATATATTTTAAATTCAATCAATTTTCATGTTAATTTTAATGTCCTATTATTTTATCTATATTTATCTTTCCATTTCTCTTCATCCTCACTATCAGAAATAAAATCACGAATATGTGAATTATGATGACAAACTATCTCCTATTGATAAACATGGATCAAATATATTCATTTTTAGAAAATGAAGATATTATAAATGCGATATATTATTTTAGTAATGAAAAATTCTTTTCTTCATCATACAACATCATTTAATAACTTTCTTTGGATTATTATAATTTATATTGGTGATCACGAAAAACTACCAAAAGTAATACGGAATAAAAATTGAAACCAATACCACAATACTTATCCAACATCACCTTATTTTCAATTTCCATTTAACTCATTATATTAACATTAAGGTTCATTCATTTCATTATTTTTTTATATATGTCAGAAAGAGTATAAAATAAAGCATGACATGTCACAATCGTAAAACCATAAAATTAAACCATGCTATCATAAAATACCATTAAAAACGTGAACAATAAATTCAAACACTCCCAATAATATGTTTTAGGACTCCCACCATCATATATTAGAGAAATACAATGACATTAATCATCCGCAAGATTGATTAATACATTTACATGCATCTCTACAACATCAAATATAAATTAAAACAAATTATTCCTAGTAGACATATAAAGAATTATTAACTAATTACTTGGATTTTTTAACTCCCTCATAATGCTCAAGAATTGAGCAAAATCTATATTGTGAAATTCTCATAAAATGGAACGAAACAATGATTTTAGATATTCATGTTGATATTTCCATTATCCCATCACAAAAAATATGGATTAAAATGTGTGAAAATTATATCATGTTCATATAGTCTCCTTAAACAAATAGACCCATCCAAATAATTAAACCTCCTCACCAATTAATTGATTGATTTATTATTGAAACCCAAAAAAATCATGATATTAATATAAATCCTTTAAATTCCCAATTATTTCACTATATGTTCTAATTATCGGAAAATTGATTCATCATTTTGAACCACAATGAGATGAAAACAAACTTTTATTATTTTAGAACAAATTATCATTAATAAAATGTACAATGACACACATAAAATTGGTATTTTGAATTTATGTCCATGGGTTATTAGTAAGACATAACATATGAAATAACATATCATACATAGACATTAGTTTTTCTTTTTCATTTAAATTTGTCTGCACTCAATCTCTAACAATTGCTTGTATAGGTGTTACATGAAATTGCAGATGAATGACTTTAAGAAATTCCTAAATAATTGATTTTAAAAATATTTAAAGGACAGATCATCCAATATTTCATTTTATAAAGATATTTTTTTCATTATACTTGGTCAAAATGAGTCCCTGAAATTTTAACCACCATATCATCCTCATATTATGTGTTCCTTTTTAGGCCAAAAGTTGTTTTCCCCTTATAAATATTTTTGTTACATTATTTTTTGAACCATGTAATATACCTATTTTAATTACTAGTTCTATAATGTTTTGATTATAACTCATAACATTTTCCAAAATAATTAAAAATTAACCTTGAAATCATTTTATGAAATTGGTCTCATGCTTGAGTAACTATAGAATCACGTACTTGAAGAATTGTTATCTTTTTTAAGACCAAATACCCTATGTTTATTATACTAAATTACTACTAATTCTACACACTTTATTGTAATTTGATTTTTACTTAGAGTAGACCTCATATGAAAATGAGATCATACATCAGACATAAGATTCTAACCACATTTTGTACTACCTTCCATTAATTGACAGTTAGCTTGGCTAGAAGTTGGAAAAATGCTACCACTACATACCCACTTTTGTGTCCTTGGTTTTATAACACCCCTGGTATAATAAGAAGAACATTATTTTGACTGATATGGGTAATCAAAATGATGAAGTCATAGAATTTGGATTATTAGACTAACTAAAATGATAAATTAGAATAAGAAACATACATACAAGGGAAGATACACGACACAATGAGGAGGAATAGGGGAATCACATGATTTGGGTTTCCCTTTATCATTAATTGGGGAAGGTTGGGGGGAGGGGGGAGTTACGAGGATATCACTAGACGTTTGAATGAATTAACCATGTTACAAAGGGTTCTTGTATGGGAGAAAGTGGGAGAATTAGGGGGTATAATTTTCTCAAGATGAAAAGATAATAAGGGGGAAGTCCCTGAGTAGTGTTTTCTAATGAGGGATGGTCTGGGATAGAGGATGAAGTATGAGGAGATAATTTGAGAGGGAGATGATAAAATCAAGGTGGGAGTGGTGTTTCCCTACTCACAAGGGAAGGATGGGGTCAGTGGAGGAGGAGGAAGCGAGCATGAGGGAAGGGAGAGGGCTAGTTGGGGGGTATGAGGCGAGTGATCGATGTAAAAATGTTTATATCCATAAATTAATATAGTCAATTAGTTCAGGTTTGGACTATATTAATCCAATATGAGACTATACTTGACCCTTTAATGGGTCAACCAAACATAACCCAACATGATTAATTATTTCCAATAAACTATCCCATGTTGACCCGACCATGGTGGGTCGTGTTGGGACCATTGGGCCCAGTTGGGTCTAGAAACCCCTATATAAGAGGTTCATATCCACTATAATTGGATGTTTTTTGTGATAAGTCTATGAGGCTATTGTAAATATTATTCCTATCAAAACTCCATTTATGTAATTTGAGATGGCTCTAGAGAACCTTCAAATTTTGAGTATCCTTGTAATGTAGTTCTGGATCCATTAGTCAATGTAATCCATTTGAGGTTGTTTTTTTTACTTCTCTTCATGATCTTCATTTATCACTCTTTATGGAATAATTTTTAAAACTGCTACTATTTATGAAATCTATGAAATTTGTTTATACAATATTATTTAATCCATAATTAATTGAAGATATATATCATTTTATTTTTGGATTCTATTGATTAGTATGTTAATTAGATTATTATAAAAACCCATTATTTGTATTATATTAAGATCCCTAAGTAAATAATTGTATTTATCATTGGGATTCAGTGAAAAATGAAGAAGGATATTTGTATAAAAGTTATGTTGTTTTCAGAGAATTACGTGATATGAATAAGGGTAAATTTGATTTTAACTTATATAGGTGGGCTTTGTAAAGGATATACACATATGAGAACCATATAATAATGTTAGATTTTTTATAACCCTTATTTCATACCATTACACAGAAGGTCTCTGAAAGGGTATCCTAATTTTCACCTTTTTGAAAATGTATTGAGTAATGGCAGTGCCATTACACTAAGAATATTACAAAAGGGTCATTGGCATTTTACACTTACAAATAGGTGTTGTGAAATGGTAAGTATGATTTAACCATAATTTGACCAACAATGAAAAATTAATATCGTTATGAATATGTTTTACCTAAAGGGGTAGCCATAAAATCAAATTATATTGATTCAAGAAATATTAATTTTTTTTATTTTATATAATTTTTTTATAAATCATAATAAAAGGTATTTTATGATATTTTAGTTTATAAGTATTTTATACATTATTAAATATATTATATTTTTTAATTTATTACCTATATGAATTCAAATATTTTTACCTAAGTATTAAAATATAATATTTTGGAATACCTTTAGATAAATTAAATTGAATGCCCAATGATCATGAAATAAATGTTTTATTTATAAATCATAATAGATTATATATAAAGTTTCTAGAATATAAAAATAAAATATATTTAGATTATATAAATGTTTATATAATAGATTTTGTATTTTAAAATAATTATTACTCATGAAATAACATATACATTTAATTTATTATAAAATATTAAGGGGATAATAATGAAATTAAAATAAAAATTTCATATTATTTATAAATTATAAAATGTTTTCATTTATATTTTTTTGATAATAACTTCATAAATGTATAATAATTTTTAAAATAAATAATCTTTCAACTCTTTTGTAACATTTCGTTAATATTATAGTTTTGAAAATAATTTATGAAATATCAATAACATGTATTCTCATTTAATGTAAAACTATTTCTGCGACAAATCTTTTCAAGTAATGATAACATTGGAATAATAAATTTTAGTTTCATCTAGCTTCTACTTAGTTTGTAAATTTAGTTCTGAGGGAAAGAATAGTTTTTTCCAAAGTTTGTGCTTATTAGGTGTTAGAGTTTTCATGAATTGAATTCCCACTTGAGAGAATTCTCTTCAAGTAGAAGGACATGTGGTCGGAGCATCTACTTTTTTGATGGTTTTCTTTTTCTATCATAGTTAATGTGGTTGGATATCTATCACATTATGTTTATTCATGATGATTTTTTCAATATCAAATAACAATATGAATTTTTCAAAAATAATTCACCTACCAAATTTATATATTGAATTTAGATATGTTTGGATTGACTTGACTTATTTTTTATGGGGGATAAATAAAAAATGTGGGTCTTGTAAAGAGTTACACGCTTTTGTGGCGATAAAACATTAATTTGGTGGTTATAATAGAGATTACCATACAAAATCATATTAAAAACACAGGTAAAAAAGTGAGTAAAACATGAGAAGATTATTTTTACATAAGATATTATATTTAGGATGTTAATAATCATATTATGTATATTATGTGGGCGATAAATTAAAAAGAATCCCTCAAAATACTAAGTATGAGTTTCCTTCAAATGAAACACTTATCCAGACCCTGATCATCCAACTGGCTAGTTTTATCAAATCTGGGATCCCTTAGAATATAATTTTTTAGAAAAGAAAATATCTTGCTTTCAATGTATATCCTTTTTGGATTATTCCATATAAATTATGGTTTCCCCAAGATTTTACTTGGTTAACAAGATTGGAGTATTCTATTTGGGTTTTAATTTCTAGGAATCCATAATGATTATCATGTTATTAAGTTAATATATACAATATATTATTATGAAGGGTTGTCTAATTAATTATATAAGAGTCACATGTATTGTGATTGAGATGATACCACACCTAAATTACTATGTAGTGAGATATGAACTAAATAGGAATCATTGTGTAGTCAAACATGGATCCTGGATCACTAAATGGTTGTCATGATTGGGGTCATCAACAATAGTGGGAACACTATGATTAAAAGTCTTTAATAAATATATATAGAAATCCGATATTTGTTTGATAATTTTTTTGTTAAAAATAAATGACACATCACCATAAAAAATAATTATGAAATTAATCCTTTAAATGGGAATCCTCATCTAATAAACTCATTAGACTAATTGGTTATAAATAGTTATTAAGAAATATGAAAATTCAATGTGTTAAAAAATTTACTTAATGAGTAACCAAGTGTTTATTTTGATCAATAATAAAATCAAGATGCTAATAAAATAATGGAAGGATTCATTAATTGTTTCAAAGTATCTATATGATAATTGTAAAATTGAATCCTAGTCTCATTAACTCAACATTATTGTGTATTTCAATGATATGAAACACGATTGAATATATTTGGGATGAATTCTTATATATATTGTTGTTGTTAATAAATTCATTATATTTTAATCTAGGGAAATATTCTGATAAAATGGATGAATTTAATAACAATTTAATTTATATTATAAATGTGGTCAGAACATATAAATTATGAATATGATATCCAAGTCATGGTACTGTATAGATTGTACAAGGTGGTACAATTTTAAAACCGGAAGATATAATGTTGGAAATTAAAATATAAATTCTTTAATAATCCAATAATGATTATTTAAAATATTAGGGTATTAACTAGAAGGATTAATAATAATATATAATGGGATTATCTAATTTACATGACCATTTTTGGGAAATCCATGGAATATCCATATAAGGTATAAGTGTTATATATGTCGATTGATAAATTTTAGAGGGTATATGAAAAAAATTCATATATTAGATATGTCAAAAATAAAGGAGTTCAAAATCATAGGAATAATTAAAATAGATTATATTTTTAATTTAATTATGATGTAGATATTTTATAAATCATAAATTTTAAAGTAATGTTATTTATCAAGATTGGATGAATCTACATAAAGTAAGTTATTCATTATCTCACTTATCGTATCGGGTTACAGGTGTCAAGAAATTGTTGTTATGAACATGTTTTAAATGATTAATTGAACACTCATGGTTTATGTTCATCAACTTCGATTACATGATGTGAGAAAAATATACCAATGAAAATGTTTATCCAGGAGAAATTTGTTTATCTAAATATTTGTTAAAATATGTTGGAATGTGTTCCTACTGCCCATTAGTGGTATATTTTAATAATGCCTTATTTTTCAATGAATAATTTCCTAACATATAAATAACCATATATGACATAATTTTTTTTTCAGATGTTCCTAATGAAATAAAATAACTATTTTTCATAAAACAAATAGTAGTTTCATTGCATGTGAGAATGATATTCTGATGAGAATATATTGTCTAAGAGGATAGTGGGAGTTTATTTTAACATATATATGTTCAAAGTTGATAGAAATTATTTTACCAGTTTTATTTTATGTGATTATATAATGTATATCATGATGAGTTAAGATATTTGATCAAAATGAAAAATGAAAATATTTACATTTAATTATATTGAGAAAGTTAATATCACTGTTTACTAAAGGATTATACTAGATAAAGGTAATCATGATTATTCAAATAATATACTAATGTGGTTTAGGATATGTTATGGAAAATAAAAATGAAAATAGTTTCATTTATTTACCATAAAATGTGAAATTAACTATATCATAAATGATTATACCATCCAACGCATTAACTATATAACTTGGTATCATAAAAATTCCCAGGTAATGATCGTAATAAGAAATGTAAATAGTTAAAATAACATCAATAATGAAGTGGATATCACTTTTTATGAAAACAGTAAATGATGTTATGATAATGTGATGATTAAACTATTATATTATTTAAAAAAAATATTTCAACAGAAATTTTTTTTGAAAGAGTTTCAATGATAATGATGCGGTACATAGAAATAATTATAATTAGTAAACAAGAGAAAAAATTATAACATTTGATTTTATGTTGTAATGGAGTTTGAATATATGTCCAAAGAGTTGAAATTAAGTAATATGATTCTTATTCCTCCATATTATTTAAAATTACTTGCTTCAAAATGTTACTCACTAAGA
This sequence comes from Viscum album, assembly GCA_963277665.1. Classification (NCBI taxonomy): domain Eukaryota; kingdom Viridiplantae; phylum Streptophyta; class Magnoliopsida; order Santalales; family Viscaceae; genus Viscum; species Viscum album. Next base: position 6,102,283 of record OY728136.1, read on the forward strand.
GGTTAGTGTGAACATTTTTTTAGATGATCACATAAGTATGTGATGGAAATTACAAATAGATTTAATGTTAAAAAACATTACTATAGAAACAACATGATATTCAAGAATATTGTTTTTATACTCTATACTTATGTGATTGGATGTCATGTTTGTAAATATATAAGTTATTTATAATAAAGGAATTCCCCAATTATCATACATTAAAGTGTGATGCAACATTAATTTACATGAATTGTTGAATGATAAATATCCCCTCAACATACAAAATTTGTGTTCCCTTTAATATTTGATCATCATGGATTATAATTGATTGTGATCATATGTAATGGTTAGTGTGGATATATTTTTACCTCCATTATAAAGACTTGTATATGAGATATGAATAATTGGTTCTGGAGATTATAAGAAATGACTTATTAATTGGAATAATCATAGAATATATATCACATTGAATGTAATATTTCCATAGATATACTTCGGGTTGTATGATTATTATAAATATTTTTACCTGAACCTAGAGAGACACCTAATAAGAGAATATTTATACATTGATACCCTACATATGTAAGTAAATATATGAAATTTAAAATTATTAGGAGGTTGGATATATAGTTTCTTATTTCATCAGCTATAGTGAAACCAAGATGGTGTTCTCCAACATATTTTATATGAATTGACAACATTAACATGATTGAATTAAACAAATAAAAATCACGAATATTCTTAATTGTTTCAAATTTTATTTGATATATTTCTCAGTTAACTGATATGTCATGTACTTATTAGTTAAATGAATTACATGGGATGAATTTATTACCATTTTTAATATTTTTAGGAGAATTTAGAAATGATGAGTTGCTATAATGGACTGAGATGTTCCATCAATTAGTTTCTTCATGTTATAGAAAATGGGATTTTATAGGTATACATATGACATATATGATACATCTTATGGTGGAGATGTCAATAAAGAGATATGAGTATGTTTTATGGATATCACAACAGACCCCTTGGTGGATTTAGTAAAATTGATGATGTTTTAGAGGCCCACATTTCCAAAATAAATGAAATTGGGGATTCATAGTTACATTCAATGCTACTAAGGGCCATCGAGAAACATAGTTAGTCCAATGGAATAGGATACAATTTTTTTTTTAAATGATGTGATAAAAAAACAGATCTAAATGTGTTTGTACAGATTCAAAAAGTGTGGTGAGGTTTTTTATAATTTCCTTATGGTATTTTAGTGAAAGTGGGATATTAGTAGATATTCATTAAAATATACATGAATCTGATTAATATACGCATATATATAATGCATGTACAAAGTCATATGATGCATGGATAATATATATATATATATATATATGATTCATTTTTTTCTAAATAGTGTATTCATCAATCCATTATGGGTTTTTTAATGAAATTTCATTAATATTATTCAAAAATTAAATTCATTACACACAATGGATTGAAATACATATGATTTGTTATGAATACATGGATCATTGGGATGCTCCTATGTAAGAGGTTGATAACCCTTCATGTTTACTTTGAATGATGAAATATGAACGGTCCTCTGATGAAATTTATTCCTCCAAAATAACTATTTATCTGATTTTAGAAGGCCCTAAACCCCTTTCAAATTTCAGGTATCCTCATGAAGAAATTGTGGTTTAATTAGTTAGTGTACATCCTCATATGTAGTCTTATTTTGTTCACTAAGCCTTATGATATTTCACAGACACTCTTAATGGAATAAGATCGAAATTGATTCTACTCATGAATTCTTGGTTCTTTGTTTTTAAAGTATTATTTAAATGTTAATTTAACGATGATAGATCATCTATTATTTGTGGTTTCAACTACCACATATGATCAGTATGTGATCAAAAAAACTCATTATTACCATGAAGAAACAATAAGAAAAATTGAATATATCCAAGGGAGATCTCCTGGAAGGATTTAAAAATAAAGGGATCCTTTCTAGGTGGTTTCCTGACTCTAATGTGAGGATAAATATGAGAGTAAAGAATAAATATAAAGTAGGGTGGATGGGTAAATTTTAATTTTAATAAATTAAGGAATATCACATGGTTTTGGCCACATAGTTTTCTTAATTTTGTGGATGAAACTGCTAATCCAAGGGATGTTCTATATGGTTTTCTATAATGGTTTTACAAACTAGGCACCCGCTATGAACACCACTGTCAAATGTTGTGGGTCCTTTCATGGTTGGGTCACATGGTTTTCACTAATGGTACTCAAACTAAGTTACATGAATTAATACCCAAATTTAAATCATTTCATATTAGAAGGATCATAAATGGAATACCTAGATAAAACAATAGAAAAATGAAATATAGAGGAAATATGAGAGCATGGTGTGGAAACTATTACTCCAAATAATTGGTTTTCTATTTAAAATTATAATATATATTTTATGATTTTAATAGATAATTAAACTATCGATGATGTTTCATGTATCCCCAACAGTGATTCCAAAATTGATGTTATTATTTAAGTTGTTTTAGTACATATCAAGATACCCTCTCTCCAATGGTACTACTCTTAGTACAGTTGTGAATGAATATAGATAACAATCCCCAAGTATCACATTCAATAATCCTTGGGTTAGGGACTATAAAATAGAGTATTAAAAATATCACATATGTATAGAATTATCTACATTAATACTGATACGATCAGTATATTTAATAAAAACCAACATAAAATCCATCTCATACAAATTAATGTAAAATCCAAAACTATATCAAAATCCCTGTAAAATTTAAATTTATGAAAAAGAATCTAAAAATAAATGAAAATATAATTCCTAATTTAGCGATTCATAAATAACTATAATATATAATCTTTTATGACATGTAATTCCTAAAAGTTATGGAAAACAATTTTTATATACATAAAATGAGATTAACAAGTACAATAAATAGTATCATACACATGTTCTCTTTTTCACATTTTAAAAGTGGATACAAATGAACATGTTGGAAAATAGTAGAACCATTGTGAACAAAAAATAGACCATCCAACCAATACTGTACTCACTATGTCATTGTCACCAAATAATGCATCTAGTAAAATATTATAATATGAAGAATATTGAAAAAGGCTACCCTAAACTAAATTTTCAATAATTTTAAACTCCCAAGAAATATTATGATATGTTCTAGATCTTCTATCCCTTCAATAAAAATAATGATAGAATAAACCAAGGAAACAAAATAAAACATCGCCAGTAGAAACTATGGAAATCACATCACATCTTTCACAATGACTCAGGGGAATACACATAAAATACAAATCATCCATTTACCACTGCCCTCATTTGAATTGTATTGTATAAGACACATCATCATATCAACAATAATAAACTCTAGTTCTCTTTTTTTTAATTATTACTATCTCAACCAATATTAATCAATGTCACATAGAAGAGGGATTCATAAAGATGGAGTAGAAAGCCATCCATCAATACCATCATGGATGTTTGGAAAAACTCATTACAACCCAAATGCCTTGGGTATTATTGTAAACACCAGACATGGGTAGGGTGATTATGGAAAATAATGTAAAAGTTTATGATATATTAATAAACCATAATAAAAACCTAATAGTTTATAATATGATCACCAACTCACCTCACAATATCACCATAAGGCCTCTAAACCCCCACCACAAGCACTAATATAAGGAAATAGATCCTGAAATAACATCTCCTTATTAATTATTGTTTTTTAAGGTCCCAAAAGGTGGTTTGAAGATGATTTTAAAGTACTAGGAGGAAAAAAGGTGGTTCCACTGCCATGAATTTATGATTTTGGTAGGGAATAATGTGTTAAACCCTACATCTAGTAGCTTTGGTTTAACGGATCCATTCTATGGTGTATGTATGTTCATTGAGGATTTATAGGGTACATTGTTTTCAATAATGAATACACCTTGGAGGTATAATATGATGTACACATTCCTTTTGTAGTCATCTGTTGTGGTGTGTAGGTTATAGGTTGTTGTATAATTATTTTCAGGCTAATGAAAAATTGGGGGTAGTCGTGATATTGAATTTAGGATACATCTTTGTCCCTTTATTGGAGGAGGGGTATAATAGTTTTGTATTTATGGATATTCCAAATACTCTTGAACCCATATAGTATAATATCCCATTAGAACATAGAACCTCTTTTAACGAAGGGTGGCAGCAGAATAGTTCCTTAGGTTTCACTATAAAATTACCTATGTTAGGTGGGGTTGTATCATGGTTGAGGGGTTACATTAGTGTCTCTTGTTTTTTAGTGTCTCTATAAATAACTGAACACTCATGAACCAAACCACTATCCCAATTATTCCACTTGAAACCTAGGCATCCCTTGGTTTTTTTCAATGGATATTAGACCCCTTTCGTTAGATATCAATCCTTTTCAAACCTTCATTGATCCATTGTGATTTGAGGTGACTTCTACCTCACTTTTTTAGATGTTTATCACAATTTTTAAATCATAAATCTCATTTATATTTTCTATGATTTTATATTTGATCTCCACTATCATTATGAATTTTAAATTTTCTTTTTATTGTGTATTGTGGAACCACCTCCATGGGTGATCGTAGTTTCTGCATTGGAGAGGTGACTCGAGATCCAAGTTTGTGTTCCATTTCCATTTCAAGAAAGTTAGATGTTGGAGGTATGGGATTTGTTTATTTTCCATAATATTTGTAAAATAATATATTTATCATGTTTTAACACTTTTCATGGTAGTAAAACTAACAAATAAAATATAAAACAAATTAAATAATAGAGTCTTTTTGAATAGAGATCTAATGTTAATGTTTTTATATAGTGACAGTAGTTTTCCTCTGGTCTTTCTTAATATTATTATATATATGTTATGACTATAAATGATTAATTTGAGGAAATATATTTTTAATATGATTAATGAATTGGTAAATAAAATGAATATGCAATTAATTGTTTAATTATTATAAGAAGTAAAGAAGTTTCATGTTTGAAAATTTATGTTTATTGTAAGTTTATGGTAATAATACTGATGAAAAATTCAAGTTTGTTAAACGATTTTACTCCATGTATAGATGTTCTTTGTAAATAACATTGAATCGGGATAATTCATAATGATGATGATGATGATAATGTGTCTTGTTATATGAGGATAATTTTTGCCTATGTTTATTGAAACTATTTTTATGATAGAGGGAATGTTAAAATGTTTTGGAAGCTTATTATAATAAATGTGCTACGCTGCTCCTAGTTGGAGTATTTGAAAAATAAATCAGTTAACTCTATGTGGAAATAAATTCGTTGGTTTATAATGATGAAATATTTGGGGTGAGAGTTTTGATTAATTATAATGGGATAGATGCCTTGAGTTGGGAGTTGGGAGATCCCGTTTTCATGTGAACTATGGAAAAACTATTTTAGGGACAATTTTACATGTTTATTATTCTTTTTTATTGATTCATTATGATGTGATCTAGATGTGTGCTCACTATGTGATATGATTCTGCTATAGATGTTTAGATATAGGTATGGAGGCCCAAATAAAATTGTTGTTATTGATACCTATGATGAAAATATATATCACTATATACATGAGTTTCTCAAGAATGAAACAAATATGATTAAATAGGATGATTTTGGTATTTCCCATTTATGTGAAAAAGTTAAATTATTTCTTGATAATGAATATGTGTAATGGATAATGATTGAGTTGTTTCATATTTTCATTACATTCACTACTGGTTGACGTAATTTTATATCCGTTGTTTCATATTTTGATTGTAACATATGATGATTTCCTATAGTACATTAAATTTATAGAATTATGATAATATGTTTACTGAATAACATAACCCACGGGGTTGGTGTTTTTAGAGTGAAAATTCGATGATTTAGAGAAATTGTGGACTCATATAAGATTATTCCTAGAGGGAACAGACATGAATATGACAATTACTGAATTTTATATGAAACTAAGAGTATGGTTAATTTTTATAAAATTGATTAATTAATGAATGGAAATTTTAAAAGGGGAAATAATTAATTAATTTAGCTCATTAAATTATTTCATGCTAATAGGATGTCTAGTTTCTAACAGTTGATGTTGGGAGACTGAGAGACAATAGTTGTAGTTGGGTGTAAGACTAGGTTTTCTCAATAATGTTGTTGTGAGTTATATTTTGTCCTATGTAATATATAATATCATATGAGACCCCATCCATATTATTAAAGGTGAATGATACTCGGTGGAATATGGGAGGGTGATTACTAAATTGTACAGGTGGGAGGATGGATGGGTTACTACCCCCTATGGCCCTGTTATGTTCTGTTGATAATATTATATGCTAGTAAGAATGATGGTAAGTTTCTCATATATGTGTGTTGAGTGATGTAATTTAGTATTGTTATTTGAAACACATATATCTCTAAATATGATATCCAATGTATTTTTATAGTTATGACATGTATATGAACTAATGACCTGATATAATTTACATGGTTTGTGTTTTGTAATGGATTGAGATCTACTAACTGATTCGTGATACAAATCATACAGTCTGTGGTGGATCCCAAAATATATTTTTTTACTATAGCATATGTGATATGTTATATTGAGATGATGTGATGAATTAGGATCATGTTCTGATACTAATCCTAGGTTTATTCATGTTGGATTACTTCTAGAGAGTGATGGATTTGGATGTGTAACATTTACATAGAGTGGATAACTAATGAAGATTGGGTAGAATTGTATACTTGATGTTTTACTATTATAATTAATGATACCTTGTACAACATATATGGGGAAGGCATGATGAGTATCGGAACACATTATACTTATTTGTATGATGAGTTAGTTTGAATTTGTTTTCCAGTGTGCTTTAGAATTAATTATTTATCTTTTTCTTGAGAGTATATGGGGAGGAACTTAATGAGTATACTCTTATAATCCCCTAATTAATATATAATATGTTCTCTGGTCATTAGAAGTTTGTATGAGGTTGATATGGATAATACAATTTCATGATTTTTGAAGATATCTTTGGGTTTCTTGATCACTACTATATTTATCTTTTATAATTTTACTTTTTCACTCTGTTGTTTCTGTAATAATGAAATTTCATGTGTTCGCATAGTATTACATTTTTACATTTGATTGAGAACATATTTATTTTTACATCTATATTATCATTTTATATGGTATATTATCTTAGAATATAATGCCTCTAATATGTACACTTATTATACCCTCAAATATGTACACTTAGTATTCCCTACAACATTTTAACATATTATAACATTGGGAGATATCAATTATCCTCTCATTTCTATCCTAATAGGGTTACTATTTAATGGTTGTAAGTCATGCTAGAGTGGTGTCAAAGGACTATGTTGAGGGATAGAATGGAGTTTGGAGTTTGGCAGAAGAAATTTTTTTAAAGAGTTAGGCACATGTAAAATTGTATGGGTTGGTAGGGATATAATGTCAGATAAAGATACTGTGTGATGTCAACATGGGATACTAGATGAGAAATGGGTATTTAGGCCCCCCTGTGATTTTATACAAGGAAATTTATGGTTAATAAATAACTAAACAATGTGATGATGGTTTAGGGGTAGAGACCAATAAAATTATCATTAAACATTATTCTTTGTTACTATGTCTGAAATAGGTAGACCATATGATAGTTTTATACCATAAACAAGATAGAAAATATAATAAATTAATTAATGGTAATTATTCCATATTCATGGATTAATATCTATAATAGTTTGTTTTTATAGTCATCGATCATGGTAAATATGGTAATTAGGTTCAAATTGAATATGTTCAATAATATGATCTATCATATCAATATAGATTAGATGGTGGTGATAATAACATTTGGATGCTGGCACTCATAGAGTTTTTGTTCAATTTTTTTGCAGAACTATAAGGGTTTCATTTTAGATTAAATAATTGATGATATGTTTGAGGATGTTGAGATTGTTTTTAGTATGATCAATTATTATTTAAAAAAAATGGGATTATTTGTATATGGATATTCTGTGTGGGTATGTAGGGTAGAGGAATATATTTTTCCTTAGGGATTGTGTAGAGTTTCTTGTCTCGTGGTAGAATTTTAGAGAAATGTTCCATGTAGAGTTTCATTCTTCCACCATTATGGTAGAAAGTCTAAAGGATATTATTTTCCTTTAAAAAGGGTTTTCTAGTGTGCTATAGTTTGGAATTTGTTTCCAGACCCTTCAGTAAAAGGTTTCATACTTGTTTCGACATATTGAGGCCAAGGTGACGCATTCTACAAAGGCTTTTCATCCAGTGGTCTATTAAAAGGTCACAACATTAATGTCCACAAAATAACATTAGGAAATCCTAACAGAAGAGTTTATTAAGAGGATACTGTCTAGAAACAAATCATCATGGGAAGGGATTCATTAGGATTCCTCACAAAAAAAAGTTGTGGTTTGGGGTTCCCAATTTCTTAGTGAATAGAGATTTAGATCAGCTACGAGTAATTCACATCCATTATCATCTTATTTTTATCATTGAAAATCTCAAAACTATTCCATGGGAACAAAAATGTGTTTTTGGGTAAAGGCTATGGTCCTTAAAATTTTGACTGACAGACAATTCTGAGAAATTATCAAGAACTATGTGTTCTGTTTCAAGTTCCTCTATTGAGGAAATCTCTGTCAAGATAATAGTAGAAGATGGAATCGCAATCTTGGTATTAGTAGATAAGATATGAGGTAGACATATAATATCCCCATGATTGTCCTTGTCCTCGGAGAGTACAAAATAATTAAGATGATGACAAACAGTAGGGTTAGTGAGTTTGTGGATTGGGTCATGGTTATCTTTCTGCTCAAGTTTTTTCTATTCTATGTGAGTGAGAAATCATTCTCAGTACCCTTATAATAATTTTTTCAGGGGTTATTGATTTATTTTAATAATTAGATACACACTCCTTCATATCACATTCCCTTGTCCATACTTCAATAATTAAGGAACATGATTCCAGTTCCCTTGGAATTTACTGTGCTCATTGGTGTTTAATCTTACTTGTCTGATGTATATGGAGATAATGAGCTAGTTCTAGGGAAGAACCACTCATTCCAATATTTTATATGTTTGAAAATATATCCTTGTCACATCATCATATGCCTTTAATAGATGTATTCAGTGATGTATATCATGGATAACATTAGGCGGTTGGTTGTGATCAACAATGTTGATGGAGGTCCAATATTGGTTTTCAGTGAGTGAGACCCTTCGAAGGGAAACAATCATGTTCCTTTCTTGTCTTCCTTTATGGGAAAGATATTGTGGAGTTTTTCAAAATTTTACCCATAAATGTATTATATGGTTATAAAAGAGTTATCTGATGTCTTTATGGAGGATGTTATAGTGTTACCCCAATGATGAGAGATTGATTTTGGGATGGAGCTAAAACTGGAAATGTATCATATTAGTACGTCTCTATGGTTGATAAAACCTTAAGAGTTATGAGTGAAATGAATAAAATTTGACTATTTGATACAAATAGATATTTTCAGATGATTTTATCACCCTAGGGTGCACCTATTTTGTTCATATGGATTTTTAATGGGAGGTTTTGTATTTTTATATATTACCATTACATGAAACAAGTGACAGTTAAGAACTGTTTCCCCCTTCTACATATTGAAGACACATTTGATTAGTTTAAAGGATTATATTTGTTTTTAATGATCAATTTGAAATAAATGTGTTATTAGATGTGATTTAAGGATCAAGATATTCTGAAGACTACTTTCCATCATCATCATAGTCATTGAAAAAAAAATTTCTAGTGTCGTTCAGTTTGAATAATGTTCTACTCTTATTCATGGGGTTAATAAATACAATTTTTAGAGATTTCTTGGATAAATTCATGGTGGTATTTTTGATGGCGTGTATTTTTACTCTATGGCATGATGTGGTGGTGAGACTCAATAGAGTCCAAAGTACGGTCATCTTTGATAGCGATCAATATTTTATGCCAAGGTGTGGAGAGGTCTCTACAATGCTTTTACATTAAATTTATTCCATAAAACTGGTTTTCATCCATATATGGATGATCAGAAAGAGTGGAATATCAATAATCATGATGACATGATTCATTCTTATGTTATAGCTTTTAGAGGTTCGTGGATAAGGAACCAACTTTTTTTAGTTTTCCTACAACAATAGATTTCATTCCACTATTGGTATGGATAGATTTTAATCTATCTACGATCGAATAAGACATTTTCTACATTTATAGACTAGGTTTATTGAGGATAAATTTATAATATATGAATTTGTTTATAATACAATACAGATGACTCAAGAAATTCACGAGACATTGAAATTAGCACACGATCATCAGAAATCCTTTCTGAATCATAGTAGGAGACCACTAGTGTTCAACATTGGAGACAATGTGTTCCTAATGGTGATTCATCTTCATGTGAAGAATTGTTTCTCACATGATTAATATTTCTCCATGGTTTATTGGTCATTTTATTTTGTTTTGTCAAGTTGTATTTATGGCCGATCATATAACACTTCTCCCCATAGATATAAAATATACACGATATTATCATGAGTTGATTATTTTTATTTTTGTTCATGTAAACTCTAACATCATCAACTAGGAATATATTGATAATGATGATGATGAAAACTATAAATAATTTCCAATATAAATTCAATACTATTGGGAGAATGTGTTTTACATGCATGTTATTCCCATGGTTCGTGTCTTGTGAAACCATGGAGGCGTGGTTGAGAGTACCAAGGAACATTTGTCGTCGATATGCACTCAATTCCCCAGTCTTGTGGGTTTTTATCTTTTTTTATTTTTTTGTTTGTCTAGTTTTGGTTGTTTTAATTTTTTATTATGCTATAGGTTTCTATTGAAGCATTATTTTGTAAACATAATATTTATTGAGAGGTATACCAATCGAGAGAGTTTTTTGCATCTAGTTGTTGACTTTACATAGTTTTCATCTAGTTCGTCTAATTGAGGTGGGTGATATCTTATGATGTGAGGTCCATGAGAGGTATCTTACAATGTGTTAATTCAAATGGCCCTTCCATTTCATTCAGTATAGGTGGGTTTTGATTCCTAATGATGATAATGGTTTGAGAGGAATATGTTTTAAAGCCACTAATCTTGGTTTCCCATCCCTCTATATGTTTTATTTGTTAGAGGCACCGAATGGATTTTCCAAGATGATGAGAATAATTTTCCCGGAAGAGGGCTATAAAAAATTGTCACTAATATTCATAGAGAAATGTGTTTCTCGATAGTGTTAGTGGATTCGGTGTATTAGATCAATTGCGTGATATAGGGGATCATATGGTATATTTCTTGAATAATTCCTTTTTTGAAATGGATATGTTTTAAAGGTTTTTTTGGTATCATAATTTCTTCTATGGTTGTGCTATATGGTGTAGAGGATCTAGGATACAACATAAGTTCTTTTAGGATACTTTGATATTGGGGGTAGCTATATCATGGGCTTTAGGCTGTGGTGTGGTATGTTTCATAGTAGGAGGGTTCAAGTAGTGTGGTTCTTAGGGATGCATCATAGAACCCATATTAATTTATTAATATATATCAACTTTAATCAAAACCACCTATTACTGAGGGTGGATGCAATGTCGTCCCTCTTAGTTGTGCCCTATAATTCCCTATGTCAGGTTGGGCTACAACATGGTATAATGGGATGTTATGTGGTTTTCAGTTTTCCAGTGAGTCAATAAAAACCCCATGTTCCCCAAACCCAAAATTTCTCCAAATAATTCCACAAAAATATTATGGTTTAAAGATTATTCATCAAATTAATTACAACCACTCTGGATTGGGATCAATACCTGACTTCCTTTCATCAAACCATTTAGATCATAGGAGAGTTATACCTTCCATTTGTAGTGGTTTCTCATCTTTCGATCATATTTCATTCCATTTCTCCATTATTGTCTTTATAGTTTGATCTATTATTTTATTATAGGGTATCCATTTTAATTTTCTAGTGTGTTAATGGAACAATTTTATTGTGAGATCGTACTTTCCTTATGGTAGTGGTGATCAGAGATCTGTTATGGTGTTACATTTACATTTCCTAAACTTCAGAAGTTTGAGGTAGGTGATTTATTACATTAAATTTATTTACATTTAATATACATGGTATAATGAATTACCCATTTGTGTGGAAATTTAATTAATCAAATAATGATGAAACATTTTAAAAAATGGATTTGTTTTTGAATATTGATCATATAGTGCTGTTTTATAACATGATAATGGTTTTCTACTTGTTTTCTTAGATAGTTTACCTTCTAAGAGATAAATTTTATAATTTTTTATTCTAAATATTAGAAATAAGTTTATTAAATTTTTTATGAAGTTAAATATATTATTAATTGATTCATTTTTATAAGAAATAAAGAATAAGAATATTTTTAATTTGAAGTTAATTGTAAATTTATGGTAATTAAATTGATTCTAAATGAATGCCTTTTAAAGGAATTTATTACTTTGGCGGATGTAATTGATAATTAACATGAATCATGATAAATATATGTGATGATAATTATAATAATACATAATAAAATAGAATAGGTTTTATCATAGTTTATTGAATTTGATTTTATGTCAGAGATAATGTTTAGACATTTTGATTGATTTTTATAACTAATGACTTAGGTTTCTTATAGATGGAAAATTTTAATAATGTATTGGTTAATTCGTGATGCAATTAATGATAGTTTTTATAATGATTATATGTTTTGGTCTGAGAGTTTCTGATTATAATTTAATGTTTAATTACCAGAGTTGGATGATGTCAGTTTCTGTTTTCATATGAAAGCTAGATGCCTTGACATAATCCCTACTTTTCCTATAGATTATGGTTGTTTTATTGAGACATTTTGATGTTTTCTATACGTGAGCTCCATGTGTGATATTATCCAGTCATTGATGATGAGATATGGGTGGTGATGCCTAAATGATGTGGTTGATATTGAAGACTATGTTGGATAGATGCATTAGGATATGAAAAAGGGTGTTAGGTTTGTAACTAAGATGATGGAACAAGTTGAAGATTTTCATTCCCATTAATATGATAATGATAAATGTTTCATTGATAATGAATATAGTTAATGGCTAATGTATACGTTTTTTATTTATATGCATTCCAACCCACACTTTTTTATGTTTGATGATATGTTGGGTTTCATAATTGGGTGGTATCATATTATGTTTTAATATGGTAAATTGTATGTAATGATGATAATATTTTTTATCAATGACTGAACCCGCTGTTTTGGTGTTTACAGAATAAAAACAAGATTATCTTGGGAAAACATGGAATTGATTTGGATTATGACTGGAGGGAATGATCATAGATATGATGGATAATTAAAATTATCTAGAATAGCATGGAATGTTAATTACTTGCCAATGAATTAATTAATGAAACAAAATTATTAGAATATAAAGATGTAATTAATGTTTATCTTTAAATTCTACTGTGATTATAGGAAACCTAGTTCTCTTTAGTGTAATATGTGATTCTGAGATATGTTGGATGCATTTTAGTATAAGTCTATGTTATTCTCATAGTGTAGTTTTGTGATATATATTCATTGATTTTATATGCTTCCCCACCCTTGCTAGTTAGGGTGTCTTACTCCCAAAGGACTCGGGGAATTTGTTTTCCCTATCATCATATTAAGATGATGGATGGACAACTACCACCTATGGGATTGCTCCCTTCTCTCGGTAGTATTATTTTCTTATATACACATCGATTTTCTTACCATATATGATTGTAAAATATTGTAATGGAATGTGGTTATGTGACACCCATATATCTCCAGATATATTATCCAAATATTTTTATAGGTATGATGTGTCTAATTTGTGATGGATTGAGGTAAATTACATGGTGTGTGGCCTATAAAGTATTTAGTTATAATAACTGGTGTGTGATACATGTTATACGTGATGGGGTCGATTCCAAAACCAACATGGATACTATTTAGATAATTCATATGGGATAATAAGATGATGTGATGCATGATGTTCATGTTGTAATACTTAGCCTAGGTGTCATTGGGGTAGCGTATTTTTGGGGAAGGATGGCCTAGGTCATCTGATGTTGGGTTATAGTGGAAAACTAGGGTTGAAGAAGGATCAGGGTGACCATGATGTTTTATTTCTATAATAATAATTATTCATTATGGGACACCTGGGGAGGGATGTCCATAGTGATTCTAGGAAAATTGTGTACTTGTTTAGGTGATGAATTAGTTTCACTTATTGATCAATGTTATTTATCATGCATTAATTATATTATTCATGAGGCTTTTTATGGAGGATACCATTATTAATTCCGTTATTCTACCCCAAAATATATTTAAATTATTTTTCATATTTTCAAGTGATGGTTGAATATTAGACCAGATATTATAAAATCCTAGTTATAAAGAAGTAATTTTGGATTTTTAGTCATTTCCATCTTTATATTTTTGTACTTTTAGTATTCTTTTCAACTGTTTAAGTACATAATGATATTTCACATATAAACAAGGGATTAATTATATATACATTCCAGAACAAGTGTAGATCGGTTTATCTATCTAATCAATGTCTTATACATGTTCTCGTAGAGGTAAACACCTCACATATTTACCCTTAATATATTCTCAATACAAGAATATAAATTGAGGCCTACTAGAGGTGGGACTTGGTTGGTCACCATCTACATTCTCTCATTATCAACCTAGGAAGTGTACTATTTTAAGAGGTGGTCGTGATAGATTACACCATTGAATGCACCCCAGAACACATGAATTATGCACACAGAATAAATATCCCATCTTTCATTTCAGGTGAACCCATATCTTGATTTTCCGATCCCGGTCTATATTCATTTTACAAGCTCATTTGTTTTATGTTTAAATTAAACTTCATTAACCAAAATTCCTCCATTATTTCAATAGGGTCATTAATCATTCATACCATTTCAATTTTGTTATCCATTACATAGATTATTTTATTTCATACTTATTTTTATTTTCCACCCACATTCATTATTATTTCAACATTTTATGTCCATTCAATATCTACTAAGAAACCACCTAACCCAGCACAATACAGCACATATTTCTCACCCCAATGAATGATACTTCTAAAAGAACCCATATTACAATGGTCCATAAAATGATATGATCCTATTCACAGTATTCAAATGGAGTTATCATTATTTTCATTGTTCAATAATAGAGGACGTGCCCCTAAAAATTTTCATAAAAAATGCTAATATATTATATTTCATCATTGGGACATTCCACTACATTATTGATTTGCAATATCTATCCATGTGTCCAAATTGTCCACAACTGAAACAATGACCCTAAAAATTTATCCTATAGTGTTGATATCTGTTTAAATGTCATTGTTTTTCATGTGAACAATGCTATTTCTTACCTATGGAACACAAATCCTGTATGTTTTCCATATTTTAATAGAAATAACATCTATTGTGGGGTTCATTCCAACATGTGACTTTTACAGCACTCATATTTCCTTATGATCTATAAATCATTTGATTCATCTTCATACACAAATCAATATTCAATATAAATTTTGGTTGTTGGGTATTAACATCAATCATAAATATTTATTATTTTTCATCTATTCTTATACCATCCTTATGACTTTGATTTTATTATTGCATCTGGTATGATGAAAATCTATGCTCTACATAGTTTTTTTCGATCCCATAAATGATTAAATATAATAATTTCATAATGAAATGAAGAGTTATTCTTGATCCTTACATTTTCATCATTGATCATTGAATTATTCTTCAAGTTAATCAATGTTTTGACTCGATCTGTAGATTTTTATTCAAACCATCGATCACACTTTCTATTCATTAGTCGTGATCTTGAGCTCACCAACTATTTATATGTCCACTCAAAATGAAGTCTTCAGATTGTAAATTTATTTCATTGGCTCATAAATTTATTCATCATACCTATGTATATTGAGATTTTAATCACAAACCACATTATTTTATTTCTTCGTTTTTCATCTCCAAACATTTATCTCCTCAGGAGAACCTCTAATTCAGTATTCATATCTACACTTCATTCTATAAATTATTCATTATTGTTACAGTCTTCCATTATTTTAGTTTATTCTACAATTTCCACCATATAGGTTTCTCCATTATGTTTGAAATTCTCCATCTCTTCAATAAAAAATTACTTAAAAGATTTATTTTCTTATAAAAGAAGACTCTTCTTTTTTATGAAATATAACTTTAATTTTTTCATAAAATTAACATTGGGTAAATACTTATTAATGGAAAATTCAACATCATCCTCATCATCTTTATTAAAAATCATGGTGTGTATTGATAATATATGTTCAAATATTCCATATAGAAAGCATGATTCTGAAGTTTTCCTATTTATATTTCATTTTCCCCTGTGTAGATTTGATGAAAGGAATGACATTACATTACCTGTATCCTATTCATCCCGAAAATAATTAATTGTGAGATTATTCATGAAGTTGAAAGACACTTATTTATAATTCCCTATTTTTAATAGACTCAATTTACTCATTTTTCATCTCATATATAAAAATAATACTGGGCAATCTATCCATTTTCAGCTCCTATGGATCATTACCATCCAGCATAGAATCTTCCAGTTTGAACTGAGGTGGAAGTAATCTCAAGATGTGTTTACGAATTTTAACATATTAGATATCTTCTCCAAGGCCACACATCTCTTCTGTATCTAAATTCACCCACTCAATGAATTAATCAATAAACTAATTGGGGGATCATTATCCGATCCACATATTTATTCCCCAGAACATGCATTTTTTCCTCTGATTATTGTGTCTCTTTAGTAGATATTTTAAATCTTGTCCCACATGTCATGATTGGAATTACATGAAGTCGTTGTTGTATAGATTTCATATGATAAGTATCCTCATATAGAATTTATTTCTCTAGCATCAGTATCTAATTCCCTTATTTTATATTCTGATAAAGAACCACATTCCACACTAGAGGAAATCCCATGTGTTGATTCCCTATAGATATCCATTCCCAACGATCAAAAATATTATCACATATGGTTATTCCATAATTGAAAATTGTTTCCATCTAATATTTTAACCCCATTATGATTGAAATCATCCATTTATTCTCTTTTGATAGAAACACTGAAATTAAACATTGGTTTAATTCCATGTGTGTGATCTACATTGGGGCTGCATGGACCTACATCTTAATAATCCTTTCTTTGGATCTAATCCTCATGGATTTGTTCTTATGTAGTTCACACTATACACCTTGGTGGATCACTACCATCACCCTTCTAAAAAGGTTTTTGGATAGAAGGGGGGATTCTTAGGGATTATATATCATTCCAAACAACCCTCCAGTATCTAATGTGTTACATGAACCCCGCACCCAGAAACCCCTAACCATAAGGTTCCACTACATTTTATTTGGGATTTAAAAATTTTAATGAATATATGTGATATGTATGACATGATATTGATTCTAGGAAATTCAAAATAATTCCAATTACATACCCTTTAACAGGTTAATGAAAAATATATTGTCACAAGTGTATACATGTGACCTATTATCTCTACAATGTGAAGTGATTTTTATATAATGTTCAAATTTAAATAACGATTATAAATATGTGTCTAAGGGAAAAAATATTTTTATAACATTAATATAATTATTGATATGATATAATTGAATCCTGTGTTCGAGTCTTAGAAATTTCATGATAAAACATTCTTGAGAATACAAGTAAATTAACTCATAAAACAATAGTCATAATAAAATATTATTAATTAATGGGTGATAATATGTTTTAAAATGGATCATATATGATATTTTAAATAATATTTATATTATCTAAAAAATTAAATACATTTTAAAAATCATTATATAAATGTTTAAAGTGCACCCAATTAAAGGGAAGCATGAGGTATGGTCTTTCTTAATGAAATTTTTATTCAAAGGCTTATATTTTTACTTCATTGATTTTATTATTCCATGATCATGTGTGAAATAATTTCATTTAATTATGATGTATAAAAAAATTTAGTTGTGTCTGTATAACTTTCTATACAGAATTACCTGATTAATTGACTCTTATCTCATTGATACGAACTCTGTATGATTTTTATCTTAAACATCCATATTTTAGAGACATTATTGGTTATGAAAAATATTTTATTATGGTGTATATACTCATCCATTAGACAATATATCATGAATCACACCTATATCATCAAATTTAATGTTATAATTTATCTACATCATATTGGGCATGTTATGATTCAAAATGATTCAAAGTGGTAAGTTTTTTATTTGAATTTAATTTTAATTAGGAATCATTTTGTATTAATTTCCATTCAGTGGTTTTTATGATAATTTTCTAACAAAACCATTTAAATTTATTTTCCTATTCTTATTGATTAATTTTTTATGTAATAGTACAATTTTCCTATATTTGATACATAAAATTATTTTTTAAATGGTTTTAAGAAAACATTTATTCATTTTTATTTGGATTAAAATACATTTTCTTTTAAATCTATGATTTATAAAAATGTTTTCAAAAAATATATTATTGTAACTTTATAATTTAAATTTTAACCCAAAATAGGGTTTAAAAAAATATAATTGAAGATTCCCATCATTCTGCAAACATGGTACCTTTGTTTTTCTCAACAAAATTTGAAAGGAATATTTTTTTTAACTTATATAGCATAAATGTAACTATTCCCCAATAATAACCAACCAATTTATAATGATTATTATTTTAGTTTCAATGGATATTTTCCAAATAAATTTTTTACTTATTTTGTTAGACAATTTTTTTTGTTTCATTTAATTTTTTTCAAAATTGAAATAACTATTTCCACATGAAATTTTCAAAGGGTTCATTCAAAATCATTTTCTATCTATGATTATATATATTTATGTTACTGAATGTGGAATGTTATTTTACAAATATTGTTTTTATATTTTTAAATATATTTTCTTCAATGAAAATAACAATTGATATTATGGATTACATATAAATTATGTATATATTCCTCTCACAGATATATAATTTATCATTCCATCCATTGATGTAGGATACAATCCTTATGATAATTTCTATATTTCCTTCATTATGAAAGTTCCATTGAATATGATATTATAGAAAATAATTCTACCCATCTTATAGAATGCGTAATTTTTAGGTTATGGATTATGATTGATTTACATTACATGGAACATATAGATGATAAACATGTTCTGATCGGTGTACCTAGATGGAGATACAATTTATTATGTAAATATTTAGTCTCATGGGACTTCATTTATGGGATTAATATGTAATCATAATCCCTTATTGTAATTTTACCACCATGTTATATATTCTAGGATGTAAACCTTGAGTCATTTGGATGTCATGTTATATATTCTTCCACATTTCCTATGGTACCAAGACCTTATTATACCATTTTATTTACATTACAAATCCATGTGAATACTAATGGATCTTATAAATTATGATATTATGTTATACCTTTAATATACGGTTCTCTCTCACCATGAATCATTCCGATCAAAATCCCATCAACAAATAAATCTCCAAATATTTGTAATGGTAATATAATATAAAAATTTTATTCAAGAATATATGTCTTAGGATTACTGAATGTAGGAAACTTATTGGAGACTGTAAAGTTAAACCCATTATAATTATACATGAAAAGTTGGTTAGTAAACTAAAACATATCAATGATTTATTAAGAGAATAGAGAAGAGTATTATTTTGTAGGTATAATCTGAAAATAAACGTAGATGAGTGTCACTATTCTCAAAGAAAAATTTGGAATAAACAACAAAATACTCCATCTTATTAAGAGATATAAGCTCATCACAAGATGGATTCTTTATTAATTATTAAATTAAGGCATCATAAAATGTAGACGACTACTAAATAGTTAATGGATAATGATAATAATTCAATGTTCTTATAAATAATTGATTATTAAAAGAGATCAGTTGTTGGGAACAAGGATACCAACATAAATGGATGCCTAAAAACATCAGAAAACGAGAACACCAAAGAATTTTTTGATCCATTAAAGAGACTTTTCTATAATGATGGGAGGGTCGACACACAAAATAAGGTCGAAAATATAATACCTTTTACTATAGAGAATCAAAATCAAGCTCTCATGATGGATCTATTCAAAGAGAAAATCAAATAAACCCTCTTCACTTTTAATATGGAAAATTCGCATGTCCCTAATAGTTTCCCCAAAAAAATTATGTTTGAATTGTATATTCTATAGTATTAAGTTTCCAATGAAGTGATGGAATTTTTAAATCATTACACATGGTCTTGTGGCCTAAATTCAACATTAATTATCTTGATACCCATAAAACAAAATTAATTTGATATCTAGGACTACATTTCAGTTTCCCTTGGGAACACAGGTGAATATTTGATTAGTAAGATCTCGTTTACCGGGATATGGGTGAGGGAATTGATAAAGATCATATTAATACAAATCAATTTATATTTCCTCCCAATAATGAAAATTTTGAAATTAGACTTTACAGGCTAAAAAAGTATTATTTTAAGGAAGTGGAAAAAAATTGAAGGAAACATTTTCCATAAAATTGATATCTACTATGGTTTTGATACATAGAAATGGATCATTCCTATTTATGTCCATAAGTGATATAAATTATAAAATTAGTTTATAAGGACATTTATCTCCATTCTCAACACTTCAAGGATATCTATTACTATTAGTGGAGCCCCCAAAGTCTTCTTTTAATGAACTAGTTGTACGAGACAGGGTGATCCTTCCTCAGGGATTATTTTTTACATTGTTGATGATTATTTAAGCATATATATCAATGAACTTGCTTAGATGGTATTTTATATGAAAATCAAAGTTGGAAGAAATGATTTTCCCCATTGACATCTATTGTATGATGATATTATTATAATCTTTGGGAATGCATTGAGAAATACTATATTATATATTAAAAACTTTTTGAACATTATGTGGAGGCGGTTTGGAAAACTATAAGTAGGGATAAATATTCTATTTTCATTTGTGATGTTATACTGGTTGGAATGAAAACAGTAGAAATATATGTTGTGGAGTAATGATGGGATCCATTCCTTTAAATAACCTCATTATCCCCTTGTATTTCTGAAAGGCGACATGCAATTTCATGAGGGAGTTTTTTTTGTCATTTTCAATCAAATTTGTAGTTGTAATGGTAATCCCATGTCATAGATTGGATGGTTGGGTCTTGGAAAATCTGTGATCACATAGAAGTTTTCATACTCAGTTTAAAGGTGGTGTAGAAGTCACATTAAGAAACATAAAAACATGATTAAGAACATTTTATGGGTTGGGTCAGTGTATGAATAGAAATTTATAATTTTTCATAGAAGAATTCACTAATACCATTAATATGTTAGGGATTTGAATAAAGGACCTCATGATTTTTAATGATTGTATTATTATGAATTTCATATGGAATTTTATTTCTAATGACACGCCCTATGAATTTATTATCGAATAGCATTAGATTCAGGTTTCTGGATGGTTATAAATACTATATTGGATCCTTTTTTTGGACTGAAATAACATTCACATTTTATAAAATAATTCCTTAAACCATGATTCTAGGAAGTAGAAATTATAATACCAATTGTTGTTGCACTTCATGGTAGGGTATACCATTATAGGATACAATGAATGCCTCATCAAAATGATCGTCTATGTCAATTTATGATCTCTATTCACATACTCATTGTATTGATGGTCATGCCCCATTGAAAATAATTTAGTATATATGGAGATATACCTTTAAAGATATCGACACTGTTGTTTGGAAGCACAACATGAACGAGAAATTTAATGCTAAAGAATACAGAAAACTGGAATATGGAGGCTACAATAGTCCACCATCATGGACGCTCAAATTCAAGATACAATTAATTCAACCATTCTGATATATAATTAATTAGATGATACAAAATAATAGTCTTACCATGCATTATCTCTTTAAAATGGATACAAAAAAAGTTATGCTAGTAGGTCATCTATGCTTGAAGGAAGAAAATGAAATGCAAAACATTTTCTAGCATATTTTATTTTCAAAATCTATGGGATTTTGTATGATCAATATTTTTAGTGATAATTGAATCTAACATGGAAAAAGATGAAAACATGCACCATTTTAGTAATGCTAGTTTCAATGACCAAATTCCAAACCTAGTATTAGTAACAGTGGCCTACATCATCTCATATGAATATAATGCTCAAAAATAAATGTTTTTTGATAAGAATAATCCCTTCATACATGTGGGTTTTCATTCCTTGTATAAACAAGTGTTCACTGTATCAATGGTCTAAACAGTATGTATACATAATAGTCCAAATCGACATAAAATTATAAAAATGTTGGGTTACATAGGTAGGGTGATGAAGCCCAAGGATCTCATATATATTTAATGGAAACCACCAATAAACATGTGGATCGAGTTCAACATTGACTGTGAAGCCTTTAGGATGCCCAGGAAAACAGGTTAGGGAGGTGCTTTCCAAACACACCATGGATTGTTCAAGGGTTTATTTTATCACTAAACTATAATCATAGTGGTTTATGAGGATGAATTATGGTCCCCGGCTTATTCCAACTAGTATGATTCCCAATATAGTTGAGAATCCTTAGGGATTTAATAGGATTTTGACATGGCCATTAATTTTTTGAATTAATGATTGAGGATTTTGATGTAGAAAGTCATACATAAATGAATTTTTTAGCTTTTTCATGCTAATCAACTCAATCTAGTAATCTAACATGCATATGAACAGTAAAATCATACGATATATGATTTCACAATGAAAGTGATCCTTAAAATGAATAAAATGTGTTCCTTGATGACATCAAATTATTATGATATGATAGTGGATGCATATATGTGTTTAGTGATAAAATACCATCATTATAATAACCCATTTTAATATTTGACATGGTTTTTCCATTTACATAATATTTTATTAGGATGGGCAAAGACAATATCCTAGATTATCTCAGGTAAGAACATAATCTTCTAAAGACAATAGGAATTTACAATCCTTGGGATGTACTTATTGAATATTTATGTCTAAGAATCAAGGTAATAGGGAAAAAAGATGTGGGATACTATTATTAGTATGGGGGAATTATTTAGGGGACCATGTAAACAATGAGAGAAAACATTTGTGATAACCCTATGGAAAAGTAAAAGGAGAAGACTAAGTATAGAAACATATCCTCAAATACTGGTGAAGAATAGAGAGAGTTTTTTTCAAATAAATATAAAACTATTTAGATAATGAAAATGTAAATGGTTCTGGAATATACATACATCATGGTAATAAATATATAAAAGGTGTATCGAGCTGTACTCGAGCATTACTTGGTACCTGACAATAGACCTTACTGTGCACATGGATTCACACTCCTAAGAGACATGCTTTAGAAATTTACAAATTCATTACTAAAAATTAGGAATGATTTAAATATATGATTATCATGGATAAAAATTGTTAATCCTAGTGTGTCTTAGATTAAAATAATGGTGTCTTTATTTAGAAATCATATAAATAAAATATCATGATTTGGTTGTTTCCCGCAATGATTATTTTTTCTCAAACAACACATTATGGTTTTAGTAATGGTTTGAGTTATATGTAACCATGTTAACATTGAATGCAATATAAAATATTTTGATGTGAATCCAAGTCTGATGATGACTGGAGGAAATGATTTTATGATTATGAATAATTAATTATCATAACATGTGATTAAAAAAATTTACATTAACCAACACTTGATCTCACTATAGAAGACAGTGATAGAGTTCACTTAGACTTTTGGTGGTGGATACCTTATAAGAAAGAAGATTTAGTTTACTATAAGCCATAAATGTGGGATGAAGAACTCAAGAGAATTTATTAAAGGAACAAGAATATTATTTTTTTACAGGAGATCAAAGGAAGAATGAATGTAATTTATGAAGAAAAATGAAATGTTTACCTAACTCAATGGATGAGAATAATGGTTTCCCAAAGGAATCCTCAATGGATAAATGTTTTAATTGTTGAAATATTGGTCTTTATGAAACATTATGTGCTAGGGGGAATTATAAAGAAGATTATCTAGAAGGGTTAATGTGTAATTTGTTTTCTTTATGATAAATATTATACAAATAAAATAATAAAGTATGGATGTTTTAAGGATTAATATGATGAATCCCAATTAATGGGTCAATAATGAAGTCTAAGAATTACAATATTTTTCTCTATAATTGATTAATTGTATAAATAATGATAAATATATATATAATTGATGTTATTTGTAAGATTTCCATTGTGGATTTTCTTGAATATGTTGAATAGTACCAATGAACAAGAAATTTGATTTAATTCAAACACTAATCTATGTGAAAAACACAAAGTTAATGAAAATATATTCATCCATATTTTCTTAATGCTGAGGAAATTTGTTAATTTTGTTGAAAATAATGAGTTATATAGAAAACCATAGTTCTAAAAAAATATTTTTGATAACTAATTTTATTTTTGAATATAATCATAATTTGATTGATAGAGTTAAAGGATCATGAATAATTATGCATAGGGACATCACATACATATTCCCATGCATTAATAAAATTAAAAACATGCATGGTGGATGCCCACCCATCACATTCAAAAATGATTCTCAGCTAAAACTTGTAACTAAAGGGAGATAATAGTGGATCACCTACCAAGGTTTTATATGTTATATCACTTAGTATGACTTTATTTTCATTAAATAGGTTGATGTTTAAATATTATGTTATTTTTGGGATACATATTACATGATTAATTAATTTTATTTTGGGGAGAAGGATTATATTTTAGGGGATGTTTCATTAGGTTGAAGAATTTGAATCAATTTGGTATAAAATAATGGATTTTTTGTGAATAATTCATTTATGTTTTTCTAATGATGTAAACTAGGAGGGAATTAGATAACCTTTGTGTTCAAAAACATATTTTATATTAAGTCCTTGGAGGTTATTTGGGATATGTAGGTATATATTTAAGGAATGATCTCTTTTAAACCAATACCGTCTCTATTTAATTTGAATATTAATATATTCATATTCAATTTGGTTATTATCATACCTTGTGGATGAAATTTTTGTTTTAATATAAGATATGAGGATAATATTGTTACACATTTTGGGATATTATGGTCCATTAAAATTTAATGACATTTCATTAGGTATAAAAATAAATTTTTGGATATTCTTTTTCATAGTGTATGGGGTACTGTTTAAATTGATCAAAGAAAAAATATGATGAAAATCTGTTTATGAAAAAGAATTATATCATGTAAGTATATTTGTTATTTTTATACATCTTGATAAAAAACAATCCCCCAACTATATGGAAGGAATCATAAATATATATATTACATTCATTTATGATGAATCAATTGGATTTTAATTAGTATAATATTTAATGTTTTAGGGCACTTATATTTATATTAATGTAGTGTCTCATAAATTCCATGTAATATTTTTAAAAATTATATAGTATTATTTTGAGACCATGAGCTCATACGACAATAGATTCTATGGCCTGGTGAGCTTCGAATAAGTGTTTGAACATTTTTTACGTTTATTTAAAATAGTTCATATGTGATGTTTTTGAAACCTATAAATGGGTGCTCAGATTAAAAGTACAAGGGAACCATTGAATCTATAATGATTACTTTTCCTATGGTAATAATTAACCATTACCTGCATATTTTGTGGGAAAAAGGTATTTTTCGAACATTATAAAAAAATAAAAGAAAAATTTCATAAAGAAATAAAATAAACTCTTAGTTAATTTTATTCAAATTTTGAAATGTGGTTTCAACATTACGACGTTAGTACCCAAGAATAATAGAAACATTTTTTAATAAAATGAATAATGTAACAACATTATGACTCACCATTAAATAAAAACTTAAATGCATTTTCCCCATTTTATGGGTTAATCAAATACAAGATAATTAGCACAATTCTGTATTGCAATGAGCTTGGAGATTTGGAATTGGTAATAGAATATCGAAAAATCACTGTGATGACAAGAAAAATTCTTCATTATTATATATTTAAAAGGATTGACAACAACAACATTGGGCTACTAATCAAGGAACAGAGAAATAAAGTGTTGTGATCTATACCAACAAACAATCCATCCTCAAGGTAAGGGGTTTAATACCATGTGAATTTTTCCCTTACCCATTGTTTGTTTTGGTAAAAAACATGGCCAACCCACAAACAGGATAACACTTGGATTGATAGAATATGCTGGATGTGATTATGGAAAGTGGTGATTAATGAAAGGGGAATATAAATTTTGATTTTTCAATATCACCCCTTACTCAAATGCGATGAATGATGGCCAAATGAATGGGGCCAAATTTCGTCGCTTTGAACATTCTTTATGAACTCTCTTCCTCATTGTGTTATTCACTAATAGACCCATGTGGTTTCCTCGGACTTTTTTGGGAGGTTTTGAGGGAACCTGGAAACCAGGAATGATGGAAAGATGATTTGGAGACTACTGTTGGCAAGAAAATGATCCAATGACTCATAAACACCCTTCAGATCAAATAATAGATCACCGGAGTATATTTGGTGGCCTGCATAACAAAATTTTGGTGTACCGGTACTGGTGGATGCCACATTCAGAAGTTGGTGTGTAGAGGAATAACGTCGCAGCAGAGGAGGTCATGAAAAGTGAGAATCTATTTTAAGATTAGAGACCCATAACTAGGTTGTGGTTCGGTGACAGCACGCGGTCCGTGGGACTGCATGTGTGGGAGGTGACCGACACCATGAAGCAGACGGGACATGGCCATCGATTCATCTGTTGGAGGCTGAACCGTCATGTAATGGTGGGACGGTTTGGAGAAGACGGTCCACCCCCGAGACCCTAGGTCTGGGTCAGACACCGGCCATGTCAGTTCGACCGGGTCAGTTCATACCTAGACCTGACAATCTCTTTTGTACTAAAACGGGAAAAGATTCAAAACCATACATCCTATTGGTGATCCATTTGTGGTGTAGAGACCCTCAAGATGTGGTGGTCATTTTGGTATACACTAATCAGACTTACGTAGGATTTGATATGAGACTGATGGATTCATAAGTACACTCTCTTGGAATCAACTGTGCTATGAGAAAATCTTACAAATCAGGTCGGCCCAAGTGATGAGCAGGTCTACGTGTTCTTGTTGGACTAAGATATTAGAGGGTCTATGTGATCTAGATGGCTAATGATATGATAGGGTCTATGTGATCTAGTTGGGATAATAGGTTAGCAGGTTTATGACATCTAGATGGCCCAAGAGATGATAAGGTCTATGTGATCCAGAATCCCTAAGCAGCCATCGGAGATGATTTCTTCAGCAATACAAGGTGTTAAAGGTTACAACTATTGGTCTTTCATTCCTTCCTTCAGATTATACATGTGTTATTATAGTGACTCTCTCTCTCTCGACTGTACTTATTAGAGGCTACACATCATGTACCTCTTTGTTAGTCTACATAGTTCATGTATTGTTTTGTGCTATACACAATTATGTTTTTGGGTCATCATTGAGTATTGGGTTACTCAACCCTACGAAGGCTCCAAAAACACTTTGTTTCCCATTTGAAGATGATAGATGCTTTGACAAGACCTTGGTGGTCTAGCACCAGGTGGTGCCCAATGAGATTTGACAGACAAGGTGCAATTCTAAGGCATTAGGTGGCACCCCCATCACCTACCCTTTAGGTAGGGTTTACTACATACTGACTTCCAGGGTTTGTGCTTGTCTTTTTGTTCATCTTGTATTCTGGTCCCCTTTACTTCTAGTTTTGTAATTTTACTCTCAGTGGTTGTATTAGTGGAATTCCTTTTTAAATTTCAACATTGGGGGTTTGGATTTGTTGGTGTGTGTAGAGGTACTCAGGATATTGCCTCCCACTTATAGGATAATGCCTTCTGTGCTAGTTAGCATTTCCTAGACATCGAGAGGTATTCCATGGTTAGTCATAGCATGGGAACCGGGGGATGGGTTGGGACAATTAATCATTCACTTTCGGCTGATAAATGATCTCAATCACTCACTATTAATCCTTATCTGTTAGTATTCTCTTCCATTTCCATGTGTTTATTTCACAGTGATGTTCTTCAATGAGGAAAACTTTTATTGTCTTATTCTCGATGAAATTCATAAATATATTTCTCTCTTTTTAAGAGGATGTTTTATTAATCATTTTTTTTATAGGATATCTAAAATGGTAATTAAGAATTCCAAACCCTTGAATACTATGAACAAGTTAAGATTTTGTGGAAGAAACTAATTTAATGGGGTTGTATATAATAACTGAAGAATATAATGAGCTTATATGACATGAGACATTTATATTATATTATAATTTAACAGCCTAAAATATTATGATATATTTATCATTAAATAAATTGAATCTCTTTGATATCTTGTGATACACTAGACACATGGGTTATATAAAATATGATACTCTATTAAAATAATATTATTTAAACATGGTGATTATAAAATAGATTTAAAAATTATTTTTATGAATAAGAATAAACAAATGTTTTACACTTGTATAAAGTAAAATTAATGATTATCTACATAATGGAACTAAAATAAGAATCACATTAATGGAAAGAAGAACCCTTTTCTGAAAAAAATGTAATTTTTAAAAAAGAGTTTTATTCATGGATTGTTCATATAGATTAAAATTAATTCATGCCATTTATATGAAATTTATTTCATATAATTAAATTAAATAATTTAATAAGCAAATATATATAATCTTGGGGTGATTTTTTTGGATTTTTCGGAAAGGATTCAGTATTTGATGAATATTGAATAATACTAATATTTGTTAAAAATAACATTTTAATTTAAAAAATTTGTAAGACACGTTTTAATTTAATTTGTGTTTAAATTTAAAATATTTCCAATTATAAATTAATTATTCTATATTAGTTCATTTGAATAAATTTTATATTTAATTTTGACATAAAAACCCATTTCTACTTTTGAATGTTTTTGTTTTAGAAACACACTATTTCGACATGTTTGTGGGTTTAATTTTCAGTTTAATTATTGAAATTATATGAGATGAATTTTGAAAAATGGATTCAATATTTGGATTTAAAATAATTTATCGGATAAAATTGGTTTAATTTAATATTTTATCATAATTCAAAGTGAAAATGGTAAAAACAATCTATGGTTAATGTAAATATGAGTTTAAAGGGCAGTTAATCTAAATAGATAAGTGTTAAACTGACCCAAGAAATATCCAGTTTTTATTTTATTGACATATTCTGACCTTATATATTAAAATTTTATAAAATGGATCATTTTTTTCACCTTGTTTCATGAGTAAAAATTTAATGAAATTATTTCTTTTAAACAATTCAATGTATGTCCTCTCCCACACATATAAAAGGATGCCCCCTATAATCTACATTACACACATAAAAACCAAATTGTATTGGAAAATAAAAAACCAACATAAATTACTTAATTACCTCAACTATCTATATAATCTATTTTTATCAATTATAAAACCTAGAAACTCGTTTTTTGAAAACCTACAGAAGTTGTTTGAAGAAGTGGTGACGTCCTTAACTATGGTTTTTATATTATTTATTCTTTAACCTTATAAAAATATTATAAAAGCATGATGATATAATAGAACTAATATATTACATGTATTTAGATGTTTTTATATTAATGTAATTACCCACAACTATCTCTTCCACCTCAAATTGGAAAAAAATGTTGATTGAGTGTACGATGGACTACCGCCTCATTAACGGATGTAATTTTTATTCCATAACCACTAATCATAGATATATAATATGATTTATTTAAAATTTATATATTATATTAATGATATAATTATATTTAGTTTATAATTATATTTAATTAATTATAATATTACATACAACTTCTTACATTGCATTCCTTTGGAAATACGATAACATTGCTCATTTGTCTGGTGGACTACCCACTCACAATGAGACAAGATTAATTTTTTACATGAAATTTGTGTGGAATGTAATAGAGATTAATTTTATGTTGATATATTATATTTATAGTATTATAATAACTATGGAAAACAATCATATCATTTAATTTCTTACCGTAATATCCATTGAGTATATGATAACCTCATTCGTGTGTATGGAAGACTACCACATCACAAATCGATGTGATTCATTTTTCAATAACTATTTACATGGTAGATAATAGTGGATATATTTATTGAATATATGTTATATATATGACATAATATTTATTAAATAAAAATTAAATACATAAAAATTACTTTTTTACTCATTATGGAAATGATAATGTCACTCGTGTATATATATGGACAACCATATCCACAAAGTGATGTGATTTATTCTCCATATTCAGAAACAAATAATTATTATAATGGTGTATAAAGTTGAAAATTAAGATATTTAAGACATAAATTTAATTATATAGATAATATAACTATAACTTTTATTAGAGATCTCAAATTGTAATGGTAAAACAAGAATGAAAAAACAAGGCAATTAATGGTGAGAATAATTATGATTGCGAGATATTGTTAACAGACATGTCATAAAATGTTATAAAAGGTTTAATAGATGATATTATAAATAATAATATGATTCAATTTATAAAAACAATATAAAAATATTTGAAGTGTGATCAACTGAAGGGAAGTGTGAGTTAAGGGGTCTATAAACTCTGTTTTCAATCATTGGGTTATACATGTAATTCATTGATTATATTTTTACATGATCATTTATGAAATGAAAATATATTAATTTATGTTTTATTGAAACATTTATTTTTGTTTATATAAATTTTTTACACATAATAAACCCATTTATTAAGTCTCTAATTAACAATATCAATTATTTTAGGGTTTTATCTCAATCATCTTTCTATGAGGTACATGTTCTTTTGTGAACCTAATTTATTTTGAATGGTTAATATAATGACCCTTTACATACTATATCACTATTCATTCCTTCATCATTATATTTTATTTCAATGATTAACTAATTCATTATTTGTGTGTTTTTGTTCAATGTCACCAAAGTAGTAAGGGTTTGCATTTCAATAACATTTTTGTCGGGAATTCTTAGGGTTGAATTTCAATTGAAGGAAATTATTTGATTTTTGTCTAATAAAAACCTTAAATTAAATATACATTATATATTCCTGAAATTTTTTGAGTAATTGTTTCTTTTCCCACTCATTGGTTTTAACAATTATTGACAAGCCTAATTTAATAAAACCTAAATTCATTTCACAATCCTGTTGATAATCTTTTTGATTCAAAATCAATCATTTCTATAAAAAATTCAAAAAATATTTTACATTTATTGTATAAATTGATTTGAAAACCTAATGTGTTTAAAAACATTAAATGGAACATTCATAACGTTTTTCAAATAATGTACTTTTTGACTTTTCATAAAACATGTGTAAAAAATCACTAATGTTTTAATATACTATGCATGAATGTAACTTTTCCACCATCATGATGACTAAATGTTCAAAATATCACTTTCAATGTTTCAATGGTTATTTTCAAAAATGATTTATTTAATGTTTGAGAATATTTTATATTTTAAATATTAATTTTCTAAATGGAAATCATATATTCCTCAATGAATTTTCAAAGTGATCTTTCAAAATTATTTTCCCACTCAGATGGCATCCTTTGAGTTACACATAATGAAAGGGGTATTATCATCCTGAATATTTTCAATATTTTAAATGAATTATCATTAATTAAAAAACCTTATATAGTATGGATTGCTTATAAATTATGCATTTATATGTCTCACATATATACCTAATTTATTATTTCTTCCTTTTGATGGGGCAATTCACTCATTATGATCATTACTCAATGATCTTCTATTTTCAACGGATTATGATATAAATGATAACTAACAAACCTATTTTCATTTCATTTTTAACTTCAATATTATCATTTATGATTTATTTCCATTATGTGGAACACGTAAGTTTTTACAATGATATAATTGGTAAACCTATATAGTACTCCAATGCATTGGATTTATATTTATACTACTAAGATGCAATGGATTTAATTGAGGATTAAAACTAATATATCATTAGAATTTGTCTTCCATGACATACAATTTATGAATTTAGAATTGAATCATTCTTATGCCATTATATGTTTTAAAAACATTTCAAACACTACTATTATCTTATGATACCTATTTTTTACATTATGATTCCATATAATTACACATGTGACTTATCCTTTATGATATCATGTTATAGATTTGATTCACATCTTATCATTCACTATAATTTCTGTTCCCTTACTATGATTTTTTTGATAACTACTTTTAGTATTTATTCCCT
Organism: Viscum album; assembly: GCA_963277665.1. Lineage (NCBI taxonomy): Eukaryota > Viridiplantae > Streptophyta > Magnoliopsida > Santalales > Viscaceae > Viscum > Viscum album. Next base: position 6,134,939 of record OY728136.1, read on the forward strand.
AGGTCATCCAATGTAGATTTAAGTTCTGGGATTTATTTTAGGAGATAAAACATAGAAAATAAAACAATGATTTTATGTTTTCTGTATGAAGAACCAAGACTTCTAAAGACACTAGAACCTAAGAAAACTTATTTTGTAATTATAAGATATTTATATTTAAGAGCCATTTAATAATATGTAAAAATTGATGGATTTCCTATAAATTAATCATAAATTGTTTATTATTTTAATGTTTATTATCATAAAAATTGAGATTATATGGGAAACCAATTCATTTTTAAAATATAATTTTTATATGTGTTGTGCACTATGTTGCATTTGTTGTCAATAAGGTGTCAAGGATTTAATGGATGATAATAAGTGTCAATATGTGAATGACAAAGGAAGTGATGGTGATGGTGATGTTGTCAATAAGATGTCAAGGATTGAATGGATGACAAGGAGTGTCAATATCTGAAAGACAAAGGAAGTTATGGTGATGGTGATTATTGGAGAAACACCATGGTACTAAGAATCATGTCACTTAGGAGAATCACTATGTGGCATAGGATTTAATAGTTAAAACATTCTCCATACCAAATCAGATGAGTGTAGAGATGATCATAAAGTTCCAAGGCTTGTATAAAGGTGATACAATGTCACAACATTGTTAGAATTCCATGAATTGTCCTCACAATGCATGAGTAGCTAAAAATGTTCCATCCACAATTACTAAGTGGATGAGGAATGAAGAAGGGTTCCATCCACAATCACTAAGTCGATGAGGAGAGAAAGGAGAACCATCCACATCAATAAGTGGATGAAGTGAAGAAGTTTCATCCATATCTACTAAGTGGATTAAGGATGCAGTGAATGAGATCCATCCATCTTACTAAGTGGATTAATTAAAAATGAACCATCCACAGCTACTAAGTGGATGATGTGGTTTGAAGAAGACCTTGCACTATCTCTTAGTGAATGTGTATTTGAAGATGATCCAACCTCATCTATGATTGGATTGAAGAAGTACATTGAAGATCAAGTGATTTATGATTAATAGTTGGTGAAGATACTTGAGAGATTCTTGGGAATTCCATATCCTAATAGGAGAAGAAGAAGAGATGTTGAGGAAGATAGAAGGAGTATAGAATTCTAATGAAGAAGAGGAGGTGAAAAAGAGAATAATGGCTTGAAGTAGACTTGTTCCTACTTGGTTATTTAACCAAGTATACAAGAGGAGCTTATGTAAAAAAAATGGGGTATGCCCACGATATAGCTACCCAAGCTTCAACCCAAGGAACATGTGGGACCACAAGGGGTCGACCGTGCCCATGAGGAGGCCTAGTTAGAGCCAGCCCGCTGGAGGCCGGACCGTGTGTAAGCCTGAGCCACACGGAGGTCAAGCCCGCGCAGAGTGGGCGCTAAGGGTGCTCCCGTGTAAGAGCATAGTGGGTGCTAGATTGTGCCCGCAAGATAACCAGTGCGGGGCGGCACCAGAGGGGGAGAGGTGTAATATGAGCTGTGTTCGGGAGGAGTTGTTTGTTAAACCTCCCAAGAACCGCGGAGCGTTTCGATGTGGGACGTGTTTTTAAAATGAGGAGGAAATCCTGGGCGCTCATCCAATCGCGCATCTGATCGCTGCCGTCCATCTCATCTACGATGCTGCGTTATAATCCCAGCCATCCACAATCCTTAAACGCAGATCCAACAGCTGTGGCATCATCTCCTACCTCTTGCCAAGCCGAGGACTCCGCGCGATGCCTCCTGCGAACCAGAGGCACCCGAGCGATGTAGATAGAGCTCCCGGCCGCCTCTGATAATGATTTTTCCTGTAGTGTGTTCTTATACTCTTCACGAACACATGCATGCGTTAAAAGTCACATGCATGCATTGAGATAAAGAATTCGAACTCGGCCGAGGAAAATGGAGTTGTTGAGGCCACGTTGAACCGTGTGAGATTCATTCCTGAGAATCGGCCATACGATCTTGAATCTTCACACCAAGAATGAAAGATCCCATGGTTGAAAAAGAAAAAGGAAAAATTCTAGATATGAGGCATATCTTGAACGTGTGTTGAATGTTTTTGAAGAACCGAATATCTTGGTTATTCAATGGAATAAATCTCGGACGATTCATGGACGGATCATGAAAATCCTCAGCCTATTAGAGGAGGAGCTGATTCCTTGAAGGATGCTGCTAATTACTTGAGAAAAATGGAGGTCCCGCGAAGATCTTAGCCTCATGAAGTTCAAAGCTCTGCACAAAACCTGCATGGAAGAAAATACTAGACCCACATGAGGCTTTGAGAGACCCTTTTGTGCAACCCTTGCATGAAATAATTTTAGGAGGAGACCACCCTGCGTGCTCCCCTGCGCGACAAGGAAGAAGCAGCGCCTTGCACGCTCGCTGCCCGCAACACTTGTGTGGTAGCATGTGGCTGCACCCCGCACGCCCTCTGTGCCCGCGAAATCATGTGGCAAGAGGAATCCATTGTGCCACCTACATGGTTGGAGGGATCTTCCGCTCCTACGCAGTAGAATGATTTACGGCACCACCCACGCGGTAGAATCAACTCCTGCACCCTACGCGGTAGAATCCACTCCCGCACCCTGCACGGTTGAAGTTAGGAGTTGGTTGCATCCTTGCTCTCCCTCCTTTGAGGTGGTGCTGAAGTGGAAGGCCACACCCACTTGGTTATAAGTGTGTTTTCATGGGTTGAAGAAGGAAGGTCGTGTGTGCAAAGTGTAAAGGAAGGTTGTGTGTGAAAAAGGAGAGGAAGTCCACACCATCTTTGTGTGTGTGTGTGCAAAGAAACAAGAAGGCTGAAGCATAATTTAAGTGTACATGAGAATGATGTCCGTGTGTGCATAAAAGAAAAGGTGGCCCAGAGGAGCACACATGTGGGTGAAGGGTGCATGCCCCAGGCTTTACGGGTTGAGTGTGATAAACAAGTGAAGAGCCCATTACCTTAGTGTGTGCACAAGTGGAGTGTGCACACATTGAAGAAGAAGGAAAGAACAATGGAAAAGAAGAAGGTGTGTGTGCAAAAAGAGTTTACACCCATTGAGGGTTTTCTCGCACCCAGAATAAAAGGGGAGTGCATGAATTATTTCATGTACATGCACACGTAAATATAGAATCATTTGTGTGTGTGCATTTGTGAAGTCCAAGAACAAAGGTTCTTGAAGATATTTGAGATTTCATGAATGTCATGCATGAATATTTAGAAGCCATGAAATCAGTTCATAAAGATTCAGAGATACCTTGTACTCAGTGCATGAAGTTGAATTAAAGAGAGACTGAAGCCCCACTGAAGTAAAAGACATCATTCATTTGATTTTTCAGTATTTGAGATGACCAAGAAGATTGAGTGGGCGTACTCAGTGCAAGAACATATTTGCCCATCAAGATTCTTGATGATAGAGGTTGGGTCATCCTTAGAAGAAAGAGATAATGCCTGAGCAAAGAAGAAGTGTCATGATCACCACAAGTGATCAGAAGAAATGAGAAAGGCTCACAAACCTTATCCAATGCTGTTGAAGACTCTTGAAGAGCTTCAAAATAAGAATAGCTATTCGTGTGACTCGAGGAGCTAGTAGAAGACCCCTATGAGACATAGGGTGGATAATTCATCGGTGGAAGATGAAGCAGGCCAGTGGGACTCTGGTAAGACTATGGGATGCAGTATAAAGAACCTCTTGTGGGACTCATGAGAGGTACAGTGTGAATCTGTACTGACCAGTGTAATTATGAAAGATTATAGTGGAGAATCCATGTTGGGGTGCTTAACCAACATGGTAAGGACATAGGCCTTTGGAGCCGATCCTTGTAAATCCTTGTGTCCTGTGCCTTTTCATTTACTACATCACTTGAGGGAAGGCTGAGAGATACAAGATTAGTGGATCGAGGCCTCAACAAGCCATAAAGGTTTAATTGATAAAGAATCAATTAGTAAAAAGTTTAAAATGATCACTGATTCACCCCCTCCCCCTCTCAGTGATCACACTGATCCGGGCACTTAAATTGGTTTCAGAGCCAGGTTGCCTCTAAAAGATCCATGGGAATCTTTATGAAGTGCAGATTTGAAGAAATTAGTGAACAACCTCAAATGGAGATATCTGCCAAGACTCCCAAAAATAGAAAGAAGAAACAAGACAAGAAGATGAAGAAAAAGATTGCTACTAATAGAGAAACGCCTTCTATTAAAAGTAATATGAAAGTCACAATAGATGCCAATTCCTTTTATAAATCTTCTGATGAAGCTTGCTCAATATGTGATGATGATGTAACAATCAATGATCTTCTAAATGCACTCAAATATCTTTGGAAGATAGTCCCCAGGGAAGTTTCAATGTGTATTGCTACAAGTATACATGAACTTCAAGAAGAAAAATTACAACTAGAAGACGAATACAATTTTATGGAAGATCAATTGACAAGAAGGGTTGGCATAAACAACACTCTCACAAATCTAGTGAAGGCCAAAGATGAAACCATTTCCCTTTACAGTGAAATAATTGATAATGTCACTAGAGAACTACAAAGAAGCATTTTTGAGAAAAACTTCTTTGAGATAGTGTTTAAAGAAGTTTTCCATGCACTGGAAAAGAGGCATAGAGTTTCAATGGTTGTCAAAGATGCTCGAATAGAATTCAAAGTAAAAAGGGTAAAGGAAATTGAAAATTAATTGCAAGAAATGAAGAAGGTGCATGTAGACCAGATGAAACAACTGAAAGAGAATTGGGAAGGAAGGATAATATTTGTTGAGGATGAGAATAAATCTCTCACCATGAAATTCTTAGAACTAGAGGTGATGTTGAAATATTTGTAATTACCCAAAGCCAAAACCTCCTAGTCAGCTGGAAGTTGAAATTTTTCTACTCAAGTGTGCATTGAGAAGGATGATTCCAAAATAAGGACATCCTCTTATGAAAGGGAAACATCTACCAAGAAGAAGGTACCATCCATCCCATCTTGTACTAATGATTATAAATGTGTTTCCACAAAAAGTGCAGGATGGAAGAATAACTCTAAACAATTATGGATGAAGAAGATGAAGAAAGAGAGCTCTCCTGAAAAGACACAGCAATTCAAGAGAAAGATCCAACAATCATAAGAAGTAAAGAAGACAAGATTTTTTTGTCAATGTTGGTGTTGCAATAGATATGGGCATTGTGCAATGGATTTTTGGTACAATCCTTTAAATTTTAAAGCACAAAGGAAGCCCATGCCAAGGGGGAGCAAGCCAGAGAAGAAGAGGCAACATCCACAGGTCCAGAAACATCTGTTTACTTCAAATAGATTTGGAGTGTTTGATAACATCTTGGATGAATGCAAAAGTGGTCACAAGAATGATACATACCAATCTCCAAATGTTTCCAAAGTTGAAAAAAAGATAAGATCACAAAACCTGGCTTAGAAAGAAGAAGTATCCTTGGGAAGACAGTAGAAGAATGTTGAAAATTCTCCCAATAAGATTTTGAAAAAGAAAGAGAAGTCCTTGGATTCCAAATACAAGAAGGGTGATGCATCCAGAAGGGCCACCAAGAAAAAATGCTTCTCCTGTGGAAAGAAAGTTAATACCATGGATCTTTTTAAACAATCCATGGAACTAAATAGAAGAAAAATACACTCAAAAGAACAATCAATCCAGAAAAATAAGAAAGGATTGATTGAAAATAAGCTTCCTAAGAAAAGTAACTTAAAAGAATCAAAGGAACCATGTGAAACATCCAAATCTGATGCCTCACTTCCAAATGATATATTAATCATCTGGACAGATGATTTGGAAAGAATAAGAAATGAATAAAATTAACATGACAAAGATAGTGCAAAAGGAAAAAAAGATTTCACATGAAGATAATGTTCTGTGTGTGAGGTGAAATAAAGCTGGTCATATTAGTAATAAATGCATGACACTCATTCCATCTCAAAAAGAATTCTTCAAGAGAATGAAGATTGCACTAGGAGATTCTAGTGCTCAGAAGGCACTTAGAAAGAGAGTAGTCTCACACAAATAAGTTGAATAGGGGTTAAGATCCACACCATCATAAACATAATTGAAGATCAAATGTGCATGTGTGATGAATGGAGAAAGTGGAACATCTCGGTTGAGAGAATCTTCTCAACCTTGTTGTTCAAACTGATGAACCAAGGAGGTTCCATCTTATTCCCTAATCACTGGTAAATACATGTGGTTACATTTTAGGGAATTGAAGATAATCATCACTCTCAAATTGAGAATGGTATGAACAGAATGTTGTGCACCCCTTGAGGGGGATCCAATCTGTAGAAGATGATATTTTGAGATTCATATCATCATGTGAAGAATGTAGGTATTCCAATCACACTTTCATCCCTTGTTTCTTAATTTTATTTAACATGTCAATTAAGGGGGAGTGTTTGATTGAATAAAAAAGTATGAATGGGGGAGATTTAACTTTGCACCTGAACTTTCTAATGAGTTTGGTGAAGTATGAGCAGGATTTAGAAATTCATTGATGTATCTGAAAAATTTCAACCCCTTGAAGACTAATCATGATCTCACATGTAAATTGAATTGCGTAGAACATTGAATTCCTTTTTTACATCACACTTTCTTTCTACACTAGGTTATCCCAAGTAGACATAGAGTTTATTTACTAAAGTCTATTTACTAAAGTGAACATGTGGCATCATCCCGCTCTTAGTGATTTTGAAGAAGATGCTATTTAAAGGGAGGAAGAAATATTTTCAAGAGTACCACACCACACCTTTGCATTTGGTTGCCAATAAGGGGGAGAAAAGATTATCACACATATTGACCCATTCATATGTTCTATAGTGATATTGACCACAAATACAAAGGAGGAGATTGTTGGGAACTGTGTTGCATTTGTTGTCAATAAGGTGTCAAGGATTGAATGGATGACAAGGAGTGTCAATATGTGTATGAAAAATGAAGTAATGATGATGGTGATGTTGTAAATAAGATGTCAAGGATTGAATGGATGACAAAGAGTGTCAATATGTGAATGATAAAGGAAGTGATGGTGATGGTGATGATTGGAGAATGACCATGGTACTAAAAAGCATGTCACTTAGGAGAATCACTATGTGGCATAGGAGGTAATGGTTGAAACATTCTCCATACCAAATCAGACGATTGTAGAGCTGATCATAAAGTTCCAAGACTTGTATCAAGGAGATAAAATGTCACAACATTGTTAGAAGTCCATGAATTGTCATCACAATGCATGAGGAGATAAAAAGGCGCCATCGACAATTACTAAGTAGATGAGGAATGAAGAAGGGTTCGATCCACAATCACTACGTGGATGAGGAGAGAAAGGAGAACCATCCACATCAATAAGTGGATGAAGTGAAGAAGTTCAATCCATATCTACTAAGTGGATGAGGGATGAAGTGAATGAGTTCCATCCATCTTACTAAGTGGATGAAGTAAAAATGAACCATCCACAGCTACTAAGTAGATGAAGTGGTTTGAAGAAGACCATGCACTATCTCTTAGGGCATGTGGATTTGAAGATGATCCAACCTCATATATGATTGTATTGAAGAAGAAAATTGAAGATCGAGTGATTTATGATTAATATTGGACAAAGATAATTGAGAGATTCTTGGGAATTCCATATCCTAATAGGATAAGGTGAAGAGATGTTGAGGAAGATAGAAGGAGTATATAATTCTAATGAAGAAGAGGAGGTGAAGAAGAGAAGAATGGATTGAAGTAGACTTGTTCCTACTTAGTTATTTAACCAAGTATACAAGTGGATCTTATGTAAAAAAAATGGGGCCTGCCCATGAGCTAGCTACCAAAGCTTCAACCCAAGTCACATGTGAGACAAGAAGGGGTCGACCACTCCCATGAGGAGGCCTAGGAAGAGCCAGCCCACAAGAAGGCCGGGCCGTGTATAAGCCCGAGCGACACGGAGGTCAGGCCCACGCAGCATGGGTGCCATGGCCGTGCCTATAGAGGAGCATAGTGGGCGCTAGAGCACACCCACATGAGAACCGGTGCGGGGTGGTACTGGAGGAGGGAGAGGAGTAATCCGAGCTATGTTTGGGAGGAGTTGTTTGTTAAATCGTGCATGAACCGTGGTGCATTTCGATGTGGGATGAGTATTTAAAATGCGGAGGAAATCATGGCCGCTCATCCGATCGGGTGTCTGATCGTCGCCGTCCATCTCATCTGTTGCGCTGCGTTATAATCACAGCTGTCTATGATCATTAAACGCGGATCCAATGGCTGTTGAATCATCTACAACCTCTCAGTGAGCCGAGGACTCCCCGCAATACCTCCCGTGATCCAAAGGCACCCGAGCGATGTAGATGGAGCTCCCGGATGCCTCTGTTTATGTTGTTGCCTCTAGTGTGTCTGTATCCTCTTCAAGAACACATGCATGCTTTAAAAGTAACATTCAGGCAATGAGATAATGAATTCGTACTCAGCCAAGGAAAACAAAGTTTCCGAGGCCATGTGGAACCCTGTGAGATTCATGCATGAGAATCAGCCATAATATGTTGAATCTGCACACCAAGAACGAAAGATCCCATTGTTAAAAAAGAAAAAGGAAACATCCGAGATATGTGGCATATCTTGAACGTGGGTTGAATTTTTTCAAAGAACCGAATATCTCGGTTATTCAAAGGAATAATTCTCGGATGATTCATGGACGTATCTTGAACATCATCTTCCTATAAGAGGAGGACCCAATTCCTTGAAGGATGATGCTGATCACTTTAGAAAAATGGAGGTCTTGCGAATTTCCTAGCCATGCGAAGATCGAAGCTCCACAGACAACCTGTGCGGAAGAACAGCCCAGAGCCACCCGAGGCCTGGAGAGACCATTTTGCACAACCCCTGCATGAACGAAGTTTAGGAGGAGACCACCCTACATGCTCCCCTTTATGATAGGGAAGAAGTCAGGCCTTGCGCGCCCACTGCCCGCAACACTTGCGTGTTAGAAAGTGGTTTCACCCCATGCGCCCCTTGTACCCGCGAACTCGTGCGGCAAGAGGAAGCCACCGTGCCACCTGCACGGTAGGAGGGAGCTGCCACACCTATGCAGCAGAAGGAGTTGTCGCGCCACCCGCGCGGTAGAAGAAACTCCATCACCTTGCGTTGTTGAAGGTAGGACTTGGTTGCATCCTTGCACGCCCTCCTTTGAAGTGGTGCTGAAGTGGAAGGCCACACCAACTTTGGTTTATGTGTGTTTGCATGGGTTGAAGAAGGAAGGTCGTGTGTGCAATGTGGAAAGGAAAACTGTGTGTGCAAAAGGAGAGGAAGGTCACACCATCTTTGTGTGTGTGTGTGTGCAAAGAAACAAGAAGGCCGAAGAATACTTTAAGTGTACATGGGAAGGAAGGTCGTGTGTGCATAAAAGAAAAGGTGGCCCAAAGGAGCACACGTGTAGGTGAAGGGTTCATGCCCAAGGATCTATGGGTTGAGTGTGATAAACAAGTGAAGAGTCCATTACATTAGTGTTTGAACAAGTGGAGTGTTCACACTTTGAATAAGAAGGAAAGAACAAAGGAAAATAAGAAGGTGTGTGTGCAAAAAGTGTTTACACCCATTGAGGGTTTTATCACACCAAGAAGAAAAGGGGAGTGCATGCAGTCTTGCATGTACATGCATAGGTAAATATAGAATCATTTGTGTGTGTGCATTTGTGAAGTCTAAGAACAATGGTTCTTGAAGATATTTCAGATTCCATGCAAGTCATCCATGAAGATTGAGAAGCCATACAATCAGTGGATGAAGATTCATAGATGCCATGTACTTAGTGCATGAAGTAGAATTAAAGAGAGACTGAATCCAAACTGAAGTTAAATACATCATTCGTCTGAGTTTTCAGTAGTTGAGAAGACCAAGAAGATTTATTGGGCATACTCAATGCAAGAACATATTTACCCACCAATATTCTTGAAGGTAGAGGCCGAGTCATCCATAGAAGAAGGAGATAAATCCTGAGTAAAGAAAAGTAGTCATGATCACCACAATTGATCAAAAGAAGTGAGTAAGGATAGTAGACCTTATCTAATGCTATTAAAGACTTCTTAGAGTGCTTCAAAAGAAGAAGATCTACTCGAGTGACTCGAGGATCCAGGAGAAGACCCACTGTGAGACTTTGGGTGGAGAAGTCTTCGGTGGAAGCTGAAGAAGGCCAGTGGGACTCTGGTAACACTATGGGATGCAGTATAAAGAACCTCATGTGGGACTCAGGAGAGGTACATTGTGACTCTGTACCAACAATTGTAATTGTGAATTATTATAGTGGAGAATCCATGTTGGGGTGCTTAACCAACATGGCAAGGGTGTAGGCCTTTGGAGCCAAACCTTGTAAATCCTTGTGTCCTGTGACTTTTCATTTATTGCATCAATTGAGGGAAAGATGATAGATACAACAAGAGTGGATCGAGGCCTTAACAAGACATAGAGGATTAATTGATAAAGAATCAATCAGTAAAAAGTTTAAAAGGATCACTGATTCACCCCCTCCCCCTCTCAGTGATCACACTGATCCGAGCACTTTAATATGTTTACATTGGTGGTGATTATAAATAAAAAATATAACAAACCAAAATATATATAAATATCATCAAAATTCAACATACAAAAGGAGAAAGTATGAGTAATTATATATGAATAATCGCAAGAAAAAGTAAAACTCTTGATAATTACTCTCTACTTAATCAATTTTAATGTATTTTGTTAAATAATATCTTTATTTCAAATCATAAAACCTACCCAAAGAAAAGAAAAGGCATGATATTCTAAAATATTCATCAAAATAAGGGGTATAAAAAGGGTCCCCTACCTGCTATTATCCCCCTAAGAATCACTATATGAATTTAATAATGAGGATAGAAGGAAATTACATGATTAAAATTGAAAAAAATGAATTTATAAAATATGATAATGATTAATTATATGAAGAGACGGTCTCTGGGTGATCCAGATGAGAAGAAAAACAATGGTTATGTAAACAGAGATGGGTTGCATTATTTTAAATTTAGCATAAATTCATATTCAAAATATTCTAAAATACAAAATTTTGAATGAAAAATTTTATTCAGTAATGGTTTTTATAAGATCGAAGATTAATAGTATTATTATTAAAATATTCCAAATTTGCGATAAAAATATCGAAACTAGTCAACCTAAATAAATTATATGATTTTGGGAATTATGATTATTGATGATTTAACAGCCAAATATGAAGAGGAATTCCTGAAAAATAGGTTAAAATCAGTACCCATACATAGATTAGGGGTTTCGCGTAAGGGTAAATAGTTTTACACTTCAATAGTTCTTTTAAAAGGCACACATAAGGGTATCATGGGATAACCCATATGAACGATAGCAAATATGAATAAGGAAAAACAATTCACCCTAAAAAAGACTATATAAAATATCAATTAAGGGTTACATAAACATACATTATGAAACTTTAAAAGAAAGCCACACCCCTATGTATATAATAGGTATCGTTTTATGTAATTTTTTTCATTGTTTTTTTTTTGAATTTTTAAACAAAAAACTCATTAATTATAAAGAAGATGGTTTATATATAACATTAAAATAATAATATACTTTAAAAAATATATTATAATTTTTTTTCAAAATCTAAATCGTCTGAATAAATATACATACATTAAAATAATATTCTTTTGTAAACAACTTCTACAATGATATTATTACATAAAACATCAAAATTACATTCGAGGAAAAGATATAAAAGTTAAATTTAATAAAAAATTTCATAAAAAATTTAAAAATACATAAAAAATTATTAAATAATTTTTAAACTACTGAATAATTTTATAAAACCCTTCCTTATCTTCTATAGACCCTCGAATAATAATGGAAAAGATAAAAAAACAAAACCCATATAATTCCACTTAATTAATTCATTATTTTCCAAAAATTTCACATTTACAGCTAAACCTAAGGTTGATATCAATGAGACCACTAAGTATACACTCTTTTTCATTGTAAATTAAATTTATTTATAATAAAATTACTGAGAAACATACATAATGAGGGGGTTTTATAATAATATACATAGGTGGTATATATGTATATGAATAAAATGTAAACCACGATGAATGAGATTAAAATAATGAATTATTTTAGTGAGATAGATGATTTTTTAATAAATATTATCATTGAAATGTAGTTGTTGGGAAAAAATACCTCAAGGAATCCTCTTGGTGTGTTTTATGTGTGATTTTCATTATTGACAAAGCTAGATGATCATAAATGAGAATGGTTAGTGTTTACCGAAGACATGACTTTAAGGCGGCACTGTTTCCAAGTGTTTTCTAAATTTTTGGGACTAAAAATCAAGAGTTTAATGTTGTAAAACGATGGATTTCTTCATATGAGTGAATTTTATGAAGAGAGTTGAAGAAAATCAGCAAAGGTTGAGAACCTCGTACCATAATTCATGGGTCATTTACCATATTCTGAAAATATTACGTCAATCACTGGAAACGGTACGCCGGTGTGGTTCACAAAACTAAAAATAAATATCTAATTAAGATGATGTGGTATATAGATGGCATGATATCAACAGGGGAGATCGACTATGTAATAGCAAAGTCATTACATGGAATGCTTATGAAAAATGGTTTGTGGGTGGATCACAGTTCACGGTGGAATATGAAATGGTACACGATGGAGGACGGATTGAAGAGTTGGTAAATTTGAGATTAATGGATTTTGCAGACATCATTTTATATATAATAATTACTAATAACATTGTTTACTATGTACATTTAACATCATTAGAAAGCATAATTTTTTCTTGGATTTTGGCAAAGTTTGAAAGTGGTTTACACGGAAGGTTTTTGTGGGGATTTATAACCCAAAATGGTAGTCTGGTACATAGAAAATGAAGTCTAGTATATGGAAGGAGTCGAATCGGAAAGCAGAGGAAGAATCTCTGTTATGCAAGAGGGAGAGCTCCCTAAGTGTTAAGTGGAGGAGCAGATTCGGTACGTTGAAGTGAAGACAGTCTGTGAATGGAGAACAGTTCACAGACATGAGGTGTTTCGTCGAGGAGGTTCGTAGAATCGGTACATGGTAGTGCTATTTCTATTACGAAGTTATAGGACGTCTGTGGATGAAGTGTGGATTTCGGTAGTGGAAGTGGTACCTGAAGAATGTGTCCCATATATGAAACCTGGTACTATGTACGTTGGAGTGGATAAAGTTTCTCTATTTGCAAAACGAATATTGTGAGAGCTTGAAATCTGTTTGAGAATGTATTTTTCAATATTTAAAATTACTCGGGAAGGAGGAATTCATCTGTAGGTGAAAAGGGGACTTCAACATAGAATATACCTACAGTTGAGGATGCAGAAATTCATTAAAATGAAAGGACCAACATTTCCATAATCTGTGTTTGATCTACAAGTCGAAAAACACTATGTGGATTCCATTCCCAGAGTAGTGAGCAAAAAAAGATGAAGATGGTGACCCTTTCCACTGGAAGTGATCCATAGAAAGAGGCATATGGAGTGATGCTTGGGAATGTAGTGAGTGGGCTCTAATCCTTGTAAATGGAGTGAGCCTTGGAAATGAACATCTAGTTCGAACATTTTACTCATTATTGTCTTTGAGTCTTAGTTAATTTTTTATAGCAGCACATCAACATTGTATGCTTCTTGGAGGTAGCCCAGTGAGGGTGAACCAAGTAAAAATTGATGTGTCCTATTTATGATTTCATATCTGTTTTTATTGTGCTATGGGAGGAATAGAGAATTGATTTTTGTTTAACAATGAAACATGATCCGAACATGAGAAAGTATTAATCATTCATACCCTGATTCACCCCCCCTACGGGTATTTGAACTTCGGTAGATAACAATTTGTATCATAGGAAAGGGTTGAATGTCAGTGGTTATATCTCAAGAAAAAGGAATGAAGCTGGTCAATCATAAATGAATTCCGATCATTTATGGAAATAATTTTCAACTATTGAATAATCAGATGCATCACTACTTCTGATCAGTAGGGATGGATTTCTTCACAGTAGTGATGCTTGGAACATCAGCTGACATTAAAAGTGGTGCTCTATCAAAATATCAATGAAGGGAATTGGATATTGATTCTACAGGGATTAGTTAATTAGGGGGAACCACATCAATAGCCATTTTCACGAAGCTTATGTCCTATAAAACATCACATAAAACATGGTAAAAATTGTTTATAATTTATGAGGGAGACACAAATGTCCGAGAAACAAAGATACAAGTTCTATGGAACCAGTATTAGTATCTCATAATGAATCTCAATGAGACTATTGATGCATTCTTTAGTAGTATAGATATTATTTTTGAAGACATATATAGTCATAGAAAATTCATTGATGATATAATGATTGTGAAACAAATCTTGAGGAAACATCCACTGCGGTTCAATCCTAATGTTTCAGTGTTGGAATACAAAGACTCTAATGATCTGACACTAGATAACCTACATAGTACCCTTATATTATATGGAATGATAAATTATGATAATGATAAAGTGAAAAAATGGATTCCTAATGATGTTTTATTCAAGGCCATGATAAATATTTCTAATGATGATTGTCTTGAAGAGGAAAATATAGACAATTTCCTGTCATTTCTCTACTCAAATCATCCAAGGGGAAAAGGAATGTTCAAAGAAAAGGTTCAATTTTCATCCTTTTGATGTAGAATTATTGGGAATTTTGCGATAAAGTTTCCTAGGAATTTTGATGATGAAAATGAAGAATGTGTTGAAATTCACCAAAAAAATTATTCATAAAATGAGAAAGGGGGAGAAGTACTAGGAGAATGTTCTTCAAAAAGAACAGTCTTCATTAAAGGGAGGACGAGTGTTTGGGAGACTCTGTGGTAGGAGACTTGGAGGACTATATGGATCATAATGTAGAATCTTCGGTGGATGTTTGTAGTAATTAATTAATGAGATACGAAAGTGACAATAGAGAAGGACATTTTGAAGGAAGAGTTGATCTTCAGGTAAAATTAGAAGATGGCCTTGAAGAGGTAGATATTGTGAGAGCCAAAACCAAGAAAGATAACAAAGTTGTTCGTGATTCCAATCTTTTTATAAAATAGTACGAAGAAGAGAAACATGAGATGAATGATGAAATTGAAAAGTTGAGGTCATCAATGCTCGAATGCTCGGAAACGCTAGGGGTGTACATACTCATCAATGAAGAATAGATAATTGAAATGGGTAGTTTGACTAAAATTGAAAAATATAAAATAAAGAATATTAAAAAATATAAAGAAGAAGCCGTATGTCTGCGATGATCAATTGAATTTTAGGAGAAAATTATAGAAAAAAAGAACATACAGGAAATAAAGAAGATAAGATTTGAGTAGAGAGGTCCATTAGAATGTAAGCACAAATCCACTCTCAATGATAAGGTTGGTATGTGGCTTGATCTAAAACAGAAAGCAGTTATGGTTCAAGTTAGACCACAAGAACCCAATCCAAGATTGATGATTGATTTGGGAATGAAGTAGAATCGGAAGATTCAATGAACCCAATGTAGAACTAGTCGATCATCATTTCCACGTAGGAATGTATCTTACTTAGAATTCTATTGTTGTGGAAAGATGTAACACTATCAAAATAAATGTTCCATACCAAAGAGGTACCAAAGGGAAAAATACCAATAGTGGTGGCCATAGAGAGCTCAAAATTACATGTCATCATTTTATGGTCAATGTTTCCGGAGTAAATGACTCAGACATATGAAAATATATTTAAAATCAATAATATAGAGGAAAGTTCCAAGGAAAATTTAATATTTTCCTAAGAAGTTTCAAAAATTATCTTCAAGTGAGATGAAAATTCAAAATTGATTTGCAGATCTGCTTGTAGAAGCTAGCCCATCATATACTGAGGAATATCAAGATTATATTTCCATGCAGGGTATGAATTAAATGGATTAGGTCCAAAAGAAAAGGGTTGAGCAGGTTGTGGTTACAGAAATTGCATTCAAGGCATCAGATCGCACATGGATATGGATAATTGATAGTGGATGAACATATCATATGACGGGAAAAAGGAATCTAGTGACTAGAATTAAGTATGATAAATAATGTATTATAAGGTTCAGTAATTATGAGGGCATTAAAATTATTGGTTTAGGAAAATCCATGTTTGGAGGAAATGTCCTGATACGAGTAGATGTCTTGGTTGTTGATGGGCTTAGCCACAACATGATTGGTGTTAGTCAATTGTGTGACCCAGTAGATGCCATATGTTTTTCCTAGAAATTATTTATCATCATGTCAATGGATGGTGATGTATTATTTCAAGGATAGAGTATAAAAGGAAATCTCTACCTTGTGAATGGAAAAGAAGATATGTTCTTTTTGTACAAGGATTACGATAACAAACTATAGAATTAGTAACGTTGCCACATAATACAATGTCCCTTGGAATATCTGGTGAAATATGATGCATCTCTAAATCTCCCTAGATTATCATGTCATCATACTCATACATTTGATGCATGCGAACATGGGATGATCATTCAAAATACATATAAGAAGAAGAAGAAAAAGTCAACGAGACTTCTTGAGTTGGTGCATATTGATATGTGCGGTCTAATTTCACCAAGGGCTATTGATGTGATGAGATACTATGTCCTATTTAATTATGATAATTGAAAAATGGAATGGGTATCCATAATCACCCAAACATATGATGTGTTTAGTTTCATTATTAGGTATCAACGGGAATATGAAATGATTCTTGGTAAGAAAATCGAGACGATTCGAACAGATAATGGAATATAGTTCCCAAATAACTAGGTGGTGGATTATCAAGAAAAACATGGGATAATGAATCAAATTTTAGTAGAAAGAACTCCACATAATAATGGACTATTTGAGAGAAGAAATAATATGCTCAACAATTTGGCCACAAAAATTCTCATGGAAAAAGGCAATCCAGAGAAATTTTGGAAAAAAGGATTAATGACAGCAGTATACACTTTAAACACGACTTTACTTTTTCCAAAGGAGGAGAAGACTCTATACAATTTATGGTATTGAAGGAATCATTCATTGAAGTACTTTCGATTCTTCAGAATTAAATGTTTCATTATAAATAAGGAGAAACATAGGATGTTTAAATCCTATGGATTTAAAGGGATATTTCATGTCTACTCAAATAAAAGAGAAGAGTATAACTGATTCAATATGTGATGGGATTGGTAGTTGAATGTCATGATTTTCCCATAGTGGAGGATGAGAAAAATCTTCAGGAAATACATGATCATACTCACAAGGATAGTGATGAAGAGATGAGCAAGTTAGGAGACACTCTAGATCCAGAGATAGATTCAGAAGAAGGCTCAGATGATGAAAATAAATTTGTTTCTTCCCAAAGAACATTGAAAAAAGCTGAAATATGATAGGCAGAATAATATTGGTGATCAGACAGCTCCATTACAGGGAAAGAGAATGAAGACTCTATAGAAATCATCATACTTATCAAAAGTTAAGCCTAAATTCTTTGAAGAAGATACTGTAGATGATTATTAGGATCAATAAATAAATTAAGAGCTTGACCATTTTGAAAAGAATTAGACATGGGAGACCATTTCAAGACCAACTGACAAGAATGTCATAAAGAAAAATGAGGTATTTGAAAAAACAAATGAATGAATATGGTGTTGTTATTTGAAATGAAACATTAATTGTGTGCAAACAGTACTCCCATATTGAGGGTATATATTTTAATGAAACATTCGCACCCATTTCTAGGCTGGAGGCAATTAGATTATTCTTGGCCATAACTGTGCAATGAATGTTTAATGTTTTTCTTATGGATGTCAAGTCATGATTTCTTAATGGAGTTATGGAATAATAAGTATACATTGAAAAAATAGGCGGTTTTCCCATTCATAAAGATGAGAACATAGTTTTTCGACAGAAGAATGCAATTTATGGTTTTAACCAAGTATTAAGAACATGATATTTAAGGCTTGATCAGTTTCTAAAGATGCTCAGTTTTCAATCTAAAGTAGTTGATTACAATTTGTTTTACAACAATGGGAATACTAAAAGGATGGTGGTACTAGTATATGTCGATGAAATAATCTTTGGTGGATTTTATGAAGAATAATGCCATTTTTTTAGTTCATGAAAAGAGTGGTCAATCATTCGATGATTAGTGAGCTGACAGTTTTTCTTGGCATACATGTGAGGTAATGAAGGAATGAAATTTTTATATCCCAATCCCAATAATCCAAGGAGGTTTTGAGAAGGGTTGGAATAGATAATTCCAAATATATGAATACTCCAGTTGTTTCCCAGTTGAGATTATCACCAGATGATGAAGGCAAGGTTGTTAATACCATAGAGTATAGACAAATCATTTGAAGTCTATTGTATCTTCCTATGAGAAGGCATGATATTGTATTTTCCACATTCCAATCTTCAAAGAATAAATGAAATCCTATGGAGAGACAAATGATTGTAGTAAAAATAATTCTTCGTTATATCATGGGCATAGTGGATTTTGGAATAATGTATAATGACAAATCTCAGCCAGAGTTATTGAGATACATCGATGCATATTGGTCTGATTCCACATAAGATAGGAACTAAAAATAAAGAAGTTCCTTTAATAGTGGAGGGGGTGCATCTATTGGTTAAAAAAGAAACATGATTGTATTTTATTGAGAAATTTATAAGAGTATTACATCGCAGCAACTCAATCGTGAACATAACTTTTTTGGATGATGTAGCTACTTGAATATATATGAATTATACTGAAATATCCTATCAATATCCCTTGTGATAATTCAAGTGATATAATTATTCGAAAAAAACTAGTCCATCACTCAAGGACATTGAAAATTGAAATCATATTTCATTTAAGCAAGGAGAAAGTTGATAAATGGCTTGTGATATTGGTGTATTTTCCTACAGAACAACAAGTTGCAGATATTTTTACAAAGGCCTTACCCAAACAAGGATTTGAAAAGAATCAGTTGGATTTAGGAGTCCAGTCGACTTCCCACACATGAAATAGTGTATATGTGGGTCCACATTTTCCTATAGGTATAATGTGTCTTTCTTTAATGTGATGATATGTGTTCTTTACCCTATTGAAAACAACCTTGAAGTGCTCATTGGGTTCTTTGACAAAAGGGGGAGAAAATGTAACTATTATAGGTGGAGAGAAGACACGGGGAGAAGCTGTTCAGTGGAGCAGTGAGATAAGGGGAGTTGAAGTTGAGATGAAGCTGGTTAGAGGAGCTATATCTTGGGGGGGGGGGTATTAAATATGATGATGCTAGAAGTGATTTATCAATGATTAGATTTCTCAACGACTGAGTATCGTGATGATAGAAGTTCGTTAGCATCATTACGGTATCATCAATTTGTGATTATGAGTGAAGAAATTTATTGATAAACATTTCATTATAATCTTGTTTATCATGCCGAGTATAGCTCATATGGTCTTATAGTATGTGTTGAGTAAATCCATTATCACTATTTTAATAGTGTAATGTGAATGGGGTTGATGATGGCAGAAGTTTTAATCATGTATCAAAATGTGAACACATTATTTTGATGAGAGTTTCCAACCAACCCAATGGGGGATATTGTTTGGAAAAACAATTTCATGGAATCCTCTTGGTTTGTTTTTTTTATTGGGTTTGTTGACAATGATAGATTATCACAAATGAGAAAGGATTGTGTTTTCCAAAGACATGATTTTAAGGTGGTCATGTTTCCTAGAGTTTTCCAAATATTTGGGCCTCAAAATGTTTAGTTTGATATTGGAAAAGGATGGATTTCTTCCTAGATGTGAATTTTATGATGAATATTGAAGAAATTCAGCAAAGGGTGAGAACCAAATACCATAATTCATTACTTGGGTACCATGTTCCGAGAATGGTATGTGAAGCAGTTGAAATTGTACGTGTTGTAGTTTGAAAAATCAAAAATGGTTCGCGGCATAAGAGGATGTGGTACGAAGATGGAGTGACGTCAACAGAGGATATCAACCACGTAATAGATAAGGAATTACACCGAGTGCATATGAAAAATGGTTCGTAGGTGGCTCATAGTTCACGACAACAGAAGGAACGGTACGCGCTAGATTCTGGATTGAAGATTTGGAAAATCTTGGATTAGCGTATTTTTAGGATATCATTCCCTATATAAGAATTATTAATCCCACTTTTTTAAATTAGATATTGAACATCATTAAAAATTATATTTTTCTCTGGGATTTCAGCAATGTTCGAAAGTGGTTCATGCTAAAGGTGTTTGTGGGGATTCATAACTCGGATTGCATGTCTGGTATGCAGCAAATGAAGTATGGTTCACCGAAGGAGTTGACTTGGTATACAGATGAGGAATCATCGGTACATGAGTGGAAGTCTCCCTAAAGTGGTAAGAGGAGGGGGAGCCCTAGTATGCAGAAGCAAAGGCAGTCTATGAATAGAGAATAGTTCACAGATAGAAGGGGTTTTACAGAGGATGTTTGCAGAATCATTACACGGTAGCGGTATGTGATTGTGAAGGCAGAGGCAGTCTGTGGATGAAGATAGGTTCACAGAAGTGGAAGTGGTATGAAAATAAGGTTTCCTATATACTGAACCTGGTGCTAAATACACGAGAGAGGATAACGGATCATAATTTTCCCAATGAATATTGTGAGAGAATCAAAAGATTTTTAGAATTTTATTTCTATTACCTAAAAGTACCCGAGAAGGTGGACATCATCTACTGGTAAAAAAAGGACTTCAACATAGCATGTACCTACAGTTTAAAATGCATGAATTCAGGAAAATGAAGGGACCTACATGACCATAAACTGTGTTTGACCAACATTTCGATAAATTGTGAGTGAATTCATTTCCAATAGTAGTGAGTGAAGGAAGAGGAATATGGTAACCCTTTCCACCAGTAGTGATCCAGAGAAAGAGGCATGAAGATTGACCCTTAGGAATGAAGTGAGAAAACCCTAAACCTTGTAAAAGAAGTGAGCATGGGCATAGAGGATCCAGGCTGAACATTTTACTCATTATTGTATTTGATAGCCTTATGGAATTTTTTACATCAGCACGTCATCATTGTATACTCTATTGGATGTAGCCATGTGAAGTTGATCCATGTAGAAATCATTGTGTCTTGTGCATGATTTCATATTTGTTTGTATATTACTATGCTAGGAAATGGGAATTGCATTTTTTGCTAACAACGAAACAGGATCCAACTAGGATAAGGTTTTAATTTTCCGTATCTTGATTTACCCCCCGCCCTCTCAGGGTATTCATCCTAGTGGCCCTAACATTTATCATTATATATATTAAATTTTAATTGTTTCTATAAAACATGTTCCTATCATGAGTCATTAAACTAATTAAAATAGGGTTATTCATTAAGTAAAATATCTGATGTCTATGAGAAACAAATCCTTTAATATGTCTCAATATTTCCTTCTTTATTTATCCCCACAAGAGTTCAACTCTAATATTTGAATAATTATGATGGTGAAGGGAATAAGAGAATATAAAAAATAACAACAAATTGAAGGAAAATATGAGAAAATAAATCCCAATAAATTCAAATTAACTACCACTAAAATAGAATAATTAATGTTATAAGAATTAAAACATGATTTGACACATGTAGATTCCATTAATTATATCATTGAGCTTCATATTAGGTTAATAATATCAAGATGATTCTCCTCAGGATATCCTCATTGTATTACATCAGATGAGGTCATAAATCAACAACGATCAACTCCCCTTCAACATCAGTGAAATAGGATCCTTCAATAGGTCACTCATTCCCACGGATTGAAGTCTTCTCATAATTTTTTACCTCCCCCATTATGAAAATGAATCTTTGGTCCTACAATTTTGATCAATGGATTTTAGATACACATATGATGCATGGGTATGCATCATTGAATGATTCACCCATCATCCTCTGGTAAATTATTCATAAATATCATCCTCTTAAACATACAAATTCAAAAACCAAATATCAATAATAATCATGGAATTAAATTGAATTCAAATAGTATTTTAAAAAATATGTCCCCATGTTACTCAGTTAATGCCATAATAATATTCCTCATCCAATGTTAGATACTGATGATAACCAGTTACTCTAGACCTTTTAGACACACTTTTAGTATTTTAGATCATCAGTTCAATGGATTGGCATCCCACATGAGATTAATTTGTTAGGTTTTCCATGCCACAAACACCACAACCTCAATCAAACATATTTAGATTCCACCCATCAGTAGATTATCATTCTTCCATTTCAATTATTGGTCAATACCCAACCAAATCATTAACATTAGCATCTATCATTGGGAAAAAATGAATGAAACCCATTTTATATTATTCAATTCCATCCATTCTCACACGCTGATATTTTTATTTATGGATTGATCACATCATAGCATGTTATTTTAGTGTTGTAATTTTTTATAGGAACTAAATTTCCAAAATTATTGATTGAAAACTACTTGGGAGATAGATTTGACTCCGAAAGGGTGGTGGATTTTAACACAATATTTATTGTAAAACAATTCAATGTATGATGGTGAAATGGTTTGAATTTTTCATTAGTGTGGTAGTGTCTTGACATGAATTTACTGGAGTTTCAGTGAATACCAACTATGGGGTGATTCTGGATCATGCCAGATAGAGTGTAATTTCAGCCAACTATGACTATGTTAAAATATTGAAGCATATTTGTGCCCTAATTGGAAGAAATTTTCAATATATTCATAATTGTGAAAAAGTTCACCACATGGTATCGATATAGTGTAATGTTATCTTAAGCATGGAGATTGATTGATGATATTGATACCAGTGTTTTCTAAAGAGCAGGGCTATCAGGATTTGGTTGTGTATAACATATTTTCTTAAGTTCAAATGGAAATCAATGAGAGAAATTCATAATTTTTTTTATGTTCTTGATATTTATAAGGATTTTTTCCATATAACATGAATGATTTTTTACACATTAAGGTCATCAAAATTTACTTTCCACCCTATACTAAATATTGATTTTATTGATTTTTAATGTTTTTTTTGTTGTGAATTTTAGTGTATGTTTCATTGAAACATATTAAAACATACACAACAAGTTCCACTCAACGTTATAGATTTTTCACTAAAACATTATCTGAAAATATCAGCGAGACTGACCATGGTAAAAATATTATGAATTTTTTATACAATTATAGAAATATATTTTAATTTTAAATAATTATGAATTATTTCTTTTCTAAATATTTATATTTTTATAAAAAAATTGAATTATAACCCTTCTAGTGGAATATCCAATAGAACATTTAGTAGAACCATTACCTAAACAACCATTGGATAAGAAAATAATTATTTGGAAAAATAGCTACATATATAAATATATAAAAATAAAATATATTTATAAATTTATAAATCTATTTAAATTTTTGTAAATAAAATTTTTATTTTGATACATTTATAAATATATAGATATATTTTATTTTTCTATAATTATGTACATATTTATTGTCTATATGATTGATTTTTCATTTTCCAACTGTTGTATTATGAACATTCAAGTGGATTTTCTACTAGAACCCCTAGAATAAATTCCTTTGGATTAGAAAATAATTATTAAGAAAAAATATATATAAATATAAAAAATTAAAATATATTTACAAGTTTATAAATATAGCTATATTTATTTATTTATTTTAGATAAATTTATAAATTTTAAAATATATTTTCATTTGTTCTATTTATGAATATATTTATTTTATAAATAATTATTTTTTATATAGATAAAAAATAATGTATTAACCTTCTAGTGGATTAAAAATAATTATTCATAAAAAATATATATACATATTATAGGAAATATAAAATATATTTATACATTTTTAAATATTAAAAAATTTGTGTAAATATATTATAATTTTTATTACTTTTAAAAATGTTAAAATTTATTGTAATTTAATATAATAATGAATATATGTATTTTCTAAATAATTATTTTTTATTTGGTTAAAAATTATATTATAAACATTCTACTGGAACATCCCATGGAACGTCAATTGGAAGATTGATTTTATGTTATTTCTTAAACAATGAATCCATTTCATTGGATATTATGTTTTTGATGTTGATGTTTCATCAACATCTATTAAACCATGTGTTGGGAAGATGTTCAATTCATTTGAAGATGCATATTGATTCTACTTTATTTATAGAGGACTAAATGGATTTAGTGTGCATTGGAATTACATAAATAATATGAGAATTTATATATTAGATTTCACATCAAGATATTTTGTATATATCAAATAATATAATAGAAACTTTTAACTAAATTCTATCAATGTAAAATTTTTTCTTGTTGAGACAAATATAGGCTGCATCGCTCGACTGGGAGTTTCTTTGTGAACATTTAGAAAATATTCCTAAAACCTATTTGTGGAAGAGAGTAACCATCCTTTTAAAAGTACTAAATAAATATATATGGTGATATAATCAATTATACAATTATGAGAATAGGAATCTGAATTACAAGTGAATTATATAACATGTCTTAATGAAAATGAATCATTCTCATTGGTGAAAACTATGATGGTAGGTTGAGATTTTTTTGGTTACATAGGTGTGGATCAATTGAATTTTTAATTTCCCAAAAAAGGTAATCAGTTCATGGGGATGTTTGTTTCATGTTGGAGTACTTGGAATGAATATGATAGGAAAATCCATCATTTTTTACACAGTGTAGTTTTATTCTGGGGAAAAAATTACTGATATTTTTTTGGTTGATATAAATATTAATATATATTATTATTTATTTAGACATGTTATAATATTTGATCTCAAATTTAGTACTTATAAATACTATAGTCTCTTCGAAGTAATTTCAGAAACAATTATTATTCTAATATTATAGTTTTTTGGGTTATCGTTGTTATAAGATAAAATTGAATGTTTCATTTATTAGTTATCTCTGAAATTATTAAAATTTGATCATTAAAAGCTAAAATAAAATGTATTTACTAATTATGATGCAGAAAAATAGATTTTCATTTCCTTATATTTAATATGAACTCAATACTTTCTTTATAAATTTATTTTTATGGAAGAAAGAATTAAAAATTGATGTAATTGGATGAATGATGGAATTATTTTCTAACTAGATTTATGAATTTCATGTTCTAGTACCATAATACATAATATCATGATCAGTAGTGGGATTAATATATGGAATATTAAGGGGATGAAAAAAATGGTTATATGGAAGCGTTCTAATGTTAGATTAGTTGGTGCCTTACATTTTAAAAGATTCATTAACATTGATTATTCACATCACTAAATTAAGTGAATTTTTTAAAGGAAATCTTAATGATCATGTTCATCACCTGTAATGTTTTAAATTTTTATTTAATCATTATTAGTGATTAATGTAGTAAAATAACTTGTATGAAATGAATTATAATTATGAGATATAATAGAGTATTCCACATAATAATTATTCTTAATATGAATTAGTGTGCCAAGATTTTATGAGGTATACAGCTCTTATTTTTGATTATTTTGAACATGAAGATCAAACTATTAGTGCTTGTTTATTGATATCCAATAATGAATGTGGAGTTTCATTTTATTATGACATTGGAGTGGTTTCCTATGAAGATCATTTCCTTGTATGATCTGATGATTCCAATGTTGTTCTATAATATTAAGTATATAAATTTTAGTCTGTTTGGATTTTATATTTCTTTGTTTTAAATGTGTTTTTTAGAATTGAGTTTATATCACTACCCAAAGAAAATATGTTGAGGAGGTAGACTGGAATGAATTCAGATATTTTTAATTTTTATAGGAGATTCAGTAAAAGTAAATTTTATTAATATGGAATGTTATATAGATGAACACAATAAGATACCCTTGATTTATCACCAGATGTACTACTGAAAGATCTAGTGGATTTTCTAGTGGAATATTGACTTGAACCAAATGAATACATATAGAATTTCTTAGTGGAATCTTCCAACAAATTTCATTTTGGGGAAAATAGAGTAACCCAAACTTTAATCTTAATTTGTTTTAGAACTAGAAATCATTATTTTTTTCTAGATTCCAATAATTGTTATACATTTTTTCATAAAAAAATAATTTTATTGTTCTTTAAATTTGATAGGGAAACCAACATGAATTTCTAGTGGAAGTTTCACGGAATGATCTTAAAACTCTATTGGACTTTCCATTATATCCCCCATTGTAATTTCCAATTGAATCCATATTAGAAGTTCCTATAGAATCTCCACAATATAGAATGGAATTTATAGAGTTAATTATATGGTAATACATGTATAAATGAAATTATATTGGCTATTTTCATAGAGATTCCATTGGAACTTCTTGTAGAGGTTTCATTACATATTCTAGAGGAACTTCCTCATCTAAAATAGAAAACTCGTATTTTTATCTCGTACACTCACTCGACGTAGTGGTTTCTAAATAAATATATAATTTCAGAATATGAAAAATATTGGCATAAAAAATTTAAATATTATTCTATTTAATAAAGTTTTATTATCAAAATGAAATGAAGAAAAAAAATATTGTTGTAAATGGAATATATATTTTATCTCCATATATGAAAATTTAGGTTGAGAATTTTCATCCGAAAAACATCCAGCAAAAAAATTGGAAAACTGAGAAATAATCATTCATCCAAAATATATAAAAAATTTATTAATGGATTTACTTTTATTAATATTTTTGGATAAAATAAATGGATTTTCTCTCATTGTTTTTATATTGTAAAATAATTTTCATTGAAAATTTTAAATGAAGGTTAAACATATTACACATTGTTCTTTAATTCCAGGAACATAAATGTTTCATCATGTTTACACATTAAAATTATAGATTCAATAGTATTAATATATATATATATATATATATATATATATTTAAATCATAGATTATTCATTATAAAGGTATGAGATTGAGAAGTAAAATTCCAGTGGATGTTGTGGTTGATTTTTCTATGTAACATAAAATAGAATTTCTGGTGAAACACAAACTATATTTTATGGGATGTTTATGTTAAAAATTAAATTGATGTTTCAATTAAACACTTATTGGAACATTCAATGGATATTTCATTACATCATTTAGTGGAACATTCAGTGGAAAGGTACCACACCTCTACTGTGAAGATAACCAATAGTATTATCCTCTTAAGATTGTAGAAATTTCAATACCATGTGATTGAGTTCGGTGAAATTTCAACTATTTTACTCTAAGTATATACCCCCAATAATGATTAAGGATAGTTTCCAATGATAATGGAAGTACAAAATTCATCAGTAACTACATTATAAAATTCACTACAAATAGATAAGCAGTATTAATCTACCCTCGGTGCCTATTTTATATAATAATATATCATCAGATAATGTTATTATGTATCATTAGAGGAAAACACAACATGGGTAAGGTGAATCACACCAGTTCATTGGAGGAGGCTAAGGGAAAACATTAAATTTCATTTATTGCACAGTACCATGTGTTTTTAATCACCCTAAAGAGGGATATCACCCTTGTGTTTGGAATTAAAGAAGTAGAAATTAGTAATGTAACATAAGAAGAATCCAACCCTTAACCATTTCAAAGCAAGAATCACCAATGTATCTGGATTCATTAGTGTCTGTCACGACCCGCCCTCGGGGTCCGTGCCGTGACTACCCCAAGCCCGCCTTCCATAGGCCAGGGGCTGGCGACTAGCACCAAGGCGTAAATCCCAGTAAAAAGGGAAGGCATTGCCTTTGAAAAGTAACAAACACCACAGAGTAAGCAAGCGGAAAGTAAACACTAAACAAAGCAGAGTACAACTGAAAGTGAGGAAAAGTAAATGGGCCAGAATACAAACCCAAACTAAAAGTAATGTATAACTCAAAAGGGAAAACAGCAACTGAAAAGTAAAAGCCGCTACACCGAGCTGTCTACTGGAAATCCCACCTGAAGGGTGGGTACAGATAGCTCCTCTGCTCCACGGGTCCCGCCGTCCGCTCCGTGCACGTCCCGCCCAGTGGTCCACCTCCGGGTACCGTCCCGCTCTACAAGCCTCAGCTAAGGTCAACGCTGTCCGTCGTCTGCAACCAACACAACGTAGTGCGGGCGAAGCCCGTGTAGGGGTGAGTATAAGCTACTCAGTAGGGACCCCGAGACCCCTGAAGGTCTCTCAAATCCACAAAGGATAAACCACGAAGAAAAGTACAATCACGAAGTAACAACCGACACTGCTTAGGTATATGCCCATACATATACCTAAGTCATCAATTAAAATACGCTCCAACCTCCGAGCCCAAGTACAACTCAGTCCACGCAGGAAAGTATACGTATTCCACATAGGAAAGCAAAACATAATCCACACAGGATTGCACAACACAATCCATACAGGAAAGCAACAGGATTCAGCTCACACAGGTATACTTCTTCAAGGACGATAAAGATGATCACTGATCCATCTAAGTCGTCGGACCCACGAAGGATCGATAGGTAACTAACCCCCGCAAAGACCCACACAGGATCGGGCCCACACAGGACCTGTAGGCGCTGGTTCACACAGGACCGCTGAGCGCAGAGACCCACACAGGATCGGACCCACACAGGATCGGTAGCACTGATCCACGTAGGATCGCTGAGTGCTGAAGTCGTCGTCGTTGAATCCACACAGGATCTCTGTACTGTCGTCGTCGCAGTCACAGTAGCAGTCGTAGCAGTAGTAGTCACAGTAACAGTCGCAGCAGTAGTAGTCACAGTAACAGTCGCAGCCAGCACTAGGGTTCCCGCACAAAGCAAGCTCGTTCGGAGGGTCCGCTCCACGAGCCGAGAGGCTGATACATCAACTGTCACGAAGACCAGGGTTGATGTATCCAAAAGTTCCGTATCGTCAACAGGAACTCAACGTAACAGACGACGCGTCGATCGGACGCCCGGTCTGAGAGTTATTGGCATTTTCGTCTCCGGGGCCCGGTTGGTTTTTAAGGCAAAACCAACCCGACCGTACTCCACCTGCGTCCAAACCTCAGGCGGAGTATGCCAAAAGATTCGTCTCGCTAAGAGGGACACAACACAGCTGACGGCACGTCAATCGGACGTCCGTAGCTCAAGATATGAGCGTTTCCGCTCCGAAGGCCCGGTTGGTTTCGTGAACGAACCAACCCGGCCGAACTCAAAGTAAACTAAAACCTTGAGTGCGATATACCAAACGACCGTCTAGATCCAAGGATCGCGTTGCCGCAGACGGTTCGTCATTCGGAGGTCCGAGGCTCAAGATATGGCCCAAAAACCGATTCTGGTTCGAAACGGGGGGTCCGGGTCCGGGCCGACCCGGCCCGACCCCCCCCCCCCCCTGGGGCGGTGCGGCGGCGCGGCGGCGGCGGCGCGGCGGCTAGCGCCGCACGTTGTCGGCACGTGGGGGGCAAGCCCCCGCTGATTTGGGAAGCGGCGCGGCCTTTGTGCCGCGCCTTTGCAACAAAACGGCCCCCGCACGTGGGGGGCCGGCTGGAAACAAACCGGGGGGCCGGCTGCCCCCCTCTCTTCAAAGAACCTCCCCCCTCATAATGAGGGGGGTTTTGTGTGTTGGCCGGGGGAATTAATTCCCCCGGTTTAATGCCTTCCGGCCGGCCAGCTGGCCAGCCGGTTTTCTCCAACGGGACCGGAAATTCCGGTCCCCCCTTCGGCTTCCGACGCCGGCGGCCCAGCCGCTGGTCTTCTCTTCCCGCCGCGGCCCGGAACCGGCCGCGGTCTCCTCGTCCCGCCGCGGCCCGGAACCGGCCGCGGTGTTCGTCATCCGGCGCGGTGCGATGGCACCGCGCCCATTCCCGTGCCTTGATTCCTTTCAACGCGGCGCGACGGCGTCGCGTTCTTGAAGATTCTTCCTCGGCGTGGCGCGACGGCGCCGCGTAAAAATATTTGCACGATCATCCGCATGGTGCGACGGCACCACGCCACTTGCTTCCACCCGCAAGAATAAACAAGAACGATGGAGGGGGTTCGGCCGTGTTCGTGCGGTCCGGCCCCCTCACGTTAAAATAATAACGCGACTTTAAATAATTCAAAGCCACACGTTAGACTTGCTAAATTCACGATCAAGAATAAAATAGTTAAACCAAAAAGAAAAACAACAACCCCTACCTCGGGTATAAGGTTCGAAGATTTGTCTACGTTCCGCGGAAGACGACGTCGCGGAGGTCGGGCGTCGCGGTCGTCGTTCGTCAAATCCATTGACGAAGGGATGCGTCCGATGTGATACGTCGTTGGCGAAACTTCTCAAGTCGACGAAGAAAAACCGATGAGGAAGCGGTTTCTCCCTTTCTTTGACGTGGAGAGAAGATAGAACGGCGTGTCGGTGTTCTTCGCGTTCTTCAAGGAGGAAGATGAAGTTCTTCAAAGTGTAGAACTCTTCCTCTCTCAAATCTCCACACAACACAGCAACTCCCAAAATAAAATAAGCTAGACCTTATTTTATTTTCACTTTGCCAACCTTTCAAAATTCAAAAGTTGAATTCATTACATTAATTAAATCTAGAGTTGACAAAAATTAAATGATGAGATAAGTTGGCAATAAATAATGTAGGGGAGAGTCACATAATTAAGAGGGGGTTTAGAGGGGTTAGGGAATTTGAAAAGGTGGGGGCTCGTGTGGGCCCCACCTCCCTCATAACCACACATGGGAATTTGGGTGGTTGTGGGCCCCACCAACAACTTCCCATGAGAGAGTCTAACCACCACGAATAAAATAAAATTCAAACATAATTTTATTTTACTTGTCTTTTAATCCCCAAAACTAACTTTCAACCCGCAACAAACGCAACTCCCTAAAAGGTCTCTTTAAGCGAATTTCGGCGCTGCGAGTTCATCGGTGCCCTCGGATTTCAATTCCGAGCACCGGATCAAAAGTTAGGAATTCCCGCTCGTTCGTTCACTGAACGTACCCGAGCCAAACTTCGGAAATTAATTCCGGGCACTCTGGGCCTCGGAATCAGGTGCCGTCTGAAACCGCGCTCTTGTAAAATTCTAAAGAAAATTAAGAAAAAATTTTCCATGAATTTTACGGGTCTTTACATTACTCCCACCTCAGGGCTTTACGTCCCCGTAAAGATACATCAAAAACTAGGGAAACAAATGAGGGTACTGAGCACGCATCTGAGCCTCCCGCTCCCATGTGCTCTCCTGGAGATTCCCATGCTGCCATCTGATGCGCACAAGAGGAATCGATCGCCCACGCAGGACCCGCTCCTGTCGATCCTCTATCTCCACCAGGACCTCCGTAAAAGTCGCCCCATCGTCAACGTCAAGCTCCCCACGATCAATGATGTGTGTCGGGTCGTGCACGTATCTCCTCAACTGGGATACGTGGAAGACGTCGTGAACCCGGTGCAACTGAGGTGGTAGAGCCAGGCGATAAGCCACCTCACCAATCCTGCGGAGAATCTGGAAGGGTCCGATGAAGCGCGGAGATAACTTGCCGCCTCGGACAAATCTCCGAATACCACGTCGAGGTGAGACCCGCAAGAAGACGTGGTCGCCATCCTCGAACTCCAGTGGCCTCCGCCTCCTGTCAGCATATGACTTCTGCCGGCTCTGAGCTGTCCTCATCCGCTCCTGGATGACCTGGACCTTCTCTGTCGTGGCCTGGACCATCTCCGGTCCCACCAGTGCTGACTCCCCAGGGTCTGTCCAGCACAAAGGAGATCTACATGGTCGGCCGTACAACGCCTCGTACGGTGCCATCCCGATGGTGGAGTGGTAGCTGTTGTTGTACGCGAACTCCGCTATGGGTAGGTGGTCCTCCCAGCTACGACCAAAGTCGAGGACACATGCGCGGAGCATGTCCTCGAGAGTCTGAATGGTCCTCTCCGTCTGACCATCCGTCTGCGGGTGAAAGGCTGTGCTCAGACGTAGCTGTGTCCCGAACGCTTCCTGTAACCCCTTCCAAAGTCGGGAAGTAAAGCGGGAATCTCGATCGGAGACGATAGATGATGGTATGCCATGGAGCCGCACAATCTCCTGAACGTAGAGACGTCCCAAGCTCTCTACTGAGCCCTGCTCTCTGATGGGTAAGAAGTGTGCCGACTTGGTGAGTCGGTCAACAATCACCCAGATGGAGTCGTGACCTCTGGAAGTGCGTGGATGTCCAGTCACGAAGTCCATAGATATGTCGTCCCACTTCCACTTCGGAACCTCCAAGGGCTGTACCAAGCCTGCTGGTACCTGATGCTCTGCCTTCACCTGCTGGCAGGTAAGGCATCGAGAAACGAACTATGCTACTGCCTTCTTCATGCCCGACTACCAGTGCTGTCGTCTGAGGTCCTGGTACATCTTCGCCACTCCAGGATGTACCGCTAAAGGAGAAGTGTGAAACTCTCTCAGTACTTCCTCTCGCAATGCGACTGGCACCATGGTACGTCCTCTGAAAAGGATGTCGTGCTCTGCTCCAAGGGAGAAACCATCAGGTACCTGTCCCGAGGATATCTGTGCTCGCCGTGTCTCACAGTCAGCGTCCCCACGCTGTGCCTCCCTGACTCGCTGTAGTAGTGGAGGGGTGACTGTGAGAGACTGGAGGAAGGCTGCTCCATCTCTATCCACAAAGGTTATTTGCAAAGAGGCTAGCTGCTCCGTCGCCTCCTCAAGTAGCTGTATGCCCGTCCTCCTGCTGAGGGAATCGGCTACTACGTTCCCCTTCCAAGGAGTATAGACTATCTCAAAGTCATAGTCCTCGAGGAACTCGAGCCATCGCCACTGTCTCAGGTTCAGGTCCTTCTGCGAGAAGATATACCTGAGACTCTGATGATCGGAAAAGACTGTAAAGCGCTCGCCCATCAGATAATGTCGCCATGTCTTCAGAGCGAAGACCACTGCTGCTAACTCCAGGTCATGGGTAGCGTAGTTCTGCTCATGCGGCCTCAACTGTCGTGATCCATAGGCGATCACTGCCCGCTCCTGCATCAGAACACATCCGAGTCCGGTCCCTGATGCATCGCAGTAGACTACGTACCCTACTCCCTCCTCAGGCAACCTCAAGATAGGTGCGCTAGTCAATCTCTGTCTCAGCTCCTGGAAGCTCTGCTGACATCTGTCTGTCCATACGAAGGGTTTCCCCTTCTTCGTCAAAGCTGTGAGTGATGCCGCAACTCTAGAGAAGTCTGGTACGAATCTCCGATAGTATCCAGCTAGTCCCAAGAAACTCTGAACCTCAGTCACGCTCCTGGGTGGCTCCCAAGCTAACACAGCCTCAATCTTCGCGGGATCCACTGCAACTCCCGCCTCAGAGATAACGTGTCCCAAAAAGTGGACCTCACGTATCCAGAACTGGCACTTCGAGAGCTTACCATAAAGCTGGTGCTCTCGGAGCGAGTCAAGAACAACTCGCAAGTGATAGGCGTGCTCCTCCTCTGTCGTAGAGTAAATCAGAATGTCGTCGATGAAGACCACGACAAACCGATCGAGGTATTGCTGAAAGATCCTGTTCATGAGAGCCATGAATACTTCTGGAGCATTGGTTACACCGAAAGGCATAACCAAGAACTCATAGTGGCCATACCGACATCCGAAGGCTGTCTTATGCAAATCCTCGTCTCTGACTCTGAGCTGATGATAGCCTGACCTGAGGTCTATCTTCGAGAACCACCGTGCTCCCTTGAGCTGATCAAAGAGGTCATCAATCCTCGGTAGCGGAAACTTGTTCCTCACTGTCACCTAGTTCAGGCGACGATAGTCAACACAAAGTCGCAAGCTCCCGTCCGCCTTCTTGGCGAACAATATCGGAGAAGCCCAGGGTGAAACACTGGGTCGGATGAACCCCTTGCCCTGCAAGTCCTCCAACTGTACCCGTAGCTCTCGAAGCTCGGCGGGGGCCATCCGATATGCTGGAGTAGATATCGGGGCTGTCCCGGGGTACAAGTCAATATAAAAGTCTACCTATCTGCGAGGAGGTAGCCCTGGGACGTCGTCGGGAAAAACGTCCGCAAACTGATCCACCACTGCAGGAAAACCAGGACTCCGCACGTCAACTGCTCCAAGGATGAGGCTAGCCAACTGATGAGTGATGGGCTGTCCTCTCCTCCGCGGAAGTCCATCCTGTGCTGCAAAGGCTCCCTTCTCACCGGTGAAGGTGAACCTGCTCCCGTCGGTGCGTACACATCGCACCTTGCGCCTAAAACAGTCAATCTGTGCATGGACCGTAGATAGCCAATCCATGCCCAAGATGACGTCGTAAGGCCTCGACGCTGCTACAAGAAGATCCCAGCCGAAGCTCTCGCCTCCTAGAGTAATCTCACACTATCGTCATCAGTGCGTAATCGTCGAGTCTGCTCCCATAGGAGTCTCTAGCCGTAAGGATCGAGCCAACGGCTCTGTCGGAATCTCCGAGCTCCGAACAAGGGCAGCGGCTATGAAAGAGTGACTCACTCCTGTGTCTATAAGAACTGCAGCAAGGGTGGAATAGACAAAGATAGTACCTCGAATCATCTCGGGTGCGCCGTGGTCGTAGTCCTCTGCTGCCTGGAGCTGTGCCTGTCGCTGCCCGCCAGCTCCCTGTGGTCGGGGTGGACCTCCTGGTGGTGGTGGTGGAAGAGCCTCAAAGCGTCGCCCACCACCTGCTGCTCGTCCAGCTCCTCTGCCTCGTCCGCCTCCTCCCTGCGGACCGCCACGGTCGACCCTCTGCCTCTGCCTCGGTGGTCCATCAACTGACTGCTGCTCCTCAGCACGGCGGGTCGGGTAGTCGCGAGCCATGTGGCCCTGCCCGCCGCATGAGTAGCACTGTCTGCCTCTCGAAAGACTGGCTCCGCGCTGTGTGCCCCGCACTACTAAGCCAGTGCCCTGAGAACGTCTGCCCGAAGGTCTGGTCTGTCTGGACCCCTGAGTCATCCGTCGAGTGCCTGCTGCAGATGACTCTGCCACGTGCCGCCCTGCGGTGGGTCGCTGTGCTGGTGTAGACTCAGCAAGGAAGCTCTCGATCAGAAGGGCCCGCTCCAGTACTCCTGTCTGAGTCGGTATGCTGAGGGAGATCAGCGATGCCCTGATCTCGTGTCTCAAACCCTGCTCGAAGGTCCGGGCCCGGAATAATGGGTCCTGTACCATGTCGGTCGAGTAGTGCGAGAGATCGGTAAATCTCGCCGAGTACTGAGCGACCGTCATGCTGCCCTGCCGCAGCTGTAGAAGCTCCTGGATACGCACCCACGAAGGGTGGCTGGGACGAACTCTGAGCGGAAGAGGCTCTCAAAGTCCGTCCAAAGTAGGGATGCCTCATCGTGCACCTGGAGCATCAGGCTCCACCATCGTCCTGCTGCTGCGTGTAGTAGGCTCGCAGCGAGGATCACCATGAGGTCTGCTGGTGTCCTCACTAGCCTAAACACTCGAACCACTGCCTCCAGCCAGTCCTCTACTGCCTGGGGATCCGTCTCCCCGCGAAACCTGGGTGGTCGCTGGCGCTGAAACTCATGCAGTGCACTGAGGCGACGTGCATCGTCAGCGGCTGCTGCTGGAAGCATCGGGGGCTCGGCGGGTAAAGCTACCGCCGGTGCCACTACTGGAAAAGGGCTCTGTACCGAGGCCTCGTCGCTCGGTGGGCTGTCATCTCGCTCGACTCTCGGAACCCTAGCTGGCTGCCGTCGTGGGGCCATCCTGAAAAGGAAACAGGTGCGCCACGGTTAGAACAGTATACCTGGTGAGCTGATATAAGTAATCACAAAGAAAACTTTGAAACACACACGCAATCAATGTTTTCGTGAATTAAGTCGGAAATCAGAAGTCAGGGTCCTGGTGTACGGATACGTCGGCCGCCGCACCAACACTGGACTCCCTGGACTGATAACCACACTCAATACGCTAAACATTATTGCTTCACATAGAAAAGATCAGAGTTCACGGTAGAACCGAACTCCTCTGATACCAATTTGTCACGACCCGCCCTCGGGGTCCGTGCCGTGACTACCCCAAGCCCGCCTTCCATAGGCCAGGGGCTGGCGACTAGCACCAAGGCGTAAATCCCAGTAAAAAGGGAAGGCATTGCCTTTGAAAAGTAACAAACACCACAGAGTAAGCAAGCGGAAAGTAAACACTAAACAAAGCAGAGTACAACTAAAAGTGAGGAAATGTAAATGGGCCAGAATACAAACCCAAACTAAAAGTAAAGTACAACTCGAAAGGGAAAACAGCAACTGAAAAGTAAAAGCCGCTACACCGAGCTGTCTACTGGAAATCCCACCTGAAGGGTGGGTACAGATAGCTCCTCTGCTCCACGGGTCCCGCCGTCCGCTCCGTGCACGTCCCGCCCAGTGGTCCACCTCCGGGTACCGTCCCGCTCTACAAGCCTCAGCTAAGGTCAACGCTGTCCGTCGTCTGCAACCAACACAACGTAGTGCGGGCGAAGCCCGTGCAGGGGTGAGTATAAGCTACTCAGTAGGGACCCCGAGACCCCTGAAGGTCTCTCAAATCCACAAAGGATAAACCACGAAGAAAAGTACAATCACGAAGTAACAACCGACACTGCTTAGGTATATGCCCATATATATACCTAAGTCATCAATTAAAATACGCTCCAACCTCTGAGCCCAAGTACAACTCAGTCCACGCAGGAAAGTATACGTATTCCACATAGGAAAGCAAAACATAATCCACACAGGATTGCACAACACAATCCACACAGGAAAGCAACAGGATTCAGCTCACACAGGTATACTTCTTCAAGGACGATAAAGATGATCACTGATCCATCTAAGTCGT
Source organism: Viscum album (assembly GCA_963277665.1). Lineage (NCBI taxonomy): Eukaryota > Viridiplantae > Streptophyta > Magnoliopsida > Santalales > Viscaceae > Viscum > Viscum album. Next base: position 6,171,733 of record OY728136.1, read on the forward strand.
CGGACCCACAAAGGATCGATAGGTAACTAACCCCTGCAAAGACCCACACAGGATCGGGCCCACACAGGACCTGTAGGCGCTGGTTCACACAGGACCGCTGAGCGCAGAGACCCACACAGGATCGGACCCACACAGGATCGGTAGCACTGATCCACGTAGGATCGCTGAGTGCTGAAGTCGTCGTCGTCGAATCCACACAGGATCTCTGTACTGTCGTCGTCGCAGTCACAGTAGCAGTCGTAGCAGTAGTAGTCACAGTACCAGTCGCAGCAGTAGTAGTCACAGTAACAGTCGCAGCCAGCACTAGGGTTCTCGCACAAAGCAAGCTCGTTCGGAGGGTCCGCTCCACAAGCCGAGAGGCTGATACATCAACTGTCACGAAGACCAGGGTTGATGTATCCAAAAGTTCCGTATCGTCAACAGGAACTCAACGTAACAGACGGCGCGTCGATCGGGCGCCCGGTCTGAGAGTTATTGGCATTTTCGTCTCCGGGGCCCGGTTGGTTTTTAAGGCAAAACCAACCCGACCGTACTCCACCTGCGTCCAAACCTCGGGCGGAGTATGCCAAAAGATTCGTCTCACTAAGAGGGACACAACACAGCTGACGGCACGTCAATCGGACGTCCGTAGCTCAAGATATGAGCGTTTCCGCTCCGAAGGCCTGGTTGGTTTCGTGAACGAACTAACCCGGCCGAACTCAAAGTATACTGAAACCTTGAGTGCGATATACCAAAACGACCGTCTCGATCCAAGGATCGCGTTGCCGCAGACGGTTCGTCATTCGGAGGTCCGAGGCTCATGATATGGCCCAAAAACCGATTCTGGTTCGAAACGGGGGGTCTGGGTCCGGGCCGACCCGGCCCGACCCCCCCCCCCCCTGGGGCGGTGCGGCGGCGCGGCGGCTGGCGCCGCACGTTGTCGGCACGCGGGGGGGGAAAGCCCCCGCTGATTTGGGAAGCGGCGCGGCCTTTGTGCCGCGCCTTTGCAACAAAACGGCCCCCGCACGTGGGGGCCGGCTGGAAACAAACCGGGGGGCCGGCTGCCCCCCTCTCTTCAAAGAACCGCCCCCCTCATAATGAGGGGGGTTTTGTGTGTTGGCCGGGGGAATTAATTCCCCCGGTTTAATGCCTTCCGGCCAGCCAGCTGGCCGGCCGGTTTTCTCCAACGGGACCGGAAATTCCGGTCCCCCCTTCGGCTTCCGACGCTGGCAGCCCAGCCGCTGGTCTTCTCTTCCCGCCGCGGCCCGGAACCGGCCGCGGTCTCCTCGTCCCGCCGCGGCCCGGAACCGGCCGCGGTGTTCGTCATCCGGCGCGGTGCGACGGCACCGCGCCCCTTCCCGTGCCTTGATTCCTTTCAACGCGGCGCGACGGCGTCGCGTTCTTGAAGATTCTTCCTCGGCGTGGCATGACGGCGCCGCGTAAAAATATTTGCACGATCATCCGCGTGGTGCGACGGCACCACGCCACTTGCTTCCACCCGCAAGAATAAACAAGAACGATGGAGGGGGTTCGGCCGTGTTCGTGCGGTCCGGCCCCCTCACGTTAAAATAATAACGCGACTTTAAATAATTCAAAGCCACACGTTAGACTTGCTAAATTCACGATCAAGAATAAAATAGTTAAACCAAAAAGAAAAACAACAACCCCTACCTCGGGTATAAGGTTCGAAGATTTGTCTACGTTCCGCGGAAGACGACGTCGCGGAGGTCAGGCGTTGCGGTCGTCGTTCGTCAAATCCGTTGACGAAGGGATGCGTCCGATGCGATACGTCGTTGGCGAAACTTCTCAAGTCGACGAAGAAAAACCGAGGAGGAAGCGGTTTCTCCCTTTCTTTGACGTGGAGAGAAGATAGAACGGCGTGTCGGTGTTCTTCGCGTTCTTCAAGGAGGAAGATGAAGTTCTTCAAAGTGTAGAACTCTTCCTCTCTCAAATCTCCACACAACACAGCAACTCCCAAAATAAAATAAGCTACACCTTATTTTATTTTCACTTTGCCAACCTTTCAAAATTCAAAAGTTGAATTCATTACATTAATTAAATCTAGAGTTGACAAAAATTAAATGATGAGATAAGTTGGCAATAAATAATGTAGGGGAGAGTCACATAATTAAGAGGGGGTTTAGAGGGGTTAGGGAATTTGAAAAGGTGGGGGCTCGTGTGGGCCCCACCTCCCTCATAACCACACATGGGAATTTGGGTGGTTGTGGGCCCCACCAACAACTTCCCATGAGAGAGTCTAACCACCACGAATAAAATAAAATTCAAACATAATTTTATTTTACTTATCTTTTAATCCCCAAAACTAACTTTCAACCCGCAACAAACGCAACTCCCGAAAAGGTCTCTTTAAGCAAATTTCGGCGCTGCGAGTTCATCGGTGCCCTCGGATTTCAATTCCGAGCACCGGATCAAAAGTTAGGAATTCTCGCTCGTTCGTTCACTGAACGTACCCGAGCCAAACTTCGGAAATTAATTCCGGGCACTCTGGGCCTCGGAATCAGGTGCCGTCTGAAACCGCGCTCTTGTAAAATTCTAAAGAAAATTAAGAAAAAATTTTCCTTGAATTTTACGGGTCTTTACAGTGTCACTGAAGTCACTACAGAGAATAATCAACATGTCCCAGGGCTTAATCTCCAAAAAGGGAAATCCCATCCCATCCTCAAATATATTGTATGTCATAAAAATAGATCCTACAATTTATATAAATTACTAAAATGTGTATATAACATAGGAATTTACTAGAATATTTTATTAAAAACACAATTAGAGACAATAAAACATCAATTTAAATTCAGTTGGAAAATCACTGAGAAGCTTTTACTCAATAAGGCACACTAAATATAAGTAGATCACCACTTGACTATGTTTATCATCATTTATAATGAACATTTATTTTATATTACAATATAATTCATAAATTTTTTTCATGTAATCTATAGATCAACATCAACCATTCCAAAATCTATTTTAGATAGCACTGAACTTAGAGTTAAATCATAACCCCTATTTTTCAGCACATTGGCATGGAATACCACAATAGAAAAACGTTATCTTTCACTTTAACCCAATAGTTTGTCTATTCTAAAACAAATATAATCATGTGATTTATTGGTATGACTTAAATTATTCAATAAACCATTTTCTTACACGATGTACACTTTATGTTTCTGGAATCTTATCAATTTTTTCAAAATCAACTGTTTTTTATAGACTAATTATATTATTATTACTTTTCAAAATAAAATACTATATATTTGGTGGATAATTATATACATGATTAATCTTATCATTCTCCTTTATGAAGTATTTTGTTTTTGAAATATTAACTAAAATCTACTATATAGCTTAAATGGGGTACTTACATAGTGTCTATTTAGTATAGAGTCCTTAATATTTTTAGTGTGTTATGTCATCGATGACCCACCAATATATAAATATTAACAAAGAGATTCAATGAATTTGTGATTCATTTCTATCAAAATAATTCATTCGGTAAACTATAACTTATATCATACATCAAAGTAATTGGTTAAATAAATTTTAGGGTTATCAGTTTATTATATTTCAATAAATTTTATAGACCTTTTATTATATTGTAAAGATTTTTCTATACCAATAAAATAGAATATATTAATTTAAAATACCTTTATATAAAGAAAAATAATACGTGAATCATAGTGTTAGGTTCTATAAAAAATTATAATTACATTTCATATATGATAATTAATTATATATCTCAAATAAAAAATGATTTAACCTTGAACTCCTGATTTATTATATGGAACCAAAATATATCTTAAATGAAAAAATATATATACATAAGCTGAAGATATATATATGTGTGTATGTATATCATTAGAAATAATTTTTAATAAAATAAAAAATGAAGCATATTACATGATCCCATATATATTATATTATCTTTGAATTTAAATAATGGCATTTCATATGTTAATGGATATAGAATAAATAATTAATGAATATATTCTGAATGAACACATCAATGTCATTAAAATATCTCCTTATTCTTTTGTACATATTTTTGATGTCGTTACATTGTCTCCCATGTTTTTATTCGTATCCATATATCCCCTGCTATATTTTCAAAATATACAATCAATGTAACTAAAATATATTCCTTAATGTTAATGAAAGAAATGAAACTATTTTTCCATACCCCATGATAAGGGGCCACAAAACATGGAACAAACTCATTCTCCAAATTATAATTCACTATTAGGGATTTTTTGGTAATTCTAGATGACATAAATCAATCATTCATCATAAATATGAAATATGAGGTTGATTTTTGTGATTCAACACAACTAAGAATTTCTTCATGAGAGTATCTGATATCATCTAAACTATCAATACATTTATATATAATAATATATTATTTAGTCCCCTTATATTATCTCAATAGAATATTTATGGAGTTATATTGGTCTATACATGGATTACTATGATATCATACAAACATTGATAATGAAAATTAAATATCAATCCTTATTAAAACATGAGAATACATTAAAATACCAACAAAAATAAGTATATATACTCAATTAAATTAGGTCTTGTTCAAAATAATTTTTTTTATTTTGTTCACGTCAAATTTATCACCCATATTAATGGGTTAAGTACTTATTTCACACTCTTTCACGAAAAATCACCCTCAAAATATATTTATATGGTATTCTTGAGGAATGGAAAAAATGCATATCAACCCATCAATATGAATTATTATGCTAATGGAAAATTATTATCTCTCAAATCATTTACGTAAAATCATTCTATAAGAAAACATTTCACCTCATATGGAGAACCTTTATCATTAGTATCAAGTATATTTTGATCAATGTATAAATTAAGAAAACATATTTTATTCCCGATGACCATTTGAGACATACATTGATACATAATTTTTATAAATTATATCAGGCCATTTGTTGACGTACTCGGGGAATGGTCCCAGTCCTATAGGCTAGTGATACTGACCAAAGAAATTATATTTAATCAGTTAGAAGAGTTACTCTAAATAAGAAGTTTAATAAGAAGTGAAAAACTAATAATGGAAATTATATATGTTAGAGGTATATGTTCAATAACCAAAAAAACAATATAATAAAAAATTAAAAGAACATTAGTATACAAAGAAAAGAAAAAAACATTAAAATAAATCCATTCCCTCCACTCACCATCTATATGCCCTCTCCTATAGAAACACCATATTCATAACAACATATTACACTACAAATATGATATCCACTAGAATGAAATGCATTAAAATACCTATTATGTTTATTTGATAATAGAAATAAATAAAAATAATATTTGATACACCTATATGTTACTCTTTGAGTCACCATCCTTTACTAGAAATGAAACTCTCCATGGAAATTAATAAAATAGAAACAACCTGAAACTGAAATTTAATAAATATGAATGGTCAATATTATTAGTAGAAGTACCAAGAAACTAATTCCCAATAAAAGTATCTACATAAAATACTTGTTTAGAATATATTGGAGTAAATTACTAAAACATAGCTTTACATTTTAATAAATATAAATCCAATATCAAATTAAATGTTTTTAGAATCATTTTTTTTAATTTTTTTCCTTTGAAAATGTTTAATTGTAAAACAATTCAATAAGATACTGATTTTTTATTCTAACCACTTGAATGAAAACTATTTTTAAAATACCATGGAAAAGTTTATTTTAATACACATTAGAATACCATTTTAAAAAATATAGATAATGATAATATATTAATGACATACTTGAATTCGTTGACAATATAATGTAAGTATGTATCAAAATGAAGTCATTGAATCAATAATTTAAAAACAGAATCATGGGGGAAACACCAAAGGGTCACTATGATCATGGGGAAATTGAGACACACATCACTAATTAAGGATACCCTCAATTACTGGAATTATTATAAAATCACATGATACGAGAAGGGGAACCCAGAGAATATTCATCACAAGTATTTATAGTGGAATGTAAAAACTTCCAATATATGTTAATCTATTGAGGAAATTGATTATTCACATGATGATTGAAGAATATATCTATAAAAAATAATACACAACATCAATAATAAATAACATACAACAATCATATAGAACAAATAAACACCAAGAATGATATTTAACCCATCAATTAAATTTTATAAATCTTTATATTCATATTAAGACCAAAAAATCATACAATAAACATTTATTATCATTTTTAACATTTCACCCCAATATTCTATTTAGGATACACAAAATAAAATTAAAATATATATGTTATTAATCTAGTATAAAATCAATAATAAAAAATTAAAAAAAAAATATTTAAATTATATCAATACCCATTTTCAAAATCAAATAACACCTTTGAGAAGTTATCCAAAATCCAAAAAACACATAGATATTTCAAAATTCATTTAAAAAATGTACCCATTTAAATTATTAACCATTATCTAAGAAAAATATAATAATTTTTTTCTAATATTATAATTTGTGAAATCCTCTAAATTGAATATATTTTCAATTTAAAAATTAATTTTCAATCAAATATTCTTTTTGTATAAGTAATAATAGTATTATGAAAAAAATAGTCAAATGTATAAAAAATAGATTTATGGAATTTGAGGATAAATTAATGTGGAAAATTATCTTCAATCAAGCAAAAATATTCCAATGGTCTGATGATGTGTTGAATGAGACCTGATAGAGGAATAATACACTCTAATAAAAAAATAAATATCTTTATAACTAAAATTTAAAATAGGGTTAAATGTAATACAATTCACACTGAAGGTGTAATGAAAATTGAGAGGAGGAGGAAGAGGATATGGGGAATAAGAATTATAATTGGAGAAAAATCCAAACCCAAAGTAGATCCACCTAGAATAAGAAAGAATATTATCAGACTCAAAAAGGTAGGAAAGAACAGTAATACAAAAGATTCCCAAAGGATGGAGTATGTAGGGTGAGAGAAGTAGGAGTTATTGAAGTGTAAAACTTATGGAAAAATAAACAGTATAGAAAATTTATTAAATTTCAAATTTTTAATGAGATGGGAACTGAAAACGATTTGAATATATGGCTATATTAATCACATTGAAAAATCGAATCCCTAATAAAAAGTTGTAGTAATACATATGGGAATGTCATAGAGTTAATTTAACAATAATACAACTGTCTAATCATTTCTATTATATTTGAACTTCATCCACACAATTTTTTCCTGGTTAAAACTAATAATGAACACTATTTGTGCATCATATAATTAAAAATAAAATCATGAACATTTCAAATGGGTTCAATTATAAACAAGGTGAAATGAAATGAAAATAATAAATAAAATAAATAAATAATATAATATAGGAAAAATGAATTATATTTGTGAAAAATCTCCCAACCATTATGCATTCCAGACACTTAAAGACATAGATGAAATGATTGATCTAAATGTATACTTTGACTAATCCCCCATTCGAAGGACATGATATAAATGAATATGAATAACTAATAAATTTACCAACATTGATTGATGTTTTGTTCCTCAATATAAAAATATGTCTCACAAAAAAATTTCAATTCCCTCAACAAAAAAATCTACAATGGACCACAAAAAATGGAACCACAATAAAGGGAAAATGGATATTCCCAAAAGAATAAACCACACACCTAAGGACCCCCACGATTAGAACGGAAAGACACAGATAATAAGAGGAGGTTTAGTGACAGTACACCATCATAATTATACATTTTATAGGTGAATTAATTAATTAATCATCAAATTGGACCCTAACCATGTGACACTACTCGACCAAAAATCCCAAAAACACCAACATAGTTAAAAGAAAAATATTTATAAAATAAAAATTTTAATAATTCCTAACATATGGTGGTATCCCAAAATATTTATAATTAGTCTAAAATACTAAATATACCAAACTCCCACCATCCAAATCAACCATTACATTATGGGAACTAGTACAATCATAGTCATCAAACCAAGTTAAGAAAACAAGATTGTAAAAGAAGAGGTGAAAAAGTGAAATCAAAAGGAATGAAATATTTGTAAGAATTGTAATAAAAATTATTAAATACCCTAACACGACCGAATTTAAATATCTTAAAGATAAACTCCCATATTACATTAGTGTAACTATGATAAACTAGTGTAAAATGATATGACACAGTTATAAGTAAATCAAATGAATCGTTCATAAACAAAACCATAATTGATGAGATTTGAATTAAGTGGTCAATTTAAATGTGACCATACTTCCAAAACACCAATCCTCCATGAAACCTACCAATCACATAAAATAAATCCCTATATAAATTAAATAATTTTTTTAAAAGGAAAAAAATTCTTTTAATATCATTGATTGAAAAAATGATAGATTCCAAAAACCATTAGAAAAAACAAGAAAAGTTATGTGAAAAATTTCATTACATTTACAATTTGTATGGGAATTGATGCTCTATTTACCTAATTTACATTATGTGTAGTGGTATTAGTATCTATAGTATGTTCAATCATTGAATAACCCACTTCAAATCACTATTTTTATTAATAAATTTAATACATTAGTGATTGATTTCCAAATTACAGTTAATTTCAAATAAAAAAAATATTTTGTGATATTAATTGGAAAAATTAATTTTTATTAACACAAAATAATATTACAATTTATTTGATTGATTATTTATAAAATATTACCTCTCATTCCATAATAATTATTGAATGTATATTAATTAAATATCCCTCTTTTGCAAGAAACATAATACACGGATCATAGTGATATGTCCTCTAAATAATGTGTATTACCTTCTATATGTCACAATATATTATGTTTCTAAAATATCCATAATAATAAACCATAACCAAATGTTTTATTCTTTAGTCCCAAAATATTTCCCAGTAATTAATTTTTACACATAAACCGATGAGGGAAAAATATATATGTATGCAATTCCAATGATTGTTTTTTATTAAAAAACATTACAAGGTACAAAAAATCACATATATATTATATGATGCATGAATTTAAAAATATGCATGACTATTGAAAAATTATATTCAATCATTAACTCAATGATGATATGTTTTATTCCCACCTTCTTGTCATTAATATATCCCCTTATAGCTATGTTTATAATATTGATGTGTTTAGTTCAACTACCACATTTTTATTTTTATCCATAATTATCATAACAGGATATTCGTAATATATAATCATTGGACTTGAAATAGAATCCATATCATTAAGGGAAAATTAATCAATTTTGATATACACAATTATAATTTTCTAAAAACATGAATAAACCCAAAATTTTATAGTAAATATCATTTTTAGTGTTTGTTTCACACTACATAATGACACAGCTCATCCACCAATCATAAATATGTAACTTGAGTACGATTTTTGTGTATCAACACAACTAGAAAATTATGAATCTGAGTATCCAATATCATCAAAACTATTAGTACATATATATATAATCATGAATTCTTTAGTACCATTATGGTATCTCAAAAACTTATTTACATACTTATATTTTTCTATACCTATATTACATTGATATTGTACTAACAATACTTTTAAAATGGAAAGTTCAGGACATGGGAAAAACTGAGAAGACATTAATCTACCAATAATGGAATTATATCTCATAGATTTTATTTTTTTTCATTTGAAACCATTTCTATGTCATTGTTTATTGTTGAAGTTTTCACCAAAAATAATGGGTTCTATACATGCTTCATAGTCTTTGTTATAAAATCTCCCCAAAACTATATTTATATTATTTTATTTTGAAAATCCCAAAACACCCATTAACTAATCTCTTTTAATATTTAATCTATTTATGTGGGATGTATCCTAGATAATTTTAATTTTAATTATTTTTAATAGAAATTGTTTTCCCTTATATAGAAAACCATTATCATTAAAAACAAGTAAAATTTATTCTTTATATGAAACATTAAAACATAACTTACCCCCCGTCCTGCTAGTGTATAAATGGATTCATAATATTTTATATGAAACCAAATGATGTAATTACATCATCAAATCATTAATACCACATTCGGTATTCTTATTTTAAACCATTGTTTAACAATTTAATCTTTCTTACTAGATTCTCACAATTATGTGAGGGGAATACTTCATGTTGTTACATATATAATGTAGTATTTTCAAGAATTGTTTATATCATAAATTAAAATGATATATTTATTTCAAAATAATCTAATAGGAAATACATTTTTTATAATTGAAAAAATGAATATGTATAATTGGTCCCTTCCATCTTGGTGAACCCATTAATAACATGTTAGGTATTTTATCTCAAGAGAATTAGAAATGAGTATTTATTGGTATTAATAAATTTTTTACATCAAAAAAGTGTTTTCAAAACGTGAAAACTCAACAAGGCCTCAAACATAATTATTCTTCATGGAATTATTTTCCACAATATTTTCATCAAACCACATTTTTTTACACTTTACAACTCATGGAAGATGAAAATGTTTCATGATCATTAATGGATCATATAATATTGAAATATTCTTATAGATGCTTTATATAATCATTTCTGTGGATCTGTATAATGTTTACCAAGATGTTGTTGAGTAAATTATGGTTACATTAGTTTTTCAAGTGTTTAAGGGTCTTAATCCACCAAATCAATAATATTATTGTCAAAATTTGTTGGAATGATATTTTAATTTCCATAAATATAATATTTTTGGTATTATTATAAATTATCAATCTACCACATGATGTAGAGGGTTGAACATCTGAAAGATCCTCATCGGTAGAATTTCTAAATTGATAATTCGCATTAATTAAGTAATTTTTATGGTATTGTCTATTTCATGATTCAAAAATTAGAGTAATAAAATATAGAAAATAAAAACAAAATACCTTATACATTTATATATAAAATTATTTATCCAATAATGGTCGTAGTATCCTAATTTTTTTCCTGTGGATTAAAAACTCAAACTTTTGAAGGAAATACCAGTAAATTCACATGTTATAAAGTAATCTTCTTGTCCATAAAAAGATATATAGAATCATTTGAAATAGACATTGTTTGAAATAAATTCAAAATTTATGATTCCCTTATAAGTGCTTCTATAAAAAAATGTCAAATAACATATAATCATTGAGCACACTTTTCACTATTTCCATTCAATTTTGGTTTCTTCTTTTACCTACACGATTTTTATATGATGGACCCGGAATACTGTATTGGGAAAATATTATTTTTTCTTGAGAATCCTTGAAATTGTATTAGGTAATTATCCATCCTTATTTTATATTCTATAATATTTACCACCTTGATCCGAACATCGAATATTTTTCTGACCACATTTTTTATCTAATTTATCATTATAAACATCAAATGTGTCATGAAATTTATTTTATTATAATGTAAAAAGATAGATATATATATAGGATAGTCATTAATGAATGTAAGGAAGAATTTATGTTCATGAAAATACATGGCTGAGCTAAAAATATCAGCATGAATGATTTATGATGTAGTTGATGTTTTATTAGAACACATCTTTAATTTTTTTCATAAACATAATACAATCAAAAGTTTACACAATTTGAAAGACCCAGATTAATAATTTCATAATCTTGAACTAATAGTAAAATAATTTCTTCATAGATATGAAAATATTTTATGTTCCATAACATAATATAATTCTCATTCATAACCCATCTTTCAATACCTGTATGAGAATGTATATTATAGTTACATTGCAAATCAATGGATAAAATAGTATATTTTAATGTTCCTAATACAATTGTGTAATTTCCAAGTATTAATATTAAAAAACAATGATATTTAAATGAATTTCATTACTTGAAAATTTAAAAATGTAGGAAAACTTTTCTTTCTACTTCTATATTATTTACAAAAATACAAATGATTATTTTATTATCATTTAGAAAGATTAGTTATTTATCATTCCACATTCCCATGGAATAAAATTTTTTCGTATAGTGTTTCAAGTTTGTTGTCAACATATTAGTTTCTCCTAATTATATCACTAGACTCTCCACCTGTTGAACACACAGGGTCATTAATTAATTAATCAACTATTTGTCCTTCTGTGTTATATAAGATATTTTAAATGGCTTATATTGATGTGGAAGAAAAATTAGAAAGAATTTTACATGAAATTACATGGATATATAAACCTCAAGATTCCAAGTAAAATCTAATAAATTCATTATCTGCAAAATGTTCCAACATGCAGATTTCATGGGGGAATGTCTCATATATCATAACATAATTAATAATGTGAATGTAAATTCTTTATCATTTGATGTGAAATATCCTTCTATAACTTTTACCAAGTCATAAAAATTATTATAATCATCATCTAATCCAATAATGCTTGCACGAAATTTTGTTTTTATATACATTGTACTAATAAATTTTAACCACTGCCAATGTTCACATAAAGTAATATCATCTTGTGTGATATCATTATTCACTATTAGGGGATCATATTTTTTGAATTGAATAATAAATTACCATCCATCCTGGATAAATGATAACTCTCCTCATCAAAATATTATAATATTCACAATTTAATTTATGAATGTCATAATGATTGTAAAAAATTGTAATGGTTTAACTAAAAATAATATACATGATTATAGGCACAAATCCCATAATTTATATTGTAAATCATGTTAATTTGAAATAAGAAATAATACTATTTTGTGTGTATTAAATTTTAAATTTAAGAGAATAATATAAGTAATTGTAATTAGAAATTATTATTTTAATTAATAAATTCATGATTATAATTTTATAATTCAACAAAATATATGAAGATATATTAAAATTTTAGTTAATAATCCATATGTTTAAATTATGATAATTAAATTTAATATGTTATCTTATCTAAATTTAATAAGAATTCATGCGGTAAATAATTTATTAAAATTTCAATATATTTTATTTAATGTAAATTTAATGAAAATTTAAATTTTATTTAATCATAAATACAATTAAAAAACCAAAATTTCATAAAATTTTCTAAAATCAAAATTAAATAACTATTTTTATGATTTAAAATTGATGATATATGAAACATAAATAAAAAATAGAAATTTCAGAAAATACATACACTATTTAATATAATATTAATGTATATGTATATTATATTTAATTATAAATGTTGTAAAAAACTAATTTTGATAAAATTTACAAAAAAAATAAAATTAAATAATTTTTTAAGTGATAAATCAAAGACATGTAATGAAAATTTTTGAAAATTTAATATTTCAACATGTGGAACCCATAATGGTTTTATGCAAGAGGCCTTCAAGTTAATAAAACAATAAAATCAGGTATTAAATTTAAAAAAGCATTTAATTAATGTAAAATATGGATGAGCATGATTTAGTTTTAGAATGAATATATGAAAATGGGGAAATAATGAAGATGAGTGTAAAAAAACAATGCATCATCCATATACCAAGAAATATCATTTTGTTTTATTTAAAAAAAGTTTAGATAATTTTATTTCAAAGAATATGTATTTCTGTAATTGAATCCAAATTGTAGGTAATTTAACAAAAATTAATTCTATGTATTATTAATTTATTTATGTAAATAAAAATTATACTTGCCTTCAAATTTTGAAAATAGAACATAGAAAATTGAGCAAAAAAACTATATGACATATAAACTCAAAAATGCAATTTAATTCTGTATTTCCCTTTTAAATAATGGTTGTATGAGAAATAATATTTATAGTTATTTTTTTCAACAAGATCCCACTAAACATTCTTTTTCCACAAAGAGTGTCAATTAATGGGTCATTTATTACCATAAATCTATTTATTTTCCTAAATCATAAATTATTTCATTAACGTAAATGGAAAAAATAATTTTTAGGTCTATACCTTATTATATTAAAACTAATTTGATTGAACATTTTCTTATAGTTTATTAAAATATGACTAAATGATAAAAATATTCTATAGTTTCAAAGAATTGATTTTATTGATACACAACCCAACCTTTTATTCTTATACTACCACACGCTTAATTTTATTCAAGATGTTAGGTATGTAATCATAGTAGAGAAAAGTAGTATTGATAAAAACATTTACTCTTATAGCTCAACATTTTTCCATAAAATACATTATAAGTCGCAGATTATAAAAATATAATATAGATCTTCTAAAAAAATTATTGAATTAGGGGAAAATCAAAAAAAAATATTGAAAAATTAAATTTTAAATTATGTTTAAAAAAATATTTTGTATTCTATTTTTTTTTATTTACAATATATAATTATTATCTATATAACAATATCAACTTAATTATCCAAATAATATGAATATACATGCATTTACATATTAAACTAGTATAATTTTACACTATTATTTAAATAATTTTATAGATATATTCTATACCAAAATATTTAACAAAAAAACTATTTTCATTATTAAAATCCATGAATTAGTATAAAGACAATCTATTTGATAGAATAAAATAAATAACAAAAATTTAATTTATCCTCATAAATATACATCAAATAATGGTGAATGGTAGTAAATAATGGGGAACATCTATAATAAAACCATGAATCATCAATAAGCATATTTTATTTTTTAAAAAAAATATATAGAATAGTTTAATATTAATTTATTTATTCATAATCATTTACATCCCTTATTAATTATTTATTACCTTTTAATTATTGATAAAATTCATTTAAATTTTACTATTCAAAGAATTTCAATGTAATTTCAATGTAGTTGGGGTTTGAATTAGTGGTAAGAACCCCTTAAATCTACATGAAAAATGGGGGTTCAAACCCCATTGTGTTGGATCAAATATGTAGATATATATGTTTTTTAGATGGAAAAATACAAGAGGGGGTGAATTGTAGGTTTAAAACCATTGAGTTTTAGCAACTAAGAGATTAGTTTAAAAGAACTTAAACTAATACAAATACAATCAACCACAATTGTATTGAATATAAAAAGGTATGATTTATTGTAATACTAATGTAATGTAAAAAATTGTATTCAAGATGAACACAATGATCAGAGTAATACAGAGATGAATGATTCTACCTTAAAGCGTATAGAATCAATCAATACAAAATGTAATGGAATGATTGTAATTGAAACAATTACAATTGAATATGTAAAGAAGAAAGGAAACAATGAAAATTCCTTTCTAATACAAGTAACAGCGGAAATATAAAAGTATTACAATTCTATTAACACAAAGAGAAGGGTTATCCTTTCACCTAGGATAAAAGGTCGGTCTCACCAACACCTTGGTGAGCCCTCGATACGATGATCGGCACATCTGTCTGCCTATCCCTAGCAGCCCTTGATAAGATGATCGGCATGTCTGTCTGCCTATCCCCGGCAGCCCTTGATACGACGATCAGCACGTCTGTCTACCTATCCCCGGCAGCCCTCGATATGATGATCAGCACGTATGTCTGCCTATCCCCGACAGCCCTCGATTTTATAGGTAATTGGCACCTCTGTCTTTCAATCACTTGAAAGCCCTCAATTCGATGATCGGACGCACAAGGCAGATGAGAGAAGTCACAGTGTATCTCTCTAGAATCTTGATAGTTCACTAAGTCTCTTCATTCATTCATCAATCTTCTCTTTCAGCTTCAAATGGCCTCTTATTTATAGGCCTCGGGTTCCAACGGTCATAACTCATCCAACGGTCATATTTCTCCGAAAAACTCAGAGGGACTTAGACACCTGGCATCATAACGGTCATATTGAAACACAAAGCACGACATCGTTTTGATTAGTTTGTAACTAACTCAACGACATCGTATTGGTTAGAACAGGATATATGTCAATGATAAGCAATGGTACAATTCATATGAAACAAGTGTTTTTGACTAAGTACCAAAACAAGTAATGAACGTATGAATAGTAGAGTTAGTATGATATAATTGACTGGGTCAGTACGTTACGATTGACAGAGTCAGTACGATACGTTTGACAGAGTCAGTACGATACGTTTGGCGGGGTCAGTATGATACATTTGACTAGGTCAGTACGATATGATTGACAGGGTCAGTACGATACTATTAAAAAGACAATTGTGATTTCCAAAACAAAGAATAGAAGTCGAAATAGAACTTTCGACTCAACAATCTCCCCCTTTTTAGAAAGCACAATACACAAAGTCAATATAACAAGAAATAATTATCTCCCCCTGAGTTATTGGAAACTCTTCTGAATAAGAAATTGAATACAACTAACTCCCCCTTAGGTATGGACTTTCCTAAGGATTGTATTCGTAGATTTTCCTTAAGAGTGTTGTAAAGCATTCTACCCCTTTATAAAACATTATCCCCTTTTGTGAAACATCCTCCCCTTTTATAACATTCTCCCCTTTTATAATATTCTCCCCCTTTGTGGTTTACAAAAAGAATGGGGTTACTTTGATTTGCATGAAAGAGTTAGAGAGAAAAAAAATGCAGCACA
This sequence comes from Viscum album, assembly GCA_963277665.1. Classification (NCBI taxonomy): domain Eukaryota; kingdom Viridiplantae; phylum Streptophyta; class Magnoliopsida; order Santalales; family Viscaceae; genus Viscum; species Viscum album. Next base: position 6,188,266 of record OY728136.1, read on the forward strand.
AAAGAAAAGAGTTATAACAATTATTGCAAAACAATGACATGTTCCAAAGGAAAACAAATACAACAATCATTTTTTTTCTCTTTCCTTCTCCTTCTTTATGAGCTCATGAAGAATAGTTTTCATCTTTTTGATTTCTTTCTTGTATTCAAAAATAGATTCACCTTGAGTTTTGAGAATCTCTTGTTGATCCGCAAAAATCTGATCTTGATTCTTGATAGTCTCCTCCTGGACTCTGATTACTTCTTCAAAGGTATCAATTCTGTCATGCAGATTCTTGTTATCTTTGGATAACACAGAATTTTGTTTCTTCAACAAAATAATTTCATCTTTGAAATATGAAACCTTTGAGAATTCATATTGGAAATCATTCATTCTCCCTTGCAAATCTTTCACTGAAGGAACATCAGCTCTTTGAGAAGACAAAAGATTCAACCTTTCAACCGTTTCTCTGTCATGCTTATTGAAAGAAATTTCAAGATCATTTGACAACCTCTTTATATGTTCAATTGATATTTCATGGTCATTGATTGAACTATCCGTTTTGTACGACCACTTGGTCATCTTGTTACATGCCTTTTTATGAGCAACTGAACTTTCTGATATAACTTTCAAATCGGCTTCAATTGACAAAAATTTCTTTCTCAATTCGTTTACATAGACAAAATTCATCTTTTGATTATCAGTAATAAAATCAATCTTCCCTTCCAGCCTCAGGAAATAAGGAATTGTCTTCTCAACCCTTCTCAAAACATGAACAATATAATCACTCTTCTTGAGAGAGATTGTATGTTCTGAATCAGTATCTTTATCGTACGATGCTAGTTCATACGATCGGCTTGAGTCAAAAACTGGTTGTTTTCCTTTTGCTTTTTCTTTCTGCTTTGTTTCTTATTCCAATTTTTCATTAATGACAACATCTTTATCTGTGTGAGAGGATTGATCACCTTTCTTTTCTTTAGATGACATTCTGTCCGGAGTTCGTGCTTGATCGGCATGAGGAATTTGTTGAACACCTTCACTCATCTTTTGAACTGATTCCTCTTTACTCTTCTTTGAACTTTGAAGAAATTATAAAAGAAAATCTCCTTCTTCTTCTTCCATTTCTTCTATCTCTTCCATTACTTGTTTTTGTTTCCCTTTCTCTGGAAGGTTCTGTATGATGGGTTCTTGATGCACTTATTTTGTCAGTTGAGCACTAGCTTCCTCTACTACTTTCAAGACTTTAGAGACATCAAATTCCTGAGCCTTTCTTTTCAAAATAACCTCCTTCTTCTTTTCATCCTGAAGGGTTTCTTCTACCCTTATTCTTTCTGCAAATGCCTCAGCAGGGTCAAGACCAAACTTTGGATCCGCTTCCTTTCTCTGTTCCTTATCCTTTCTCCATTTGGATACTACTTCCTTAATGTACCTTGTCTTCTTCTTAGGCTTTGAACTAGTTTGAGGATCAGACATTTTAGTAACACCATTAGATTAAATGTCTTTGGATGGCATTGGTGCCGATTTATTCTAAGCCAATTCGTCTTCTACATCTCTGACAAAAAGTTTTGAATTGTGATAAAAAAAACATTCAACTTCTTCATAGTACTTTTTTTAATCCAAGAAGGCTTCAAATATATGGGGTTTACTTTCAAAGGAATGTTACAAAACTTCATACTCTCAAGAATGAACTTTGTAAGGATGGCCGGATACATAATCATTTGCGACTTAATCCCTCCTGTCATGACATTCTTTATGGTTTCAAAAACATACCCCTTGAGATTCACTTTTCTCATATTCACAAGATAGTCAAGCATGAAAATATCAGAAACTTTTAGAGTTTCTCTATCCCCTTTCCTTGGGATTAGAAAACCTTGCATCCATAAAGATACAAAATGATTGTCCAGTGAAAGATGAGATACTTTCCTTTTCTCTTCATTAAAAACAAACAAAGACTTCTCAGAACTTTCTCTATTAAACGTACCAACTTCCTCTGGTAGTTTATGAGATGGACAGAAAGAATCCCCTTTAGTTGAGACATTTAGAAAACGAGCCGCTTGTTTCAAAGACATGGATATCTTTATATCGTACACAACAAAGTTTATAGTCATGTCTTTTTCGAAAGATACGGTTTTATAAAATTGACTGACTTCATCAAAAAGAATCAGATATTGAGAATCTGGCTTTTCAACACACAAATGTTCCCACCCTTGAATCAAAATAATCCTCCTGATTGTGGAATCGTACGTATCGAAAAAAATCCCGAGATACGAACCTTTCTCTATTAAAGTCTTTCTCTGTAATATTATTTGAAGACATTTCGGCAGGAGTGTTAACAGAGGATTGAGACATAAAGGTGATGCTGATGAATGATCGTACGATGTCTTAAAACAATGAGACATAACTTTGACGTTGATCCTAAAAAAAAGATGTGGGTTTGGGGAGGGGAGAGGCTATTTATAGGTGATAATGGGGTGACCTTCGATCTTCTACAGTCAGGATTATAGGAAATAAGATCAACGGTTAGGATTTAAAATGAAAAGAAAAAAATAAAATAAATAAAAAGTACTTGCAGGATATCGTAAGGTGATTGTTGGTTTTAGTAAAAATCAAAAGAAAATACAATGGAAAAAAATCATCATGCCGATGGAAAACAAAGTCATTACCATGAACTGGCCGTACGATGGAAAACAATCTTGTTACCATGAACTGACAATATGATGGAAAACAATCTTGTTACCATGAACTGACAGTACGATGGAAAACAATCTAGTTACCATGAACTGACAATACGATGGAAAATAATCTCGTTACCATGAACTGACAGTACAATGGAAAACAATCTCGTTACCATGAACTGACAAGCCGATGGAAAAGAAATTCAACACCATCATCGGTCGATACAATGGAAAAAAAAGTCATTACCATTATCGTTCGATACGATGGAAAAGAAATTTGATACCATCATCGGTCGGTACAATGGAAAAGAAAATGAATGATATGATAAAACTGTCAATACGATAAACAGAAAAATGAATGATATGATAAAAGTGTCAATACGATAAACAGAAAAATGAATGATATGATAAAACTGTCAATACGATAAAAAGAAAAATGAATGATATGATAAAACTGTCAATACGATAATTAGAAGAACACATATTAGGGAAAAAAATAAGATAAGATGAAATAAAGTCAGAAAAATATAAAGAAATGTTCTCCCCCTTTCTACGAGGAGTTTCTTACTATTAGGAGAGATGTAAAATAGGAAGTAGATATGAATGATTATTTTAATGTAATCATTCCTAGATTCTGTTTTATAAATTCAAATCTATCAGAAGGTAAAGGTTTTGTAAAAATGTCAGCAAGTTGTTCTTGCGTTCCAATTAATTGTAAAATAATATCTCGTTTTTGTGTGTGATCTCAAAGAAAGTGATGCCTAACATCTAAGTGTTTTGCACGTGAGTGATGTGATGGGTTCTTACTGAGAGATATGGCACTTGTATTATCACAAAGAATTTGAGTTTTGAAGAAACTCAATCCATAGTCAGTGAGTGTGTGTTGCATCCACAAAACATGAGCACAACAACTTCTAGCTGCTACATATTCAGCTTCAGCAGTGGATAATGCTACTAAGTGTTGTTTCTTGCAGGACCAAGAAACCAGAGAATCTCCTAAGAAATGACATGTTCCAGATGTACTTTTTCTATCCATTCTACAACCACCAAAGTCAGCATCTGAAAAACTTTTTAAAACAAAATCATTCCCAGAGGAGTAAAAAAGACCTAAATCCATAGTGCCTTTTAAATACTGAAAGATTCTCTTTACAGCTTTTAAATGAGACTCTTTTGGATTAGATTGGTATCTTGCGCATAATCATACAGAAAACATCAAGTCTGGTCGACTAGCTGTCAAGTATAGCAAACTTTTTATCATACCTCTAAAGATTTTTTGATTTACTTATTTCCCACTTTCAGCAAGATCAAGAGTATTTGAGGTACCAATTGGATTACTGATACTTTTAGTTTTGTCAAATCCATACTTTTTGAGTAAATATTTTAAATACTTATGTTGAGATATATAAGTTCCTTCTGGTTTTTGAGAAATTTGAAAACCTAAAAAGAATTTTAACTCACCCATCATACTAATTTCAAACTCAGATTTCATTAAATTTTCCAAATAATCAGTTAAGGATTTCTGAGTTGATCCAAATATGATGTCATAAACATAGATTTGGACAATCAAAACATTTTTGTTTTCCATTTTGATAAAAATGGTTGGATCTGATGTACCTTTTGTATAATTGTTTTGTAAAAGAAATCCTTTAAGTCTATCAGATTCTGGTGAAAATTTTTGTAGATTATCTTTTGTATTCAAAATGAATACTTTGCATCCAAAAACTTTGAAGTATGAAACTTTTGGTTTTCGGCCAGTCCACAACTCATAAGGGGTTTTATTAAGAAATGGTCTAGTGAAAACAAGGATTATAGTATAACAGGAAGTACTAACAGTTTCAGCCCAAAAGTGTTTAGCAATTGAGTATTCACTCAACATGGTTCGAGTCATTTCCTGAAGAATACGATTTCTTCTTTCAACAACACCATTTTGCTGAGCAGTTCTCGGATCTGAGAAATTGTGAGTAATACCTTTCGTACTACAAAAAGTTTCAAAATCTGAATTTTGAAATTCACCACCATGATCACTATGAATATTTATCAATGGTAGGTTTTTATCATTTTTAACTTGGGCTCTAAAAGTTTTGAAATAGGAAAAGGCTTCAGATTTCTTTGTGAGAAATTAGACCCATGTAAATCTAGTAAAGTCATCAACTAAAACAAATACATAGTATTTTCTTCCAATGCTTCCAGATTGTAAAGGAAAAAAAGATCCATATGCACCAGTTGTAATGCATTATATGTTGAAACCTCATTAATTGATTTAAATCTAGTTTTATGTTCCTTTCCAAATTGACAAGGATCAAAAACGTTTGAAGAATCATATCTATGGTCTGGTAGCCCCTTCACAAGTCTTTTCTTTGAGAGTTTACTAAGGTTTCTTAGATTACAGTGTCCTAGTATCCTATTAAATAACCATGATTGGTCTTGTATTGCACTTAAGCAAGGTAAGTTTTGGTTCCTAAGGTCTTCTAGGTTAATAGTGTAAACATTCTCTTGGCTATGGGTAGATAGAATGAACTCATCCTTGGAATTGTGAACAATACACATATCATTTCTAAAATTCACAAGGTAACCTTCATCACATAATTGACTTATGCTGATGAGATTGTGCCTAAGACCTTTAACAAACAAAACATTTTAGATAAGAACTTTTCCAAGAAAAACAATATTACCTATACCATCAATCTTTCCTTGAGCATTATCTCCGAAGGTAACTTTTCCACCTTTTGTTTTGATAACCTTTCCAAATAAATCTTTGTTTCCAGTCATATTTCAAGAACAACCACTATCCATGTACCATGTATTCTTATTGGTACATTTCTCATTTTCCTTAAAAATAAACAATTAGATTTTTGGAATCCAAACTTGTTTTGATCCAGAAGGGTTAGATAAAATAATTTTAGGAATCCACATTTTTTTGCAAAATGAGATTTATGAAACCCTAAAAATTTTGTTTTGTTAAGAGAACAATCTCTTCTCTAGTGTCCACCACATTGACACTTAGAACAGAAAGTGGTTTTCTGAGGAACAAAATAGTTTTTGCTAAAAACAGGTTTGGAATATGTATAACCAAGACCAAAAAGATTTCACAAAGGTCTAATTTGACAATACATCCTGTCAAAGTTTTCCTTTCCATGAGTAATGTTTGACAAACAATTCTTCAAAGATAAAATCTATGAATTTAGTTTTAAAACCAAATTCATATTTTCCAAAACATTTGAATTTGAGATAGAGTTTGGCTCTAAAATATTTTTCTTTGAAATTACAGTTTCAAGATCCTTAAAAAGTTTATCCTTATCAGATTTAACTTTATCAAGGGTTTTTAAAATACTTTCAAAATCCGAAGTTTTCACATCAAGATCTTTAGAAAGATCTGATACTTCTTTAGTTAAGACTGAAATTCTAAATTTGCTTTTTCAAGTTTCTTTTTGAGCTTTGAATTTTCATTTTCAAGTAATTTAGCAAATCTAGAGACTTATTCAAATGTAGGTAACGTATCCTCTTCTAATGATGAAGATTCAACATTTTAATATTCATAATATCTATTATCAATATAATTTGCATTCAAAGAAACATTTGTAATAGCTTCTGCGTTATGCACCTTACCCATAAGACAACGATCTTCAATTGGTAATCTGGCTAAAAGTCCAATATTCATCTGTCCTGAGGACTCATATTCTAAAGAATCATCTGAAGAATCACTATCACTTTCACTCCATGTATCATTTGCTTTCAAGACTTTCTTAGTCTTATAAAACCTTTTCTTGTTTCTTTCAGAGTGTTTCTCCTTTCTGTCTTTTCTCTTCAGTAATGGAAAATCAGGCCGTATGTGTCCTATTTTCTTACATTCATAACAAGTTACCTCTGAATATTTCTTATCTTTCCTGTATTTCTTTCTGAATCTATATTGGAAATATTTCTTTCCCACAATCTTTTTCATCCTTCGAGCAAGATTGGCCAACTCATTATCTGATGGATTACAATCACTTGAATCAGATATAACAACTTTCTTGGATTTGGATCTAGTAAGACTTTCAGGTGTTTTAGCTTTAGATGCAAAGGCTACACTTCCATTTCAATTCTTCTTCTTTTTTTGAAATCAGCATCTCTTTTCATTCTTGTTTTGTGTTGTAAAAGGGTTCCAAAAAGTTCATCAAGAGTAATCTGGGAAACTTTTCTATTCTCATCAATAGCTGTCCTTTTTTACTCCCATTCATTCAGCATTATATCTATGATCTTATCAACTAGAGCTTCATCATCAAGAACTTTTTCTCCCATAGATTGTAAGCTGTTGAAAATTCTCATAAACCTTTGTTTCACTTTATATACTGGCTCTCCATAATGAAAAAAAATCCATGATACTCTTCTCAAAGCATTTCTCTCCTTGTTTTTATAACCTTGGATGTACCAAAATGAGTGACTTCTAATTTCTTCCAAATACAATTGGCTGCTTCACATAAAGATATCTGACTGTATATATTCATAGTCATAGAGCATAATAAAGTATTGCGTACCTTGTAATTCAGTTGATATTCCTGCTTCTCTTGGTTGGTGAAAGTACTGACTTCTTTATCAGGAATTTTGTAACCTCCAGTAATCATTATAAAATTGTCTACACTAGTATTGATAACGAAAGTATTCATACGATCTCTCCAATACTCATAATCATTCCCATCAAAGATTGGTGGTCTAGAAGGATTCAGATTGTCTATTGACACAATATTTATTCCTGCCATCTAATACAACAAAAACTTTTCCACTCCACACATTAGTGTAGTAAGTATTTAAGAAATATGAAAGAAATAAATCTATTAATACAAATCAGGGGAAAACCCTCCTTTGATACCAATTGTTGGATCGAATATGTAGATATATATGTTTATTAGATGGAACAATACAAGAGGGGGGGTGAATTGTAGGTTTAAAAACATTTGAGTTTTAGAAACTAAGAGATTAGTTTAAATGAACTTAAACTAATACAAATACAATCACCCACAATTGTATTGAATATAAAAAGGTATGATGTATTGTAATACTAATGTAATGTAAAACAATTGTTTTCAAGATGAACACAATGATCAGAGCAATACAAAGATGAATGATTCTACCTTAAAGCATATAGAATCAATCAATACAAAATGTAATAGAATGATTGTAATTGAAACGATTACAATTGAATATGTAAAGAAGAAAGGAAACAATGCAAACTCTTTTCTAATACAAGTAACAGCGGAAATGTAAAAGTATTACAATTATTTTAACCCAAAGAGAAGGGTTTTCTTTTCACCTAGGATAAAAGGTCTGTCTCACCAACACCTTGGTGAACCCTCGATACGATGATCAGCACGTCTGTCTGCCTATCCCCGGCAGCCCTAGATATGATGATCTGCACGTCTGTCTGCCTATCCCCGGCAGCCCTTGATATGATGATCGGCACGTCTATCTGCCTATCCCCGGCAACCCTCGATACGATGATCGGAATGTCTGCCTTCCTATCCCCGTCATCCCTCGATTTTATAGGTAATCGACACCTCTGTCTTTCAATCACTTGAAAGCCCTCGATAAGATGATCAGACGCACAAGGAAGATTAGAGAAGTCATAGTGTCTCTCTCTAGAATATTGATAGTTCATGAAGTCTCTTCATTCATTCATCAATCTTCTCTTTCAGCTTCAAATGACCTCCTATTTATAGGCCTCTGGTTCCAACGGTCATAACTCCTCCAACGGTCATATTTCTCCGAAAAACTCGGAGGGACTTGGACACCTAGCATCATAACGATCATATTGAAACTGAAAGAACGACATCATTTTGATTAGTTTGTAACTAACTCAACGACATCGTATTGGTTAGAACAGGCTATATGTCAATGATAAGCAATGGTACAATTCATATGAAACAAGTGTTTTTTTACTAAGTAACAAAACAAGTAATGAATGTATGAATAGCAGAGTTAGTACGATACAATTGACTGGGTCAGTACGTTATGATTGACAGAGTCAGTACGATACGTTTGACAGAGTCAGTACGATACGTTTGACGGGGTCAGTACGATATGTTTGACATGGTCAGTACGATAAGATTGACAGGGTCAGTACGATATGATTAAAAAGACAATTGTGATTTCCAAAACAAAGAATAGAAGTCAAAATAGAACTTTCAACTCAACACATTGGGCGTATGTGCTGTAGAAGTACTATAGCATATTATAGCATTGGGACACTGTAGCAACGGTGGGCACTATAGTGGTGGTAGAGTACTATAGCAGTGGCGGGTACTGTGCAGTACTTTAGCAGTGCGGGTATTGTAGAAGTACTATTCACAGAATGGGCTTTGGGCGAAAAACATGGGCATACAGGACATGTAATGGGTTTATTGCCCACTAGGCCTTTGGTATATGTAATGGGTCTCCCTCTACCTAGTTAAAAGAGGTATCTTCTTTGCTTTAAAAATAAATGAGGCTTCTCCCCAGCCATTAAAAAAATGTAATTTCAATATTGTGATACTGATCGTTGTTCATTATCTTTGAGTTACATTATCTATAGATTCTAAAAAATAATAAAGTTGACCTATTTATATAGCTTATATGTTACATTAACCTATTATAAGGGTATTGATAAGAAAAAAAATCATTATCCATAAATATGGTAAAATAGACTATGTAATTAAATATCAAAAAAGGAGAAAAAAACTAACAATGTATTTATGGTATGTATGAATTTTTTAAAGACATAAGTAAATTTATATTATACTCAGATATATATTAATTAGATGATTAATGATTGATTTTTAAAATGTAAATCAACAGAGAACAATAAAATGAAAAGAAATGAGATATGATAAGATTCAAATTATTTGAATATGTATAATTTTATAAGTTCTTAACACCTGGAATACATAGTATGTGGGGATAGTAAAACATTCCCTAAACTAGAAGAATTATATCAAGAGAAAACATGTGTAGTGTTGTGGGTATAGAATTTTTTTGGATGTTTATTATAAATTGTGGTAATATGGACTATTTATATGTGAAGGGTAGACATATTTCACGAACAAATAATGAATATAATGAACAATAATTTCAATAATGATCTTCTATATGTCTCAAAATAGTGTTCCACACCCATTTCTTTATGCCAAGCCATCCCTTATATCACGAATGATGTTTTCTCATGATTATATCATCATAACATCATTACCATAGCACATTATAACTATATATTTAATTATTTATTTATTTATGATAAAAAGTAGAAAAAAATTCCGTAATATAATTTCTATATTTTAATTCCAAATATTTAACTCATTTTTTTAAAATTAATTTCAAAATATGGAAACCAATATTTCCTAGTTCATTAAAAATCATGTTTCATTCATTGAACCCTATTAAAAAAATTTTAAAATATACTTTATCCCTAAAAAACATAATTTATTGGTTTTATAAACTAAATTTAATATTATCAAATATTTTGTTGTTATAATAAACAAAATTTATAAAAATTTATTATATATATTATACATCCTATTTTACTATTTACATGGAAATTCAAAATTTCCTAAGATTGTAAAATATTCATTCTTGAATAGTTTGGTTGTGCTGATTAAAAATACTTAACCAATGTAATTAAAGTATATTTATAATTAAGAATACTTCATTATTTAAATTGAATACAAAATAATATGGTTTTAAAAATAAATGTAAAACAAAATAAAAAGTTATTACATTTTTTATGTTAAATGGATTTAAATAATATATTCATTATTTTAAATTTTCATTTGTGAAATTTTAATGTTGGTATTTATTTAATTATATAGTTATTTAAATAGTTACCTATAACAATATCTTTATTGTTCCAATAGTTATATTATTATTCTAATGTTCATATAATAATAAATATATTTTCAAATACAGTGGCCATATTTCATTTTATTATCATATTTATAACTATGAAATCATACATATTTGATTAAATTAATATTATATTAATATTTTCTATATATGTTTGAAAAATGTATATGGGATTTATAATCTCTCTGTCTCTTATTATAGTGATACTCATTGAAATATTATTTACATGAGACTATAACCCATTAGATTTATAATTTGTAATTATGTTATTTACATGTGAATTATCAAAATATAGGATCCATAATGAAATATTATTATATAAATGATAAAATATGGGATAAAAAATAATAAAATTAAGTACACAACATTGTTTATGTGGTTTTGGATGATTTCATATTCCAATAAATTGGGAGAATAATTCCACTACATTAGGGATCTAAAATTACATAGAACAAAAAAAATATCATACCCTTACCTGAAAATGATCTTATAAATACATGAATTGATATAGTGTCTTATATTTCTATTGAACCCATATTCATGTTGTAGTAAATTGTACTAATGTACCACCATTCCATTTTTGTTCATGTAGTTAAAATTACATGAATTCTAAAGTTGATATAAAATTGAGGTCAGGAACTAAGACATGGGTTCTCCCTCAGAAATAACCTACTACCAAAATATAAATGTCAAATAGTTAGAGGCTATAGATCAATGATCAGTATGGGACACTTGAACATAAAAAAACCTATCTTACTGATTATGATCAAATATTTAAAAACATTATCAACATTGATAAGGCTATAATATCATCCATCTATCCAACCTCATAATATATTTTTTCATATTCTAACTCTCAATCTTAATTTATCAATTAATACCAAAAGAGGCACAAAAATTCTGAAACTACTAAATCACTATTTGATTTATCAAAATATATTCTGGATTATTGGATTCATGAATCCTTAATAGTGTTAGTATCCCAACATGTATTAATCATGTAATAGGGTGATACGTAAAATAAACATTCTTTATTCCGGTATGAAATGTTGGGTTCTTCAAAAAATGTACAACACATTGAATATGAAAATGGAATATACATTCTTCTCATGTTTTATGCACTCCTCCAATAAGTTACTCGGTCACACCATATTCTTCATAAAATCTAAAAAAATAAAATATTTTAACTCAATTTCAGATTGTTCCACATCCATTCAAAAAGGTGATAACCATAATATGATAGATTCTCCTTAAGTAAACAAATAACCCATAGTACTCCTTCAACAATTTTTAAATTATTAGGTACTCCATAATAATCAATGTTCTCATGGAATTTTGATTCCATATTCATTCTATTTGGTTCAAAAACATGATAATTCATGCACATGAATCCTTCATTAAATATCACTTTCAAAATTATGATGATATTATAATTAAAATTATCACAAAAGAAATATATTAACACCATATATCTATAAAAAACATTATAACATACAATAGACATTGAATTAGGTTTTCCCTTTATATAGAAATTTAAATTTATATATACCAAAAAACAGGCTCATAAATGAGAGTCTAGCGTTATTTCTTGTCCAATGATGCTTATTTAAAAACCATCTCATTTGTATAAATGAACTCATGTTAATAAAATATTCATCCATATTAATTTCCATCTTCCATAAAATGATGAGAAGTATTGAGTGAGACCTCATACTCTATGAATAATCATGAAATGTATTATTCATCAACTCAACCAAAATATTTTTTTATGTTGTTCCAATAATAGTTTTCTCCCATTAAATTCCATTTGTAGAGAGTATTCATTAAATAATATAACATCATGCTCTATATTCTCTAGTCTAAATTATTTCATCTATGATCTGAAATCATTCACTACTATCATATTTTTCTTCCAAACATGTAATGAAAATTATATTTCATTTTAAAATAGTAAACCAATACATTACATAAGGAGTCATAAATAAGTTCCATATAATTTATTTACAATATATGATAAGTTATTGGTGTACATCCCTATGTATTACTGTTCCCCATGTCCAGAATTATGTCCTTCAATGTTCTGCCTCCTTTTAAAATGAAACCCTCTACCACTTAACTAAAATAAAATATCCACAAATTCCACATTTTAAAAATATTATCTATTGTATAATGAATTTTTAACCAAAAAAATCACCCATATCACTCATTTTCCAATACCTGGTTTGTCTTAATAAAAAAATCCTTAGCTGGGTTTCTTATTATGTCTATTTCCCTACTATTTTGTATTATACATTATATTAATGTATTATTCACCGAAAGTGATATGTCATAAACCACTTTTTTAATTTTCCAAGAGTCAGTAGTGAAAGTGTTAGAAAATCCTATATCATCGATCTCCCTTAATGAAATAAAATTCCTTATTAATATTGGAATATAACCAACATTCATTGGAAAAATTTCCCACTATTATTTTGGATATACAAATCTTGGATTATGTTAAAATTAACATCTATAATTAATAATATATAGAATAATGATACTTTTATAAAAAAAATTATAAAAAATACGTTTTAATAATAATTTAAATAATTATATTGGTTTTAGAATCCAACACTCTATGAGAATCTTCACAATCAACATCAATAAATATGTATTTCTTTTATTTTTTATCTTTTCCAAAGAAAATCTAGAGAATTTAGTTTACGAAATTGTTTCTCAACATGTTCATATTACCAATATCTCAAGCTGGTAAGACCAGGAAGCATTTTGTTTTCTGAACCAGTTCCTAATTATTTAGATCATTATCTATACATTTTCCACAATATTAATCTACCTTATCCATCAGTGTGAAGATAAGAGCTAGATAATTTCCCCAACACTCTTCCCCAAATGCCAACATTGAGTATTGAATATCACACATCATTCAATCTCAAAATTTTTATAATCTGATTAACTACCCCATTTAATTTTAATAGCTTCCCAAATATCATGTAATGAATACAAAAAAACCACGGTACAGACCTAATCATCTAGCATAATTCTCACACAATACAATGGAATTGTGATGACTTTGAAATTTTTATATGATCTGAAGTGATAATACCTTCAATAACCTTTGTATTTATTAACCATTTCCGCAAGTGTACATTATTCAATGTCAGTGGCTTCATGTATATATTTTTAAGTTATTCCATATATCCAATGATATTTTTCTCCATGATAATGTTGAAAACCACACTAAAATTGAATATATTTTTCAATAATTTGAAAATCTATAGATTTAGTAAAATCAACCATGTCTAATCAATCAAGATTGGTTTTACACAATGAAGCGATAATTGTATCATCTTTTGATAAAGATAGTCTTTGATCTTCATTGTCTAAATACTAATGACAGATCGTTTGAAACCATCATAAAAAATTCATCTATTATGGAAATCATTTAATTTAATAAATATTAACCCAGTATATAAAAATTAGGATTAATACAAAATTAGAGGAAAATATAAGATCTGTAATGAAAAATGATTCTGAAAATGTGTCCAAATGTTAGAAAAAGAAAATAAAAAATTTCACTAAATGATTTATATTGTTCAAGAAAAATACATAATTTTGTGCAGATGTATTAGAATTTCATTACATTATTGAAATATAATTACCTTGAAATAAAAAGACACACACCCAAACAATAAAATGATTTCATTAGGTCATGCGATGGTATAATATACCACAATGAAACATTAACTAAATCATCACAATAATATACTATGATATTTTACATTATGTAGGAGTGGTCCACACTTCTATTTTTTTCAATCATATTCTAATGATCTAAAATCCTAGATTATAATAATTTAATCATAAACCCATAATTAGGGGGTATTACGCCCATAAACTCCATCAACATCACCATAGATCTGAAATCATGAAAGACAATAGATCAATTTTTAATATTAGATTATAGACTTTTTCCAAAGAATATTATATTATGAGGCTCCATAATTAAAAAATCTATTATAATTACACCATTATAATTATTATAGTTTTATAGAATGAACACGACCTTGTAATGTTATAAAATGAACCAATAAAATAATGATCATAATATTATATGTTAAATATGATTTATTAAAGTTATGATGTTATAATTGAATTTTTTTACTTTGTAAAAAACATGTATATAATAATTACATATAGAGCATAAGACTTAAAAAATAACTTTTTTTAGTGATTAAATGAGATTTTTCAACCAGTCTCAATGTATTTTATTATTTTGGAACCCCTAGAATGTAAAATTATTATTTATGATGATTCCCTTGGCCTCAATTAATTTAGCACCCCTAAAACTATTCTTTAGTGATTTTAGGATCTCAAAAATGAAATTAGATTTTTAGTTATCTAATAAATAAATAATAAATAATATATATATACACAAATTATTCATTTCAAATACTTGAAAGAAATTAAAATTTATGAATTTAAGATACATAGGTAAAGTGGATAATATTTAGAAAAATATTCATAAATGAAAAATCAAGGAAGATACATGTCAAGACCTAAATCATATAAACGGTGGGTTAATAATAATGATGGGTGCCCATGGAATATAGTGGGTAATAAATATTGGATTTGGGTAAGTATTAGAGATAAGTTGAATAACATAATTTTGGTATTCATTTTTATTTTGTTAGTTAACCCTAAGAGTTAGTTAAATCTAAGAGTTAGTTAACAATGGAAATATTGTTAGGAAAAATCATATTAAGAATTTGGGAATAGATATTTCACACTAACTATCCAAGAATCATATGTGATATTACAAACATTACAGTTTACAAAAACATTGAATTTTTCAGATTAAAACTAAAATGGCACTAACAATATTGAAATATGTATCTTGGACAACTAATGGATATAACTTTTAATGTCTCCATTTCTAGGGGAGTATCATCAATAAAATCCCTTAGTAAGAAAATATAAGACATGATACTCACCCAAAGGAATGTCTTAATATTGAAATTCTCATTAGTCATGAACAAGATTTTTTAATATATTATAAGATGGAATTATAATATAATAGTTATTTATTTATATTTTTAAAGTGTTATCATGGTGAAAAACTTCATCACACATATTTGACTTTTCTGAAAATAAATTTCTCTAATTCTGACACAAGTTTTTTGGATAGCGGGTGTTTTCCACGCATATTAATTTATAAACTACAAAAAATAATTGATAATATTTATTAAGGGAGAGGTAGATATATGTGATGGAAAAGAGGCTAGAATCACTGAATTTGATGTAGAAAATTATGATATATATCTTATTAATATATTTATTTAGAAACTAGAAAAATGATATTATTATTTTTTGATACATAAATTTATTATTAAAATATTTTCATTTGAAAATAAATGATTATCATTCATTATTATGTAATAGAGTTTCTATATTTTTATAAATGAAATAATTTATGTTATTAAAAATTTATTCAATTTTTTATACATTTTATAAATGGTTAATATAGTTTATATAATTCCAGATAAAAGGTCTAATGTAGTTGATTCTAGAACCATATATCAGTGGTATTTTATCATTGGTCATATTAGGGATTAAAAAAATCAAAAAAAATCCCAATTAATTGCTTTCAAGGACTCATTTTATTATAAATTATTAAATAAATTAAAATATTTTCAATTTGGAAAATTTATCAAAGAACATTTTATTTTAAAAATAAGAGTGTTGGATGTCTATTATATCTAATAAAAAGATATGTATGCCGACCAATGATTTTATAGAAAATTATATGGTATAGTTACATCATAATATTTAGTAATGAATTCAATATGCATTGTAATATCTTTCTTATGATACATTGGTTTTAACCCATTGAATAGTTTAAAGAGGTTAATAAAAAATTTCAAACTCAACTAGGAAATTTTATTGTGGTCAAATAATTATATTGGGGTGGTGGATACCTGGGGTGGAAATATAAAAATCATATGAACCATTATATAATATTTTTAAAACTCAGTCTTCTAGAATACCAAATCTGAATGCAATGTCAATGTATATTAATCACTCCTTGAGCAACATGGTTTGAAAAAATTATATGTTAATATTAAATTCATGTATTATTATATGGGTTTTCTTTGTAATAAGTGCTTTTTATACTAAATAGTCTTATATATAATATAGGTGTAATGTTAATATATGAGATAATGATTGGGTTGAATCCCATTCCTTATTATAAAAGGATTAGGGTTTGATAACCCAACAATTACATACATTTTTTTCACATGTTTATACCTAATAAATCAAAAATAAATCTTACTTCGTTAACCTAATGGTTCATTACATTTGGATATTAGATACATAATTATCTTATATCAAAAACTATAAAATTTTTACATAATCTTTTATCCTAATTTATTCCCACATAGACATATCAAATATAATTCCCTTTCTAATTACATGGAGAAATGGGAAAAAATAAATCATTGAGAACAAATTCGTTGTAATGGTAGAAAATATACATAGTTATAGAGGGTGTATCAATAGATCATAAACATGTATGGAAAAAATGTATTAAATTAATGGAATGATGAATAAAATAATTTCCAAAAATAATAAAATGTTTTAATGAGGCATGATAGTATAATCATATATCAAGGAATAAAAATATAGAAGAACAAAACAATCATTATAAATTCATTACAAAAAATATGATATAAATAGGTCTAATATACAATTTGGAAACATTGTGGCCTGAAAATGGAACGCTTAGTAACTTAATGATTTTTATCGAACCAATGAATAGAATATAATATGTATATGTAATGGCTCACTACTAAGGAAATCATATCCTAGTATAATACGATAATCATCTATGTTATATAACATAATCTACTAGGCTAACCACCAATTTCCCAAAGGACATTGGTTATGTCTAACCACCCATATCTTGTAACATATTAATATTATTAGATATAAAGGCTTATAAATTAATAGTAGGGATACTTAATTACATTTCCACCAATAAAATAATTTTGTAACTATAGTTATATGTGATGTTATTTTAATGAATCACTGACTTAATTTTTTTTAATATTTTAATACACTTTACATGAATATAATTTAACTTAAAATATCATTATAGATTTATTTTGTGTGAAAAAATTAATTTTTGATAACTAAAATTTCAGTGAAACTAATATGAAAAACATGTGATATAAATATTCATGATAAAATATATTCATAAGGTGTATAATTATTAAAGAAGTGTTGGAATAACTCCCTAACAATATGTGATGTTTTTTTGAGTTCATTCTATATTGATGAATATGATTCTGATGTTGTTTTTACTATTATTGAAGAAGTTATAATTAAAGTGTTTCATTATATCACAATTTAATATATAAATTAAGCAACAAATTATTGGGGAGTATAATATTTCACGATATTGTTAAATCCTCTAGTAATTTTCGAATAGATCAATTACTTAATTACATGAGAGAACTTATAATGATTGTAAATTATTTTTCTGAGTGTATTTGAGAGAGTATAGCCTTGTAAAATATATTATCATATATTTTTATCATTCTGTTTCTGATGGTCTAGATCGAGGCCATTCGATAAGGAATATAGATTTTCTGGTGTGTGAAGCATCTAATCATCCTATGAGCCACATGCTTCCAGGTATTTGATGATAGATCACCCTCTAATGACTTTTCATTTAGGTCATTCTAAGATAATAATATAACCCTTTTAATATGTATAAAAACATAGATACCTAAATTATGAAATTTAGTCTCTCTTTTCACATTAGGATAAAGAGAGATGGTTTTATAATATCATTTTTATAGTGTTCATATAGTTACTAAACACTAAATGAATTATTTCATAATTAACATTTTATGTAAATATTATCTTCATTCGATATTATTAGATATATGATAGTGTTAATTTAAAATAATTTTTAATACATAATCAATTATTTTTTACTTGACTGTAACATCATTTTTGGATCATCTTAAAACCTGAGGGAGATATAAAGTTATTTTTTGAAACTAAAATCCACCCAATATTTTATGTATTCTCCCCAGATATATTTGGGGAAATAAATTCCATATAAAATCAATCGTGACAAAAATAATGATTTACATGAGGTTTTATATTATGTCATATAAATTATTCATGTGATTTCATATAGAATGTAATAACAAATTTGATTATATGAAACCCAAATTTATATCACCAAAAAGAAATATGTAATAAAAAAATATACGACAATATAATAATGATATTCAAATTTAAATAGATAATTTATCTATTATAATAATATAATAAAATTGATGAGTGAAAATACTATTCATAATATTTTGAAAAAGTTTTCATATATAAACATTTATTAGATAATTTAAAAACTATTTTTCAAAAATTAAATAATTGTTTTTAAATCATTTATATCATAATAAATGTAATGATAATTTCAATTTTAAAGGCACAAAATTTAAATAGTAATAAACATTGATAGACATAGGAAAAATTATTTTAGTGTTGAATTAAATACATTATAGTAAATTTATTAAGAGTGAATGAATGTTACCAACATTGATGAAAATGATTAAAAATAAATTTTGAATATAATTAATGTGAAATATGAGAGGAAATGATGATAAAAAATATTTAAATTCAAAAATATTGAATATTATTATTATTTTTATAACAAAAAATAAGAATATTGAAGAGAAATACCTAAAATAGAGGGTTTACAATATCTTTGAAAGTATCATATTATAATTAAACAAGACATAATAAAAATAATATTATAATAATTAAATTTAATATCCCTAAAGAATATGAGAAGAAAAAATAAATTCTTATTATATAACCTACAATGAAAATTTTAGGAAACGATTAATGTGTATGATTCAATGAATGGATTTTTAGCATATAATATTCTCAAAAATTTGGAAAATCCAGAATAAATACACAATAATGAATGATGTCATCTCGATCATGGTGGTCGTCGGTTTATCATTGATCATTGCTGTTATTCATTAAGCCAACACACAGAAGAATCATTTATACATTAATTCAGTTCTTGACATATCAGTTCATAGTTATATTGGTGTGAAATGAATTTTTTGTCCTCCCCATGGGACTTTTGATGTCTTATTGTAGGAATGTTTTTTTGGTTGGATAAAAGAAAATTTTGATGGTGGTTTTATAGTACATTTAGGGATCTCTGGTAATTTTTCTATTTTTAGGGATCATCATGGGGGGGTCAATTGATGATTTCATGGTTCCTATAGTATTTGATCTTCAATTGAAGAAGATATTATTGGTATTATTATTGTTGTGGAACATTCCATGAACTGAGGCTTCAATAATATTAGGCATCAGAGTGATTATACCACTATTTATTCTACTATCAGGATGGTATTGTCTCATTTATCATGGATGATCAGTAACTAGTAGAGGAAATTTATGTATTCCCTTTTCACTATAGATCATATCACCATTAAAAGTTTTCAAGAAATCAATGTCGTTGAAAATGGTCTTGTAAATAATGGCATCAATAGTAGGATTTTTATTGGTATGATCAGGTTCCTGGTGAGATTCTACCCTTTCTTAATAGGGATTGAAATAAATCTCCCATTATAAGACTCATGTATGTTAGAATATTTTTTTAATAAAGGATTTTTTCATTTTTTTGTATGGCCATTAGCTTACCGTTTAAAATGTAAATTTAGATGACAAACCCTTAACATTGATTCCGGCTTACTCAAACACACAATAAATCCAAATAAAACAAACCAATATTTATTAATCATATATTTATTTACCTAATTAATAATAATTCAAAATAATAAAATTTATTTATAAACATGTATTTCACATTTATTAATCATTGTTATTTAATATTAATCATATGTTGTAAATTATTCTACATTTTCCACACGTTATTTTGTATGGAATATTCAATATTTTAACTATAATATTGTATTAATCACCCCCAAATAGATCATATAAATAATATATATTTTTTTTATATTTTTCTAGAGTCAAATTATTATTTAATATATTTCATCGTAATAGTTTATAAATAACGCTGTAAAAATATATCTTCTTTTGAAAATTGAATCATTAAAAAGCGTTGATTTTATTAATGGATATAATGATATATATTATCATTCAAAAAAATTTAAACCAACATTAATTATATATTAATATGTCATATTACTATAATTTGGGTAATTAAATTATTATTAATTAAAATTTTATTTCACCATTCATATTGGTGATTAAATTAACCCAAACATAAAAATGTTACAAAAAATGAATAAGACAATAACCCTATACTATTGTAATATCATTTATAAAAAATGATTCAATTATATATTATTAATGTGTTATCTTAGATTCAAGAAAAGAAACATGAATAGTATAATGTAAATGAATAAAAAATAATACCAATATTAGAGAATATAATATTCATTTATAACCCTTTTGGGAAATGTATGATTTGGAACACCATATAACAAAGATCTCAAAAACATGAGGGAGGTATTTAATGAATGAAATGGGGTATATATTGAATATGAAATTTAATGAGTTATACAGTTTGGAGTGGGTAGAGGAGGGGTCCATTTAAAGATGAATTTGAGTTCTATATTTGAAAATGACTATTCATTAATGGGTATGGAATGTAATTATAGATGTAAGTTGTCTCCAAATATGATAAAGGATGATGAAAGGTCGTTTATTATCGAAATATATATATATATATATATATATTTATTATTTTCAAATATAATTCATCACGATACTTCTTAGTTTAATCTTATACCTTTTTACCCATTACCACTACAACTCAGTTTTTTCATTGATAACTTATTTGTGTACCATAAATTGAAATAGAATGTTTTAAATAATTTAAAATTTCTGGTTCTGAACACAAATTATATAATACTAAAGTAAATTTAAAAATGTGGTAAATATAAATTTAAAAATAAAAAATCAGCATACATAAATAAATTTCATTTCAAAAAACATATTGAAAAAATAATAAATGAATCAATTCTTACTTATTTATAGTTAATAATAATTATATGGACATTAATTTATTCATTTATATATATTAAAATAAATTTTCTTGATATTAATATTGAAATTTGACATATATATAAAAAATAAATTCCAAATAACATATACATAATAATTCTAAAAATTAAAATACATATATTTTCCTAAAGAAATATTGTTAATCAGATTAAAAATTATATATAGATAATTTCCTAAATAAACCATCAAATAAATCACTACAAATAAATAATCCATATGTTTGAGATATTTTCTATTGGTAGTCTTGGGTGGTGATTCGGCATTCAAGAACCTTGTAGAAAATTTTATTACCATTATATTTTTTAACATATGATTTTTGTTAGGATGTACTTGTTAATGTTCAGCTTGGGATTAGTTGAGGAAAAACAATTTTTCTTATACTTCCATTATTTTCTTAAGAAAATGAGCCTTATAAGAAATACTTCTAAAACAAGATATCATAACTTATACCTCTACCAAAATTTCACAATGTTTTTATTTATTTTTATATTTACCATATCAATGACTATATTATAATTTTCATATCTCATTATTAATTTATTCATGATCATAATATTATTTCAAATAATAAAATAATTTATCTTATTAATGCATTATACACAGTGATTATACATATACCCAAATAATTGTATATACTCAGAGAAAATATATTCCTAATAATCATAAATTCCCAATTAGTATATATACAATCATCATATAAAGGAATTTTTAACATTCCCATTACCAAATATGTCCTCAATATTTTTTAAAAAACTATTAATAATATCTCCTTTCTCAAAATGTATTCTATATTTCTAATTATTTTCTTTGTTTTTATATTTATACTCAATTACACGGTCTTCATGGTTGATCATGAGGATTAATACTTCAATATTTTGGTATATTTATATACATAGGGTTTTCTTTATATAATGAATTTCAGAATTTTATTTTATTTTGATTTCTTATAATATTTTATTTTATATTAAAATATTATATATAATAAAAATTTTCCTGGTCATTATATATCATTATTTTCATGAAACACAGAATAATTATAAAAATGATATTTCAAAATAAAATATAAGATGTGTCATTATAACATTAGAAAACATTTCCCCCTAAAAATTATTCTACTCAGATTTAGAATAATAGAATACTTTTATATCATTACATCATTGGTTTCCCTTGTGAATAACTGAAACATATGATTTTTTCATGTAAATTTAACTAATTTTAATGTAATTTATTATAATAATTTATCTCACTGAGATAATATCGTCATTTGATATTTATTATAAGGGATATTAGGTTTAATTTTAACAAGCTCTATTTTTAACATATGTGATTGATTAAGTATGTTCTTTCATAAAAGTGAAACATGTGATGGATCATGTACCTGTGAGAGTTTTACAAGATGTATTAATAAAAAATATATAGTTTACATATGATCAAAAATATCTAATGAGAAAATGTATCTAGGTCTCAGCATTCCATTATTCCTAAATCTCATAACCCTCTTCTATGGTTATACACAAAGGAATATATTATCCCCCAATAAAATCTCTATATTTCATTGTTGGTTATTAACATAACATCGTTATTTATAATGTATTTCTTCAAAATATTTTTTAATAGTTTGTAATATCATTTACATATATAACGTAAGATATAGTCCCAAAAACATCATCTCATTAACATTTTCAAAACAATACATAGTTCAACATCTCAATATATATATATATATATATATATATATATATATATATCCTCATATCAATCCATTTAATATCCTATATGGAAACTATATGTATATATGAAAAGAACTAATGGATGATATTGGTTCCATACTCATTTGTATTATATTGGGAGTGATCTCAATATATCCTCTATATTCTTAATTTTATTTTCATATTGGACATATGTTTGTGAATTATAAGTAATGGTAATTTTCTTTTCCTTATACTTTATTTGTACAAAGATATCTATAAAATGAATATAAACTGCTAATGTCAATTAGATATAATTAAATTTGGTACGCAAAGAGACTTTACCACAATACTTACAAATATCATGAAATTTAAATTTGGTGAAAACTTTTCATTAAATAAAAACATAGTTTCATATTTTTATGTTGATGTAGTAAACCCAAAATTTCTTTATTAGATTTTGAGGTCTTGTGAATATCTTAAACGATATTCTAGGTGATGATCTCCCATTTCAATATTATTATGCTTAATTTTTCAACTGACTCTTAGATTATATATCATTTCCCTTAACTTATTGTAACTTTAATCTCCATGATACATGCTCTATAATCTCATTGTTCATATTCAACCATTCGAAAGTCACTCTAATAACTATATATATCATTATGATTCTATGAGAATATAGAATAATGATCTATGTGAATCAAATAAAATATATTTCTTCAGTTCTAGAATGTATGAAAACATATTCATTTTTGAGATCATGTTACTATATATTTTTTACGATGGAAATATGAAATACTTCCTTCAAAATTAAGTAGATCCATATTATCCTTTTCCGCATCCTTCATCTTCTAAATGAAGACTGGATTAGCAATAATTAAATAAATGTTTTAATTAAACTATTCCCTTTTTAAATCCATGTATATCCATTTCATATCTATAAATATCAATTCTCATTCAATCCTCATCATAGATAATATAGCATGGAACACTTTACATAATGGGTCAATGATTTTTTTTATTTGCTGGATGGTATCACATTATGTAATACACACCCTTGACCTTATCTTACCATATTACTTTTCATATTTTTAGCTCTATATATGTTAATATATACTTTAAGCAATTATAATTATTATATGATTTTAGTTTTTCTCTATAAAGACAATGATTCTAAATTCTTAACAAAAATATCAGAACTGAAAATTCCAAATCCTACATTGATTAATTTTTCTCATGACACATTGATTAATTAAAATATTAATCTATCAACATATTATATTTTATATGAAAATATACTAATTTTCATCATTAAATCATAATTTTATATCACATATTCTTATATTCTATAAAGTATTCCAAGTATAGTTTTTGTTAATAACTTATTCATAATATCACGGAAAGTATTTTTACAGTATTATGTCATGGGAAACTATAATTCCTTAATAGAACACTTAGTCATTTCATTTGATAATTTTGATAAATTTCTTAAAAGGATTTGATAAAATCCCAAAAATTCATGAAAACTACGTATCTTTGAAATATACATTGGGATAGTCCATTCTTTAATCACCACTATCTTTTACAGGACTACAAATATACAATAAATATTTGTTTTGTAAGGTGTATAATTTTCTTAAGAAGTCATTTTCATTATTAGGGTTTTAAATAGTTCGAGTAATATTTTATATATTTTAAAAACGTGATTTAAATTAATTTACATTTATATAATTTATATTAGATTGGTTTCAATGATTTATAAATGTTATTGAACTATTTGTACAAAGTATTTAGATGTTTTTATATTGATTCAATTATTTTATAAGTGTTTTTAAATTTTTTAAATGATAATAATATAAAATATTATATATTTATAGGCTAGTTTAATTAAATTTTTATTTTTTATAATGTTTTCGTAACCTGTACACAGCACCCTTCCCATGAGTAGGGGTAGGTTTTAAATCAATTCATGGTGAAATTCCATTTCTTCTTCAAGAATAATGATTGTATTTAAATACAACTCATTAAATAAAATAATTCAATACATTTATTTCTCATGTTAGGTTACATAGGTCTTATGTGTAGGTATAGTTTCTCCTCATGTCAATCTAAGAGCACATGGACTACTGTATAATGGTAAAAAAATATTTTCCATCATATTGAAACTTTCTTTAATATGTTGATTATCCTTTTTCCCAAATAATTAAATTTCACTCTTAGAAATGATCTACAATATGAATAATAATTTATTATTGGAAGACTATCAAAAAGTATGGTTTAGAACTATTTTAACAATGATTTGATGAAATAACAATCCATTTTATTTTTATTTTATTTAAAAAAGAGTTACCAAGTAAATTAAATGGAAATAAATTTATTAGAAAATTTTATGGGAAATCTAATAAAGATTTATAAAATATTTAATAGGAAGAGGGAGATTGAATCAATCGTATTATAAAATTAGAGACACCTTGTAAAACAAATTCATGATTTTTTCCACATTTTTGTAAAATTAGAACATATTTATCCATGATTTTTAATCCTATGTGAATTAAGTATGATTTTTATCTTCCTGATTCAAAAGATTCTTATTTCTTCTCTCTTTTTACTTGTTTTAACTCTGCTCACATGGAACATTCACTTCTAGGTAAGTGATTCATTGATTCTATTTTTTTTTGTTTAAAATGTATTGAATCATGTATTCTCTTATTTATTTATATTTATTGAATAAAAAATAAAAATATAATTCCTCAAATTAGGAATATTAATAAAAATCTATATATTATGAATACAAATTTCATTATTATTGAAAACATTAAAGGAAACAATGGAATTAGAATCATTTGGTATTGCTCAAAATAATGTTATAATTAATTTTTTGATTTATATGAAATATTAATACATCACCTTCAAAAATTAGTTTAGAAAGAGTAAAACAAAAATATTTTACAAATAATTATTATTTTAAATTATAGATAATATTTTGTAGTAAATATATCGACATATTATTAATTTATTAATTGAGATTCACAATGATTTATTCTGTATTAATTAAATATTATTCCTTAATTATTTTTACATTTTATGCAGTACCACGATCATATTATTATTAATCAATAATTTACTTTTTGATAAATATTATTTGATAATATATACATTATAGGTGGTAAAGGTAATATAATTAAATTAATATTAATCCTATTAATATAGTTATATTTTCAAGAACCAAAAAATTACATGTTGTAATTGATTATTTGTATTCCATTATAATATTTAAAGAACATCAATAGAAGATTTACCTATAAAAAATTACAACATATTTTATAATATATAGATTATTATAAAAAATAAAAAATAAATAATTTAATATATTATAAAAATTTGGATTATTAGGGAAAATATATAATACATAAAAAAAGGATAATCACATTTTTTCTTATTAAACACGTTAAATAATTAACATGAGAATTATTTTATAATTCTTATTACTAGATAGTGGAAATGATGATTATTGAATTTCATAAGTAAATAATATTTCATGATGAAATGATTAAATACATCATTACATATATTAGGTTTTTTGAGGTACAATTTTATAAAACACATAGACACCACACACATCCACTAGAAAGGCATGCCATTACCCCCAATGTGATATCCAAGACATCAGGATTTATTTATTTAGGAAATAGCCTGATATCCTAGTGGGTTTGATGAAAAATAAATGGCATAAAGGCCCACTAACATTCCAAAAGGTCCAATGAATCATATTTCTTGTGTCATGCAAGCGTAATAGCTTGC
The DNA here is from genome assembly GCA_963277665.1 of Viscum album. NCBI lineage: Eukaryota > Viridiplantae > Streptophyta > Magnoliopsida > Santalales > Viscaceae > Viscum > Viscum album. The sequence goes on from OY728136.1 coordinate 6,215,387, forward strand.
ATGCATCATTCATCATGCATGTTCCACCAGTAGCCTAAATCATAATTTTCTAAAGTAATAAAGCAATACTTGTAGAAATTAGATGTCATCAAGATTTGATCCTAGGTCTGATGGAGGATTGAGATTGTACTTTAACAGTCAATTAATCCACCGAATTAAAATATAAAATACTTGGCTATATTTATGATCACATTAAACTTATGTATCTCTATTTCTTCATGTTTTTAATTATTACTACTATGATATATGTTTAGAAACTATTTTCTATGTTACTATATAACTTTTATTATATTCTATAAATTAATTAACTGCATAAATATAATTGAATTTATAATTAAAGATGAATGAGTTGGATATATACTAGTTATCTACAATTTTTTAAACAGGAGAATAATGCGTGAAGAAATTTTAGGTTAATATTTTGATATTATTACCTATTACCTATTGTTTTCATTATGAATAAGACATTGGAATAATATATCAGTTATGTAAACATTGAATAAATTTGATAATTTTTCAAATAATAAGTGTTTGGAACCAAGAGATAAATTTTATTGTTTCTCTATGCATACATGCCTTAATACCATGAACTTAATACCATTCCCAATGTGAAAAAAAATTAAAAATTTATGAGTGCCTTAGTTATTTAGATATTTGATATGGATCATTGATAACCATGTGTAGTTGTATTATTTGAAGATAAAAAGGTTAGATTCATATGGATGTTTTGATATTTGATTCTGTGTTTGGGAATAAGTATAGAGCCTAGAGATGTAGTGATGGTACTTGCTTGTGATTATATGGAATATTTAAAAAGGCTCAATAGTGTGGGAATGACACCGAGCATCTAGGATTTTCTCAAGGTGGGTATTTCTCATTAGTCTCTATAAATATTTCAAATGGTTTCATTATTTCTTGATAACTAAATGATATTTATTTAATCTGGTTCTAGAATCATCAAGTAGTATGAAGCTATTATGGAAATTTACATTTTGATGTTATTAATTATGTTGATTACAATAGTAGCATGTTCAATTATAAAAGTGTAAATGGAATTAACAAATGTATATTTAAGGTTTATAGTGGATCTATAAGAATATTATATAATTGATAATCTAATAAAACAATTTATTGTTGTATGAAATATATTAAAGAAATAATGTATTCATATTTTAAATGAAAATGAAAATATATTAATTAACGGATTGTTATTTTATTAATATTGATGTTCATGATTGTTTTCATGTCTGAGTCATATACCTTAGTATTGAATTTTGGGGGTCTAGTGTGAAGTTGTCATTAGATGATTCTAAGGAAAAGTAGTTTACCAAAGTGCGGTTTGTTAATTATATTATTTATACGTTTTTATTTAATATTCTACCCCACTTGTTTAGGTAGGGAAATAAGTACCCAAATGTGTGTAGGTTTTTTCCCTAACATCTACTATAGATAGGGAACAATTAGTTGATTTGTCACTCTCACTTTGTCCCCCGCTAGGTGTAGGTGGGTAGGTGTATATAGTGCTACAATGGCTTATGGAATAGGGAATATTCCTACCACGTAAATTATGACTATCCTTTTTTACATTAAAATATTATTTGGTATATGATATATTGATATATTCAAAATACGTTTAATATTATGTGGGGGTTTCATCATCCCATGGTTTTACTTTTAGGGGTTGTGATTTTTTATGTATATTTAATGTGCATAGATATTAGTGGATTCGAGGAGTAAATTTGGTTACTAGTGGGATATGATGATGATGAGATGTTGGAGTACACATGATGCAATAATGGTTATGATACTATTTCTCAAGGTGTTGGATAACATATAAGAGTAATGAGCACCAGTTGTAGGTGTTCGGGCATGATTATGATAAAATATTTGGGAAGGGGAAGCAAGGTACCTATATATATATTTTCTTTTGTTGTTGAATTAATTAATTAAATGAATTATATTTTGAGTTATACATTATAGAGAACAAAAACACAAAATCCTAGATCTGGTTCCAACGTTATTAATGAGGAATATGATACATGGAATCACATCTGGAAGGACCAAATATTTTTGTAGTCTTGGTAAAATAAATACATACATGATTCTTTCATTAAATTTGGAAAAAAATTACAATTTTTTATCAATAATAAAATTATTTCTACTCTCATATCTTTTGAAATAAAAAAATAGTAATCTTCATGGATTATTGAGAATGTAAACTAAATAATGTCAAATTTCGAGTAAGGGTTACATATATGAGAAGATATCATGAATTACTAAGCATATGTCACGACCCGACCCTACCCGGGCTCGAGCCGCAACTACCCCAAGCCCGCCTCCATAGGCCAGGGGCTGGCGACCAGCGCCGAAGGCACAATAACTCGGGGAGGCCTTTGCCTAAGTACCTGTACACACACGCGCAGCAAACTCAATGCAACAGTGCATAGTAAAAGTAAAGACAAACAAAGGAAAGGGAAACTGCTATATATAAACCAAAGTGTGCATCGACCTCTAACAGTACAAAGTACAGTGCTAAAAAGGAAAAAGGGGAAAAACACGTGCCCAACCAGAAAAGGTGCCACAACCCGGCAACAGGTAAACAAAAACAAACAGCCGACGGGTCTCCCACCTGGAACCCGGATACGACCACGACACGCGGTCTAGGCTCCCAAGCTCTTATGCTCCACAGAAGTCACGCTCCACCTGTCTGTCGTCTGCAAGGGCACACCAAGTGCTGGAAAAACCCAAGTAGGGGTGAGTATAAAAATACTCATTAGGATACCCCGAAGGCTCGAGGGAGCAATAAAAGGAGGTACCCAAGGTTGAGCAGTAGAGAAAACAGGGAGTAGAGCAGAAGTACAACAGAGTGCAGTAAAGAGTCCAGATCAACCCAACAAGAGAAAGGAAGTAGACTCGTCCTGGAACAAGGAGCTGGAAATGGTGAGAAGATGAACTTCCCGTCGAGTCTTCGCTACCTATAGAAGGAGAGTAGTCTCATCCAACCATGAGAAGCTAGACACGGAAAGAACGTGGCATACCACATGTGTCTTCGCCTCTCCTGGAAGGAGAGTAGCAAAAACCCAAGGAGTGGGTACTCGTACGAGGTATATACATATATATACTCTTCCAAGAATACCGAACAAGCTCGTAAGGGGATCTCCGTCCCGTAGCTCAGCCCAAGAAAAGAGTAGCCAACAGTCCCAGACATAACCATCATCGTCGCCCAGCATCCCGCACATCTGCCCCGAACTACATGCCAAGGGGCTCAATCACCGCACTTCGACACTATCAGCTTTGGGCGGCACTGACTCACCCGCACGGTTTTAGATCGCGTCACAAGAACGCGTCTCGGTGGGGAAAGCACCCCTCGTACTTGAGAGTTCTAGGAAAGTCAAACCACACCTAATCACTGCCCTGCAGTCGAGAGGTCTCCTCAAAGTCAAGTTGGTCCATCACCAACCTGTACAACCAAGGGTCCCGCTCCGGTAATCACGGAGGAATGCCATAGACTAGCCTAGTCGAAAGGACTGAGTCTGGAATGCCAACCGGTGTCCCACTGCCCAGCCCTGCTGGAGGATAACCCATAACCAGATATCGGGTGACTCACTGCCCAGCCCCGCTGGAGGGTAAACCATATTAAGATACTGGGTGACCCACTGCCTAGCCCTGCTGGAGGGTAAACCATAACACATCATCTGGAAACCCACTACCCAGCCCCGCCGGAGTGTAGACCTTAATATATCACCAGACGACCAACTGCCCAGCCCTGCTGGAGGGTAGACCATGAATAAGTCGACAGGCGACCCACTGCCCAGCCGTGCTGGAGGGTAGACCTAGAACTAGACGACGGGCGACCCACTGCCCAGCCCTGCTAGAGGGTAGACCCTAAGTGGTCATCGGGTGACCCACTGCCCAGTCTCTTCTGGATAGAAGACCCTAAGTGCGTCGGGTGACCCACTGCCCAGTCTCTGCTGGAGGGTAGACCCTAAGTGGGTCGGGTGACCCACTTCCCAGTCTCTGCTGGAGGGTAGACCCTAAGTGCGTCGGGTGACCCATTTCCCAGTCTCTGCGGGAGGGTAGACCCTAAGTGTGTCGGGTGACCAACTGCCCAGTCTCTACTGGAGGGTAGACCCTAGAATCCGATGATTAACCCACTGCCCAGCCCCACGGGAGGGTAAAACTCAGAACTGCTCTTGCCATATCCACTGGAGGGTACAACAATGGCCAAACAAACATGAAGTGGGTATCGTGCAACCTCCCAAGTCCAAAACAACTCACCCAAAAGAGGTGCAGCATCTGCTCCAACATTGGGTGTCACTAGCACCGCTACTGGCCAATCCATCGAGAACGAAACCAGGGGGAGACCACTCAACCCTGCTGGTCAAACAAACTAGCACAAAGCCAGGGGAAATACACTCCACCCTGCTAACCAAACAAACGATCACAATGGGACCCTCTACGCTGCGAGAGGTCCATGTACGCAAAGTAGAACACAGCACGCACTTGGGGCCCACACGACATGTGGCCCCAATTCAACCCCAACCAAGCGCACGAACGTATCAGGTATAAACCACACATACCTCCAAGCGCTCTCGTATACTCCCAGATTATACCACGTCTCCAGGCCAAGGTCTATCGTGCACACGGCACCCAACGTCAACGCGAAGTCGTGACGTAACAACTTCACCTCAAAGGCCCAGGCATGGCCAACCACATCACTTCAAGCATTTACATCACTCACACTAGAGTGCATGCGATCACTCGCCAAAGGTCCGCTACAAACACGGTAGAAGGACCACCATCGGGGCACCTCCACATTTCCACATTTAACAAGATCGTGCAAGAGGGTCCGCACAACCAAACGGAGCGCATCGTTGTAATCCTCGCAGAAAAACACGCTAGATCGACTACTTACTCGCCTCCAACAGATAACCGACAGAAAAGTCACCAACACCGCCTCACGCCCGAACGACGTCCCATGATCCCGAGCCTCGACCCAGAAAACAGTCGGGCACATCCCATCATTGTGATCCCCTCGGGAAAACACGTCAAAAGCACTACCCACATGAGTGCAAAGGATATCCGGAGAAATAGATGCATCCCAGCGCACCGCACACGAGCGGTGCCACGTGGGACCCGCATCCCGGTCCAGAAACCCAACGAACGGATCGCACTGTTGCGATCCTCTCGAAAAAGTACACGAAATGGACTACTCACTTGTCCAAAACGGTCACCCGGTGATAAAGCTGGAAATCACTGTCAACTACCGAAACGGCCCTCGCGGGGCCCTCACCACCGTGCGGAATTACAGTGGTCAGACTGCGCCAACGCGATGCCCTCGGAAAACCCCCAACATTGACTGCTCACACGCCGAGAACGGACGTTTAACAAAAAAGTCGTGAAACGCTGCATGCAGCTCGAAAGATGGGTCGTGGGGCCCGCACCTCAACATCATCTTCAATGCCCGAAACCACCCTGGAAAACGTCTCCCCGATGCGAGGGTCCCAATGCAACTGGTGGCGCTCAAAATGGACGTCTGATGCGCCCGCGCCGCCCAAAACAAGTTTCCCCCGGAAATCGACAAACCACTTAAAGACTTGTCGCGCCTCCGTGGACCCTCGTTTCGGGAATTAAAAATTCATGTAACCAACTCAAAAGTACCACCTCTGTGTCAGGCCCGTGCCGCCGCAGACGGCGCGCAAAACGGACGTCCCTAGCGAAAGCTACGGACGTCAGAATTTAGAAAATGGGGGGCACCCCTTGGGCCGGACCGACCCGGTCCGGCCGGTCCGCCCCCAGCCGGCCCGCCGCCCGGCCGCGGGCCCGGCTCACCTCGCCGCGGCCAGCTGGCCGCGGCCTGCCGACATTTGACCGGCCCAGATGGCCGCTCTCACTGCGCCCCCGCGGTGATCTGCGGTTCGCTGGTCTCTGTCCACCGAGGTCGCGCCGTGCCGCGACCCCGGATTGTCGTCCCGTGCCGGCGCCCTCGGCCTGCCGTCGCCGATCCAAAGGCCGCCACCCACCGCCAGCGCTGGAAAACGCCGCCGCCAGCCAGAGTCACTCCGCCTTGCCACCGAACCACCGCGACGCCCCGTGTCCGCCTCCTCGGACCGAAGCCGGGCCGTCGTGCCTCCTTCCGCCGGAGCTCCCAAACTGGCCGGAAAACCACCAAAAATCCGCAAACTTCGGCGATCGATTGCGAACGCCTTCAAGCTCCGATTTCAAATCCAAAACAAGCGTCGGAAAAAGAAAAATGCATACTACACGACCATGGAATTTTTTCGAAGTCTAAAATAAAATCCGATGCTAAAATTAGGGTTCAAAGGGGGGTTCAGGATTTAAAACTCAAACAACACCACCTACCTCGCTGGGCTTCGCCCGGAGCTTCGCGTCGATCCGCCGGCACCACCGCACCTTGCTGGAGTCGCCTCACTGGATCTCGCCTCGCCGGAGGTGAAGGAGGGGGAGGAGGGTTTGAGTAAGAAGAAGTAGAAGAAGAAGAAGATGGGGGGGTGTTTAAGTACAAATCACTTAAACGCCCGCCCGACAGCCCCGAACCCGAACTCCTGACGGGGTCGGGATTTAGCCTCCCCTAGTCTAAGAACCATGCTCTGAGCGCAACGGCTGTCTCGGAATTTTATTTCGAGACTCCATTCAAATGTTTCTAAACTTAGCGCCCGAGGCTGCCAAATTACGAAAACACCCTTGGGGCCATTATTCACAAACGGCCCGCGCCCGCAAAACTTACACCCCTCCTAGGGTAAACGACATGCTCCAAACTCAACGGTGCCATCGGTTTTCCAATCCGAGCCATGGTTTAAGAGATACTAGTGTTTCACCATTAAACAAATAAATTAATTGATTTATTCATCCGTTTAACGTTCTGGGAGTGGGCGAGGGGTCCAAACATCCCGCGCCGACAAGTTTTATGTCGTTAATAGGGTAAACACCCCATTTTGGACCCATCCGTACACTCAGATCCTTGATCTGAAGCTCAGTTTAGGAGTTATCCAATTTATTTATCATTTCTTGTGTGAACGCACTGAAAATTTAATTCCGGCCACTCCGGGGCTCGGAATCGCACGCCGTCTGAAGGCGCCGCTCTGGAATATCATCATGAATATCCCACAGTCTTTCGTATCAAAAAACAGGTTCTTACATCATTCTTTCCATCAAGATTTTCATCCCCGAAGAGAAAAAATAGGGAGCAACATGGGGTACTAAGCCCATACCTGGCTTTCCCATACCCAGAAGAACCCACGCACAGCTCTGCGTTACCGCACACAGACCAAGGGATAGATCTTTCCATGCTAGGTCAGCCATTGCCGACATCGTGCACCCACTTCAGACTTTGGGGTTAGGGAGAGGCGGTAGACAACCTCGCCATACCTTTTCATGGTCTCAAATGACCCAAAGGATCTCAGGGGTAGCTCACCTCCCCCAACGAACCTCTATATTGCAAGCCATGTCTAGAATCACCACCCGCACCTGAAACAAGTCCTGGTGATTCCCTACTTCAGAATATCCATATGATGAAACACCCAAGGATATCTGGTCACACAAGGTTCAACAGTCGATGTCCCTCAACCAAGACTCTCTTACACGCTCGGAAGTGAAGGAGCCAACACCATCGACTAAAGGAAAAAGGTCTCACGCCTTTTTCCTTGCCAACACAGGGTTACACCCGACGCCCTACGTCACCCTGGTAACACCTCAAACAAGGAGCAGGGAGAAAATCCTTTCACATGCAGATCCTGACAATGCTACTACAAAAAGTAAAAGAGTCACAAGGGGTGCCTCTCACCATCCCATGCTCTACAGGATCATAGACATCCAAAGCTTGCGGATGTCTGTGGTCCCAACCGTCAGCTCCTGGAGCCTGACGTGGACAGCTGAGTGGTGATGGGGAGATCTCATAAAGTTGTCCCCCTCTACCAGCTCCTCCCGCTCCTCTGCTAGCACCACCTCTCTGGATACTACCCGATCACGGCGCTGCCTCTGTCGTGGTGGTGCACCTGCTGCATGCCCGAAACTCTCAGCAACTTGGGTCGAGCAGTCTCGTGCCAAGTGACCTCGCCCATCTCAAGCATAGCACCGGTGCTCTTTGGGCTGCCCTGGTGCCCTCCGGCGCCACTGTGGTATACGACCACGGCCCAGGATGCACTCACGTAAGGGCATCCTCGGCGGAGGCCCTGCGCCTTTTCGCCATAGTGGTATACGACCACGTCTCTGAAACCAGTAGTGGGAAGGCCACCTGTATCGAGGTCCTGCCCTCCAGTGCCAGATAGGTATGGCAGACGTCCCGGCTCCGTCACTCCCACTGCCACTACCAGCCGTAAAACATGACTGGAAGCAATTTGTCACCAGCACCTGCTATATCACCCCAGCATATGGGGAAATGCCCAAGGGTACTCTGACAGCACGAATCTCTCGGCGGAGACCCTGCTCAAAATTCCACGCTCGGAAGTTGTCGTCATGGACCAAGTCCGGGTAAAAGCATGCACGGTCTGCAAAACTAGCCACGTACTCGGGCCCCATCATCCCTCCCTGCTGAAACTGCAGGAGCTCCTGAATCCAAACGGAGCGCAAGAAGGAGGGGAAAAACTTCTCACAAAACAACAACTGAGAGTCGCCCCATGAAAGCGACGACTCATCATGGAACCGAGTCACCAGACTCTACCAACGCCGAGCTGCTCCACGAAAAAGGGTGGAGGCCAAAGCCACTCTCTGATCTGTCGGCATCTTCACAAGCCTGAAAAGGCTAACCATTGCCTCGAGCCAAACCTCTGCTGCCTGAGGGTCTGGCTCACCACTGAACATCAGCGGTCTCTACCACTGGAACTCATGGAGCGTGCTCAACCTGCGCTCGAGCTCAGCCTACTCTACTAAAACTGTCTGCTGCTCAACAGGTGGGGGTGCTGCTACCGGCCCACCTGGAGAAAGGGGCTCGCATGATGGGTCCAGGACTGTGGCCTCAAAGATCACAGGGTCGTTGTCAGGCACCCAAAGCTGGTATCTGGGATGCTGTCTTCGCGGAGACATCCTGAATATTATCAAGGAGTGTCGCGGTCAGATGAGCATATATGTATATACCACAACAACAACGATGCGGAGCTGACTCAAGAAGGACAGTCAAAGACTCAATCCTATGTGATGCATGAACAAATTTACCTTCAAAAAGTGTCTCAGCATGCCGAGTCGACAAGCAGGTTATCAAGGTCCTGGTGAATGGATACGTCAGCTGCCGCACCATCACTGGACTCCCTGGCCTGGGAGCCGCTCTCAGGAAACGTTAACACAGTTTCCCTAAATCCCAAAAAATTCCTTTTATTTTAGGGACGTCCGAACAAAGTCCCAAGTAACGAACCACCTGTGATACCACTTTGTCACGACCCGACCCTACTCGGGCTCGAGCCGCAACTACCCCAAGCCTGCCTCCATAGGCCAGGGGCTGGCGACCAGTGCCGAAGGAACAAGAACTCGGGGAGGCCTTTGCCTAAGTACCTGTACACTCAATCGCATCAAACTCAATGCAACAGTGCAGAGTAAAAGTAAAGACAAGAAAAAGAAAGGGAAACTGCTATATATAAACCACAGTGTCCATCGTCCTCTAACAGTAAAAAGTACAGTGCTAAAAAGGAAAAAGGGGAAAACACGCACCCAACCAGAAAAGGTGCCACAACCCGAAAACAGGTAAAAAAAACAAACAGGTGATGGGTCTCCCACCTAGATCCCGGCTACGAACAGCGCACGCGGTACAAGATCCCAAGCTCCTACACTCCACTGAAGTCACGCTCCACCTGTTCGTCGTCTGAAAAGGCACACCATGTGCGGGAAAAGCCCAAGCAGGGGTGGGTATAAAAATACTCAGTTGGATACCCCGAAGGCTCGAGGGAGCAATAAAAGGAGGTACCAAAGGGTGAGTAGTAGAGAAAACAGGTATTAGAACAGAAGTACAACAGAGTGCAGTAAAGAGTCCAGCTCAACCCAACAAGAGAAAGGAAGTAGACTCGTCCAGGCACAAGGAGCTGGAAACGGTGAGAAGATGAACTTCCCGTCGAGTCTTCGCTACCTATAGCAGGAGAGTAGACTCATCCAACCACGAGAATATAGACACGGAAAGCACGTGGCATACCCCGCGCGTCTTCGCCTCTCCTGGAAGGAGAGTAGCCAAAACCCAAGGAGTGGGTACTCGTACGAGGTATATACATATATATGCTCTGCCAAGAATCCCGAACAAGCTCGTAAGGGGATCTCCGTCCCGTAGCTCAGCCCAAGAAAAGAGTAGCCAACAGTCCCAGACATAACCATCATCGTCACCCATCCTCCCACACGTCTACCCTGAACTACAAGCCAAGGGGCTCAATCACTGCACTTCGACACTATCCGCTTTGGGCGGCACTGACTCACTTTTCACGGTTTTAGAGCGTGTCACAAGAACGCATCTCGGTGCAGAAAGCACCCCTCGTACTTGAGAGTTCTAGGAAAGTCAAACCACACCTCATCACTGCCCTGTAGTCAAGAGGTCTCCTAAAATTCAAGTTGTTCTGTCACCAACCCGTACAACCAGGGGTCCCGCTCCGGTAATCACGGAGGAAAGCCACAGACTATCCTAGTTGAAAGGACTGAGTCTGGAATTCCATCTGGTGTCCCACTACCCAGCCCTGCTGGAGGGTAACTCATAACCAGATATCGGGTGACTCACTACCCAGCCCCGCTAGAGTGTAAACCATATTAAGATACTGGGTGACCCACTACCTAGCCATGCTGGAGGGTAAACCTTAACACATCATCCGGCGACCCACTGCCCAGCCCTGCTGGAGGGTAGACCCTGATACATCATTAGGTGACCCACTACCCAACCCCGCTGGAGGGTAGACCTAGAATAAGTCGACAGGCGACCCACTGCCCAGCCGTGCTGGAGTGTAGACATGGAACTAGACGACGGGCGACCCACTACCTAGCCCTACTTGAGGGTAGACCCTAAGATGTCGTCGGGTGACCCACTGCCCAGTCTCTACTGGAGGGTAGACCCTAAGTGTGTCGGGTGACCCACTCCCCAGTCTCTGCTGGAGGGTAGACCCTAAGTGCGTCGGGTGACCCACTGCCCAGTCTCTGCTGGAGGGTAGACCCTAAGTGCGTCGGGTGACCCACTGCCCAGTCTCTGTTGGATGGTAGACCCTAAGTGCGTCGGGTGACCCACTGCCCATTCTCTACGGGAGGGTAGACCCTAAGTGCGTCGGGTGACCCACTACCCAGTCTCCACTGGAGGGTAGACCATAGAAGCCGATGAGTAACCCACCACCCAGCCCCGATGGAGGGTAAAACTTAGAACTACTCTGGCCATATCCACTGGGTGGTACAACAATGGCCATCCGAACATGAATTGGGTATCGTGAAACCTCCCAACTCCATAACAACTCACCCAAAAGAGGTGCAGCGTCTGCTCCAGCCCTGGGTGTCACTAGCACCGCTACTAGCCAATCCATCGAAAATGAAACCAAGGGGAGACCACTAAACCCTGCTGGTCCAACAAACGAGCACACAGCCAGAGGAAATACACTCCACCATGCAAACCAAACAAATGAGGACAATGGGACCCTCTACGCCGTGAGAGGCCCAAGTACGCAAACCAGAACACAGCACGCACTTGGGGCCCACACGACGTGTGGACCCAAGTCAACCCCAACCAAGCGCACGAACGTCTCAGGAATGAACCACACGTACCTCCAAGCACTCTCGTATACTCCCAGAGTATACCACGACTCCAGCCCAAGGGCTATCGTGCACACGGCACCCAACGTCAATGCGAATGCGTGATGTAACAACTCCACCTCAAAGGCCCAGGAACGGCCAACCACATCACTTCAAGCATTTACATCACTCACACGGGAGTGCACGCGATCACTCGCCAAAGGTCTGCTACAAACACGGTAGAAGGACCGCCACCGGGGCACCTCCACATTTCCACATTTAACAAGATCGTGCAAGAGGATCCGCAAAACCAAACAAAGCGCACTGTTGTAATCCTCGCGAAAAAACACGCGAGATCGACTACTTACTCGCCTCCAACGGATACCCGAAGGAAAAGTCACCAACCCCGCCTCACGCCCGAACGGCGTCCCGTGATCCCGAGCGTCGGCCCCGAAAATAGTCGGGTGCATCGGAGCATTGTGATCCCCTCGGGAAAACACGTCAAAAGCAATACCCACATGAGTGCAACGGATATCCGGAGAAAAAGATGCATCACGGCGCACCGCACACGAGTGGTGCCACGTGGGACCCGCATCCCGGTCCCGAAACCCAACGAACAGATCACACCGTTGTGATCTTATCGAAAAAGTACACGAAATAGACTACTCACTTGTCCAAAACGGTCGCCCAGTGATAAAGTTGGAAATCACCGTCAACTCCCGAAACGGCCCTCATGGGGCCCGCACCACCGTGCGGAATTACAGCGGGCAGACTGCGACGATGCGATGCCCTCGGAAAAACACCCAACATCGACTGCTCACACGCACCGAACGGATGTCCGACAAAAAACTCGTGAAACGCTACACGCAGCTCGACAGACGGGCCATGGGGGCTCGCACCTCAACTTCGGCTTCAACGCCCGAAACCTACCTGGAAAACTTCACACCCACTCCAGGGTCCCAACGCAACTGACGGCGCTTAAAAAGAAGGTCTGATGCGTCCGCTCCGCCCAAAACATGTTTCCCCCGGAAATCGACAAACCACTTAAAGAAGCATTGCGCCTCTGTGGCCCCTCTTTTCGAGAAATAAAAATTCCCAAAACCATCTCAAAAGTATTGCCTCTACATCAGGCCCACGCCGCCGTAGACAGCGTAGAAAACAGATGTCCGTAGCGAATGCTATGGACATCGGAAGTTAGAAAAAGGGGGGAACCCCTTGGGCCGGACCGGCACGGTCCGCCCCCAGCCGGCCCGCGGCCCGGCCGCGGGCTCGGCTCACCTCGCCGCGGCCTGTCAACATCCGACCGGCCAGGATGGACAGTCTCGCTGTGCCCCCGTGGATATCTGCGGTTTGCGGGTCTCTGTCCACCGCGGTCGCGCCGCGCCGCGACCCCGGGTCGTCGTCCCGTGCCGGCGCCCTCGGCCTGCCTCCGCTGAGCCAAAGGTCGACACCCACCGTCAGCGCCGAAAAATGCCGCCGCCAGCCAGAGCCACTCCGCCTGGCCACCGAACCACCACGACGCCCCGCGGCCGCCTCCTCGGACCGAAGCCGGGCCGTCGTTCCTCCTTCCGACGGAGCTCCCAAACTGGCCGGAAAACCTCCAAAAACCCGCAAACTTCGGCGATCAATTGTGAATGCCTCCAAACTCCGATTTCGAATCCTAAACAAGATTCGGAAAGAGATAAATTCATACTACACGACCATGGAATTTCTTCTAAGATTAAACAACAATCCTATGCTAAAATTGGGGTTCAAAGGGGGGTTCGGGATTTAAAACTCAAACAACACCACCTACCCCGTTGGGCTTCGCCCGGAGCTTCGCGTCGATCCGCCGGCAACACCGCACGTTGCCGGAGTCTCCTCTCCGGATCTCACCTCACCGGAGGTGAAAAAGGGGGAGGAGGGTTCGAGGAAGAAGAAGAAGAAGAAGAAGAAGGGGGAGTGGGGTGGTGTTTATGTACAAATCACTTAAACGCCTGCCCGACAGCCACGAACCCAAACTCCCGACGGGGTCAGTATTTAGCCTCCCCTAGGCTAAGAACCACGCTATGAGTGAAACGGCGGTCTCCTAATTTTATTCCGGGACCCCTTTCAAAAGTTACTAAACTTAGCGTCCGAGGCCGCCAAATTTTGAAAATGCCCCTGGGGCCATTTTTCACAAACGGCCCGCGCCCGCGAAACTTACAACCCTCCTAGGGTAAACAGCATGCTCCGAACTCAAAGGTGCCCTCGGTTTTCCAATCCCAGCCACCGTTTAAGAGATACTAGATTTTCTCCATTAAATGAATAAATTAATTAATTTATTCATCCGTTTAACGTTCTGGGAGCGGGCGAGGGGTCCAACCATCCCGCGCCGACAAGTTTTATGTCATTTCTAGGGTAAAGACCCCATTCCGGACTCATCCGTACACTCAAATCTCTGATTTGGAGCTCCATTTAGGATTCATCCAATTTATTTATCATTTCCAGTGTAAACGCAATAAAATTTTAATTCTGGCCAATCCGGGGCTCGGAATCGCATGACGTCTGAAGGTGCTGCTCTGGAATATCATCATGAATATTCCAAAGTCTTTCGTATCAAAAACCGGGTTCTTACATCATTCCCTCCTTCAAGAGTTTTATCCCTAAAAAGAAAAACTAGGGAGCAACAAGGGGTACTAAGCCCATACCTGGATTTACCATACCCAGAAGAACCAACGTACAGCTTTGCATCACCGCACACAGTCCAAGGGATAAATCTTTCCATGCTAGGTCAGCCCTTGCCTACGTCGTGCACCCACTCCAGACATTGGGGTTAGGGAGAGGTGGTAGACAACCTCTCCATCCCTTTACACGGTCTCAAATGACCAAAAGGCTCTCGAGGGTAGCTCACCTCCCTGAACGAACCTCTATATCGCACGCTGCGACTGGAATCACCGTCCACACCTGAAACAAGGCCCAATGATTCCCTCCTTCAGAATATCCATCTGATAAAACACCCAAGGATATCTGGTCACGAAAGGATCCACAGTCGATGTCCCTCAACCAAGACTCTCTTACATGCTCAGAATTGAAGGAGCCAACACCATCGACTAAAGGAAAAAGGTCTCATGCCTTTTTCTTTCCAACACAGGGTTACACCCGACGCCCTGCGTCACACTGGTAACACCTCAAACAAGGAGCAGGGAGAAAAGCCTTTCACATGCAAAGCCTGACAATGCTACTGCAAAAAGTAGAAGAGTCACAAGGGGTGCCTCTCACCATCCCATGCTCTGCAGGATCGTAGACATCCAAAGCTCGCGGCTGTCTGTGGTCCCACCGTCACCTCCAGGATCCTGACGTGGACCGCCGAGTGGTGATGGGGAGATCTCGTAAAGTCGTCCCCCTCTACCAGCTCCTCCCGCTCCTCTACTAGCACCACCTCTCTGGGTACTACCCGATCACGGCGCTGCCTCTGCAGTGGTGGTGCAGCTACTGCCTACCCGAAGCTCTAAGCAACTCGGGTCGGGCAGTCTCATGCCAAGTGACCTCGCCCATCACAAGCATAGCACCGGCGCTCTCTGGGCTGCCCTGGTGCCCTCCGGCGCCACTGTGGTATATGACCACAGCCCGGGATCCACTCATGGATGTGCATCCTCGGCTGAGGCCCTACGTCTTTTCGCCACAGTGGTATACGGCCGCATCTCCGAAACCAGCAGTGTGAAGGCCACCTGTATCGAGGTCCTTTCCTCCGGCGCCTGCTAGCTACGGCAGACGTCCCGGCTCCGTCGCGCCCACTGCCACTACCAACAGAAAAACATGACAGGAATCCCTCTTTCACTAGCACCTGATCTAGCACCCCAGCATATGTGGAAATTCCCAAGGGTACTCTGACAGCATGAATCTCTCGGTGGATACCCTGCTCAAACTTCTGCGCTCGGAAGTTGTCGTTATGGACCAAGTCTGGGTAAAAGCGTGCACGGTCTGCAAAACTAGTCGCGTACTCGGCCACCGTCATCCCTCCCTACTGAAACTACAGGAGCTCCTGAATCCGAATGGATCACAAGAAGGAGGGGAAAAACTCCTCACGAAACAACAACTGAGAGTCGCCCCACGAAAGCGACGACTCATCAAGGAAACGAGTCACCAGACTCTACCAATGCTGAGCTGCTCCACGAAAAAGGGTGGCGGCCAAAGCCACTCTCTGATCTGTCGGTGTCTGCAAAAGCCTGAAAAGGCTAACAACTGCCTCGAGCCAATCCTCTGCTGCCTGAGAGTCTGGCTCACCACTGAAGCTCAGCGGTCTCTGCCACTGGAACTCACGGAGCGCGCTCCATCTGCGCTCGAGCTCAGCCTGCTTTGCTGAAACCGTTTGCTGCTCAACAGGTGGGGGTGCTGCTACCAGCCCACCCGGAGAAAGGGGCTCGCATGATGGGTCCTCGACTGTGGCCTCATAGCTCACAGGGTCATCGTCATGCACCCAATGCTCGTATCCGGGCTTGCTGTCTTCGCAGAGACATCCTAAATATTATCAAGGAGTGTTGCGGTCAAATGAGCATATATGTATATACCGCAACAACAACAATGGGGAGATGACTCAAGAAGGACAATCAAAGACTCAGTCCTATGTGATTCATGATCAAATTTCCCTGCAACAAGTGTCTCGGCATTCCGAGTTGACAAGAGGGTTATCAAGGTCCTGGTGAATGGATACGTCAACCGCCACACCGTCACTGGACTCCCTGGGCTGAGAGCCGCTCTCGGGACACGTTAACATTGTTACCCTAAATCCCAACCAATTCCTTTTATTTTAGGGACGTTCGAACAAAGTACCAAGGAACGAACCACCTCTGATACCACTTTGTCATGACTCGAACCTACCCGGGCTTGAGCCGCAACTACCCCAAGCCCACCTCCATAGGCCAGGGGATGGAGACCAGTGCCGAAGTCACATTAACTCAGGGAGGCCTTTTCCTAAGTACCTGTACACACATACGCAGCAAACTCAATGAAACAGTGCAGAGTAAAAGTAAAGACAAGAAAAGGAATGGGAAACTGCTATATATAAACCACAGTGTGCATCGACCTCTAACAGTACAAAGTACAGTGCTAAAAAGGAAAAAGGGAAAAAACACGCGCCCAACCAGAAAAGGTTCCACAACCCGGCAATAGGTAAAAAACAAACTGGTGATGGGTCTCCAACCTAGAACCCAGCTACGACCACCGCACACGGTCCAAGAACCCAAGCTCCTACGCTCCACTGAAGTCACGCTCCACCTGTCCGTCGTCTGTAAGGGCACACCAAGTGCGGGCAAAGCCCTAGCAGGGGTGAGTATAAAAATACTTTGTAGGAGACCCCGAAGGCTCTAGGGAGCAACAAAAGGAGGTACCGAAGGGTGAGCAGTAGAGAAAATGAGGAGTAGAATAGAAGTACAACAGAGTGCAGAAAAGAGTCCAGCTCAACCCAACAAGAGAAAGGAAGTAGACTTGTCCAGGCACAAGGAGATGGAAATGGTGAGAAGATGAACTTCCCATCGAGTCTTCACTACCTATAGTAGGAGATTAGATTCATCCAACCACGAGAATCTAGACACGGAAAGCACGTGGCATACCCCGTGCGTTTTCGCCTCTCCTGGAATAAGAGTAGCCAAAACCCAAGTATTGGGTACTCGTACGAGGTATATACATATATATACTCTGCCAAGAATCCCGAACAATCTCGTAAGGGGATCGCTGTCCCATAGCTCAGCCCAATAAAAGAGTATCCAACAGTCCCAGACATAACCATCATCGTCGCCCAACCTCCCGTACGTCTGCCATGAACTACAGGCCAAGGGGCTCAATCACCGCACTTCTACACTATCCGCTTTGGGCGGCACTGACTTGCCCACACGGTTTTAGATCGCATCACAAGAACGTGTCTCGGTGGGGAAAGAGTCCCTCGTACTTGAGAGTTCTAGGATAGTCAAACCACACCTCATCACTACCCTGTAGTCAAGAGGTCTCCTCAAATTCAAGCTGTTCTATCACCAACCCGTACAACCAAGGGTCCCGATCCAGTAATCACGGAGGAAAGCCACAGACTAGCCTAGTCGAAAGGACTGAGTCTGGAATGCCATCCGGTGTCCCACTGCCCAGCCCTGCTGGAGGGTAACTCATAACCAGATATCGGGTGACTCACTGCCTAGCCCCGCTAAAGGGTAAACCATATTAATATACTGGGTGACCCACTGTCCAGCCCTACTGGAGGGTAAACCATAACACATCATCCGGCGACCCACTACCCATCCCCGCTGGAGGGTAGACCTTAATACATCATCAGGCGACCCACTGCCCAGCCCCACTGGAGGGTAGACCTGGAATAAGTTAACAGGAGACCCACTGCCCAGCCGTGCTGGAGGGTAGACCTGGAACTAGACGACGGGTGACCCACTGCCCAGCCCTGCTAGAGGATAGACCCTAAGAGGTCGTCGGGTTACCCACTACATAGTCTCTGCTGGAGGGTAGACCCTAAGTGCATCGGGTGACCCACTGCCCAGTCTCTGCTGGAGGGTAGACCCTAAGTGCGTCGGGTGACCCACTGCCCAGTCTCTGCTGGAGGGTAGACCCTAAGTGCGTCGGGTGACCCACTGCCCAGTCTCTGCTGGAGGGTAGACCCTAAGTGCGTCGGGTGACCCACTCCCCAGTCTCTGCTGGAGGGTAGACCCTAAGTGCATCGGGTGACCCACTGCCCAGTCTCTGCTAGAGGGTAGACCCTAGATGCCGATGAGAAACCCACTGCCCAACCCCGCTGGAGGCTAATTCTCAGAACTGCTCTGGCCATATCCATTGGAGGGTATAACAATGGACAACTAAATATGAGTGGGTATCGCGCAACCTCCCAACTCTAGAACAACTCACCCAAAAGAGGTGCAGCGTCTGCTCCAGCACTAGGTGTCACTAGCACCGATACTGGCCAATCCATCGAGAACGAAACTAGGGGGAGACCACTCAACCCTGCTGGTCAAACAAACGAGCATAATGCCAGGGGAAATACACTCCACCCTGCTAACCAAACAAACGAGGACAAAGGGACCCTCTACACCGCGAGAGGTCCAAGTACGCAAAGCAGAACACAACACGCACTTGGGGACCACACGACGTGTGCCCCAAGTCAACCCCAACCAAGCGCACGAACGTCTCAGGTATGAACCACACGTACCTCCATGTGCTCTCGTATACTCCCAAACTATACCACTTCTCTAGCCCAAGGGATATGGTGCACACGGCACCCAACATCAACGCGAATGCATGACATAACAACTCCACCTCAAAGGCCTAGGCATGGCCAACCACATCACTTCAAGAATTTACATCACTCACACGTGAGTGCACGCGATCACTCACCAAAGGTCCGCTACAAACACGGTATAAGGACGGCCACCGGGGCACCTCCACATTTCCACATTTATCAAGATCGTGCAAGAGGCTCTGCACAACCAAACGGAGCGCAACGTTGTAATCCTCGTGGAAAAACACGCGAGATCGACTACTTACTCCCCTCCAATGGATACCCGATGGAAAAGTCACCAACACCGCCTCACGCCGGAACGGCGTCCCATGATCCCGAGCCTCGGCCCCGAAAACAGTCGGGCGCATCGCACCATTGCGATCCCCTCGGGAAAACACGTCAAAAGCACTACCCACATGAGTGCAAAGGATATCCGGAGAAAAAGATGCATCCAGGCGCACTGCACACGAGCGGTGCCACATGGGACCCGCATCTCGGTCGTGAAACCCAACGAATGGATCACACCGTTGTGATCCTCTCGAAAAAGTACATGAAATGGACTACTCACTTGTCCAAAATGGTCGCCCGGTGATAAAGATGGAAATCACCGTCAACTCCTGAAACCGCCCTCGCAGGACCCACACCACCTTGCAGAATTACAGCCGGCAGACTGCGCTAACGCGATGCCCTCAGAAAAATACCCAACATTGACTGCTCACACGCCCCGAACGGACGTCCGGCAAAAAAGTCGTGAAACGCTGCACACAGCTCGAAAGATGGGCTGTGTGGCCCGCGCCTCAACTTCGGCTTCAAAGCTCGAAACCACCTTGGAAAACTTCACCCCGACGCCAGGGTCCCAACGCAACTGACGACACTCCAAATGGATGCCTGATGCGTTCACGCCGCCCAAAACAAGTTTCCCCCGGAAATCGACAAACCACTTAGAGACGCATCGCGCCTCCGTGGCCCCTCATTTCGGGAATTAAAAATTCCCAAAACCATCTCAAAAGTCCCGCCTCTACGTCAATCCCGCACCGCCGTGGACCGCGTGCCAAACGGACGTTCGTAGCGAAATCTACGGACGTCGGAAGTTAGAAAAAGGGGGGGCACCCCTTGGGCCGGACCGGCCCGGTCCGCCCGGTCCGCCCACTGCCGTCCCGCGGCCCGGTCGTGGGCCTGGATCACCTCACCGCGGCCAGCTGGCCGTGGCCGGCCGACATCCGACCGGCCCGGATGGCCGGTCTCGCTGTGCCCCCGCGGAGACCCGTGGTTCGCGGGTCTCTGTCCACCGAGGTCGCGCCGCGCCGCGACCCTGGGTCGACGTCCTGTGCCGGTGCCCTCGGCCTGCCGCCGCCGAGCCAAAGGCCGCTGCCCACCGCCAGCCCCGAAAACGCCGCCGCCAGCTGGAGCCGCTCCGCCTAGCCACTGAACCACCGCGATGCCCCGCGGCCGCCTCCTCGGACCGAAGCCGGGCCGCCGCGCCTCCTTCTGCCGGAGCTCCCAAACTGGCCAGAAAACCTTCAAAAACCCATAAACTTCGGCGATCGATTGCGAACGTCTCCAGACTCCGATTTTGAATCCAAAAAAAGCGTTAGAAAGAGAAAAATTTATACTACACGACCATGGAATTTTTTTGAAGATTAAACGACAATCCGATGCTAAAATTGGGGGTCAAAGGGGGGTTCATGATTTAAAACTCAAACAACACCACCTACCTCTCTGGGCTTCGCCCAGAGCTTTGCGTCGATCTGCCGGCACCACCGCACCTTACCAGAGTCGCCTCGCCAGAGCTCGCCTCGCTGGACATGAAGGAGGGGGAGTAGGGTTTGAGGAAGAAGAAGAAGAAGAAGAAGAAGGGGGGGTGGGTGTGTTTAAGTACAAATCACTTAAACGCCTGCCCAACAGCCCCGAACCCGAACTCTCGACGGGGTCGGGATTTAGCCTCCCCTAGGCTAAGAACCACACTCTGAGCCCAACGGCGTTCTATGATTTTTATTCTGAGACCCCATTCAAAAGTTACTAAACTTAGCACCCGAGGCCGCCAAATTATGAAAACGCCCCTGGGGCCATTTTTCACAAACGGCCTGCGCCTGCGAAACTTACACCCCTCCTAGGGTAAACGGCATGCTCCGAACTCAACGGTGCCCTCGGTTTTCCAATATGAGCCACCGTTTAAGAGATACTAGCATTTCGCTATTAAACGAATAAATTAATTAATTTATTCATCTGTTTAACATTCTTGGAGCGGGCGAAGGGTCCAAACATCCCGCGTCGACAAGTTTTATGTCATTACTAGGGTAAACACCCCATTCTGGACCTATCTGTACACACTTATCTCTGATCTGAAGCTTCGTTTAAGAGTTATCCAATTTATTTAGCATTTCTAGTGTGAACGCACTGAAAATTTAATTCCGGCCACTCCGGGGCTCGGAATCGCACGCCGTCTGAAGGCGCTGCTCTGGAATATCATCAAAAATATTCCAAAGTCTTTTGTATCAAAAAAAGGGTTCTTACAACAGAAATATCAGGTAATGGTATGTACATGAACAAAAACATAATTTTAAAAACTATATAAGACATAATGAATATGGAAAGGTAAATAAATGAGTAAACATTCCAATAAAATAACTCGATACGGAATAATCAATATGGCAAGGTAAACAACTTTAAAAACCTTCCATTTTATCCCAAAAATGAGTGAAATTCATCCATTGATAATATCATTATCAAAATATCATGCATAATAATAATCGAATAATAAATTAAATAAATTCTTAATCATTTGACAACATGATTCCCATGTATATGATAACATTAAGATCAAGTTCAATCATCAAGATTGTTTAAAACTGATTGGTAAAAGGACATATAACAAATTATAGACAAGTAATTCATCCCATGGTACTATCAATGCATCGTGGGATACCTATACCCCAACCCCACCCATATCATGCAAGTCAAAAGAATAAGAAATGTGTCTAATAATTTATTTAATTCATTAGTGATGTTCCTTAACATCAAATATCCATATTGATTAATTAATATGGATTTATCCTTATTTTACTAGTTAAAAAATTACTTTAAATGCATAACATCATATGTAAATATGATACAAGTATTATGATATTGACACATCCATTAAATATAATATAGATAGTTAGGATAAATGTAATGTCCAATGACCACCTGAAAGTGATTATTTCAAGAGAATGTTAATGGCTACCATAATGGATTGTGATAGTAAATTTCCATACATTCCTCGGTCAAAATTATCATAAAACATTCACATAACAAATTACGATTTTCTGAATGAAACATATACTAATTAGAATAATAATAAATGGTTGTTGTCATTCATTAGTATAAATACAATAAAATGAACTTTAAATATCTCTAAAGGAAAGCATCAAAAACATTTTATAAATCCATTTTAAAAATAATAGTTTAAAAATAAAATTTT
Organism: Viscum album; assembly: GCA_963277665.1. NCBI lineage: Eukaryota > Viridiplantae > Streptophyta > Magnoliopsida > Santalales > Viscaceae > Viscum > Viscum album. Next base: position 6,237,769 of record OY728136.1, read on the forward strand.
AAGTAATTTTTAATCAAAATATTTTTTTAATGTTACAAATAAAATTTTACAAAATCTAACCATTCATGAAAACTAGGAATTCCATTCATATCTTACATGTTAAAAAACATATTCTATTCAAATTTTTATTAAAATAAAAATTATATTAGTTTTGAAAAATAAATGAATATTCTTTTCAATTTATTTTCTAAAAATTAAAAATAGGTAACCATATGTTTGACAAATAACTTTTTATAAGTAAATAGAGTTACTCAAAAAAAATAGAAAACATTAATTTGAATGAAAATTTATGACCGACCAAGAAACAATTATAGTCATATTTTCTTAAAAAATATTTCTAAATTATATTAATAACCCAAAAGTGGAAAATTGAACCATTACATGAAAATTTCATAAATAAAAAGAGTATAATAAAAAAATTATTTCATTATACAATGATTAAATAATTTCATTCAGCTGATATTTAGGAATAAACAATCTTAATTAGAATTATAATGTTAAATAGACCCCCATAATGATCATAACATTGATGTGAGAATTACTCAATGATTAGATAATCAGTATAAAATCTAACTCCACAAAAAATTATTGGAAGAAAAATATATTATAATCTAAATTCATTATACACAAAAAATTTCAAAATAAATGAAAATGATATAATATTACCTAGGGAAAAGAAATTGAGTTATAAAATTCATTACCAAATGGTAACAATTTAGATAAATACCCTGGTGTAAAATAATTAAAATTGATACACAAAATAACAAGAATTATGAATTATTCCACATTTATATAAAAAAATTTGTAGTATATACATTGTAGAATATAAAAGGGTTAAAAAATACAAATATTTCTCAACGAAAGGAAATTAAGATTGAATCCATTACCTCCCTCATCCGTTTTGTAGAAAGTTCTTGAATATCCAAAAGAGAGGATCTAAACATGGTACTGACTTATTAAAGAATAAAATTAATATTTATAATAACATATATGGTACTTTTATAACATCTTATCACCCATATTTTAATAAACTATCATTATTTTCATTGTTTCAAGTGTTTATTGCATTGTTCTCTTATGTAAGTCTCATCATAAATGATCGGTTTCATGCACATATTTTATAGTTACATAATATCAAAAATATTAATAATGATAAAAATTTTATACTTATACATCAATTATAAAATCAATACCAATCATGAAATAATACATTGAGAAATGAATTTTGTTTTAATTGTAGATACGACCTGTCATATGTATAGATGAATAACATTACCATTTTTTAATGAAAATTAATAAAATATGTTAAGTAATATTTAATCTTTAACATATAATCATAATATTATATTTTTTTGAAAATTATCTTTATATATATCATTCATGTGTTTTGGTGATGAAAAGAGAGTCATATCCTTCCGTCAAAGTTGTACTCCACATGCAAATGAATGACAATATCATCTTTCATTTAGTGAATAGGTAACAAAGAAAATGACATATATTATCTTTTAATAATGATAAATATTCCACGATTATCCTAATAATTTCATTTACATAACATATAATAAATAAATTTTTCATTGTCACCTTCCATGTAAAGAATTAATGAAAGATGAATCATATCACTTCGTGATACAATAGTCCTCCATACACACTAGTGATGTTAGTGCAACTCTTAAAGAATGTAATGTAAAAATTTATATATTATAAAATGACTCAATAGATTTATTTATGTTATAAATATTTTATATATACAAAATATCTATCATCATACCCATTCGTGAAATGCTGTTGTGGAATATTGAATGACATCTGATAGGAATGTGATCATCCCCCATACACAGTGATGATGATTTCCAAACCCATTTAGTGGAAGTGGGTGTCATTTAGATCAAGTAATTTATATAACAACATCTAAGTAAATTGAAGATAGTAATTTTATTTTTTCATCATTTTTTAATTAAAATTGATAGAGGTGGAGGTAGAAAAAAATTAAAATGCTTGATGAAGAACATTTCCTCCTTTTCAGGTATCCTCCCAAGGTTTTCACCAAAATCTATCTGAGAATGACTTTATGGAAAAAATATGACTTCTATGGTGATTTTATAGAATTTTTAAATTTATTTGTGTATATATTAGATGAACCAAAAGGATTTTAATGTCTGAATATGGGAGGAGAGGGTGTGGCCTTTTATAAGTGACATGAGTGGCATGCTTTTATACTTTTTAAAAAATAATATAATATCCCAGTTTTTATCATTTTAGAAGCCTAAAAATAGGTCATTATAGAACTTGGAAAATATAATGTAGAAATTTGGACATCCATTTTATTTTATACATGATTATAAGTCAATTTATCACTTACCTTTTCAGTTTAACACTAAGTTAATCTATTTTTAAATAACCACAACAATTAATTTTTAGTATTTTCGCCAGTAATTATTGTATTAAATTATGCTAACAATATATAAAATTATAATTTATAATTATTAAAAATATTAAATCCATTTTTAAAAATTTAATTATCATTTGTTGAAAAAATCATTTAAAATTAATACTACTATTGTGATGAGAAGGAATGTTTTTAATGATAAATTTTCAAAAGATTACAAACATTTCATATAAAAATTCAATAGGAAAATGATTCCAAAAAACTAAATTTTATTTAATTAATATAAAATTGAAATATTTTTTACTTTAAAACAATTTTAAATATCATTTAACATTATAAATTATTTAAATAAAATGAAAATTTTAAATGAAAATTTAGTATGTATCAATATTCATAAAAATAATTTAACATAAAAAAACTCACAATAATATAATTTTCATATTTTGATTTTGAAATATATAATTTTTTAGAACAATTTTTCTAAAATTAGTTTATATTTTTTAAAATTATGTGTGAAATGTGTGACAAAAGAGTAATTTAAAAAAATACATTTTTCCCAAAACAATGCTTTATCTTTTAAATGGTGATTATTTTATTTATACTAAATTGATTTCCATTATTTTAATAATATATTTAGTACATTTAATACCCGTCAAATTAATTGCATCCATAATATGCGATACAATATTATTTTTTATTTTGACTTGGGGTTGCATGTTTTATAAGCTATCATAGAAATTAAATTATATTAAGAAAAATATATTTTTTAAAGTATCATAGGTTATATTTTCTTATAATCAGGGGTTCTCATGTCATGCATGCTCTTGAAAAAAATGTTATTCTTCTAAATTATTTTGATATAACATGCCTTCCACCTTATATAAATTATATCATTTTAATTGAAACATTATATCAGTAATCAGGGTTTCAACCTTTGGAATACCATTTATTTTAAATGAAAATCATAAAAATAGTTATAAAAAATACACATATTAAGATAAAAGAATGTAAAAAATTCATATTTAATAACACATAACTAGGTTTATTTATTGGAGAATGTTGGTTGAGAGTAGAGATATAATTATAGAAGAAAAGTGAAAATAATTATTTTGAGTGATTGTGGTTATTCATCAAATACAAGTGAATGGGAATTTTAAATTGAAGGTCCTCAAAAATATATATTTCCATTGATTCAAACTACTATCAAATTAATCAGATATGGAGAAAATAAGATAACCAATTTTTCAATATTATTTTCATGAATTTTAGAAATTATTTTACTATATATGAATATGAGGAAATATACTTACTTGATTTGTTTTTATTTTAGAAGAAAAATTTCATCCTTTGGTTGTATTTTGATCAATTTCCAATCCATCGATTACTCATTGAAATGAAGAAAATGGTTTTTTTCCTGAATCACTAAAATTCAATTTTAACATATCACAAGATCTATAAAATATTGAAATGTATTATTTTCAGTGTATAACTATTTCCCAAAACACATATGGTTGTTACATGTTATACTAGATAATAAATTAATCAGTAAACATCACTAGTAACATAATTGGTTCATTCATAATTTTTCAAATTAAAATATATTAACTAAATAAAATGACATATTAACTAGGAAACCATGTAGTATAGTGGTGGTAATTAAACCCTTATCAAACATTAGTTATGGGATAAATCTAATATACCTTAATGGATACTTCAGTTTTTCACCTAATATGTGGGTTCTCCATTTTCTATAATTATATTAATATACTTCCTACAACCTCTCCAAAAAAATTATGGACATCCATGAAATAGAATTAACATTTAAATAATATTTTCACGATGGATTTCAATATACATTTTTTAAAATGAATAGGAATATTATATTAATATTACTAAAATTCCATTAATGATAATATCTACAATAGAAGTTATCAAAACATTAATGTTTTGTAACAAAAATAAAAATACATTATTCCTAAAATAAATTTTTGACAAAAATATATACTAAATCAATGGGATTTACTACACTAAATTTCACCCAAAATATCATTATTCTTGTTATACACCCATCACATAAAACCTAAAAACATTGTTTTTATAAATTTGAACTTATGACCATTCTAATACTCAAAGACCCATGATGTTTTTCATAACTGTTAAGTCTATTGATTCAAATATGCATCTAATTTTTAACTGAATCCTTAGATGATTCTTGATACTTATAACAAAAATACCATTGCTAAAATATTTTAAAAATTAAATTTTTGAATCATAATATAAAAAAAATTCATCTATTTTATTTCAAAATAGGTCATTCCTTAGCGTATGGTTTAAATTTTATAATAGGGGATTACATCATACAATTATTAGGTTCTCCAAATTTATGATATCTCACTGTGAATATCTCCATAGGTTAATGTTTATTTCCTTCTGTCATATACTTAATTTTTCTCTGTAATTCATTCCTCTATATACTTAATTTTCACATGAAAAAGAAAATTTCATTCATTCGAGACACTTTACTTTCAATATAAGGCACCACATGTTTAAATTAGTTAAATAATTATTATTATCTAATAAATTGTGTCATAATGTTTAGTAAATATTATGTGGATGATTATAATCATAATCCCTAGGTGAGTCAACCAGGTGTGTATTAAAGATTGTTTTTTCACAGGAAGAGGTGATCAGGTCAAGCCCAATGCACCCTTTTTGAGTCCTTACCCCTAGTTACATCTATGATAAAACCATATACACATGTAGTATCCTTAATATGGTGTATTTTAAGGGAAACCCATAGAATTTTAACCTTATCTAAATAGTATGATGTTCTTATATGGTTATCCTCAAAGTCTATAAAAATGTTATATTTTTTATAACATATATTTTTCTAAATCTAGTTCTCACATATTATACAAAGATTACGGTAAAACAAACTATTGTGATGTTGACACTAGTTTCCTAGATATAGTTCTTATTTTTTAATTTTATGAAAATAACCAAGTAATCTCATCTCGTTGGACGGAATAGTTTAGTAATCATTCTAAAGTAGGTATATACATTATTATTGGATTATATTTGATCTGAAAAAGTAAAAAATAATTTTTTTTTTGAGAATCACATTATATACTCTAGAATATCATTTCATATCAAGAAATATGAACTTCATGAATTCCCAAGAATGACAAAAAAATAAGGGTGATATGAAAAGTCCAGTAAGGGTTATGTGTAGTGGAAGATGTCTTGAATGAATTTTAAAAATTAACATGCATTTTTATATAATTGTACACACATGAAATTAAAATATATGGATAATTCATAATCAATATAGAATATTTAATAACTATAAACACATTCCATTAAAATAATTTTATAAGGAATAATTAATATCACTGTTGAATAAACGAAGAAGCGCGCCTTTTGGTAAATAAACTAAGAATTAAATGTATCCAGAGATAAATTCATTATGAAAATCTCATGGATAATAATACATGAATTATTAATTAATCTAATGAAAAAATTTTGTGCCTTAAGATTCTTATGAACATTATAACATTAGAGTTAGGATCTATCATCAATACATTAAAAAACTTATGGCTAAGACCCCATTTAACTAAGGGTAACAAATCAATTCGTCTCATGTGGTTAATGATTAATTTTCTGGATATTTATAAATACACCCACCTATGTATTTCATCTGAATTTCATTCATAATATATTGAATAATTTATTTTATTCAAAAATATTGTTAATTATCATGAAATAACATTATATATTAAAAATATATAGAATTATCATTATTTCCAAAGATAAACAAAAATATTTCAACATAGAACACCTTATATAGAAATAAAACAATGTTTATGATACTATTATATCCTTGATATATAATATGGATTTTTATAAGGAATATATTGTCCAATGGTTATATGAAAGTAAAAAATACATGGGAATGCTTATAACTTCCTAATTGGGTGGAGAAAGTTAATTTCAATAATTTAGTTGGTCAGAATTATAATATAACCTCTTTGAAAAAAATAAGGATTATATTAATGAAACATATACCTATTATAGTAAGAATAAATGGTTTTTAATGAATAAAAATAATATAACGATATTTATAAAAAATCTTGGGGAAAATATCAGTTTATATTGGAAAAATTTTAAAACTAAAATTTCAAAAATAAAATTGAAAATTATATACCTATTTTATTGAAACACATAATATTATATTGAAACAAATGTTATTTTTCATGATGAAAATAATTTACATTCATTTTTTACATGTTAAAACAAATACTCCAGTCACTCTTTTAGTAAAAAAACAAACATGCATTATTTTGAAGATGACAAGAAGTTTCCTTTCCAAAAAATTTATTAAAATAAAAAATGGGTAAAAACATTCTTAATAAATCTTTTTAAAATGTTTAAAAAAATAAAAAATATTTCTACAATAAATGTTTGTGGAATAGAATTGATTTTTGACTGAAGAGTGAAATGAATTTGGGTTTTTTTTAAATCACAATTTTTTTTTTCAACAGAGAATGGAAAAATGATATTACTAATTGAAAATATCATAATTATCCAATGTATAATAAAATTAATATGTTATATTACAAAATAATCATATAATATCCTTCAACTCAAATTTATTAATATAAAATATTGTTTTGAATGAGACTTTGAAATAAACCCTTATAATATCATAACATTGATGTGGGATTTATTAAATGAAACAATTAAGTGTATAAGATGTATATTAAAATAGAATAACTTTAAATAAAACCTATTTTTAAAGAAAATTATTATACACATAGTAACAAAATACTAAGGATAATGAATATGTAATACAACCCAATGAAAGGGAATTGAGTTATGAAATTTTTTACCGCATGTTAACATTTAATTTAAATCCACTTTTATGAAATAAGTCAAATTAAAACTCAATATACAATTAATGATGAATTGTTATTGATATTTTATAAAAAAGTGTAATTTTATTATCCATATAAAATTAATTGGTGAATAACATAAAAATGAGCATCATTGAAAGAAATTGAGATAAAATACCTTACATCATGCTTCTTTTTTATTGAATGTTTTTATACTCTTATATAGTGGTTTTTGACATGTTATTAAATAGTTTAAGAACCATATTAATATTTATAATATCATGAATGATAATTTTACAACATCTTATCATCTATATGTTAATAAAATATAATTATTTTCATTATTTTAGGATCCAATTGCATTATTTCTTCGTGTGTGTTTCGTCATGAAAGGCCAAGTTCATGAACATATTATAGAGTTCCATAACATACCTTATTATAATAATGATATAAATATTATATTTATAAATAAATTATATATTTAATAAGAATCATGAAATATGGTTTTGAGAAATGATGTATGTTACGATCATAGAGACAGTAGGTTTTACATACACATAAGTAATGTTTCTATTTTTCAATGATCATTATTGAAAGAGTTACATAATATTTATCCATACCAGAATGATAACAATATCATAGTATTTCAATATATATATATATATATATAATTTAAGGGTGGTTGTGATTAAAATATAGTCACATCATTTCAGGAATCTGGCAGTCTACACGTACAAGATTAACATTATCATCTTTTATTTGAGTGAAAATGAATGAAATGAAATGATATATATTTTATTTTAATAATGATATGTTTTAGATGAATATAATAACTATGTATTTAATATAAAATATAATCATAAATATTATCCATATAACCTTCAATGCACAACATTAGTGAAAGATTAATCACAATGCATCATGAGGCGGTAGTACACTATACACAAGAGAAATATCATTTTATCGCATACAGAATAGAAATTAAAAAAATGTATATATGATATAATATATCTAGATTTATAATTAGTTTTTATATATAACTTCTATATACATAATACCCATCATCATACACAACCATGAATGGTTTTAATGGAAAAATGAAATATATCATTTCATGAGGCGGTTCTCCACTATATACATGAATGATTATATCCTAATGAATTTGATGGGATTAGGGTTTATTTTAGGTCATTACATATACATGAAAATATATTATGGTGATGAATATACTAATTATATTATATAATCATTTTTTAATAACAATGTAATGATATGTTGGAATAAATAAAATAAAACACTCGTTGATGAATATTATTGCTTTTTAAGGTATCCTCCTTAGGTTTTCCCCAAAAGACATCCTAGTTATGTTTTTTGAAAATAAAAAGGCTTCTATGATTATTGGATGACATTTATGAAGTTATTTGGGTGTAATTTTTTGAAACAAAACATTATTAAGGTGTGAATAAGAGTAAATAGGGGGTGGAATTTTATATGTGAGGTGAGTGACACATTTATAGTGTTAGGAAAATATTATGCCATAAAAATGTTTTTATCTTTAGAAAAAATTAAAATTTTCAATTATATAAATAATAATATATACGGTCAAAATACGATGAGGCAATAACATTAATTTTTGTTTTTAGTTAATTTTAGCCCTTATGTATTTAGTTTTACCCCAGGTAAACGTATTTCAAAATTAACTATGGTAATTAATTTTTAATGTTTACAGTATTCATTTTTTTCAAAAATAAATTAGAACAGACTACACATTATAAATTAATAAAATTTATAATGTGTAATAAATTATTCCAAAATCCAATTCAAATACGTGGAAAATTTATATTAAAAATTATTCCACATAGATATGACGAGAAAGGGGGTTTTAAAGAGAAAATGTTCAAAACATTACAAATTTTTTATATCCAGATACAATATCAAAATTAAATCAATCAAATGAATTGGATTAATATATATATATATATATATCTATTTGATTTAAAAAACCATAAAAACAATTATATATATAATTTATAATTATAAATTAATTAAATGAAAAAGAAATATTCAATTAAAATTTAGTATTTTTAACTATTCATCAGAAATAAAAAATATTTATATAAATCCTAGAAATAACCCTATAATAATTTTAATAATATTATTTCAAAAAATATTTTTATTATTTCAATTTTTTATAAAAGTGGTAAACATTAATTTTAAATTATCTGTGTAATGAACAACTGAACCATCTTTTGAAAAAATTTGTTTTTTCATAAATCATTTATGAATATTTCTAATGATAACTGTTTTAAATATAATCAAGAAATTAAAATATTTTTTATTTAGTTAATATGATTCATATTAAAAAAATATAATGGCTATGTTATAATGGTGTACTATATTATGGTTGACATCGACTTGGGGTTGTATGTTCCACATAGTAGTGAAGAGATTAATTTTATTTAAAATGAAATATTCTTTAAATTCATATGTCATATATTTTTTGTAATAATAGTTTTAATGTAATAATTTTTATCAAAAATAATGTTTCTATTTTCAAATTTCAGTTTGTTACATTATATTCACCTTAATTAAATTTTATCCGCACAATTTAATACATGATAATAGTGATAAATGGGTTTACATTTGGAATACATTTATTGATAAACCCATAACATATGAAGAGTTTCAAAAAACATACTATTAATAAATGGGAAATTTAAGTATAAATTTATATGGAATATCACATAAATATGTTTCTATGTAGGGTAACATAATTATCAAGTGAAGATATTGTCAAATAAGAAAATCATAAATGATTATAAAGTCTAATTGAGTTCATTTATCACATGAAAGTGAAAGGCCAATTTAAGGTTAAGGGCCTAAAAACCATAAATCAGTGAAAATTTAAAAAACTATTGGATTCAACAGGTATGAAAGTTATATGATATAATATTTTTAGAATATTTTTTTTTCTAAATTTTAGGAACCCTTTTACTGTATATTAATATAGTTGATTATATTTAATTGATTCATTTATATTTCACAATCCAAGTTTCATAGTTCAGTTGTGCTTCAATTAATTTAAAATTCCTCTTATACTCCAAGAAGTGAAAATTGAATTTTTATGCCCATTGATCTAAAATCCTCATTTAATGGATTATTATATCCATAAAATTGTTACAAGTGTTACCATATGTCAATAACTATTTTCCAAAACCAATATGATTAGAACACATTATACAATATAATATATTACTCTATTAACCTCAATTGTAACCCCAATTATTAAATATAATTATTTTCCCCACCTAATAAATTAAAAACCCATGACATATTAATTATGAAATCCCATAGTCCAAGGGTATATATTAAACCTTTTTCAACCTACCGTCATGGGTTCAAGCCATGTGGCCTTTCTAGACACATTAGGTTATCACCATGGATATAAGTTGTCATTTTTATAAATTTATATTATAATAATCCCTATATCATTCCAACATAAATTGTGATGGATATCCAAGAAATAAAATTCAAAATTAAATGGCCTTTTTATAAAAATCAATAATTTTTTAAAAAAAAATTATAATATTATTATTTAAATATTATAACGATTTCATTAATGATCATGTCTATAATATAATATTTCAATACCAATAATATTATGTTAATAAAAATTAGTGGTATTATCCATAAAATAAAATTATCACTAAAACATATATCAAACCCATGGGTTTTATTTTCATATATTTCTCCCAAAATATCCTTAATCATGGTAGAATCCCATCATAGAAAACATAAAAAGGGTTTTTAGGAATATAAAAATAAGAGAAATCATAAAATAATAATATAATTATTGTATTACTAACTCTTAATTTAATGAAGACGCATATTAATCTAAGATCTATCATAATACATTGTTGATTCATTATTATTATTTCCAAATACCATTGGTAAAATAAATCAATTGTTTAATTCATGCATTCAAGTATACAAATACATCATCATTTTTATTTCCATTTTGGCCTTTCCATGGTATAGGGTTTAAACATTATATAGGTCACTAAAATAGATAATTACCTGATTCTCCACACTGAAGACATTAATATATAAATTAATCCCAATGATGTGGTTTCATTCCTTCCATCATACTCGTCGTTATTCCATAAAAATCCATTTCTTTTTTCCCTTATATTATAAATATAAATCATTTTCATTAAACTTTTAGAAAACATATTTTCAATATATGAATATATATGTTTAACAATTAAAATTCATTATCATTATCTATTGAAAACGTTCATAATGATTTGTAAATAAAATGTCAATTTTGATAAGAATATACATTAAGAGGTCCAATCCCGGTGTTTAGTGGGCTTGTTTTCATAAATAAGGTGATAATCAGAGAATTCCCAATGCACCCATTTCCTATTTCATACATATTGGTACATCTATTATAAAACCACATCCATTTTCAGTATACAGACACTGATTTATTCAAATAAAAAACCACCTTATCTCTACATCACCAAAACCATACGATATCCTTTTATATTTATATTCATTGTCTACAATAGGTTAATATTCCCAAATCCATGTTTTCATAAATTTAGTTCATAAGGTTCTTTGTAAACTTCTTCTAATACTAACTATAGTGACACCAAATCGAGTATCCCAGAGTTGGTTCCTATTTTAATACATTAGAATTAGATACAAGGAATCACATATCGAATGAATGAAAGGTTTAGTAGTCTTTGTAAAATATATCTAAACATGTGACTTTAAATACAATTGAAAATAATAATTTCCACATACTTTTTTTGAGACTAACATTTTTCTCTATAGAATATACTTTCATACACACATAGTACACTTAATGGATTTTTGAGAAGGAAATGATATCAGTGTCAGCTCAAATTCTCAATAATAGTTATGTGATGTGGAAGCTATATATAATCAATAAAAATATTTAACATGAAATGGTATAAAACTATAAACACTTTCCATTTAAATTTCTATATTCTTCACAATCAATATAGAAATGTAAATAACTGAACGCACATTCTATTTCAATAGTTTGATAAGTCATAATCAATATTGAAAGGTAAATAACTATAAAAAATTATATCTGATCAAAAAATTAAGAAGAAAGTGAATACATTTACAATATCATTGTGGAAATGTCATGGATAATAATAAATAAATTTTTAATGAAGGAAATTATAAATTGATGGTTGTAATTTTTCCAAGGTGAAATATGTGACAACCCTTATTTTTATTACACACCTAAACATAATTTATTACCTAAAATATTCACTTGAAACAACATTGAAGGTAGAGAGGTATACTTTCTTTGGGGATTATTAACATTACATAATAAAGTAAAACATTAAACAAAACATCATTATTGAAAAAATCATTTACATGACCACTACATTTACTTATACTTTGTATTGCATGGGATAACCTAGGATATGCATAAGAAAAGTGTTATATATGAAGCTTAATAAGAGAGTAAATAAAGAATAACATGAATAATACAATACATGTTAAGAAAAATTCATATCAATGAAGTATAAAAATAACATGAACATAAAGTCAAGATATAGAATTATTATCATAACATGGAAATGTGGAAACAACACTTAACATGGTATCAGCAAGAGCCAAGGCTCATTGCACATGGAGCATGTGTATACCCTCATTTCAGTTGATTTATCATGATTAAACCCTTATTTCACTTGAAATATCATGATACTAATCATTACCCAATACATTGGATCACTATCATGACACACCCTTCATTAACAATTCATTTCATGCATAAGTGTTCCACAAGGATCATACAACATGAAATCATTAAATATCATCAATTAACCATGATAAATAAATGTGGAATTAATACATGAAAATATATAATCAATTTTTAAGTGTTTATAATTGTGAATAGCATTGATAGAGAAATTGGTATAGTATTCACGACATAATGATTTTTTCTTCAAAAATACCGGTGCAATTTCGGTAGCATAACGACGTTACATAAGAATTCATAAAAAAGTTTGATGAGAGAGAACGGGGTGTATCATTATATTTTAATGAAATTGATTTTTAGGGGGTCATATAGATACATGTCCTAACATATGTTATGGAATTATAGATTCATAATATATAATAATTTCTTGAATACAAATGGGGATAGAGGAATTCCTTACAGAATTTCGGCATGGTAACATATGTACATGGGGGTACTTAATGAGAGATAAAGGGGTATCACAGAATTAAAAAATAAATAGGGATGTGTGGTGGAGGTGATAAATAATAACCCAATAGTTTTAAATGAATAAAAGGGTATAAAAAATATAATGAAATTTGGACAAAAATGAGAATTGAAGAAATCCCTTACATGGAAGTGTGAACCCAATAGATTGGGAGGGGCATGAGATATGCTTAATGATAGATTTTGGAACCTTGGGAGGATTATAGAGAGAGGAGGGAATAGGATGGTCATGCTCCAAAGGCTTTGATTGAAGCAGAGTCAGGAGCTTGGTGGGATTATATAGGAAAAGGGAAAGAATTATTTATTATTTAGGTTTTGGACCCTACACATTAAACTAATCAAAACCACAAACCAGTCCATTTTTCTTTCCATGTTTTTTCCAATTTATAGTAGGAAACATTATTTTTAAAGGTAAATGGACAAATATATTAAAATATTAGGCTTTCTTATGGGGATATGAGTCAAACTCTTAGGGAAATCATCTTTAGAAAACAAAATGTTTTATATGTCTTGGAGGGTCCACTAAATCATTGTAAAACAAATCAAACAATCCAAAAATCACAATATTTTCATTTTACAATAAATATTGGAAGAATAAAATGTTTATTATATATTATTACATCACTTTTGGGTCATTATGATGTCAAAAAATAGGTTATATATTAAAACGGTGTATACTTTTTACCTAAATTTTTTTTCTATCTTAGAAAGTTTTTAAAAATTCACCATTGGATGATTTAGATATTTTGATTCCAAAATTAATATTAATTTTATGAAAACAATTTTATAAATATGTAAATTTTATACTTTTAAAATAAAATCCAATATTTATTAAAAATTTATGGGTTTTGAAAATAAAATATTTCAAATCTTAATAAAAATTACAATTGAATTCAAAAATATTCTATGATCATTTATATTTAATAAAAAATATTTTTGTAATAATATTTAATTAAAATATTATTTAATTTAAAAATCCTTTAATTAATCAAAATATATTTCTTAATTGAATATTAACTAAGAAATGCTATTTTTTCATTAAAAATTATTTATAATGTAACACTAAGAAAATAAATGTATATTTTATATACAAAAATAATGTACATAATCATAACTCTATGGTATTATTACATAACATCTTATAAAAACCACATAAGATTGAATTGTATGGTATGTGATGGTGGCAGTCTCTTGGGGTGGCAAGGATAATATCACTTGGGTTGTAATATCTATCAACATCCACTTCTCACAGAGGCGGTTCCATTTGAGCATAACATGTTGAATCATGAATTAGACATGGAAAAGAGCAAAGACCAATGACTCCACATCCATTCTATGCATTAAGAGATGGATTTGTATGGAGAAATTCTATAGGATGAGGCCATCTTTTCTTTTGTTTGGGTAAATTAGATTTTTTAATGACCTGTATTTATACTAATCATGTGATCACTATTCCCTAACAATATTAGAAACGATCACAACTCGTAATGGTATTTTAAAATCCAAAAACATAAAACCATAGAAGTGCATATTTTATATAACATTTTATATAATAATACATTTAATTAGATCAAGAAGAATTTTCATTAATGAATGTTTGGGTCGTAACAATCCTCCCCAATTAAGAAATTTTGCGCTCGAAATTTCCAATTCCAACACAAAAATAGATTTCAGAAACTCTGCTTCATCACTTAAGTCGATTCCCACATTGCGTATTCAAAATATATCACCATAACACCATGATGAGGGTAATTGTCTTATTTCATTGAACTTTTTCCCTATGATCTAATATCATCATAAAATTATCTTCATAGGAGAGTTCATTCTACAATGGTACTACCTATGGATTTAGTACATATGATGTGTCATGTATATACTCCATTAACAGTGATACATGGAATACATCATGTTCTTGAGATAGGTTTAGTGGGAGTGCTAGTTGATAGGCCATTGTTCCAATGCGATCAAAGATTTCAAAAGGGTTGTTGTACCTTGGAATATGCTTTCTATTCTTCCCAAATCTCATAACTCTATTCCACGATGATATACAGAGGAATACCATGTCTCCAAAAATAAAATATAGGTTTTGTCAGTGATCATCAACACAATTATTTTTTCGACTCTGAGCCGCTTTAATGTGTTGTTGGATGGTAGTAATCATCTACACTATTTCTTCAACCATTTATGGACCTAATACTTTTCACTCCTCAACTTCATCCCAACATGTCAACATACTCCTCCTCTTCCCATACATGGATTCATAGGAGATATTTGGATTCTTGGGTGGAAACTGTTATTATAAGATAAATCAACTAGAGGGGGTGTTTATCCAATCCTCATTTGATGTCCATTTAGAATGGTCTCATCATGTCCTCATGTTTTTGTATACTCCACTCATATTGGTCATCAGATTGATGATGATAGGCCATATTGAAGTTCATCTCAGTATTCAGAGCATGTTGAAAACTCTTCCAAAACATAGAGGTGAATCTTGGATCTAGATCAAATACAATAGATAGTGGTACTCTATGTAGCCTTACCACATATCTGTTGTATATCTGTGCTAGTTTATCCAGTGATAAATCATCCCAAATTTCAATGAAGTGTACAATATTTGTATGATGATCCACAATAACCTAGATATCATTTTTTCCATTATATTTTTTTGGATTTCTTGTTACAATGTTCATAGTGATGTTCTCCCATTTCCATTCTAGTATGGGTAATGGTTGCATCATCCCCTTAGATTTAAGCCTCTAATCCTTTACTTGTGGACATACCAGGAACATTGATGTATACTCAACTATCTATTTTATCACGTTATCCCACAAATAATTGACGTGGATATATCGATACATCTTTGTCTTTCTGAGGTAAATGGATAAATTTGAACTATGTGCATCATCCAAATGTTCCTTCTATAACTCCATATTTAATGGACCATTATTCTTGGCCAAAATATTACAATTCCTCCTTCATTGACATTAAAATCTGAGTATTTCCATTTTTTAATAGTTTCTACCATCTACTAAATTCCCACCTCATCATTTTGAGCATCTTTTATTCATTCCAAAATAGACGGCTGAAAAATCATGTGTGAATGTATTCAGGTTGTTTCCATATTTAGGATTCTCATGTCCATCTTCATATAATCTAAAAATATTGGATCCTTTTGAATTCTCATCATTGATAGAATCCCAAGGTCCTTTTTAAATAGAGCATCTACCACCTTGTTCGCTTTCCAAGGGTGGTAATGGATTTGGAAGTCATATACTTTGATCAGCTTTAACCATATTTGTTGGAGCATGTTCAACTCTTTCTATGTGAATATTTACATGAGGCTTTTGTGGTATGTATATATCTCACACATCCTCCCAAAGAGGTAATTACACCAAATTATTAAATAGAATATCATTGCATACAACTCCAAATCAAGTGTTTGATATTTTTTCTCATAAACATTCAATTTCCATGAAGCATAGGTAATGACATTTTCATTTTGTATCAAAACACATCCCATAACCTTATTTAAAGCATTTTTGAATACCACAAAAATTTATACACATGCGGGTAGTGTGAGAACATGCGCCGGGATAATCCTCTTTTTCAACTCCATGATGCTCTCTTCACATTAATCACTCCAATAAAATGTTACTCCCTTTCGTGTTATCATGGTAAGAGGGTTGGGAAATCATGTGAAATTTATCACAAATTAGAGATAATATCCAACTAACCCCAGGAAGCTATGAATACCCATTATAGATGTCTGCATCGACCACCCCTTAATTTCAGCTTTCATAGAGGGATCCATTGATGTCCCATTGCTTGTGAAGATATGTCCAAATAAAGAGTCGTCCTTTTACCAAAACACACACTTTCTGTACTTTTCATAGAGCTTATCCTTTCACAAGTTCTCTAGTACATTTCTTAAATAATTTTCAATCTCCTCATTTTTTTGGAGTATATTTGTCATAACCCCCTCACACCAAAGATTCCCCTCCTGAGTTGGGAATGGTGAATGGGAGATAATCACCCCCGAGTCCCGCCTCCAGTAGGCCTTGGGTTGGCGACTAGCACCAAGGGTATGAGTTTTCAAAAATATGGGAGGCATTACCCTTTTTATTATTTAGGATCGGGAAATAGGACAAGTCAACCACCAAAATGGAAAAGAACAAGTGTATATAAATAAACCCAAACCAAGCCCACATGCATGTTTGAACAATTTTATAACAAGGTACAAGTACAAGAAAGCTCAAAGTACAATACCAAAAGAACCCAAGAGAACAACAACTGCAACAACTCCAACTGTCCAGCTAGTAGGGTCCCGCACAGCCCTGGTAGTCCCCCTGGAAACCTGAATGTAAATGTAGGGTGGGCATACAAATATACTTAGTAGGGAAACTTAAAGCTCTCGTGCACAAGGGGGGAGACATCCTAATGTCCCATGAGAACAACAGAATAAACCTAGCAAGGAATTCTACCAACCCAACCTCACCAGCCACACTCACCAAAACACAAGCACAACAGGTAGTAGTATATAAGAAACAAGAGTATTGGGCACCCCGCACCATTTCCCATTAGTTAGCTTCTCTTCCTAACGACGAATGGCCTGACGTTGCCACACTCTCCCTGCCCGTACACACCTGGGCCTCACTACCACGTGTCCCACCTGCACACACCTGGGCCTCACTACCAAGTATCCCACCTGCACACAGCTGGGCCTCACTACCACGTATCCTGCCCGAACACACCCGGGCCTCACAACCACGTATCTCGCCCGCACACACCTCAGCCTCATCCCGAAGATTCTTGGGAAACAGAAGAACCTGCCCGAAGAGTCTTGGGCTAAAGCCACCCTAATCGAAACCTACCAAAGAGTCTTAGGTGTAAGGTTGCCTCAAGCCATCACAGCCTAGGAGAGAAGGATCAAGAAAGAGCTAGTAACTAAGTTAAAAACACCCTCTCCCATGAAATGGGAGTGTTCATCACTAAGTGCTCAACATGGGGGGGGGGGGTGCTATAAAACACAAAAGATATAGATATATATATACCAAACACACAACACAACCTATGGATTCTAAACAGAGAAACTGAGTGCATGCCTCGGCACTGTTACTACGAAGCATGCATACAACAATCAACCCCAACCCCATTTAGGTTTTCACGTTTCAGCAGAACTAGTTTATTTAGTTCCTTACCTACTTGGAAACTATTCAAAACCAACCACATAAATCATTCGTAAACATATCCCTGCCATCCACAAAACATGTTAAGAAAACACAAGAAGCACAACCAAGACCTTCTTATCAACCAACCAACCCCATTGATTATTAATCCCGTTCCATTTCCATGACCCACCATTCATTAACTCTTCCAATTTTTTTTTATAATTCACAACCCATAGTCGGTTCATATTCAAACCATCCCCGTAGCCCCGCTGTCAACCACCATAACCACAACTGCACCGAAACCCATACATCATTATACCTTTAATACCACTTATCACAGCCTCACTGCCCGTTACCAACACAACTTTTACACAAACCCACATCCAAGCCAACCGCAACCCCGCTGTTCACCCTATCCACAACAACCCACAAAACCCCCCCATAACATGCCACGTATCCAAGACAACACCCACATGTTAATTATTCCGTTTTTGCATAACCGGGGTGATCACACAAGGGTTCCAGATTTTAAACAGCTAACTTTACATGATTAACCAATTTCCACATTCCAAAAAGATTCCATCCATAAGAAAATATAGAAGGAGAGGGAAACATTTAATTGCGTAAGAAAAGTCCCCCAACGACCGTGATTTCCCGTAGGTGGAAGCTTATTCAATTCACAACATAATATCACAGGATATAAAGTAACAGAAAAAAAAACCTCCCAACCCCATTATAATCCATTTATTATCTTTATTAACCCGGTTCAAAAGTGTTTCACGTAATCAAGACAACACCCACCCCGCATGTTGCTCAAATTAGAGAGATGAAGGTATGATCCCTACCTCAACAGGTTCCAATCGCAATGCTCCCCCGGATCAACTTTAGAAGATGTATGTCGGCGTCCGTCACTTCTGTTGAATCCTAGAAAAACCTCCTCTAGCGGATGTCGGATAGGAAAGGAAGAAGTAAAGACAACGGATCCAAGCTCGGAAGTTCTGCCTCATCGTTACGATCCTGTGGCAGCTGATGGATTGTAAATCGGAGCTCGGACGAAGAAGTTATAGAAGAAAGAGCCTTCGAGTCTCTTGGGAGAACTCTACTCAGAGGAAAGGGGAGGAGAGGAGTGAATTAAAAAGAGGAGGGGACCCCTCCTTTTACAGTAAAGAAAAGGAAAAGTACATAGCATGTACTTTATGATACACGGTGTGTACGTGGTTATTTTACATGGTCTCCACGCGGCTTCCATCGCGGCTCCGTGGTCGTTGACTGGTCAACACATGGTTTGCGGGTAATGCATTCACGGGGAAAGACTACACGGCATGTAGTTTAGACACATGGATTGTACTCATTCATTGCACACGGCAAGGACACGACTCCCACATGGCACACAGCCGTTGATTGGTAACGCGTACGCGTGGAAGGACTACACAACGTGTAGAACTGGACACACGGCGTGCACCAATTATTTCACATAGCAAGGACGCGACCTTCAACACGGGGTGTACCTAGCAAGGTGGTACACATCGTGTACTCAAACTACACGGCATGTAGTTTCAAAATTCTTGAATGTCTGGGAAAAGTTCATTTTACCCTCCAAAACACTTCTTGACCATCTTTTTGACAAAGGAATGGGCCGGAGAGGTCCGGGGCATTACATCAGATACCACTTAAAACATTCTCGTCCCTGAGAATTCAAAAACCTACCCAGAGGAAACCCAACAAGATACCTCTTAGTGTTCTCATTATAACAGGAACCCAACCAACAACCCTAATCATATGTGTTAAGAATTCCTTCTCCTAGGTCGAGATATTATCCGCATTAGGCGACACTGACTCGTCGGCATGGGTTCAATCGCATCCGCATTAATGCGTCTCGATTAAGGGCCAGGTGTTTCCCTTCGCCCACACATCCGGACATGTCAGAAATTACCAGGGAACAAGGAAAAAAGGTCTCACAACTGACAAGCCAAGAATTCCATAAACATCAAATTTAAAGAGTACAACATCAACAAAAAGTTCAGAAGAACAAAGGAAAAACACAAGTCAAAACAAATCCTGGTACTGAGCGTGCATCTGGGACTTCTGCTCCCAAGTTCTCTCCTCGAGGCCGCCATGCCTCCAAAACACACGAACCAAAGGAATGGTTCATCCACGGAGCACCTTCTCCTTATGATCCTCGCCTATGACTGGTCGTTCCTCGAAGTTCGTGTCTTCTCTCATATCTAGCTCTCCCCATTCGATAACATGGGAGTCATCGTGTAAGTACCGACGAAGCTGGGAGACGTGGAAGACGTCATGAACCTTCTCCAACTGAGGTGGTAGGGCTAGCTGATATGCCACCTCTCCAACTCGCCTTAACACCTCAAAAGGCCCGATGAACCTAGGTGAGAGCTTGCTCCCCTTCCCAAACCTTCGCGGCCCACGTCGAGGGGAAACCTTCAAGAACAAATGATCTCCCACCTCGAACTCAAAGGGCCTCCTCCGACGATCATCGTAAGTCTTATGTCGGTCTTGAGCCGGTTTCATCCTCTCACGTACATGCTGGACTTTCTCTGTGGTGCTCTACACTACCTCTCACCTAAGAGCACCTATCTCACCAACCTCTGCCCAACAAATGGGTGAACGACATGGTCTTCCATACAAATCCTCAAATGGTGCCATGCCAATAGTAGAGTGGAAGCTGTTGTTGTAGGAAAACTCTACTAAAGGCAAGTGTCATACGCATGATCCTTCAAAATCCAGAACGCATGCCCGCAGAATGTCCTCCAATGTCTGGACAGTCCGCTTCGTCTGCCCATCGGTCTGGGGGTGGAAAGCAGTGCTAAGGCAAAGCTAGATGCCAAAATTATGTTGTAACCCCCTCCAGACTCGTGAGGAAAACCGAGTATACCAATCTGAGATGATAGTCTTTGGAACTCCATGAAAACGTACCACCTCATCTACGTACCTCTATTCTAAGGTACTCACCAGGACATACTCCTTAATTGCTATGAAGTGAGCTGATTTTTTCATTCGATTCACCACTACACAGATAGCATCATAACAACCATGATCATGGGGTAGTCATGTGACGAAGACCATTGATATTTCATCCCACTTCCACTTGGGGACATCTAAAGGATGGAACAAACCACTAGGAACATGGTGTTCAACCTTCACTTGCTGACACACTAGGCATTTGGCCAAAAACTCTGGCACAACCTGTTTCACCCTGGGCCACCAAAACAGTTCCCTCAGGCCTTGGTACATTTTTGAAACTCTTGGATGTACCTCCAAGGATAAGCTATGGAACTTACAGAAAACTCCCTCACGCATTGTCTCCGGGACAAACAACCTTCCATGGAAAAGCATCCGATGTCGGATGTCCTCTGACAATCCCTCTGGAGCGTTCCCCTGATCGACACAATCCCGCATCACTTCCACCTCGGAGTCTCCCCACTGATACTCTTCCACCTACAGCAACAAGGAGTACTGCACCGTCATCTAAACAAACAGCCTCTAACACCTTCTACCCTAGCATCCAAGTTCAGGGCAGCCAACTCTCCCATCGCCTTCCAAGCATCAGTGGATTCCCGAACTACTTCTTTAGGAAACTTCCTACTCAAGGAATCAGCCACAACTTTTCCCTTACCTTCAGTGTAAAAGATCTCAAAGTCATGGTCTTGGAGAATCTTGACCCATCTCTGTTGCCGCAGGTTCAGATCACACTGGGAGAAGATATAATGCAGGCTCTTGTGATCTGAGAAGACCAAAAAGCGCTCCCCAAAGAGGAAATGTCGCCAAAATTTAGTGTGAACACTACTGCTGCAAGATCTAGGTCATGGGTGGAATAGTTACGATCGTGAGGGCATAACTACCTAGACCCATAACAGATCACTCCCTACTTCTACATCATCACGCACCCAGACCAAGGAAAGAAGCAAAAAAAATAACTCATACAACAACCCTTCCTCTGGAAACCTGAGTACGGGAGCACTGACCAACTTCTCCTTCAGGTATTTAAAAGCATTCTGGTACTGGTCGCTCCATAGGAAGACCTGGTTCTTCCTTGTCAAAGCTGTCAATAGAGCAGCAACTCGAGAGAAGTCCTAAACGAACCTTCAATAGTAAACTGCTAACCCTAGGAAACTACAAACATCTGTCATGATCTTAGGTGCTGCCAAAGAAAAAACTTCTTCCACCATCGATGGGTCCACTGACACTCCATGGTGAGACACCACATGCCCAAGGAAGTGTACTTATTTTTTCAGGAACATACACATCGACAATTTCCCGTAAAGCTGGTTATGTCGAAGGACCCCCCAAGACTGCCCTGAGATGCTCAGCGTGCTCCCCCTCTGACCTTGAGTAGATCAGGATGTCATCGATAAACACAATGATGAACCGGTCCAGAAACTCCCGGAGGAAAAAGTTCATAAGTCCCGTGAACACAGTCGGTGCATCCGTAACTCCAAACGGCATCACCACAAACTCAAAGTTCCCATACCTGCATCTCAAAGTCATCTTCGAGATGTCACTATCTTTTACCCTCAGCTGATGATATCCGGATCGTAGATCAATCTTGGAAAACCAACACGCTCCCCTCAGTTGTTTGAAGAGATCATCTATCCTTGGGAGGAGATAGCGGTTCTTGACCGTTACCTGGTTCAACCTTCGGTAGTCTAAGCATAGCCTGAGACCACCATCTGCCTTCTTCACGAACAAAACTGGAGCACCCCATGGCGATACGCTGGGTCGAAAAAACCCTTCTCCATCATATCGTCAATCGGAATCCGCAACTCCCGCAACCCCAAAGGTGCCATCCGATAAGGGGCCATCGAAATCAGACGGGCACCAGGCTGTAAGTATATCCTGAACTCAACGTCGCGTCGGGGGGGGGGGGGGGGGGGTAGAGTCACAACCTCCCTAGGAAAAACATCGAGTAACTCCCCAACAACCTCCGGGACATCCATAATATTTGTATCAGCTGGAACCACTAATAGCCCACCTAACAAGGAAAGGAGAGGCTCCACATGCCGGCTTCCCACTTGATAGCTCCTTTAGCCAACAAAAGCTATATGCTCCCCGTCCACGTTGGAGAACACAAATATTATCTGGAAGCAGTCGATAATGGAACTAATAGAAAAAAACCAGTCGATGCCTAGGATGAAATCGTATGGCTACTTCTGTAACAGAAGAAAGTCCCCACTAGATCGATGTGGTCCCAACATCATCCCACATCCCCGACAAACACAAGATACGCTGGTCTGGGCTCCAACTGGTGTACTCAGTACCAGTGGTACAACAAGTCTCTCTATGTCTAGTCCCAAATCATGGGCTAGAACATGTGCAAAAAGGAGTGTGAAGCTCCCGAATCGAACAAAGCAGAAACAAGAGTGCTAAACAAACAAATCGTACCTCGCACCACCTCTGGTCCTGCCGGATCTATCAACTCTGCTGCGTGCAACTATCCATGCCCAGCTCCTCTGCCTCTCTGATGTGGTCCACCTCCCCGACCATGCCCTAGTTGAGGTCCATGAAGAGCACCCTGAGGTCAGCCTCCTCCCGCAAGTCTGCCCTGGAGGAGCATGGTCCTGCTGCTGCTGGAAGGGCCTCGCTAGCAACTGGTGCTGCTGAGGTGGGTACTGAACCTGTCCACCTCCCCTGTACTGAGCTCAGGTCGGGCACCGACTCTGAACGTTCTCGAAACCTCCGCAAGAAAAACAAATCAGTCCTGGGCTCATGAAAAAGGGACGAGGACCCAATGATCTGAACTGGAACTGCTGGGGCATGCTCCCCACTGGCCTGAACCTGGAAGGTCCTGTCGCAGGAGACCTGCTGCTGACTGCTTTCCCCTTCGACGAGCCTGGCTGGTTCCCCTCTCGGGGTGCTCCTCCCAGCGAGTGTATCCTCTCTACAACCTCTACCTTATTCTGTACCGCCATGTACATTGGAAGGGTGAAGGGGGTGACAACATATTGGAGCGAAGGAAGAAGCGCCTCCTCCAAACGTCTCTCCCAAGACTCCTCATCCGGAAATAGATACAGAGCATAGAGCAGGAGATCATTGAACATGATCCCCATCTCTCGTACTGACATACTCCTCTGCTGAAGGGAGAGTAACTCCTACCTCTTCTCCGCCATGATCATGGAAGAAAGGAATTCTTCTCCGAATGCCTTCTCAAAGTCATCCCATGGAACCTCTACCTCTATCCTCTCTCTGAGCTAGAGTGTCCACCACTGTCACGCCACACCTCTCATCTGACTGACTGCTAGGGGAATCCAGAACTCCCTCGGAGCATGGATCAAGGTAAAAGATATCCCTAGCTCTTCAAGCCACCCCTCCGTCTCCGTATCTGAAGTACTACCCTCGTACTTCTTGAGGGTCTACAGCTGGAACGAACGGAGAGACTTCTTCCACTGGCTATCTTCCTCCTCTCAGTCAATCCTCAGCTGATCGACCGCCTGAATCTGCTGGGCCACGGCCATCTGAGACACCCGGGGACGACGTCCAGGTGCCATAGTTGTACGGTAAACAAGGATCTCCTAATCCAAAGTAGTAAGGAAAAGCTCAAGGTTTTATTTTATAATTTTATTTCAATTTCTTTCCTAGAACACCCAAATCAAGTAAAACACAATCATGATGATGCATGTACCTTCGTTAGGGTCTATAACCTACAATCAATGTAGTCTCACTTGGTCGTTCGGTAGGCTCAGAGTCCTTGCATCGGATCACAGGGGGCCCTAAAATACCATGTCCTAGCCGGTCTTCTCTGGCCTATGTCACGCACCAAGATTAACTAACATTGTTGCCCTACCATCCCATGCAATCCTCACTATTCCTAACTCCAGACTCCATCCTATCACTCAACCATCATCTCTGATACCATTCTGTCACGACCCCCTCCCACCAAAGATTCCCCTCTTGAGCTGGCAATGGTGAAAGGGAGATAATGACCCCCGAGTCCCGCCTCCAGTAGGCCCCGAGATGGCGACTAGCACCAAGGGTATGAGTTTTCACAAACATGGGAAGCATTACACTTTTTATTATATAAGATCGGGAAATAGGACAAGTCAACCACCAAAAAGGAGAAGAAAAAGTGTATATAAATAAACCCAAACCAAGAACACATGCATGTTTAAACAATTTTATTATAGGGTACAAGTACAATAAAGATCAAAGTACAATACCAAAAGAAAACAAGAGAACAACAACTGCAATAATTCCAACTGTTCGACTAGTAGGGTCCCGCACAGCCCTAGTAGTTCTCCTGGAAACCAGAAAGTAAACGTAGGGTGAGAATACAAGTATACTCAGTAGGGAAACATAAAGCTCTCATGCACAAGGGGGAGACATCCTAATGTCCCGTGAGAAAAACAGAAGAAACCTAGCAAGGAATTCTATCCACCCAACCTCACCAGCAACACTCACCAAAACACAAGCCCAACAGGTAGTAGTATATAAGAAACAAGAGTATTAGGTACCCCGCACCATTTCCCGTTAGTTAGCTTCAATTCCTAACAGAGAACGTCCTGACACTGCCACACTCTCCCCGCCCGCACACACCTGGGCCTCACAACCACGTATCCCACCCGCACACACCTGGTCCTCATCCCGAAGATTCTTGGGAAACAGAAGAACCTTCCCGAAGAGTCTTGGGATAAAGCCACCCCAATCGAAACATACCCATAGAGTCGTAGGTTTATGGTTGCCTCAAGCCATCACAGCCTAGGGGAGAAGGAGCAGAAATGAGCTAGTAACTAAGGGAAAAACACCCTCTCCCATGAAATGAGAGTGTTCGGCACCAAGTTCTAAACATGGGTGGGGTGCGATAAAACACAAAAGATATAGATATATATATATACCAAACACACTACCCAACCTATGGATTATAAACAGAGAAACTGAGCATGTTCCTCGGCACTGATACTACGAAGCATGCATACAACAAACAACCCCAACCCCATTTAGGTTTTCACGTTTCAGCAGAATTAGTTTACGTAGTTCCTTAACTACCAGTAAACTATCCACAACCAACCAATCAATCTTTCATAATCATATCCCTCCCATCCACAAAACATGTCAGGAAAACATAAGAATCACAACCAAGCCCTTCTTATCAACCAACCAACACCATTGATTATTAATCCCGATCCATTTCTATGACCCACCATTCATTAACTCTTCCACTTTTTATTTATTATTCACATCCCATAGTCTGTTCATATTAAAACCATCCCTGCAGCCCTGCTACCAAGAACCATAACCACAACTGCACCGAAACTCGTACATCATTATCCCTTTAATACCATTTATTGCAGCCCCACTCCCCGTTACCAACACAACATTTACACCAACCCACAACCAAGCTAACCACATCCCCGCTCCTCACCCTATCCACAAAAACCCACATAACACCCCCATCACATGCCACGTATCCAAGACACCACCCACATGTTCATTATTCTGTTTTTGTTTAACCGGGGTGATCACACAAGGGTTCCATATTTTAAACATCCAACATTACGTGATTATCCAATTTCCACATTCCACAAAGTTTCCATCCGTAAGAAAATCCAGAAGTAGAGGGAAACATATAATTGCATAAGCAAAGGCCCCCACAGACCGTGATTTCTAGTAGGTAGAAGCCCATTCAATTCACAACATAATATCACAGGATATAAAGTAACAGCAAACACAAACATCCCAACCCCGTTATAAGCCAGTTATTATCTTTATTAAAATGGTTCAAAAGTGTTTCATGTAAGAAAGAGGACACCCACCCCGTATTTTTCACAAATTAGAGAGACGAAGGTAAGATACCTACCTCAACAGGTTCTGATCGTAATGCTCCCCTAGATCAACTTTAGAAGATGTCCGTCGGTGTCCGTCACTTCCATCGAGTCCTAGAAAAACCTCCTCGGGTGAAAGTCGGAAAGTAAATGCTGAATGAAAGACAACAGATCCAAGCTCGAATGTTCCGCCTCATCGTTACGAACCTGTGGCCGCTGACGGATTGTAAATCAGAGCTCGGACGAAGAAGTTATGGAAGAAAGGGCCTTCGAGTCTCTTGGGAGAACTCTGCTCAGAAGAAAGGGGAGGAGAGGAGTGAATTGAAATGAGGAGGGGACCCCTCCTTTTATAGTCAAGAAAAGAAAAATTACACGGTAATTTATGGTACACGGTGTGCACTCAGTTATTTTAACGGTCTCCACGCGTCTTCCAACACGGCTCTGCGACCGTTGACTGGTCAACACATGGTTTGAGGGTAACACATGCGTGGGGAAAGACTACACGACGTGTAGTTTAGACACACAGAGTGTACTCATTCATTGCACACGGAAAGGACACGGCTCCAACATAGCACACGGTCACTGACTGGTAACGCGTACGTGGGAAAGGACTACACGACGTGTAGAACTAGACACACGGCGTGCACCAATTATTTCACACAGCAAGGACGCGGCCTTCAACACGGGGTATAACCAACAAGGTGGTACACGGCATGTACTCAAACTACACGGCGTGTATTTTCAAAATTCTGGAAATTATGGGAAAAGTTTATTGTACCCTCCAGAACACTTCTTGACCTTTTTTTCTCAAAGGAATGGAACGGAGAGGTCCGGGCCGTTACAATATTATAATATATTCATTATAGAATACAAAACATTTGTAAAGGTAATCTATAAAGACAATATTCTTTATGTACATGATGATTTCTAGAGTGTTAGGGAGTCTGAAAGTAATTAATATGAATTCATAGTGCCCGTACATTGCACAAAAAGTAGTCTTGTGAATATCCACCTTCTTCACCCTTACTTCGAAATATCCCAACCAAAAATCATTCTTGGATATTTATTTTTATCCATATAGCTGATCGAATATGTCCTCAATTGGGGGTAGAGGATACTTATTCTTTATTGTGATTTTGGTGAGCTCACCATAATCAATGAAAATATGCATTGACCCAACCATCTTCTTGATGAAGAGGACAAGTTCACCCCATGGTGAAGCACTTAGGAATATAAACCCTTTATATAGATTCTCCTGTTGTTGTTTCAAAAACTTATCATTCTCCAAAAAATCTATTCCATACGATGTCTTAGATATTGGCGACGCCCCAGGTATAAGGACAATTGAGAATTCCACATATCTTCTATGAGGAAGACTAGAAAATTCATCGGGAAACACCTCTGTAATGCCCCGACCCCAGCTACCCAGAGTTGGTGAATTATTGCGTAACATCGGTATGATCACAAAAGATCAAGTCTCGAAATACCGATTAGTTTAGTAGCCTTGGAAACACTAGATACATTCATAAATGTTACATTACATCAGAAAGTGAAAAACTATAATAACATAGTCTCCATAGTCCACACTCATATCCCTTTCAGACTATCCCTATAGGTCAGTCATAAAATATTTATTCACATCCTTGGAAAAATAAAACATTGAAAGGGTGAGCTCAGATGCTCAGTAAGGATAACAATATAGCGAAAGATTTCACAAATAAACATTAACATTTAAGGCAATTTATAACTAAAAAAAGCTTTTTAATCTTGAACTTAAACATAATATGGAAAAAGTAAAATGAGATAATTCCATTTACTTATCCACATGGATATTCTACTAGTCGAATAATTACATGCAATATCAATAACCACTTTCATAATGATGGAATGCATAATGCCAGACTATCATAACCACATAGCCAAGGCCTCGTGCCAAGCTTACACATAAGATTTTTTCAAGGCCTCATGCCAAGACACTAGTTTGTCTCATGAGACCTACCGATGCATCGAGGAGCTATAGCGGGATCCACCCGTCACTTATTAAGTCCAATGCATTCCTCATATGAACAAGTTTAAACATATCATAAATCATAACATAATTGTATCACATAAAACATGCATAAAGGAAACATAACATTTCCATATTTCAATCACAAGATATCAATACAACACATTGATATAATAAAAATAACTTTCAAAACTATTTTCAATACCAAAATAAAAGAAAATTAAATCTCGGTATTTATTTTTCATTTAAAAAATGTTATGGCTTGTAGAGGAAGCCGAAACTCAAATAATGGTCATGGTGGCGGAGAGTCGTTGTCGCCGCATACGTACGACAAAAAAACATTCCCTTTTTTCATTTACTAAAATTCTTCGTATAAAAATATCTCTTTTGAATAAACATAAAAGTCAAAGGGTTTATACACCGTATAATAGAAAGTTGTGTATAAAACAAAATATGTCTCAATGAACGAATATTGAGACGAAGTCCCTTAAAAAGATCATTTTTTAAAATAAAATAGATCTATTATGTGTATTAACTATAAGTACACATAAAGAAAGTACAAATACAAGATAGGACATAATAATATCATGACATAATTTTAAATTAGGAGATTAACCCAAAGAATGGAAATTGGGTTAAGAAGTTACCTTACCTCGTGTCTGACTTGACTCGATCGTTCTTTAATCTCCTGAATAATAAACTTGAGTTAATTTATATTTTCATAAGAACCTTTTTCATTTTCATTATTCCTTTTATATCACTTATTACCATGTTATGAACATTATGTAATTATTGAAGTTAATAACGGTCATTTTGTCGATCTTTGGTACCTAAGTCAAAAATAAACTTCTTATAATTAATATTTTTTCATGTGGTGAAATATCCATTATATACAGAATTTTATTCATGATATATATATATCATATATATCATATATATCCAGTATATACATTAATTCATAATATTACCTAACATTTAGAGGTAAGAAATGAAATGCACCGTTCATGGAGACAGTAAGCCATACGTACGCATGAACGCTACATTCATTTCTATTTCGTATTTAATGGAATGAAATCATAATGATATTTAAGTATATTATAATTCCAGTATAATATCATACATAATATCATTTAATCCATCCTTTATACATCCCACATATGGCATTAACAATTCAAATAACTTTGAGGGGGCGGTACTCCCCACTTCCTAAAATAAAATTATCGTGTTTACCCGTAATGGAAATCATAAAGGTATGCCATAAATGAAAAATACAGAAGCATAATGAAAACATAAAAATAATATATATATCATATATGAAAATATTGTCATCAAAATGGCCACCATTAGTGGTGTTAAAATAATATTGAACAATCATCGTTTCGTGAGGCAGTATTTCGCCACCCACAGAAACAATATGTTCTTTAACCATTAGACGAAGGTGTGTGTAAGTGTCAAGAAGATCCTTCTCATAAAACCATACTAGTATATTTAATATACTGTTGTTGTTAAAAAATAAAGTAATAAATAGAGTTTAAGGGGTTGGAGAAGCAAAATAAAACAAAATAACATAAGAGAAGACAATACCTGAAAATAGGGTAACTCTTTTTCATTTGAGCCAAAGGCTTCTTTGGGAAGACTTCTGCCAAAAGTGAGGCTTCTATGAGTAAGAGAGGGAAGTTGGGAGAGTATTTGGGCTGAGTTTGGCCGAGCCAAATTGCTTTGATGGTGTGAACAAGGTGGTAGATGTGGGGGCCTTTTATAAGAGGAGAGTAGGGGCACTCTTGGAAACTCATGAAATGTTACATTATTAAGAAGTGATTTTCATATTCCAAAAGTCCCACAATTATTTATTTCAAGGATATGGTGATAAGGGTCCAAAATATACTCAACCAATATGTTTTTGACAAGTTTATGTCTTATATGTTACATTATATTTTCATTTTATTTAAATCATTAATTAATGAGGTAATCGCTGCATCATCATTGTGTAATAAAAATTTTAATTTATTTAATGTCTAAAAATTATAAAACAATTACCATGATGTAGGAAATAGTGTTATATTTTCAATTAATATTTATATAAAAAAAGTTAACTTATATAACCCAATGTTATAATTGTTTTATTAAAACAACACATGTTTGTGACAATTTTATTTTTACTTTAAATAAAAAGTTATTAATGTCATTTTCTTACCCAAGTGGCTCCATGGGGTCCCCAAGTTGACCCATGGATTTTATTGGTCGGACATGACTCATCCAATAAGGGTAGAACAATTGTAAGGGTATTTTCATACTTTTATAATATCATTTTTACCTTAAATTTCACTAATTACCTTTAATCGCGATTAATTAAACTTAAAAGTTACTATTCGCCAAAAAATTATTTTAATCCCATTGAACCACATTTTACTTTTTAATGAAAACCATGTATGTCGGATTGTTGAAAATCAAATCACAGAAGTGGTAATGTTTCATTTAAATGAAAAATTAGTTTTTTAACTACCACATAGTGGATTCACTATTCATCAAAAATTGATGTTTTTCAGAACAATGCAAAAATTTCACCCTAAGCTATAATTGATATTCCAAATTCAAAAATGATTCCTATATTAAAAAATTCCAAACATATAATTTAAATTAATTAATTTTATAATTTCATTCCCGCTGTCACAACAAATAGTGTGTTTTTAAGAAAGAATATCATTCAAAATATTGACAATTGTTTAAGTCCAATTTCAAAGGGAAATTAATTCTAATGACCACTGTGGGATAAAATGGTAAAAATATATTCTAATTATACTTTAAAACAACTCAATAGTATAATTTCTCACTATAAATTTTTTTTATTAAAAATGTATTTTTTAAGTATTTTCTCTATTCATAGAAAATTGGAAATTCTTAGAAAATTACAAAAAATTCAACTTAGGATAATTTTGATATTAAGAATAAAAAATTGAAGTCCATTTTAAAATATAAAATTTATATAATTTCAAAATGTTGGTATTACTATTCATAACTACTACTTTATTGGTTGTTGTGTGTTAGAATCTCAAACTTGCGTACAATGCAAGCTATTGCATTATTGAAAGAGAAGAATATTGTGGAAGCTCAGGGTGTTACATTCTACCCTCCTTCAATAAATTGCATCCTCACAATTTGAAAATAAAAGGTTGAAAATAGAAAATACATTTGTGTAAACCCCACATCGTAAATAGGGTTAATAAAAATATAACTTTAAAAGAAAGAAAGAGAAGTACAAAGGTCACCTGAGATTTCCTATACTAGGATTCTATGAATATATGGATATGTAGGAAAAACAAACCATCAAGTTCTGATAGAGAGTTGTAGAAAACAGGTTTATGAGAAAGTTAACCAAAAAAAATCACAAACTTGTGATTGGTTAAACGGTCATTGAATCCCCAGTTGGAAAACTTAACCGACAACGTTTTTGTTTTAAGTTACCTTTTATAAATTTGAGGAATTTTTTTAGGATATTTACTAAGAACATAAAGGAATATACATACTTGTCATGTAGACTTTCATTCTTTAATAAATTTTTACCACAAACCCATCTTTCACTCAAAATGACAATAGAACTCAAAAATATTATATTTATCCTAATCGTAAAAGGTTCCAAATATTAAAACATACCATTTAGATTAGGAAAACTATTTTGTAATAACCATGGACTTCCTATAGGCTAGTGGTAGGTAATCAAGGCCTGTCGCACTATGGTTGTGGGTTCGATTCCTGCACCTTTGTCCAACACGATGGGTTATCCACCGACCTGCGGGTTGTCCATTTCCTAAAACTAGATTATTATAATATTCCAAAAATAATCTTCAGAAATGTTTTAACCTTAAAAAATACTATCAAAGGTTAAACTTAATCCATTCCAACCTTTATAGTTATCCAAAATACCTCTATCCAGACTTTCACTAAAAGGTCTCTAAATTCTAATATTAATTGTAACATCAGATTCCCCAAACATGGTAAAGTTTCTCTTATTGTCACATACTAAAAATATGATTACCTTCATCATATTAAAACCTTAATGAAAACAACAAGTACAACAATACAATCCTTATATATCACATTATTCTTATAACCAGAATATAATCCTTGATTCCAAAAACTCAAATATATTAATCATTCAACTTCATTTGTAGCAACAACATAATCTTGGCCTTGATCCCTTAGCCTTTTCTGAGGTTAGTTTCCTTGGCACTTAGGACATTAATTTGCATAATTTCCCATTTCTCTACAATTTTAGAATTCAACATTGATAGCCTCTTTCTTTCCCTTGCAATCACGAGCCTGGTGACCTTTTTCTCCACATTTATAACAAACTCCCATTCCTTTTTGGCAAGTACCAGGGTGATTCTTCCCACAATTATCGCATAATAGAAAATCCTACTTTCCCTTTTTCCCTTTATCTATCTCTTGTTCCACCATTCTCTTCTTCTCTTTCTTTACTTTGTTGTCATAAGATTTAGAGAATTCCTTTTTTGTCTTGATAGCACACGAGACTATATCTTCATATGTTGAGAAAGATTGTGATACTAAAGCTAGATGGAGGAATGGTTTTAACCCATCAATGAAACGATCAATTTTACTTTTTGGGTTGCGTATATAATCTGCAGCATGCCTCGCTAACCTTGTAAAGTTAGCCTCATACTTTACGACATTATCATCCTCCTTTTGTCTCAGACTCATAAATTGTCTTTCCATATCTTCTCTATGGTCACGAGGGAAGTATTTTTCTATGAAAAGCTCTTTGAACTCCCTCCATTCCATATTAGATACTTCTTCATCTTCTTTCGTGTTTTGAATCAGTGACCACCATTGATCGGCATCTCCAGTGAGCCTGTAAACTGCCATGACAACCTTCTCCCTTTTGCTACACCCCAAGGCGTGGAATATTTTATCTAAGGAGTTTTTCCATTTCTCAGCTACTAATGGATCTGTATCCCCATTAAATGTTGGCGTTTTTTGCCTCATGAAGCGGTCTAACATTGATCCTCCACGTTGAGGATCAGGGTGCTCCATACGAGTAAGGTTATTATTCATAACCTGAGTGAGTTGTCCCGGTATGGTGATAAATTCCTCAGCACCAGTTGTATCTCTAGCTCAATAATAATAATCTTGAGTAGGAGGGAAATCCCTACACGGAGTGCGTGCATTGATACGGTTTCCATTCCTCCCACTAGGCACCATTTCTAAACAATGGCATAAACTAGATTAGTTTATGAATTAAAATACACAATTCCATAGTTGTAAAACACATAACATAAATTGAACTATTTCTGGATATAATCCATAATCATAAA
Organism: Viscum album; assembly: GCA_963277665.1. Taxonomy (NCBI): domain Eukaryota; kingdom Viridiplantae; phylum Streptophyta; class Magnoliopsida; order Santalales; family Viscaceae; genus Viscum; species Viscum album. Next base: position 6,272,604 of record OY728136.1, read on the forward strand.
AATAAATGTTTTCATTGAGGAAGTATATACTCATAACCCGTTCATAATTGTTTGTAAAGAAAATGAGAATTACCCTAAGCATATCCCCCGGGAGTGTCATAACCAAGAGTGTAGCAAGGCCCGTTGTCGTGCACCAGTTCCCATTCGAGTATAGCTCAAAGTGGTTTTTTTTGGTATTAATCCTAGGTACATCTGTCCTAGAGCCACCTCTACATGCTCGTATACATACAGGGATGTATTTCTCTGAAAACTCATAAAATCTCTATAATACCAAAATTCTAGGAAGTTCTTCTATGCTAATCCTAAAAGCCAATCTTTATGGCTATGTTTTCTAATCAGAGTTTATCTAAATCTAGAATCCAAGGTTAGTACTAAACTGCCTCTAATACCAACTGTAACGCCCCGACCCCAGTTACCCAGAGTCGATGCATTATTGCGTAACATTGGCATGATCACAAAAGATCAAGTCTCGAATGACCGATTAGTTTAGTAGCCTTGGAGACACTAGATACATTCATAGATGTTACATTACATCATAAAGTGAAAAACTAAAATAACATAGTCTCCATAGTCCACACTCATATCCCTTTCAGACTATCCCTTTAGGTCTATCATAAAATATTTCTTCAGAGCCTGGAAAAAATAAAACATTGAAAAAGGTGAGCTCAGATGCTCAGTAATGATAACAATATAGCAGAAGCTTTCATAAATAAATATTAACATTTAAGGCAATTCATAACTAAAACAAAAGCCCTTAAAACAAGAACATAAACATAATATGGAAAAAGTAAAATGAGATCATTCCATTTACTTATTCACATGGATATTCTACTAGTCGAATAATCACATGCAATATCAATAACCACTTTCATAATGATGGAATACAAAATGCCAGACTATCATAACCACGTAGCCAAGGCCTCATGCCAAGACTACAAATAAGATTTTTTCAAGGCCTCGTGCCAAGACACTAGTTTGTCTCATTAGACATTTCGATGCATTGAGGATCTATATCGGGCTCCACCCATCACTTATTAATTCCAATGTATTCCTCATATGAACAGGTTTAAACATATTATAAACCATAACATAATCGTATCACATAAAACATGCATAAAGGAAAAAATAACATTTCCATATTTCAATCACAAGATATCAATACAACAAATTGATATAATGAAATTACTTTCAAAACCATTTTCAATACCAAAATAAAAGAAAATTAAATCTCGGTATTTATTTTTCATTTAAAAAATGTTATGGCTTGTAGAGGAAGCCGAAAATCGAATAATGGTCCCGGCGGTGGAGAAGTCATTGTCGCCGCATACGTATGAAAAAAACATTCCCTTTTGTCGTTTAGTAAAATAATTCGTATAAAAATATTCCTTTTGAATAAACGTAAAATTTAAAGTGGTTCATACACCGTATAAAAGAAAGTTGTGTATAACAAAAATATGCCTCAATGAAAGAATATTGAGACGAAGTCCCTTACAAAGGTCATTTTTTAAAATAAAATAGATCTATTATGTGTACTCACTATAAGTACACATAAAGAAAGTACAAATACTAGATAGGACCGAATAATATCATGACATAATTTGAATGTAGGAGATTAACCCAAAGAATGGAAATTGGGTTAAGAAGTTCCCTTACCTCGTGTCCGACTTGAATCGATCGTTCTTTAATCTCCTGAATAATAAAGTAGAGTTAATTTCTATTTTCTTAAGATCCTATTTCATTTTCATTATTACTTTTATATCACTTATTACCATGTTATGAACATTATGTAATTATTTAAGTTAATAATGGTCATTTTTCGATCTTTGGTACTTGAGTCAAAAATAAATTTCTTATAATTACATGTTGTTCATGTGGTGAAATAAACATTATATCCAGAATTTTATTCATGATATAGATATCATATATATGATATATATCCATTATATACATTCATTCATAATATTACGTAACATTTAGAGGTAAGAAATGAAATGAACCGTTCATGGAGACGGTAAGCCGTACGTACGCATGAACGCTACTTTCATTTATATTTTGTATTCAATAGATTGAAATCATAATGATATAAAGGTATATTAAAATTATAGTATAATATCATATATAATATAATTTAATCCTTCCTTTATACATCCCACATATGGCATTAACGATTCATATCAATTTGAGGGGGCGGTAGTCCGCACTTCCTAAAATGAAATTTTCACGTTTACCCATAATGGAAATCATAAAGGTATACCATAAATGAAAAATAAAGAAGCATAAAGAAAACATAAACATAATATATATATCATATATGAAAATAGTGTCATCAAAATGGCCACCATTAGAGGTGTTAAAAGAATATTAAACAATCATCGTTTCGTGAGGCAGTATTTCACCACCCACAGAAACAATATGTTCTTTAACTATTAGACGAAGGTGTGTGTAAGTGTAAATAAAATACATCTCATAAAAACATCATAGTATATTTAATATAATGGTTTTGTTACAAAATAAAGGAATAAAAATCGTTTAAGGGGTTGGATAAGAAAAATAAACAAAATAACATAAGAGAAGACATTACTTTAAAATCGGGTAACTATTTTTTATTTGAGCCAAAGGATTCCTTGGGAAGTCTTCTGCACAAATTGAGGCTTCTAGGAGTAAGAGAAGGAAGTTTGGAGAGTATTTGGGAAGAGGTTGGCCAAGTCAAATGGCTTTTATGGTGTGAATAATGTGGTAGAGGTGGGGGCCTTTTATAAGAGGAGAGGAGGGGCACTCTTGGAAACTCATGAAATGTTACATTATTATGAAGTTCTTTTCAGATTACAAAGGTCCCAAAATTATTTATTTCGAGGATAAGGTGATAAGGGTCATGAATATACTTAAATATAGGTTTTTGACAAGTGTATGTCTTAGATGTTACATTATATTTTCATTTTATTTAAATAGTTCATTAATGAGGTAATCGCTACATCATCATTATGTAATAAAACATTTAATTTATATAATGTCTAAAAATTATAAAACAATTACCATGATGTAGGAAATATTTTTAGATTTACAATGAATATTTATAGTAAAAAGGTTAACATATATAACCCCATGTAATAATTGTTTTATTAAAACAACACATGTTTGTGCCAATTTTATTTTTAATTTAAAAAAAAAGTTATTAATGTCATTTTCTTACCCAAGTGGCTCCATGGGATCCCCAAGTTGACCCATGGATTGTATTGGTCGTCCATGACTCATCCAATAAGGTTAGAACAAGTGTAAGGGTATTTTCATACTTTTATAATATCATTTTTACCTTAAATTTCACTAATTACCTTTAATCGAGATTAGTTAAACTTAAAAGTTACTATTCACCAAAAAATTATTTTAATCCCATTGAACCACATTTTATTTCATAATTACAACCATGTATTTTGGATTTTTGAAAATAAAATCACAAAAGTGGTAACGTATCATTTAATCAAAAAATTAGTTTTTTAACTACCACTTAGTGGTTTCACTATTCATAAAAAATTGAAGTTTTTCAGAATAATGCCAAAATTTCACCGTAAGCTATAATTGATATTCTGAATTCAAAAATGATGTCTATTTTAAAAAATTCCATACATATAAGTTTCATAAATTAATTTTATAATTAATTCCCGCTGTCACAACAAATAGCGTGTTTTTTAGAAAGAATATCAATCAAAAGATTGACAATTGTTTATGTCCAATTTCAAAGTGAAATTAATTATAATGGCCACCATTGGATAAAATTTTAAAAATATATTATAATTATACTTTAAAACAACTCAATAGTATAATTTATCACTATAAATTATTTTTATTCCAAAAGTTGTTTTTATGTTTTTTCCCTATTCATTGAAAATTGGAACTTCATAAAAAATTACAAAAAATTCAACTTAGGAAAATTTTGATATTACGAATACAAAAATGAAGTCCATTGTGAAATATAAAATTTATATAATTTCAAAAAGTGGGTATTAATATTCATAACTGCTACATTGATTGGTCACGGTGTGTTAGAATCTCGAACATGCGTACAATGCAAACTATTTCATTATTGAAAGAGAAGCGTATCGTGGAAGCTCATGGTGCTACAACCTCATTGAATTCCCTCACAGTAAGAATGTATTTTAGGATGGATGTTTCCTTACACACTATTAGATGAGCCAGATACACATGCTTATAAGGTAGTAAAATCCACACTTGAGATTATGGTGTTAAAGTATATTCATCTTCTGCATTACACTTATATATATTCGGGGGTTTATTCTCTATATGAAGAGTGATTTCCCTGTCACAGCATTTTATGTTGGATCTATATAGAGAATAAAAATCCATAAAAAATTGTATAAAATTACACATGTGGAAGTATAGCAAGGTTCAAAAATAAGTTCAATCAAAAAATTATGAAAGGGGAGGAGTTATATTAATTAGATGCAAAGATTTCCCCATTTTCTGTACTCACCGACATATTTACATCCACGATTTTTTTCGTGTTGGGATTATTCTACTAAACATTTTGGATATAAGAGAATTTGTAGAACCAGAATCAAAATGTACATTCATTATTCCTAAATAAATAACAAGCGCACCTATCACCACTTTATTTTCAGGGTTCACTTCAACGGTAGTGATGGGAAAATCTATCCCTTACTGCCATGGAGGTTTTTTGTTGCCACAATAAACCCTTAGTTTAGGGAATTGATTTTCAAGGTTCCCCAGTTCATTAGAGTGGAAGCAATGAATGACATGTTAGGGTACGAATGGAGAGTTCATCTCTTATGTCAAAACTGCATCTATTTCTTGTCATCAATTAATGGCATGGTTTTCTTCTCTTCCATACCTAATTCATTTTATCATCACCTTTAGTAATATTTTAGGGGTGGTACTTTCTGCACCATTGCGAAGTGGGGTGATGGATTTTCATAGCATCATAGGATTTATCCATCAAACACCTAGAATAGAAGTCCACCTTACAATTCTTCTCCCAATGATACCCCTGATATTCTCTAATATTCATTTCAACCTTTAGAGAACATTGAACAATTTCTTCAACACTATCGAAGTCACGGATTTCCAGGGCTTTCCATAGGCTAGGTTTTAGCCCACCAAAAAAGTATTCAACCTTGCATTCATGGGTAATGTCAAATCCAGAGGCATATCATCCATGCCTAGTAAATTTTTCCACTTACGATCCAATGAATTTTTCATCATTTTTCTTTGGGGCCACAAAGTACCTTTCCATATTATTTTGTACGGTGTGAGGTAAATATTTATCGAATAAAATTTTCCAAAAAAACATTCATTCCAATGCCTCGATCTCTTCCAAATGATTTTTATTTATGATCAATGTCCACCATTGATCTATTTCACCTTCCATATGATAAAAATCTTGAAGAACCTTCTATTGTTCAAAACATTGAAGAATGGAGAATATCTTTTCCAAGGAGTTGATCTATTGTTCAACAATTGAGGAATCAGATGATCCTTAAAAGTTGGATGCCTTTGTCTTATGAAGCTACCGATTGGAATTTTTTCTTTCTTGGGGTGGGTGGGGGGGGGGGTTGAACATTCCTATTGACCCATGTTTATATTCAATGAATGAGTTAACTGAGAGATTACCATGACAAAGTTCATTATTCCCACTCCCTTTGGATTCAGAATCTCGTTATAACAATCATCACATTGATCATTGTGTCGGTTTTTAGCCCGAGTCATCCTATTACTAGCCATTTTATGGAATAAAATGAATGTTAGGGGTAACACCTATTGCGTATCGCATGGAAAAAAATGGATGATTATAAATTTAGTTATTTCCATAACTTATGAATCTATAGTTTTTAATCTATGTTTTCCATGATCTAATTCCAAACACATATTATTAGGGGAACTAATTTTATTCCCAAAACCATGGTTCATACTAATCTTGTGAATTTACCAATGCATATACCCTAGGTGAGTCTCATCCAATAGTGCAACAAGGCCCATTTTCATGTACCATAATACCATGGGATATGCCCGAAACATCTTATCGGAGTGTTCACTCATAGGTTCATTTTTTCTATAGATCAATCTACCTACTCGTATCCAGATGGGGTTGTATTTTCTTGATATACCAATTACTAAATACTCACCAAAATTTAGGGATGTTTATTTTAACATATTTTTATCTATATGGTACAACTAGTGTTTTCTAAACCTAATCCCAAAAATAACTAATGATATCCTCTGATACCAACTATAACATCCCTGATTTTTTTACAAACGTACACATGATATATTACATAAAATATTAACTTGATAAAATGTAGAAGATTGAGAGGTCTTGTATCATTGAGTCTTAGTAAAATTATATAACAACATATAACATGAATCATAATATCTCTATGTAAAGCTTCTTTTACATGGACACTACATTCACTCCCACATTGCATTGCGTGGGATAACCGGGGGGAAACATAAGAAAAGGGAGGGGATAAATCCTAGTAAGGGAGTGAAAAAGGAATAAAATTAAAAATAAAATACATGTTAGTAAATATGAATATCAATGGAGCATAAAATTAACATGAACATAAAGGATAGATATAACATGATTATCATAACGTACAAAGGTGGAAACAACACTTAACTTGGTATTTGCATGATCTAAGTATCATTGATCATCGAACATGATTAAAACCTCATTTCACATGAATTAGATTGAGTAAACCCTAATTTATTTTCAGGTGACATGATACTAATATTTACCCAATGCATTGGAGTACTATCTGGGCACACCCTTCTTAAACATTTCCTTTAATGCATAACTGTGCCACATGGATCATAAAACATGGAATAATTAAAGACCATCTTTTATAACATGATAAAATAATTTAGAATTCATAAATGAATCTCTATAATAAATAATTAAGTGTTAGTACATGTTAATAACCTTGATAGATAAATTGGCATGGTATTCATGACACAATGATTTTGTCTTCAAAAAACGCAGTTCAATTTCGGCAGCATAATAGCATGACATTAGAATTTATAAAAATGGTTGATGAAAGAGAAAAGGGATAATCATAATAATTAAATGAAATGGAAATTATGGGGTAATATAGATACATGTACCAACATAAGTAATGGAAGTTTAAATTCATAATACAAAATAATTTCTTGAATGTGAATGAGGAGAGAGAAATTCCTTACGGAGTTTCTGCATGGTAACGGGAGTACATGAGAGGAATTAATGATATATAAAGGGGTATATCATAATTAAAAAATAAATAGGTAATTATGGGGAAGGCTCAAAATTAAACCCAAACATTTTTTATTGACAAATATTGTTATAACAATATAATGAAATTTGAACAAAAATGAGAAAGGATAAAATCCCATACTTGAAGTGTGATCCCAAAGGCTTGAGATGGGCATGAGAGAGGCTTATTAAGAGATTGGGACACCTTTGGAGGATTAAATAGACAGGAGGGACGAGGTTAGTTTTCCCACAATGTCTTTGAGTGAAGAGGATGAGGGATCTTGGGTGGTTTTATAAAGGAAAATTGAAATAATTCTTTATTATTTAGGTTTTAGACCTTATACATTAAACTAATCAAAACCACAAACCAAACCATGGTTTTTTCCAATGGTTGTTTCCAAATTTGAGTGGATTAAATTATTTTAGAAGGAAAATGGCCGAAGTTTTTAAAAATTTTGGCTTTCTTATATGGAGGTGTGTCGCACTCTCAAGGAAATAATTATAAAAAAATTAATGTTTTATAAGTCTTGTAGGGTGCACTAATGCTTTGTAAAATAAATCAAAATAACCTAAAATAAAATTATTTAAATGGTAAAACATATATTGTCTAAAAAAAAAATTTATAGAATTTTTTACATAAATATTGGGTCATTGTAATGTCATAAGACACATTATATATTTAAACCATATTTAATTTTTACCAAAAAAATCGACTATCTCATTAAATTATGAAAAATTACCTGTTGGATAATTTTAAAATTCATATTCCTAAAATTATATTCACTTTATATCTATATATATTTTTATAAATATTATAATTTTTTACATTTAAAATAAAAACCTACATTTACCAAAAAATCGTGGGTTTTGACTAAAACAGATCTCAATTGTTAATAAAAATTACAATTTTATTCATAAAAAATTATACAATCATTTATATTTATTAAAAATTAATTTATTTATAATAATTAATTAATATATAATTTTATTCAAAAATCCATTATTTCATAAAAAATTATTTCTTAGTACAATAATATAAAAAATTGTTATTTTTTCTTTAAAACTATTTACAAAGAAACTCTAACAAAATGAATGTATATTCACTATAAGAAAATAATTTAAAAAAACAAATCTAAGAACATGATACATTTCTCCTTATAACACCCACATAAAACTGAAGGGTATGTTGTTCGATAGTGATAGACTCTTGGGGTGGCATAGATAACATCACTTGGGTGGTAATCGCTATCCAATTCCACTTCTCCTGTGGGCAGTTTCCTTCAACCATAACATGTAAATGATCAGCTTGGTCTTGGTAAAGAGTGAATCCCATGGATGCAACCTCCGTTCAAAGCTCCAAAAAATGGGATTCATATTGAGCAATTCTACTATTTGAGGTCATCGCTTACTTTTTCTGAGTTAATCGGATTGGTTAGATCCCTAGATATTTACTAAACATGTGATCACGGTTCAATGACTGTATTAGCAACAGTCACAATTCATAATGTTAATTTAAATTCCAAAAATATAAAAACTAAGAAGTGAATATTCTAAATAACCATGTTACATAATAAGAAATTTAATTAGATCAGAAGGAACTTTCAGTAATGAATGCTGGGGTCATTACACAACATACATTTTCCGTCAAGATATATCCTTATGATAGATTTAAACTGACATGTCAAAACATATTTAACTATAGATAGAAAACCGATTAATCCCATGGATATTTTGATGAATCAATGGATTATCTATAACTGGTCCTCACCCATGTATTTCGTTTCCAATGAATTCCTTATATTTCAAATAATGTATTTGGTTACTAAACCGTGTTTTTTATCATAAAAAATCATTATTGATTGAGGAATAAATATATTTCAATATTTCCAAAGATAAATAAGTTACATTCAATATAAAACTCTATATATAAAAATATAGTTTATGTAAATAATTTACCCATGATCAATATTGTTGATATATAGTGTAAATTTAATTTATAATGATCATTTGAATGTGAATATTTCAAGAGGTATTTAATGACTACAAAAATGAATCATGAATGTGAATACCAAAACCATCATTTGTAAAACATGATCATAAAACATAAATAGAAATAATTATGATGATATTAGACAAAAAAAATACTAATTGGAGTTGTAATAGAGGATTCTTGTCCTTGATTAATAGAAATACCAAAAAAATCATTCAAACCAATATTGAAGAAAATATCATTTCCATTTTGAAAATAAATTAAATCTATAAGATCAAAAAAATATTTAAAATAATTTTCTTTGAATATAATATTTAAAAATTATTATTGATTATGTAAAAAACATTATTTTTCATGATAGATAGATATTCCATTCATGTCACACACATTAAAGTAATTATTATTTTTAATTTTTTGGTAAAATCGTAACAAGAATTGTTTTGAAAACAATATAAAAATTACTTTCAAAATTGTTGTCACAAATAAAAATTAGTTAAAAATAAATTTCATTATTTATTTGGAAATTGTTATGATATTTTAAAATGTCCTTAAAAATAGGGTTTTGGACAATATAGATATTCAACTGAAGAGAGAAATGATGTGGTATTTTTATAGAAATTATTCTCAACTAAGTATTGCAAAATAGAGTGGAAAAAATGTTATAGTAAATGGAAATATCAATATCAGATATTGTATAATAAAATGGAAATAGTTTATTAGATAATTATAAAATTATTTTCATTAAATAAAATTCATGAATAAACAATCTTGATTAGTATAATACTATGAAATAAACCCATACAATGATTATAATGTTTAAATGAGAATTATTTAGTGAATTTATTATGTTTTTCAAATGTAAACCATAAAAAATAAAATGTAAATAGAATATAAGATGAAAAAATCAATTATGAAAATATTCTTATAATATCAATGATAATAAAAACGTAAGATAACCTAATGAGAATAATTGAGTTAAGAAATTATATGCAGCTTGGTAATGTTAATATCAAATCCATGTGGATTTAACAATTCAAATTGAAGCTAAAAACATCATTATGTTTTAATTATTTATTATATTAGATTTAATAGGGTCATTATTTATACTATATAATATATATTGTGTCTTGATATACAAATGTTCTTCAATTAAAGGAAATTGAGATTGAATCCCCTATATAACACCTACATTTGTTTGAATGTGATTTAAACTCATGTATAGTAGTTTAAATAAGTAATTAACTAATTAAATAACCATATAAATATTTATAATAAAATTTATTATCCATTCATAACATACTTTCATCCATCCTTCAATAATAATTCATTTTTTTCATTGTTTCGGGAGTTAATTACCTTATTTTCTCTTGTTTGTTTCATCGGTAATGATATGTTTATTTCACCAAATATATAGTTACATAATCTATATAATAATAACAATTAAATAATTATAATATTTATACATTAATTATAATACTTATACTAATAATGAAATATTATTTTCTAAAGTGAATTATGGTATGATCATGGAGATGGTTGGTAGTACGTACACATGAGTAATGATTCCATTTTTCAATGAAAATTATGGAAAGGAGGTACGTAATATTTTACCATTACATAAGGATAAACATATAATATTATATATTTAAATGTAATTTTATATTTTATTCATGTGTTTTTGTGACAAAAATAGAGTCACTACATTTCTTGAAGTCTATAGTCCATATGCACTTGAATGATGTTACCATCATTAGCTGATTAAGCAGGTAAAACTTTAAATGAAATATATTAACATTAATGAATGATAAATATAAAAAATATATAAAAATTATGTTTCTATATCACATTTAATCATTAAATTTATCTCAATCACGTTTTAGGAAAATTTATTAGAGAAAGACGGATGACATGACTTAGTAAGGATGTATTCCGTCAAACACATGAGCAACATCATCGTATCTCTAATGGAAAATAAATTTTAATAGGTATAAATGATATAATTAATCTATAGGTTAAATTAAATATTGAATATAATTTATATACTTAATATCTATTTTCATACCCTACTATGAAAGGTGGTAATGAAAAAACAAATTACCTTGATTCGTAAGGCCGTGGTCTACTGTAAAAATGAATATAAATTTCATAACCCATTAGATAAATGTGGGGATGGCTTGGGATTATGAATTTAAAATAAAAAATCATAATAATTTTATGAAAATTATTATATTATATATTTATTATTTAATAATTATTTAATGAGTTTGATAAATAAATAAAACAAAACTGCTCACTGAAGTACATTGCGTCTTCTTTTTGTATCCTCATTACGTTTGGACAGAAATCATTTACATATTTGATTTTATATCCAAAATATGGCTTCTAGGATGAGATTATGGAATTTTATATGTTTTTTAGATTAATATTCAAATTAAAATGGTATTAATATGTAACACTCCAAGCTTCCACGATACGCCTCTCTTTCAATAATGCAATAGCTTGCATTGTACGCAAGTTCGAGTTCTAAAACACCGCGACTAATCAATGTAGCCATTATGAATAGTAATAACCACTTTTTAAAATTATATAAATTTTATATTTCAAAATGGACTTCATTTTTGTATTCGTAATATCGAAATTATCCTAAGTTGAATTTTTTGTAATTTTCTTAGAACTTTCAATTTTTTTAGGAATAGTGAACAATACATAAAAACAACTTTTTTATTCAAAATAATTTATAGAGATAAATTATACTATTGAGTGGTTTTAAAGAATAATTAGAATATATTGTTATCATTATATCCAATGGTGGTCATTACAATTAATTTGACTTTGAAATTGGACATAAACAATTGTCAATCTTTTGATATATATTGTTTTTAAAAAACACGGTATTTGTTGTGACAGCGGGAATTAATTATAAAATTAATAAATGCAACATATATGTTTGTAATTTTTTATAATTGACATCATTTTTGAATTCAGAATTTCAATTATAGCTAAGGGTGAAATTTTGGCATTGTTCTGAAAAACATCAATTTTTTATGAATAGTGAAACCACTAAGTGGTAGTTAAAATACTGATTTTTCGTTTAAATGAAACATTACCACATCTGTGATTTGATTTTAAAAAATCCGACATACATGGTTGTTATTAGGAAGTAAAATGTGCTTCAATGGGATTAAAATAATTTTTGGTGAATAGTAACTTTTAAGTTTAATTAATCACAATTAAAGGTAATTAGTGTAATTTAAGGTAAAGATAATGTTATAATAATATGAAATGACCTTTACAATTGTCCTACCCCTATTGGATGAGTCATGTCCGACCAAGAAAATCCATGGGTCAACTTGGGGACCCCATGGAGCCACTTTGGTAGGAAAATGACTTTAAAAACTTTTTATTTAATGTTAAAATAAAAATGACACAAACAAGAGTTGTTTTACTAAAACAATTTTTAAATGTGGATATTCAAGACATATTTTTGACTATAAATATTCGTTATAAAGATAAAAATATTTCCTACATCATGATATTTTTTTTATAATTTTTAGACATTAAATAAATTAAATTATTTATGACACCATGATGATGCAGTGATTACCTCATTAATTAATGATTTCAATAAAATGAAACGATAATGTAAAATCTAAGGCTTACACTTGTAAAAAACCTTTTATATGAGTATATTTCGAACCCTTATCACCTTATCCTTGAAATATATCATTTTGGGACCTTTAGAATCCGAAAATCATTTCATAATAATGTAACATTTCAATCTCTCCAAGAGTGTCCCTCCTCTCCTCTTATAAAAGGCCCACACCTCTACCACCTTATTCACACTTTAAATCCATTTTTCTCAGACAACATCTACCCAAATACTCTTCAAACTTCCCTCTATTACTTCTAGAAGCCTCAATTTGGGCATAATTCTTCCCTAGGAAGCCTTTGGCTCATATCAAAAAGAGTTACCTGATTTTAAGGTAATGCCTTCTCTAATGTTGTTTCTCCAACCCCTAAACTCTTTTTATTCATTTATTTTGTAACAACACTAGTATCCTTGATATACTAGTCTGTTTTTAGGATAATTATTTGATTTACACTTACACACACCTTCGTATAATGCTTAAAGAACATACTATTTTTGCGGGTGGTGAAATAATGCCTCACGAAACGATGATTATTCAATATTCTTTTAACACCTCTAATGGTGGCCACTTTGATGACACTATTTTCATATATGATATATATATTTTTTATGTTTTCCTTATGCTTCTGTATTTCTAATTTATGGAATACTTTATGATTTCCATTATGGGTAAACGCGATAATTTCATTTAAGGAAGTGCGGACTACCGCCCCCTCAAAGTGATTTGAATCGTTAATACCATATATGGGATGTATAAAGGATAGAGTAAATGTTATTATACATTATATTATACTGGAATTATATTATACCTTTATATAATTATAACTTCATTCCATTAAATACGAAATAGAAATGAAAGTAGCGTTCATGCGTACGTACGACTTACTGTCTCTATGAACGGTGCATTTCATTTCGTACCTCTAAATGTTATTTAATATTATAAATGAATGTATATACTGGATATATATGATGTATATGATATATAAATCATGAATATAATTATGGATATAATGGATATATTACCACATGTACAAAGTGTAACTATAAGAAGTTTATTTTTGACTCAAGTACCAAAGATCGACAAAACGACCGTTATTAAATTAAATAATTACATAATGTTCATAACATGGTAATAAGTGATATAAAAGGAATAAAAAACTTGAAAAAGTTTCTTATGCAATTATTAATTAACTCTAGTTTATTATTCAGGAGGTTAAAGAACGGTCGAGTCAAGACAGGACGTAAGGTAAGGGAACTTCTTAACCCAATTTCTATTCTTTGAGTTAATCTCCTACTTTAAAATTATGTCATGATATTATTATGTCCTATATTGTATTTGTACTTTATTTATGTGTACTTATAGTGAATACACATAATATACCTACTTTATTTAAAAAAATGATCTTTGTCAGGGTCTTCATCTTAATCTCCTTTCATTGAGGCATATTTTGTTGTATACACAAATTTCATTTATATGGTGTATAAACCCCTTTGACTTTGACTTTTATTTAAAAAGGAATCAATTTTTACAAAGAATTTTCCTAAAAGACAAAAGTAATGTTTTTTTCTTGCGTATGCGGTGACAACGACTTCTCCGCCGCCATGACCATTATTTTTGTTTCGGCTTCCTCTACAAGCCATAACTCTTTTTAAATGAAAAATAAATACAATGTTTTAACTTTCTTTTATTTTGGTATTAAAAATGGTATTTAAAGTGTTTTTATTATATTAATGTGTTGTATTGATATCTTGTGATTGAAATGTGGAAATGTTATGTTTCCTTTATGCATGTTTTATGTGATACGATTTTTTTATGGTTTATGATATGTTTAAACCTATTCATATGAGGAATTCATTGGACTTAATAAGTGACGGGTGGAGCCCGCTACAGCTCCTAGATGCATCGGTAGGTCTAATGAGACAAACTAGTGTCTTGGCATGAGGCCTTGACAAAATCTTATTTTTGGTCTTGGCATGAGGCCTTGGCTACATGGTTATGATAGTCTGGCATTATGCATTCCATCATTATAAAAGTGGTTATTGATATTTCATGTGATTATTCGACTAGTATAATATCCATGTGAGTAAGTAAATGGCATTATTTCATTTTACTTTTACCATATTATTCTAAATTTCAAGTATAAAAGGATTTAGTTTTAGTTATACATTGTCTTAAATGTTAATGTTTATTTATGAAAGCTTCTACTATATTGTTATCCTTACTGAGCAACTGAGCTCAACCCTTTCAATGTTTTAATATTTTCCAGGATGTGAAGAAGTATTTTATGAATGACCTATAGGGATAGTCACAAGAGGATATGAGTGTGGACTATGGAGACTTTGTTATTGTAGTTTTTCACTTTATGATGTAATGTAACATTTATGAATGTATCTGGTGTTTTCGAAGCTACTAAACTAATCGGTCTTTTGAGACATTATCTTTTGTGATCATGCCAATATTACGCAATAATGCACGGAATCTGGTTAACAGGGGTTGGGGTGTTACAGTTGGTATCAGAGGCATTTTATTACTAACCTTAGATGCTATATTTAGATAAACTCTGATTAGAGCACATAGCCCAAGGATAGACTTTGAGGATTAGTATAGAAGAACATCCTAGAATTTTGGTATTATAGAGATGTTGTGAGTTTTCCAAGAAATACATCCCTTTCTAGATACGAGAAGGTATAGGCGGCTCTGGCATAGATGTACCTAGGGGTAAACCCCAAAAACACCACATTGAGCTAGACTCGAATGGGAACTGGTGCACGACAACGGGCCTTGCTGCACTCTTGGTTACGACACTCCCGGGGGATATGCTTAGGATAATTCACATTTTCTTTACAAACCACTATGAAGGGTTATGAGTATATACATCCTCAAAGAAAACATTTTTTTGGAATATATCGATAAATAGTTCAATTTATGTTAAGTATTTTACAAGTATGGAATTATGTATTTTGATTCATAAACTAATCTAGTTTATGCCATTGTTTAGAAATGGCGCCTAGTGGAAGGAATGGAAACCGTATCAATGCACGCACTCCGTGTAGGGATTGCCCTCCAGCTCAAGATAATTATTATGGAGAATGAGATACAACTGGTGTTGATCAACTTATTACCATACTGGGACAACTCACTCAGGTTATGAATAATAACTTTACTCGTATGGAGCACCCGGATTCGCAACATGGAGGATCAATGTTAGACCACTTCATGAGGCAACAAACACCAACATTTAATGGGGGTACAAATCCATTAGTAGCTGAGAAATGGATAAACTCCTTAGAGAAAATATTCCATGCCTTGGGAAGTAGCGAAAGGGAGAAGGACGTCATGGCAGTCTACCGCCTCACTGGAGATTCCAATCAATGGTGTTCGCTGATTCAAAATACAACAGAAGATGAAAATGTATCAAGTATGGAATAGAGAGAGTTCAAAGATCTTTTCTTAGAAAAATACTTTCCTCATGACCATCAAGCAGATATGGAAAGACAATTTCTGAGTCTTAGACAAAAGGAGGATGAGAATGTCGCAAAGTATGAGGACAACATTATAAGGTTAGTGAGGTATGATGCAGATTATATACGTAACCAATGAAGTATGATTGATCGTTTCTTTGATGGGTTAAAACTATTTCTCTGTCGACCATTATTCTCACAAACCATCTCATCATCCGAAGATATTTTCTCGTGTGCTATCAAGACGGAAAAGGAATTCTCTAAGTCTCATGACTTTAAAGCAAAGAAAGAAAAGAAGAGAATGGTGGAACAAGAGATGGATAAAGGGAAAAAGGGAAAGAAAGATTTTCCATTATGTGATAATTATGGGATGAATCACCTAGGTTCTTGCCTAAATGGAATGGGAGTTTGTTATAAATGTGGAGAAAAAGGTCACCAGGCTCGTGATTGCAAGGGAAAGAAAGAGGCTATCAATTTTGAATGCTACAGCTGTAGGGAAATGGGGAATTATGTAAATGAATGTCCTAAGCCTCAGGGAAACATACCTCAGAAAAGGCCAAGGGATTAGGGACAATCTTATGTTGTTACTACAATTGAAGTAGAATAATTAATGTATTGGTGCTTTTGGACTCAAGGATTATATTCTTGTTATAAGAATAATGTGATATATATATAAGGATTCTACAACAGTACTTGTTCTTTTCAATAAGGTCATAATATGATGAAGGTAATCATATTTTTATTATGTGACAATAAGAGAAACTTTACTTTGTTTGGGGAATATGATAAATTGATTTTGGAATTAAGAGACCTTTTAGAGAAATTCTGGACATAGGGATTTTGGATAACTATAAAGGATGGGATGGATTAAGTTGAACTTTGAATATTATTGTTTAAGGTTAAAACATTTCTGAAGATTATTTTTGGAATATTATAATACTATATTTTTAGCAAAAGGACAACCTTCAGGGTGGGGCATAACCCGTCGCGTCGGACAAAGCTGCAGGAATCGAACCCACAACCATAGTGCAACAGACCTTTACTACTTACCACTAGCCTACAGAAAGTCCCTAGTTATTACAAAAAGTTTTCCTAATCTAAATGGTATGTGTTAATATTTGGAACCTTATAAAATTATGATAAATAGAATATTTTTGAGTTCTATTACCTTTTAGAGTGAAAGATGGGTTTGTGGTAAAGATTTATTAAAGAATGAAAGTCTACATGACCAATATGTATATTCCATTACGTTCTTAGTAAATCTCCTAAATAAATTTCTCAACTTTTAAAAGGTAACTTAAAACCAAAACGTTGCCGGTTAACTTTTCTAACTGGGGATTCAATGACCATTTAACTAATCACAAGTTTGTGATTTTCTTATGGTTAAATTTCTCCTAATCCAGTTTTCTACAACTCTCCATCAAACCTTGATGGTTTGTTTTTCTTCCATATCCATATTTTCATAGAATCATAGTATGGGCTATCTCGGGTGACCTTTGTACTTACCTTTCTTTCTTTTAATGTTATATTCTTAATAACCCTATTTCCGATGTGGGTTTTCCACAAAGGTATTTTCTATTTTCAACCTTTTATTTTCAAATAAAAATTTCAAATTGTGAGGACGCAATTTATTGAAAGAGGGGAGAATGTAACACCCCGAGCTTCCACGATACGCCTCTCTTTCAATAATTCAATAGCTTGCATTGTACGCAAGTTCGAGTTCTAAAACACCGCGACTAATCAAAGTAGCCGTTATGAATAGAAATAACCACTTTTTAAATTTATAGAAATTTTATATTTCAAAATGGACTTCATTTTTGTATTCGTAATATCGAAATTATCCTAAGTTGAATTTTTTGTAATTTTCTGAGAACATTCAATTTTTTTATGAATAGTAAAAAATACTTAAAAACAACTTTTTTAATCAAAATAATTTATAGTGATAATTTATACTATTGAGTGTTTTTAAAGTTTAATTAGAATATATTTTTACCATTATATCCAATGGTGGTCATTAGAATTAATTTCACTTTGAAATTGGATATAAACAATTCTCAATCTTTTGATATATATTATTTCTAAAAAACACGCTATTTGTTGTGACAGTAGGAATTAATTATAAAATTAATTAGTGCAACTTATATTTTTAGAATTTTGTAAAATTGACATCATTTTTGAATTCGGAATATCAATTATATCTTAGGGTGAAATTTTGGCATTGTTCTGAAAAACTTCAATTTCTGATGAATAGTGGAACCACTAAGTGGTAGTTAAAAAACTGATTTTACGTTTAAATGAATCATTACCACTTCTGTGATTTTATTTTCAAAAATCTGACATACATGGTTTTCATTAGGAAGTAAAATGTGGTTCAATGGGATTAAAATAATTTTTCGTGAATTGTAACTTTTAAGTTTTATTAATCACGATTAAAGGTAATTAGTGTAATTTAAGGTAATGATAATGTTATAATAATATTAAATGACCTTTAAACTTGTCTTAACACTATTTTATGAGTCATGGACGGCCAAGACAATCCAGGGGTCAACTTGGGGACCCCATGGAGCCACTTTGGTAGGAAAATGACATTAAAAACTTTTTATTTAATGTTAAAATAAAAATGTCACAAACAAGAGTTGTTTTACTAAAACAATTTTTAAATGGGGTTATACATGTCATATTTTTGACTATAAATATTCGATAGAAATCTAAAATGATTTCCTACATCATGATAGTTTTTTTTATAATTTATAGACATTAAATAAATTAAATTATTTAGGACACCATAATGATGCAGCGATAACCTCATTAATTAACAATTTAAATAAAATGAAAAGATAATTTAAAATATAAGGCTTACACTTGTCAAAAACCTATTGGATGATTATATTTCAAACCCTTCTCACCATGTCCTCAAAATATATCATTGTGGGACCTTTATAATCCGAAAATCATTTCATAATAATGTAACATTTCAATCATTCCAAGAGTGCCCCTCCTCTCCTCTTATAAAAGGCCCCCACATTTACCACCTTATTCACACTTTCAAGCCATTTTTCTTGGCCATACTCTGCCCAAATACTCTCCCAACTACCCACTCTTACTTCTAGAAGCCTCACTTTGGGCATAATTCCTCCCACAGAAGCCTTTGGCTCAAATCAAAAGGAGTTACCCGATATTAAGGTAATGTCTTCTCTAATGTTGCTTCTCCAACCCCTAACCTCTTTTTATTCATTTATTTTGTAACAACACCAGTATCCTCAATATAATAGTATGTTTTTATGATAATTATTTGATTTAAACTTACACACACCTTATTCTAATGGTTAAAGAACATACTGTTTCTGTTGGTGGTGAAATACTTCCTCACGAAACGATGATTATTCAATATTCTTTTAACACCTCTAATGGTGTCCATTTTGATGACACTATTTTCATATATGATATATAAATTATGTTTATGTTTCTTTATGCTTCTAAATTTCTCATTTATGGCATA
This sequence comes from Viscum album, assembly GCA_963277665.1. Taxonomy (NCBI): domain Eukaryota; kingdom Viridiplantae; phylum Streptophyta; class Magnoliopsida; order Santalales; family Viscaceae; genus Viscum; species Viscum album. The sequence continues at coordinate 6,292,465 of OY728136.1, forward strand.
CTTTATGATTTCCATTATGGGTAAACGTGATTATTTCATTTTAGGAAGTGTGGACCACCGCCCCCTCAAAGTGATTTGAATCGTTAATGCTATATGTGGGATGTATAAAGGATGGATTAAATGGTATCATACATTATATTGTACTGTAATTATATTATACCTTTATATAATTATAAATTAATTTCAATAAATACGAAATAGAAATGAATGTATCGTTCATGCGTACGTACGGCTTACCGTCTCTATGAATGGTGCATTTCATTTCTTACCTCTAAATGTTATGTAATATTACAAATGAATGTATACACTGGATATATATTATGTATATGATATATAAATCATGAATATAATTATGGATATAATGGATATATTACCACATGAACAAAGTGTAATTATAAGAAGTTTATTTTTGACTCAAGTACCAAAGATCGACAAAACGACTATTATTAACTTAAATAATTACATAATGTTAATAACATGGTAATAAGTGATATAAAAGGAATAAAAAACTTGAGAAATTTTCTTAAGAAATTATAAATTAACTATAGTTTATTATTCAGGAGGTTAAAGAACGGTCGAGTCAAGACAGGACGCAAGGTAAGGGAACTTTTTAACCCAATTTCTATTCTTTGGGTTAATCTCCTACTTTAAAATTATGTCATTATATTAATATGTCCTATCTTGTATTTTTACTTTATTTATGTGTACTTATAGTGAATACACATAATAGACCTACATTATTTTAAAAAAAATGATCTTTGTAAGGGTCTTCGTCTCAATCTAATTTCATTGAGGCATATTTTGTTGTATACACAACTTTCTTTTATACGGTGTATAAACCCATTTGACTTTGAATTTTATTCAAAAAGGAATCTTTTTTTACAAATAATTTTACTAGACGACAAATGGAATGTTTTTGTCTTACGTATGCGGTGACAACGACTTCTCCTCCGCCGTGACCATTATTTGTGTTTCGGCTTCCTCTACAATCCATAAATCTTTTTTAATGAAAAATAAATACAATGTTTTAACTTTCTTTTATTTTGGTATTGAAAATGGTTTTGAAAGTGTTTTTATTATTTCAATGTGTTGTATTTATATCTTGTGATTGAAATGTGGAAATGTTATGTTTCCTTTATGCATGTTTTATGTGATACGATTATGTTATGGTGTATGATATGTTTAAACCTATTCATATGAGGAATGCATTGGACTTAATAAGTGATGGGTGGAGCCCACTACAGCTCCTCGATACATCAGTAGGTCTCATGAGACAAACTACTGTCTTGGCACGAGGCCTTGACAAAATATTATTTGTGGTCTTGGCACAAGGCCTTGGTTACGTGGTTATGATAGTCTGGTATTATGCATTCCATCATAATGAAACTGGTTATTGATATTTCATGTGATTATTCGACTAGTATAACATCCATGTGAGTAAGTAAATGGCATTATTTCATTTTACTTTTGCCATATTATGCTAAAGTTCAAGTTTAAAAGGCTTTTGTTTTAGTTATACATTGCCTTATATGTTAATGTTTATTTATGAAAGCTTACACTATATTGTTATCCTTACTGAGCATCTGAGCTCACAACTTTCAATGTTTTAATATTTTCCTGGATGTGAAGAAGTATTTTATGAATGACCTATAGGGATAGTCAGAAGAGGATATTAGTGTGGACTATGGATGCTTTTTTATTGTAGTTTTTTACTTTATGATGTAATGTAACATTTATGAATGTATCTGGTGTTTCCGAGGCTACTAAACTAATCGGTCTTTCGAGACTTGATCTTTTTTGATCATGCCAATGTTACGCAATAATGCACCGACTCTGGGTAACAGGGGTCGGGGCGTTACAAATATGTGATTATGAAAGGAGAGGTAGTGGGCTTTTATAAGTGATGTGAGTGGCACACATGTATTTTTTTTAAAGATTTAGATTATCATTCCGAAAGAATAAATATTGTGAAATAAAAAAAAAACTGATATAATGTTGACATTTATCCGTAAAATATAATTTAGTCATGTTTTAGTCATTTATTCTATTACATTCTTAGTTTAACCCCTAGTAAAAAAATCCTTAACCATGACAATTAATTTTTCTTTTCTCAATATTCTATTTTCTAAAAAATAAAATTATTCTTATTTTAAATTATATGGAAAAATTATTCAAAATATGGAATCAATTATTCGAGATTCCAATGAGCAGTCTAGAAAATTTTTATTTAATTATAATCTTTTATATCCAAAGAGAATGCGGGTTTTGAATAGAGAATGTAGAAATTTTTATAATGTTTATTATATCAAAATGAAAATAAAAATGATTTTAATGATATAAATCGGATTAATTGTTATAAATTTTTACTCATTTTAATTTGAAACCAATTTATAATATAATTTAACATAATAAATTATTTAAATGAATAATAAGTTTTCTATTGAAATGTAGTATTATCACTATTCCTAAAAACATAATCCATTTTTAAAAAAATAAAAAAACATTTAGAATTATGAGAATATTAGATTCTTATTTAAAAATGGATTTTATTTTTTTAGAATAATTATTCTAAATTTTGTAAAAATGGATTTTAAATTATGTGTGCAGAGAAGGACAAGACTGTCCTTTTGAAAAAGTATAGTTTTTCAAAAACCATTTCTGTTTCTATTAAATAATTTTTGTTTTATTTTTAACAAATATATTATCATACTTTTACTAAACTATTCATTACTATTCATACCCACCAACATTAAATCTCGCCTATAATATTGTACTATATTATGGTTCATTTCGACTTGGGGTTGTGTGTTCAACAAGATATGAATAGATTAAAGTTATATACAAATAAAGATTTCCTAAAGTCATATATGTAATATTTTCACATATGAATGGTGTATGTTACATAATAAGTATTGAAAATAATGCTCATATTTTAATATTTTATGGTGTTGAAACCATAGTGAGTGTGGGAATGTTTTAACATAAATATTTAGGTGGCGTGTTTCTTTCATTTATTTATTCTCTTGGATTTTGTACACTACTTTCAAATTTTTCACAAGTGGTTTTAGGTAGGATCCTAAAAATTATATATGTTATTAAAACCCTTTGTATATATAAGTAGTTTTGAGGTTAAAAGTCTTGTTTTTTGATCAAAATTATCATTACTAGTTTAATGGGTTGTTTTGGAGATACTGGATATGTTTGGTGAATACATATAATTCATCATTTAGTATTATAATTTTAATTGAATCATGTTAGGTATGAAATCATAATAAATATATTGGGATACATTTTTTTAATGAATGTTGTTGTGTGGGTGTTTTTCATTTCATATCTTACTCTTTAAACTTATATTGATTGTAATCCCTCTTATTAATTTGATTGATATACCTTTGGTTATAGTAAACAACCCGTGACCCATTTGGTGTGTTGTTAATGTGTAATTGTCTTTAATTATTTACTGTAGACCCAGGAGGGGAATAAATGGAGGGAGGGGGTCATGAAAAATTAGTATTAGGGATGATGTTCCATAGGAAGGATATTGTTTAGAGTTAGAAACTAGTGATGATGAATCAGGCAGGGAAAAAGTATCATTTATGATTAATATGTGTTGTAAATAATTTGGGTTGGTAAGGAAATGAAATATCACACACCACTTTGATTCGACACAAGGAAATTCACATTCATTAAACATTATATGAGAAGTGATGGTTTCTATGGGGGATATATTGAAGAAAAGATGATGAAAAATTATTATATCTTCTTGTGTTTTATTTGGGAATAAAATTAATAATATGTTTGTATTTATTAAAGTATCAATTATTTTTAAATAATCCACACCACAAAATAGAGTCCAATAATTTTTTTAGTAATGGATCTAGGTCAACATCCCCATTATGTTTTTCCAAAAACGATCAGAAAGATGTTTTAGAATATCACCATATAATGTTGTTCAGAAATGATGATTCATGAGGGGGATACTCAAAGAGGTTTAGTGTTAGTGTCTAAAAAAGTGTGAGGGATTCATTTCAAATAATGGGTAAATGTTTTGGAATCTATAGGTAGATATATCGTTTTATTTTATTTTTGTTCCAAAGGATCACTAGGTTTTCATTGTTGTGATGATGCTACATAGGTCTTATTCACATCGATATTTTTTATTCCATAGATATCATAAAGAGTTTTATGAATCATAGAGGACTCATAAAGATAAATTTTAGGATGGGTATCATTCTTCAACCAAAAAATAACATTCATGGATGATGATTCTTTTCCCCCACAAGGGTTTGAAATTTCTTAGTTATACTATCTATATATTTATTGCAACATCATATGACCCTTTTAGCTTAAATCCCTAAATTATTATAACATTGACATGAATGACCAGTATTTTCATCATTCATAGATCATTTTCCTTTCTATATGAATGATTATAAATTTCATCATTCTATATATTGAATCCCACATGTGGAATCCCATGAACCAATTTCTTGTTCCAGTCCATCCTTTTACGAAAAAGAAATACATAACTTCTATTATAGTAAAAAAGTATATCAAATTCTTTAGTATTGGTGTTGAGATAGAGATATGGTTCAGGGATAGGGTTTATCTAAATATTTTAATATCATTACATAACAATCTCCTATAATATATTTTTATGATATATTCATGGCGAGGTGTTGGTGTCAACATATGCATGTTATAATATTTCCTTAGGCCTAATGTGGGGAATATTTGGTATGGGTGAAGTGGTTCCTTATGTCTAAATTTCAATAAATCAATATACTTTTCTCAAGGTCCTAATGATATGGTCCTTCTCATAGAGGAAGGGGATGTTGTATCATTTCTCTTTCAATTATTCCGATCTAGTATTTGATTATTATTATTTCTATATGTTGTGAATTTATTTATTTTGTGTTATGAAACTTGTGTTTGTGACTATGATAATGATTTGAATGTATTTTTTTATTCAACCTTATTATATTTATTTCTTTAGTATTGGTAATTTATATATAGCATCAGATATTTCAAGAGATTTGATTCTTCATTAATCATGGAATTATATTTTCAATGATGTTTTTATTGTCATGTAGGCATGTTAGGGCTACCCAAAATAGATAATATCATTTTGGATTGGATAGGTTAACTTTATTTTTATGTGTTTGGTAGATCTATTTTTAATAATATATGTGATTATATTGATTGAGTAATATTACGTGATGTTAATCTAAAACTATTGAATGTGTTAAAAATCAGTTATATAAAATTGTAAATGGAGTAAGTAAACATTGTTTTGTATTTACCTAAGGGAGTTCTTGCTAAAAGAAGATTTTTAAAAAATATCTTGGATGATATTGATTGTAGATAAAGAGTATTATTTATACCACGTGGTTTATACTTCATGATATATAAATATTATACTTTTAATGTTAAATTCATTAAATATTAACATTAAAATTAAAATGGTAGAGTAGTGTCAGTTGAATAAAATGAAATTAATAAAATAATGTAACTATTTTTATATTTCAAAGTCTTATATATATCATTTTAAATATGGAATGTTATTCACAATTCATAGAATGTTTTAACTTATGTTAATTATTAATTGGTATAACATGTAATATGATTCTATTTTAAATTATAATAGTGGGTCTATTTATTACATATTTTAAAAAATAATAAATCAAATTGGGTAATTTACTATCTATATAGGTTATCGAATTAGTAATATTTTAATTTTTAATTTTTAATTTTGTAGTTATATGGCCTATTAAAAAATGAATAATATTTTATTAAATATTAATATATTTTAAAAATGGTTTTGAAATATGAATTTGGTGTGTTTTTACAAAAAGTGTTTTAATGAAATCTTATTATGTTGTTTGGTAAAATGTTTTTCATTTAATGTTTTCCCAATATACTAGATTTTAAATACAATGTTCTTAAAAATTCATATAGAAACGTTCTTTTAAATTTTATAAAGTGTTAATATAAAATTTTTTGATTCATGTCTAGAATGTAATTTATGAAATTTCGAGAGAAAAAATATAAAATGAAGAATTGATATAGTATCTATTGAAAATTTTTATGATTTAAAAATTAATGATTATTGATGAATTTTTAAGAATTTCAAAATATTTCTTATTTCATGACATATTAAGGAATTTATTTTAATATTATGAATGGAAGTTTCTTTCTAATTTATTATTCCACTTTTTGATTTATTATAAATCATCAAAGGAGGTTGTATAGAAATTAGGTGATAAATAAAAAACATGTTACATGGGGATAAATAATGTAAAATTTATTTTATATAATACCTAAGTAAAATAATTGAACTATTCAATAGAAGGATGTATTCAAAATAATAATTTTCCATGATTTTTTATTAAATAAATATGAATTATTTTTTCTAAACGTGTATCCTCTACTAGTGTTGTTATTTTTTAATGAATGTTTTATTGATTGTTTTTATTTTTTTCTTTTATATGGATATTTATGTTGTCCTTGTTTTTATTATGTGAATTTATTTTTGGAATGAATGTTTTTAATTAGTGCAAATAATCCTAAATTTTTTGGTGTTCAATTTTATTATGATCGTGAATTTTAACACATTTTAATATATGAGAATATTTTTATCCTTGATTAGTTATTTTACTAATTAAGTTGATCGTTTTTGATAGGTATATCCACATGAGGGTGTTTTGAGGTTGATTAATGATGTACTGTGACTATGAATTTTTCCTTTAGTGAGTGGGTTATGTTCTAAATATAGATATATCATTGAGTGGTGTTTCATGTGGTGGTTTATTAGTCCCTAAACTTTTTATCTCCTATATTGTTATATTTTAATTCTTAATAATGAGATATATTTTAGAGGTATTACATGTAATGGTTTGTAATTTTCTCTATACTTTATTTATATTTCATGCTGTATTTGGTGGCTTGGGTAAAATTTTATAATATTCAATAGGGGGATTTAAATATTTTATCATTCACTAAATTATTTATATATAATTTTATATAATTTAAAAAATATACTAATTAAAAAAAAATATCGATGTTTTATAGATATTTTATGATTTTAGAAGTATTTTGAAAATAAAAAATGATTAAAAATAACTTTCTTAATTATTTAAAATATTTTCAATTAAAAATATGATTTCTTTTATAAATTTTCCCTTACCATTATAAAAAATCTTTATCGAGATTAATGGTAGGTTTCTTTTTAAACTATATATAAATATATCTTCCCCTTTATTCATCATGAGTAAATCCATCAATCCATTCCATTATTTTCAGAAAGGATTTTATTTTTAACTATCCTCACATTGTTGTATGCAGGTCTTACGTAAAAGTCTATTTTATCATAGTGCCAAAAGAGGCCTACTTGGAACACAACATAATGGAATAATATTTTTTACATTATAATATAAAACCCTATAAGGTTTATGTAATCCCATTTCCAAAATAAATCATATTTCTCTATTGAAAACAATTTTATTTTCGAATTTAAATTTTTAATACATGAATCTATCTAAAATAAATGTTTAAAATCAATATTTTTGTTGATTTAATAAAATACTTATCCCCCCTTAAGTTTAATAAATTTTAATTGAATTTAGTAAATTTAATGGGTTGAAATTTAATTTAGAATTAAATTCACATTTAATGGAGTTTTATGAATATTAAAGGGAGAGAAATAGGTTATGTATATTATCTTATTAAGATAGATAATATCTCTCATTTATTTTTCCCATGTTCATCTTTAATACAAGGTGACCATAACTCCGTTACCCATGATCAAAAGTAATCCCTTCTCCTGTTTGAGTTCTTAATTTTTGTTTCTAGTGCTCCATGTTTCTTCTCTCCCTCATCTTCTACGTGCTTCACACATGTAGCTTCATAATCCAGGTATGAATTCAATGGTTAATTTTCTCTTAATGTGATAAATATTATTTTATATTATTCTTTTAAATTAATGGAATCAACTATAAAAAGATAATAAAACTAAATAAAGATGATAAAATTAATGAAATATATGATTAATAATATTTTTATAAAAATTTAAATTATTAATTGGAGAAGTGGATTTTCTATCACGTGCATATATTAAAATTATTGTTAGAAATATTTTCATGTTGTATATGATGTTATAATATTTCATATTTGGGTAATTATCCTTGAATGAGAAAAATCATAATATCTTATAACTACTTATCTTTAGTATTTCATGAGATGAATATATATTGGGTTTATTGATGTATTATTAATTTATTAATTGAGTTAAACGATGCTATATTATGAAGTAAATAAATACATTTCCGTCAAATTTTGTAGACTAAATGAGTTATATTGATAAATTTACTCTAAATATGAAATTATCATGAAGATAAGTATTATTAGATAATCTAAAAATTTTCATAGTTAGGGGAGTATAATCACATACATATTTTTTTATTAATCATATTATTGTTTAGTGATCATGAATATTTTATGATATAAATAATAATAATTATTCCATTATATGACTACATAAGAAAATAGATATTTTTCACATGTAACAAATAAATTATAATTTATAATATATACATTATCAAATAAATAAAAAATAAATAATTGCATGTTGTAGAGTAATTATGATTATTTAGGAAATTATGTATGAGAGAAAAGAAATGATAATATAATTTTTCAGTATTAAACAACTTAATAATTTTATATGATAATAATTTTGATATTGTGGATAGTAGATAATTGGAATTATAATTAGTGCGCGTCATAGTTAACAAATATTATATGAAAAATATTAAATAAATGGTCGGGTTTATGATCGGAAGAAATATGATATTTCTAAATACTGCCTATTATTACTTATAGACAGTGGGATACTATTTTTTTTTCTTTTTTGTTACTGTATTGAATGTTTTATATGATTTGATATAATTAAAAACTTAAATCAGTATGAAATTATTATTTAAGGATTTGGTATGAGATAAACATATCCTACTCATCTTAAATCTGTTTAAAGATGAGATAACATGTAAAATATTTTTATGTTAATTTAATGATGTTATTATTTACTACCTATGGGTATCATGATGTAGAAAACCAATTCATAATAAATAAGTCAATACTAGTTGGAATTAAAATGTCCACTTGTTAAATTATAAACATTTAGTGGATGAATGATCAAAATTCATATTATTCAAAGCTAAAATACGTCAATTACATGACATTAGTGCATTTTACTATGTTTGAAAAATAAATTTAAAAATGTATGTGTTCAATGTGTATTTATATCCTTGTTTTCATTCATTAATAACCATTTCGGGTCAGATTATTTGACGAGCATTGGGATGGAGACTTGAAGATATTTTTATGGTTGATTATATGTTGAGTAATGGGATAGGATACAAGGGTTATTGTGATTGTTCATGCAAATAATGGATGGAAAATTAAACTTTGCACAATGGTTTGTGATGGTCACATTGTGGTTAAGAATATTTCAAATTATGTATTTCAAATCAATATATCTTAATATTTCTGATTCATTATTGATGGCCTAATGGCCAGATGTAATTTATGTGATTTTTTTTCAACATAATTATTTAGGAGGATTTCATACATTATATGTTATTCGTGATGTGGTGTCCTAGTATGATTGAATGAGTGTGTAGATGAATTAGAGAATGAAAAATCGAATTAATTAATGAATTGTGATGGTCCCTAGAGATTATAAATAACGATGGAATACTAAATAATATAGAAAAGTGTTATATTTATAAAGGAAGTATTTTAAAGGGTAAAAGTATTAAAATTTTATATAAAACTTAGATTATATTAATTAATGGTTATTTAGTTAATTAATGTAAATTTTTATTCTTGTATTCTTGTTTGATACCTAGACATAATCTATTTAAGGTATGGGTATTGTTTGAAGATAGTGGAATATGATTCTATGTATGGGTAGTTTACCTTAGTATGATTTATGCATGATATTATTTATATTTCTTGATTTCATTTGATATCCAACCCATATCGATTGAGAAACTGTCACCCAAATTTATAGAGGGTGTGTGTTTTATCCAAAATTCATGATGATGATAGAATATATGGAAGACCTTACACTCTCTTCTTAATCCTTATTGAAATAGATGACTATGTTTTTTCTTGGATATAATGGATTTGGGTATTGGGTGAGTTTCTACCAACACTAATAGATTACAGTTTTACTATACATTTAGTTGAGGACTATATTGGATTAAGGTATATCACATTCATATATTATGACATGTTTGTTTTAACATTTCATAGTTTTAGTTTCAAGGGATGTGATGGTTTTAGTTTTATGCCCATATACAGAATATTATGTCTTCTTATAATACACTTGGTTATTAAAGGGATACAGTGGTGATGAGTTTCTAGGATTAACATTCTTTATAAATGTCTATAATACTATTACATGTGGTTCATGATTACTTATAATAGGGATGGAAAAATACACAATCAATAGGGAATTATAGAGAAAAAATAGTGGAGATGTGTTTGTGGGGTTTCATAAAATATATATATTCATTTGATATTTAACAATCTACCTCAATGAGTTATTTGGTAGGCCTTCATTAGTGAGATAGGGAAAGGAATAATATAACCATTTATATGAAGTGTTAGTTACTTTTAATCATTCATTACAATTTATTATGATACATTCAACTTTTTCACATGTTTTTTAGGGAGAATCCTACTATGTATACATGTTATGAAAACACATCACATATATTAAGTATTTTTAGGTCTGTAGGATATGGTTGATGATCTAGAATATCATTAGAATTTCGAGGTGTTTTCTAGAAGTTGTTAGAGATTTTTGGTCATTTTTTATGATTCATCTATTAGTATTTGAATTTTAGTTATATATATTAATGTATGTAAACTCATTATATGTATTGGGATTTATTATTTATTTAGGGTTGTGTTGATTTTTTTCTCATCTTAAAACCTACACCTTAAACATTTACTAAGGTTAATTCCTCCCATATGTGTGATTGATATACCATTAGTGTTATTCAATAACTCGGGGCTAATTTGGTGTGGTATTCAGGTGTCTGAATGTTAATTTCATTATTAATGAATAAGGATTAGTGCCTTTGGAGGGAGGGGGTCTTTATATATCACATGATCAATATAGGATAATTTAGAATCCAAAATTCTTTTTGATAAATTTGGCATATAATTTTTAGTTTCATCATGTCTATATTAGAAATATAAAATAATCTTCATGTTCTTCAATTTTCATATAATATATGACAATATAATCAAATAAATATGATAATAGATTTATAGTTTTTAATCTCTCTAGACACTATTGGTAAAATCAATGATGATATATGGGGAATTTATAGGTCTAAAAAGAATTATAATGAACTTTTGGTGTCAATATATTTTATAAAAGGCTATCATAGGTATATCTTACCATTTAACCCTCATATAATGATATCTAAATCAACAATACTCCTTTGAGAAGTATTGAACCTTTCAAAATGGATCATAAAAGTCTTCAAAATAAGGTTGAGGATACCATATATTTATTTAGATCTTGTTAAACTCATGACAATCAAGGAAATGATATATTAAACAATATTTATTCTTAATTAGGATGACCGGTTCACCCCATTGATAACTATTTTAAATGTAAAACCCCTCAATTATTTTTTTTATAATTTCATTTTTTGTCCCTTTAATTTAATAAGGTCCAATCAATAAGCAATCTTTGATATAGGTATATAACTATGCATGTGATCAACAAAAAAATTCAATATCATGATCTAAGGGAATACTATGATGTTTTTTTGGAAAACACATAAATGTATTATACCAAATTTATTATCTCTTCAATGATTTGTTTTCCCCTCTAATAAGTGCCAAATAACCATCATTATTAGTTATCAAGAACAATAATTAGGAAATTGTTTTTAAATAAGGTCCATTATCCTAATTACACGGATTCATGATCCCAAGATTAATTATAATATGAAATAAGAATTACATACCCAACAAATTGATATGGTATCTATATACAGAAATCCTTCCAATTAAAAATATCAGATGAAATTATAAAAAAAGAAGATTATATTTTTCGTGAAGAATTGTCCTTCCACAAACCGAAACTTGAGAAGAGTTATATTGTTATGATAAAATCATAAATGAATTGAGTTTATTTACTAACAAATCCGTACCCAATTGATGAAGATGTGAAGATATTATCATATAAAACATGAAATATATTAATGAATTAAATGAACTATAATATAATAAGGCATTAATAGTTATTTAAGGAACAATTAGTGTACCATCCCCAATATTGTTTTCAAGATTCACATATGCGGTACTAATTGTATAAAATACACCATTATCACTTAATTTATGAATTTTCTAACTTCGATTATCTTTATTAACCCCTGGATAGATTCATTTGGTTTCATAGTTCAAAAATTATTTAAATTTGAAACATTGAACTCTTGGAGTTATTTTGGGTGGAACATTCTACCCCATTTTATTTTAATATACATCTTTATATCTCATGACAGTTCATGTGTTACTAGAACCATTCCCTTAAAAAAGATATATTTTACTATTTCATTTAAGAAATGTAATGGGTGCTTCATCACACACATTATGTATGTTTTAAGATGAATAATATTTCCTCTATGAAAATTATCACTTTAAATTCCTTGAAATTCCATTTTCTTTTCTTATCCTATAACACATGGGTATAATGAGATCTTATAGTCTCTATTTTCACCATAATAGAAAATAAAAATATTTATTAATTGCTACTATGGTTTCTTATAACTAATTAATTTTTACAAAAATGGTATTAATACACTTTAGTAGTGACCTATTTTTTATTTATGGATAATGATAAAATTATTGGCTTATGTTTTATGTGTTGTAATATTTTCTTCATAAGAATCAATAAATTCTTCCTTATTTTTCCTATAATAATGAAATTGTAGATAAATTTTATATGAAGCGTTAATAGATTGTATTTTGAAAAAAATATCAGACTACTCCCATTTCATGGAGTCGATGTCTTTCTTTTTACCCACAATCAATAATCAAATTCCACAAATATTATACTTCACCCTATAAATGACAAACTACCAAAACCAAATATTCATGTTTAAAAATTTTTGGAATAGAATATATTTTTTATTTTATTTTTCTACATTACTTAGTAATTAGTTTATTATATGAATCATTAAATTATCGCAGTCACTGTTACATGAAGGAATTTATAATGATTAGATTTGTATTTAGTGAATTTCAGAGTTCAACATGGTTTAAAACGTGACCCATTTTTTTGAATAAAATTATTCATAATGGGGTGAATTGGGTGTTTCAATTTAACTATTTTAAAAAATTAATTCCATCATTAAAATTATTTCATTAATATAGTCCTCTTAAACATTATTTTCAGTGGAATATAAATATAATAAATATGACAACCCTACTTTTTATTACAAACTTAAACATGATTTATTACAGAAAACCTTCACGTGATACAATATAAAAGATAGAGAGGTATTTTGTCTTTTGGGATTAGTAACATTACATAAAAACTTCATACATCGAATGAAACATCTTATTTAAAACATCCTTCACATGACCACTACATTCCCTTGTACTTAGCATCGCCTGGAATAACCTGAGGACATGCATAAGAAAAGGGTGATCTATAAAGCCTAGTAAGGGAGTAAACTAGGAATAAAATGAAGATATAAGTACATTTTAGTCCATAGGAATATCAATTCATCACAATAGAAACATGAACATAATGGAATGATAAATAAAGATAATCATAACATGTAAATGTGGCAACAACACTTATTATGTAATTAGCATGAGCCCAGGCTCATTGAAAATGGAGCATGAGTAAACCCACATTGCACATGAATCATGAGTAAAACCTTATTTAACGTTAATTATCATGATTCAACACTCATTTAACATGATTTATCATGATACTATACATTAACTAATGCATTTTAGTGCTATCAGGGTTCACCCTTCATAATCACTTCATTTCATGCATAAGTGTGCCACATGGATCATATAACATTGAATCAATCAACATCATAAGTTATTAAACAAATAATGAATGTGTATTTAATAAATTAAATTACCATTAAATATGTATATGTGAAAATATTTTAATCACCTTGATATAGATATGGGTATGTTATTCACTACAAAATTATCTTTGCATGGAAAAACGTTGTGCAATTTCCGCAACAAAACGGTATGACGTAAGGATTTATAAGAATAGTATATGAGAGAGAAATCGGTGTATCATAATATTTAAATGAAATGGACTGTAAGGGGTATCAAATCGATACATGTCCCAACAATCAAAATTGAATTTAGATACGTAATACAAAATAATTTCTTGAATGTAAATGAGGAGAGAGAAATTCCTCATAGAATTTCGGTATGGTAACATGTGTACATGGGAGAAATTAATGAGAGAGAAATGGGGTCTCTAATTATTAAAAAACAATTATTATATTATGGGGGAGGTGAATAATATTACATAAATATTCATAATTTAATGAAAAATGATATAAAAATATTTATAAACTTAGACAAAACAGAAAGGTAGGAATCCCATACAGATATTTGGCATAGTAACAACTTAAGTAGGGATTAAAATTAGGAAGGAAAAATATTTCCTCATTAAAATAACATCACATGGACAGTAATAGATTTATTATAAGAGAATTAAATTATAACCATTTGAAATTAAAATAACTACTTTCCAAGAAAATTCTTGAATTTGAAATGAGAGGAAAGTGAGGATCCCTTACATGGACGTGTGATCCCAAAGGCTTGGGAGGGGTTGGGAGAGACTTTTTAGGAGATTGGGGAAGGTTTAGAGGATTATATAAATACGAGTGAAGAGGTTGGACGAACTCCAAATTCTTTGAGTAATGAGTAAGTAGGAGCATGGGTGGGTTTATATAAGAAAGGAGAGGGAATTCTTTATTATTTAGGGTTGGGACAACACACCTTAAACTAATCAAATCCACAAGACAACAAATGATTTTTTTCCAAAGGGAAGTGGAAAAAAATATTTTAGAAGTCCAATGGACAATATTCTTAAAAAATAGGGTTGCCTATGTAAAGGTGAGTCACACTCTATATGAAAACAATTTAAAAAGAAAAAATGATTTTATGCCTTGAAGGTTCCACAAAAACATTATAAAATAAATCAATAAAACACCAAATTTACATTATTTTAATGGTAAAACATTTATTGGCCGCACATAATGTTTATATTATTTTATTACATCACTATTTGGTCATTATTATGTCATAATACACATTATATATTTAAACAGTATTTTATTTTTACCCAAAAATTCAACTATCTCAGAAAATTATAAAAAATTCACCATTTGATAATTTCTACATAATCATTCCAAAAATAATGTTCGTTTAATATAAATAATTTTCTAAATATTTGAATATTTACTTTTAAAATAAAAATTGACATGTATAAAAAATTCATGGGTTTTGAAAAAAAATCTTTCAAACCGTAATAAAAATTACAATGGAAATCATAAAATTAAACAAAAAATTATATTTAATTACAAGTAGTTTAATAATAATAATAATAATTTTTTAAAAATTTTATTTAATCCAAAAATACATTAAATCATCAAAATAGATTTCTTTGTTGAATATTAACTAGAAATACTATTGGTTCATTAAAAAAATGTATAATGTGACAATAATAAAAATAATGTATATTTAATATAAAAGAATAATGTACATAATCCTAGTAGACGGGTCTTGTTACATATCCCCTTAAAACACCTGCATGACACCTTAGGGTATGGTGTGTGATGGTGACATACTCTAGGGGTTGCTCGGATAACATTTATCACGTGGTAATCTCTATCAACTTCCACTTCTCTCTTACATAGTTCCACTCGAGGTTAACGTATTCAAGCTCTCCATGGGATTGGTCATGAAAAAATCCCAATGACTCCTCCTCCTTTCCGAGCTATGACAAATGGGCTTGTACGGGGAAAGTCTACTGGATGAGGCCATCACTTCTTTTATCTGAGTAAATTGCATTTTCTAAAGGCCTATATTAATACTAATCATGTGATAACTATTCAACGACTATATTATCAACAATCAAAATTTTTTACTGTATTTCAAAATCTAGAAACTTATAAACAATGATGTTCACATTTTATATAACCACTATACAACCTTTATTAGATCAAGAGGAATTATCAATTATGAATGTTTGGGTCATTACAATCTTCCACCCATAAGAAATTTCATCCTTGAAATTTCATTTTCCCATGTTGAAGAAGATGTGGGTATCTTTTATTCATCAATTCCTCTAATTTCCACATCACTTCTTCATACATGTGGTTTCTCTACAACACCATGATGAGGGGAATTGTCTTATTTCTTATGATTTTTTCTCTATGATCTATGATCTTCACTGGTTTCTCCTCATAAGAATGATCATGAAAAAACTGTACAACCTATGAATAGAGTACATGTGAAGGGTATGGTATGTAGATCCATAAGAGGGATACATGAAAGACATTATGTACTTTGTCCATGGTAGGTGGAAGTTCCAGTTAATAGGCCACATCCCTGACATGATCAAGAATCTCGAAGGGGGTGATATAACTAGGACTAAACTTACATTTCATTACAAAAAACATAGACATCATCCATGGAGATATGTGTAGAAATACCATGTATCAAATGATAAACTCAATGTCTCATTGATGGTTATCTGTATAACTCTTTTTTCAACTATAGGATGCCTTGATATACTGCTGAATAGTTTTCACTTTCTCCACCACATCTTCAACTATTTCTTGTCCTAGTAGCTTACGCTCTCTGACTTCATCCCCATATGTTGGTGTTCTGTACCTCTTCCAATATAGGTCTTTATAAGGTTCCATTCAGATGTTCGAGTGGGTACTTTTTTTATATGAGAATTCAACCAGAAGAATATATTGATCCCATCCTCCTTTAACGTCCATTGAGCAAGATCATAAAAAATCATCCAGTGTCTGAATAGTTCGCTCAGATTAGACATCATTTGTAGGTTGATAGGTTGTACTGAATGTCATATCGATATCCAGAGCATGTTTAAGGCTCTTCAGAAACATAAAGGTGAATCTTGGATCTCGATCAAATACAATAGAGATTGGTACTCCTTGGAGCCTTTCCACTTTCAAATGTATATTCTTGCTAGTTAATGCAATGAGGAATCCTCCCAAATTGCAATGAAGTTTGTATAAATTTTATGATTATCCATAATAACCCATATTTCATCCTTGACATTGTATTTCTTCAGATGTCTAGTCAAAAATTCAATAGTGATGTTCCCCAATTTCTATGCTGGTATGGGCAATGGTTGCATCATCCCCAAAGAAATCTTACTCTCTGCCTTCACTTTCTGACATACCAGGAACTATGATGTATACTAAAAAATATCTTTATTTATTTTATCCCACCAATAATGCTCTTAGAGATCTCAATATATATTTGTGTTTCCTGGGTGAAAAGAGAAATTTTACCTATGTGCATCATCCAAAAGATCCTTTTTCAGCTCTGGACTTGATGAAACACATAGACTTTTCCCAAATCTCACTATTCCTTCTTCATTAACATTGAACTCTTAGGATTACCCTTTCTGATAGCTCCCACTATCTTTAGAATTCCCACAGCATCCTTGTGATCATCCTTTAACCATTCCAAAAGAGAGAGTTGATCAGTAATTTGTGAAAGGATCGATGATGTTCCCTTATTTATGATTCCCATGTCCATATTCATAAAATTAATGAATATTGGATCTTGTTCAATTATCATCAATGATAGAATCGCTGGGTCTTTTATACATAGAGCGTTTTCCACCATATTTTCATTCCCAAGGTGGTAATGGATTGAGCAGTCATAGTCTTTGATCAGCATTAACTATATTAGTTTGTTCATGTTGATCTCTTTCTATGTGAATATATACTTTAGGATTTTTTTGTCCATATATATTTCGCACAACACCACAAAAATATAATGCCACCAATTTTTAATGCAATTATCAACATAACCAAATCCAGATCATGTGTTGGATAATTCTTATAATAACCATTTAATTTCCTTGAATCATAGCTAATGTCTTTTACAATTTGCATCAACACATAGCCCAGGACCTTCTTAAAAGCATCACTGAATACCACAAAAATATCTCCACTTGAGGGTAATGTGAGCATGGGTGTAGTGATAACCCTCCTTTTTAATTCCATGAAGCTTTCTTCACATTCATCACACTAATAAAACTTTACTCCCTTTCAATTTATCTTGGTTAGAGGGTGGGACAATCATGAGAAATTTCTCAAAAATGATCCATAATACTCATTAAACCCCAAGAAGATACAAATATTCGTTACTGATGATGGCCTCAGTTTTCCCACTATTGTAGTTGTCTTGGAAGGATCTACAGATATCCTATTGATTTTGATGATATGGCCCAAGAATGAGTACTCTTTCAATCAAAACTAAAACTTGCGGTACTTTTCAAAAGATCATATCCTTTCGTAAGGTTTCTAGTATAGTTCTTAGATACTCCTCATGATCCTCCTTGGATTTAGAGTATATTAGAATATCATCTATAAATACTACCAATAAAATTTCAAGATAATATCTAAGGACACTATTCATCGATTCCATGAAGATTTCTAGTGCATTAATGAGTCCAAAAGGCATTACTATAAATTCAAGGTGCCAATATCATGTATGAAAAACATTCTTGGGGATATCTTCCTTCTTCAACTTTACATGATAATATGCCAACCATAAATCTCAATTGTATATGTATTGTGATCCACATAGCTGATCGAACAAGTCACAGTTCATAGATAAAGGAAAATTTTCCTTCAACAAGATTTTGATAATCTCGTGAAAATCGATTCAACGGCACATTGAGCCATCCTTCTTCTTGATGAAGATGACTGGTGCACCTCATGGTGAAGTACTTGGGCATATAATCCCTTTATCCAGATTTTCTTGTAGTTGTTTTTTTAGCAGCTCATGCTCCACAATAGCCACTCAATATAGATTCTTGGATATTGGAATCACCCCAAGTATTAAATCAATTGATAATTACACCTCTCTTTTAGGAGGAAGACCAGAAAATTCCTCGGCAAACACATCAGTGAATTCCCTCACAATAGTCATGACATCAAAGATGGTTTCCTCCTTAAACTCAATCATCTGAGCCTAATGAGCGTGCTCATAGGATAGTAATATCAACACTTGAGAAGATTGAGATAAAGATGATTCATCTTCCTCCTTGCACTTGACAGAATCTGGGGTCAATTCTCCACAAGAAGAGTGATTTTTCACTCACAAAAATTTATGTTTGCTCCATATAAGGAAATCCAATCCATGCCAAAAATTGAATTAAATTCCACCAGAGTGAGTATGATGAGGTTCATCAGGAAGTTCAATCCAAAAATTATGACAGGGGTGGAGTTATATTTATGGGATGAAATGATTTCCCCATTTTCTGTAATCAGTGACATCTTTATTTCCATTATTTGTGGTGGTGTTGGGATTGTACTACTAAAATTTCAGGATATAAAAGAAAGAATATAACTATAGGTGATAATCCTTCCTTTCACATTTTGATTATGGTTATACTCTATCCAATATATATTTGGAGATTAGTATTTTTATACAATTAAACACTAAAAGTGGAATCCAAAGACCAAACCAGATGACATATAAATAGAATCTGTTTCTTAAACATAGGAATCTATTGGCTTCAGTCTATGTAATCCATGATGTAATTTTTAACTTATATTATTAGGAGATTTTTTAATTCCATAACAAATATTTCATTCTAATCTTATTAATTTACCAAAGCATATCCCTAAGATATTCATAACAAAGAGTGTAGCAAGGCCCTTTGTCGTGTACCAGGATACCCCGGGTCAAGCCTGAAACTCCTTGTCGGAGTATTCACTCCTTGAAATATCTGTCCTAGAGCCACCTCTACTAGCTCATATCCAGACATGGATTTATTTTCTTAATAAATAACAAAATAAATAATCACAAAAACATAGGGATGTTTTTTACTTAGTCTTGTCTATAAGGATTCACTAACATTTTTTAATCATAATCCTAAAAAAACTAAACCAATCCTCTAATACCAACTACGACAACCCTGCTTTTTATTACCCACTTAAACATGATTTATTACATAAAACCATCACTTGATAAAATATAGATAATACAGAGGTATAGTGTCTTTGGGGATTATGAAAATTACATAACAACTTAGAACATAGAACAAAACATCTTATTGAATGTTTCCTTAACATGACCACTACATTCCCTCATTCATAGCACTATGTGGGATAACCTGAGGAGGTTCAAAAGAAAAGGGTGATCTATAAAGCCTAGTAAAGAGTAAACAAGGAATAACATGATGATTTCAGTACATGTTATGAAATATTCATATCAATGGATCCCAAGAGAATCAAGAACATAAAGGCATGATTAAGCATGATAATCATAGCATGGACATGTGGCAAGAACACTTAACAAGGATTTAGCATGAATCAAGGCTCTGTGAACACGGATCATTAGTAAACCCTCGTCACACTTGAAGAATGATTAAATCTTCATTCCACTTAAATTAACATGAGTCAACAACCATTTAAAATGATTTATCATGATATAATACATTACCCAATGCATTGGAGCACTATCAGGGCACACCCTTCATAATCATTTCAATTCATGCCTAAGTGTGCCACATGGATCATATGACATGGAATCAATCAATATCATAGGTTACTACATGATTAAGTAATGTGGAATAAATAAACAAGTGTACCATTCAATATGTTTGTGTTCATAAAGATGAATACCCATGATAGATGTATTGGAATGGTATTCACTACACAACGATCCTGGCTTGGAAAGACACTGTGCAATTTCAATAGCATAACAATATGATGTAATGATTAATAAATATGGATGAGGAGAGAGAAATGAGAGTCTCATCATATGTATATTAAATGGACCATAAGGGAGATCATATAGATATATGTCCCAACAAACTTAATGGAATTTAGATACGTAATTCAAAAGAATTTATTCAATGTAAATGAGGAGAGTTAAATTCCTTACGGAATTTCAGCAAGGTAACAGATATACTTGGGAGGCATTAATTATAGAGAAAGTGGATATCTCAATATTCAAACATGAATAGGGCAGTATGGGGGATGTGAAAAATCATTCCTCAACATTCATAATTGAACGAAAAAGGATATAAAAATATAAAAATACATGGACAAAAAGGGAAAGGATAGAATTCCTTATAAACATTCAGCATAGTAATGGCGTAGGTAAGGGTCAAAAAGAGGAAGGAGAAATAATTACTCAATAAAATAACATTAAATGGAATGTAATTTAATTATTATAAATTAATTAAATTATATCCATTCAAAATTAATATAACTACCATCTAATAAGATGCTTGAATTGGAAAAGGGAGTAAAGTGATGATCCCTTACATTGATGTGTGATACTAATGAATTAGGAGGGGCATGAGAGAGACTTATTGGGTGATTGGGGATCCTTAAGGGGATTATAGATATGATATGGACTAGGATGGATGAACTCATAAGGTTTTGATTGAGGAGGACGTGGGATCATGGATGGGTTTATATTGGAAAGGAGAGTGAATTCAATATTATTTATATTTGGGACACCACCCATTAAACTAATCAAAACCACAAACTGGCCCATGGTTTTTTCCAAAGGAGATGGAAATAAATATTTTATAAGGCCAATGGCCGAAACTCTTCAAATAATATGGTTGATTATGTGGAGGTCAGTCACACTCTCAAGCAAAACAATTTAAAAAAACAAAATGTTTTATATGCTTAGGGTTCGGTAAATCATTGTAAAATAAATCTTACAAACCCCAATATCCAATTATTTTAATGTTAAAACATGTATTGGCCGCATATGATGTTTATAGTATTTTATTAAATCACTATTGGATCATTATGATGTCAAAATACAAATTACATATTTAAACAATGTTTAATTTTTACCCAAAAATTTGACTGTCATAGAAAATTATGAAAATATCAATATTGGATAATTTTAACGTCCTGATTCCCAACATAATATTAATTTTATATAATTTTTTTTTTAAATTTGTGATATTTTAATTATAAAATAAAAAACAATATTTATAAAAAAATCATGGGTTTTGAGAAAAACTGCATTCAAAACATAATAAAAAATTCAATTTCATTCATAAAATTATAGGATAATTTATATTAAATGAAAATTAATTTACTAATATTAATAATATTTTATTAAAATATAATTTAATAAAATAATCTATTAATTCATCAAAATAGATTTCTTATTTTAATATTAACTAAAAATTTCTATTTGTTCATTAAAAACTATTTACAAAGTTACAATAATAAAAAGATTGTATATTCTCTATACAAGAATAACGTACATAATTGTAATACTGGGGTCTTGTTACATAACCCCTTAAAAAACACAAAATACCTTAGGGTATGGTGCGCGATGGTGGCATACTCTCGGGGTGTCTCAGATAACATTGCTTGAGTGGTAATTTCTATCAACATCCACTTTTCTCTAAGGATGTTCCGCTTGAGCTTCACATATTTAAGCTTGACTTGGTCTTGGCCATGAGTGAAGCCCATCGACGCCACCTCCTTTCCGAGATCTGACAAATGGGCTTCGTATGGGGAAAGTCTACGAGATGAGTACATCGATTCCTTTGTCTATGTAAATTGGATTGGTTAAAGACCTATATTTATACTAATCATGTGATCAATTTTCAATGGCTATATTTGAAATGGTTACAATTCATAACGGCATTTTAAAATCCAGAATAAAAAAAACAAATGATGTTCACATTTTCTATAACTATAACAAGACATTTAATTAGATCAAGAGGAATTTTTCCATTAATGAATGTTTTGGTAATTATAATAATGATCGGGGACACAAATATTTTAATTGTCATATAATATTTCCATGATATTAACAAAATATTTTACACCAATTGTTAATATAGTTCTATTGATTTTATTCATATATTTTTATGAGGGATATTAAAAATTGACTATATATTGATGAAACATTGTCTTCACAATACACATGAACTTTTCACTATGTTTTTTACAATTATGCAATACTTGTCCTTACACCAACTCGTAGTATAATATTTTTTCAATGAAATATATTTATATATATATATAGGATTTTATGGGAAATGTTTTTATAAAAAACACAATTTTTAAAAATAAGATCAAATCAAAAAATAAATCTCCAAATTATATAAGTAATTATATGATCCTTAACTGGATAATGATTTTTCAAGAACATCCAACAACAATATGATATTTTATTATTCTTTTTTATGTATTTCAATTCACAATGATTGATTTATTTTAATTAAATAATGATTAAAATAAGAAGTGGAAGTTTCAAAGGATCACAGACAATGAACCCAATGTGTGAATAACCCAAAACCATGATGTTGTAAAATGTGGAACACAATGTACGTTAACCTAATGAAGTATTATTTCTTCCATTATCTTCATCCTAGAAGATTGTTCAAGGATACAAAGAAAATTTCAAATGATATCCCTCTTATATGGTGTCCATTAGTTTTTTGGTAGCACTAGACACTAGTGTGAGCTCCTCCATACACTATTAAATTACTAGTTACTTTTGAATGTGATTATTAAAGGAAAAAGAGGGTTATAAGATAATTAGAGTAAAAATGAAAAGCTACATTGAATATTTCCACCACTAATAAAATGGGTGGAACTATTTTATGTAGTTCTTTAAATAAATTCCACATTTATCAAGCACCAACTAATGTGTTACATATTAATGCTTTCATTTACATTATCTATAAACCTTCTCCCATGTGATCTCTACCTTTTTCATCATAGGAAATTATTTTTTAATGATATCAAATAGGGAATATTATCCAAACATTATTCCGAACAATAATCTACAACATTGCAATAAATAATATATGATACCACTATATCATATTGATATATATATCCAAACTGAGGACAATCACATGCCCCAGTTTATATATATCATATCATAAAACATATAAATATTTTATAATATTATATTATAACAGATAAATGATATATATATATATAGATTTATGAAAAAACTCCAATAATATCCAACCATCACAATAGCCACATAGATTTTGTGCCATTTCACATTATATTATATCATGTATAATAACCTGTGGAACAATATCTAAAAAAACATTTGGAAATCATCAAAATAACATTTGGATAAATACCATAAAATTAAAATTGTATTACATCATATGTAACAACTTGTCAGAAATCCTCAAAAACATATATTGGATTTACTCTAAGACTCTTTTAATGAAAATATCTAATTTAATCTCAATCCTAACACATTTAAACCAAAAGTGTTACCCCAAATGACTTTTACAATGAAAACCAATCGGAATCACAGAATATATAATTGTTTGCAAAGAGAGACCTCTCGAAAAGAATCAATTCTACCTAAGATACAATTGGATTTAGAAAAATCTCCATAAATTACATATATCTCTATACCCATGTCCACCATATTTATCAAGAACAAGATTACATTTTTATATGAACCCTTTGTCTAAGACATCTAGTTAACATGATAAATAGAGTGTGTGAATTCCATATATACTAAAAATATATTCTAGAATTTCTATGTGATGATTGATCAAGTAAATGAATACATCACATGTCATTCACCATTAGGGATGACATCATCACCTAAACCTCACCTGAAATATAAACACTTCATTTATAATATCTTAGTATTTATATATATATATATATATTCATTTCAACTTAATTGAGATCACATATGTCATAGTCAACATAATTGAGGAAAATAACATCTTGGTTAAGCTACATTACATGCAATTACCATAACCATATATATCCTCTCCCATATTAGCTAAACGACTAGGTTTGATTAAGGAAGGGATGAATGTATTATGTATCTATTAATCATTGGTATTGGATACAGTAATTATGATCCATGTACCTAGAGTTTACCAAAATCCTTGGGAATGTCACTTCGTGTGATATACTTAGTGGCTCATCTAGTTCCCAACAATTTGTTTTTCCTCATGAGCATATTATATATCCTTATAAAATAAATATACTCATGATTACCATAACATATAATCCAACATATAATAATTCATGATGAAAAACTTTTAAGGTTATATTAATTTATTACTTCAAGAACTAAAATATCATTTCACCTCTTGGTACATATATCAATATATATGTATATATTGGAAATGTGAATGAATACTAAAATAGATATTACATTTATTATTCATGATTTAGTATATGTTTTTAAACACCTTTATGAATACTAAAAACCCCTAAATATGTATCTACCGAAAATGTATTCTATGATAACCTTACTAATAAGCATCATGTTTGATGTAATTTTAGGGATTATCTTTAACACATTACATCTCTTTATAATATTGATCATATAACTATATGAATATATCATATACTTAATTATTAACAACTTTAATATATTCCAATTTTTTAACCTGACAACATCCACTTTTATGACATTTATGACTTATTTGTTTACCTAAAACCCTTTATATGAATAATATCCTCCTCCATGGAAATAATTTTGTCATACAAATTCCTTAAAATATTATGATAAATAATATAATTAGTTATATTATTATTCTACCATAAAATTATTAATAGAATTTGGGTACAACATTTTAATCACAGTTCGTTTAGAATAGAGTAATATTTTTTAACATTGAACTTATCTCATCCCAAATAAACCCCCACTAGCTTATTATGCATTGTATTATTTTAAAAATGTCTTGATAAGATGTAAAAACACATTTATTGTTAAGGAATGAATATTATTTCATTTTTGAAACTCCCTAGATCTATCACCTAGTATATATATTAGAAACACATGACCTAATAAGTGTATATCTACATGTAAGAGGCTTATTACTAAATATATGGGCCTAGGTAATGTAGTGGGGAGACTATACCCTTGAAATCAAGTAACAATAAATAATAAACTCATATAAAGCCTTAATTAACAAATAACCAGTAGAAATGAATCAAAAAAATAATCTAATATAAAAATTCCATAACATGCAATATCATGATAAATCCTAAACATTCATATATTAGAGTCAAAGGATCTTCCATGAGGTGGACCACTAAAAGTGATAACACAAGAATATAAGCATATCCAACGAACACCAAGAACATTACTAAAGTATTTATAAGAATAGCCTCATATTTCAAAAAAATACATATTTATTAGCTGCTTGTGATTGCAGCATTTACCTTGGTTAGATCCTTGATAAGAATGTACACATGCACACTAGTGTACCCTTTTAGGGTATAATAAATCAACCCAATAGGACAATGCAAAAAAAATACATGGAATAATTATAATATATATTTTAAAGGGTATTCACTAACTAAAAAATATATATAATAGAAAAACTATTCTGTTGGGTTATATTTAGCTAACCAGGCTACCACAAACACAGAATAAACCATCTTGGGCTTTATCCTAGAAGGAAGAGTGACGTTTCAACACAAGTGTACCCAAGTACATAACATATTCTTTTTAACTAAAGGTATGACCACACATTTGGTACGAGATTTTGTCCTAGATAATGCACCAGCTAACCCATTCTCACTCACAGGAGGCCACCCACAAAAACATATACCATGTTTTCAAACACAGCTTCTCACTCATGGTAAGTTGCATATCATTATCACAGATTCAAACTGTATTAGTTATGGATGTCCCTAAACATCCTAGATGACGTATCATTATCAAAAAACAAACCATCTTCTCACTAAAGATAAATTAAAAACCATTAGTCTCAATATTTCCTATGTTACACACATGAATTACTAATCATGTTGGAGTTACAAATATGAATCACACACCTTCATAATCTTAAATGTTTAAAACCACATAAAAAATAAATAATAATTTAATGCCTAAATACCATATTTTTTTTGATTTACACACTATAAAACCTGCACTAAAATTTATGGAAAATACATAGAAACACTAAATCAGACCTGAACCCTCATAATTATGATTTGAGATGGTAAATATTGATAAAATAAAAATAAACCTAGATTAATCATAGAATTTAAACTAACAATAAAAACTTTTGGAATGACTGAAATGTTAGACATACAATAATCAATTAATATCATCTCAACAAGAAGTATAGAGGATAATAACAATATTATTGTGTACCAACTAAAAGATATAAAAAATGGAAAATAAAACCTTTTATATTAAACATAATCAATTAATTAAAGGCATAAAAATAAAATAAAACAAAAACACATCATGGAATAACCCATGGATCATAATTTAATTTAATTCCTAGTTCTCATAATCAATTCATGATATTAACATTATTGTCATCACACAACTCCCATTCTCATTAAATGAAACTAATATTTTTTTAATGTGAAATTCCTTATGCATAAATCCTCATTTCCCACAATTTACAACATCTCTATTAAGTACATAATATTTCTCTCTAAGGATGAAAAAAACCATTCCTATTAAACAATTTATTCTATAATAAAGTCCATTATGTAAGATTTTATTTAAGAAGTAGGGTTTTGGAATTACCAAAATTTCCTACAAAAAATATGTAATATATTCATCAATATTTAATCTTTTCAATTAAGAGTTATTAACCATCAAATAATTTATTTTATAATAAATATGGTTTTTTCCATTGGTTATAAAAAAACATATGTAATATATTATTCATATTTTAGATTATTTCCTTTGTGAAAAGTCAATACCGAAAAAATTCCTCACAGATAATATATTTTTCATATGCAGGACGTTCTCTTAATGAAGACCCAATAAATAAGATACTTATTCCAAATATATTGTAATACATATGATTTTTTCCTTCTCAAAAGTAGTATATGTAATATAATATTACATATTTATTTCCCAAAGTTGAAAAAATATTTATTCTTATGTAATATAGTCTTCAATATCTCTGGAATTCAACTAATATTTAAAATGAAAATATATTTTATATATATATAAATTATAGTATCCCCTAATAATGACCTTAACCAATATCCAAAAATATAATTTATATCAAGATATTCAATAATTAGATAATTTATTATTATCGTGAAACAAAAAATTGTTACATATTAAATTTATTTTCATATAATTCTAAAAACTCAAATATATTTTCCATGGATTCTATAATACATAAAAATTAAATTAGAACATAATGATTTTATTACTAACCATCAAGATTATTTTAAAAATACTCCAAACTACATAAAAAGATATCAAAAAACCTAAAATGATTCAATAAATTATAATTACCTTATCAAACACCACCTAGATTCCATTTAATAATAAATATAACAACAATTCTACATGTTATTGAATCTCACTGTTGTGCCATGCATGATTCCACAAACCATCCTAACTCATGAAAGTAAAGAATATTTAATAAAATTTATTTAAAACAAACATTGTAGATTTATATATTTTATGATACTACCATAAAATGGATTTTCATCCTTGATATGCATATCTACGAGAGATGGAAAATTAGATATAACTATTTGGATTAAATATCTGAATTCTGTTCCCAATCGTCCTTATGTATTTTTCTATGATTTAATAATACAAAGTCATTGGGTTCTACATACCTCAAACCAACTTCTTGCTCTTGTAAACTATATGCATTGGCGATTCCTCAAACAATAAATCCACCTACAGTAAAGCATAATCATTTCCCATCATAAGTGTTGGGTCTATAAAATACATCATGATATGTGACACATGAAATACATAATTTATACCTAAATTTTAAATATTATTATTTCACCTGTAATCCACATAATTTAGTCGATCCATAATATCCAATGGACTGACATACCACAATTTGAGCTTTCCCTGCAACTCAAATGTCTATTCCCCCATGCATTATGGTACCCTAAAAAATA
This sequence comes from Viscum album, assembly GCA_963277665.1. Classification (NCBI taxonomy): domain Eukaryota; kingdom Viridiplantae; phylum Streptophyta; class Magnoliopsida; order Santalales; family Viscaceae; genus Viscum; species Viscum album. The sequence goes on from OY728136.1 coordinate 6,321,657, forward strand.
AATAATCTCACATGATTAACTCTAAGGTAATTAAATCATGTTATCATATGAAAATTTCATGAATATAGTGTTAAAAACAATATCAGAATTAACTACACCCACTTGCTGATTTCCTATAGAGAGATTTTCTCAATCACTATTGACTCAACTACCCATAACGTTCAAACTAGTTAGTGATGTGATAAACTATAAAAATTTCTAAAGAGTATTTTTGTATTAAATACTCGAAACAATATTTTTATAAAAGAACTTCCATGTGCAATTTGTTTCATATTTTATTCCGAAATAAGAATTGAACATAACTTTTCTATCCTCCAATATGAAGATTATTCTGTCTAACTGCCATCTATTTAGGAATGATACATCATACACAACTTATGTTGATACCCCAATTCTTTTGGAATTCCATTCCAATATATTGAAAATATAGACATGCCCCAATATAACACAATAATCCATGGAACCCCATTCAACCATACTATCTCCTATATATACAGTTTACACTATATTTCATATAACTCTCATAAATAGTAAATATATTTACATATTTAATTATCTAGTAAAACCGAAAACCACAATATACCTCACACCCATATATTTATATGTTTTCCCATGGATAATCATATAGTCACCTTATCCAACTTACACATGGGTACATATAGGGGTTAATCTATCCCACTATGTCACCAGTGCTCCACCATTATTATATGGTAGGTAATGTATAAATAAACCTATCTGGTAATATTTTTCATTAAAATCAAAGACTTGAATATATCTTGGTTCTGGATATAACTCAGACTTCCATTAATATACCACCCATTGTGAGGCATATGATTTGCTCATCGATTCCTCCTTCATGTGGGTGGGAACCTTCATCCGACCATGGATATATGACATTTTTCCATTGTCATGAGACTATCACATGATAGATTATCTCCCATTAGTTTCCCTCAAATCACACGAAAATAAAAATTGTTCTCTTGGATTACATTTACTTGATCCACCAATGAAGATATAATTAAAAATGGATCATAGTTCATATCCACTCAACCATTTAATAAATAAACTCACCAGTAAATATTTCTGGTCATCAAATTATAATCCACACATGAATTATTATCTCATTCTCCCAAGACATCCAACTAAAGCAATATGAAACAAAATTCCTCTTTCATTTATCCAAATACAACCCAAAGTTAATTTTTGTAGTTACTCTACCCAATTATATTATTGGAGATTCAATCCATTCTATTATAACATGTATCATAATGTCTCCTAGTCTATGTTGTTCAATAAAATCTCACCATGAATAAAATGCCACCAAAATATCACTGCATGAACAAAAAAATATAAATAAATGGTATATTTGATCCACTCATGGGGTTGTACATGAAATGAAGAAAAAGTGACCTCAAAATCACTTAGTTTTAGGATGACTCCTAGACCAACCCCTAACACATAATAAAAGATACTATACTCATTCTTTAGGTCAATAATAATAAGAATCTGTGTAAAAAATAATATCTTTTAGAACTTATAAAAGGACTATTTAGATCAATCTATCAACTTTAATGTTACTCCCTTATTAGTAACCGCTTTCTTTGGCTTGGTAACATTAGATAATTATTTTATAAATTTTATGTAATAAAAACCCCACCAATGAAAATTTCATATCTCTATAAACTTTCCAAGTACCAACCATGACATCACTACCTCCACCTTCAATAGATCAAATGAAATCCATACATCTGATATCACATTACTAATGAATAATACATCTAAAATTCAAATCCAAAACATTAAAAACATGTTATAAAGATGATGTGATATAAGTATTCCCATTATAATCTATATGTTCTCAGTATATTTCTAAAGATTCTTCAATTAAACAAATATTATTTTAATGAACCCTGTGATATAGTAGTCTAGGATGGGTTGTAAAATTTAGTTTATAGGAGTAATGAACACTAAAATTTCATTAATTAAACAAAATATAATCACAAGGTACTTGTATAACCCATAACTACTTCTAAAAACTATCTTTTTTATCCCACACATTGATTCACAATTGATAATATCTTTATGTTTGTCTTATAAAACTATCAATCTCCCCTTAATTGGTCAAAAATGTCATCTTTCAGTGGAAATTAATACCTCATTAGCATATCCTAATTGAAATATCAATAATCCATCGAAAACCTGATTCTAGCATCCACCTTGGTTAAAAAAATATCACCCCATAGATATTTACTTGAGTGAATAAATCCCTTTACCACGTGGTCCTTCATCTTTACCATATGCAATTTCATATTACTTGGTGTTGTATGATAATAAGAAATTAATATAGGCTCCTAACCCATTATTAGATTAGTAATTAACATGATATCCATTTATAGTGGTAGAACTGAAAAATAATTCATAAATATATCGTGGAAATAGTCTACCGTTGGATGAAATTATATGAATCTATATCATTATCTTCTGAAATAACCATACCTTCAACAGAGACTATAATGGATCTAATATAATTGATGTTAGGTCCCACTATTCTAGCCCTTATATACCACTCTCCTGTAAATACAGACTTCTAACACTGAACGGTGGTAAAATACCCACATCTATAGTATTGATCAGTGTGATCCATAAAGTGTGTCATCCAACATGTGTAATGATTGAAACATTACACAATTGTATAACATAGCATAATATATTTATATATGTTAAATATTATAAAATTCCATTCCAGATGTATATTGGATTAGTGCCTTTGGAAACATAGATACATAAGCAATAGGTTTATAAGTGAATTTACTCATCTCCCTCTATGTTACTCACAACTAGCATCATTTTTAGACCTATCATAAATAATATTTTTTTATAATCCCCAAAAACAATATCTAATAGTGGGTGAGATAATCTGTTTAGTAAGCATAAACAAGGTAGATATATACATAACATGAGAATAATAGTATTATTACATGGGAAAGAAATTCTAATATTGTACCATGAATATCATATATCATAACCTTATTTCATTGAATAAATATTGGTAGTTCATAAGACATAATTATTATATGAAACATGGAACCTAAATCATGATATCATAACATTGGAATTAGAAATATATATGTGAGATACACATAAGCCTAGAAAATCATATACAAAGGTTACCCAACAAAACATTCCTAACATGTATGTCATGGGATAACCACCCAATTACAAACACTATTCTTGGGATAACTTTTGATCTAGACAATTTTTGGATTGGGATAACCTCTCTTGTACCCTCTTGTTTTGGAATTGGGATAACCTTTTGTGCACCCTCTTATTTTGAGAATGGGATAACCACCTATTTGCGCTCTTTTTTTGGATTGGATTGACCTTCAGGTACCCTTCGAGCTCATAAAAAATTAATCGTTACCCAATAAATTATAGGGATATATAGGACCCACTAATAATTTAATCCAAAAATTTTTGTTATGTAATGTGATAAAACATTCATCAGATCATAACTCGTGATAACGTAAATGGGTATTATAAAAATTATATCATAGTATGGCACATGGAATCAAAAATGAGTTTTCTAAACATCATTTCATTATAATCCTAAAACATATAAAAATAATTAATATATATGGTACAACTAGATCATATCCATAATAAAATACATGAAATACCAATGTATGTTATCATTGTGGAATAAAAATTACAAAAAAATGAAATTAAAACATTCTTGATGAAAATACATTTTTCTTTATGAAATTACATATTTAAAATCAAAATGATACCAACTATTAAAAAAATAATTTTTCTGAAAATAACCTCGAAATATAATAATTTAATCCTTATATCATTGAGCTTTCATGATAGTGGGAAAATATGGTTTATGCCAAACATGTTAAAACAATGATTCCTTTCACATTTTTGAAAAAATGTCAAAAGGTAATTGTTTAGAAAATGATAAGAAGACTAATTTCAAAAGATTTTTTAATATTTGGAACATGAAAATAAATTCATTTAAATAATCATTTTATAATAGTAAAATCTTTTATTCGTTATTTTATTATCATGGAATGGAAAATATGGATTCTCGATCGAAGAGAGAAATAAAAATGATTTTCTTTTAAAAAAATGAATTCTTGTATATTTAATACATTAAAATAATCAAATTAAATGAAAACATGTTACATTTTGAAATAACTAGTGGTTAATAGAATATGTGATTTAATTTATTTCATCATTGGAATCATAATAAAAAAATCCAGATAAACAATGATATTTTTACAAAAAACTTATACCACTTTGGTAACAATTGTATTATAAAATATATGAAATAAAATCTTGTGGATATTTATATACAATGGTTTTCAGATTATGAATATTAAAATAAATTTATTTTCTTTATATACACCACATAAAAGAAACCGATGGTCAATATTCCATACATCCCATGAAAGTAAAATATAGGCAGAAATACCTTAACTTAGGTCTCAAATTTCATTGTACTTATTCGAACCAATAGAATAAAAAATTTATATTTATTAAATATTTATTACCTAACCATGATCATAAATATATATCATTAAATATATTATTTTATTGTAACCATCTATCACCCGATTATTAATAATTCCTTATTAAAATCATCATTGTGTGTGATAACTACTTCATTATTCATGAATGATTTCATTTAGTAAATATGTTCCTTGTTATGATATTATCTTTCCCCAAACTAAATAATTTAAATAATTAAATAATTATTATATATATTATTTATAATAATATTTTAATCCTTCCATAATAATTAGATATTTAAAAATGGATTACATAATTCATGGAGACGGATGGTCATACATACACATAAAAATTGTTTCCATTTTTCTAACGAATTAATAAAATATAGGTAAATATTAATTCACCCTTAAATAACCATTATTACATAATTTATAATATATATATTCTCTGAATATTTTATTATTAGAAACCAGGTCGTGTGTAAATGAAAAACACCTCATATCAATTTGCGAGGCGGTAATCTACACTACACATGAGAAACATTGTTTATAACCAAAATGAAGGAATATATGAAGATAGAAGTTATATTATAACTATATATGTATTTTTTATAATAAATATCTTATATTTATAATCTATATTTTTTATTATAGAAAATTGTGAGAAGTGATGACGGAAATTTAAATACATCTGTTCACATAATGTACATCTGTCCTATACACGATGAACGTTATTGTTTCACTTTGGATTGATGGGTAAATAAATATAGAGTATAAAATTGACATAATAAAATATTAATAAATATAATATATTGAAATTTTTATATCATTATTTTTTATTAATACATAAATTGGTCGAAGAATAAATAAAATATAAATTATCAGTTAAGAGCGATCCATCCTCTTTGAAAAAACCATTTTGGATAATACCTGAGGCTATATAAGGAGGGTTTCTACAAAAATTTAATGACTCATGGATATTTCATGGTTATTCAGAAATATATGTTTTAGGTAATGGATGAATGAAATGGATTTGGAAGGGTTAATTAGAGAGAATATGTGCTTTCCTTTTATATGTGGGAAAGAGGACACTCATTGAAATTTTAAGATTAAAAAGTTATTATAAAATATAATACAAGATAAAAGGATCCAAAATGGATATGTATCTTACTTTATACATGATAGGGTATAAAAATGGTCATAAAATAGCAATTTGAATTGTTTTTAGGTCATTCCAACCCTTATCATTTTTGTTTATCCCCCGATAAACCCATTTAATCCTTAACTATGATAAATAATTTATGCTATTTTATAACTAATTTTGAACAAAAATTAAATTAGATTTTTTTATAATGTCAATTATTAAAATTAAAATAAATCGTTTTTCACATTTTTCAGTCCCAAAATTTTATTTTTTTAATTAAAAATTAAATCATAAGAGGCAAAGAAAAAGATGTTTTCCCAAGAATAAGTTTCATAATTATAGAATATTTTAACATATAAAATAGACATGAAATTTCTTATAACTAGATAAATTGGATTGATAATAATATAATTAAACTAATATTATAACCAATATTAAATAAAAATTTTACTTTTATATTCATTAATCAAAAAGGTACTAATTTAAAAAATCATTAATTTTAACTATTTGTCAAAATATTAATCTTTTCAGAAAAAAATCACTTCGGGATAATTTAGAAAAGATTATTTCAGAAATTAAATTCAATTTTTTTTTAAAAAATCTGATTGTAGAAGGAAATTATATTATTATTTTCCCACAAAAAAATTAACAAACATTTTTAGATGAAATGTATTTTAAGGTATATATAGACTTTAATAAAAGTTAAGTATTTATTTATCAATATATATTTTGGTATCTAAAACCATTATACATAATAATGAAAATATTGTTATTTTTATTTATATAAAAAAGTGTAACTGAGAGATTATAATGGTCAGGATCAAATAATAATATTAGTATTATATCGTGGTTCATTAAAACTCAATATTACATGTAACACATGTTATAGAAGTAATGAAATCTCAATGAAAAAATATTTCATAAAATATCAAGGTGTTACATTTCACCATAAAAATGACACAAAAACACTTAATATATTATACATGGAAATTGTAAATCTGTTCTTAGCTCCCATCCTCCACTGCTCATGTTGAGAATCTCTGAACATAATCTAGCCTCTTTATGAGAGGTGTATCAAGAGCCTAAATCCAAGGTAATGATATTTAAGCCAACCCCAAACCACAAATAAATTGGGAAAATATTACTGAATGAGATAATACTACATAAAATAAAGAAACATAAAGCATAAATTCATCTAAGATTGTACCTGTGATAGTAGCATCAGCTAGAACCTGATAAAAATAATATACACTTCATGAATCAGATCCATGGCCTTAACCCTAATATAACTGTCTCATAGAATAAAAATCACATAAGGAATTTGAATATATTTCCACCCTTGAAACCCTTTTCTATATTGACCTCATAACCCCATAGATGATGCCCTATTAACAATTTGGGGTCCCACTGATCAACTCATCAAATCATTCATTAACCTTATGGATCTCTCTTAACCCAATTGATGTATCCTTAAATAAATCACTAGATATGCCCCATCCCACAAAATGTATCGAACACCACTGATGGAATCATACATGATATGTGGTAAGGGACTATAATCCTATAGTAATCAAATATTAGGGGAATTAGTCCCATGGGAGATAGAAAACAATAATTCTTTATAAGAAAATCTATTTACAAGAAATAAACAATCATTGCATCTCCTCTTCTACACACTTGAAAAATACTTAATTGCTTTGCAGGAAAAGACACCTCCAAACCACTGAATACGTGAAGAGATCCAATTATAAAATCATTAAGGACTCACTTCTCACCAGAGAGGGCCTTAAGAATCACATCTCAGTAAAAAATAAGTGTAAATATTATAACTTGTACCCTCACCTAAAAACAAATACCAATATGGAATCTTCAGGCCATAGTGGCCTAATTCTCTCATAAAATTTTTGAATAACATAACATCTTGAAGATATTAGTATCATAATATTCCATATACATCTTTTCCTACTATATATTTTTGAAATTGAATGATTATAAAAGATTTAGTAACTTTGGAAATTAATTCTTTTAAATACGAGAACATTAAAGACTCCTATAATAACACGTCCTATATCCTAGCCTAAACCATGATACCCCAACATCTATAGGATGGTCCCAACAATATATTGGTGACCATCTTAACATGTCGATCATCGAGTGTCTCTAACAACTCAAAGACACACATGATCACTTCAATATAACCCTCAAAATTATGTGGACCCACTATATCATAGAGATATATAAAATTTTCTATCTGTATGTCTATAAAAAATCAACCATGGTAGGTCCACAATGATTTGATCCTCCTCCTCCCACTGGTAGTAGATGAAACACCACTAGATCATAGAGCTCCACAACCTAATCCACCAGATCATCCATTGTGTAATTCTCTACCTCAAAATCATTGACATTATGGATGTATAAATAAATTATTCACTACATCATTAAAATCCTTATCCTAATAACATGGTGTCACCAAAGGATGTATTCAAGGTAAAATTTTCTAAAATTTTCGTGCTAAAACATACAAATACCTATAAGATCTCAAGTATTAGAAAATTTTAAGTGATTAATACGTATACATTTGCATTATATCCTAAGGAATGATTCCTTAAGGGAATATCTTGAACCACTAGGAAAACATCCCACATATCACATAAAGAATACGTCTACATCACTAGAACCTGCATGCTCAACAAAATCATATAATTCATAACACTAAACATAAGTAGGATAAATAAAACACATGTCACTAGAAATATATTTGGGAAAAAACAAAATATAATATTCTTGTAATTTTATTAAATTAATACTATAATACCCAATGTAAATCATGATCTAGAAATTTTAACATATGTACCTATACATGATGGATGAACTCATAGAGTTTCACCAACATTTGTAAGATTTAAATTATTAAACTATAACTGTATAATTATAATCAATGAAAAACATGAAATTGTAATGCTAAAATTATTAAAATCAATCCCACTACCATAATTTCCATTACCAAACCACTTACACCTTAAACCTATAGCCTATATTCTTGTAAATTCGAGTTATATTCAATAAAATAAAATATAATTTTAAACATATAGAGGAATAATCAATTATATGTGACAAACAATGTCTTCTTTATAGAACCAAATCTATTATTGATGGAATTTAATTAATTTTAGCATATAAAAACCATTAGATATAAAGAAAAAGACATGTGATCTTTTGTTCATATCTATGATGCATGAGTTCACCTAATCATTCTTTTTATGGAAGAATAGAATACCATATACTATTATAAGAAAACAATACTAGGAGAATGAAATAAAACAATGAAACCAACACCATTAATTAATATCCAGCTACTCTAGAAACAAAAATTTTCCCTATATAGGTGTTGTCTATATGGAAGATTAATTTTCCACTCTAGTCTCAATCATTAATAATCTACTCCACCATGTCCCAAAAAATGACAAAAGAAAAAGGGACACTAATAACATTTGGAAACACCTCCAATCAAATACCTAACCTCAATATGAAATGAGATATGAACTGATGAATAAATCACTATATTCAAGAGGGTACTAATTAATGGTGAGGGATTTAGTCATGAATTGGGGAGAAAATTTACTTTAAATTCCATAACCACAAATAATACTCATAAAGTAAGAAGTAATAAATACGTATGTAATAGAATATAAGAAAAACCGAAGAAAAGAAAAAAAATAACATCCTATCATGTATAAAGTGGTCTCAAAATCAGTTATATATTTCAGTTAAGGGATCCCCACATATTTTTTTATCAATATATGGGATAAAAAAAGATAAAAAGAATGTGAATGGCATTAAAACATTTATCCCATTGTAACATATTGACATTTTTATGGTTGCATATCTCAATGTTTTGTTTTCGTTTATTTAACCCTACATGTGTATACTATTATGACACCATAATAATTAAATAATATTTTAGGGTGGGTTTCATATGAGAAATGGGAAGTTATATTTTTTAGGGGAATGATATTATGTTGAGTGGGGTTATTTTTTGATGTGGAGGCTGTCATTTCGGCATTGTTGGGGTACTGTGATGTAGTAGTCAAATTTGGTTGTTACACCTAATTTGGAATATTTGAATCATGTAGTGAGTTCTATGACATGGTGCCTTAGAAGGTGGAACATGGTATTATCAACAAATCTTTGGGTAACTATTCCATTGAACAATGTGGTGTGGTGTCCTTCTTCATTGCTTCAGAATTTAATTGTGGGCTTGTTACATTTCAATGTTGTACCTTTTCATTAGTTTATAGGATATTATCATTGAACAGTATGTGTATTGTAATACTAATTTATATGAGGATTTATTTTGTGTAGTCCCTTATTTTACATCATATCTTTGTTTCGGGCTAGTCATCATTGTTCCATAGTGTAGGGCTTGGACCATGGTGTCATGTTTCTGAGTTTTCCCTATTAATTCAAAAGACACTCGAGCCCAGCCGTATTGAAGTCCATAGTCTCAAAAAATTGATTAAATAAGGGTTATTTAAGATTTTATAAATCATTGAAACTCTTATTGTGATCAATTTTTTTGGATGATTGAATCTTTGGAATTCTAGTGATGTTTGAAGTCATGGTCCTTTCGTGGTAATTCTACCACCATTTTGATCAATGATCTCAATATTCTTTGTAAATAATTTTATTACTCTATATGGAATAAATGTCAAAATGATTGGAATTTATTGGATATATATTTTCAATTTTATTCTTTTATATAATAATTATACAATTGTAGATTCTTGTTGAGATTTCAAATATTTTCATGCATTTTTTTGGAATTTTCATGGTAGGAGGATCCATTTGATTCCTACTTTATAGAGAATGGAAATATAGAGGTTAATTAATTATAATTATTATTTTGGGTTTATTTCATGATTCTATAGATCCTTGGTAAATATTTTCTTTTTTCCCAAGCGATAGGTGATGTCTTGGGTGTTTCAAGGTTGGCGGTTTCATGAATTTGATTAGTTTTACAAGACTTATTGGCTTATTTAATGAAAATAGTTTCTAAATTGGTTTGAAAATGATGCTTATGTTTTTATATTGAATATGTATAGTGAAATGAATTTAAAGGTAATATTTTTTCAAATTTTTTGGTTATTGTAATGATAACTCAAATGTGTTCATCCCTTTGTATTTTTAATAAAAAAGGTTTTAATAAACTTTTTATATGGTTTAAAATTCAAAGTGCCACTTGAATGATTTTTATATTATAAACCGAACTGTAGTCAATGATGTTGAATTGAACCATCCTTAGGGATTAGAAATTACACCCTATACAAGCTCTTATAGGGTAATATTAGAAATATGTTTCTTATGTATTTGAAAGGATTCACTCATGAGAGTGAATTCTAACACATAAACATATTACAATTGTGTAATGTCTATAATAGTTGGCATATCGATCAAGTAAAATGTAATTGGATCATCACTAACCTAGAATTTATATTAGAATAAGGAAAATGTTTATAGTTGTTATCCATGAAATGCATATTTGGATTTGTTTTTGGAAATTCATTAAAAACCAGAATTATTTTTACATTAGGAAACCCTAAAAATGGTGGGATTAAATTTGTTTTATTGAACCATGTAGATAAAAAAACATCATGTATGTATATATTTATTTTTAATAATTGTTTAATTTTATAAATACTACTTTTGACACACATGGTAAGATCTCTTAGCTATATTTTCTCACACCTTGCATTAACCCATGGGTGAATGTAGATATTATTTGGATGGATTCAAGTAATAAAATTTCACCAATAGGAAGTGTAATGTATTAATGATTGTAGGAAGTGGGAATATTTAGTGGATTTCATTTCATAAAGATTAAGGGTTTGGAGTAAATTGTGATTTGGTTTGGGATTGATGATATTAGACAACTGTTTTATCTTACATCCATACATTTTTTGTCATTGACTCATATTATATAGGTACACAAATTTTTATGAGTTATTTTACCCTTTTAATTTTATTTTAAATTTTTTATTTTGAATTAGTATGGATCCTTAATGAGGATATGTCGGAAACATGGGTGTCTTGGTATTTTCAGAGATTGATATTTTTGTAAAGGAAGCAGAGTAACATAGTTAGTAGAAACCATGAAGCATATGATGAATGATTTTAATTTTCTGTACAATGTCATAGAAGTAAATATATAAGGATTCATAATTTGGTGAAACCATTAATCATGGGCTTTATTCCCATAAAAATGTATTGAAATACATAACATTTCTAAAAGCATGGTTGACACACAATTTATCAAATTTTTCTTCAAAATTGTATGGGTGGGGTATTGAAGAATTTAAGTGGGTTCTTTTGGTAAAATATTTTCCTGAAAATCAATAAAAATAATGAAACATATTATTTAGTGGTTAAAAGTCCATTTTCACATAATGATGAAATTTTTTAACCCTTTATCATACTCTCATATTTTCCTCTAGTGACCAACCTTTTTCTCATATTGAAATCTCTCGTGGTGGACTAGCCTATTGTTTTTTATATCTATCTAATATGGAATCATATTTATTCCACATAAGTATTATTGGATGCATTCTAGTGATATCTATATTCCAATTACACCATTTGTTTTACCTTGAAATCAACACTTCTATTTTAGTGCATAATATTACACCCTATTGGTAGGGTGTTTTTCAATTCCCCCATTTTATTATCATCTAGATTAAATTATATGGTGAGACTGGATGATTTTTTTATCTATGGGATGAATGTAGATATTCATTTCCACTTTATCAATGTGTAATTTTTTATGTATTTTTTTAATTTTTTTTTGAGTAGAGACATTCTCAGCAATGTGTTTTAAATTAATCGAACATTGAGTTAAATGATAAAATAATGTTTGTGAAATTTCATAACACCATTTTCATGGTTTTGGTTGTTTAAATCAACATTAACCACCCATAGGGTTGGTTCAATAATTTTATTTTGATTATTATACCATTGGATTGTGATGAGGATTCCCTTTATAATTGATAATTAGATTTGGTATTAAATTGACTTATTAATGGATGTATACACTTTGTAGCGCATAGTAATTTATATGAAAGGTATTAAATGGTTAATATCATATATTATAATAGATATAATGATATTGTAGGGTTATTCGTGTGGAATAGTGGACTCCTTAGGATGCCTTTGAAATTTCTATAGATTGGATGAAATTTAATTAGTTAAGTATGATTCCTAGCCATATATATACATCGGATCTAATGAACCAATAGGATTATCTAGACAATACTACTCCCTAGATCCTATTTAAAAGATTAATTAGGATATCATCGACATTACTAAAACTAAGATCATTTTTACATGACTTGTTAGGATTCCTTGGACTTTTTTCAAGTTGGATCCTAGTTAGACAACATTCTTGGATGCCTTGTAAATTTCATCTCCAATTATACACTCCATCTAGATTCATGAAATTCTAGGCTCCTTGTACATTTTAACTCTTTTGATCCTATTTAATTAGTTTACTAAGATTCCTCAAAAAATTATACACATTGGATCATGTTTACTTGTTTAATTAGCTTATTCTATTTCTTTGGAAATAATACTCCATGGACCCTAGCCCTTATTGGCCTAAAACATGATTACACAGACAATTGTAATGATCACATCGTCCATGATTTATAGATATTACTTATGATTTGAGTTCTTGATCATGGAGATACATGATAGACTAGATATCAATACATCTACTATTTTTACTTGTACACGTTTTATATTTATAAACTTCTTCAATTTGTTTGGATAGCCTATAGTTTTTATAGACATAGTTGGTGGTGGCCAACCGAATGATATTTCATACCATTTTCTAGAAATAATTTGGTACCTTGATAAATAGCATTGTGTAGGTAGGTATAGGGTAATGTTTTCCCTTATAGATACTTGAATTGATATTCATAGGAGTAGTAAAACATGACCAACCGATATCCCATGATACTATATAGGGATAGACTCTTCTGTTATTATTGTTCTTTTGATACAATTTTAATATTGGAATTCGGTTTACATTAAATATATATTTATGGAATAGAATTCCAATGTCATCATTGTATATGACACTGATATATGATATTACCTGGTTTTTTGAATGATGTATGTTTATAATTTATTGTTATTCGTTTTATATAAAATAGGTATCATTAAATGGGTTTTTTATTGCAATTTAAATATTGTATTTATCTATATATTGAAATTGAAACCATGTATACTGGAACCCCTAACATATTAAAGAGAACATAGGTATAGAATAACCATATTAGTGGGAAGTAGGATGTACATCACGCATTCTTATGATCTATGTATCATGATAACATAGATTTTATAGTAGGAATTGGGGAGTGACATGTTCATAAGAATGCTTTTTCATATCCAATTTGGGTATCAATGATTGTGTTGGTATCAAAATTTGGATGATACATGAACATAGAATTTTTAGTCATATTCCACTATAATGGCCTCTTCTCGTGTTCTAAAAGGTTGGTGATGACCATAAACCCTGGGTGGTGATCCTTGGTCAACCAAAGCAACATAATATAGTTCCATTTGTGATAAATCTATTTATTCTATATATGGGTGCATAGGCCCAATTTCAAGACAGGGTTCTACACATTATAAACATATATTGGAGATATCTAGGACTTGGGCTGACTATGGTAGATTTGATGTGTGAATCTTAGTAGCAACATCCTCCCTTATTTTACGGGGATGAGAGACCACCTGTTGTATAATATTAAGTACATGGCAAGCTATCGATTTTCAATCACCTTGATACACATCTTGAGAGGAGATTTGAGATCACTATTTATATACAATTTGATTTTTTCAAGATATGGTGGGACAAGATTAATCATATAGATTATCATCATGATATTGCTTTGAGGGATTTCTATATGTAATTCTATGATTATTTCTGTCCTGAGATATTAAGGGATGATAGTTCCAAATATTATATACATCTAGGGAATGGTGTATTGTTAGTCGTGGACTGTTCTACAAATTTTACATAGCTCTATAAATTCACTCATATTCTATTTAGTGATGAGATATCTAAATTGAGGTGATTTGAGGATGGTCTCAAGTATGACATCAGATTGTAAGTGAATGAATTTCATCATACTAAATTAAAAAAAATCAAATGAGGAATTGATTACTTAAAATAACATGAGGGAAGATGGGGTTCACTACAAAAAAAGTGGCTTTTACCAATAGAAAATTAGTGAATAATAATATATGTGTAGGGGAAAATTATTAATTCCAGCAGATATTTGGTTTTGACAATATTAATTTTAATTACCAACATTTTTTTCTGATAGGTATATCTGTTGGTATTAACTATTCAATACCAACACATATTTTACTAACAATTAAATCTTTCATCTTTTTATTTTAATAAAAATTCTTTTTTACCGACACATGAATCTGTTAATAATAACTATTATTACTAATAAATGTTTTACCATTAGAAAAATTTGTTCTAATAAATTGTTTTATAATTAAATGTTATAAAAACAACTGAATATATATATGAATAAAAAAAATCATTTTTTAGTACTGATATATATTTATACTTCAAATTAAAATAGCCATTAAATGAAAAATATTTGTTCTAATGAATATGTATATACATAAAAACATAAAAATATATATCATGTGTGTATCTATTCACATGCTACCTGATTTTTCTGGAAGTTACACCTGATTAACACCCAATTTACTAATTGTGGAAAAAATAAAGGGTTTTAGTGTCATTATTAATGACCCAATATAAATATATTTTAAATATTGTCATCCATCTTCAAAAAAACACATAGGAGAAAATTTGAAATCCATTCAAAATAATTTTTAAAAAATATTTTTAACAAATATTTAAAAAAAATAAACAAAATTCAATTTAAAAATATTAGAATTTAGAATTAATTTAAAATATATTTCCAATAATAATAGACATAGGTAAAAAATTAAAATAGTTTATTAATCCTAATCATACATGTAAAACATGATCCCACCTCCCTCATCACCTGTTCCGCTTCCCCACTTCTCTCTCCCCCGTCCCATCTCCCATCATGTCCCCCTAGCCCCTCCCCCATCTTGCATCCCTATTTCTCTCTCTCCCCGTCCTGCCTCTACTATCATGCCTCGTCGTACTGCCTCCCCATCCCGTCCCCATCCTTCCTCCCCATTCATCCTCCCCGTCTCGTCCCCGTCCTGCATCCCCCGTCTCGTCCAACCTCCCCCGTCCTATCTGTGTCCTTCCCTCCCCGACCTTCCTCCTTGACCCCCGTCGTCCCTGACCATCCCCACTCAACCCTCAACCATCACCAACCTTCCCCACCCAGCCTTCCCCATGCAAGGTATTCCCTAACATCATTTGGTTTAATCACCACCCCTATTTTTTAGGATTCAAATAATATTTTAGAATTATAATTATAATTACATCTTCTAAGAGTACTAGTTGTATCGTAATTATGATTCCCTCTGTAGTTCCATAATAGCATATTCATTTGAACATAGATTTACTTTTTTTTATTACCACCACCTCGATCCTTTTTCTCGGAGGTTCCCTTAGGTCTGCAAGGTTTTATTTTACTCAAGGATTCAATGTCCACAACACTGAGAGATTCCAGGAATTCCATTGACTCAACTTCAACATCCTTAGTATCCGGGGCAGAGCTCCACCTATATGAAGTCGGATCTATCAGCTCCTTGTGCTCATTGATATTCATTTCATTAATTATGTTGTTAATGTATAAATTTTATAACAACCTTTCAACCAAGTGCAAGCAATGTTGTCAAATTATATTACTTATGGGTGTAATGTGGTGCATGAATCAAAGTGAAATGTATTCAATAGTAAATCCACTAATATTTTTGGGGTTTCACCTCAATGAATATTGTCAGAAACCTTCATGTTATTCACTGGTTGTTTTTTCCTTTTTTTTCTCTATCTGTGAGAAATATTTATTGTCAATGATTAATTTCGTTACAAATTTGATATTTAATGCCCTTAAAAGTATGTGTCATATTTATTGTTGATCATCCCACTATGTTTTTTTATCATACATCCTATCATAGTTTTTCCGGTTTATTTTAAGAATATTTATTGCAACTTGATTGATTATCCTGTGTCTATAACAAATTTTAGTTTAAATAGTGTGTTAAGGGCTTGTAGCATCAGCAAAAACATTATTATCTGTTCAAGGCCATTATTATCCTGCTTCTCATCAATATGCTCCTTCTGTTGGAGGTTCGAGTAATTATATTTGATGATCATCTCCTCATATCAAAACACTTGGGCCATTGATTCGCTCTAGTGGACAACCCCTTCAAGCAAACTCAATGGGGAAAACAAAAATCCCATATGATCTCCTTTCTATATACTATTATCCTTTACCAGATCCAAGATGGCATGTGTGTCCATATCATCCAATGGGGTTCCCATGCCTTATAACACCACTGTGGCAAGGCTTTCATCAACTTCCAAAAGCTGTAATTCTAATTGATACTGTTGCCGAGACAACTCAAGTATCCATGGTTCGTTAAACTGTTTTTTTTCTAGAATTATCTATTTTTTCTCATTTAATTGTTTCCTTGAATTTCACTATCATATCTTGCTTATATATTTTTCACAGCGGGAAAAACTATTGAGGGTCCAGTGAACGTTAAAAAGGAAAGAAGAAGATTTCAAGATACTATGATCTTGTTGAGATTCCATTGAATCATAACAAATCCTATAGGAATTTTATAAAATTGATGATAAATTTCTATATAAATCTTTTGAAATGAACCTGAGTATGAAATTTTGATGACTTAAATTTATGGTAGTTGATCTGAAAATGATTATTTGGTATATATGAATATGTGCAAGGCATTTTTCCTCCTTCAACAGAATCTGGATGTAATCATCTAGAACTCCTACTTTCTCTCTGGTCTACATAGAATTAATATATCTCAATACATGAAAGGACTTCTCCCTCTTTCTATTATTTTTTTAAAATTTAAGATATGGCCAGTCGGTGCATATCACCCTGTTTATTATGCAGTGAAAAATTTGTTTAGCATGTTCCCTTACATGGTTTACACTAGCAGTGGGGTAAATGGTCTTAGTAACATTTTTAAACCATGACAGTGAGAGAATATGGTTATGGTTTACATGAGTACAGGGGACAAGGTTTACCGCACTTACAGTGTAAACCATGTGAAAAGTGATAGCTTATGGATATGGTTTACACTGGTTATGAGGATACCAGTGTAAACCATGACAGCGATAACATATGGTTTATTAAAGTTATTTCATTTCCTGTATTCATAAATGATTTTTAATTTGCTTCAACATGTTCCATGACATGGTTTACACTATGTAAATGGTCATAGTAACTTTTCTATTATTCGCTGCATCATGTTCCTTGACCACACTGTGAATAATGTGTAAATGATCAGGGCAATGCATATCACCATTCGATCTCTCTGTTATTATTCTGATATGGAATTATTGGTCTAAAATTTATAGTTCGTAAAATTCCAACTCAAGTAGGTTGGTTTTTTTTAAATGTTTAAATTTTTTTCTACATTGAGTTGAAGAATATGGTTGGTACATTATTCATTTAACATATTTGGGTTACTTAATCTTGTAGCTAGTGTTGCAGTTTATTTCTATGGCATGTCTTAGTTTTCCCAAAATGGATTCACTATTGTTTATAGATTCCATCTGGTGTTTTAATGGTTCTACTAATGTCCATAAGTGGAAGCTATAGTTTTATGTTGAGTTTGAATTCAAGATTTGGGTTCACAGCTGTTGTATTTGGTTTTTTCATGCAGGAGCTGCAAGGTGTGCCTTCATGTGGCTATTACCTATTTTCCAGGGGGTGTTCCTTTTGAAGCCTAGAGGGTTTTTAGGATCAATTTGTAACTTTATGGATGGATACATGATTATCCGAATTTCAACATGAAGGTATAAAATATTATAATTAAATTATCGTGCTTATGGTAGTGAGAGTGGGTTTCTTGTCCTCATAAGTCCTCTAATCTTATTATAGTATAATGCTGAATTTGGATTGTCTTTTCTTGATGATGATTTTTATTTGCATTTTGAATCCATGTGATGACAGGGGAATATACAGGGAGAGTAATATGTTTTTCCTCAAGGTTGTTGGTGTTTGATCATCACTGCAACAGAGATTCCTGAGGTGGATATGACATTTTTATATTTTTTGGGTCTCTAGGTGAAGGGAGTGTTTCCCAGGTAAAGCCAACATGGTTTGTAGGATTCACCTTTAGATTACATTGTTTCTTTGATTGACTAATCTGGGAGATTCCCAACTCTGAGTACCACCTTATCATCTTGTATGTTTTTTGTATCAGTTTTTATTTGTTAAGAGATGTTCGAGGTTAGTTTCCTAGAATGTTGATTGTATTTTTTATAACTATTTCTCTCGATGTTTTTGTAATTCATTGATGATATAATTCTATGTAGATAGATGGTGGAGTGTTTGATTGCCTTGTGATGACAAGGATGAAATGAAGATACTAGAGGTCTGGTATGATCTTATATGTGTGGGTTTCAGTGAATTTATCGTAGTGTTATGGTGTCTTAGAATTGGAAAGTTTCAAGCTCTAGTTCACTACACTTATCTTGGTTAGCACTGTATTCTTTACGTATAACCTATTTTTGTTATTTGTCATCTGGTTTTTATCACATTTTTCCCTGTTAATAATAATTGACACTGTAAATATTGTTTTTCTTTTGGAAGAGTTAGTTGCACTTGCAGGTATTACAAAACTTATAAAAATGGAAGTCTTTATTCCACACAATATCTTACAATTTAATTTAAATGAAATTAGATTTTAATTGAATCCTGATATCTTCTTGGTATATTAATTCATGAAGTTGGAAAGTGTGAAGGTAACGTTGTTGGTTGTGTGAGAGAAATAGATTTCATTTTTGAATCACTACAATGAAAATTGATGTTGGAAGATAATGGATGGATGTTATAAGAGTATAAGATTCAGTTTGGGTTTATAATAATTTTTTGAATAGGTTGAGTTTTTGTTTCAAATGTATATCTCGAAGTACTGTTTGAGTTTTATTGTTTGTTTATTTTTTTTATCATAATATGGTGAAGTAATTCTTTTTTCAGAATTATTATCGAAGTAGGTTAATGTTGGAAGACCATGGATGGATTCTAGAGGAGAATGACAAGCAGCTTGGGTCTTCTGGTATGGTGGCAGATCAAGATGTGCATGAGACCACAAAAAACATATCTATTAAGTTAAACATGCTTTTATCTGGAACTGGTTGATGGAGTTAGAGGTGACTAGATGGCATGCATGGGATGCTAACATGGTTTGGGCGCTGAAGATAATGCTGACTAGATGGCATGGATGAGCTTCTGGCATGGATGGGTCACCTGGAGAGGGTGGATCCTATTGGGGTTCCAGTGGGGGGGGGGATTAGGGGATTAGGGGATCCAGCGTTTTGTATAAAATATTTCATTATTAATATAATTAAACTGTTTTCTATGTTTGAACATGTGTTAAAATATTTTCCGGTTTAATAATTAAAAACTATGTATTATATATGATAAAATAATAAATAAAATATGAAATTTTACTAGTAATAAAAATTTATAATTTTTATTCAAATGTAATTTATAAACAAATTTATATGATATGTTGGTAATTTTATTACTAATAGATAAATTTGTCACCACAACCTATTGTTAAACACTTTAACTAACATATATATTATCTATTAGTATAATTATAATTGCAACAGAATTATTTTATCTGTCACAAAAACATTTAGTGACAGAGATTTTACCAACAGTTTAGTGATATGGGTATATATGTTGGTAAAGCATTTTACCAACAGAAAATACACTTCTACCAACAGATATGTCCCCGTTGGAAAAAGTGAAACATTTTGTAGTGGTTTCAGAGTAGGGTTTATCAACTTCTCGACCCAGTGGTTTTGTGTTAGGTTAAAAAATGAGATGCTTTGAGACCTCACATTAGGGTAATACCATTAAGATAATGGGTAATTGTAGTTTTTTTTCATTACCATCATTTTGGGAGGTAGGGGAAAATGAGGGTACAATGTGATAGAGGCCCAATTGAGTTTCATGATTGAGGAACGATGGACCATCCCTATTAGTTTTTGAGGACCCATCCTCAAGTATCAAGCGAGAGAGGGACTTTTTTGAAAACATATTTAAGATAATTTCAGAATTGTCTCTTTAAGGATTGATATATAGTGCGATAAGCTAATCATACTAAGGTGTTGGTCGGGCCCATAACATCAACACACAGGACATACAGTGATATAATAGTGGACTTACTCAGGGGAGTTAGGTTATATCTCATGGTCGTGGTTTGGGATATATCTATATAGCACAACTGATGCCTAAGGATTAGAGTGTCAGACCATCTATAGTGATAGGTAATATTTTGATATTATTTAAGATGTTATCTTCTATTTTCTACATAATTACATATCATTTATTCATATATATATATATATATTAGAGATCCATGGCCTCGATGTTTAATTCTATAGTGGTTGGATGACACTTGATTCGACTTTGGGATTAAATTGGAGAGTCTACTCCAGTGCATGTTGTGAACCTTGAGGAAGATGGGTGTCACTTCATATAGAACCTCTTTTTCTTCAAGATGATCAGATTTTATGTCAATATTGGGAATAACTAATTATTTTTCTTGCATGCATACATTGATTTATTATCACTATAGGTTTACTTCCACATCACCGGAGGGAAATGTTTTCATTTACAAGGGTGAATGGGATGTCTAATTGAGTTGAGATGTTCCCAAGAATAATGTTCTAGGTGGGTTATATACAAGATTTATAGATTATATATGGATGATCAAGGAATTCAACAAGCTATCTTCCCACCAATGCTTGGTCATTTCAGGGATGATTTCCTTGATGAATTATCAAAACTACCTCCCAAGAGAGAGGTAGAGTTTTACATAAATAATGTTCATAGAGCTACACTATTATCCATTTCAATATATAGTATGTCTAATACTATGTTTTTATATATCAGGAGGCATCTTGAGGTCTTATAAAAAAAGGGGTTTATATTACCAGTTACTTTTTCTGGGGTTCAATTGCTCTTTATGGAGAAGGTGGGTGAAACCCTTAGTTTTTTTGTGTATTAATAGTAATTGAACAAGTTAGTTGTTTAGAAATAGTATCCATTATCACAGATATATGATATATTTTACCATATCCATGAATACTATGTTTTCCCAACGATTTATCTATGATCAGGATATCATCAAATGTGTGTTTTACCTTCAGACAATCATCATACTTTTTTTGTATAATGAATGGTCTATTTGAGTATTTGGTTACACCATTCAGTTTTATGAATGCACTGGTAGTTTTTGTTGCATTGATGAACTGTGGTTTCTATCCATATCATGATTCATTCATGGTGGTATTCATGGATGATATGTTATTGGGTTGTCACATTCAACATGACCATGCATAACATATTGAGATAATATTAGATACAAAGATATATAATTATTTATATAATAATATTTTAATATTCCACTTTTTAATTGATAAGATTCACTTCCTAGGTTGTGTTACCTAATGGAAAGGTGTATTATTTGACCTAGAGGTGGTCACAACTTTTTTTGGACAAGTCCAATAACATTTTTGATATACAATGATTCCTAAATATATCTTGGTATTACATGTGATTCATACATAAATTAATACTCATTGAAAACAACTTATAATCTTGACCAATAAGGTGGTAAAATTATAATGGTTTAATGTTTGTGAGATAGACTATCTGGAGTTTAAAGGGATACAAACTTCAGTGCCAATCCTAATTATTCTATATCTAGGTAGAAGTTATAAAGATAAATGTGATTCATTATGTGTCATGATAGGAGAATATATAATTTAAATAAAGAGATTTATGGTGTACAAGTCCCATAATTTTTGTCAACATGAGAGATACTACACTATTCATGATCTATTTTTAGTTGATGTTGTTCATTCCTTTCACTACAGGTTCCATTATTTTCTGGGAGAGTGTATTGTTGTATAAACAGACCCCAAAAATCTCATTTACATATTTACAAGATGTGATGTGAATCTATGGTTGTGAAGGTGGGTTGATTACCTATGGTATTTTGGCATTGAGCAAGCTTATTTGACAAAAAATAGTAATTATTTACTGATGTAGTGGGTAGGAGGACTCAGAATAAAGAAATTCAAGAGGCTAGTATTTAGAGGAATATTATGGATATGATTTCTATAGTTCATATAGAGGTTTAGTAAAGTAGTTAGTTGTATATGATGGTATCATTGTCAGGGACCTTTTAATTATAAAGAGATTGAGGATGATGTAACTATTAGATTTTGATGGCTTGGTACAATGGGAGACCATGATTGGTGAGGACTTGCCACCTGTTGGGACTATTAGTTAGTATGTGATCTTGAAAAGAAATGAAATTTTATGGGTTCTAGCAGATATCAGAGAAGAGTTGGTGCGATAGTCACATACCGAGATATGGCTTCTGAATCCTAGCCTTACAAAGTTGTATCCTGACCCACACAATTAATATTGGTTGTTAGTGATTAAAATAAAGAAAGCTAGGTTTGTTACATGGAGTTAAAACTATTTGTAGTTGAAGGTAGAGCAATGTCACTATCATGAAATTTACAGCTTCTTCCTATTATAGAGTTTAAATCGGACAAAGTCACTAGGGAGTTCAATATGGGGCATCCAAGATCATGAAAGGTAGTCACACCGTATTGTTAATCATAGATATCTTAACAAAGGATTACCATTTTCTAACTATTCAGGAGATTATTTTAGTGGATGATATTAGGAGCCTCTAAATTTTAGATATCATATGCCTCTATATGTATTTGTGTTATATTGTATCAGAAATAGATTCTCATTACACATCACAGTTCTAGAAGTTATTGAAGAGGTCTTGGGTCTCATTGTTACTGTAATGTAAATCCAATCACTCATAGGATTATGGTCTATCCAAGTGTACAATATAGGTTTTATAGGACATTATCTGAGTATACATCCATGTTTTTGGATGATATTTGGTGAAATATTTACCTTTTCCTTATTCTCTTATAATAATATCTTCTATGAGTCCACACATATGGATCCTTATGAGCCCTTATGAAGTAGGTAGTTCCCTTATCCCATATTCTAGTTAGTGGAAGGAGGGGAACTTCTACTCAGTCCTAATCTCATTCAGGACAAATCAGATTAGGTAAAACATATAAGGAAGATGACGTACACATTTCATTCTAGACAGAATATAGGTTCCAATCATTACCACAAAAAATAGAGATCTAGTTGGGAAGTGGGATTTACATGTTTTTTCACCAACACAAGATCATAGATAAATTATAAAACTAAGGATGTTATTAACTTATTACTTCAAAACCATTTATATTTTAGAGGTACATGGGAATGTAACCTATCATTTGAAGTTACCTCAATGGAATCCGGCCTTGGACAATATATTTCATATATCTCATAACATCTGATATCATTCAGATCCATCACCTTTTGTTATTCTCAAAGAGATCTAGTTGGTGGAATATATTTCATATAGAAAGAATCTAATCCTTATTATTGATCTTGGAATGAAAGTTCCATGATGCTGTTTAGTTCCTATGGTATTGGTTCTATGGATGAAAAACCATGTACATGAGATGTCTTGGGAGCGGGGTGCTGATGCACTTGCACAATGGCTGATATTACTCTCAGAGGATGCTTGAAAACCCAATGTTGGGAAATTTTGGGAAATGTTTTCATAAAGTGGGGGAATATTATGAATCCATCTTGTCTATGTGGTACAAAAACATTTTATTCATAATTTAATTCCTTGGTTTTACCATATTATGGATGACCAGTAAGGCTATTGGAAAAATAGGGATGTCCGCATATTGTTCCAATCATAAACCCAGATATTTTGGGAAATGATATCTGGTCCCACTATTAGATGATATTGTGTATCGCGAGCCACATGGTTTGGATTTACCATGTGGGGTGGTCCATGCCACTGTCTTAGGCCACACAATTTGATGAAACCATGAAAAATTGGATATATGACCATGTAAATACAGCATAGTTTTTGTCTTAGGAAAAATGAACAGTTAGTGCATGATTTCATAAACCATCCCTCATGGCCATGTGAGTGGGGTTATGAATTTTCTAATAGTGTTGGGTGGGCACACGGTTTTGCCAACCGTGTTTTCAAACCATGGAAACTAGTAAAAAGATGAAAAATGACCATTTTTTCCTCAATGATTTAAATGTTACACCTTACTTCTCCTCTCCTATTTTCATCTAGAAAATATCCTTCCTCTCATGTTGAGAGCTCCCAAAAAATCCTTCCAATGTCTTTTCCATAAATCCATGATGGATACTCTGATTCATTCACCCAGAAGTCTCATTTTGTTCACAATGATGAGTTTTCTATTTACATTTCATCATATTTTTTGGAATTCCTATCGGTGATATTATTTAGTTTATGAAATAATGCCCAATTTCACTACATTGGTAAAGTCTTAATTTTTATTCTGATCTAGCTAAAATTAGAGGAATATAATGGATGATTGTTTATCAAAGAGATTTTGATACGGGGTCTATACCTTTTACCATATGTCTTTCTATTTATAGTTTCTCGTTCTTGTGCCACAAGCCATATTTTGGGTTATGCAATCTAAATTAACTAAACATTGAGTTATATGATATAAATGTTTTGATAAAAGACACGATACATTTTTTCATGGTTGGGGGTTTTCAAAAACAACTTAAACTAACCATGGGGTGCATTGAAACATTTTATCACAATTATTCCACCCTTAGGGTGTGATGAGCTCACCATATATAATTGTGAATGGAATAATTTTATAAATGGGAATTGTAAAAGACTATATACACAATACAATCTATTTAAATTTTATATGATTGATATTTAATGAATAATTTGTTGGATTATGATGTGTATATTGATAGATGAGTGATCATGATATGGAACAAAAATCTCATTAGGATTATATGGATATTTTTACTCTTTTGATCAAATTAATTATGCATCCTATGATGCATTAGATATTTCTAGCCCATGGATCTGATTACATGATTTAATTGATATTATCAGATTACATGTACATTTACACTCCTTGGATCCAATGAACCAATAGGATTACATTTACATTAATACACCTTGGATATAGGTTACATAATTCATTAGGATATCAAGCATAGTTCTTCTACATTTATCTTGGTTATGTTACTCAATAGGATGCATTGGTCATTTACACTGCTTGGACCCTAGTTATACAGATTAATTGATGCATTGGACATTACTACTCTAGTGATTCAGTTCAAAAACATATACTTGAAATGACATGATTCCTTGTAAATTTATACTCCTTAGAAACTATTTAACCAGCCTAATAGGATTACTTAGACATTTCTACTCCCTTGATCTTTTTACCAATTTAATTATTTTATTTTTTACCCATTTATATTACTACTCATTATACCCTAGACTATGTTGGACTAAAACTTGATTACATGGAATATGCCATTGTTGAATTTTATATATTTTCAGAAAGGCATTATGATTTAGTTTCTTGATGATGGTGAGATTTTATAGGATCAATAGCATAAATTTTACAATAAATAAATCTACTATAGTTATATTTTTACATTTATTTATCTTATATACAAAGAATGGACCTTTCATAGACATTATTAGAGGTGAAATACTTATCGTTATCTCACACCTTATTCAATATAACTTTGGGAAACATGATAGAAATCATGGATGCATGTAAGGACATGGGTTGACTTGTGCTAGTTAATCCCATATTTTTCTGTGGCATAAGATATGGTGGGACAAGGATATGTATCATGATACTATATAGTTATGGTTTCATTTGTATTATTGTGGTTTTTATATATGTAACATTATAGATGCCCATTCACATGTATTACCTATCAACTATAGAGCATGACATGATCATAATTTTATATTCCACTACTAGATTATAATATTTTGTTATTTATATAATAGATGATTATTATTATTTTAATATTTATTTTATATTCTTCCTCTATTAATTGATTTGATAATACAGTTTTTCTACAAACTATGTATTGGGGTATAGTCTTTCCAATATTTCACCATGGACTATCGATAGTAGTTCGTAGCCTTTAGAACATGGTGAGGCATGAAAGGGGCCATGTCATCAATATGGTTTAGTTTCTATTTAGTGAATATGGTTTGGGATGTCACATATTTGAGTACCATAATTCCTTTTATTCATGTTACACTGTTATATGGTCTAATGTGAAAATATCTTTACCAAAAGTAGTTTTTCAATTTATATGTGGTTTTATATAGCCCAGGTGGATTGAGAACACCCATTGGGTCATTACAAGACAATTTTAGGTTCCTAATACTTAGGTAATTGGGTAAGGTTATAATTAATTTGCATCAATGGGACTTTTTTCAAATGTGATCATCATTATTCATTAGGGGTTTTCATGGTATATCAGCGATACGAATGTGTGAAATAAATGGGTATTTATTAAGAATAATCCTCGCCATCACTCATTTTGATGAGCCTTAAATTAATATAAGTGGTCATGAAATGTGTATATTTGGATTAAAAGGTTTTTGATACAAATTTTTCTCTTCTTATGATGCCTTATAATTTTGATTCAATTTTTTATTTTAAATCATAACTAATTCTTAGATCTCATGTTTTTGTGACTCTTTGTCAGATAATGTGTAGTACCATGAGCCTATAATAAAACAAGTTAATCATGGAGAAGGAATTATTGGTGAAATTAGTAGGTATATGCTACAGTTGATCATAATCTCACCAAAGAATTTTTGGACATGATTTGGGCTACTAACAACGGTACATAACATAGAAACTATTCAGTTTAGAGTGGAATAACATGGATGTAATGATGATAGGAATCATTCATAAGATTTCTGTTCATAAAAACAGAATAATTCCAATAGAATAATTGTATTAAATATGAACTTTATTAGATATAATAGATTAAAATTCTCTTTGAATTCATTTAGACCCCTATTTTCATCAAAGTGATTTGAGTTTTCATCAAGGTAGAAGTCTCAATTAATAGATGGTGGAACCTAGTTTCATTAAAATATAAGTATAATGGCTTAGAGTGGAAGAACATTAAGTCATTATTCATTGATAAATTCTACCTGGAGTCTATGAATTTTGAAATATACATAGAATTTCTGAAAATTGGGAAAGGTTATCTTATAGTAATGGATTATGCTAGTTACATCACCAAATTCACAATCTCTTCACCTCATATTACGTGTACTAAAAAGATAAAGGATAAGAGGTTTCAAATGTGTTTTTGACTAGATATTTGATTATCAAGATTCATTTTAATTATTTGTACCTATGATTTGGTTTTGGACATGACATTGATGATAAATATTGACCTAATAGCTATGTTGGAGATAATTGAGGATCCCCCTACCTATCTCGGAAGTATATGTGGTTCGTATAAAAGTATGATTAATAATGTTTAGTTTCAAAGGGGGAAGAGTTCTATTTTATCATATATGTATTTTACTACACTATAATTATTTATCTATTTCTTGAATTATTACAAGTGTAGTGAAATGGGACTCATGATGAGTTTTGTTACTATGCCTCAAAATACTCACAACAAGTGTTGATGTTGTGGTCACTTATCGAATTTTTGGTGTGACATTCATTCTCGTTAATTCTTCATGAGATCATTGAGTACTTAGGGATATTTATAATATTTTGATACTTCTTTGAAAATATGGTTCCAGCAGATGTCATACTGAATTAAGTAGTCATATGTAGTTTTCGGAGGATTCTCTAATGAATTTAAATGCAATTCCTGCAATTTTGAGAGGTTATATTTTTGTTTCGTTGACCATAACAATTTCATTATTTTATATATTTTCATATCAGTTCATATCGACACATATATTGTACTAAGTATTTGAGCTCTCCCCATTCTTATGTTATATTATTCCTAAATTTCCAAGATGTGAATTATAACTATTATTCACGGTTAATCTAAGAGAATATTGATTCTATCAAATTATTTACTATAATTTATTTTAATGTTTCAATATTAATATAAGGTTTATGTATGTAATATTTGATTAAAAAACTACAAAATGAATCAGTCCATCAATATTTGATTCCATATAATCAGGCCAACGTTACAAAATAGTGCACTGGATCCTGGCTTATGGGGTTAGGTCATTACATCAACCTTCAAAAAAATATTAACACGGGTAATTATATAATACTACAGATTGAATGAATCATCCTCCTAATAAGAACATGTTCTTATCATCTAGTGATTCATTACCATTGAGGGGAAATGCCTAATATGGGAGTATGAATGAAAATATTTGTATCAACCATTGAGTCATTAACCATTGAAATTTTAATGATCCACAATATTTTAAAGCACATTCCAATGAGTATCACTCCACTATAATCACCTACAAAAATTTCAATTCTCCCCTAATACAACATTTATAAAAGGGTGATAGTAATGTTTCTAAAAATACTAAATCCTCTTACATGGATAAATTACCAAAAATTCTAGAACCTAAAAGTACAAGAATTTGATATAAAAAACATCCCATTATTCCTCAAAAAATCATTATCCAAGGGGTCAGGATACTGACATTCTCTCAATTATTCTCCATTCATGGATAATAATATATTGTGGTGGTATCCACAAGAACCCATCATATCCTAAATAAATTTGGCATTGAGAGAATTCCCTCTTCCTATAATATCCTTATAATTCCAAAGTTACCAATTTAAATATCCAATATTTTTCCATTATCATTATAATATGATTATGATATATTCTTATATAATGGTTCTTACCTTCTATATAGCTCATTATCTTGAATTTGTATAAATAGGAATATAATCACAAAATTTATGTTCAACCAATATCAAATACTAAACTAGGGTCACCCTTAATATCAATTTCAATGTATCTAACACTAATCAAAGTATTTACATAGGAGATGAATTGGGTAAAATCATTCACTAATAAATTTATGGAATATCATCATCCTATATGGTTGGGGGGTTTTATCCGAACCATAATTTCCAAAACTACTGAGCAAATAAAAGTGTATTTAATAATTTTAGTGTACCATCTTATAAAATAAGTATATACTCAAGTCCACTAGGATTGGTGAATTTTATATCATATTTCACCTTCTATAGGGATTCTCAAACAATGACCAGTCACAATTATATCTTCTAAAACCATAGATTCTTAGTGTGAAATGAGTTATGGGTAACAACATCTATATCTATATATTCAATAATTATTATTTCTAAACATTAACATATTTGTTTTGAGTAATTTATACCAATAACATTTCTTTTCATAGGGGAACAACCTACTAAAACAATAAATTTAATCATAGGTAAAACTAGTAATAAATTTGGTATCTTCATGGGGATATATTCTATCATCCCAAATAATGTTCATTTGAACTTTTAATACTAACTTATGTTATAAAATGATTATGATTACCAAAATTGATAATCCAATGGAGAAGTTCATGATGTATTGGTTTTTGAAAATCATCAAATGATCAATGTAGTAAACTAAATCCATTATGTTGATTGATGTAATATCATTATAATAAAATTTTAAAATAAAGAATGAAAATATAAACATGAAAACCAAAATATATATATATATATATTAACAATAATTTTTTACACATTATTTGGTAAACTAAGTAAAAACAAAATGATTCTCATCTCCATAGGTGGTGCATCAGCAACTGTGGTCCACGAATGTAAAATTATGACCCCACAATACCCTAAATGAGCTAGGATATTCTCCTTAAAGAAAAACTGATAACTAAGAATAAAATATTTCGAAATATGGTTTAAGAGTGATATTGAAATACAATATAGGGGTAATATACTTATATATATGGTCCCTTAATTCAATGTATAAAGTCAAGAATCATACACAATCACATTTCAGTGGACACATGTTGTAGTAAAGAATGACGTATTTATACATCATGATATATTAAATTATTCAAATTATTATTACATGTATGTGAGTATATAAATGGATAAACAAATTGATTTATAAATAAGTATATGTTATATGGACAATGTACCAATGTTCATACATGGAATATCCATATCATAATCAAACTATACTCATTGGTAATGTAATATCATTCGATATATGATATAAGAATATTGTAATTAATTGTATTCATAATATTCATCTCATGACCTAGAACACAGTGTATATTGTACTATAAGATATACTAATTTTAGTACAATTATAACTATCTACCACTTTTATTAATTTCTCAATTGAAATTTATGAAAAAACATAGATTCACATTTTGAATCAATCTAAAATCTACACAATATAATTTATCAAAATAAATTCACTTTAGAAAAAACACATTATCAAAATAATAATTATTATAATAAAGACTACCCATGTCATCATATCAAAAAATTTAGCATTAAAACCCATCATGAATTCTAAATTTAATATATTTGACCAATCTCAGACCCCTATGAAAACAAGTATTTATGTTATGATACAAATGTGATTGTGTGATCTTGGTCAAACAAAATCATATTTCCATATGAAATTATCCAATACATGATATATCATATATATCATATTTATGCTAATATTAACCCTTTAATCATGAAATTTAGCTGTCAAGAGATATTAAATATGTCCATGTAGTGTAATCTATATCATAAATTCATGATTATTTTAAAAGTATTAACCCTTTTGATGAAAACATCACATGTCATTAATCACATGGATGTGAACATTAAATATCCTATTTTTAAATTTTTTAGAACATCACATGATATTATACAGTTAATGACCGTGAATCTCGTCATACTATTTCTTTCAATGGAATAAATGTATTTTTTGGTCCTATTTGTAGGAAAAACCCATTATTAAGGTACTGTTACTAATTGGTTGACTGGCTATAAACCCAACTAACCCCTAATTAGCATTGATTCAAGGATTATGTAATTATTGTATACAAATATTGTGGTTTTCAATATAGTTATCTCACTAAGAATATGTAATTAGGATTTCATAATAACATTGAAGTCCTAGGTATATTAATGAAAGGATGAAATTCTGTATGATATAATTTGGTAGGTATGACCAATAATAAGTCTTTAATTATTACCTCTTGAGTATATTATTTGTATCTCAAATCAAATTTTTATATAGAGTATTTTATTTGAATAATTTTAATATTATTGTATCGCCACATCACATAATAATCTATGATGTTAATTTGTAATGGAATGATAAAATTCATAATTTGAGGGGGAATTTATTATTATACTATTCAAAAAATAGAAATTCAACATACAAGAATGAATCATAAACAAGTATTTAATTTTTTATAAGATCCTAATAACTTTAAATCCATTACGTTTTGTCTATAATGTATCTCAAACCAATATATAAAATATAAAACTAAAGAATAATTTTTTAACTTAATTATTTTGGTAATAGATCTAGTGCATTCTCATCTATTTCCACCCAATAGATCATTAAATAGCCCATGTCAACGTTCTATAATGAGTTGATACTTGAAAATGAATATATTTTCATTTTTTAGAGTAATTATACCTGAATAAAAAATATATCTATTATTTTCACAAAAAAACATTATTTATCCCTTGGTTTAAAGAAAAACTCTTTGTCTAATGATGAACTTCATCATCCAAATATTTTCTTTCACTGCATCTGATTAAGTGATATACTCTGCCTCAATTTTTGAGTCTAGTAAATTGGAATATTTGGATCATTTATAATTGATATGTCCACCATTTTGAAAAACCATTAAGAAATATGGGTTTCTCATATCATCATTGTGGTAATGAACACTAGCACTAGTATAGACCTTTATAATGGTCTCATCCTCGCTTTTAATGACCAAGTGAATATCCTCAATGATTCTTAAGTTCATAAATATGTTCTCAAAAGAAATATAGTGAATACCACATGGATTATATTTTGATCAAATTTTATTTCTCAAACTATAGGTAAAAACCAATCGTGTAAAAAAATTAACAAACATGATAGACCCTATAAGAAGATTCATAAGTATTTACATCCATTTTTTTCAAATCTTTAGAATAATCACTAAAATGTTTAATATTTATTCCATATATTTATTGACATTAATTTTCACTGTCTATTTCCCTTAAATATTTTTTTAATATCTTCTTATACATTGATCAATGAACTAGAAGGAATATGTGATATGCTAAAAAAATATCATTATTAAAGAGTCATTAAAATAATTGGTATGAAAGGAAGTAACCATATTATGAAATATATGAAGAAAATAAATGACATAGAGTAGAGGAAGTCTCTATTAGAAATAAAAATTATCAAAGGTGGGGAAGGAGGATGGTTTAATTTGAATGTTTCTAGACCTATCCCAATATGACTGTTAATAATTATTGTACGAGTTAAATTATATGTGATAGAAATTTAAGCTTGTCCAAATTTTAATTAAATCTATACTAGTAGAATCACCAACATAAACTACCATCAGAGTGAAAATTATGTGTTGATCTTAAGAATAGATATTGAGGGGAAATTTAAATAGAAATTCGAATGACTTAGTCATGTAATTATTAATTTTATATGTTATTTATCACATATTTTTTTCAAATTTTTCATTTCAACATTTAATGGAAAATAAACTTTATTTTACCATTTACATTTTTTCATTCCATTTCAAATTTAAAAGAAAAATTTATAGATTTATAATTTATAATTTTTTTGAATGAAAATTATTTTGAAAATAATCATGATAATGTAAACATAGAGTCTCTTTTTTGGATTATCTTATATAATTGAATTTGTAGATGAATAGACAAGAATATTGTTTATACCAAAACATTATATGTTATGGCTTTGTAATCACAACTAAGAAGTGAAAAAACACTTCCACTATAAAAATAAATATTTAAGAACTAAATGAATATATTAAAAATAAAATATTTAATTTAAAGAACAAATTATTATTTTTAATGGAACGAAATTATTATTTTCTAATAAAAAATATTTTCCGACATTACATCAACTTAAATTCTATTTTTATAAAATTTGGTTTTTTCAATCTTGGAAATATAAATAAATTTTACATATTTTATAATAAAAAAATTATATCATTATATTCAATTAAATTTATAAATTTAACCAATACCATAATGTTAATCCTAAAATACTTTTTTTCTAAAAAAACAGGTATTTTCACATTAAATTTTCTAATGTTAAAATGGATTTATCATACTCATATAATTTTTATCTGATAAAATTAATTTCATAGACATAATCAAAAGGATATAATTATTTAATAAGGAAAGTTTTATTTTATATTATAAAGGATAAGTTACATTAGAAAGAAATTGGATTCAATGATTGAAAACCAAAATTGTAAAACGACAAACCTAAGGGGTAAAAGGAATAAAATGATAAAATAATTATTATAACTCTTTATTAGAGGTTTAGATCGAAAAAATACATCTCAACTCAATTATTTTACATTTGAACATCCACTTTACATGTTTAACATGAGATCCCTTTATATTAAGTGGTTTCCATTACAAATATTCAATTATCACTACTTATAATGGGGGCCTCTCAACACCCCTTAAAAGAACACAAACAATTTTGTTTAATGTTGAGATTATACCCTTTTGATTCCCCTAAAATATTATTCATTTTTCATGATCCTACTATTAAAATATAATTGTCTAAGAACTCTATTTCTGAGTAATGTCTGAGGAAAATAGAAAGATTTGAAATTGTGTACTCATTTCTCAAAACATAATTTCATTTATATCAAAAAATATAAATTATAATTGTATTATTACTATGTATAAACATATTTATTTTTTGTATAAATATTGTTATTATGAAAATTGAATGATCATTAACTAATATTATACTATTATCTTATAGAAAAATTAAAACACAAATCATGTGTATTTGAGGACTTTTGTCTCTATGAAGCAATGTGTTTCATTTTCCTTCACCACCTAACATGGATAGTAAAAAAGGGAAACTAAATAAATATTCATAGTTCATATTTTATAATGATAATCATTTCTACTTTTTCATCTTGTTTTATGGAAACTAAATCATTATTCATTCACACAGAAGGATTACCACCTCCAGAGAGCGATGTGTGCGGTCATACATTACCTACTTTCTAGATGAGTTTTAAAAATGGTTTTAATGGATAAATAAGGTGATTGTAAAATTATTAACGATATATTAAATAATATATAAAGGCTTATTGATAAAATGATTACTAAATGATAATTATAATTTTTGAAGTCTAAAAATAGTGTACAAGGTAGAAAAAAATATCATCATTCTAAGTAATGGATTTATATCAATTATATTATTATAATAAATATTTTCAAATATGATATATAAAAATAGTAAAAATTAAATAATCAAATAATTCATCTGGTATCATTATATTTTATCCTAACCACTTCATAATCATCAATTAAATGATGGTATATTCTTATTTTAGTTGGTTGGACCACCCACTTGAACAATGTTATAGATGAATATAATTGATGAATTTAATAAATGAATAAGGAAGAAAAATTTCATAAATAATGAAATAAGGTACCTATTTTTTTGAATATTTAAATTAAACTCATTCACTATGACAACACTGGTTGTTTGTTAAAAATCATTGAAACGGGATGGACAATAGTTTCATAATAAAGGATCATAAATAAAACTCCCATATAATGAAATTTTTTAATTATAAATAATTATAAAGAATCATTTTTATTAACCTATATTATTTCACCACAGTAATCTATTGAATATGAATAAATACCAACAATACAATCATGAAACTAGTTAAAAACTATCTGGATTACTGAAACCCGTTATTGAAAAAATATTATAAGTATTTTAAATAAAAATAATATATAATTATGAATGATTTTTATAAATGTATATATTTATGAATAAGGTTCATAAATATTTGAATAAAATAATTATTCTTTTTTTACAGGATGTTAGAGGCTGTTAATGGAAATCCATATAAATGCTAATGATTTTCTCCTCTACCATCCTTCATTTGGAATTTTTTTCTAATATATTAAAATATTATTTGGTATTATGGAACTAATTCACCTTTATTTAACTTTTCTTAAATTATTTTCAATTTCGGAATCTAAACATCCATTTATGTTCTTCCTTTTTTGGGACTATGATTGATGTCTTCCATTTAATATATTATATTTACATAACAAAGTATTCTTTCTTAAGTTATATTATTCATCCTTGAGATATGACATTCATTTCATATGGTATACCCAATTTCTATCTTTGGTGATCAAGTTTTATTCAATCCAACCATATTTATAGATTCCTTTCTTGAAAATGAAATTATGTACAAAATAATTTGCATAGTCATAAATGATGAGTGTTTACCATTTTCGGTATTATCCTCTTCCCACCAATGATCTCATACCATATTTTCAAACCTCGTTTTTTATTAACTATTTTCACTGTCATATTTAACCTGTCTTATTTTAGAAGGTTATTTACATTAACACTTTTTATTATGCAGGTTTTCATCTAATGTATTTTTAAAATTTTCAAATGTGTTTTTCTTTTTTGATAAAATGATTTATCATCAACCACATTTCCTTTTGATACCATTATATAAAGTCTAACGATACATTATGAAATATTATTTTCAAATTTAATATATTAAATTTTTTCAATTTAACATTTTGTAATGTAATATCTTGAGTCCCATTATATTTTCTTCTATAGAAATGTAGAAAATGTTTATTACAATTTTATTCCAATTTTTCTAAAATTTTCATCAAAATTTTAAAAAGGATAAATCATTCTAGGATTAAAATTTTACGATTTAAACCAACTTATATTTATCATTTAGGGTAATAGACTCATGGTACCAAATGATCAACATATTTATCCCATTTTATGTGGTATTTTTTGAAGAATTTTTTACAAGTATTTATTTAATATAATTAAATATCCTTCTAAATTTATTTTATTAACTGTGGATATGTTCTTTTAAAACCAAATACCATATTTATCTTTATGGTTTATGGGAATGTTTTTGGAAAAAACCATGAATCAATGGGTTTTCTCAATTATTTATTTCTTTCATCAGACTATGTATATTTTTATGATGTGAAAAAACTATACATTTACATAATATAGTCTGATGGGTGGTCCATAAATTATATATCCTTCTTATGAAATTGGTAAAGCATTATACATAGTGAGATGTTATGTATGGTATTTTGTAGCTAACATAATCCTCTATTGTACCATTTCTACTATGTGATGATTGTATTAGGAGTGAACCATGTGTGATGATAATGATGTATTATATTATATTGTTGTCACAATATTATAATTCCTAGATCCTTTTATAACTATTTTTTATACTAAAGCATCGTGATATGATTATTTCTTGATGATCCATGTTTTATTTGGAGTGAATTGTTCATATTAAATTCATGTTCCTTATTAAAATTCTCAATTCGAAATGTTCATCTTATTTCAATTTACCATGTAATAAAGGAAAATATTATTTGTGGGTTTCTTATAATATTATATTTTGTAGAAAAATTTATCATTGATTTAGATGATGGACCATGTTTTATCAAGTTTTTATAACAGGGAATAACATTTCCATTTGATAAGAAATATTTGGTTTTTAGACTTATTTTCTTATTTTATCTAATTCTTTCAATTACAATGTCAATTATAATTCATTTGTTATATTAATTAAGTCAATTGGTGTGTAAAATAATAAAATATTATGTTTGTTAGACTTGGGTCACTATAATTTGTATTAGAGGAAGGGTGTAGTTATTTTTAATGTTTAAGATAAGATAAAACAAGAGAAAACACTAGAATGAAGTGTAATAGTAGGATAACATCTTATTATTTTGGTAAGGTGAAGATTGTGTGCTTTTCATAGAAATAGTATTCCTATTTTGATACTAAAAGTGGATGAAGGCTTTGACACATATGTAATTATGGGTAATAACCCTGAGAAGATCTTGTTGGTTGTTAACTCAACAATCACCAAGTGCATGACCAAGAGGAGTAACTGCACCCCTAGTTTGAAACTCCAAGGAAATATAAATTGGTTAATAAGATTCAAGTTACGATCCATTGTGATGGATTTATTATGTTCAAGAATTTGGAAAAAATTAAGAGATAAATCCACCTAAATAACCCTCGATTTATCCATGAATGAGTTAGATTTTAATTAATGTTAATTTGATGTATTTCAAGAGAAAGAAAGTTTGTGGTGGATTTTACATGATTTTATATATAGTAATTCTATTATGGTGTTATTTATTCATCACTCATGTTAAAATTTTTTGTTTTAATAATGGTTGATCCCTAAAGAAACCATGATTATAGGGGATGTTCTATACAGTGTAGATATTGTCCCCACAAAAAACCTTATGGAATTGTGATTAGAGTGATAAATCACATGATGATGATAAACCATGTATCTAGAATGTTTTTTAATAATGTAAATATAGTTTAAATCTAAAACAAATAGAATAATTGAAAAATGGAGTCTCATGGAAGTTAGGGTTACAATGATTATGAAAGAAATAATTCTCAAGTTTAATCGTGTAAAACATATGTGACGATATACACAGTGTAATTATATAATGAAACATTAATATATTATATATTTTGTTAAGGAAAAAATAGAGAAACTAATTTCAAATGAAAAATGAATAGTGTAGTTGACACGGGGAACGGGAAAATAGTTTTCTGCAAGGTAACAATATTATATTAATGACTTGGATAAGATGAAATTTGGAGTATTCTAAGACAATTACCTAATACAATCGATAAACATAATTATAGACATATGTATCTTAAATGTCTAGGGAAAAATAAAAATAGTATTTAACCACAACTACTGAATTAAGTCATGAGCATGATATTGAGTGAGGAATATTAATCATGCAGTCCAGAACTGTGAGTGTTGTTTTAGAATCTTATTCAACCCTCTTTATACATAGAATATTTTTTCAGGACAAAAAATATTCACCATGATGAGTATATTTTTATTTGGTAAAAACAATTTTTATTGCTATTATTATTTCATACCATGTATAAAACACAAGTCTAATACAAGTTTATAGGAATGTGCTTTTTATAGAAACATTTATCCTTCCTTTTAACAAATTTGATATCATGTTATGTAGGGATTGAATCAATAAATATCTATATAAACCATTGAAATTTTCAAGATAGGAAAATCATATTTAAAATATGAAATCATTCTTGGATGACCTATTCTTACATGTTTATTATATAACCTTTTAAACAATTACTCCAGTTATATTGGCATATTTGGTAGAAATGGATGCTGAAAAAAACATCAATAACTATATTACAATTATAAGGGAAAATATGGGTACATTAGTTGAACTCAAGATCATCATGATTAAACCTTACTAGAAATAAAATCATAAGTCATGTTTATCTTTTAGATACACTTTGATATTCTCATTATTGTACAGTAATCAAAATTCTAGGGAAGAAATTTATTTAATAGAGGGAATGTGACATCCCAAAATTTCACTCAGGATTTTAATTAAATTAATATAATTTAAATAGATAGTTCTACATGAAAAAATTAATTAAATAAAATTTTTTATATTTTAAAACAAAATTTGACTATTATAATATAGTCACCAAAGTAGTAGTTATAAAAGGAAATTTCCACATTATGAAATCAATGAAAGAATAAAATGGCCCCGAGTAGCATAAGTACATCTTATGGTGACCATTTATCCAATATTGGGTAGTATGTATCTTTTATAGGGTATTCTATTAACCAATAATACGTGAAACTAAAAAAATTACGGTATGATAAAAATCACATGTGAGAATAATTCATGCTCATATAAATCATCGTGAAAACTATTATTAGAGAATCAACACAATCAACCACTACAAGAGTATACTTTATCATTAGATCATACATATAAATATTTAGGTTATACGTAAAATGAAATTTGGATAATATAATTGTATATTTATTACTTAAAAAAGTTGATTATTACATATTTTATGCATTTCACATTAGGAATTTTAAAGAAAATGAATGTTTATATTTCTATTAAAGTTATTTTTCTTCGTATTGAAAATTTGAAATATATTTTTATAAAATATAGAATTTAATTTAAATTAAAGGAACTTAATTTTAAATTTATTCATGTCAAAAAACACTTAACCAGATTTATTTAAAATAATTGAATTTTTAGGTGAATAGTAAAAAATATTGTTTTTACCAAAACTAAAAAATTTATGAATTGATAAATATGGCCTATAAATGTATGAAATGCATTAATTGATAATTTTGTATTTAATGTGAAGAACTATAAATTTTAAAAATAATATTTTTAATTTTGAGAACCTATTATTAGGATTTTAGGATCTTATTTAATATTTTCTAATAATAATTGTCTTTTTTCTTTTCTGTTAATTAAATAATATTTTTAATAAATCCGATATTTATTTATTTATGAGACATAATTTTTAATAAATTTATTATAAAAATATTTATTTCATGAAAATAAAATAAATGGATATGTTTACCCATTATTTAAATTTTATGCTTTAAAATTAACTTTTTCTATAAAATGGTTTTTATGTGTTATATGTGATAAGGATAAAACTAATTTCTATTACACATATAAATTTTATATGATAAACATTATTTTATATATTAAATAATAAGTTACAAATTATTTAATAATATTTATTTTATTTTTTGTTATAAAGGATAAGTTACTTCGGTAAAAAGAAACTTTTTATCGTTGTATAAAACGAAGATGGTAAAAGTTATAACCTAAGGAGAAAACATCATAACCTAATAAAAAATGTTTCTAATTTACTAGTTGATGTTTAGATAAAAATATACATACACTAAATTATTTTTTATTTTTGTATCCACATGAAATGTTTAACATGTTATCCATTTTATAATACAGTTATAATTAATAAAATATCATTTTCACAATTATAAAACTCCCACCACCACCTCAATACCTCTCAAATAATACTTTTTTACACTTAAAAATATATCAGTATTAATTCCCATACAATCCTATATAATTTACCTAATCCTCTGTTAAAAATAAATTTACTTAAGACGTTTATTTTGAAGGAATCCTATAAGGAAAACGCAACAATTTTTACATTCTCATTTTTCCTAACTTGTTTTTGTTCATATATAACCCTTAAATTCTAATTTATCATTCCAATATGGTTACATGGTAATTTTTTATACTGAATGATATAATTCAAATGAAATAATCAAAATCCACCTTTCTCCCTTTCACATAATGTTTAATAAAAACGTTAATCATTTATTTATGCAGACTACCACCACCACAAAGAACCAGGCCCCAATTTCCTTCACCGCAAAATATGAATGGTCTAAAAGGCGATTGTTTTATAAATAATTATGATATTTAAAAAATGTATTATATTCTATAATAATAATCATTATTAGGCCTTTCACTCGCTCAAGGGAAATGAAATCATCAACTATTCGCTTTTGTGGACTGTAATTTACATATAGGTATATGTTCAACGTTTCATTACATCCTTTAAATGACGATTATATGAATTCGTTCAATATATAAATATGATTTTTATAATATTATTTTGGTTTTTTAGAAAAACATTGATGAACTATTTGTAATAAAAATAATAAGAAATTGTAAAAATTTAAACATTTTATGCAAGTGTACAAAGAGAAAAGTGATCTCTTCTTTCTACGTAATATATTTATATCAATTTTATTATTATTCTAATTCATTATAATTACTATATATAATAATAATAAAACAAAAATAAGATCCCTAATTTTATTTTATAGTTATATTACAACTGAACCACTTTATAGTGATCCATTAAATTATGGTATGTTGTTATTTAGGTCAGTTTAACCACCTTATTAAACCACACTATTTAATAA
This sequence comes from Viscum album, assembly GCA_963277665.1. Taxonomy (NCBI): domain Eukaryota; kingdom Viridiplantae; phylum Streptophyta; class Magnoliopsida; order Santalales; family Viscaceae; genus Viscum; species Viscum album. The sequence continues at coordinate 6,363,576 of OY728136.1, forward strand.
CATCATGGAAGACTATGAAAAATTATTACAAGTAAAATATTATATAAGTATTAAATATTTTTATTATTTTTATTTACTAGTTTTAATACTAAAATTAAACTACTTCGGTAAGATAAAACTTCTCATTTTTTAAAAATCACTGAAAAAGGTTTGTTTATAACTTCATCTTCAAAGATCATGAGAGAAACTCTCATAGAATAAAATATTATCATTATAAATAATTATAAATAAAAAATTATTATACCATAAAATAACTTATAATAATGAAATTTAGGTATATAATGATTATCTAGAATGATATCAAAAAACTAGTTTAAAACTATCCAGATAACTCACACCTGATATAGAAAATAGATAACAACTTATTGAAATATACAAAAAGTATGGTTATAAATGATGTTTATAAATAATTATAGATATGAATATGTTTCATAAGTAAGTGATTGATATAGTCATATTTTTTATATACAATATTTGAGCATGTTTAAATAAATAAATATAAATTTAAGGGTTTTGATCTCTCCAACCCTTCAATGAGGAATTTTTTGATATTCCACATAAATACTATTTTCTATAGTGTATATACTAACACATGAATTCTAATATATTGATTTATTTTTTTATCTCTGATAATTCACTTACATTAATGAACTTTCTTGATCTAGACTATGATTTATGTCATTTCATTAAGATAATTTTTTTTCATAAATTAGTCATCATTATAAAATTATAATTATTCTTTTTTATATTTCTCTTTCCTTTAATATGGTATAACCAATTTCAATAATTAAAGACAACATATTATTTAAATCAGAAAAATTATTAAAATCTATTCCATTTTATAAATTCTACTGTCTAAAGAATAATTCTTGACCCCATAAATGAATGTTTATCACCCATGTTAATTTATTACTAATACAACCAATATTACACTACAATAATTGGAAAACCTGTTATATTCCAAATCTTGTGAATTTCATATTTCTTACTACCTCTTTTCAAAATCAATTTTTATTACCTCTCTTAATGATGTGGGATTTCAAGAAAAAACTTTTGTCAAATTAATTTTCCTTCCATTAGCAGATGTTTTATATTCTGGACCAAATTTCCTATTTATACATTTATTTATATTTAAATGATCCATTAATGGTTATTATTTTGAAAATAAAATCTTTTTATCCTTTTACAACTATATTTTAAAATGTGATTTTGAAAGAATATCATAATATTTTATTTTACAGCATTGTTAAAAACAATTTACAAAACTCTTTTATCATTTTAGTTCTATATTACATTTCATTTCCAAAATGATTTAGTTTCTTTGGATTATTGTTTTACAATTTATAGTAACACCCCTAATTTCTAATTTTAGAACATTCTATCACATAGAATGTATGACACAAAACATAAAGCTTAGAAGGGAATATGGAATACCAAAAATTTAAAATATATTTGTGTATAGTAAGAAAATTTAATCTATTTTTTTTAAATTCACAGAGTACTGAGTTATCTTGTGTCCAACAGAATAAAAATTTTCATCGATTTCTTGTGTTATATGTAAGACACAATTTTACCGAAAAAAAATATTTTTTGAAATATTATTATTTAATATAACATGATTAAACCAAGACATTTTATTTTGGTTATGAATAGGATTATCTAACTGATAAGAATATATTTTTAATCCATTTATTACCATGTAATTATAAATGATTATAAAACCAAATGAATATAAAGGGAGTGTTTTTATAAAATCTATTTTTATGCTCTCAAAGTCACACTGACTGAATATATTAAATTAATAACTTTTAGTGAATGATATTAATGATATATATATATATATTATATATTCAATAAAATATTTTTAACTTTCATAAAAAATATTTCATATACATAAGATAATTACAAATCCAATTTTTCCCATAAAAGCAGTATTTTTTCTAAAAGCAATTTTGTCTCCTTCTAATGAAATAACTATTTTAAAAATAAATATGAAAAAAATTATAAATTATATATAAAATATATATATATAATTCTTGAGATTTTAATATCAAAATTTTCTTCGGTATAATTTTTGATAATTTTTTGATTCAAATCATATTTTGATCAATAGTGAAAAATACTGAATTTTAATTGAAAATTAAATTTTCATCTAATTAATTTATACTTTTGAATAATATTTTGAATTGATTGTAATGTAATATTTGATAAATTATTCGTATATTAATCTAATTTATTTAATTGGGTCCAATTTTATATTTAATTTAGATATAAAAAAATATTTAACTTTTGAAAATTTCGACATTAAAACCCAACATTCCCATAACATCTGCAGGATTAATTTAAATTCAATTTACTTAAATAATATTTTTTTAATTGAGAAAAATCGATTCCATATTTTGAATCAACCAAATTTTTAATTTTTATTATTTTCGAATTAGTTTTTCCCCAAAATATGAGTGAATATAATTAAAATGAATTAAACGATTAAGTGAAAAACTGACTTAATAAGTGACTAAACCTTAAACTGAAGGGCCAAATTGATGTTGAAACATTTCAAAATCCATTAATGGAAATATATTGACCATATGATCCCTTTCATATAATTTTTATCATTATCTAATCCAAATTATTCCAGGGAGACCTCTCAATAATGTTTATCTTTTTATATTTGAAGGATTTCCACCCCTCTACTATATAAAGCCACATACCCCACCCACCTATTAACACATCTAAATAAATTTATCTAATAAAGACTCTATATAAATAATCTCGCAAAATACATTAAATTATCTTGGATTATTCACTTTTTTCATATATCCAACTATATTATTCTATATGTATAAACAATAAGGAGTAACCTGAAAAGATGTAGTTGTCTTAAACATGCATTTTTGTTTTATTTATTCATACACCCTTTAAATAATTATTATTTATAGATTTTATAATAAAATAAGTATTATAAATATAATTAAAATTTTTATGTTATGATTTCAACTTCAACATTCTTACCCTTGCATCAAATGGGATACACAATCATCATTCATGTGTATGGTGGGCTAGGACCTCGCGAACCGATGTCATTATTTATTCCATTATCGCCATTCACGGATGGGAATAATGGTTGATTTAAATTTTATATATTTTATATATTATATTAATAATTTATTTTTTCTTTTGTAATTATTTCATACCAAATACCTCAATTATATCCATTTTTGGAAATATGATAACATCGTTTATAGACGTGTGGACTGCCGCCTCCTCAAATCGATGTTATTCGTTCACGGATTACATGGAATGAGTAAAAGAATGTTTCAATAAAAATATTAAATATATGATAAAAATATTATAATGGAATTATAATATACATATATACTATTTTCTTTTCATTCTTTTAATATTACAATAAAATGGAAACATTGTTCATCCATACATACAGTCTACCATCCCCATGAATGGTATATTTGATTTTTTATCTCCAAACATTATGGATTACTAGAATAAATATATAATGATTATATATATAACAATTAAACAATGTATTAAATTATGGATATTATTAAATAAGTATATAATTAATAATAACAAAAATAAGAAGTCAAAACATACATGTAAAACTATGCGATTAACACCATAAATAGTGAAAAGAATAACATATTATTAAAATACATGTAATAAGATATTTTTAGAAGTCAATATATGATATTATTAATATTATTACGGTTATTTTATAATTTGATATCATTATTTAAACTATTATACATGAGGCTAAATGATGTTCACCCAAAAAAATTTAATTCAAGTTTTTTCGTCTCAATTTCATTTCAAGGAGGAATATTGTAATATTATGAACCTAATTTATTTTGAATGGTATATATACAGAACCTTAACATGTAATATCATTAATAATTCATTATTAATTGTATTTTTTATCGTGTTTTGAATTATTTAATATAAGTGGATTTGAACATATAGTTACCATGTGGTAAAGAAATTCCTTAACTCAATTATTTTTTATTAGGTTATATTACTTCTTCACTATCATTAATATTATATGATTATGTGTATAATAAATTTGAATATATATTGATTTATTTTAACTTATTTTATGTGTATTTAAATTTGATATACATAATCAATTTATTGATTAATTCTCACTTTAATGTTCTGTTCATTTTAAGTGTTTATTTCACTGTCACATTCTAATCGAGATAGTTCCTTTTTAAATTTACATTAAAGGGAATTAACGAATAATTTTTTAGTAAAACATTTAATTTTCTTATCCTATAGTTATTAATGATATTTTTCATCTAATAGTATCATTTTTACACTATTTTTTACTTAAAATATTTTAGAATTTCTTTTAGAAAACATGATTATATTTCCCCCTTCTGTTGGAGATCTATTTTCTCTTAAGAACAGGTTTATAAAGATAATTTACAAAGTGATATTAAAATTATCAAATTTATTTATAAATGTCATGTTTAACCATTTTTTATTTTGATGAATCTTCATTTCTCTTTCTGGATGATACACTTTTCTATCCATTTTAGCGTAAAAAAGGAATGTTTTTTACCCTGTATGGAATTACCCATCATCATTTCATTGATGCATCCATTGATAATTTAAAATTTTATTTTTAATGATTTTTTAAGAAAAATTATATTTAAAAAAAAAAATTCTTAAAAAAAGTTCCAAATTGAAGAGTATATTTTCCTCCTAAATTTTTTAGAATATAATTATATAGTATTCATATTCATAAGTGATAAAAAACCATTTATTTTTAATCAAATTTTTATTTGTTATATTGAAAGAATAAATATTATTTACATAGATTGTTTATTAATGATTTGGTCAATTATATTATTTACATTCACTTCATTGATTAATTTCCGTATTCCCCTTGAAATATCTACTTTACATAGATCATTGAACATTAAAGTTTACCCAAATACCCATGTCATTTATCATCGATATGAATATTTCCTAATATGTATTACATTTTTACAATTTTGTATATTGAAATTTATATAATATTGATTGAAATATTGTTAAATAAACATCTTTTACACAATGTGGATATTTTATAGGTCACATAGTTCATTAAATAAATTGATTCTTCAAAATATGTGTAATTATCTAGATAGGTACACCACGGAAAGGGCCCAGTAATAATATCCCCTCAATGAATCAATGGTTTCATGGGATGATTTAGTTAGTAATACTTAATGGGGTATTCAAGTGGTATTTTTAAACCATATTTTGAATGGTATTTATGGTAAAGGTATCACATAACTAAGAAACATGGCTTGTAATAATTAAGAATATCCTTCATTAATATAAAATTATTATTATCCATAATATTTTTAATATAAAAAAATATAGACTCATTTTATACTCAAATTATTAATTAAATGGAATTTTTGTTTAGTTATTTAAATTTATATATTGTTTTTTAGTTTCCTTCATAGTTTGTAGATTATATGGATACTTTATTCGTTATTACCTTTCCAAATTTATTTTCCTCATTGATTAATTATTTCTTCTGATGTAGATAACTTTTACTAATCATTTTATCTATATGTTATTTTTTCCCTTCCCCAATATTCCATAATGATTACTATGAATGATATAGCAGGATATTATTAATGAAATAAATTTATCCATCAATGAAAAAATATATTTCGTAATTAGTGTATTCGGTTTTAATGTAAGGATCATGTTTGTATCTGGTTTACCTAGACTACTAAACTAATCGGTCCTTCAGTATTTGATTCCTTGTAATCATGTTTATTTAATGGTCTTAGATATTAGATATGGAATTCTAGTGTCAGGGTGCTACAGTTGGTATTCAAGGAAATTTAGTAGAAACCATAGTAACTAATGTTAAATAAAACCTATATTATAGAACATTACACTAAGATAAACATTGAAGACTAGAATAGAAGAACATATGTATTCATTAACATAAGAGTTATCTATATTTGCATGGAATTATCTGACTAATGATGATAATAAGTTCAAATCCAAAAATAAATATTCATATGTTTTATGTATCGATAGTTTACCAAGATTAAGAACATTTTGGGAGAAATTTATTACAAGTGCATATTTTAGTGGAAAGGGTTTTTGAGTAATAAATCAATTAAATATTTTACATATATGTATAAATTTAGTGAAAACAATTATGGATAATATTATAATTAATGAAATAGTAATAGTAGTCAAATAAGATTATTAAACATTGAAAAAAATAAATTACGTTGTACAAAAAACCCAAGAAAAATTGTTATTTAACGATCAAATATTAAAGATATCCATCATTTTTATTTTGAAAATTTTATTAATATGGTTTAAAATGGTAAAACCCATATTCCTAGTGATAACCAATCAAATACGGACTGTGGATGAGGCTTAAAAACATGACCGAAAGAATATAAGTGTTTTACACATTTCACTGGCCTACATGATTTTTTGATTATTTCAAAATTAGTCTGAGATAGACAATCTGAAGGATAAATATTAATGATAAAATTGTGGTATTTCATTATAGGATTATTGATTAATGTTTTATAAATAGTTATTTTTCAAAATAGTTAGTGATGAATGTAAATAATTGTTTTGTGGATATTACGATTTGTAAATTTTAGTGGTTTGGGAAACAAAACATTATTTTTTGATATTCATTTCTAGAAGAAAATGGATGAATTGGAAATTTATCAAAGAAAAACTTAAAGATGAATTTTTTTCTATATTTATATTAAGAATTTATATATTTTTATATTCTTATAATATAAAATAATGACTCAATATTACAAAAATCTTCTTGAAATTAAACGTTTTACTAATAACTTAATATTTGTTGAACCGATGGTTTCTTAAATCATTATTGAATTGTGATTTTTTATCCCTCAACTATAAATCGATGAATAACTTTTTCTATGATCAATGACACCAATTACTCATTATAAATATTTATTCTATCCCCCATTTCCAAATCCTCACTTTTCACTTATGTCCTCCAACATGAAAACATAGTTCCATAACCCTTGTAATTCTCTTTCCCATTACATAATAGGATATTTAATTAACCATTTTATGATGTGGTATTTTAAAAAATTAATTTTCAAATATAAAACCCTATATCATAAAGATCATTTTTAAATTATGAGGAAATGATATAATTATGTTTTTTGATAATATAACAACCTGAAATTTGAATATAAGAACATTATATTTGGAAGCATGTATGACATTCAACACCAAGCATTGAAATGAATATAATGTCCCAAAATTTAAAATATATTTAATATTTTAAATAAATTCAATCTATTATATATCATGTAATTTATAAAATACAAAGTTATATTACGTCACACACAACAATGAGTTTCTTTGATAACATTTGTTACAAGAAAGACCGAGTTTTATCATACTACAATATATTATTGAAATATAATTATTTAATATAATCAAAGGTAACATAGAAATAAAATTGGATTTTATTAATATTATTTACTAACTTATTAGAATTTATGGTCGAATTCATTGGTTACTATGTAATTATAAATTTAAATAGAACCTTATTTAATATAAATGTTTTTTTATAAATAATTATTTTTATTCTCCCAAAAACCACTTTTTATTAAAAATTTAAATCAATTGATTTTAGTGATTGATATTAAAGAAGTATATATATTATATATTCAATGAAATATATTTTAAATTTTTATAATTTTCTATATAAACATAAGGTAATAAGAAGTCCAATTTTACCCATAAAATTTTTTATTTTTTTAATGAAATTTTTTTTCCTTTTAGTGACATACCTATTTTAAAACAGTATATTGATTTTTTTTTAAAAACTTTGAAAAAATTATTATTTTTTATTTTTTAATTTAAAAATTTTATTTGGTATAATTTTTTGTATTTTCGTGAGAACATTCATATTTTGAAGAATATTGAAAAATAATTATTTTTAAATGGCAAATAAATTTTCAACTAAATAATTTATAACGATAACTCATATATTGAATTATATTTAAAGTAAATTTATATAAATTATACATATATTAATCTAATTAAATTCATTGGGATCAATTTTATTTTGATTTTAGATATAAAATCATAGTAAAATTTTGAACATTTTTACTTTAAAAACTCACTTTTAAGTCAGACATAAAAGATTAACATTAATTAAAATTTTCAACTTATGTAATAGGAATTTGAAAAAATGGATTAAATATTTTTAATTATAATAATTTATAATTTATATTGTGGGAAAGAATTTATTTTAAAAAAATAACTTAATGTAATTGTAATTAATTTCATTAATTAAGAGAAAAAAATGGCTTCATAAGGGACAATACCAAAACATTTTTGATCAAAATGACCTATAAACATGGAAAAAACTATGTCATGGACATATTTGGACCTTATATTCCGTTTCAAATAATTTGCATCATTATTTTATTCACATTATGAAAGCAATGCATCTCAATAATGTTTACCTTTTTATATTTACAAGAATGTACCTCCTCCGTCATTATAAAAAGGCATCGAGCCCTCTCACCTATTCAAACATATCAAGCCCTCTAATTCATTCAACACCTAACAAAATAATCTAACAAATTCTATAAACTCATATGTATATATAAATGTTGTTATAAATAAATGAATGGAAGAAATTTTGAATAAACTAAAATGAGTTACCTGAAAAGGGGTAACATTTTCAACAAGCACTTTGTTTTATTTAATTTTCCAAAACTTCAATAATTATTATATATTGCTTGTATAATAAGAAACGTTTACCCAATATACTAATATATTGTTATTTTAATGGTATGACCTAAAATGTTACACACTTCAATCAAAATGGATATGCAATAAACGTTCGAGTGTACGGTGGACTAACTCCTCGTGAACTGATTTTGTTTATTAATCCATAACAACATTTTAAGGACAAAAAATATGATATATATATAGTTTAAAAATTATATATATTATATTAATAATTTATTTTTTTCTAATATAATTATTTCATAACACATACCTCCATTATTTCCATTTTTTAAGAATATGATAACATAATTTATTGATTTGTGTACCACCACCTCTTCAAAGTGATGTGATTATTTTATGCTTTAAAAGAAATTTATAAATTATTATTTTAATCTAAATATATTATATATATGATATTAATATTATAATGTAATTATAGTACACATATAAACTATTTACTTTTTATTCTTTTAATATGATAAAAAAATGGAAGCAACTTCATGCCTACGTATGGCCAAACATCTCCATGAATAGTCAATTTAATTTCCAATCTCTAATCATTATGGATTACCATAAATACATACATAATGAATAATTATAATAAAAAAATAATTTTTTATTTTTTATAAGATTAAATCCGGATCTAAATCATAAGTACAAAAATAAATTGTCACATCATACTGAAAAAAAGGTGCTTGACACACAAAATATTAAAAATTAAAAAATATTAAAAAAAATTAAAAATATATTTTGAAAAGATAATATGTGATTTTATAAATATTATTATAGTTCTATTATAAGTTAATAACATGAATAAAAATATTATATAGTAGCTTAAATGATGTTCACCCAAAAATAAATGTAAAGTAATGAATTTCATTATAATTTCATTTCGTTGAGGAATATAGTATTATTTTGATCCTAATTTATTTTTTATTTTGTATATAAATATCCTTGAAATTTAATATCATTAAAAAGTCATTATTCATGTTATTTTTATTTTCAATTTTAATTATTTATTATATGATTTTTTAACCAAATGTTACCCAGTGGTAAGGAAATTTCATAACCTAATTCCTTTTCATTGGGTTATATTCCTCCATAATTGTCATTAATGTTCAATGATTGTGTGTGTAATGTCTTTGAAGTCCTATTTATGTGTTTATAATTATTTTATTTTTATATAAATTTTATATAAATAATCAATTCAATTATTAATTCTCACATTAACATTATGTTCACTTTTATGGATTATTTCTCGATTTCATTCTAATCGAGATTGTTTATTCCTAAATTTATATTAAAGGAATTTGCATAATAATATTTTAATATACACATTAATTTTATCCTGCTTTATTTATAAATTAAATATTTCATGTAATAATACCATTTTCCCATGATTTGAAACTTAAAATTATTTATAAAATGAATTTTTAACAAACCCAACTGCATTTATCTCTTCGGTAGAAGATATGTTTTCGTAAAAAAATATTTATAATTTTTTTTCAAATTTTATTAATCATTTAAAAATGATTTATTAAATAAATTTTATCCTTGTTTTATTTTAATTAATTTTCTTAAAGTTTTTCTGAGCAATGATCTATTCTAACCTTTTTACTTGTAAAAATTAATGTTTTTTACATTGTATAGAATTAATTGTCATCATTTCTTTTATGTGCCTTTTTGATTTCAAAATTTTCATCTTGAAAGTTGATTTTTAAAATTTTATTTTCAATGAAATTTATTTTTACTCTACATGAACAATTTTGTACTAAAAACATACTTATTCTTCAACTGGATGGTTTAGGATTATTTTTTCTTTGGATAGTATTGAAATTGACTTCCTTGATACAATTTTTTTTACCCTCGAAATATTCACATTCTAGGGACCATTAATCGTAAATTTCCCCTAAATATTTATATCATTTATCATAGAAATCATTATTTTTTAAATCAAATAACATTTTTACACACGGTGTTCACTTTCAAAATTATTTGATATCTAGGGAAATATTTATAAATCCATATATTTTACTCAATATAGATATTTTATAAGGAAAATTGTTCATGAATTTAATTGATTATCTGTGTAATTTCCTGGACTTTGCTGTGTATTATTTTAAAATATTATGTAGATTAAATTTTTGTTAGGGCACTGAAACAACATTCGATTTCGAGGCCTGGTGTGCCCTGAACATTATTTTGAAAAAATATTAAAATATTAAATAGAATGTGTGCACCTTTTTTCGATAATATTAGAATAAAATCTAAACGGTTAACCATATATTAAATCTTAGGGTACCATTGTGTTCAGAGTATTGGATTTATAGTATGTGTGGCCTTACATTTGATAGTTCTGATCAACTCTGAAAAGTAATCTAGAGTGTTTATAATGAATAAGATAAATTGAAATTTATCTTTCTTTTCTTTTTTCACCAACAAATCAACATGTAACTGCTTTTATTTTAAATGAACCTTTAGGCAGGGATCCAGGGCTATGCTCATAAACATGGAATTCCCTAGAGTCTCTAAAGAGGAATTTCTAGATATTTCTCTCAGTGGGCGACGATGGTATTGTTGATTGAAGATCTATGAATGATGTTCTTACTAGATATTTCTAGCGGTAATCATTCTATACTAGATATCAATCCAAATCTTTGGTAAGATGTGTTATTTGGATTTCCATAACTACTCTTTTATTCACTGAAGAAAATGAAACAACCATCAAATATGTTGATTTGTTGTTCAGATATACTTTTCATTATGTGTTTTAGTATCTATATTTACAAGGATTGATTATTGTTTTCATTTTTGATAATTATTATAGTAATGTATCAAGTCTGGAACAAACAATAGCCAAGTCTGTTAAATTAATTGATTTATTTTTCATTTTCTCTACTAGAATTTCATTTTTGTTCTTCCTTCTATGATGCATTCGTGAAAACTCAATCAATCTTCCTTCATTTCTAGGAGTACCAATATAAAATTCGAGATCAGGTATTAGGATTATCTAATGGAGGTGTAATGTTGATGGATATAGATGAATTGAAGCGATTAGGTAGAAATCATTCTTCGGGAAAACTGAGTTGGATTTTATTTAAACGGAATTTGGAGCTGATTAAATACCCTAAATACATTAATATGGTGTTAGTGTGGTGAAAAAAAATATGATCGGGTGCTTTGAGGTGAACACATCACTGGAGTGGAACCCAGAGGGCCAACTAAGGCGAGTGGGAGGAAGAATAAGAGATTTTGAAAAATCCAGAACACAACGTGTGTTATGCTGGAAATAATACATGTGGTAATCATTGGACCCCTTGGTATGTACCCTACGAGGTACATTGACATGGTGTGGAGTACATGGGTTTCCAATACAACATGTACTCCACCACACTAAAAGCACTGGACTGGATACATAGGCTACCCTGAGTACTTGTACATGGGAATGTTTACGTAGGTTGAAATTGTGTACTAGAACATGGCCAGAGCACAAGGGTAGACCTGAGATGGAAGGAAGATGTGTGTGACTCCTTCTATATATTGTTTTCCCAACATCTACATGACATTTTATAAGTACACTGGTTATTGTACATAGATAGTACCGGGGTCAAGGGACATGGAGTGTGAACCTACTTCATGTCATGTACCTCATAACACAAGGCTGGATTATATTGTCCCACATATCATAGAAATGTTTTGTTAGGGTTTGTTCCCTTTATCATTTCAATAAAGTTAAGTATGAATCATTTCTTAATCATAGAACTATGATCCCTTCATTAGGAGTTCTTGTATAGTTTTTTTTGGAATTCCCCCAAGAGACTCAGAGCAAGATCCTATATTCATTTTTCTCTCTATATGTAGATTCATTGGTATTAATATGACTAAATTTATCTGGTTAATCTAGATTTAGTTGTTGGTATCACCCCATGGCTCCGGTTGTGATCCTTATATATTGTATCATATGTCTCTTCAGATCTATTTGTGTATCTCTCTCATGGAGATACCCGATGAGTTGTACCTCCAGGAAAGATGTCATGAGTTCTTTTGAACTTGAGAGTATGTTCTCCAGAATGAATCATTCATGGAATCTTCATGCTAGATACCTAGTGTGGGTATGTGGTAGTCGTGATATACCTCTAGAATATGTGTCTTTTATTGTGTATGTCTGGATATTCCTATATGTTCTATAGAAATATTCTTGTAAGTTGGTGACTGTACATTCTTTTGTTATATTTCATTGTGGTTTTAGGGTGTCCTACACAGTATTGTTATACTCTCCAATTAACTGACATTTCCCACATGTGTCATGTCTTGTAATGAAAATGTCCCTATTGATGGAGTTCTAAGTGGATAAAGACAAGACAGTTCTTTGTGAGACCGGACTGACCGAGGTGTGTTCCTACCACTATAGAAAATATTCCTAGCACCTTGTCATATTGGTTTGAATTGTGGTAACATACTTCTATTTTGTGGACTTGTATTCTATCTTGGTTTATTTTACATTCTTTACATTCTTGTTGTAATATGTTGGTTGGGATATCTTGGTATTAATTTCTTATTTACTAAGTGGGTTTTACATTTCAGCATATTGTGGGCATGGAGATGGGAATATGGGTATATGTACATAATAAATTGTCCCATGTTAGTGATATTAATACTATTTTCTAGTCATCAAACCTTTCCCTATTGGAGGGGGGCTTGGGGAGTCCCGAAACAGGCCCCACATGGATGGGTCACGACGGAGTGGTATCAGATCCATCATTACATTATATGATTTACTTTCCAATCGTAATTTTCCATTTGAAATATAGTCGTATTCATGCATTGTTTACATAGTTGTTTTTATATTTTAGCATTTTTGGGATTTGATATTGGTGTATGTGTATGGATATATAAGAAACGCCAGATGTGTTAGTGATATGCCTTTGTGGTACAAGTCACCATTTCTTTCCCTATTAGAGGTGGTCTTGGGGAGCTGTAGAACGACCCCACTTGTACGGATCACGATAGAGTGGTATCAGAGGTGGCCAGTTCTAATTTATGATTGGAAGTCTATGTAATTTTTTTGGGGAATCAGTTTTAAGTGTTTCGAGTTTGGATTTCGGGCCAGGGAATCCATTTTTGGTACAGGTGGCTAGCATATCCATATACCAGATATATAGTAAGCTAATTATTGACATGGTACATGGGAACACTTATTAGAGGGAAATTAATGGAACATTCATCATATAGGAATAGTTTGTGGTTTCATGTCCTTCTAGAGTCAGCTCTCTAGGTATACTCATTAGCCACAGTTTATCTTGTTTTCTAATAGGATGCCACTATGATGCATACCATGTAGTATTTGGCAGTATGATCATGAGGATGACACCCTCAATGGTGAGACTTCTATACATGGATGAGTTCCCCAGATGTCACCTCAAATTGTTGCACCAGCCATACCGCCACCTGTTGAGCTGCATATGGTACCCGCAGTACTAGTAGACAAGGATTTCATGTTGTGCGTGCTCCATGATTTTTATAGATAGAGAACCTTTAGGTTCTGAGGTGAGACCTAACTTCATGCATCTAAGGAATGTCTTGAGGTGTTGACATTATTTTTCCTTATATTCCAGACACCATCAAATCATATGGTGGTTTGGGTGGAGAGCCTTATAAATGGATGAGTCAGGAGATGATGGAGTTTGGTTATCCAGACTAACGACGACGTAACTCTTTCATGGAAAGAGTTTCCAAATCTATTTAAAGATGAGTTCTCACCAGTTAGACTGAGTTATTACTTTATAAAATAGCTTCTTCAGATCCAATAGGATAGCATGAAAGTGTCTATTTATTTATCTTGGTTCAAAAACTTTTCTTGGAACATGATGGATATGGTTAGAGATCATTACATCATGGATTGAATATTCATTAAAGGTATGCATAGAGATATCCAATCAAATGATATCTTTATATGACTTATGACTTGTGATAGGGTTATTCAGGGAAATTTGGTGGTTGAGCACTTCTTGGCTGAGAAGATACTGCAAGTGATAGTCAGTAGTGGATGAGTAGGAGCTAGGACTTCTGCAATAGGGATCTGTCATCTGTCCCAAGGACCCATATGTGGGATAAATTTTATAATAAGTTCCCAAGATTGAGTATTTATATTTTACAGATATCATGTTGGGTTCAGTCAACTTAGGGAGACATGGTTCTATTCATGTGATGAGAGGGGACATCTCACTCGAGATTGTTTGACTCGCCCTTCTCAGGACAATGAGATTTTGGATGGACCACTAAGGCAATGAAAAAAATAGGAGCAAGTAGATCCATAGGGAAATGGTTGTGGTAGAGGATCTAGGACAAAATTAGAAGGTGGTCAACAATTTGACTTCATACAACCACCACCCCCATGAGGTCAATCCTAGGCTCAAAGAGATGGATAACAGGGGCGGTGAAAGATATATGTGGTCGAGGCATATAACTTACTTTCTCTGGGAATGATTTTAGGTACAATCTGTGTCTTTTTTAATTTAGTTGTGGTACAAATTGACCCATGTTTAATTCATTCCTTCCTCGCCCCATTTCTTGTTCAAGACCTTGAGCTTCAGGTTGAACCATTGATTTGACCCTTACGCTTGGATACACCTACAGGAGAAGACTAGATGATCCCACACGTATGCTGACAATGCGACCGGAGCCTTCTAGGTGATAGTCTATGTTAGAGCATCTGGCAGGCAGCATTGGGACCTTATTATGTCAGTCGTGGTATGGATTTGTTATCAACATTCCATGCCAAAATTGATTGTTTTAGGTGAAGGGTTAAGTGTGTATCTAGTGAGGAACAAGGTTTTACTTTTTTTGGGAAATGGAAACCTAAGAAGCACAAAATGGACTCATGCATATGAGGGTGTATATGATTACTCATCATTTGGATATACTAACCCTCAATGTAGAATATGTTATGAGTTTCCATTTTATGGTGGTGGTGGAAGAGTAGGGGGATGACTTTCATAAATATGTTCTATGATTACCTCTTTAACAGGAGATAGATTTATTCATTAATTTACATTATTGGAAGGAACTAAAATCTATACTAGAATATTGGATGGCACTCGTAGAGACTAGATGGCAACGGGTGAAGTTAGAGGGCTTGTAGAGGAATGGATCTATGATACCCATTGTTTTTGCCTCAACGTTCCATGTCTTTTTTACAAAAAAGGAATATCAGAGATTTTGGTTATGTGTGTACTACAAGTGCTTGAATAAGGAGTATGTGAAAGAAAAGAATACAACGCCATGGATCGATGACCTCTATGATTAGTTAAGAGGTTCATGATGGTTCTCAAAGGTTGACCTTAGATTAAGTTATCACCAATTTCAAGTACAAGATGACGATATATTGAAGACAGCTTTCAAATATCGCTACAGTCACAATGAGTACTTGGTGATTCCCTTTGGTATGAGGAACTCCCTTTAATTGTTAATAGGACTCATGAACCAGATTATTCCTCCTTATTTAGACCGGCTTGTGGTAATCTTTATCGACTATATCCTTATGTACTTAGCATCTGACAAGGAGCATGTGAATCACATATGAATGGTTATTGAGATACTCTGAGAGCACCTAGGTTTTTGGGAATCTCTCTAAGTTATAGTTCTAGATTCATGCATTCTACAGTAAGGGACACAATTTCTATGTTGATGGATTGGTAGTGGACCCTTCCAAGGTTGTCGTAGTGTTATCATTGGAGCCTCCTTGGAGCATTATGGAGGGGCAGAGATTCCATGGTCTGGAAATATATTACAGGAGATTCATTTCTGATTTCTCTAGGATATAAACTCTTATTATGTCTTTAACTTGTAATGGGAATCCTTTCATGTGGAAAGAGAAGTTTTAGCAGGCTTTTCAGTAGTTGAGATAGAGTTTGACAAGTTGTTCACTATAGATATTACTAGAGGAGTGCGTCGAGTACATGGTGTTATGTGTTTCATCAAGATCCAGGCTTGGTTGTGTCTTAATGAATAGGTAAGTGGTGATTGCATATTTTTTTTCTGTTGAGACAACATGAAGAGAACTAGGTGTCCCATTATCTTGAGTTAGTAGTTTTATTCATCACATTGAAGATGTAGCGAGACTACCTGATGTACAAATAGTTTATCATCTACTCTGATCACATGAGTCTCATGTATATATTCTCTCATAAGGATTTTAACATGAGATATATGTGATGGTTATATTTCCTCCATGACTATCAATTTTTGATTTTCTATACTCCATGGAAGAGAAATTTGGGGTCATATGATCTCAACTAAATATCTTGTTCATAGTTTCTAAACAAGGTGGCGGGGGTAGTGGGAATCATTACGGTCATCCTTTATGGATGGAGATGTAGTTTTTTACCTCCAGTTGATATTTGTTACCACTCCACTCTTACAATGAGTTAGGGAGGCACAACATGGGGATACCAACTGCAGGACCCTACTTGATCACTTTACCATACAGAACACTGCTGATGTATATACAAAATTTGGATAGCACAATGTTATTTTTATAGGATAAACAGTAGTACCAATGTTTTTCTGGTTGGAGGATCTGAGGGGGTTTCACACATCCCATTTGGAGGTACATTCTGGTGTGTAAATGATGTACAAGGACATCTAATGTCAATTTTGGTGTCCAATGATGAGGTAGGAGTTGTAGAATTTGTTTATCGATGCCATACTTGTTAGCATGTTTTGTCAAGGCACTAGATTCCAGTAGGTTTAGCTCAACCCTATGAGGAAATAGAATGGAAGTGGGATTTAATATTGATAGACTTCATGATGGTTTTTTCACTTACATATAGGGAACACGATACCACCCACTTGATATTTGACTATTTCACCAAGTCATCCCACATACAATCTATCTTAGATTAGATTTTAGTAGATAGATTGGGATGCCTCTACATGTAGGATATAGTTCGACTCCATGGAGTCCCATCGACAATATTTGTAGACCATGATGCTTGTTTTACATCCCCATTGTGAAATGGATTACATGATTCTTGTGGTACCCTGTTACACTGGATCACAATATTTCACACAAATACGGATGGATAATGGACCATTAATATCCTAGAGGGTATTCTAGGTGTCTTCAAGATGGACTTCATCAATAATTGGTAGGATCACCTATAATTGGTGGAGTTAATGTAAACCATCATATACTATTACACCATTGGTAAGGAGCCATTTCATGATTTGTACAAGTGACCCTATAGGTCACCGATTTGTTGGACTGACCCAAGAGATTCAGAACTCATGGGCGCAGAGATGTTATGAACTACTATATAGAAGCTACAGATCTTCTAGGAGTTGATCAAGACTACATAGAGTCCTCATAATTCATATAATTACATGTGTCAGAGGCCTTTGGAGTTCATGAAATGAGAACATGAGTTCTTAAGGGTTTCACCTCGACATGGTTTATCTATATTTTTCTATGATGGAAAGTAATATATGGGGTTTATTGAACCTTTTCAAATACTATGTGGAGTTAAATAGGTTTCATACCTCTTAACTCTACCCTTGTGGTAGGACTGGGTACATGACATCGTCAATGTTTCTTAGTAGATGATGTATGTGCATGACCCATTGCATGTCATATACTTGGGAGAGCTGTACATTAAGGATGGAGAGAATTTTTTTGAGTACCTATTAGAGACTGGGGATCAGCGGGAGAGGATCATTCATGACTGATCGATCCCTTTGGTGTTTGTCTAGTGGTATCATGAGAATGTCATAGAGAGGACATGAGAGTAGGAGGCTCAAATTTTTGAACCATACCAATATATGTTATAATAGTATTTTTTTAGCATTTCGGGTACATAAATCCCTAGGGAGGGGAAAATGTAATGTCATGGATTTTTCTATGTATTATTATCAAATACTATGTGGATTAAATTCAAGATAATGCACAGAGATGGAATTTGATTATGATGCCCGATGTTCTAGGAACAACTATTTGAAAATATTAAAATATTAAATATTACACATTCACTACATTCATGGAAAGGTAAAATAACTTATAAATGGAGATAGTGATGAAAAAATTGAAGATATTTGGGATAAATCGTTCATTGGTTGAGATGAATTAGATATTATTAAAATGGATTGTTGAGACGATTAAATATAAGAAACACATTAATATGGTGTCATGGTAATGACCTGGGATATTACGTTTTGAGGAAAATAGATCACTAAAGAGGATCCTGGATGACCATCCACTGTGAGCGGGAGGAAGGATGCGAGATTCTTAAAATTATAGAACCCATGATATGTAGTCCCAGCTACACGATGTGTTTTCATCGTTAGACAACTCAGTATGTACCCTAATAGGTACACAGACATGATTTGGAGTACATTGGTTTTAAATAGGGTGTGTACTCCACCACACAGTATGGCCTGGACTGGATACACGGGCTATGTAGTGCCCCAATCCTAGTTACCCAAATTTGGTGCATTATTTTTTTATATAGGAATGATTATATGAAATTTATATCCCAAAGGACTCGGTAGTTTAGTAGTTATAGAAAACTAGATACATACAAATGTTCAATAATACAACTTGAAATGAAGTTCAATATAGAAGACCCATTAGTAACACCCATAATTCCAAGATTATACCATCAATTCATTCACAATACACTAGTTGACATCTTATGGATATATAGAACAAAATAAATGGGAGAGATTAGATTCTTAGTAAGGGAAAAAAATACCATGAAAGTAACCATAAACCTAAACACTATGCATAATGAATAACCAAAAATACATTCCATTAAAAATAAACATGATCTTAATATGGAAGGAATAAAAATAATTAAATAATGTCATAAAACATAACCATGGATATACTAATAATTGAATAATCAGATTCACCAACAATATCATGTTTCATAATGAGAGAATTCATAAAGTTGTAAATCAAATTTATTATGTCGAGGCATCGTTCCAAGACCATACAAAAACAAGTAAAAACCCAAAAATAGTTCTTCTTATGAGACATACTGATACATCGATGGGATATAGGGGTCCCACCTATCACTAAATAAGTCCAATACATTCTTATTTTAAAAATGGTGAAACATAAACAATATAAACAATTGTATTGAAAAAATAGCATAAAAAATGTGAATAAAATAACTATAACTCATATATGTTATCAAATTATCACATCATTAGTAAAACTAATAATCATCCCTTAAAAAATTTGGTAGAAGATATCATAATATATAGACCTAAATAATGTATAAGAATCAACAATTGATGTTGACATAGATGAAGATACTTTTAAAAGAGACCATTGAAATGGTAATGAGGAAATATTATTTAATCATTCAAAAGTTCCCCATACCTCTTTGAAACATTCATATCATAATCACATAGAATATTAATTGAATAAGGAGAATATTGAAATAATATTTCAAAGGTCATCACATACACAAAATTCAACGAATAAGTGGTGAACAAGGAATAAATCTAATAAAAAGATAAATTGTTATAAGAAAATTTATTTTTTTACATTGCAAATAAGAGTTATTTGGGAAAATCCATTGTATTTTTCAGAAAATCAAATTGTAGACATGAATATCCAAAAAACTAAAAGGCATGGTCGTTTAAATTACTTTTGATAAATAAATTATTTCCCATTGAAGTTAAATCATGTGAAAATAGTTTTTTAGAATCTATGGAATGAAAAAAAAATTTGGGGGTTTTGAGGAAAATATTAAAGAGATTTTATTGAAAAGAATAATTTTTATTTTTATAAAACCAAAAATGAAAAAAGATATTTTTTCATGACAAAATATTTTATTTTAGAAAGGTAATGATGACTTAAAATTGATTATATCGTGCAGTTTAAAATGGGTAAGGATTCTGGAAGTTCCCTTTAATTAGGATTGCTTATCGGGAAGAATAAGGAAGAGAACCATTTCAGGTTACGTATGTCCCCATAAAAGAATGATGATACGAAATTTCTATATGATTTTGGATCAAATCTTCATAATTTTTAAGAATTTTACAAAAATAAAGATGCATTACATTTTTGTAAATGTTGATAAAGAGAAACCTAAAATAAAACCGAGGGTTCTAATAGAATCCATTACTAGTTTGTATTCAATCTAGTCATATGACCCAAAATTAATAAACATAAAATGATATATTTTATACCCTGAAGGTAAATATATTAATTATATAATACATCAATGGGTGGTACATATATGACATACACTAGAAATAGTTCTGAATAATGAATATCTCACAAAATTGAAGTGCGGTGATAAAACCCTTACCACCTTGTAATCAATCGAACAATATGATAAAAATGGATAATTATTACTAAATAATTGAATTACATGGAGATAAATAGATTCATGATATTATATATCAAATTTTAGTATACATACACCACATATAATAAATAAGGGTAAAATAATGGAATGCTCTCAAAAATGGATGTGTGAGCAGTAAACCCTTACTACATTGTAATTAATTGTATCATATGTCAGAAAAATTAAAATCCAATGAATTTTTCAATACAATTAAAATAAAATAATTCATTATATTATAAATCAACTATTATTATACATACACCATGTCACGAATCAAGTCTGGTCGTCATCCAAATTGACACACGAGCCAGTCCATGGTAGGGCTCGAATGGCGTTCTCTATCCCCATGGGTTGGACAAGTGCCCAGTTATCAAAAAAATAAATTGGGAATGGATTATAAAATTATGAAAATATAAAACAATTTACAATAACTAGTCAAACAAATATGAAAAATTAAAACCAAATAATCGTTAACACTTTTTCAGAATTACGTAGCATTATTTAAAACAAAACCAGAAAACTACCCCATTGTAAGGTGACAAAAAATCAGATCAAAACCACCATATTCCAACATGAAACCACCCTCAATCCATCTCTACAACACCTCACCATGGAAGACAGATATATACTTGAATATCCATCTCCATATGCTTTACCCTTACCTATATCAAACATAACCAAGTCTACTTAAACCCAAAGGTGTAAGAAGAGTGTGAGCTAATGCCCAACAGGATGCCACCCGAGAAATGTATCAATTCTATAAACATTAAATGAAGAATAAACATTCATTTTTGAAAAATTAAAGGAAAAAGATTGAACAATTTGAAATAAATCAGCTTTAATGAAAATGAATTCAAAGGACTGTAACTTTAATTAAAATCACATTTACTTTTGATGTAACCCAAATCGCACATAATATGGAAATAGTTAGCACCAAATATTTAAAGAGCACTAATCTTTGGAGGGTATCTATAGGTACTATCATTTTTTGGGACCCTAGAACCACATGTCTTGGTGAAATACTGTATAGGAACCATGACGGCTCACTTTCTAATGTATGATCTACTAGTAGGGGACATCCATGTAACTCTACAAGTCTCCAATCATCATCCAAATATTTAGTTAGTGCAGTAGTTCTCAATCCTCCAAGTAAAAAAGTTTTGAATCTACATTTATATCACTAGAACACTAGTCCTAGTCTGCCCACCTAGTAACTAAGGCTTCCCATAGTGATCATTCATGTTCCATGTTCTTATAAAATTCCACACACGAATAAACAAACCAAACAAGGCACTTAACACACCAAGCACCCCAACTTGCACACCCAACCCCTCTTTTATAATCACACACACCAAACAATACACCAATCATTGTTCACGAACATGTTTCACAACTTCCATATAATTTAATAAATCATAAATTCAATTTGAAAATAAAATTTCAAGGTGTATCACATGGATTTACCAACAAAAACCCACAAAAAATACACTTTTATAATTAAATACACCCAAAACCACATCAAAACATGATTCAAATCCCTTGAAAAATGGAATAGACTAATAGGAAAATTTATAAAACACTACTAAATGAAAGAATATGAGTTTTCATAAATAATGTACTCCATTTCATATAAATATGTTACCTAGAAATTAAAAGCACTCTAAACCCCATTAAAAAATATTTTTTCACCACATAAACAAAATAAAAAAATGCACTAAATTATTTAAGAAAGAAAACTAATTTTCCAAATAATGGTTATACATGGAAACAGATACCTCGATTATAGAAATCCCCAAAATTCGATGTGAAACTTCAATCACACTCCAATAACACCACAATAAAACCAAATTAAACCATAATTCATGTTACCAGACCAATAAATTCAAGAACTAACCCAAAAAAAATTAAAACCTATCTAAAACCCTATAAAAAGTAGGAAGAGGCTTACCGAATCATATCACATAAGTGGGAGGCCACCCAAATGGAGACTATAGCTGAAGGGAGGTCTCTAGAGGTTGCACTGACATGGGATGGTCACTCCGGAGCATGCTTTTCTCAAAGGGGGTTTCACAAAAAGGTGTGTCTAAAAAGGAGAGGAAGGGATGAGGGGGGTAGGGTGGCCCTAGGTCGTCAGATGGGGAGAAGGGTACCTATGCATGCTCACTAGACGCGTGATGGAGCACAAGAAAATGAATCAGCCAAGGTGAGAAGGTGAGACACACAATAGGTAGGGTTAGGTGGGTAGAACAATGAAATAATAGAGGGGGAGGAAGATGAGACGAATAAAAGAAATAATCATAATAAAAGAATCAAATCAAAAAGGAAAAAAAATCCTAAAAACTAATTATAATAATAATAATAATGATAATGATATTAATAATAAAATCACAATTAAAATATTAAAACCAATAATAAAAATAATCTTATATTATTATTATTATTAAAATTCTTAATTCCTTCAATTTTTCTTGATTTGTTTTTTCTTTCACATTCGTATTCATCTTGTTAATTAATTAATCATTATTAATATTTTTTAAGCATTGGGTGGGATACATGGCTTTGAATGTTCTCTACCCATGCACGAGATGTTGTTAAGACCAAAACATCATTAATCATGAAAAAAACGAATTTCTAGTGGGATCATCCCGCACTTATACAAAAATATTCAACACCAGATAAAATAATAAAATATTGTTTTGATAGATAAGGTGTGATAATTATCCTCACTATAAAAACATTCCTCCCTCAAAAAGTCTACTCAAATACTAATTGTAGAATAAAAACGGATACTCGTTCTCAGCCCATGACTTCTGCTCCCATGTATTAGGCAGATCATTCCCATGCTTCCATATGATACAAACCAAAAGAATATACATCCCATGAAACACCTTCTCTTGGGAATCTACTATCTACACAGGTCCTTCAAACACCAATAAATTGGGCTATATCTGCAACTCTTTAAGATTTATCACATAATTTGGATCCAAATTGTACTTATTCAATTAAGAGACATGAAATACCTCATGAATTGAAATCATCATAGAAGGTAAAGATAACCGATATGCCGCATTTCCAATCCATTCGGTGATCTAAAAAGGTCTGACATACCACAGTGTTAACATCCCTTAATTTCCAAAATGATGATGACCCATAGAAGGGTACACATTCAAGAACATCCACTAACCCATGGAAAACTTAATGCCTTGAGGACTATGATCAACATAAGATTTGTGGGGACTATGAGTTTTCAATAAATAATGCCTAATAAACATGAATTTCTCATACACCTCTTGCACAAGGCTCATTCCCAAACATGAGGTATGGACTACCTCAGCCAGACATGAATGAGACTGACAAGGCCAGTCAAAGATCACCTCAAAAGGATCCATTAAAATATAGGATAGTTAAGCATTATTATATGAAAATTAAACCAATACAAAATAGATATACCACAATCCTTTTAAATCTAATACACATTCACATATCATGTCCTCTAAAATATTTCTTTCCTACACCGTATAAACATTTTTAATGGGATGGTATATCATGCTAATTTTAATATTTGAACCCAATTACATTTGAAGTCCTACCCAAAACCAAGATTTAAAGTGGGGTCTCTTTCTGAAACAATTGATGATAACACACCTTGATGTATGACCACTTCATGAATGTAAAACTGGCCCAACTCATCTACCATAACAGAATCTATGATCAGAATGAAGTGGGATGATTTGGTTAGATAATAAATCACTACGCAAATGGTGTTACTACCCCGAGGTGTATGAGGAAATCCAACAATGAAGTCCATGGATACCTCATACCACATCCGTGAAAGAATGGGTACTGGATAATGAAAACTAGAGGTCCATTGATGCTCTTAATTTACCTACTGACATGTATAACACCTCAATACAATGTTAGCTCTTTCCCATCTAATACTTGGCTACCAGAATTTCTGATAAAAATCAATATAAATTTTGGAAGATCTAGAATGTACGAACAACTGAAATTGGTGGTAATCCTACATCATCACCTTCCTCAGACACAATGCCACCACTAAAAATCCCTTAATGCACAAGATCCCCTCATGGGATGAATAATAAATAGAATGAGTCTCCCCACCATGAAGAAACTACAAGGACTACTGAAAAAATGCATCATCATGTAGTTCCGCGTAATCCACTATAAATGTGAATGGGTCAACTGAATGCTCTCTAAGAATGCACCTCCACTAGTCTACTTGATCTCCAAATGCATCTGGTCATGGATCCCCATCAAGGTCCATTCATCATTAGACTTCCTCAAAGCCTACACTGGCACTTTTCTACTCAAGGCGTCAATGACCACATTTCCCATACTAGGGGTATAGATGATGTCAAAGTCAAACCCCTAAAAACTCAATTAAACCACGCTACCTTAGAATAATATACTTCTATGACAAGATCTAGTCTGAGATCCTATGATAATATTAGAATAAAAACTTCTCTCTGATGAGGTAGTGACACCATGTCTTCAAATCATGCATCACCACTGCTAACTACAAGTCATCAGTTGGGTAATTCTTCCCATGTTTTTAGACATAATGATAACCATATGCCACCATGTGATAATATTGTATAATCACAAACCTGAGTCCCACACCTAATGAATAAAAATAAATCATGTAGTTGTTCCCATACTCTGGAATGATCAACACATGTGTGGTAGTCACTACACCTTCAACTTCTAGAAGGATTCCTAATACTCTGGGATCCATTACAACTACACCCCTTTCTAGGTGACTGTGTTCATAGATGAATCAAGTCATGAGATGTCCCGAAAAAATACCATGTATTATCTAGCTTTGATAAGAAAAATACTAATCCCAAACACATTCTTTGGAAGTTCCCATGACATAACTACATTGACCTTCTTCGGTTCCCCTATGACCCCTTGATATGATATCACGTGTCCTAGAAACTTCACTTCCATAATCCTGATGGTGAAGTTTTAAAGATTATCAAAGAGGCTATAATACCATAGATTACCCAACATGATCCTCAAATGATTCTCATTCGCTTCCTCAAATCTGTAGTAAACAAGGTTGTTATCCACAAATACCAAAACAAATGATTAGAGATACTTGTGGACGACCCTATTCCTTAGTGCCATAAAACCCACTAGAGAATTTTTCAATACGAAGGGAATGAAAAAATATTCAATGTGGACATACCTACTTCAAAAATCCATTTTCCTGGTGTTTTTCTCTGTCACCCTGTGTTAATGATAGACCAAACTCAAGTATATTTTGGAGAACAACTTTTCCCATTCAGCTGATCGAAAAAGTCCTCAATTCTGGTAAAAAGGTATTTATTATTAATGGTTACCTTACTAAGATTTTGATAATCAATGAAAAATTAGAGTGATCAATCATACTTATTTGTGATTATAATAAGATCAGCCTAATGATAGATACATGTGTGAATGAACACTTTGGATTCTAAATCAACCAATTGTATCTTTAATTCCCTCAATTTGGTTGGGTTATGCGATAAAAGGTAAGAGATATTTTTTTGGTACAGATGCCAAATCAAACATGAACTCTACATCCTACTCTGGGAGTAATACCATACTCAACTTCTTTGGTTGAATTTTTAGATTTGGTTTATTAAATATTTCTGACAGTTTTATGCTTATATATATAGGTAAATCATTTCTAATATTTGTTTATGATTCTCGTGAACTTATGTAAACCCATGTGGATCAAGAATGCCCTTTATGACATTCCACAGACCAGTTCAGAACCCATTTCAAATGAAGACTCATCTTGGTTCATGACACACCACATACAAGAAATAGTTGTGGAATAATATAAATCTCACAGATGAAAAAGTGTGATGATAACCCCATTAACTTTTATCCAAAAATGTTGTGTAAATGACCTAAATGTTATGGATAATGAAATTAAATCCATTAATTAATATATTTATAACATTTTATACTTGTATTTTATTTATTATAAATATATTTAGTTCATTTATGGACTTTTGGATGAGTTATATGATACAAATTTATCTCTCAGAAGCATTTGATTCCTTGTTTTTCACTAATGACATAATCTTATATGTGTATAGATGTTCCTGTGAAGTGGATATTATTCTCATGAATTGAATTCATATATTTTTAATGAACATAGATCAGTGTAAATGGTTATATATATCATTTAGTTGCATGTTATGAGGATGATTCATTTGATAATACATTTAGTGATAATCGTTTAGATTATTACAGCTGTTATTGATCATAATGAACTCGTTTTTTTTAGTGTTATTTAAATATGTTACATCTATAACATAGAAAGTGTAAAATTATAAATTTTATAAATAATTTTTAATAATTAAAATGGTTTAAGGAATTTCTTTGAAGATGAATTTGAAGAACTAAACTTCGTTGTCCATGAAGGTTATAAATTGACACATATTGGACAATGATTTAATATACAAAATAAATGATGCATAGTAAGAAGATTTATAATGGGTATTACATTAACATGATATAATTTTAATATATAGATGACAATGGAGTTATCCTATTCAATTTGACATTGAAGGATAGGAGAGAATAAGAAAAGGAGATAAATTGAAAAGAAATTAAATTAAAAGGGAATAGGATTTACGTCTTGAAAATATCTCCTTAAGAACCTCTTTAAGGTAAAGGGTTTTGTTCTTTTGGAAATCCCTAGGGGGAATGAGGGGGGACTATGGAAGCGTATTTGGGATGAACATTGACATGCTTCAAGTCTTAATGAAGTGAAGATAATAGGGAGTGAGGTGTTCTTTTTATAGTATAGGAGAGGAGTGTTTTCCCATTATTTTAATAATTATTTTGTTATTTTCGATCAATACTATGAATTGTTACACCCCTAGATTTTACGGTACATTTCCCTTTGAATAATGCAATAGATTGTGTTGTACGCAACATGGAGTTTAAACACACCACGACCAATCAATATTGTTGTTATACATAGTAATAGAAAGTTTTTGAAATATTATAAATTTTATTTTTAAAAATGGACATCATTTTTGGTTTCAGAATATCAAAATTAGCTTATGGTGGATTTTTGTTATTTTTTTGAAAACATTCAATTTTTTAGGAATAGTGAAAAACAAAGCGTTATTGGTTAAAACTGACTTTTTATTTAAATAATTATTTATTTTATTTAAATTTATATTAGATAAAAATAGATACCTAATACCTATAAATGTTCAATGTAATTCATTGGAGTTGTCTGATAATAATATTATATATAAAAAAATTTATCTTTTTACCGTCTTTTACCCACCTTCTAGGCACATTTAAAAATTTGAAAAAACGTTAGTTTACTGCTTTTTTGAATTGAATTTCAAAAATCTGAGAGACAAGGTTGACATTAGTAAGTAAAATGTGGTTCAATAATATGAAAATAATATTTGGTGAATAGTAACTTTTGACTTTTATTTATCATGGTTAACATTAAATAGGGTAATTAAAGGTAAAAAATTATATTATAATTACACTAACACATGTTCTAATTCTATTTGATATGTTTATTTCGACCATAATCATCCATAGGAATAAAATATGATTCTTTTGGTCCACATGGATTAGATTAGGACATTTATTATTATGTTATTTTAAAAAGTGTTAAAAGTGTTAAATTCGATGTTTTATAAATAAACCATTTTTAATATAGGGTTATACATTAGAAACATTATACAATAAATATTTATTAGAAAGATAAAAATATTTATTACATAATGGTATTTCATTTTTAATATTTTTACATTAAATAATTAGATTTATTTATGACACAATGATGATGTAGTAATTACCTTCTTAATGAAAGATTAAAATAATTGATATTATAAATATAAAAATAAATGTAAATTAATAATTTTGTTGAATTACACGAATTTACATGATTTATAATACATTTTAGGGTTGATTCAATGAACTTTGTTCTAAGAAATTATATTTTTATGACTTTCACAAAAACAAAATACCAAATAGTGTCAAAATTAACATAAATGAGTTTTTAAAACTAATACTATATTATTAATAGATATAATAGTTTTAAAAATCTATGGTTCATCCAAAGGACTTATATAATAACTGATATATCATTGATGAACCACTTTGAGTTCTCTTTTAATTTTATATTATGATTATTAACCATATAAATTAGTAATACAAGAATACATTGTAAAAGATATATTATTCAACTAAGTGTTAAATCTAAAAGATAAGGTTAATATGGTGACCTAAACCTATCTAAAACCTATTTGATGATAGTTTTTAGACCCACCCCCACCATATACTCGAAATAAATCATTTTGGATCCATTATAAACTGAATATGATTGTATAATAAAATAATATTTCTTGGTTTTCCTATAGTGACCTTCACCTCTCTTATAAGATGGTACATCCCATTCACAAAATATCACACCACCAAAGCCATTTTTATAATCCAAACCCAGCTCAAATAACCTATAAACTACACTCAAATCTACTAATAGGCCTTACTTTGATCATAAGGCCAACATAAGGATCCCTTTTGATCAACTCAAAAGGAAACACCCAAAGAGTTTGTAATAATTTCACTACCTCTTTCAATGTTCTTTTATTATTCCAATTCCTTTTTTGTTGTTTCTTACATTTAAAAATAATAACTCCATTAACTTGTACATACTGTCATTTTAATATAAATATGGTACAACCATATTCATTATTCTATTCATCCTATTAATGACAAGTCACCATATGTGCGTACATACGGCTTACTGTCTCCTCATCGTGGTGTAGTTTGTTATTCAAACACTTCATTATTTTGATTGGTATAACCATGATTATAACTGATATAAATAATAAATATAACATTTTAAGGTTTCTTTATATATTATATAACATCCTAGTATATACTATTTCAAAATCAATAGAATGGTATTGTCACTCGTGTGTAAGTACGGATTATCGTCTCCACGAACATGAAGAGATTCATTCCCCATCGTAACCATTCAAAATAATTTTCATCTTATGATTAAAAATAATGTTTAAGAACATAATATCATTTTATATATGAATCAAATACATCCTATCTATAACAATAATTTCTGACAGAACCAATCATATAATTGAAAATAAATCAGTTAACCCCTAAAACAATGACACTACTGAAATATTATTAACAAAGAATTATTGGAAGATCATATATGAAATAATATTTATGTATTTAGTTGTTGAATAATTTAATAGAAATTATTTATCTTTTATACAAGAGGTTAAAATACCCTCAATCAAGGAAAAGTACAAGGTAAGGGTTAATTCTACAATCTCTTTATTTTCTGGATGTGGTTTATAAGTGAGTATCTACTGGGACCTCTTTATCATCCAAAACATTGTTTCTTAAAAATGTATTTCAAAACATTTTTACTATTTACTAGACTATGGATTAATGTCATTTACACCCATTTATTACTTTTCATAAGATATTTATAAAGGAATCTTTCTATCATTTCCCAGACAAAGTCCTTTATGACCTTTTCGACAATATTAAAAAATTAGTGTTTTTTTAAATTATGTAGTGTGTGAGGATATTTTCCACCATTATAACATCTTAGAATCTTACCTTATAAGATTTAAGAATATTTTCAAAATAAATGTTTTATTTTATAATAATGTCACTTTAAAATAATTTAAAAATCAAAAGTGATATTTCTAACAAATTGTTTTAATTTAATATATTTCAACATACATTACTAGATTTTACACTGGTTTGAAGTTGATTTATTATGATAAAAATCTCCCATTTTGTATTGAAGGTTTTGTTATATGTTTTCCTATGGATTTGTTGTTTTTACACCATTCATAGTTTATGGATAAAGTATTGACATTTCATATGCTAGTTTTAATACGAATGATTTTGTTATGTTTCATCCTTTTTATATGAGGAATGCATTTGATATAGAAAGTGACAGGTGGAGCTCAATATAGCTCTTTAATGCATCTATAGGTCTCATGAGACAAAATACTTTCTTGGCACAAGGCCTTGATAAAATATTATTTTTAGTCTTAGCATTAGGCCTTGACTGTGTTGTTATGAAGTATAGAATTATGCATTCCATCATTATGATATTGGTTATTGATATTACATGTGATTATTCGACTAGTAGAATATCCACGTAAATAAGTAAATGGAATTATTTTTATCTTTTCCATTTTATTTTAAAGTTTATGTTTAAAAGACTTGTGTTTTAGTCTTATTATTTCCTTAAATGTATATACTTTTTATGAATGTTTAAGCTATATTGTTATCCTTACTGTGAACCTGAGCTCACCCATTTCTATGTTTTATTTTTCCCAAGATGCGAAGAAGTATATTATGACTGGCCTATAGGATAGTCTATGGGATATGAATGTATTCAAAAGAGACAATATTGTTATTGTAGTTATTTATTTTTATAATGTATTGTAAAACATATATATGTATCTAGTACATCTAAGGATACTAAACTGATCGATATTTTGAGATTTGATCCCTTGTGACTATGCCAATGTTATTTAATAATCAAACGACTCTGGGTAACTATGGTCAGGGCATTACAGTTGGTATCAGGGAAAGTTTAGTATAATCTTTGGAAGCTAGATTTAGAAGAACACTGATTAGAGAACATTACCACAAGATAGACTTTGAGGGTTAGTGTAGTAGAACATCCTAGAATTTTTGTAATGTAGTGATTTTAGGAGTTTTCCAAGAAATCCATCTCTGTCTAGATACGAACAGGTATAGACTGCTCTAGAACATATGTACCTAGGAGTGAAAACTCTGACAAGGTGTTTTGGGCTTGACCTAGGGTATCCGGGTACATGACAATGGGCCTTCCTACACTCTTGGTTACAACACTCTCATGGGATATGCTTAGGATAATTCAAATTTTCATTACAAGCCATTATGAATGATTTATGATTATATAACGCCCCAAAAAAATTATGATTATGGATTATATCCATAAACTGTTAAATTTCTGTTAAGTCTTTTACATGTTTGGAATTTTGTATTGAGATTCATAAACTGATGTTGTGTATTCAATTGTTTAGAAATGGTTCCTAGTGGAAGGAATGGAAGCCATATCAATGCACAAAATCCATTTAGGAATTTACCTCCTACTCAAGATAATTATAGTGGATCCAGTGATGAAACTAGTGTTGACCAGCTTATCACCATACTGGGACAACTCACTCAATATATGAATAATAACCTTACCTTTATAAAGCACCCTGATCCACAATATTGAGGATCAATTTTAGAACACTTCTTGAGGAAACAAACAAGAACATTCAATGGGATTTCAAATCCATTTCTAGAAAATAAATTGATAATTTCCTTAGAAAAAATATTTCATTCAATGTGGAGTACTGAAAGGGAAAACAATTTCATGGTAGCTTATCACCTCTTAGGAGATGTAGATCAATGGTGGTCATTAATTCAAAAAAAGGATAATTAAGAAGTATAAAATATTAAATTGAGGGAGTTTAAATATATTTTATTAGAAAAATACTTTCCTCATGACCATCGAGCGAATATGGAAAGGAAATTTCTGAGTCTGAGGAAAAAAGAGGATGATAATGTCACAATTTATGAGGCTAACATTACAAAGATATCAATTCATGTAGTAAATTATATACGTAACCCAAGGGGTAAGATTGATCGATTATTTGATGGGTTAAAACCATTTCTCCATCGAGTATTAGACTCAAAATCTTTCTTGTCATATAAAGATATTTTCTCATCTGCTTCCAAGATAGAAAATGAATTCTCTACATCTTACGAAATTAAATAAAGGAAATAGAAAAAGATACCTAATGAACACTCTTGTAATGGAAATAAGGGGATGAAGGGAAACTTTGAATAACCATCCTATGATAAATGTGGGAAGAAACACCTAGGTACATTCTTGAAGAAAATGGTAGTCTATTACAAGTGTGGTGAAAAAGGTCACCAAACTCATGATTGCAAGGGAAATAAAGAGGCTATCAATGTTGAATTCTAAAATTGTAGAGAAATGGTTTATTATGAAAATGTATGTCTTAGGAAACAAGGAAACATGCCTCAGAAAAGTCCAATGGAGCGAGGCCATGCTTATGTGATCACTATTTTTGAGGTTGAAGCTCTGACTGACGTGGTGGTAGGTAATTTAATGGTTTCCTCAAATTTAGCCAATAATTTATTGGATTCTGGATCATTTTATCATGTGATATCTTCCTAGATTACTAAGAAAATTAGAAATTTGTAAATATATTTAACAAGGAGTATTTTAGTCAAAACTCCTAAGAGAAGTGTCAATGCAGCACTGTTTTGTGAATCAATTCCCATTAGGTCATATAAAAATGCATTATCTTCTTATCCCATCATCATACAAATGATTTAATTTGATATAATCCTCAGAATGGATTGGCTTTCATAACATGATGTGATACTTTATTGTAAGGAGAAATATGTTACAGTTTTAAATAATGATAAAGAGTAAATTATCTTTAGAGTAGAAACACCACCACCTGATTCATATCAAGATCTACCACCAGTATCTCATCTAAATTAAATTAATGTGGAGGAAGAGAATGAAATAACTATGGGTGAGGAAATGAATGTTCAAATTATCGGATTTACCTATTGTACAAGAATATGTTGATGTGTTTCCAGAGGATTTACCTAGACATCCTCTAGAATGAGAAATTGATGTTTCCATTGATTTAATTCCAGGTTCCAGTCCCATATCGAATACCCCTTATATAATGGACACTATGGAATTAGTGGAACTAAATAAACAACTAGAAAAATTGAATAATAAAAGATTTATTCTCCCTATTATTTCTCCTTAGGTTTCCCAATTCTTTTTTTTAAGAAGAAAGATGTATCTATGAGGATGTGAATTGACTATAGGGAGATCAATGCTTCAACAATAAAGGACAAAAATCCCTTACATCGCATTGATGAATTATTTGATCAACTTCATGGAGTTCAATATTTTTTGAAGATTGACCTTAGATGTGGATATCTTCAGTTGTGTGTGAAGAAGGGAGACATTCCGATGATAGCATTTCGAAGGAGTTACAGGCATTACGAGTTTACAGTAATGCCTTTTGGGCTAACTAGTGCACCCCCTATTTTCCATGGATCTAATGAATAGTGTTTTCAAGGAATATCTTGATGACATTGTTGTGGTAATTATTGATGATATATTTGTATACTCTAAAAGCTATGAAGATCATGAAAATCACTTGGTCATTATTCTAAAGACTCTTTGATGAAATGAATTATATGGTATGATTAGAAGGTTTGATTTTTGGCATTTGGAGATTTCTTTTCTTGGCTATATTATCTCTAAGGATGGAATATATGTTGAAACTTCAGAGACCAATCCAATCCATGAAGGACTAGCACTAATGAGTATAACTGATGAACACAATTTTATTTGTTTAGCAGGTTATTATCGACTCTTCGTCAAGAATTTTTTCTGATTGGCTAAGCTATTAACCAAGATCACACGTAAAGGGGTTAAATTTGATTGGATAAAAGAGTGTGCAGAATGTTTTGATGAACAGAAGAGAAGATTAGTTAATGCTCTTATATTGACTCTACCGTCGAGGAATGATGGGTTTATTATTTATAGTGAAGCTTCAAAAAAAGGACTTGGTTGTGTCCTTATGTAGAATGATAGAGTTATTGCATATGCATCATGATAGCTAAAAATTTATGTACAAAACAATACTGCTCATGAACTTGAGTTAGCAGCTGTAATGTTTTCTTTGAAGATATGGAGAAACAATATATATGGTGAAAAATGTGAGATATATACTGATCAAAAGTGTTTGATGTATATTCTCTCACTAAAAGAACTGAACATGAGCAAACATGATGGCTTAAACTACTCAAATATTATGATTTCACTATACATTACCACCCAGGGAAGGAAAATAAGCTGGAAAATGCTTTGAGTAGAAGGGATTGTGGAGTTTTGAACAAGATGAGAGATGAAAGGGATCCTATGTTCATGGATCTAGTAAAGATGGATATTGGAATAATCAGGGAAGGTGAAACATCAATACTTTTTAAATGGTTTCTAAACCATCTTTACTAGAAAGGATAAACATTTCTCAGACTAATGATGAGGAGTTTCAAAAGAAAATTAATGTTTCGAATGATGGGAGATTGACTGACATCATATATAAAAATAGAATTTTGAAATTTGGGAAGAGAGTTTGTGTTCCTGATATACCTGATCTAAAAAAAGAATTATTGGATTTTTCTCATAGATCCAATTTATCTGTACACCTTGATATCACTAAGCTGTATAGAGATTTGAAGGAACATTTTTAGTGGGACAACATGAAGTGATAGATTTCTGATTAGGTGTTAAGATGTATGGTTTTTCCAAAAGTGAATGCTGGAAGACAACATCCTAGTGGGGTCATGCAACCTCTTTCCATACCTTAGTGGAAATGGGATGATATGACGATGTGCTTTTTCATGGGACTACCAAAGACACCTAGAAATAATGTTTCCATATGGGTCATTGTTGATCGTCTTACCATGTAAGAATATTTTCTTTCTATAAGAGAATATTTACCAGTTGAACACCTAGAAAAACTATATATTAAAGAATGTGTAAGACTTCATGGAGTACCTGTATTGATTGTTCCTGATCGTGATCCATGTTTTAAATCTGGATTACAGAAAATTCTTATGAAGGCCTTGGATACTGAACTTCATTTGGGCACTGCCAACCACCCTCAAACTGATGGACAATCAGAATTCACTAGTCAAATATTAGAAGACATTTTGATATTCCTCTCACTTGATATTCAAGGTATGTGGGATCAATATTTATTTTTGTAGAATTTTCCTATAATAATAACTTTCATTCAAGTATTTAGATGGAACCATTTGAAGTATTATATGGAAAGAGATGTCGTACATGAACATGTTGGGATGATGTTACCGAAGGAAAACTCGTAGGCCTAGAACTTGTTGAGGAAATAATGGAAAAAGTGAAGGTTATCAAAATCTACATCGGAGCATATCCATGTTGGAAAAACAACCATGACGATAACCGAAGGAATGATCTAGAATTTCAAGTAGGAGATCATGTTTTATTGAAGGTATCACCATGGAAGGGTGTTATAAGACTCTGTAAGAAGTGAAAATTAATCCCCAGATGCATTAGACCTTTTGGAATTATTGAACAAATTATAGTTGTAGGTTATCATTTGGCCATGCAACCATGTCTCTCGAATGTTCATGATGTGTTCCACGTATCACTGTACAGAAAATACATGCCTAACAGAACGCATGTACTCACCTATGAATAAGTAGAACCGGAAACTGTACAATCTTATTGTGAAGAGCCTATCATTATTCTTGATACCAGAGAACAAATTTTGAGAAATCAGACGACTCGCCTGGTGAATCTTTAATAGAGAAATCATTGGATGTAAGAGGAAACGTGCGAACTCGAGGAACTCATGATGAAGAACCACCAGAATCATTTTATGCAATAATAGTCCAAAAACTTTGAGGGAGAAATTATTTTAAGGAGGGTAGAATGTGACACATCAAGCTTCCATGCTATTTTCCCTTTAAATAATGTAATAGCTTGTGTTGTATGCAACATGGAGTTTTAACACACCATGACCAATAAATTGTGCCGTTATAAGTAGTAATACTCACCTTTTGAAAATTTATAAATTTTATTTTTCAAAATGGAATTCATTTTTGGTTTTGTAATATCAATATTAGCTTAGGGTGAATATTTTGTTTTTTTATGAAAACATTCAATTTTTGATGAATATTGAAAAGCATTGTGTTATTAGATAAAACCTAATTTTTATTTTAATAATTATTTATTTTATTTAAATTTAAATTAGGTAAAAATAGATTCATAATACCTATAAAAGTTCAATGTAATTCATTGTAGTCATTTTATTATAATATTAGATATATACAATTTTATTAAACTTTTTCCCATCTTGTACCCACCTTCTAGAAGCATTAGCAAATCTGCATAAAACATAATTTTACCGCTTCTATGAATTGAATTTAAAAAATATTAGAGACACGGTTGACATCAGTATGTAAAATTTTGTTCAATAAGATGAAAATATTTTTTTTGTGAATAGTAACTTTTGACTTTTATTTATCATGTTTAAAAGTTAATATGGAAATTAAATGTAAAAAATGATATTATAATTACCCTAACGGATGTCCTAATTCTTGTGGATATGTGTATTTTGAAAAAAATATACCTTAGTAATAAGATATGATCTTTTTGGTCCACATGGATTAGATTAGGACAATTATTATTATTTTATTTAAAGAAGACTTAAAAGTGTTAAATTCAATGTTTAATAACTAAACCATTTTTAATAAATGGTTATAAAAAATATAAATTCGACTATAAATATTAATTAGAAAGATAAATTTATTTCCTACAAAATTGTATTTTATTTATAATATTTATACATTATATAAATAAATTCATTTATGACATAATGATGATACAATAATTTCCTTATTAATGAAAGATTAAAATAATTGATATTATAAATATCAAAAGAAATGTATATTGATACATTGAATACATTCCACAAATTTCATAGATTAATATTACATATTGGGGTTGATTTAATGAATTTTTTTGGAATTAATCATGCTGTTATGACTTCCACAGAAACCAAATACAAAATAGTGTCTAAATAGACATAAATGTGTTTTTAAAAACAATACTATATTATTAAATGATATAATAGTCCTAAAAATCTAAGGATCTTCCAAAGGAAAAATATAATAACTGATATATCATTAATGAACCAATTACGGTTATTTTTTCATTTTATAGTAAATTATTAACAATATAATATAATAATACAAGAATACATCGTAAAAGTTAAACTATTTAACAAAGAGTTAAATCTAAAAGATATGGTTAATATGGTGACCGAAACCTATCTAAAACCTATTGCATGAATTTTTTTAGACCCATACCTACCTTATCCTATAAATAAATCATTTTGGAGCCATTATAAACCGAATATTGTTGTATAATAAAATAATATTTCAAGGTTCTCCAAAATTAACCCTCACCTCTCTTATAAAATGGTACTTCTCCTTCACTAAAAAACACACCTCAAAGTCCATTTTTCTCATCCAAAACCTATTCAAATATCCTTCCAACTAACCAAAATTCTAGTTAGAGGTATTACTTTTAACATAAGTCCAACTTAAGAAACCCATTTGATCAACTAAAAATGAAACACCCGAAGAAGAGGTAATAATTTCACCACCCTTTCCAAGTTCTTTTCTTCTTCCACTTTCTCTTTATTTGTTGTTTCCTTTAAAAAATAATAAATCGAGAACCTTATACATAATTTAATGTTATTATAAATATGGTATAACGATATTCATTATTCTATCCATACTACAAATGACAAGTCACCATAGATGCATACGGACGGCTTACCGTCTCCACATCGTGGTGTAGTTTGTCATTCAAACACTTCAATATTTTGATAGGTATAATAATTAGTATAACTGATTTAAATAATAAATATATAATTTAATGGGTCTTTATATACGATATAACATCCAATTATATAATATATCACCATCAATAGAATGGTATTGTCTCCCGTGCGTACGTACGGATTGCTGTCT
The DNA here is from genome assembly GCA_963277665.1 of Viscum album. NCBI lineage: Eukaryota > Viridiplantae > Streptophyta > Magnoliopsida > Santalales > Viscaceae > Viscum > Viscum album. The sequence goes on from OY728136.1 coordinate 6,402,446, forward strand.
CAATGAACATAATGAGATTCATTCCCCATCGTAACCATTCATGAATAATTTTCATATTATAATAAAATATAATGTTTAATAACATAATATCAATATGTATATGAATCAAATACATCCTATCCATACCAAACATGGCTTACATAACCATGCATATAAAGGAAAATGAATCAGTTAACACCAGAAACAATGATTCTATAAAAATATTATTAACAAAGCAATATTAGATAATCATATATGATATCATATATTTTTATTTGGTTCTTATATATTTTAATAACAATGATTTAATTATTATATAGGAGGTTAAAATACCCTCTATCAAGTAAAAGTACAAGGTAAGGGTTAATTCTGCAATATCTTTATTATCTGAGGTTTTCTATATGTGAGTATCAACTAGTACCACTTTGTCATCCACATCCATGTTTCTTGAAAATTTATTTCAAATTTTTTTTACTATTTACTAGAATACGATTTAATGTCATATATACCCTTGTTTTAAGTTTTTTAATATATTTATAATGGAATCTTTACGTTGTTTTCCAAATAAGGTACTTTATGACGTTTTCCAAAAAATTAAGGAAAGAATGTTTTTTAACTTATACAGAGTGTGTGACTATTATCCGCCTTTATAACATCATTGAATCATCCTTTACAAGATTATAAGAATATTTTCAAAATAAATAATTTCTTTTATAATTATGTTTCTTTTAAATAATTTCAAAATGGAAAGCAATATTTATATTAAATAGTTTTGATTTCATATATGTCAACATCCTTTGATGGATTTTTCACATGTTTGAAGTTGATTTATTATAATACATATCAAACATGTTTTATTTAATGTTTCATGATATGTTTGACTATGATTGTGTAATTTTCACACAATTAATGGTTTATGGATAATGTATTGAAATTTTGTATTCTATTTTTAATATGAATGTTTATGTTATGTTTCAACATTTATATATGAGGAATGCATTGGACTTAGCAAGTGATGGGTGGAGCCTGCTATAGCTCCTTAATGCATCTGTAGGTCTCATGAGACAAACTATTTTGAAGGAACAAGGCCTTGATGAAATCAAATCTATAGTATTGGCACGAGGCTTTGACTTTGTGGTTATGAAGTCTGACATTATTAATTCCATCATTATGAAATTGAATATTGATATTACATGTGATTATTCGACTAGTAGAATATCCATGAAAATAATTAAATGACATTATTTGTTTTATCTTTTCCATGTTATGGTGAATTTTATGTTTAAAAGGCTTGTGTTTTAGTCATATACATTTCCTTAATTTTTTATACTTATTTATGAAAGTTTCCCCTATATGTTTATCTTTACTGAGCACCTGATTTCACCCCTTTCATGGTTTTATTTTTCCCAAGATGTGAAGAAGTATATTTTGACTGACCTGTAGGGATAGTCTAAGAGATATGAATGTGTTCAAAGGAGACAATGTTGTTGTTGTTTTTCATCTTATAATGTAGTGTAAAACATATGAATGTATATATTACTTCCAAGTCTACTAAACTTATTGGTCCTTCTGGATTTCATCCCTTATTATCATGCCAATGTTAAGTAATAATTTACTGACTCTTGGTAACTAGGGTCTGGGCGTCACAGGAATAATCCTAATTATTTTGACTAAAAATAGTAATAAGTGCATTGAGTTAGAAACAAGTTACGATTAAATCATATATGACTCATGAATGATGCATAAATTCATTTATTAAGAATATTTTGTAAATTATCTAATTTCACTATTCCCCAAAAATTCATGTTTTTTTAGGAAAATCTGAAAAATCACACTCAAAATTTCTGACAAGTAGAATTAAAAAATGTACAATGTTTCATAAATATAATTCTCTAAATTTCTGAAATTTAATTTTTAAATAAAATCATTATTTACTTAACAAATACAGATTCTAAAATTAAAACTGTGTTTATAGTACATTCAAAAAATTAACTGAGGCCTCATAAAATTAACCATAAATAATAAGATGATAAAATATTTATTTAGTATTAGATTTTATAAAAATTTATTTTATTTTAAAAAAATTATTAATTTAAAATGGTTATTAAAAAATAATTAGTCACAAAAATACCAACACATAATTATTAATTGTTAAAACATTTAATCTCATTTATAAGGTGACCCAATTTTATTTATACTTTCATCTGAGAGGTTATTATTCATAAGGTTCAAGTTACAAATCATTATGGTAACATTACTATTCATAAAGGTAATGTACTATTCATATGGGTCATGTTACTATTCATAAAAGAAGCATTACTATTCATAAGGGTACATTACTATTCCTAGGGGTCAAGTTAGTGTTCAACATAAAAAAATTGATCCCAGTAGAATCTTAAAAACTTAATGATTGACATGGTTTATGAATGTTTTTAAAAATTCAAATCCTAGAAGTGTTAAAATTTGGTTTCACGACTTGATTTTAACTATCTTGTCTAAATAATTATAACAAATAAGTGTTTTTTATTTCACAGATACTCAGTACTGTATGAATTACTAGGTATAATTATTCTTAAATCATTCAGGTGTTACATTCTCCCCTCCAGTAAATTGCATCCACTCAATTAGAAATTGCACTTCGATCGTTAAAGTTTGATACTTGAAAATTAATTTTTTTCTAAACCCACATCAAAAATATAGATATTAAAAAATAATCTTAATTAAAGGCTGATGAAAATGAATAGGTTACTACAAAATAACACATTAAAATAGGGTATCATTAGTGTTAAGTGAAAATATGTATGTGAAAGAATAATCTAGCCATCACGTTCTGATGGACACTAAAAGAAAATATTGTCATTATAATGCTAACCAACACAAAGCTATAAATCTTTTGGTCAGTTAATAAATCTTCAATTTATTTGTTAGAAATATAAATGGATAATGTTTTTGTTAGATAATATTTTACCTTAAATTTTGGGATTCATTTACTATCTAGATAATCACTTAAGAAATTGAACATTCTTGACTACTTTCCATGTAATGATAATAATTTAATCCTTTGGCTATGCTTCAATATGTTTTCAAATCATTCCCTACAACTGGTAATTGATGCTCAAGAATAATTTTTTAGGCCTGAATAATTTTAATTAACTTCTACAGATCACAAATCCCAAAAAAATATAATTATATATTCCTCCCATCATTATAAATAAATTGAATCCAAAATGTTTATGATATGATATGATAATTCCGCTAAAAATATTCCTTTATTTTATGAAAAGAAACTATAATATCTAAAATTAAATAGTAAATCTATAGCTTCAACATATATAATGCTTCTATTTATTATCATTTAGAATAACATTCTAGTCTATGACCACAAAATCAGAATAATTTGTTCATAATGTATTCTAAATGACATCAATAACTCTTAATCTCTTCTACCAATGATTTAATTTCCACTATCACATAATCTCAAATATATTCTATACATTTAAATAAACAAACTGGATCACCATATTTCTAAAAAAATATTTTTATTCGAAATAAATTTATAGATATAGTCTTCAAAATATTCTATTTATAAATGTATTATAGGATTCCAAAATTTTTGAATGTTTTCCAAAATAACATAAATCACTTAACCACAAAATCATTTTCAAATCCCAAATTAATCTTTAAAAAAAGTCCCTAAAATAAAAATAAAAATTATATGTTAGATGTTTTATGTAAAAAATTAGTCATGAAAACAATGATTTCGAGTAGACTAGTGGTAGGTGATGCACCCTTATCTCCCTTTGTTGAGGTTTTACACACCACGTCCTAGCATAACATAGTGCATTCTCACCTTACATATAGGATGTCCTTTTTTAAAACCAAATAACATCCAAAATAATTTTTATAATTGTCCTTGAAATAAAGGCCAATTACTAAACATTTGTTAAAATAGAATTTTTTCATACAACCTCAATAATGAAAAACTTCATACATTGATTTAAAAGTTTGGAATTCCTTGGTCTAGTGGATATCCTATATATTAGTGAAATGACTCAATTAAATTTGGGTCCCATACATTTTAGAAAAAATAACTACAAATAGATTATTAGATTCAATTTCATTTCCTCCCAGTGTTCTCTTCATTTTTCCCCGACAATTATTTTCTTTATGTCCTTCCTTCCTTCACATAAGGATTTTCTCCATTCCATTGAGACACTTCCTAGGGTGTCACCTTCCACATTTTTTTCATGGTGTAAGTCAAACATTTTTCCCCATTGTCTCTGTGACGACCCAAAGTTTTTCAATGGAAATTACCTTCTCTTTAATTATGTCATAAAATAACATGAAAACACAACATAATGAACTGCTAAGTGATAATTGACCTTTAAAAAAAATTTTGTCACTTCTATGTTTTTAATTTCTAAAATCCGACATACACTGTTGTGTTCAAGATGATTTTTGGTGTCTAATGAAACAAAAAATAGTTTTTGGTGAATAGTGACCTAACCTTATGAATAGTAACATAACCTTATGAATAGTAATATGACCCTTATGAATAGTAACTCATTCAACATAAGAGTAACATTACCTATATAAAATTTAGACATCTTAGAAAGTGACAATTAGACTTTAGTAAACGTTTTGGTATTTTGTAAGTCATAAATAATTAATTATAATTAATTATTTTAAAATAATATTTATTTCCCAAAAATGTATTCATAAATTATTGAATCAATGTCTTATAGTTTTTAGATAATTTTATAAGACCCTACGTAATATTTGAAAGCACTATAAAAACAGTTTTAATCTTACAAACTGTTTTTTTAGTAAATTATGATTTTAATTAAATATTAAATTAATAATATTTAGAAAATTATTTTTGAAAAATGGACTTCATTTTTGGATTCTACACATCAAAAAATGGTTGGGGTAAATTTTTGGGATTTTTCTGAGATACTTGAATTTTTTATGAATAGTAGAATCCGATAATTCACAATAAATGCTAAATAATGTATTAATTGAGTCATAGATGATGTTATGCTGATGTAAGCCCACTGGGTTCGGGATTACATTATATAATTACTATTATTGGTCATCCAAGACTCACTATTACTTATCTTATGGGAGATTAATAAACTAATGAATTTTATATTAAGGAAACCCCTCTCCCCACCACTATAAAAGCCACCCTTCACTCCCTCATTTCCTCACACCTATCAAGCTTCAATTATTCTCTAAAATCTTCCCAAACACCTTCCCTAGCCCCTCCCCCACGTACAAGAGCTTCTGGTCTCATCAAAAGATCATGCTTAGGCCCTTAATGAGGTTCTCAAGAGAAGGATTTAAGAGGACATTAAGGAGAAGGAAGCATTCGGGTACAAGGTAAGGGGAAATTCTCGAACCCAACTTTCATCCTTTGGGTTCTACATATTTCACTCCATTTTTGATATAGTAACTCCTTAAAGATTCATCATTTTCTTTCCTTTTCTGGGATATACATGTTTTCTAATGAAGTTTATGTCAATCCAAAAATTTTCCAAAAGAACAATTCTCTTAAGAACTCAACTTTTACCTCTCATTCAAGGTTGATGGTTCTTGTATCAAGTATGTTGTTCCCTCTTTCTTTTGGGAACACAATGTTTATGAATGTGTTCTTATGAGTAGAAACCCATTCCTTTTCTTGTGTTAGTTATGTTCATTCATGTTATATGTTTATTGTGGCAAGAATGATAAATGATAATGTTATGATGTGACGGGTGTGTTCGATATTATATAGCGCAATGTGAATGTTTAAATGTGACGGGTGTGCCCATAATTATATGGAACTCCAATGCATTGGGTAAAGTGATGAATCTCATGAGTAAATGTGAAGTGATGTGTGAACAAGATACAATCTTGTTTCACAATTATGTGTGGTAGTTAACCACTAAGACATGATGTTTCATTTTTATGCATTGCCACATTTCAAGTCTTTAATTTATGATCCTCTCATGTTCATGATCTTCATCCTATGTTATGATTATGCTTAACCCATGATATTTTGTCCTTATTTATCCTCTTACTGGGCTTCTAGCTTATCCCTTTTGATGTGTATCCTCAGGTGGCTACATGTACTAAGGAGAGGAAGAGTTCCAATAAGAAGGTAAAGAAGAAGAAATTTAAAAAACTGTTTATGCAAGATGTTGTATTTGTTATGTGTGGTCCTAGATTTCCCAATACACTAAGCCTATGGATCCTCTTGGTGTAATACTATTATGTTGTTTATCTTTTAAATTATGTAATGGTAATGCAATAAAATGCCTGGATGCTATAGTTGGTATCAGAGAGAGGTTTACTTAATTTTGGAATTAAGATTAGTGAACCCTAGATAAAACCTACAACATGAGACTAAGTACAAATATGCACACAGGAATATTTACCTAGGGATCCCATATGTTATGTTTTGGTATAATTGTTTAAATTAATAAGTTATTCATGACTTGTTTAGTTATGTTTTGTTCTATACTTTTCTATTTTAGAAAATGGTGGGAACGGGGTTAAATCAGGCCAACAACTCATGTGGAGGCCAATGCACTAATTGACCGAACGACATCTCTAAGGATTTGGGAGGTGGAGTTCAAAACATCATGGAGACGCTTACCCAATTATCTTAGGTTATGAATAATAAACATAATAAAGGGGAACGTCCTCCTTCACCAAAGAGGGAGCAACTGGCTATTGAATGTTTTATATGGAAATGACAACCGACGTTTTGTGGATCTTTTGATCCACTAGTTGAGGAACAGTGGTTCAACGCCATGGAGAAGATCTTTTCTGTGCTTCACTGTTCTGAGTCGGAGAAGGTGACTCTAGTCGTTTACCATCTAGATGGACAAGCTGATCAATGATGGTCTTTGATTAAGAACACCAAGCCAAGGGAGGAAATTAAAGAGATGTAATGAGAAGTCTTTAAGATAATGTTTCTCAATAAGTACTTCCCATGAACTCTTCACACAAAGATGGAGAGAGAATTTATAGAGCTCAAGAAAAAAGAAGGAGAATCTGTCACAACCTATGAAGGGAATTTCAAAAGGCTTTCAAGGTATGCTTCATGTTTTTTATCAACAATGATAACAAAATTGATAGATTCTTTAGTGGATTAAAACCACACCTTCGAAAGCCTCTTGAAATTCGAGACTTTGGGAGTTATGAAGAATTTTTTCAGTGTGCTCTCAAAGTGGAGATGGAGTTTAGAGAATAGTCCCATGGCTATGGTGATAAGGAAAGAAATATGGATTTTCAAGCTGGTGGATCTAATGACAATGGTGGGAAGAAAAAATCAATGACCCACATGCCAAAAATCTGGGAAGTTCCACAATGGGAACTGCCTCAAAGGGAAGGAGAAATGCTTCAAGTTTGGGAAATAAGGAAACCATGCTCAAGTGTGTCGAAAAGACATGAAAAGGGAGGAGAATGTAGCCGATGAAAGGAGGTAACCACTCATGGTTCAATGCTACAACTGTAAGGAGCTGTGGCACTATACAAACCAGTGCACTAAACCTCGAGCTCTCAAGGGTAATCAGCATCAGCCACCACCAAAGCCAAAGAAACAAGGGAAGGCTTATTTTATCACTACTGCGGAGGTGGAGGATGATAATGAAGTCGTACAAGGTACACTTATTATTCACTCAAGAATGGAAAAAGTCTTATTTGATTCTAGTTCTACAGATTCCTTTAATCTTGTACGTTTTCTAGAATAATAGAATCGAATCCCCGAAACCTTGAAGTAGATATATCTGTAAAAACACCAAGTGGTGCAATCATTGCAACCCAAATGTTTGACTCTTCTCTTATTGCTGTATGGGGGAAGAATATTCTGGAAAATCCTGTAATGCTTCCCTTGGTGTAATTTGACTCTCTAATGGGAATGGATTGGCTCTCATTATATAGAGAACATATCAACTATTGGGAAAATGAAATATATTTTCATATTCCGAACCATCCCATGCTCCTCTACAAATGCATGGAATATCATGAATCTCCTCTGAAAAAACCTTCAATGATGTGGGTGTTGATTCTCTATGGAAAATCATACCTCGCCCAAATGGTTGAGTCAAAGGAAAGATCTATCCTTGAGAAAATTCCTATCATGAGGGAATACGACGATGTATTTCCCAAAGAGTTACCTGGAATTCCCTCGAATCATGAGGTAGAGTTCTCAATTGTACTCATACCCGGAGCTACTCCTACCTCGATGTGCCCCTATAGGATGGCTCCTGTAGAACTGGAGGAGTTAAAGAAGCATCTGCAAGAGCATCTGGAAAAAGGGTTCATACTCTCTAGTGCATCACCTTGGGGTGCACCGGTGCTCATTGTGAAGAAGAAGGATGGAACAATGCGGTTGTGTATCGATTATCGGGAACTCAACAAGATCACTATAAATAACTAGTATCCTCTCCCAAGGATTGATGATTTGTTCTATCATTTAAGAGGAGCTCAATAATTCTCAAAGGTGGCTCTTTGTTCTGGATATCAATAGGTAAAGATGAAGAAGGAAGATATTTAGAAGACTATCTTCCGTACAAGTTATGGGCACTAAGAGTTTTTGGTGATGCCATTCAGACTTACTAATTCCCCTGAAATATTCATGGATTTGATTAATAGAGTCTTTAGACATTAGCTCGACAAATTTGTGGTAGTGTTTATCGATGATTTTCTCATCTACTCCAAGAGCAAGGAGGAACATGAAGAACATCTAAGACTTGTGTTGGCAACATTGAGAAAGGAGAAGTTGTACACCAAGTTCTACATGTGTGACTTTTGGATGAATCAAGTCACATTCTTGGGACATGTGATTTTTTTTTTTTGGATCCTTCAATGGCAATGCCGATTGAGGAATGGACCAGGCCCACTAGTGTCACAGAAATCAATAGTTTTCTTGGATTATCTGGGTACTACTGACGTTTTGTGATAAATTTCTCACGATTGTCAAGCCCGATAACTATGTTAACAAGGAAATGGGTAAAGTATGTCTCAATGGAAGAATGTGAGGGAATCTTCACGGAGATAATAAGAAGGTTGATCACTGCACATGTACTCACACTACCGAAAAGTGGAGAGAGTTTTGTGATATACAATGATGCTTCAAAGAAAAGCTTGGCTTGGGTACTCATGAAAAAAGATAATGTGATAGCCTACGCCACACAACAGTTGAATATCCTTGAGAAGAACTACCCGACGCATGATCTAGAGCTTGCAGCTGTGATTTTTTCATTGAAAATCTGGTGGCACTACCTTTATGGCGAGAGGTGTGACATATACACCGACCACAATAGCCTAAAGTATATATTCACACAAAAGGATCTCAACATGATTCAAAGGAGATGGTTAGAGCTAATAAAGGATTACGATTTCTCTATTCACTATCATCCTGTAAAGGAGAACAAGGTAGCTGATACTCTAAGAAGAAAATAACCTGCTACTCTATCCATGTTTTGGATTGAGAAAGACCCTATCTTCTTGGATATGTAAATAATGGATTTGGAAATCATAAGGGTAGGGGATACATTCTACCTTTACCAAATTATTGTGCAGCCATCCATCCAAGAGAAGACTATGGAAACACAAAATGATGATGTGGAGATAAAAAAGAGGGTGAATGCAGTAATGGAAGGGAAGCTGCAAGAGTTCCATATCGGCGATGATGGTGTGATTCGGTTTGGAATGTAGCTTTGTGTACCTTAATCACCCTGGATAAATAAGGAGCTATTGGATAATGCACGTATCTCAAATTTCTCTATCCATCCTCAGAGTACCATGATGTATCGTGATCTCTGAGAAAACTACTGGTGGGATAACATGAATAAGGAGATTGCGGAATATATATCAAGGTGTTGGTATGTCAGTAAGTTAAAGATGAGCGAAAAACATCCAGGGGTATGATGCAGCCATTGGATATACCAATGTGGAAATGAGAAAATGTTTCTATGGACTTTGTCACAGGTCTCCTGATGACATCAAAGGGAAATAATGGGATATGGGTTGTGGTTGATTGACTCACCAAGACTGCCCATTTTATTGCTATTCAGGAAGATATCTCGCTTGAACAACTTCCAAAGATATATGTGAAGGAATTAGTGATACTGTACGGTTTTCCACTCTCAATTTTCTTTGACCGTGATCTAAGGTTCACATCTAAGTTCTGGAGGAGAGTTCAGCATGCTTTGAGTACTGAATTAAATTTCAGTATGGCCTATCACCCCCAAACCGATCGCGAATCTGAAAGGACAATTCAGACGCTTGAAGATATGCTAAGAGCATGCTATCTTGAATTCAAAGGTGGTTGGGATCAACATCTCCCATTGGATGAGTTCTCAAACAACAATATCTTCCACTCAAGTATTCATATGGCTCTGTATGAAGCTCTTTATGGAAAGAGATGTATAACTCCAACCTGTTGGGATGAAGTTAGAGAAAGAAAGCTACTTGGACCTGATCTTGGTCAAGAGATAATAGAGAAGGTTCAAGTCATCTAGAAACACATCAAATCTACTCAAAGTCGGAAAAAGAACTATGTTGACAACCATCGAAGGGACTTGGAGTTCGATGTTGGAGAAAAAGTATTCCTTCGAATATCGCCATGGAGGAGATTCATGCGATTTGGGAAGAAAGGGAAGCTAAGCCCAAGGTATATTGGCCCCTTTGAGATCCTTGACTGCATAAGAGTTGTGGCCTATCGTCTAGAACTTCCATAGAATATGGCTCAAGTTCATGATGTGTTTTATGTATCACAATTGAGAAGTACATACCAGACCCCTCACATGTACTAAACTCAGAGGTGGTGTAGCTGGAAGATGATCTCTCCTATGAGGAGTAGCGAGTAAAGATTCCGGATCAAAGAGATAAGGAGATACACAAAAAGACAACCCATCTTGTCAATGTTTTGTGGAGGAACCATAAATTTGAGGAAGCAACTTGGGAACTAGAAGAGGCAATGAAGGAGATGTACCCTCACCTGTTTGTGTAAAGTGAAATTTTGTGGGGCGAAATTTCTTAAGGGGGGAAGAATGTAACGACCCAAAGTTTTTCAATGGAAATTACCATCTTATAATTATGTCATAAAATACCATTAAAACACAACATAATTAACTACTAAGTGATAAGTGACCTTTAAACATAAGGTTCTCACATCTATGTTTTGAATTTCGAAAATCTGACATACACGGTTGTGTTCAAGATGAATTTTGGAGTCTAATGAAACAAAAATAGTTTTTGGTGAATAGTGACCTACCCATATGAATACTAACATACCCTTATGAATAGTAATATGACCCTTATGAATAGTAAATCATCCAATATAAGAGTAATATTACATATATAAAATATAGACATCATAGAAAGTGACAATTTGACTTTAGTAAATGTTTTTGTATTTTGTAAGTCATAAATAATTAATTATAATTCGTTAATTTAAAAGAATATTTAGTTCCCCAAAATGTATTCATAAATTATTGAATCAATGTCTTATAGTTTTTAGATAATTTTATAAGACCCTACAAAATTTTTGAAAGCACTATAAAATTAGTTTTAATCTTAAAAACAGTTATTTAAGTAAATTATGATTTTAATTAAATATTAAATTAATAATATTTAGAAAATTATTTTTGAAAAATTGAAATCATTTTTGGATTCAACACGTCGAAAAATGGTTGGGGTGAATTTTTGGTATTTTTCTGAGATACTTGAATTTTTGATGAATAGTAGAATTCGATAATTCACAATAAATGCTAAATAATGTATTATTTGTGTGATAGATGATGTTATGTTGATGTAAGCCCACTTGGTTTTGGATTACATTATAACATTAATTTTATTGGTCATCAAAGACTCACTATTCCTTTTCTTAGGGGATATTAATAAAATAATGAATTTTATATTAAGGAAACCCCTCTCCCCTCCACTATAAAAGCCACCCTTCACTCCCTCATTTACTCACACCTGTCAAGCTCTAAGCCTTCTCTAAACTCTACCCAATCACCTTCCCTATCCCCTCCCCCATGTCCAAGGGCTTATGGTCTCATTAAAATACCATGAATATGCCCTTAAGGAGGTTTTCAAGAGAAGGATTTAAGAGAACATTAAGGAGAAGGAAGCATTCGGGTACAAGGTAAGGGGAAATTCTCGAACCCAACTTTCATCCTTCGGGTTCTACCTCTTTCACTCCATTTTTGATATGGTTACTCCTTAAAGATAATTTTTTCATCATTTTATTTTATTTTTTGTTATATAAATGTTTTCTAATGAAGTTTAAGTCAATCCAAATGTTTTCCGAAAGAACTCTTCTCTTAAGAACTCAACTTTTACTGCTCATTCAAGGTTGATAGTTCTTGTATAAAGTATGTTGTTCCCTCTTTCTTTTGGGAACCCAAAGTTAATTAATGTGTTATTATGAGATGAAACCCATTCCTTTTCATGGTTTAGTTATGTTCGTTTATGTTATATGTTCATTGTGGCATGCATGATAAATGATAATGTTATGATGTGATGGGTGCGCCTGTAATTATATAGCGCAATATTAATATTTAAATGTGACGGGTGTGCCCGGAATTATATAGAGCTCTAATGAATTGGGTAAATTGATGAATCTCATGATTAAATGTGAAATGATGTGTGAACAAGATGCATGATTGGTTCACAAGTATGTGTGGTAGTTAACCACTAAGACATGATGTTTCATTTTTATGCATTTCAACATTTCAAGTCTTCTATTTATGCCCCTCTCATGTTCATGATCTTTTTCCTATGTTATGATTATTCTCACCCCATGATATGTTTTCCTTATCAATCCTATTACTGGGCTTCTAGATCACCCCTTTTGATGTATATCCTCAGGTGGCTACATGTACTAAAGAGAGGAAAAGTGCCAATAAGAAGCTAAAGAAGAAGAAATTAAATAAATGTTTATGCTAGATGTTGTATTTGTTATGTGTGGTCCTAGTTTTCCCAAGACACTAAGCTTCTGGATCCTCTTTGTGTAATAATATTTTTTTGTTTATCTTTTAAATGATGTAATAGTAATGTAATAAAATGCCTGGATGATATAGTCTCCATTACTGGAGCACTTAGAAAACTCTTTTTTTCTCTTTTTTGGTGTGTTTGGGTATTGGTTTAGGTATATGTGGTTTATAATTTTTAGGGAAAAATTATTTGGAATGAGAATGATATATATAACTTCTATCAACATCCCATTTTGTTTCTCAACACCACCACCATTTCCATCATGTTCAATGTTAACATGACTCCATTTGATTCTATCCATTGACTAAAACAGTAAAGCATAGTGTGAGTAACAATAGAAATGGTGAGAAAAATGTATAAAAATATATAAAATATCATGATAACTTATTTTAAACCTATAAAAACATAGGTTAAACCTATTTTATTCATATTTACAATGTATTCAAATCCATTATAATGTTTTGTAATGAAAATAAGAACATTCCAAAGAATATCCCATAGGAGTGTCAAACCTAGTGCACAGTAAGGCTCGTTGTCATATACCAGGTTACCCCGAGTCATACTCGGAAGACATTGTCGAAGATATTACTCCTAGGTAATTATATTCCCAAACAACTTCCACTTGTATTATCTAAATAGATATATATTTTCTAGGAAGATCCATATAATCTATACCTTCCCAAAATTCAACAATTTTCATCTATTAATATGTTCAATGTATATCTTAGTGATTTGTTAACTAGTCTACATTTTCTAAATCTTGTTTTCCAAGTATTCTATTAAAATTATTTTGATTCCAAATGTAATGCACCAACCCCAATCTCCCAAATCTGGTGCACTATTTTGGTGCATTGGCATTATTACAATAAATTCATATCTTGATGGAATGGGTAGTATAGAAGTTTTGGACAACCATATACATGCATATGTTCATCAGTACGACTCGAAATGAAATTCAATATAGAAGATCCATTAGAAGAACCCATAAATCCAATATTATCCATTAAATGAATTCATAATACACATCTTCTCATCCAAGGAAAATATATAACACAATAAATTGGTGATCTTAGATACTCAATAAGGGTAAATAATAAATCATAATTAATCACAAAAATAAACAGTAGGCATGATGAATTACTAAAAACCCAAGCCTTTAAAAATAATCTTGATCACAATATGGTAGGAATAAATAATGATTAAATAATTACATAAAATATATTAATGAATATTATTCAATTCGGATAATCAAATGAACTATCAATCTATATTTCCATAATGAGGGAATGCATAATGTCAGACATCATAACCATTCTATCAAGGCCTCATACCAAGACCATACATAAATGGGTAAACACCCAATATAGATTATCTCATGAGATATACCAATGTATTGAGGGGCTATATAATGCCTCACCCATCAATTAATAAGTCCAATAAATTACTCATAAGAAAAGTGTGAAACATAAACAACATAAACATTTTTATTGAATAACAAGCATATGAAATGTGAATAATGTAACTATAACCAATGAATGGTATCATATCAGTACATCCATAGTCCAAATGATGATCAACCATTCAACAATTATGGTAGATTGTATCATAGTAGATAGAACTCAATGATTTTCCATATTCAATGAAGGATGAGAACATAGATGAAGATACCTTTAAAAGTGACCATTGAAAAGTTTGTGAGGAAATATTCATTAAATATTCCATAGTGTCCCATAATACTTTGAAACATTCATATCATAATCAGAGAAAATATTAAGTGAATAATTATAATCTTGATATTATATATAAAAGGGAAGTAAATATACCATATGAAAGTAATAAGTGGTGAACATGAAATATATATCATTAAATGTTTTTGTGAGACTAGAAAATGACTTTTTTTACTTCATAATGAATAGTTATTTTGGGAAATCATTTTTTTATATTAAAATAAGATTTTTAGAATTTATATCACATAAAAGAAAACATAAGAACATTTAAATTATTTTTGATTCATAAATTTTTCCCCACTTATGTGAAATCATGTATAAATATTTTTTAAGAAACTGTAGAAATAAGACATTTTCGTACTGTTTGAGGGAAATATTTAAAAGATTTTAAAGAAAAAATCATTGTTTGCTTTCATAAAACAGGATATCAAAGAATCTAGTTTTTCAGGATAAAATATGTGATTTTATAAAAATACTTATAGATTAAAACTTATTATATAGTTCATTTCGAAATGGGTATGAATTTAGGAAGATCCCTTTAATTGGGTTTGATTATCAAGATGAATTGGGAAGGAAACCATTTTAAGACATGTATATCCACAAAAAGGAAGTATGATATGATATATATGTATGATTTTGGATCATATACACATAATTTAGAATAATTATATTAATATGATGAAACATTACATTTGGAAAAATGTTGAAAAAAAGATACCCAAAAGAAAAACGGCGGTTCATGTAGAATCCACTACATGTTTTTAATGAATCAAGTCATACGCACCAAAATTAAAAAAAATGATATATTGAATAATATGGAAATAAATTGATTTAGGATATGATACATAAATGGGAAGTATACATACACTATACACAAGAAACAATTATGAATATGGAATATCTCAAAAAAAATGGAAGTGAGATGAGAAAACCCTAACCACATTGTAATCAATCAAAGAGTATGGAACACTCAATAATTACTAAATGAGTCATGGAATACCATGAAGATAAATATATTAATTATAATATATATCAAATTTTAGCATACATACACCACATACAAGAAATAAGTGGTGAATAATGGAAATCTCACAAAAATGGAATTGAGAGGAGCAAAACCTTACTAATTTGTAATAAATTGAATCATATGTCCAAAAATTAACAATCATCCAATGAATAATTTAATAAAATAAATATAAATATATTTTTCATATTATATATCAAATTTTAGTATACATACACCACCTGAAAGAAATAATCGGAAAATAATGGAAATCTCACGAATGTAAAATTAAGATGAGAAACCCCTTACCTTATGTCTAAACGTGTTCTACATTTGACCTTAACATCTAGAATAATAAAATTAAATCCATAAATTAATTCATTATAAACATTCTATAAATGTATTTAATTTATTACAACATTATTATGTTAATATTTTTCCTTTTGTATGTGTTATAATAATTTGACCAGAAAACATCTTTGTCCAGAAAGGTTGTAAATTTGCACCTCCTGGATGATTATTTCATTTATAAAATAAAGTAAGGATTTAAATGAGATTGATAATGGTTATTAAATTGAAATGATATAATTAAAGTCCATATATGATAATGGAGTTATCATGATCAATTGTATTGAGGAGGTGAGGTGAGATTATGAAAATAAGATAAATTGGAATGAAATTAAAAGAAAAAGGAAGTGGTTTTACCTCTTGAAATAACCCCCTGAGAACCTCCTTAAGGGAATGGTTTGTGTCCTTTTGGAAAGACCTTGTGCTCTAGGATGTAGATAGGGAATAGGGAAGTGTATTTGGGGAGAATTTCTAGAATCATCAATGGTTAGAGGAGTTAAGACAAGAGGGGGTGAGGGGTTGTTTTATAGTGGAGGATAGGAGGGGTATCCCATTATTTTAATCATTATTTTATTATTTTGGCTCAATAATACGAATGGTCTTTATTATTTTGACTAAAAATAGTAATAAGTTCACCTGAGTTCAAAAAAATGGCCACATATATCATACATGACTCAAGCATGATCCAGAAATTCATTTATTTAGCATAATTCGTAAATTATCGAATTTCACTATTCAACAAATTTCCCCGTATCTCATAAAAATCATAAAATTTCAGACTAAACATATTTTTACATCTAGAATTAAAAATGGACTCAATTTCCTCAAATTAATTTTCTAATTATGTGCAATATAACATTTAAATAAAATTATTATTTAAATGAAAAATAATGATTCTATATTACAAACTACATTTATAATTCATTATAAAATTAATTTTGGTATCATAAAATAATCCTAAAATCATAGGATAAGAAAATATTTGTTTAGGTATAATTTTTTTAAAAATTATTTTGACTGAAAAAAAATTTAAAAAATTAATATTTTATTAAATATTTTTTATTCACAAAATTAACAACACTTAATTATTTGTTTTTAAAACATTAACTCTTATTTATAATTTCTCTAAATTTTATTTATACTTTCATGGGTGAGGTTACTATACATAATAGTCAATTTACTATTCATAAGGGTGAAATTACTATTCATAAGCGTACATTACTATTCATCACGGTCAAATTACTATTCACCAAAATAAATTAGTTGATCCTATTAGACTCTAAAAACATACATATCACAATGGTGTATGTACATTTTTCAAAAATCAAGTCACAAATGTGGAAATATTTTATTTCATTGCTATGTTATAACTATATTGTGTAAATAATTATAATAACAATTTTTTCCCTAGAGACTCGGTTTTGTGTGAATTATAAGCTATATTTGTTTTTAAAATCTTATGGTGTAATAGGATACCCCATGTATAGGTACATGGGAATGTTTACAAAGGTTGAAACCATGTAATGACACACAGTAAGAGAAAAAAGTAAGACCACATATCGAAAGAAATAGAGTGTCAATACTTCTATAAGTCAGGTACCCATCTTCTACATGAATTGTTCTAAAGACACTGGCCATTTTACATGGGTAGAACTCAGGGTCAAGGTACATTTTGTTTGACCCTACAACACAACATATACCCACAACTAAGTGCATTTATTCTATTATACTCTTTATCATTGACATTATTCATTATATTTTAGTCCTATTATTGTTCCACTAAAGGTAGGTTCAAATCATTTCATACTCATAGGAGTATTATACATTATGTATGAATTCATGGAAAGAGTTTCTAGAATCCCCAGGAGAGGCCCAAAGTACGATCCTTTATTCATTCTTCATTACCTAGGTAGAGTATTTGGTATTGACGTCACCAACATTATAGGGAGTCGATCCTCTATGTAATAGGTTTATTTAGACTGAGTTGCTAGTATCTCCAGATGAATCTGATCATGATTCTCTTCCATTGTTTCATATCTCTCTTTAGATATATCTATGTTTTTCTCTCATGGTGAGAATGGATGAGTAGTACCTCTGGGATGAATCTCGTCATTTCTTTCATACATAGAAGTGTGTTCCCAGGAAAGAGTGCTCTGTGGAATATTTAAAGCTAGATTGCTAATGTGGGTATGTAGCTGTGGTGCATACATTTAGACTGTGTCTTGGATTGGTTATATCTAGATATTCTTATCTGTACAGTATAAATATACTTTTGTGGAGATAATTATAGTTTCCTTGTTACATAACATTGTGGTTCCTCAATGTCCTTATAGTATTGTTATACTCAGCCATGCATAGGATTTTCCCAGACATATCATGTCTTGTCTAGATGAGTGACCATTTGGTGGAATTCTAGGGGGACTAGGACTAGGAATTTCTTTATGAGACCGAAAAGTCCAAGGTGTGTTCCTACAGCTATAGAAAGTAGTCCCAGTAACTTTTCATACAGTTTGGACTTGTGTTTATAGACTTCTTTTTTGTGTGATTTCATTATGGCCTGGATTACTTTTCATACATTACATTCCCACTATATTTTATTTTTTGGGATATAGTGGAATGCATGAATTTTTTATTTAATGGTTCTTACATTTCCATTTTTTTTTTCTTGGAGAGGGGTGTGTTCATACTTGTATATAGTAAAATCCTTCCACGTTAGTGATATGCCTACTGGATGCTAGTCACTAGATACCGACTTATTGGAGGCAGTCTTGGGGAGTCTCGACATGAGCCTCATAGGGATGAGTCATGAAAAAGTGGTATCAGAGCAAGGTTCACTTTATATTCGTTACTTTCCTACCATACTATGTTGGTTGTGATATAGTTTTATGCATGCATTGTTTACTTATTGGTTTTTACATTTCAGCATTTTGTGGTCATGGAGATGGATTTGTGCATACAAGTACATAGGTAATGTATACCATGTTAGTGATATGCATATTAGGTGCTAGTCACCAGCCCTTGGCCTATTTGTGGTAGGCATGGGGTGATGTGTTATGAGGCCCACTAGGACAAGCCGTGACAAGTTCATATATGACAAATTATTTAGGTAGGTATGAAATTGGTGTTTCTCGTTATAGATAGTCCCTCTATGCATCGGTAGTCTTGTCATATGTGTTATTTGGATAGTCTTACTAGATTTTTTCACCATGTATGTTTTAAACTGACTTTAGAATTTTGTGGATGATGAAGGCATCATGTACCTAGGAAACATGGAATCCAAAAATTAAGCATTCTCTTTATCTGTATTTAGTTATTGTTATCCAGGGTATGTTCACAAGGACAAAATATATTGCTACATTTTATGAACAGTTTATTATTTAAATTGAATGAGTGTTTAGTTATTTAACTTTTAATATTTTTTGTGCACTTATTTTTCAGTTTAATAATTATATATCATATGTGTTAATTTATTACCTTTATATAATGATTATTCTAATTAATATATTATTTCATTCAATGTATTAACGTATACTGAGAATTTGAGCTCACATTTATATTGTTACCCTTCCCAGGCTTCCATGATGTTTACTATGAATGATGTTTAAGGATTTTATATATGGTATAATTTTATCCTTGATGGAAAAAATGATGGTTTTATTAGTGTATTACGATTTAATGTAAGGTTCATGTGTGTATCTTGATTACCAAGCCTACAAAAATGATAGGACCATCCCCTACAAGAAATAAAGCCTATTTACGTGAATCTATTGACATAGTTTATGTAAACTCTAGAAATATATTAAACAAGGCCATGGGTATTTAAATCCGTATATTAATACTACTCTTCTCTATCCCTATTAGCTCAGTTCTTTTACACTTAGTGTAGGTTCTATTTTCTCCACTATGTGCTTTTCCCATATCATGGTTTTTTTAAAAGGGTCCCTTATTCCTGATGGGGCCAGTGGATCAATCAAAATTATTCCACCAACACATCCTACCAGCCTCCTACCTCTAGAAATTTTTCTACTATGACATGGTTCTGATGTAATCAAGCCCCTACCTACCACCGATGATCATCCTCTTTCAGTGTGGCTCGGATGCAGCCATCTCACATCCCTACCAATGCAGCTCTAATGCAGCCTCTTGATCTTCCTCAATTTCAGTTCTTACATGGCCTCCCCAACTCCCACATATCATTCCACACCAATAAACCATATCATCATCATGTAATTATAATGGATATTTAATAAAATTACTCCATTCTTTAATTTTATATTCTCTTCTCATCTCTACTCTTATTCCCCTCAGATTTCAGTCATTCAATAAACCCTATTGAAAGTGTTTTCTCTCATTCCTATTAAATTTATGTTATATTTTTTTATTATATCTATTGATAACACAAATATTATCAACCTAATTGTGTAATTTGAGGTTAGTTGTTTATTTTGATTTTATTTTGGAATCAACAAATTTTTCCATTACTAACATGAGTTCTATTTATTGGTGTATTATACTTTGTATATTTGATTCTAGAGTGATTTGGGTTGATTATATCAACATATGGAGATGGGGGTTAATGGACGTAGATTCTTATAAGTATTGCCTACAGGGGGAGGTAAAATGGATTTATTTTTCACTAGCATGATTTTTTTATTGATATTATCTGTGTAAACATTTTATGTGTGATTTTTTTTATTTTTTCATATCTGGTCCAAGAATGGATGTCAACTAATGGATGGGTCATTACATATTTATAGGAGAAATGTTTTTGTTAATTAACTATAATTTATGGGATAAATCAATACAATTATTATTTATGATATCTAGTTCTTATTTCTAGACTTATGGGATTGTGAATTCCCCTCAATTACATTATAGGATAGTTAGAGTACAGATATAAACTTGTGTTTCTCATGTTTTGGTGAAGACATACAACACATGATCTGAGAAAAAACAAATTTACATTGTATTTCATTATTATCCACCTTCTCCTTTATAATATTATGGTTGATATAAATGTGTTTCTTGTGAGATTTGTAATAGAATTTTTTTATTTTGATCGATCTTTTATTGTCTTATTAAATAATTATTGTATATTTAAAAATTTGATTAATGTATTCCAACTATTATTACATCCATATAAGATGTGTATATATTTATCAGACTATGACATACATGGATTCCACTATAATCAAAGAAACATAACTATATTTCTCTCCTACCCAACCAAAAATAGATATTTCAATAGAATAACTTCATAAACTAGTGGTTTTTCATCTTACAATGTCAGTATCTAGTTCGTCATTTCAATTTTTTAATAAATAAGGTTTCTATGAAAATATAAACAACACATAATAATGTAATGTTTGTTGAACATGCCTCATTGTTATTCTAATTTCAATAATATGTACATTCATAGAAAAATATTAAAGATCTTTTTCTATGAAGGTAACATAAAAAATATATATCCTTAGAAAATATATATCACAGTGGTGATTTCATTAGGCTACTCAAATAATTTTTCAACCATCATACTTCAAAAATATCATTTCCAATAATCATTTCATATATATGTTAGATATAAAACTCTCATCAATATGTTATATGACTATTAACTCATTCTATACCAAATTTTTTTCTTTATTTTTTTCAATTAAAATAAAACTTATCATAAAGCAATGAGCCTTAGCGAAGTTGGTGAGGACTCTTTTAGTGCATCCAGGAGACCTTGGATCAAATCCAGGTAGAGGCTAATTTCCAGTACTGCAGTAGCACTATAGTAGGCACTATAGCATGTACTACATTAGGAATTGTAGTAGGAACTGTGCAGAGCTGTAGAGGGTATTGTAGCATGTCACTATTTGGCTCTGTAGAAGCTGGTAATATTCCCATGTTTGGGCCTTCAGGCCACCGATTTGGTTCCTGAGTCCTTTAAGTCTTTCAGACCACCTAGGTCTTCGGGTCAGTAAGGCCTTCAGGCCTCCTCAAGGCCTTCAGGCCAACTTAAGTGTAGATCATAACTAGAAAACTTTCATGGAACATGATTCAGAAGGACTAGGAGCAAGGAGCTTTCACCAAAGTAGAAGTTAAATGGATTGCAATAATGAGAGGGTACGGAACCTAACATCGGGACAAGCCTATGCATGCACAGGAAAGCCTAGTCAAACTGCCATGTGAAGGTGGAGAGATGATTTCACAATGAAGATGTTGGGGGGAGTAGTTCCAGGTAGTTAGTCTGGGTTGTATATAATGTTTGAAGCCTACGGGAAATGAATTCCTCTAAGGCCTAAAATCCATGTAGTACTTTCAACTACGGGCCTTGTAAGGGTTCCACCTCACCCCTTGAAATGTGGATTATCAAAAATAAATAAAAAATGAAGGCCTTCAGGCCATTGGAGGATGAAACTAGATTGCGATGAATATTATCATTATTGTAGATAAAAATCATTACTTATACTGGTTTGTAAATATTTGATCTATTAAAATTTGAATTTATATACACAAAAACTCTTATACTATACATCTCATAAATGATTTATTTATAAATTTCGTTAATTAAATTTAATGTCGTTGAATTAGATATACTTCTTAAAATTCTCATTATACCATTTATTTATTTTAATTCTTTCATTGATTTAATGTTTTTACAAAATAACATCCCCATTTACTCCCAGGACAAACTTTCTGATTATGATTGTTTTGGGATAGGGAAAATTAAATAAAATCATTTGAAATATTTCCTTCCCTATCACATCATCCATAATTTTTCTGTAGTCATTCAAAAATATTTTTCGTCCCAATATTCCTTTCATTTAGTTGATACCTAGAACAATTAATTCATGCCATTCCCTTACTCTATTCTCTTTACCAAAGCTCGGAAGTGACATATTATAAAAAAATTATAATCTTTATATACATATACACCGAAACACCAATATTATCCCTAAAACATTGATCTTTAGTAATTATTTTTATCATTATGAATTTCTAACTCCATTTATTCTTATATTAGTGTTAGTACATTTCCACGAAACCATCTTTTGTTCTTTTTCCCTATATATCTTAGATCAATATAGAAATTTTCCAAATGTTTTGTGTTATTTGGTGATTCATGCCACCACTCCATGGTGTCTCTATTGAATGACATTAGATATCATTTAAAAAAAATTTTATTAGGGGTCATGTTATTTAGTATTGGGGTGTAGATATCAATCTTATTATTATTTGTTCATTGGTCGTTATGGATTCATGAATCAATTGTCATGTACAGTTTACACACTAATCACATGTATATAATAATTCATTATATATCACTTCTTATCATATTATTTACATATATGTGATTTCTTATGATGGGCATGGTTCCATACACCTCAATCAATGTTAGTGAGTTCGACATCATATTATGGCCTGGTTTCTTCCATTTTTATTCATTGGCCTAATTTTAATTATAGATTTTGTGATTTTTTTTGTTATTTATATATTTTTAGTGAATTTTGGATATTCTTGAGGTGGATTCATTTTTTTGTTATCAAATGTGTCTTACATGTGTATGAATAGGTAGGAATATATTTATTTAAGTTCCACTTTATATATATTCACACATAGAAGTATAAATATATATATTTGAGATAGGTTTCCTTATATACATATGTCAAAAGTTCATATGTATGTAAGTATAAAGGGGTATATGCAAGTATAGAAAAATATCTAAGGACCCTCTTGTCCATACTTGGCCATTAACATGTGTACAAAGGGGATTGGTTTCCTTCTATATGTGTGAATTTTCATTTGTGTACAAGTGAAAATAAAGGAAGATTCCAGTTGGCATCATGAAAATCAGCACCCTTTGAGGATGAGGTAGGTTCCCAGTGCCTAACCCTTTAATTTTTTTTCAATAATTTCTTGATTATTTTAAAAACTTGTTTTCACTATTATATATTTTTTATATTAATTTAAAATGATTGTGTCTCTTAATTCAATTCCTTATAGTGTGTGATTTCAATACATAGTTAGAATCTATGTTGTTAGAGGAATATTTCCCTTGTGAGTATTGATCATTATGCATTAGTCATTTATAGATTTTTTGTAGATAGATAAACATCCTTTCTAACATCAAAATCA
The DNA here is from genome assembly GCA_963277665.1 of Viscum album. Taxonomy (NCBI): domain Eukaryota; kingdom Viridiplantae; phylum Streptophyta; class Magnoliopsida; order Santalales; family Viscaceae; genus Viscum; species Viscum album. Next base: position 6,426,623 of record OY728136.1, read on the forward strand.
AAATTTCAATTTTTTTATTGTCTAAGTCACTAAAAAGTTATAATTTCTATATCTTGAATCCTTTTTAAGATAACGTGTTTTCAAAGACATCTATTTTTCATATATAAGAGATGGATTAGTGTATGGTCCGCTATATTCATAAATAATTCCTTGGTTGGAAGTGAGATCTAGGTTGGTTGCATTATTATTATCCTTCACCTAATTCCAAGTAGAAAAAACAGATGCATTATCATCACTATTACACTACATAGGTTCCTTTAATAAATGTGATATATCAATCACCGTGCATTGTTCACCATTAGGAATGGGTATTAAATTAGAGTTATCAAAAATCATTCATACTTTAGGAATATTATGATCTAATGATATGGAATCCATATTGTAATTTATAGATTAATCTGAATTCTTATCATTTTTCACTCTATTTTGACATGTTGGAGTAACACTACATTCACAATGAGTGATAGACACATCAAATTTACTTGGTCTAAAAGATAAAATATCCCTTTTATGTTGAAAAAAACTTATAATTAAAATATTTAAATTTCTTAATTTATTGTTTGACTAGAAAAGAACCATGTAACATTCACAAGGAAATAGAATATTGGTTAGGAAATTTTAGAAAAATCATAGATACGCATTCTATAGAATACTACATGAACCAAGAAAACTCTTACATCATCCACTATTATTTTGTGCCATAAATTTTATCAACATATTAACATTATAAAATTTATAAAACATGAAGGTAAAAATTTTATCATTAATCTCTACATTTTATTCAACAACAATGAAATCCCATGACCACCAATTGTAAAATCCTAATGAAGAACTAAACATCAGTTTTAGGTAGATACTATTTAATTAAGTGAGGGGTCTCAAAGTGGGAAATGATGGGAAAAAAAGAAAAAATGATAACCAATGTGATTTTGTAATTAAATTTTGAATATAAATTTTACATTTAACACCAAATATTAAAAAATTGTATCAAATCCCCACTAAAACTCTGGTTATCATCCATTATAATTAATATTACACTAAAATGGCCATCAAACATCTATTGGTGAGCCACAATAACTCCCTTGCATATTCAAAAAATATCTCCATCTACCGTCTTTCAATCATCACTTCAAATTATTTTCAACCACAATCACAATCTACTCCTATCCTTTAAACATGTATTTTTATCAAATCAAAGGATACAATCTAAATAGAAGAATTCACACAAATAATAAAAACCGTACACCATTACTCCCTTCAACCTTAAAAATAATCAACATGATTCATAAAGGAATTATTCTAGCCATTGATCTCAAAATTCACCATTATATTACCATGTCTCATTTGAATTCCTACCATGTTTTCACTACACTATAACTAATGGAATGTTATTTCATTTGTAGATCATTGTTACTTTGTTCATGATACTAATATGATAGTATATAATAAATCACTCTTCCAAAAAATCTATATCATGAAATAAAACCACAACAGTAGGATTGGTCACATACTGTCTTAGTTTTTAGAAAAGGAAAATATTCTCATGATAAGTGTAGAAAAGGTACCAAATATTTCTAAATGATCATATCACTTGAGGAGTTGAAAGACACTAATTACTCCCCTCAAAATGTTCACCCATTAAATAATTAACACTCCCTAGGTATTGAGATATATCCACTTATACTCTCAATTAAGATACTAGATGATAAGAAATAAAATAATTGGAAACGTTTGTATAAAAGTGCATAAGAATGGGTAGATAACATTAGATACAATAAAAATAATCCTCTATATACCATGGAGAAATATCACTCTCAATAAAGGGTTAAAGTATATTGTCGCTAGGAGTAGGGGTTGGATGGGGGCCTGAGTCAGGGTGGGGGTGGGTGGATGGGGACACTTTTAGGGGGTGGGGTGTGGTGTGGTGGGGGTGGGGGAAGAGGGTCAGGGTGGGGTAGCCGGGGGAGGATGGTTACTGTAGGGGTTGGGGTTGCAAGGGTGGCCAGGGGCAGAAGGGATGTTGTAGGGGGTTTGGTGGCATGGGTTTGTGGGGGTTAATGTAGTGGGGTGTGGGAGGGGGGGTTCGGTTGGGGGTATGGGGTAGTGGGGATGTTGCAGGGGGTTTTGTGGGTAGGGGGTTTGGGGGGCTGCTATAAGTCATTGAAGATATTGATGAATGGTTGGGGGATTACATGGTCCTTTATACATATTCACATAAGCATCATCTAGAATCCCCAAATTACAACTATCATGATCACTCAATCCTTATATTACTATATAAACACACTCATTGTCTCCATATAAAGTCAAAAAGTCCCGATAAGGTTACCTATACAAGTAAAAGTAAAGTATTTTATGTTATTTATAATTTAATAAACTTCTGTTGTTTGTTCATACATTACATTCATACATGAAATTCTCATGTATATAAATTTTCTTTACTTTACCTTTCCCTAGTATTAAAACTCTTGCTGACCATTCTAGTAAAGTATTAATATCAAAGGAACGAAGTGGAATGTTTTAAGTTTATTCAAGTAATTATAGTAATCATTAATTAAACTTCACAATATCCCCACATTTTTGTTAATAAATCAAGGAGACATCCTATAAAAGTAACCTAAAATTTTAGGAATAAAATATTCATTACAATGATCTGTACTAGGTGCGAAGATTATGTGAGTCGAAAACCTATTGAAGAAGTTATTGCATGGGTGTTTGACGCTCATCTATGGATATTAAATTTTAGTAAAGGTCTAGAATATTTAGTCTCTATCTAGGTATGATTTTATGCCAAGATGTGTTTCAATTTTTAGTTTATATGAGTTTGTTGTGGTATATTGTCCATTTGGAGTCTGGAGGCATTGAAGGATCAAAGGTTACCAAAATTTCTTTCAGTCTACAAAGTGGGGTTTTAAGGATTTACCAAGGCAAACACATGTGGGAACTATAACGAGGTTGGGGCTCGAATAAATATTTTTTTACAATATCTACAGGCTATAACCACAGTTTAAAACCATGGAAATGGGTTTTTATCCAAATTTTTTTTATAGTGGACATAATCTTTCATGATAGGAGTTATATCCTGGTTTTCCAACCATTACTAGAGGTGCACTACCATGATGGCAACCATGGCTATATTCGATTCCCTATTTCCATGCCAATAGGATCCATGGTCTACCAAAGCATGGATATTTTGTATATCAATGGTTTCTTGAACTATAGACACGATTTTAAACCATGGTTATGGCCTAAATTTCTAGTAGTGATCTAGAGTTGACTACTTGTAATCATGACAATGTAATGGTAGTAGACATTGGCTCTAGTCTACTAGTTTTGTGGTGAAAAATTTACCCACAATTAATATTTATACATAGGTGAATTTGACTCATGTTAACAAACCATCCAATTCTTGATCCCTTCTTATGTTTTACTATTTAGAGAATTCTTTTTGTAAGGGTGTTTTTCCATCAACGTCCACATACTTAATTATTTATATTTTTTAAATTAGAGATAGGTTTTTTCTATGCATCCACCATATTTATATGTCTTTTTTTGTGGTCATGTTTTTTTGAAATGATCATCAAATTAATTTCTTTCTTAGAGTAATATTTATTTGATGAAATTATGTATGTTTTTTAATTATGGAACACTTATGAATGTACATAATATGATGTGACATGTGGGAATTAAATTATCTATCACTTTAATGAATTGGGTATAGATTTATATCTCATGATATGGTTTACATGGAATTATGTAGTGAACATAATCCCATATAATACTTTTTCCACTACGTGATGATGGAATTAGGATTCATCATTAGATTATATTTATAATTTAATTTATTATATTATGGTCATGTCATGAACTGAATTTGGTCTCCATCAAACCAGAAACAAACCAGGCTCATGGAAAGGCACGAAGGGAATTACCTATCCCCACAGGATGGCACAAGTGCCTGGGTATCATAACAATTCATTTGGGAATGATTTACCGGAGTTTGGATTCATAAAATAATGTAAAGAAAACAATAATCCAAATCTGAAAAATTATGCCAAACAAGACATAATAAAATTCAGAACATAGTATATGGGTTTAAAAAATACACAATAGTTCCCAAGGTGTATAAAATTAGTAGAAAAACATCCCAACAGACTCCACACGACATGGGGTCCTCACCCACGAGCCGTCTCCACAACACCACACCATTGAGAGAAACTAGCAACCCGAACCGCCATCACCCAAGGCCTTGCCTTTTCCTGTGTCAAACATGATAATGTATTCTTACACCCAAAGGTGTAATTATGGTGTCAAACTAATCCCAATAGTATATCACCCAAGTATTCCAAGTGATAGACATTATAAAATAAAATGGTTGCGAGAGTTATAAACAGAAAATGGTAGCATTTATTTTTAAAAGTGAAATTTGAAAAGAAAATAACATTCAATGGAGATAACATTAAATAATGAGTTCATTTTAATATATCATGCAAGCTACTGGTTTTCACATCCAAAAATACCATATGGAAAAGATAAATTCCAAAAAGGCCACGAGCACCAAGAATAAGAACACCCCTAGGTACTAGTTAGTTATGAGCCCCAAGTACCTCATACTTCAGTGAAAGTAACCATAATAAAATTTGTTCTCGTGCCCGAGCCACTAGTAGGGAGAATACCCATAACCTAGTAGTCTCCAATAATCTCCATTTTAGTTTTTTTAGTGTTATCCATGTCATACTTGCTAAGTGAACCATGGTCAAAACCCCTCCGTTCACTAGCGTACTAGTACACGTTAGCCCACCTAGTTACCCGGGTTTCCCATATTGTGCTCAAATAGATACCACATGCTACCGAAATCAATTTTCACATATAAATATCACTTATTGTCACAAACATTCATAAAATTAGCTACACATTCTTTGGACCTTTTTATATAACTCAATAAACCACCTATAATTTCCATAAAACAATTTCAAGAAAAGTAATAAAATTTTTCACATTAAATTCAACTAAAATCCCACATTTAAAACCCAATGGAGACCAATATTATACTAAAACAGAAATTCAAGAATCATAAAAATTTTATAAATCCAATCCATGAATTATAAAACAACACAAGAGGCTCACCATGGGTTGCACATGTAAAACAGCCATTTTCACACAAGATTGGCACTTATAAATCAACCGCTTTAAAAATTCCACCCAAATCAATTTTTGGAATCCAAATAATGAATTAGGAACATTATGGAAACATAAATACATCAATCCAACTCATTATAAAATACCAACATATGTAATCACCTACCAAAAGAGTCAAGAACCGCAAATCGTAGTGCGGAAATTCAACCACACCACCACCGCACCACAAGGGAGTGAGATGAAACCTAAAACCCGAGAATTGGACCATGAAACTCAAACTAAAACCCTAGTAATGAAGCCCTAGATTCTAGAAATTTTTGGATTCAATAAAAAAGGGAGAAATCTTAAGGAAAATGAAGGAACTTAGAAGGATAGTCACTTACTTGGGAAATCTGGATGATTATAGTAACCAGAGACGTTCGGCTCCAATTCTCGACTGATACTATCTTCAAATAGGGAAAAACAAATATGGGGTGCGTATAGGTATAGTGGGAGAAGGTGAGAGGTGGAATCACCGAAAAAGGATAAAAAATGAATATTTTATGAAAGAATTAAAAAACAATTTTAAAACTGGAAATGGGATTTCGGGTTGGCCCAATACCTAATTTGATCACACAAATACAAGATTCTAATGAATATTTACGGGGCCCAAATTTATTTGGTGATTCTAATAGTTAAATTAAGGTCATTTTTGAAGTTTAATGGGTGAAAATTATTGAAAAACAAAGGAGTTATTAAAGAAATAAAATTTACACTCAAAACTGGAAATGGACTCTCAGGTTGGCCCAAATTTTGAAAACCCACCATTACCTTCAAAAAAGCGTGGAAAACCCCCCAAAAAGCAAGGATGTAAATTAAATAAACAATAATTTTACAAATATGTCATGTATGTGACAATTCTCCCCACCATGAAGGACTTTCTGGCCCGGAAAGTCAACATAAAGCTTGATTGGAAAACAAGAACAGGTACTCGTCCTCGACCCATGACTTTCACTCCCATGTCTCATTTGTATCATTCCCATGCCTCCATATAACCTAGACTAATGGAATAGACTTTCCTCGAAGTATCTTCTCTTGGGATTCCATAATTTTCACCATCCTCTCAACAACAGACAAGTCAGACTCTATCTCCAGTTCTTCCCAACTCAACACATGGGACAGATCCGGGTTGTATTTCTTCAACTGAGAGACATGGAAGACATCATGGATGGACGTCAACTGAGAAGGTAAGACCAACATGTATGCCACCTTTCCAATACACTCGGTGATCTCAAAGGTCCTGATATACTGCGGCATCAGCTTACCTTGCTTCTCCAATCAACGATAGCCCAGACGAGGGGCCACTATCAATAATACCATGTCACGCACAGAAAACTCTAGGTCTCGACACCTCTGGTCAGCATAAGATTTTTGACGACTTTCAGCTGTCAATAAGCGCTTCTTGGTTAACTTGACCTTTTCAGAAGTCTCCTGCATAAGGCTTGGCCCCAACAGTGAAGTATCTCCTACCTCAGCCCAACATTTGGGGGACCGACATGGCCGACCATAGAGCGCCTCAAAAGGGGACATTTGAATAGAGGATTGGTAACTGTTGTTATAAGAAAACTCAGCCAATCCCAAATGGCTATCTCAAGAACCTCTAAAGTCTAGGACACATGCACTAAGAATGTCCTCTAAAATTTGATTCGCCCGCTCTGTATGACCATCTGTGTGAGGGTGGTATGTCGTTCTCATCTTAATCTGAGACCCCAAGGATTTCTGAAGGCCTTCCCAAAATCGAGAAGTGAATCAGGGGTCTCTATCTGAGACAACTTCTGATGGTACACCATGCAGTCTCACCACTTCCTGAAGATACAAATGGCCCAACTCATCCACTTTAGTTGTAACTTTTATCAGAATGAAGTGGGATGATTTGGTCAGATGATCAATCACAACCCAAATGGAATTCTTACCCCAAGGTGTATGAGGTAATCCAACAATGAAGTCCATGGTGACCTCATCCCACTTCCAGGTAGGAATGGGTAGTGGTTGGAGCAAACCGGAAGGCCTTTGGTGATCTTCATTCACCTACTGGAATGTGTAGCATCTCGAAACAAAGTCCTCTATGTCCCGTCTTATACCAGGCCACCAAAACTGTCGATGGACATCATAATACATCATAGTGGAACTGGTATGGACAACCCACTAAGACTGGTGGCTATCCTGCATCACCACCTTCCACAGAGATAACAGTAATACTGAATAGCCCATGAAGCACAAGATGCCCTCAGGAGATGATGACCAATTAGAGGATGTCTCCCTACCATGAAGAAACTACTTCGACCACTGATAAAGTTCATCACTGGGTTGTTCCCACTGAATCAACTCCAATAGAGAAGCAGTCAACTAGACACTCGCCAAGAATGCCCCTCCACTATGTTCCATGGTCTCCACATGCATCTGAGAAAAGAGCCACATCAATGTCCACTCATCACTGTACTTCCTCAAATCCTGCACTAGAACACTTCTACTCAAGGCATTGGCCACCACTTTACCCTTTCCTGGGGTATAGACAATGTCAAAGTCAAACCCCTGTAATTACTCGATCCAGCGACGCTGCCTCAAGTTGAGGTCCTTCTGCGAGAAGATATAAGCCAAGATTTTGTGATAAGAGTAGACCACAATCTTTTCCCCAAAGAAGTAGTGATGCCATGTGTTCAAAGCATGCATCATAATTGCCAAGTCCAATTCATGGGTCAGGTAGTTCTTTTCGTGTGGTCGAAGTTGGTGAGAGCCATACGCGACCACGTGATCATCCTGCATAAGCACGCACCAAAGACCCATACCTGAAGAATCACAATAAACCACATAGCCCTTCCCAGATTCTGGTAAATTCATCACAGGTTCAGCGGTCAACCGTTGCTTCAACTCCTCAAAGGATTCCAAACACTATGGGTTTCATTCCTACTTCACCCCTTTTCAGTTGAGTGCGGTCATGGGGTAGGCGAGCTGCGAGATGTCCCAGACAAAGCGCCTATAAAAACCTGCATGGCCAAGAAAACTACTGATCTCAAACACATTTCTCAGTTGTTCCCACGACATAACTGCACTAATCTTCTCAGGATCCAATGAAACCCCATGTTCTGAGATGACATTCCCTAGAAAATTCACTTCCCTGATCTAGAATGTGCACTTCGAGAGTTTGGCATAGAGGCGATGGTCCCACAAGGTGCTCAAAATGACCCACAGGAGGTGCTCATGCTCCTCCTCAGATCCAGAATAAACCAGGATGTCGTCCACAAATACCACTAAAAATGAGTCACGATATTGGTGGAACACCCTATTCATGAGAGCCATGAAATCTTCTAGGGCATTGGTCAATCTGAAACAAATGACTAGATACTCGAAGTGACCATACCTACTTCGGAAAAGCCGTCTTCAGAATGTCTGCTTCTCATACCTTGAGCTGGTGGTATCCCGAACGCATGTCAATTTTGGAGAACCACTTTTCCCCTTCAGTTTGTCAAACTAATTGTCAATCTGAGGCAAATGGTATCTATTCTTTATGGTTACTTTATTCAATTTCTGATAATCGATGCAAAACCGGAGGGTTCCATCGACCTTCTTCGCGAATAATACTGGGGCGGCCCAAGGAGAGACGCTCGGGCGAATGAATCCTTTGGATTCCAAATCGTCTAGCTGTATCTTTAATTCCCTCAATTCGATGGGGGCCATGTGATATGAGGGAAGAGATATAGGTTGTGTTCCCGGCTCCAACTCAATCAAGAACTCCACGTCCTGCTCTGGGGGTAAGCCTGATAAATCATCTGGGAAGACTTCTGGGAACTCATCCACTACATGAGGTAACCTGCCCTAAGAGACAATGCCACCATCCTCCAGTGCGAGTGACGACAACTGATAAGCCAGATTCCCCAACTCAGGGAGTGGAGGTCTCGCTCGATCGGACCGAGGATCCCATTCTCCATAAAATAACTGAGGACTCCCATCTGGTGCCATAAATCTAACTCAATGCCGATAATAGTCAATATGAACTTGGAAGCACACCATCCATTCCATGCCGAGGATCACATCAAATAGTTCCATATCGAGGACCACGAAATCCCACTCCATCTCTACTACTGAGACAGAGAGTGCGCACTATGGGCACCTAAGACCCTGCTCCTTTTTCTTACCCAGCGGTGTTACTAACTCCAATGCAACAGATAAAATCTCAGTTGTAAGGCTCAACAAGCTCAAAATATAAGAGGATATAAAAGAAACTGAAGCACCAGTATCAAATAAAACTACAACTATAGAAGATGCAATCCAAATGGTGCCTCAAACAATTGAAGGTCCTGCATCGGATCCCTCCAATGCCTGATCCACAACATTAAAATGTATTGTCCCTTCCTGAGAATGGCCACCCACCTATGTCTCTTCCCTAAATTGGCTCTACCCAAAATATGATCCATCCCTGCCGCCACAACCACCGAACAAATATCCCCCTATCCTCGATGGCTCAGACTGCGCTGGCACTCCCTGGGAGGAACAGATACTTCCTCACGTTGAAGTGGACGTGCTATCCCGCAAAATCGTTGCGCGTGTCCCATACCTCCACATTAAAAACATGTCTTTAGAGGATAAGGGAATGTTGGACGGATGTGACATGTCTTCGCACATTGGTTTCACATGACAGTCCTCACATCTGAAGCCACTGATGAAAACATTATGGAAGAGTGGCCTGAACTGCCACCTCCCCTCTTTCCCTGCTCTTCACGCTTCCTCTTATTTTTAGTAGAGATACCAGTGCCCATAGTAGATACCCCTCCAAAGATCCTAGACTTCCCCTTTTTTCAATATATACCATGCAAGCATGATTGTCCTCCTCAGTATATGTTCCAAACTTGAATAGGAAGACCTGTGAGTAAATTTCTGTTTGTAGTCCCTTCTCGAATTTCTGAGCTTTCAAGTATTCACTTGATACAATCTTAGGAGAATACCGCACTAATTAATCAAAAAGGTTAGCATAATCAATTACTGAACGATCTCCCTGGGAAAGATCCATGAATTCTTGAGATCTGGAATAGGATATAATCTCTAGACAATACTGCTCGTTGAAGATGGACTTAAAATCTCTCCAGCTCATGTTTTCTTGCTTCCTAGATTGAAGCACTGATTCCCACTCCTACGGCTGGGACCCTCTAGCTTAAAAGAGGCACATTTCACCCGGACCACCTCAGGTGTGTCCAAGAACTCGAACATATGCTCTATCTTCTCGAGCCATTCCTCTCCCTCTTGAGGTTCCGAGCTACCTCAAAAACAAGGAGGATTATTTTTCATGATCTCCTAGGCATTATCCATCCTGGGCCCAAACTCATCTTCTCCGGCTGGAGTAGAAGTCATAACCCCTACTTGTCCCAGAGCCTGGACATCTCGGACCATGACTTCTATTATCCTTTGATCGAGTGGTGTAGGAGAACTCTCTCCGGCATCATCCCGTGGGTGCGTGGGAGCTTTCCTGGGAGGCATGTTGCTACAAAAGGCAACAGTCACAAGGAAACAAATCAGCACAACAGTTCTGAAAATTTTAGGAATTACATCAGATATAAATAATCCAAACATAATACAACAGTAAAATAAACAACTACTTCACCACCCTCGATGTCCATGTGCAGTCTGCAACTCACACGTCTCACCTGGAAGTGAAGATAAACAAACAATTCAGACATCCCATGGTGACTCGCGGTCTATAGCGAGGGGTATGGGCCAGGCACCCTACTCCTAACCAAATCTCAGAGCCCCAATAGTCATATCTCCTATCTATCCCGACTCCTCCAAAAATAATTACATAACTCAAAAACGTTAACCCCCTCTGATACCATTTTGTCAGGAACCGAATTTGGTCGCCATCAAACCAGCACCATACCTAGCCCATGGCAAGGCCCAAAGGGCGTTCCCTATCCCCATGGGCTGGAACAAGTGCCTGGGTATCATAAAAATTCATTTGGGAACATTTTAACCGAGTTTGGATACATAAAATAATCAAAAACAAACAATAATCCAAATCTGAAAAATTATGCCAAAAAAGACATAATAAAATTTAGAACGTAGTATATGGGTTTAAACAATACAAAATAAGTCCAAAGGTGTATAAATGTTGTAGAAAAACATCCCACTAGACTCCACACGACTAGGGGTCATCACCCACGAGCCATCTCCACAACACCACACTATTGAGAGAAACTAGAAACCCAAACCGCTATTGCCCAAGGCCTTGCCATTGCCTGTGTCAAACATGATTAAGTCTACTTACAACCAATGGTGTAATTAGGGTTTAAGACTAAGGCCATAGGATATCACCCAAAGATTCCAAGTTAAAGGCATTATAAAATAAAAATATTGCGAGAGTTATAAATATAAAATGGTAGCATTTATTTATAAAAGTGAAACATTGAAAAGAAAATAACTTTCAATGGGTATAACATTAAATAATGAGTTCATTTTAATAAAACATGCAAGATACTGGTTTTCACATTCCAAAACACCATAAGTCAATGAAAAATGCCAAAAAGGCCACGAGCACCAAGCATAAGAATACCCCTAGGTACTAATTAGCTGTAAGCCCCAAGTACCTCATTCCTCGGTGAAAGTAACCATAATAAAATTTGTTCTCATGCACGAGCCACTCGAAGGGAGAAAACCCATAACCTATTAGCCTCCAATCAACTCCATTGTAGTTTTGTTAGTGTTATCCATGTCATACTTTCTTAGTGAACCATGGTCAAAACCCCTCCGTTCACTAGCGTACTAGTACACGTTTGCCCACCTAGTTACTTGGGTTTCCCATCTTGTGCTCAAATAGTTACCACATGCTACCAAAATCAATTTTCACATATAAATATCAGTTCTGGTCACACACATTCAAAATAGTAGCTACACATTCTTTTCACCTTTTTATATAACTCAATAAACCAGTTATTATTTCCATAAAACAATTTCAAGAAAAGTAATCAAATTTTGCACATTAAATTCTTCTAAAATCCCACATTGAAAACCCAATGTAGACCAATATTATACAAAAACAGAAATTCCAGCATCAATATATTTTTATAAATCCAATCCATGAATTATAAAATAACACCAAGAGGCGCAACATGGGTTACACATGTAAAACACCCATTTTCACACAAAATTGTCACTTATAAATCAACCTCTTTAAAAATTCTACACAAATCAATTTTTGCAATCCAAATAATGAAGGAGGAACATAATGGAAACATAAATACAAAAAGACAACTAATTCTACAATATCTACATATGGAATCATCTATCAAAAGAGTCAAAGAACCACAAATCCTAGTGTGGAACTTCAACCGCACCACAAGGGAGTGAGATCAAACCTAAAACCAGAGGATTGGACCAAGAAACTCAAAATGACACCCTAGGTACGAATCCCTATCTTTTGGAAATTTTTGGATTCAATAAAAAGGGATAAATCTTAAGTAAAAGGAAGGAACTTAGAAGGATAGTCGCTTAGTTGAGAAATCTGGAAGATTTTAAAACCCAGATAAGTTTGGCCCCAATTCTTGACTGATACGATCTCCAAATAAGGGTAAACGAATTAGGGGGTGTATATAGGTACAGTGGGAGTAGGTGAGAGGTGGAATCACCAAACAAGAATAAAAAATGAATATTTTATGAAAGAATTAAAAGAACATTTTAAAACTGTAAATGTGCTTTTGGGTTGGCCCAATACCTAATTTGATAACCCAAACCCAAGAGGCTAATGAATTTCTAAGGCGCCCAAATTTCTTTTTTGGTTTTAATAGTTATATTAAAGTCATTTTGGAAGTATAATGGGTGAAAATGGTTGATGAACGAAGGAGTTATTAAAGAAACAAAATTTACTTTCAAAATTGGAAATGGGCTCTCAGGTTGGCCCAAATTTTGAAAAACCACCATTTCCTTCAAAAATGCATGGAAAACCCCAAAAACAAAGCAAGGATGAAAATTAAAAGAAAAATACCTTTACAAATATGTCATGTATATGAAAATTCACAGTATTATGATGTCAACATCTTTGGATATTTGTTTTATTTTTCTAACTCCCCATGATATGATTCATGTCTTATGAATCATTCTTCATCATGTATAAATTCTATTTGTTATGTCTACGTCCCTTGATTAAATTAACATCATAATATATCCATCTTATTCTCATGTATTATCTTAAATGTTTATCACTTATTCTTACCCTTACTAAGTTATTGATCTCCCACCTTCTTATGTTTCTATTTACATTGGTAGTTAATAATCGTAATATGTGTGGTATATCTTAAATATTTTCTTTTGTAGAATATTTATGGAATGTGTTGTAGACTAATTATGGTTTCATAAGTTTGAATATTAGTGAATAAAATATCCATTGGATTTGAAAGGCTAGGATTTTTTATTTTTTAATGTGTTTTCCATAATTATTCAAAACACTATAGCACTTTAGATTCTTTGTTAATATTTATTAAATATTTCTAGAAGTACAATAATTTAAAATCGCATGCTAGTGGAATTGTTAATTATAACTAAATTTTGGTAAAAGCTTGTTTTTTAAGTTTTATATGATAAAATTATTTAGAACATAACCAATATGCTTTTTTGGCTCAATTCAAGAGAAATTAATGATCTATCTCTATAGTGAATCTTACGTACTATATATGATGGTCCACCCATGTTTTTAATTGAGAAGAATTTTCTCAATGACATCATTATATAGTTTAGAGTTGTAATAAAAGTATTAATAATAATTATGTATAACTAACAAAATATCTCAACCACCACCACACTCTCGCAAATATTCATTTATACAGATGGGGGTCATGTTGTAGTCCCCTCATAACAAAATATTTTGAACATGAATTAATTTACATGTACTGGACCTGCATGTTTTCCAAAGATGAGAGTGTTTTTGGTGTGTTATTCATCGGTTAAATGGGTTAATTGTTTAAAAAAGTCTGAATTATAATATTTATAAGTTCAATTTAAATTTGGTGGCATAAACATGGATATCCCCACTCATTCCCCATTAAATAATTATTCTATTTTATCTATTTTTTATCTTATACTAGATGAAATCTCATTGATCACCCACACCTCGTTATGTAAATCTAATTAAAAGTATGAAATAATAATTGAAACCTCTAATATCAACTACCCTAGTGAATAAAAAAACCAAAAACCATTATATCATCCCACTCGTCTTGATTTTAGTAGAGAGAAAACCTTAGTATCCTATGTGTATAATCTAGTGGATGAGGGAAGTTTATTCAAAATGAATAGAAATAAAGTTATATCTTAATATATATGTAATTTCAATAAAACCAAAGAGATAAACATAAGAGATAAGAAATCAGAATGTGGAATATATTAATAGGGGTAATGTGAATCTTTTTATATCATCCACTAATGGATTAGTATTCCATCATGGGATTAATTTTAATGGAATTAGAAGAAATCAAGAGTCAACAACTCCTATTGATGTAAAATTTCTTAAATAAGCCTCCTCCTTTTGAATTAATAATTATTTAATTGTAGAATAATGTTATTAAGACCTATTGTGTATTAAAATTTACCCCACATGATTGTTAATGGATTTTAATTTGTCCTAATGATTCTAATATCGTTGAAATGTTCCTCAATATCAACCATTGGCTCCCCATATTAGATTGTAGACACGTATGGTGTTTGAGGGAGTAGATCATATTAGGTAGGATCCTCTCATATTTTATATCTCTATCATCCCATCCACAAAAGATCATATAAAGGTATTATTCATTTATAAGATTCATTCTCCCACTATCAATAATTGTACATATTCAATAATAATATGTGGTAAAATGATCTGATGATTTGTATCTCAAATAGAAATCTATTATTATATTGGGATTTGCTTATTAATCTATGAATTTGGTGATTGAAAAAGCTAGGTTTATGGGTCTAATTTGGTGGGTTTCAATATTGTCTGCATCATCACATCACTTGGGAAAGAATGGTAAGCACTAAAATACTATTTTTCAACATTTGGACTTCATGTTTCCTTGTGAGACAAATTTGGTCGATCAGAGAGATGAGAACATGGGATATGGTCTTCATCATAGATAAATGGTCATTAGATACAAATTCATTTAATAGATTTATAGTTGTTTTTCACATTGTGTTGATATGATCATGTGAAATTGTGATTCTTAAAAATTTGGATAGAATGGAGCATGTTCTTTCCTTTCATAGTGATGCAAGGATGTGAAATGGAATTTGAATGGGAACTGGTCCTTACAGAAGTGAATATTATAATTCTTGAAGGACTTAGGTCATGATTTTTTCATGGATGAGAAAATATTTGGTTCATTGTGACTGAGTAAATATTTGGATATTTCTCAATCAAATGTAAAGTGGCTATATCTTTGAAACTATGTGTTTGATGTGGAATGATATTGGATTCAGTCAACTAGGAATCGACTATAAGGATTAGCACAAAAAATTGGGACTAAATGTGGGCCTATTCTAGTTTTCACATTTGGTTAAACCACATGCATGGATCTGTCTTAGATCTTACATCAAGTTAATTGGGAAACAATTAGTCCCATACTATCATGATCTATTTTATGGATAAAATATAATATATTAAAAAATTGTCTTCATTATTAAGTGTTCTCAGCCTATGACTCAAATAGTTCTCCTCCTAATTAAATATTAGATAAATTTTTGTATTTATTGAATACTATTCAAAAATTTATAATGACACAATGAATGGTTTGAGGTCATGTTTGAGGATACTCAAACTCATCATTGTTTTGGAGAAAAACCAGTTGTTGGTTCTTCTGGATTAAGCTTTAGAGTGTGTTCAATTTTTTACTCCATGTATTATTCACTCAGTGTTTTTGGTGTGATTTGGGAACTCTTTTGTTGAATGAAAGGAGATATATAAGTTTGGGTGATTGGTAACTATAACTTTCACTCTCATTAGGTTGTCTTACGATCAAACATTAATTACCCATTAGGTAGGTCAAGCTTCATGGGTTAGTTGAGTAATTTATGTGGTTGAATTCATGACTTTTGAAAAGTTGAGAATTTTGTTTATTTGAAACATATTATTGTTGGTGTCTCATGTTCTTGTGTTAAATTTTGAGTACTAACAGTTTCTTTAGGGTTTTAATGCCATAGATTTCCACCACAATTGGTTGAGTGGTCATGAGGTTTTCACCTTCACAATTAGTTAGAGTTGTGAATCAAAAACATTTCAATACATTATTTATAAAAATTACAATTTTAATTAAAAAACCCAATGATAATAAAATGAATATAACTTACAAATTTATGTTCAAGAAGTTAAAATCAATGTAACACTAGTAATTAAATACAAAATCTAATTAAGCATGTAAAAAACATGTTTAACTCCATCAATAAAAATAATTTCAAATTTAAAAAAATAATTATAAATGTATTAATTTCCTTGTATTTAAGTTAATTTGAGGGTTAATTTACATTTATATGTTTATAAGAATTTATAAAATTTCAATTCACCTCAGATTCATATTACTTTTGAAACCATGAAGGCCTTTTATTTTTATTTATTTTAAAATAATATCTCCTTTTAATGGTTGATTGGGAACCCATTACATGACTCGAGGGACTAGTGAGACAAGGACAATAGATGACCAAAGGTCTTAGTGGAAAAATTCCTATTACATTAACTTTTAAGGCCCAAGACCTGAATACACTTTGGAACTACCCCTCTACACCATCTGTACTAATGAAGGTGTATATTTCTCCACCTCACATGGTTGATCAGATAGCATTTCCATGTGCAGTTCTACACAGTTCCTAGTACCAATTGAAATTTCCATACCCTCTCATTCTTCTTGATAAGTTGTATCTTACCTTGTGGATCTACTTTCTCTAAATCCACTTCTGGGCCTAATCCTATGCGGCATGCTTAGCCACTACTTTTTCTATTGTGGTATGGTGGCCTAAAGGCCTTTCGGTGGACTGAAGTCCCTATATCCTGAAGGACTTTGGTGTCCTGAAGTCTGTGTGGCATGAAGGCATTCCTGGACCAAAGGCCTTAGGACCCGTAGGCCGAAAACAGAGGACCATATTTCCAAATAGAAGTAATATATCATGTGCTAAAGTAATTGTTACGATACATATCTTATTGTTTCGATAGTAACCATGAAATTCACCCTCATTTAAAATTTCTCTTGGGTATTTCTGATGCCAGAAGGAGCCTCTACCACTCTGGTGAAGGAATGTTGGAATATACACATTAATAATCTTTATTCATTACTAATCAGACTCATTGATTTTATAGTATTTCATATTTAATATGTTTTTTAATCAATAAATGGACTGTTAAAACATAAAAACCATAGTCATGTCACTTCTAACTAAAAACCCATCAAGTATTGTCTTATATACTTATTTAATAAAATCCCCTTTAAGTAAATATGTTTTTAAATCAATATGATATATCTCATAAACATAATTACTTTCTATAGAATGAATGATATTAATCGACATTATCCTCCCAACTGATAAAAATGTTATTTCATATTTTATACCATGAATATGATTTTTATACATATCCACATGTCATGTCTTTTATGTAGACACTCTACCATCCTTGTGAGATTTCATTTGAAAAAACAACTTGAACCATATGGTTCTCAACCCTTCTGTTGCATTACCCAACTTCCAATATTTTTTTATGGGGTGTTCATATATGATTCATTGACTTTTAAATATTTCATAGAATCATAAAATTCAATGGAAATTCAGTGGTTATTTGTTTTATCACCATTAATATTTTACTTTATCATAAATTTCCACATTAAATCCATATTACTTGGGCATATAATGGGTCCTTCGATACAAATTATGTTCTTGTATAACTAGAGTCAGTTATTTATCCATTACTCTTTCTATAAAAGGGTCATCATCAATATTAGGAATGCATCAATTATCATGGGATTTAAATTCACCATTTTCAACATTAATCTAATTTATTTTCAAATTATTTTTTCCATTTCATGTAAATTACTCCATGTATCAATAGAAATTATTTTCAATGGTATTTTAGTAAAAATATATCACAGAATTCTTAGGATAACCAACATTTATCTAATATGAGCCTTTTATTATTATAAAATAAATTTTGTATAACTTATTCCCAACCTCAAAGCCTTATAAAATATGTATTGGTACATTTACACAACTCTATATCATTGGAAGACATTATTATTACATTAAGAAGAACAAAATTAAGTATGAATGTTTCTAGATCGAATCCCTAATATGAAATAGGTTTGTCATACTGACTTGTCATCAATTTAACCTATTCTAATAAGGAATGAATCTTTCTATAAAACACACCAATCATCTATGTGGTTACATGTGTACTGATTTATAGAATAATTCAACTATCTCTCATATGATCAGTGAATTCCTAGATAACGTTTTTACAACCTCAATCTGATTAGAGATCCTTAATAATTTTTCCATTTTGATTTTGTACATCATTACAGAACTCTATAACATTTGAAAATATTTATACTTAATTTAATAAAAAAATATAACCATAATGACTATAATCATTAATAATTTTTACATATTTCATAAGTACAGTACTTTCATGTGTACTCATTAATCAAAAAACACTACTATGTATAATCTCTACAATTGTTGTAGCTATTTAAAATTTTCATTTTAATTGTTTTTTGGTCATCCTTTCTAATAATAATGATTCAAAGTTGTTATAAAATTAATATTAGAATGATTCCAACAACATATTTTTATGGGGTCTTTGTATGATTTTGAAAATTATATAAGAAAGGTAATAATGAAAAAGTATGTGGGATTAACATTCTTATTCAAAATTTTATATACCATATTATCCATATCCTATATTTATAAAATGGTTTCCATATTCTAGATGTTATAAATATAATTCATTAATTTATATAGAACATATATTTTTCTTAAGGATTATTGAGAATACTATCTTATCCTGAAAAGATATAAAAAACATATTTCTATTTATTAATGAAAAATAATAATAGTAATCTAATTCCATAACTAATCGAAAATAAGTATTAAATCATCAGTTCCAAATTGGAATCCTATAAATATTCCTCCATTGATGACATTTTATAAATTTTTAAAAATTATTTATTTCCCTATAATCATAGAATCATTGTTTATTAGCTCAATTATGTGATTCGGACATGATATCTAATACTCATGAATCAAATTTTGGAAAATTGATCTCTATAT
This sequence comes from Viscum album, assembly GCA_963277665.1. NCBI lineage: Eukaryota > Viridiplantae > Streptophyta > Magnoliopsida > Santalales > Viscaceae > Viscum > Viscum album. The sequence continues at coordinate 6,446,063 of OY728136.1, forward strand.
AATTTAGGTTCAAATGATCATAATTATGCTATTTGAGAACACATACCAACCATGGATACAATATTTAATATTTTTATATTCATTTCTATAAGATACCTCAAAATGATTAGCATGACACATTCCATGATCTATATAAAATACAAATATATAGATGATTAACATGTTTTATAAATTATCATCATAAAAAATTAATGATATTACATGATGGTTTTCATGTTTTAAAAAATTATATAATGTATTAAAACATGTTGCTCATACATATATATTTATTCAAAGTATCATATGTTTTAAAACATGATACCCAACCAACCAAAACTAGAGATCCAACCATCCCAACATATCTAGAATAATATATCTAAGAATCAATATTTAACCTATGGATATATATATATAAATAGGTTTCATGTTTTATATTTTCACATCATGAAACCACACACCATATGATAATTATTTTAGTTATTAATTTTTAATAAACCTAGAACTACATGGGAATAAGAAACATGATTTATGAATTAGAGGATAACACTTCATATTGCTAATAAAACATTACAAGACCAATATCATTGCCAAATGAAATCTCACAATAGTGTTTATTATTCCAGAATATTATCCCCAATTTCTTATATTCCTAAAATATTTTAGGGTAATTAATGTTATAAAATAATTATTCTAGTTATCATCTCAAGTAGTGATACTTTTTTTATACCCCACTCAATCCATGTCAAAGCACCATTATTGAAAATTTCTACCCACTATTAGGAAATAAATGTTCCAACACTATGCCATCTATCACTTTTAATGTAATCCGTAACTACCACACAATATCATATTTAATGAACCATTCTTCATAATAATGGGGGACAAATCAAAGGGGTGGAGTAATCGTTAGTCACTAGAATTCTAGAAACCCCATATATTTCATTTACAAGGACCATAAAATAGAAAATATATTCATGGTATTACAATAATATTTGTTGTAAATGGGCTTCCTCGCACACTTATAAGGTTCATGAAAACAAGATTAATAATAAAAAAATTACTATTAATTATTGGTCAAATTTTACCATGATCATTACTATAATGGATTACTCACTAAACAATTGATGAACATAATTATTGAAAAAATATTTTCATGGTTTTTTATATAAAAATTATAAAATTATTTTTTGAAATGTTTACAGAATCATTCCCATGGTAAATGAGGTAGAGTTCATTCTTAAAATAATTAAATCCATAAATCATAGTGAAACTTCAATCACATTAATTCATTCATCATCACATACGCTTTCACCTCCACTATGAAAAACTACTAGATCCTCAATAACAAAAATGTATATAATTTTTCATCATAAAAATAATTTTAATTAAAATTTATTAATCATATATAATGATGAAATCGGAATGAATAATTACGATTAAAAAACTTCCATCATAATGACTCACTAATGATTCTAACATGATCTGAAATATGAAATCCTCAGAAAATACACCTCGAGGGAACCTTCAATATCGTCTTAGGGTATTGTTCATTGTTATATGTTAACCATTTGAGAGTATTCTAAATGTTGATTTTCTATTTCCAAGTCATTTAAAAAATTTAACAATTATAAATACATAAAATTGTCTAGTCTTGGGCTAAAAATGAATCAAATGAATTATACCTACTATAGATGAAAAACTCTCCATTATTGACATAATTACTTTTATTAAATTACCATTTGGGATATTTTAATGATATAAAATCACTTGTGTGTATAGAATAAATATTTATTTATTAAATAAATGAAAATTTTTAATTAAAATTTGAATAAATATAATCTCTACCAAAATAGAGTCCAAGGTTATACATTACACCCTAAACTCAATGGGAGAATAAAAAACTATTTGATATCATTCACTAGGGTAAATATACCATTTTATCCATTTATAAACCTTGATAATATGAAATTAAAAAATTATATAATACCTTCCCAATGAAAAACCTAGTCCATCACAACCTCACCCCCATAAAACGTTTCATCCTAAAAAATCGAAATGGGTACTAAAATAAGAATCTAATGAAATAACATTATTTGATGGGGTGAAAAGCCATCACATGTTATTCATCCACTTATAAATGTTAACATTATATAAAAACTAAAAACATTAACATTATAGAATAAAATTTGTCTAAAATAACCTTTACCAAAAAAATTTATATTTAAATAGTAAATATTAGTTCATACACAATTCTAAAGAAACACTATCACAATATCATATGATTCTGTAATTCAAATCATGTCAATATTCCTTAACTAATAAATTCCTTTTTCTTATGTGTCTATATTCATGAAACAAAGTGAAACTTCCAACCATAATCAATAGATATGGAATGGTTTACTAAAAATATGAATATGCAATGGGATAATTATGCCCCCACCAAATTAATGAGTGCATCATGTGAATATCTCTTGAGAAAAATACTTTAATGTTCAACTCTTCTACCAAGAAAACAATGAAAAAAATAATCTCCACACATGGAGGTTTCTTATTGAGACAAACTAGTTGATATTTTCTTTTAATTCTTACTATCTTATGAAAAATTACACAAACATACATCATCGATCCAAAACACATGGGGAGGACATACTTCAGCTTAAAAATTACATTAATTTTAGTTGAAACAATAGTTTTAATCATCTACCTCTATATAATATTTCACACATTACCATATATTACCCTGTTGGATTGTTCTCATGCTTTATGAAATATATTGATGAGAAAAACAATAAATGGTATATGCCCCCAAAAACCACCAAAAAAACAAACTATTAACCCATAAGTAAATCACTCAACCATAATTTGAATAATATAAATATTTTTATTATAGAAACACTACTTTTTAAATCCATACCAAAGGATAACTCCATCCCAGAATCAATCTAATGAAAACAAAACCTATTAAAAAAATCCTTAAAATGATTCTAGTTTTTTCAAATAATTTAAAAGAACTAGTAACTAAATCCTACACAACTAAGAATGATTGGTTTTACTAATAAGTCCCAAGATCAAAATCATTTATCATATAATTCCACGCAAGACTCTTGATAATAACATTACCAAACTCTATTAGATGATTAATCCAAACCAACCATCAAAAAAATGTTAAGATTCTCATATATGTTTATTTTTTCATTCCTGATATCGAGATCATTATCACAGTGTTGGTTCTCCCCCACATGATATTGAGTTTAAGGGATACAATCATTGATCAATGATAATTATTTTTCCACTATTCCATCAAAACTAACCAAAATGTGTTTATATTCTTATTTTCCTCCATCCTATATTTATGATGGAGTGTACAACAAAGTTCAATAGCACATAAAATATCATTCATCCTCCCAAATCACATATGAAATCATAAACTCAAACATTATAGATTTTATATTCTACCCAAAATCACAATATATGATATCGATGAAGAATGAATTTCTATAATTTATCTCTCTTTATTTTAGGGTTCATGGTATAGTTGGTTCTCTTAATGTAAGACTATGAAAATACACACACACTCAAAATGATTTATACTTGTTCAAGATTTCAAGAGGGTATTGATAATTAATAATACCTCACAAACCTATTCATAAGTCCATTATGATTGTAGGGTTGATCAGAATTACAAATGAATCCTCTAAGAATACCCATTGAAAATTTATATTCTTGAATGTTCCATTTAAAATGTTCTCTTCATGAAGCCATGGATAATGATACCTAGACCTAATACCAAATATCCAAAAAAACCAACTATCCTTTACAATTTTTAAAGTATGATAACACCGATTCTAATAAAACATTTCTCTAGAATATATTCCGCTATATTAGTGTAACCCTGATATCAACTGATAAAAATATACAAAATACATCGATGACAAAACAAAAGATAAAATTCATCGCATGATAAGGGAAAACCAAGGACATCCATTAGAAAATAATATACACATTATTTTTTCACCATTAGTAACCTCTCTTAAAAAGCATCTATAGATCACAATGATAAACTCTCCACCTAGATTGTAACTTCATATTACCCATGGAAAGCTGGACAAAACCATTGTTCCTTAGGGCCTCAATCACAATTGGAGGTGAATCTTGAGTTATCTACCCATTAACATAGAACCGTACTATAATAGATATATAATCAATCTTGGTGTGTCAATAGGTAACCTATATAATATATAATTTTGCAGGGTCCCATCCAAACATGAATTAATCACATTAATGGTTCTCAATGAAAAAAATAATCTCACATTATAAGAGTATGCTCGTGAGAGGATGATTGATACGTGTATGAGACTCTAGTTGAACAGTTCAGACTTGCGGCTCTACTAGAATCTCCCAAAACAGAACCAATGGTTAAATAATAACATAATGTCTCAAACCATTTTCAATGAGTACATGCTTCAATATATAATGCACTCAAGTCATGATGCAAACCAAAAATGTTTTAATGCACCCCAATGGTCCATGACCTAGCTCACATGATCGACCACCCCACATATATTCTAGTAATTGTACTCCCACAATCCATGACCTTCAGGAAATATTACAAATGGAATGTATTTTTCTCTTCCCTTTGGGTATTTTAATTCCTCCTATACATTACATGAACCCATGGCCTTAGGCTTTAGTATCCAACTAAGATGCGTTATGAGTACCACTATCCGAATAGCCTAATTGTACATAATAATCATTCTATATAGATAATAAAAATGTGGTCAATGCTTTAACTAATTAAATAGTTTAATACAAATCCCAAAAGGTTATGGGAGAACAAATACCACATGTAAGGCTCCATGAGGACCATAAAACATGGGTTTTTCATTGTTGGAACCCATGTGAGGTGTACAAAATGTACAATGATGTGATTAAGGTGATTATACCGTAACCAAACATTGAGTACATTATCAAGAACAAAGAGTTTGGAATCCCTTGACCTTAATTCATGTTTTATACTTGTTATGGGAATGATTTTTGGAATGCATGTGTTCCCCTAATAAACCCATTTCTGATACTTGATCACATGAGGTGCGTGGCTGTCCTTGACATGTGCTTGTGTTTCTTTCACGTGGATTATTTGGATGATGAAATAGCTGATGTTCCAACTTTTTCAATCTATCATTTACATCTTATATCATTTGTGATGTCTCTATATTATACAAATGAGTATGTGATGTGGCCTATGGGGCCATTCCCTATGATGAATATATTAAGGATTGGATTAACATGTGTGGGACTATCCTTGCTTAGGGATGTGTTATCCATTTTTTGACACTATACATAGAGGGATGTGTCAATATGGCTACTGAGGTTTCTTCTGGAATGTGTTCATGATGTTTCCTCATATCATATTGCTGAAGTAGGTAGAATCAATCCCTAAGAACCTAACATAGGATGTTTTTTATTTATGTGATATATTTTTTTATTTATTTATATCCTCTTTATTATCATGGAATTAACATGAATATATTAGGAATTAATAGTAAGACAAATTCGTGATTTACTAGTGAGTCATATAATCAAAACATACGTGTCATGTCGCTTCACTAATATATTCCATGATTAGGGTTTTAAAAAACAGAAAGGGCCTTTTGGTGGATTGTTAAGTCAGTGGAGTGGGAGGATTCATAAATTGATGGATGCAATTCAATTTAGATGTCTAATACTACTTTTATTTTAGAGTATTATCAAATAATTAAGATCCATTTTTCAGTTTCAATTTTTATATATGAAATTACGTATTATTAATACATTAGTTTTAATATTTTATTATTTATAATATAATTTTTGTTTATTTATTCACTAAATTATGATTTAATTATTATTTCATGCTTTATTAATGCTATGAAATGGTACTAAGGGTAAAATATTTCCCTTGATGGAGTTAGACCCTTTCTTTTTGTCAGAAGCCTCATACATTGCAGAGTCACAATGAGGTCATGTGGAACTCTGTATTGGACCTAGTGGACTGAGTCATGATTTTATACATAATGTTACTAGATAAGGGCCCTTATAGACTAAAACTCATGAATAAATAGGATTATGTAAGAGTATATCCTCAAACTACACACTATAGAGGCCCTATCAAATATCCAATCTTGATGAAACCCATATTTGATTTCAATATGAAATTACCACCTCATTGATTTCCTCTACAAGATCAAACTATCTAGAGTGCCTCTTACAGAAAGGTCACTATGAATAGTTACTAACCTAGGATCCCAACCTCGGTGGGGATGAAAAATAGAACCACATTAGAATAGGTCTCTCTACGGAGTCCATACTAAAACATCCATGAACATAGGTATCAATCACATATCATGTTAAGAGTGAACCGTGTATTTATTATTAACTACGTTGCACACTTATCCACAATCACCCCTCCCTGGTAATTCTATACAAGGTACTAAATCTAAAATGAGTGACAATTTGGGGGTAGTAATACTCACAGAATAGCTGGTGGAAGTCATGCCATGGGAGTTTCGACTCATTGTCATTCTGAGTAAGAAGACCCCACTGGTGCCTACCTTCTCAATGAAAAATTCTAGCTACTAGTGAAACCACCTAATATATCAATGTTGTATGTTTCTAAAGACACAAACCACCAACTATATACAATCCTCTATGGACTAAGGATTGGTATCACTTCACATCGTTAGTGTCCTCTTTCGTTGGAACTTACAGAGCATGCAACTCCTTCACACATCCTACATTCGTTCTACTGGGATAATATGATGCACGACATGTGTATGATTTTCTACCTTCCCACATGTAGGAGTAATCTCATAGGACATATCCTAAACTCGGACTTATTTTCTCATTGGATCATCTCCCTAATCTAGAACTTGTATCCTAGCTTGCATTCATAGTAGTCGAATCATGAATGTTATCATGTTATACCATGTTTATATGTGCATATATATATATAATAGACAAATGACTGAATAAGGAAAATAAAATACGCAATTATATATAATGCATGTACCATTAATCAATGCAAAAAAAATTCTTCGTATGTAGAGTTGAAAAGTATGTATTCAAGGTCCTAGAGGATTGATACATCAGTCACCCATACTATTTATTGATTCCTAATGTTGGGATCCTCAATCGAGTCGCTTTGAAATTGTTGCATTAAACCCAACTCAATCCTCACAATTTGACTACTCCAATCGTTTTCTAAAGGAACGAACATCCACTAATACCATTCCTTCATAGCCAGACCCATGTTGGTGCTTGAGCTACAACTAACCTATGACCGCCTTTATATGATAGTTGATGGAAACCATCACTGAATGCTTAACTAACATGAGGAAGACTTTTCATAAGTACCGATATGGATACACACATAATGTGATGCATATGAGTCGAAGAAGTAAAACAAAAAAAACTAAATACTAAGGGAGAAACCATCCATAAATAATATCTATACGATACAAGAATATAGTAGTTTATGATGACATGTAATGCAGAATAATGCACACTCGACTAGAAATATGTCCCAACCTAAGTAAACTAGAATGTAAAAAATTGGTAGATCCCATCTCCGAATCTCCTAGATGGGACAATCATACGTGGTCCAAATATCAAGTATCCCTAAAATCTTCTATAGTAACGGTCAGGATGTTTTTCATCTTCATAAGACATGACAGATGTAGGAAAATCCCATTCCCGGAGGAGTATATACATACCCAATACGACACCCCAAATGATGAAGGGGGAAGTAAGATATACTACTAAAATAGAAAGATTTTTGATAGAAAACAAGATGCAGAAATAAAAGAAAGATAATAGTTCCACCCAACGTAATAGGGAAGGTATCCTCATCCAAATACTAGGGAATCTACATGGTGTGTAATGGAACTACGCTTTGAGTCTTTTCATTCTATATTAAGAGAGTTGACTCATACAAATATAAGAATCCATACACAGAAATCATTTGGTATACCTCACATGTCTTTGAATATCATGGAAAAAGAGTGACCAAATCAAGAGGTATTGATACAAAACCTTTATATATATATATATATATATTCTCATTCAAAAGAATAAAAAACAAGAAATAAATGGGATCTCCATCTCACATCTCATCCCAAGAAGATTAGTAACCAAAAATTCCACAAGTACATCAACAATATCAAACATCTCATGAGTCTTATTAGAAGAAACTATTGAATTCAATTCACACCTTGTCATTGTGCCACATAGTATATGGGTAAAAACTATAGGTAGAGGACCCATTCCATAGTACAACATGTGGGTTCCACTCTTATAGTCAATGGAGGTCCCAATTCCCAACTCTACTAGAGGATTCCTCCTCATAAGTAATCGAGGACCCACTTCCCCACACTATTGTAGGGTACCACTTGATAAGTCTATAACGACCCACAACCAACCTCTACTAGAGAGTAACACTTGATATGTCATCTAGTACTGACATCCCAGCTCTAGTGGTGGGTACTACTCAAAAATTCATCAAGGACCCACTACCCATATCTACTAGAGTGTACTACTTGGTTAGTCGTCGAGCACTCACTACCCAGCTCTACTAAAGGGTACCACTCGGTAAGTCATAAATTACCCATTTCCAATGTATATTGTAGGGTACCACTTACTAAGTATTTTTGGACCCGCTTCCCAGCTCTACTAGAGGTTACCACAATGTATGTCTCTAGTGATCCAGTGAGATCACTATCATAATCGAGTGTTACATATCCAATCATTGTGCTCTGATCACTTCAAATTGTTTCTAAAAATCACAATAGAGGGAACAATCACGTTCTACATGGACCAACACTCAGTAAAGTCTACTAACTATCCAAAAAATGTGTCCAAATGGGGACATATGGAAGCATAAAGTCTCCTCAAAAGTGGCCAAGGTGTACATGGTGTGTAAAGGGACCCATGTGGTGTGCGGTCCCACTCTACTGCCTGGTCTTGTCTGTGGATTTAAATAGATCCATATACATGGATTAATACACACCATGTCAGTGGACTACCTAACATTTCCAAATAACTCAGGACCAGGTCGTGTAATTCTCATCATGTCTATATACATAAAATTGTGTTTGTGTACTTAATTACATGGTCATGTGCCTGGATATTTACACAAACAAGGAGTCCTAACCATGTGAACCATCATGTGGCCCGTCCACATGGGGATATGCTACAATACGTGTCTAGGCACTACACACCGGGATAAATTTTAATTTTTTGAAACCCTTGCATCCACAGCCAGGGGACTACATGTTGTGTGTCCATCCTTTCAAAATACGTGTAGTACTATTTTTCACAGAAACATTTGTCCATGATCTGGTCACTAAATCTTGTCTTTAACCTTTAATTTTTACATCCAACATTCCCATAATATCTGGATCTATTCTGGGACCATAGTTTCATTCCATTGTTCATCAAAAATAAAATTCCGGTGTACCTTTATGATATAAGCTTCATATTCACTCCTCAGGCTCTTCGGGTGTTGATAAATTGACCACTGATCATTGAATTGTGAATTAAAATTCTAGAAACAACTCAAATATGTGACCGATTCTTTGATCTTCTCCTCTCACGTGATTCTATTATGATTCTGGGGGGTCAATCAGGCATGGTAAAACAAGTCAATTTCGAATAGGGACTAAAAGGCCCTACCAGTTATGAATGCAAAGAAATCAATGGAAAAAACAACATGAATTGGTTTAAATGATCAATTACAAGGTTTATTAGAAAAAAAATTAAAAAATCATAATCTAGGGTTAGAGAACATTCAATTAACTATTTTAATATAGTATGTAGAAGCATGTCACGACTGCAAATGGAATACATTAGGATAATAAGTTAATATGCCTAATAAATTTAATCAACAAGGGTGTCAACCAAAAAATGATGAGTCTTTCTTGGATATAGGATTGTAAATTGTCGAAGAATACACCCACCCCTGTATAGATGAATACTTTTTTTTCATTTCTCTCTAACATGCTCTGATCCATCATTTTTCAGTATCTGAGATGATTTCCCAATAATGGAGGAATTAGAATCTCTCATAAGATCCAAGGAATATGGGGCTAGCTCAACAGGAATCACAATTCCAATATATTTATAAACATTTTTTAGCTTAAAATGAATCAATTAGTTAATTAAACCATTAAACATACTACCAATGAGTTAGATATCGGAACACCTAGAGCCAGACTATTTTATATCATGCCTTGGGTATAAAACTTGTTCTAGAATCAACCATGTTCTCTGATTTATGATCCAAGATTCTGTTTAATATTTATACCATTTTCTTTATTAATTTATTATTTATAAATAAAATATATTTAGTATTTTGGAAAATAAATTCCGGGCACCTTGGCCCTCAGAATCGCAGGTCGTCTTGGCGACTAGCTCTGAAATTCTATGTAGAAATATTTCAAAGCATTAAAAGGAAAAAAATCAGGTCTCCATAATGAATGGTTTTTTAATTCATATCTTTCAAATGATGAATGAAATCAAAATAAATATTTGATATTTTGGATCTAATAAAATATAGGCCCTCGATACATCTCTTATTCTCATGAGATGGATTATTTTTGTATTTTTTTTATTCATACCCTCTATAATTATCATCTCTTGTTCAGGGACTTGATGGGAAGAATGATTCTTTCATAGTGGCCTTGTCTGTAAGAATAATATCGTGGTTGATGCCTCAACAATAAAATTCAATATTTCTATCATTAATAATTCCATCACAATGGATTGATATATTGTTATCCATGTTTTTATTTTTATTGTTTACCATAGATTTATTTCATGTTTTTGGGATTAGATATATAGAATTATTTTCTAATCATTTTTTTTCATTTAATATTATTCATACCATGTTTATTCCTAGATAGATTATGACATATATCTCTATTAATAAAGATTTTAGATCACCATTTTTATGTTTCCATTTCCATGGGTAATGAAGAAAAGTATTAAAAATGATATATCTAAAATAGTTTCTTGTGTGGAGAATTTTGAATGTGATTTTGAAGAATTATTATATATTTAGTTGTTTCTTATATAGAATAAAGTCGTTCATTTTATATGAATTTAAAGCGATATTACAGTAAAATTATTTTCTCAACTCTCTAAAACTATTGGCCTAATAGGTCCTTCAAATATATGTGATTCAATTTTTTTTATTTTACTTATTAATGGTTAATATTTGGAAACATCGGTTCATTTAAAAGTTTGTATCCAAATATTGTTTTTATGAGAAATAGAACCAAGAATCATGGTTATGAGGTGTTATAGTTTCTATCATTTGATGGATTACATAAATTTATTTGTTATGATGTTAGTTGAGGATAATTTATTAGTTAGTAAGTTATGTTTGATTATACAATCAAAGAAATTTCTAACCATTAATGTTTCTTGTAGTTCTTTTGAATATTTCAGTGATTATGATAAGATAAATTCAGTAAATTTCCTCTAGGATTAGAATAAGGGACAACTCTAAGTATAATATGACATTATGATTTTTTGGTAAGGTTGTTATCTTTTAGTACTCCTATCAACTACATCGCTTCTTATATACTTCTCATGGCTATCGGATCTGGAACAAATTTCCCTATGGGTAATAACCATCAAAAGGGGGGATTGGTTATTAACTCAATAACCACCTATATCATAAAAAAGTGGTTAACTACACACATGATTTTAGACTAATGTAAGAAATTTTTGTGTTACTTAAATTCCCCTTATAAAAATTTATAAGTCTTATAACTATAGTGTCATGTAATTAAGCTATAGGGCTTGGAATAAAATGAACATATATAACACAAGTTTCAATAAAGTGATTCATCAGTTGGACTGATAGTATCATAGATAACAAATTAAAGTTTCATAGGGGAATCCATTTTCATATTTCAGTATTCGTATTCACATTTTTTATATAATCTCAACCATTTCATATTTAGTATTCAGTCAAAATAGGATCTTGAAGATGAAGCATAGAAAGGTATGTATCTTGAAACGATAGTGTATTATAACTGAATAAAGGAGTATACTTAAATTGTTGAGAATATTAGTATATTCCCATTATTATGGAAAGGTGATTTTCTTATTCTTATAATAGGAAGTGATATTGATACAATTATAGAAATTAAATATTGATAAACATAGCTATTGTCACGACCCGTCCTCAGGGCCCATGCTGTGAATACCCCAAGACAACCTTCCATAGGCCAGGGGCAGGCGACTAGAACCAAATGCATAAATCCCAAAAAAAAGGGAAGGAATTGCCTTTATGAAACGAAAACACAAAAAAACAGAGTACAAGCAGAATCAACCCTATGTAAAGCAGTAAAACAAATGTGCTGAAAGTACAAGGGGCCGGAAATACAAGCCCAAAAGAGAGGTACAGCTACAAGAAAAAGTAAAGAACAACTCAAAGGACAAAAAGTGAAAGGTGACAAGAAGCTCATGGATTGTCCTCAGACTTCCTACCTGAAGGGTAGGTATAGATTTCCTCCTCAGCACTCCACGTCCGTCTATCTCCTCCGGGTACCGACTCGTCAATAGATCCACCACTGGGTACCGACTCGTCGTGAGATCCACCTCCGAATACCAACCAGCTCTACAAGCTTCAACCACGGTCAGTGATGTCCATCGTCGGCAACCAACACATTGAGGTGTGGGTAGAGCCCATTTAGGGCTAAGTATAACGATACTCAGTATGGACCCCGAGAACCTCAAGGTCTCACTAAATCCAACAAGAATATCCTCAAAGAAGGATCTCAACAGATTACTCTTACTTAAGTATAAGCCCATACTTATACCTTATTTATCAAGTCACCCATCTCAATCAAGAGGTATGACACATATATGAAATCAACGGATAACCACTACATAGGTATATGTCCATACATATACCAAAGATATCAAGTAACCCATCTCAGTGATGAGGAAAAAACAAAGGTCAATGACTCAGCTCAAACCAGTATTTAATCCATATTTTCGAAACCACAGCTATTGGAGAACTCCTCCTCTGTCGAGTGTAGTGGCATGCTGCTACAACCAAGCGCTTCCCACTAACCTTGGACTGCTGAAGTACTCCACCTGTCGAGTACTGTGGGTCTGCTGCTACAACCAAGTGCTTCCCACAATGGGTATGCCACTACAACCAAGCACACCCCCTTCATATCCTACAGAGGTACTCCTTTTTTCAAGTACCATGGGACTTTTGCTACAACCAAGAGTTCCACCTCCATCGGTCTACCGCTACAACCAAGCGCTCCCCACTGGGCTATCCGAATCACTCTGAGTCGATCGATCAAAAGTCGTCATGTCTCAGCCAGCTACTAGGTCTCTCCACTCTGCTCGTTCGTCACTGGGAGGGTCCGCTCCAAGATCTACTCATCTATACTCCAAGTATCCCAAAGTCTCACGAAGAATTATCCTAAATGTCTACCACATCATAGGAATATCAACACAATAGACGGTGCGTCAATCTGACGTCCGGTCTGTGTGTTATTAGCATTTTCATCCAGGGGCCCGGTTGGTTTTGTGTATGAACCAACCCAACCGTATCTCAATTGTACCTCTAAAACTCATAGGGTGAACTCATAGGGACCATTTCTCAACATGATTACCAACATCGCTGATGGTTCGCCAAATGGTCGTGTGGTCTGAAAGTTATCAGTTTTTTCGTTCCAGGGGCCTGGTTGGATTTCGGGTACAATCCAACCCAACCATACTCCATATGCATCCAGACCTCAGGTTAAGTATAGCAAAAGAACCTACTCAGAAAGAGGAATCCAACAAAGTCGATGGCACATCAATCAGACATTCGGAACTGAAGTTATAAGGGTTACTGCTCTGAGGACCCGGTTGGTTTCGGGTTCCAACCAACCCGGTCATACCCAATGTTTTCCGAAACCTTGAGTGTAATATACCAAAACGACCATATCGGTCCAAGAATCCCAACCCAATAGACACAGAGTCAATAGGAGGTTTGTAGCCCATGTTATGGCTATTTGAATGGATCTGTCCGAAAGTAGGGGGTTTGGGCCCGGTCTGACCTAGCGCAAAACCCCCTGGGCCAGCCCGAACCGGGTCGACCAGACCCAGGTCCGGGTCTGGACGGTTGGGCGCGGCCCGACCTGGCGTGGGGGTCCGGCCCGGTGTGGGCAGTTCAGCCCAGCGCGGGCCGTCCGTCCCAGTGCCGGCGGCCGACCCAGCCCGGCGGACGCGGAAGGGGGGGGGGGCAAAGCCCCCCTTTTTCCCGAAATGGATGACCCCTTTGGGGTCCATATTAACTGAGATAGATGGGGGTTTTGAACCCCTGAACTTCTTGGAACGACCGTCCATCTTGACCGGCCGGTGAGGCTACCGCGGGACCCGCCGGTCCCGCCTCCTTGAGGTGTCGGCGGCCAGCTGAGCACGGTCGCCTCTGTCGAACCGTCGCGGCCATAGCCGCGGCTCTCCTTCGGCCGGCGCCGCACCCCTCCGCCGCATCCCGCCCCTTCCGCAGCCCCTTGATGCTCAGGCAATGCGTGACGGCACCTCGCCCCTTCGTCGCGGCACGCTTCTGGCTGAGGCCTCCTTTGGTCACTTCGGCGCGGCACGACAGCGCCGCGCTCCACCGCCGTGGTCCGCTCCGGCCGCAATCCTTGTCGTCCCTGCGCGGTGCAACGACTACACATTGCCTCCATTTCAAACCTCAATGAGGGTCAACAACAAAAGGGGTGGAGTATCGGTCATGTTTGTCTGGTCCGACCTCCTCCCGTTAAATTGATAATAGGCAGCCAATTTTTAACGAAGAACATAAAAATAAAACTTGAACGATGATAAAACCCCTACCTCTATTCAAGAAGGTTGATAGCTTGTCAAAGGAAGGTAAATCTCCTTTGTTCCATTGACGTTGTCATGGGATGACGGCGTTGCTTCATCAATCATCGAGAAAAAGGAAGTCGGGGTTGGCATCGTGTTCTCACATTCTCCAACGAAGAAGATGAGTTCTATCTCCTCCAAAAACTAGAAACTCTCCCCAAAAACATAACACCACAAGCTAAACCCCAATAAAATAAGACACCTCTTATTTTATTACTCTAGCCTTGTATTTCGAAAATCCAAAATTTAAAACCAAACACACTTAATTAATTAATCTTATGTTTTAATATTAATTAGATGTTTATTTGAAATGAATTAATGTGGGAGGTGAGGAGGGGAGGAGTCACTTAATTAAAAAGGGGTTTAGAGGAGTTAGAGAATTTGAAAATATGGGGACTTATGTAGGCCCCACCTCACCATTAATCATCTCATGGGATGTTATCAACTAGTGTGTCCCACTCCAACTCCCATACCTTGGATATAACACTTATAAAAGAGAAATAAAATTTGTAACACAATTTTATTTCACATAAACCACATTTTTAAACAACACTTCTCGAGTGAACGCAACTTCAGAAAAGGTCCTCTTAAGAAATAATTGGCGTTGTGGTTTCATTGGGGCCCTCAGATTTTGATTCCAAGCAACGGTTCAAAAGTTAGAAAAACTTTCTCTTTCGTTCACTGAACGTACGGGAGTTAATCTTCGGAAATTGATTCCGGGCACACCGGGCCTCGGAATCAGGTGCCGTCAAAAACTACGGACTCGTAAAATTCCAAATAAATTATGTAAAAAATTTCCATGAAATTTCCAGGCCTTTACATTACTCCCACCTCAGGGATTTACGTCCCCGTAAGGCTTCAACATACACTATGGAAAACGAAGTGGTACTGATAATGCCTCTGAGCCTTCCGCTCCCATGTGCTCTCCTGGAGGTTCTCGAGCTACCAGTGAAAGTGCACCTGAGGAATCGACCATCCACATAGGACCCGCTCCTGTCGATTCTCGATCTCCACTGAAACCTCTACAAACGTTGCCCCGTCATCGATGTTCAGCTCCCCGTGATCGATGGTATGGGTCGGGTCATGCACGTATCTCCTCAACTGAGATACGTGGAAAATGGCATGCACCTGCTGCGACTGAGGTGGATGGGTCAAGTGGTAAACCACCTCGCCTAGCCTATTGAGGACCTAGAAGGGTCTGATGAACCTCAAAGATAACTTGTTGCCCGGGCCAAATCTCCATAAACCACGTCGTGGTGAGACCCGTAAGAAAATGTGGTCTCCATCCTCGAACACTAGTGGTCTATGTCTCCTATCAGCTTAGAAATTCTATCTGTACAATGCCCTCTTCATCTTCTCCTGAACAAACTGTGCTTTCTCTGTCGTAGTCTAAACCATCTCTGGTCCAAGAAGAGCTGCTAAGATTTATTCTTTTCCAATAAGAGAAATCTGGTCTCATCCCCTAGGTGAACCATGTTCTTTTCCTAATATAGTCAATATTGACATCAATCATACTAATCCATGCCATGGATGACGTCGTAAGGCCTCGACGCTACTACCAAGAGATCCAACTATTACTCTCACCTCCGAGGGTTGAGTCACACTGTCTGCATAAGTGTGTGGTCTCTGGGACTCCTCTAGTAGAAATCTCAAAAGTGAGGGTCAATTCAATAGTTTAAACTGGAACCTATTAGTACACAAAAAGAAAGGAATCAAATGTCACAAGGAAAAGTGTCTTTTATTAATGCAGCTCAAGTACAAAGACACACAACAACCACAAACAACAACAAAGACAACAAAGAATCTAGAAGCACCAAGATCGAAGGTCCCATTCTTGGAACTAGTCCCGCTCTTGTCTGCCAGCTTCTGGAGCTCCATAGTCTTATGCTTCTGCAGCCTGAAGCTGAGCTCTCCCCTATCCACCTGTTCCCTGCAGTTGGGGTGGACCTCCTTGTGGTTGTGGTGGAAACACCTCGAAGCTTCATCCACCTCCATCTGCATGGCCAGCTCCCCTACCTCAGTCTCTTGCTCCTTGACGTCCTCCTCGATCGAACCTATTCCTCTACCTAGGAGGTCCTTCGCTTATATTTTGGTCATCTATATGGTGGGTCGGACAATGACATGTCATGTGACAAACCCCGCCGCAGGAGTAACATTGTCCGCTCCTGGTAAGTAATTCTCCACCCCGGGTGCCTCGCACACATGATCTACTGTAATGTGGTCGACCACCTATAGGTTTGGTCCTCTTGGACCTCTGCATCATCTGTCTAATGCCCTCTACAGAAGACTCAACCGCATGCCGGCTAGTGGTGGGTCTTGCTGCTTCAGACTGCTAAGTAAGGAAACTCACCACAAAGAGGGCTCGCTCCAACACCCATGTCTGCGTCGGGATGTTGTGAGGATCAACTGAAGCTCTAATCTCTCGCCTGAGCACCTGCATGAAGGTTCGGGCCCTGAAGAACGGGTATCGTACCATATATGTGGAGTAGCGCGAGAGATCGGTGAACCTCGATGAATACTGCACCACCGACATGCTACCCAGTTGAAGATGAATTAGCTCATGTATACACACTGCTCGAAGGGTGGCTGGTACAAACTCTTCCTGGAAAAGGCTCTCAAAGGCTGCCCATAGAAGTGTCGCCTCATAATTCATCTGAAGCATCAGGCTCCACCATATGCCTGCTGCTGCCTGAAAGAGGCTGGCAGCAAGGATCACCATGAAGTTTGCCTGCGTCCCTACTAGCATGAAAACTCTCACAACAACCTCCATCGAATCCTCAGCCGCCTGCAGCTCCGTCTCTCCCCTGATCCTAGGTGGCCTCTGGCACTTGAACTCATGTAGTGCGCTCATGCGACATGCACTCCCTACAACTGGGGCTGGTGGAATCGGTGGCCCAACGGGTGGTAGTACCACGGGTGCCTCTACTGGTGCCTCGATTGGAATAGGGCCAGGTACTGAGGCCTTGTCGCTTAGAAGGCTGTCAGTAGGTACAACTCTCGGGGCTCTAGCTGGTCGACCGCGGGGAGGCATCTTGAAAGAAACAAATATGACACGGTCAAAGATTGTACCTGGTGAGCTGACCTAGTTTGAGCTGACTTAAAGAAAACTTTTTGAAACACACACGTAATCGGTGTTTTCATGTACTGGGTCGGAAATCAGTAGTCAGGGTCCTGGTGTATAGATATGTTGGTCGCCACACCAACAGTGGACTCCCTAAACTGAATACCACACTCGGTTCCCTTAACACTATTGCTTCACAGAAATGAAATATCAGAGTTTTGAGTTCTGCAGTAGAACCGACTCCTCTGAAACCAATTTGTCACAACCCATCCTCGGGGACCATTTCATGACTACCCCAAGCCCTCCTTTCATAGGCCAGGGGCTGGTAACCAGCACCAAAGGCGTAAATCCCTATAAAAGGGAAGGCATTTCCTTTATAAAATGAAAACACACACAAACAGAGTACAAGTAGAAGCGACACTAAGTAAACCAGTAAAACAAACGTGCTGAAAGTACATGGGGCTAGAAATACAAGCCAAAAAGAGATGTACAACTATAAGAAAAAGTAAAGTACAACTCAAAGTACAACAGGTGAAATGTGACAAGCAGCTCCTAGATCGTCCTCCGACTTCCTACCTAATGGGTATGTACAGATGTCCTCTTCAGCACTCCACATCCGTCCGTCTCCTCCGCGTTCTGACTCGTCGTGAGCTCCACCTCCGGGTACCGACTCATCGTGAGATCCACCTCTGGGTACCGTACTGCACTTCAAGCCTCAACCACGATCAGTGATGTCCGTCTTCAGCAACCAACACAACGATGTGCGGGCATATCCCGTGCAGGGGTTAGTATAACGATATTCAGTAGGGACCCCGTGACCCTCATGGTCTCACTAAATCAAACAAGAATATCCTCAAAGAAGGATCTCAACAGATAACCCTTACTTAGGTATAAGCCCATACTTATACCTTAGTTATCAAGTAACCCATCTCAATCAAGAGGTATGACACAGATATAAAATCAACAGATAACCAATACTTAGGTATACGTCCATACATATACCTATGTTATCAAGTAACCCATCTCAATCATGAGGAAAACACAAAGTTCAACGACTCATCTCAAACTGGGATTTTATCCATTATGTCAAAACCACAGCTGTTGGAGAACTCCTCCTCTATTGAGTACAGTGACATGCCACTACAACCAAGTGTTTCCCACTAACCTTGGACTGCTGAAGTACTCCACCTGTCGAGTAATGTGGGCCTACTGCTACAACCAAGCGCTTCCCACCATGGGCCTACCGCTACAACCGAGCGCACCCACTCATAGCCTACAGAGGGACTCCTTCTGTTGAGTACCGCTGGTCTGCCACTACAACCAAGCGCTCCTCCGCCGTGGGTCTTCCACTACAACAAAGCGCTCCCCACTGGGCTATCTGGATCACTCCGAGTCGATCGATCAGCAGTCGTCAAGTCTCATCCAGTTACTAGGTCTATGCACTCTACTCGCCCATCACCGGGAGGGTCCGTTCCATGAGCTACTCGTCGATACTCTAAGTATCAAAAAGTCCCATGAAGAAGTATCCCAAAGGTATGCCACGTCATATGAATCTCAACACAACAGACGACGTGTAAATCGGATGCCCGGTCTATTTGTTATTAGCCTTTTCGTCCCGGGGGCCCGGTTGGTTTTGTGTATGAACCAACCCGACCATATATCAATTGTACCCCGAACCCTCATAGGGTAAACTCATAGAGACCGTTTCTCAACATGATTACCAACGCTGCCGATGGTTCATGAAACGGTCATCTGGTCTGAAAGTTACCAGCTCTTCTGTTCCAGGGGCACTGTTGGATTTCGGGTACAATCCAACCAGGCCATACTCCATCTGCGTCCAAACCTCAAGTGAAGTATACAAAAAGAACCATATCATCAAGAAGAATCCAAAAAAGTCATAGGCATGTCAATTGGATGTTCGAAACTGAAGTTCTAAGCGTTTCCACTCTGAGGGCCCGGTTGGTTTCGGGTTCGAACCAACCAGGCCGTACACAAAGTTCTCCAAAACATTGTCTGTAATATACCGAAACGACCGTATTGATCCAAGGATCCCAACGCAATAGATAGTGTGTCAATCAGAAGTCTGTATCCCATGTTATGGGCGTTTGAACGGATCTGTCCGAAAGTAGGGGGTTTGGGACCCGTCCGACCCGGCCCAATACCCCCTAGGTCAGCTCAACCTGGGTCAACCCGACCCAGGTCCGGGTCCAGCCCAGTTCGGCGTGGCGCGTTCTGGCTAGCGCGACCCGGCACAGCGGGCGCGGCGGCCCGGCGAGGGGGTCCGGCCCGGCGCGGGCCACCCGGCCCGGCGCAGGCACTCCGGCCTGACCCGGGCAGTCCGACCCAGCGCGGTTGGCCGACCCAGCGCGGCGGACACAGAAGGGGGGGGGTAGCGCCCCCCTGTTTTTGTGAAACAGCGGACCCCTGTGGGGTCCGCCCTAGCTGACGTAGCCGGGTGTTTTGTACCCTCGTACTTCCTGGAACGGCCGGCCATCTTGGCCGGCCGGTGAGGCTGCCACGGGACCCGCCGGTCCTGCCTCCTGGAGGTGTCGGCGGCCGGTCGTGCCCGCCCGCCTCTGTTGAACCGCCGTGGCCATTTCCGCGGCTCCCCTTCGGCCGGCGCCACGCGTCGGCACGACGCCCCTCCGCCGCGGCCCACCCCGGCCGCATCCCATTGATGCTCCACCGCCACGGCCCGCTCCGGCAATGATCCTTGTCGTCTTCGCGCATTACAATGGCGCCGCGTCACCTCCGTTTCAAACCGCAATGAGGGTCAACAACAAAAGGGGAGGAGGATCGGCCGTGTTTGTGCTGTCTGACCTCCTCCCATTAAATTGATAAAAGGCGACCAATATTTAACGAAGAACATCAAAATAAAAGTTGAACGATGATACAACCCCTACCTCGATTCAAGAAGGTTGATCGCTTGTCGAAGGATGGGAAAGCTCTGCTATTCCATTGACGTTGTCGTGGGATGACGGCGTCGCTTCGTCAATCGTCGAGAAAAAGGAAGCTGGGGTTGGCATTGTGTTCATCGCATTCTCCAATGAAGAAGATGAGTTCTATCTCCTCCAAAAAATAGAACTCTCCCCAAAAACATTACACCACAAGCTAAACCCAAATAAAATAAGAAACCTCTTATTTTATTACTCAATCCATGCATTTCAAAATTCCAATATTCAAAACCAAAAATACTTAATGAATTAATCTTAAGTTGTCATATTAATTAGATGTTTAGTTGACACGAATTAAAGTGAGAGGTGAGGAGGGGAGGATTCACTTAATTAAAAAGGGGTTTAGAGGAGTTAGGGAATTTGAAAAGGTGGGGGCTCGTGTGGGCCCCACCTCAACTTTAATCCTCTCATTGGAAGTTATCAACCAGTGGGTCCTAATCATACTCCCACACCTAGGATCTAACACTTAGAAAAGAGAAATAAAATTTGTAAGACAATTTTATTTCACTTAAACCACATTTTTAAACAACACTTCCCGAGTGAACGCAACTTCAGATAAAGTATTCATAAGAAATAACAGGCGATGCGGTTTCATTGGATCCCTCTGATTTAGATTACGAGCACCGGTTCAAAAGTTAGAAAAACCCGCTCGTTCGTTCACTGAATGTAGCTGAGCTAATCTTTGGAAATTGATTCCGGGCACACCGGGCCTCGGAATCAGGTTCCATTAGAAACTGCAGACTCGTTTAATTCCAATGAAATTAAGAAAAAATTTCCATTGAAATTTCTGGTTATTTACATCTATTTTAATTAGTGAGTGATATTTATCGATGTTATTTTGGTATACTGTAAAATTTATGAGGGTTATGTGAATAATCTATGGATTTTTCTTTAGTATATTCTCTTTTTTTATTTTGGAAACACATATTAAATGGTATTAAAACCCATGAGAAGTTATCTTATGAAATTTTTTTATACTTTGGGGTTTACAAATCGAAAAATAGATGATTAATGGATGGATAGAATTTTGTTTTAACATATTCTTGATGTTAAGATAATAATGGGTTTATTGATTTTAAAAAATTGAGTTAGATTGTATTAGTAACATTGGGATTTTTAATTTTTCTTTATAATTTTAGTGAATTTCATCACATATTTTGTGATTGTAGTATATATTGGCCACTGTGTAATCTTATGACCTAGAGATTAAAACCATTTAAGGTTAAATATAGTGCTAATTTCTAGAATATATGGTGTCACAATGTTTATAATATTATATATTCATATGATTTTTGGAAAATAAAATTTTTTAGATTGTATTATTAGGCTACATGAGTAAATGATTGTATAGAATATTAATTTTTTTTAGGAATGATAAGTATCTTAATATATCCAAAGTAAGTAAGGTGTAGGTCATATTATAATTTATAACATAAATATTAAATGTGTTAAGAAAAATCTCACTTACTTTGATTAGTGGATAATAATTATAATTGGTAGTTGCATTTTATTTAATGGGGAATATTATAACATCAATATATTTTAAATTATATATTCCTTTAAGACTAAATATATTCTATAGCAAGTGATATCGGAAATTTCGAACAACAATGAACCAAAAAAATTGTATATAACCATTAAAAATTTTCCATAGATTTTGTGGGTAAAAATAAGAGTTACTAGAATACTAAATATATATAGAATTAAAAAAATATTTATCCATGATAAGGAATTGATTAATTAAACATGTAATGTTGAATAAATAAAAATATTTATTATTATTTAAATTATATCCTTTTGAAAAATTTACTTTTTATTAGAATATAAATATGTTATAGACAAAATATATTATTGATACAAATAATATATTAACACCAATTTGACTACTAATTTATAGAGAATAAAATTATGAATAGTTAATAATTTTAAAAACCTTATCTTCCAATGAAAAAAATGATCATAATTTTGTTGGTTATTTATTATAAGATATTTTAACAAAATTTATAATTTTTAATTTTAAATATAAACTTCTTTTTATATTTATCAAGGTATTATAGCTTGAGATGATTTCTATGTTTTTTTGAAATAGTTATTGTTTAGGTGAATAGTAAAAATTAAAATTTCTACAAAAAGTATAAATTTAGAAAATTTATCCTTATATAAACAAGAAATATATTATTAAAAATAATTTTAATTGAAAAAATATTTATATTAATAGTAATGTTATAAATTATTTAAAATAATTATGAATATTAACATTTTACAACTGTAAGTAGTATTTTAAAATAAAAAGTGTTTTGGTCTTTTATTTATTAAATATTATTTCGTAAACAAACATTTTGTGGATTGATTTTAAATCCAAAATAATTGATGATATTTAATAAAATAATTTATATTAGTAAAATAGAAAACATTGATAATTTTACCTTACATTGAAATTTTTAGATTCAAAATACACTTTTCTATCAAAACTGGTTTTCATAGGTAATGTGGGCTGATGTTAAAAAAAACTTTTCATACAAATATAAACATTATATGATTAAATAAATTTCATATTTCAAATGATTGTTTCCATATTATAATATAATGGCCATTTAATTTTTTTAAATTACGTGTAAAATACTTGCATAAAAACAAGTTACCACGGTAAAATCAAAAATGGTGAAGGTAAAAATTCTTAGAGTAAAAGACTTATAAAGATGTTCATAACATGTGTTAAAATGATGTTTTGGGGGATGAAGGTCCTTATATCACCCCTATTACATTCCATTTTTGAGTCCTCTTGGTATGTGTAACATGTTCTCTTTTTATAATTATTTGAAATATTTACAAAAATTTCATTATCTCCATATAAAAAATGGGCCTATAACCACCCCTTCAACAACACCACCAAAATTATTTTTATTATTAAAATAGAGTCAGTTTTTTTCTATAGTCCTATTTTTTCTATGATACTATATTCCTAATATATTTTCTTAAGACATATATTTTCCAATGATTCTTCCAATGGAAATCCAAAGTCCTCAAGGTGAGTATATTTTTTCTAAATTCTTTAATTGTAATTTTTTCCTCAAAAATATATTTTTATAATTTCTATATAAAGAAATAATAAATTATTTTATAATTTTTTTATTATTTTAATTGGATAACTATTACAAACATTCACATTTTATTTTTAGGAAAATAAATCCCACAATCATGGGTTATGAAAACTACATCCTCCATGAAAAGACAACTTCAATATTTTTTACCAACTCCTCTCATAGATAGATATAATGATAAATGTTAATATAAAGGGTGATACATATAATATAATTATTGTTATGAGTAGAGAAATTATAATCTATCTTCTTTCCCTCTCATTTATTTAAGAAAGGAAACTGTTAAATGTGTGTTCTGAGAACAACCACCTCCACGAAGTAGCATAGGTCATTTTTTATTAAGATTGATTATTAAGGAGTAAATAATATTTGAATATTATTAAACTCCTTAAAATTATCTAAATAATATCATAATGATTTTTTATTGATAATATTATTCTAAAAAGTTTTCACTTTCCTAATTGGAATCTTCTATTAATTTTGGTTTGTTCATATTTCGGTCGGTCTATCCACCTAATTACACTCTGTTATAAAATTAAATCATTGATTAATATGATAACATAATAAAAATTAATATATGATATAAATAACCACATAAATATTTATTTGAAATAGTATAAATGATTTAAAACTCATTAATTAAGATATCAATTTCCATTCATTCTAAATTATCAAAACATACACATTTTTTATTTAATTTTTAGGTATCAAAACAAACAACCCAATAGAATAATATAATAAAATTTTAATAAATTATAAATAATAAATTAATTTAACTTTTATAATATGGTACTGTTGAACATTTTGATAATAATGATAAACAAAAATGCTATTATGAGATTAGTTACAGATGACCAATATTAATCACAATCAATATTGAAAATGGATAATAAATATGTAATATACATGATGATATTAATTAAAAATGAATTTTATAAATGATTATAATTATTAATAAGGTGATTAAATTATTTATTATCATAATTAATTTTTATTCAGGAGATTTAAGAAATTTAGTGGAATTTGGTAATTAAGGTACTGGTTTCCTATAAAAAAACATTCACTCATGGGATATATTTCTTATTATACACCTTGTATTATTATTATTGGTTTATGTAAAAAAACATTAATAGTATCTATCATTTTGAAATCATTATTAATTTTATTTAAGGTTTCATTTTAAATCATTCCCTTCCTGGGGGTTTGACTGATAAATTTTTACGGTCGAGGGGGTCTTGGTCTCGAATTTGATACAATGACAAAATTTTGAAATTGTGTGCCATTATTTATTTTGTCTGATATATTAAATAACATATTTATTTCATGTATTTAATTTATTGAATCTCATGGGATTTTAATTTCCATTTTATGATCTTCCTCACAAACACCTTTAATTTTTATGTTACCAATACTTTTAAGATTTCATCCCCAATATCATTTTTAAAAAGATATTTCCTTCAATATAAAATAAATTTATGTTTTTTTAATTTTAGCAATAAAATCTATAATGATTTATTCTTCTCTAGTCATTCTTTTAGTTTTAGTTAACTTCCACCTATTTATTTCCCCCCTTGACACAATATTTACCCATGGTAATGAAAATCACCTTGCCTTTCCATTTCAATCCACAACATCTATTTTTTCAAATCTATATTCATTGGATGATTTTCATTATTTAATTATATATTAAAAAATATTATATTAATTTTATTTTCTACTAATATTAACTATTTAAAATATTAAATTAAATTTTTAACATTTTTTTGTGTGGGTTATTTTTATTAATGTTTGGAAATAATATCTTATTAATAATTTTAGTGTTAACACATCATTCAAATAAATTTTTAATTTTATATTAATCATTATCTCTAGATTTTCATGTTTTTTTAAAAACTATTTTTCTCTCAATTTTATAAAATATCTCTTTTAATTTACTTCACAAAATGAAGGATATTTATTTTTTCCAAAGAGATTTCTCTAAAACTATTTAAAAGTGTTTTTCATCTAATTCATAAACCATTGATATATATTATTATTAATCAATGATATTAATAAAATTACACCATAAAATATCAGTATTTATATGTATAATATAATGATATTTTCTACTAAACAAAACGATCCATCCATTCTATTATTCGCAAAATTATCCTTTGTTATAGGCCTGATTTTTCTTCCAATGCCTTTCCTCTATGATCAATATATATTTATTTCTATTAATTATCGGTTGGTCCCCTGGATACAATAAATTTATAGATTTAGAAACATATTATCTTAACTTTAAAACCCATTCTCTAGATAGTGGAATATATTCAATTAATTTATGTGGGGAATATTAAAAATCTGTATATTTTTTTCTAATATTGATATTTGATAACTATATAGGAATGTTAATGGTATAGTGGTTAACTATACTCCTTCATTATTTGGATGGGTTGTGATCATATTATCACTTTTATTAACATGGGAAAATTTACTGAAATTCTCTATGTTGTTATTCAAATATGGATTTTTACGAAGGAAAGTTCATTATGAATGGTATTTTTATTAATATATTTTATATGGTTAATATATTAAACATAAAGAAGTAAGGGGTGGTGTATAATATTTTATATCCTTTTAATGCATTAGTAGGTGTCGCGAGAAAAAAAATTGGGTACTTGGTTTATTTCTATCTAATGCAATAATGATGTCTTGTTTGCGATCTTGAAAAAAAGAATTGTGTATTGGATTTGACATTTATGGAAAGTAAAATTTCATAGATAAGTCCTCTATTGTAATAATAATTATGTCTAGAAATATCCATTACATCACCATGAATTACATCATTATAAAAAATGTGTTTATATATATTGTTAACCTTGGATTTTATTCAATCTCATGTGATTTGTTCTATGAAATTATTTGATTATCAGTTGTTTATTGAAATATTAGTCTTGATATTGTTATGCCTTGATATGATATAATATAAATATTACATAACTGATCCTTTGATACCACCCTTCATGTCTTTTAATTTTCTTGATTTATAAATAAAAATATCATAGATAATATTCCTAAAATAGTAGCATGTGTGTATAATTATTGTTAGAGATGTTGATGACTTATAACGAATTAAGTAGATTCTTGTAAAGAAGAAAAAATAACCATTTGATGAGAAGGAAATGGGATTTTTTAGTTATACTTTTTTACTATCCCTATAAAACTATAAACATAAAAGGACCTTTTAATTTTTTTGACACAATGTTTTTTAGTGATATTGTAAATATTTTTTGTTGAAATTAGGTTGCTACTGTTCATTTCTTACTCTATATTTAATGAAGTTATTTATGAGCACTGGATCTCAAGAGTTTGTTTTTGGGGAATTACAATATTTTATATTATCAAATTTACTATTCAAATATAAACATAGAAAATGTAAATAACAAATATACCTATTCTTGAATTTATGACCTATCTGAATACATGAAAGGAGCTTATTATTTTTAAAGATCAACATTTTGTTACGGAATCACTAATTAAGGGTAAAGGAAGATGATATTTTTAAAATAAAAATTGTATATAAAAATTTATAGTATAAGTTTGAATACATGAATGTTGGTGTTACCAATGAAACTACATCATTTGTTGATTTGAAAAATTGGTTATTTCCTTAATTTTTAGATACTTCTATTGTATAATTTCAATATTTTTTATATACATGAGAATAGATATGGATCAGGGAAAACATTGATATTTTATTTGGTAACATTATGACTGTATAAGAATTATTATAAATCCTTATGAAGTCACTTTTGGATTCAATAATAGAAATTTATTAGTAACCATGTTTTAGACATTGAGATTTTAGTTCATCATATGAAAGTGGATGTGGTGACTTCCTAGTAAATACCCAATAAACTCTTTGAAATATATATTTTTCTAGGATCAGTTGGATATTTCAATATATTTAATCAAGAATTTTTATGATTAGGTTCCCCCAGGATAGTATTTACTTTTAAGGTGCAAACTATTTATTATAATATAAAGATTCAAGGATCATTTTTGAAATTAAAGGGGTGAATTACTTTTTATATTTATTATTAAGTGATAAGAGTTTCATTAGAATATTAATATTTAAAAATAATTTTATGAAATAAAGATGAGACCCAATGTAGTTATAATTCAATTTCATTATGAATTGTATATTTCATATAAACTATATTTTCATGCATTTGGTTTGGGAATAGGATGTGTTATAATACAATAAGATTATATTATGAGATTTGGGTTTCGTAAATTATAACCCTATGAAAATAAATATAATTTTCAAGATTTGGAGTTATTAATTCATCTTCACTCTTTAATGATTTAGTGGAATTATCATTTTTGTGAGAAATGTTTTTTATAAAAATCACTAGATTATGAAATATGTTTTCTCATATTTTGGTGTCAAAAAGAGTTAATATATGTTGGTAATGTACCCTTAATATTTTAATATTGATAATGTATATAAATCAATGAAAGGAAATATAATGGAATAATCATTAAGTAGGAAGACTCATACCCAATCAGTGAATGAATCTAAAGAAAAATGGTAGTTAATGGGGAATTTAATAGAATTTCATTGGAAGTTGGAGTACATGATGAATGGTGTGATTGTTTTTAGTCTTATTTTGATTTCAACTTTAATTGAATAAGTGAAATGTATGAAGTTATATATAAAATAATGAAATAGGTCAAGACATGATTTATATAGTGGGGAGACCACAAAAAGGTATTTTTTTGACTATATATCACTTTATTTTAATGGATGAACTATAATTCCAATGGAATGGAAGGATAATTATTTGATAAAAAACTCTATTTGAATTTTCTAGTTAAACCTAGAGCTTCCATGATATATCATGACATCATAAACCTATTTTAGTGGTAGGAATGAATGATATAATTATTGAATTTTTTATTGATGTTTGAATTTTCAATATTTATAATCATATAATTGATGAAAAGTGGTATTTTAATATCCATTTCGTATTACATTATAAAAATGAGAAGATATATCCATATATTTTATGATTGGTTCACCGATTTTACCATATAATCATGTTGGGGATTAGGTAGTGATCGATATTCTTATGAAATTGAGGGATTTCATACATATTCAATAAACATTTTTATTCAATTAATGTGGTTAAATATTTATCAATTAAATTTTTATACATCATTCAATTTTAAATTCTATTATCATAAGAAAGTATTTATGGTTTTCTAAAGATTCATGAATGGAATGTCGAATTATATTAATATATTTTTTAGGTTGAGTATATCTTATAACCCTAGAATATATGTTTAAAACAATTAAGTTATTTTGATTCTTGATGAACTGATTTGATTAATTGTTATCAATGTTTGAAAATAATGGGAATAATATTTATCCTTTCTAATTTTTTAATAATAATGTTTATCAATAATTAATATGTATGTTACCCATTGATGTGATATATCATTGAATGTGTTGGCCTCCATTAAATTAGATTCAAACTACTAAGAATAATATTATGGGATATAAATTGATGAAATATATTATAAAAAAAATTAATATATTTTTTAACCAAAATATTTTACCATCAAGGAAGTAAATTCCATACATCAATCATTAATAATGATCCCGAATGTTTGTTGTTGGAGACTGTGTATTTTTAAAAGTGTCTCTTTGTTTGGGATAAAAGTATCGGTAAATAAATGAATATTAATTCAATGGTATCAGGGTTTTTTTGTGATTCTATATTGTATTAGAGAAGTTTCTTATAATATCTAATTAGTGAAAAATTAAACGTAAATACAAAATATTTTCCTCATTTAAAAATTAAAGTAAGTTTTTTAGATTCATATTCTCATCTTTAATGTGGAAGTAGTTTATCTAGAACATAAATTCTCATACGAACAAAAAACATATTCATATTACATATATTAGAGAAAATATTCAAAGAGGGATATGTACTCATTTGGTTAGAGTATTATGGAAATAGTATTTGTAATAATGGGGTTTTGGGAAAGTTAATTTTATACATGTAAAGAGAGTAACATATTTTTTATAGACAATTTACATAATGAATTTTAAAGGATTAAAGTTTCCAACGTTAAGAGAATTATAAAACACATATTTCTCAGGTTATTTCAAAATGATCATAGTGAAAATAGTTGGATTATTTAAATTTAGTTTATCTAATTCTATTATAAAAGATAGAAAATTATCTGATTCGATGGATTAAGTCATGGTGGCTAATTTTATGGATTTGTAAGTTGACCTGATGAAATAGATTGTATTTGATTTGGTGAATTAATTAATTGAAATAAATTTTGTGGAATATATTATTATAATGATTTATTTAGACACAATTAAATTATTAATTTCAACAATCTGTTTTACAATTTTTAAAATAATACATATTTACATTTTTTTTAATTTTGAAATTTTATTAGGTAAAATGAATTTTGTTTATTAATTATTATATAAATCATGTTTTCTTGGGTTTTGGAAAAGATTAAAAAATGTGTAAATTAATGTAGATAATTAATATAAGAAATTTATGAGAGGCAATAGATGAAATATAAAAAATACAAGATTTTAAATCATTAAATTTGATTTTATCAAGTTATTACATGGGGAAATTTTGAGAAATTGTGGGGGAATTAGAAATATTTTCAATATTTAGATAGGTAGATTGACACATTCTTCTATTTGATCTTCCATCGTATTAATGTATGGTGATGGTCGAAATTTCGATGGTATAATTAATGGAAAGTGATTAGAGGTTGGAAAATTAGTAAAACCATTATGGAATGTAGAATATCTTATTTTATTTTATTTATTTGAATAATATATAGTATTTAAACATTTATACATTCCATATAACGGAAAAATTTTATATTCACCTGATTGACACATTAATG
This sequence comes from Viscum album, assembly GCA_963277665.1. Taxonomy (NCBI): domain Eukaryota; kingdom Viridiplantae; phylum Streptophyta; class Magnoliopsida; order Santalales; family Viscaceae; genus Viscum; species Viscum album. The sequence goes on from OY728136.1 coordinate 6,477,010, forward strand.
GTAGTGTTAAAACATTTATAACGGATTATTCTAATGTAATATGGGGATTTTTCTTCTCTCTTTTTTGTTTTCCCACAAACTATCCTCCAATATACTTCGAGACATGAGGGTTATATGAGGTCATTAAATATTATACAGGTTCATGAAACTCATTAGAGTACATGAACTCTTATACTAGTCATTGTGAAAGGTTGTTCCAAAATAGAATAGGTGATGGAATATGTACTTAAATCAACCAAAACATCATTGAATGAAGGGTTGTGTAATTTTTTAATAAAATGATATTTATAGAGAATTTTTTTTCTTAGAGTTAGTATTTTTTGAAATGGTCATTGTTTTTGGAATGTATAGATAATTATAGAAATATCATATATGATCCTTGTTTAAATACAATATATGAGATTGGTTAATTCATTTAAACATTTTTTTTTATTATGATCATGAAATTTTTTATTATTTCATATTTAAATTAACCCTTGAATTTTTTTAGAATTTGAATATATAAGAAAACATTTTATTATGATTCCATAAAAAGGATTTGGTATTTTTTAAATGATTTAAATATAGTTTATTAAATATTCTTTCATATTGTGTATGTTTGGGTGAAAATGTGGTTTTAGTGAGTGATAGATTAAAAACCTATAAGATTGAAATATAATATCTTAGATGCTTACAGATAATTGTTATGGAGAAATGATTAGAATGACTGGGGTTGATTTTTATAATGTTACACCATATATTAGTAAAGTAGAGGTTTTGAGGATTTGACATGTAAATGTGTTAAAATTGGGTTTACACATTAAAAAAATTGCCAATGATTAATTTTATATACTTTATTATACTATATAATGCCTTATAATTAGTATACGTTCAATATAAGCGGAATTTAATGTGATTTTTAGTAAACAATGATTTATTGGTTATTTTGGGAAAATGAGAAGTTTCAATTTAATTTTATAAAAATTAAGAGTTTTTAAAAGGATTATTTCATGTTGAAAACAATGATTATAAAACAATATAATAATGAGGAAATTTATTTTTTGTTTTATAAGAAAATTGGTTTTTGAAATTAATTGTTTCCATATGATGGATTTGATATCTGGGATTGAATATTATTTTTTTAAGCCATTGTTTTTATGAAACATTTATTATTTATCTTTATTAATTACTAATACATTTACAATAGTAAATCAAGCATTTATATTTTTAGGGTCATTAGGGAAAATTTACCAAGTCCATACATACATTATATATGTTCACCTTGGTGGGTATATATAATTTATTTCAGGATTTGGGAAAAGTAAAATCCCCAAAAATTAACAATAAATACATGTAGATCAATAATAAATATATGGTAATTGAATTAAATGGACAGTAATAAGGTAACGTTTATTTAATTTTTATCAGAATTTTATTTTGTATCTTTGTGTATGATCATGAAAAAAAATATTTTTCTATTAGTAATATCAACAATTTTTAGGAAAATATTTTTATGTTACCCTAGAATTTTTATCCATTTTAGTGTATTTATTTCATGATAAAATCATTACCAAATGGTTTACATTATCTCTTAGAATTAGTTATTAGCCTCCGGGGATTATGGGACATTCTTGAGGCCCTTTCAGACACTAATTTTGGCCTCAAGCTTTTGGTCCCTCCCCTATGGTGTTACATTATCTTCCTTATTAATTGCTTAAATCTATAATTAAATAACAACACCAAATGTACCTATTTGAGTTCCATATTTTTCATATTAGAATCATGAAATTCCTTGGATATTTTATTATAAATTATTTCATTTTTATTTTCATTAGACACCATAATTAATTTAGAGTAACCTTTTATTTATAGATCCCTTAAAATCATAATTCATGCTTTTAATAAGCGAAAAAGATATTTTTTTCTATATCGATTGGAAAATAAAAATGATTATCAGAAAATAATCTACATTGTAAAATTTTCAATAGGGATTTATAGGGTATCTTGTAGGCCCATAATACATTATCAATTTTATTTTACCATTGTTTTTATATGTTAAAAAAATCCTTTTCCAAACTATCTTTTATGGTCTAATTTGAATTGTAATCTTTTCAACTTATTTAAGGATTCTATATTGTTCTTCCTTTTGTTGTCATATATAATTTTCTTTAATGATATAAAATGGTAACATTATAAATGTTATCTATTATCGCTGATTATATAAATTCATACTCTATATCTATTAGATATATTTTTCCCCAAAAAGTTCACAACATTAGTTCATATGTTGTTGTGTAATTCACATGTTTTTACCCACATGAATATATTACCCATAGATAACAAGTCATATTAATTTTCATTTATTTTATGTAATACACCTATGAAATAAAATCTCTAAAACTTATATTTATCAACCTTTATATTCCTATATTATATAATTTTTAGTCTCTTAATGTTTTAAGGAAATTAGAATTTTTCACCTTCTTAATCATAATGTCATGGATCCTCGTGTATGTTTATTTAATAAAATCCAAATTGAATCAACATTATTGTTTTATTTTTGTTTATAATTTTCATTTATACAATTTATAATTATAATCATATCATCTTTTTGTACACATATTCTGATGATTCCATATTTTCAATTCGTAAATAATAGTCAAATTCCTATAAATAATACCTTTAATCGATATTAAGCTTTTTAATTTTACTCAAAGAGGATTTCATTTAAATTTAAGTAGTTATAATTAATTGAAATATATATACAATGCAATAAATTCTATTTTTTGGAATGCAAGAAGATGTTAATCATAAAATTATGTAATAATGGAAGAAGAATTAAAAATTTCAGTGTCTTCTATTCTATATAAATGATCTAAAATAATATTTTTATCACATTTATTATATATTATTTTACAATTAAATTCCTATAAAATAATATCCTCTTCAATAAACATCTGTTAATATCTTCTTTATAAATAAGATACTTTATAGTGGAATTATTTGTGTACACGTTCAAAACATTTTTAATCGAGAATGGTATGATAGTTTCTATAGAATATACAATATATAAAATATATTTATTGTTTTTTAGTAATTTAATTGAGATTCAATCAACATATTATAATCAAAATATAAAACATGATTCTTGTTATCGTTTACTTAACCTAACACTACTCCCATTTTATAATCATATATATCATGCATAACATTTAAGGGTTAATTCTTCTCTAGTGTAGTGATAATGGGTGGAAAAAATGAGATATTATATCGACCACTCAAAAGATTCATTCAACTTATCATAAATGTTTAATGAGAGTATATATAATTATCAAATAACATGATAGTAAATATTATTTTGAAAAATATTTGATAAAATACCAATATGATCCAACATATCCTAACAATCTTCTCAGTTCATTTATTGAATTAGGTGTTTGTGAAATAAGAAAAACATCAATTTCAACCATAGTTTAATATCATCGATTTTTTCGGACAATAAAACCCCCAATGATAATAATTTCATAATTTTTAATGAAAAAATGTAGTTTTAAAATAAAAATAAAATAAAATATTATTTAAAGTCTTTTCATGAGGGTAAATGTCCATTTAACACCTTGGAATATTCTATAAAATATTTTTATAGTTAGGTGCTAAGATATAATGGTATTTTGTGGTCCATAGAAAATCATTGTAGAAAAGGTAAAAAATATATATTTCATTATATGAACTTGATTTTATAAAAAAATTGAATATCTACAAATGGTTCATCATATGAGAAATCCAAGACCACCTATATGTCAGGAATGGGGGTTTTACCCTATGAGTAACATAACATTTATGCACATTAGAAATTTGATAAAATCACATGTGATGATAAATTATATAATATTTTTATGAGATATTTTATAAAAATAATTTAATATATCCCAAGAGGTGAATCATAATAGAAATATAAGACCACTATTAGGATTGGTATGTGATGCTTACCCTAGGAATGAGACAATATTTTTGGGTGTCATCCATTTTTTCAGATAACACGTATGGTTAACCTTATGATATTTATTTATATAATTAATATTAATTATATAATTAAATTTTTCCTTAATAAACCCTTCTTCTTCAATTCTTAACCCACAATTGTCAAAAATGAAAAAATATTAAATTTTGAATTTAAATAAATCTTTACTAGGTTAATTATAAAATTCCTTAATGTGGTTGAAATAATGACTATAACTTATATTTTTGGTTGAATTGAAGAATAAATGGGTGATTTTGAATTTCTATGAACATTCATGGCATAGGTTTTGAAATATCCAAATGAATCTTCTTTCACCATTGGTTGATCCCATTGAGTTTGAGCCACTTGAAAACTCTCATGGGGATGATTGATCAATTCATTAGTGGTCCTTGACAGTTATTCCAAGGGTGACAGTGCCAATTACATTTCCCTCTTCACAGTGTGTATGGGTGGATGAAGTTTTTTGTGTGTATTTTTTATTTTTATTTACTTTATTCATCCCATATTTACTTCTTAATTTTAAGGAAATTAAAATGGTTCAAAAATTCATTAAAAAAATTTTAGTTTATATCATAATAATTTTACAAATTATCAGAGGAATGTTACCCTAGAATATTAGATGTACAATTATATAATTATAAAATTATTATTTAGAAACACTATAATAATATGTTTATATATTGATAAATTTTGAAATACTAAAAATTAAAATTATAAATATCTATCCACATAGAATTATATTAAATTTTATAGGTTAATTTATAAAAAGTTATGAAAATATTTTTTTTTGAAATTTTACCGAAGGATATTTTTAAATAACTACCAATTTATAATTTATCAAAATTATCATTGGTAGTTTATAAAAATATAATGAAATTATTTTTGTGAAATTACCAAAGGATAATTATAAATAATTCTTGTGTTTTAACTAAAATAAATTATCAAGGGATAATTGAAATAGATTATCATATATAATTAAAATTGATTATTTATAATTAATTTTCAAGAAATTTTTTTATATGTTTAAATAAATAGAAATTATATACATATAATTTTAAAATAAAAAATTTATGAGAAAATACCATGAAATAATTCTAAAAAGCTATTTTCTAAAAAATTAAAAATAAGTCATTATAAAGGACAGTTCAAGAGATATTTTTAAAAGAAAATTATAAAAATAATTATGAGAAATTATCATAAAGTAATTATAAAATAATAATTTCTAATAAATTATCAAGTTATAATTATAAAAGAATAATTTATGATAAGTTATAAGTGATAATTATATTTTATGGTTTTTTATAAATTACCAAAATAAGATTATAAAAAGAATAATTTTTGATAAATTATTAATAGATAATTATAAATGGATAATTTATGATAAATTATGAGGGGATAATTTAAAAAAACCATAATTTATGAAAAATTATTAAAAGATAATTATTAATGGATAATTTTAGAGAAATTATCAATAAATATTTATAAAAGTTTAATTATTGATAAATTATCAAGATATTATTAAAAATAAATAAGATGTGAGAAGTAAACAAAAGATAATTATAAAAGGGTCATTTATGAGAAATTGTCATGAAATTATTATAAAAGGACATTTTTTTAAAAAAAAAATTAAGAGATAATTATAAAGGGATAATTAGTTATAAATTATCATGTGATGATTATAAAAAGATAATTTATGATAAACTATCAAAATATAATTATTCTTAGGGAGAATATTTTGATTTCATGAACATTCTTAGAATGATTATTCAAAATTCATAATGGAGAGAGAAAGTATCATCACTTTTAAAAATTTATTTCTATTTGAAATATAACAAATACATTTGGTTCTATGGACTTTTTTCAATTATAAAAATTAATACGGTTTCAACTAAGATAATAAGGCTCGTGAGGAGGTGTTCATGGATTGGGAGTTTTCCAAATACTCTATCAAACCACATGTGGTGGTTTTTTCTTGACATTGACATAAATGACATTGAGGCAAGAAGTTACATACCATTTTGATCTATGTATATGATGTCATCATTATATGTGATTCATATTCTACTAACCCATGATTTTTATGTGACTCATGTGGGGGTGTATGTATCCATGAGGCATGTATGACTGACATATTATGATGGTGCTTATTGATGTGCATTATACCATGTTCAATTTCTCACATGTGTGTATGAATATACTTTCTTACACTCTTTATATGTAATGTATGATTCCACTATGTCTTGTGATATTCTTGGTATATGCTAGGTTTTTGTTATATACATGGTACCAAAGTCATAGTTGGGCCCTTCATGACTTGGTATACCTTGAGAGAATGTGTGTTCTTTCAATGCATGTGACTTGATGTTGAGACTATGGTGGTTGATAGGGAATTGTGGCCTTGTGTGGATAGACATGGGAGCCTAAAGATCATGGCTGATTAGACGTATATGTAATGATTGTGGGGCATGATGATCATGACTGATAGAACTGGGGGGGAACAGTGGTCCATGATGGTCTATGTGACCAGACATGGAGATATCTTCGGGGAATTTTGTAGAAGAATGGTTTCCCAGGGAGGTTGGGGGCTCATACGACTATTAAAAATCATTATACTGGCTGTTACATTGAGATGTTTCTATTATTGTTATGATGTTTTCTACAAGGGCACTGAAGTAGGTATAACTAAGGCTTTTGGAGGACTTGTTAGTTTAAAATTTCTCCTCATGTTTATTGATTGTGTATGCATTTATTATTTTTTATACACTCTTATACATCTTCACACTTATTATGTATGAATTGGTGGTGTTCTCATGGGTCTTTTTACTCCCACTCTAATAGGGAATTTTTTTGATTGTAGATTAAATGATTTGAGACCTGATGAAGGGAAAGATACCATAACTAGGTGGTTGATCAGTGGATTCTAGAGCTAGAGGAGACAAAGTTAGACACTGGATAACCCTACATATGTTTTTTTATTTTCTTGTCATTTTATTATCTACTGCTTATAATATGGATAGACTTACCACCTTGGTAGATCTTATATATATGTCATTTATTCAGTTTCTAAATTTACACTAATTGTTTAATATTTTATAATGATTATTATTGATCCTATGACAGGATACTGAAGGTATTGTCTCCCTATAATAAAAAATTGACCCTCACTATTAATCAGTAGCCTCTTATGTATAGGGAGACACACATGAGGTCATGTAGATTTTTTTCTCAAGCCTAGTGGTTTTTTTGGTGTGTATCAAAATGGAATCAATGGCTAGGATTCACTAACATGTTTCCTCTTGTATCTGGTAATGGTATAGGGTAGAAAGGACATAGGACAGTTAGGACTCTATTATGGGAACTATGATAGTTTCTGACCAACATAATATAGTGGACCTCTATATTTCCATAAGGGGTGTAAATTATGTTTTGTTTTTTACCATTGGTTAAATTCACCTTGGATGATGCACATGATGTTTAACTATGATTTATGATATTTTAGTTGTGTTCATGCCTCATTACTAGATAGGTAGGAGAACATTCAATATATTTATGTATTATTTTGTTGTATAGTAGTTCATTAATTAAATGCCATGATTTGTGCTATCTGTTCATGATAGTTTCTTTTTGTGTGTTATATTTGTGTTGCATGTTGATGTGATATATTTTTATTGTTATTATTTAGTTGATCTATGAATGATGTTGTGTTATTATAAGTATGATAAATATAACTAACATGAAGGGATGATGACCGAGGTTAGTATGAGGATGGTATACAATGGTTTAACGGTAGACTCTTAAGAGAACCTTTTGTGATCCCACGTAATGAATATGATCTGTTCATGATCCTAATTTTCTTTAATGTCGAAGAAAATGTACCCTTAATTTACTCTAAGTAATATGATTTTAAATAAGGTATGGAATATTTTATGTGGTTGGATTGTTCTAATTTTCCACAAGACATGTAATATAATATAGCTAAGAATCCTCGAACACCAACTATGTGGTTAGGGTGGCATGGATATATCACCCATAAGTCTTTCACTTAGTGTTTGACATTGGAATAGGAGTCCATAGATATGGGAAATTATGTTGTGAAATTAAATTATAGTATTATCCATCCTACCCGAGCACTAGAGGCCCCACTATACTGAGGAATGTATTGAAATCCTTGATAGATTCTATTACATAATACATATTTTAAAGGATCTAGATTTCAATCTAATGTAAAGCTCTTGTTGGGTGTGTATCTAGTTTGATAACCTTGAATCATATGGAACCAACTTATATGAATGATATGAAGGTATAGTTGGATTAATGGGAGATGGTATCTATGGATCACACTTTGAAATGATGGTGAAAATTATTCTTTTTGAGAGATTTATTTCATATAGGGACCATGAGATCCTTCTCTATATTTTTACACTGAGGATCCAAAATCATTGAATGAGGTGTCTAGTTAAGTATATGTACAGATTTTAATTTTATGTACATAATGTACAAAATAAATTTAATGTTTTGAAGATACTATTAGTCATATGAGATTTCATGAGTATGATCTTGGTGAGTAGACCTCAGAAGAGTAGTGGAGCTTGATGACCTTATTGGACGATTTTACTGTGGATGCCTCATAGAACCATAGTTATCTAACATGTTCTCCCTTAGTAGTCACATATTCATTTATTGACTAGGTAAATTTAAAAAAAATAGAGGAATCATATTTTTTTAATGAATAAATAGATAGATAGTAGTGATTCAATACTTAGATGGTTTATGGGTGATAATGATGTGATCTTGGTACATGGGAGGTTAGTACTCCCTTATTCCATCATAGAGGATATGGTGATGTGTTACCATACCTCAATATGGGTAATAAATCCTAGTGTGACCAGGATGTATCATGACAATAGGCTATAATTTTGTTTTATATGTATAAAGAGAGACATTTTTGATTTCATCACCCAATTCCTTGTTAATGTGTAAAGGTAGAGCACCTGCATCCTAGATTGTTTCTGCTGCAACTCCCAATACCTATGTGGAAGTGGAATGATGTCCCAATATAGAATGTTCCTTGGTTAATCAGGGCCTGAAAAATTAATTTTTTTAATTAATTATTTTCAATCAGCTATCAAATTCTACTCACTTCTTACCAATTAGTGAGACTCACTCAGTAGAGTGTCAGTGAATGCTCTATGTTAGAGAGATTGTATGACTGCATGTATTTCCCTTTATCATTCATTCAAAAAGAGTCACATGATATATATATATATATTTATTTATTTTAATGTCTTTAAAAGTACCCCATAGCCTTATATAATACTGAGTGATATGCATTTTCATGGGAACATTCAAGTGACTTGTGGTTTTCTGGTACTTTGGTGCACTAGAGTGGTAGACTAAGGTCATCTCTTAAAGAGGCAGTAATTATGAAAAATAATTAAAGGTATTTTGAAAATCAATAAATATAATATAAATACTCTAATTAAAATGATGGTGGTATTATAAATTATAAAATATGAAAAATTATACTGGAAGAATATTTCATTTTGTTATTTTTTAAACGAAATTTTATTGATAAGACACAACAAAAGAAGTTGTTTTTTTAAAAATAATTTTAGATGGAATAATAGATGAAACTATACCACATAAATTACTTATTAATCATTATAATAGAATTTTATATCCACAAAATTAAGACCACATATTTTTTAACTCCTCAACCCTATAAGAATTAACATAACCACTATCATGAAATTTATTAAACCCTTGGCTAGCTTCAAATCATGCAATCACAACACCCATCATTGATTGATGTTTTAAGGATAGATTATGGTTATATTTAAATTATGGAAAATATAAAATATATAATTTAGTATTAATTGAGTTTAGATATTATGTTTGATCTTTATAGATAAATCACGCATGGTTTTGTTTTATGGATTAAGATATCACTCTCACAATTCACACAATTTTCATCCTCGTGTGTTTTCTATTAATTCAAAAATATATTTATTAGTTTCATTTAAATTAAAAAATAAATTAAAATATCATATTAATTTAACTGTAGTATCTCAATGATTAAAAATAAATGAATGAAGAAGGTAAGAGGTAGATCAATTACTAAAAACAACTCTTCCATGGGCAGTGTAGTCTTCATCGAAATGAATTTCATTATCAAAGGTTTAGAATGGGTATAGACCAATAGTGTTTCTAATTACGAGTTCCATCCCAAATAATTGAATTAAAGAAGTTAAAAATTGAGAAAAATGTATGAAATGGCAGATATAATAACTTTTTTATTGAATGAATATAAAATACAACAAATGAGATGAAAAGAATAGCTTTTTGGAGGATATCCTAGTTCGGTGACTTCCCTCATACAAATGTTAATTTAAATGGTATGAAGCCACTTATCCTCTTCTCCCAATATACTAATTCACGTCCCAACATCTACAAATTGGAAACCCATCAATTTTTATAGTGGAGGGGAGGCTAGGTGATAAGTTATTTGATGTGTGCATGGAGAAATTCGGTAAAATATTTTAATCCATATTTAACAGAAAATTTGACCACTACAACGCATGAACCAACTATCCTTCCAGAATTATTATTTTTCCATAATTTAATATTGGATCATATCTCCAATTTAGTCAAATTATAAGTATATATGAAACATTTATGGCCCAAATACTAAAGTGGTGTTTAATCTGGTGAGTCCAGCACATATTTGTCCTCATGTCCCATTACGTCCAATCAAATGCATGATTTAGCTTTTACGTCATAAATTAATGTTATTTACCATTAATTATAGAATATAGTTACACAATTTTATGTTCAAATTATATATAGGAAAATTTTTATTTATGTTGTACTACAATGAACTTCAGAGGGAAAAATGGAATTTTCATCAAATTTTTAAAAGAATGATCTAAATCAATATATTTTATATATAAACATATTTAACACAATGTGATGAGATTATTTCATTTATCATTTAATAAATTGTGTTATATAAACTCCCCCACACTTGACCTATTTCAATAATATAAAAAACTCATCTAATGTATTCCAAAAAATATCAACAATATATGAATGTTCTTATTCCCCAATGCATGGTGAAAATATATGCAAGGTATGATTCCCATTAAGAGTCAATATTAAATAAATTTAAAGTAATTGTCTCCTAAATTTTATCAAAAGAAAATACCATGATATTATTGACACTAATCATAGTAAAAAATGTTTTCTGCCCTCAATTCCTTTAATTCCCCACGTCTGTGTCTGTTTGACAACAATTTCAAGTTCATATCTCTACCCTTTATTTAGTATATCCTGGTCAAGTAAAATATTATTCTTACATTTTTTTAATTCACTAAACATGTTCTACATTCCATTAAAATCAAATTTTAATACCCACTCACTTACAAATTCCCAAAAGTCAATCCTTATGCTCAATACCTAGATAACCCCATGTTTTGTAAATTTCATCACCTCCCCTCATTATTTTTTTGTTAGATTTATTGATATTTTTGACTTTTTTTCGTTATTTTTTTCTTTTTTTTTTGAGTCTGTACAACTATTTGATATCCAGAAAACACATATAGGTCAATTAGGTATTGTAATAAAATTTATTGGAGGACAAATGAATTTACGAACTAACCTTCTATATAAGCTGATTTTTTTACCTAACTTGGTTATACCTTCAATTGAGTGGGAAAAATTTCACAAGTCATGGTTGCATGAAATGTTTTGTGGAGAAATAAATGAAATAATTTAATGAAAATATATCATAATAAATGGTGTAAAAATCTAAAAGGTTTTATAATGAAATAACAAATCATATTATTGATTACTTACATTTTTATAAAAATCAACCTTTGATGAAGTAATATAGTTCATGCTTATCATGCCACCAATGAATTTTGAAAACTAGCATTTTCATATGTTCCACATGTTAAGGAAAATGTTACATGATATTTTTTATTGATTATTTTTTTTACTTTTATAGAAATATATATTTTGGTTTCTAAAAAAATTAATAAAACCAATCACATAAAACGAACACAAAACAAACAAATGAAAATCGTAAAGAGCTTCCTCAAAATATTGTACCCTCTCCCCCAATTTTTTTTTTGTATTCTCCTCAATGTGAACCTATGACATGTTATGTGCACATGAAATGTATAATTTTAAATATAAAAACTAATATAAAAGTTAATGGGTTAGGAACATCCTTATATCTTCTAGTGAAGCTTGGTTCATGTAGCGAGATGAAATCAACTACATGGGTAGGAAGACCCTCAATGTATTAATTCAAACATTTCCAATTGATTGTAATGTCCCAAACCCAGTTACCCAAAGTCAGTGCATTATCAAATAATATTGGTATGATACAAGGAATCAATTCCCAATGGACTGATTAGTTTAGTTTTCTTGGAAACAAGATACATACATGTGTTCATAATTATAACATGAAAAGAAATACTACACTAATTCAATACATTATATACATCCAAGACACCTATATAGGCATGAAAATCACTAAAAAATAACTTCTTCATATGCTGGGAAAATGAAAGATAAGAAAGGGGTGATCTCAAATGCTCATTAAGAGAAAGTGATGCATAAGAACATAACATAAACATTAGGCATGGTGAATAATTGAAAACACGTGCCTTTACCGATAATAAACATGAATTCTCTATGGGAGGAATATGAGCTGAGTAAATAATTCTATAATAAAACATAGACATAGGTATTTTACTAGTCAAGTAACCACATGAACCATAAATATTATTTTCATAATTATGGAATTTATAATGTCGGACATTGTGAAACATTTTTTCAAGGCCTTAAACAAGATGTTTAAAAAGGATTAAGACCTCAGCAAAAACACTATATTAAATTGGAAAGGGTCGTGGCCAATTTCATGTCTAATTGTCTCGTGTCATGTACCAATACATCAAGGATCTATAGCGGGCCCTACAAGTAACATACTAAGTCCAATACATTCCTCATTTGAAAAGGTTGAAACATAACATAAACATTCATATTAAAACTAGCATAAAAAGTGTCAATACATTAACCACAAACCACAATTTGTATAAAAATAAAACATCCATAGTCTAACATATCACAAAACATTAAATACAATATGTATGTTTTGTATCATAATTAATCAACTTCAAACATGGTTAAAATCCATCAAAGGATATGGATATAGATGAAATCAAAACTTTTTTAGAGAAATTTTTCTTTCTATTTTGAAATCATTTAGAAGTCGTACAATTATAAAATAAAACATTAATTTTAAAAATATTCATATAATATTTTATGGGAAGCTTCGAAAATGATATAACGGTAGAAAATAGCCTCACCCACCGTATAAGTTAAAAAAAGACATTCATACCTTAATTTTGTCAAAAATGTCATAAAGTACCTTGTTTGGAAAATGATGAAAATATTCCTTTCAAAACATATATTGTTAAACAAGGATATAAATGAATTTATACCATTTTCTATTAAAAAATAATAATGATTTGAATAAAATTTTTTAGAAAACACAGATGTGGATGATAATGATGTCCCAGTAGATACTTACGTATTAACAACCTCAGATAAGTAAATAGATTGTAGAATTAAACCTTACCTTGTACATTTCCTTGGTAGAGGGTGTGTTAACCTCCTGTATAATAATTAAGATATTTTTAATAAATTATACAAGAACTATATAGATAAATATGGTATCATATATGATCCTCTAATATTTCTTTGTTAATAATATTGCAGTAGTATAATTGTTTCGGGTGTTAATTGATTTGTTTTCCTTTATATGCTTGGTTACGTAAGCCATGTTTTTTATGGATAGGATGTATTTGATTCGTATACAGAATTATATTATGTTCATAAACATTATTTTAAATCATAAAATGAAAATTAATTTTGCATGATAACGATGGGGAATTAATCTCATCGAGTTCGTGGAGACGGTAATCCATACGTAGGCATGAGTGACAATATCATTATATTTATTGTGAAATAATATGTAATTGGATTTTATATCATATATAAAGAATCATTAACATGTTATATTTATTATTTACATTATTTATACTCATTATTACACCCATCCAAATAATTAAGTGTTTGAATAACAAACTACACCATGACCTAGAGATGGTAAGTTGTACGTACGCACGAATGGTGACTTTGTCATTTATAAGATGGATATAACAATGAATATGGTTGTACCATATTTATAATAACATAATAGTAGGTATAAGTTACTGGATTTATTATTTTGGTATGCAAACAACAAAGAAAGAGGATGTGGAAGAAGAAAAGAACATGGAAGAGGGTGATGAAATTATTACCTACTCTTTAGGTGTTTCCTTTTGAGATGATAAAAAGGGATCCTTATGATGGATTTCTGGTCAATTTAAGGCCTCTAAGAAGAATTTATGACAGTTGAGATGATATTTTGGCATATTTTGGATGAACAAAAGGGCTTTGTTGGAGTGATTTTGAGAGATGGAGAAGACACTTTTATAAGAGAGGTGAGGGTCGCTTTAGGAAAAGCTTGTAATATTATTTTATATTAAAATAATTTTTGATTTATAATGGCTCCAAATAGATTTATTTCAAGTATATGGTTGTTATGTGTCGCAATATTCTCAACCAATAGGTTTTAAACAAGTTTAGGTCACCATATTTACCATATCTTTTAGATTTAACACTAAATTAAATAGTTTAACTTTTACCATGTATTCTTGTATTATTATAATAAATGGTTAATAAACTTACTATAAAAATCCAACATAAACACAAGTGGTTAATTATAGATATATCCAATCTTATATATATATCCATTGGAAAATCCTTAGATTTTTAAGAATATTATATCAATTAATAATATAGTATTTTTTTTAAAAACTCAATTTTGTAAATTTTTACACTATTTAGTATTTGGTTATTTTGAATGTCATCACAACATGATTGCATTGAAAAAAATACATTTAATAAAAATTAAAATGTCATATTCACCTAGAAATTTAGTTTATTTCATTAAAACATTGATATTATATTTATTTTAATATTTATAATACCTTTTATTTGATTCTTTCATTAATAAGGTAATTACTACATCATTATTGTTTCATAAATAAATTTAATCATTTAATGTCTAAAAATTATAAATAAAATAAAATTATGTAGGAAAACTTTTTATCTTTCTAATTAGTGTTTATGTCCTTTGTAATAAAACCTCCTCTGGATCAGTTAAGGAACTGGGAGTTGGTGATATTGGGAGGAGGCATGGACCGGCTTCTGATTGGGAATCGGCCACGGTCGATGGCGAATCTGGTATGGGATGCGGAGATGATTAAATGTACTATTATATATAGTGTGGTTCTATTTAATTTTCATGTGATTGAATTTCATGTTTTGGTTAGTGGATTTGTAGGTCGTTTGGTGTTTCTCTAAATTTGTTTTGAACATTGTTTTGGGTACAGGAAACCCATAATCCGACTTTTAAAATGAAAACAATGTTTAGCCAATATAAACTATCATTATAACTCTCATGTGGCTCTATGGGGTCCCCAAATAGACCCAAGGATTCACATGGTAGGACATGTATCCACTAATAGGAACATGACACATGTTTGGGTAATTTAATATAATTATATTATTATTTTTTACTCTTATTTACAGGATATACCTTTTAACCATGGTAAATAATATATTTACCTAAATAATTATTCATAATGTCTAAAAATAAATTTAAAAATTTACACAATTTGGACCTATTGATTCAAAATCATGAATCTATTTTTCAAAATTCAAAACACAGAAGTGGCAGAAATTAATTTAAAATCTATTCTCGTTGTCAAAACAAAAATCATTTTTTAGAAAATAATAACTATCAAAAGATTAACCCTTGTTTATGTGAAGTTTAAATGTGAAATCACATACAATGACCTAAATTATATTAAATGATAAAAATATAATCTAATGATACTTTAAAACCACTCAAAAGAAAAATTTAATACTACAAATTATTTTGATTAAAAATGTTATTTTTAATTAAAATTTAGTATGTTTTATTATTCATAAAAAATTTAATGTTTTCAGAAAAGTACCAAAAATTCACCCAAAGCTAATATTTATATTCTAAATTCAAAAATGAAGACCATTTTGAAAAATAAAATTTATAAAATTCAAATAAGTGGGTATTACTATTCATAGAGACTTGTTTAATTGGTTGCGGTGACTTAGAATGTTCAAGTTCTATATAATGAAATCTATTGCATTATTCAAAGGGAAACATACCATGGAAGCTTGGTGTGTTACATTGAATGTAAAGATCCTTCTTGTTTCCTCCTATATTATATCTACTGTACCATAAGGAATGAAATTAGATACAAAATAATGAACTAACCATCTAGAATGTAACTTACCATGCATCAGCTTCAGTCGTGAACTATAGAGTTGGACATTATCTTTAACTTGAAACTCCATTTTATATATCATTATATCATGAGACCCTTTTAAACCTTATTTATTAACCCATTAGTTCTCTTATGATGGAAATCTAATCTCCTCAATCTTTTTAATTTTAATCTTCCATTGAATTCCATCATGGGCCATATCCATATTGCATTTCGTTATAGTCAAATAATCCTTAAGCTCTACTTCCATGGGGATATGATAGGGTTTCCCAAAAATATCTGAAATGGGTACAAATAGATGGAGGTGTTTTATGATGTCTTATAAGACCAAAGTGAATCATCCAAGTTCATTCACCAATCCTTCATATTTGGTTGCATGGTTTTTACCAAAATTTGTTTCATCTCCTAATTTGAAACCTCAGTCTAGCCATTTATTTAGGTGTGGTATGGTGTTAATATTTTGTGGTTCATCCCATACATTCGAATGAGCGAAGCCAAATTCTTATCCCAAATGTTTTTCCCTTGGTCACTAATGATGGCCTTTTGTGCTCCAAACTAGTAGAAAAGTTACGCCTTGACAAAGTCCACTACAGCATTAGAATCATCAATCATGGTGGCCTTATCCTACACCCATTTTATCTCATTATCATCATCAACAAAATTTTATATAAAACAAAATTTACTTGGAAAAGGACCCATAAAATAAATTCCCTTTACATAAAAAATATCATAGAATAATATGATTTTTTGGGAATATTGTGTCACCTAGAAATGTTTCCAGTGTATTGGAAATTAGAGAATGAATTAAAAATACATGGTAATAATGTAATAAGCTTGGAAAATATAATCTAGAGACTAATTATTTCCTAGATGTCTATTGGGATACAAAGTCTCCTCCACATGAATGTGTATAGAAAAAAAAGTATAATGGACTCGAACACATGATTGGGAACACACCTCTATTGTGTGAGTTATCCTACTCATGTGGTCCTCCACCATGTTTTCTTACCCATTCATTTCCTTTATTTCAATATCATATTTTTGAGGGAGGATCATCTACTAGATAAGTGTGGTCTTCACATCGGGCTTCTCTAAGAAGTACCTCCGAGCAGTTTGGTAAGAAAAAACAACTACTTTAGAGCCTAATAAATATAAACAGAATATATCTAAGGTAATTATGAAGGTATGAAACAACTTTTTCAAGAATTTTTTTTATTTGTCTGATTCTAATGTCCTCAAAGAATAGGTAATCATATGTGAATATCCATCCACCCTCTATGATAAGACTTCTCCAACTACGTTGTTTGAAGCATCACACATAAGTTCAAATGAAATTTCCCACACAGGGGGCTATATGATTCATAGAGTGGATAGATGCTTATTTAGATCATCAAATTCTACCCTACATGAATCTTCAAAGATTAATTCAATATCTTTTTTATGTAATTTAAATAAGGGTAGAGAGATCTTTCTAAAATCTCAGATGAATTTTCGATAAAAGCCTACATGCCCAAAGAAATGTCTAACAGAACACACACATGAAGGATATTGAAAGGATAAGATAATATCCACCATAGATCTATCAGCCTATATCCCATGTTTTGATAGTACATTCCAGAAATAAATTCTATGATCTACCATTAAATGACTCTTTTCAAGGTTCAATACTAGATTTTTCTCAATAAACAACAATGTCATCCATAAATACCTATGAATGTGTCTCAATGAAATCTGAAAAATACTCCCCATGCATCTATGGAAGGTACATATGGAATTTTAAAGTCTAAATGGCGTCATTTTATATGAAAATGTATCGAATGGACAATTTAATGTTGTCTTCTTCTATTCCTTCAGATCTATAGGAACCTAAAAATATCCAATAAATACAGCCAAGAAATAATAGTGTGTCTTCCCAGCTAGTCTCTCAGGATTTTGATCAACAAATGGGATGGGGAAAAGGTCATTACGAGTGGATTTATTTAGTTTCCTATAATCTATACTCACATACCAACTATTTTGTACCCTCATTAGGATGAATTTCTCTCTCTCATTTATAACAACAATAACCAAAATTTTCATAGGCACAACCTGAAAAGGACTCACCCATTGGGAATCTGAAATGGGATAAATTATACCTGGCTTGAGAATTTTTTCATGTTCTTTTTTAATATGTTTTATTAGAGTTGGATTCAGTCTTCTTTGTGGTTGCCTAACAAGTTTAGCCTCATCCTCCAAGTGAATACTATGAATAAAAATGGAGGGGCCAATACCTGATATGTCATCCAAGTTCCACATGATTCGCTAATGTTCTCCCACAAAAGATTCATAGAAAAATATTCATGTTCAAAAGAGAGATTATTAGAAATGATAATAGGTAATCTCTCACCACTCAATAAGTATGAGAATTTTCGTTTTTGTGGAAATGGCATGAGTTCCCATTAAGGGGGTGCTGGATGGATGGATACATTGAAGGAATTGAAATATATTCACAAATAACATCAGTATAAAAATATATATCATCAAGATAAGATAATAACACATCCAATCCATCCCCATACTCAACTACCAAGTCATAATAAGAGTGTACATGATCAAAATAATAATATTATCCATTAAAAAATAAAATATAACATTGGTATTTGAATTTGATATAGTTAGGGAAGTGCTCTTGTATATAATAACTAAACCAATAAACATAATATCCCTAAGTATTGGACAATAAAATTCCAAAGGATTATTATTTGGTGGCTGAAAATGGAGGATAACAAATGAAGAATAGTACTATTAGGGGTACATCATGGAGTCCATAACATTAAATATCACAAAATCCCCACCAAACTGCATGGAAAGTGAAACCTTATGAAAATTTATGATTTTTTTATAATTTTGACGTAGTAACTACATAAGATAATTGGATCATGTGAATTTACCTAATAATCTGTCATGTTACACACATTGAACATTACTGGACAGATCATGTCTTTTACATGAAGAAGTATATTCCCAAGGACTCCAGCTGGATAAGTTGTAGCTCTATTCGCCAACTACACCACTACTCACATCGGCTTAAACTCGACTACTTATAAATAAGATAATACAGAGTGAGGAATCACATTTACAGAATCTCTCAAATCACATAAATCATCATAAAATTTTTACACCCCTATGGGGCATGGCATGTTGAATTTACTCAAATACTTTCACTTTTTTGTCTTTTCTTGAGTCATTGTAATGAGTGTCGAAACATTTTTTCCATTATTCATATTATCATATCCCTTGATCCCTATTTTAGTTGTACAATATTACTTTATGAATTTTCATAACTTTTGATTTTAATAATTTCATCAAGTTCAGGGATTTTCATATCAACATTCTTGAATGTATCCAAAACCTATTTTTTCATCACCTATTCAGATATATGTTTTATAAAAAGTTCTATTTAGAAATGATGTGTTTTTTGGGAACATAATGTAAAAAAAATTATACCTTTGTCTTTCTCCTTGTGGTTGTCATTATCTGGTCTTGAATAGGGATTCTCCAGAGTTGAGGTGAATCCTGGAGGAATGAATGTTGTATATGTATCTATTGTTTTATTCCCACTTTTAAATGGGGTGTAAATAAAAGTAACCTTGGTATTTGAGTAGTTTAGGAAGAAAAATGTCCATAGTTCTTACTTACATGTTCACGGAGGGAGGTGGAAATCATTCCCATTTGGGTCTTTAACTCCTTTAACTCAGAACCTTGACTCATTAACTCATTATATTGATTAATATCAATTTGTTTAAAAAGACATTAGTATTTTAATCTACCATTTTTGAGATTTCCTTTTTTTGTTGACATGTTTATTCTTGAGAATGAAATATCTTTTCAGGTTGTTGGATACCCTATTGGTAAGGTGGAGGTTGCTGCAAATTTTTCTAAAAATGTGGCATTCGTTGTGGTACAGATACATACCTCATGTATGATTGATCATTACACCCTTAGTTATATATTGGAGAAAATTAATCATTCTTCCTCTAGGGATTTGGTTGTTGCTTCTGATAATATGGTCTCCCAGTGAATGTTGCTATGCAATCCAATGTCTCTTTTAGTTGGGAGACATAGTCAGTTTGGTGATGTGTTTTACTAAAAATAATACAAGGACTGATAGAAGTGGTTTGGGATATCTTTTAATTAAAATAAATTTTCCACGCCATATTGGTAAATTCATCAGACATGGTTTTAATTAAATGACTTTCAAGAGATGATGGATTAACTTGACATAATCCCCTTACATGTGGTGTACCACAATCACCAAATTGTTGGAGGATTGGTTCCATCTTGTCGATGAACACATGTGTAGTTGTTGGTGTTTTGTAAACAAATGCTACTTCAATAGTGGTATCCACCATTCTCTTCCCCATAGTTGTGAGTTCTTTATAGAATTACTGGATGACTAGTTTCTCGCTGATTTGGTTATGTGGGAATCATTCAATGAACATGATTAATCACTCCCTATACTCATACACTTACTACCCTTGGGCTTTCCTAATTCTAGAGATCAATTTTAGAATATAATTGGTACATGTTTCTAGAAACAATAACTACAAGAAAAGGCATTTCAAATCATTTCAACAAGTTACATATTCAATTTGTAAGTAACACATTCAATCTCTTTCAGTTCCAACTTGTGAAAATTGGACTGCTCTTAGATTGATTTGACCTTCATATAAACATGTTGATTTAAGGGTTGAGAAAACAAAATAAATTTATTTTGAATGTTTGTTTGGATCCTCACCAGATATGCCATGATATTTTTGAAGCAGTTGTATAAATCTATATTTTAATCCAATGTCTAATTGAAGGTTTGGATATGCAATACAATTTTTTTGATTTTTTAATTTCAAATGCAGGAAATTCATGAATGGTTATATTAATTTAATTATTATTGTTTTCAGCCTTTTTTTAGTTTTATATTTTAATTATCATTTCATCCAATTTCAATGTTCCCAAAATGAATTAATTCTCCAAATTGTTAAATTTTGATACTTCTCGTATACTGAGATTGTCTAATTTTAGCTCAAAGGATATGTTCAATCTCATGTTAAATATATAATGGATCCTAGGGATTTGGTCATTTTATAAATCAAATAAAAATGAAATTAATATAATTGGGCCATAATAAAATGATATTTAGTATGAGTTGATTGTCCAAAAAAGATAACAAAAGAAGAAGAAAAATTCAGATTTAGTAAAGATGGATGAAAGAATATAATAATTGAATTATATGAAAATTTATAAAAACACCCCTAAATAGTTGAAACCAAAACATTCCTCCAGAGAAATGGTTCTAATTTTAAAGTTCCTTTCATCGCTACTTTCAAATGATGTGTGGTTTTTTGGTACTTTGGTGTAGTAGAGTCACTCGCCATGGTCGTCTCTAAAAGAGGCAATAATCAAAACAACTTATTAAAGGTATTTTTAAAATAAAATAAAATAATATAAACACACTAATTAAAAGTACAAGGGTTTTATAATTTATAAAATTAGAATAATTATGTTTGAATAAGATTTTATTTATTTTATTTTTGAAATGAAATTCAATTATTCATACACAACAAGAGGAGATATTTTTTTAGAAAATATTTATTGAAGGCATAATTGATCTAAATATACCTCTTGAGTTACTTATTAATAATTGTCATCTAAAATAATATCCACTTAAATATGATCCCCTATTTTTTAAAATCCTTAACCCTACGAGAATTAACATAACCACTGAGATAAAATTAATTAAAGCCTAGGAAATCATCGAAACATGAAATAGTAATACCCTACTTTTATTTATATTCTAAGGATGGATTATGTTTAGTGGTAAATTAGGGCTTATAAATTCTATAATTGAGTATTAATTGAATTTAGGGAATAAATTTTAAGTATAAAAATTTATCCTATAGGGTTTTTTATTACCGATTAATATCACGCTGTCATAATTCACCCAATTCTCAGCATCTTGGGTTTTGTGATAATTGTTCAATTGCTTTATTGGATTAATTTAGTTTAAAATATAAATTAATATATCATGTTAAATTAATTAAAGTATCTCATTGATTCAAAATAAATTAATTAATAAGGTAAGATTTAGATCTATTAATAGAAAACTAATCTTCCATTGGTGGTGTAGTCATCGTATAAACAAAATTCATTCACAACAGTTTAGATTTGGTATAGCACAATCCAATTTCTACTTATGAGTTCCATCATAAAAAATATAATTAAATAATACTATAATTGAGTAAATTAGATGATATGTAATATAAACTAATAAGTTTATTGAAAGAAAAAAACATTACAAAAAATAAGTGGACCAAATATCATTTTGAGGAGAACCTATAATGGTAGCTTCCCTCTTCCAATGGTGAATTGAAATGGTATGGAACCATTTTTAATATACTCCCAATAACTTAATTCATGGAACCCCGTCTAAAAATGAGTAAAGAATAAATTTATATAGTGTATTTGAGGCTACGTTAGGAGTGTTTCTAGTGTGAATTGGAAAATTCGGCTGAATATTTTAATCCAAATATCACTAATAGTTTGACCAAAAACGTGTTAAAAACTTCCAATAAAAAATTATTATTTGTGACGAATCATGTTATTGGGACTCTATCCAAATTTAGCCCCAATACAAGAAAGAATAAAGATGTTATGGCCCACATACTAAAGTGGCTTCCAATCTAGTGAGTCTATCCCATCTATGAATTCCTGGGCCATTTAATCCAACCAAATGCAGGAATTATTTTTGACCTCCTGAATGAATGTTATATCCCATTAAGATACAATCATACTTACAAAAATTTATGTTCAAATAATATTCCTAAAAATATTTATGTCTGAAATATGATAGTAACCATAAAAGGTAAAAACAAAAGGTCTTATGAAATTTTCAAATGAATGTTCTAAAATCAAATATTTTATAAATAGATATATTTTACACATTGTGAGGAAATTCATTCACTTATTATCAATAACATATTCAATAAAATAGGGTTTTACCATTAATAACAACATCTCATACTCTAATAGAAAGATGACATTAGTAAACTATACGCATAATGGAGGATATGAATCAAGATTATTTCCTCGATTTTGGTGGAGCACGGGATGATCACCTTGACATAAAATTATAAGAGGATCTTTATCGAAGGAAATTTAATTCAGTTCTATGATGGCATGATTCAGAAGAGGAAGAATTTGAGGGTCATTTTTTGGTTTGACATGACTCCAATAGTGTGTAGTTGATATAGAAGATGTTGATCACCACACATAGATGAAAAGATCATATATCAACTACAAGAGGAGACTATTGAATTTCCCATTTTTTGTGTGACCCTTTGAGATCATCGAATGACTCGGGATAGGGTTATTCCATTAGGTTTGTCCTCTATGTTATTAAGGCAGGCATGATTTGTTCCCTGTTTTTCATCTTTATATGAACATGACTAATATTTTGTAGGTTATAGATTATGAGGGCATTGAGTTGTTACCTAAGGCATCTTTGTGAAGAGTGTATAGTATAGAATATAGACCAGAGTGATAATATTCTCCAATGGAAAACAGTTCCTCTACTCTAGATTTTATGGTAGCATGGGTGGATCCCTGAGGATACATAATAGCGTGATTTTTGTTTCATTCTTAGTTTCCTAATTTGTAGAAGCATGACTTTGTGAGAAAATTTTCTTGGATAAGAAGACAATATAGAAGGAAAATTATAGCACCCTGTATATTTAAATAAAATAAAACACCACATTGATAATAATTTAGGATTATTTTTTGGAAAAATATATTTTTATCAAAACAAATAAAATAATAGACGATTTAAAGGATTTGTGTTAGGGTAAAATTCCAGTTTGAACATTGGAATACACTATAGAACATTTTCAGATTTATACACTAAGAAAACATGGGATACTAGGGTATATAGATCCTTGACATTGAAATAACTTAAAAAATATACTAAATAATGTGCTCATTGTTTTTCCAAAATAATTCTATATCTCCAAACAGTGTATCATATGAGAAATATGATACAACCATTATGTCCCGGATGTGGGGTTTACCCTGTGGAGGACATAACATTTGTTCTCTTCAGATGATTGTCCACATCCAACATAAGGACAACTTATGTAGTATTTTTAGTAAATATGTTTTCTAAAATAATTAAATACCTCTCAAATAGTGCATCATATGAGAAATATCAGAGCCCTAGTAGTTTTGTGATGTATTATTTATCCTAGACATGACATAATAACTATTCACATCAGATGTTTGGTCAGATAGCACATAAGGTGGAATTTTAAATATTTTTTTTATATTATTAATATTAATTTAATTAATTTAATTCTTTTTTTAACAAAAAAATCTTCTACAATGATTAAAACACCATTTTCACACACTAGAAAATCAAAAAATATATATTTAAGTCTTTTGTGGCCCTAATAAATAACCAATGCCTTAATGGGGTTGAATTAATTACTCCAGCTTAAACCTTTGATTTAAAAGTTGTTTTAAAATGGTGATTTTAAATTTTCTATAACAAAGGATTCTTGGGTATTGAATGAACTGAATGATTTTGATTTAACTGTTGGTCATTCTTATTGAGTCTGTGTTACAACGATACTCCCTTGTCTGTGATTGATCAATTCTCTAGTAGTCCCCATGTCTAGACCTAGACATGGTGGCTCTAGTTTCCTTTCTTAAATGGTAGTGCACATGGGTTGAAGAAGGTCGGTGTTTGTATTATTTTATTACTGTTTATTTTATTCATCTATTATTTCCTTCTTAATTTATGGGAAATTAAAATGATCGAATAATTAAATGATACAATCAAGGTGTTTATAAGTATAATTACAAAAATAATCAATGTATAATTGTTTTTGGACGCTTTTATGTCGGGGCGTGCGCGCGTGTCAGTCACGCATGGGAGGATGCGTGTCTTGTTGCCCCGCATTCCCGCTTTCCAAAGGTGGGCGGCATATGTTCCTTATTCAGGGATGTCTACAAATTGATCGAAATCAGGATGATGGGATGTTAGTTCTTCCTTCTGTGGATTCCTCCTCAGAGCTCGTCACCTAGTCTGGGTCTCCCTCATAGATTTAAGACGGGTTCGTGAAGCTCATTTCCCAGCGCCATATCTGCATGGACGCTAGTTAATTACTCTACATCCATCGAGAATCTTCAAGGGGTCTTGTCGAGGCAGCAACCTTTGGTGAGGATAATGGTCACATTGGGGTGTCGTTGGCATGTATTGATGTTGGGGATCGGCATGTCTGTCTTCTGTCCCTTATCATAGTGCTTCTCGAGGGCGCAGAAGCCTGAGGCATCCGACATCGAACATGGGGAATTATGTACCATCTCAGGTTTTCCTCATTGTCCCATGATTAACACAGGGTATTCCGTGAGTTTAACATCTTGCGGAGACGGATCGCACTGATCGAAACATAGAGAGTGGATCATATTGAAGGACCCCCTAGGGGTAACACTAATGTTGGGGCCAGCACGTGGGTGGATTCTCGGATACCATGGAGTGGGATGGGGTGGCATGATCTCACCGGGATGTGGCAGCCTGGGTAAGGATCAGAAGGGATGTAGTGATGGACATGAACCTTGTGGAGGCTTCCTATGTATCCCCATGGTAGGGAATCAAAGTCCGCGTAGTTCGGTGATACGGTGGGACACCTGAAGAGGCGACCTATGAGAATGGACACATGGATTGGAGCCTGGAGGAAGTAAGATCTTCGGGCTAGATCATGAGCTTCCCAAGGCACATGGGCTTGAGGGGTGAAGTCAGGATGAGACGTGGGTTTGAGGCATGGGGCTTATGCTCTGAGACAGCCCAAGAGGGAGAATACAGTTTAACATCATGCGGGATGAGATACAGATTAACGTCATGCAGACAAGGGCATATAACTTAACGTCATGCTAGACGAGGGATCTGGGGCTTACGCTGTGAGGAGACCCACGGTGGAAATGGGGGGTTACGCTCTAAGGTGGCCCATGGTGGTCGGGGAACCGACGTGGAGAGTTCGGAACGACCGGGTGGTGGGCTTGAACCTCATAAAGGCTTCCTACGTACCATGCTTTAGCACGGATCAAAGTCCACGTAGTTCGCTGGTATGGGGCTTATGCTCTGGGGCAGCCCATAGGAGGATGTCATGGTCGATGCATGCTCTAAGCCCACGCGAGTCATTCTTGGTGTGAGAAACAAGAGGCAGTAGGGACCAGACGATCATGTCGCGAAGGGTGTGCCCGTGAGAAGCAGAAAGGGGCTTATGCGTTGAGCGGCCTGATGAAGAAACAGGGGCTTACGCGTGGTTAGCGGCCCTGATTGCCAGGGCTTACTCTAGGGTGGAGGCCCGTGGTGCGACAAAGCACAGTGGAATGGGACTCCACTGGGCCTTGGGAGGGGGGAAGTATGGAGGTGCATGGGTGAAACCTTCCGTAAGAGAGGCTAGGGGCTTACGCTCTGAGGCAGCCATTCCCCTGTGGACAAACGCCACTCCGACAAGTATGATCTCATTCCATGCGAGGAAAATTCCATTCTCGTGGAGATGAGAGGCATAAAAATGACCGAGGTGGGGGGACCCTACGTGCAAATCATGGGGTCGGACCATATTTTAACGCCATGTGTTAATGACGAGGTGCTTATCAGTTTAACGTCATGCAACTTGGACGATGTGGGTTCGCTCCACACCCCTAGGGCTTACATGACCAATGTCCTCTACCCCTTGTGGGAGGGAAGGAATCAGCAAGGCCGTAGTGAAGGGGGCCGTAGGGCGGACCATTGAGGGTTCCACGTTAGCGTGTCTATGCGAAGAAGCAATAGCCGTTAGCGTGCCTATACGAAGAAGTAAAAGGCAAATCAACGCAACTGGAAACACCGCCCAAGGGACCATGAGTTTACTTCGTTAGAGCCTGGAAGGACGGACAGGAAAACAATGCATGGCGTGCATGTCCGGCAGGGGAGACATCAGGTGCTGGCATGGAAAGGTATCCCAGGGGCATCATGTTAAAGGGGTCCTGGGTGTTGCACGCAAAAGGAAGGTTTGTGCGCAAAACATCGGGATAACATTCAATAGTGCCAAAGGATTGCGCAGATTGGAGATTGCGCGCAATGTATTGTGCACATAGAAGTGGATTGCGTGCAAGGGGAAACGATCATGCACAAGGGAAGTACCCGGAGGAGGAGGCAAATTCACTTAAGCCAGTGGAGTTTAGCGCAATGGCGAACCCCAGGGAAATGTTGCATGAAAAGGGGGATTACCTGGAAGTCATATTGCACGTGGGGGGAGTAAAATTGCGTGCAGGAGAGCCGATCTGAATTCCGAAACCCCTAAACCATTCGGGGTAGCCTTTTATTTATAGGCATCAGTCAGCATAGAATCCAGGCGGTGCGCGAAAGTTTCCGCGACGGGAACCGTCAGCGCGCAAAACTTCACCGTGCGGAACCGGGGTGCGCAAAATTGCACTCACCATCAACTCGATTATGTGAATCCTGAGAACGCTTCGCGTGCACATCCTTATTTCGCTCAAGCCCTCTTTTATTTCGTGCATCACATTCTGGGCCTCCGGACCGGGCCTCTGATTCTGAATATGACTTCGCTTTTCCATTTTGAAACTTCCTCTAGGAGTTACAGACATTTTTCAGAGTATACAAATTCCCCCCTCAGAATTGGATTAGAAAGAGGTCGCAACGGTCAGATTCCGAAGGAAACGTCGTAGCAGGGCCATGCCCAGGTGCTTAGCACACAAACAACCCACGCCACGCGCAAAACGAATGATCAGCGCGGAATTTTCTTTCCATGCGGCATGGAACCCTGGATTTGCCTATAAAAAGGGGCATTGGGTCCCAAATCCGTACCCCAGCTTTTCCACGTGATAGGCTTATAGCTCTCGTGTGCGAAATTTCTCCTGCGGTTGCGCCAAAAAAACGCTCTGGCAGCTCGGAATTCCTTCTGAATATTGGCCGTCCTTGCGCGCCTACTCAGGATATTCCACGCTTAGTGCGCCGATTGCGCGGCCATCTCCAAGACTTTGCGCCGCCACTTCAGATTTCAGGCGGAACTCCCTGATTCCGTGCACTACATCCTAGTTTCGTGCAACTCTCGAGATATTCGAGATGGCTGCAAAATGAGTTGATGAGGGGGAAGCCACCACTCGTAGGACTGAAATGGTGGCGAACTAGGAAGTTTATGGCGCCAAGGTGATTGTTTCCAACAACCTGACCTTATTCAACCTACTGACTCCATCCTAGAAGACGTATCCCCTGTCTGACAACCTCCCACCCTGGAATTTTGGAATTCTGGAGGAGGTTCCCCTGCCAGGTTTTGAGGTGGACACACCGCAGTCATGATTGACCCGGGAGGATGAGCTTCCTCGCTAAAACATCACCAACAATGGCCATCCTTCCAGAGAAACAAGACATATGGACGTATATGTCCTGAACCTAAGGAACAGGACCATTACCGGTGACGAGCCTGTCGTAGAGCATTCTCCGGACCTCTATGCGAGCACGTTCTATCAGAGTATCACAGATGACATGAAGGGCTGGCTGAAGGATTGGGATCTGTGGTCTGGGGATAACTTCAACAGTGAGTGGGCCTGGGTGTTTTGGGTTAGCAATACCTGCGACCAGATTGGGGATGAACTGCGGTATATCGGCCTGTTCGAGGTAGTATGGAAGTCACAATTCCACTTCCACCGTGTACCTGAGCTCGGGCCGAAGCTATTCACCCGGTGGTCTCCTGATACCAATACATTCCACCTTCATCATGGGGAAGTTGGCATCAGTCTCTCGGACGTTCACTACATCGGATGTATCCCACTATAGGGATACCAATACGACGAGTTCGTTCCTCCAAATAACACCTGGGAAGACAGGTCGCGAACGCCCATGCTGACGTGGCACCTGCTGAAGTTGGCCAAAGAGTGGATGGGGGTCAAGGACTTCCTGAAAGACATTTCCTGCAAGGGCTAGTTCAGCCTGTTCCTTGAGAAGGATCCATCCTTCAAGATGCCGGGACCGGGTAAACGGTGCCCAACCGCGGCTCAGAGGAGCAGGGATGGGTCATACTGGAGGACCCTGGAGGTGGGGCAATACCAATCATGGGGTTATCGCGTCATCGAGGCCTGGGACCCGAACGTCCGGTATGCCAGGTTCCTTTCCACCTTCTTGAGCAGGTGGCTCCTGCCGGTGTGGGACACGAGGATGTGCATTCATCCAACAACACTGTTGATGGAGGGTACCATGGCCGCCATCAAACGGTTCAACTTGGGCGTCCTCGTACTAGCCAAGATATATGCCATCCTGGGACACATCTCACGAGGGTGTTACCTTAGAGAGTATGTGGCCCCTTCCAGATCTTCCATGGTTGGGTGGCGGCACACCTCGGCGGGTACACTTTCCCAAACGCCATTCGTCCTCCGGGCAATGCCCTGCGACCGTCCTTGCTGAACATCGCAGGGGTGGCGCCGATGACGCTCAATGAGGAGGGCATGAGAATCTGCATTAGCAACCACAACAACTTCCACTTCAGCCCGTTCCCCACCCCGGTCAGCCAGATGGTGGACAATGGGTGAGCCTCTCTAGAACATCAGGAATATTTCCATAGAATTAGAGGTGGGGTGCTCGTTGCTTGGATCGACGGGAAGGTGATCTGTGAGCCTTACATGTCATCCCTATTCGCCAGGTAGTTCAGGTGCCTCCAATGAATGCCGAAGAAGGTATTCACGACTGTTTGGAAGGGGAAGAATCTCTGCGCTATGCGCCTGATGTGGTTGATGTTTACCACTTTCGGCTCTGGAGATGTCATTACTCTTCCTCTCACCGGGGTTGATGCTGGCCTAGCTACCGAGTATGTCGAACACTGCACCATCGCGTACCCTGAGGGGCTTTTACGCAAGTGAGTTCAGCAACTCGAGGTTACTCGCGTGGAAAATGGGTGATGAGGGAGAAGTCAAGGTGCTGTCGGAAGGGGGGAACCAGGGGTGCGTCAGGAAGCAAGGCCTACGTAGGTCGGGACATCAGCAACGTTATCACACAGTGTCGCCGTGACCTAGTTGACCGTGGGGGGTCACCTGAGGTGGCTTGGGAACTGCCCGGGAAGTAGATAAGGTACCCTCTCGAACCTTCCCAAGATGCAATTTTCCCGGCACTGTGGTCGGCCTGGATGACCCTGCGAAAATCGTTGAGCGTTGAAGTCGTCTGGCAGATGATCTTGCAAAACGGGATCCATCTTCCAGAGGTCGGGCTCGCTTTCCATTTCGAAACTTCCTCTAGGAGTTACGGTCTTTTTTCGGCATCTAAAAATTCCCCCCTCGGAATTGGATCGGCAAGAGGTCGCAATGGTCGAATTCTAAGGGAACCGTCAAAACGCCGGAGCAGGTCCACTCTCAGGCGCTTAGCGCGCAAACAACCCACGCGGCGTGAAAAATGACGGATCGTCACGTAATTTGCTTTTCGAGCAGCGCGGAACCCTGGAATTGAATATAAAAAGGGGTGATGGGTCTCAAATCCATACCCCAGCTTTTCCGCGCGATAGGCTTATAGATCTCGTGCGCGAAATTGATCCCACGGCTATGCGAAAAAAAATGATCTGGCAGCGCAGAATTCCTTCCGAATTTTGGCCGTCCTTGCGTGCCTACTCGGGATATTCTGCGCTTATCACGCCAATTGCGCACCCATATCCTGGACTTCGTGCTTCCACATCAGATTTCGTGCAACACTCTCCGATTCTGCGAACTACATCTCAGTTTCGTGCAACTCCCAAGATATTTGAGATGGCTGCAAACAGAGTTGATGAGGGGGAAGCCGCAACTCGTGGGACCGAAATGGCGGCAAACGAGGAGGTTTATGGTGCCAAGGTGATCGTTTCCAACAACCTGACCTTGTTCAATCTGCTGACTCCATCCCAGAAGACGTATCCCCTATCTGAAAACCTCCTGCTTTGTAATTTTGGCATTCTGGAGGAAGTGCCCCTACTGGGTTTCGAGGTAGACACACCGTGGTCATGAGTGACCCGGGAGGATGAGCTTCCTCACTACAACATCACCAAAAATGGCCACCCTACCAGGGAAACCAGACATATGGATGTATATGTCCTAAACACGAGGACCAGGACCATTACAAGGGACGAGCCTGTCGTAGAGAATTATCCGGCCCTCTACACGAGAACGTTCCGTCAGAGCATCATGGATGACACGAAGGGCTGGCTGAAGGATTGGGACCTGCGGTCCAGGGGTAACTTCACCAGCGAGTGGTCCTGGGCGTTCTAGTTTCTCCATACCTACGACCAGTTTGGGGATGAACTGCAGTATATCGGCATGTTCGGGGTGGTATGGACGTCGTAGTTCCACTTCCACCGTCAACCTGATCTCGGGACAGAGCTATTCACCTGGTGGTTTCATGATACCAATACATTCAACCTTCATCATGGGGATGTTGGAAACAGTCTCTGGGATGTTCACTGCATCGGAGGTATCCCAATGGAGGGCTACCAATACGGCGAGTTCATTCCTCTAAAGAACACCTGGGAAGACAGGTTGCGAACACCCATGCTGACATGGCACCTGCTGGAGCTGGCCAAAGAAAGGCTGGGGGGTCAAGGACTTACTAATGGACATTGCCTATAAGGGCTTGTTCAGCGTGTTCCTTGAGAAGGATCTGTCTGTCAAGATGCCAGAACGGGTAAACGGTGCCCAACCACGGCTCAGAGGAGCAGGGATGCGTCATACTGGAGGACGCTGGAGGCGGGACAATACCAATCATAGGGCTATCGCATCATCTAGGCCTGGGAACCGAACGTCAGGTATGCCGGGTTCCTTGCCACCTTCCGGAGTGGGTGGCTCCTGCCGGTGCGGGACGCGAGGATGGGTGTCCATCCAGCAACACTGGTGATGGTGGGTACCATAGCCGCCAACAAACGGTTCAACTTGGGCGTCCCCGTACTGGCCAAGCTGTACTCCATCTTGGGATGCATCTCACGAGGGGGTCGCCTCGGAGAGTATGTGGCCCCTTCTAGATCTTTCATGGCTGGGTGGCGGCTCACCTCGATGGGTACACTTTCCCAAACGCCATCCGTCCTCCGGGCAATGGCCTGAGACCGTCTTTGCTAAACATCGCAGGGGTGGTGCCGATGACGCTCAATGAGGAGGGTGTGAGAATCCACATCGGCAACCACAACAACTTCAACTTCATCCCTTCCCACCCCGGTCGGCCAGATTGTGGAAAATGGGTGAGGCTCTCTGGAATAGCAGGAATATTTCCAGAGCATTCGAGGTAGGGTGCTCGTGGCTCAGATCAACAGGAAGGTGATCTGTGAGCCTTACATGCCATCCTGATTCTCCAGGCAGTCCGAGTGACTCCAACAAATGATGAAGAAGGTATTCACGGCTGTCTGGCAGGAGAAGAATCCCTACGTTCTGCGCCAGATGTGGTTGATGTTTACCACTATTGGCTCTGGCGATGTCGTTACTCTTCCTCCCACTGGGGTTGATGTTGGACTAGCAACCGAGTATGCCGAACACTGGACCATCGCGTACCCTGAGGGGATTTTAAGCAAGTGAGTCCGACAACTCGAGGTTACTCATGCAGAAACCGAGTGATGGGGGAGAAGTAAAGGTGATACCGGAAGGGGGGAACCAGGGGTGCATCAGGCAGTGAGGCCTGCGCAGGCTGGGACTTCAACAGCGGGAATATCACACAGCATCACCGAAACCTCGTTGCCTGTGGGGGTCACATGAGGCGGCCAGGGAACTGCCCGGGAAGCAGATAAGATACCTTCTTGAACCTTCCCAAGATGAATTTTTTCCAGCACTGTGGTCGGCCTGGATGACCCTACAGAAATCACTGAGAATTGAAGTCGTCTGGCAGCAGATCATGCAAAATGGGATCTCGTTGCAAGAGGTCGGGCTCATTCGAGTTACCGAACGGGTAAATTTCCATCGGCATCATGCTTATCTGACGGCAATGGACACATATGCGCGCCAAAGGGGTCGGCGGGCAGAGCCACCTTTCCTAGTGAAAGTGATGCTCGGCCAGGAGAATGATCCAGAAGTGATGTCGTCTGGAGAAGGCGACAGTGACGAGGAGTCGGAGGGGGAGGAAGAGACCAGAGAAGACGAAGGCTAAGGAGAAGATGAAGAAGAAGGAGAACACGAAGATGAGGGGTCGCAAGGGGCGACCTACCAAGGGAGTCTCCAAGAGAGCGGTGAGATTTTTGGCTCTGATCTCGACATAGAAGAGATACTCAAGGATTGTCTCTATCTTCATTCATTTTCCTTCTTCATCCATTCTCCTTTCCAATTTCCAAACTGTCTCTCTGCCTCACTCAGGAGCGGATGAGTGTTGGACGGGCATCCCCACTAGTGGAGGGAGGAGAGGAATCGGTAAGACATGATGGGGATCCGACACCCATCATTAAATTAACAAGCGTAGAGGGTTCTCCCATCACGGTGGCTCCTGTAGTGGCCGGAACACTGGAGACCGACGCTCTGGACTCCTTTAAGTCTCACACTTCACTACTGGCGCTTGTTATCAAAAGATCCCAACTAATCAGTGTATGCCTTGTAGAGTGATCTCAACATTAGAGGCTCGTCAGGCTGCGGAGCCCGGGCCATCCGTGAGCAGACCAGTGGTGGACCTACCACCTCATTCAGAACATGCTCCCTACACTGAGTCAACCCTATCAATTGGTGAGCAGGGGGCAGCGGGCATCATCGGTGCTGTTCTTGAGGTGAGGCCAGAGGCTAACGGAGGCATCGTCGATGCTGGGGCGAGAGGGAACGTTCGCTCGGACGTTGAGGATCCTATTCCTCACAAAGACATCCCTGAGGCAGATCCTGCTGCCGATCTGCTGGCTGCCTTCTCTACGTACCAACCTGCTGACCCTGACGAGGTAGAAGACTCGGACTCATAGGTAGCTGAGGACAACCAGATGACACGGCGCAAAGGGTGGAAGTGTATCCAACTCTTTCTCAGATTGCCCTAGTCAGATTGGCTGAGGCGGATGGGATCACTCCAGACCTGGCTACGCTTCCTGTGCGCCGGAGGGGCTGACGCTCATACCCTTCATCTGACGGCCCGTGATTACATGGCCGAGAAGATATGCGAGAGAAGCCGGAGCACCGACGTTTCCCAGCATCGAGAAAGATCAATGAGCACTAGAGTGCTGCAGTGGGTGGAGTAGGAGGTCCGGCACCACAAAGGGTAGGCGGAAGATAAGGAGCCTTCATTGCAACATGCTTTGAGCTTGTGGAGCAACTGACGGCCCAGATGGCTGACGCGCAAGAACAACTGATGGAGGCGAGTCACTATATGACCATACTTCGAACTGAGCGGGCGCAGGAACAAGCTCATATTGGCAAGCTACGCTCTGCGGTGGCTGAGGAGGAGAGAGTCTTCGAGGAGCGAGAAGCGGTCTAAGAGGCTACCAGCCAAAGGGTAGCAGCACTGGAAAGGTTGATTCAGCACACTGATCCTTAAGGGCTTTGTTTTGGCCATCTCATCAACCTCTTGCTTGTACTGCTCACAATCTCAATCCAATACATGGCCAAATCCATTCATCTGTACCCTTGGATTAATATGATCTACCATAATTCCTAAATGAATAACAACCCATCACTAAGCTCTTGTGGGTCATACCCAACGCGAGAAGCAAAGGATTCTCATGTTATCATCTCATCCAACTATGGGGCATTGACCAAGCCTTAGGCATCCGAAATTGGTCCTGGATTTCTGAGGAGAAGACCTCAAACCGATTGATATATCACCTACTCAATGTGCTCAGACACATGAGTGGGGAAATGCCGGGGGCATTGAAATCCATCCGAACATAGGGAGATGGAAAGGAAAGGTGACTCACTCTACCCAAATTCATAATATTGTGGGGTGCGACGATGGAGGATAACTGTTAACCATGACGAAAACGCAACATCCATATCATGTTGGCCTGGAGTGGGGACAATAAATGAGGGATGACCACTGACTATGTTCAAAACACAGGGCCTAACTCAAATATCGCCGGTCAGTTTCCCAGAACGTTGGCCCAGGAGAGAAGGAGAACTATAGGTCTATCATCTATATTGCTACAGTAGGCAGACCAAAGGTCTATCATCCATATTGTGGCAGCAGGCGGACCAAAGTCTATCACCCATACTGTTAGGGGGTCCCGTCAAACATGACCAGTCCTCCGGAATGTTGGCCCAAGACAGTAGGCAGACCGTAGTTCTATCATCCATACTATTATGGGGTCCTGTCAATCATGACAAGTCCTCCGGAATGTTGTCCCAGGACAGTAGGCGGACCGTAGGTCTATCATCCATACTGTTAGGGGGTCCCGTCAGACATGAAAGAGAATGAGGATTCGAATAAAGGGGAACACAAAGCGTGGAAGGTGGAATAATGGTTTGTTCGAACAGAGTCCAACAGTCTTGAAATTGCACCACCGTGGCGGAGGCGCATTAGGCGGACGTACCAACCTGGTCACGAGTCATCCCAATTTTTAGGAAGGACCTCTCTAGAGAGAGAACTACCGCTTCCCATTACTACTACGGGGCATCCCGAACATATTCTGGGTAGATGTCACGATTACACCACTTCTCATGAAGTCATGCCCAGGGGCCGACAATAAGGAGGGACGAGGTTTGGTAATACCTGGGGCTGGACCCAAGACGAAATGTCTGCACATTCCTACGTATCCCATTAGGATGAGAATCAAGCCACACGTAGTTCTAGAAGCACAGTTTAACTTCATGTTGGACGAAACATAGTTTAACATCGTGTGGGATGGGGGACACATCTCATCTGAGGATAGGCACAGCACAACGAGTAACCCAACGTGAATGAGGACACAACCCCGCACCACATCGTACAATCCCACAATAGAGACCGAGTCGTGGAAATCCAACCAAAGGATCTTAGTTTTAGGTCTTCGTACACAGACCAAAGGAGAAGGGGAATGGGAGACACAAAATAAAGAGGTTGCAAAACCCAATGTGAGTGTGGGGAAAATCCATGCTTACTATGTGCTCCTGGGGACGCATTTAGACCGAGAGACCAAACACAGAAAATTAGGTTGGGCCTACGGGGATGTTCCTAAGTGCTCCTACGTATCTCATAAGGATGAGAATCAAGCCATGCGCAGTTCTTGAGAGGCAGCATGGCGCGATATGGCGCCTGCGCAAAGGACGATGGAGTCGTGCGAGTCTAGCCCTCACACCAAAAGAAGTGGCATTCGATATATGTTCGTTATTCTTGAAGGTAAATGGTTTTTCTTTCATGGGGAGACTGGACTAGCGTATAAATTCCTGGAGTCTCCACAATAATCAAGCCTTAATAGGCATTGACAAGTGGCATGGTAATCGACCAATACCTGGCGTGATGTCCCCCATGGGGAGGTCATCGCAATGCGGTTCCATTTTTCGTCATGCGGCTAGGAAGATATAATCATAGTTTAAGGTCTCATTCTAGGACCAACAGCACAGTTTAAGGTCATATGGTTTGGACAAACAGTACAGTTTAAGGTCGTAAGGCTTGGACTAACAACATAGTTTAAGGTCATATGGTTTAGACCAACAGCACAGTTTAAGGTCGTAAGGCTTGAACCAACAGCATAGTTTAAGGTCATATGGTTTGGATCAATAGAAAATTTTAAGGTCGTATGGTTTGGACCAAGAGGAACACGCACAATGCGATAAAGAATACCTGATGCGGGTTAGGGCGTAATCTCCTACCATCACTGCGCGTGGTTCCGAGAGAGGATCCTTGGGCAAAAGGGGCCTACGAGGGTTCAACAATCAGGGGGGCACGAGATGCTAGCTCCCAGCTACGCTGGGCACGAAACGCAATGTATGGGAGACTCCTCATTCCCCATGGGGATGAGGGTCAAGCTGCACATAACCTGTAAAGAAGAAACCCAATCACATACTGTAGCATTCAGATCGCGGGAGCCCCGAGAGACACCGTTGCGTAGCTCGGTCTGTCTGATGTGTGGGGGTGTATTAAGGGTTATTACAAGGAGTGTCGAGATTCCACATTTACACGGTGGGGAGGAACACAATTTGAATCATGCAATCAACATTCAAGGGCCGATGAAGCTGGCGTGACGACTGAGGATTACTGCTGACCATGTTCGCAAAACAGCCTCATGTCACGTTAGCCTATAAGTAGGGGAAAACAAATGAGTATCAACCATTGAAGACACTCACAACACGGGATTTCTATCAATTTGTCGACCAAAAACCTCAGGGGAGTTGGCCCGTGATGGTAGGAGAGCCCTTAGGCATTGTATCCAGGCCTTTCTTGGGGGTCCCTCCGGGTTTGAAGGATGGTGGGGCCGGAATGAAGGGGAACACGAAGCTTGACAAGAGAATGAAAACTTGTCTAAGTCGAATCTGACACTCCATGACCTAGACCAGAGTACTCTGAACACATTAGCAGACCACTGGAGAGGGTCGAAGGGCTCAGTCTGAGGGCGGCCAAAAGATGGCGGATTCCCAAGGGAAGGGCAGACCAAAAGTCCGAGGCAACTAGGAGATCATGAGATCTCCTAAGAGACTGGGCTAGACCTGAAATCTTAGTGTTCAGGTGGTCCTAAGTATCCCATAAATATGGGAATCAAGCCCCACATAGATCTAGAGACGCAGTTTAAAATTATGTTGGATGAAATAAAGATCTTAGTTTTAGGTCTTAGAACTCGGAACAAGGAGCCCAGATGTATGGAAAAGTGAAGTTTAAGGTCATGCTAGACCGGGTACAGTTTAAGGTCATGAGGGACCATAGGAGGATCTCAGTTTTAGGTCTTAGAGCTCGGACCCTAGTGCATTTTAAGGTCATGCAGGACCGGGTGCAGTTTAAGGTCATCTGGGACCCTACAGTTTATGGTCATGTAGTACCAACAGGAGGCTTAGGCAAAGTACTACTTGAGGAACTTGGCGTTGGTGGGAGGAGTTATGCTCTCACCATCCATAGTCAATAGGGAATACGCGCCATTAGGATAGACCTTATGGACAATAAAAGGCCCCTCCCATTTGGGCTCCAACATGGGTGGTTTCCTGCCGGGAATAATTGGCGCTCTGAGAGCCACCACTAGGTCACCTTGCAGGAAGGAGCGGAGGTGAACCTTTTAATTGAAAGCTCAATCCATAATGCTCTGATGCCTTTCCACGTTATGTAAAGTGAAAAGCCTAATTTCGTCCAGCACTTCCAATTTGGCTAGACGGATTTTGGCAACTCTATCTGGCGCTTTCTGGTCGTAGACCACCGTGCGTAATGAGGGAAACTAGATCTCGATGGGCAGGACGGCCTCAGCTCTATATACCAGGGAATACAGAGTCACCTGGGTGGAGCTACGAGTCGTCGTCCTATAAGCCCAGAGGGCATTGGGGAGATTTTATGGCCTACTTTTCTTGTTCTGACCAACCATCTTTTGCAGAATGTTAGAGAGGGTTTTGTTAAACGCCTCAATTTGTCTATTTTCCTGCGCATCGTAGCGAGAGGTGTGGTTAGAGCGAATGTTGTACATAGCATACAATTTATTTAGCTCGGCTGCTCGGAAGTTGGTTCCATTATCCGTGAGGATAGCGTGAGGTACTCTAAACTGATAGGTGATATTGGAGCTCACGAAGTCAGCGATAGAACATGCCTTGACTTCCCTGAGCGGGATTTCCTCTGCCCACTTCGATAAGAAATCCGTAGCGGTTAAGATGAACTAGCATTGGCGGGCCGTCGCCGGTGGGTAAGGCCCTACGACATCCATCCCCCAGACTGCAAAGGTCCAAGAATACTTGGTAATATGGAGTGGCTCCGGTGGCCGATGCAAAACGTTAGCATGACCTTGGCATGCATGACACCTCTTGGCATACTCGATGCAGTCGTAGATCATGGAGGGCCAGAAGTATCCTAGCCTCCGAATCTGGTGGGACAACATCGACCCGGCCTGCTGGGCACCATAGGAACTAGCCTGCACTTCTTGCATGACCTGTGGGATCTCGAATCCTTGAAGACAACGGAGGAGAACACCATCAAATCTGCTCCTGTAAAGGAGCTGCTCAAGGCTAGGACTGCTTTAAAGGGTGACTGCGCCACGCGGAATCAGATTCGTTATTTCTCAGCTTGGTCTGGCGGAAGATTGTCGTGCTGGAGATATTCAACCAAGGGCATCCTCAAGTCCAAAACTGTCTCGATCACCATGCCATAAGCCCCCAGGGATCATGACGTAGGGGCACCAGTGGTGAGATGGTTCACTTGCGGGCCACGATCGCACTCCAAAATAATAGGAGCAATGAATCTCCGGTGCGCCATGTGGATGATTAGGTCATCCAGTTCGGGCTCCGCAAGGGATGTGGCCAGGCTGGACAAAGCATCTACTCGACTGTTCTGCGACCGGGGAATGTGAACGACCTCTGGCCGGGTGGGGAACATAGCCATTAGACTGAGGGTGCACTCCGGCAATGGCACGAGTTCTGGATTTCTGACAGCATAGTCACCATTGACCTGCTTGATGACTAGATCAGAGTCCCCTTTTACATACATATGGGGTACATCAATCTCAAGAGCCAACTCGAGGCCAGTAAGTAGGGCATGATACTCTGCCTCATTGT
Organism: Viscum album; assembly: GCA_963277665.1. Lineage (NCBI taxonomy): Eukaryota > Viridiplantae > Streptophyta > Magnoliopsida > Santalales > Viscaceae > Viscum > Viscum album. The sequence goes on from OY728136.1 coordinate 6,517,090, forward strand.
TGGTGCATCCTTCTGACAACACGAATGAATAAGGCAGAACTGCTTGCTCTTGGAGGCACCGTCAAAGTGCATCTGCCAGCATGGGGTGGCATGATCGACTGAGAGGATTTCCTCATCAGAAAATCCTAGATCCAGTGGATGGTCCACAGAGGTTGGGTGGGTAGCTAAGAAGTCTTCCAATGCCTGTCCTTTGACAACCTTATGAGGTACGAACCTAATGTCGAACTGCTGGAGGGTCACCGCCCGGCGTGCCAATCGGCCTGTCAACATAGGTCGGTTCATGATATATTTCAATGGGTCTACCTGAGAGACCAGATGTACCTCGTGGTGCGGTAAGTAGTGCCGCAATTTCTTCATGGAAAATACGAGCGCCGGGAAGCTCTTCTCGATGGGAGAATATTTAATTTCCGCATCGAGGAGCATACAGCTGAGGTAGTAGAGGCTATTTTTTATTCCCTTGTTGTTCTTCTGGGCGAGAAGTGCGTCGAGGGATCGCTCTAGGGCGGTCACGTAAATGTCTAGTGGCTTTTCAGAAATGGGTGGCATCAAGACTGGAGGTTGAAGCAGATACTACTTGATTTCCTCAAAATCTATCTCACACTCTTCGTCCCAATCATAGGCGTCACACTTCTTCATGAGTCGGGAAAAGGGCTTACACTTACCGGCCAGATTTGTGATGAATCGGCGTATATAGGCTAAGTGGCCTTAAAGGCCTCTCAGCTCCTGAATATTACTCAGGGGGAGGCATCTGACTGATGGAATTGATCTTCTCTGGGTCGATCTCAATGCCTCGATACCTAAAAATGAATCCAAGAAACATTCCGAAGGTGACCCTGAAGGCAAACTTCATCGATTTCATCTTCAATGGGTGAGAACGGAGGAAGCTGAACACTTTCTCAAGGTCTTTGAGATGGTCCTGGAGCTGACGAGACTTAACCACCAGGTCGTCCACATAGCACTCCACCAGCGTCCTGAGAATCGTCTTGAATATGCAGTGCATGGCCCGTTGAGTTGTGGCACTTGCATTATTAAGGCCGAAGGGAATATCCTGGTAGCTGAAAGTGCCCTGGGGGGCCCTGAAGGCAATGAACTCTTCATCCTCATGGGCCATCCGGATCTGGTTGTACCCGAAGTACCCATCCATGAAGGAGAGGGCTTGGAACCCGGTCGTGGCATCGATCAACAACTCTGTCACGGGAAGGGGAAAATCATCCTTTGGACAGTGGTGATTGAGATCGCGGAAGTCTATATAGACCTTGATCTTCCCGTTCTACTTCCTGACAGGCACAATTTTGGATAGCCACCTGGGGTACTGGACTTCCTTGACAAAGATGGCCTTGATGAGCTTATCAACTTCGGCCTCAACCATGGCACCGTGGGAGGGGTGAATCTTTCTAGGAGGATGCTTGAACCCGCGATGGTTTGCTGGAAGGACAAGGTGGTGGATGACTACCTCGGGATCTAGTCCTGCCATCTCGTCATAACTCTATGCGAACACATCACGGTGCTGTGTGAGGAAGTCTATATATCGTTGTCGTTCCTCGGGGGGCATAGCGGCGCTGACCAATGTGGGTCTCGGGTCCGCCTCGTTACTGAGGTTCACCTGCACTAACTCGTCGACCGTGGTGGGGACACCCTCCACAAAGGCAGGAGGAACATCTTCCATGTCCTCCTCTACACTTGTGGAAGGATCATCCATGGGGGGATCTGTTTCGGGGCCGCCGGACCCTGATGGGATGCTGGTGTTGGCTTGGGTGGCAGAGGTAATCACGTCAGGGGACCAATGCTCTATGGAGACCATGGCGACAAAGGCGGTTGATCCAATCCCATATGGACTTCTTACCTAGGGGCCACACTTTATGACATCAATGTAGTAGTGGCGCGTTGGCTTGAGCAGATCGATTTCGGCCCGGTGAAACAGACACGTATGACGTACTGCCGTTGCCATGAGCCCAACGTCCCGATATCGTACAGGGGTAGGAGACTCGGGGATCACCTGAGCCTGGCTGGTGTAAGAGTACAAGGTGATTTCGCACCATCGCATGAACCTGAAAATATACCTTCCTCTAGTACCTGAAATAAAAAATTAGTACCCCATGTCGGGGGTCGTGGCCTCCAACCGATGGATCGGGAAGACATATACATCATCCAAACCTGCCCAGGGACCACTCGCGACAGTGGAGGGCTTGACCTCACCTGCCAGGATCTGCATCTCCTTGCTCTTGTAATAGTTAGTGTCTAGATAACAAGCTTCACAAGAGGAAAAAGGAGACACATCTCCTTGGAGCACGCCCACTCGACCCTTAAGGGTGTATTTAATGCACTAGTGATACGATTAGGGGACCGCTGCATGAAGGTGGAGCCACAGCCTGCCCATCAACACATTGTAGGCAGTTTCCTGAGAGACAACCATGAATTAGGTATTGGAAATTAGGCCGCCGAATTGGGTCTTCAGATGAATCATTCTGAGTGGAGTTTGCTCGTTTCTGTCATACACCTGGATCCTGAGGTCGGAGGGAGTTAAATCATCCTCAGACAACCCCAGTTTCCGCAGTGTCTGAGTTGGGATTAGGTTAATCCTGGAACCTGTGTCAACAAGATAGCAGCAGACATCAATGCCATTGAACTAGTTGGTGATTTATAGTGGGAGAATGTGCCCATCTATGGAAAGGTCATCATCTTCACCAGAAAATGATATAATCTCCTAACATTCGTTGTCCTCAATCGCCTCGGTGTGGAAGGCTTATGCGGCCGCCACCTCCGTCTCAAACTAGAGGGGGCTCCTTAGAGCCTCAATGAGTGCCTCGCGCATTTCAAACGATAGGTGGAGGGCCACAAGGATAGAAATCCTTGACGGAATTCCGTCCAGGTGCTTCAGAACATCATACTTTCAAGCCAAATGTGAGATTCTGCTTACAGAAGGCCGCTCTGCGATTGGAGGCATGACGGGCCCCACCAACGGGACCGGTGACTGACTGGTACAAGGCACGTCTCGCTGTTCACTAGTCAAATCCCGGGAGGTGGCTGCCGAGTTAGGACCGGAAGCCTGTAGTTGGCCAGTGGAAGGGAAGGGCTGGTTGAGACACGGTCGAGGTGGTTCCGCCTGATCCAGCAACACAAACAGTGGTGGAGGAGAACATGTCAACACCAGGTCAGGGGGCCATGTGCTCTGATCTCTATATCAGGCCTGCTGCCTGGTCTCAGAAGCGTGCACGACCTAACTAGAGGTGACGACTGCCGTGCCCTGACAATTCATGTAGCCACGGCTCTGCCAACGTTGGCGACGACTGGGGACATTGGGGAGGTCCACCTAGAGTTCCTCATCGTTGGGAGTCAAAAAGGGATTTTCCAACTCTACGGTGTTGACCTATACGTACGCCAGGCATTCACTCGAGGAGTCATCCACTACCGGACGGAGTCTCGGAGGTATCCCCATCTCTGGGGGCAATAATCACCAAGCATGCGGGAAGATGAAGGCACTGGCAGGGCGCGTTCCTTCTTCGTGTGTCGCCGCTTGCTCTTCTGGGAAGAGGTAGGCTGGGACGACGATGCCAAAGCGGCGCTCACAGATTCTGAGGGCTCTGGCTGGCTTAGGTGGGCATGGATGATGCCATGGGAAAGTGAAACCGTCCTGTAGGCCATCTAGTCATTATACTTCTGGGACCCACTGTCGGAAACCTATTCCCACTAATCCTCGTTGTCACTGATGCCATCTGGTCCCACGAAGACACCTGCCACCTGCGCCGGGGTTAGGCCCAACCTAACTATGTTGTTGTCAATCTGGTCCTAGAGCCAGTCCTTTGACACATATCATCGCTAGATGGTGTGTCCCAGGATCCGGTGATAAGGTCAGTAGTTAGGGTGATCAGTGATACGCGCCTATTCTGGCTTCCGGCACTCAGGTAGCCGCACGATCCTCGGCTCCAAGGTGCTAAGGAAATAACCGGGGACCTGGGCCTCGTCAAACGAGTAAGTTCGATTACTTCTGTCTAGAAAGGGGGCTCTTGGAGGCTGACCATGACCAGGGGACGGAGGAGCATTCCGAGGAGGTGGAGCCAGATTATCTCCCCTGGGTGGTGGTGGTGCATTATGTGGAGGCGCCTGCAGATTTTGAGGTGGTCACTGCTAGGCCAGAGGGTGTGCCCGTGGGGGTGGACCCCTATGAGGCTACTGAGATGGACTTACTGGTGCAACTCTAGCTGTCTGGGGGCCTCTATCTAGGCTACGACAGTGGGCTCGGCTCTAGTGGCTCTCCTCGTAGGGATAACAGGAAGCAGCGGGCGTGCCTGACTGGCCTATTGCAGGGCTTCTTCGTGGCGCTGAGCCTTGTCTAAGAAATCCAGGAACCCTCGAGGGTAATTCTGAGTAATTAGAGAAAGAACCAGCTCTGCATTGACGTTCCCTACACACATTGTCAGTAATTTCTCCTGAGTTAGTGGCATGTCAAGGGAGTACGTGATCCCCTTACACTGGGCGACGAAGTCCATGACCTGCTCATCGGGGCTTTTTTTCACTTGAAGAGGTACGCAATGTTCATCTTTCGGGTTGTGGAACTGAACTGGTAGAGGAATTTCTGGCGAAGGTCCTCCCAGCTAGTCACAAGTCCAATAGGGAGCTGGCTGTAATAGATGAATGTTGGTCCTTCCAGTGTCTGAACGAAGAAACGGAGCATGGCATCCTCTTACTGCGCCAGAGTCCATAACATATGCCCGAACCTCGAGTTGAAGTGGTGTAGGTGTTGTGGCGGGTCTTCGGTCCCATTAAAGGGGGCGAAAGTGGGGTTCCCAAATCCCGGCGGGGCCGACATATCATCCACCCATGCTGGGTATGGCTTGCCGTCCGGTGGGATTGCCACCTGCCGAGTTTCTAGGGCCTCCAAGCGGGCGATGAGTAATTCATTCAGATCTTCTGAGCATGGATTCCAATCTTGACAGGGATCTCTATCAACAAGCGCATTTCTGGGATCTCCAATCCAGTAGTCAAGCTCAGCAGCTCGCGGGGCGGCTGGTGGAGCGACTCTCAGGGCTGTGGGAGGAAACCGAGCACAGTCCCCTAGGTGATCCCTCCACTCGAGAGGGTTCGGCGAGACGTATCGCACCCTCTTGCCATGGACGCCGACCTCTCCCCTATCAGCGAACGTGACATGGTTACGGTTACCTGGGGGAATCTCAAAAATGGGTGGGTTCTCCTTCCCCTGTTGTCCTGGCCTAGGATTACCGTAGTCAGGCCGCTGCTCTCCAATGTGTTCGGCCAAGAGCTCATCAACCAGCCTCTTTTTCTCAGCAATCTGTTGGCGTAGTGTGGCCTTGTCGGAGTCTTCCTCTGCCTTCTGCACCGAGGCAGATGGGTCGGCGAGTCTGACAGCCCCGACAGGCTATTTACCCTTGATGATGTTTCGGCTCAATGTCAGTGCCTCTGTGGGTGTGGGGAGACCTAGGAGGCTCCTCTGGTGGCATGTGATCCTCCCAGACGGGTCCAGTGGTGGCTTGTCCTCAGGTGGGTGAGTCCCCATCGAGGAGCTCCACATTGTTTCCCTCATCTGAAAGGTCAGCCATGTTGACCGCCACTGCCTTTGGTGACATTCCCTCAGGGCCAGCCAGTGAATCGAGTAGTCGGCGGATCACACAGAAAATAAGTGCAGCATATTGCCCCCATCCGCGGACGTGCGCGTGGGGGGTGGCTTCCTCAAAAACATTGCAGAGCACTTGAAAACTCTGAATGCATTATTGGTGGAGGGCCCTGCGGTGGCCAAGAGACTCGGGGTGCCGAACCATAAGGAGGGCTGCCAGGTCGACCCTACGACACTGCTCACCGATATCCTCGAGATGTTCTTGACACCCAGGATAAGGCGATAGCTGATGCCGAAGACAAGAGGGAGTCACCCGAAGAGTCTGGCAGAAACATTCAAACTCTTCCGGGGTGAGCGACTCTCGCATATCAAAATTCGATCCTGCGACCATTGAAAACTTCTCTGGGAAGTGGCCCACTGTGAGGACGGTCCAGAAGGTCCATGACTCTGGTTTGGGGTCCGGACCTTACTTCCCCAACTCATCAACCGAGAATGGTCAGGGAGCTAGCAATGGCCCCGATGCAGGTCTCCGGGCCAGTGGGCTGGCCGGTGGGGAATGTGGTGAAAAGGTCGATTGGTCGCTGATCCCTGACTCGTCCTCCAAGGGTTTCAGTACCCTAGCTGCCATGTCGCGATAGGATGGGCCAGTGAATGGCCCTCATGTCACAGTGTCAGTGATCGTCGAGGGTGTGTCGCCTTGCGACTCTTCTGTCGGTCCCCAGAAAAGTTCCCCACCCTCCCTGACTGTGGTGGAAGGCGCTCCCGGGGAGGCCAGTGACAACTGTGGGTTTGACACCTGGGGGTACGCCGTGTCCTCGTCCTCCTGGATATACCTTCGGAGGGAGGAGGGAATCATACAGATCTCGCATTTGGGGAGTACGAGATTGACACTCCGCATCCCCATACCTGCCCTCGACTCAAAGGGTTGGGGGGAGGGTTCCATCATCGAGTCTTACTCCACATCAGAGTCCGAGAAACAAACTGGTCTAATTTCCATCTGGACTCCCCTGACATTCCTCCTACGATGACGATGCCCCGCCTTCCTACTCCTCGGTGGCACCTCAAGGTATGGATGATTTATATCAAGGAGTCCCCTGGCTGCAATAGTGCTGGGGCAGAGGGGACTGAAGGCCGGGGTGTGGGAAGCACCGGGACAGATGTCGAAATGGACATGGGGAGGACCTCCATGTGAGTGAGCGACTGGATACGCAACAGCTCCATACTTGCGGCTAGCAGTAGGGGGAGTGACCTCATACCCTGTGTAGTGGGCGCTGGAAAGAGTCGTACCCGGAGCATAGCTATCACGAATAATCCTTTCGCTTTCTAAATCAGTGGCATGAAATGTGCCTTCATTGTGGGAGGCACTACCGCGGATTGGTCCGCAGTGGCCATTGCCTGTGCCTGCGACCGGGAGAGTCGACCCAACCTACATGTAGGGCGGTAGGGGCCTCGATCCCAGTCGGGCATGTGAGTACCCCTGCTCAACGTGTCCGGGGGTCTGGTAGCAGGAGTCAGTAGTGGCTTGGGCCACAGTGGTTGCTGACGTTGGTGCCCCAGGATGAGAATTCTCTTTCGCTCGTGCCCGACGCTGGCGTCGGGTCAGATGGGTTGGAGCCAGTGGTGCTGGAACAAATATTGCCTGGTCCTCAGCCCAGGGAGCCGGGCGATGACATCAACGCAGCCTAGCAGGGGTTCTTTCCGTTAACCCCTAGGACGGTTCTCCGATCAGGCAGACCCGGATATCCCCCACCTCATTGGAGTAGGGGACGGATGTGTCAAGGTGCTCCGGGGATAGGCTCCCAAAGTAGTTGAACATCGGAGTTGGGAGCGGTGGCTCCCAGCGCGGACCACGGGGGCGGTGACGATACTGAGGTGCAACCGCCTCTAGATCCAAATGGGCCATGCCCTTGTTGGGGATGGTCCCTTCCTCGTCGTACCTATGAACCAAGTCGTTGATCACCCTTCGCTGGATGATTTCTCACGGGGAGAGGGGTCATGAGCACCCAACAGTCGTGGCAATCGAATCTGCGGTGACTATGGAAAAGGCGAGACCGCATGGGGTAGCCACGTCGGTACTGCCCCTGCCCCTACACCGGTGGGCAGGTGGAGATCGAGCTCCGGATGTAGTGATCTGATTCCTAGAAGCAGTGAGATGAACCCATTAGTACTAATAAGAAAATAAATCGAAAACCAATAGCCCAAAGTCATTCCGTCTTCCGTGGTCAGCGAGAGGGATCCACATTGATGACACCGTAGAACGGAGTGTTCAACATCCTGACTGCCTCAACCCCTGGCGGGTTTCACGTCCCGGTGATAGGTACCCGGGCCTGGTGACATGATAATATTCAAACACCCTGAACGCTACCCGTCCCCATATTGAAGAGAAGAGCTTCACGTCGGGTTCATCATTTTCTATTTATGACGCTTTTACGTCGGGGCGCAGGTGCGTGTCCATCACGCATGGGAGGACGCGCTTCTTGTTGCCCCGCATTCCTGCTTTCCAAAGGCGGGCGGCATCTATTCCTTATTTAAGGACGACTTCACCTTGATCAAAACTAGGAAGATGGTATGTTGGTTCTTCCATCCGTGGATTCCTCCCCGGAGCTCGTCACCTAGTCTGGGTCTCCCTCATATATTTAAGATAGGTTTGTGAAGCTCGTTCCTGGTGCCATATCTGCAAGGACGCCAGTTAACTACGCTACTTACGTCGAGATGCTCCAAGGGGTTTTGTCGGGGCAGCAACCTTCGGTGAGGAGAATGGTCACGTTGGGGTGTTGTTGGCATGTCTTGATGATGGGGATCGACATGTCTGTCTTCTGTCCCTTATCACAGAGCTTCTCGAGGGCGCGGAAGCTCGAGGAATCCCACATCGAATGCGGGGAATTATGTACCATATGAGGTTTTCCTCAGATTCCCATGTTTAACATGGGGTATGCCGCGAGTTTAACGTCTTGAGGAGATATATCGGACTGATCGAAACACAGAGAGTGGATCAGATTGATGGACCCCCAAGGTGGAACACCAATGTTGGGGCCAGCACGTGGGCGGCTTCCTGGATACAGTAGAGTGGGATGGGGTGGCATGATCTCACCAGGATGTGGCGGCCCGGGTAAGGATCAGAAGAGATGGAGTGACAGGATTGAACCTCGTGGAGGCTTCCAACATATCCCAATGGCAGGGAATCAAAGTCCTCATAGTTTGGTGATATGGCAGGACACCTGAAGAGGCGACTTTTGAGAATGGACACATGGATTGGATCCTGGAGGATGTAAGATCTCCGGGCTAGGGCATGAACTTCCCAAGGAACATGGGCTTGAGGGGGGAAGTCAGGATGAGATGTGGGTGTGAGGTATGGGGCTTATGCTCTGAGATGGCCCAAGAGGGGGAATATAGTTTAACTTCATTCGGGATGAGATATAGTTTAATGTCAGGCAGGACGAGGGCATACAGTTTAACGTCATGCGGGACGAGGGATCTGGGGCTTACGCTCTGAGGTGGCCCATGGTGGACATGGGGGGTTACACTCTGAGGCGGCCCATGGTGGTCAGGGAACCGACGTGGAGAGGTCGGAACGACCGGGTGGTGGGCTTGAACCTCGTGGAGGCTTCTTACGTACCATGCTTTACCACGGATCAAAGTCCACGTAGTTCGCTGGTATAAGGCTTACGATCTGAGGCGGCCCATAGGAGGATGTCATGGTCAATGTGTGCTCTAAGCCCACGTGAGTCATGCCTGATGTGAGAAACCTGAGGCAGCAGGGACAAGACTATCATGTCGTGAAGGGTGCGTCTGTGATAAGCGGAAAGGGGATTACGCATTGAGCGGCCCGAAGAAGAAACAGGGGCTTACCCATGGTTAGCGGCCCTGGGTGCCGGGCTTACTCCAGGGTGGAGGCCCATGGTGTGACAAAGCGCAGTGGGAAAATGACTCCACTAGGCCTTGGGAGGGGGGAAGTATGGAGGTGCATGGGTGCAACATTCCGTAAGAGAGGCTAGAAGATTACGCTCTGAGGGAGCCCTTCCCCTGTGGACAAATTCTACTCCGACAAGGAGGATCTCATTACATGCGAGGAAGATTTAATTCCTGTGGAGATGAGAGGTGTAAAAAATGTCTGAACTGGGGGGACCCTTCGTGCGAAGCATGGGGTCAGACCATAGTTTAACATCATGTGTTAAGGATGAGGTGCTTAGCAGTTTAACGCCCTGCCGCTTGGACGAGGTGGGTTCGCTCCACAACCCTAGGGCTTACATGCCCAATGTCCTCTACCCCTTGTGGGAGGGAATGAATCAGCAAGGCCTTAGTGAAGGGGGGCCACAGGGCGAACCATTGAGGGGTCCACGTTAGCGTGGCTATGAAAAAAGGAAAATCTGTTAGCGTGCCTATGCGGAGAAGCATAAGGCAAAGCAATGAAACGGGAAACACCACCCAAGGGACATTGAGGTTACTTCGTACGAGCCTGGAAGGCCGTATGGGAAAACAACTCGTGGTGTGCATGTCCGGTAGGGGAGACATCAGGTGCCGATGCGGAAAGGCAGCCAAGGGGCGTCATGGTAAAGGGGTCCTGGGTGTTGTGCTCAAAAGGAAGGTTTGCGCGTGAAACACCGGGATGGCATGCAATAGGGCCAACGGATTGCACAGATAGGTGATTGTGCACAAGGTATTGCATGCATAGAAGGGGATTGCATGCAAGGGGAAACAATCACGCTCAAGGGAAGTACCCAGAGGAGGAGGCAAATTCACTTAAGCCTGTGGAGATGCGTGAAAAGGAGAACCCTGGGGCAAGGTTGCGCGAAAAGGGGGATTACCTAGAAGTCATATTGCGCACGGGGGGAGTCGAATTGCGCGCACGAGAGCCGATCCAAATTCCACAACCCCCAAACTGTCTGGGGTCACCTTCTATTTATAAGAATCAGCCGGCGCGGAATCCAGGCGGCGCGTGAAAGTTTCTACGATGGGAATCCTCGGCACGCAAAGCTTCACCGCGCGGAACCGGGGCGCGCAAAATTTCACGCACCATCGGCTCGATTACGCGAATCTTGGGAAGGCTTCATGCACACATCCTTATTTTGCGTAAGCCCTCCTTTATTTCACACACCACTTCCCGGGCCTCCGGACCAGGCCTCTGATTCCGAATATGACTTCCCTTTGCCATTTCGAAACATCCTCTAGGAGTTACGGACTTTTTTTCGGCGTCTACAATAATTAATCAGTATTATAAAATATAGTATTATGCACTTATTAAGAAATAATTTATTAATATTATCACAATATAATAATCAATAGTTAACATTTTCAAAATTAAAAATGACAATTGTAATGAATTATCAATTTATAATTACATTTAACTATCATGGATAATTTAAAAAATGATAAGTAGATAAATTTTTTGTGACATTACCAAAAGATAATTATAAAAAAATTAACAAAAGACAATTAAACATAATTTTCATTGGTAATCTTTAAAAAAACAACTGTTAATTTTTGTGAAATTAAAAATGGATTATTATAAATATTATCATATGATAACTAAAATTAAATATCCAAGGATAATTGTGCAAGATTATCAGAGATAATTATAAAATGATAACCTATAATAAATCCATAAGGAATGATCAAACATAATGACTTCTTAATTCACAGACGAGAAATCATCAAATGGTGTTTAGGGACTCAGTCAACGATAGGAAAGATTAATGTGTGGTCATCATATGTGTAGTATAGCTCCTCATGTAATGGTATTTAGACATCCTAATATCAATCATGTTGTTGATTTTTCAGCCTTTTTGTATTTTATTGGATTTTTTAGTTGAATGGATTCTTGTGGATATTTTTTATTTTTATTTTAGTTATTTTCCTCCTCTTTATTTTTTGTTTCTTCATTATTTTTAATTAAAATAATATTTCCTTTGTTTTAAAATAATTTTATTTATAATTGATTATACAAAGATAACTATAAAAGCATAATTTATGAGAATTTATCGATCGATAAATATAAAATATCTATTTATCAGATATTATTAAGAAATAATTATAAAAGGATAATTTGTGCTAAAAGATAAAGAATTAATTATAGAAGGATAATTTATGAGTAGTTATAAAAATATAATTATAAAATGAAAAATTATGATAAATTATCAACAAATAATTATAAAATGATTATTATTTATAAATTATCAAGAGATAATTATAAAATGATAAATTTAGATAAATTATAAAGATATAATTATAAAAACATAATCTATTAGAAATTCTCCAACATTAAAAACAAAAGGATAAATTTTGAGAAATTATTAAGAGATAATTGTAAAAGGATAATTTATAATAAATTATCAACTGATAGTTATAAAATCATAATTTAGGAGAAATTATCCATAGATAATTATAAAAGGATAATTTATGTGAAATTTTCAAGAAATAATTTTAAAACAATAATTTATGATAAATTATCAAGAGATAATTATAAAATTATAATTTATGTGAAATTATCAAAGGATAATTATAAAAGTATAATTTATAAGAATTATTACGAAATAATACTAAAAAGGATAATTTGTGATAAATTATCAAGGGATAATTATGAAATATTAATTTATGAAAATTTATTAAGATATAATTACAAATGGATAAATTGTTTGAAATTATAAAAAGTTAATTATTCTTAGAGAGAATATTTCGACAGCATACACTAGGATGGAATGATAATTTGGAAATTATCCAAGATATAGAATGTATAATTTCATATCAAAATTTGTTTATATTTGTAATAAAATAACTATTTTTGGGTCTAGGGAAATTTTTTACTAGGACTGTTGACATTTTGAGACCTATGATACTAAGGTATGTGAGGAGGTGTCCATGACTATTAGTTTTTCCACTCCATCTATCAGACCACATAGGGTCGCTTGTTCTTTCTGTTGAGATTGAATACATTGAGGGAGGAAATGTCTCACCATTTCAGGTCATGTAAATTATATTAGAAATATATGAGATTTATGATGGACAAACCCATGCTTGTTATATGATTAATGTGGGTGCATGTGTTTACATGAGGGATGATTTTTGACATAATATTATAATTCATGTTGATGTTTTGTAGTCCAGGTTGAGTTTCTCACATGTGTGTATGTATGGATCTACTCAAACTCATATATGTTATATATTATTCCACTTCATCCTAGGGTATTATTCAAATATGCTATGTTGTTGTGTTATTTATGGTACCAAAGAGATAGTTTGACCTGTCATAGCTCTGTAGTCCTTTAGGGGTTCTTATTTAGAACAAAATGTGGATTGATTAAAATACTAAGATTGATTATGCGGCATAATTTCCTAGTGTTTCTTTACCAGGAATAATGAAGATCATGAGTGATCAGACCTGTATGTGATGACCATGGGTCACGATGATCATGGAAGATTAAATCTATGTGAAAATAATGGGGGATAATGGGCTATGTGACCTGAACTGGATATATTGTTGGTGCATGATAATGTTGTGTGGTTTAACGTGGAGGCCTAGGGCCTACAGTACTACTAAGAATCTTGCAGATAACTCTGGCATTGAGATGTTTCCATTATTATTCTAAATTTTTCATGCATGGACTTGATGTTGGTACAACTGAGGTTTGTGGAGGATTGATTGGTGCATGGGTGCTTGACATTATTTGTTATTTTGTACATATTTATTATTTTGTTATAAACTATCATGAATGTTCACACTCTTTAAGGAGGCATTGGTGCTACCCCATCAAGTCTTTTTTCTCACATACTACTCCGGATTTTCGACGTTCATGTAGATTTTGTGACTAGAGATCTAGTGAAGGGAAAGGGTCCTATGGTGGGTCATTGATAAGTGGATCATGAAGTTGGAGTAGAATGGGGTATACATTGGTGAACCATAAATATGTTTGTATACTTAATTTTCATTTTATGATCTAATTCGTATGATGTAGAAAAACATTCCTCTTTGGGGGTTCATCTATGTATGTACTTTATTCATTTTCCACATTTACAATGATTTTTATTTTTTCTATATTCAATATTATGGATTTATGAAATGATATTGAGGGTATAGTCTTCCCATGGATGGACTTTTTACCTCACATCATGTCACCATCCTCTTATGTTTGGATAATCTTCATGATGTCACATCGAATTTCGGCTCAGACCGGATGGTTCATGTCAGGATGATACACTTATGTACCTAAGTTTGTTCTATTGTTATTTTTTTTTACCAAACAAATTCCTTATATTAATATGAATTATAATTTTTACAATGTTAGAATCATATTATACTTTATAGATATTTTAAATATTTTTTGACATATTATAATAATTTTTAAAAAAAATTAAAAACCGACAACATTTACAAAAAATATAATAATGCCCTCATGAAAATCAATGTTAAAATCCATAATGCATTCTTGAAAGGTTATTGATATCTACACAAGACAAATAGTATTCTTTAATAAACTCGTTTCATAAGTTTATAAACATATTTTTTACTCCTGATCCTCTTCAGTAATGGAAACAAGGTTATATCATTAATATAAATCCAAAAATAATAAATAAAAATATCCTAAAAATATTTCTAACATTGGATCAATTAATAAAATGGTATTTTATTATGGTTGAGTTGAGTTTCTTATAATCAAGTCACATACATTTCCCAAAAAAATTATTTTAGATTTAATGTTGTACTTATCATTTTATATAGTAGTAATTCTTATTTTCCTGGGTAATACATGAATTGTACTATTTAAATTGTTATCATATATATGGTAGACTATCCAAGAATAAATTATTTTTATAATATAAAGTATCACTACATTGATTATGTTAGGGAAAGAAATAATGAAATTCCAAACCTTGTTTAACTTTTTCACCATTCATATTCTATAAATGCATAATTATAATATAATTCCAAGAACGATTGAATAGATTATTTTAGAGAGAATTTGGGTGATTTTAAAACTCTTAACAAACATTATTCTTTCCCATTATCAAGTCCAATTGAGATGATAAAAACTAGGGTGTTTTATCAACCTATAAATTCATATCTTAAGGATGATGATGGAATATCATTTGATTGAAATGTGGGTTGTTCTTCAATAGGTGGAAGAAACAAAAATTATAGTTTCAAATACACTACTAAATGACTAAAAATGTTTCATTTAAAAATTTAATTCACTAATTTTTTAATTAATTATCCCATGTTTCAATTCAATTCTAACGAATGAACATAGGAATCCATATTAAAAAATATCAACATATAGTATCAAAATATTTTTGTAATGAATTCAAAAAATAAAAAAAATTATCAATAAAAACATTATTTTTAATGTTCTAAAATAAATGTACATCCTCAGAATCATCTCTTACTTCCAAATTATATTTCAGTTGAACTATATATATTAATTCTCATATAAATTCTAAAAGTGGTCTTTCTAGTATGATGGGTACTCTCTAATATATATCCTAGTTTAACGATAGAAAAAATAGTATAATTAATTTTACCATCATTACAAAGATGACTTCATCCAGCCTAGTTGGATACGTCATTGATATTTTCGCTATTTTTAAATCCAAAATAGTAGTTATAGTCTCTTAAATACACAATTCATCAAAAAATATTCTCTGATATTGGATAAATATTATGTCCAAGTTAAATAAAAACATTGTGCATCTGGTTTGTGTTTATTGAATGTTTATTTAGATCATAATATTAAATTATTTTTTAAGTGGTTCAGTGGAAGATTTATCAAGGTTTATTTATACAAAATGAAATTCTTTAAAAAGAAATGTGTAATGTAATATTTGACAAGACCTCAGTAATTGGTTAACATAATCCTATATTTTTGAAAATTTGAAGAGAATAATTTCAATTTTTTATATATCCTTGTCAAATTGTAAATCCCTTGGTGGAAAAAATAATGAGGGTAATAAATTCCTTAAATATGGTTCTAGGAATTTTTAAATCACTTTACCCCCCATTTCCTTCCTTTTTTCCTTTTCCACCTATTTATGATTCTTTGTTGGGTCATGACACATAGAGTGTTATTGTTCACTGATGATGCATTATATCCCACATTCTTTCTTTCCAATGACGGGTGGAATTAATCACTTTCTCATTAATGGATACTCTATGATAGAAAATGGATTATGGGATGTTAGTTACTACTTATAGGGATTTCTCAATAGAGTTTTTAACATAGTCTAGGTCTCCATCATAGATTAATACATGGTTTGTGGAACCCATTCCCGGTTCCATATATTTATAGATGATAGTTAATTATGATGATTTTTTGGAAATTCCAAGGTGTATTGATGGGATAAAATCTTTCATTTAGGAGAGTAGTCTTGTTCGAAATCATTAGAATGATTGGAAGATAGAAAGTTAATCACATGTATTCTTCCTCAATGAAGGGAATCTATTGGAGGCATCTCATGCATGAAAACTGAGGCAACCAATGTATATCATAGGGTATCTCAGGCCAACGTCATGTCCCATGAGGTCTTCCTCAAGAACCCCATGGTTAACAAAAAAGTAACTGTGTAATAGTTCATCAGTTTAGTTTCTTATATAGATGAAAATAGGTTGATCAAGATTATAGGGGAGGTAGATCAAAGGGGTACATACCTAATAGTAGGAACCTAGATGGTTTACCAGATGGATGGGTCAAATAACCCGATGAATGAAAACACAAGGTGGTGTATCACATGAAGAGAATATGTCACACTATGTAGGATGATCTGGACACTACTGAGGGAGGATCAAAGAGGTGGTCCCCTAAGAGGGGGACACCAAGTTTTATCATTGGTTAGTATTTAACCTGAAAGATGTATCCCATATACCTTTTTTATAATACATGGATCAAAACCCACATTGTTCAATGAATGTAATGGGGTTTACACATGGGCTTTTCACTTCGCATTTGGATTTCTCTTGGTTGGATTTTGTTGGATTGTGGTGGGCTATTGAACGAGAGTTTCCAAGGTGCTTCTAGGAGCAGTGATGGTGTAAATGGGGCTTACATATAGAAACAACCCAAATAGGTAGAATTATTCTACGATGATGTGGTGGGATAGGTAAGAAACATGGTGGATTATGGGTGGATTGGATGAAATGGATAGAGTGGATGGATTATTAGGGGTGTTAGGAAAGAACCTTAGGGAGGATTCCTATGTATCCCAGCTAGTTATGAATCAGAGTCCATGTTGTTCAGTAAGGGTCATTGTGCATTACACCTAAAGAGGTAGACCGATAGAATTAGAGCATATTTCCAGGTCTTATACATGGATTCTTCCTAGGTTAGACGATCATGGTGGGGCTTACAATGGGAGGGTTTCCCATTGGACATGTTGGGGCTTACGTATGGATGTAGAAAAAAGATGTATATTGGGTTTCATGGATGTTTCTAACCTATATGACATCATGATTCATGATTAGTGTGATAAAGAAGAGGAAGAAGTATACATAACAGTCATGTCATGAACGATGTGCCAATGTTCGATGGTGTGGGACTTACATATTGATGCTGCCCAAGGAGGTTGTCGTTTTATGTGATGAGGATATCATTACATGAATGAAAAAACTAATTAAATTCCATTAATGCACATATCATACTATCAAGGATGTGTTGTGGATTACACATGGAAACTACCCGAGGCACACATGGTGAAAAATCACAAAGGGAGAGGGATGGAGGACTCAGAGTGTGGGATAGGAGAGGTCCCTAATGCCCATAACCTCTCTAATACAATGCGAAGGATTTCATTACATGTGAGGATAATCTCATTTCATGTCACACATAAGTAATGACATCTTTGTTTGTCCACATATGGTGATATCACAGTTATACATCATGTCTTGAGGATGTTAGTGCTTGTAATATTTTCATCCTATAGCTCGGATGTGGGGGATTCACTACTCACCCCTTGGGCTTACATATCCATATATCTTCAACCCTTATAAGGGATATGGACATAGAAATGATAAGGTGTAACAACTTAGATGTATGATCAGTCAAGAGTTCTTTGTTAGTGTACCTATTCTAAGAACAATGAAGCATTAGTGTACTAATGCTAAAAACCAATATGTAAATAGAAATCTTGATCCACACTTGGCTAGAGTAGGCCACATAAATAGACATTGTAAATCACATAAAGATCCGAAGTGCAGCTAAAACAGTTTTGGATGGGTCAGGAGGCTTAGTGCACCCAACCATCTGGATGTTTATTCAGAAGAAGGGAGTAATCATTGAAAGGAGCAAGAAAAAAGATTCATGATTAATTGGGGCCTTGTGAAGGATTTGGCTTTTCGAGACATGTTGACACTGCCTTGGCAAGAAGTCAGGAGCTGGAAAAGGACAGCTTTGTGAGGGCTTAATGCATTGAAAAGCCTCAAGTACCACATAGGGTATTCTTTCTCCATGAACCCCAACCTGGGTGGGGGTATTTAGGAACATGGAAAAAAGTGTTTTGCGATTCTCCAGTACATTCGATGATTAATTTTATGTTCTTGTTCTACTTGCCCAGGTGCCTTGCAAATTTGGAGATTGGAAGACAAAAGTTCACGGTAGTCATGGATTTGCGGTAGAATGGTGTGGATATTTATGTACCATTGGTATTATCCATTCTCATATTCATGTCATGAATAAAATGTGGGATTCATGAATGGTTGTGGAACTGTCCAACTTATGATGCCTTCAATCAAATGACTTAACATAGTCACTTAGGGCGTTAGACTCATAAGAGTAGCATCTATCCCTTTCACATTCAAAGTAGGGATCATATATCTAGAAGTTTTCTTCATAAGTTAAACCCTTATGATGATATTTGGGGCCTCTAGAGGTTGTATTCCATCACAAATAGACGTCCTCCCTACAACATATCCTAACACACATATATTGGCACCAACCGATTCCCCCCTCAGAATGGTAGAAGGCCAGAATGGAGTGTTGGATTCAAAGGTATAATCTCTGAAAATATGAAAAAAATATTTTTTATGAATCTCTATCACCATGACCATTCAATATTTTCACAGGTGTGAGATGCGCCATGAATATGAGCACCTATGAATTCCACTAGGGGCCTCAAATAGTATAGATCCCCCATGTGAAAACTATCCTAGAATATCTTTTTGAGAAGCTCCCTTTTTTAATGATGGGTCTCCTTGAACATAGTCTTGATGAAATGGATTCCTAAGAACCTCTCTCTATGAACCCTTTAATGGGAATCAGGCATTGTAATCTACTACATCTCGACAAGACGTGGTGAGTACACAGAGGCTCCATCATCTGGTTCTCTACAAACAACCTTCATGAATGTTCTACAGGAAAAAAATATAAATATGACTAAGTGTCATATTTGATGTCTACCCAATAATCTACTCAAGTGTTCTGTGAAGATGCTGCCTAAAGGGGAGAAATACAGAACAACATCATGATTAGGGGATATTTTCGGAGCCACTCTGACCACACATCAATTATTTCACTATTGCCAGAATCAAAAAAGGGATATCCTATATGCGATAGGTTCTCATTTTATGCCTTTGGTATGAGGGATGATGTATTTATCATCCTAAAGAGTAGAAAATAATTTGAATACTAGTTCCAATGTATGCGAGGGTAGTACCATATGAACATGGTGGCTGATGGCTAAATATGGAAGGATAAGATGGCATTTTCAGTTAACTAACATTAAAACCACCTCAAAAATAATGATGTGAGGTAGTTAGAGAATGATATTTCTCCAATAAAACATCATAAAATCATCAAGTATGAGTTAAGGACCCCATAAAAAGGATGGACTGATAACTGGGACCTCTACCATGGTTATAACTTCACTGATGAGTGGGCATGTGCCTACTAAGTATGCATTTATTTTTATGAGTTTGGGGTAGAGATAAAGT
The DNA here is from genome assembly GCA_963277665.1 of Viscum album. Taxonomy (NCBI): domain Eukaryota; kingdom Viridiplantae; phylum Streptophyta; class Magnoliopsida; order Santalales; family Viscaceae; genus Viscum; species Viscum album. Next base: position 6,536,568 of record OY728136.1, read on the forward strand.
GAGTAGGTCTTTATAAAGTGGTGTGGGATTAATATATACTTGTCTTCTGACCATGGGGAATAATTCTAGAGTTTTTGATCATATGGTTATTGGGAATAAACACTTCATATTTCAATCATGAAAAAACATCATCAGTCGATGGGATCTCCCTCAAATTTTTAGAATCGTTATTCAATGGGGAATATACAAATAATATATCCCAATGGATAATGTTTGGGAGAATTTAGATTAAATCTCATTTATTTTTATGATGCTACAAGATCTGGTGTCGATCACTGCATAGAAAAATAAGGAGATTATGGATTTCTATTTCGACCAATGGATTGGTTATTTCATAAAAATCCCGGCGGAGAAGCATGAGGAGGGAAAAAGAGATGTCTAGGAAACTAAAAAAATACCCCACACATGTCCAAGAATAATAAAGTGATGAAATAAATGTTCCAACTACAAAATCTTAGAAGAGATCCATTGGTAGGTTTGGGGTTACAACATTAACTCCAAGACACATCCCACTGTCAGGATGTCTAGATTCATTGCATCACTTATCTGCACCAGGATGCTTCTAGTAAGGTATGTGAACATTGCGTTGTGTACAATAATATTCATAATGGTGAGGATTATAGAAATGGGATATTGAATCAATATGGTAATCCCAGTGCTGAAAAAGATATATAATGTGCTCTGGAATCTTATTGGGGGAAATAAGTCAGTGTGCATGCGCGGACCACTCTATTTCCAATACAGTTGGGTGGTTGTGCACATGGGAGGATATGAATACAAAAACATAGTATTCCCTCCTGATACAAACATCTAGCCAGTGATTCTGAATACCATTAATATTTTCCCATTCAAGTTGGGATTCACTATAATTATGATAAATATCAGGCTGTACAATCAATTTACCATTCTCAATTTTCCTCTACCAATTGGGATCATAACTATTGATGGAAAAGGAAACTAAAGAGAATAAGTCATATATCCTAGAAATTTAAGGTGATGTTCTTGGGTCATTTGTGGAATATGAGCTAATCTATAAATGATATAATCTACATAGATTATTGGGGAATGTATAGTGTCTATATAGACTGATTCTAAAGGTATACGTGGGAGTATGTAAAGAAGACCACTAAAGCATGATGAGGTATCTCTGGCTCATGTTCACATGTAAATATGAAATGATATTGAATGATTTGTCCCCATACACTACTTCATATGGGTTTTCTATAAGTATATGAAGAGTTGGGAGGCTTCCTACCCAGGAGAAACCCTCAGGCGACTGACCATCAAATCCAATGAAGGTGTACCTTTGGGCCAAGGCTGAATGGGGGACAGATATAAAACCAAAGCATCAAACTTATGTTACACCGTAGTTGTAGATACGTAACTAAAAATCCAATAGTTATGGGCCCAAAACTGGTCAAATGTGAAGGAGGGGTAGTATCACTAGGCGAGATGCTCCCTGTTGGGCATACTCGAGAGGAATGGGAACCATCAGTGGTGTTCCAGAGAGCGGCTAATCAAGCTCCTAGGAAGAAACTACGCTACATGGACATTCCTAAGGAGGTTTTATACATTGAGTATTGGGAATCCTAGAATGTCAAAAAAAACCTCATTGACTCAAGAAGGATGTGGAACACCACAAAAGACACATGATGGAACAATCAGGGATATGCTATGTAACACCCCAAGCTTCCACGGTACGCTTCTGTTTCAATAATGCAATAGCTTGCAATGTATGCAAGTTCGAGATTCTAACACACTGTGACCAATAAAAATAGCCATTAGGAATAGTAATACCCAGTTTTTGAAATTATATAAATATTTTATTTCATAAAGGACTTTCTTTTAAGATTTAGAATATTTAATTTAGCCTATGTTGAATTTTTGGTATTTTTCTGAGAACTTCCAATTTTCGATGAATACTGAAAAATACTTAAAAAAACATTTTTAATCAAAATAATTTATAGTTATAAATTATACTATTGAGTGGTTTTAATGTATAATTAGAATATAATTTTACCATTTTATCCAATGGTGTTTATTAGAAATAATTTCACTTTGAAATTGGACATAAACAATTGTCAATCTTTTGATTGATAATGTTTCATAAAAACAAGCTATTTCTTTTGACTTCATAAATTAATTATAAAATTAATAAATTCAACTTATATGTTGGAATTTTTTAAAATAGACCTAATTTTTGAATTCGGTATATCAATTATAGTTTAGGGTGAATTTTTGGTATTTTTCTAACAAACATCAATTTTTGATGAATAGTGAAACCACTAAGTGGTTGTTAATGAACTAATTTTTCGTTTAAATGAAACTTTACCACTTCTATGAACTGAATTTAAAAAATACGACATACATGGTTGTCATTAGAAAGTAAAATGTGGTTCAATGGGATGAAAATAATTTTTGGTGAATAGTAACTTGTAAGTATTATTAATCGCGATTAAAGGTAATTAGTGTAATTTAAGGTAAATATAATGTTATAATAATATGAAATTATCTTTAAACTTGTACTAAATTACATTGATGAGTCATTGAAGACCAATAAAATCCCTGGGTCAACTTGGGGACCCCATGGAGCCGCATGGGTAAGAAAATGACATTAATAACTTTTTCTTTAAAGTATAAATAAAATTGTCACAAACATGTGTTCTTTTACTAAAGAAATTAATACAAGGGGTTATATAAGCTAAATATTAGACTATAAATATTAATTGGAAAGATAAAAAGATTTACTACATCATGGTAATTTTTATTTATAATTTTTAGGAATTAAATAAATAAATTTATTAATGACACCATGATGATGCAGCGATGACCTCCTTAATGAACAATTTAACTAAAATGAAAAGATAAGGTAAAATCTAAGCCTTAAACTTGTCTATAACCTATTTTATGGGTATATTTAGAACCCTTACCACCTTATACTCTAAATATATCATTGTGGGACCTTTAAAATCCGAAAAACATTTCATAATAAAGTAACATTTCTTGACTTTCCAAGAGTTCCCCTCCTCTCCTCTTATAAAAGGCCCCCACCTCTACCAACTTATTCACGCCTTAAAAGCCATTTTTCTCGGCCAAAATATGCCCAAATACTATCTCAACTTCCCTCTATTACTCCTAGAAGCCTCACTTTGGGCATAAGTCTTCCCAAGGAAGCCTTTGTCTCAAATAAAAAAGAGTTACCCGATTTTAAGGTAATGTCTTCTATTATGTTCTTTTGTTTTATTTTGCATCCCCAACCCCTTAAACTCTTTTTATTAATTTATTTTGTAACAACACCAGTATCTTAAATATACTAAGATTTTTTATGATAAGGATTTTATTTAAACATACACACACCTTCGTCTAATAGCTAAAGAACATACTGTCTCTGTTGGTGGTGAATTACTACCTCACGAAACGATGATTGTTCAATCTTCTTTTAACACCTTTCATGGTGACCATTAACATGTCACTATATTTATTTATCATATATATTATGTTTTTGTTTTCTTTATGCCTCTTTATTTTTCATTTATGGTATGCCCTTATAATTTCCATTATGGGTAAACTCGATAATTTCATTTTAGGAAGTGCAGACTACTGCCCCCTCAAAGTGATTTGAATCGTTAATGCCATATATGGGACGTGTAAAGGATGGAGTAAATGATATTATATATTATATTATACTGGAATTATAATACACCTTTATATAATTATTATTTCATTCCATTAAATATGAAATAGAAATAAAAGTAGCATTCGTGAAAACGTACGGCTCACCATCTCCATAAACGGTGCATTTCATTTCTTGCCTCTAAATGTTATGTAATATTATAAATGCATATATATAATATATATATATGATATATATGACATATATTATATCTACATCATGAATATAATTCTGGATATAATGGATATTTGTCCACATGAACAACTTGTAATTATAAGAAGTTTACTTTTGACTCAAGTACCAAAGATCGACAAAATGACCGTTATTAACTTAAATAATTACATAATGTTCATAACATGGTAATAAGTGATATAAAAAGAATATTCAACTTGAAAAAGGTTATTAAGAAATTATAAATTAACTTTAGTTTATAATTTAGGAGGTTAAAGAATGGTCTAGTGAAATCGGACACGAGGTAAGGGACTTCGTCTCAATCTCCATTCATTATGTCATATTTTATTTTATATACAACATTCTTTTATACAGTGTATAAACCCCTTTGAATTTTACGTTTATTCAAAAGAAATATTTTTTATAAAAATAATTTTACTAAATGACAAAAGGGAATGTGTTTTTTCCGTACGTATGCGGCGACAACGACTTCTCTGCCGTTGTGACCATTATTTGAGTTTCGGCTTCCTCTACAAGCCATAACGTTTTTTAAGGAAAAATAAATACCATGTTTTAATTTTCTATTATTTTGGTATTGAAAATGGTTTTGATAATGTTTTTATTATATCAATGTGTTGTATTGATATTTTTTGATTGAAATATGGAAATGTTATGTTTCCTTTATGCATGTTTTATGTGATAAAATTATGTTATGGTTTATGATATGTTTAAAGGTTTTCATATAAAGAATGAATTGGACTTAATAAGTGACGGGTGGAGCCCACTATAGCTCCTCGATGCATTGGCAGGTCTCATGAGACAAACTAGTGTCTTGGCATGAGGACTTGAAAAAATGTTATTTTTAGTCTTGGCACGAGGCCTTGGCTACGTGGTTATGATAGTCTGGCATTATGTAATCCATCATTCTGAAAGTGGTTATTGATATTACATGTGATTATTCGACTAGTAGAATGTCCATGTGAATAAGTAAATGGAATTATTTCATTTTACTTTTTCTGTATTATGCTGAAGTTCAAGTTTAAAAAGAATTTGTTTTAGTTATACATTTCCTTAAATGTTTATGTTTATTTATAAAAGCTTCCACTATATTGTTATCCTTACTGAGCATCTGAGCTCACCCCTTCCAATGATTTAATTTTTCCAGAATGTGAAGAAGTATATTATGAATGACCTGCAGGGATAGCATGAGGGGATATAAAGACAATATTTTGTTGTAGTTTTGTTTTACTTTATGATGTAATGTAATAATTATGAATATATCTAGTGTTTCCAAGGCTACTAAACTAATCGGTCTTTCGAGACTTGATCTTTTGTGATCATGCCAATGTTACGTAATAATGCACCGTCTCTGGGTAACTGGGGTCAGAGCGTTATAGTTGGTATCAAAGGCAGTTTAGTACTAACCTTGGAAGCTAGATTTAGATAAACTCTGATTTGAGCACATATCCCTAAGATAGACTTTGAGGATTAGTATAGAAGAACATCCTATAATTTTGGTATTATAGATATTTTTTTTTGTTTTCCAAGAAATAGGTCCCTATCTGGATACGAGTAGGGAGAGGCGGCTCTGGAACAGATGTACCTAGGGGTAAAACCCAAAAACACCACTTTGAGTTAGACTCGAACGGGAACTAGTGCACGACAACGGGCCTTACTGCACCCTTGGTAATGACACTCCCAAGGGATATGTTTAGGATAATTATAATTTTATTTACAAACCATTATAAAGGGTCTATGAGTATATACTTCCTCAAAGAAAACATTTTTATGATTATGGATTATATCCATAAACTGTTCAATTTATGTGCACTGTTTTACAAGTATGGAATTATGTATTTTGATTCATAAACTGATCTAGTTTATGCCATTGTTTAGAAATGGCACCTAGTGGTAGGAATGTAAATAGTATCAATGCATGCACTCCAAGTAGGGATTTCCCGCCTGATCAAGATAAATATAGTGGAGTTGGTGATACAACAGGTGTTGATCATCTTATCACCATACTGGGACAACTCACTCAAGTTTTGAATAATAACCATACCCATATGGAGAACCCTGTCCACAGCATGGAGGATCAATGTTAGAACACTTCATGAGGCAACAAACACCAACATTCAATGGGAGTATAAATCCCTTAGTATCTGAGTAATGGGTAAATTCCTTAGAAAAAATATAACATGCCTTGGGGTGTAGTGAAAGGGAAAAGGTTATCATAGTAGTTTATCGCCTCACTGGGGATGCTGATCAATGGTGTTCATTGATTCAAAACACAAAGGAAGATGATGAAGTATCAAATATGGAATGGATGGAGTTTAAAGATCTTTTCTTAGAAAAATACTTTTCTCATTACCATCGAGCAGATATAGAAAGGCAATTTCTAAGTCTGAGACAAAAGGAGGATGAGAATGTCGCAATGTATGAGGCCAACATTACAAGGTTAGCAAGGCATGCAGAGGATTATATACGTAACCCAAGAATTAAGATCGATCATTTCTTTGATGGGTTAAAACCAATTCTCTATCGAGCTTTAGTATCACAATCTTTCTCAACATACGAAGATATAGTCTCATGTTCTATCAAGACAGAAAAGGAATTCTCTAAATCTTATGACAATAAAGTAATGCAAGAGAAGAATAGAATGGTGGAACAAGAGATAGATAAAGGAAAAAAGGGAATGGAGGATTTTCCATTATGCGATAATTGTGGGAATAATCACCCTAGTACATGCCTAAAAGGAATGGGAGTTTGTTAGAAATGTGGATAAAAAAGTCACCAGGCTCGTGATTGCAAGGGAAAGAAAGAGGCTATCAATGTTGAATGCTACAATTGTTGGGAACTAGAGCATTATGCAAATTAATTTCCTAAGCGTTAGGGAAACTTACCTTAGAAAAGGCCAAGGGATCAAGGATAATCTTATGTTGTTACTACAGTTGAGGAGGAATAATTAATGTGTTGGTGCTTTTGGACTCAAGTATTATATTCTGGTTATAATAATAATGTGATATATATAAGGACTATACTACAGTACTTGTTGTTTTCATTAAGGTTTTAATATGATGAAGGTAGCCATATTTTTAGTATGTGACAATAAGTGAAACTTTACTTTGATTGGGGAATCTGATGTTACAACTGATTTTGGAATTTAAGGACCTTTTAGAGAATGTTTGGACAGAGGTATTTTAGAGAACTATAAAGGTTGGAATTCATGAAGTTGAAATTTGGATAGTATTGTTTATGGTTAAAAAATTTCAGAAGATTATTTTTGGAAAATTATAATACTATAGTTTTAGGAAAAGGGCAACCTAATGGTCGGGGGATAACCCATCGTGTCGAACAAAGTTATAGGAATCGAACCCATAACCATAGTGTGGCAGGCCTTTATTACCTACCACTAGCCTACAAGAACTCCCTGGTTATTAAAAAATAGTTTTCCTAATCTAAATGATATGTGTTAATATTTGTAACCTTGTACGATTAGGATTTATATAATATTCTTAAGTTCTATTAACTTTTGGGGTGAATGATGGGTTTGTGGTAAAAATTTATTAAAGAATTAAAGTCTACATGAAAAGTAAGTATATTTCCTTATGTTCTTAGTAAATCTCCAAAATAATTTCCTCAACTTTATGAAAGGTAACATAAAACAAAAACATTGTTGGTTAACTTTTCCAACTGGGGAATCAATGACCATTTAACCAATCACAAGTTTCTAATTTTTTTATAGTTATCTTTCTCCTAATCTTGTTTTCTACAACTCTCCATCAGACCTTATTGGTTTGGTTCTCCTCCATATCGATGTTTTCATAGAATCCAAGTATGGGCTATCTCGGTTGACCTTTGTACTTCTCTTTCTTTCTTTTAAAGTTATATTTTTATTAACCTTATTTCCAATGTGAGTTTTCCACAAAGTTATTTGCTACATTCAACATTTTATTTTCTATGAAAATTTTCAAATTGAGAGGACACAATTTATTGAAGGAGGGGAGAATGTAACACTCCATGCTTCCATGGTATGCTTCTCTTTAAAGAATGCAATAGCTTGCATTGTACGCATGTTCGAGATTCTAACACACCGCGACCAATAAAAGTATCTGTTATGAATAGTAATACCCAATTTTTAAAATTATATAAATTTTATATTTCATAATGGACTTAATTTTTGGATTAAGAATATCGAAATTATCCTATGTTGACTTTTTGGTATTTTTCAGAGAACTTCCAATTTTCGATGAATAGTGAAAAATACTTCAAAACAACATTTTTAATCAAAATAATTTATAGTGATAAATTATACTATTGAGTGGTATTAGAGTATAATTAGAATATAATTTTAACATTTTATCCAATGGTGGTCATTATAATTAATTTCACTTTGAAATTGGTCATAAACAATTGTCAATCATTTGATTGATATTGTTTCTTAAAAACACGCTATTTGTTTTGACAACGGAAATTCATTATAAAATTAATTAATTCAACTTATATGTTTGTAATTTTCTAAAATAGGCATAATTTTTTAATTTGGAATATCAATTATAGATTAGGGTGAATTTTTTGTATTTTTCTGAAAAACATCAATTTTTGATGAATAGTGAAACCACTATGTGGTAGTTAAAGAACTGATTTTTCGTTTAAATGAAACTTTAAAAATTTTGTGAATTGAATTTCAAAAATACGACATACATGGTTGTCATTAGTAAGTAAAATTTGGTTCAATAGGATGAACATAATTTTTGGTGAATAGTAACTTTTAAGTTTTATTAATCGTGATTAAAGGTAATTAGTGTAATTTAAGGTAAATATAATGTTATAATAATATGAAATTACCATTAAACTAGTCCTGCTCTTATTTTATGAGTCATGGACGAACAATTCAATCCATAGGTCAACTTTGGGACCCCATGGAGCCACTTGGTTAAGAAAATGACCTTAATAACTTTTTATTTAAAGTAAAAATAAAATTGTCACAAACATGTGTTTTTTTTACTAAAACAATTATTACATGGGGTTATATAAGTTAAATAATAGACTATAAATATTACTTGGAAAACAGAAAAGATTTCCTACATCATGGTAATTGTTTTATAAATTTTAGGCATTAAATAAATATATATATATATGACACCATGATGATGCAGTGATTACCTCATTAATAAACAATTTAAATAAAATGAAAAGACAAGGAAATATCTAAGACTTACACTTGTCTAAAACCTATTTTATGGGTATATTTAGAACCCTTATCACCTTATACTAGAAATATATCATTTTGGGACCTTTAAAATCATAAAATAATTTCATAATAAAGTAACATTTCATGACATTCCAAGAGTGCCCCTCATCTCCCCTTATAAAAGGCCCCCACCTCTACCACCTTATTCACACCTTCAAAGCCATTTGGATTGGCCAAACTCTGCCCAAATACTCTCTCAACTTCCCTCTCTTACTCTTATAATCATCACATTCTGAAGAAGTCTTCCCAATGAATCCTTTGTCTCAAATCAAAAAGAGTTACCAGATTTTAAGGTAATGTCTTCTCTTATGTTCTTTTATTTTATTATGCTTATCCAACCCCTTAAACTCTTTTTATTCATTTATTTTGTAACGACAATAGTATCTTAAATATACTATGATGTTTTTATGATAAGGATTTTATTTACACTTAGAAAAACTATCGTCTAATGGTTTAAGAACATACTGTCTCTGTGGGTGGTGAATTACTGCCTCATGAAACGATGATTGTTCAATCTTCTTTTAACACCTTTCATGGTGTCCATTAAAATGTCACTATATTTATTTATGATATATATTATTTTTATGTTTTCCTTATGCTTATGTATTTTTCATTTAGGGAATGCCTTTATGATTTCCATTATGGGTAAATGCGATAATTTCATTTTTGGAAGTGCGGACTACCGCCCCCTCAAAGTGATTTGAATCGTTAATGCCATATGTGGGACGTGTAAAGGATGGAGTAACTGATATTATATATGATATTATACTTGAATTATAATACACCTTTATATCATTATGATTTCATTCCATTAAATACAAAATAGAAATGAAAGTAGCATTAATGCGAACGTAAGGCTTACCATCTCCATGAACGGTGAATTTCATTTCTTACCTCTAAATGTTAAGTAATATTATAAATGCATATATATACTGGATATATATTATATATATGATATATACATCTTGAATATAATTCTGGAGATAATTTATATTTTACCACATGAACAACTTGTAATTATAAGAAGTTTATTTTTGACTCAGGTACCAAAGATCGACAAAACGAATGTTATTAACTTAAATAATTACATAATGTTCATAACATGGTAATAAGTGATATAAAAGGAATAATAAACTTGAAAAAGGATCTTAGGAAATTATAAATTCACATTAGTTTATTATTCAAGAGTTTAAAGAACGGTCAAGTCAAGTCGGACACGTGGTAAGGGACTTCGTCTCAATCTCCTTATATTGTGGCATATTTGATTTTATACACAACTTTCCTTTATACGATGTATAAACCCCTTTTAATTTTATGTTTATTAAAAAGGAATCTTTTTTATACAAAGAGTTTTACTAAATGACAAAAGGGAATGTTTTTTTTTCATACGTATGCGGCGACAATGACTTCTCTACCGCCGTGACCATTATTTGAGTTTCGTCTTCCTCTACAAGCCATAAATTTTTTTAAAAGAAAAATAAATACCAAGTTTTAATATTATATTTTTTTGGTATAGAAAATGGTTTTGATAATTTTTTTATTATATCAACGTGTTGTATTGATATCTTGGGATTGAAATGTGGAAAATTTATGTTTCCTTTATGCATGTTTTATGTGATACAATTATTTTATGGTTTATGATATGTTTAAAACTTTTCATATAAGGAACGCATTGGACTTAATAAATGACGGGTGGATCCCACTATAGCTTGTAACACCCCGACCCCAGCTACCCGGAGTTGGTGCATTACTTCGTAACATTGGCATGATCACAAAAGATCAAGTCTCGAAAGACCGATTAGTTTAGTAGCCTTGGAAACACTAGATACATTCATAAGTCTTACATTACATCATAAATTGAAAAACTAATAACAAAGTCTTCATAGTCCACATTCATATCCTCTTCTGACTATCCCTGCAGGTCATTCATAAAATACTTCTTCACATCCTGGAAAATATTAAAACATTGAAAGGAGTGAGCTCAGATGCTCAGTAAGGATAACAATATTTGCGGAAGCTTTCATAAATAAACATAAAATTCTAAGGCAATGTATAACTAAAACAAAAGCCTTTTAAACTTGAACATCAACATAATATGGCAAAAGTAAAATGAGATAATGCCATTCACTCCTTCACATGGATATTCTACTGGTCGAATAATCACATGCAATAACAATAACCACTTTCATAATGATGGAATGTATAATGCCGGACATTCTGAAACATTTTGTCAAGGCCTCGGCCAAGACGTCTAAAATGATTAAGGCCTCGGCCAAAACCATAAATCAAATTGGGAAAGGGCCTCGGCCAATTCCACGTCTAGTTGTCTCATGAGACCTACCGATGCATCGAGGAGCTATAGCGGGCTCCACCCGTCACTTATTAAGTCCAATACATTCCTCATATGAATAGCTTTAAACATATCATAAACCATAACATAATCGTATCACATAAAACATGCATAAAGGAAACATAACATTTCCACATTTCAATCACAAGATATCAATACAACACTTTGATATGATAAAAACGCTTTCAAAACCATTTTCAATACCAAAATAAAAGAAAGTTAAAACTTTGTATTTATTTTTCATTAAAAAAAATGATGGCTTGTAGAGGAAGCCGAAACTCAAATAATGGTCACGGCGGCGGAGAAGTCATTGTCGCCGCATAAGTACGGAAAGAAAAACATTCCCTTTTGTCGTTTAGAAAAATGCTTCGTATAAAAAGATTCCTTTTGAATAAACGTAAAAGTCAAAGGGGTTCATACACCGTATAAAATAAAGTTGTGTATAAAACAAAATATGCCTCAATGAAAGGAGATTGAGACGAAGTCCTTAAAAAGATTATTTTTAAAATAAAATAGATCTATTATGTGTATTCACAATAGGTACACATAAAGAAAGTAAAAATACAGAATAAGACATAATAATATCATGACATAATTTGAAAGTAGGAGATTAACCCAAAGAATGGAAATTGGGTTAAGAAGTTCCCTTACAAATATCATTTAAATAAAATATATCTATTATGTGTATTCACTATAATTACACATAAAGAAAGTACAAATACAAGATATGACATAACAATATCATGACATAATTTGAAAGTAGGAGATTAACCCAAAGAATAGAAATTGGGTTAAGAAGTTCCCTTACCTCGTGTCTGACTTGACTCAACCGTTCTTTAACCTCCTAAATAATAAACTAGAGTTAATATATACCTTATTAAAAACCATTTTCAATTTCATTATCCTTATTATATCACTTATTACAATGATATGAACATTATGTAATTATTTAAGTTAATAACGGTCGTTTTGTCGATCTTTGGTAATTTGAGTCAACAATAAACTTCTTATAATTACAAGTTGTTCATGTGGTAGAATATCCATTATATCCAGAATTATATTCATGCTTTATATGTCATATATATCTTATATATCCAGTATATACATTCATTTATAATATTATGTAACATTTAGAGGTAAGAAATGAAATGCACCGTTCATGGAGACGGTAAGCCGTACGTACGCATGAACGCTACTTTCATTTAAATTTCGTATTTAATGGAACTAAATCATAATGATATAAATGTATAATATAATTCCAGTATAATATAGTGTATAATACCATTTACTCCATCCTTTATACATCCCACATATGGCATTAACGATTCAAATCACTTTGAGGGGGCGGTAGTCCGCACTTCCTAAAATGAAATTATCGCGTTTTACCCATAATGGAAATCATAAAGTATGCCATAAATGAGAAATACAGAAGCATAAGTAAAACATAAACATATTATATATCATATATAAAAATAGTGACATCTTAATGGCCACCTTTGAAGGTGTTATATGAGTGTTGAACAATCATTGTTTCGTGAGGCAGAAATTCGCCATCCACAGAAACCGTATGTTCTTTAACCATTAGATGTAGGTGTGTGTAAGTGTAGCTCAAATCCTTGTTATAACAACATCCTAGTATATTGAGGATACTGGTGTTGTTACAAAATAAATGAATAAAAAGATTTTAGGGGTTGGAGAAGAAAAATAAAACAAAACAACATTAGAAAAGACATTACCTCAAAATCGGGTAACTCTTTTTGATTTGAGCCAAAGGCTTCCTTGGGAAGAGTTCTGCCAAAAGTGAGGCTTCTAGGAGTAAGGGAGGAATGTTGGGAGAGTATTTGGGCAGAGGTTGGCCGAGCCAAATGGCTTGAAAGTGTAAATGAGGTGGGAGAGGTGGGGGCCTTTTATAAGTGGAGAGGAGGGGCACTTTTGGAAAGTAATGAAATGTTATTCAATTATACAATGATTTTCGGTTTCTAAAGGTCCCAAACTTATATAATTCGAGGCTAAGGTGATAAGGTTTCGAAATATCTTCATCCAATAGGCTTTGGACAAGTGTAAGCCTTGTATTTTGCATTATCTTCTCATTTTATTTAAATCGTTAAATAATGAGGTCATCACTGCATCATCATGATGTCATAAATAATTTAATTTATTTAATGTCTAAAAATTATAAAAAAAATACTATAATGTAGGAAATCTTGTTAGCTTTCTAATGAATATTTATAATCAAAATTTGGACTTTTGTAACCCTACATAAAAATTGTTTTAGTAAAACATTTTATGTTTGTGTCATTTTTTACTTTAACATTAAATAAAAGGTGTTTATGTCATTTTCTAACTAAAGTGGCTCCATGGGGTCCCCAAGTTGACCCATGGGTTGTCTTGGTCGGCCATGACTCGTCCAATAGGAGTAGGACAAGTGTCATGCTCATCTCATATTATTAAAACATTATTTGTACCTTAAACTACACTAATTACCTCTAATCGCGATAAAGAATTTAAAAGTTACTATTCACCAAAAAATTATTTTGATCTCATTGAACCACATTTTACTTCTTAATGACAACCATGTATGTCGGATTTTTGAAAATCAAATCACAGAAGTGGTAATATTTCATTTAAACGAAAAATCAGTTATTTAACAACCACTTAGTGGTTTCACTATTCATCAAAAATTGAAGTTTTTCAGAATAAGGCCAAAATTTCACCCTAAGCTATAATTGATATTCCGAATTCAAAAATGATGTCTATTTTAAAAAATTCCAAACATATTAGTTGCATTAATTAATTTTATAATTAATTCCCGCTGTCACAACAAATAGCGTGTTTTTAAGAAACAATTTATATCAAAAGATTGGCAATTGTTTATGTCCAATTTCAATGTTAAATTAATTCTAATGACCACCATTGGATAAAATGGTAAAAATATATTCTAATTATACTTTAAAACCACCAAATATTATAATTTATCACTATAAATTATTTTGATTAAAAAAGTTGTTTTAAGTATTTTTCACTATTCATAAAAATTTTGAAGTTCTCAGAAAATTACAAAAAATTCAACATAGGCTAATTTCAATATTAGGAATACAAAAATGAAGTCCATTTTGAAATATAAAATTTCTATAATTATAAAAAGTGGTTATTACTATTCATAACGGCTACTTTGATTTGTCGCGATGTTTTAGAACTCGAAGTTGCGTACAATGCAAGCTATTGTATTACTGAATGAGAAGCGTGTCGTGGAAGATCGGGGTGTTACATTCTCCCCTCCTTCAATAAATTGCGTCCTCGCAATTTGAAATTTTTTTTGGAAAATAAAAGGTTGAAAAGAGAAAATACCTTTGAGGAAAACCCACATCGGAAATAGGGTTAATAAATATATAACATTAAAAGAAAGTAGGATAAGTACAAAGGTCACCCGATATAGCCCATTCTAGGATTATATGAAAATATGGATATGGAGGAGAAACAAACCATCAAGGTCTGATGTAGAGTTATAGAAAACAGGATTAGGAGAAAGTTTAACCAAAAGAAAATCACAAACTTGTGATTGGTTAAACGGTCATTGAATCCCCAGTTGGAAAAGTTAACCGACAACATTTTTGTTTTAAGTTACCTTTTATAATGTTGAGGAATTTATTTAGAAGATTTACTATGAACGTAAGGGAATATACATACTTGTTATGTATACTTTCATTCGTTAATAAATTTTTACCACAAACCCAACTTTTACTCCAAATGGTAACGGAACTCAAAAATATTCTATTTATCCTAATTGTATAAGGTTCCAAATGTTAACACATACCATTTAGATTAGTAAAACGATTTTGTAATAACCAGGGACTTCCTGTAGGCTAGTGGTAGGAAATAAAGGCTTGTCGCACTATGGTTGTGGGTTCGATTCCTGCAGCTGTGTCCGACGCGACGGGTTATTCCCCACCCTGCAGGTTGTCCTTTTCCTAAAAATATAGTACTATACTATTCCAAAAATAATCTTCATAAATGTTTTAACCTTAAACAATACTATCCAAAGTTCAACTTAATCCACTCCAACCTTTATAGTTATCCAAAATACCTTCATCCAGACTTTCTCTAAAAGGTCTCTAAATTCCAAAATCAATTGTAACATCAGATTCCCCAAACAAAGAAAAGTTTCTCTTATTGTCACATACTAAAAATATGATTACCTTAATCATATTAAAACCTTACTGAAATCAAAAAGTACTGCAGTACAATCCATATATATATATTACATTATTCTTATAACCAGAATATAATCCTTGAGTCCAAAAGCACCAATACATTAGTTATTCTGCTTCAACTGTAGTAACAGCATAAGATTGTCCTTGATCCCTTGGCCTTTTCTGAGATAAGTTTCCCTGACGCTTAGGACATTCATTTTCATAATGCCCTATTTCCCTACAATTGTAGCATTCAACTTTGATAGCCTCTTTCTTTCCCTTGCAATCACGAGCCTGGTGACCCTTTTCTCCACATTTATAACAAACTCCCATTGCTTTTAGGCAAGTACCAGGGTGATTCTTCCCACAATTATCACATAATGGAAAATCCTTCTTTCCCTTTTTCCCTTTATCTGTCTCTTGTTCCACCGTTCTCTTTTTCTCTTGCTTTACTTTGTTGTCATAAGACTTAGAGAATTCCTTTTCTGTCTTGATAGCACATGAGACAATATCTTCGTATGATGAGAAGGATTGTGATACTAAAGCTCGACGGAGAAATGGTTTTAACCCATCAAAGAAACGATCGATCTTACTCCTTGGGTTACGTATATAATCGGCAGCATGCCTCGCTAACCTTGTAAAGTTAGCCTCATACTTTGCAACATTCTCATCCTCCTTCTGCCTCAGACTCAGAAATTGCCTTTCCATATCTGCTCGATGGTCATGAGGAAAGTATTTTTCTAAGAAAATATATTTGAACTCCCTCCATTCCATATTGGATACGTCATCATCTTCCTTTGTGTTTTGAATCAGCGACCACCACTGATCGGCATCTCCAGTGAGGCGGTAAACTGCCATGACAACCTTCTTCCTTTCACTACTCCCCAAGGCATGGAATATTTTCTCTAAGGAATTTATCCATTGCTCAGCTACTATAGGATTTGTACTCCCATTGAAGGTTGGTGGTTGTTGCCTCATGAAGCGGTCTAACATTGATCCTCCACGTTGCGGATCAGGGTGCTCCATACGAGTAAGGTTATTATTCATAACCTGAGTAAGTTGTCCCAGTATGGTGATTAGCTGATCGGGCCCAGTTGCATCACCAGCCCCACTATAATTATCTTGAGCAGGAGGGCAATCCCTACATGGAGTGCGTGCATTGATACAGTTTCCATTCCTTCCACTAGGCGCCATTTCTAAACAATGGCATAAACTAGATTAGTTTATGAATCAAAATACATAATCCCATACTTATAAAACACTTAACATAAATTGAACTATTTATGGATATAATCCATAATCATAAAAAGAAATGTTTTCTTTGAGAAAGTATATACTCATAACCCTTCATAGTGGTTTGTAAATAAAATGAGAATTATCCTAAGCATATCCCCCGGGAGTGTCGTAACCAAGAGTGCAGCAAGGCCCGTTGTCGTGCACCAGTTCCCGTTCGAGTCTAGCTCAAAGCGGTGTTTTCAAGTTTTACCCCTAGGTACATCTGTGCCAGAGCCGCCTCTACCTGCTCGTATCCAGACAGGGATGTATTGCTCGGAAAACTCATAACATCTCTATAATACCAAAATTCTAGGAAGTTCTTCTATAATAATCCTCAAAGTTCATCTTAGGTCTACGTGCTCTAATCAGAGTTTATCTAAATCTAGCTTCCAAGGTTTGTACTAAACTTCCTCTGATACCAACTGTAACGCCCCGACCCCAGCTACCCGGAGTTGGTGAATTACTTCGTAACATTGGCATGATCACAAAAGATCAAGTCTCGAAAGACCGATTAGTTTAGTAGCCTTGGAAACACTAGATACATTCATAAGTCTTACATTACATCATAAAGTGAAAAACTAATAACAAAGTCTTCATAGTCCACATTCATATCCTCTTCTGACTATCCCTGCAGGTCATTCATAAAATACTTCTTCACATCCTGGAAAATATTAAAACATTGAAAGGAGTGAGCTCAGATGCTCAGTAAGGATAACAATATTTGCGGAAGCTTTCATAAATAAACATAAAATTCTAAGGCAATGTATAACTAAAACAAAAGCCTTTTAAACTTGAACATCAACATAATATTGCAAAAGTAAAATGAGATAATGCCATTCACTTCTTCACATGGATATTCTACTGGTCGAATAATCACATGCAATAACAATAACCACTTTCATAATGATGGAATGTATAATTCCAGACATTCTGAAACATTTTGTCAAGGCCTCGGCCAAGACGTCTAAAATGATTAAGGCCTCGGCCAAAACCATAAATCAAATTGGGAAAGGGCCTCGGCCAATTCCACGTCTAGTTGTCTCGTGAGACCTACCGATGCATCGAGGAGCTATAGCGGGCTCCACCCGTCACTTATTAAGTCCAATACATTCCTCATATGAATAGGTTTAAACATATCATAAACCATAACATAATCGTATCACATAAAACATGCATAAAGGAAACATAACATTTCCACATTTCAATCACAAGATATCAATACAACACTTTGATATGATAAAAACGCTTTCAAAACCATTTTCAATACCAAAATAAAAGAAAGTTAAAACTTTGTATTTATTTCTCATTAAAAAAAATGATGGCTTGTAGAGGAAGCCGAAACTCAAATAATGGTCACGGCGGCGGAGAAGTCATTGTCTCCGCATAAGTACGGAAAGAAAAACATTCCCTTTTGTCGTTTAGAAAAATGCTTCGTATAAAAAGATTCCTTTTGAATAAACGTAAAAGTCAAAGGGGTTCATACACCGTATAAAATAAAGTTGTGTATAAAACAAAATATGCCTCAATGAAAGGAGATTGAGACGAAGTCCATAAAAAGATTATTTTTAAAATAAAATAGATCTATTATGTGTATTCACAATAGGTACACATAAAGAAAGTAAAAATACAGAATAAGACATAATAATATCATGACATAATTTGAAAGTAGGATATTAACCCAAAGAATGGAAATTGGGTTAAGAAGTTCCCTTACAAATATCATTTAAATAAAATATATCTATTATGTGTATTCACTATAATTACACATAAAGAAAGTACAAATACAAGATATGACATAACAATATCATGACATAATTTGAAAGTAGGAGATTAACCCAAAGAATAGAAATTGGGTTAAGAAGTTCCCTTACCTCGTGTCTGACTTGACTCAACCGTTCTTTAACCTCCTGAATAATAAACTAGAGTTAATATATACCTTATTAAGAACCATTTTCAATTTCATTATCCTTATTATTTCACTTATTACAATGATATGAACATTATGTAATTATTTAAGTTAATAACGGTCGTTTTGTCGATCTTTGGTAATTTGAGTCAACAATAAACTTCTTATAATTACAAGTTGTTCATGTGGTAGAATATCCATTATATACAGAATTATATTCATGATTTAGATGTCATATATATCTTATATATCCAGTATATACATTCATTTATAATATTATGTAACATTTAGAGGGAAGAAATGAAATGCACCGTTCATGGAGACGGTAAGCCGTACGTACGCATGAACGCTACTTTCATTTCAATTTCGTATTTAATGGAACTAAAACATAATGATATAAATGTATAATATAATTCCAGTATAATATAGTGTATAATACCATTTACTCCATCCTTTATACATCCCACATATGGCATTAACGATTCAAATCACTTTGAGGGGGCGGTAGTCCGCACTTCCTAAAATGAAATTATCGCGTTTTACCCATAATGGAAATCATAAAGTATGCCATAAATGAGAAATACAGAAGCATAAGTAAAACATAAACATATTATATATCATATATAAAAATAGTGACATCTTAATGGCCACCTTTGAAGGTGTTATATGAGTGTTGAACAATCATTGTTTCATGAGGCAGAAATTCGCCATCCACAGAAACCGTATGTTCTTTAACCATTAGATGTAGGTGTGTGTAAGTGTAGCTCAAATCCTTCTTATAACAACATCCTAGTATATTGAGGATACTGGTGTTGTTACAAAAGAAATGAATAAAAAGAGTTTAGGGGTTGGAGAAGAAAAATAAAACAAAACAACATTAGAAAAGACATTACCTCAAAATCGGGTAACTCTTTTTGATTTGAGCCAAAGGCTTCCTTGGGAAGAGTTATGCCCAAAGTGAGGCTTCTAGGAGTAAGGGAGGAATGTTGGGAGAGTATTTGGGCAGAGGTTGGCCGAGCCAAATGGCTTGAAAGTGTAAATGAGGTGGGAGAGGTGGGGGCCTTTTATAAGTGGAGAGGAGGGGCACTTTTGGAAAGTAATGAAATGTTATTCAATTATACAATGCTTTTCGGTTTCTAAAGGTCCCACACTTATATAATTCGAGGATAAGGTGATAAGGTTTCGAAATATCTTCATCCAATAGGCTTTGGACAAGTGTAAGCCTTGGATTTTGCATTATCTTCTCATTTTATTTAAATCGTTAAATAATGAGGTCATCACTGCATCATCATGATGTCATAAATAATTTAATTTATTTAATGTCTAAAAATTATAAAAAAAACACTATAATGTAGGAAATCTTTTTAGCTTTCTAATGAATATTTATAATCAAAATTTGGACTTTTGTAACCCTACATAAAAATTGTTTTAGTAAAACATTTTATGTTTGTGTCATTTTTTACTTTAACATTAAATAAAAGGTGTTTATGTCATTTTCTAACTAAAGTGGCTCCATGGGGTCCCCAAGTTGACCCATGGGTTGTCTTGGTCGGCCATGACTCATACAATAGGAGTAGGACAAGTGTCATGCTCATCTCATATTATTAAAACATTATTTGTACCTTAAACTACACTAATTACCTCAAATCGCGATAAAGAATTTAAAAGTTACTATTCACCAAAAAATAATTTTGATCT
The DNA here is from genome assembly GCA_963277665.1 of Viscum album. NCBI lineage: Eukaryota > Viridiplantae > Streptophyta > Magnoliopsida > Santalales > Viscaceae > Viscum > Viscum album. The sequence continues at coordinate 6,557,085 of OY728136.1, forward strand.
CATTGAACCACATTTTACTTCTTAATGACAACCATGTATTTAGGATTTTTGAAAATCAAATCACATAAGTGGTAATATTTCATTTAAACGAAAAATCAGTTATTTAACAACCACTTAGTGGTTTCACTATTCATCAAAAATTGAAGTTTTTCAGAATAAGGCCAAAATTTCACCCTAAGCTATAATTGATATTCCGAATTCAAAAATGATGTCTATTTTAAAAAATTCCAAACATATTAGTTGCATTAATTAATTTTATAATTAATTCCCGCTGTCACAACAAATAGCGTGTTTTTAAGAAACAATTTATATCAAAAGATTGGCAATTGTTTATGTCCAATTTCAATGTTAAATTAATTCTAATGACCACAATTGGATAAAATGGTAAAAATATATTCTAATTATACTTTAAAACCACCAAATATTATAATTTATCACTATAAATTATTTTGATTAAAAAAGTTGTTTTAAGTATTTTTCACTATTCATAAAAATTTTGAAGTTCTCAGAAAATTACAAAAAATTCAACATAGGCTAATTTCAATATTAGGAATACAAAAATGAAGTCCATTTTGAAATATAAAATTTCTATAATTTTAAAAAGTGGTTATTACTATTCATAACGGCTACTTTGATTTGTCGCGATGTTTTAGAACTCGAAGTTGCGTACAATGCAAGCTATTGTATTACTGAATGAGAAGCGTATTGTGGAAGCTCGGGGTGTTACATAGCTCCTCGATGCATTGGTAGGTCTCATGAGACAAACTAGTTTATTGTCACGAGGCCTTGATAAAATCTTATTTGTAGTCTTGGCACGAGGCCTTGGATATGTGGTTATGATAGTCTAGCATTACGCATTCCATCATTATGAAAGTGGTTATTGATATTACATGTGATTATTCGACTAGTGGAATATCCATGTGAATATGTAAATGGAATTATTTTATTTTACCATTTCCATATTATGCTGAATTTCAAGTTTAAAAGGCTTTTGATTTAGTTATACATTTCCTTAAATGTTAATGTTTATTTATGAAAGATTCCGCTATATTTTTATCCTTTCTGAGTATATGAGCTCACCCCTTCCAATGTTTTAATTTTTCCAGGATGTGAAGATGTATATTATGAATGACCTGCAGAGATACTATGATGGGATATGTAGACAAGATGTTGTTGTAGTTTTGTTTTATTTTATGATGTAATGTAAGACTTAAGAATGTATATAGTGATTCCAAGGCTACTAAACTAATCGGTCTTTCGATACTTGATCTTTTGTGATCATGCCAATGTTACGTAATAATGCACCGACACTGGGTAACTAGGGTCGGGGCATTACAGGATAAACCATGGTTGGATTACCCTATGTACTAAGAAGAGGGGGAATGGTATGTTATGGAGTTAATGGACCTTGTGAACTACTAAGGAAATGTACATCTGATGAAGAATCAGGTGAAATTAATCCAATATCTAACCCCCCCCCCCCACACAATTGTTGGTTGTTGAGCTGGAAGTGCATTATCCCTTACCTGAGGAATCCAATGAATCATGAGGGTGAATACACCACTGTGAAAAGTCCCCGAGAAATTAGAATTGGTGTGAATTACTTGGGATAATTCTTGGAAAATATCATGGTAAGTATTAAATTACTAATACGCGTGTTTCACATTTCCTCATGCTTCCTCAAAACTCCCCAACTAAAATATGTTTTGTGTAGGATGATATAGCACAAGGGACTCATGTTGATGGGGATAGAGGCATAGTAATATGTTAAGATGACCAGTCTCTGGGTTCTATACCTTGGGAAAATGAATCTGTTGGGCCATATGATGTTGGGACAACCAACCTAGAATCCCTAGATCCCTCAGTCATATATGGGGGGAAATATCCTGATATTCCAATGGTGAAAACTAAAGAGAATGTTCTGTTATCACTCATATTTCTTATGTGTCATTCCTTATTGAGCCACATCTATTGTTTTTATGATTATGTTGACAAACATGTTACTTTTTAAATAGTTTTGGTGGTAGAAGTCATTGTCCTATAGGAAATGGTTGAAATATCTAAAGCCCCTTTCTCAACAGTGGATCTGGATCACATATAGGAAATCGTTCGTGATATCTAGGTCATGACCATTGGTGAACAATATGTTGAGGATGTAGGTGGCATCACTAGTGGGGATGTACCTGGGGACCAAATGGAAAACCTTATTGAGGTGGGTTATGTGAGGACGACCAAACTCATGAGATGAATCCCATACTGTCTAATGTGATACTAGTGGAGGATCCTATATCTCAACTCTTGGATGAATTTCCAGAGTACGAGCATTCAGATCCTGAAGATCTAGATGAGTTTGATTCCAATGAGGTAATGGAATATAAGATCATCTAGTTCTAGTCAAGGAAGTGGATCAAAAAATTCATTGAACAAACTCCAAAATTGTAATGGGTCAGTTGGATGGGGTCACATCACAATAGTTGTGTAGTATGTGTGTTAAATGGGAGAAAACTCTAGGTATTCACTTGTTAATATGTGAAAAAACTCATCGAAAATATGGGGGGAATTAGTCAACACATGTACATGTCCTAGTTTTGGGCAATTTCTGATGAAATTTGAAATCTCTAGGAGGCCCACAAGAAGATTCAGTGACTTGAGGAACAATCGGAAGAGAGTTCTTTTACCTGCACTCAATCTGAACTCATCAGTCAATTTGGGACCTAGCTGGAGTCAATAAAGGAGTAGATAAGACATGCATCATGTAATGTGGCTGGAATTTGAGTGGAGTCAGACTGGAAATAGATCATGTAAGATGATCTTCGCTCAGAAAAAGAATAAGATGGAAGGGAGATCAGGTGGCGAAAACAGATTTTGGAAGCCACATTCCAATGGTCGGAAGAGCTAAAGCACTCAATATTGGGAGAAAATATATAGGGTTAGTTTTCTAGGATTTATGAGTGGTCCCATCATGTGGGTATTCACTTCTACTAAAACTATGCTAGCTAATTTTTTTGGGTTGAAAGGAGTACTTTTATTAGTTACATTATTCCACTTTATTATGAATTGTGAAATAAACAATGAACAATCCCTATTATCATGTGGGTAATTCCTTGTGTGTGAAATAATGTATGAAAACTTTTCCTCACATCATATGAGTATTTAATATAACATTAAAATACTCAGGGTCTAGTATTGTTGACTAAACAAAAACAGTTCATGTTTGGGAGGGTTTGTGGTCGGATAATAATGATATTGGAAAAGACAACATTCTTTCTTAGTGTTCTCTAGAGAACGAATGCGTTAACTCCATGGGTGTTAGAGTCGATCTGAAAAAAGGGAACTAAAGAATGTGAACCACATTTCCCAAAATTTGAAACATGGGGAGGATCACATAACAGTATAGGATGACATCAGACCAATTTCAAAACACAATATCTATATATTTATCTTGAAATAGTGACAAATAAATGATGAGAAACCACTGAACTTGTTTGAAACATAGAACCTAACTCGAAATGTCATCTGAAGTCATCGATAATGTTTGGCCAATATGGTTGCTGAAATGAGCCACCATGAAACAACATTGTTAAGGGGTCCCTTCAGGTATGAAAGAAGATGAGGATTAAAATTAAGGGAACAAAAATCATGGGAGTGGAGTGATGGAATGTTTTAATTAATTCGAACACTCCTGAAATTATTCCATTGTGGATTAAACATTGATGTAGGCATATTGGTATGAACATTGATCAAACCCATATTCCATGTAAGAACTCTCGTGTAAGGACCAAGGATTCCTTGTAGTTTTATTTCATGAAATATGGATGATAAACTAATAGTTTTACATTGTATGGTGAGGAAGATACCATGAACTATATAATTTTATGTGATAACTATGTGTCCCACAGTTTAACATCAAGTGACTAGGATGTTGTAGACAATTTAAAGTCCTACTAGATGGACCTTGAAGAATAGTTTAAATTCATCTTCCTCGGACCATGTAAATGTCTAATCCTGATACAATTGTGCAGAACATAGTAGGTACTCTCCACGCGAATTACGCAATATAGGCTTGTGTACCACATAAGAGTTCTAAAATTGACAGACGTCAATTCCCATGAGGGCCATAAAACCCATGCTACATCAAACATCTTCTGTGAGGCTATTATTATAAGGTCGTATAGTTTGTACCATGATAATGGAATCCCAAATGGATATTTGTGATGTTGCAAATTGATAACTATATGTGATAGAGGACTAAAGATGCTCTAATTCCAAACCATGCATTCCTATGGATTCCAACATTGTTTAAAGACATGATTTTTTGGATGTAGTATTTTATTTTAAGAGCCTAGATTTCATAATAATACGACTATTTCCATTCACACCCTACCAGACTCCTAAGGCCATGTTATCCATGCTCGATGTGGGAAACAAGGAATAGCATCAAGGATCATCTGAGTTGTGGGAGTGTGTAGTGGATGGAAAAGAAGTAAGTTAAGACATTCAATAATTGGATTAGAGTTATGAATTATAAGTGAGGATAAACTATTGAAAATTTTCGAAAAATAGGAATCTATTCCCATCCTTCCTATAATGTGGAATGAAAATGCAATGTCAACTACTAACAGTATTAAAAATATAGGATCTAGAATTTTTTAACAGAGATCCATTTGGTTTTTGGACCTAAACAGGTGGTGATCCAAAAGTTTCATGATACCATCACCATATGCAGTTCCATCTATAATTAAAATATTATTGAGTTCTATATAGGGAAAGGATTAAAGCGGGATGGATCAAGGCTTGTAAATCAACCCCATGCTTTGTAAATATTTTTAGGTCATATTGTATTGACCATAACAAACAATTAAAAGTTTTTTATCACAGAATATATGGGAAAATTCATTTTATGTTTAGATATGTGGATCGTAAGAGAAAAATCCAATGTGAATGAGGGATTGGAGGCCCAAGTTCCACGTAGCTACCTTAAGATGAGATGCATATAATTTTGGGTCATATATATTGGTTCGTAATCAAGTATTAGGGGCCAAATATTTGTATGATATTATGAATGGGATCGAAAAATAAATGTTTGGGAATCACTACATATCCCATGAGGATGGGAATAAAGCCACACTTAGTTATTGAACATAGCTTCAGAGGAGACTGAACTTTTTCAGTGTATGATTATATTTAAAGTTGTGAATTGAGGATGTAAGCTCTTTTTTAGGTCATAGCGTTTAGACCATTAAGGAAGATATCCCAAATGGATGTCTATAACGTGGTATTATGACTACCCTAGCATTAATGTGGACATGGTGGCCCAACATTATAGACACATACCTAAGGAGGCCTTCACCTAGTTTAGTGTTAGTATTCCTGGACTTGAGCATCTAGTTTATTGTTATAAATCTTGGAACAATATGGGGAATGTCTCAAATAAACCTGCGTAGTATAGTAATATAAAAAACCTGATGTGAATGAGGACCATGGACGCCCAACATTACACCAAAAATTCCATATAAAACACCATATAAAATTTAATGTCATAAATAGTGGAATATTCTTTGGCTAATGGGCCAAAAGATCCACAGGTCTATGGCTGGGCTTGAAGACAGAATGTCTGAGTGTAACTATTTATCCCATGATAATGGGAATTGAGCAACACGTAGTTCTTGAAATCCCATGCAATTTAATGTTATGCGGTATAGAAGAACATGAACTGACATGAACGAAACGAAATTATATTATTGGGCGTCAGATTGAATATTTGTGCATCACTACCTATATCATAAGGATGATAATCAATCAATATGAAGTTCATGATGGAAATATACCTACATAGGTCTAATCTATTCAAATATAGGTGGAATGGTGATTAGAGTTGATGAACTAGGATACAGAATCCATGAATCACTACATATCCTACAAGGATAGGAATCAAGCCGTACATAGTTCGTGAATATGGCATGGTAGGTGATTGATACCAAAGTCAATGATGTCACGTTTAAGGGAATTAGAAAAGACTGGTTTGAGAAATTTAACTAAATATTGTAATGAAAAAGGTTTATATGCAGTTTACTATAATGATTCTTGTTTGTTTGGGAAATTATTGGTCACAAAGGACATGCGTGGCATAATTTCTAGAATCCTGACCTGAATGAGGTCCAAAAAAGAATTCATGCCACACCACACACACCCATATGAATCTTACGCCAACGGGCCAAATTTTTTAGATTATGGTTAGGACATAATATGTAATGTTTGGGTGTCCTTATGTATCCCAAAAAGATGGGAATAAATCTATACAGAGTTATTTAATATGGAACAATATGTTACTGTTGACATAGGCAACATTCTATCAGGTGATAAAATCATGGGGTTGTGTAGTTTATCCTTATATGACCACGACTATGGTTATTCCATTTAATGTTATCCCAATAAGTACCATCAATTCAAAATATTTTACTCTCATTAAGATAGGAGGAGTGGTAAGAAATCACAACCCAAAAATATATGTGGGTACAGAAGGAATAAATCTGTGTAAATGAGGTTCAAGGAGGCTTGTGTTGCACCGCATGATCATGAGGATACTCAGAAATTGTTTAGAGTCATGGTGAAGGGACGTAAAGGTGATCCTTCTCATCCAAAATATATGTTGTGGTGTTATGATAAACCTGACTTAAATTTTGACCAAGTGGTCCCAACACCACACAACATATTACTAATACAAATGCACCCATTTTTTAATGTTCTGATGCTTGTACTATGATATATGGGACATTCCCAAGAAATAGTAGTTTTGTTTCATATTAAGAACAACCTGATGTGATGCACCACATGAAACAAAACCCACACAATGTTTAAAGACATGATGTTTTGATTGGGTTTCCCAGTTTAACACCATGCACCTGGAATGTGGATGTATGCCTTTTATGCTCATGAAAAAGGACAATCAATTTTATGTATTTTAACATCATGCAGTAAAGATGATGGAAACACAGTTTAACACCATATAGTGATTATGATGATTGTAACATAGTTTATCATCAGAATACAAGGAAACTGGTTTTTATACAGTTTAACATCATGTAACTGGGAAGTTGAATCTCATCCATTCGAAGTACTACTTGATGAACATGAAATTGGTTGGAGGATTAGCATTCTCCCCATCCATGGTTACCAAAGATTAAGAACCATTGGGATATAACATATTAATGATATACAACCCTTCCCACATGGGTTGTAACTCTGGTGGATTCCTACAAAGGTATCGTTATTGTTCAGAGATCCAGAACTGTATCACCTTGGAGGAAAGAGTGGAGAAGAAAATTATTATTTAATACTCTAGCTATATTATTCTAGTGTATCACTAGATTGTGTATTGCTCAATCCTACTTTATTCAAAGGGCCTCCAGTTCATCTAGATGGTCCTCAGCTACTATTTCAGAAATATTCTAAACACATATTGTTGTTAATAGTGAAGGAAGCATAATTTTGATGGGTAGGACTACCTCTATTGCATACATCATGGAATATGAAGTAACATGGGTGGAATTTTTGGTTTTATTTCAGTAATCCAAGAGAGTGTTGGAGTGATTTTCCACGAAACATTTCTCGTAATGTCCCACTATCTTCTGTAAAATGTTAGAGATGGTTTTTTTAAATTCCTTGATATGTTCATTTTCTTGAACATGGTTGTGTGATTTATGGTTGTACATGATGTTTTACTTTCCTTATAGACTCTTTATCCTATATGCATAAAATTCGGTTCCATTGTTAGTGAGAATAGTGTGAGGGAATTTGTACTAAAATATAACATTATAAGTCAAGAATTCAAGGACCGATTGGGCTTTGAATTTCTTGAGAGGGATCTCTTCTCCCCATTTATTGAATATATTCATTATAGATAGAATTAACCTATGCTGGAGATCTATCACGGGTGGATATTGTCCCACAACATCGATTCCCTAGAACAAAAATGTCCTCGAGTACATTGTAGTATAAAGGGGATTTGGCGGTTGATGGACAATGTTGGAAATGATCAAACATGCATGGAATCTCTTGGAGAACCTAATAATGTCCTGGAATATACTGGGCTAGAAATTTCCAAACCTTTGAATCTTGTGGAGAACTTTATCACTTTCTAGTGAGAACCACCTAACCTAACTTGATCTTTCTGCATAACATGAGGAATCACATCTCCTTGGATGAAATAGAAGATAATTCCATCAAACACATATTTGTAGAGTGTTTCCTCGTGGTTGGGTCCACTCTAGAGGGTGAACTATGCTATAAACAATGTATTCTTTTATGTTTGTATTTTTTCTACTATATAGTTCTATGATGGACATTCTCAATGAAGGTAGTCATCCAATTGGAGAATTCATTAATTACGGGATGATTTGTAGGTCCCAATGTTGAGGCACTGGTGGTGAGGTGGTTTAATTATGGCTATTTTCGTCATACGAATTGATAGGAGAGATGATTGTTTGATGTTCCACATGAATGAATTAGTCATCTTTGTGAGGATCTACAAGCGAACCAGTAAGACTATCAAGATCATCATCTCAACCATTCTCTAACTATAGTACATGATTCCACTCTAGAAAAAAGGAATCCGGGACATTAGATGGTTATCATGATTGCGTAAGGGAACAAGCTTTTGATTCCAAATGACGTAATCACCATTTATTGGATTGATGACTAACCCAAATTCCACCATCTCACACAAGTGGGGAACCTTAATCTGGATAGCCATCATGAGACTAATTATGAGAGCCTGGTACTTGTCTTCAATGTTCTTGTAGCCTTCTTATAGTAGGAATGAGTATGGAATGACAACCTATATTGTGGTGATGAAGATGATTCATAGACCAACCCTGTTAATGTTGGGATCATTGATCCTTCTATTGGTTCAACATCAAAAGGTACCATAAAAAGTATATTCTGGAATAGCATGCCTAGGTCCACTTAGAGTATATCCTCATTAGGAAATGCATCATCCATGGGTGCTTCTTTAGGAGTCATATGAGAAGAATGACACTCTGCCAGTACTTGACCATTAATGAGTTTCTCTAGGACAATCCTGATGTCGAACTAGAAAAGATTCAATTCCCATTGTGCTAAACAGCCTATCAACATCAGTTGATTCATGATATAATTTATCATATTGATGTTTGACTCCAACTTTATCACATGATGATATAAATAATGGCGCAAAATCATCATTATGAAATTCATCATGATGAACCTCCTCTTGATAAGAGAATATATGGAATTTTGGTTGAGGATCATATGACTGAGATAATATAAATTGTTCTACATCCCCTCTTAATTACTATGATTATAAGGGCACTGAGGGATCATTATAGGGTTGTCACATGTTGGACCAGAGGTCTCCCTAATACCGGTGGCATCAAAACCGAAAGATTAAATCAAATATTTCTTGATTTCCTCAAATTTGGTTTCGAACACATCGTCCCATTTATTGAAGTGACCTTTCTTCATGACCCTAGAATAAGGCTTGCACAATCCATCTAGATTCATGCTGAATCAGAGTACATAAGATAACTGTACTTGGAGGTTTTCGCACTCCCAAAGGTTGCTCAGAGGAGGTATCAAGGCTGATGTTCTTGATCTTATATAGGTTGATATCTACGCCTCTCTATCTGATAATGAAACTGATGAACATCCATGAGATAACCTTGAAATAAAATTTTAAGGGGTTAATATTTAACTATCGATAACACAGGAAGCTGGAAACATTCTCAAGATCCTTGATATTTTCTTGGCATTGGTGGTATTTGATTTCCAAATCATTCATGTAGAATTCCACTAATGTCTCAAGGATGTGTTTGATGATGTGTTTTGTAGACCATTAATTGGTAGATCCAACATTATTTAGATTAAAAGGAATATCTCTATACTATAAAGTACCTTGTGGCTCTCAGAATTTAGTATAATCCTCTATGAAAGAGGAAACACTTATCTGGTTAAACCTGAAATACCCATCCATAAAGGAGAGAATGGAGACCCTAGTTCTGGAAATGATCAGCAAATTTGTAATATGAATGTGAAATCATCCTTCATATTGTGTCAGTTGAGATATCATAATTCACTAAAAACTCTGATCTACCCATTATTCATTATGACTATGTTAATGTATGCTATAAAATTGGGGTGTCGAACATCCTTGAAAAATAAGGTCTTGATAAGATTGTCAATTTTATCATCGACCAAGGTACTTTGGGATCGGTTTATATTTTTGGGATGCTTCTTGAAATGTGATGACTTAAAGGGGGCCAAAATGGTGGATGGTGACATGTGGGTCAAGTCCGAGAATCTCATCATATATCAAGGAAAAAACACAATGTTAATGATTCATGAAATCCAGGTATTGTTGTCGTTCCTCTGCAATCATGTATGCATTGATTAGTTTTGGAATTTTATTTACCTCAGTACCAAGATTCCCATGAACCATCTCATTGAAGGTGGTGGATAAACCTTCCTCCAATATAGGGGGAGTGTCCACAAAATCCCCATCATTGTATGTGGAAGAGGGAACATTTTGTGGAGGTGGTTCTTCCCAGCCAACTGATTCTAGATGAACACAGGTGTTGACATGGTCAGCAGTGCAATCTTTACATGGAGTCTCTTGGTATTCTAAAATCATGGTGACATAGGTTGTTGTACCGATTATATTATTACATCGGCATAGGGTCCATTATTGATGTTAAAGCAATGGTGATGCTTCGTCTTATGACAATTCAACCCGGATTAGTTGAAAAATAATGTCTGACATAAAATTGGTTCAATGGGGTGAACATATAAATACTATATATGAGTAGGGGTTCTAATATCACCTGATCCTAACCCATGTAGTAATATGAGGTAATATTTTGGAATCATCTGAACCTAGGGAAGTGGTTCCCTTTCCTCACAGGAATGAAAAATAAGTTCACCAATTCTGGCATCATTGCCTCCAACCAGTGAATTGGTAGTAAAAATGTGTCATCTAGATCTATCCATGGGATAATTGTGATGGAGGTGTACCAAACCACATTATTCTGTGTGTTCTTTTACTTGACATGGTAATAGGTCATGTCGTTATAGAATTCATCAGAATATGAAAAATGATAAGAATCATCTAGGAGTATGCCTACTAGACCATTGAGGGAGATACATGAAGAATTATTCATATAAAGAGGGTGAATGTTTCAAGAATATGGATCTTGGACCATCTCATAAATTCATTGTAAGTGGAAACCTATTAAACAAACATGAATTTGGTGTCTTCTACAAAACTACTGAACCATGCCTTCAAAATGATACTTCCACACAGCCTCAATTAGGTCTAGTCATAATGCTGAATATTTAGGTCAATGGGGCTCAAGTCTACTTCAGTTAGTCCCATCCTATGGAGCATTTGAGTCATGAAGATATTGATCCTAGAACCTATGTCAACATGATAGTGATGGACCTCCATGTCAATGAACTAGTCGTTGATGTATAGGGTAGGAATGGGACCCTACATGAAATATCTTTCTTCTTCTCCATATAAAAAATGATTGCTTAGCATTCTTTTGGCTCGACCTCCATTATATAGAGAGTCTCAGATGGATCATCCTTTATATTAAAATTGAGTGGGTATTCAATGATTTCGTTAGAGATTCTCAAAACTATTATAATAGATAAAATCATTGTGTTTTGAAATAATTATGTGAATGTTAAATAGGGTCTCTAACACATCTTACTTCTGTTCTACGTGCACATTTCTTCCCAAAAGAGGTTTTTTGTGGTTGGAAGTAGAAGGGGAATTTCTATAGGAACCATTGTATTCCGGATGGTGTGGGAAACCTTCTACTACTTGTCGAAAAAGATGCGAAAAACTACCACTGGATTACCATCGGCTGACGGAGACATTGATAGATGTAGTAAATCATTATTCGACTATAGATGTTATTTCTAATTGATGAGAATGACCAATAGTTGTGGTTTTCCAGGATGATTGGTAAGGATTTTTTATTTCTATTGAGCTCTAAATAGTGCCAATTGTCTGGTCTTGGTGGCATATGCATCTTGTCTTGAATCACAAAACTAAGCATTCGACTAGATTATCTTTCCTTGGCCTCTTATCATGTGGCATCAGATGGGGACATTAAGAGGGATCTACTGATATTCCTTATAATTAGGGATTATGTTTCGATCCAACAATTCAATGGTATTCAAATTGGAAAACTCCCAATCATTATCAGAGGATTTATAAGATGATGGAAGGACTCTGGGTATGATTCCCATCTCTGAAGGCATAAAGACATCGAGAAAACATGGCAGCATTGACATAAGGGGGAGAATTTTCATTCCCTTTCACCATCAATGCCTACTCTTCTGAGATATTGAAGACTGATAATTAGTTGTAGAATCCGCAATTCATGAAGGAGAAATGACTTCTAGAGGTTCGGGATGGCCTAAACAGGCTTGGATGACATCATGCAATTAAAAAACAGATCTGTAGGACAACTGATCATCATACATCTATGTTCTGTGGTTGAAGACCTACTTCCATTCAAAAGTACCTTCGATGCTAGTGATGGGTTTAGAAAATATATGTGCTACTTATGCCGGAACGTTTCCCAGTATGGACATACTATTATCCATCTGATTCTGGAGCCAGTCCTTGAAAACATATCATTTCTTGATGTTATTTCCAATAATTCTATGACAAGGTATGTGGTCATTCGAATCGATGAAATTTTCCCCATAAGGATTTCTTTGTTATAGAAGTTTCAGAATCCCTTATTCTAGAGTAATATGTAAATAAATGGGAACTATGTCCTCTGGAATAGAGTATGTTCAGTTTCACTTATCTGGATGGGGAATTATGGGAACCTAGCCTTGATGAGGTGCTAGAGGCAGATGTGGGGTTAGAAACACATTGTCTTTTTTGGGTGGTGGTTCCTGGTAGGGAGGTTCCTATAGAGTTTCTGTCTGGTGAGGTGGATCTTGATGAGTTTTTCATCCTTGGTGAGGCTATGCTTTTCAAGGATCTTCCGGCAATAACTCTATTGTCTCTAGGGCGCCATTTGAACTATGAAGAATTTCATTATCTTTACGGCTTGTATTAAAGAAAATGGTAAGGCTAAGGATGTTCTTTCATGGATTTCTACAAGTTTTCCTCTATTTTATAAGACTTGTAAAAAACCCATAACCCACCTGGGAAATTATAAGTTATGAGGGTGAGAACTCGTTCAATCTTGGCATTCCCTATTCTCATTATCAGCATCTTCTCTTGGGTGAGAGGAATGTTGGGTGAGTATTTAAGGCCCCTTCACCTAGGGATGAAGTCTATGATGTGCACATCTAGAAGTTTTATTCACACGAAGAGTTCAATAATACATTAATTTTATGTAGTGGAGTGGAACTGGTAGAGAAATAATCTGTGATGGCCTTCCATGTCGGTGATAAAAAAAATTGGAAACTATATGTAATATATGAACGCATTCCCTTACAATGTATGAAAAAATAGTATATAATGGTTGTTTCATTCTACTATAGGGTTCCTAACATGGTCCTATACCTAAAGATGATGTGAAAAGGATGTTGTAGCGGGTCCCCTATCCTATTGAAAGAGGTGAAGTTTGGATTCCCAAAATCTAGGAGTGCTTGCATATCATCCACCAACACCAGATATGGATTTATATCAGGTGGGACTTCTTCATTACACGTTTCTAATGCTTGAATACAAGCTTTAAGAGATGTTAGTAGGTCGTTCCAGTGGTGATTCCTCATGAGATCATGGAGGGTCCTACAAAGCGGCTTTTGGAGTAGCTTGATCTAGATCCCAAGGTAGATTCTCTTGGTGTTTTGGTAGATTTAGTGACACATAACATGGTCACTTTTGTAGTCTCCAGTTTCTTCTCTTTTTTCTATGTGGGATCAACATGCTCGACTGGGAGCATGTGGACAAGGATGAATTGTGACTGCCAATGCAATCTATATGAAAGAGGAATATGGTCATGTTGGGGGTCACCATAATTTGGACGCCACAAGAAAAAAAATATAATTGATTATTCCATATAGATAGGTAATCTTCTTCCACAGAGTAGTGAATTTAAGATCATACTCTATCCTCTAAGTGATATTTTTCTGATATTAGGGTTCAGGATACCCATTACCCATGTTGATATTCTAATCGATGTGCAACAATCTAGAGGGTTCCCCTTAGATGATGGAATTACATTGTTGGTGAGTGAGGATACCTATGTGAGGGTCCACATGATATTATGCTACCTTGATACACTAGTTCTATCTATTAGATCCTACACAGATGTCCCCATTCTTGGTAAGTGTGTGGTCAACCATGTTCACTATAACCACACCTAGTGTTCCCTCAATTTAACCATGCCAATAGAGCTCCCTCTTGATAGGATTGAAGTGGTGATCCATGTACATTCCCCAAACATGGTTATGCATGTGTGGAGAGACTTATTAAATTATTCTTTTAAGCATAATGAAACTCTGAATGCATCTGTTTGGAAGGGTATGGTTGTAACTAGGTGATGTTGGATGTTTTTCCACTGGAAGCATAGATAAATAACTAAACATTGTATCATTGCTAGTCGATGTCATAAAAGTGATCTATTCTCTTCGAGTAGTCCAAATGATGGTCATAAAGGAGAAAATTAATTTCCCAGATGATATGGTGAATGTATGAGTCTAGGTCTATAGATAGGGTCTCTAGAATGTTGATGTTAGGAACTGTGTTTGGACAAAAAACCACAGATAGATGGATTGTGGCTAGATTGTCCCACCAGTTTCCTTTTCTGAAGAGGAACCTAGATCTTGGATGTCAGAATATCTAATTGGAAATATATGAGAAACTTTAAATTACATGGATGTGGACCAATATGATAGATAAATAGTTGGTGGAGAGATCGTTGCATGCACTAACATCTCACTACATGCTAGGTCACCCCTGGGAGATGGTGACTGCATCATCATGTCCATTTGGGATGGGGTGCCAACCACTGCCTCATATGAAAGGAAAATTGTGGTCATCTGCAGGTCTACTAGCTGATCATATTCTATCATGTCCCAAAAATACTCTCCATGATCTCATGTCGAGTAATAGAATAAAGTTATTGGTGAGAGAGATGACTAAACTGCAATACCCTATAAGGGATCCAATTCTACATCCTCCATCATATACATATTTAGTTATTTAGAGATCTTATTAACCTCACCATCCGGGAAGATGAACTTCACCTTTCGGGATCCTTCCCCATACTCAAATGGAGAATACTGGGGGTAGTCTCCATCATCGAGTCAAACCCGAAATAAGAATCTGAGAAGTCAACTCAACTGAAAATGACATGTAACTTCCTAAATTTGTGCCTCAGGTGGTGATGGTTCTCTATTCTGACTTGGGATGGTTCATTATGGCAACTAATGTTATTGGAAAGAGGAGGACATTCATGAATATGTTGATTGTTAGGGGAGGAAGTCCACTTTGATTATTAGGATACAGGGAGGACCTTGGTATTGGTTTTCACTAGATCTGGGAGGACCTTCACTCTATATGTTGACATTTGAGGGAGGAACTATGATTTGGTCAAAACTAGTATCGGGGTAACCCCCATGTTGGGTATGAAATTAGAGAGGACTTCTAATTTTGTGAGTGAAAGTGTGTGGTTGTCATTCAAATTCACTGATTTGTACATGGGGAGGACCTCCATGTTGGAAGTATGAGTGTGTGGAGGGCCTCCATACTAGTTGAAGGATGCATAGGGAGGACCTCTATGAAATTTAGTAGGACCTCCACTATGGTTGGCTATAAAACTGGGGGGGGATCTATGGTGTCGGTGACGATGTCATGAGTAGGACCTTCATACTAATCATCGATGAAGTTGGGAGGGCCTCCACATTGGTGGAAGATGGAGCAGTAAGGACCTTCTCTAGAGCTCGGGATGGTGTGAGGAGGACCATTATGTCACTGGTCAAAGACACAAGGATGTCCTCTATATCAAGAACCATAAGCACAAGGATGGCCTTTGTAATAGATGTTGACGAAGCATGGAGGACCATTTCTTTGGCCGATCCTGGGAACATGGGGAGGACCTCAATGTCATGTGTGTGAGTGGGGAGGACCACCAATCTAAATGCTAACTGTATATGGAGGTCCTCTATTCTGAGTCTCATTGTTATGGACCAGACTGTAATTACTATTATAGATGACATCCACTGATAGTGTAAACCCAACCTATATTTTAGGTAGATGGGGGATTAATCCCAACATAGAATTTATGGTTCTCTACTCTATAGGGTTATAGACGTGGAAGAATGCACCGGTGGTGGTGGGGGAAACTAAAGCTATGGAAGAAAATTCCCCCTGACTGGCATCCTCTTGATCTTGAGCATAATATTGGTATCGGGGGAGTGGAACTGTGACCAGAAGAGTAGAAGAATGGTCAAACTATTCCCCATCCTTGAAGACATGTCGTTATGGGGAATTTATGTGGCCAGGTGAGAGCCCTCTTAGGGGGTTCTTGGGTTGTGGTCATTAATGGGGTGACTCGGTCATCCACTACCTCCATATAGTAGGGGAGAAAGTAGAAAAATATATATGGGGACAGGATCTTGAAGTGGTTTATCATTACAGTGGGGAGAAATGGAATCCTCTCTAGACCTTGGGCTGGTGGTTTTGGTGATGAGTAGAAGAATCATGGTCTTTAAAATCCATATACCTTGGGGGAATGTCTCCCTCCAACTAATATCTTCGTATGAGATTATCGATCACCCTCCTCTACATGATTTCAAAGGGTGAGATGGTGTGTGGGTGACCTGTACCTGATGGTGTAGCGGACATTGTGGGGGAGGTGGGGTCATGCGATATTTCTACATCTATAGGTCTCATACCCCTATGTCATTGAGGTTTGGGTGAGTGGTTTCTTTCTATTTTTATCCTATAATGAAGGAAGATTCCTCTATTAGTATTAATTCAAGAAAATCAATACAAAATTCCCTAGCTCTGTCCAATATTCCATGGAAGGATAGAGAGATCCATGCTGATGATGTCATAGAACTAGTTACACAACATTCAAGTACCCAATATGCTGGAGAGTTCCACATTAGAACAACTATTTTCTTAGTGGACCCTTGTACCAGATATCTATATCTAATGACATGATGATCTATTTATGTGACCTATTGAATTATACATATGTCTACATTGATTTGAATATTTTAATGTAAGTTTAACAATTTATGTTTCCAATTCATTATATATGGAATTCCACCTTGCCTATTATTATTCACTCACATTTAATTGTACCCCACATTCCCACTTTTGAATGGCAGGAAACATTCATCAGTTTATTAGTGGTGTCTTCTCCCGGATTGAAATGGGATAATGGGATGTCAGTTACTCCTCCCATTGATTTCAATCTAGAGTTTTTCACCTATTCCATGTTTCCCTCATTGATTAGGGCATGGTTCATGAAACCCATTATCTGAGCCACTAGTTTGTAGATTCCACTTAGTTACTCTACATCTATCTAGAAATTACAAGGGGTAATGATAGGGTAGAAACATTTGTTTAGGAGAGTAGTTTCATTGGGCATCACTGGCATGTCTGGACACTGGAAAATTTGTCACCTATATTCATCATCATACGGGGGAATCTCATAGAGGAATATCGATCATGAAACCCGATTCATCCCTTGTAGATCATGGGGTATCTTACAATAATGTAATTTCTTCCTTGGACTTCCTCAGGAATCCCATTTTTACCATGACATACATGTGTAATAGGTCATGAGTTTAACATCTTGAGGAGATGAAAAGAGTCTGATCTGGAAGCCTGTTGGAGGCGGATCTCAAGGGTTCTTACAAAGAAGGGAGAACCTAGAACGTTTACTATATGGATGGGTCAAAATTACCAATGGGTGTAGACTCAGGGTAGTTTATCTCATAAAGGGTAGATGTCACACTATAAAGGATGATCTAGACACCACTAAAGGTGGATTAGAGTGGTTCACCCCTTTGGACTGGGACACCAAGGATTACCATTGGTCAGGATTGAACCTCAAATAGCCATTCAACATATATTTCATAGGAAACAAGGATCAAAACCTACATAGATCAATGAAATTATTGGGTCTTATGCATGAGATCAACAATTCACAATATGATTTCTCTATGTTTGATTATGTTGGATTGTGTGGTTCTAACGCGTGGGAGATTCCCATGTGCTTCTTTCATAAAAAATGGTGTGGACGGTTCTTACATATAAGAATAGACCAAATGGGTGGCATGATTCTTCCAGGATGTAGTGTCTTGAGTAAGAATTAAGATGGATAATAGATTGATTGGTTGAAATGGATTGAGTGGATAGATAGCTGGGAGTGTTATGATTGAACCCTAGGGAGGTTTCTTACATGTCCTAATTAGTTGGGAATCATAATCCACACAGTTTTGGAAGTGAAATTGGGGTTTAAATGAGAGTCAGAATCCCAATGGAAGTGGATCATACATTTTGGGATTATATATGGATGTTTCCTGGGTGAGAGGGGCATGATGGGGCTTACCCCAGGAGTGTTTCCCATTGGACAAGATATGGCTTACACATAGATGCATCCCAAAGATAGAGATTTGGATTCTTGGTTGTGTCTAACCTCTAAGGCTATGGGTTTTATTGATAGTGTGAGAAACCAAAGGAAGTGGTACCCGGAACTTTTGTGTTGCAAAATATGCACTGAGGAGAGATTATGTGGGGATTATTCGTAAGAGCTATCTAAGGAGTATGCCATTAGGCAGTAAGATTGTCTCATTTGATGTGAGGAATAACTCATTCCATGACATTAATGCATATATCATCCTATCAAGGCTTATAGGGGGCTTATGTGTGGAAACTGTCTGAGATTAACAAGGAAACAAAACCTAGTAGGTGAGGGATGGTGGTTTGAGAGTGTGGGAAGTGGGTGGTTCCTAGGGCCCATCCCCTCTCTGATTCTTTGTGGAGGATGTCATTCCATGTGAGGAGGATCTCAGTCCTTTTCAAACATACATTAAGACATCCAAAGATCTACAGATAGGGTATGATCCTAATTTATCATCGTGTATTTAGGATGTCTAAGATAGATAGTTTTACTCCCCGCAGCTTGGACGTGGGGTATTCACTCCTCACCCCTTGAGCTTAAATGACTATAGATCATCAACCCATGAGAGGGATACGATCATACCAGTTCCATCATCTGATGGTGTGGTGGGATGATCACTCATGAGGTTCACATTAGCGTAACTATGTTTAAAATAAATATTCATTAGTGTACAAAATTCTTAAAAGAAATTGGTAAACAAGAAATTTGGGCCACACATGGAGTAAAGTGGGCTACTGTAATGGATAGTGCAAATCACATAAGGATCTGGAGTGCAGCTAATCTAATCTTGGATTGGTGGGGACAATTGGAGCACTCATCCATTGAGATGGGGTGATATTAGAAGGGAGCTAACATTAAAGGGAAAAAAGAAAAGGTCTTTAGGGATAATAGGGGGATAACGAAGGAAAAGTACTCACAAGACATGGTGAACATTCCTTGGCATGAATTCTGGAGCTGAAAAAGGAGTTCTTAATAAAAGATTAATGGTCCACAAAGCCTTAATTACCCCATAGGGTCTTCATCCTCTATGAAGGGTGTAGGGATTCATGAGAGGCATCCCCATATTTGGTGGGATTATTTTGGAACATGTGAAATGGGGTTTTTGGATGCTCTAATACCTTCGATGATTCATTTTCCATTCTTGTTCATGGTGCTAAGGGTGATTTCTGAATTGGGATATCTGAAGACGAATAGTTAGGTTATCCATGTAATTAGTGTGTAATGTTCAAAATATTTATAGGTCATAAGGATTTTTGATGCTCGGAGGTGATCCATGAAGCAAATGTGGGATTTACGAATCGTCTCAGATCTGTTGAAAACATTAATCCATCTGTCAAATACCTTATCATGGTCATGGAGGGTGTTAGACTAATGAGAGTCCCATCTACAACTCATGTTTTCATGGTGGTGAAGGTAACCCCTTTTAGGTTCATCCTGAGACAGACCAATAAGATGATTTTCAGGATCCTTGATCTTGGATTCCATCTTTAATATCTATCCCCCCTCGATATATCCTAATGAACATTTTTTAGAACCAAAACTGCCACATTTTCTTTGGTTGAATGTTCTTTTAATTCTCATTTTATTCATTTTATTTTTTTATATTTGATCTCATTGTCTTACTTAACATTTATAAAATAACCTTTAATACACTTTTCAAACTTCTAAATTAGGTACATCCCAACTTCCCTTCGAAAAAATTCAATAGTTCGTGGAAATTTCCATTTATATCTTCCACTCATATTCATTTCTAATTTTCCATCATTAAATTCTAAGATATGACTGATATCTAAGGTATTTTTTGTAAACAATTTCATCTTTTTTTCTATCCAATAAAGTATTACATGAGTGAACAGAATAAAAATATCTATTATATAATAATTGTATCTTAATTGTCCTGGATTTTTTATAATAGTTCCATGATTTTTGTAATCCATTTTCCTTTCTAATGGGATTGAATATTTCTATTTATGACTTCCTTAAAAATATTTGTATTTTAAATGTTTTTTAGTTTAGTTACGTGTTGTTTCTATTGAAAACTATATGGTCTTCTAGATTTGATATCTTTTTTTTCTTTCAATGATAAATTATACTGATTTTATTTCCCTAGTGTGTATTTTTTTGAAAATGGTTATATCATCCTTAAATACCATTCTCAGTAATTTATTATGTAATGGAAATCATCTATGTTTGGTGTAGGATTTTATGATTAATTAATGTAAAATTTGAATCAATAATTTACTTGGTTTCCCAACATAACTTGATATAGATATTTTTATTTTTTTTATCTAGATATTTATCATTGAATTTTGTATAATATTTTTTAATTTATTTTTTTTCATTTCATGTTTAGTAAAATTTAATCATAATTAATTACAATAATTCTTATTATAACTACTTTATATTTATAGTTAATGGTATGTAATATATATATGTTCTATTAATTCTTTTTGTTTTTATCTCTATCGTTCCCTAAAACTTTTATATCGACCAGTTGTTTTCCACTAGTGTCAATCAAACATGAAGAAACTACATTAATAATGATAAAGGGACCTAATGGTATACAAAAAATATATAATATTATTTATATATATATCATGAAATATGAAATGGTTTATTCTCCCTTTAAATAAATATTTTTGTTAATTTTCTTATATACATGGTTCATTTTTTTGGGAAACATTTTATTATAAAGGAATTTTAAATTTTATCACAGGATTCAAATGAATCATTCTCCGGTTATAACAACCAATTCATAGATTTTCTTTTTCAATAATTTATAAAATATATTAATATCAACTTAATAACTTTCAAAACATGGAATCAATTGTTCTATAATTTTATTACTAAAATACTTTACAAAATTGAATGCATATTCTTATATCATTCAATTAATGACAAAGTATTAAATATGGTGATTATTTAGCTCATAATTCATAAAATTTTGGATCAACCATATATATGAGGGTTTACAAACCAGTTGAATTATTTGTAAATAACATAATCCAGGTAAAATCTTATTCTTTATTTTTTCTTCAGAATTTTGGAATTATAAAATTTTCCATTCTAGTTTGCATTCAACCTATTATTTCACTTCCATATAATATACTTTTTTTCCTAATTTCTATAAAAAATAATTCATTGTCTGGGATAAGTGACAGTAAATTTTTGGATAGATAAATTCTTACTCTAATAAAAATAATAAAGAAATTGAAAAATTAATATTGAAATACATGTGAATGATTCTATATAAGATGAATAAAATCATTTCTATATTTTTTTATTTTAAATTTTATAAAGAATATTATTAAATATATAAATCAATTTGTTTCATTATCCCTTGAAGAGTGATAAGACTATTTACATTATTTTATACCACATAAGTAAAAAAACATCAACTTTATAACATATACTAATAAGTACTATGTCATCTATATGTGTTTAAAACTTGGTTATTTTTTTATTAACCTATGTATAAAAAATTACAAAAAAATAAGGGTTGAATGTTATATTTGTTGCATATAAAATATTAAATTAAATTTAGTAAGCCTATAAAATATTTCAGTATGGTGGAAGAGTAATAGATGGTTGAATCTTTTTTTGATTATTTGTGGGAATTTCTGGGTAGTATAATTAAAATATTAAAATTCATCAATTTAATTCCACAACATGTATTATCTCATCAGATAAATTTAGATAGAAATTCCATAAGATACATTGAACAATCTCCTAAGAATACAAGTCCCTATATGGTGTCTCATAATTATCACTTAGATAAATAATGTATTAATAGTCTATGATATATTGTGATGCATGAGTTCCTCAATTACATTAAATCTCCAAAGATCATATTTATCCTCATATTTTATGAATCTAACCTCCACAATCACTACTTTAATAAATTACCATAATCTAATGTTAGATGATTAACTGAATAAATAATTAAGAATGTGAAATGAAAATAAAACACAAACTATTAATTAAAATGGATCACTATTAAAAAACGCACACACACACATATATATATATATACTAATTTTCACCAAAATTATTTTATCTAAGAATAATATTTAAGAAAAAATTAATAATTTATAAAAAAAACTAATATAGTTAAAATTCATTATCCATCTAATCTTGTAGATCAACCCTATAATTCACCCTCATTATATCTCAATTTTATCCCCTCAATCCTCCATTGGGACTATGATATACATCTTTTCATTATATGTTTATAAAACATTAATTTATTTCTATGATGTTGAATTGGCCTCTATGTCATTGTTTGATTCTTCCAGAATAACTTTGGCCTACTAAAATAATTCTCTATGGAAATTTGAATTATATTTTTATTATAATATAAAATATCATTGAACATTTCCCCCAAATGATTGTTTTACAATTCCTACAATCCATTTTTAACTATACATAGAATCGGGGGAAATATAATGACTTATGATCTTCCACCATGTAGATCAATTGACCCCTCATAATGGATTCATAGAATTAATACTTATGTTCTCGGTAATCTCCAATACCAATTCGTTCATTTTATAGTTACATAATTTCCTAGGATAGTTGTATAATTTAGTCATTAAAAACATAACATTTAATGTACATGGACAAAAAATATGTTTTCCATACCATTCCCAATAATTTTCTTATATATTTTCTTTGAATATAATCTATATAACTGGATAAAGAAACTCAAGATCCCTCTTAAAGAGAATATTTTCATACAAAATTTATCATTAATGTAAAAGAGAATTTCCATGTCCTAAAAATTCATTCATTCATGCTGATCAATTCGATATTCTCTCCTATAGTCATGACATTAATATGATGAATCCAAAGAACAATTATTCTAGAAATACTCATATTTTCTCTACAAATATCAAAATGTCAACATTTATATTCCAGTTTCTAGTGTAGTGGAACCAAATTCCTTGTAAAATTATCTATTAATCACAAAAAAAATTTCATCTTCAAGAATTATTCTCTTATTATCTTATTATTTATAGGGATGAGGATGGTCGTTTCTTGTTATTGACAAATTCTATATAGTTCATTGTGGTAATTTTCTAGTAGATTATGTTTTATTCAAAATTCTATGCTTCTAATGAAATTATATAATATGGGTTATATACCTAGGGTTATTATTTGAGTAATTACAGAGAGTCCCTTAACATATTACTTTTCACAAATAAACCCCATGTCAAATAAAAATAATACTATTATTATATTACATGTCATTTCCTAATTTGTGGATATTTAAATTTAATTTACTCAATAAATATATCAATGTTTTTTTAAATGTAATTAAATAAAATATATTATTTTCATCAAGCCCTTTACTCCACCCACTATTCCTCCACGAAAAATGTCCAAAATTTAATAAGAAATAATTATTTATATAAATATATATCTTTCAACTATTTTCTCGATATATTAATAAATATTATATTAACTAATTGGAAAAATATATTCATTTAATATTGATCTCATATATATTATGGCATAAATAACTGGAGATTTAATTTATGTGACCAATATAAATATAGTAATTATGAAACCATACGTTGGGAATAATACTTATTATTAATTTTAAATTCCAAAATAATTTAACTACGATTCTAGAAACACAAAGTGTGTCCCTATCTATTTCTTATTCTAAGTGGAATTAGACACAATAGACTAAAGGAAAAGATTAGTCTCCAAAAACACCTCAAGGAAAACATATATGTACACATTAATGTCACAATAGAAACAACCTCATATGTATACATACTGTGTAATCTAATCCATTTTCCTCAATATGTAATCAAACATGTTTCATAATTCTTTCATCAACCAATATTCTCGATAAATCATTCTTTGACTGCCTAAAATGAACTAATTCAAAAAGTCTCTATGAACATGGACTTTATCTGAAACTTCAATTTCAATAATGGGGAAATATATATCTACTTAAAATAAATAAAAATAGGAAATCCTTTTAAAACTTATTCAACTAATTTCATATAACTTATGGAATACCCAAGGAATACTAGCACATTGTGATCGTATCTTTTCACAGTTTTCATTAATTTATCAAATTTTATTATTCATGATATACATTAATAATAATAAAATGTATAAGGTATAATGACCCCAAATTTCAGAAATAGTGTTACAAATAATTGCTTTTCAAAATTATTCCACTAACCATTCCTAATGACCTTTTCAGGTTTTGTTTCAAATAAACTATGAACACAATATATGGAATAAATGGATCACAAAGTAATACATTTAAATATTTATATCATTTAAAATACTTCCTTATTATGTCATACTATATCACCTCACTACATATGATTTCTAAGTGATATTTATCTAAGGAAAGGTGTAATCATAAATCTTAGAAAGTGATAAACAATGAATACTAAGCATAAATTAACATCTTGGGTAAAACCTAAGGTATAATATCAGAACGTTAATATAAGGGAAATAAAAATAACATGATTATAATTACATGAGGCATAACAAGATCATTTTTTATAAATAATAACAAGGAAATGTGATAATAATATATACATTATACATTCATAAGAATATCACCAAGTATCATCACTATGGTTTCATAAATAGTATTAATTTTTTTACTCCTCATGGTATTAAAGGAAATAAAAATCCATTATTTCGAGTTATCAAAAATATATCACCTCTAGAGATTAATTATTTAAAAAATGCATTGGTTCATTATTAGAGAACACCCTTTATAATTACAATTTGTTCACCAAGGATTCACTAAACATTAAAGAGTAACATATCCAAGTTTCATGAATATGTAATATCATGAGATTAAGTATTTACCCAATTCATAGGGTTTTTTTATCATAGTTCTTCCTTTGTATTTCTATCATTATGAGTGCCACATCAAAAAAGATCATAAGGATATATAATTTTAACCATTGAGTAGGGAATATGGTTTTCAATCATAGAAGCACCCAACCAATAAAATAATGTTACATATATGTGGAAACCATTTAATGATATTAGAGTTTAGAACTCAAAACATGAAAATAGGACATTGAAATAAAGGAATGACTTTGGTATCATGATGGATATATGAAAGGGATTGTGAAATTGGTTAAATGAGAAAGAAAGATATTATCTCATCAATATGGTATTTTTTTATAGTAAACGGGTTTTATTATGAATACATTAATGAAAAATAAAATAAAATAAAATAAAATTATAATAAAGGAATATATTTCATTGGAAATATGGGGAGAATCATGGAGAGATTTTTACATCATGACAGTTATAAATAAGGTACTATGAAATGGGTTTAATGTGATAGAAGGGTAGTCTCTCATTAATATTGTATCATTTAGATAGTACATGATTTATTATTAACACATGGAATAAAAATCATAAGGAATTTTAAAGGCTTACAATAAAGTATGTTTTTGGATTGAAAACTAGAGGGATACAATCAAGGATTGATTTTTTCAGCATGACAGTTATACAAAAGGGACTATGTAATGGGATTAAAGAGAGGGAAGGGTAGTAGTATTTCATCAATATTTAAATATTTGGAATATAAAGGATGGATTATGAACCCCTGGATTATTAATCATTTGGAATTAAAAATGATTATGATAAAGGATGATCTGGAATTGAATATAGTAGTAGAGAATCAAGGAGCGATTTTGGTAGCACGATAACTATAAAGAATAGAATATAAAATTTGATTAATTTAATAGATGGTTTCAACTCATCAATAGTTCGTATATTATAAAGTAAAATATTTTTTATTACTACATTGAAGTATGACCATATTTTAAGATAAAGGATTATAACATTGGAAGTGCTAAGAATTAAAGGAGGAGGGATAGAATCACAGGCTAATTTCGATGGAATAGTAGATATACAAAAGGGAAAATGAAATAGTATTAATGTGATATAAGGGTGGATTATAATAAATATAGAATAATTTTAATATTAAATTATAAACTATGGAAACATGGAAGCATAATCGCGTGGAAATAAAAATAGATTATCAAAAAATAAGTACATCAATCAAAAAGAGGAGGATAAGAACCTTTACCTAGCTACGTAGCTTCCTAAAGGTTTGGTGGATTTATTTGAACCATAGAAACTCAATCATAGAGATTTAGAGAGGTAAAAGAATATAAACAAAAATATCAACACATTTTGAATAGTTATGGATGATATAATGGGTGGGATTGAGCTTCATTTTTGGTTAAAAGGGTGAGTTATAGAAACTATAATTATGTAATGGGTATAAAGGGTATCACATGGGGGTTAGGTGGATTTAGTGAGTTAGTTAAAGTGGATGAGTAAATGTAATTGAGTCAAGTAGGTATGTATTTCTAAACCTAAAATGAATTATATAAGGTATTAGTGTTAAATTAATTTATTAAACTTAGAGAAACTATAGATTACCCACTTTAGCACAAATTAATCTAGATTAAATATTAATCATGGTAATTATTTTATGAGTAAAAAAATAATGTGACCCTTATTACCAAATTTTGATGTTATTAATTTGAATTTGGGGTCCTTTGAATATAATTAATTTCTATATATGTGAAATTTAACTATTAAATTATACACTATAAGGTTTATAAAAACTATTTTGAATGAAAATAATGTCTTACTTATTAGTTGTTCTTAAGATTATTAAAAACATATTATTAATTAAATGAGTGATAATGTAATATCATGGCCTTTATTGATAAGTCTAAGACTTTTTTTAAGTATTATTTTACCATTTTTATTATAATATGGTTAATCTTTTCCTAATGGTCATTTTGGGTAAATTTAGAGAATTTTGGAATCCCATGGGGTTATGCACAATTGGTTCTTAGTTAGGGAAAATCGTGTGGTTTTTCCATTGAACCATGCACCCCATTTTGATCTATAGGAAGGATGCACACTATAAAACCAAATTGTTTAGATCTTGTTTCATTTGATCTTCATCCTAGGTTTTTATCCTACATATTATTCTCTATTGTGATTTCAGCCGTTCTACAATGAATTAATAGATATAGATGGAAAAGTGTTTGTCAAAAATACTAAGGTAAGGGGTTTCCATGCTAATTCCCAAATTCTTGATCATGATATTGTGCTTTTAGTTGTATCATTTCATTTCCATGTTGTGAAATTACATGTAATAAAGATAAGTGAATTTAATCACCATGAAATTGAGAGATCCTTCTCAGGTCTCATTGGTTACAATGGAGATTAAGAGACTGATCTTGATGGAAACCCTTGAGACGAGTCAGTTATCCTTGAATTGAACATTATGAAATGTAAAATGGGAAATAGTGGATTTATGTAATTTTAAAAAAAAAAATCCTAGTTTCATGTTTTGAACATGGTGTTTAATGGGATGTTTTTGGTTAAACAGTGAACGTTTAATGTGTTATGTAATAATAGATGATAAATGGATTAATGTTGGAGTAACCATGTTTTTCTTAGGTTAGATGTAATGAACCATGGTTGTATTTAGTAAATCATATTGTGCACCATGTTTAGAATGGTTGATAAATTCATTATTAAGTGTGAACCTTGATATATATACATATACAAGTGCTTGTGTGTGAATGTGAAAAATGTGGAGAGGGTATTAGAATGCAGCTCAAGGACTGTGATTCAAGCATGTGAATTGGGGCTATAATTATGCTCTAAGAACCCAATATTTTACATGCAGTCTGATGCTCTTTGAACTCATGATATTCATGTTGTACTACCATTCGAAGTACTTGAGATAATGATATTTGAATAATACATCTAGTATCTATGATAATAGTACCTACACTAATTCTAAAAGGTACTAAAGTTGAAATTGGAATTAAACTAAATAACGAGATCCTGAGAATTAACAGGTTAAATAAATCCATATATTTTATTGTTTATACTATATAATGGGATGAAGTACATTTAATTTCATTGGGTGACACAATAATCCAAATGTAAAATGTTTTTAACTAAATAATATTAAATTTGAAGCATGTTTACTTTTAAAATTTTTCTCTTTTAATCATTATACAATTTAATAGTTTCTTATAGAGAAGATATTACTTTATACATCATTGGTGGTGTCCTACTACGTTGAATACACACCCCACTTAGTCTACTGTTTGGTTCCAAAATGGACTTCATATTTGGAGGTATGGATAAGGTAAACTGACCTATTATATATATATATATAATTATAATTCATGGTGGAGCATTGATGAGGGAATTTTTCAAGATGTCAGGGGCCACTATGGTATTTCAATGTGTCTATATTAATATTAATGTCTTTTACCTTCAGTTATACATGGCCCAAGTTAGTGATAGTTGATGGTTGTGTTAGTGCCACTGTTTTAACCAAAAGGTATTTTATGAAAAAAAATATGTATTGACGTGTTTCTATTTTGTGTAAATGTTTAAATGATATTATATGTGTCCAGATATGTGTTTTTGGAATTATAGATATATAAATCCATGGAGAAGTTTGTCAGAAATCCAATAGGATGACATTTCAAGGGATGAACCTCAAGTGGTGGGACAAGAGGCCATGATAGTTATGGGTGAATGGGTGTATGATTAGTTCCATGATAAATTCATTAATTATATGTAGTTCATGGAAAGTTACTCATGAAGAGTTATGCAGAATATGTATTGTATGACTTGGGAATACCTATTGCAGTGCCCCTTAATGTTAATCGAAGAAGGTGAACATACGATAAATAAGTTCTAAAATCAATCAATCTAGAAAATTCTATATTATTTAGAGAACCCTATGGAAAAAATAGTAAAAATACAAACCCTGATATTTGGAGGACTAGGGATGTCCTGGTGGGATATTTGGGCTCGAGATGAATAGTTATAATACATGACATGGAATGACATCCAATTGAGGTTTTTGTAAAATTATTACCAAGAGACACTGAGACATGAGAGGGGGAAGTGTTTATACATTTTACCTAGGTAATCATGTTATTGATGGAATAGGCATGTCACATCAAGGACTTCCAGCGCTTTTTCCCAAATCTAGTAGGAAATGAGAAAAGAGTTGCATGAATTGTTTTGGATATATGTAAATCTGAGATTAGTCTATGGTTAATATCTTCCGATTAATGATTTTTTTAGACATAGTGAATCAAGATGTCATTTATAATGGGATCATAAAGGATGAATTTAGTGTAGTATATGTTTTTTTATCAAGATGACCATGAGGAATGTCTTTCAAGAGTAGGATTCACTGTTATAAGAATGTTCACCATTGTAGTGGAAAATGGAGTATCCATGGGGTGGATCAATTACTCAGGGTATTAATCATGTATTTTTTTCCGTAGTGTTGCCGGTTGGTTCACATTCATAATCTGTATCCAAAAGCACTAGTGGAGTGCCATGATTTTTGTGGGATATGACACTTGTTGTGGTATTTCAGGAGCCCTTGACTGATGGGTAGTGATTGAGGAGCTAGGTTGAACAAGAGTACCATAAGGGTGTATTCTACCCTATACGAGTTGAACAGTTTGAGTTATATTAACTATGATGATTAAGATGATAGATGTGGGACTTTAAGTAATATCTCTTGTTTTAGCAAGGAAGTTTATCATAGGAGACTCAGACTGGAGAACATGGTAGAGGGAAAGATTGGTTTAATTCATTTTAACATATATTTGTTGATAGGGAGACTGGTTCATCAATAATTAGAGGTAAAATAATTGTATATTATATGCTTTATAGTTCTTTATTTGATATATGATAATCCAATTATCTTATATCTGCTCAACTGGTGAATGGTTTGAGTTTTACGGTAATGTTTTTTGAGGTTATGGACATTGACAACCCGTTGGGTGTATGTTCAAAGTAAATTTATCTATGTAACTGGAGATCCCTTGAGGTTAGTGAGTATCATTTCCCTTGGGATCTGCACGTAACTTATATTTTAGGTGTTAACATTATTTTGGGTAAGGACTTCTTGGTATCATACCAATCCCACATTAAATTTTTTCATAGTAGAGTAAGCTTTTCATCTCTTAATCATAATAGTTTTGTTCATCATGGAGAATGAGATATCCCAGCTGGCCATGCAAAGTTAGTTCATTAGTAATTGGGGAAGATCATCACCTAGGATGAAGGTATTATGATTAATGATTTTTTTAAAACATTATATCAATCCACCCATAGTGGATCTATTTCATGATGTGTTTATTAATGAAATTCCCAGGTTTTCTACCTAATAAATATATGGAGTTCACAATTGAGATAATACCTAGAGTTGGATCATTTTCCATTCCTCTATAAAAAATATAATCAGAATTACTCAAGATCTTAAGAGTTAGCTAGAATAATTGATAGATAATTGATTCTTTCAACTATATACATCACCTTATGGAAGTGTGAATTTTTTGTTAAGAAGGATGACTGAATGTTACACGTGTTAATATATTACTAGAAGTTGAACGAGATGATTGTTAAAAATTGGTATCCTATTTAATATATCAATGTTCTATTTGACCAGCTGATGGGTTCTTGTGTGTTTTTAAATAAAAATTTGAGTTCAAGGTATCATCAGGTGATAGTGATACCTTCTAATATATCTTGGACCACTTTTAGAATCAAGTATGGATTCTCTGAGTTTGTTAAAATTCCATTTGGTTTGGAAAAAATGCCTAATGTGTTTATTTCCTTGATCAACTAATTCATCCACATGTTTTTGTATAGATTTGTGTTTTTTTCATATTTGATGTCTAGTTGTACTTCCAGACTCATGAAAATCATTCTAAACATATGAACATCTTCAGGAGTACTCTATTAGAGAAGAGTCCATACACAAATATATCTATATATCAATTTTTGATCAATAAGGTACATTTATTGGGTCATATCATCTCAATGTAAGGTGTCTTAGTTGACCAAAATAAATTTTATGTATTTTTTTATTAAGAGTAGAAAAAAATCTTCTTAATATCCGAATCATTATATATTCAGTGGGCTATTATCAGATATTTATTCAAGATAATTTTTTCTTGTGAGCACCACTTTTGGGCATAAAAAATAAGGGTGTCAGGTTTGAATGATATAGATAATTTGATAATTCATTCCATGAGTAAAATAAGAGTTTTAACACTAAACTAATTTAGATCCTACTAGAGAGGGGTGAAGATTATATCTTGTTTTTTGATTCATTTGGGATCAAACATGGTAATGTATTGATATACAAAGATTGAGTCATAGTGTATGGATCATGACAATTGAGTTCACATGGATAAAATTATATTACACATGATCTTGATTTGGACACATTCATTTATACCATAAAGTGTTGGTGGAATTACCAATTGGGAGAAAATTTTATTGTGTATATTGACCAAAAAAGATTAATGTATGTATTATCACAGTATGATTTAAATATCTAGAAGTGGAGATGGGTTGAGTACGTGAAATAATATGAGATTGATTTTTCCTATAATCCAGGAAATGGAATCATTTTTTATTAAGCTTTGAGACAAAAGAAACAGACTCATTAATTCCAAAAGATCATTTTTGTGTTCCAAATGATGGCATTGTTAACTAAGATACATATAGTGGTCTAGGAGGTCCTAGAGAATATGACCATCATGTATTTATTAGTGTATTCCTCACTTCATATTTGAATTAAGGAGAGCTAGTATGAGGATCCAAAGTGATTTTACATGAGGTAAATACTTGGAGGTGGGGATTCACCTTATAATTGGGTTATCAATTATGATGAGGTCATATATGATTATAGAGATGTTATTGTTCCCACATGTATGTGAGATGATATGATGTGGGATTTCCATGAATAGAAGTTTATTGTACACTGTGGTTTGACTAAAATATATAGTGACTTTTGTAGGAAATTTAAGGTACTTGGAATGAAGAAAGAGATTAAAGGTTTTGTGACATGATGCTACACCTGTAAGTAGGATAAGGCTGAGTATCAATGGACTAATGATCTGTTATATATTTTTTCCATTATATAATGGAAGTGGTATGATGTTAAAATAGATTTTGTGGCTGATATCTTTAGGGAACCATGAAATAATGACGCAATATGAGTGCTTTTGGGTAGGTTGATAAAAGTATTCCTTTTCATTCCAATTCTATAAAACCTTCATGGTTTATTAGTTCAGAAATATCTATGTTCATGAGATAGTGAATTTTCAAAGGGTTTCATGGTGTATAGTTATAGATCATAATATACGTTATAATTCTTTCTTCTAGTAATGATTATAGAAGGTTCTCTGAACTCAGGTGTTTCTATGTAAATCATTTCACCCATAGAAAGATGATATATGGTCAATCAAAGTGTATTATCTATGTTCTACAGGCCTTGATTTAGGAATGCATCCTAGAATTTTGTGTACCTTGGGTGAAGGACATAGAACTTTTTGATATATCCAATAAGAACATCTATTTAGAGACGATTCATATGGAACCATACATGGAGGTTTATGGTAGTCCATTCCAATCAACCTAATATAAGATAGAGGCATGTGGGGTCAAGTTATTTAGGATCAAGTCTCATATAAATGACATTGGAATGTGTTCACTTAATTTGGAAATATATATCTATAGAACATAGTATCTATGATTATTTTTCTTATCACAATCATCAACCGCTTTAGTTTATAGTGGGTTTTTGTGTATTTTTTTGGGTCTTACCAAGATTGGGTCATTGACGGATTCTGAATGAGTGTAATTTGGCACAAAGGTTTGTCACACTGTTTCATATTTTGATGAGGATCAGACCACTGTTGTATTTTTTGTTTGTTTTATGGAAGTATAGTGCTATGAATGATGTTTTAATGTGTCATATCTTCTAATGTATCAACCCAACTCTTCTCATGTGATTTAGGTTGTTGATGTTGATCTCGAGGATGATTCATCCTTTGAGGAGCATTTCATTTAGGGTTTGGATCACAGTGAGAAATTTTTTTATGGAACAAACATGTTAATAGTCTGAGAGATGTGCTAGAATTGAAATGCTCCAGAGGATACATGGGAAAAGTAAATAGGTATGTGGGTCCAATGTCCTATAATTTTCACCTCATAGGCTTAGGGGTGCATCAGATTTTAGATCAATGATGATATTTTATGTATTGGGAGAGATTATTTGATCTTGAACATTATTAAGACATGTCAAACTCATTTTCATTTATTATTTTTCTCATATATTGATCATAAATTGTTTTATACTTTTGTTGGGGTTGTTTTGGTTGAATTTGGATAATATTGGATTATCATGTGAGTGTGCATGGTTGGTTCACAATTAATTAAAACCACTCAATTTTCCATAGAAAATTGGGTGGTGCATTATGATCCACCGGAAGGAGGTGCACGATTTTAATGAACCATGCAGACATCCTTCCAAAACCCTGAATCCTTGAAAAAATTGGGATTTCAAGGACTTAATTTGGGTTTTCAAACTGTTCAACCACCCAGTGAAATCAGTGCACCCCAAGATATTAGGGTAATATGGTTAGGGTGCACAGTTTTTCTAACCATGCATCCTATCTTGGAAACCATGCATGCAAACTTGTTATGCTCGGGAAACTTAATTGAAATGTAAAGACCCCCACCTCCCAAATTTTATATCCCTAACAAATCATTCTTAGTCTAATATAGTTTCTTGATCTCCTAGAGGCTCTCTAGATGATCCCTTTGTAACATCCCATCCTGGATGCCACTGATCGGTGTCCCGATCTGATCCATCACATGGGCTTATGTTCATATCCCCAAACATCATAGTCTACCGACTAGTTGTGTGGGCCTAATTTTTGTATGTGGTGTGACAATCCCTTATTTAAATTTGTAAGATAGTGTAATAATAATAGAATCCATTAGAGGAAGTAATAAATTAACCAGACATAAGATAAACATATAGGGAAGAAATATATAACCAATGAAAAAAAGTAATCTCATATTCAATGATGATCATGTCATGTTTCTATAGTGAAACCAAAATAGTGTTTATGCATCATTTCAATAACTGAAAAAATAACAAAAATACCAAAACCAAACTATCTCAGCTAGAAAATCAAGCTTCAACTTGGTCTTGTGCTATACTACTCTTAATAATAGCATAAAGTCAATAATCTGATAGTGGGTTCTTGTCCCCATCCCTACCAGCATCCATATAGTCTTTCTGGGTACCCAAAGGAAGATCGAGTTAGGATGTGAGTTAAAATCATCTTAGGCCACCACCAATGGTGTCTATAATAATCGAGGTTGTACAGTAAAAGCTAAGAAGTGTGTAATATACATTAGTGGAATAACATAAATGAAACATGAACGCAAGGAATATTTGAAAATAGTAAATAGAAAAGGGTCTATCCATACATGTCTACCGGAAATAATGGGTCAATCTCCTATAACAAGGAATTTATAATGAAAATAAAAATTACTACAATACCCAAGACATGTATCTAAAAGTGTAAAAAGGCATCACCCTACCATATAAAAGGTATACCATATCCACCATGTTTATTCCATATTTCCTATATATTATGTAAACCATAGAACTACCATATAACCAAAAGTGTGAGACTCTACAAGGATGGATCCATGTTATAGAAAACTAAGACATCATCATCGAGTCCCAAGATCATATCTATGGAAAATCAGTTACACCTTAATGGAGTCTAAAGAGTATATAAATATCTCACATACAATGTTATTCTATGATATAATGATCCATGTGGTATAAAGACATAAGGAATCCCACATAATCAAGACCCAAGGAGTAATGTCAACCAAGGTGTCAACTACCACTATCACGATCCCTATAGGTAACACCCATGGAATCCAATGGAATTTATATACAAGTTATACCAACCAAAGAATCCACTACCACATCAAATCACCATCTCATTTTGTTTATCTATTTACATTATTTCATGTCTAATGAGTTTACCCACTCATTTCCACAATTTATATAAAATCCATTTGAGAAATTCTATCTAATATAATCATGTTACAATATGGAAAAAGTGGGAAAAAATCCCCTAAATGTTAGAATCAATTCAATTCATATGATTAAATTAATATTCTAACTAGTAAACCAAACACAAACCACATGGGTGGTATAACATTATGAAATATCCATGGTACACTCAATATGTGGCCAAAATTGGGTAAAAACCCTCTAACAAATTCAACGTAACTAGTGGGAATTACAAACATATTCCAATTCATTAAATTCTATTTTTCAATTAATATATAATGCACCACGAGATATTATTTTTCATGGAATAATTGAAACTAGGAATATAAGGCACCAAAACCAATGTAAAAATAATCTACCACCTACAACATGTTCTTATTATAGTACTCATCTAGTACTGATCTCTGATTTGGCTCAGGTCGAGAAAACTACAATGGAAGAAGAACCTGGAAATAAGGAATGTTATCTTCCACCTAAATAACATGATCGATAATAATATGAAGTAAGAAAAACTCAAGAGGTAGAGAGTACTCATCAATGTGGATCAGATGAAAATGATGGTGTTTGATTCTGTGATTGAATAGAGAAAGGAGTTCATAAGATACTGAATTGGATCAAAGGAGATCTTCCAACATCAAGGCATTAAATAAATGGCAGAAAAATAAATATGGCTTAGGTTATAATCATTTTAAGGGAAAACATTTAGTTTCTCCCAATAATACTAGGAATCCCATTTTTATTATATGGTCAGCCAAACCAAGCACCATCCTTGTGCCGTTGACATCTTCAAGGGGAACCATGCACGGTTCATGTGTATGGTTAGTCAAACCATGTGAGAACTGTGTATCATCCACTTTATAAAATTATAGAGGACATCACATGGTATTGGGACCTAGTCCACATGGTTTCCTCAAACTGTGTGGGCTCCTTCTTCCCTCTTCCTGGGACTCACATGGTTTGGGTAATCTTATGGTCTATCTCGTATGGTTTCTACAAATCATGAAACATGCCTTCTTTTTCTAAAAACGTGGGCTTCGGGAAACGAATTATACCCATACACTCTTGATACACACATAAATTCAATTAGTTATCACATTATTCCATAGAAAATATTTTAAACCCAAAAATAGAAGAGATATTTACCTCATGAAAAACCTGGTGTCTTAGAATCTTTCATGCTTAAACAAATTCAACCATAAATTTCCATCTCAAGGGTGTTCAAGAATCACCTAATAATAACTTCATCCACTGAGAACGTAATTTGGAATCCCTCACCATAGTATTTTCCTATAAACATATTTGATTTGATAGAATTCATACTAGAAGAACTAACCAGCTTTGGAAACCATCATAATCTAGTCCACGATTTATATAGGATGCTCTTAAAAGGATGAATAATCATGTAACTCCACCGACTCATGTTATAAAGTATGATATGGTTCTGTGTGATAGGTTCATAGCTGAGATACGTGGAAGATTCCATGCATGGAACAATACCTCTGAGGTAACCACAACTGATAGGCTACCATCCCAACTCTTTTATGAATATCAAATGAACCAACATACCATGGTGACATCATACAGTGTGTCCTAATCAGTCTTTTTCCCAACACTACTGAGATTTTTAAAAATTCTTGATCCAAGACCTCGAACTCAAAAGGTAGTCTATAGTGATCTGTATAAGAAATTTTCCAATAAAATTCAGTGTCCATCTACTTTATGATCAACTAGTCTTACTTAGAGGTCCGTTGTAAGAGATTGCATCCCTATTAAGCTTCCTCACCCACCTATAACCATAATAGGGTAACTTAGCTTGTCCTAATATAAAAGTACTCATAATTTTCAATCTATACCATCGCATGATATCTGTTATTATATGAAAAATCATATAGGGGTTATATACCTCTCCCAATATCCCATGAAATCATGGATGCATGCTCAAAGTATGTCCTCAAGAACCCAAATCATACACATGGATTAGACATCAGCCTGAGGATGGTATTCAATGATTAGAATCACTTTTATACCCAATTCCTTCTTCAAAATCTACTAGAAACAAGATGTAAACTAGGAATTCCTATCTGAAATGATAGTATATGGGACCCCACGAAGTCTTACTATCTCACAGATATTCAAATTCTTAATCTCATAAGAATTAATGGTTTACCTGATTAGAAAATCTGATATCATCCCATAGAATCAAGACCCAAGGATCAATCTCATCAAATGCATCCACTACTACTATTAAGATTCATGGAGGTAACATCCATGGAATCTAATTGAATGATGATCCAAGGTATAACAACTAATTAATCCACTACCATTTCAAATCATTGTCTCATTTCATTGATCCATTTACATTCATTCACGTTTCATGTGTTTACCAACTCATTTACTAAATTTCATTTAAAACTGATTTAGGAAATTCAATGAAACAACATCATGTTATCACATGGAAAAGGGGGGAAACTACACCATATACATTAAATACAATTCATTTCAATTAATTTTGGGATTCCTATTACTAGGAATAAACCCACACACCCCATGGGTGGTATAAAATTATTAAAAGGTAATGAAACACCCCATGCATGGCCCAGGTTGGTGAAACAACCCCCAACACACTCCATGAAATGATTTAGAATTCCTAACATGTTCCAATTAATCTAATTAAATTATCTAATTAATATTTGAGGTTCCAGTAGAATTTATGGCATGAGAAAAAATGGTTATAAGGAATATAAGGAACCAAAACTCAATAGAAAATTATAGAACTCCTATAATCAGTCGGTAGTGGGGTGCTTATCCAGTATCAGTCTCTGATTCATGTTAAATTGTGTGAGAAACAGAGAACTGACAAAGAACCCGAAAAGGGGGTATATTATCACACACTAAAATAACTCTATTTACCACAAGATGAATGAAAGAAATCTCAAAATGAATATTTTACTCACCATTTTGGGTCTAGTGAGACTAACGGTGTTCGATTCTGTGTTCAAATGGATAAAAGGGATTAAAAGCTACTAGATTGGATCAAAGGAGCTCTCCCAACATGGGGGATATCCACCAGAGGGAAAAATATAAATTATCCATAGGTTAAAATTTTTAAAGGAATCATTTAAATTTTAGAAGAAAAAAAATCATGCTTCACTATTTTGCTGCACAGTTGACACTACTACAAAACGGCCCTTTAATAGCACTGGCCTTTATTGGCATTAAAAATAACACTAATGAAGGTGCCCCTTATCAGTTGTAAGACAAGAGCTAATAAAGGGGTTCTTTTATTAGTTCTTTTTTAGGCATTATGAAGGGAAACCATTATCCGCACATTTTTTTATCACTGATAAAGGGATCCAATATCAATTCATTTTAGCACTGATAAACGGTAACCCTTATCAGTGCATTATGTTTAGCACTAATAAAAAATAACCTTTATCAACTTTCTATTTTTTTCACTAATAAATATATACTTTATAAACAATAAAAATGAACTGGTATTTTTCTTGAATAAAATGAAATAAATAATTTAATAAAAAATAAAAATGAGTGTTAAATAAATATTTAAAATATTATTAGTTAAATAATCATTAATAAAAATGAATAAATTTAATATAATATATATAAATTATAAATAATAATAAATATTATATATTTTATATATACTTATTTAAAATAAAATAATTAAACAAATAAAAATTGAAAAATATGTAAATTAAGAAAAATATTAAATATTTGAATAATTAAGAAATTATTGATTAAAATTGATGAATTTAATATACAAATATATATTTTACACATTATTAAATATTATATGTTAAATATAGATATATATAAATTTATATAATATTTCCTAGATATGATTTATATAATCAAAAATATTGATGCTTTACATTAAATAAGTCATATATGTAGTGAAGAATAGATTGTAATTAAAATTTAATTTGAAATAAAAATACTAACCAATGGAATCATGTAATGAACATAATTGAATGTAGTTTGATCTTTTAATTTAACATATATATATTTATAAAACATGTGTTGTATTTATTTCACCTACACATACATAATTAATGCATTTTTATACACAACATACACACACAATTATTTATATAATTAACAAAATCTTATTTAAAAACACACACAAGTTAATAACTAGTTCTAATGGTGTAATTTTCACAAATAGGATGCATTACCCATTTTAGTGAACACAATGGAGTACAACTGTTATCCTCATCAACTTCAACTCCTGAATAGTTATTTTTGCGATCTATTTCTTGAGACTCATCTATTATCACTTTTATGTTCCTTGAACTATTATAAGTAGTATTCCTTCCATGTCTAACTACTACTAGGAATAGTTAATGAAATATAGGTTCATGTTCGAGAGGGTTAGAGGATGAGTATCAAACAACAAAATACAATAATAATTGGTCGATAGATGAAGGTTATTATGATGAAAGTTATGTATAAGTTTCATCTTTGAATGAATTTAGAGGATAACACATACTAGAGTGGAGTACTTATTTTCTTAAATTCAATTATCCATTTCTTTCAAAGCATATTTACATTATTTAAAAATATAAAATGTTGCATTTCCCTTATTTGAATTATCTATAACATTCACCATTGATAATGAATATCTTATGTGTATTTATTTATTTATTGTATAAAAGGAATATTTTAGGAATATGATAGGATTTATATAGATAAAAAATAGATTTATGTTAATCATATTACAAAAGAGTTTGAATATGAATTTAATGTGTTCACCATGCTTTCAATAGAGCATGAAAACGACACTTCGTAAATCATTTTCTATGTTTTCATTGTATTTATTCAATACAATTTAGTCTAGAAGAGTTGGAAGAATAATTGATTTGTCAAAAAATATACCAGAGTTATATATGTTGGACTAAAAGTGGGGAAAAGGAAAGTTTACACTAATTGTAATGATATTTATAGATTATTTGATATGAATATCACTATAAATAATGATGGAGATTGTACAGATGAAATGAAAATGTAATTGAAGATGAGCATTTTTGATTGTCCAATGATTTTTAAGAAGTGAATAGTTATCATAAGTGTCTATTATATACTAGTTGTACAAGATACATAACATTGTCAGATGTGTTGAAGTTATACGATTAGAAAGCTACATGTGGATGGAGTAACACCAGCTTTTCAAAACCACCTGGCTTCCTAAATGAAATGCTAAGAGATAAAAATAAACTACCATATTGAATATATTGCTCTAAATGATACTAAATTCAATGGGTATGTTCTCTAAAAAATACACTATTGTCCAAATTATTGTTTATTGTTTCACAAGGACCATGAATCATTCATAATATTCCTTAACTATTTCATGGATCGATTCTAGAAAAATGAATCATTTACTTTGAAATTTGTATGGTACATTCCTATAATTCCATGCACCAAAATACTATATGGATGTTAAGAAACCACAATACAAAGGAAATGGCTTGAATGTACAATATTTAAATAAGGTACCTACATTATCTAGTAAATTCCCCTCAATAAAAGATGATTTTTCTGAGTATCCTTAATTTGAAAATGAGAGAAGAAACATTATTCTTACATTAACTACAAATGGAATACATACTTTTGGTTTATAAACTAGTACTCAAAGTACATGTCCCATCAGGTATTTAAATAATAAATTTTCTCTATGGTTTTGAATAAAGCACAAATACATTATGATTTCCTTTCATATATGTGGACTAATGAATCCCAAAAAAGATATTGATGTTTATTTATCTCCATTTATCGAAAATGTAAAATTGATATGGGATATTGGTGTTACAATGTATAATTCTTTTATATGTGAAGAATTCACATTGAGGTCCATGTTGTATAGGGTGATAAATGAATTTCCTATATATGGAAAAATATCAGGTTACATCATAAAAGGAATGTTGGGTTTTCCAATTGGTGAATAATGCACACACTCAGTTTTGTAGAAACATTCCATGAAGACTGTATTTTTAGGAAATCAAAAAAAATTACCTCAATGAAAAATTACCAATACTGGATGACAGTATTCAGTGGGAATATTGAACAAGTTACAACACCATATCTAATAATCAGTTATCAACTGTTAGAAAATTTAGAATATATTGAAATTATTTTCTATAGTATATTTTAAAAAAACCTTATGAAATTAAGTTAGAAGAAGAGATCAATTTTCCTGGATTTATCTTATTTTAATTATTTTTATGTTATAAATTTTTATGATGTCATTTATGAGTAAACAAATTATTTTATAGTGTCATTATAATGTTACTAAATGTTCCATGAATACAAAGGATGTAATCATGGCTAGTTTGGACATGATTGACATGAGGATAAGGGATGATTTGGTACTGGTGAAGGGTAAGGGGGGAATTTTATTCCTCTAGTAGATTACACTCTCTCTAGATGGGAAAAAGTGTAAAATTTTATTTTTTAACTCTGTAAAATATCCAAAGTGGTGTTCATAAAATATCAATAATGGAATGTCAAGGACTAATTTGAAGTTATAGGTAATAAAATCACAATACTATCAGGTTTGGATTCATTAATTGATGCTTGTTTATTTCTTTAATATTATCCCTAAAAATTTATAACAGACGTTAACCAAAATGAACTATTTTAAAAAAAAATGTGATGTAAAGTTATATACCCGATGAAGTTTCCATTCATGAATAAGGATTTTATAGATATATTATGTTAACTAGAGATGTTCACCCCCATCATTCTTCAATTTAATAGTCCACATGATTTCTCTAATTGATAGAGAGGCTTAACTATGTGGTCATGTCCATTATAGATGGTTATACCCCATTTAATGGTACATAAATATTTTGGAATGGTATGCCAAGAATCAATGTTCTCCGGAAGGTTACATTTCATAATGATATATTGTTGAAGAAGATGTTGAATTCTATACCGATTACCTATTAGATGTTGACAGCAGAAGTCTAACAATATCTCATCATAACATATGCCTTACGGACGAAGGTATTTATAGATGATATGTTGATATAATTACCTTTATAGACTACGAGAAAGTTTACATATACATTTTATATAATAGTAAATATTTTGATCTATATGTTGAATCCCCTCAAATAAATTATAAGATATTTGAATCCATCTAGGGTTGAAGAATGGATATCAAATACATATAATCAATAGTTTATAGGATGGTTCTGATATTTAATTTTAAAAGAGTTTTCTAACAATATGAATTCAATTAATGATTGACTTCTATGGTTATCCAGGGGAACGAATCTACTTTTTATATCTTACACATGTATTATAATCAATGGTTATATGTTATATATAAAATAACATGATGACTATAATATAATGAAAAATATTTGAGTTATTCTTATAGAGGAATTGAGGCACATATCTGATTCCAAATATAGAAATCCAATTTATGATAATTTTTTATGTATGATCGAACATATATATGAGTTTTGGTATAGAAAACTGTAAGTTCTGATTTTCTATTATAAATGGGTTAAAATTGGATTGTAGTGAAAGTTCATGAAATGGGATTCAAGAAGTTGAATTTTAGTGTGGAAGGGGAAAAAGATGATCTATTACTAATGGCCCCACAATCAGTGAATGTATATTATATCTTCGATCTAGCCAACCATAGTTGGTTGATTATCCTTCGCGAGACTAAAACGAATATTGGTTCTAGTGAAAGTTCAATCGAGGATTTCCATTTCATTGGGAGATAACAATCCGTTCATGTTGGACCAAATGTGGAAAATGACTTATCCATTAGAATGGACCACAAAGGGGGGATTTGGATTCTGGTTAGAGGATCCAAATCTATAAAACCTTCAAAAAAATATACAGTGTTCAATGAGAAGGTAAAAGGGTTTTCTAATATAAAGTTTTTTCCCCTTATAATATTATTTTCTCTCTATTTACTTAATACAACCTAAATTAAATATATCACTACTCATGTAGGTAATGTCTTCGGTAGATAATTATGTTACCATTCTTGCGGAAGAATAGACTATAACGACGGAAACTATTTGGGAAGATGTAAAGGTAATGTTATGATATACTTTTCATACTTTACCAAAAATAATATAATGAATTTTTTTCATTATCATTAATTTTAATAGAGTTCATTTATTTTAGTTTATTTTTTCTATCTTTCATTCCATACTAAATAAAAACTTCCATAGACTTCTTTTACCTCAAAACCATTTCACCCCTGAATTTTTGGCATTTATATATTTCCTTCATGAAACTCCAATGCCTTTGCAGGAATTGAAACAATGTTTTCTCTCCTCAATAAAATAGTTAATAATGATTTTTTTCACATTAAAATAATTTTTTCTTATAATTAATGTTTTCTTTCCTATTTATTCTTGATTTATTTATTTTTATTTTTACTCAGATAAGATTTGTTTTCTTATATTGGTGGACTCTTTTGTTCAAGTATGTGTGGTTTGTTCAACAATTCTCATGCATGTGAGATATTAGACTTTGAGGCTACCAATGTGATAATAATAGCTAGGAAATA
This sequence comes from Viscum album, assembly GCA_963277665.1. Classification (NCBI taxonomy): domain Eukaryota; kingdom Viridiplantae; phylum Streptophyta; class Magnoliopsida; order Santalales; family Viscaceae; genus Viscum; species Viscum album. The sequence goes on from OY728136.1 coordinate 6,601,267, forward strand.
GGTCAGGAATATATAAAACCATCATAAAAAATTTAATTCTTATTAATTATTTAATTAACTTTGATATAATTTTTTCTACAATTTTTATGTTAATATCCTTATCATTTTTATTTAATACTTATTTAGTTTTTTTGTCAAATATTTTAGGAAGTTATATTTTCACATATCATTTATTTTAAAAAATTTCATTTCATATTTCATGCCTTTCTTTGCCAGAACTTCCCTAGAATTTTTCTCCCTCAAAACCTTTTCACCACTTAAGTGTTGTCATTTATCAATTTACTTCATGTTCCCTCCATTTTCATCATAGGAAGAGAAATGATGCTGCCTATGCTCAATCATGGAATAAATATTGACATTTTCACTTTAAAATCATTGGAAGAAAATTAATTTATTAATTTATATTTATTTTTAATTTCATTCCTTTTTAGTATTAATTTCATAATAATTTTTTTCTTATATAGTTGGATTGTTTTTTTTTGAGTTGGAGTCTTTTGTCTGAAACATCCCATGCCCATGTGAGATTAGACATTGAGACTACTGTTGAGGTAGTAATAAGTAAAATGGTTAATAATTTTTACATCCCTCATGAAAAGGTGAATTCAAACTACTTATTTAATTAATAATGTAATTACTTTATATACTATTTTTAAGATATATCCTTGTCATATTTATATAATAATTATTTAGTTTTTTCCTAGATCATTCAAAAAGTATTATTTTTCTTCTAACTATCTACAAAAATCCACAAAAGAGAGAGCATGTTCTATTCTACCAATGTTACCATGATTTTCATTTCATTTCATTATCAAATTTCTGACACTTCACATTGACTGATTTTCTTAGCCAAAATTGTTTTTTGGCTGTGAACATCAACTCAATATACACTCTTGGTAGTTAGAAAAATAAAACCAATGGAAAGGCTGGTAAAACATTCAGTTGGGATTGATTTTAGACTTTGGAATATATAGGACTCATCTACACCTCAAACTGATGCACGATGTGACTAGTATGACATCAAGAGAAACTTTTTATTTAAAAATGACATTAGCTTTAGTAAAAATGAAAACTGACATACTAAAAACTAAAAAAAATATTTTTTTATACTTTTAGAAAAATATCCATAATTTATTTTTGGCATGTAGGAATCAGCCAAACATACATCTAATAAATGATGTGTTCGACTCAATGTGAATGTTATCAGTTTAAAATTGACATTTTAGTCCAAAAAATATCAATCACTAAAAACAAATAAAAATCTTCTAAATTGTCTTGATAATTTTTAAAAACAATTAATTAGTCATTTTTGATGTTGGGGAATCAATATCATATCTAACTGAAAATTTTGTGAATGAAATGACTCAATATGCATGTTTCCAATTTAAAATGACTTTTTCATAAATAAAGGCTAGAGACATACTAAAAACTAGGAAAACACATTGATATTTTTTTTGATATTTTAGTAAAAAGGTTAATAAGTCATTTGGGACATGTAAAAATCATCCTCCCCTCAATCTGAAACATGTTGTGACCTGTATGGCTCCAAGTATGACTTTTTATTTAAATGTGAAATGAGTTCTTTTAGAAAATACCTCTGACATACTCAATACTAATGAAATGCATCTGGGTTGTTTTGATACTTTCGGAAAATAGTAAATAAGATTTTTTTTGGAATTATCCTTTCATAAATCGAATACACAATGTTCTCAGTATGACTCAAAAAATATGTTATGAGTTTAAAATTGATATATTAGTTCAACAAGTTTCACTCATTGAAAACTTATAAAACATTCTTGGATTATCTTGAAAATTTAGTAAGATGATTAATATGCCATTTTTGATGTGTATTAACAATTATCACTATTGTCTAAACACACAATGTGACATAAATGACTCCAATAGTGTGTTTCTAGTTTAAACTGACATTTTAGTAAAAAAACAAGTTACAAACTCCAAAATGATCAAATAAATTTTAATGAATTTTATACATTAGGAAATCTATAAATTAGTCATTTTAGATGTATTGAAATTAGTCTGACCTTAATATGATTCACATTGTTAACGATATGACACCAAATATTTCTTTTTATATAAAAATGACATTAATTTTTGTAAAAAAGAAAACTGGCATACTCAAACCAAGGAAACACATTCATATTATTTTGATACTTTATGAAAAGATTCTTAATTCATTTTTATTTTTATGAATCTGACACACCTCAATATGATACACTATGTGTCTGTTATGACTCAAAGGGACCATTTTTAGTGAATACTGAAATTTTAGTTCAAACAGTGTCACTCATTGAAAACCAAGAAAGCACACTCTGATTGTCTTGATAATTTATGAAAATGAATCATATGTCATTTTTGATGCATGTTAATCATTCTCCCAACAAAATGACACACTATTTGTCCTGTATGATTCAATGTTCCTATTTCCAATATACGAATACATTTTATTAAAAAATACTTGTGACATATTGAAAACTAATAAAATTATTTCATATTGTTTTTTTACATTAGTAAAATTATAAATATTTATTTTTAGATGCGTAGGAATCATATTCACCTAAATACAACACTTGGTGTGAATATTATGTCTCCAATTGTGTGTTTTTATTTATAATTTACTTTAATTTTAGTAAATAATTACAAATGACATAATCAAAATCAAGAAAAAACATTTGGAATATTTTTATACTTTATTAAAATGATACATAATTCATTTTTAGTTTTAGGAATTATCTACACATCAATATGATACACAATGACCCTGTTACAACTCAAACTATCCATTTTCAGTTTAAAATTGACATTTTAGTTTAAAAAGTGCAACTCATCAAACACCAAAAAACATTTAGATTGTCATATTAATTTAGGACACCAATTCATATTTCATTTTTGATGTATAGAAATTAGTCACATGTAAAACTCAAACCTGATGTGATAGATATGACTCAATGTGCAGTTTTCATTTTTTTTAAATGGAATTTTTGTAAAAAAGACAAGTGACATACTCCTAATTCAAAAAAATACATTCGTATTATTTTGATAATTTAATACTTATATCCATAAGTTATTTTGGAGGAGTTGGAATCATCATCTCCTCAATAAGATGCATAGTGCGACTAGTATGACTCCAAGTATATCTTTTAAATATATAAGGTTCATTCTTTTATCAAAAGTTCCTTGATTATTTTCTCATGATTATATCTTATATTACTTAATTAATTTCTTAATAATTTTTATCTAATAATTATTTAGTAAATTTTCACATTGATAATTCTTGAATATGAACATGAAATCATGTGATGTTCAAAAATCAACCAAAAAACAATATGATACATAGTGTTCCTGGTATGACTCAATGTTTAGATTAAAATTATCACTTTCTATTAATTTAATTCATTATATTTTTACTAACATAAGAATTGTTTTAAAATGGTGAGTTTTTTTCCCGAGAAGGAGTGGTTGGTTTAGTAATAACGTGATTCGGTATAAGGATCAAAAGACAAAGGATCATTTATGTTTTTGAATGATTTTAAAAAAATTAATTATGTAATTGTATAAACCAATATATTAAATGTTAATAATATAGTGTTTTTTCTGGTACATGTTTTGTGAATTTTATATCCTTTAAATTCAATATCTTTACATGTTTTTTTATTTTTGTTGGTCTTCTTAGTGCTTCAGTGTAATGATAAGGAGCACTATAAGATGACACTTTATCAGTTCATTTAGAAGCACTGATAAAGGGTTCAACATTATCAGCGATAAATAAAATCATTGATAAATTTCATCCTTTGCCAGTGCTTATAAAAGAACTGATAAAGGACCCCTTTATCATTAATTTATAATACTCATTAGGGAACCCTTTAGTATTGGTTTTTTCACTAATAAAGTCCTATGGATTTAAACACCCTCTGGTATTACAAACATATACATGGGTTATAAAATTCTTTTTTAGCACTATTAAAGGCCTATTTTGTAGTTTTAATGTCTTAGATTTCCCTGGGTATTATTATTTTAAAATATTTTTAGGAATTAATTCCAGACTAGACATTGAGAGGTTTTGTAAATCTAATGCCTAGTGTGCCCAGAATAAATGTTTAAAATATATTGAATAAAACATGTGATTAGTTTTCATAAAAAATTGGAATAACATCTAAATAGGTATCCAGATCAAAATCGGAGTGTATCACTGAATTTTGAGCATCAAAGTTTCCCTCATTGAGGCCAAACAGCGGAAAACATGGATCGGTTGGAAAAAAATTTGACGTTTTGATAAAATAAAATAAACTAAGAATTTCTTTTATTTTTAACATTATGTAGACTCAATGATTTTTTTTATTATTTTCATACTAAGGAGCATTGGTTTAGGTCATAACCCAAGAAAAATTATTTTCAGCTATAGAGAGAACCTGAAAAATTCTCTCGACGGTAAATGATGATGGGGCCTTAGATCAAGGATCGACAGAAACTATTTTGATGAGTGTTACCAATGGCAGTGTCATTATGGTCAACCTTCATCAACAAACGATCCAACATTGATGTGGGCCATGATTTTTAAACACCTTCTTTTCATCATTCATCGATTAAACGATGAACACAGATAACCCCACGAATAGGTTGGCATGTCATTCGACCATTCTTAGAAGAGTTATTTAGTTGTGGGAATGTGGGGATGATTATTACTATTATTATTCGTGTTTTTTTTCTTGAACAATCTATTGAAATGGATCAAATATGGAATGAAAAAATAATGATGTTTTTTTCTGGTGATGTTCGATTGGGATTTTCTCCCCTACATTCTATGTGTTATTTACATTCTTCATGGGATATAAACGGATGATCATTGCACCCCCATTTCATGGAGAAATGATTCAAAATAAGATATTCATACATGTGATATATTAGTGAAGGTGTGAAGACGATGGCGGATAATAGGTCAAATTAATTCAAGAGATACGGTTCTTTGCACAACTTTCATGTAGATGATCAGAAGGGGTTTTTGGAGCTGATCAATGGCCCAAAACCTAATGATTCAGTGTTACCATGGAATGATGAAAGTGGATCTTCAATTTCAAGGATAATAGATCATCATATCCAACATAGGATAATCAACTAAGGTGTGTGAAGGAAGAAGAATCATTCTAAAATATCTCGATGAACATGTTGCGTGTTTTGGGACACATGGTGTGTGGGACCCGCTGAGAAGCAGTTAGGGTTTCAGGAAGCAGATGTGTGTCACCCGGCGTGTGACACCAATCACATCGCATGTGATCCCTTCCCCAATTCTCTACATCTCTCTCGGATGATACACAAACATGGGATGAAGTACATGGCATGTACTTCACCAAATGGCCAGACTGAGGTTGTTTCCATGAGCTACCTCGTGTATCATTACATGGGTAAACGAACTCGGGATGAAGCTATGTACTGAAAAATGTCCTTTTTATAAGGCATGGACCCTGGATAGTTGGACATGGTGTGTGACCTTCTCTACAGTTCATGCATACCATTTCTATGTGAAATGTTTGTTTGACTTGGTTCGTTGTACACGGGCAGTACCTAGGGTCAAGGGACATGGCATGTGACCCTTTTATACATTGTGTACACATTTCTACATTGCTAGATCTTGTTTTGATCCATATCTTAGACATTTTTTTTGGGTTTGTGACCCCATTATTGTTCTCATGAAGGTCAGTTGGTATCATTTCTTATCCACATGAATATGAACCCCTTCAGCAAGGCTTTCTAGATAGAGTAGGGGTTCCCATCTGAGAGGCCTGGAGTTGGATCCTCCATCCAATATTCTACCCTAGGTAGAGTTAGATTATTGATGTGACCAATGCTACCAATCATTGTTGTATACATAGCATGGGAATATAAACGAGTCATGGTATATTCCATGACCTCAGAATGATCCTCATACATGTATCGTGATATTCCACACTCATGGAGTGAGTTCTCCTACAATGAGTGTATAATATTCTGTAATTATATATACCAACGTATGAATCTTTCAGGGAAGTTCTCGAAAAACATTACTTCTTGGATGGATGTCATTAAGGATATCATATTTATGGGTTATTTATCCCAGATGAGTGCTTCATGTAATCATTGGGCTGAATCCCTAGAATGGATATGTGGTCGTTGTGACATACCTCTAGACTAGGGTTTTGGGTTATGTGTACATCTATATATGTTCCTGTTATATTTAATGCATAAATATACTGTGTATATCTTATTGTACCTCTAACTTTTATTTACATACAGTTTTTAGAGGTTCCTACTGAGTATTGTTATATTCACCCCTACACATGCTTTTCCCATACGTGTCATGTCTTGTGAAGATGATCGACCTATTAATGGAGTCTAGGGAAGACCAATATCGGATAGATATTTGTGAGTTCCAAACAGGGTGAGGTGTTCCTACAAATTCAAGCAACAGTCCCAATACCTATCTTGATTTCTTATCGTTGGGACTTTGTTGTCGGCATACTCTTCCTTTTGGTAGTCATATAATTTAGTCCATTTTACATTACTACTCTTTTCCTTCTGTTGTACTTTGTTGGTTGGGTTTGGTAGTATGAATGCATTTTGTTCGATATTTGTTTTCTTACATTTTAGTACATGTGGTCTTGGAGATGTGTGTGTCTGTAGGTGCTTAGGAAATGTCTCTTATTTTAGTTACATGCCTAATCGGAGCTAGTCCTCATCCCCTAGAAATTTATAGGTGGGATTGGGGAGTCACGACATGGTCCCCCCTAGGACAGATCATGACCTAGTGGTATTAGATGTGGTTGGTTCTACCTTTGGATTGAGAGTTTATGAGATTGGTTTCGGGAAATAGTGTTAAGTGTTTCTAGTTTATATTTCAAGCTAGAGCCTCCAGTGTTGCTGCCAACGGCCAAAATATCCACATGCCTAGACACTGATAACCTAATTTTTTACTCAGTACATGATAACACTAGTTTCAGGGTACAAAAATGGTAAATACATCATATTGGAATGGGTTTTAGCTTCCACGTACTTTTTGATCCATCTATCCAAATATTCTAATTGACCATGGAACATCTGGTTTCCTTACAAGATTCCTTCGGCAAACATACTATTTAGGATTCAGCATCTTCATCATAAGGATAAACCCCTTAGTAGAGAGGCTTTGATACAGGGGCCATTTCCCTATGTGTTACCTCTAGGTAGAGTACCAGCAATACCACCATTAGTTGAGTAGATCGTGGTACCAGCAATACTAACAGATAAAGAGCATAGGATGAATGCACTCCCTGAGTTTCAGAGAGAGATAACCCTTAGGATCTGAGGTGAGCCTTACCCACATGTGGATGAGGACTGGTTTGAGGTGGTGATCAGGGTTTTCTATCTATTGAGTACACCAACGGACCAAATGGTGATCCTAACAACGAGCCTTAATTAGGGTTAGATAGGGTGATGGTGGAGTTTAACCATGTATACTCACAATAAGGTGACTTTTTCATGGGTAGAGATCAAGATTCACATTATTGAGGAGTTATATATATTTTCCTAGAGAGTATTGCATATACAAAAGATTACTCATCTCTTTAAGGGAAGTATGACGGTGGCTAACTATTAATTGAGGATCACTAACCTATCCAGGTACTCAATGGATATGGTTAGGGATCAGTACTTCAGATATAGTACCATTGAATGAGGTCTACATCAGTACATTCAACCATGCTTTAGGCCTGTATGAATTCTGAGTTATGTTATAGATCTCTATTGAGATTCGATGGATGATAGTTTCATGGATGAGCTGAAGAATCTATCGATAGCCCGCATTAGGAAGGCGGGTGCAGAGACCTCAGCAGTAGGAAGATGACATCAGAAATAGGGATCGAGTAGTGGGAGAGGTTACCCTTGGTCCCAGGGTTGGGGATCTATAGTCCATAGCTCTTAGGCTGGATCTGTTCAGCCTAGGGAGAGGTGATGCTAAACATTTGATGGTAGGGGACACATTACTAGATATTTTCCAACCACCAAGCTTTTGATATGGAAGAAGTTGATAGACCACTAAGGAAAATGAAACTAGTGGACAAGGTAAGCCCCCAAGGAATAGAATGTGGCAGAGGAGTAGGGATATCACCAGGATTGAGTAGATGTATTTACATACTACCAGCACCACCACCCAGGAGGTCCACACCAGGCTCAGGGAGCTCAAGAATAGGGGTGCGGGAAACTACATGTGGTTGAGGCATACAAACTAGGGACTTTAGGTATGATCTAATATACAATTCATGTCTTCTCTACCTTATCTTCCATACTTATAGACACTTGTTCTATTCATTATTTTCTCTCCACAAACCTTTTTTGAGACCTTGAGATTCTGACAGTACCATTGACTCATCCTTTATTCTTGAAGACACCTATAGTAGGAAACTCGATGATCATACAGATTTTGTCATAGTGTGATATTACCATTGGAGTTGAGAGTTTCAGGTGGAACATCTTTGTGGTAGCTTCGAGGCCTTACGACGTCATTCTCAATATGGATTGGCTATCTTCGGTCCATGCCCAAATTGACTATTTTAGTAAAAGGGTGTGTTGTCTCCATCTCAATGGGATGAAATTTTACTTTTTTGTTGAAAATGAGACCTAGGAAGTATAGGAGGGTCTCATGCATAGGAGGGTCTAGATGATCAGTCATGAGTTTTCTATCCTTACCCTTGTAGTTTCAAATGTTGTTAGTATTCAGTTCCCACTAGTAGTGATGGATTATGAGAAAGTATTTCCAAAATATGTTCGAGGATTACATCCCCACTGGGAGATCGAATTCGGTATCAATTTACACCATATGGCGTCACCAATATACTCACCAATATACCAGATGGCTTCTACAGAGCATTATGTATAAGGAACCAGCCTTAAGCATTACATAATATTCCATGAAATGAATAATTCACATTGAGAATCTTTTCAGGTTTAGTGTTTTAAAGAATTAGGACATAAATATTACATCTCAAAAGATTACAAAGTGGACACATCTACACAGTTTCCATTTTTTCATAAAATAAAAACTCTTGAAAAAAAGATTCATGTCTAGTTCCATATTTTAGATATCATGACTTTTACATGATCCCATCCTTGAACATATGCACCTTTAAGTCCAGTGAGAACATTTCAAAACATGGGATGAGCCTAAAAAGCTCAATAAGGTTTATAAAACAAATAAAGAAAACATTTCATCATAAATGCATAAAAAACATGAACACTTTTTACTTACCTCATGAAATCATACGATTTTATAAATAACACATCGAAATCATAAATCATAAAGGTAACTTGTGGCATCCATATCATACATACATTGTAGCTATCACAGCTACATAGGGAGTTACTTTGGAATACCCATCACGGTATATTCCCTAAAATCTCTAAGGAGAAACACTCACGTTTACCTCCGTCACGTTACCCAATGCATTGGAATGTTATCACAGGCTCACACAACCTAGGTTTATCACAGAACCACCCATATATGTATATAATTTCCAAGAACCATAACAAGATCATAGCACATAACTTAAGCTTAAAGGAAATATAACATTTCCACACTCAAATAATAAAATATTATTTCAAGATATTGAAATAATAAATCCATTTTAAACTTCATTTTCAATACCAAAATACATTAAAAGAGTATATGGTATTTATTTGTTCTTTTAAAAATATTCTGGCTTGTTAAGGAAGACAAATATCAAATAATACACACGGCGGAGGAAAGGTCATTGTCACCGCTTACGTAAAAAACATTCAATTATTTAGTTTAGTAAAACACTTCATATAAAAAAATTACCTTTGAATGAAATGAAAATTCAAATGTGTTTATACAGTGTATAAAAGAAAATCCTGTATTAAAAAAATATGCCTCAATGAAAGGAGATTGAGACGAAGTCCCTTACCTCGCGTCTGACTTTACTCGAACGTTCTTTAATCTCCTGAATAATAAACTAAAGTTAATTTATACTTTCTTAAGAACATTTTTCAAGTTTATTATTCATTTTATATCATTTATTATGATGTTATAAACATTATGTAATAATTTAAGTTAATAATGTTTGTTTTGTCAATATTTGGTACGTGAGTCACAAATGAACACCTTATATTTACAAGTTGTCCATGTGGTCAATATTAAATTATATATAAATTTAAATTCATGATTTAGATATCATATATATCATATATACCCATTATATACCTCTATTTAAAATAATACATAACATCTGGAGGTAAGAAATGAAATGCACCGTTCATGGAGATGGTAATCCGTACGTACGCATTAACACTACTTTCATTTCTATTTATTATTTTAATTGAATTAAATTATAATGATACATAGGTATATTATAATTCCAGAATAATATAATATATATAATATCATTAACTCTATCCTTTATACATCCCACATAAGGCATTAATGAGTCACATCACTTTGAGGGGGCGGTAGTCCGCACTTCCTCAAATGAGATTATTGTATTTACCCACTATGGAAACCAAAAAGGTGTGATATAAATGAAAAGTACAAAAGCATAAGTAAATAATAAAAATAATATATATATCATATATAAATATAGTTCCATCATAATGTCCACCATGAGAGGTGGTAAGAGGTAACTGAACAATAATCATTTCGTGTGGCGTTATTTTTTCATCCACAGAAACATTATGTTCTTCACCCATTAGAGGGAGGTGTGAGTAAGTGTAGTTAGAATCCTTATCATAAAAACATCCTAGTATATTTAGGATACTTTTTTTGTTACAAAAGTAAGGAATAAAAAGATTTTATGGGTTGGAGAAGTAAAATAAAAGAAAACAAATTAAAAGAAACTGTTACCTTTAATTTGGGTAACTCCCTTTGGTTTGAACCAAAGTACTTCCTTAAGTTCCTTTTTCCAATGGTAAGGCTTATAGGTGGAGGAGATGGATGTAGGGAGCTTAATTTGGCAGTGTTTGGACAAGCCAAATGGCTTGATAGGTGTGAGGACTTGGTTGAAGTGGTCTCCTTTTATAAGGGAGAGGAGGGGCTCTTTAGGAAAGTGTGAAAATATTATTTTATTATAAACTTATATTTTGTTTTAAAAGGTCCAAGATTCATTATAGTCGAAGATATAATGACTCTTGATCGAAATAAGATCAGACAATAAGAATTGGATAGGTTTTGGATGTTATTTTAATATTTATAATCTTATTTAATTAAATGATTTATTAATGAGGAAAACACTGCATCATTATTCTGTCATAAATAATTTAAATTATTTGGTGGCTAAAAATTATAAAACAATTACCATGATGTAGGAAATCTTTTTATATTTACAATTAATATTTATAGTCAAAAATATTAATTTATAACACTATATAAAAATTAATTTACAAAAAGATATATGTTTCTGCCATTTTTTCCTTTACATTAAATTAATTAATCTAAATTCTCATTTTCACTCCCAAGTAGCTCAATGGGGTCCCAAAATCGACCCAAACATGCCCATGGTCGTAAATGACTCCCCCAATAATGTTTGGATAGGTGTTAAGGTAATTTTTATTTATTATAATATTCTTTTTACCTTGATTACCCTATTTACATTTAATCGCGGTAAATAAAAGTCAAAAGTTACTATTCACCAAAAATTATTTTTAATCTTATTGAACTGAATTTTACTTAATAATAACAACCATGTATGTCAGAATTTCAAAATTCAATTCATAGAAGTGGTAAAATTTCATTTAAATGAAAAAGTCAGTTTTTTAATTACTACTGAGTGGTTTAACTATTCATCAAAATTTGATGTTTTTTAGAAAAATACCAAAAAATCAGCCCATGAATTATTTGATATTCTGAATTCAAAAATGATGTCAATTTTAAAAAAATAATAACATATAATTCACGTTAATTAATTTAAAATTAATTCTCATTGTCAAAACTAATTGCGTGTTTTTAAGAAACAATAACTATCAAAAGATTGATACTTATTTATGTTCAATTTCAATGTGAGATTAATTACAATGACCAAAATTGGATTAATAGTAAAAATATATTCTAATTACACTTTAAAACCAATTAGAAAGATAATCTAAATATATAAATAAATTATATTAAAACGTAGTTTTTAATTAAAATGGGACATTTTAACTATTCATTAAAAAATGAACTTTATCGGAAAAATTCCAAAGATTTATACAAAGAAAATTTTGATGTCCCCATTATAAAGAAGGATTTTATTTGGTCAAATAGAATGTATTAAAGTAACCAAATCTAGATTTAAAGAGGATTCCCCAATAAAAGGCGATAAATCGACCTTTTAATGTAAATTATGCTTAAAATTAGATTCATTCACATTTTAAGCCTATAAATATTTATTAGATGATGTAAATACATTTAAAATTATTTATAATAATATTGTAGTCAGTTTTTTTAATCCCCACCAATACAACGGCTAGGTGTTAACTACCATTTAAAAATAATAATATTATATTATTAGAGTGCAACGAAAGATTTCAAAGAAACCCATTGTTGTGTATCGGGTACGCTATCGAATATAGAAACCCTTTTAAAGTAAAATTTCTATTTAATTCACAAATATTAAAAAATATGAAAATATATTATTCTTCATTTACCCGGGATGTTACATCCTTTCCCCCTTCTGGAAATTGCGTACTCGTAATTTTTATTCACATATCAAAATAAGTGGGGGTAATTATCCCTCATAGCATTTTCAGATTCCCACGTTGCCTCTTCAACCATATGGTTTTTCCATAAAAACATTACATGTTGAATTTATTTATTCTGCAACACCTTCTCTCTACGTTCAAGAATCTGGACTGGTTGTTATTCCTAATAGAGATTATCTTCCAACTGAACTACCTCTGGACTCAAAACATGAGATGGATCCGGCATATACTTTCTCAATATAGAAACATAAAAAAAATTGTGTACCAGGGATAAACATAGAGGTAAATCCACTCTATACGCAATTGATCAAACTTTATCCAGAATTTCATAAGGTCAAATGAACCTTGGACACAATTTTCACTTCTTACCAAAACGCATCACACTTTTCCATGGAAAAACATTGAGAAAGACATGATCACCTTCCTCAAAGGAAAGATCCTTCCTCCGGTTATCTGCCTAACTTTTTTGTCTGCTCTGAGCTGTTCTCATGTGCTTTTGTATCAACTGAACTTTCTCTTCCATCTCTTCTACCAATTCGGGTCCCATCAGCTTCCTCTCACCTACTTCCTCCCAAAAAGCTGGAGTTTGACAATGCTTTCCATATAATGCCTCAAATGAAGCCATCCGTATACTGGAATGAAAACCATTATTATAAGAAAATTCAACCAAAGAAATATGTTGGTCCCAACATTCCTGATAATCCATTGAGAAAGCACGTAAAATATCTTCCAATGTCTGAATTGTTCATTCTAATTTCCCATCTGATTGAGGGTAAAAATATATACTAAAATTGAATTCAGTAACTAAAGACTTATGAAGGCCTTTCCAAAAATTAGACGTAAACCTGGGATCATGATCAGATACAATGGAGAGGGGAACTCCATGAAACCTAACTATCTCTTTAATATACAACTGAGAATGTTGATCTACAGACAATGTATCTCGAATAGGAATGAAATGAGCAGATTTGTTCAATCGATCAACTATAACCCAGATTGCATTATTACCTAGAGATCTATTTGTTAATCCCACAATGAAGTACATGGATATATTTTCCCATTTCTCCTCTGGCACTGGTAGAGGCTGAAGCATCCCTTTCAGTAACTGCTGCTCTGCTTTAACCTACTGACAAGTCAAAAAATTCAAAATAAAATCAGTTATATCTCTTTTCATTTCATCCCACCAGTAATACTCACGAAGATCTATGTACATCTTAGTACTTCCAGGATTAACTGAAAATGGAGAACTATGTGCTTCACGTAACAACTCATTCTTCAATTGTGAATCACAAGGCACACATAATCTCTTCCAAAACCTCAAAACACAATCATTACCAATATTAAAATCAGGCAACTTACCCTTCTGAACCAAATCTACCTTTTTATGCAACTCACTGTATTCTTTCTGCGCTTGATTTATTCTGTCTAATAGAGTTGATCTCACTGACACCTGATACAAAACAGAAGAATTTCCTACACCAACAACTTCTATGCCAAAGTTCATTAAATCAAAAACCAAAGGATCTCATTCCAAACATATCATGGCTAATGAAGAATTACATTTTCGACTCAAAGCATCATCCACTTTATTTGCTTTTCCCAGATGGTAATGGATCGTGCAATCATAAACCTTGATTAATTCCATCCATCTCCTCTATCTCATGTTCAATTATTTTTGATTGAATATATACTTTAAACTTTTGTGGACAGTATATATTTCACATTTTACTCCATAAAAATGATGCATCTAATTTTTTAAAGAAAAAAACAACAGCAACTAATTCCAAATCATGTGTAGGGTAATTTAACTCAGGAGGTTTCAACTGACGTGAAACATAAGAAATTACCTGATCATTCGGCATAAGGACACATCCAATTACTTTCAACGAAGCATCATTGTAGATAACAAAATCGCCATTTCTTGATGGCAGTGCCAAAACTAAATCACTCAACCATCTCATTTTCAATTCCTGAAAACAATCATCACATTATTTTGTCCAGATGAACTTAACACCTTTTCGGGTTAACTTAGTCGTTGGACTAGATAACAATGCAAACGTTCCAACAAAACTCCAGCAATAACCTTCCAAACCAAGAAAACTATGGATCTCGGTTATATTTGTGGGTCTTAGCCATTCTTTAATAACTTTTGTTTTATTATGATCAACAGTTATGCCATTTTTCCAAATAATGTGACTAAGGAAAGAAATTTGTTGTAACCAAAACTCACACTTTTTGAATCTCCCATAAAATTTCTTTGCTTTTCAGTTTTGCAAGATGACCCTTACATTACTTTAATGCTCCTCTTTACTTTTAGAATAAACCAAAATATCATCAATGAACACAATCACAATCTTATCCAAGAACTCACAGAAAATTATATTCATAAGATCCATGAATACAGCAGGTGCATCGGTTAACCCAAAAGGCATAACTACAAATTCATAATGGGCATATCTAGTAAAAATTCGGTCTTCATAATGTCTGATTCCTTTACACTCAACTGATGGAACCCCGACCTCAAATCAATCTTCTAAAAATACGGAGCTCCATGAAGCTGATCAAACAAATCATCAATATGAGGAATGTTGGGTCGGAAGAAAAGCGAGGAAATGATGGCAAGAGGGGGGTGAATTGCCTTTTAAAAAAGATTAACAATTTAAAAATCAAAGTTAAGATGCAGCGGAAAGTAAAGAGGCAAGACACAAGAAATTGATAACGGAGTTCGGCCAACAACCCGGCCTACGTCTCCGCTCCCAACTCAACCGTTGAGAGATTCCTACCGCTTGCTTTTCAATGGTTTTAGCAAGAAACCCACTAGGCTTTGAGGTAGCACTAGGACCTATTACAGCTTGCTTTTTGTGGGTTAGCAAGAACCCACTTGCTTTTGATGGTTTAGCAAGAACCCACTAGCCTTTTTAACGGGTGAAGGCTAGCTCACCGAAAACTCAAGCCTTTTAAAAGGAAAGGCTTGACTAACCTCTTCACACCTTAATGGTGGTGTGAGAACCCAAAAGAAAGGGGGATGAGAAAAGGTTTGGGGTTTGTAGACACAAACCCAAATTAAGCTCAAAATAAATAAAGAATGAAAAACCATAATGGAGGAAGTCTTGGGCGCCTTTGATTGATTGGAGATGTTGAAGGCCGCTTCCAAGCTTCTTTGAAGGAGCTCCTTGGATGTGGAAGTTGTTGGAGCAATTGGGGTTCCCTTGGAGGAATGCGCCGGAGGTACGCCAAATGATCAACAAGGTGTCTGTGGGCTTCCGTATAGTTCCGGTAGGTGTCCGGGGCTTCCTTGGCCTTTATTTATAGGCATGGAACCCATTGGGGGCCTTCGGAGCCGTTGGAGAGGTCTTCGGAGCCGTTGGAGGCCAAAAGAAGGTTGACTGGTCAAAGCCAACGGCTAGTTTGACTGGGCTACCGGCTGGCCGGTACAGGGCCACCGGCTGGCAGGTGCCTTGGCAGAGAAGAGGAGATTTGGTCCAGGCTCTACCGGTCGACCGGTGAGGAGCCACCGGCTGGCCGGTGGCAAGACAGTAGCAAACACTATTTGGGCTGGGTGCCACAGGTCGACCGGTGACAGAGCCACCGGTCGACCGGTGGAACCTGGCAGTGGGCAATCCCTCTGCCAGTTCCACCGGCTGGTCGGTGCTATCACACCGGTTGGCCGGTGGATTGAATTTCAATCCATTTGCTGTCCATTCTTGGGCCAACTTCTTGGCAACCTTGTGCCTTTCAATCAAAAACACTTCAAACAATGTTAGATAAACATGAAAGTGATTGTGATCATGAAAATTAAACCACGAGGGGATACGAGAGGTACAACAATCTCCCCCTATTTTTATGATCACAATCACCGAAACAATCAAAGTAAAATACAGAAATTAAAGACATTCTTAAAGGATAATTTGAAAATAAATCAAAGCATGATAGAGAAGACTCTCCCCCAATCAATCAAGGAATTTCTCCCCCTTTGTGATTATCAAAATAGAATGGGGCATAAAACTTGATTGAGGGAAAATTGAAAATCAAGATTTTTAAAACAATTGGAATTTTTGAAAATTGAAAGATTTGAATCAAAAAAAGAATAACAGTTTGAATTGAAAGTTTTGAATGAAAATTTGAAACCAAGTGTTGAAATTGAAAGATTGAAAAAAAAATATTTGAAATTGAAAAGCTTAATCAATCCTAACTCCCCCTAAATAAAACAAAAGATCATAGGGGAGAGGGATTTTGAAAAGAGATGATTTTAGGCCCGGAGAGACTCGCAAGAAGGGATTTTTCAATCCACACTTGTCTCATAGTGGGTCTTCTCCTATAAAATTCGTTCGAAAAGAAAATACTTTTGGGTTGACCATACCGGGCGTTTTTACAATTGCATTCATAAATAAGGTGCCCGGGTTTTTTACAATAATTGCAAAATTTATAACTAGAGCTCCCCCTTACAAAAATAGTGGGTGCATGGGAGGAGGAAGCTACATTGGTATATCCTAGCCCTAGGGTGGTTCTAGATATACGTTGGGAACCTAGGAGATTGTTCAAATTTTGTTCCCCTTGGGTGAACTTAGCTAGGGTCTCCCTTAGTTCTTTGATGGTTGATTCCATGGAATCAACATTTGGAAAATTTTGGATTTTAAGGGTCAACTCTTCCTTCTCTTTGAGAAGTTTTTCTTTTTCGGAAGAGAGTTTTTTGAAAGATGGCAAGAGGGGGGTGAATTGCCTTTTAAAAAATATTAACAAATTAAAATCAAATTTGAAAGTGCAGCGGAAATAAAGAGGCAAATTTTGAAGAAAGTTTATGAAAACCATTTTCTAATTGATCTCTAGCAAATTGGAGATCCTCATAAGACAAATGATTTAAAGAATTTGAATTTGAAGAACATGAGGAAGAGGAATCGGAAGAAGTTACCTCATGGAATGCCATTAGGCATTTTGTACCTTGGTTGCTCGAGGAGGAGGAGGAGGAGGATGATGAGGTGTCACTCCATGTGGCCTTGAGGACCTTTTTCTTTCCTTTCTCCTTAACCCTTTTCTTGTGAAGTGGGCAAGCGGGTACGGATTTTGCATCGGGTTCTAGCTTTCGAGCGGGTTCTTGCTTTGGAGCCTCGCTAGTACCTTCATAGGTTAGTTCTAACAATTTCCAAATAGCATAAGAGGTAGTGCAAGAAGAAATATGATCAAAAACATTACGATCTAACCCACAATGAAGAGCATTCATGGCTTTGCCATCAAGCTCGAAGTTTGCAATGTCTATGGGGGTCCATTGAGATTCATCTTTACAAGAGAGAGTATAACCATGCATGACAATTTTAAAAATAGGATATCCAATACTTTTAAGAAATGTGGTCATGCGGGTTTTCCAAAAACTATAATCGGCTCCATCAAAGAATGGAGCACGATCCAAAGAATGTCCTTCGGGGGATTGAGAGGAAGAAGCGGTAGAAGCCATAAAAAAAAATAGGATCTTTAATTTGAAACCGGTTAGGGAATTATTCAAATACTCCCTCTGATACCAATTGTTGGGTCGGAAGAAAAGCGAGGAAATGATGGCAAGAGGGGGGTGAATTGCCTTTTAAAAAAGATTAACAATTTAAAAATCAAAGTTAAGATGCAGCGGAAAGTAAAGAGGCAAGACACAAGAAATTGATAACGGAGTTCGGCCAACAACCCGGCCTACGTCTCCGCTCCCAACTCAACCGTTGAGAGATTCCTACCGCTTGCTTTTCAATGGTTTTAGCAAGAAACCCACTAGGCTTTGAGGTAGCACTAGGACCTATTACAGCTTGCTTTTTGTGGTTTAGCAAGAACCCACTTGCTTTTGATGGTTTAGCAAGAACCCACTAGCCTTTTTAACGGGTGAAGGCTAGCTCACCGAAAACTCAAGCCTTTTAAAAGGAAAGGCTTGACTAACCTCTTCACACCTTAATGGTGGTGTGAGAACCCAAAAGAAAGGGGGATGAGAAAAGGTTTGGGGTTTGTAGACACAAACCCAAATTAAGCTCAAAATAAATAAAGAATGAAAAACCGTAATGGAGGAAGTCTTGGGCGCCTTTGATTGATTGGAGATGTTGAAGGCTGCTTCCAAGTTTCTTTGAAGGAGCTCCTTGGATGTGGAAGTTGTTGGAGCAATTGGGGTTCCCTTGGAGGAATGCGCCGGAGGTACGCCAAATGATCAACAAGGTGTCCGTGGGCTTCCGTATAGTTCCGGTAGGTGTCCGGGGCTTCCTTGGCCTTTATTTATAGGCATGGAACCCATTGGGGGCCTTCGGAGCCGTTGGAGAGGTCTTCGGAGCCGTTGGAGGCCAAAAGAAGGTTGACTGGTCAAAGCCAACGGCTAGTTTGACTGGGCTACCGGCTGGCCGGTACAGGGCCACCGGCTGGCAGGTGCCTTGGCAGAGAAGAGGAGATTTGGTCCAGGCTCTACCGGTCGACCGGTGAGGAGCCACCGGCTGGCCGGTGGCAAGACAGTAGCAAACACTATTTGGGCTGGGTGCCACAGGTCGACCGGTGACAGAGCCACCGGTCGACCGGTGGAACCTGGCAGTGGGCAATCCCTCTGCCAGTTCCACCGGCTGGCCGGTGCTATCACACCGGTTGGCCGGTGGACTGAATTTCAGTCCATTTGATGTCCATTCTTGGGACAACTTCTTGGCAACCTTGTGCCTTTCAATCAAAAACACTTCAAACAATGTTAGATAAACATGAAAGTGATTGTGATCATGAAAATTAAACCACGAGGGGATACGAGAGGTACAACAAGGAAAAGGATACTTATTCATAATAGTGATGTTACTCAATTCTCTATAATCAATGAAATGTCTCATTGAACCATCTTTATTTTAATCAAACAAGACCGGATCACCCCATGGTTATGTGCTAGGTTGAATCAAACCTTTATTTAATAACTCTTATAATTGATTCATTAACTCTAAAAGGTAAATTTGAGCCATTTGATATGGGGGTTTTGAAATTTGATTAGCCTCATGAACAATGTCAACAATAAATTCAACTTCTCGATCAGGTATAATACTAGGGAACTCATCAGGAAAAACATCAAGGTAGTCATTTACCATTGGTACATCATTAATCTGAACAGTTCCTTTATTTTCCACAATATGTGCAAGGTAACATTCAATTCCATCTTTTACTAGTTTCTCAGATTCTTGATATTTAATCAATAGAAATGGTTCATTTTTGTATACAAACTGAAAATTATTTTGAAAAGAAACCTCTTTAGCACTACATTCAATCTTATCATAATAAATCGAAAGCCAACCCATGCCCAAAATAACATCAAACTCTACTAGAGGAAAAACAATAAGGATTGAGGGTAGATTCTTTCCACACACAAGGACAAGAAGGTTCTTATAGTTTTTTTGGCCTCAACATTTCCTCTATGTGTTTTTACCTTAAGTTCAGTATTCATATCTTGAGATTGAATTCCTAATTTACTAAAAAACTTCTCAGAAATGAAAGAGTGTGTAGAACCTGAATCAAAAAACACATTGGCCTAATCTGAAAAAACCAACAGTGTACCTAATACAACTTCAATTGATGGCCCAACATCTGCTGAAGTAGTTGCAAATGATTTCACCACCCCTATCTTCTTGTAGTCTGGATTCTTTCCTTCGGTTGAGTTATTTGTTGGACACTCATTTTTATAATGACACATTTTATTTCACTTAAAACATTTTACTAACTGTAAATAAGATTTTGTCTTACCATTACCCTGATATTTTTCAGTGAAATTACGTGCCTTATGTCCCATTTTACCACATCGGTAGCACTTAACAGAATTCAAAAGACATTCCCTAGCATGCTTTTTACCACAATTCTCAAAAACTGTAAACTTATGTTTCTTACCATCGGACTTTTTTTGAAGAGTTCGTCCCTTTTGTCTGCCACCTCGACCTCTTGTTCTGTTGTTTGTCAAAAAATACATGTTCATAAGAAAACTCCATTTCCACCTTCTCCACACAACGAACAAGTTTTTCATAACTTTTGAACTCACGACAAGATAAATACCTTTGATTCTTTGGCTTTAATCATGAGTAAAAATGTTTGATTTTACTATCAAGATCTCGTATGAAATTTGGAGCATACCATGACAGTCGAGTGAATTTTTCTTCATAATAAGCCACTGAGTCATCCTCCCGCCTCAATTCCAGGAATTGTTTTTCCATTCTAAGATGAACCACCTTTGGAATATATTTCTCAAGAAACATACCTTTGAATTCATCCTAGTCAAGAGTACCAATATCCTCACTATATATGATATTTTTCACCATCGTCCACCACTGATCAAATTCTCCTTCAAAATGGTAAACAACAAGACTAACCTTTTGATGTTCTAAACAACCCATGACATCGAAACTCTTTTCCAGTGCTTTAATCCACCCTTCTGCTAGCACCAGATCAGATGATCCTCTGAATGATGGGGGATGTTTCCTCATGAAATGCTCCACTACTGACATGTTCCTCTGTGGTTGATCTAGTTGATCTTGTACGTGATACCACCACCATTTATAGCCGGAGTCAATTGTGTCATCACTGCAACAAACTGTTCAGTTCCGATTCCGACCATCTCAGGTTGCTGATTTGGAATGTTGTCTTCCTCCTGATGTGGTCCCAACATAGCTTCCATGTTTCCTCTATGGAAAACCATTTTGAACACAAAAATATCTTAGGCAAAGCAACATGGTAATCTGTAAATGGTATATGAATTCAATATTAAAATAAATAACTTTATGGACATTAATTTAATAATACCCTAACTCTAAAAGTTATCTAAACTGACCTCTGATACCAACTATAAGGACTCGGACTTAAACATTACATAATATTGAATTAAATGAATAATTCACATTGATAATATTTTCAGGTTTACAGTTTTAGAGAATTAGAACATAACTATTAAATCTCAAAAGATTACAATGTAGAAACTTCTACAGAGTTTCCATTTTTTTATAAAATATAAACTCTTGAAAAAAAGAGTGATGTCTAGTTCCATATTTTAGATATCTTGAATATTCCTTGATCCCATCCTAGACCCTATTCATCTTTAAGTACTGTGAAAACATTTCAAAAATTGGGATGAACATAAAAATCTCAATAAGGGTTATAAAACAATGAAAGAAAACATTTTTTCATAAATTCATACAAAACATGCACTATTTTTTACTTACCTCATGAAATCATAAGATTTTACGAATAACACATAGAAATAATAAATCATAAATGTAACTTATGGCATCCATATCATACTTACACTGTAGCTATCATATCTACATAGGGATTTACTTTGGAATACTCGTCAGAGTATATTCCCTAAAATCTCTTCAGAGAAACATTCACATTTACCTCTGTCATGTTACCCAATGCATTGGAGAGCTATCTCGAGCTCACTCACCCTAGGTTTATCATGGAACCACCCATATATGTAGATAATTACCAAGAACCATAACTAGATAATAACACATAACATAAGCATAAAGGAAATATAACATTTCCACATTGCAATAATAAAATATCATTTCAAGATATTAAAATAATAAATCCATTATAAAAGTCATTTTCACTACCGAAATACATAAAAAGAGTATATTATATTTATTTTTCCTTTTAAAAACATTCCGGATTGATAAGGAAGCCAAAGATCAAATAATACTCGCGGCGGCGGAGAGGTCGTTGTCACCACTTACGTAAAAAAACATTCCTTTTTGTAGTTTAGTAGAATACTTCATATAAAAATATTCCCCTTAAATGAAATGAAAATTCAAAGGTGTTTATACATCATATAAAATAAAATCGTGTATTAAAACAAAATATGCCTCAATGAAATGAAATTGAGACAAAGTTCCTTACCTTGTGTCCGAATTGGCTCGATCATTCTTTAATCTCTATAATAACAGACTAAAGTTATTTTCTACTTACTTAAGAACATTTTTCAAGTTTATTATTCCTTTTATATCACTTATTACCTTGTTATAAACATTATGTAATCATTTAAGTTAATAATGCTCGGTTTGTCAATATTTGGTACTTGAGTCAAAAATGAACACCTTATACTTACAAGTTGTCCATGTGGTCAATAGTCCATTATATCCAGAATTAAATTCATGATTTAGATACCATATATATCATATATATCCAGTATATACATGTATTTATAATAGTACATAACATTTGGAGGTAAGAAATGAAATGCACCATTCAAGGAGACGGTAAGTCGTACGTACGCATGAACGCTTCTTTCATTTCTATTTCTTATTTCAATGGAATTAAAACATAATGATACATAGTTATATTATAATTATATTATAATATCATATATAATATCATTAACTCTATCTTTTATACATCCCACATAAGGCATTAACGGGTCACATCACTTTCAGGGGGTGGTAGTCCGCACTTCCTCAAATGAGATTATCGTATTTACCCACTACCATAAAGGTGTGATATAAATGAGAACTACAGAATTATAAGGAAATCATAAACATAATATTTATATATATATATATCATATATAAATACAGTTCCATCATAGTGGCCACCATGAGAGGTGGTAAGAGGTAATTGAACAATCATCATTTCGTGAGGCGTTAGTTTGACATCCACAGAAACATTATGTTCTTCACCAATTAGATGGAGGTGTGTGTAAGTGTAGTTCAAATAATTCTCATAAAAACATCCTAGTATATTGAGGATAAAGTTTTTGTTACAAAAGAAAGGAATAAAAAGTGTTTATGGGTTCGAGAAGTAAAATAAAAGAAAACAAATTAAGAGAAACGGTTACCTTAAATTTTGGTAACTCCCTTTGGTTTGAACCAAAGGACTTCATTAAGTTCATTCTGCCTAAGTTAAGGCTTCTAGGTAGAGGAGAGGTATTTAGGGAGATTAATTGGGAAGATTTTGGACTTGCCAAATGGCTTGATAGGTGTGAGGAATTTGTAACAAGTGGTCTCCTTTTTTAAGAAAGAGGAGGGCTCTTTAAAAAAGTGTAAAAATATTATTTTATTATAAACATATATTCGGTTTCAAAAGGTCCAGAAATAATTATTGTTGAAGCTAAGATGACTCATGGTTGAAATAAAATCAGGCAATAATAATTGGACAGGTTTTGTATGTTATTTTAATAATTTATTAATGAGGTAAACACTGCCTCATTATTGTGTCATAAATAATTTAAATTATTTGATGTCTAAAAATTATAAAAAAAATTACCATGATGTAGGAAAAAATTTTATATTTCTAATGAATATTTATAGTCAAAACTATTCATTATATAACACCATATAAAAATTGATTTACTAAACGATATATGATTTTGTCATTTTTTCCTTTACTTGAAATTAATTAATCTAAATTGTCATTATCATTACGAGGTAATCAATGGGGTCCCAAAATCGACCTAAATATGCTCATGGTCATAAATTAGTCCACTAATAAGGTTTGGACAAGTTTTAAGGTAATTATAAATTATTATAAATTCTTTTTACCTTGAATTACCCTACTAATCTTTAACCGCGGTAAATAAAAGTCAAAAGTTACTATTCACCAAAAACTATTTTCATCTTATTGAACCAAATATTACTTAATAATAACAACCATGTATGTAGTATTTTCAAAATTCAATTAAAAAAAGTTGTAAAATTTCATTTATATGAAAATTTTAGTTTTTTAACTACTACTAAGTGGTTTCACGATTCATCAAAAATTGAAGTTTTTCGTAAAAAAACAAAACAATCATCCTAAGAATTATTTGATATTCTGAATTCAAAAATGATGTCTATTTTACCAAATTCAAAACATATAAGTTGTGTTAATTAATTTAAAATTAATTCCCATTTGTAAAACAAATAGCGTGTTTTTAAGAAACAATGACTATAAAATGATTGATACTTGTTAATGTCCAATTTCAAAGTAAAATTAATTCCAATGACCAAAATTGGATTAAATGGTGAGAATATATTCTAATTACACTTTAAAACCAATTACAAATATAATTTAACCATATAAATAAATTAGAATAAAATGTAGTTTTGAATTAAAATACAACATTTTCACTATTCATTAAAAATGAACTTTATCAGAAAAATTACAAAAGTTTACACAAAGTAAATTTTGATGTCCCAAGTATAAAGAATGATTTTATTTGGGAAAATAGAATGTATTAAAGTAACCAAAACTACATTTAAAGAGGTATCTCCAATAAAAGGTTATAAATCGGCCTTTTAATGTAAATTATGCTTAAAATTAGATTCATTCGAATTTTAAGCCTCTAACTTATTATTGGATAATGTAAATACATTTAACAATCATGTATAATTATATTGTAGTTAGTTTTGTTCGTTCCCACCAATACAACGACTAAGAGTTAACTACCATTTAAAATAATAATATTATATTATTAGTGTCCAACGTAAGATTTCCAAGAAACTCGTTGCTACGAATCGGGTACGCAATCAAACATAGAAACCCATTTAGTGTAAAATTAATATTTAATTCACAAATATTAATAAATATGAAAATATATTATTCTTCATTTACTTGGGATGTTACATTATGAGTTGGGGGTGTAACTAAATGATTTGTAGAGGAACAGAATTGTGAAACCCAATGTTTCACCTCGAGTGGCCCCAATTTTGATTTCCAAAAATTCTGATGGAACATGATATTGTGTGTGTATTACGGTTGCTTGAACCAAGTGATGGTGGAGAACAAGTATCCACTACCGAGGATCGATGACCTCTTCGACTAGTTGAGAGGGGCATGTTGGTTCTTGAAGGTTAACCTTAGGTCAGGTTGTCACCAACTGCGAGTATGAGATGAGGATATACTGGACAAAACTTTTAGATTTAGCTACAATCATTATTAGTACTTAGTGATGCTTTTCGGTGTGACAAACACCCCCACATTGTTCATGGGGATGAGAACCATATTTTCTCACCATACTAAGATCGGTTTGTAGTGGTCAAAATAGAAGACATTCTTGTGTACTCAATATCTAAGGAGGATCATGTGAGACACATAAGGATGGTTCTAGATGTACTTCAAGATCCCAATGTTTTTTGAAATCTCTCAATGTTCTAGTTCTAGATTCAGGTAGTCCAATTTCTGGGACATGTTATCTTAGAAGATGGAGTGGGAGTGGACATGGCCATGATGAAAGAAGTGATAGTATGGGAGACAAATAGATGCATGACATAGGTGTAGATATTTCTTGGGCTAGTAGGATATTCCTATAGATTTATAAATGATTTATCCTAGATAACAACACTGATTAATGCTCTGGACCAAAAGAGGAAACCATTCAGGTGGACAGAGAAGTGCCAATGGGATTTCAAGTAGTTGAGGCAGAGTTTGACGAGCATCCCAATATTAAGACAGCTGGAGTATGGTGTTGAGTACATAGTGTTATGTGATGCATCAGGTACCAGACATGGTTGTGTATTGATTCAGAGGAATGATATGATTGCCTATGTTTTACACCAGTTAAGTCCACTTGATAAGAACTAAAAAATCCATGATCTTGATTTGGCAGTAGTAGTCTTCGGATTTTATATGTGGCGACAGTACCTGATGGGTGATTGGTTTATCATCTACTCTGGTAACAAGATTCTCAGTAATATCTTCTCATAGAAAGATCTTAACCTGAGATTGAGGTGATGGTTATAGTTCTTCTAGTATTCTGACATCAAGATTTTCTATACTCTTGGGAAGGGGAACAAGGTGGAAGATGCTCTCACCAGAAGATCTAGTTCACAACTATTGAATGAGGCATTAGAGAAGTTGGCCTCGTTATAGTTATCCTTTGTGGATGGAGATGATGCAGCTTACCTCCAGTCAATGGTTTTCACCCCATCACTCTTACAGCGAGTCAAGGAGGCTGATCTTGTGGATACCTACAGTGAGACCTTACGTAATTATATTTCAATGGGGCAAGCTCCAAATTCATATTCACAAGATGGTGATCATGTCACGGTTTTTACGGGGTGCACAGTTATACCACTGGTGCTGTGGGATGAGGTTCTGAGGGAGTTCATGCATCCCCTTTGGCAGCACACCCTGGTGTGGAAACGATTTAATTGGACCTAAAACATCAGTTTTGGTGGATAGGGATGATGAATGTCATTGAAGAGTTCATTTCTTGATCCCTTACATACTAGAAGGTGTTGGCTAAGCACCAGGATCCAGCGAGATTAGATCAGCCCCTGGAGGTGAAGGAATGTAAGTGAGATTCGATATTAATAGACTTAGTGAAGGGTTTACCATGTAAGTCCAGGGGACATGATGTCATCTTGGTGATCGCCGACCGACTCCACATGTCAGACAGCTTCCCGACTATCTAGGAATATAGTTTAGTATAGAGCTTGGGATGACCTTAAATTTTGGAGATAGTTTGGATTCATGGAGTCTCATCAATGATACTATTTTTGATCATGATTCTCATTTCACATCCCAAACGTGGAAGGTATTGAAGGAGGAATTTGGGAAATAGCTACACTTGAGCATAGTCTTTCATCCCTAAATGGACATCCAAATAGAGAGGACCATTCAAAATCGAGAGTATATGTTGTAGGCCTTCATCTTGTACATCATTTGTATTCAGGAGGACCACCTACCATTGGTGGAGTTTTTGTACAACAATATCTACCACTCCATTGTTGGTATAACACCATTTGAGTGTTTATAAGGGTGACCATGTCAGTCACCACTTTGCTAGATTGACCCAATAGAGTCAAAACACAAGGTTCTAGAGTTGGTGCGAGCTATGACTAAGAAGGTGCATATCATCCAAGAGCAGTTGAAGACTACAAAGATCTGAAATAAGTCTTATGCTAAAAATTGGAAGAGACTATTGGAGTTCGAGGAAGGGGACCATGTATTCCTTATAATCTCACCTTTATGGGGGTTGAAAATATTTTGCTAGGGTTTCAAGTATTCTTCATGGTTAACTGGCCCTTTTTATATGCTACATAGTGTTGGAGAGGTGGCATACCACTTAGTTATACCCCTGCGGTTGAACTGGGTACAGAAGGTATTCTACGTGTCGTGGATGAGGAAGTACATGCAAGACCCATCACACATGATCGACTTTGGTCAGATGTACATTGATGATGGAGAAATATTTTTTGAGTACCTAGTGCATATTGAGGATTGGAATGAAATGATCTTACATGGGTGAGTGATTCACTTGGTACATGTCGGGTGGCAGCCCGGGAATCTTCAGGATAGCACATGAGAGTAGGAGGCTCATATCCGTGTGTAATACCCACATCTCTTTGTATAGCCTTTTGTTTTGGATTTTTGGGGACATAAATTCATAAGGATGTGAGAATGTAATATCCCATATTTTTCAATGTATTATTTTTCTAAATACTATATGGAAGTAATTCGTGATCATGTGCTGATATGGTGTGAATTTACAAGGTTTGGTGTGTCCGGAATAAATGATTGAAATATATTAAATACCATGCATGAGCAGTTTTCCCCAAAAAGGATAGTAACTACTAAATGGGTACCGAATCAGAAATCATAGGGTACCGTTGCATTCATATTTGCAACTTCTCCCTAAGAGAGGCCTAACATCGGATGGCACAGATCGGCTACAAAAGTTATTTTTTAGATGTCTTATAGAAATAAAATAAATTACGAATTTAATTTATTTTTATCATTACAAAGATTCAACGACGTGTCTTATTTATTTTAATATGAAGCATCCTAGGGTTAGACTCATTGCACTATAAAACTTCCTATAGGATCTAGAGGGAACCTGGATAATTCTCACAATGAAAAACGATGATGAGGCCTTGGATCAGAGATTGACAGATTTAGTTTTGACTAGTCTCGTAAATGGAAGTGACTCAAAGACCAACCTTCATCAATGAATGATCCATCCTTGAGGTTGGTCATTTTGTTAAAATTAGTCTGTTTTCTTGTTCTTAGATTAATCATTGAATGCATATCATCTCACGAATAGGTGGACCCATAGTTTGATCATTCATGTAGGAGGGTTTTAAATTTATGAATTTGGGGATGATTATGATTATGATTATTCATTTTTTTTATTCTTGATCATTCTAACAGAATGGATCAAGTCCAGAATGAAAAACATCTAGGTTCATTCATTGGGTTGTTCTATCATGATTTTATCCCCTACGTTCTTCAGGTTCTGCATGTTCTCTTTAGTATATGAATGGATGATAGTTGCACCTCCATTTCTTTGCGCAATGATATAAAATAAGGGATTCAACCTCATGATGACCTTGTAGAGGTGCGATGATAATGAAATTGGGTGGATCGAAGTATTTTGAGAGATATAAGTCATTGAGAGACTTTTATTTGGATGATTGGAATGGGTTTTCAGAGCCAATCAAAGGCCTGAAACCTACTAATTCTGTTTTACCATGGACTGATGACCCTGTATCATTAGTATCATGGTGACCGGATCATCTAATCCAACACTAGAGAATCATAGGAGCCACACAGAGGAATTAGGGTTTTTCTATAAAATCTTTATGATCACGACGTGTGATTTACAACACAAGGTGTGTGGGCCCCACTGAGTGGTGACTATAGTTTTGGGAAGATGGAGAGTGTCACACTGTATGTGGAACCTATCACATGGTGTGTGATCCATTCCCCAAGGCTCAACATGTATCTCAGAGGATACACTGGCATGAGGTGAAGTACATGACATTTACTCCACCACACAGCCGGACCTAGGTTGGTTATACGGGCTACCCCGTGTACCGGTACATGGGTAGACGAACAGGGGTTGAATATTTGTACCAGAACATGGATAGAATACATGGGGAAAACATGGTATATTATTACATGGAATGAAACCTTCTCTACATGATGTGTATACTATATCCACATTACATGTTCTTCTGACTCGGGCCGCTGTACATGAGCGAACTCGGGGTCAAGGAACACAGTGTGTGACCCTTCTACACACCGTGAACTCTTTTCTACATCGCATGATCTCTTTACCCACCATATCTTGGAAAAATTTTCTTTGTTTTGGTTCTCCCTTTTCCAATCACCTAGAGGTCTCTTGGTATCATTTCATATCCCCAGGAGTGTGACCCCATTCACTAGGACTTTCTGGATTGAGTTGGGAGTCCCCTCCAAGAGGCGTGGAGTAGGATACACTATCCATTGTTGCGTCCTATTTAGAATTAGGTTAATGAGGTGAAAATTCCTACCAAAAATTTTTCATTTATATGGTAGGTGAATCAAGATGAGTTGTTGTATACGACAAGGCTAGGGTAGTGATTCTCATCTGGGTATTACAATCTTCCCCACTCATTGATTGAGATCTCTTAAAATGAGTGTATCGAATTCCATCTTTAGATCTATCATTGTATATATCTCTCTCAAGGTGGTTCCTGATGAATAAAACTTCTCATATTTACATCATCAGGGATATCAGAGTCATGAGTGTGTTATCCTCGATGATTTCTTCATGGAATCTTCGTACTGAATACCTAGTGTGGGTATGAGGTCATTATAATTTACCTCTAAACTAAGGGTCCATGTCTTGAGTATATATGGATATTTTAATGTTATATATACTATAGACAAATACTATGTAGAGCTTACTATACATTTACCTTGTATTTATTTGTGGTTTTTGAGGTTCTCTACAATGTGTTATTATACTCACCCCTCCACGGGCTTTTCTAGCATGTGTTGTGTCTTGTGAAGACGAGTATCCATTTGATGAATTCTAGGGTGGACTAGGATATAAAAGAGCCTCCTAAGTTCTAGACAGGACCAGGTATTCATATGGCTTCGATCACTAGTCTCAGTAAATATCTTGTTTTCTTATATGTTGGACATTGTAGATGGAAGACTCTTACTTTATGTGGGATTGTATTCTGGAATAGTAGATTATTAAACATTACATTCCATTGTGCTCTATTTGTTTTTTTAGTAGTATGAATTAATTTCATTCGATAGTTGTTTTTCATACATTTCAAAAATTTTGGTCTTGGAGATGTTTGTGTCTATATAGGTACTTAGGTAATGACTCCCTTGTTAGTGACATGCCTACTCGACGCAATTCACTATCCCCTGGCCTATTGGGGATTTGTTTGGGGAGTCGCAGCAAGGTCCCCATAGATATGGGTCTTGATATTAGTGGCGTAAGCAAATTTATCACCAATTGTGCACCCTTCACTACTTCAAGTGGAGCTACTCACAGTCCATGTGCACAGTTTTCCAAACAATATGAAAATTGTGTCTCAGTCACTATCAAATTTTATAGAGGCCCTTGCAAGGGTGTGCTCCTGGATACAGAAGGTTTATTCAAACTATGTGGGATCATTCATCCCATTCAAAAGACATTCATGGTTTAGGTAACCATGAGGCTTGTCCCATATAGTATCAGGTAACTGTGTGGCTCACCGTGTTTTTTTGAAAATCTTGACTCTGGGATCTGTACAAGACCAGGACACCCCAGATATACCCATGATCAAAAACATTATTCATATTATTCCATATAAAATGATTAAAAACAAAATTAAATGAGATTATTACCTAAATAAAAAAATATGATCTTTCATCATTTTCCTCTCGAACACATCATCTTGAAAATCG
Organism: Viscum album; assembly: GCA_963277665.1. NCBI lineage: Eukaryota > Viridiplantae > Streptophyta > Magnoliopsida > Santalales > Viscaceae > Viscum > Viscum album. Next base: position 6,632,587 of record OY728136.1, read on the forward strand.
ATGATCTGGTGGAGGAAGATAAATTCCACTTCAGTTTATGATTACATCCTTGTTTAGGTTTATCTGTCTCTATTCATTTACTCCCTTTGGAGTGGTATGAATTTTTCCACATTTTATAGTTTTGATATATGTTTTAATGGAACTAGTTTAGTTATATCATGATCTAATGTTTTGTTCCTTGATCTTCTTCACCATTTTGATTTTGAATATTCTATCTATAATTAATTTTTATGGTTTGGTGAGTGTTCATCTACATTCCTATTGTGGGTGAACTATATGATAATTCTATTTTCCTTGATCATGATATTTTTTTGTAGTTGTATCATCATGTTTTCCATGTTATGAAATTTCATATAAACTAGATAATTGAATTGAATCCCCATGAATTCAGAGAACCAACTCAGATACAGTTTGGTTCATTGAATATTAAGATATCATGCATGCTAGAAGTCCATGATTTATTCCAATTATCATTGAATTTATAATTTTGAAATGTAAAAAACTAAATTAGTGGGTTTATGGAATTGAACTAAAACCTTATTTCATGGTTTAATCATGTAATTTAAAGGGTTTTTTAGATTAACATTTAAGGTTTCATGTGTTTTGTAATAATCCATGATAAATAGATTAATTTAGGATTTCTTATGTTTTTTATTATGCTAAAGGTAAAGAGGAATTGTTGTGTTTGATAAATGAAATGGTACCCCATATTATGAATGGTTAATAAATGGTTTATCGAGGTGGAACAATTAAGAGTGAGAGTGAGTGTAAATTTAAATAATGTGTAGAGGGTGTCAGATTGATGCTTCTTATCTATGAGGATCTAGACAAATTATCTAGGCCCATGACGAATCCTTCTGAATTGGTATTGGACTGATGCTCCATGTACCGGAGATTTGGGTGTTATTCTAATGATTTAATGACCTTTTATATTGGGGCTAGACTGAAGCTCCATATGTCTAGGCTAATGGTACCTAGAAAGATTCTACAAATTATTGAAAATGAAATAGGATGTATGTTAATTAGTTAAACCCCGTGAATGAATAATTATCAAAATCTCTATGGTGTGTGGTTTAGACTCCCACATGGACTGAAGAAGATACTATTGTATTTGGTTTCACTGTAAACCAGAGGGACAATGGGGTTAACTAAAGAATATTAAATGTGAAACCCATTTACAATTATAAATTTGACTTTTAAATTTATAAAAATGCATACATTATGATATTCTAGTTATTTATTAGGATATCGTTGGGGGTGGATTTCTATGTTTTACTCAAACATAACTCAATCTTCAATTTTTCAACGGAATAGACATCTTTTCGGAAGGATGGTATAAAAGAAAAGAGCCCTATGTTAAATTGATGATTTGGGGTTAATGATGGATCATGGATGATGGGAAGGATCATGATTTTGGGACTCACTTGGGAGTCATCTATGTGTATTTATTTTTGGTATTAATTTGACACAAGAAACATATTTGGAATTTCATATCTACTAAATTGATATATTGGATTACTCATGTTATTATCTGTCTCTATTGGTTATTGATTATTGTATTATATTAATTATTTTTTATTATTATACGGGTTATTTGTTTATATATTACTTTTTTCTAACTCTGATAAATAGGGTATAGTCTCCACACATGACATATTAGACCACCACTACTTTTATGTAGACAATAGATTATGGGGAGTGCCCTTGATGTTTTGTAACGAACAAACTCGGGCACCGAAATGTGGAAATTGGGTTAGGAAATAAAATTTAATTTCCTTTTATATATGTATAAATTTTATATGAAAATCTAAATTTAATATATATATATATTTAATTTTAATTTGAATAATATTTTGAAAAGTATAATTATTTTAAAAATAACTATTTAACTTTTGTAAGTAATTATTTACAATGGAATATTCATTTAATGACCAAAAAACAAAATGGGAAATGTTAAATAATTTTTAACTACTTATTAAAAATAAAAAATAATTCTTATCATATAGAATTTATATGTGTAATAAAAATTAATTTTATCACAATTGATTGTAACGCATAAAACCCCCATATTTGAAAAAAGTTTATTTTTAAGTATTAAAACATATTTGTGGGACAAAATTATCATTATATTAGTTTTTAATGGTAAAAGTCATTTTATTATTAAAAAATAATGGTTATGTGGCTTTGAAAGGATACTAAAATCTAATTTTTACTAAAATGAAAAGTTGAAAAATAGTTTCTATTTCAAAATATTATATATGTCCTTAAAATGTTAATTAATTTTTTTCAAAAGTTAGAAAATTATTTTTAAAATGGATAATTTTAATTCCTAATTACATATTTGTTCAATTAAAATGTTTATAAACATTGAGTTCATTCTTATATAATTATAAATTTTTCATTTTGTTAAAAACTATATTTTTAATATTCATCTCTCTAATGAACCTTCCTAGAAGATCACATGCCATGACTCCCCACGTCCACCTCCAATAGTTTATGGGATGGTGACTAGCACCGTGTAGGCATATAATTGACATGGGAGGCCTTAGCCTATGTACATGTACAAACGCCCACGTCTCCAAGCCTATACAATTTTGAAGTGTAAAAATAAATGAACTACCATGCATGAATACATTTAAATATTGTATCCCAAGTACAACAGGAAGTATAATGAAGTAAATAGGGCCATATATAATCTCACCACCAAAAATCTGAAAACAAATGTCTAGCTTGAATGTAAGTACTAGGACAACTTTCAAGAAACCATAGTAACACACCTTGTTATGTTGGGTCTCACTATGTATTATCTGGTCTTGGTTCATTTATGACTCTATCAAAAGGTCAATAATCTACATAGGATATGATGCATGCATGAAAAGACGTTGTATGCATGAGTATAATAATAATCAGCAGGAAACCACAAAACAAAAAATCATAATATAAACGAAAATACATTTAGCTCTACATAGGTATATGTCTACAAAACATATAACTTTAATATACACATATACTCAACAAGGACACAAAATAAATATGTATGTCACAACCATAGTATTGCAACCAAAAATTCTAGCTCAAAGATTCCAAAAAGTACTCAACTAGTAGAACATACTCATGATTTTATTAACACTGATGAAATCTATTTGAGATGTACTTCTTGTTGGGTCCTTGCATTATGAATAACACATCGATAGTCAAAAAAGAATATGATACATAGATGAAGATAACTACCCAGGATATGGGATGATAGTAACAACTCAATCTGGATTGACCTGATAAGTAGAGGATTGATACCCTCATAGTGTTTGTCATGAAGATGCCATGAAATCTACTTAGGGGATGAAGATAAATAGAGGATACCACTCTAGGACTCTTGGATAAATTCTAAATAATATATCCTAGATGTCTTGCTAATGGGGTCGTAGTCCAAGGAGTATGAAAAAATTCTATACTAACCTTTCGAGAAAAGATAAGTGGAACAAACCTGAATTAAAAAAATCCAATATACAGAAAAAATGTCATCCAAACCCAATATAAAAGAGTAAAAAGCATATATTAGGGGTCACACACCATGTCCCATGACCCTAGGTACTACCCATGTAAACATTTTATGTCATAAAACTATGGCTGTGTAGTAGTACACACTATGTAGAAGTCCAGTGTACCCATGTGTCAGTGCATGACCCCATCTTTTGTATGTCTTCCCATGTACTAACACACATCTTAGACATTGTACTTGGTCTAGGACATGTTCTTGGGGAGAGTACAAAACATGCTCCAACACGTGTACTCCACCTCGTGTCCATGTAATTCCAAAGAACACACTAAGTCACCTTAGAGAGACCACATGCCATGAGAAATGTTTCACATACTATGTGATATTTAGCCTTTTGGAACCCTAGATGCCACTCAGAGGGGTCATGCGGCATGTAGAACTGGTTTATACACTATGTGATTCAGGATTTTATTGAATCCCATATTAACTTCTCATTCATTGTAGCACCTCCAAACTCCGATCCAGTGTTTTTTTCGCAATATTGAAGATCCCAACTCATCTGAATATCATCATTAGTAGAAAATATATTCTACCACTAGATATGCTCAGAAAACATATCAAATAATATTTTTTCATTGTATTCCAAAGAACTACAAAGAACATGAAATTGGCAATAAAACATCATCTTAATTGCTATGTCTCTATCACCACACCTATTTCATGTCCTTCTAGTCTCATATCTACAATAATGGATCATTTATCAAAGAAAAAGGTGTGCAATGATCGATTGATCAGGATTTATCATTCCATGATCCTAAAGAAAAATTCCAACAATGATCAATGAATGGGAGAGAGAAAATAAAAAGAACATATTGGAGGAATAAACATCGATCAATGTTTATGTTTGTCTCAATATTTAACTATCAGAATACAATCATAATAATCAAATCACAAAGAAATTATACCATTAAAACACCTCAAAATATCTCATCCCACATAATGATCGAATCGCAAATAAATTGGTTCATTGATTGATCTATGTTAATAATATAAATCAAGAACAGAGAATAATTAAATAAAAACACATGACGTACATCAATTTGGATTTATCATTGACAATGAATGATGTTATGTTGCATTCAGTGGATAGATCCTTCGAATCTGAGTTGTGTTGATCATTGATCCATGATCTCATCATCATTCACCTGAGAGAATTCTCCAACGGTCTCTCCAAGGACTCTCCAATATATCTAGGGTATTGTTTTGGACCCTTGACTTATTACATTAGATTATATTTAAATAATGCTAATTGATTCATCAAAAAAGTGAAATAAAATAATTAATATCATTATTTTATTTATTTATGCGCCCACGATGAGTTTTCAATAAATGACCTACACTAACTAATGTTAAGTCACTCCTAGGGTAAAACACATATTTTGAACTCCATGGTGGCCTCTAATATATTATTTGGAAGCCTATTTGGATGTTATACCACTTTTTTGGAAAACTACAAGTGTGTTCTATTTAATATAATTAATATATTTCAAAAATTTAATCTTAACACACCAGGATTCAGAATTGCATATCATCTGAATGTATGATCTAGAATATAACCCTTATAAAATCCAAAAAAAATACATGGAAAATCAAATAAATTACATTCTCCCACCATATGTACTTACATCACGTAAAGACAAAACATGGTATACTAAAAAAAATATGGGTGATGAGTATGAATTTGAGCCTCCGACTCCCATGTGCTATACTAGATATTCTTATGCTACCACTAGAACCTCACCAATGGAATTAATCACCCATGAAGGAACCTATCTGGATGATCCTAGATGCTTATTTGGTACTTAGAAATGGTCTCTCCATCCTCAATGTCCATCTCTCCCTGGTCGATTACGTCTGATGTTTCATGCACGTACCTCCCCATCTATGACGCATGGAAGACATCATGTACCTAGTCTAACTAGGGGGTAAAGTTAAGTGGTACGCCACCTTTATAACACTAAAATTTATCAGAAAAGGGCCATTTAACCACAAATATATCCTGCCACCTTGGAAAAATCACTATAATCCACATTGAGTTGAAACCCATATAAACAAATTGTGTCATTCCTCAAACTCCAATGGCCATCTCCATATGTCAGGATAAAACTTCAGATAGCTCTATGAAATCTTCATCAACTCCTAGATGATCAGAAACTTCTCTATTGTCTCTTACTCCAACTCTGGTCCCATGACTTACGACACTCCTGAGACATACCAGCAAAGTGGTGGCCTACAACATTGCCTATAAAAATCCTTGAATGATCCTATATCAATGGTTGTATGGTTGTTTTTGTTGTATGAAAACTCCACAAGTGATAAGTGATCCTTCCAACTATTTCTAAATTCCAATATGCAAGCTCGTAGTATGTCCTCTAGAACCTTAATCTTCTGCTCAATCTAGATATCAGTTTGGGGGTGAAATACTATTCTCAAACATAACTGGGTCCCAAATGTCTCATGTAATCCCTTCAAAAATAGGTTTGTGAAGCAAGCATCCTGATAAAATATGCTCATCCACGTAACTTCTTGTATTCGAACAATCTCATGGACGTACTGGCATCTCAATGTCTCAACTGAACAATAATCTTGTATAGCTTGTATGTGGGCTGACATGGGGGAAGGTCTACAATCACCCTGATGGCCTGGTTTCACCTTGACATAGGTGGTAAGATCACCATGAAGTCCATAAAAACCCCATCTCACTTCCATCCTAGAACCTTAATGGGTTGATCTAAATGCACTAGAACACGGTGCTAAACATTCACTTGATGACAAGTATGGCATCAAGAATCAAACTATATAACTATTTTTATTCATACCTAGCCATAAAGAATTTCATCGTAGGTCCTTGTACATCTTTTAAAAACATGCATATACTACCAAAGGATGTGTGAAACTCTCCCAAAACCTCCTCCCATGATTCCATTGGCACCATTATGTGTTCCTTTAAATGAATGATTTTCTACCCCCCCCCCCTTAGAATATCTTTTAGGCACATGCCCCATGGATATCTGATTGTGTAGGGTCTCAGAGTCGGTATCCCTTAGTTGTGTGTTTATAAATCACTATAACAGTGCAGGGGTAAAAACCATATAATTTTGGTAAGATTCTCCAGATCTATCCATAAAGGAAAAATGTAATGAGGCCAACTGCTCTGATTCCTCATTCAGCAACAGCAAACAAGAACTTCTGCTGAGAGAATCTGCTACCACATTTCCCTTCCCACGAGTATAGACAATTTGAAGTTCATAATCATAGAGGGACTCCAGTCATCACCTCAATATCAATTTAAAATCCTTTTGATAAAATATTTATTGGAAAATCTTGTGATCATAGTATATGATAAACCTCACACCCATCAAGTACTGTCACTATATCTTCAAAGTGAAGGCAATCAAAACTAGCTCAATATCTTTGGTCATGTAGTTCTTATCATGTAGACTCAACTAGTGTGAATAATAGGCAATAACTTCTTTACTATACATCATAACACTGCCTAGCATGGTCCCTAGTGTATTATAGACCATTTCATACTCGAAACCCTCATCTGGAAATATTAAGATGGGAGAGCTCATCAAACTCTGCCTCAAGTACTTAAAAGCGTTCTCGAACATCTCTTCCCTAATGAATGACTCCCCCTTTCGATTTAAAGCTATCACAATTAATGATATTTTGGAAAAATCATGCATGAATCTTTGATAATATTCTTCCATCCGATGGAATCTATGATACATCATCACACTCTAAGGTGGCTCTAAAGCTCTCACTACCTCGACCTTGGTTAGGTCTACCACCACTCCATGTACTTATACAACATGCCCCAAAAAATGGATCGATTTAATTTAAAATTGAAGCATTGATATATTTTCGAAAATAGGTTTCCCTCAATGTACATCCATAACCACCCTTAACTATCTTGTGTGCTCCTCCTTGGATACCAATTAAATAGGGATATCGTCGATGAAGACTACAAGGAACTGATCTAAGTAATTTTGAATGATCTGGTACATGAGTCCCAAGAGCATTGCTATGGAATTCGTTACCCCAAAGGGAATCACCATATATCCATAGTGACCGTAGTGACATATGATTTTCATCTTCAGTATATTATCACTCCATACACAGAAATAGTGATAGATTAATATGAGGTCAACCTTCAAGAACCATCTTCCCCCTAACAACTAATCAAATAGGTCATCAATCATATGTAGTGGACACCTGTTCCTCACAGTTACCTAGTTCAACTGCCAATAGTCCACACAAAACCTCAGGATATTTTCTACCTACTTATAAAATATAATTTGGCTTCTACGGAAGAAAAACTAGGTCTGACATTTCCCTTAATCAACAAGTCCTCCAACAGTACCCACGACCCATGAAGCTCTACTAGAGCCTTCTGATATATTGGTGTAGAAATTAGTGTCATCTCAGGGTGTAGACCAATGTATTAGTCTATCTCTTGGTTGGGAGGAAAACATAGAACATACTAATGGAAGACATCCACATACTCTGACACCACTACATAAAATGGAGAACTCATAATATCCACCGCACCAATGGATAAGCTATCCATCTCATTAGTAAATGGCCACATACTCATATTAATTAATCTATCCAATGCTGCATGGGTTTCCTTTTCATCGACAAAGGAGTACCATGTCACATCACAGTACACTAACTCCATCTTCACCTACCACAGTCTATCTAGGTATCAAATATAGATAACCAATCCATATCAATATTGAGGTCCTAGATTATCAATGTTATTACCAAGAAATACAACCAAAAACTCTCACCTCCATGGTTCAGGTCACACTATCAGCACAACTGCATGATCACTGAGTCTTCTCCGGTCAGAGTGTCCATGTGTTAGTGTCAAGTAAGAGGTTCAAATTGAATCTCTAAGTATCATATAGGGTATGTGATGAGAAATTACTGACTATAAATTATTTTAATTAATATAGAAGCTAATGTAGAAATGACACATATTATTCCTTGAGACATTCCTAGAGCATCTGAGTCATAAGCTAAGACCACCTGTAGTTATCCACTACCCTGTCCAATAGATCTATTTGCCTAACATAAACTACCTGAGGTGGTGGTGGTAACAATTAAAAACCTCATACACCACCTTTGACTCTCCCATCTCTTTGGCCATGTCATCCATCCTACAAATCTACATACACTTTCTGTTATATCTAATTTGGTGGCCCATTTATGGTCTCTCTATATGCTATACAGTGGGTTGGAAAATATCATGCGAGATTTATTATACCATCACATGAAGAGAACCACCTCTCTCTAAGATGATTGGACTGAACCAATGAAAAATTAAATGAGTATCCTCTATCATGGGACCTCCCCTTGAATAGTATCCCATGCCCAAGCCTCTATGACTGACATCTGCTCGTTACTGCTGAGGTATGTTCTCCTGCTTTCCCACCGCTAACAGCCATCGATTGTATCTACTCATCCAAGAATCTATCGACCACCAAATATATCTCTAGCACCAATGTATTGGTAAGAATGCACTGAGGGATAACACAAGATTGGATGCCTCTACGCATACCTCATATGATGGTTTGATCCCTGAATAACTAATCTTGAACTATATATATTGAGTACCTAGAAAGTGTAGTAAACATCTCAGAATACGTAGCTGCAGTCATGCTTCCCTACTAGAGCATCAGAAGCTCCTATATACATGAAACCCTCATCATAGCTAGTGATAACCCCTCTATGAAATTTACTCCAACTCTATCCATGAAATAGTTGCCTCATCATAAGAAATTGTCACTAAACCCCACCATCTTCCTATTAATTCAAGTAGAAGGATTTGTTCTTAGACCACCACCAATCCTATATGGTCCTAGACCACCATCCAATCCTCTAGTGTCCTGACTAGATATAAAACTCGAGTCAACGCCTCAATTCATTCCTCATATGCCTATAATTCGGGCTTTCCAACGAACCAGAGGGGTCTCTATTAATGAAACTCATGAAGCACACATTGTATGTGCACCTCATCTTCTAGTATTGTGGTTACCAAGTGATTCTCTAAAAGTGGTGGTATGGATGGTGCACCACCTGGAGGTATCAACTTAGCAACTGGTCCCTATATCAATGCCTCATCACATAGGGGATCATTCAAGTGATCAATATCTTGAGTACTATCTAGATTTCATCGTAGAGCATCCAAATGGTAAACAAGATGTACCATGATAAATATGTATATTTTGAAATATGCCTCAAGGAGGACATGGGAACCATAGCCCTTTACTATATGACACATGTACCATTGTTTTTTCCTATAAACAATGTTCTCAGATACCTAGTAGAAATGAAGGTGATCAGAGTCCTGGTGTATAAATAAGTCAGTCGTTGCATCGACACTGGGGTCCCTATCCTAAAATAGAAACTCGGAATACGTAATAATTTTTTCCTAATAGAATCTCATCGACTCTCATTTTAATGTAGAAATGACCACATCTGATACCACTTTGTCATGACCCATCCTGGCGGGGCCTATTCTGCAACTCCCCTAGCCCACCTCTGTTAGGACCACTTTGTGTATAAGGTTGTATTTGTTGTCAGTTGTTGTCAATGAAGATCCAAATGACCGAGATCAAGAGTAACTATAATGAAATGTAGGAATGGTGATGTATCATAAGTTTTAGGATGATTAATGAAGAAAACCATGCAATTCTTCATGATTTCATGAGAACCATACAATAGCATACTTGAAGAATAGAATCATTTTATTTGCATGAAGTATAGAATGATGGTTGAAAAAGAAGAGACAGTATGGAAGGAGTTTTGAAGAAGAAGTAGAGAGTGTGTGGAAGGTCTTGTAATTATGTTATACCCATGCATTTCATATTGTATCTAATTCAGATGATTCTTTTCTAATTTGTATTTCACAGATATAATAAGTCAAGAGAACTTATGATGCAAGCCTTATTGGAAGGAAAGATGTTGCTGGATGACAGGGAATCTATAGTACATTCCATTGAAACACTGATGATGCTAAAGATGATATATTAGTGGATAAATATCATGATAGTGGTGTTTCTGATGAAAGAAGAAGAGTTGTTGAAGAAGACAAATCACAAAAAAGAAGCATGAAGGTTATGGTCGAAACATATATTGAAGGTGTAATTGTTCTCTAGTGTTTACCATATTATTGGGCATGAAAATTGGAAGAGTAAAGAAAAATGTTTTTGGTAGAGAAAGATGCATGATAAATTCAAGGGGGATTTAATAGTGGCACACAATTCATGTTTTAGGATCATAACATAAATTTTTTTCAAAGGCATGAAGTTTGGAAAAAAACTGAAGAGGTGCACAAAAAACCAGAACTGTGCATGAAAAAAATAGGAATGTGCATGGAAAAATGTTGTTAATGAAATATCTGGTTGGGTTATTTTCGTGTAAGAAGATCCTCAGATCTGAAATATTGAAAATCAGAATATGTTAGAGGTGTGTGAAAAATCGGGGTTGTTCGCACAACGTGCGCGGAACATCAAACTTCTGCACATAAAATTGGTTGTGCACAGAATATGGGTTTGATGTTTTACCCTGAAGAGAGGCTTCATATTTATAATGATAAAAAATGTAAAATCCATGAGATGCATGAAACATCGAGGCACTGTGTCAAAATAATGGAAGGTGCGCATAATATAAAGAAATGAGAGACAGTTTAATGTTCCAGAATGGGTTTTACGGACAGGGTCAAAAAGACCTATAAATATAAGATGAACCCCTCTCCTTTGTAAAGGCTCAAAACATAGACAAATACTGAGCTCTGACGTGGAAAAATATTTATGTATAGAGTGGTGTGTGGAAAGAATAAGTGTTTCTCCAAAAAGAAAGTGTTGCGTGAAAAAGGGAAGTTTAGTGTAGAAAAAAAGTGTTTCACCAAATGAATTTTTCACACTAAAAGGTGTTTCTATGTGTAAGGCTTGGATTTTATTTGAAAGACACATAGAAGCGTGCTAGAAATATTTAGGGGTCCTGCTGGCCATTGATAGGTTCTTACCACTCTCATAGTGGCTTTGCGAAGAGGGAAGTACCATGAACCATTTAGCTTTATGAAAAGATGTAGTACCACACACACATGACCAGTGTTAAACACCCTCGGTGTGCTTTGAAAAGAAAATAAAAACAATACATGCAACTAAACTCATATATTCACTAAAAGAAGGATGTATACCAATACAGTTAGGTGTTGGTATTGGGAATTAAGGGAAAAGAAGAAGGAGAATAACATGGTGTTCCCAACTAATGATTTTGAATTATTCATGGCAGTACAATTGTGATGATGGTTTGAGTATCTGGTTTGTGTGTTCAGTGATTTTAAGTTCAAAAATCTAGGAATTTGATGCAAGTGTTGTCTCTTTCTGTACTGAGACAAAGAGTTCAATGAAAAAATATTAAATAGATCTTCATGTTTATAAACTGAGTGAGACTTCATCCAAGGCAGTGATCTAGGGAGAGTCAACGGGAGTGACCCGAGGGACTCATTGAGAAATACCTACCCCTTTCTAAAGGTAGTGAGATTGAGAAAGAGTGATTATACCCAAACTTTTGAAATCTATATCTTGTGAAGATTAGAGGAATTTGGTATGACCAACAACCTGTCAGTGTATGCTCCTTGGATGTAACCCTCAATGGTGAACCATGTAAAAACTGTTGTGTTGTCCTTCCACATGTTTAAATTACTACACATATCCATCATATAGGTTTAAAAAAGTTTCTACCAACATGGGAACAAGATCCATAAATGAAGAGAAAAGGTTGACACCCTGATTCACCACCCTATTAGGGTGTTCTAGGGTCCTTTATCCTGAAATTGTCCAGGGTACGTCGACTAGTGTTTAGTAGGCGTATCACTAACATGGGACACCTTAGCCTATGTACCTATACACATGAACACTTATCCAACCCTATTAAATTATGAAATGTAAAAATAAGTAAATAACCGTGCATTCATAAATCTAAATCTCATAACCAGTGTATGAAAGGAATTAAACAGGTAGTAAACATGTCCAAATACAAGCCCAACACCCAGAGTTTGAAAACACAATTACCACTGGAATGTAAGTACTAAAAATTTTATCAGAAAACTAGAGGAACATATCTTAGTTTCTCTAGTCTCACTAAGAACTGTCTTGTACTGGTCTACCTAGGATTCTATTAAAATATCGATCATCTTCACCAGGCCCGACATGTATAGGAAAAGACTACGTAGGGGTGAGTATAAAAATACTAAGTAGGACACCTCAAAACCAGAAAGCATAAAATACTGGAAAATAAAGTCATATATACACATGTATATGTCAATAGAATATATAACAAGAATAAAAAGATATATTCAACAATTTCACATAGTCTATATGTAATAAAAACCCATAGAATACAATCCTAGGATTCCAACTCAATGAATCCACAATGAAATCATCTGTGGTAACACACTCCTGAGTCTGATAGCATTGAAAACATCTGTCCAAGTAGTACTGCTCATCAGTTCTTATCATTATAAAGAACACGCTAATAGTTCAAAGAGAAAACAATACATAGGAGAGTATAACTACCCTGAACATGGGGTGATACCAACAACACAATATGGATTAACCTGCTAAGTAGAGGATCAACTCTTGCATGGTACTGGTCACAATGATTCCAAGAACTCCACCTAGGGTAAGAAGAAAGATAGAGGATCTCACTCTGGGCCTCTTGGAGGGATTCCAATGAACTATCCAAAAATTCTCACTAAATGGAACATAGTACAAGGAGTAAGAATTGATTCTGTTCTAACCTTCTGGTAAAGGATAAGGAGAAGGAACCCTAATAATACATGTCTATGATATAGAGGAAAAGAGATCCATGCTATGTATGAATGAGTACACAACATTTATTAGGGGTCACATGTTGTGTCCTTGGACCCCTAGTACTTCCTGTGTAAATGGCATGTGAAATTTAACCATGTCCATATAGTAGTACACACCATATAGTTAACCCATGTACTCTACTCATGTGTCAATAAAATGATCAATCCCATGTACATATTCCTACATACCAGTACACCTCTTAGCCAATGTACTTGGTTGAGTCCATGTCAATGTGGGGAGTACATGGAATGCTCCAAACCAAGTACTAAACACCTTGCCTATGTACTTCAAAAAGTACACATCAAGTCACTCAGGAGAGACCACTTGAAATTTTTTATGGGTCACATTCATTATGATACTTAAATTTCTCCTAAAACCCTAACTGCAGCTTAGGGGGGACCACATAGTGTGTAGATCTAGTTTACACACCTTGTGATGTGGGATTTCCTAGATTCACAGATCTTCTCCCCATTCATTTCGGCCCATAGGACCTCTAATACGGTGATCGTTTCGCCACATGATTGAAGATGATGTCTCGTTCAAATATCTTCGTCAACAAACAACTGGTTCCACAATCAGATATTCTTGAAAAAATGATAAATCTGTCATTCTTCATTGTGCACTGAAGAATGAGTAATCCAGAATCAACCATTATCTGAATCACTTCATCTATATTATTACACCTCCATCATTTTGTGATGATCCTATATTTATGATATCGGATTATTTTACTATGAAATAAGTGCATAATGATTTTTTAATTAGGATTTGTCGAGTCATGGTAGAAACGAAGAACACCTAAGATGAATGATGAATGGGGGAGAGAAAAGAAAAAAAATATTGGAGGAACAAACATCAATTGAAGTTCATTTTGATCTAGATCTGTTGTCATTAGAGTGATAATAAAAATAATCAATTCATAATGAAAATATCTCATCAAAACCATAAAAAATAACTCACCACACATATTGATCTAATTATGGATCAATATATATGTTGATTGATTCCTATTAATCATAGAGATAATGAATGGGGAAGAAACAAATAAAAAAACATGATCTATCTTGATTTGGATAAATCATTAACAAATAATGAATCCATATCACATTCATTGGAGAGATCCTTCTAATTTGAGGGGTATCGATCACTGATCCTTGGTCTTATCATTATTCACCAGACATAATTCTCTAATGGTCTCTCTAAGGGATCTCCAATGCCTCTAGGGTTATGTGGAAAACCCTAGAATTATAGAATTAAAATATTTTTAATGATTGTTAATCATTTTATGAAATTAATGTAATAAAATAATTTATTTTATTATTTCATTCATTTTCATGAACGCGATGACAAATATTATGTTTTTCCTAGAGTAAACTTGACATTATGAAATAAACAGTGACCTCATATTTATAATCCATGATCCCATTTGGATGTTATTACACATTTTTAGGAATGTTACACATGTGTTATATTTAATATATTTCATATATTTCAAACAATTATTTCTAGACACCAGGCCTCATAATCGCACGCCGTCTTAAGGAATAACTTGAAAATAATTTATATAATATTCAGAAATAATAAAAAGAAATTCTGAGACATTAAAAGTTAAAAAAATTTAATAAAATCCAACAAAATTATCTAATGTAAATATTGAATTTATCAATAAAAAATGGAGTTAAATTTTTAGATTCAATTTCTAGAATTTTCTATTTAAAATTTTAAATAACATCCTAAAATTCAATTATAAAATATTTTATAGAAGAAATAACTTTAGAAATACTAGTTGTTCCTATTTCAAAATTTTATAAAACCCTAATAAAGATAGAATTAATAAATTAATATAATACATTTTTTATATAATCATATAATAATTTATAATCTATTTCTTTTAATAAAAAGTAAATCACATAAAATGATATATTTTTAAACACAATTACAAATTAAGTAAATTTTTATAAAATAACCAGTATATGTAATGATATATTTCATTAATTTTTTACTCATGATAATAACAACTAAATAAACAATAGGGTTTTAATTATCTAAACATAACATGGTTTTATTTTAGTTCAATGTTGTTTTTGAAGAGTTTTATCAAAAATATTTGAATTAATTAAATGAAATAATATTTTTAAAACATCAGGTCATTGTAGAAGTACCAATATATATGTTTGTATATGGAAGTATTCAGTGATTCATATAACATGTGGAATTGAAACTATAGTGTATATCCTCATTACCACTTATCATTTAGATTACCAAGTGAGAACAACTTGTGAATAAGTCTCGATATCTTTTGAGACATCAGCACCTGATTTTCAAACAATCGTCTGTGACCTAACGAACATTTCAAATTATTTATAGGATATATATTTAAAAATATATTCATATAACTTCAATGTTATCATTATAAAAATGAAAAATTGTAAATTTTCATGAGATTAATAGTGTAAAAAAATTATCACATTAATGTTACAAAAAATAACCTTTATCATTAGATAGTAAAATTATATATTTTATGGTCCTCAAATATATATTCAATCAAAGTTTTATAGTATGACACATTTAATGAACCAACTCTAATAGACTCTAACTTTACCTGGATAAAACATCTAACAAATTGCAGTCCATTATCTCTCTTATGATATTCATTCATCCTCTAACTATGATTAATGGGTATTTAATGTTATATTACATGGAGACACTACTTAATATGACCTCATACATCTATTAAAAATAACTTAAGAGGTTACACTTCCAATATTTTTACTTGGTCTACCAATTTGACCTTGGATCCTTTACTAGGAAAACCACTAGAGTATTTACAAGATATGGTATGATAGGATATTTAATGGTTGGTTCCACACCAAGATCCTAACTAAATTTGTATATCCATGAATCATAATTAACATTATTAGAAGTTGTTGTATCCTTTGAAATTTATCTAGTGTTATAAAGCATTGGTTGGTTATAAATCATCTAGCTCATGACTACTCTGTTTAGTAAGAAAACATATCCCAACATTGATGTCATATCAATATTTTTTATCTAAAACAAGAATTTATATATCCCATCAAGACTAGGTCCTCATATTATCCATAATATAAAAATATACCCTTTATAATCCTTGTATTCATAATGATAGTATTTACAGCTTCCTACTGTATCTCAACTAAGACTTCTGGATATCTACCTTCCATTATAAATGCCTAAGAAACACTGATCCTGATATAGAGCGATGCATGCAATATAGAAACTTTCACGGATGTCTAAGGTATTCTACACATTATGTTTATTTCATATTGTTTCTATGGATATATTATATTATAAATATGAATGTATCTCATCATGGAAACAATCCCCTCTTGAATAGTTACATACTAAATTAATTGAGAACCTTGTTAATTTATATACCTTTACTTATTCCAAATAACCTCTTGAATATATCATGAATTATCATGATCCATGTAATATTTTTTGATTCACCAAGACCCATCATAGAGACAAACATTTTTAGTAGTTTCTTAACCAATTGTAACATCGGCATCTCATTGCGCATGAGTTTTATATCATCAACATAAATGACTAGAAAAATGAATTCACTCCCATTAAACAAATTTTAGAAACAGGGATAAAATTGTTTATTTATAAAACCAAATTCAATTTTAGATTCATCAAAATGAATCGTTATTGATCCTAATTTCTGATTTAACCCATAAACTATCCTATATACCCCATATTATAACATTCATTCCATGGTTCCCCTATAACTGGTGCTCCGAGAAGGATCACTACATGACCTCAAGTTTTCCAACCCATACATGAGAGACTTCCGACTATAATTACTGGTATATGGAGGTACAATGGGGAGATTATACCCACCTATTAGAGTAAGTGGAAATATAAATAACAAAAATAGATATAACAACTTTTAAAAATGGAAAATGGAATAAAATATGGAATGTTACAATAATAAAATAAGTGAAACATGATACCTAAATGATATATATACTAGAAATGTCATGTGGTCATGTAGTAAAATCTCAAATTCTAGACTATGAAAACCGCAAAATGAAA
The DNA here is from genome assembly GCA_963277665.1 of Viscum album. NCBI lineage: Eukaryota > Viridiplantae > Streptophyta > Magnoliopsida > Santalales > Viscaceae > Viscum > Viscum album. The sequence continues at coordinate 6,650,113 of OY728136.1, forward strand.
TCCTCTGTCCAAAACCATTCATAACACCCCTTGCTGAAACCCATTATCCCATGCATAAAATACGACTCAGATCCCTATCCTAAACCTACACCAAAAAAACAAGTACCATATTCTCAGAAACCCAAGAGTCATTGAGGCCTTTGTAGGGTGTGAGTACAACTCTGATGGTTCCCACCAATGGTGTCTATGGAAATAACCAGTCAACTAACAGTGCAACGAAATCTATTTTAATCAATTGTTAAATAGTAGATAACCTAGGTTTCATTATTTAACAACATTTAAATTCACCATTGTTATTCTCAATTTATAGGTATTTCCAAACCCATCAGTCCTACTATGGCCCATACTAGTCGTCTAAACCATATATCAAAGAGGTCAGATGTTGGAAAACTATGACCATCTGTCTATTTATCCAACCAAAATTTGTACAGTTATTTTCGAACATCCTTGCAATTTATTTTTGGGTTCATAGAATAGAAAAAAAAGGATCATCAAGACAAGTATCTAACAGGGACTCAAAACGTAACGTCCGAATATCCCAACCAAATTATTATAGGTTTCATTAGATGGAAAAAAAGGATGATCATGCCATGCATCCAACTGGTATTTAGAACACTATGTATGATCAACCCAACCCATGATGTGTAACAACCTTTCCATCATCCCAACCCAAGATATGGAACTCCATGTCCATACCCTTTAGGATAGAAGCATCATGTCCACCCTTCGATAACAATTGTGCATTAGGGAATCTAGAGCATCATTTTGGACAACACAAATCATGGGTCGTGAGATTATATCCTACATTCAAAAACCATATTTGGGGAGCACTAGTCCAACATTATAAAACCATTTCATTATCAATAATTTTTAAATTTATCATATAATTTATCAAGAATACAATACCCTTAATCATTCATTATTATTTTGATCCAATTATTAACTATAATTAAATATATTATTATTTTAGAATTCTAGGGTTTTCCACATAACCCTAGAGATATTGGAGGGACCATTAAAGAATTCTTTCTGGTGAACAATGATAAGATCATTGATCAGTGACCAATAAACCTCATATTAGAACGATCTCTCCAATGAATTTGATGTGGAATCTTTATTTGTTAATTATCGATCTATATCAAGATAGATCATGTGTTTTTTTATTCTTCCCCTTTCATTATCCCTACGATTAATAGGAATCATTCAACATATAGATTGATCAATAATTTGATCAGTATTTGGGATGGGTTATTTTTTAGGGTTTTTATGGTATATTTTCATTATGATTTGATTATTTTTATTATCATTATAATGACGATAGATCAAGATAAACATGAAAATCAATTGATTTTCATTCCACTAATATGTTTTTTTCTTTTCTCTCCCCCATTAATCGTTCATCGTGGGTGTTATTTGTTTAAAATATGACTCAAAAAATCCTGACCAATCGATCATTGGGCACATGTTTCTTTGGACAATAATCCGATATCATAGATCTAAGATCAGCAAAAAATGATGGGGGTTCAACGGTGTAGTTGATGCAATTCAGATGATAGTTGATTCCAGATTACTCATTCTTTAGTGCATGATGAAAAACGACAGATTGATCATTTTTCATGGATATATAATGGTGGAACCAGTTTTTTGTTGATGGATATGTTTGAATGAGATTGTATCTTCAATCATGTGGTGAAAATATAAATTTATTAGAGGTCCTATTAGACAAAATGAATGTCAAGGAGATCTGTGACTTTAAAAAATCCCACATCACATGGTGTGTAAACTATATCTACACACTATGTTGGACCCCCCTGAGCTAAAACTAAGGTTTCAGAAGAATGTTAATTATTACACAGAATGTGACCCATATCACATATCATGTGGTCTCTCCCGAGTGACATGATGTGTACTTTGTTAAGTACATAGATATGGGGTTGAGAACTTGGTTTGGAGCATTCCATGTACTCCCCAAATGAACATGACGACAACCAAGTACATGGGCTAAGCTATGTACTAGTACATATGAAGATGTACACGGGATTGATCCATGCACTAGAACATGGGTAGAGTACATGGGTTTACTACATGGCGTGTAATTCTATATGGACATGGTTTAATGACACATTCCATTTACACAGGCTGGACTAGGGGTCATGGGACATAACATGTGACCCCTACTACATGTTGTGTACTGATTTATACATGGCATGGATATCTTGTCCTCTATATAATAGACATGTCTCATTAGGGTTCGGTCCCCTTATCCATTACCTAAAGGATAGAAAATAATCAATTCCTACTCCTAGTACTATGTTTCCTTTAGCAAATTTTTTTGGATAGATTCATTGGAATCCCTCCAAGAGGCCTAAAGGGAGATCCTCTATTTATCTTCTTACCCTTAGTGAAGTTATGGGAATTGCTATGACTAGTACTAAGCAAGGGTTGATCCACTACTTAGCTGGTTAATCCATATTTGTTTGTTGGTATCACCCCATGTTCATGGTCATTATACTCTCCTTTGTATTGTAATCTCTTTTAACTATTAGCATGTTCTTGCTCATGATGAGAACCGATGAGCAGTAATGCTCAGACGGATGTTTTTAGTGCTATCAGACTTAGGAGTGTGTTATCACAGATGATTGTATTGTGGATTCTTTGAGTTTGAATTCTATGATTGTATACTATGGTTGTGTATTACCTATATTCTGTGTGTAAATTTTGAGTATATATTGATATTCTTGTTATATATGCTATTGAAATATACCTGTGTATAAATGACATTATTTTCCTATATTGTATTCTTTCTGGTTTCGAGGTTTCCTACATAGTATTGTTATACTCACCCCTACATGGTCTATTCCTATACATGTCAGGCCTTGTGCAGATGATTGATCTTTTGATATAATCCTAGGCGGACCGGGACAAGATAGTTCTTAGTGAGACCGGAGAAACTAAGGTATTTTCATTTGGTTTTCTAATAGAATTCCCAGTACATACATTCATATTAAAATTGTGTTTTCAAACTCTTGGTGGTGGGCTTTTATTTGGACCTGTTTACTTCCTTTTACCTCCTCTTGTACTCTGGTTATGAGATTTAGATTTAATCATGCATGGTTATTTAGTTTTTTTTAAATTTAATCATTCTATAGGGTTGGATATTTCATCATCTGTATAGGTATGTAGGCCATGGAATCCCATGTCAATGGTATTCTTACTCAACATAAGTCACCACACCCAAGACAATTGGAGGTTGAAGGACCTTATACCACCCTGGGAGGGGGGAGTGAATCCGAGTGTCAACTTTTTCTCATCATTTCTGGATATTATTCCCATGTTTGAAGGAACATGTTTAAACATATATGATGGATATGTGTAGAAATTAAAACACAGAGAAGGGCAACAAAACATTTTATTACTTGGTTCACCACTAAGTTCTACGTCCAAGGAACATACACCGACAGGTTTTTAGCCATACCAAATTCCACTCCTCTTCACTAGCAGTGGATTACAAAGGATCGGGAATAGTCACTCTATCCCCTGATCACTACATTTTACAAAGGTTTAGGGATAGCTCATTTCATCCCTCAGGTCACTCTCATTGACTCCCCCTAGATCACTACCTTGGATGAAGTCCCACTCCGTTTATAGACATAAATGTCTCTTCAAAAGATTTTCATTCAATTCGTTGTCTCAGTACAACACAAGACACTACTTGCATCAAAGTAATTTATTGATGCACTTGAAAGCACTAAACACACAATATAGATACTAAAAGTATCATCACAATTGTACTATCCTAAATAATTAATAATCTTCAATTTGGAACACTCTATTCTTCACTTTATTCTATTCCTGTAATACCCAATACCAACTCCTAAGTTTATCGGTATACTTCCTTATTTCAATTGAGATCTGAGTTGAGTTTGAGGTATCATTTTTCTTCTCTTCGCAAAGCACACCGAGAGTGTTAAACACCAGTCCTGTGTGTGATTTGTTATTTCTCTTCGTAAAGCCGAATGGTTCATGATACTTCCTTCTTCACAAAGAAACTTTGGGATTGCTAAGAACCTATCAAAGGCTTGCAGGACCCCTAATTTTTTCATGCACCCTTATAGGTGTCTTGCGAGTAAAATTCAAGCCTTGCACGTAAAATTTTTTTTTGGAACAATAATGTCTTTTTGGAAAACTCTTCTTTTTCCACACAGAACTTCCCTTTTTCGCACAAAACTTCTTCTTTTCACGCACCACTCTATACTTTAATATTTCCACACATCAGAGCTCAATATTTGTCAGTGTGTTGAGCCTTTAGAAATTAGAGGGGGTTACCTCGTATTTAAATTTTTTTTGACCTGTCACATAAAACCCCTTACTATTCATAAAACCATCTCTCACGTATTTATATTATGCACGCCTTCCATTATTTTCACACATCTCTTGGATTTTTCACAAATCTCATGGATTTATTATTTTTCATCATTCTAAACATGAAGCCTCTCTTGCATATGAAACATCAAACCCACATCTCGTGCACAACCAATTTTGCGCGCAAAAGTCTGATGTTCCACACACATTGTGCGAAAATCCATGATTTTGTGTGCACCTATTGCCTTTTCTGATTTTCAATATTTCTAATCTGAGGCACTTCTTGTGTGAAAAAAACTCAACCACATATTTTATACACAACATTTTTCTCTTCACAATCCCATTTTATCATGCATAGTTCTTGTTTTTCGCGCACATCTTGAGTATTTCATGAACTTCAATCCTTTTAAAAAAGAATTTATGTTCTGATCCTAATACATCAATTGCACGCAACTATTCAATCCCACTAGAATTTATCGCACAACTTTTTATACCAAACACATGTGTCTTTCATCTTCCAATTTTCAGGCCCAAAAATATGGAAAACACCTAAGAACAGTGCCACCTTAAATATATGCTTCAGCAATAGCCTTCATACTTTTTTTATATGATTTTACTTCTTCAACAACTCATCTTCTTTCATCACAAACTCAATTATCTTGATATATATCAATGAAAAATATTATGTCGTGCCTAGAATTAACCTGGTATTATGAACTTAAAGGTTCCCTAATATTTAAAATCCATGAACCCATTTGGATTTTATTACCCATTTTCAAGAAAACTGCATGTGTGTGCTATTTAATATATTTGATATATTTCAATCAATTATTTTGAGCACACCAGGCCTTAGAATCGCACACCCTCTTTGGGATCAACATGAAAATAATCCATATAATATTAAAAAATAATAAAAATAAATTCCATGACATTATAAGATAATAAATAAATAAATAAATCACTAAAAAACAACTTAAGTTAATATTTAATTTATCAATAAAAATGGAGTTAATTTTTCAGATTCAATTTCTAAAATTTTCTATTTTAAATTTTAAATAACCTCTTAAAATTTAAATATTATTAAATAATGAAACCTAAGATATAAATGGTATGACTGTTGACTAATGTACCTCTGTATGCACTGTTATTAGACTAGTTATTGCATTATACACTATTAGTGGTGGAAGAATGAGTTGTACACACACCCTGTTCAACCCACCATGAGACTTGGGTTTCTAAGTAGATGCTACTTGTTTTCAGGTGTAGGTTCAGGATAGAGACCTATATATTGGTTTGTGAATAGGATAACGGGTTGGATCATGGGATTTCTGGACTGGGTTTGTTCATAGGAACACATTTTGGGTTTTCATAGTTAAATATTTGATGTTTTACTATATGAATACTTGTCATGTAGAGTATACATATCATAATTGCATCATGATTCCCTTAGATTATTATTGAAACTTCCTATTTGTTATTCCATTTTTTATTTATACTTGTTTATATATATATATATTATTTCTGATGTTACATAATGTGGTAAGTGGTTATAGTCTCCCCATTATAACTCTATATACCCATGCTTCTATTTGGTAGCCTCTATCATATGGGGAGGCATGCCTGAAGCTATATGTGGATTGAGGTTACAGAACTAGCTATAGTGGAACCTATGTGAGGATGTTAGAATGTGGTATATAAGGGGTTATATTTTTTCTTAGTATTTGGTAATGGTATATAGGTGATTGTGATCTTATTGGGGATTGGTAATGAGATCATTCATGGGTCTCTTTAGACCCATGTACTGGGGAAAACCCATGTTTCTAGGGCTATAAATTGATTTTCTTACTTTCACTATTACATTTAATATATATTTCTACATATAATAGTGCATTTGGATGTGATGTTATTGATATATGATATTTTATCTCTTACCCTAGTATGACAGTAGATTATTTGTGAGTTCATTCATCATTCATGGAGCATATGATTGATAGGTCATCCTTATGTTTCTTGTGATTGATTGTGGATGACATGATGTTTATCTAAAATCACTGAATAGTGAAATTTAACAATGTTAAAAATTTTGAAATGTGGGTCTGTAAGAAGGTTTTGTAAAGTATAAATCCAGTATCTTTAAAACATAAAATTTTAATTAAATAAGGGAATAATGAATGAAGAAACCATTACGGACACTGGTGATATGTATCCCTTATTCTATTATCTGACTTTGTATATGGGTGGTTGGGGATATAAAAGTGACCTTATTTCTGAGAAATTGGTTATGTGTTGTGAGTATTTCTATGGTTTTTATGTCTTGGGTAATGGGATGTGGTTGTCGTACCTTCAATTGTGTTGTGACCATGAGGTTGTGTGTTTCTGGTTAATGTAGAGGTATTAACCTCCATGGGATGTGTGTTGGACCTTGAAACGAGTGTCTCAGTTTGGGGTTCTCTTAATCGTGATGTTGTAACTATGGTAAGGGGACCTAGAGTATATGGTCACTTAGTGTGTTAGATGTAGTGTGTTTCAGAATGGGGATAAGAGTACCACCCAAGAATATATAATTTTTAGTAGTTTCATGTGTATGTTTTAGAGGTATAGCTAGTGGAGTTTTCTAGATGTTAATCTAGTTTTGGGAATTGGCGTCATGTGTACATTGAGGGTTACCCATGAGAGGGGTCATACAGGTTCCTACTGTCTTTTTTGTGTGTATGGAACATATGGATGTTGTGTGATTTTTCTAGTGTCAAAAAATGATTACTTCCATGTGTGGATTTATCTTACTGGGATAAGTGGGAAATTCAATTGAATTGGGAAATCAAGGGTGACCATGATGTATTTTAGACCAGTTTTGTGGGTGATTTTGATTGTGAAATATAGTTTGATGATTCATATGTGTAATTGATGCACAACTTGTTCCATTTAGTTTCAGATAAAGGAATGGTCATGCAGTGGGTTAATTCTAAGAGATGTACTTGAGTTATTGGGATGGGTTATAAGGTTGGTTTCAAAGGATATAATAGTATGACTTCCTGACCTAGAACTTCTAGAAATATTTGATTTATAGATTGATGTTAACTCTAGATGGAAATTTTGAGATGGTTGTGACACCTTGGGGAGGGGTGGTAACATGGTTGGGATTTATTGTGTAGAAGTTTGGGTTGATGATTGGTAAATTCATGAATTACTTGAGTCCCATGAGGTTGATGGACTAAGAGGCATAAATATTTGTGAAAGTTGAAATTTGGGCCTAGTTCTGGTGATGTATGTAGAGACCCAAAGCTTGACGTACATGGACATTACATTACGTTTGTGGAATACTTAATACATAACAAAAACAGACACACAAGACCCGTAATAGTTTAGTTTCTTTGGAATTTGGAATATAAATGTCTAATCATGTTGAAATATCTTCAACAACTCCCATAAAGATATTCCACTTTCTGTTTCCTTACCTAAAACCTTTATTTATTTCCTGGGGCAAGTAAAACATAAAAAGGGTGAGCTTAGATTCTCAGTAAGGGAAAACATAGATAACATAAAATAATCCATAAACATTTGGAAGCAAAAACTTGAACATGAAATTAAACATCAAAATCTTGAGCATAGACATAAATCGTGGAAGTACGTAAGGCATATATCATAATAGAACATCAACCGTGATAAAATACAATGGGAATAAAACATGTAATTGTGGAAACCATTCAGCACATGTTATGATTTCCATAGTAGCCAAGGCATTGCTGCCATAACCATCTTAGTGGACAAAGTCCCTTTCTGAATCGAGTTCACTCCTCGTTTCAGTCCTATAACACTTAACCGGATTAACATACCATTCCAGCCATGTCTATCTCATGAGATATAAATCTTAACCCAATGCATTATAGGGAGATATAGGTCCCACCCATCTCATATTGAAATCATTCTTACTTGTTCCACAAAATAAACTTAAAACATTTATCATAACCCAAAGAATAAAATGGCTTTCATAAACATCATCCCATCATAACATAATCCATATAAAAAATATGGATATAATTTCATCATAAGAGAAGTAAAACCATGTAAATCATAGAGACATTATACTTGAAACATACACATATGAAATAATTTCATCTTGGATGGAAAATGGTTTTGATAAAACACTTGAAATGAATTCTTGAGTAAAATATCCTTTGTTCTTCAAAATCATTTTCTTTTCACAAAATGCCATAAAATTTTAAAAGAAAAGGGTTTTGTTGAAAATAATCATGCAATATTGTATAGGAAGATTCATGAAAATTAGGCGTTATGAAACCGTAAAAATCCGTTCACGCCGTATAGGTTAAAAATAACATTCTCCTCGTACTTTTGTCGGAAAAGTCAAAAAGTTCCTTGTATGGTAAACAATGAAAGATTCCTTCCATACGATGTGGTAAAAGTAAGAAAAGGGTAAAAATTTCTTAAACATACATGGAAGGAAAGTAAACATTTTATGAAAACATTTTGAGAGTATATGGACATGGATAATAAACATAACCCCCAGTAAATACTTACGAGTAAACAATCTCAGATAAGAATGAGATTGTAATAATTATCCCTTACCTTAGGTCCGATATGCTTCGTACATTTCCTAACCTCCTGTATAATGATTTAAATATGTCATTGACTTATTACATAATCATATTCATTGTTATGATATCATATATGGTTCACTTATGACTTTATATTACCCGTTATTTTGTAAGTTCCATGTTAAAGTAGTGTTTTGGGTAAAATCGTTTTATTTATCGTGCGTGTTTGGACATGTTGTTCTTGATATTATTAATTATATATGAATTTATTTAATTCCAGAATGTAATACATTATTTACTTATAATATATATTTCAGTATATACATATATATTTGATAGATCGATTAAATGAAATGAAATACACCATTCATCGAGACGGTAGGTCGTACGTACGCATGAACACTGTTTTTGTTTCATTATTGAATTAAATGAAATTAAGTAGATGAAAAACATGTATAAACACATAAATCCAGTATCATTATTATGTAATATGTTTCATGATTACTTATTATATATACTTTATAATCATTCATGAATGGTTATCATGGAGAATGAATCTCATCGCGTCGTGGAGACGGTAGTCCGTACGTACGCCCGAGCGAGGATATCATTCCCATGATCGTGGAATTGTATGGGAGTGTATGTATACTATTTCAGAATCAATATCACTTTAAAATAATCATATATAGTTATTATTTACACCATTATACCCATCCAAGTATGGTGGTGGTGGAAAATAGATTACACCACGGTGTGGAGACGGTATTCTGTACGTACGCACGCGTGGTGATTTTGTTTTCCGTAGGATGGATAGATGGTGAAATAGGGTTTTTTCATTCTTATAATAACATATCAGTATATGAGTTATACTGATTTTATTACTTCATAATGAAACAACTAAATAAAAAGATGTGAAAGAATAAATAAAGTTGAAAGAATTGGTAACGGACATTACCTCTTCTTTGAAGCGCTTCTTTGAGACCACCTTTTAGGGCACTAAAATTTGTCTTTGAAGAAGACCAGGACCTCTAGGATATTTATAGGGAAGTGTAGAGGATAAATATGAAAGTTTTGGCCGAGCATTAAGGCTCAATGTGGTGTGAGGAAGAGAGGGAGGAGGTGCCCTTTTATAATGGAGGAGAGGGGCACCTTTGGAAAAACTAAAAATATTATTTTATTATAAAGCCATATTCATTTTTAAAAAGCTTCAAATTGATTTATTTTTAAGCTAAGGTGGGGATGGGTCGAAATCCTCTCATCCAATAGAATTTGGACAAATTTATTTTACTATTTTAACTTTATAATTTAGATTTAACTTTAAGTTAGATAATTTTACTTTTACCGTGTCTTTTTGTGTTCTTACACTATAAGGTTAATAAACATGCAATAACAAGACAAACGAACCCCATGTTTTTTATTATTAATATATATAACCTTATCTAAGTCCTTTGGACGAATTTTAGATTTTTAGGAATAAACTAACAATTAATTATATAATATTTGTTTTAAAAACTATTTTATATCAATTTTGACACTATTTAGTAATTTATTTTTGTGAAAATCATAACAGAATGATTAGTTCGAAAAAAGTTAATTAAATCAATAATAAGATGTCATATTAACCTATAAAATTAGCGGAATTCATAAAAAGTCTCAAATTAGATTTATTTGGGTATTTATAACATCAATTATGTCAATATTTCATTAAAAAGATAATTACTGCATCATCTTTGTGTCAAAAATAAATTAAAATATTTAATGTCTAAAAATTACAAAAAAAATACAATTATGTATGAAATCGTTTTAGATTTCTAATTAATATTTATATTCTAATTTATCTTATTTAGAACCCTATATTAAAAATTATTTACTTATTAAACTTTGATTCTAACTATTTGAACCCTTTTTTAAATAAATTAATAATAAATGTCCTAATCTAATCCAAGTTGACCTAAATGGTCATATTTTATTCCTAAGTTTGTTTTTGGTCGAATTACACTTATCCAATAGAATTAGGACATGTGTTAGGGTAATAATAATATCATTTTTACCCTTAATTACCCTATTTACTTTTAACCGTGGTAAATAAAAGTAAAAAGTTACTATTCACCAAAAAATATTTTCATCTCATTGAACCACATTTTACTAACTGACGTCAACTGTGTATCTTGGATTTTCAAAACTCCACTCACAGAAGCAGTAAAATTATGTTTTATGTAAATTTTCAAATTCTCCTAGGAGTTGGGTAAAAGACGGTGAAAAGTTCGATAAAAGTTTTATATATATAAAATTATTATAAAATGACTTCAATGAATTGGATTGAACATATATAGGTATTATGTATCAATTTTGACCTAAAATAAATTTAAATAAAATAAATAATTATTTAAATAAAAAGTCTGTTTTAAATAGTAACCATTTGTTTTCACTATTCATCAAAAATTGAATGTTTCCAAGAAAATACCAAAATTTCACCGTAGGCGAATTTCGATATTCCGAATCCAAAAACGAAGACCATTTTGAAAAATAGAATTTACAAAATTTTAAAAAGTGGTTATTACTATTCATAACGGCTAGTGTTAATAATATTTTATTAGCATATCGTTGTTTAGTGAAACTCAGTATTGCATACGACACAAGCTATCAAGGAATTCCGCGATTGCGTGTAAAGAAAGCCAAGCTAGTGTTGGGTGTAGTGAATGATTACTTTGATGATTTATATAAAATAAAGACAACATATTTCTTATAAAAGCCTCAGGTGTTACATTCTACCCCCCATAAAATGAATTTTGCCCTCGAAATTCATCGGGGTTATAAATGTTTTACTACTTGAAAGTTTCCTTAATAGGAACCCACATCGTAAAAAGGAATACCAAAACCAATCTTTAAAAACTAAAGTATGAAACATAACGGTTTCCCAAATTAACTAATCAATGGGTTTCCACATAAGAGAACATAGGTGAAAATATGGATATGGAAGTGAAACCTAACCATCATGTTCGAATGGAGAGTGGTAGAGAACATGGATATGAAAAAGCCAACAATCACAAATCCATAGATTTGTGATGATCTAAGGTGCCATCTGATTCATCGGATATAAGGGAACTAGGATAACTTTTTTGGATTTCAAGATCATTTCCCTAAAGTTAATGAATTAAAAGAAATACTTACATGATTTTGGTACAATTTCACTATTGTTCATGAATTGAACAATTTTCACTTCATCCCTTAATGAAATGAAGTTGAATTTGTTATTCGTGATGTGTTAGCAGATCATGTGATAGAATGATGGGTCATTTCATCTGTTTTAAACAAAAGGTTAGAAAAAGTTATAAGTCAATCTTATGGTTAGATTAATAGTATATGGTTCCAAAAATGAACTTATAATTCATATATCATACAGCTTAATAAAATAAAACTTGTTTCTATTAACCAGGGACTTAATGTAGGCCAGTGGTAGGCGATAAAGGCCAGTGGCATTTCGGTTGTGGGTTCGGTTCCTACTGCCTTGTCCGACACGATGAGTTGTTTTCCATCCTACAGGTTGTCTTTTTTCTAAAACTACATTACTATAACATCCCATAAATAATATCGAAAAAGCTTCTATCCTTAAACAATACTAACTTATGTCCAACATAATCCATTCCAATCTTTAGGATTATCCATAATACTGCAGTCCACTCTCATAATATAGTAAAAATGATTACCAGAGATTTCATATAACAAGCATGTTAATACCATCGTTGATCCCCATATATCATAAGATATGTCTTGTTGGTCACATTCCAAACAATCGAAGGCCTCAATCATGTCTTCTCTTGAAAAATGAATACCCATTGAATCTTAGTGAAAACATGAGTGTTGTCAAAAGTTAACTCTTTCAACATAGAAAAACCCCAAAATTCTATATACTCAAACCATGATATAAATATTACATTATATCAGTCATGAGCTCATGAATACTATCAAACATTTCATTTTCTCCTTATCCCTTCATTATGCGCATATCATCTTCTTTCCAAAAATATCTCAATCACTTTCCATGGTTACCAATACCATAAAATTATTGAAAACCACAATAGACCAATACATAAAGATTCCAATATTCCATGATACTATAAACAACATTATTTTGGAATCCCATTACATAAATACTTAATCATTCCACCACATCGTTGTCATATTCAACATCGCCAATAGTGATCGCATGTGACTTCCCTTTGTACTTTTCCTTAAGTGGTTGCTCATGTCAATCATCATTAACCCTTGGATTAGGGCATTGATTAGCATAATTCCCCATTTCATTGCACTTGTAGCATTGAAGTGTTGGTGGTGCGTTCTCTGCAGTCTTTTCTTTATTCACACCATTAGAAACCCTTTTTCCATTACTTCGACACTCAACTACTCGATAACCTTCTTTTCCACACTTAAAAAATTTTCTAGTCCCGTTAAGACAATATCCACCATGCTTCTTTCCACACTTTGAGCATAAGGAAACATTCATCTTCTTTTCACCATTATTCTGAGATTTCTCCTTGAACTCCATCTTTCTTTTCTTGTCAAAACCATGAGATGGATATGTAACACCAACTTCCATTTCAACCTTGATAGCACAACGCACAATTTATTCATAGCTACTGAAGTCTCTTATAGCTAATGCCCATAAAAGATTTAGTTTTAAGCCACTAAAGAATCGATCACCATTACTTTCAGGTTGGATGATAAAGCCAGATGCATACCTCGCAAGCCTTGTAAAATTATCTTCGTATATACCAACAGATTCATCATCCTTTTTCTTCAGTTCAAGAAACTACTTCTCCATATTTTTTAGAAGAATACGAGGGAAATACTTATTGAAAAATATGTTCTTGAACTCGTCCCATTCCATGGACTCAATTTCATCTCTTTGGCCTCATAATCTTGATAAGATTCCACCATTGATCAGCTTCACCTTCCAAATGATATACTAATAAGATGACTTTATCATGTTCAGAACATTGAAGAATTGAGAATATCATTTCAGTGGTACTGATCCATTGTTCTACAACAAGTGGATCAGAAGACCCACTGAAAGAAGGTGGACGTTGCCTCATGAAGGACTCAATAGAATATTGTTCCCTTCTCTGCTCATTTGGAAGTCTAGAATGATTCATATCTTGTGTAAGTATAGAAATAAGATTTTGTACTCCATCTCCCATAACATTTGTTTGTTCAGGAGGACAATCATTGCATTTTCCATTACATTGATCAACATGGTTCCTTCGGGTTCCAGCCATCGTCTAGAACCCAAAAATAATAGTGTGAGAGGCAAAAATCATGCTATAGAAAACAACATAATAAAGGGGGAGTTCCTTCAATATCTAACATCTTAAGTTAAATTCAATGATCTTTACCGTAGTTCTAGTATTATATCCTATACGTATACTTATCCTTAGGGACATCCCTAGACATGCCTTAGAAATATATCTAGGGATCTCACTAATGTTTTCGCATCCTAGTTTCCAAATGTTGACTAAACCTTTCCTCTAATACCAACTGTAGAGACCCAATGCTTGATGTACATGGACATTACATTATTTTTACGGAATACTTAATACATAACAAAAACAGATACACAAGGACCATAATAGTTTAGTGTCTTTGGAAACTCGGAATATAAACGTCTAATCATGTTGAAATATCTTCAACAACTCCCATAAAGATCTTCCCCTTTTTGTTTCCTTACCTAAAACCTTTCTTTATTTCCTGGGGAAAATAAAACATAAAATGGATGAGATCAAATGCTCAGTAAGGGAAAACAAAGATAACATAAAACAATCCATAAACATTTGGAAGCAAAAACTTGAACATTAAATTTAAAAATCAAAATCTTTAGCAAAGACATAAATCATGGAAGTATGTAAGGCATATATCATAATATAACGTCAATCATGATAAAATATAAGGGGAATAAAACATTTAATTGTGGCAGCCATTCATCACATGTTATTATTTCCATAGTAGCCAAGGCATTTCTGCCAAGACCGTCTTAGTGGACAAAGTCCCTTTCTAAATCGAGTTCACTCCTCGTTTCAGTCCTGTAACACTGAACCAGATTAACTTACTGTTACAGCCATGTCTATATCATGATATATAAATCTTTACCCAATAAATTGGATGGATATATAGTTCCCACCCATCTCATATTGAAATCATTCTTACTTGTGCCACAAAATAAACTTAAAACATTCTTCATAACCCAAAGAATAAAATGGATTTCATAAACATCATCCCATCATAACATAATCCATTTAAAACAAATGGATATTATTTCATCATAAGAGAAGTAAAACCATGTAAATCATAGACACATTATACTTGAAACATACACATATGAAATAATTTCATTTTGGATGGAAAATGGTTTTGATAAAACACTTGAAATGAATTCTTGAGGAAAATATCCTTTCTTCGTCAAAATCATTTTCTTTTCACAAAATGCCATGAAATTTTAAAAGAAAAGGGTTTT
This sequence comes from Viscum album, assembly GCA_963277665.1. NCBI lineage: Eukaryota > Viridiplantae > Streptophyta > Magnoliopsida > Santalales > Viscaceae > Viscum > Viscum album. The sequence goes on from OY728136.1 coordinate 6,665,536, forward strand.
GTTGAAAATAATAATGCAATCTTGTATAGGATGCTTCATGAAAATGAGGCGTTATGAAACCGTAAAAAACTCTTCACGCCGTACAGGTTAAAAATAGCATTCTCCTCGTACTTTTGTCGGAAAAGTCAAAAAGTACCTCGTATGGTAATCAAAGAAAAATTCATTCCATACGATGTGGTAAAAGTAAAAAAAGGGTAAAAATGTCTTAAACATACATGGAAAGAAAGTAAACAATTTATGAAAACATTTTTAGAGTATATGGACATGGATAATAAACATAACCCCCAGTAAATACTTACGAGTAAACAATCTCAGATAAGGATGAGATTGGAATAATTATCCTTTACCTTAGGTACGATATGCTTCGTACGTTTCCGAACCTCCTGTATAATGATTTAAATAATTTCATTGACTTATTAAAGAATCATATTCATTGTTATGATATCATATATGGTTCACTTATGAATTTATATTACCCGTTCTTTTATAAGTTCCATGTTAAAGCAGCGTTTTCGGTTAAATCATTTTTTTATCGTACGTGTTTGGACTTGTTGTTCTTGATATTATTACTTATATCTGGATTTACATAACTCCAGAATGTAAAACATGATTTAATTGTAATATATATTTCATTATATACATATATATATGATATATTGATTAAATGAAATTAAATACACCGTTCATGGAGAGGGTAGGTCATACGTACGCATGAACGCTGATTTCGTTTTCTTATTGAATTAAATGAAATTAAGTAGATGACATAAATATATATACACACATAAATCCAGTATCATTATTATGTCATATATTTCGTGATTACTTATTATATATACTTTATAATCATTCATGAATGGTTAACATGGAGAATGAATCTCATCGCGTCGTGGAGACGGTAGTCCGTACGTACGCACGAGCGATGATATCATTCCCATGATCGTCGAATTGTATGGGAGTGTATGTATACTATTTAATAATAAATATCACTTTAAAATAATCATATATAGTTATTATTTACACTATTATACCCATCCAAGTAAGGTGGTGGTGGAAAATAGATTACACCACTGCATGGAGACGGTATTTCGTATGTACGCATGCGCGGTGATTTCGTTTTCCATAGGATGAATGGATGGTGAAATAGGGTTGTTTCATACATATAATAACATATAAGTATATGAGTGATACTGATGTTATTACTTCATAATGAAACAACTAAAGAAGAAGATGTGGAAGAAGAAATAATGTTGAAAGAATCGGTAACGGATATTACCTCTTCTTTGAAGCGCTTCTTTGAGACCTCCTTTTAGGGCACTAAAATTTGTCTTTGAAGAAGACCAGGACCTCTAGGATGTTTCTAGGGAAGTGGAGAAGATAAATTTTCAGGGGATGGCCTAGATTTAAGGCTCAAAGTGGTGTGAGGAATAGATGGAGGAGGTGCCCTTTTATAAGGGAGGTGAGGGGCATCTTTGGAAAAACAAAAAATATTATTTTATTATAAAGCCATATTCGGTTTTAAATACCTCCAAATTGATTTATTTAGAAGCTAAGGTAAGTATGGGTCTAAATCCTCTAATCCAATATAATTTGGACATGTTTAGTTTACTATTTTAACCTTATCATTTAGATTTTACATTAAGTTAGAAAATTTTACTTTCACCGTGTCTTTTTGTGTTCTTACACTATAAGTTTATAAACATACTATAACAAGCCAAACGAACCCAAAGTTGTTTATTATTAATTTAAATAACCTTATCTAAGTCATTTGGCTGAACCTTATATTTTTAGGAATAAAATAACAATTAATAATATAATTTTGTTTTAAAAACTATTTTATGTAAATTTTGACACTATTTAGTAATTGATTTTTGTGAAAATCATAACAGAGTGATTAGTTCGAAAATAGTTAATATATTCAATACTAACATGTCATACTAACCTATAAATTAGTGGAATTCATAAAAAGTCTCAAATTACATTTATTTGGGTATTTTTAACATCAATTATGTCAATATTTCATTAATAAGATAATTACTGCATCATCATTGTGTCATAAATAAATTAAATTAATTATTGTCTAAAAATTAAAAATAAAATACCATTATTTATTAAATCGTTTTATCTTTCTAATGAATATTTATAGTCGAATTTATCTTATGTATAACCCTATATAAAAAATTATTTACTTATTAGACATTGATTTTAACTATTTTAATCCTTCATTAAATAAATTAGTAATAAATGTTCTAATCTAATCCAAGTGGTCCTAAATGGTCATATTTTATTCCTAAGGATGATTTTGGTCTAATTACACTTATCCAATAGAATTAGGACATGTGTTAGGGTAATAATATATCATTTTTACCCTTAATTACCCTATATACTTTTAACGGTGGTAAATAAAAGTAAAAAGTGACTATTCACTAAAAAATATTTTCATCTCATTGAACCACATTTTACTTACTGACATCAAAATTTTCTCTCGTATTTTTAAAATTCAACTCATAGAAGCGGTAAAATTATGTTTTATGTAAATTTGCAAATTCTCCTAGGAGGTGCGTAAAAGACGGTGAAAAGTTCGATAAAATTTTTATATATCTAAAATTATTATAAAATGACTTCAATGAATTGAATTGAACATATATAGGTGTTATTTATCAATTTTGATCTAAAATAAATTTAAATAAAATAAATAATTATTTAAATAAAAAGTTGGTTTTTAAATAGTAACCCAGTGTTTTCACTATTCATCAAAAATTGAAAGTTTCTAGAAAAATACCAAAATTTCACCCTAGGCTAATTTCGATATTAAAAATCCAAAAACGAAGTCCATTTTGAAAAATAAAATTTACAAAATTTCAAAAAGTTGTTATTACTATTCATAACGGCTAGTTTTAATAATATTTTAATAGCATATCGTTGTTTAGTGAAACTCGGTATTGCGTATAATGCAAGCTATCAAGGAAGGTCACGATTGCATGTAAAGCAAGCCAAGATAGTGTTGTGTGTAGTGAAAGATTCCTTTGATGATTTATATAAAAAAACAAATTATTTATTATAAAAGTCTCAGGTGTTACCTGTACGACTCATGGAAATATTGATTCGGGTTTAGTGGATCATTTCAGGAAGGCATGTGACCTCGAGGGTTCAGACGACATTCACATGTTGGGCATGTCCTTGAGATTCTTGATGTCATTTGGGATGTTTGAATAGGTGTATCAGGAGAAAGAACATGTTATTATACATGAAATCATAGAGTTAAGCACTAGTTATGTGAGAGATCATCTGGTTTTGGGTCAATTTGATGGATACTATTTTTCAATTTTGAAATCACCAGGGTCATGCATGAAGAGATCAAGTTGTTTGGTGGTGGGTGTGCCAAAGAAAATGTTGGAACAGAAATTATTGGAAGAGATTCATGATGAGGTGTTGATTTCTAGTTGGAAATCCCTATTGATTGTGTTTTCTGGGTATTGATGAGACATTTTCTGGTGAGGAATCTTGAGACTTATAATTGGGTTAAGGTCTCACTATAGTGAGAGGTGATATTGATAATGACTCGGTTTTGGTGGTATCCTTCCAAAACATCTTAGTGTTCTATTATATTAAAGACAATAATGTAAAATATCTTTTTATTATTCTAAGTACACTCAGTTCGAATTGTCTATATTGCAATGTACATATAGGTTTTTATTCATGTTAAATAAAGGTTTATGTTGAAGGGTGAACCCTTGGGGAATGTATTGTGAAGTTGTGTGGTGGGAGAATCCCTGCTGATCATTTTTGAGTGATATACTTTTGGTGCTTTTCAAGTAAGTGAATGACATGGGTTCTATTTCCAGGAAATGAAAATATATGGAAGTCTAATTTTTTGTTTAATGCTTAAGTGAGGGAGATATGGCAATTCTGAAATCCTAGGTTTGACCTTGGTTAGATTATAGGCCATGACAGTTTAGAGTTCATAACAAAAGCAGTGAGAACCATAATCCTAAGGTGGAGAGTGACATGTTATTCATGGGGTTGTGACCCGCATTCTAGTAGCTTTTCAAGCCTCTGGAGATGAACATGAATTGGTGAAGGTGGTATTGGGGTGGAAAATAAAATCCATTGAGGTGAGAGTTTGATTTATAAGGGGAATTTTTTTAGGGAATCATATGCGGTGTAGGATTGAGCTGAGCTTTGGAACCAAGTGTGAGGTGGTCCTAAATGTAATATGAGGTTCTTATGTTAGATGTGTTTATGGGTGTAGTGATATATGGCGGTGATTCCTCAAAATGGAAGGTTTGGTGTTGTAATCTCAAAGTAATTCATGAATGGATTCTAGTAGGGGGTTTTAGATGATATTTGAATGTATTTAATCATGATGAAGTCATGGCCATGTAATGTGGTGATGTGATAGCAGTGGGATTTGGGTATTTTTTGGATGAGTCAATAAGGGATTTATTGACTCAGTGGTGTAAAATGAATGGATGTGGTGACTGAAAATCCACCTTTGATTGTTTTTTTTGAAATGAAAAGTAAATTTCAGAAATGGAAGAGATATTTGAGAAAAATCCAAGTTGTCCTTAGGTCATGTATGGATGATGGAGGGGCGTCCATTCTATGTGGTTTCAATGGTAAGGATGGATATAGATGTTGGCTAATGTTCACATTGGAGTTTGGGTGAGGAGAGATGGTAAATTTTTCAAGTTCATATTGGATTCTTGAGTTTTAGGTTATAGTGGTCTTTCTTGATGTTTGAGGTATCAAACACTCGTATTCGAAGGTAGTAATCTAAAAATTATAGTGGGGGGGAACCATAGTGGGTGATTGATCAGCTGATATCAAAATCAGTGTTTCTAGTTGGATGGGATCTGGTGAGATTTATCATGGAGTTTTAGTTTTGACAATGATTTGTTGGTCATGTTTTGACAGGTTGAAGGCTTGAGACGAATGTTGTGTTTTCGTTGGGTTTCAACTGTCTTGTTATGAGAAAGTGCCATTTTCTGTTAAGTTATAGATCAACGTATATTGGGGATGTGTATGGATAAATAATATTTTCATGTATGGTTTAAATTATAATGGTTATTGAATATTTCATCCAATTGATGGGAAATCCAAGTAGGTTCAGTGGGATCAGAAATAGGTCGGGTTGTCACCATGTGTGATAAGATGTTTGAGTTTCTATAGAAAATCAAACTAGAAATGTACTAATGGTCTCTTCTATACTAGTGTAGTTATTTAATTAATGATTACATGTTACATAGTTTCAATTGTACGAATTTCTCTTTATCACATAGGTTGGGTGGTTGATATTGGTAGTGATAGTATTGGGGTCTATGCATTATTTGATGAGTATAAGACATTTTTTCCCATTATCAGTGAAACGTTTTATGGATTAAGACGATGATTTTGGACCGATTATTTTTTGTGTCATGGAAATGTTATGAAAGGAAAATTGGTCGATGGATGATGTAATATGAGAACATTGGCCTGAAAACCTATCCTTGGGGGTTTAGTGGGTTTGGAAGTGAAGTTCTAGGACAAGCTGTTAGAAGGTTTGGAGGTTGTATGGTCCTAGTTTTGATGGTGTTTATTTTCATTTAAAATTATAGTGAAAATTATTTGAGGATAGCTAAAGGAATGATTCCTAGGAGGAAGAAAGTTCTTAGGCGTTTCTCAGGGGTTTGAGACATTAAGAGTTAGAAGAGGCCAATTTATGTTGAGAGCATGGTTGGATCATGATTAATGGTGATTGCGCACTGAAATAATGCTACCTGTAGAAGGGGGTACATGGTTAGGAAAACCATTTGTGTGGATAAGGAGATAGTGTGGCATGATCTATCCTTAGACAGTGGTGAATGCATGACCACCACATGACTTTTCATGTCACATGGGTGGCTTGAAAAACCATGTGGCTCGATTTTCTCTTGGAGAGAAGGAACCACATGGTTGGTCCATGGTTTAGAAAATTGTGTGGGAAAATGATGCAAGTCATTAAAAATGGTATTTTACCATATTTCCCTCATGAACATATATTTTTATCCCTCAAATTTCTCTTTAATTCAACCCCTATAATCTTAGGGTGAGAACCCAGACCTTTCCCATCCTCTAGGGATGTTTCTCCGTCAATTATTTGGCATTTTAAGTTAATTTGTTTGTGAATAAATGCTATATTTAAGTCATAAACTACATTTAAATCCATTTTTTGGAAGATAATTTGTTGGTTTTATCTTTTCTTTTTAAATATCATGAACCCTATTTCTTGGGGTTTCTTCACCTAGGTGTTTGAGTCTATTTTAGTTTGAATTGAAACACATGTTTGGATGAGAAATTGTCCATTATCATGATGTAGGTGGTCTAAAATATTTTTCTTATAGTATTGATGTTTATTATTCTGGTTGGTGTTCCAATTTTACACCTTGATGCATTTTTGTATCTATGATCAAGGGCTATCAATTTAGGCCTTAAAATGAGGTGTGAGAACCTTCAAAGACCCCATCGAGTCCCCTAATGATATGACACTGGACCTAGGGCTAACCCTGGGGTATAACTAACCCCTAAAAATGTGAAATGAAATAGTAAACATTGAGATAATGTGATTATGAAATCAAATGGGTTGGAATTGTTTACTGGTGTGTGGGAATGGTTAATGGGATAACAGAAATGTTTATTCAATAGTTTTGTTGAAATTCCTGAGAGGATTTTGAAAAGATTAAATTGATTTGTTTTGGATTTTGATCTAGTTGTGGTTTTCATATAAGGATAATGATTTATCTAAAGTGAATATTGTTTTAAAATGGATGTGTTGAACTCAAGGTTATTAATAATGGTTTCTTATTAGAATTAAAATGATGTTTTGAATTGTGTGTGTGGTTTTCACCATATGAAAATTCCACAACATATTATTCTAAATTAATTAAAGGGAATGGATTAGCTTTGATCTTTTTTGATTTTCAAAGAGAAACAACCTTTTTCAAGGGTAGTATGGAATTTTTTGAATGAACTGATGATTTTTTATAAGCCTATCAAATTATTTTATGTTTTGTTATATGAAATTTTAAAAAATGGGTTAGGCCTTATTGAGATGTGATTGGTTTTGAATGATTGTTGGGACCTTAGTAATTGATGAATGATTAAGGGTATTTGATTCATGATAAATTATGTGAAAAATATGGAAATTAATAATAATGAAATGGTTTTAGAAGGTTGGACAAGAGCTCCCCATATATGGTTTTAGGATGTAGAATAGAATCTCAACTCCCTATATTTTTGTGGTCCAGAATGATGCTCAAGATGCCCTATTGCACTATTGTTTTCGAAGGGTGGACATGATGCTCATAACCTAAAGGGTATGGGAAGGGAGTTCCATATCACGGGATGGGATGATGGAAAGGGTGTTACACATCATGGGTTGGGTAGATCATACATATAATTCTAAATACCAGTTGGATGCAAGGACTGATCATCATTGTTTTCCATCTAATGAACCCTATAATAAATGGTTGGGACAGTTGGATGTTACATTTTGAGTCCCTATTAGATACTTGGATTGTTGGTCAATGTTTTTTAATCTCTAAACCCTAAAATAAATGGTTTGGATGTTTGGAAATGACTATACGAATCCTAGTTGGATACATAGACTGATGGTCATAGTTTTCCAAAATGTGACCACATTGATATATGGTTTAGACAACCAGTATGGTCCATAGTAGGAATGATGGGTTTGGAAATACCTTGAAATTGAGAATAATAAGGGTGAATTTAAATGTTATTAAATAATGAAACCAAGTTTATCTACTATTTATTTGTGGATTACTATAGATTTCCTTGCACTATTATTAGACTGGTTATTTCCATAGACACCATTGGTGGTAACCAACATAATTGTACTCACACCCTACTCAGTCCTCCATGACTCATGGGTTTATGAGAATATAGTACTTGATTTTTTGGTGTAGGATTAGGACAGGGAGATAAGTCTTGTTTTATGCATTGGATAACGGGTTTCAGCATGGGGTGTTATCAATGGTTTTGGACAGAGGATGCATTTAGCGGTTTTCATAGTCTAGAATTGGAGGTTTTACTATATGACTGCATGACATGTTGAGTATATATGTCATTGTTGTATCATATTTCACTTCTGTTATTATCATAACATTCCATTTTTATTTCATTTTCCATTTTTAAAAGTTGTTATATATATTTTTTATTTATATTGTTACTTAATCTAATAGGTGGGTATAGTATCCTCATTGTACCTACATACACCCATGATTATAGTCATAAGACTCTCATGTATGGGGTGGCACACTTGAGGTCATGCAGTGATCCATCTCGGAGCACCAGTTATAGTGGAACCTGGGAAAGGATGTTATAATGTGTGGTACATAGGTCAATTTATGGGTTAAATCATAAATTAAGATCATTAATGATTCATTTTTATAAATAAAAAATAGAATTTGGTTTTATAAATAATGAATTTTATCCTAGTATCTACAATTTGTTTAGTGGGAGTGAAGTCGTTTTCCTTGTCGTATATGTTGATGATATAAAACTCATGTGCAGTGAGATACTGGTATTATAGTCGGTTAAGACACTGCTAAAAAAGTTATTCTCTATGAGGGGTCTAGGTGAATCAATAGATATTATATGGACATAAATAATTCATGAGATATTCAAGAGATTATTTCATATAAGGAAAGGTATATTAATTACCATGGTCTTCAATTGATCTAGTATGTCACTATTCAAGAGGGTATTTTTTCCATGGTGATATGAATTCATATTTCTTATTTAATATTTCCATTGAAACAAGATGAAATAAACATAATGGTTAGAATACCTTACACTTCTGTGACAGACTCTATATTTCATGCATGGCTCTATTTCAGGAGCGGTGTTTCTTAGGCATTGATAATGGAAGGTAGATATCAAGAAGACCTATTTGATTTATAGTAGGAAGAGGTAAATACTATCATTACGAATTCAAGGATTATAAAGGGTATATTTCTATTTTATAGATAATATGAGGAACTATTCATCAAGGGATACAAAAATTCTAGTTTTATATAGAAATGATTGATATGAAATAAATGTTGGGATATGTTTTTCTTCTAAATGTAGGAGTCGTTATCTTGACGATTTATAACCAACCAGTGCTTGCTAACACTAGAAACAATTCAACGGATATAACACCTTCTAATATTATCAATTATGATAATTTTATAAGAAAATTCACTAAGGATCTTGATGTGTAACCCACCATTAAATATCCTATCATACCATATCTTGTTCATACTCTAGTGGTTTTCCTAGAAAAGGATCCCAGGTCAAATCGGTATACTAAGTAAAAACATTGGAAGTGTACCCCCTTAAGATATTTTTATTAAATTTATAAGGTCATATTAAGTATTGTTTCCATGTAGTTTAACATGGAATACCCATTAATCATATTTAGAAGATTAATGAATATCATAAGAGAGATAATGGACTTTAATTTTTAGATGTTTTATCCAAGTAAAGTTGGAATATTTTAGAGTTAGTTTCCTAGAAGTATCATACAGTAAAATTTTGATTGAATATATATTTTAAGACCATAAAATAAATAATTTTATTATCAACAGATAAGGGTTATTTTTTTAACATTATTGTGATAGTTTTTTAGCGTATTAATCTCTTTTAAAATTTAAAATAGTTATTTTCTATAATGATAACTTTGAAGTTATATGAATATATTTTTAAATATATATCCTATAGATAATTTGAAATGTTCGTTAGGTCATAGATTTTTTTTGAAAAATATGATGTTGAAGTCTTATACTATATCAAGACTTATTCTCTAGAAGTTATCACTTGGTAATCGAAATGATGAGTGGTTATAAGGATATACATTATAGTTTCAATTCCACATGTTATATGTGTAACTAAATACTTCTATATACAAACATGTGTATTGGTACTTCTGCAATGACCTAATATTTTAAAAAAATTATTTCATCTAATTATGTCAAATATGTTCGATAACACTCTTCACACACAACATTGAACTAAAAAAACTTGACATATTTAGATAATGAAAAACATATTGTTTATTTAGTTAGTATGAATACGAGTAAACAATTTAAAAAATATATCAATACATATAATGGTTATTTTATAAAAATTTACTTAATTATTTATTTTTTTTAAAAATATATGTTTTTATGTGCTTTAAATTTTATTAAATGAAACAAATTATACATTTTTATATGAACATATTAACAAAATGTTATATTTATTTATTAATTCAATCTTTAATAGCGTTTTATAAAATTTATGAATAAGAAAAACTAGTATATATAAAAGTAATTTTTCTATAAAATAGTTTATCCTTGAATTTTAGGATGTTATTTAAAATATAAAATATAAAATTCTAGAAATTGATTCTGAAAAATTAACTCCATTTTTTATTGATAAAATAAATATTAACATAAGATGATTATTTGTATTTTAGTAATTATATTTTTAGCTTGTAATGTCTTGGAATTTATTTTTATTATTTTTTAATATTATATGGAAAATTTTCATGTTGTTCCCTAAGACGGTATGTGATTTTGAGGCATGGTGTGCTCGAAATAAATAATTGGAATATATCAAATATATTAAATAGCACACATGTGTAGTTTTCCTAAAAATGATTAATAACATCAAAATGGGTACATGGATTATAAATATGAAAGAATTTTTAAGTTCATAATTTCAAGTTTTCTCTAGGCACGACATAATATTTGTCATCACATGCGTGAAAATGAATTAAATAATAAAATATATTATTTTATTTCACTATTTTGATCCAATGATTAACTATCTTTTAATAGATTGTTATTTTAGAGTTGTGGGGTTTTCCACATAACCTTATAGACATTGGGGAGCCCTTGGAGATACCATGATAGAATTATTTCTAGTGAATAATGATAAGATCATGGATTGATGATCGATACACCTCAAATTAGAAGGATCTCTCCAACGAATGTGATGTGGATTTATTATTTTTTAATGATCAATCCAAATTGAGATAGATCACGTGTTTTTATTTTATTTTTCCCCGTTCATTATCTCTAGGATTAATAGAAATCCATAAACATATAGATTGATCCATAATTTGATCAGAATGTAGGGTGATGTATTTTGGGGGGTTTTGATGGGATATTTTCAATATGATTTGATTATTTTTATTATCATTCTAATGAAGATAAATCAAGATCAACATGAACATTAATTGAGTTTTGTTCCTCCAAAATGTTTTCTTCCCTCCACCATTCATCGTTCAGCTTGGGTGTTCTTCATTTCAACCATGACTCTAAAAATCTTGATCAATAAATCATTGTGCGCCTATTTTATATAACAACAATACGATATCATAAATCCAGGATCCACACAAAATGATGGAGGTTAAACAGTGTAGATGAAGCGATTCAGATGGTGGTTGATTCCTGGTTACTCATTTTTGGTGCACAATTAAGAATGACCGACTGATATTTTTCCCAAGAATATTTGATGGTGGAACGAGTTGTTTTTTGATGGATAATTTTGAAAGAGATGGCATCTTCAATCATGTGGTGAAATGATTACCGTATTGGAGGTCTTATAGGCCGAATGGAATGGGGAGAAGATCTGTGACTCTATAAAATCATGCATCACATTGTGGGTAAAATAGATCTACACGCTATGTGCCCCCTCGAGTTGTAGTTAGGGTTTCAGGAGAAAGTTAAGTATCACATGGAATGTGACCCATATCACATATCATGTGGTATCTCCTGAGTGACTTGATGTGTACTTTGTAAGGTACACAGAGATGGGGTTGAGTACTTGGTTTGGGTCATTCCATGTCCTCCCCACATGGACAAGACCTCAACCAAGTACATGGGATAAGATGTGTACTGGTACATAAGAAGAGGTACGCGGGATTGATCCATACACTCACACATGGGTAGAGTACATGGGCTGACTATATGGTGTATACTACTATATAGACATGGTTTAATGACACACACCATTTAAACAGGTAGGACTATGGGTCAAGGGACATAGTATGTGACCCCTAAAAAATGTTGTTTACTCATTTATACATGTCTTGGATATCTTTTCCTCTATATCATGGAAATGACTTGTTAGCGATCCTTCCCCTTATCCTATACAAGAAGGCAAGAACAGAATCAATTTCTACTCCTAGTACTGTGTTCCCTTCAGCAAGAAGTTTTGGATAGATTCATTGGAATCCCTCTGAGAGGCCCAATGTAAGATCCTCTATCAATCTTCTTACCCTAGGTGGAGTTCTTAGAATCATTATGACCATTACTACACAAGTGTTGATCCTCTACTTAGCAGGTTAATCCATATTGTTTTGTTGGTATCACCCCTAATACATGGTAGTTACACTCTCCTATTAATTTTATTCTCTTTGAACTATTAGCTTGTTCTTTGTCATGATGAGAACTGATGATCAGTACTACTCGGACATATGTTTTCAGTGCTATTTGACTCAGGAGTGTATAATCACAGATGATTGCGTTGTGTATTTTTTGATTTGGAGTCCTAGGATTGTATACTATGGTTGTTTTTTACCTATAGTATATGTGTAATTGTTGAGTATATCTTGATATTCTTATTGTATATATTATTGACAAATACAAGTGTATTGGTGACATTATTTTCCAGTATTGTATGATTTGTGGTTTCGAGGAGTCCTGATTAGTATTTTTATACTCACCCATACATAGACTTTTCCCGTACATGTCGGGCCTTATGCAGATGATCAATCTTTTAATTGAATCTGTGGCAAACCAGGACCAGATATTTTTTAGTGAAACTGGAGAAACTAAGGTCTATTCTTATGGTTTTCTTATCTATTTCCTAGTACGTACGTTCAGTTTGTAATTGTACTTTCAAACTCTTGGTGTTAGGCTTGTTTTTGGACCTGTTTATAACCTTTTACTTACTATTGTACTCTAGTTATGAGATTTAGATTTAAGCATACAAGGTTATTCACTTATTTTTACTTTTCATAATTGTATAGGGTGCGATATGTGTTCATGTGTATTGGTACATAGGATAAGGCATCCCATGTTAGTGGAATGCCTACTCGACACTAGTCACCATACCGTAGAAAATTGGAGGTTGAAGGACCCTATAACACCCTATGAGTGGGGGTGAATCAAGGTGTCAACCTTTTCTCTTCATTTCTTGATCTTGTTCCCACATTGGTAGGAACTTGTATAAACTTTTATGATGGATATTTGTAGTAATTAAAATATGTAGAAGGATAACACAACAATTTTTACTTGGTTCACCACTAAGGGTTACATCTAAGAAGCATACGCCGAAATGTTGTCCGTCATACCAAATTATTCTAATCTTCACTAGCTTTGGGTTACAAATGTTTGGGAATAGTCACTCTATCTAGAGATCACAACCTTTACAACAATTTAGGGATAGCTCACTACGTCCCTTAGGTCACTCCCATTGACTCTCTCTGGCTCACTGCCTTGGATGAAGAATCACTCAGTTTATAGGCATGAAGGTCTCTTTAATTGATTTTCATTGAAGTCTTTGTCTCAGTCTCGCAAGAGACACTACTTGCATCAAAGTCCTGGATTTATGTACTTGAAAGAACTAAACAGAAAAACCAGATTCTCAAAGCATCATCACAATTATACTGTCTTGAATAATTCACAATCATCTGTTGGGAACACTATGTTCTTATCCTTCTTCTCTTCCATTAATTCACAATACCCACACCAAATTATATCAGTATACTTCCTTCCTTCAATGAAAAACTGAGTTTAGTTTCACATATCATTTTTCTTCTCTTCACAAATCACACCGAGGGTGTTAAACACTAGTCGTGTGTGTGCGATACTACTTCTCTTCATAAATCTGAATGTTTCATGGAACTCCCTTCTTCGTAAAGCCGCTTTGAGAGTGCTAAGAACCAATCAAAGGCCTGCAGGACCCTTAAATTTTTCATGCACCCTTCTAGGTGACTTGAATTTAATATTATATCCTTACACATAAAAATACATTGTGGTGTAAAAAAAGTCTTTTTCACGCAACTCTTCTTTTTATGCATAGAACATCCTTTTTTCACGCAAAACCTTTTTTTAGAAACAATTTTTTTTTCATACACCACTCTATACATCAATATTTTCACACGTGAGAGCTCGGGATTTTTCTAAGTTTTAATCCTTTAAAAATAAGAGGGTTCACCTCGTATTTATAAGTGTTTTTCAGCCTGCGCATAAAACCCCTTACTGCACATCAAACTGTCTCTCACTTTTTTATGTTACACTCACCTTCCATTATTTTGACACACCACCTAGATTTTTCATGCATCTCATGGATTTTATATTTTTATCATTCTAAACATGAATCCTCTCCTGGGTGTAAAACATCAAACCCACATTTTGCAGACAACTAATTTTACACATATAAGTCTGATGTTCTGCGCATATTGCACGAACATCCGTGATTTTTCATGCACCTATTTCCTTTTCCAATTTTCAATATTTTTCATCTGAGGAATTACTTGCATGAAAAAAAATCAACCAGCTATTTCATTAACACCGATTTTTCTTGCACATTCCCATTTTTTCACACACTATTCTGGTTTTTTGCTCACATCCTGGGTTTTTCGTGCACTTCATGTCATTGAAAATAAATTATGTTCTGATCTTGAAACATCAATTGTGCGTAACTATTCAATCCCCGTTGAATTTATCATGCAACTTTCTCTACCAAAAACACGTGTCTTTAATATTCTGATTTTCAGTACCAAAAATATGGAAAACAATAGAGAACAGCACCACCTTCAATGTATGCATCGTCCATAACCTTCAGGCTTCTTTTCTGTGATTTGGCTTCTTCAACAACTCTACTTATTTTATCAAAAACTCTACTATCGTGATATATATCAATGAAAAATATTATGTCGTGCCTAGTGTAAACCTGACATTATGAACTTAATAGTTCCCTCATATATATAATCCATGAACCCATTTGGATGTTATTACATATTTTTAGGAAAACTACATGTGCATTCTATTTAATATATTTGATATATTTCAATCAATTATTTTGAGCAAACCAGGCCTCAGAATCATACGCCCTCTTAGGGAAAGACATAAAAATAATCCATATAATATTTAAAAATAATAAAAAGAAATTTCGAGACATTATATGCTAAAAAAATAATTAATAAAATCCCAAAAAAATCATCTTAAGTTAATATTTAATTTATCAATAAAAAATAGAGATGATTTTTTTGATTCAATTTCTAGAATTCAATATTTTAAATTTTAAATAACATTCTAAAATTCAATGAAAAACTATTTTATAGTAAAATTAATTTTTTAAATACTATTTTTTCTTATTCATAAATTTTATAAGACACTAATAAATATATCGTTAATAAATAAATATAATATTTTGTTAATATAATCATATAAAAATGAATAATTTGATTTGTTTAATAAAATTTCAATCATATAAAAATATATATTATTAAACACAATAATGAATTAATAAATTTTTTATAAAATAAACATTTTATGTATGGATATATTTCTTAAATTGTTTACTGATATTCATACCAACTAAATAATCAAAAGGGTTTTAATTATATAAACATATACTAGTTTTATTTTAGTTCAATGTTGTGTATGGAGATTTTTATCGAACATATTTGACGTAATTAGTGGAATAATATTTCTAAAATATCAGGTCACTGTAGAAGTACCAATACACATGTTTGTATATGGAAGTATTCAGTGACACAAAGAACATGTAGAATTGAAACTACATTGTATATCCTCATAACCACTCATCATTTAGATTACCAAGTGGGAACTTCTAGAGAATAAGTCTTGATATCTTATGAAACTTCAACACCAGAATGTAAAAAAATCATATGTGACCTAACGAACATTTCAAATTATCTATAAGTTATACATTTTAAAATATATTCATATGACTTCCATTATATCATTATACAAAAGAACAATTATAAATTTTCAATGAGATTAATATTCTACAAAAAGTATCACATTAATATTCCAAAAAATAACCCATATCATTTGATAAAAAAATTATTTATTTTATGGTCTTCAAATATATATTCAATCAAAATTTTATAGTAACATACTTATAGGGAACCAACCCTAATAGACTCCAATATTACCTCATTAAAACATCTAAAAAATTAATGTCCATTATCTCTCATACGATATTCATCCATCTTATAACTAATATTAACGGGTATTCCATGTTAAATTACATGGGAACAATACTTAATATAACCTCATTCATTTAATAAAATTAACTTAAGAGGTTACACTTCTATTATTCTTACATAGTCTATCTATTTGACCTTGGATCATTGACTAGGAAGAAAACTAGAGTATTAACAAGATACAGTATGATATGATCTTTAATGGTTGATGCCACATCAAGATCCTAAGTGATGTTGTGTATCAAATTATCATAATTATAAATAATACAAGTTGTTATATCCTTTGAATTTTTTATAGTGTTAGAAAGCATTGGTTAGTTATAAATCTTCTAGATCACAACTCTTCTGTTTAGTAAGAAAACATATCCCAAATTTAATTTTATAGCATTCATTCCTATCTAAAACTAGAATTTGTGTATCCTTTGGGGACTAGTCACTCATATTCTCCATAAAATAAGAATATAAAATTTATAATTATTATATTTGTGATGATAGTATTTATAGCTTCCAACTATATCTTAACTAGGTCTTCTTGATATCTACCTTCCATTATCAGTGCTTAAGAAACACCAATCCTGACATAGAGTGATGCATGCAATATAGAAACTATCACGAACGTGTAAGGTATTATACACATTTTTTTATTTCATCTAGTTTCTAAAGAAATGTTATATTAGAATGATAAATGCATCTCAACATGGAAACAATCCTCCCATGAATAGTTAATTACTAAATCAATTGAGAACCTTGTTAATTTATATACCTTTCTTTATTCCAAAAAAACCTCTTGAATATATCATGAATTATATTTATCCATATAATATTTTATGATTCACCTATACCCATCATCGAAAAAAAAAATTAGCAATATCTTAACCAACTGTAATACTGGTATCTCATTGCACATGAGTTTTATATCATCAATATATATTACATTGAAGATGACATCACTCCCCCAAAACAAAATTTAGATACATGGATAAAATTGATTATTTATAAAAAGAAATTCCATTTTAGATTCATCAAAATGAATCTTTAATGATCTTGATTTTTGATTTAACCCATAAACTGACCTATGTACCCCATAATATAACATCCATTCCCAGGTTCCACTATAACTGGTGCTCTGATATGGATCACTATATGACCTCAAGTTTGCCACCCCATACATCAGAGGCTTCCAACTAGAATCATGAGTCTGTGGAGGTACAATCGGGAGACTATACCCACCTATTAGAGTAAGGAACAAAATGAATAAATAATAGATATAAAAACTAATAATAATGGAAAATGAAATTAAAAATGGAATGTTATAATAATAACAAAAGTGAAACATGATACAACAATGATATATATACTCAACATTTCATGTGGTCATATAATAAAACCTCAAATTAAAGACTATGAAAACCACCAATTACCGTCCTCTATCAAAACCAATTCATAACACTTCATGCTTAAACCCATTATCCCATGCATAAAACAAGACATAGGTCCCTATCCTAAACCAACACCAAAAAAAGTACCATATTCTTGGAAACCCATGAGTCGTGGAGGCCTAAGTAGGGTGTGAGTACAACTATGCTGGTTACCACCAATGGTGTCTATGGAAATAACATATCTAATAACAGTGAAAGGAAATATATAGTAATCAATTGATAAATAGTAGATAAACTAGGTTTCATTATTTGACAACTTTTAAATTCACCATTATTATTCTCAATTACTCGGTATTTCCAAACCCATCAATCCAACTGTGGCCCATACTGGTCATCTAAACCATATACCAAAGAGGTCACATGTTCGAAATATATGACCATCAGTCTATATATCTAACCAGGATTCGTACAGTCATTTTCAAACATCCCAGGCATTTATTTTAGGGTTCAGAGATTAGAAAACAAGGATCGTCAATCCAAGTATCTAACAGGGACTCAAAATGTGACATCTGACTATCCCAACCATTTATAATAGGGTTTATGAGATGTAAAACAAGTATTATCACTCTCAACACTAGGATAAAATGCCTCACGGTCACCCTTGATTTCCCAATTCAATTTAATTTCCCCTTTAAACAACTAGGATAAATCCACACCTAGAAGCAATCATTTAGTGACACTAGAGAAAGCACACTGCTTCCATATGTTCCTTACACACAAAAAGACACTAGGAACCTAGATGACCCCTCTCACAGATCACCCTCAATGTTCACATGACACCAATTCCTAGAACTGGATTAACATCTAGAAAACTCTACTAGTTATCCCTCAAAGGCTTACACAAAAAACCTTAAAAAAGTCTCCATTCATGTGTGGTACTACTATCCCCATTCTGAAACCCACTGCATCTAACACACTACATGAACATATACTCTAGGTCCATTTCCCACAGTTACATCATGATGATTAACAAAACCACAAACTAAGACAATCGTTTTGTGGTCCAACACACATCCCATGGAGTTTAACACCTCCACATTACCCAGAAACCCAAATCCTCAAGGTCATAACATTATTGAGGGTATGACAACCACATCCCATTACCCAACACATCAAAACCAATAAAATCCTCACAACCAATAACCATGGTCTTAGAAATAACGTCACTTTTAAATCCCCAAACACCCATATGCAGAGTCAGATAATAAAACAAGGGATACTTATCACCAATGTCCCTAATGATTTCCTCATTTATCATTCGAATATTTAATTTAAATTTTCTATTTTTAATATACTGGATTTATATTGAACAAAACCTTTTTACAAACCCACATTTCAAAATATTTAACTTTATTAAATTTCACTGTTCATGAATTTTAGATAAACATCATGTCATTCATAGTCAATCACAAAACATAAGGATGGCCTATCAATCATATGATCATAGATTGAAGAATGAACTCACACAACATATCTTTTCATACTAGGGTAAGAGATAAAAGCTCATATATCAATAACATCACATTCAACTACATCAGTCTAGGTAGGAATATTTTTTAAAGGTAAAATTGAAAGTATGAAAATCAATTTTTAGCCCCGGAAACTTGGGTTTCCCCAGTACGTTGGTCTAAAGAGACCCATGAATGATCTCATTACCTAGCCCCAATAAAATCTCAATCACCTATCTACCATTCCCAAATAGTAAGAAAAAATACAACCCATTATATGCCACATTCTAAGATCCTCACATGGGTTCAACTAAAGATATTTCCCTGACCTAAATCACCACATAGCCTCAGGCATGCCTCCCCATATGCCAGAGGCTATCGACTAGAAATGTGGGTATATAGAGGTATACTGGGGAGACTATAACCACTAATTAGATTAAGTAACAACATAAATAATATCAATATATATATATATATATATGTAAACAAGTATAAATGGAAAATGGAATAATAAATGGGAAGATTCAATAATAATCCAAGGGAAACATGATACAATAATGATATGTATACTCTACAAAACAAGTAATCATACAGTTAAACCTCAAATATTTAACAATGAAAACCCCAAATGTGTTCCTAAGTCCAAACCCATTCTTTAAATCCCCTTATCCAACCCATTATCCTATTCATAAACCAATATCTAGGTCCCTATCCTAAACCTATACCTAAAAACAAGTAGCATCTAATCAGAAATCCAAGTCTCATGGTGGACTGAGCAGGGTGTGAATAAAACTCATTCTTTCACCACCAATAGTTTATAATGCGATAAATGGTCTAATAATAGTGCATGAAGAGGTACATTAGTCAAAATAAATACCATATATAACCTAGGTTTTATTATTTAATAATATTTAATTTCACCAAATTTATTCTCGGTTTATTGTGACTCCCAAACACATAAATCCTACTTTAACTGATTATGATCATCTAAATCATATATCGAAAAGTTCACTAGTCAGAAAACAATGAGAATAATCCTAAGTTTCAAATTAGGATTCAGAACATCACGTCTGACCATCCCAATAATTTATTATAGGGGTCACAGGTCAGAAAACAAGGAAAATCAGTCCACGTATCCAACTAGGATTGGGAATGTCTTGTCCGACCATCCCAATCATTGTTTATATGTGTTACAAGAAATAAAACATGGATAATTAGTCCATGTATCCAATTGTGATTTGGATGTCCATATTTGTACATACCAACAGATGATGTGTAACACAAAGTCCCTCATCCCAATACACAATATGGAATTCCATTTTTGTACACTTAGATCCATGGGTATAATGTTCATCCCTTAAAAACAATAGTGCATCAGGGTTCCTACAACATCATTTTGGACCACCCAAATCCAAATACTAGGACATTAGTCTAAAATGAAGAAAACTATGAATGAGGAGCACCAGTTCAGCATTCCAAAATAATTTCATTATCAATAATTACAATCTTTATCACATAATTTATCAAAAATCCAATACCCTTAATCATTAATCATTTACCAAAGTCCCTACAAACCTTGAAAACCAAACACATCGCAATAATACCCAACTACTAATTAAAAATTTCAAAAAACACCACATAAAAAATTTATAGGCTCAAAAACCCACTAACTTAATTATAACATTTCAAAAACAACCTTCAAAATTTGACTTTCTCTTTGAACATCAAAACAATGCTGAAGACCATCCATTACCTTAAATCCATTTTGAAGATGCCACAATGGAATTTCAGAATGTTTTAAACCACACAATCAATTTCGGACCTAATTTTTTATTAAATAATAATCTATTTTTAATCACTTTGAGGTCAACAAATCATTATAAAAATATTACACTCTTTCAAAACATCTTTTTTCATTTAGTGAAAATGATAACTAGATCAAAATCAAATGCACATCATTTAAAACATTTCAAAATATTCCTAGGTATTTTAAGAAATATATAATATAAACATTTCAATTATTCTTTTCACCATTCCCACATAAAAATTAACAATTTTAATCCATTAACATTCATAATTAGCCAATAACAATGTTTACCAACTGATTTCATCATTTTCCATGTTCTTTCATACCCCATGGGTAGCCTTAGGTTTGGTGTCAAATCACTAATGGGTCTAAAGCGTTTTTTAAAGGGTCCTACACCTTAAATTTTGGTCAAAATTTAATTCCAATGGTCAAGAAAACAATAACTCCTCATAGACAAAAATTGGAACAGCTAAATACCAATATAAACATTATAACTATGGAAAAACTCATTTATAAATCCTACCTTATTCTCATAGACAACCATTCAACCAAAATTGGGCCTTTATTCAAACTAAAATAGCCTCAAAACAAAGGAAAAGTGTAGAGACCCAAAGCTTGACATACATGGATATTACATTACTTTTGCGGAATACTTAATACATAACAAATACATACACATAAGGACTATAATAGTTTAGTGTCTTTGGAAACATGGAAAGTAATCTTCTAATCATGGTGAAAGATCTTCAACATCTTCCATAAAGATCCTCCACTTTTTTTTCCTTACCTAAAACCATTATTGTAATCCTAGGGGAAAATAAAACATAAAAAGGGTGAGCTCAATTTCTCAGTAAGGGTAAGCATGGATAAAATAAAACGTACCATATACATTTGAAATTAAAAACATGAACATAATGTTTAAACAAAAAAATATTGAGCAACGACATAAAACATGGAAGTACATAAGGCATAGATCATAATGGAACATAAATCATGATAAAATAGAATTGGAATAAAACATGTAATTGTACCAACCATTCATCACTTGTTATGATTTCCATAGTAGCCAAGGCATTGCTTCCAAGACCCTCTTAGTGGACAAAGTCCCTTTCTGAATCGAGTTCACTCCTCATTTTAGTCCTGTAACACTGAACTGGATTAACTTACCATTCCAGCCATGTCTATCTCATGAGATATAAATCTTTACCCAATGCATTGGAGGGAGATATAGGTGCCACTCATATCATAAGGAAATCATTATTTCATGTGCCACAAAATCATAAATCATACATCATAGCATAACCCATGTAATAAAATGGGATTCTTAAACATCATGCCATCATATCATAATCCATAAAAAATTGATATCATTTCGTCATAAGAAAATTGAAACCATTTAAATCATAGAGACATATTACTTGAAACATACACATATGAAATAATGTCATCTTAGATGGAAAATAGTTTTGACAAAACACTTGAAATGAATTCTTGAGGAAAATATCCTTTCTTCTTTAAAATCATTTTCTTTTCACAAAATTCCATGCAATTTTAAAAGAAAATGGTTTTGTTGAAAATAATCATGCAATCTTGTAGAGGAAGATTCTTGAAAATGAGGCGTTATGAAACCGTAAAAATCTATTCACGCCGTATAAGATAAAAATATCATTCTCCTCATACTTTTGTCGGAAAAGTCAAAAAGTACCTTATATGGTAACCAAAGGAAAGATTCCATTCATAAAATGTGGTAAAAAGTCAATAAAGGGTAAAAATGACTTTAACAATTCATGGAAGAATAGTTAACATTTTATGAAAACGTTTTTAGAAAACATCGTCATGTATGATAAACGTAACCCATGTAAATACTTACATATAAGCAATCTCGGATAAAAATGAGATTGAAAATTTATCCCTTACCTTATGTCCGATAAGATTTATATGGATCTGAACCTCCTGTATAATGATTTAAATAATGTAATTTACTTATTACATAATCACATTCATTTTTATGATATCATATATGTTTCATTTATGACTTTATATTCCTCGTTCTTTTGTAAATTCCATGTTAAAATAGCGTTTTGGGTAAAATCATTTCATTTATCGTATGTGTTTCGACTTTTCGTTCATGATATTATTACTTATATCCTGATTTACATAATTCCAAAGTGTAAAAAATGATTTATATATAATATATATTCATCATATACATATATATTATAGATCTATAAAAACAAATGAAATGCACCGTTCATGGAGAGGGTAGGTCGTATGTACGCATGAACGATGTTTTCGTTTCCTTATTGAATTGAATGAAATTAAATAGATGACATACATATATATAAATAAATAAAGTATAATTATTATTTCATATATTTCATTATTATTCATTATATATACTTTATAATCATTTTTGAATGGTTAATCATTGAAAATGAATCTCATCGCGTTCGTGGAGACGGTAGTCCGTACGTACTCACGAGCGATGATATCATTCCCATGATCATGGAATTTTATTATAGTGTATGTATAATATTAAAAAATAAATATCACTTTACAATAATCATATATATTCATTACTTTCACCATTATACTCATCCAAGTAAGGTGGTGGTGGAAAATATATTACAACATGGCGTGGAGACGGTATTCCGTACGTACGCACGTGCGATGATTTCCTTTTCTGTAGGACATATAGATGGTGAAATATGGTTGTTTCATACTTATAATAACATATCAGTATATTATTGATACTTATTTTATTACTTCATAATGAAACAACTAAAGAAGAAGAAGTGGACGAAGAAATAAAGTTGAAAGAATCGGTAGCGGACATTACCTCTTCATTGAAACGCCTCTTTGAGACCTCCTCTTAGGGCACTAAAATTGATCATTGAAGAATACCAGGACCTATATGATGTTTCTAGGGAAGTGTAGAAGATAATTGTTCAGGGTTTGGCCGATATTGAAGGCTCAATGTGGTGTGAGGAAGTGAGGGAGGAGGTTCCCTTTTATAAGGGAGGAGAGAGGAACCATTGAAAAAACTAAAAATATTATTTTATTATAATGCCATATTCGGTTTAAAATAGATAAAAATTGATTTATTTCTAAGATAAGGTGGGTATGGGTCGAAATCCTCTCATCCAATAGAATTTGGACAAGTTTAGTTTACTATTTTAACCTTATCATTTAGATTTAACTTTAAGTTAGATAATTTTACTTTTACCGTGTCTTTTTGTGTTCTTACATTATAAGGTTAATAAACTTACAATAACAAGACAAAATAACCCCAAGTTGTTTATTAGTAATATATATAACCTTATCTAAGTCATTTTTCCGAACCTTAGATTTTTAGGAATTAAATAACAATTAATAATATAATATTTGATTTAAAAACTATTTTATGCCAATTTTGATATTATTTGGTAATTG
The DNA here is from genome assembly GCA_963277665.1 of Viscum album. Classification (NCBI taxonomy): domain Eukaryota; kingdom Viridiplantae; phylum Streptophyta; class Magnoliopsida; order Santalales; family Viscaceae; genus Viscum; species Viscum album. The sequence continues at coordinate 6,689,908 of OY728136.1, forward strand.
ATTTTTGTGAAAATCATAATAGAACGATTAGTTCAAAAACAGTTAACTAAATCAATAATAACATGTCATATTAACCTAGAAAATTAGTGTAATTCATAAAAAGTGTCAAATTATATTTATTTGGGTATTTATAACATCAATTATGTCAATATTTCATTAGTAAGATAATTACTACATCATCATTGTGTCAACAATAAATTAAATTATTTAATGTCTAAAAATTATAAATAAAATACCATTATCTATGAAATCTTTATCTCTTTCTAATGAATATTTATAGTCAAATTTATCTTATGTATAACCCTATATTAAAAATGATTTACTTATTAAGGTTTGATTTTAACTATTTTAATCCTTCTTTAAATAAATTAATATTAAATGTCCTAATCTAATAAAAGTGGGCCTAAATGGTCTTATTTTATCCCTAAGGTTGTTTTTGGTCGAATTACACCTATCCAATAGAATTAGGACATGTTTTAGGTAATAATAATATCATTTTTTCCCTTAATTACCCTATTTACTTTTAACCGTGGTAAATAAAAGTAAAAAGTTTCTATTCACCAAAAATTATTTTCATCTCATTGATACACATTTTACTTAATGAAATCAACCATGTCTCTTGTATTTTTGAAATTCCATTCACAAAATTGGTAAAATTAAGTTTTATGTAAATTTGCAAATTCTTCTAGGAGGTGGGTAAAAGACGGTCAAAAGTTCAATAAAATTTTTATATATCTAAAATTATTATAAAATGACTACAATGAATTACATTGAACTTATATAGGTATTATGTGTCAATTTTGACCTAAAATAAATTTAAATAAAATAAATAATTATTTAAATAAAAAGTCAGTTTTTAAATAGTAACCCAGTGTTTTCACTATTCATCAAAAATTGAATGTTTTCAGAAAAATACCAAAATTTCACCCTAGGATGATTTTGATATTCCGAATCCAAAAATGAAGTACATTTTGAAAGATGAAATTTAAAAAATTTCAAAAAGTGGTTATTACTATTCATAATGGCGAGTTTTAATAATATTTTAATAGCATATCGTTGTTTAGTGAAACTCGGTATTGCGTACAACACACGCTATTGAGGAAGGTCACGATTGCGTGTAATGCAGCCAAGTTAGGGTTGTGTGTTGTGCAAGACTCTTTTGTTGTAACGTACAACACAACACATCAATAAAATTAAAAAGAATATTTTTCATAAAATCTCGGGGTGTTACATTCTACCCCCCTTAAAATGAATTTCTCCCTCGAAAATCATCAGGGTTATAAATGGTTTACTACACTAAAGTTTCTTTAATTGAATACAACATCATAAAAAGGAATACCAAAACCAATCTTTAAAAACTAAAGTATGAAACATAACGGTTACCCAAATTAACTAATCACTGGGATTCCACATAGGAGAACATAGGTGAAAATATGGATATGGAAGAGAAACCTAACCATCATGTTATGATTGAGAGTGGTATAGAACATGGCTATGAAAAACCCAACAATAAAAAGCTATAGATTTGTGATGATCTAAGGTACCATCTGATTCATCAGATATAAGGGAACTAGGATGACATTTTTTGGTTTTCTAGATTATTTCCTTAAATTTGATGAATTAAAAGAAATACTTACATTATTTTGGTGCAATATCACTATTGTTCGTGAATTGAACAATTTCCACTTCATACCTTAAAGAAATGAAGTTGAATTTTTTATTCGTGACGTGTTAGCAGATCATGTGATAGAATGATGGGTCATTCCATATGTTTCAAACAAAAGGTTAGAAAAAGTTATAAGTCCATATTATGGTTAGATTAATCGTATATGGTTCCAAAAATGAACTTATATTTCAAATATCATACCACTTAATAAAATAAAACTAGTTTCTACTAACCAAGGACTTCTTGTAGGCCAGTGGTAGGCGATAAAGGCCAGTCGCACTTCGGTTGTGGATTCAATTCCCACAGCCTTTTCCGACGTGATGGGTTGTCTCCTGTCCTGCTGGTTGTCCTTTTTCTAAAACTACATTACTATAACATCCCATCAATAATATCGAACTAACTTATTTCCAACATAATCCATTCCAATCATTAGGCTTATCTAAAATACTTCTATCCAAGCTCATAGTATAATGAAAATTATTACATGAAATGTCACATAACAATCACGTGAATTCCATCATTTATCCCCCATATATCACAAGATATATCTTTGTGGTCAAATTAAATACATGTGAATACATTAATCATGTATTCTCTTGAAGAAGGAATAACCATTGAACCTTAGTGAAAACATTAATTTTGTTAAATTTTAACACTTTCCACACACCAAAATCCCAAAAATTCTATATACTCAAACCATAATATCACTTAGTCCTTTTATCAGTCATAAGCTCATGATTACTATCATATTATTTTCTCCTTATCCCTTCATTATGGGAATTTCATCTGCTTCCTAAAAATATTTCAATCACCTTTTCATGGTTACCAGTACCATATAATTATCGAAAACCAATACACAGATATTCAAAAATTCCACAATACCATAAATGAGATTCCATGATACTATTTGGAAATCCAATTACATAAACACTTAATCATTACACAACATCATTTTCATACTCAACATCACAAATAGTGATTGCATGATACATTCCTTTATCCTTTTCCTCAAGATGTTACTCACGTTGATCATCATTAACCCGTGGATTAGGGCGTTTATTAGCATAATTCCCCATTTCCTTGCACTTGAAGCATTGAAGTGTTGGTGGAGAGTTCTCTATAGTCTTTTCTCTATTCAAATCATTATCAACCTTTTTCCCATTACTTCGACAATCAACTGCTCGATGACCTTCTTTTCCACACTTAAAACATTTTCTAGTACCTTTTAGGAAATCTCCACCATGCTTCTTTCCACACTTTGAGCATAAAGAACCATTCATCTTCTTTTCACCATTGTTATGAGATTTCTCCTTGAACTCCATCTTTCGTTTATTGTCGAAACCATGTGATGGATATGTTACACTAACTTCCAGTTCTACCTTGATAGCACAATGCACAATTTCTTCATAGATACTGAAGTCTCTTATAGTTAATTCCCTTCGAAGACTTGGTTTTAAGCCACTGAACAATCTATCAACTTTACTTTCAAGTTGGATGATAAATCCAGATGCATACCTTGAAAGTCTTGTAATATTCTCTTCGTATATACCAACAGATTTATCATCCTTCTTCTTAAGCTCAAGAAACTCATTTTCCATATTTGTTCGAAGAATACGAGGGAAGTACTCACTGAAAAACAAGTTCTTGAACTCGTCCCATTCCATGGACTCAATTTCATCTCTTTGCCTCGTATTCTTGATAAGATTCCACCACTGATCAGCATCACCTTCCAAACAATATACTGTTAAGATGTCTTTATCATGCTCAGAACATTGTAGAACTGAAAATGTCTTTTCAGTAGTACTGATCCATTGTTCATCCACAAACGGATCAGAAGACCCGTTGAATGAAGGTGGACGATGCCTCGTGAAGGATTCAACAGAATTTTGCTCTTTTCTCTGCTCATTTTGAAATATAGAATGATTCATTGCTTGTGTAAGTATAGAAATAAGATTGTGCACTCCATATCCCATGACATTGGTTTGGTCTGGAGGACAATCATTGCATTTTCCATTACATTGATCAACACGGTTCCTTCGGGTTCTAGCCATCGTCTAAAGTCTAAAAATAATAGTGTGAGAGGCAAATACCATGTTTGGGAAAACAACATAAAAAAGGGGGAGTACCTTCAATATCTAACATCTTAGGTTTAATTCTATGATCATTAGAGCAATTCTAGGACTATAACCTATACGTATACTTAACCTTAGGGACACCCTATATATACCTTAGAAATATCTCTAGGTATCTCACTAAAGTCTTCGCATACTAGTTTCCAAAGTTTGACTAAACCTTTCCTCTGATACCAATTATAGAGACCCAAATCTTTACATACATGGATATTACATTACTTTTGAGGAATACTTAATACATAACAAATACAGACACAAAAGGATCGTAATAGTTTAGTGTCTTTGGAAACTTGGAAAGTAATCGTTTAATCATGGTGAATGATCTTCAACATCTCCCACAATGATCTTCCACTATTGTTTCCTTACCTAAAACCTTTCTTTTAATCCTGGGGGAAAATAAAACATAAAAAGGGTGAGCTAAAATTCTCAGTAAGGGTAAGCATGGATAAAATAAAACATACCATATACATTTGAACTTAAAAACATGAACATAATGTTTAAACATCAAAATCTGGAGCAACGACATAAAACATGGAATTACATAAGGCATAGATCATAATGGAACATAAATCATGATAAAATAGCATGGGAATAAAACCTATAATTGTGGAAACCATTCATCACTTGTTATGATTTCCATTGTAGCCAAGGCATTGCTGCCAAGACCATCTTAGTGGACAAAGTCCCTTTCTGAATCAAGTTCACTCCACGTTTTAGTCCTGTAACACTGAACCGAATTAACTTACCGTTCCAGCCATGTCTATCTCATGAGATATAAATCATTACCCAATTCATTGGAGGGAGATATAGGTCCCACCCATATCATAATGAAATCATTCTTTCGTGTGCCACAAAATCCTAAATCATACATCATGGCATATCCCATGTAATAAAATGTGATCCTTAAACATCATGCCATCATAACATAATCCATAAAAAATTGATATCATTTCATCATAAGAAAACTGAAACCATTCAAATCATAGAGACATATTAATTGAAACATACACATATGAAATAATGTCATCTTAGATGGAAAATAGTTTTGACAAAACACTTGAAATTAATTCTTGAGGAAAATATCCTTTCTTCTTTAAAATAATTTTCTTTTCATAAAATTCCATGCATTTTTAAAAGGAAAGGGTTTTGTTGAAAATAATCATGCAATATTGTAGAGGAAGATTCATTAAAATGAGGCATTATGAAACTGTAAAAATCTGTTCATGCCGTATAAGTTAAAAATAACATTCTCCTCGTACTTTTGTCGGAAAAGTCAAAAAGTACCTTATATGGTAACCAAAGGAAAGATTCCATTCATAAAATGTGGTAAAAAGTTAATAAAGGGTAAAAATGACTTTAAAAATTCATTGAATAATAGTTAAAATTTTATGAAAACATTTTTAGAATACATGGTCTTGGATGATAAACCTAACCCCAGTAAATACATACGTAAAAGCAATCTCGGATAAAAATGAGATTGAAAATTTATCCCTTACCTTAGGTCCGATATGCTTCGTATGGATCCAAACCTCCTGTATAATGATTTAAATAATGTCCTTGACTTATTACATAATCATATTAATTGGTATGATATCATATATGTTTCACTTATGACATTATATTACCCGTTCTTTTGTAAATTCCATGTTAAAGTAGCGTTTTGTGTAAAATCATTTCATTTATCGTATGTGTTTCGACTTGTCTTTCTTGATATTATTACTTATATCCTGATTTAAATAATTCCAGAGTGTAAAACATGATTTATATATAATATATATTAATCATATACATATATATTATAGATCTATAAAAAGAAAGGAAATACACCGTTCAGGGAGACGCTAGGTCGGACGTACGCATGAACGATGTTTTTGTTTCCTTATTGAATTGAATGAAATTAAATAGATGACATACATATATATAAATAAATCCAGTAGCATTGTTATGTCATATATTTCATTATTATTCATTATATATACTTTATAATCATTTTTGAATGATTAATCATGGAAAATGAATCTCATCGCATTCGTGGAGATGGTACGCATGAGCGATGATATCATTACCATGATCGTTGAATTGTATTAAAGTGTATGTATAATATTACAGAACCAATATCACTTTACAATAATCATATATGTTCATTACTTTCACCATTATACTCATCCATATAAGGTGGTGGTGGAAAATAGATTATACCACGGCGTGGAGACGGTATTCCGTACGTACGCACGTGCGGGGATTTCATTTTCCGTAGGATGGATATATGGTGAAATATGGTTGTTTCATGCTTATAATAACATATCAGTATATGATTGATACTGATGTTATTACTTCATAATGAAACAACTAAATAAGAAGAAGTGGAAGAAGAAATAATGTTGAATGAATCGGTAACGGACATTACCTCTTCTTTGAAGCTTCTCTTTGAGACCTCCTATTAGGGCCCTAAACTTGCTCTTTGAAGAAGACCATGACCTCTAGGATGTCTCTAGAGAAGTTGAGAAGAGAATTTGAAAGGGGTTGGCCGAGATTTAAGGCTCAATGTGGTGTGAGGAAGAGAGGGAGGAGGTGCCCTTTTATAAGGGAGGAGAGGGGCACCTTTGGAAAAACTAAAAATATTATTTTATTATAAATCCATATTCGGTTTTAAATAGCCCCAAATGGATTTATTTCGAAGATAATGTAGGGATGGGTCGAAATCCTTTCATCCAATAGAATTTGGACATGTTTAGTTTACTATTTTAATCTTATCATTTAGATCTAACTTTAAGTTAGATAATTTTACTTTTACCGTGTCTTTTTGTGTTCTTATATTATAAGGTTAATAAACTTACTATAAAAAGCCAGAAGATCCCCAAGTTGTTTATTATTAATATATATAACCTTATCTAAGTCAATTGGCCGAACCTTATATTTTTCGGAATAAAATAACAATTAATAATTTAGTATTTGTTTTAAAAACTATTTTATGTCAATTTTGACACTATTTGGTAATTGATTTATGTGAAACTCATAATAGAATGATTAGTTCAAAAAAAGGCTACTAAATAAATAATAAAATATAATATTAATCTAAAAAATTAGTGGAATTCCTAAAAAGTCTTAAATTACATTTATTTGGGTATTTAGAACATCAATTATGTCAATATTATATTAATAAGATAATTACTACATCATCATTGTGTCAAAAATAAATTACAATATTTAATGTCTAAAAATTAGAAATAAAATACCATTATGTAGGAACTCTTTTTATCCTTATAATGAATATTTATAGCAGAATTTATCTTATGTATAAACCTATATTAAAAATTATTGACTTATTAAACTTTGATTTTAAGTATTTTAACCCTTCTTTAAATAAATTAATATTAAATGTCCTAATCTAATCCAAGTGGGCCTAAATGGTCATATTTTATTCCTATGTTTGTTTTTAGTCAACTTACACTTATCCAACAGAATTAAGACATGTGTTAGAGTAATAATAATATCATTTTTACCCTTAATTTCCCTATTTACTTTTAATCGTGGTAAATAAAAGTAAAAAGTTACTATTCACCAAAAATTATTTCCATCTCATTGAACCACATTTTACTAACTGAAATCAACCGTGTCTCTCGGATTTTTGAAATTCCATTCACAAAAGTGGTAAAATTATGTTTTATGTAAATTTTCAAATTCTCCTAGGAGGTGGGTAAAAGACGGTCAAAAGTTCAATAAAATTTTTATAGATCTAAAATTATTATAAAATGACTCCATTGAATTACATTGAACTTATATAGGTATTATGTTTCAATTTTGACCTAAAATAAATTTAAATAAAATAAAAAAATTATTTAAATAAAAATTCGGTTTTTAAATAGTAACCCAGTGTTTTCACTATTCATCAAAAAATGAAGGTTTTCAAAAAAAAAATACCAAAATTTCACCCTAGGCTAATTTCGATATTCCGAATCCAAAAATGAAGTCCATTTTGAAAGATGAAATTTACAAAATTTTAAAAAGTGGTTATTACTATTCATAACGGCTAATTTTAATAATATTTTAATAGCATATCGTTGTTTAGTGAAACTCGGTATTGTGTACAACACACGCTATAGAGGAAGGTAGTGATTTCATGTAATGCATACAAGTTAGGGTTGCGTGTTGTGAAAGACTCCTTTGTTGTAATGTACAACAAAAGACATCAATAAAATTAAAAATAATATTTTTCATTAAATCTCAGGGTGTTACACAAAGTACCCCTATGAAATCAGATTCAAGAGATCCATAAAGAGAAGAGACAACCAAAAAATCCTTCTCCATAAAATGGATGTAAACACAGTAAAAGTATAATATAGATCTTCTGTTCACAACCAACAGCACTCCAAAAAACTATGATTCGAGGAATAAATTTCCATGGATGATGGGGAAATCTTGGTTTGTATCCTAGGATACTATAGGTTGGATGGGGGACACACATTTACGATTGGTAGGTGAAATTGTTAAATTTATCTTTTAATGAGGCGTACAGTTTGGTCACCTGGTTTTCCAAACCATGCACTAACCATGATGTTCCCTCTGTCGAGGATAAAAATGATTCACCTAGTTTACCTAACTACCCACATGGTTTTACAAACCATGCATTGCCTATATGTTATCAACTATCCAAGCGATCTCAAGATACATGGAATCCTAGGCCACCCCACGCTTTCCTAACTGTGCACCCCTTTTTCCAAGACACATAGTTATGGCTCATGATTTCTGCTAATTGTGATCTATCCATTCTCTCATAACAGATTGGCCTACTTTCCCACGTTTTCCATCTCCCAAACACCCAGTACAACACTAGGATCATTCCTACTCCTGATAAATTTTTCTATAATAATATAGAAAGTTGTTTCACCATAAATTCTAATGAAAACTAACCCTGTTAGACCCCATGAATTTACATGAATACCTTTTTTGAATATTTTAGATTTCCAAAACTGACAAGTTGTGTTATATAGACATTTCTCAATATGTTCTCCATTATAAATGTCTACTTTAACATTCATTTTCTGAATCACATAATCAATGAAAGGTTCCATGGTGAGAAAACTTTTAATGGATTTTTTCACAGTGACTGGTAAAAGATTCCCATCACAATCTATGTCTTGACATTTCCTTAACCATTTATAAAAGAAACATGATTTATTATTACTAAATTTACCATTTATATGTACCTTATTCTTGAATATCAATTTTCATCCAACATGTCATAAATCAATTATATGATATAACAAAAATATGAATTGGTTATGGTACATGTAATCGGTTTCATAAATCATGGATTCATAAAAAATTCATATATTATGAGATATATACTACTTATTTCTATGACTAAGGTCAATCATTGTCAACGAACAATGTGTAACCATCCTTGATGACTACAAAACCATATCTCTCTCATTTTATGTCTTTAATGCAGTTCTTAAGCAGCTCTTGTTTCCCTAGAATAATTTTTTCTATGGATATTAGTAGAAAATATTACTATGTAAAATTCTTTGTTTCATGATCATTAATTCAGATATTGTTATCTTCCTCAAACTATCTCTTTGGGAGATATACTCCCACTCTAAAATATATATATCTTCCATAATTAGTTTCATATCTAATGGTTCATATAGATAATACCCCCTTGATTAAATTAGGTTATCCTATAAAGATACACTGAGTTTCTCAGGTTGAATCTTTTTTATAAAAGATATCCTTAAAAAAACTTCTCATCACAAGACATATATATTCAAAAAAAAATTTTATTCTTAAAAATTAACTCTTATTGATTTCCATTGTCTTTTTTGGTTGTCACTTGGTTTAGTATGTTGTTTAAATCTATATTGTCTATCCAAAAATAAATATTTGAAGACTCACGTGACTCATCATCAATCTAACCATATCTAATAATGCGTGGTTCCTACATTCTCTAACATAATTCCACTAAGTCGTATTAGGAGGTGTGAATTCATATATCCTACAAAATTCCCTTATATAATCAATGCAATATTAGTTAAGATATTAGTATACATGATCTGAGTGGATTTCCATTATCTTCTTACCAATCATATTATCTACATAATTTTTATATTCCTTAAATTTATCAAAGGAAATAGACTCCAGCCTCATTAAGTAGACACTTCACTATCTAAAAAATTCATCAGTAAATGTAATGAAGTTATTAATATTCTTGTTACATCAAATAGAAATGGTCCACAAACGCCAATATAAAATAATTATAAAATCTCTATAGATCTTCCACTATTTCCACTAAATAATTATTTGATTCTTTTCCCTTACAAATAGGTGTGTAACATATCAAGTGGATTTAGATCAATTTGGTCTAGATAACCTTCAAGATATACCTTTGTAAAATGCATCTCTATTATATGAAAAATTTTGCGATGAATTAACTGTGTGTTATATGAGTCATTTGAACTTGATTTTTTTTAATGATTTCTAAAACTTGATATACAAATTTTATAAAAATAATATATTTATTAAAATGTGAAACCACATATCATGTGTTATATATATAAAAGTGAAAACTCTTATTATTGAACATGAAAATAAATCCTTCCATGTTTATATCAAATATAGATACACTTTTTTAGGTTCATTGGGCTCATAATAACCTTATATTTATTTTAGAATTAATCATGGAGTGTCTAATTAGTGGTGCAACTTGTTATGGCCCATTAACAGCTTTAAGATTCACCTCACCTCTAGAAAAAAATATGAATCTACATTGTTATTGTATTTGGCTTAAAAAAATATAATCATTATATGTATTATCTAGTAACCAGTTATTAGAAATGAAGATAATACATTTACTAATAAACCCACCTAATACTTCCCCTTTATTTTTCACTAAGAAACGGTTATTATTCTAGTGTTTTTTCTTGCCACAAGCATAAGAAAATGAATCATGATCCTTAGATTTTCCCTTGATTTTTATAAGTGTTATTAGTTTTATGTATTTTCACCTTTACATTACACTTATTCATCATAAGGACTAAGGATTTATCATACATCATGTCTTCATCCAAAGAGAACCATATTTAGAAGATCTGAGCATTACTTCTTTATATTGTTCATATTAAAATTCACAACTAAACTGGATAAGATCCAAGGAAGTGAGGTGAGCATGAGTTCTGTGCATAATTTATTTTGTATATTGAATCCAAATTTTTTCATTTTCTCATTATTTCCAATTATCATGAATATATGATGTTTTTATGGCACACTATCACAAATATTTTGTGTAATGTTTTCTTTGGATATCTCATACCTCACATTTATTGATTTCTCCAGGTAAATATTATAGATATGACACCACATGGTGTATTAATGCATGTATTAATACAATTTTTTAGATCTCACTAGTGATGCATGATATCATGAGGAATTTTACATCTAATTCTGCAGACATTTATTTCCATGATATAGTATAATCCTCCCAACATACATTTATAAATTTATTTATTAGGACTAGGGTCTCTAACATGTAAAACATTCTCTCTGGTAAGAGTATGATATGAAGGCACCTATACCACTCTAAGAAGTTAGAGTCAAACTTGAGATTATATTTCTCTGGTTAATATAATAAGAATTATGTCCCAGATTAATGAATTGACATTTCTATAATAAAAAATGTTGATTTTAGTAATATATAGTTACTACAAATTGTGATGAAAAAATTACTGTAATAGCCACCCACAATTCTATCAAATCCCAATATCCATCACCATTGGATTCATAACAAATTCTCATGTTTATATTCTATTAAAATGGATGCATATACCCATTAGAATAAATTAAAATGAGCCCTTATCATGTTATTCAAAGATATCTTGGTATGTGGTATTTATAACTACACTAACTCATAGTTTCTTGATCTTTTGAGTGGACTCTTCCATCATAAAATAATGAACATGGATTTACTCAAAAAATTCTCAAATGTTACACCATGACATTAAGAGACAACTACCATTGAGTATCGCATGGTTTTGTTAACCCAAAAGTTTAATTATAACCCCCCCCAATAATTTAATTTATCCTAACAGGGGATAATGTAATACTTTAATTATGGTTTCATTATTACTCAAGTAATGTAAGGTGATGTATAAGTTAATATTTTATTGAGTAATGTCAATTATAATTTTCATAAATATTAATTATTATTTCCTTTAAATACTTGTGAATATTTTTTAGATTTTATATATTTAATTATCCTTTCCTTATAAAATATTTTAGGCCTAATCCATTTATTCTATTTAATTTTACATATTTTTTAATTAATTTAATTTATCTGGTCTTGTTTATTCATAAAATAAACATTTAATCACATAAATAAAGGAGTAACCATTTGCTATAGAAAATAAATAAAACATGTAATTTGATCACGAGCTTTTAATTGTTTTTTAGTTTATTTAGCGGAAGAAAAATACACACTTTTCCGTAGGGGAATAACTCCAGGATAAGATATTTGTCTTAAGTTGTAGTATTCCACATTAATGATTTGTATCTCCATGGTTTGTTTCTCATTGGATCAGTTTTCAACCATTTATTTTTTTCGGTGCCTTATCAATTATATATGCTTTCTCACTCATAGGTGAGGGGAACCTCAAACTTAGGGCTACCTCAAAAAACTATGGGAACCTAGGATCCAACATAATAATAAGTAAATTATGATATATGGAAAATAAAATTTCATTTAGTAATAAATATATCATAAAAACCGATTGATTAAATAATTATGTTAAATAGAAACCCAAAACAAACATACACTATTCAAGCACAAGATCATCCATAACATTCAATGACTATGCATTTAAAATTTTTATCATTCATTTTAAATCATTATTTATTGAAATAAATTTTCTCGAATGAATTATTATTCATCTTAATATTTAAATAATAATTCTATCTTAATTACCTATCTTTATAGTCATTGGGATTCATAATATATTTAATTATAAATAAATAAATTTAAATTTAAAAATATTTAGTACATAGAATCTACTGATTGGACACACTATGTGTACCCTTCAGTTTAGATTTTTAATATTATCTATAATTTAATATACAAAACATGCTATTAATGAAACACGGTATATTCCATTTAAAAATCATTTTCTATCTTGTAATAGATATAAAACACATAATTTTATGTGACATTATGTGTGTCTAACATTGCATATGGTCCTTGTTGTGTATTGAGTACATACATGGTATGTATTCCAACATGGAATGTCATTATATTGCATATAGTATTGTTCTATGGGCCTTTTCTTGTACTCATAATGGCATTTATAACCACATATAATTCCTTGAATATATGTTTTGTGTACCATAAACAATGCTCATGAAATGCATGACGTGTATAGAGACCGTACATAGTGTGTTTTTATAACATAATGTAGAAAATAATCATTAATGAATTCAATTCCACAAGACCAAGTACAAATAACTCATGATGTAATTCAGGGGGAAAACCTACCACACGGAATTTACATGAGCTATATATCATGTAGCTTGATTTTTTTATTTATTTAATTGATTTTCTATATCTTTCAATTCATACAACATTCCTATATCAACATGTACCTTGGATAATTTTGAAAATACTATATGGAATGTACAATCAAATACACATTAGGTACATTGTTTCTATCAACTCTCACAACATACCTAGGGATTCATCATGTATTTTCTGATGGATATTACATGTTTCCTAGAATGTATACCTGCTACATTTTATTAACCACATCTGTCATGTGTTTCTCAATTGGTAGTCAATACACAGTATGTGTATTAATTAAACATCACATACAATGACTATATAGATTGTATGACTTACATGTAGAAAACTTTATGGGGTTATATCACAAGTACACCATCTACATTCCATGTAACTCTTTATAGAAACATTCTTATTGGAAGTCAATATATAATGTGTAATTAATAATTCCATTTAATAAAACCCACACAGTGGACCATGATTACCATGGGTCACCCTTGTGTGGTTAAACATCGGTATAGAATTTTTACTTTACAGTTACATGACCTTTAATAGTGACAGCCATTCAGTATCCTCAGCACCTTCATATTGGATCAATATAAATTATTCATCTATTCTAGGAATGTTATTGGTAATATGAAATTGTTTGATCATCTTATCTCAACATTGATATTAAGGAATGAAAAATAAGTAAAGAGTACTGACAAAAAAAGCATAAATTGATCAATAAATAATAAATTAATATATTGCTACTTTGACACCATTTTAAGGTTCTAAAGAATACTAGAAGTGGCGAGTCATATTATCGGTATTGTTTTATTTAGTTTCATCACATAGAATCATCAAAATAGGACAATGAATCCCTGAAATTTTTATATATATAATTTTATCACAAATAATTTCTAAATAATATAAATAAAAATTACTATGGATAAATAATTTATTATGAAATGATAAATACTTAAGTAGCTTCTTCAATTTTCATCTTATTATAGGGAATATACCAAAGCGGAATCCATATGTACTCTATGAATCCAATAACATCTTCTTTGGTATTTTGGGTTCTATCATAGATTAACCAAACACTTTTCATTGTTCACTATTGACCTCAATAAGAATTCTATCATGTTTGAATAATTATTCTTTTATTCTCTTGTTCATCAAATCAAGGATGAGGATTATCTCTCATTCTTGGTATAGTTATTAAAAAAATATTTATATTCCTTTGATATAATATTTTCGGAGAACTATTGTGTGTAATATTTTCTATTTCTTCTTCAATAATATATTATATGTTATATACCTATGGTTAATAATTTAGTAATTGTGTAAATTCCCTTTATTAATTTCTTATCCCAAATAAACCCCATGTTAAATAATGAAGTGCACTGTGTTGCATTTGTTGTCAATGAGGTATGTTGTTTTCAAGGAATGAATGGACGGATGTCAAGGAGTTTCAATATGTGAATGACAAAGGCTATGACGGTGTTGGTGATGAAAGGAGAATGGCCATGGTACTAAGATGCATGTCACTTAGGAGATTCACTACATGACATAGGATGTTGTGGTTGAAACATTCTCATACAATATCTGACGATTGTTGAACTGGTCTTTAAGTTCATAGAACTTGTATCACGTGGATACAATGTCACAACAATGTTAGAAGACCATGAATTGTCTTCACAATGCATGAAGAGATGAAAGGGATCCATCCACAACCACTAAGTGGATGAAGTGGATTAATGAATTCCATGCACTAACACTTAGTGCATGTGAATGTGAAGAAGATCCAATTGATCTCTGATTAGATCAATGAAGCTCATTGGAGATTTTCTGTGATTCAGGAGCTCAGTTGATGAAGAACCTTCAAGAATTTCCATTCCTATGTGATAAATAAATGTTGAGGATGAATGGAAGAATTCTTAAGAAGAAGAAGAAAAATGTAGAAGAAGAATGGCTTAGAGGAAGATGGCTTGGAATTTAGAATTGGCATTTTTCATATGGAGTACCTTGTTTTTTTTGACAAAGTAACATTCTGTCCCTTTTGCCAAAAATTAGGCCAACCAAGGCCAGCCCACGAGTTCAACCCCACGGCTCATGTGGGCACTAGGCGCCACGCCCATGGGGGAACCCATGGTGGAAGCACAAGGCGGCAGGGCTACGCAGGGGTGTCACGCCCGCGCGGCAGGGGCGCATGAAGCGTGCCCGTGTGTGCATAGTGGTCACATAGCACGCCCGCGAGGAGCAGAGGTGGGCGCAGGAGCGCGCCCGCAGAGAGAACACGGTGCGGGGCGGCACCGTGAGGGGAGAAGTTCAACTGGGGAGTAGTGGAGAGCACTTTGGTGATATGCCGCGGAAAAACCGCACTCCGTTTCAATGTGTGACGCGGAAAAATCTCCAGGAGCGGATCCTGGCCGCACGATTGATCGCGCGCCAGATCTCGGCCGCACATCTCATCGCGCCGCTCCTGTTCAGATCTAGGCCGTCTGATGTCTTCTCAACTCCGCATCCGACGGCTCCGAGGCGTCTTCTTCCTCGAGCTCAGCCGAAGGCCACCCGCGTGCCTCCGTCGACCCAGGAGCAACCTGAGAGATGTTTTCGAGCTCCTGGCCACCTCCGATCGAAGTAAAGCGTCCATTGGGTTCGTCTCGACGTAACGAACACGATCATGCAAGAAAATAGGCATGCATGCAATGTTTGGGAGATTTCGAACAAGGCCAGGCAAAACGAAGTTGCCGAGGCTTCGGTGAGTTCGTGTTTTGCATGGGATAGAAGAGACGAAGGTCGTGCATGCGTTCTAAGTCACATGCACGTGGAGGAGAAAAACAAAAAGAAAAGTACCCGCGTGTGAAACAGAGGAAGATATCAAGATTTGAAAAATCTTGAAATACCCAAAAACTTCGGGGATTCAAAGATTGTATCACGCGGATGAGCCGAGAAATTCCTCTACCTATAAAAAGAGAGGCCGAGGTGCTTGAAATGCTTGCTGAATATTTGAAGAGAGTCCCGTGAGAAGCACTCCGTGCCTCGCGAAGTCGAAGCCCCGCATAGCACCACTTGGGCGGCAGTGAAGCCCGGAGCCATCCCTTAGCTCTGTTAGTTCCCTTTCCGAACACCTTGCACGAAAGAAGAAGGGGAGAAGACCCCTGCGCGCCTTCCCCTTGCGCGGCAGGAAGAACCCGGGGCCGCAGCACCTTGCGCGCCCACAGTTGAAGCCCGCACTTGCGTGGCAGTTGGTGTCCTTGACACCTTGCTCGCTCGCGGCTGTCCAAGGACCTTGCGCGGCCCTTGCCAGTGCACCTTGTGCGGCTATGAAGAGAAGAAGGGCACACCACTTGCGCGCCTCCCAAGCGGCAGTGGTTCGGGTGAAGACAAGGCGCACCTAGTGTGTGTGTGCAAGCATAGGAGGAAGACCCGAGCCTTGTGTGTGCTTAAAAGAAGTGAAGTCCATTGTCTTGGGTGTGTGCAATAAGGAGAGGCCAAGAACTACACCAAGTTGTGTGTGGAAAGTGAAGAGAAGGTCGAGGCCTTAGTGCATTTGTGTGTGCAAATCAAAGAACAAGGTGTGTGTACAAGACAACAAAGTGGCCGAACCTAGTGTGTTCACTAAAAGTGTGTTCACCTAGAAGAAGAAGAAGAGGACTCACACAACGTATAACACACATTTATGTGTGTAATCAAAAGGAATTAAACGTGTGAAGGAAAAGAAGAAAAGGTGTGTGCTTAAAGTGACTACACACTTTGAGGGTTTATTGCACCAATAGGAGAAAGAGGAGAGTGCATGCATGCATGCATGCACATGCACACGAGAACAAAGACTAATCTAGATGTGTGCATCTGAGTTGACCAAGACCGGAAGTTCTTGAAGAGAATTAAGAGGCCATGCAGTCAGTGCACGAGGAAGCAGAGATGCCATGCACTCAGTGCATGAAGTTGTTCTGAAGTGAGACTGGACCAGACTGAAGTTAATGACATCAATTGTCTGAGTATTCAGTAATTGGAGAGAGGCCAGGTCATCCTTAGAAGAAGGAGATAAAGCCTGAGCAAGACGGGAAGACCTGATCAACTCAAGTGGTCAGAGGTACAGAGCAAGGCCAGCAGCCTTTATCCCAGGCTGCTGAAGATACTTGAAGAGCTGAACAAGAAGAAGAGCTACTCGTGTGACTCGAGGAGCCATGAGAAGCCCCCTGTGAGACTCAGGGTGGAAGAAGTCTTCAGTGGGATTCTGGAGCAGGCCAGTGGGACTCTGGTAACACTGTGGGACGCAGTATAAAGAAACTCTTGTGGGACTCAGGAGAGATATGGTGTGACTCTGTATCAACCATTGTAATTGTAACATGTTATAATGGAGAAACCATGTTGGGGCATATAACCAACATGGCAAGGACGTAGGCCTTTGGTGCTGAACCTTGTAAATCCTTGTGTCCAGTGCCTTTACATTTACTGCATCATTCTAGTAAAGGCTGAGAGATATAAGAAGATTGGATCGAGGCTTTAACCAGCCATAGAGGTTTAATTGATTAAGAATCAATTAGTAAAAAGTTTTAAAGGATCACTGATTCGCCCTCTCCCCTCTCAGTGATTCACACTGATCTGGGCACTTCAATTGGTATCAGAGGGAAGGTTACCTCTAAAAGATCCAAGGGAGTCTTTATGAAGTGCAGATTTGAGGAAATGAGTGACCAGCCTCAAATGGAGATATCTGCCAAGACTCAGAAAAATAGAAAGAAGAAACAGGCCAAGAATATGAATAAATCCTGTCCTAGATGTGATGAAGTTGGAATAATGAATGATCTTCAAAATGCAATCGAATATCTTCAGAAGACAGTTCCCAAGAAAGTGGCAATGTGTATAGCTACAGGCATCCTTGATCTTCAAGAAGAAAAATCACAGTTAGAAGAAGAAGCCAATGCAATGGAAGATCAATTGGCAAAAAGGGTTGGAATAACCAACACTCTCAGAAAGCTGGTGAAGGCTAAAGATGAAACCGTTTCTCTTTGCAATGAAAGATATGAAGACACTACTGAAGAATTGCAAAGAAGCCTTTCTGAGAAAGAATTCTTTAAGACAATGGTCAAAGAAGTTTTCCATGCACTGGAAAAATTGCACAGAGTTTCAATGGTTGTCAAAGATGCTCAACTAGAAGACAAAGTGAAAAGGGTGAACGAGCTTGACAACTCATTGCATGAAATAAAGAATGTGCATGATGACCAGATGGAATAGCTGAAACAGAATTGGGAAGGTAGGCTAAGGTTGGTTGAGGATGAGAAGAACTCCCTCAATATGAAATTATTTGAACTGGAGGTGATATTGAAAAATCTGCAATCACCCAAAGCTGAATCCTCCCAGTCAGCTGAAAGGAGAAATGTTGCTACTCAAGTATGCATTGAGCAGGATGATTCTAAAAGAAAGACATCCTCTAATAAAAGGGAAACAACTTCTAAAAAGGAGGTACCATCCATCCCATCTTGTACTCATGTTTCTAATTGTGTTTCCACAAAAAGTGCAGGATGGAAGAATAATTCCAAACAAGTATGGATGAAGACAATGAAGAAAGAAAGCTGTCCTAAAGCATCACAACAATTCAAGACAAGTACCCTACAATAATAAGGAATAAAAATGTCATGATTTGTGGGTCAATGCTAGTGTTGTAACAAGTATGGGCATTGTGCAAAAGATTGTAGGTACGATCCTCTAAATGTCAAAGCACAAAGGAAGCCCATGCCAAGGGGGAGCAAGCCAGAGGAAAAGAAGCAGCATCCACAGGTCCAGAGACATCTGTTTACTGAAAATAGATTTGGACTACTTGACAACATCTGGGATGATTGCAAAAGTGGTCAAAATGATACATGTCAATCTCCAACTGTATCCAGAGCTAAAAAGAAGAAAAGATCACAGAACCTGGCTCAGAAAGAATCCTTAGGAAGCAAGAAGAAAGTTGAAGATGCTCCCAAGAAGGTTATGAAAAAGGAAAAGAAGTCCTTGGAGTTTAAATCCAAGAAGGGTGATGCATCCAGAAGGACCACCATGAAAACATTCTTCTACTGTGGAAGGAAAGGACACACCATGGATCTTTGTGAACAAGCCATGGAACTGAATAGAAGCAGACTGGACTCAAAAAGAAAATCAATCCAGATGAAGCAGAAGGGATTGATTGAAAATAAGTTTCCTAAGAAAGGTATCTTAACTGCATTAAAAGAACCATGTGGAATTTCCAAAACTGAGGCCTCACTTCCAAATGACTTGTTAGTCATATGGCCAAATCAGTTGCAACTTTCCAAAGATCTGCAGAGAGATGAAGATGAAGTTCTGGCAATTGCTATGGAAAAAGGGAAGAAGAAGATTTCACATGAAGATGTATTGAGATCCACACCAGCACAAACATCATTGAAGATCAAATGTGCAAGTGTGAAGAATGGTGAAAATGGGACATCTCGGTTGAGAGAATCTTCTCAACCTTGTTGTTCACATTGATGAACCAAGGAGGTTCCATCTTATTCCCTTATACTTCTGGTATTTACATGTGCTAATATTGCAGGGAATTGAAGATGACGATCATTCTCAACTGGAGAGTGGTTTGGGTAGAATGGAGAGCACCCCTTGAGGGGGAGAAAATCTGGAGAAGATGGTATTCTAAGATTTAATACTATCTTGAGAAAAGATGAGGGTATTCCAATCATACTTTCATCCTGTGTTTCCTAATTGTACTCATCATGACAATTAAGGGGGAGTATTGATTGAAGACAAATGGTTGAAAGGGGGAGCTTTATCTTTGCACCTGAACTTTCTAATGAGTTTTGTGAAGTTGTGCAGGATTTAGCAAATTCATTGATATATCTGAAAAATTTCAAACCCCTGTAGAATGATCTCACATGTATAGTGAATGTTGGACAGCATTGAGTTCCTTGGTTACATCACTCTTATTTTCTACACCGGGTTAGCCCAAGTAGACTTAGAGATGATTTACTAAATGTTCTTTGCTAAAGAAAACATGTGACATCATCCCTCTCTTAGTGATTTTCAAGAAGATGCTATTCAATGGGAGGAAGTGATTTTTTGAAGAGAACCACACCACACCTTTGCATTTGATTTCCAATAAGGGGGAGAAAATATTGGCACACATATTGACCCATTCATATGTTCTGAAGAAGTGTATTGACAACAAATACAAAGGGGGAGATTGAAGTGCACTGTGTTTCATTTGTTGTCAATGAGGTATGTTGTTGTCAAGGAATGAATGGATGGATGTCAAGGAGTTTCAATATGTGAATGAAAAAGGATATGATGGTGTTGGTGATGAAAAGAGAATGGCCATGGTACTAAGATGCATGTCACTTAGGAGATTCACTACGTGACATAGGATGTTGTGGTTGAAACATTCTCATACAATATCTGACGATTGTTGAACTGGTCTTTCAGTTCAAAGAACTTGTATCACGTGGATACAATGTCACAACAATGTTAGAAGACCATGCATTGTCTTCACAATGCATGAGGAGATGAAAGGGATCCATCCACAACTTCTAAGTGGATGAAGTGGATGAAGTGGGTTAATGAAGTCCATGCACTAACACTTAGTGCATGTGAATGTGAAGAAGATCCAATTGATCTCTGATTAGATCAATGAAGCTCATTGGAGATTTTTTGTGATTCAGGAGATCAGTTGATGAAGAACCTTCAAGAATTTCCATTCCTAAGTGATAAATAAATGTTGAGGATGAATGGAGGAATTCTTAAGAAGAAGAAGAAAAATTTAGAAGAAGAATGGCTTAGAGGAAGATGGCTTGGAATTTAGAATTGGCATTTTTCATATGGAGTACTTTGTTTTTTTGACAAAGTAACATTCTGTCCCTTTTGCCAAAAATTAGGCCAGCCAAGGCCAGCCCACGAGTTCAACCACACGGCTCATGTGGGCACTAGGCGCCACGCCCATGGGGGAACCCATGGTGGAAGCACAAGGCGGCAGGGCTACGCAGGGGTGTCACGCCCGCGCGGCAGGGGCGCATGAAGCGTGCCCGTGTGTGCATAGTGGGCGCATAGCGCGCCCGCGAGGAGCAGAGGTGGGCGCAGGAGCGCGCCCGCAGAGAGAACACGGTGCGGGGCGGCACCGTGGGGGGAGAAGTTCAACTGGAGAGTAGCGGAGAGCACTTGGGTGATAATCCGCGGAAAAACCGCGCTCCGTTTCGATGTGGGACGCGGAAAAATCTCCAGGAGCGGATCCTGGCCGCACGATTGATCGCGCGCCAGATCTCGGCCGCACATCTCATCGCGCCGCTCCCGTTCAGATCCAGGACGTCCGATGTCTTCTCAACTCCGCATCCGACGGCTTCGAGGCGTCTCCTTCCTCGAGCTCAGGCGAAGGCCACCCGCGTGCCTCCGTCGAACCAGGAGCAACCCGAGAGATGTTTTCGAGCTCCTGGCCACCTCCGATCGAAGTAAAGCGTCCATTGTGTTCGTCTCGAAGTAACGAACACGATCATGCAAGAAAATAGGCATGCATGCAATGTTTGGGAGATTTCGAACAAGGCCGAGGCAAAACGAAGTTGCCGTGGCTTCGGTGAGTTCGTGTTTTGCATGGGATAGAAGAGACGAAGGTTCTGCATGCGTTCTAAGTCGCATGCACGTGGAGGAGAAAAACAAAAAGAAAAGTACCCGCGTGTGAAATAGAGGAAGATATCAAGATTTTAAAAATCTTGAAATACCTGAAAACTTCAGGGATTCAAAGATTGTATCACGCAGATGAGCTGAGAAATTCATCTGCCTATAAAAAGAGAGGATGAGGCGCTTGAAATGCTTGCTGAATATTTGAAGAGAGTCCCGTGAGAAGCACTCTGTGCCTCGCGAAGTCGAAGCCCCGCGCAACACCACTTGGGCGGTAGTGAAGCCCGGAGCCATCCCTTGGCTCTGTTAGTTCCTTTTGCGCACTCCTTGCACGAAAGAAGAAGGAGAGAAGACCCATGCGCGCCTTCCCCTTGTGCGGCAGGAAGAACCCGGGGCGCAGCACCTTGCGCGCCCACGGTTGAAGCCCCCACTTGCGTGGCAGTTGGTGTCCTTGACACCTTGCTCGCTCGCGGCTGTCCAAGGACCTTGAGCGGCCCTTGCCAGTGCACCTTGTGCGGCTGTGAAGAGAAGAAGGGCACACCACTTGCGCGCCTCCCAAGCGGCAGTGGTTCGGGTGAAGACAAGGCGCACCTAGTGTGTGTGTGCAAGCAGAGGAGGAAGACCCGAGCCTTGTGGGTTCTTAAAAGAAGTGAAGTCCATTGTCTTGGGTGTGTGCAAGAAGGAGAGGCTGAGAACTACACCAAGTTGTGTGTGGCAAGTGAAGAGAAGGCCGAGGCCTTAGTGCATTTGTGTGTGCAAATCAAAGAACAAGGTGTGTGTACAAAACAACAAAGTGGCCGAACCTAGTGTGTGCACTAAAAGTGTGTTCACCTAGAAGAAAAAGAAGAGTACTCACACAACGTATAACACACATTTATGTGTGTAATAAAAAAGAATTAAACGTGTGAAGGAAAAGAAGAAAAGGTGTGTGCTTAAAGTGACTACACCCTTTGAGGGTTTATTGCACCAAGAGGAGAAAGAGGAGAGTGCATGCATGCATGCATGCACATGCACATGTGAACAAAGACAAATCTGGTTGTGTGCATCTGATTTGACCAAGACCGGATGTTCTGGAAGCGAATTAAGAGGCCATACAGTCAGTGCATGAGGAAGCAGAGATGCCATGCACTCAGTGCATGAAGTTGTTCTGAAGTGAGCCTGGACCAGAATGAAGTTAAAGACATCAATTGTCTGAGTATTCAGTAATTGGAGAGAGGCCAGGTCATCCTTAGAAGAAGGAGATAAAGCCTGAGCAAGACGAGAAGACCTGATCAACTCAAGTGGTCATAGGTACAGAGCAAGGCCATCAGCCTTTATCCCAGGCTGCTGAAGATACTTGAAGAGCTGAACAAGAAGAAGAGTTACTCGTGTGACTCGAGGAGCCAGGAGAAGCCCCCTGTGAGACTCAGGGTGGAAGAAGTCTTCAGTGGGATTCTGGAGCAGGCCAGTGGGACTCTGGTAACACTGTGGGACGCAGTATAAAGACCCTCCTGTGGGACTCAGGAGAGATACAGTGGGACTCTGTATCGACCATTGTAATTTTAACAGGTTATAATGGAGAAACCATGTTGGGGCATATAACCAACATGGAAAGGACGTAGGCCTTTGGTGCCGAACCTTGTAAATCCTTGTGTCCAGTGCCTTTACATTTACTGCATCATTCGAGGAAAGGTTGAGAGATACAAGAAGAGTGGATCGAGGCTTTAACCAGCCATAGAGGTTTAATTGATTAAGAATCAATTAGTAAAAAGTTTTAAAGGATCACTGATTCACCCCCTCCCCCTCTCAGTGATTCACACTGATCTAGGAACTTCAAATAATATTTATATTTCTGTTATTATAATCTATGAAAATACTAATATATATAGATTTGAATATCATTTTCAAAAAAATGAGTCAATATTTAATTAAATGATACTAAAGAAATTATATCATTTACATGAGTCCCATTAATTATTCCATCAATCGTCCTTGACATGTATCAGAAATTGAATAATAAATATTTATTGAAATTAATAGATATCATAATATTATTAGTTCAAAGTATCAATAAATATTATATTCACTAATGGGATAATAAATTTTCATTTAATATTTAATTCACACAAATTAAAAATAAAATTAATTGTTGTTAAATTTATTTAATCAACATAAATTGAATAATTAATAAAGCATAAGAAGTGAATAATTTTTATTCTAAATATTATATTCAAATAGAATTTAAATGAGATTATAGACAAACATAGTATATGACACTAAAGGTTTGTTTCTTAGTGGCTTTAGACAAACTAGCACAATTTCCAAGATTAATATCTAAAATCCCATCAAAGAATATATGTATAAGAAGACATTAATATTCAAATGACTACAACCTAATATGATTTATTCATATATAATATAATCTCATTATCTCAAAATCTAATCAAGCACGTGATATACTTCTATATTCCCCATATACGCTTGATAAATCATTCCTTGAATACATAAAATAAACATATTGATAAACGACCATAGACATGCAATTAATTACATAGTTCAATTTCAATCCAAGGTATTATGATATCTACCTCTATAAAATCACAAGTTAATGTCCTTTTGGACTTATTTAATTTTTTTCGTGTCACTTATAGTGAACTAAACATATCCTACCTCACCACGAGCATATGTTTTCTTGGTTTTCATCAATACATCAAAGTATGTGATTCATGATATACATTAGTAGTAATCTCAACTCTAAGGACCAATAAATATATCCATATATGAAAATATCCAAGGACACTATGATATACAAAATTACTATTAGTAGGTATGACCTACTAATCTCCCAACAAAGATATTACTAAGTGAGACTTTTATGATTAGAGGTTTCACAATCTTAAGATACTCAAACTCCTGATAGTCAAAAAAATTCATTATGTTAGATGATGTCATCTATACTATAGGACAATTGTTTATGAATATTCTCTTAGAACTTAAAAGTTTTTATTATTGGAGGGAACTATTATATACTTTTTCTGTGAAAAATAATATAAAGGAATTATCACATTAAAGTTAAATAATGGAACTCACATTATATAATAATATATTTGTTTATATTATGGTATTTGAATATAATGGTAGCTAAAGGTAAAAATAAGTATGTTACTTCTAGGGAACTAACTCCCCTAATAATTACATTAATGATATTCAAGATTGGTTTAGAACTTATACATGTTATCATATGGTTACTATGAACATTCTTTATGGTTATTTGTGCATGTATTTATGGTTGTATCCTTATTGTATCCCACTAACGGTTCATAACACCATCAGAGATTAATAATGAAAACATTTCCATTATATATTAGTCATGTAAATCACAAATCATAGTCATTTGGTGTCCAACATCATAGTCACATAAATATTTCATATAAGGGATATAATAATATGATTCAAAACACCTAAATATAACAATTAATAACTTCTAAATTGATTATGAATGGTTTTTAATAGTTTATTTTACATCATTAATGGTCAGTACATGAGGTAATTTTGAATACATAATCATTTACATAAACATAAAAAACATCCAATTCTTCAACAAAATTGGGGCTTCTAATTAACAAATTTTCTTTATATGGTTACAAACATGCTCCCAAAAGTGTAAAATATAAATTTTTAAATTTTTGCAAGGAAAATTTTTCATGATATGAGAAAACATGTTCCAAATACCCAATTATCCATACAATTTTTAAAAATAACTAAAAAATCAATAAACATAAATTTCACTTGATTTTAAAGATATTTCATATAAAAAACATAAATATTCAATAGTTTATTAGGAAATAACACTTTATTTATACATTAATCATAACACAGTCTTATCGTTATTAGCATCATAAAATGGTATTTAATCTCAATGTTTTCAATGGTATTAAAGTGTATGTGTTTTCTACTAGTATTGATATAGAAAACATAGTGTGAGGAAAGGTATGGGTGTTGAATTTTCAAATTGTATTCTCCTATGAATGTATATATCATCCTCCCTATAACACCCTTTAGTTTATCCTCTATAATGACCCTTAATATGACCACTAGATTCATCCATAATTTCAAGGTCATCCCCTATTTGTGATGATGAAGTCTAAAAAATAGTAGGAATTATAATTAAATACTACATATTAAAAAATTGGTATAAACATAGAAACTATACACTCCCAAGATTAATTAGTAGTGTTATCCCCACCACTCATATGCACTGTTCTTTTCAACAAATAGTTATCCTTCTGTTTTCATTATAATTTGATATATTCTATGAAAATATTTCAAGAATAAAATTTTGTGGAATATAAATTATTTTGTAAAAAAATTTATTTTTACACATTAACCAAATAAATTAAAAATTAATAACAAAATTTTTTTTGATCTACTTGAAAAACAAATATATGTTGTGTATTATTTACTAAATGGTGTGTATTGTAAGAAATTCTACATACAATTATATTATTAATTTAAATGAGTATAAATATTTATTTATTTAATACTAATAATTTTTCTATTTTATTAAATAATTATAATGATAACTTATTTGATTATTTCAAAATATTTAATTAAAAAGGTATCTATTAATAATAAATTATTGCCATTATTTTTCTATAATTCTATAAAATAGATTACAGATATTATCATAATTAATATCTTTAGAGGATTCATCCATTCATGAATAGATTCACTCTCTCTCTATCTCTCATACTCTCGTATGGTTTTCTCTCTTCTATATCACAAACTCCTATAATGATGTTGATCCCAACTCTCTTCTTCTCTCTGATTCCTCTAATATCAACCTAGGGTAATCATTTATTTTTTTACGCTACTTCTGTTATTTATTTTTAGGTATTACTTTATAATTCATTGGACATGAATTAACAAAAAATATATCTTATTACAATATCCAAAAAAATAGAATCCCACTGATTACAACATCATAGTACAATACACACTAGAGAAATAAATTCATTATAATGTCAACAGTAAGTTCTACAAAATACATAATAATATATAATAGCACTATAATCTTCATGTCTCGATGATTATACCCTAAAATTAATAAAAAAATACAAGTGGTATATTTTTATTAAGAATAAATATAACAAAAGTAATATAAATGATATATAAATGTAGGGAAGTATATAAATGAATATATATATTTGAATGAAATTTCATTATTCGGGAAACTATGGTGTTTTTAAGGGTAAGGTGACCTATAGAAAAGTAACTTCCCAATATGGCCATAGTATTCATAATATAATAGTTATACATAAAATTTTCTTGTAGAATACAAAATTTTATTTGATAATCATATATTTATTAATATTTATTGATTAATTAATCATCTTATAAATATACACATATGTCCAAGAATAAAAATAAGATTCATTTATGTAGATTTGTTAACTTTTGTGTGCCAAATGTATTATTTTGAGATACCCCAAGTGTTTGGGCTAAAAAATAAATTTTTCATATATATCAAATTATTTTTATAAAATAGATTTAAAATATATAATTTGAATTTCAATATTATCTAATTGTAAATATTTCATAATTTTTGGAGACAATTGAATTTTTTGGTAAACAATAAAATTGGGTATGAATATAATGTATGTGTTACATATCTATATCAATGTAAAAAATTATGTAATAATTCTTATAATAGAATCCTATAAAAAAGAGATAATTTTTTTTTAATAATGTATTTTAAATTATCAAAATCAATTTACAAACCTATAATGGGTTTTCAGAATTCATAAATTAAAAATATGTTTTTAAAGAATGTTTTTGAATAAAAGTATTTTCCATGCCCAAATTTATATTAAAAAATGGATTTATTTTATCAAATTAATAGGTTTCTAAATAAATGTTATAAATTTAAAAAAATGATGGTATAAAACCATGTGTATACTATTATTTTTCATTATTCCTAACAAGTATTTCCAAATACTATATCTCAAAATTAATAAACAACTCTCCCTCATTTTCTATAAATACCCAACCATTATCTCATTTCTATTCATTAGAAAATAATGATACATATATATCGACTATATTTACCTCCCAATAGTCCTCATAGTTAGACCTTAATTATATATGGTGTATTTTCCCATGTTTTAGGAAGATAATTCATATGGTAATGGTTTATAGTCTCTTAACCTACTTAATTTGGTGTAATTCTTTCAGATTAATTTTCACTTAAGTATGAAATATAGTTTTACATAATTTTAATAAAATAAATTTTGTAATATCATTGAAGTATCATTATTACCTATAATTATTCCACCATCGTAAGTCATTATAATGCTAAAATAATTCCATATACATAAAAATCCATTATCCAAAATTAATCTATATGTTATGTATTTGTGGTACTATAGATAAATTATTTCAAAGGGGGGGAATTTTGTTGGGAAAGATAATCATGATGTAGTTGGTGGAGGTTCTATAATGTACCAATTAGATTAATGTTTTCTTTTTTACAAATTCACATTTTTCATCAAATCATACCGGCTTGGAAGTTTCCTTTTGAAGATATTTTATGTATCTAATGCTTATCAAATCTGTGTGTTGCATAATCTTTATTTTTTTTAGAGTTTTCCATATCATTTATTTGGTCAACTAGAATTATAATATACTATATCTATTGAATAATTTCAATTAATATCCTTATATGGTGATCCTACAATACTACCACATTATCATCCCATTGATAAGGATTCTTTTATTTATATTCTGAATATCCTATAGTATTTTATTTGATTGATGTATATTCAGCTAGATAGTGATATTATTATATTAACTCTATAAATATTGGGAATTCATATATCCGTTTTTTATATATGAATAATTATTTATTATGTAGAGCACAAATGGATAGTTCATGATAATTGAGAGGGGTAAATTTCTGTACCCGAATATTTTCAAAAAAATTTCTCTTTTCAATTAACCCATATTACTCTCAAACATATACCTTGGATAATAGTAAGAGATATATTATGTTCTCTCAAATATTATGATGACTTGATATTTATATGATAAAATAGATTGTAGAAAACAAGGATTATTTACTAGTTTCACTACAAGGACCAAATCCTTTCCTTATCAACATGTGGTTGTTTCACATATTCTTTTATCACCATAATTTTTAATTATTATAAACACCTAGAATTGAAATAAAATGTTCATACATAAAGTAAAAAAATAAATTCCTGGTTTAGCGGTGTTGTTTATACAGGTTCCACTAGTTTTCAATTGAATTTTTTATACTAGAACCACTAGTTCTTTGAATATTTTAATTAAAACCACTAAAAACAACACTCTATCATAATGGATGACATTGCATCTGCTGAATAATATTCTCCCTTAGCAATAGTTATTCAACTTCCACTAAATTACTATGATTACACGCACATTAGGTAACTAATATTCTATTTCAAAATTATAAATACGCAAATCTTGTAATATATTATTAGTCTCCTTCTTCTATGAAATATTAAATGCTCTGGAAAATACTCCTTCCAGTAATGAATTTCCTTGTCCCAATTATATTTTTTAAATTTTTGAACACAACTTCTTTAAGAATGTTATATACAATAGTGATATTGCACATTTTTATCCTAATGTTTCTTCCTGAGTTCTCAAACAGTGTCAACTCAAATGTAATACATTCTAATAATATGTCTGGCATCAGTCTCAAATTAAACATACATAATGTGTGGATTAAATGTAATCCAGAAACCTAGAACAATAATTTATGAACTTTATACTTTTATTTTCTATTGTAAATGTGTTTTTTGTGTCTCAATTAAACATATACAGCTTCCATGTGTTGCATAGAACTTATCCTTCTTCCTTTCCTCACTGTATCATGTGAAGCGCATGTTCCATGCATGTTTTTGTGATATTCTCACTTTCTTTTCATGACCCTGGTGTAACAGATCCTTTTTGGGTAGGTATCATGAAATCTCACTTCCTTCTCCACATGACTAGGTAAGGCTCACATTAATTGCGCTTCTTCAATACCACTATATTTACATAAGATAACCATATGATAAGATTCATTTTCCATAGTGAATTTTCAAATTTTTGGTATAATATTTTTGAAAGAGTATCATGTAAATTATTATACCATTCTTGTGACAAAGGTAATTTCTATGGTTTCTTTCAAAAGACATGTGGTGTGTCTATGGTAGTCCTTTTCATTTCTTCACAAGAACTATGTCTCATAGGATTCACCTTCATGAGACAATGGTCACTGTACAAGGATTAATTCATGAGGATAGAGCATTCCAAGGTCTATTTTCATCCTTCCTTCAAATGATTTTGGTTTTTAGGATCATCTGATATGATCCATTTTTTCCTCAAAAAATTCGAGTGGTTCACGAAATCTTCTTCATGTGATTTAGATCACACATGCTCCTCTATTATAAGAGTTACTCTAATGTTATCAAAAAATTGGAAACAAAGATCTCACCTCTCACTTGATTTATATAGGCGATGCAGCTCTACTGTTTAGGTCATGTTGAGGAACAATTTAGTTGTTCCCAAGTATCATCAAATCTTCTTTAATGGATGCAACTTTTAACTTCTACATATAATGTTGATGAGATCACACAAAACAAAAGATCTATTCTTCTTCTTCTCATAATCACTTCATTAACCATGGGACGCCTCTAGAGACAACATAGTAGTCTTATTGTGATGTTGTGTAATAGATTCAAAATAAATTATGTAATATTATCTTTATAATACATAAACATCTAACAATCATAGATACAATGTTCATTAAGTGATGGATTCTCCTTCATGTGTCAGTATCTGAGAACATCACGTGACTCCAAGACCATAGTAAAAATGTATTAATTTGATCGATCCATTCACTCATGTGATCTTAATATCATCACATGATATCATCATGTGACGTCAATGTATATCACAGTGTATTCCTACAATATTTTTTGTCCTTTAAATTCTTTATTCCTCATTGTCTTAATCCATTGAACGGATGAATGGAGATATCTTATTGTATTGAGAATTCACATTTAGACCTCATCAATAAGATGAAGACAATGGGTGCTATTCATATTATTAATGGATGAATTTTTATAAAAATAATAAAATCAGTAAATTTAATTTCACATAGCATGGGATTTAATGCACAATGTAGATCTATCAAATCTAATGGACAAAGTTATATCTAATGTCTTAACCATTGTTGAAAAGTACCCACAACCTATATGTTCCACATCTGACATTTCATGCTTTAGGGATATGTTATATTTTTCAACTGCTTCCATGAGTGGTCATAGTTCTTAAACACCCTCTTGTACCACCTTGTACCAGGTACCCTTCCCACTATGTCTCCCCACATTGTGGCATCACAACAATGCTCTTATATGCTCTTTTATAAGAATTATACATAGTCTCACCATATACCACCAACATTTTACCTTGGGCTGATCCCATGGTCATGGATGACCTTAGAGTCCCCCAAGTTCCCTCAGATGATTGGGTAAGGCTTGATTGTGGGTTGGAATCTATATTTTTTTATAAGGCCTCTATTAAAATCACATAGAAAAATACAAGTGTCAAATGAAATATAAATTCATCCTTAATTAAAACTCATATCCAAACAATTTTCAAACCCATCTTCTTATTCCTCACTTATTCACTATGAAAAATATATATGAACTTATTTTTTTTTATGAAAAAATTCAATTAAACATCATCATGCATTTAAATTTTATTTTTTCATAGAAGATTCAAAATTTATTCTTCATGGAGATAATGTATTTCTTTTCATGGACATTACCTGATTTAACAAAAAAAACTAACTACTTAAAACATGTTTTAAAACATTGAGGATTAGTTCAATAATTTTCAATTTTTACAGAGATAATTTTCTAATCATGAATTACAATGCCAATAGATGAATCCATAATAATTATCCAAGAATGGTCACTAATCATGGAGGGTTGTTTTAATATATATTAAACTCTTTACAACTTTATTATTCCATCATTAATCACTAATCATATAAGACTTTATAAAACATTGACTTTTGATTCCCTCTTATGGAATGAAATCAAATACAACTATACTCATCAACCATCCAAATGGGATTTTAATTATCCCCCTTTAGAGTTTTTGTCAACATAATTTTCATATAGTTAATTTCCCATCACCCCCTTATTGAAAATAAATTCAAAGGACTAATGTATTATTTTTCTTATTCCATTCATCTTATTTTAAAAGTATGTATCCTTTTTAGGATAGAAGGATACTACCATATGTTTCACCTTGAAAAGGGTTTTTATTTTATATAATATATGTCTAATGGGTATAAACTTGAGTGTAAAACAACTGAGATACAACCAAGGTTGTCTATTTTATCCTTTTACAACCACGCATGTCATATCATGCTAGTATATATTACTAAAATAGGGGGTTTTATAAAACATAATTATCTATTAATATATTCTCTTTTTCACTTTATTAAACACATAAAAAATATTTAAATGTAAGAATATATTACTCCATATTTCTATTAGTCTACTCATTATCCAAAACTCCCCCTTGATGAATATATTTCTAATACTCAAAAATAGGGAAATAATTATAATTGCGTTACCTATATCTTCAACTTATGTACATAATGAATTAATTTCTAGATATTCAAAAAATATTCCTTGATATCGGATTCTAAATGTTTTCCCACCTAATGGGTGCACTCCCTTCCATTTAACATGGGGGAATTTTCATCAGATATTATTGAAGATATTCATGATGATAACCCATCATTATGAAATAATTCATTTTTCTATCAAATTTTCAATAATCATTCTATATTTTTTCACTTTATTTACTCATTTATTAGGTTGATAAAGAACTTATCCATAAATTCCTTATAATGGAATCACAAATAATATATAATGATAAGGCAATAAGATAGAACACTTGTGATATTCTTAATTTGTGGAATAGGGTTGGGAATTTTCTCTCAACCCAAATATTCCTTTCCTTGTAACGATAATGTTTATGGTATACTTCATGCTTGTCTTCATTATATTTTAAATTCTGAACTTTTGTTGATAGCATGGACACTTTTCTTCCATTCACCTTCATCATATATGTATTATTTATCCTCACTTCTTCCAGAAGTGCAGTAGATTCCCCTGGTTCTTATTTTTTAATCTTCAACATCTACCATTGAGTTATTAGAATATATACACAATTAGTTACATTTTTTATACTACATTCATCTTCTACATAATTTTTGTGATACAAAAGAGTTTTCATGTGTTTAAAACCTCTTATAAAATTTGATAACTTCTTGTGGATAACCCTATTTTCCTTTTTCATTTTTTCTATATACTGTTTCATCCTCATCTATCTAAATTTATCTACAAACATGTAATTCAATATGTAATATGATTAGTAACTCCAGCATGAATTTTTCTGTCTTGGAGTTTCCTCAAGGATTCTTCAATGATTTCTATTTAAATTTTATATATAACTTATGAAAATATTCTTTAAGAATGTCATAAATTAGAATTATCATCCGGTTTAAGTGGTCTATTGTATGTACACTCTTTCTGTTGTAGAATCATATTTTATTAGTTGAAATAACGTTTTTGTATTAAAAATTATCATCCTTCTTGAAAGTAGCTTGATTCAAGTATTTCTTGGCTACATTATTTTGTATATCCCCCAAGGAATAATTTTCAAATTCTGTTT
The DNA here is from genome assembly GCA_963277665.1 of Viscum album. Classification (NCBI taxonomy): domain Eukaryota; kingdom Viridiplantae; phylum Streptophyta; class Magnoliopsida; order Santalales; family Viscaceae; genus Viscum; species Viscum album. The sequence continues at coordinate 6,723,614 of OY728136.1, forward strand.
TTCCATCCTCATTTATTATGGTCTTTCATTCTCACTAACAGAATAATAGTGCATTATTGGAATATACCTACACTCATCATAAATATGTCCACTTATGGTGAAATAATCATAGAATTAATAAATATAACCAAATCTATTCTTGACCAATAGATTATTCCTTATCTCTGTATTTTTCTACTATTTTGAGTGTTTCTCTATTTTTGTAAATCTATTCTCCTTGAATGTAGTCCTTATGTAATTTTTTTATGCTGACACATTATTACATCAATAAATTTCATGATTCCAAAATTTCTAACAACACTAGAAATATTCATCATGTCGTATTATTTTTTTTGTAGTACAAGTCATGTTATATTTAGTATTGTTCTGTTTCTGTTTTTGTATTTACTTCATCATAGAATCATTTTGACTATTATTTTTATTCATATTTACATTATACACACTTAAATTTTTTGGATTTATAACTAATTATATCATCCCATATATTCCAAGATTTTATCTTTCAACATGTAATAGAAGATGAGACTATATTAGTAGAAACCAAATTAACTGGGTTATGAATTCCCTTCTACTACATGTTTTTAGAAGGAGGGGAAATAGATGATTTTGATTTCTTCTTAAAACCAATATATGTCTATTCAAATACATGAGTCTGATCAGTAATTTTTATAAAAAACATCCCTTTTTCTCTTAACTCTCTTCATTTGTTTGGGTGGTTGAATTCATCATCTCAACAACATGGGAAGTTCAAGAATGGGTTCTGTTTAAATTTCACAATTCATGCTCAAGTTAAAGAAACTTAATCCCAAAGTTAACGTTTTAATTTTAACTAATATCATCTTGGCTTCCCATTTACTTTCATTATATTTATCTATTATTGATGTTATATACTATCTTCATTCAGATAGATTTCAATATCTTTGATACATCTGTCTTTAGCTTCAAATTAGGATGCCTTTACAATGATTGTAGATTTATGTAAGTCTTATAGATAATAGATCTTCAATATATACTCTTCATGAGACATTGTATTTTCTTCCAATAAAATTTCTAGTGGAATTTACATGTTTTGCCTTTAAGTTGAGCATATCTATATTTCATGGAAACACAGAACAATGTTTCAAGTGCATGAATTAATACACCAAAAATATTTTTACTCATAGTGCTCTCATATCTATATAATTTCAATATTTTTAAATTATATAAATCTTTTACTGTAGAGAGTCACATGTTCTTCCTTTACATCAATGAGGTCTATGAGAACATTGTTCCTTTTGAATTTCATTGAAATTGAATCCTCATATTTATTTATTTCTTCTTCAAACTATGTTATTTCATCAAAAATCTACTTGAATAAGAAGAGTATATATGATGTCACATCATCATTACTTTTTATTATATACTATTCAATTCAATAATATAAGAGTTAAACATTTTTTAGAGATTCAAATTCATCATACTCTTCTTTTCATGAACACGCTTCATCATAAGAATCATTATCAAAAGATTTGTAAAGGGAGAAGTGATCCTTCTCCAATTTATTTCATATTTTTATAAATCTATTTTGTTCCCTATTCTCTTTATTTATCAGAGTCTCAGAAGATACAATAATGTTTTCTTTAATAGGTGGGAGATTAAATTTTCCACCTGAGGTGATTCGGAATCATCTTCAAATGTAAATATCATATAATCCTTAATAAAATTATTGATATAAAAAATTATCTAATAATAGGAATACCTATGCTCTGATACCACTTTTAGAGATCAGATATATCATATAAGGAAACTGAGAGGGAGTTTAATTAGTGAACCAAACATCTTGTCAATTTTTCATTCTTTTTTATTAGCTCATCTTACTCTCGAACCTCTTCCCCTATTAGGAGTAATTGATTTATTGTGTTCTATAATAAATTTTAAATACTTAAAATGTATATAATAAAAGATATCGTGGCACACATATATCTTTTTACAAGGTTTGGTAAAATAATCTACTATTTTTCTTGATTTACCTATGGGTGTATAAAATATTCTATTATATCTATAATTTATAGTTATTATAAAGAATTATAATTAGCATATAAGTTTGAGATAGAAAGTAAAAAATCTTCCTAGGTTAGTGGGGTTCTTTATACATGTTCCACCAATATTCAATGATATTTATTATATTGGCACCATTGGTTCATTGATGATGTTAAATAAAAATAATGAAAATGAAAACTCCACAACACATGATGACTTTACATCATCTATATAATATTATACCAAAAATTTAGTTCTTCAATTGATACTAAATCATTAAGATTACATGAACATCGGTCTACTTATTTGATCTTTCAGAATGATCAACAGAATAATCTAGAAATACATTGAATGTTGTCTTATTCCAAGCTATATCAAATGCTTGGGTAGACCCTCATTCAATTTAAAAAATATTCTTCCGTGATTATATGTATTCAAGTTATTCACGCAATTTTATCAATAATATTAAATGAAATAAGGATCTTTCACAATGTCAGATGAGACTTTCCTCTTGAATTCTCAAACACATTCAAAACGGATGTAAGATCTTATAATAATCCATTATGATTTGGTCTCAAAATAAACACACCTCATGCATGGATTTCATGGAATACATAACCTTGGCACATTAAATTTGAAATTGTATTATTTTATGTTATACTTTAAAATATTTTGTTGTGTCTAAATTAAACAAACATTGGTTTAATGTGTTTCAAGAATATTTTCCTTCTTCTATTCATCATTGTATCCAATGAATTGCATGATATATAAAATTATATAAGATTTTATCACTACCTTAGTGTAACCTTTTTGAAAATAATCTATTGTGTGAAGGGACATTGTCATCTTACTTCCTATTTCTCAGGAAAAGGTGAGTCTCATATAAAATTTTCTCCCACAGGAATATTTTTAAGAGTATCACATGAATGATTATTTCCTTCATCTGGATTAGGTGATGTATGAATGTTCCTTTGATAGAAATGAGTTTTGTTTACAGGAGTCCTCTTCTTGGATTTTCATGACCTATATCTCACATGTTTCGCCTTCATGAGACAATGGAGGATGCATGTGGCTTCCAACATGATACAAGAGGTTTATGTGGTTTTCTACCTTCCTTCCATCATATCATCCGAGTTTATAGGATCATGAGAGACACTCCAAATGTTCCTCATTAAACCAAAGATGTTCTTAGAATCTCCTCCTTGATATTTATATCACATGGGATCCTCTATTCTGAGAGGTACACTCGAGTCCCCGGAAAACTAGCAATGAAACTCTACACTCTTCCTTTTTTTATATTGGAGATGTAGATATGATGTTTAATGAATTCAATGTACTTTTTAAACCACTCATAAGGATATGGGGATTTTATTTATTTGTTAATGACATTGTCTTATCCATATAGTGTTGATGAGGTCATTTAATTCGTGAAATCTCTTCTTCTAATTCACATGATCACTTCATTGATCATGAGATGCCTCTTATAACAATTTATTAGTCTTCATATGATGCCACTTCATATCTTAAAAATAAATCATGAAACATTATATTCAAAATAAAAAAAAATATCATGATCATAGATATATTGTTATTTAATAGGTGGATTCTCCTTCATGTGAATGTACTAGATAATATCACATGATGCCATTATCATAGTTAACATGCATTTACTAAATCTATCCATTCAATAACATGATATTAAAATCACCATGAGACAACGTTATGAGATTTAAATGTATCTATGGACAGATTCTTACAATATTGTTTCCTTTAAATGTTTCATTCTACCTTATCTCAATCCTTAAACATAATAAATAGAGTTTTTTGGTTTCCCCAAGAATTCATGGATAGACCTCATTGAGATGATTAATACAATGGGTGATATTCAAATCATGTTGGGTTGAATTAAAAAAAATAGTGGGATTGGTTAATTTTAATTTACACAGTATGAGATTGAACAGACATCAAAGATCGACTGCATCCAATGAATGATGTTATATCTGGTTTTTGACTATATTTGAATAGTAATCATTGCCTCTACATGAATAATTGGACATCAAATTTTTTGGGTCCATAGTATATAAATTAACCTCCACCATGACTTTCTATAATTCCCAATCCCCATCTATTACAACCTAGTACTTTTGACCCTTTCTGTTCTGGATCCCAACACGATAGCGTCACTACTTCACTCTTATGTTCTCTTCTATGGGCCTTATACACACTCTCACCCTCTACCACCCATGGGGTTCCATGGGATACTCCCATGGGTGTGGTTAACTATAATTTCTCACATGTTCCCTTAGTTTAGTGTCTACGGTTGGCTTGTGGGTTGGTATCTATTTTATAATTAATGCATACTATAATAATTTCTTGTAATAATCCAAGTATTCAATGAAATATAAATCCATCCTCAATTAAAATTTCAATAAAAATACTTCTAAAACGTCACTTCATTAACCTCAAATATTCTCTTTAAAAAAATATATAAGATGTTATTTTTTCTTTATCAATTTAAATTCTGCATCTTCTTGAATTTATAATTTTTTTCATAGATACACCAAAATATATTCTCCATTAAAATAATATATTCTTTTTACATGGAATTTTCCTCATTTAACCAATGTGGAAACTTATTAACACATGTGTTAAAAAATATAAGATCAGTTCAATAGTCTTCTAATTTTACAAGGATAATTTTCCACGAATGACATCCAATGTCATTAGAAGAATCCAAAACTATTCTCCAAACATTACCCCCAATATTAGAGAATTGTATTTAATATATATGAAATGATATCCAACATTCAAATTACATTACCAATAAATAATCATAGTGGAATTAATCATATTTTAAATTTTTATTACTTCTTGAGGATTGAAAAAAAGTCAAACCATACTCATCAACCATCCACATGGGATTTTCAGATTACTTATTAAAGATAATGTATGAGGTTCCTTAGGGAACATTATGTATCATATTGGTTGCCTGCTTTATCAATATTATGGATGAATTATAATTATGTTTTCAAGGGTTATGATAGGAAATATGTATCCCATTGATTAATCAATAGGTCTCGGAAGATAAATTTTCATGAAAATTGGGTACCTTTCTACTCATTTACAAGCGATTTCTTAGTCGTGTCCCAGATGGCATGTTTATAATGTATAAAATTATGTATTCCATCCATATGAGATTAGTTATTACAATTAAAATGGTTATTTAATATTATTTTATAAATTTATACGTATATTATAAAAATTTTATTACTTATATTTCATTATATTATTATTTATTCTTTTCATATTGTATATGTCTTCTTTATTTCCTAATAGCATACATTGCACGCTACCGCATACTAAGCATATATGTCACCCATTTACAATGTTTCTCCATTTTCTAAGGGAACAATGAAGATTATACATATGACTTAAAGAAATTTAAGGATAATTAATAATGTTTTATGTATCTCCATACTATACATTGAATTTTTAGTTTAATATATTGATCTTTTATATATCTTGTATCTTGAAAAAACTAATATCTGGGATCATATATATTGTTATATATGTATTATTTACTATTTTAGTGAAAACAACAACAATAATATCTTATTGGAGTCAATGTTGTTAAATTGTTTTTAAAAAATTATTTAAAACCTCAATAAATATATTAAGAACAACATAGTTAAAAAATAGAACCCAATGTCAAAAACATAGGAAATTATAAAAAACATTATAAAATGGAAATACATATAAATATTAATTTTTAATAAATTAATAGTAATTATGTACTCTGATATATAATTCATATATTTATTCATAAACTAATTTATTATATTCCCTTATTTAGGAATGAAATCTGACATAAGGAGCACAACCCTTTTCAACACCTATAATCAATGTAGTGACTGCCCTCCTAATGAAACAATATTTTATGTTTTAGGAGTTGATTAGATTATAAATATATTAGGTTGGTTAACTAAGTTTATTAAAAATAACATTTTCTATATGTAAAAACTAATTTCTCATCAATAAGTTGTACATAGTTGAATGGATTCATGAAGAAAACCCCCAATATATTCATTGGAACAACAAATCCATTAGTGGTTGAGAAATAGATTTTGTATATAGAGAATATATTATATACATTGGTAAGTAATGAAATGTATAATTTTATCATTTTTTTATATCATATAATGGTAGATCTTGTTAAATGGTGGTTTTTGATTCAAAACACTAAAAGGAATAAGAGATAGAAAACAAGAATTGGATATCATGTAAAGAAACCACACATGAAAATTATTTCACTCAATAGAAAAGAGATTAAATAGAAATTTAGTTAATGTATTTAAGATCAAATGAAGATGATTTTATTGCTATCTTTGCGTATAACTATAAAATATAGAATGTAATTCTCCACATTATCTAGGGAATCTTAAAATAATGATTGGTCGCTTTGTTGATGAATTAAATCTGAGTCATAGATGATAGTTAGAATATAAAACATTCCCATATTATGATGTGACTGTGATAAGTTCCATCAAGACTAAGAATAGGTTTTCCAAATAATTTATTTTCAAATAAAATAATGATAATAATAGGATGGTATCGTTCCATGTAGAGAGAAATAAGGAAATGAATATAGGGGAAGGGTAGAACATCGTACATAAAATTGGTATGTAGAGAAACACTCATGGAGATACATGGAATAATTGGGTGTTTGTTATAATTACATAGAAAATTGTAATTAAGATCATCATTGTGAGGGTGATAGACAATACACTAATAACCAATTCACTAATCACAACTATATGGGTTGATATCATAATCTATTCACTGACATCAATAGACTCTTCTATATAATTGTCTGAGGGAAAAATAAAATCTTATTAAATTAATATATTAGAGTATGAAGTCCCAAATGATATAATAGAATGTAATTTTATAATAAACATAAAGTTAGATGATATATCATTTGATTCGTCATCAGCACACTCTTCTATATCTTTTATGATTACTACAAAAATTGAATCATTTCATGATGATTTAAAGAATGAGTTTTTATTATAAACTCCTATTGGAAATCATAGTGTCCAAATAAATATGGATTTGTCTCTATTATAATTCATAGACAAAATATAGTTGACAAACTATTTTCTAAACAAATGGTTTACGTTGAAATAATCCTTAGTATGTAATGTCTCTCAATTTATAATGAACTAATTTTTTCCCATGTGAAAGTGATCATAATTTGGGATGATGGGACATAATCCCTCATTTTTAGAGGAGAGATATTATTTATAGAGTCTAGTATGTAACCACATCATGTGTATTATCCTAATTATAATATTAGGGAAGAATAAGATAAAAACATCAATGTATGACATGATATCCTAAGAATATAGGATTTATCTTCTATAAATGATATTATTAATATTTTTTCCAAACAAATCATTGATATACACTCGATTGTGAAGTATAATTCTCCATTGTACTTATGAGTTATGAGAATCCCATATATAAACATTCATATAGAATAGATCTTGTGGATTTTTTAGAATTAAAGATACAACTATAAGAGTTTTGTAACAGAGGATCTATATAAACTAGTTAGTTACATTGGGGGGACACATTTTTTTGAAGAGTTAAGATGGTTACATGTGATTTTGAATCAATTATAAAGAAATCATTTCCATTACTATTAACAAAAAGTATTCAATACCTCTTATTAGTGGATTATTTTACAAATTAAAAGGGAATCAACCATTTTTTTAAACGATCCTTATTTTTTTAATCATCCATTAAAATTTAAGAAGGATGATACACTATATAAAATTTTCATATAGTTTATGGGAATTATGAGATCACGTTAATTTCTTTTTAATTAAAAAATCAATATCAGTTTTAGTGAATATTATGAATAGATTATTCATGGTTCTTCATGATAAATATATATTTTTTATTTTTTTATTATTTAATGATATAATATATTTTTTATGATGAAAATGGGAACCATGAAAGAATTATTTTAGAACCATCAATCAAAAATTTTATTTCATGGGAAATTCAACAAATATAAATTTTTTATTCAACAAGTTTATTTTCTTGGCCATTTTTTTCTCTAATAATGGATTATATATTGACCCTCTAGAGAGAAATTTAGTGAAAGAATTTTCCACAATGAAAAATATGACTAATATATATAGTTTCATTGGTTTATCTTTTTAGCATTAGTGATTTTTTTGAAATATTTTCTTAATTGGATTATTTTAAAAATAACTAATATGTAATGTTGTCAACTTCACATAGCCAATAGAATAATGATATATCTATGAATAATAGACGAAGATATTAAAGAATACACCATTATTAACATTACTATCAATGAAGGATGTATATTTGATATGTAGTGATGCATCAAACGAAGGACTAGGGTTTATTCATATATAATATTTTAGAGTTATTACTTATGAATACATAAAATTACATACCCATGGAAAAAACTACCCAACTCATGATACTGAGATGGCAGTTGTAACCATTTAAATCAATACATATATATATTATATTTATGGTGAAATATGTGACATATATATCGACCAAAATAAATTAAAGTATATATTCACCTGAAATAATCAAAACATGTGACAAATCAGAAATCTATAACTACACAAGGAAAAAAATTCATTCACTACAACCATGGTTAGGGGAAAATGTGTTAAATTCATTTAGGAAGAATGATCATGGTGTTTCTTCTATGACAAGGATCTAATGTCCATAGACCTACTATAGTTGGACATGAATGATAATATAAAATTGTAAAGATCATTTCTTTTACATGTAATTTATTTACAATATTTACTAGAAAAAGATTAATAAATTTCAAAAAGATAATAAGGGTCAACATAATTTGATTGAAGATGGGATATTAAATAACATAAACATGATGACGGAGTTTTGAAATTTGGAAAAAATTATTTTTATACCATCTATAATTGAGAAAATGAATTAATTTATAGATGAAACTGAAGTATAAAATTTCACTCTAGACCATGATAACATTAAGATAAACAAAGATTTAATAGATCATTTCTGGTGTGATAACAATAAGTGAGACATTATTGACAATGTGTCAAGATTTTTAGTGTTCCTATAAGTAAAGGTAGATAGAAAACTCTAAATTGGTGTAATAAAAACTATCTATAAAAAAATATGGAAGTGAGATAATATCAAAATGAACATTATTACTAATCTTACTAATACATCTAAGAGGAATGATACACTATGGGTTATTGTAAATTTCTTTACAATGTATGAACATTTCTTATCAATAATGTTGTATTACCCCATTACCATCTGGAAAATAGTTATATCAATGAATGTGTGAAACTCCATAAAGTACCCTGATCAAAATTATTAGGTTGTGACACTCCTTACACATAATGTTTATAAGCGATTCATAAAATGGATCTAAAACCTACTGAAATTTTATCATTTTATGTCATCCTCAAACTAATAGATAGTATGATTTGACTATATAATCATTATAGGACATGTTGAGGTTATGATCACTCAACATCCTAGGAACTTAGGGCCAGTATCTATCATTGGTGGAATTATCATAATACAATATCTTTCACACTATAAAACAAATTATTGCATATGAAGCCTTATATGGGAAGATATTTCATAAACTAATCTACTAGGATAATTTTGGGAAAATGAGCCTTGTTGGTTTAGAACTCATTAATGATAAAAATAAGAAATTGAAATCTATACAAAATCATTTCCATATGGATCAAATAAAATAGAAAATTTTTCTTGATAATCAGAGGAATGAATTTTAATTTTAATTATACGATCTTTAATTCTTGAAATTATCCCCATGAAATAGATATATAATGTTTGATAAGAAGTTGAAATGATGTACCACATATATCGGTCATTTGAGATTTTCGATATATTTATAGATGTCTCTTATCATTTAGATTTTCCATCCAATCACTCTATAGATCAAGGAATCCTCCATGTATCACTTTTAAAGAAGTATATTCTATACCCAATAAATGTAAAACCCACCAAATAAATGGATTTGGAGAACCAATCCTATAAAAAAGAAACAATCTAGATTATAGATACAATAGAATATTTTTTTTGGAATCAAAAAACCAAAATGATAAATGTATGTTAAAGAAATCACTAGATATGGTAAGAAATAAGGGATACTATGAATGAAATGAAGAATAAATACCTATGTTTTTTCTGGGATTAATTTTTACCCAAAATTTCTAAGATGAAATAATTTCTAGGGTGAGGATGTTAGACATGATACATGACTATAATAAATATTTTATTACAATATCCACAATAAAAAAAACCCTTTAATTACATCATCATGGTCCAATACACATAAGAAATAACTTTTACAATAAAATCAAATAAATTTGGTATATAATACACAAAAAATTTGGGTTGTACCATAATCATGATCTTAGAAGGATCATACTCCAAAAATAATGAAAACTATAAGAGGTAAATTTTAATTATGATGAAAACAATTAGTAAAAGAATAAAAATGATATATAAACCTAGAGAATAATATGAATTACTTTAGAAGATAGAATTTTGTGTATTTTTAAGGGGTTATACAAACCTTGATAGGGTTAGGTGACCATGGGAATATTAACTTCAAAATACAGTAGTTGTTATAATAATGTAACTAATATACATAGAAGTCTCTAATAAAACACCTAAAAACATTTAGAAGTAGAAAAATTAATAATTTTTGTTAATTAATTTTGATCAAATAATATTAATATACATTCATATATTTTTCATAGATAAATATATGATTTATTAAAATAATAATTATTTTTGGATTCAAACTTATGGTTTTAAAATACACCATATAATATTTATTAAATAATTTTCTAATATATAGAAAAGAATTTAAATAAAAATGAATTCAAATTTATAATCATCACATCATAATTATAAAACAGTAAATTTTTCATAATTTTTTTAGATAGTATGGTTTTATAGAATATAATAAAATATGGTAAGAATATATATTAGGTGTTATGACACTATATTTATATAAAAATGATTAATAATTGATATAAGTGAATACATGGTCAAAATTTTGTTAATTTACTAAAATAATGTATTTAAAAGTATTTAAATTGATTTATATACCCATAATCATCATTCCAATGTCTAAAATAGAAAATATGTTCTCAAAAACATATCATTGTAAATAAAAGTCTTTCCCATGAGAAAAAAATATTAAATTTTTTTTATACTCTTAAATGAATAAATGTAGAAAATTATTCTATAAATTTCAATGATTTTTTAAAACCATGGGTAATCAAATTTCATTTCATTTTCCACTATAATGACCCATGAATTACATACATTGTTAATACTTTAGAATTGAAGTATATTTATTACAACACATAACAAAACAATGATAGGACCATATAGGTATAGTATCTTTAGAAACTGGGAAACATAAACCACTGGTTCATAAAGCATCTACGTTGTCTCTGGTTTATTTGATCATATCTAGACTCTTTTTTGGGATATCATATTAAATACCCTTCTTCCTGACCTGGGGAAAAGAAACATAAAAAAGGGTGAGCTCAAATGCTTAGTAAGGGTAAACAAATTAAATGTCAATCATATCAAATTCTTAATATCATAAGGTTTGAAAATCTTATCCTGCATAAGAGGTCATAATATTATCTCATGGGATAAATCATAGAAATGCAATGTAATCCCAAAAAACAGAACATAAGACATGAAAATTTTTTTAATACACACATAACAATAGAAAATCTTTTCATATTAGTCAACGCTCATCGCCAAGACCATCAAAGAGGACAAAGTCCATTACTGAACTGAGTTCACTCCCCATTCCAACCCTGTAATACTGAACCAGATTTAATTGCCATTCCAGCGTTGTCTATCTCATGAGATAAAAATCTTTACCCAATGCATTGGAGAGAGATATAGGTCCAACCAATCTCCTAATGAAACCATTATTATGTGTGCCACAAAATCATAAATCATACATCATAACATATCCCAGGTAATAGAATGGGATTCTTAAACCTCACGTCATCATAAAAAAATCCATATAAGAAAAAAGGGCTTCATAAAAATAATTCCATCATAAAATAATAAAATAAATGTAATAATAGGTATAGAAACAAAGCTCTATATCATATTTTAAGGTAAATAATTTTGTTAAAACACTTGAATTTAGTTCTTGATGAAAATATCATTTCTTCTTCAAAAACATTTTCTGTACTCAACATGTCATGAAGTTTTAAAATAAAAGAAGTTAATTGAAAATAAACTTGAAAACATTTAAAATAATCTTCATGGAAATAATGTTCTTGGAAGTCATACAAAATCTGTTCATACCGTATATGGTAAAAAAACATTCTTCTCGTACTATGGCCGAAAAGTCAAAAAGTATCTCGTACTGAAAATGTCAAAATATTCCTTTCATATCATATACTAAAAATTCACCAATTAGTAAAATTGGATTCAAACAATTTTAGGATTATAAAAATAATATTACATATTGAGGAAACACGGATGTGGATGATAAATATGCCCTAGTAAATACTGATGTATAAACAATCTTGGATAAAAAATAGATTTCGAGATTTACTCGTACCTTAGGTCCGATATGATTGGTACGTATCTGAACCACTTGTATAATGATTTAAATAATTACATTGACTTCTTCTAGGATCATATTATTTTTTATGATATCATATATCGTCATATTATTATCTATTTATTAGTAATATTTCACTGTTACTTGTTATTCGGGTGTTAACTGCTTTATGTTCTTATGCATGTTTTGTCGAATAAATTCTTATTTCTATTTTTAGGTTATAGATATAACATTTACAGAATTTTATTAGTATAATAATTATCATATTTATTCATTCAATCTATATAATCATTCTTCAATGAAGATCATGTAGAATGAATCACATCACATCATGGAGAAGGTAGGCCGTACGTACGCACAAGCGATGATATAATTCTCATGATTGTGGAATTGTATTGAAGTGTATGGTGTATAATATTTCCGAATTAATATCAGTTTATAATAATCATATCTAGTTATTTCTTCCGTCAGTATACCCATCCAATAATGTTAGTGATGAAAAACAGATTACACCACAGCGTGGAGACGGTAGGTTGTACGTACGCATGCGGGGTTATTTCATTTTTTTATAGGATGGATAGAAGATAGATTATGTGTGTTTCATATTCATAATAACATATCATTATAAATTTGATACTATAGTTATTAAAAAAATGAAACAACTCAAATAGAGGAAGTATAAGAAGAAAGAAGTTTGAAAGAATCGGTAAAGGATGTTACCTCTTCTTCAACGTGCCTCTTCTAATCCTCCTATTAGGGCACTAAATATGGAATTTTAAGAATACCAAGACCTCTACTATATTTATAGTTATGTTTATAAGGGAAATGGGCATGGTTTTTCCGAGTTTTAAACCTCAAAATGGAGTGAAGAGAAGAGGGAGGAGCTTCCCTTTTTATAAGAGAGTAGAGGGTCACTTTTGGAAACCTCAAAATATTAATTTATAATAAACTCAAATCCAACATAAAAACATCCAAAGTGACTCAAATTAGAATATTATATAATATAGGGTTGTAATATCATCAATAAATTAAATTTATACATGTCTTGATTTTATTTAAACCTTATCATTTTGATTTATCCTTATTTAATCTATTTAATTTTATTTGTGGTAATAATATTATAAAGTTTATATTGTTTTAAATAATTACTTATGTGTAGTGAATTGTCCATAATTGGATAATTTATGACATTTTCGACCATATAAATTTCAATTTATAATTGTTAAATATTTTTGTGATTTTTAAACAATTTAATAATATAAAATATCAATAGTCACAATTTTGACACTATTCATTTATTTGAATTTAAATAAAATCCACACAAAAGTTATATTCGAACCAAAATATTTAATAGATTCCTACCATGTCATATTTGTCTATAAAATTAGTTTATAACAATAATTAGTTCATATAGTATTTATTTTAATATTTTTAAAAACAATTATTTGATATTTCTCTTAATAAAATTATTACTAGTAAATGTATTGTATAATTATTTAATATAATTATTTGTTGCATAAAAATTAAAAATAAAATACTATGATGAATATAAATCTAATAGATTTGACAAGAATATTTTTAGTTGAATTTATCTTCTAAAAAATCCAAATTTTAAAATGTTATCTTTATTAATGTATGAAGGTGAAAACTTTGACATCATTTAAAATAATATAATATAAATATCATAATATATTTTTTAAGGCTCCAAATGATCCACAAGTCATCCCTTGGATGATTAAGGTGTAGATATAATCGACCAATAAGTTTTTCTCTGGTGTTTGGGCCTTTTTATGGGTATTATTATTTTAATAAAAACTATATTATTGATTTTTTACTAAATAAATAATTTCAGCATCATTAATGTATAAGCTATTTAGGTAATTAAATATTTCATAAAAATTAAAAATAAATTACAATAATAAATAAAAACATTTTTTCTTTCAAATGAGTATTTATAATTGAATTTATATTTTGTATAACCTTATATTAAAAATACTTTTATTATTAAAGTTTGAGTGATAAATATTTCACTTTCATTAAATAAAATAAGTTAATGGCATTTTCCACATCTAAGTGGATTCAAATAGATTAAATTTAGACTAAAGTATGACTTAGAATAAAATTTAATCATCCAATTATTTTTAGACAGGTGTTGGGATAATTTTATAATATTATATTTACCCTTAATTACCTAATTTACCTTTAACAATGGTAAATAAAATATACTCTTGATACAATTCATAATGCCTAAAAAAATAGGAGCCTATTAACATAATTTGGAACTAATTATTACAAGTATTGAATCCATTTTCCCAAATTCAATAAATAGAAGTGGTAGTATTTAATTTAAAATTAATTCTGTTGTTGGAAAAATGGGTTTTAAAAGTTAAAATATTGCAAAAGATTGAAATGTTTTTCCTATTAATTCAAAGTAAAATTAATGATAATGACATACATTATATTAAATGGTAAAAATATATTCTATTTGTAATTTAAAACCATAAAAATATTATAATTTAACCATTTAAATTATCTCGAGGAAAAAAGTGGTTTTTAATTTAAATTTACCGTATTTTTACAATTCATCAAATTATGATGTTTATCAGAAAAATATCAGAATCTTAACCAAAGTAAATTTTTATATTTTTTTCCAAAGAAAAGGATTACATTTTAATATTAAAATTATTAATTTTTCTAGAATGTTTTTTATTAAAAGGCGGAAAAAATTCTTTTAATATCTGTTTGATGTGTATCAAAAATACCATTCTAATAACATACATATCTTATTAATTTCATTCACTGAAAAACCTAATATGAAAAATAATTGATTTACATTTTTCATAGTTAGTTATATTTATTTCTGCTAACATAATGGAAGGGTTATAATGGTAAATTTATGTTAAGGGCATCTCATAGTTTGTTTAAACTCACGATTGCATTCAAAACAAGTTACTGAAAAATACTTTTAATATTTCATAAAACATATGGGTATTAAATTCTATCCCTCTTAAACTGAATTTCTCCATCAAAATTAGTCACATGGAAATAAATATATGAGGATACCTCTCCCACATCATATTATCAAGTACCCATGTAGCTTTTTCTAATTGGTGGTTCCTCCATAAAACTTTAATCAATCGAGTGGTCTTGTTTCGTATAACTTTTTCTCTACGATCCAGAATCTCTATAGGTTGTTCTTCATATGAAATATCATTCTCTTGCAGTACGACATCTGAGCTTAGTACATGTGAAGGATTCGGAATGTACTTTCTCAAGAGGGATACATGGAACACATCATGAAGTTGAGAGAGATTCGGTGGAAGTGCCAATCGGTAATCTAACTTCCCAACAAGATCCAGAATTTCAAAAGAACTGATATACCCGGGGATCAGCTTTCCCTTCATCCAAAATTGCATTACCCTCTTCTAGGGATATATTTGTAAGAACACCTTATCTCCCACTTCAAACTCTAGGTCTTTTTTTCGATTGTTATCATAACGTTTTTGTCAACTATGAGCTTCTCTTATATGTTGTTCAATAGATCTGACCTTTTCTTCCATTTCATTAACAAGATCAGGTCCTAATATCTTTCTTTCCCCAACTTCTTCCCAACAAGTTGGTTTTCTTCACTTATTTCCATAGAGGGCTTCATAAGGAGCCATCTGAAAATTGGAGTGAAAGCTATTATTCTAAGAAAATTCCACCAATGGTAGGTGTTGATCCCAACAACCCTTTAAATCCACAGAGTAAGCTCTCAACATGCCTTCTAGAGTTTGAATTATCCTTTTAGACTAACCGCCTGTCTGAGGATGATAATCAGTTCTGAAACTCAACTCAGTATCTAGATCATGCTAAATACTTCTCCAAAACATCGAGGTAAACCTCAGATCCTGATCAGATATAATGGAAAGTGGTTCTCTATGTAATCTTACCACTTCCTTTACATATGTACTCGCAAGATGATTAAGAGATAAATCCTCTCCAATAGTAATGAAGTGTGCCAAATTCGTAAGATGATCAACTATAACCCAGATAGCATTATTGACTTTTTATGTTTTGGGATGTCTGGTGACAATGTCCATAGTGATGCATTCCCATTTCTATTCTGGTATGGGTAATGGCTGCAACATCCCCTTAGACTTCTGTCATTCATCCTTAACTTGCTGACAAACCAAGAATCGAGAGACATATTCATCAACATCTCATTTCATGACATCCCACCCGAAGTACACTATCAGGTCCCTAAACATCTTCCTTCTTCTAGGGTGAATAGTGAATAAAGAACTATTAACCTCATCCAATATTTTCTTCTTTAATTCTTTTATGGGAGGAACACAAACCCAATTCCTGAACCTTATTATTTCATCACAATCAATGATGAATTCTGGAATATTTCTCACATTATTTTGAAACTCTATATCTTTTTTTTGTGCCTCTTTAATCTTCACATATATAGATGGTTGAACATTCATTTGAGAAAGATAATATTTTTCCCCTTCTGTTATAATTTTAAGATCCTTCTTTTGAAAATCCATAAATATTGGATCTTTCGTGATCCTCATCGTGCATATGATGGCATGGTCTTGTCGGCTTAATGCATAAGCCACATTGTTTGCTTTCCCAGGGTTGTAATGTATAGAGCAATCATAATCTTTATTCAACTACAGCCTTCTTCTTTGGTGCATATTCAACTCCTTTCATGTGAAAATATACATCAAACAATTATGATCAGTATAAATATCATACCTTTCACCATAAAGATAATGCCTCTTTATTTTTAATGCAATGATTACCGTGGCTAACTCTAAATCATGAGTTGGGTAATTTTTCTCATGGATTTTCAACTATCGGGAGGAATAAGCTATCACAATATCATTTTTCAGGAGAAAACACCCCAATCCCTTCTTGGATGCATCAATATAGATCACAAACGTTTATCCACTACAAGGTAGTGTGAGCACAGGTGCACTGGATAACCACCTTTTTAACTCCTTGAAATTCTCTTCACACTCCTCTGTCCAAAAGAACATAACTCCTTTTCGAGTCTACCTAGTGAGTGGATTAGATAATCTTGAAAAATCATTCACAAAACGTCGATAATATCCATCATAACCAAGAAAACATTAGATATTAGTTAATTTGGTTGGTCTTGACCATCTTTTGATAACCTCTATTTTTTCCGGATCCACATATATCCCCTCCCTTGAAATTATGTGACCCAAAAATGAAAATGTTTTGTAGCCAAAATTCACACTTGGTAAATTTGGAATAAAGCTTATCTTTTCTCAGTGTCTTTAATACAATTCATATGTGATCTTCATGTTCTTTCTTTCTCTTTGAATAGACTAGAATATCGTCTATAAAGACTACAACAAATGGATAAAGATAGTCACTAAATACTCTATTAATTAGATCCATGAAGATAGTAGGGGAATTAGTAAGACCAAATGGCATCACTATAAATTCATAGTTTATAAACCTTGTACCGAAATCCGTCTATGGTATATCTTCCTTTTTGACCCTTAATTGATGATACCTTGAATGAATATCAATCTTGGAAAGAATTGAGTCTGCATAGTTGGCCAAATAATTCATCAATGCGTGGGAGAGGATATTTGTTCTTGATATTTATCTCTTTATGTTCCCGATAATCAATGCAGAGTCTCATTGATCCATCATTCATCTTAAAAAACAGAACCAGTACTCCCCAAGTTCATGCACTAGGGAATATGAATCCCTTATCATGATTCTCTTGGCGTTTCTTCTTCAATTCCTACAACTCAATTGGGGCCATTCTATAAGGTGTCTTTGAAATGGGGATAGCAGCCGATATGAGTTCTATTGAAAACTCAACTTCAAGATTTGGTAGAAGAACTGGAAATTCCTCTAGAAATACATCATCAAACTCACATACAATGGGGAAATTTTTTATCATGAGTTTCTCTCAAACTATTAGAGATAAATAACCTTTATTTATTGGAATCAAGGCCCATAAGATGAAAGAAATTTCCATAGGAAGGTCATATTCATCCTTGCTTCGATAGATGATCATATATTGATCCGGAATATGAAATGTGACTTCTCATATTTTTCAATTGATATGAGCTCCATATAAATAAATCCAATCCATGCAAATACTCACATCAAATTCCACTATAGGAAGGATCTCATGATTTGCAGGAAGCACTTTCCCATAAACATCAATTGGAGATTAATTATAAACTTTTGAGGCAACTGTTTTTCCATTGGAAGTTTTCACAGCTAACTCAACATCTAATTGTTGAGGTAGTATGGTGATACCCATAGAAATTTATTCAGAAATAAAAGAGTGGGTTGATCTAGAATGAAATAAAACATTTTCTACTTTAGATAGGATTGTAAGTGTACCTTTCACCACATTGTTATCGTACTACACACAGCTGATATAAATTTCATGTGACTTTCCCTTTCCTTTGGCCTTAAGAGTTTATTGACGTGTTTATCATCATCAACAACCCTTGGATTAGGTAATTTATTGGAATAATTCTCCATTTCCTTGTACTCGTAACATTAAAGTGTATGAGTTTCATTCTGTGTAGCCTTTCCTCCGTTCGCATCATTAGAAATATTTTTCCCATCACTACGACATTCAATCACCCGATGACCTTCTTTTCCACATTTATAACATTTACATGTCCCATTAAGACAATTCCCTCCATGTTTCATTCCACACTTTCAGCATAAGGGAAAACTCATCTTCTTTTCAGTGTGGTGTTTACATTTTCCGTTGAATTCCATTTTCCTCTTATTATCAAAACCATATGACTGATGGGTTACTCCAATATATTTCTCAACTGAGAGAGTACATCGAACAATTTCCTCATAGCTATTGAAGTCCCTTATGGCTAACTCCCTTTGAAGACTTGGTTTTAGGCCACTAAATAATTGATCGATCTTACTCTCAGGGTGGATAATAATTCCAGAAGAGTACCTTGAAAGTCTTGTAAAATGTGCTTCGTTGGTACCCATAGATTCATCATCCTCTTTCTTTAGTTCAAGAAATTCCTTCTATATATTTGTTTGAAGAATACCGGGGAAGTACTTATTGAAAAATAAGCTCTTGAACTCGTCTAATTCCATGGACTCAATTTCATCTCTTTGCCTTGTATTCTTGATAATATTCCGCCATTTATTAGCTTCACCTTCTAAACGATATACTACTAAGATGACTATATCATGTTCTGAACATTGTAGTACTAAAAATATCTTTTCAGTGGTACAAATCCATTGTTCAACCACTAATGGACCAGAAGACCCGCAGAATGAAGGTGGATGCTTCCTCATAAAGGATTCAATAGAATATTGCTCCATCCTTTTCTCTTTTAGATGTCCTGCATAATTAATAACTTGAGAAATTTGTATGAGCATGGCTATAAGATTTTCCATTATATCTACAATAATGTTTTGTTGCTTAGGGGGACAGTCATTTCATTTCCCATCGCATTCAGCATTAACACGGTTCCTTTGGGTTCCAGCCATTAACTAAAACCAAGAAGTATAGTGTGAGCAACACTAATTACAACATGAAAACCACATAATAAGAAATAAAATTTCACACATTAGGTCTTATCATAGGTTATTCACGGCCATTTCTAAAACACTAGGATTGTGTCCTATGGATAGACATATCCTTAGGGTTCTTACTAAGGCATTCACATCCTAGTTTCCAAAGGTTATGTATACCTTTTCTCTAATACCAACTATAATGACCCATAAATTACATACATTGTTAATAATTTAGAATTGAAGTATATTTATTACAACACATACCAAAACCATAATAGGACTGTACAGGTATAGTGTCTTTAGAAACCAGGAAACATAAACAACTGGTTCATAAAGCATCTATGTTGTCTCTGGTTTATTTGATCATATCTAGACTCCTTTTTGGCATATCATATTAAATACGCTTCCTCCTGACCTGGGGAAAAGAAACATACAAAAGGGTGAGCTCAAATTATTAGTAAGGTAAAACAAATTAAATGTCAATAAAAACAAATTATTAAAATCATAAGGTTTGAAAATCTTATCCTGCATAAGTGGTCATAATATTATCTCATGGGAGAAATCCTAGAACTGCAATTTAATCCCAAAAAAATAGAACATAAGACATGAAAATTTTTGGAATACACACATAATAATAGAAAATAATTTCATATTAGTCAAGGCTCATTGCCAAGACCATCATAGCGGAAAAAGTCCATTACTGAACTGAGCTCACTCACCATTCCAGCCCTATAATACTGAACCGGATTTACTTTCTGTTCCATCCATGTCTATCTCATGAGATAAAAATCTTTACCCAATGCATTGGAGGGAGATATAGGTCCCACCTATCTCATAATGAAACCATTCTTATGTGTACCATAAAATCATAAATCATACATCATAGCATAACCCATGTAATAGAATGGGATTCTTAAACATCATACCATCATAACATAATCCATATAAGATAAAAGGACATCATAGAAATAATTCCATCGTAACATAATCAAATAAATGTAATAATAGTGATATAATCATAACCCAATATCATATTATATGCAAAATAATTTTGATAAAACACTTGACCTTATTTCTTGAGGAAAATATCCGTTCTTCTTCAAAAACATTTTATGTTATCAACATGTCATGAAATTTTAAAATAAAATAAGTTAATTGACAATAAACTTTAAAACATGTAAAGGAAGATTCATGGAAATAATGTTCTCTAAAAGCATAATAAATCCATTCATGCTGTATATGGTTAAAAAACATTCTTCTGGAACTATGGCCGGAAAAGTCAAAAAGTATCTCATACTAAAAATGACAAAAAAATCCTTTCATATCTTATACTGAAAATTCACCAATTGGTAAAATTGGATTTAAACAATTGTAGGAGTTTAGAAATAATATTACATATTGTGGAAACACGGATGTGGATGATAAATATTCCCCAGTAAATACTGAAGTATAAACAATCTCGGAAAAAAATGAGATTTCGATATTTTTACATACCTTAGGTACGATATACTTGGTGCGTATCTGAACCTCATGTATAATGATTTAAATAATGTCATTGGCTTATTCTAGAATCATAGTCATTGTTATGATATCACATATGGTCATATTTTTATCAGTTTATTAGTAACATTTCATTGTTACTTGTTATTCAGGTGTTAACTACTTTATGTTCTTATGCATGTTTTGTCTAATAAATTCTTATTCATATTTTTGGGTTATAGCTATATAATTTTCAGAATGCTATTACTATAATATATATCATATTTAGTCATTCAATTTTTATAATCATTCTTCAATGAAGATAATGTACAACTAATAACATCACATCGTGGAGACGGTAGGTCGTACATACGCCCGAGCGATGATATCATTCTCATGATTGTGGAATTGTATTGAATTGTATGGTGTATAATATTTAAGAATTAATATTAGTTTATAATAGTCATATATAGTTATTTCTTCTATCATTATACCCATCCAATCATGTTGGTGATGAAAATCATATTACACCGCGGCGTGTAGACGGTAGGTCGTACGTACGCACGTGGGGTGATTTCATTTTTTTATAGGATGGATATAAGATGGAATATGTTTGTATCATATTCATAATAAAATATAAATATAAAATTAATAATGGAGTTATTATAAAATTAAACAACTAATATAGAGTAAGTTTAAGAAGATAGAAGTTTGAAAGAATCGGTAATAGTTGTTACCTCTTCTTCGACGTGCCTCTTCTAATCCTCCTTTTAGGGCAACAATGTTGGTCTTTTAAGAATACCAGGACCACTAGTATGTTTCTCGGTAAGTTTATAAGGGTAATGTGCAGGGTTTGGCCGAGTTTGGAAGCTCAAAATGGAGTGAAGAGAAGAAGGAGGAGGTTCCCTTTTTATAAGAGAGTAGAGGGCCACTTTTGGAAACCTCCAAATATTTATTTATAATAATCTCAAATCCGACTTAAAAACATTCAAAGTGACTCCAATTCGAAGATAAGATAAAATAGAGTTCTAATATCATCAACCAATCAAATTTATACATGTTTTGATTTTATTTTAAACATTATCATTTTGATTTATCCTTATTTAATCTATTTAGTTTTATTTGTGTTAATAATAATATAAATTTAAAATTGTTATAAGTACTTAATTATGTTTTGTTAATTTTCCATAATTGGATACTTTATGATGTTTTAGACTATATAAATTTCAATTTATATTTTTTAAATATTTTTTTGATTTTTATTCAATATAATAATATAAAATATCAATAGTGTCAATTTTGACTCAATTTATTTATGTGAATTTATATAATATCCACACAAAATATATATTCTAAAAAAATATTTAATAGATTTCTAACATGTTAAGTTTGTCTATAAAATTAGTTTAGCACATTAATAAGTTTATATAGTATTTATGTCAATATTTTTAAAACAATTTATTTGATATTTCTCTAAATAAAATAATTACTACAACATTGTTGTTTAATTATTTAATATACTAATTTGTTGCATAAAAATTAAAACTGAAATACTATGATGAATATATATCTAATAGATTTCATAATAATACTTTTAGTAGAATTTATCTTCTAAAAACCCATCTTTTAAAATGTAATCTTTATTAATGTATGAAGGTGACAACTTTTACATCAATAAAATACTATAAATGTCATAATCTATTTTATAAGGCCCAAAATGGTACACAAGTAGAACCATGGATGCTTAAGGTATAGATATACTCGACCAATAAGTTTTGGTTAGGTGTTTGGGCCTTTTTATGGGTATTATTATTTAATAAAAACTATGTATTTATTTTTCAGTAAATAAATAATTTCTGCATCATTAATGTATAAGCTTTTAAGGTAATTAAATATTTCATAAAAATCAAAAATAAATTACCATAACAAAGAAAAACAATTTATATTTTAAATAATTATTTATAATAGATTTTATATTCAGTATAACCTTATATTAAAAATACATTAATTATTAATGTTTGAGTGAGACATATTCCACTCTCTTTAAATAATATAAATTAAAGGTCTTAATCACATCCATGTGGTTCCAATAGATTCCATTTCGACCCAAGTATGATTTATGGAAAGCTATAACCATCCAATTATATTAATACAAGTGTTAGGGTAATTTTATAATATTATATTTACCCTTAATTACCCGATTTACCTTTAACTATGGTAAATAAAATTTAACTTAGTTACTATTCAGAATGTCTAAAAATAAAAGATAGTCTATTAACATAATTTGGAACAATTGATTACAAATATGGAATCCATTTTTCCCAATTCAATACACATAAGTGGTAGTATTTAATTTAAAATTAATCCCACTGTTGAGAAAATGGGTTTTAAAAGTTAAAAAATTGAAAAAAATTGAAATGTTTTTTCCTATGAATTCAAAGTAAAATTAATGATAATGAAATAAATTATTTTAAATTGTAAAAATATATTATATTTTTAATTTAAAACCATTAAATATTATAATTTAACCATATAAATTATCTCGATGAAGAAAGTTGTTTTTAATTAAAATTTGCCGTATTTTTACTATTCATCAAATTATGAAGCTTATCAGAAAAATTTCGGAATTTTAACCAAAGTAAATTTTTATATTCCACTTCCAAAGAAACTTTTTACTTTGTAATATTAAAATTATTAATTTTTCTAAAAGGGTTTTTTGTTAAAAGGTGGAAGAAAAATCTTTCAATATCTATTTGATGAATATCAAAAATACCATTTTAATAACATATATATCTTATTAATTTCATTCACTAAAAACAAATAATATGATGAATAATTAATTTACATTTATCATGGTTAGTTATATTTATTCTCGCTAACATAACGTCTATGTTATAATGGTAACTTTATATTAAGGGCATCTCACAGTTTGTTTAAACTCACGATTGCGTGAAAATGAAGCTACTGAAACATTATTTCAATATTTCATAAAACACATCAGTGTTACATCCACAATATATATTTCCAAATCCTATGTCCCAAAATTAATAAACAATTCTACATCATTTTTTATAAATACCAACCCATCCTTTTATTTCTATACTCCCAAAAATCATTGTTCATGGTTCACCTCTCCACTTCCATTTCAATATTCCCCTTAAAGACCCATTAAGGATATATGGTGTTTTTCCTCTTGTTATTGGAACCTACTTATCAAGGTAAATGTTTTAATCTCTTCTATTACTTCATTTTGTATAATCCTTTCTAATTCTTTTTCCTTTCAATATGAACATTTTTTATGCTTTATGTTCATAAATTATTCATTTTAATATGAATTATATGACACTATTAACTCACATTATACAACCATTATATTTTTTTATAAGGTTAAAATATTTACATAGTGATAATAATCCATTATCCAAATCCCCACATATTCCATATATTTTTTGTATTATGTATTTTCTATTTCTAGGAGGGAGAAAGTTTCTAATAAAGAATGTTGGTGATATAGCTATAGGATTCTCTCTTGGGTCCCAAGAGTATTAAAATCAATTTTAGAAAAGGATTGTCTTTTCCATCAATGAATACTCAGCTGGAATTTTCTCTATAATATTTTAATCTTAATGTGTAACAAATATATGGGTCTCATACTAAAATATATTAAAGGGTATTTCTATATCATTAATATATTCTCCTACCCTAGTTATCAGGTTAAAATTTACTATTTATATCCATATATAGTGAAAGTATTATATAATACTACCTTATTATCATCCCTTTTATAAGGAATATTTCTTTTGTATTTTGTAAACCCTATAGTTCTTATATGACACCATTTATGGGGTAAATATTAATAATGTATAAATGAATTACTTCTATATGAAAACTATTTTTTTATATTACATGATTATTTATAGGATTCATTAATTAAAATTATTTATTATAAAAATTAGACACTCAATTTTTATAATAGATGCATTAAAAATTTTAAATTATTAGTGGGAAATAAAATTATATAACCCCTAAATGGATCAATACTTATCATGAGTTAAAATAGATTCTATATTTGGAAAGTTTCTGACCACTTATTTTTGATGTATTAGTAGAAACATTGATGTTATGGCTATGATGCTCTACATTAAGTATTTCATCACTATGAGATCAGCGATTTTCAAATTTTATATTATTTATTGTTACGTTTTTCAGGATATATATTATACCCATGTTATAGTTTATATAGAATTAATTTATTTTTTATTTTTATCATATTATTTATTCCATTATTTTTTTCAAGATAGATTACACTGTGTGCCACTCCTTATTGAGCATATAACCTCACTTATACAATTTTTTTCACTATTTCATTTATGAATCATGAAAATTGATACATATATCTTAATTATATATATGAAAACTCAATAAAATTTTATTCTTTGTCATAATGTACAATTAATTTACAATATATTTTATTAATCATGTATTTATTTAGTCTCATGAGACAGTTAAAATAGTAGATCTTATGTATTGTGATCAATTTATTTTTTATCATTGTAATAAAATAACCTCCAAATTTTGGTATATGGATTTGGTATTACTAAATCATTTCTCTATATTCATTAGTATTTGGATATTTCTTATTCTTTATTTCTTGTTTTCTTCATTAGTGTCTCATTATTCGGCTCATTTTTTGTGGTAGGGGTGGATTTATTCCATAATTTTATTGTGGTGGTTTTGTTATCAATTCACTTTTATCACTATATGAGTTTAATTTGGGGTGAATCTAATTATCCTCAAACATTCAACGTCTCGGGGACTGTATTTGGAATAATTTTCTTTCCATAGATATTTTTTTATTTTTTATCACATGAAATATGGACTTTATAGGTTTAAGGATTTTCCAATGTTTATAATCTATTGGTGATTGACAAGGATATGTTGTAACATGAGGCAAGAGAGCCTCTGGTTAGGTTGAATATTCTTGGTGGAGGAGGAAAATTGAAAATTTATTCTCCAGTAATGGTTGATTTATTAGGTTTGGGAGATATGGAAGGATTATTTTTAGTAGATTTTCTATTGGTTGATAATCATGGATTTACTAAATTAGAGATTACCCTTGATTGGGATTTCTATATTTCAATTTCTAGTGGTATTCTTTTAGATTTATTTGTGATGTTCCTTCAACATATTGATTTATCTTATTTTGTTGTGTTTCCCATGATGATTTTGCATGATATTTTCTAGTAATTTTTCTTATAATTTCATTTATGGTCACAGAATATTGGTTTGGGGAATAATTCTCATCTAGTGGAAGTATCACATGTTATAATGACACTTTGAGCTATATTTGGTACTGCAATACAGTATATGCATGATTTGGATGCAAGCGATGTTTCTATGTCTATTGGAGGATACCATCTGGTGTTCAATTATACAAGTGTGGTTATAATGGTTGATATTGATTCATTTCTATTTTATTTTCTATAAGGAATGTGTTTTCCTATAGAGGGGGAAATATTATTTTATGAGGTGATGTTAGTAGATCCTAGGATGAGATGGTAAGAAACGCTAGTTGGCATGTCACCCAAATGACTACTTAGTAGATCATATTAACAATAACACCCAAATAAATATTTAGTGGTTCATTTATATAAAACACATGTTAAAACATTTCATGTAAATATATAAGGTTATTTCGTTTCAAGATAATGATTCATTTCAAAAAATATTGACCCACATTTATCAACATACATCCTCTATAAAATAACTATACAAATCCATTTTTTTCATCAGATCATATTTTTCTTGAGAATAATAATCTAATCTAATAATTTTATTTTCCACTAAATAATAAGGTACATTACCAAAACAATGTTTAATGTTACTTATTCCAATATAACACTTTTTTTTATGAAACATTAATTTTATAATCACTGTTTTTCCAAATAATTGTTAATAATGATCTTGTAAATGTAAAAAACAATGGATTTACATTCATATACCTAAATATATAGTCCAAGTTAGTTCTTTTGAATCTCAATAATTGTGGAATGTGTATAGAAAACTAATTTTTTTTTACATAGCGTTTTTGGAATACTTGAAACATTATACAAAAATATTCCCAAATTCATAACTAGTCTAGTGCCTTTGGAAACATTGAAACCTAAAAATGGGTACATACATGAACTACATAATCTTCTACATGTTTCTTCCTGACTATAACCCTTCTTCGACACATCATAATTAAAATATATCTTCTTATCCTAGGAAAGGAAACATAAAAAATGGGTGATCTCATATGATTATTAAGGGTAAAAAAGGGAGATACGTAATCATAAAAAAAGAATAGGGGTATGATAATTTGATCCTAACATTACAATATAATTCCTTGTATATAATAAGATCACAAACATGAATCGTGAAATAAATAGTACCAGTTCATAATACATGAATCATAATGAAATAAAGCACATAATCCATGAAATATTAACATAGTAATAAGGCATTGAATTATGGAATATACATAAACATTTAAAAATCATATGTCAAGGATGACTAAATAAACCATTGTAACATGTTTGGATTCATCTAACCACCCATGTACTTTCTTCGGGCTTGGGATTCCCTCTTATGTAACGTCTTATTTTAGGATTGGGATTCCCTCCCATTTACCCTCTTGTTTCAGTATTAGGATTCCATCCCGTGTATCCTTATGTTTCGATTATGGGATTCCCTCTCATGTACCCTCTTTTTTAGTGATTACGATGCCCTCCTGTGTACCATTTGAGAGCATACAACATTGGTCATTTCCCAATGCATTAGAGGGAGATATATGTCCCACCCAAAACATGATAAAATCATACATATATGTTAAAAAATATAATAAAACATGGATCATATCAGGACCAATATAAATATATGGCTTTAATAAACATCATATCATAACCCATGAACTGATATTGGGATCACAAAAACTAAAAAATATCATTAACTATGGAAAATATATAGGTCTCATAATCATTTCATCAAATCGTAACCCATGAAAAGAATATATTTTCAATATCATATATTCCATGAAAGATAAATGGGTTTCCTAAACATAATGCCTTCATAAAATAAACCATTCAGAGAAATAATATTAATGAAACCTTTTAATTAATTCCCATAATTGAATGAGTAACATCAATGGATGTAATCTTATATGGAAAATAATTTTGCAAAATATTTTAAAAATATTTCTTGTCGAAAATATCTATTATTCTTTAAAATTTCCTAGTAAAAGATATAACCTTTAGAAATTTATTTTCTTGAAGATAAAATTAAATTATTAGAAAGAAATATTAGAAATTTTTTTGAAATTTTTTCTTTGAAAACATATAAATAGATATTGAAAAAAAATTTCAAACCATTTTGCATGAAAACATATAAAAGAATCATGAATACTTTTTGAAATCATTTCATTTAAAATACTTTGAACTTTTTAATGGAATCATTGATAGACATAAAATAATTGAAAAATATTTTCAATGAAAGCCACCTTAAAAATAATTAATTTCTATAATACTAAAAAAAATTCCATAATTATAAACTTCTAAACATATAATGGAAGCTTAAAGTAAATTATGGTCGTGACAACAGGTATGTCCATATATACTGAACATTACTTTTTTACCTTAAAAGTTCTGAAAAGTTACTTGATGCGTAAATAATAGAAGATTCCTTTTAAATAATTTTTTTAAAAGATAAAACATGGGTAAAAATTTAACTTATGTTAATAGTATAAAATTAAAATATTTGTTATATATTTTTTGGAAGTTAGGATTTTGAAATAACATAGATTTTTGACCGAAAGGTGGTATAATTTTGGATTTTCCTAAAAATTGTTTCTTAAGTATATTAAGTACTAAATAGAGGGAAAATGGTACAATTACAGGGACATAAATCTTATATCTATATTTTAAAAAATCATGATATTTCCTGATATATGTATTATAATATTTTAAAAATGGATGCATAACGATAAATAATCTCGACAAATGATGATATTGTAGAAATAAAATGTTCCCATTTTGCTAAATTTAATTCTTGATCGGATGAATAGAATTACATGAAGCTTAAAATATCATGAAAATAATTTTATTGTTGATATGACATGTTAGAAGGAATTATATACACCACATATAAAAATATAGGTTCCTTACACTGCATGTGTCTTAAATAAGGAAAATCAAGACAAAGTTACTTTACTGATTTGGTGACTTTTTAAACATAATCCCCATGAAATGAATGTAATAAAATGGATATTTAAATTCCCATAAAATTATTAAATAGAATAATATAATACATTTTTGTTAATTATGCACACCAAATAAATAATGTGAGTTTTGATTAAGGCATGTATCTCATGAAAATAAAAAATTTGAGATGAAATCCCTTTACCTTGTGTCCTGACTCTCGTCATACTCATTCAAGAATTATTTATAATAAATGTAATTTTATTATAAATAATTTAAAAATCCATATTCTTATATCTAATACCATATATTGTTTTATTATAAGTTTATATTACCTTCCTGTTAATAATTTCATGGTAAGGTATCACTTCTGAGAATATTCTCTTTATTTTTCGCTTCTGTCTTAATTTGTTATATATTTCGTCCTTATTCATATATAATTATTTTTATAAATTATACCACTATATACATATAATTTAAATTCAGTATATATCTTATATAAATCTATATAATATGTATGTATGAAATTGAATACACTGTTCCTGGAGATTGTAGGTCGTACGTACGCATGAATGTTGTTTCCATTTTATTTTTCCTTTGAAAGAAAGAATGAAAATGACATATATGTATATATGTATATAATATCATTAATATATAATTATTTTTTCATATATATAACATAATTTTACTAAATATATCCTTAATACATTCCATGTAGTTTTTAAATGAATCACATCGATTTGGGGGGGGGGGTATTCCACAATTCCTCAAACAACATTATCGTATTAACAGTAGATATAAAGTATAATGTTATTTGTTAAAAATTAATAAAATAATTATAAATAAAAAATAAATATAATATATGACATATATAAACATATTTTCCATAATAATTTCTACCATGAAATGATGTACATGAAAAATGAATAATCATTGTTTCATGATGTGGTAGTTCGCCGTACACATAAATAGTATGTTTGTTACCCCTTAAATAGAAGTGTGTTTAAATGTAGGTATAAAACATATCATAACCAAATAATATTATATTGAGGATATTTTTTGTTTTTTAATCATGTAATAATGTGACTTGAAGGGGTGGAAAGTGGAAATAACCTAAACGAACTTGGGAAATAATGTTACCTCTTATACAGGTAACTCCTTTTGGTTTTCCCAAAATTGATTCCATGGATTGATGTATGCCTAATGGATGGATTTTATGATGGGTTAGGGTTGTTTTAGAGATATTATAGATGATATTTTATTATCCAATGTGTCTTGATAGGTGTAAGGAAGTTGGAGGAGAGGATGCATTTTAGAGTGGAGGAGGAGTGGCACTCTTGTAAATTTTTGTAAAAAGAATTCCACCCTTTTTTTCCCATATAATGTGGATCCCATAATGATTAATTTTAGATAAATTTGATTATAGGTTCTAAATATTACAATTAATTGGATATTTTACAAGTTTATAGGTTATTAGGGCCCTTATGTTTAAGGTTTAGTCCCTTGTTAAGCTTAATTTTACCATAATTATGTTAATTAATTTTAATTACTTTCTATAATATTTTCCATCTAAAAGTAATTTAAACACATTAGAAATTAATTATTATTATTCTTAAAAATACTATGTCCATTTTACCAAATTAAAATCAAATAAGTGGAAAAAATTAATTTATATTTAATCTTGTAGATGGGATGACCATGCTGGTTTTTAAAGTAAAAATCATTAAATGTTTTCTTTGTTTTTATACTCCGTTTCCAAGTAAAATTGATTCAAATGGCCTAAAATGAATTAATTCATTAAAATATAATCTTATTAAACTTTAAAATCCATTTAAAAAATAATTTAACTTTATAAATAAATTAGATTACAAGGCAGTGTTGAATTAAGTTTCAGTATTTTTCATTTTTCATTAAAAACTGAATCTTCATAGAAAAATTTAAAATATTTACCCTGACCTAATTTTCATTTTTTTAATTAAATAGAGAATTTTATTTAGAAATATATAATCCCTAAAAGATCAAAATATTGGATTTAAAGTAGGTTCCCCTTTAAAAGGTAGAAAAAATTCCATAATAAAATAGAGAATTTTATATGTAAAATTGGGTTTGTTTTTATGTTAAGACTATAAAATATATTGGATGTATATAAAAATTATTTTATTGAATATTATATAAATATATATATATCACATTAATATCACTCACTAATTTAAATTAATTTAATTTATTAGGGAAAATGATCTTTGTGGGCATAAAAATAATAATATTTTCTAATATATCCAATCAATTTTCATATTTATTTCTAATTAACTTGTAACCAATTAATTAATTTTATATTTTGGTAAATCATATAATTTCATTATTTATTTAAACCTCTTTATAAATACTAATTAATACGATTGGTTATATTAAATAATATTTTTATTATATATTATTATTTTGTAAAACACAATCTTGCGTGTTACAAAGGCCATGGAGGAAATCATTATTATGTGTAAGGAAATCTAATATCACTGGTCTCTGTAGAGAATGATAAAATTTATATTATGTGTAGTTCATGATTAAATTTTTTTTACATATAAAACATGACAAAACTATTCTTTAATATAAAATAAACTATTTTTAGTGTTCTGTGAAATAAAAATATCAAAAATATTAGATTAATTTGAAAGAAAATATTTCAAAAAATCATGGGATGTTACATTATTCCCCCCATAAAATAAATTTCTCCCATGAAGTTATTTTGGGATATTAAATGATAAATACTTTAAAGATTCATTTATAGAAACCCATATTGTAAAAAATTAATACTAATGATTCCTTTAAAATTGAATTTAGAAACATAAGGGTTACCCAAAGTATCACATAACAAGGTTTCCACAAAGGAGAACATAGTTGGGAAGTGAAAATATAGACATGGAAAAAATTGTAAATCTTCATAGAGAGTGATTGAGATCATCAACCATATAAATTTGAATGATCATTGAAAATTTAAGGGCCTCAAAACATTTTAATGATTTTAAAGGACATATATTCAATAGAAATTTATGTTTTTTTGAAAAAATTTATATCTATATATTTTTACTAAATTTGTAAAATTTTCATAAAAATAAATAATTTCACGATTTAAAGAAAATTACACTCTTTATTTCACTTGATCCACTTCACATATTTCTTTAAAAGGGAAGGTGATCTTTTTATTCCCAAATAACTAATAGATCATGAGATTCACGATATTCCATCCCATCTATCATCGGTTATCATCAACACAAAGTTGTTTCAATAGGTTATCCAATATGTATAAATCCTCTTGTAGTGCGATAATTCTTTAACATCACATATTTCATCCAATATGTAAGTTAACATTTCCATAAATGGTTAGCCTTATAACTCTTCCAAAAGATAAAAAACCAAAACATTTGAAATAAATTCATCAAATAAACATAACATTTAAGCCCTATATATCACAATGTATATTTTATTTTTCAAAATCCAAACATGTGAATACCCTCATCATATACTCCCTTGAAACACGGTAAAAACATGAATTTCTATAAATCCTATTGGAAAACATATATCCTTCCTTATTCCAAAGATTACTAGATACATTATTTAAATTTGAGAAGTTATAAACATTATCCTTAATGAAAAACCCATTTTTTCAATAATCATCTCCATGTTAATCTATAACATCCAATTTACTTATTCATATCTTACAAATATTATCCTATCATAATTATCTCAATATTAGGTGTCAATTACGGGTTAACATCCCTAAATAAAAAATAACACCTTTATATATCTTCATAACCATTAAAAAAATCCTTTTTATAACTTAATGAAAACTTATACTAAAAATACTTATCTATTTCATGATTCATATAACATAATCATTGAATTACAATACATAAATACTTTATTCATCAAAAGTTATTTTTAATCCATTAATATGTATTCATCAACTTATTCCTCAATACCACTTTCATAGAATATGAAATATGAATCATGTTTTTGGGTTTCATTACTTTAATATATTCATTATTCTTATGATTGATGCAACTAATATATAAATAATATCAAATTCTTATAACATGTTGGTTGTGGTCTCTTTATATTTAAAATTATAACAAATAATTGTACCACCTTCCTGATTCTCTTTATGCGATTTCCAATTATGAAGTATATTTTCATAATTCTCATACTTTCCATATCTGAAACATTCAATGTTAACCATGTTCCTTATAGTTTTTTGCATTGACTAAAACCAGAAATCATAGGGTGAGAAAAACAAATCATGGAAGAAAATCACATAATCATGAAAATTTACTTATTAGATGTCTAAATTATAAAACCTTATTAAATTTATGACACCATATATTTATCCTAGGTTATACACATAAAATATATATTTAAATCCATAATTATTTTTTGTGAATGTTTTGTGAATTCCTAATGCATATCCCCTGAGAGTGTGATGCCATGTGTGAAGCTAGGCAAGTTTTCATGTACTAGGTTATGCCGAGTCATGACTGACACACCGTTTCAGAGTTCTTACCCACAGCTATATCTGTGCCAGATACAAACCCACTTTTATAATCTAGACATGGATTTTTATCTAGGAAACCACTCACTCCATCCTTTACCGAAATTCCATGACATTTTCCTATACTTTTCTTAATCCTTAAAAATATCCTTAGATACATCCATAGACATATCTTTAGAAATATTCATATGGATATTACTAATTATTTCTCAACCTAGTTTAAAAAGTTTTACTAAACCTTCTCTTTTATAAAAACTATTTATCCCCTCTCTTTTATTACATAATTTATGAATTATACTTAAAATATTATACAAATATATACCCAAAGATTGTATTTCTTTAGTTCCTTTGGAAACATAGAAAAATACAACTAGTACATAAGTGAACTAAATTTTCTCATTCAAGGTTCCTCAAGACTAGAACCCTTATTAGACACATTATACTTAATAAATATCCTCACAAACAGGGAAAGGAACATAAAAATTGGTGAGATCATTTGCTAAATAAGGTTAAACAAGAGAGACATGTAAGCATTAACAAGAGAAAAGGGGTATGGTAACATGATCATAACATTATAATATCATGCCCTATATATCCTAATAACATAAAAATGAACCATTAAATAATTATTAGTAGTTCATAACACATGAATCATTTTTAAATAAAGTAATAAGCCATGAAATTATAACATAGGAACAAGAAATTGAGTTGTGGCATACACATAAGCATATAAAAACCATATATCAAAGATTATAACCAAAACCATAATAACTTGTTAGGATTGGGATAATAACTTATTTACCTTATTCATGATTGGGATTCCATCTCATGTACCTTCTTATTTTAGGATTGTGATGTCCTCCCATGTACCCTATTATATCAGGCTTCGGATGTCCTCTCGTGTACCCCCTTGTTTTGGGATTGGGATTTCTTCCCATTTACCCTATTGTTTAGGGATTGGGATACCCTCCCATTTACCCTTTGATCTCATAAAAAAATTATCAATACCCAATTCATTTGAGAGAGACATAGTTCCCACCTAAACCGTTATAAAATCATGCATATATGTTTCACAATATAATAAAACATGCATCACATAAAGACCTAAAAAATAGATGTATTTCATAAGAATCGTATCATAACCCATGACATGAAATAAGAATCAGAAAAATTTCATCATATCACTACCTATGGAAAAGATGTGGGTCCCATATTCATTACATCACTTCAAACCCCATGAAAATAGGATCGTTTCAAAAGTATGTAACCCATGAAAGAGAAATGGGTTTCACAAATATCATTCCATCAAAATGTATACCATTAATAGAAAGAATATGAAATGAAATCTTTGAATCATTTTCCAAAATGACATGAGTAACATCAAAATATGTCATCTTAGAGGGAAAATCATTATGAAATATATTTCAAAAATATTTCCTGAGGAAAATGTACTTTATTATTTGAAAAAGTATCTTTAAAACATAAAACCTTTATAAACCCATTTTTTAGACAATAAACATGAATGCTTATAAAGAAATATTTGAAAACCTTTTCGACTCCTTTTTTATTTAAAATATATTAATAGATCTTGAAAAAAAATTAAAACCGTTTTCCATGAAAATATTTAATATAATTTTGGAAACATTTTTAAACCCATTTCTTTGAAAATACATTGAAAACATTTAAGGGAATCATTGAAAACCAAAATAATATAATTTTTTTGATGAAACCAAATTTTAGAAAAAAGAATGTCGTGAATATTAATAATAACATTTTTACTTAAAAATAAACTTTTAATATTATAATTTAAGCTTCAATGAAATGATGTTCATGATGGTGGGTATGTATGTACATGTCGAATATTCCTTTTTTAACATAAAAGTTAAAAAAGTGACATTATCAGTAAATGAAAAGATGATTACTTTTTAAATATATTTTATAAATTATAAAACATGGGTAAATATTCCATTTAAAATTTTAGGATAAAATTAAAACATTTTTTAAACCATTTTTATAAATCACAATTTTGAATGAATAAATATTTCCAACTGAAAAGAGAGATAAGGATGAATTTTCCTAAAAATAATTCTTAAGTATCTTAATAAAAAAAGATTTTAAAATGGTAAAATTATAGTGATATGAAATTTATATCCATAGGTTGATTAAATTAATTATATTTCTTGATATATGTATCATAATATTTCATTTATGGATACATAATGAGAAACAATCTTGATAAATGATGATATTTTAGGAATAAACTTTTATAATTTTGGTAACCTTAATTCGTGATGGAGAGAATAACATTACATGAAGCATAAAATATCATGAAAATAATTTTATTAATGATATAACATGTCATAATGGAATATATACACATCATAATATAATATATGTTCATGGTATGGCATGTGTTTCTTGGAAGAAAAATGGAGACAAAGTTGCATTATCAATTTGGTATCTTTTTAAACATAACATACATGTATTAATTTTGTAAAATAGATATTTAAATACCCATAAAATTAATTTTAAGACTATTCAAATGCATCCATGGGTATTATACACACCAAAAAATGAAATGAGTGGTGATTAAGGCTTGTATCGCATGGAAATAAAAAGTGAGTTGTAATCCCCTTACCGTGTGTCTTGTCTCCCATTGTACTCATTCAAACATCTTGTATAATTAATGTAAGATTATTATAAATATATTAAAATTTAATATTATTATATATAATTCCAAAATTATATTTTTATTATGACTTTATATTACCCTATTGTTAATAATTTTGTGTTAATGTTTCACTTTGGGTAATATTCACTTTATTTTTCACTTATGTCATAATTTGTTATTTATTTAGTCCTTATGAATATTTCATGATTTCCATAATGTAAATAATGATATAAATATCATTTTTATTAATTATATGTTTATTATAATAATAAATATGATATATATTTATGAAATATAATACCCCATTCATGGAGACGGTAAGTCGTATATTTGTGTAAACATTGTTTTCATTTTATTATCATATTGAAAGAAAACAATAAAATGAAATATAAGTATATATGTATATAATATGATTATAGTAGAAGTATTACTTCATATATATCACATAATTTCACTAAAAACATCTTTAATACATTTAATTTAGTGTGTGAATGAATCACATTTCTTTGAGGGGGTGGTAGTCCACACTTCATCAAACGGCTTTATCGTATTTACCGAAGATGTAAAGTATAATTTTAGGTGTTAAAAAATAATCACAAAAGTATAAAGACGTAATAAATATAATATATAATATATATAAATATATTTTCCATAATAATGTCCCCCTTGAGAAGAGGTAAATGAAAAATGAACAATCATAGTTTCTTGAGGCGGTAGTTCACAGTACATGTAAACAGTATGTTCATTACCCATTTGATGGAAGGGTGTCTAAGTGTAGTTAAATCC
Source organism: Viscum album (assembly GCA_963277665.1). NCBI lineage: Eukaryota > Viridiplantae > Streptophyta > Magnoliopsida > Santalales > Viscaceae > Viscum > Viscum album. Next base: position 6,761,584 of record OY728136.1, read on the forward strand.
CATATATTAAAATAAATAAAATATTATGATACTATGTTTTTGTATAATATTGTTATAATGGGATTTTATGAGGTGGATAATGTTAATAACATAGAATAACTTGAGGAAAAATGTTACCTCTTATTCAGGTAGCTCCTTTTGGTTTCCACCAAAGGGATTCTTTGGATAGATTTCTGACCAAGGGGAATATAATAGGATGAAGGGAGGTATGTTGAGGATATATCTGGTCATATATTTATTGATTCAAATATTTTTTAGATGTGTGAGGAAGTGGGATGAGAAGAGACCTTTTATAGAGGAGAAGGAGTGGCACTCTTCTAAATATTTGGAAATGGGATTTTATAGACATTTATCCAATGGTTAATGGATCCTATAATGGTCCATGTTTGATAAATGTAACTATATGGTCGAAATAAGTTGTGGAAAATGATTTTTTTAAAATTTTATAGGTCAATTGGTCTCTTAAGGTTAAGGTTTTAACCCTTGTTATATTTAATTTCACCTTAATCATTATAACTAATTTTAATTATTTTCACGAATCATTTTTGTTAAAAACAAGGTTTAAAATATTATAAATTATAAATTATTATAATTCCAAATATTGAATCAATTTTACCAAATTCTAATCAACTTTTTTTTAGTAATTAATTTAAATATAATCCCATAGACAGGACAACCAAACTAGTTTTCAAAGTAAAAACCTCTAAAAGATTGTTATGTTCTTATAGTCAATTTCAATTTCAAATTGATTAAAATAACCTAAATTGGATTAATATATATAAATATTATCTAATTAAGTATTAAAATAAAATTTAAATATAATTTAACATTATAAATAAATTAGATTAAAAAGCAGTTTTGAATTAAATTTCAGCATTTTTCAATATTTATTAAAAAATAAAACTTTACAGCAAAATTATAAAAACTTAACCTAACCCAATTTTTATTTTTATATTTAAAATTTAAAGTTTAATTTTACATATATAATCCATAAAACTTCAAAAAAATTATTTAAAATTGTTTTTCATTAAAAGCTGGTAAAATGGCTTTATAAAAATATAGTATTTTATACGTAAAATTATGTTTGTTTTTATCTTAATTGTATGAAAACCATTATATGAATATAAAAAATATATTATATAATATATTATATATATATCACATTAATAACAATAAATAATTTAATTAATTTAATTTATAAAATCAAAACATCTTTTTGGACATAAAAGTTTTAATATTTGCCTTTATGTTAAATTGATTTTCATATTCATTTATAATTAATTTATAACCAATGAATTAATTTTTTATTAGTGGAATCCATATATTTTCATAATTTAGTTATCAATTTTATAAGAACTAATTAATCCTCTATGATATATTATATAATAATTTTATAATATATTTTTATCTAGTGAACTTAGTCTTGCATGTTAGAGAAGCCATCGAGGAAAGTCATTGTTGTGTGATACGAAATCTAACCTCAGTCTTCCATGAAGATCAAGATAAAATTTATTATGTTTTTTGTGAACTATTAACCTGGTTTCTCATATAATAAAAGACAAACATCATAATTTAATATAAAATAATTTTTTTAGTGTTGCATGAAATGAAAAATATGAAAAATATGAAATTAATTAGAAAAAATATATTTCAAAAAAATATTGAGGTGTTAAAATATCTTAATAAAATCTTAATATAATAATATTAAAATAAACAAATTATTAAACTAAAACCTAATACTAATTCATTAAAGTATCAAGTTCTCTAAATTATGAGAAATTTGAACGAGCTATAAAATATTCCATTTTCAACATGTTTCTCCTATTAAGAGGTAAATAACCATAAGGCCTATTTATAATCTCTGTATGAAGCCAAAAATATTATTCAATATTGTATTAACATATCATATTTTTTAAAATATATTTTTTATAATTGATAGTTGATGTTAGTTACTAGATTCACTTTTCCTCTATGACCTAATTTACTTACATTGCATAATTTTTCATCTCCCTACCCTCAAGGATCAAAATATTTAATTTATATGGGCCTTAGAAACAACCTTTGTTAGGTATTTGATGTGAACATATCTCAATTAGAGCCTATTTTCATATTAATTTCACAAGGTTCTGTAATTAATGATATTGAAACTATTTAAAATACATAAAAATTTTCACTCACTTTTACTCCAAATTAACATTAATAATGGATCCATATGGATAGTTTTATATCATACATAAGACTTAATACTATTTATATTTATTTTAATGGGTAAAATTAAATTATGGTAAATTAGAACATAATTAATAAATTTAATTTTAAGGTTCACAATGAGATGCGTCATATTAATATATATTATAAAGGATGGAAGAAATATTTTTTCTAATTCCAAAAGAATGATCAAAACATCATTTTGAACTTTTTCATCTCTCTTAATTATGTTTTAAAAATAACATATATATATATATTTACATACATATCTAATTTCCACAAATAATCAATAGTAAAATTCATGTTTGTTAGTATATTTCAAATGATTATATGAATCCACTCATCTGACAATACAAGATAATAATTAGATTTCTATAATTTAGCTTCACCTCTATCATATTCACCTATTTAGATATAAATCCTGAATAATCATCTAGAACAGTGAGACCCTATATCACATGAAAATAATAATTAAATACATTATCATGTAAAAGACATTATAAGTTATCTATTTATTCGTACAAGTAAACTTGAGAAGGTTTTTATTATTAATACAATATTCCATCAACACTAAATGATATCTTAGGTAATTATTTTTTTCCATGATATTTATAATAACTGTAAATAAAATTTCAAATATATTTTCTTAAATATACATCCAATATAAAAAATTATTTGATATATTTTATATAAAATAAAATAAATAGATAAATATTATATTTTCCCCAGTTGAAGTGGGTATCTTCACAAAAAAACATTCTCCTTCTTAAAAGTGTATTGACCTTTCAAAAAACAATAGTTAGATTATATAACTCTTTTGAAACATTGTTTATTGACATACACGATGGTGAATCCCCTTTCGAAAAAATATTATTAGAGTATCAATGATCTGTTATATATGAATATCTCATAAAAAGAGTTAGGATTGTCTCTTGAAAGTAAATCCCATAAAATATTTTACTTTCCTATATATTTTTCTATATATTAGATAAGATATATTTTCCCTCCTTATATAAATAAATTTCGTTCTTTAAAATTTAAAATAACTTTTGGTCTACATAAATGAGAAACACATTTCAAATGATTCTATACTAGATACATCACATATAAACTCATCCACAGTCTATAACTAATTCAACACTGATATGTATTCATTGAAATTTGTCACTTATATACACACCCATGTGAAATTACAATTATATGGATACATCCATGTGTAATTAATCCTTTTTATTGGATAAAGGGTTTCGACACTATTATAAAAAGGAACAATTATAAAGGATATTATCCATTTTCACAATAGATCTTTAACTTCTACAAGATTCAAAATCATTACTTTTTTATATTCTTCATAAATATGTGACCTTTGATTTTACATTTTTCTTTAATTTCTATATTAATTAAATTTTGATTCTTAAAATATATGTTTATATATTATCTCATGTTCATTTCCTATTAATTCAAAGTATTAATAATTGTTAAAATGAATACCCTGACATATAGTGAGAAATATCAACTAAATTCAAAAATCTTTCTATTATTATATTCTCTATTATATTACTTATGAAATTTTATCTACTTCCTTTCACTAAATACCATTTTGGTAAATTTATATCTTCCACTAAAATTCATTACTTAATGAGAATATTGTTTCTATAAATCTCTTATTTAAATTTATTTTCTTGGGTACTTATAGCGTACATATATCCTGGTTTAAATTTCCATATTTTTATAACTCAATTACATTCTCTTAAACCATTAAATTCACTCATAATATCAATGGTTCAAAGATTACATCCTATATTTAAATTATTATTAATATTTTCAACTATATTAACATCAAAATATTATCAAATATTTTACTACAGTTTTATGTGATGTTAGGTTACATCATGTCCATCTATTACTCAATGAGATGTAATTATATCTGTCTATTTTTTCAATAGATGTTACATATTTATTTTGATAGTCACAACATATTTTTTATAGTAAATTAATGAGAGTATCGTATTTTTTATAATTTCGTATGCTCTTTATTTTCAATATTATTTAAATACATTGTATATTATCATTTCATTATTAATTTGTGCATGAATACTATATTCAATCACCCTCTTCCCTATTAAGTAATATAAATGAATGTACTTACCTACGTGATGTTATTTGAAATTTTTTACTACATTTCAAATCTTAAAAACTTCAATAATATGTTGTCTAAATGAATAATTATATATTCTACTCTGTATTATTTATCTCATAATCAAAAATTGGATTTGAATACATTTCATCACAACTATAAAAAAATATTCATTAATGATATACTCATTATGAATTTCCAAAAATAATTATCTTTCAAAGTTATACAATATTATGAAATATGAATTGAGTTTATTCATTGTGAATTTTTTATTTACATTATCTTGTAATGCACATTATGCATCATGAATTTTACCAATTGTGTTAGGAAATAATTTTTTATATTTTCATTATTATGAATTTTAAATTACATTACTTTATTTGGAAATCTATTTTTAAACATTACAATTAAATTACTCATTATTTGTATCATTAGTTAATAGTTTTTATAAATTATGCTACATATGGTATTAAAATGTGTACAATGGTTACCTAGATTATATAATAAAATCTATTCTTTAATATTTTTCTAAACTCAAATAAGGAATTATAAATTATAATAATCAAATTACTCATTTAGTTTCTATGAAATAATAATTTCTTTTTTCCTTTAATCTCATCAATTTTTATTCATATAAACTTTTTAGTTTAATGCAGTTAAAGTGACCCATATAAGAATTATAACAATAATTGAATTCGGTCAAAATAAAAAATTTATCTAGATATTACAAGCTATATTTATGTTTAATACATTTTCACCTTAAAACACTAATAAATGAAATCAAGCCCATGAATTTTTCGGAGCTCGAGCCATGATCAATTTTTTAATGGGATTTGTTTCTTTGAAGAAACTCCACATTCAATGAAAATTACATATTCGTGGTTAATTTTAAGATAAATTTTTCTATAATTTTATTTTACTTCTTATCTTTTAATGTTTCGTTTTAATTAGTTATTTATTTTCTAAAATTGGTTTTGTAAATGCTGAAATGCGTTGAGGAACTTGAAATCCAAAATTATAGTGGAAATTCCAGTATCAAAACCTTTGACTTTTCCATTATAAATATATTTATATGATGTGATTCAACTAGAGAGTGAATAGTTATAATACATGATTATCCTCTCAATATCCTTGGGTTGAAGTGTAACAAACCAACCTAGGGATACAATATCAACAGACACCCAACCTAGATAGTTGTTGGCCTAGAGGGAATTCCCAATCCTTATGGGCTAGAAACTTGTTTATGGGTAACAAGAATCCTTTTTTGGAATGACTTTACCCTTGTCAAAAATGTAAAATAAACATGCTGTGAAAAATAAAGAACCAACCAAAAGATCATATTGAAACACCCATAAAATATTAACATACAAAAAATTGTATTGAACGGAATGAGATACATAAAAATGATAGGTAAAAGTCCAATACAACATCCCAAAATAAGAAAATGGAAATAGAACATGAACAGAACCAACAATACCCACTACGGAACCCTGATCACTCATTACGTCCCACCCACCCATCCATTAATTAACCAAAACCAATTATATAAAATAGATTTGGGTACAATAATCAAACTAATGACCTATATAGGAATGAGCCAAACATCCTAAAAGGTTACCACCCATTGATACTATATAATTCCTAGAAGTAATATAATTCAAAAAACTAACATTTCAATATAAAATAACAATAATATTTTCCCATGTTTTATAAGACAGGTGAAATTAAATGTCACATACCCATTCATAAAAAACCACCGTATAATAAAATAAAAAATATATGGTTAAATATTTCAAATAAATCATTTCACCCCAAGGAAATATAGCCTTAAATATGTGGAAAAGGATCCAAAATACCATTTATGCATCATTCCAAAATGTGTCTTGAAAGCTCCTCGTTCAACAAAATAACCAAGGAGGAACCATCACATCAAACCCATTTAAAATTATATTAATCATTTAATTTTTAAAACCATACATTAAAACCCACATAAAAATATATTATTTAATATTAATATAAAACAAAATCAATGTAATACATGTTCTCTTAGATACTCTAAGGAAACTAGTAAACATAATCCAATAAAAAAACCCAAACAAAGGATCCAAGAAAATGAAATCCGCAAGGGAATAGATTTGAAATCTAGAAAAAATCTATAAAAATATATTTCCCATGGGGACCTATATTCATGGACATCATCCCAATGCTCTCATAATAAATTCCAAAATATGGGACAAGGATGTAAGGTTATTACTATTAAAACATTTAACATCCCCGGTATTCATGTTGAACTATCCTAAGATAAATATCTATGGAGGTCCTTTCCTACCGTGGGAACAAAAAAACATATCTTTCTCATAAGTCCCACTACCCCTTACAATCTAAGCATATTTAATTAGCCGTGAACACTACCTATTCAAAAAAATATTTTTACTAGGGTTTTCCCTCATATGGGTGACTATCTATAATCCTAGTAAATCTATAAAAATTGAAATTGTGGTGACAAAAAAAATCAACAATAACATGTATGAAATATAAAATATTTAAAAAAACAAACACCTCACCTCCTAAAACTTCTAAAGAAACATTTAAACTTTCTTATCCATACAAAAGAATAATATATGTAAAAAATAATACAAATAATCCCCTAATTTATATCATGCCACAATGGGTATAAAAAAATTATGTGGGGATTTAATGGGGGTCTTGATCATTTATTATCCTCTTTTCTTAATGTTCCAACCATCCATTCACAAAAGTGGTCAAGAAGCCAAAATTTGTTCCCAAAATATGAATAACACTTATGAACAATCTTTTGAAACCCATTTATTCAAAAAAAAAATCTAAAAAACCAAACCATTTATTTAAATACACTTTGGCATGAAATATATGAATATTTTTAAATGACATAATTGGTTCCAAGAGACCACTTAAAAAACCACCCTTCCTAATTCAAAAGTATTTAAATACATTATGAGACCCTATAATCCCAAAAATATTTACAAATATTGAAGTTCAACAACCATTGATTACCAAAACATGCCTTTATGACATCAACCACATGCTATAAATAAAACAATGATGTCAAACTCTCACTTATAAATTTTTTTTATCATTAGATAAATAAAATATCATTTTATCATGAACTTCACTTAAGAAATGAGTCAATGGAAATATTTTAAACCTATTAAAAACATTTATAAACTAAAAAGGGTTCACTGTACAAATAAAATTCCATTGGAAAACATTTCAAAATAATCTAATCATTTTAAGAAGATCCTTTGTATTTTTTCCATGTTTTGGAATGAAACACATCTATTATCCATACAAATTCCTTTTAAAAATAATTTATATCTTAATATAGCTTATAATATGCTTATAAAAAATAATAAATCGTTATAAATAAAAAAATAAAAAAAATAACATTAATTAAAAAGGAATTTCATATATTCTTCTTCTTTGTTTCAAGTGGTATAATCTAAATCCCATCACCTACAGTGGAGAATGAATAATATATCTAATACACAGCCTCCTAATGTAAATAAAAACCAAATCCAAATCATCAGAACCTCCCCAAACACTAATGTGTACTAAAACAGTAGTTATGGATCATGGGAGTGAGTGAAATAGTGAGGGAGTTGAAAGAGAATAGAAGAGAATATGACTAATGATGTTATTTTGAATTACCATGTGGATTCAACATGAAATGAGATAGAGATATCAGAGGAGTAATAGGAGAAACCATTCCTTATGTGACCCATGCCAACTTGGATGATATGTTAAAACAGTTAAAATTGACAAGGGTAAAATCGAAAAATTTCCCTATAATGAAATTTGGGAAGGTTACACGGTTTGGTCACATGGTTTTCCAAATATTGTGTCACTCATGTTGTGGACACTTCCTCAAAAAACAATGTTGGAATGGTTTGACAACATTATTTAAAAATCATGATCCATCCATAACAACCCCTTGTTTAATAACTTTAAACCTTTTGGAATGCTTTCTACATGGTTTCCTAAAATCAATCTCAAGTCATGTTCCACTACCCAGATCCAAAGATGACTGATACAGTTTCCCCTAGGCCTCATAATGTTTAAAAAAAACAATTAAATATCTATGAAGAACAAATAAGTATAAAAAATTTATATTACCCTTACATATAAGTAGATACATAGTTTCCCCAATCTATTCTTGAAAACCACTCACAAAGAAAAAATTCATATTCTCCATGTTTTAGGTCAAAACTTCTCAAAAACATAAAACACCATAAATTTAATTAAAATAAAATAAAATATTATTTAATAGTGACATTTAGATGTCAAAATTATCACCACCATTCCATTCTTCCCCAATAAGGTCTCAGTTAAAAATGAAGATAACTAGAAAATTATTTTGGAAACGAAAAAAATTAAACATTATCCATTATAAAATACCCACTAAAATACTTTAATAAAAAACAATAACCACGATCAGGAATCAACCATGGATATCCAAAATGGAACTCTGAATAATTGGAGACCTAATAAGGCCCCCTACCATTTAGAATTTTTCTAAATAGTGAAAAACCAAATAAAAAATCTTATAATGAAATCATTAATATGGAAACAATTATTATCCTCAAAACAATAAGAGAAACCATAGGATTCCACTGACCAGAGACATCATCAACATAGGTCATCTACAAAGAGGAAGAATTCACCAAGAAACACCCATAGGACCTCAAATACAAAATATAACATGATAATAAGATTGGATATAAATTATGATCCATCCATACCACACTTCAAACAACTAAAGGTACATGAGACTGATTATGAAAACTATCGCTTTTCAAAACATCCAAAACCACAATGGAAAAATACATTCCTCAATAAATTAAAGGATGCAGATTTAACCTAGGATCATGTACTAAGGAAAGGGTGAACTAGGATCCCCTACCTATGTTATCCTCTCTTGGTAATCCTAAATAGATCTAAATTGAAACCAACCAATTTGTAATCTCAACAGGTTACATGCATGTCCTAGTCACCAGAAGCACAACCCAAGGTCATACTACATTCATGTAATATGATAAAACCCCTGAATGGATCCCACTAAAAGGTAACCCCTAATAGAACATACAAAAATTGAACAAGGAATAATATATAAAAACAAAACCAAATAATCCTCTTCTCAAACAATATCAACCAAAAGGGAACCCATGGATCACCCCAATATAATCCACAACAAGGGTATAAATCTTAAAACTCGTCAAATAGAAATTATCAAACATTTATATAACCCAAAAACCAAATAGGATTAATCCTTATAAATTATGAAAATAACTACTCATGTCCCAGCTAAAACAGTCTCCTAAGTAAAACTAGTGTTCAATAATCAACAACACCACCAAAGGAGATAACAACCCTCAACCATTTTCTTAGAAAACACACATTATTTTAAACCACCCACCATTTGTAAAACATATTATCTTATTTGAAATTATAATTCCCCAAATAAATTCAAAAAACCTTCCACCCAGATTTTAAAAACAACCAATTACTTTTTGAAATAAGGATCCCATCTAATCTATTTAATCCCATTCATTAAAACATTTCCAAATGATTTATCAATTCATTTTTATAAAATTAAAATAATCAATTTTTTAATCTCACCCATGGGGTTTAAAATTAAATTTAATTAAACAATAAATCGGTTTTGAAACCACAAGTCTTTTTTTATTAAACAGCCAAAATAAAACATTTAAAAAATACACAAGACATGTCTATTAACAAATTCAATTTTATAAGCATGCCTGATGGATTATCACCCAAACTAAAATTCATTCATTAAATTCAAATAGGTTTTATAAATAAGCACAAATACCTCAACTCAAACTAAAATAAATTCCAATAAAAACCTCTATTTTCAATAAAACCTATTTTAAAAAAACATCACATCAAAAGTGAGTTACACCATTTTTCTCCATCCATATAATCAACTGATGTAAGACCCACCTTGACTTGTCCATAGTCATTTGGGATATCTCTAGAATTATATACATAACTAGATAAATGTTATATAGAATTTTCTCAGAATCATCCACATGGTTATATAGCCCATGGTCCAATCAAAAAATAATCTCTATAATATTCACAAGACCAATAATTTAATCGTTGTCTAGTTTATCAGGTTGTCTAACCCAATGTCACACCACAAATACACGTTTTTTCTACCCAAAATATTACTTGACCTCAAAGGTAACTCAAAAAATGTCAATGAGGATCAACACATAATAAATGGTCAATCCAATAAATGATTGAATTTAAAATTCAAACCCCACTTCCCATGGTAACTCATGTGGCTTTTGAAGGAAGGTAATAATGAACACACTCATGGAAAGACACCTAGGTCTCGATAAAATCCTAACATAATATTATAATAATACCCAAATAAAAAATTTAGTGATTTAAGATTCTTGATACCTACTAAAATACTTAGGCTCTGATACTTTTTATAATGAACTATATTTGGGATACTACCTCAATAGGCTCGCCACTATCTAAAGGGAAATTCTTAATCCCCGTCATATAGATTCTAGTTCTTAGGTATCTATAACTCTCACTGAGAAACAATTTACCATCATTATAAATATAATATAAACTATTTTTTGGAAGCAAATAAAACATCCATCTAAAATTACATAATGAAACATCAAAAAATGATAATTATACAACCAAAATAAATACAAATATGAAGAAGTTACCGAATAATATCATGACACAAAGGTCTATATAGTATTCCAAAAATTAAAAAAAAGTGAAATGGAACTCGAATAACTCTAATAATCTCCACTAGTGACCCCTGATCACTAATCACATCCCACTCATCAATCCAGGGATAAACCTGAATGAAATAATTGAAATTGATTTGGGTATAAGAAACCTAGAAAAGAACTATATTATCATGATCTATAAATCATTATATGTCACCACCCAATGAGAATATAGAAATCCTCATAGTAATATAGTCAATAAAATAATTTTTTAAACAAAAAATAAATATATTTTTTTCCACACGCTTTATAAAACAAGTGTAATGGAATAGTAATTATTATTTCATAAACACCCACAATTTTATGAAACAAAAAAATATGGTTAACCTTCAAATTAATGAATTTCACACCAATGAAATAGGACCTTAAAAACCACATAAAATGATGAATAAAAACATTTTTCTTTATATAAAAATGCTTCCTGAAACCACAGTTTGATAAACTTCCTTAATGATGAACCATCTCTTTAAACTCATCTATGAAATAACATAACCTTTTTATTCTAAAAAACGAATTCAACAAAATTGAAATAAAAAACAATTAATGTAAACTAAGATAAACCCAATGTAATCCAAATTCATCTATAGGAACCAGGAAAACAATTAAACAAATTCAAATAAAAACAAACAAAAAATGTACCAATAAAATAAAATTAAATTGGGAATGGAAATCAATTCATTTAACAAAATATCCTTAAAGATAAAATATCACAGGACCCTTGTATATGAGGATATATTAACAAATAAAATATCTAGAAATAGGTAACCTTAGATATAACTAATTAACCATTAAACATCCACAACATTCCAATCAATCTATCTATATATTATAATCCCTTGAGAAAGTATACTTTCTTTAAGAACAAAAAATAAATCTTACAAGGCATGGAACACCTTGCAGTATAACTATATTATGGTTGTTGGAAAACAATCCCAAGTTAGTAAACTGTCTATATAAGGGTTTTCCCTCATACAATTCACATACCATATTCCTATGACTGTGATGAAAAGCTAAATGGATATGGGGGAAAATAAAAAATAACATATATCAAATATTAGACATTTGAAAACAACACTTGACTCACTTCCCAAGCCCTCTTAAGAAACAACCCCATTATTGTCTAATACATGAAAAAATATCATAAAAGGATACAAAAATACAAAAAAAATATTAAGGAATCTCAAGCTACATCAAGAATAAAATTATTTATATAGGGATTTAATAAGAATGTCATGAATTTATAAAACCACTTTTATGAAAGTGGGAATTAATATTTCACAAAAAAAATTATGAAGATGATCCATTCTCATAATATTTTGAAAAAATAAAATATTATTTTAAAATGATTTATCTAACCATATATTAAAATCCATCATGGAAATCTAACAATTTCAAAAAAATCACTTTGTAAGGGAGAACACCCCTTTTTAAAAATATAATAAGTTCCATACCCAATTTTACAAAACCACCCCTCCCAATTAAAAAATATTTAAATATATTATGAGATCTCATGATCCCAAAACCATTTAAAAATATTGAACATCAACTCTCTTTGATTTCATTAAAATTACATTTATAACCTCACAAAATAACTTTATAAAACAAATAGTGTAAACCCCCAATTTTAAAAAAATTATATGTATTTATGAAATACACTATATATTTTTTGAAAACACTTATCTAGTGACATGGGTATATTAAAATTATTTAAACATATTAAAGACTATTTAGAAACCAATAAGGGTTGTCTATATAGATCAAATTCTCTATGAAAAAACTTCACAACACATGATACATTTTAATGGATCTATAGGTGTATTTTCTTAAGTTCATGGCATGTGACACGCCCCTTCTGAGAGGAAATCCATTTTATAATCATTTTTATCCTACTATGGCATAATAAATTCTTCTAAAATCAAAATAAATCTATTAAAATAAAAAAATAAATTTATAAAATGTATTAGAATTTAATTTAATTGAAACAACAAAATTATTTCAATTTGAAACATCCAAAACTCTAGACATATGGTGCAGAATGCATAACTATGCCCAATAAATAACCTACATAACATTAAAAATCCTTAATCCCAATCATTAGAACCAATTTGAACCAAAATTTGAATCCTAATAGTTTTTAGTTTTTACTATATGGAATAAAATTTTAAGGAAAGGGAAAGAGAAGATATGAGAAATTTAAAAGAAATGGGATCGTACCACTTGGATTCAACTTTAAAATGAAAGGGAGTGATCTTTAAATCTATACAGGATGAATATGATAAGATCCTCCATGTATGTCCCACACAAGGAAAAATAATAAGAGATAATAGAGGTTTTAATCCCTTTAAAACTATGAGGGTAAAAGATTAAAATCAACATTTAATGAAATCTACATAGGTTGTATGGTTAAGTAACACAATTTCCCAAACTGTTAACCAATTTGGTAGTGGCCATTTCCTAGAAAAACCAATCATGAATGGTTTGAACCACAGTCTAAAAAGACATTCCCACTATAAAAAACATGTCTATCTAAACTACAGGACCACTCATATCCTTACTACATTGTTTCCTCTAACATTTTTCAAGTCATAGAATAGTACATAGACCTAAGGATAACGGGTACAGTTTCCCCTAGACCTTTAATGGTTTAGACTAAACCATGTAATACCCTTACAAATTAACTATTCATAAGAAATGAACTAGTGGAATGAAACCTATGCAAAGGTATTCACATTGTCCTCTTCCCCCAAAACTGTCCATGAAAAAAATGAAAAGAGGGAAAAAATTATATTCCCTACGTTTCAAGATGATAATTCTGGGAAACATAAAACTCCCCAAATTAAAAAAAATTACATATAATATAATTTAATAGTGACATATGGGTCTCAGAATAATCCTACAATAATTTTTTTTAAATAATCATAGGATGTCATTGTGCACGTTTTACATAAGCTTCATTTTTAGAACTTATTATCATACGTGATAAGTGAAATTAATAATTTTTCCTATTTATTTTAATTTTCATATTATATTTAACTATAATTATTTTTACTAACATATATATTTTTAATATATATTTATATATACATGTATATATTAGGATCAATATTAGTTTTCTAGTGAAATGATGAATGTGAATGTATAGTCATTGCATTAGTTTTTTAAATTGTAACACATATTTTGTTTTTTATTGAAGTAAAACCAGTATTACAAATGATGTATTAAATTATGAAAAAATTGAATACTGACCATTTTTATGGAATCAGATATAACATATGGAATTATCAAATATTCAACAGTTTTTCTTTTATTACATTTTTATACATTTTGTTGCTTTTAAATTTGATTATATTTATACTTTATAATTCCATCGACAATCATTATCTCTATGTCTTCCTTAGTGAGTAATCACATACTCCCATGCCTCTACAAGTTTCATGTATTCTGTAATTTTATTATGCATGAATTATACTTTGTATATATGTGGTGTATACAATATATATAAAATATACATATAGTATGCTTAAATTGCTTGAAATTACACACCTATACACATATAGTATTATATATGTAGTATGATATCAAAAACTCCCTTGCATCTCATATATATTCCAAATTCAAATTGTATTCCCTTACACTAGGACTAAATTGTATATTGTATAAATTTTTAGTATACTTGTGTTATACATGAATTATATATATTGTTTTATATTCTTCTCATTCCTCATATAGATTATTTAGGTGTAATTTATATGAATACAGTATTCATAAATTTTTTGAAATTATAGACATTGTTTGTTATATTTTCCTTATTTAATATTCATTCCATCATCTATTTCTCTTCCTATATCTTATATTTATTTTTATTTTTCTAAAAAATATTAAATTTATCTATATAAAAAGCTACTTTGTCCAGGTAAAATTCATCAATTTAAGCTACAAGTTTCATATATAAGACTTTATACTATGTTTATTTATTTTTTAATGGGCAATATTAAATTATAATAAATTAAACCACTGGTAGTAAATTTATGCATAAGGTGTAATCTAAGATGCATCATATATATAAATAATAGTAAAATAAACATTTTTTTTC
Source organism: Viscum album (assembly GCA_963277665.1). Classification (NCBI taxonomy): domain Eukaryota; kingdom Viridiplantae; phylum Streptophyta; class Magnoliopsida; order Santalales; family Viscaceae; genus Viscum; species Viscum album. Next base: position 6,776,837 of record OY728136.1, read on the forward strand.
ATTTCCAAAAGACTGATTAAAACATCTTACATAATTCTTTTTAACATCTCACATAATTAATATTATTAAAAATAACTAAATATAATTTTCACAAATAAGAAATAGCCACTTTTATGTATATTTATTTTATGCTAAATGGTTATAGGAATAAAATTAGGTAAAAATAAGGGATAATAAATAGATTTTAAGGATTTTAACTTCACCATAATAGTATTCACTAATTTAGATATATATCTTAAATAACCATCTAAAATCTTGAGAGTCACTAATTCATGAAAATAAATCTATTATATAATAATCGTGTTACAATAACAATAAATTTAATATTTATTCCAAACTATTAAATTGATATTTAGTTTACTCATAATTTTACAGTTCATTAACTCTCTATAGGGTCTTTAGTAATCCATTGTTTTCACCTTAATATTTATAATAACTAAACAAAATATTTCAATGATATTATCATCAATATACATTATACCAAAGTAATGATTCAATAAATTTAATGTCTAATATGGTAAATTGATGAATATTCCGTTTTTCCAACTAAAGGGGAATATTTATTAAAACTCATTCACTTTCATAGAATTGGATGAATCATTCCGAAAATAATATATATACCCTTCAATCTTACAGAAACATTATTTTGTAACTTATATTGAGTTGGACTGCACTTCTAAAAAATATTTTCAAAGTATCGATGATCATTTATGTATAGATGTATCATCAGAATGAACATAAAATACTTCATAAAACTAAAACCCATGAAATATTTCATTCTTAGAGGGAATTTTCTATATATTGGACAAGATAGTTTCCACTTCCTTATATAACTAAAAAAATTGATTCTATAACAATTACATTTATTTATTCTCTACATATGAAAAAAACCCCTTGTAAAATTACTCCTTATAAGATGCATAAAATATATACACACAAAAATCAAAAAATTAATTAAAAACTATTATTAGTGGTCAAACAATTTCTTTTATATCACTTTAATGATTATTTGGTCTAGAAATAAGTATAATCATGAAAGTAAATGTATTCTTCATACACATCTAAGGAGTAAAATATTACAAATATTAATTAACATCATAAAAGTATTATAAATAGTACATGTTTATCCAAATGGACGTAACCATTCATAATATAACCCAAATATTATAACTTTTTATTCTTTCAACTAGTATATAGGATTCACAAATCTACAAGGATCTGGTATCAAGTTATGGAATTTTTAATTCAAGTTAACTCTCCACATTATCGTGATTATTATGAATACATTGATCAGATAAGAGGATGTTGGGTTAGTGTTTTGCACTATGGATAATATTTTTTGAGTCTGGGACTCTATCATATATCTAAGTACTGTCTATGAAACTCTTCCAAATTCCATTAATATGAACATTCATTAATTAAAAAAATTACCTTAGTTTGATGAAGATATTATTTTTATAAAAATAAAAGTATTTGTCAGATTGGATGATAATATACATTCCTCATTCCAGGACATGAGAGTATCATAAACTCATCACACAAGTAAGGTTGGATTTGTGGTTCACCCTAATAAGTGATGAAGCTCTGTATCTTTAAGTCAACTAGGATGTTACTCATAGTTTAGAATCTTGGGGGACACTCATGGTTTATAATTCATCAGGGACACTTATGTTTTAGATTATATTAAGGAATCTCATGGTTTATAGTCTTGGAGTCACATTCATTTTATATAGTCCAATGAGGGTACTAACAGTTTAAATTACAATGGGTAATGTATAATTTAGAGTCCAATGAGGATACACTATATAATGAATCATTAATGGTATGAACTCTTGGGGGTTTAATTATTTTTATAAAGATGATTTTACCACCCTAATATTTTAGTATTGATTTCAATTTAAATAAATACTATTTTGAATAGATTATTTCGTATGCCACACCAAACTAAAACAAAACGATGATACATTAAAACAAAAAAAAATTGACTATTATAATATAATCATTTTATAGAAATGTATTAATGATAGTAAACACACTATTTAAACTAGTTATAAACAATAAGTGATGTCATCGAGCATTATGAGTCTTTCTTAAGAGGAAAATCAGTCCATGCTTGGAAAAGAAGGGGTGTTACTAGGGTCTTCTCTAGACCAAGCCAAATAAAAACTCCATAAATTAAATTATTACTGTACTTTTTTACAATAAATTAATTCTCATGAAAATATCGATGATATCTAAGCTATATGATCCAACACCCATTACTACAAATATATATTATCTAACGGACATATCTTGCTTAGAGATATTAAGGGGTTATGTCTGTAGAAATTAAGATTGTAAAAAAATGTAATTGTTAATGTAATAAATCATTTACATATCCCATTTATTTTATGAATTTAAAATTTCTAACATTTATAGAAAATTATTGTTAATTTTTAATACTAATGCAATGATAAAAATCAATTGATGTAGCTAAATAACTAAGGATTATAAAATAAATTTTATCATAAATTGTCTTTTTATACATGTTATATTAAGAAACATAATATATCATTGATAAAATATATTGTTGATATGTATAATATATAAAAACAAAATTAATTATTTATTGATGGAAAATAAGAATAAGAATACTTAATATCTAAAATCCATTTTCCTACTAATTTTTTTTCATTTATTCTTATATTCACATTAATGAGTTAAATTTATTAATTTTATAATATTAATTTTAGAAAATAAACTTCACTTTTTGATTGAACAAGTCAATATTTTGTTATGTTAAATTATTTTAATTTATCTGAAATAGTTGATTTTTAGGTGAACAGTGAAAAATAATGTTTTTAACAATACTGTAACTCTCACAACAATACCATTTTATAAGAAATAATTATATGTTTTTAAAAAAATTAATTTATCAAGGATTTAATGAACTAGATTATGTACCTAATAATACTATTTTGGATTTATAAATCCTATGTTAAACATTTTGAAACATAAGTAATATTCAATTCTAAAAAAATTAACTTTTTTAAAATTATTTATTCTCAATATGAAATTAATTATTGGATTGATTTTAAATAAAAGTAACACTTATTTCAAAAAAAATAAATTAATTTTAGATAAATCAACAATATTGATTACTTTTTCCTAAATATGGTTTAATTCTTATAAATAAACTTCTCAAAAAAGCTTTTTTCATAAAACGTGCACTATTATTAAAATGAATTTTTATTAAACATAATTTTTTTTTGATAAAATGGTTTGAATATTATAAATAATAACATTATGAAATAAATTTATTTTCATTTTTATCCATAAAAATTAGTTAATGAGGTTAAAAATATAGATACCACAATAATGGTAAGTTAAGGTAAAAAGGGTACAACAAAGGTTAAGAGGCCTAAAACATGTTTAAAAAATAATTCAAAATATTATATGATAGTTTTATTAACAATAACACATAATATATCCATTATTTTCCATTATTGGATGCATTGACAATTAAATATTGACTTTCCCCTTTTATTATTACTAAAAAAGCCTCTCTCCTCACTTATAAAATGAGACTTCCACTACCTATTTAATGTCATTATAATTTAGATTTCCTCATGAAAATATATAATTTTTAATTCCCAAAAATCTTTCTATAGTGATTTTATCCCATTGATCAATGTAAAATCCCAAAGTACTCTATTTCCAAGAAGTCTTAGCTCAAGTTCTCAACATGAGAAAAAATATTTCCCTAACCCATTTTCATTTTCTACCATTCTCTTCCAAATATATGTTTTTCAAATTAGTATATAATTACAAAATTTTTTTTAATTTTTTTATGGAATAATCATTATCAATTCTTACCCTTTTCCCTTATGAAAATTAGAACATATTTTGTGTATATATGGGGAATATCACCACCAAAATGAAACGTAATTCGTTTTTTATAATACCTTTAAATGGATGGTTCTAGAATGGTATTTAATGATTAAATATGATATTTCTATCACTTTAAGACTTTAAAGATATCAAAAATATTCTAAATTTATCCCAATAATGAAATAAATGAAAATCTCGATCTTATTTCGTGTAGACTACTGACTCCAAAAAGTGATGTGTTTTATTTTCCTTCACTTCCATTTATGGATGGTTAAAAATGAGTATTTAATAAAATAATATATTATTTAAATCATTATTAATGTTCTATAAAATTTAAATAATATCCTATCATTATATCTGTGGAGACCATGTTTTTGGCCAAATAAGACTTTGAAATATTTCTAAGAATTTTTCTAGAGGTGGGTGCTGAGACAACATGCAATTCCGGGGCCCGGTGTGCCTGGAATAAGTTTTATAAAAAATTTAACTGTTTTTATATTACTCATGCGTGGTTAACAAAATAAAAGGTGATATCTATTAAACAGTTGATCGGATCAGAAATCTGAGACCATGGTTTGGTCCGGAAGGCAGTATTTTCTCCTAAGCGCTACATAAAATGAGTTGTCACGGGACGTTCATACCCCTCGCTCGTTGTCAGTGTGTTAAATGAATAAATTAAATTACTACATTATTCAGTTAATATCCCAAACCCAAGTAACTCATGGATGAGGGATCAGATAAGAAATATGAGACCACCGATGAACTCGAAATGTAGGATTTACCCTAGGCATGGTATAACCATTGTCAGCAATGGGAGTACGGCTTTTGTGCCATCGTGGGAAAATAATTAAATAATTAAATTATTATTTATTTGATTATCTGATTACAAAAATCTTTTAACCTAATGAGAGGTAATAAATTCTTTGTTTAGAGGGGGTTAGCCTCATAATTCAGTTTCTGCAATGATGGTAAACCCTCTCTTCCTCTCCTCTCTTTCTCTTCTTGTGGACGAACAACAAATGATGATGAACAATGAAGCTTTGGATCTAGGCGAATTGAAGTGCAACAAACCCAAAAAGTTATTCTGATCATTGTGTAATTCTGATCTTCATCAATGACAACGGATCCGATCCATGTAGTATTTATCATTGTGGATTCCTTACCCTGGTTTAATTTTTCATAACAAACGTGAATTAAACGAATTAATTCACTGATCGCACATAATGGATTGAATCAATTTCTTCTTATTTATTTTGAAATAGAAAATCGTGAAGTATGATAAATATCTATTTGTAAATTTCTGTTGTTCTTGATTCTCAATGTAGATGGGAAAACAAACATGGCCATTAATCTGCACATATACCATGCCCTTTTATATTTCATTCTACATGCATTCTTTGGCATGCCAAATAATTATGTGTGCTAAAAAAACATAATGTTTCATTGAGTGCGGTATGCAAACACGAAGATCTCAGCCCAAGGATCACAGATCTGCATTCGTCTCTTTTTTCTGAGTTAAATCGAAGCTAGATTGATGCATGGAAGGATCCAATGGCGCGGGTCCAAAGAGGGATTCAGTGGTTAAAGGATATGGTTCAGTAAGGTGAGTAGGCGACCACGACAGTTGGGTGAGGAAGCTCTGGTGTCATGCGAGGTGGCTCTAGTGGTTCGGGGAGGTGTGAAAGATCGATTCGGTGTGAGTAGGTTGGTCTAGCGAAGCGATCTTGGCAAGGAAAGGTGGTCCAGTCAATGGGAGAACATGGTAGAACGGGGGGGTTCTGGCACCATTGGTGCATGCAGTACAGTGGTGTGAGTGGGATGCCAGGACGACGGTATGTCGGAGGCGAAAATCCGGCGGAAGAGGCAACCATGTGAAGGGATGGCCTCTAGGGTTACAAGAGGGTAAATCAAGAAAGGACAAGATAGTAGAGAGAAGGTGATTTGGGAAACAAAGAAAATAAAAATAAAGAAGTATGTGTTGTTGATTGAGTCTGACATAGAACAAGGTGAATTTAGAGCGTGGGTTCAATTTAGAGTAAGGGAAAAACAAAAAAATGAGTAATTAATAATAAAAAATAATTTTTATTATTACTTTTGTTGATAAAACAATTTTTATCTTGTAACTTGTTTGTGTGATCTTGGTTTGACGAACCATCACTGGCAGTATGACCCCAACTCTGAGACGGACATTCCAAGTCCAATATTGGATGCCCCATTCAGTTTTTCGAATCGAGTACCCGAAGCTCTCGAGAGATAATAGATTTAATATTATTATAAAATCTTTGACCCAACATAAATTCTTTTGTGTGACGTCTAATGGACTAGCCATCAGTGGTGATGTGATCCTATAATTAAGATGGTCAATTCAAGTCTAATGTTGAATATTAAATTCTAGTATGGGACTCAGGTTCACGAAACACCCAATAATAATGTTATTATTATTGTTGAAGAATCTAAATTATGTCATAACTCAATCATATGAAATTATATTGGAGAAACGTAAGCACTTTAGTGATCTTAAAATTAAGACATACATTTCAAGACAAATTTGGATATTTAAGTCATGGTTGAGTTATGGGCCCCACGAGGCCCAGTTTCGCGCGTGTTGCTGTGAAATGCATCTTTTTCACTGGGTTTCTATTTTGGACAAATGAGTAGTCCATATTTTGTGATTTTTAATGTGAATCATAATGGTCTTACAAATTTGGTTATTTGGTGCTATTTGAAGTATGTCCGGTTTGGATCGAACACGAATCCAATCAGGCCCTCGGCACTAAAATGACAATAACTTACAGACTGGTCATCCGATTAACGCACCATATGTCGTGTTGGAACCCTTATTATGAGGTCGTTATTTTGCGATACTCCACGAGATTGTTGGAGAAAGTTTGAGTATGGTCGGGTTGGATCGACTCTGAATCCAACCGGACACTCAACACTAAAATGCCAATAACATACATACCGGGCGTTCAGATAACGCGACATCTATGGTGTTGGGATCCTTATGACGTGATGGATCATCAGGATACCTTTTAATGGGACTTTTTTCTAGTTAAAATATAAAAGATGGCTTGAGGAGCGGTTCTCCTAGAATCAGGCATTCTGTGAGCAGGAATCCAGTGCCTTATAGTGAGGTAGAGGTTCGAGACAGGTCATACAAAGGTTTCTACCAGGCGATCCTATGTGTTCTTCCACCTATCTATTTTTTGTGGGACAGATCTTGTGTGGGTCAGCACTCAGTGATCCTGTGTGGGTTAGCACATACCGATCCTGTGTTGGTCAGATTCTGTGTGGGTCAGTGCATATCGATCCTGGGTGGGTGAGATCCTGTGAGGGTTAGGGGGGTTAGTATCTATCGACTACGGGTGGGTCGGATCATGTGTGGGTATTATGGGGTTTAGTACCTATTGATCATGTGTGGGTCAGAATCTATATGGTCAGCAGAAAAGCCTTTTGACAGAATAAGACGATCTAGCATCGTGACTAACCATCTGTACTTCTATACTTTACTTAAAACTGGTTTCAGCTGTGTCTTTTTTCATGTTCTTCATGATTTAGATCATTTTTGTCATATAACAAATCAAAGTAGAAGATAGTTCTCTCTCGATAGACTGAGGTGCGGGAAACTTCTCACTGGAGTGACTGAGATAGCGTGGGTTAGACTGGAGTAGTGTTCCCCCAACTGAACGTAGTGTGGAGGAGTGGTCCTCTTCACTTTCTTTCCCTTTTTCTTGCCTTGGGTGCAAGAATATGTCAGTGAGACCTCTAGTGTCAGGGCACTAGATATTGTTCTAGAAGAAAGTTCTCGATGGATAATGTCCCCTTGGACATGCCATTATTAATGGTTGAGTTATACGTGATGGAGTACATCTCTCACACATGTACCATCATGGATGGCCAGCTCATGGAGCGTGTACTTCTGATCCTTCAGTTATGCTTTGATCCTTCTTTGGAAATCCATGTAATGGGTTGAGATGAGAGCCTTATGTTTCTCTCTAGCTAAGACTAGTATATCTAGTTTCCCTAAGAATATGTATGGTGATATAACTGGTGTGATATGTGATATGAAGATCCCCATACTCTCTTGTTTGGGTATCTTTGAGTGATAATATCTACTATTGGGTGGAGTTTCACTCTTTCCGCTCACTCCTGTTGTACCTTGTTCCCTCTTCCTGCTCCCCTCTTCAATACGTCTCTTGTTTCCCCATCTATCCATCAGGGAATCCTACTAACTGTTCTTACACTCAGCCCTTCTTGGAAGTTTCCTATATTTGGTGTGCCCTTGCAGATGATGAATAGGTAGATCGTGATATCAGGGAAGCATAGGGATAAGAGGTGCTTGGACCACGTGTTATGGTCATATATTGGGATTTAGAAGTGGGACCCTTCTAGTTATATTTTTTTCACATGTTGCTGGGTAGTGGCTCTTTTCTAGTTAGGCGTGTATTTTTTTCTCTTTCCAATTCATCTTTACTTTTCATGAACTGATACTATTTATTGGTCAATTCATTTATGTTGGTTCCCTTTTTATAGAAGTGTGGTACCTTGATTTCTTCTCCTTTTCACTTTTTCATTGACTTGGCTATGTGGGTGTGTACAGGTTCTTAGGGAAAGGATTTCTCGAGTTTATTGTGCCTTCGGTGCTAGTCGTCAGCCTCTGTCCTATGGATGTGGTCTTGGGGTAGTCACGGTATGAGCCCAAGGGGGATTGGTCATTACAAATTGGTATCATAGGTGGTTCGACCCTTAGGAAATTGTTCGGATGTTTCCCTAAAAATATCTTGTTTGGGATTATGGAAACACTATAGAATATTCTCGAGAGTAGCTCACAGGCTAGGGAGTTGAGTGATGGTACAGGCGGCTGACGTATCCATTCACCAGGACCTTGATTACTCGCTTTTCGACTTGGCATCCTGAGACCCCTGTTGCAGGAAAAAATGCTACATGCATCATATAGGATTGAACCTTTGATGGTCCCCTTCAAGTTCACTCCCCATAACTGATGATATATAGATATGATCATCTGACCGTAGTACTCCTTGATAACATTCATGATGTCTCGGTGATGATAGCCATCCAGGATACTATCTCTAGTTTGTGATGACGATTCTATGAACAACGATACCTCATTTCAGTACCCATCATGCGAGACCCTTTCACTAGGTGGATAGGTAGTAGCACCCCAACCTGTTGAGTAGCAGACAACCCCTGTAGAGTGGGATGATAATGTTCATAGGTTGCGTGAACTTCGCGAATTCTAGTGATAAATACCATTGAGTTTATACGATGATCCAGACCCTCGGACAGTAGTGGTTTGGCTAGAATCATTGGTCCACTGGTTCAGGCTTGTATGGACACTGCCAGATCTGATGGTGGCTTTGGCGGCCGACCTTTTCCCCGGAGTAGCTAGACGTTAGTAGATCTTGGTTACTCAGATACATGATGAGTTGTCACTATTGTGGGACAACCTCCAATAGATGCTTCATAAATAGTTCTACCCCTCCATCTTGTGATCTGTTTTACTTTAGGAGCTTCTCCAATTATGGTAGGGATGGAAGACGGTGACTAAATATGCGACTAACTTCACAGAACTTGTGCACTACTGTCCAGACATGATCTATAACGGATACATCCGAGCGTAGATGTTTTATTAGGGACTCTACAGAGAGATATGTGCTACCATAGTTCCCTTGTGAAACCCCACCTATAATGGGGTGATGGAGCAGACATTGGTGACAGGGATATTTTTTTAGAAGAACGACATTCGCCTGGTTGTGGCAGTCAATGCAACAGGGCTGAGATGCCTTTTGCAGCTAATAGATGTCATAAAACAAGATATCAATGTATTATATCTTCTCAAGATCAGTCTCAATCACATGGTCATATGGGACCAAGACAGTGCAACAAAAGTGTGGTGGAATAATCCCTCTAACTTGTGCACTCAAGGTGGAGTTGTATAGCCAATCCCCTTAGCTGGAAGTGAGGGAAGTCCCAAACTCACCTAGTGTGGGAAGTTTCAGTGTAGTGTACTTCCCTACAGTTGACCCTAGTGGACTAATAGGGTAAAAATTTTCATTAGTTTTAAGTGTTGACTCCTTCAATTCTTGAGCGTATAAGGGAGTCTTTGTTGTGATGCAACGACTATGGAATCCCACGTGACCATATATCCTTGGGTGTTTCACCATTTGGATATTCTGAAGGATGGAATCATGATACCTTTCTCTAGTGAAAAACGGTGATTCCAGTTTTGTCATGGGATGTAGAGGATCGATCGGGGAGGAAAATTATCCCCCCCCCCCTCAAGTTTTATCAAGTCATTCAAGACAGTGCAAGGAGATGGTGAAGTTGCTTACCTCCTTGCATTACTCCAAATATTTGGAGTGGGTACAAGACTCTTTACACATGTCGCAACTAAAATGATAAGTGTTTGTTCATACACACATCATAAACTGAAGAAATCCTTATGAGAGTGGAACACCCCTTTTGGTCTACTTTCTTTCGAAGCATAGAAACGTACAGGTTTCCCTAGGAGCATGAGAACTAATTGTGGGATCGAAATACTGAGTTGTTTCCCTAGTTTTTCTTTTCTAGGATTAAAAGCTTGAAGGAGCGAATAATGTAGAGATCCAATTTTTGGCCTAATAAGACTTTTTAATATTTATAATAATATTTCTAGAGCTGGGTACTGAGGAAACAGGAAATTCTGAGGCCTAGTGTGCCCAGAATTAATTTTTTAAAAATGTTAATTGTTTTTATATTACGCATGTGTGGTTAACTAAAATAAACATGTTATTTGTTAAATAGTTGATCGAATTAGAAATATGAAACCACTGTTGGGTCCAGAACATAGTCTTTCCCCTAGGTGAAACATAAAAGGAGTCGTCGCGGGATGTTCTAACCCCTCGCTCATTGGCGGTGTGTTAAATGGATACGTTAAATTATTAATTTATTCATTTAATATCCCAAAACCAAATTAACATTGATGAGGGCTTGGATGAGAAATATGATACCAATGATGAACTCGGAATATAGACATTACCGTAGGTATGGTATAACCTTCATCATCTAGGGGTGTTTGGCTTATGCTTCATTGTGGGAAAACAAATAAACGATTAAATGATTAAGTTTTTATTTATTTGATTAAAAACTATTTTAACCTAATGAGAGGTTATAAATTCCTTATTTAGAATAGTTTTTCCTCATAATTAAATTTGGCCTATGACGGAAGACCCTCCCTTCCTCTCCTATCTTCCTCTTCCCGTTAACGAACTACGAATGACAATGATCAGCGAATCATTGGATCCGGGCGAATCGAAGCGTGACGAACACAACAACATCTTCTGATCGTTGCGCAAGTGTGATCCTTATCAATGCAAATGGATCCAATCCAAGTAGGATTTATCTTTTTGGATTCCTTACCTTGGTTTATTTTTACATGATGAACATGAATGAAATGAATTAATTCGCAGATCGAAAAACAATATATTGAATAAATTTCATCCTTTTTTCATGAAATTGAAAATCTAGAAGTATGATAAATATATATTTTTTAATTTCTATTGTTCTTAATTATCCACAATGATGTCCAAAAAATCATGGACATTTATCTTCATATTTACCATGCCCTTTTCTATTTCATTCTACGTGCATTCTTCAGCATGCCAAATAATTAAGCGTGCTAAAAAACTCAATGTTTCATTGACCGTGGCATACGAACATGGAGATATCTACCTAAGGATCATGGATCCGTATTCATCTCTTTTTTCTGAGTCAAATTGAAACCGGATTGGTGCATAGAAGGATCCCATGGTGCGAGTTCGGTAAGCGTTTTGGCGGTTCAAGGTGACAGTTCTGTGAGGCGAGCAGGCAGCCATAGTAGTTCGGGGAGGCCGCTCGGGTGGCAAGTGAGGCTACCTCTGTAGTTTGGGGTGTCGTGGAAGACCGAGCCAATATGAGTAGGGTGGTTCTATGAAGTTAGGTCGGTAAGGAGAGGTGGTCTGGTCAATGGGGCAATGCGGTGGAGTAGGGGGGGGGGGGTTCGACACTGCTGGTTTAGGCAGTGCGGTGGTGTGAGTGGGAGGCTAGGACGGCGGTAGATCTGGTGAAAGAGGCAACCACATTAAGGGAAGGCCTCCAGGGTTACAAAAGGGGAAATTATGAAAGAATGATGGTATTGGAGAGAGAAAGGGATTTGGGAAATAAAATAAAAAAAAACAATAATTAAGTATTGGTGATTGAGTTCAGTGTGGAACAAGGGGAATTTGGAGCATTGGATGAATTTGGAGTTAAAGAAAAACAAAAAATGAGTAAATAATAAAAAATTATTGTTGTTATTACTTTTGTTTATAATGCACTTTTTATTTCAAAAGTTCTTCGTGCGATATCGGTTTCATGAACCATCAGAGGTAGTGTGACCCAAACATCGAGACGGACATTCCGAGTCCAATATTGGTTGTCTTTTTCAGGTTTTCGGATCGGGTACCCGAAGCACTCATGTAACGCCCCGACCCTAATTACCTAGAGTCGGTGCATTATTACATAACATTGGCATGATCATGAGAAAGATCAAGTCTCGAAAGACCGATTAGTTTAGTAGCCTTGGAATAACTAGATACATCCATAAATTTTTACATTACATCATAAAAAAAACATCTTTTCTTCATATCCCCTCATACTATCCCTGCAGGTCATTCATAAATTACTTCTTCATAATCCTGGGAAAAATAAAACATTGAAAGGGGTGAGCTCGGATGCTCAGTAAGGATAACATTATAGCAGAAGCTTTCATAAATAAGCATAAACACTTAAGGCAATTTATAACTAAAACAAAATCCTTTTAAAATTGAACTTCAACATAGTATGGCAAAAGTAAAATGAAATAATGCCATTTACTTACTCACATGGATATTCTACTAGTCGAATGATCACATGCAATATCAATAACCACTTTCATAATGATGGAATGCATAATGCCAGACTATCATAACCACATAGCCAAGGCCTCGTGCCAAGACTACAAATAAGATTTTGCCAAGGCCTTGTGCCAAGACACTAGTTTGTCTCATGAGACCTACCGATGCATCGAGGAGCTATAGCGGGCTCCACCCGTCACTTATTAAGTCCAATGCATTCCTCATATGAATAGGTTTAAGCATAAAATAAACATTCGTATTAAAACTAGCATACGAAATGTCAATACTTTAACCACAAACCATGAATGGTATAAAAATAGAACATCCACAGTCAAATATAACTCATTTGATACAATATGGAAGATTTTATTGTATCACATTAACCTCAATCATGAATAATGAAGGATGTTGACATAGATGAAAATAATCATCAAAACTATTTGAGAGAAATATCCCCCTTTTCTTGAAAACATTTAAAAGTCACACTATTTGTCAAGAAGCTATTTAAAAATAGATTTTTGAATCAAAGTGTCCCCTACCACTTTGAAACCTTTTAAAAGGATTTTTAATTTCTAAACTTTAATGTCCATATAAATAAATCCTTAAAACCATTTTTAAAACATGGACATTAATGAGAAAGATTTAAATGAATAAGTCTTTAAAACATTTATAAATGGTATTTTAGTTAGAGATTCTAACCAAAAGAGAGACACTTGAATGAAAATAATTGAGGTAATCAAAACTTTGTAATATCATGAGAATAAAGGGAATTCATGATATACTATGTCAAAGTACATTATATACACCACATAAAAGTGGTTTGGTGTATATCAACAAAGAAGTCTCAATGGAATGTAAGTTGAGATGAAATCTCTCATAAAGGTTGTATCCTTAGGTTAAGGATAAATCAACGACATAATTATGTGTGACAAATATAAATACACTAAATATTATTGGATATTCAGTGTAAATAAATCAAAGGATATTCACACATATTCTTGTAAAAACAATACCAACGAATTGGATGTTTAACTCAACAAATGGAGAATGAGTTAAAATTACTCTTATCAAATTCATATCAATGAATTGAGAATTATCAATGGAGTGATTATGTGTATCAAACTTATAACCACAGGAAGGGGAGTGGAAATTATGACATAATCAAATGAATAGTGATTCCACACATAATCTTGGGGTAATATAATCAATGAAATATGCGTAAAGTCAAATGAGTGGAAATTGAAATCTCAAATTCCCTTATTGATTAGGTAACTTAAGAAACATACACCCATGAAAGAAGTATCATACCATGATGATGTAAATACCCATAAATAAAAGTATATAACACAATGAATACAATCATGGGCAGTACACATACACCACATGCAATAATTAAGTGGTGATCAATGGAATTCTCACGGAATTAAAAGTGAGATAAGAAAATCCCTTACATTGTACTTTTTCCTTGGTCGATGGTAGGTTTACCTCCTGTATAATGGTGAAATAATTGTTATTGAATAATAAAAGAATCATTTACTTTAATATGATATCATATATGATCTTTTATCATTGATTTGTTAATAATATTTTAGAATTATCGTCATTTCGGGTGTTAACGGGTTCATTTTACTTTATATTATTTGTTATGTGAGACATATTCGTTATTAATGGGATGTATATTATTCATATCCAGAATGGTATCATGTTCATAAACATCATTTTTAAATCATCAAATGATAATTATTCTTGAATGGATACGATGGAGAATGAATCTCATCGCGTTCGTGGAGACGGTAGTCCGTACGTACGCACGAACGCTACTTCCATTTAATTTTTATTTTAAAAGAATAGAATCCAAATTATACATAGGTATATTACTATTCCAGTATAATATAATATTTTATATATGTTACTTAAGTTCATTTACACCATCCTTTATACGTTCCATGTGTGGTATGAACGAGTCATATCATTTTAAGGGGGCGGTAGTCCGCACTTCCTCAAATGAAATTATCGTATGTATATACAACATGAAACGAATAATGGTATGAAATAAAATGGAATTACAGAAGCTTATATATAAAATATATATCATTAATATCATATTTAATTACAGTTCCATCCTAATGGCCACCATGAGAGGCGGTAAGATGTATTTGAACAATCATCGTTTCGTGAGGCGTTAGTTTTCCATCCACAGAAACATTATGTTCATCATCCATTAGATGGAGTTGTGTGAATGTGTAGTTTGAATCCTTCTTATAACAACATCGTAGTATATTGAGGATACTGTTGTTGTTACAAAAGAAAGGAAATAAAAAGAGTTTGGGGGTTGGAGAAGCAAAATAAATGAAAATAATTTAAGAGAAATCGTTACCTTTAATTTAGGTAACTCACTTTGGTTGGAACCAAAGGACTTGTTGAAATGCTTTCTGCCTAAGGTGAAGCTTCAAGGAGGTGGAGAGGATTGTGGGGAGCTTAGTTGGGCATAGTTTGGACGAGCCAAGTGGCTTGAGAGGTGTGAGGAAATGAGAGGAGGAGTGCCCTTTTATAAGAGGGGTGAGGGGCACCTTTGGAAAAGCTAGAAATATTAATTTATAATAAATTCATATTCGGTTTCCAATGGCTCCAAAGTTGACTATTCAAAGGTTTAGGTGGGGATAGGTCGAAAACAACTCATCCAATAGAATTTAGACTGGTTTGGGTACTTATATTAACCTTATCTTTAAGTATTAACTCTAAGTTAATTAGTTTCACTTTTACAATGTCTCTTTGTATTTTTATATAATATGGTTAATAAACTTACTATATACATCCAAAAGACCCCCAAGTGGTCCATTAATGATTAACCTATCATAATATAAGTCTCTTGGCCGAACCTTAGATTTTTAGGAATTTAATATCAATTAATAATATAATATTTGTTTTAAGAACTCTTTTATGTCAATTTTGATACTATTCACTAGTTGATTTTTGTGAAACACATAACAGATTGATTACTTCGAACAAAGTCAAATAAATCAATCCTAATATATCATATTATCCTAGAAAATTTGTTTAATTCATTAAAAGTTTAATATTATAATTATTTGGGTATTTATAATATCAATTATGTTAATTTTTTACTATTTTAGTAATTACTGCATCATCATTGTGTCATAAATAAAATATATTATTTAATGTCAAAAAATTATAAATAAAATTTAATTATGTAGGAAATCTTTTTAGCTTTCTAATGAATATTTATAATCTAAAATCCAGCATATATAACCCTATGTAACAATTGTTTTTCTAAAAGATATATGCTTGTGTCATTTTTGTATTCATTTTAACTTAATTAATATAAAGTGTCATTATCACTTACAAGTGGATCCATGGGGTCCCAAAATTGACCCAAAGATGCCCATGGTCGACCATGTATCAACCAATAGGGTTAAGACACATTTTAGGGTAATTTAGTATTATTATAATATTATTTTTTTAACCCTTATTTACCGGATTTACCCTTAACCATGGTAAATAAAATATTTACCGCAGTAATTATTCAAAATGTCTAAAAATAAAAGTTACCTATTTACACAATTTGGTCATCCTGATTCCAAATATGGAATCCATTTTTCTAAATTCAAAACACAGAAGTGGCAGAAATTAATTTAAAATTAATTCCCGCTGTCAAAACAAAAAGCGTGTTTTTAAGAGATAATAACTATCAAAAGATTGACACTTGTTTATGTTCGGTTTAATTGTAAAATTATGTCCAATGACCAACATTATATTAAATGGTAAAAATATATTCTAAATATACTTTAAAACCACTCAAATTCACAATTTATCACTATTAATTATTTTGATTAAAAAAGTTGTTTTTAATTAAAATTTAGTAATTTTCACTATTCATCAAAATATGAAAGTTATCCGAAAAGTACCAAAATTTCACCTTAGGATAAATTCGATATTCCGAATCCAAAAATGAAGTCCATTTTGAAATATAAAATATATATAATTTCTAAAAGTAGGTATTACTATTCATAACGGCTAGTTTGATTGGTTGTGGTGTGTTAAAATCTCGAAGTTGCGTACAATGCACGTCATTGCATTATTCGAAAGGAAACATACCGAGGAAGCTTGGGGTGTTACATTCTCCCCTCCTTCAATAAATTGCGTCCTCGCAATTTTCAAATTTTTTCTTGGGAATATAATGGAAAGTCCCACATCGGAAAAAGAGTCAATAAAACTGTCACTTTAAAAGAAAGGAAGAGAGGTATAAGGGTCATCCAAGATAACCCATACTAGGATTCCATGTAAGAAAACATGGATATGGATGATAAACTAAGTGTCAAGTTCTGATGGAGAGGGATAGAAATCATGATCAGGAGAAAGTTAACAATGAGAAAACCACAAACTTGTGTTGGGACAAACGACCATTAGTCTCCTAGTAGGAAAGTAAACGGACAACATTTTTTTTTAAGTTACATTACATAAGGAAGAGGAATTCATTTATGATATTGACTAAGAACATTATGAGATATACTTACATTTTAAGTATATTTTCATTCTTTAATAAATTTCCACCACTAACTCATTTTTTTTTAAAACGATGAGTATTCAAGAAGACTTGGCCACATTGGAAGAGATAGAATAAACTTCTATAGAATCACATGATCCATGAAGGATAAACCATATATTTACATTGTCTTTGAAGATTAATAAAAACCAAAATGGTCAGTGAATGATCTAATGATCCCCCAAAAGGATATTCATTGAGATAAATATGCACTAATCTTAATTTCTAAAATTAAACCAACAATACCCCAAAGTTAAATAGATACCATTCAATAACCAATTGTCCTTAAAATCCATTAATATAATCCAAACTAATATTGAAACCCAAAACATAGAAGAATTTGATTATGTAGTCTCCCATGTTAAATTGTATCTCCAAATGACATCAGATACTCTTAAAGTCACATACTCAAAAGTAATTAACCTAATCACATATTCTCTATTATAGGTTAATCATTTCCATAAATAACCCAAATCACTATAAATCCACAATAAAAACGTAGATAAAAATCTATCATTACTCCACAAATGAAACCCCATAGTATTCTATTTTCCTTGGACATATAGTGTTTCCAACAAAGCGAACATCTTCCAAAATAACATTTATCACTTAATCACCAAATCATTTTCCTATACCAAGGGTATTCTTTTGATATGAAATAAGAACCCAAATCAACTTATTATTGATCAATAAAATCATTTAAGAAAAAAAAAGTCACACTAACCAGGGACTTCACGTAGTCTAGTGGTAGGCGATAAATCCCAATCGCACTTTGGTTGTGGGTTCGATTCCCATAGCTTTGTCCGACGCGACGGGTTGTCACACGGTCTACGTGTTGTCCTTTTTCAAAAACTATATTTTATAATATTGCCAAAATGAGATAAATTCCTCAAAATACTATATCATAAATTTAACCACAAATGTTATATCATACCTTGAATCTTCATCCCAAATTAGAATAACATATAATTCTCTCAAACCCCAATGATCATATAAATCCAAATGGTTATTTATACCCAAATCCACAAGAGAAGAGACAATTCTTCCTCAAATATCATTCTCACATGGCAAACTGCGGGGTTACAAATACAAGAGAAAATTATTCCATAGTAAACCCATCAACAAGGAGTGCTAATACTTTTTAAACATTTCTCCAACCATTTATTCCCACATAGCTTCTTCTTTGACCAAGAAAATATCCTATAGAATAGGACATTCACTCGGGTAATGGCCAGGTCCCCTACATTTACGGCAAATGACTGTAAATGGACTCTTGGGACCATTTTTATCTTCTTCCATAGTACTCTTCATTTTTCTTCGGCAATTCTTTACTTTATGTCCTTCCTTCCCGCACGTAAAACATTTCGTTGTCCCATTGAGACACTTTCATGGGTGTCTCTTTCCACATTTCCTGCATGATGAAAATTGAGGGTTCTTTTCTCCATGGTCTCCATTGCTGGAGCTCTTATCATTTATCACCTTTCTCTTCCTTGTTGAGTCTGGGAGTTGGTTAATATATATGTTGTTGATCATATTTTTGGAAAACTGATTTGGCATAAAGACGATATCTTTTACGCCTATCAACATTCCATTTTGTTGCTCATTGCCACCACCGTTCCCATCTTGTACATCATTCTCAAAGTCACTATGACTTCCTTGGAATCCAGCCATTGACTAAAACCATAAAGCATTGTGTGAGTAATAGTAGTCGTAAAATCATTTAGAGATTAAAATGTCACCATATTCTCAATTTAAAACATATTAGGATTAACCAAGGTCATTTACTCTCATCTTATATATATATTACTTAAATTGGTTTGTAAAGAAAATGTAAATTATCCTAAGCATATCCCCCGGGAGTGTCGTAACCAAGAGTGCAGCAAGGCCCGTTGTCGTGCACCAGTTCCCGTTCGAGTCTAGCTCAAAGCGGTGTTTTCGGGTTTTACCCCTAGGTACATCTGTGCCAGAGCCGCCTCTACCTGCTCGTATCCAGACAGGAATGTATTGCTCGGAAAACTCACAAAATCTCTACAATACCAAAATTCTAGGAAGTTCTTTTATACTAATCCTCAAAGTTCATCTTAGGTCTACGTGTTCTAATCAGAGTTTATCTAAATCTAGCTACCAAGGTTTGTACTAAACTTCCTCTGATACCAACTGTAACGCCCCGACCCTAATTACCTAGAGTCGGTGCATTATTACATAACATTGGCATGATCATGAGAAAGATCAAGTCTCGAAAGACCGATTAGTTTAGTAGCCTTGGAATAACTAGATACATCCATAAATTTTTACATTACATCATAAAAAAAACATCTTGTCTTCATATCCCCTCATACTATCCCTGCAGGTCATTCATAAATTACTTCTTCATAATCCTGGGAAAAATAAAACATTGAAAGGGGTGAGCTCGGATGCTCAGTAAGGATAACATTATAGCAGAAGCTTTCATAAATAATCATAAACACTTAAGGCAATTTATAACTAAAACAAAAGCCTTTTAAAATTGAACTTCAACATAGTATGGCAAAAGTAAAATGAAATAATGCCATTTACTTACTCACATGGATATTCTACTAGTCGAATGATCACATGCAATATCAATAACCACTTTCATAATGATGGAATGCATAATGCTAGACTATCATAACCACATAGCCAAGGCCTCGTGCCAAGACTACAAATAAGATTTTTCCAAGGCCTTGTGCCAAGACACTAGTTTGTCTCATGAGACCTACCGATGCATCGAGGAGCTATAGCGGGCTCCACCCGTCACTTATTAAGTCCAATGCATTCCTCATATGAATAGGTTTAAGCATAAAATAAACATTCGTATTAAAACTAGCATACGAAATGTCAATACTTTAACCACAAACCATGAATGGTATAAAAATAGAACATCCACAGTCAAATATAACTCATTTGATACAATATGGAAGATTTTATTGTATCACATTAACCTCAATCATGAATAATGAAGGATGTTGACATAGATGAAAATAATCATCAAAACTATTTGAGAGAAATATCCCCCTTTTCTTGAAAACATTTAAAAGTCACACTATTTGTCAAGAAGCTATTTAAAAATAGATTTTTGAATCAAAGTGTCCCATACCACTTTGAAACCTTTTAAAAGGATTTTTAATTTCTAAACTTTAATGTCCATATAAATAAATCCTTAAAACCATTTTTAAAACATGGACATTAATGAGAAAGATTTAAATGAATAAGTCTTTAAAACATTTAAAAATGGTATTTTAGTTAGAGATTATAACCAAAAGAGAGACACTTGAATGAAAATAATTGAGGTAATCAAAACTTTGTAATATCATGAGAATAAAGGGAATTCATGATATACTATGTCAAAGTACATTATATACACCACATAAAAGTGGTTTGGTGTATATCAACAAAGAAGTCTCAATGGAATGTAAGTTGAGATGAAATCTCTCATAAAGGTTGTATCCTTAGGTTAAGGATAAATCAACGACATAATTATGTGTGAAAAATATAAATACACTAAATATTATTGGATATTCAGTGTAAATCAATCAAAGGATATTCACACATATTCTTGTAAAAACAATACCAACGAATTGGATGTTTAACTCAACAAATGGAGAATGAGTTAAAATTACTCTTATCAAATTCATATCAATGAATTGAGAATTATCAATGGAGTGATTATGTGTATCAAACTTATAACCACAGGAAGGGGAGTGGAAATTATGACATAATCAAATGAATAGTGATTCCACACATAATCTTGGGGTAATATAATCAATGAAATATGCGTAAAGTCAAATGAGTGGAAATTGAAATCTCAAATTCCCTTATTGATTAGGTAACTTAAGAAACATACACCCATGAAAGAAGTATCATACCATGATGATGTAAATACCCATAAATAAAAGTATATAACACAATGAATACAATCATGGGCAGTACACATACACCACATGCAATAATTAAGTGGTGATCAATGGAATTCTCACGGAATTAAAAGTGAGATAAGAAAATCCCTTACATTGTACTTTTTCCTTGGTCGATGGTAGGTTTACCTCCTGTATAATGGTGAAATAATTTTTATTGAATAATAAAAGAATCATTTACTTTAATATGATATCATATATGATCTTTTATCATTGATTTGTTAATAATATTTTAGAATTATCGTCATTTCGGGTGTTAACGGGTTCATTTTACTTTATATTATTTGTTATGTGAGACATATTCGTTATTAATGGGATGTATATTATTCATATCCAGAATGGTATCATGTTCTTAAACATCATTTTTAAATCATCAAATGATAATTATACTTGAATGGATACGATGGAGAATGAATCTCATCGCGTTCGTGGAGACGGTAGTCCGTACGTACGCACGAACGCTACTTCCATTTAATTTTTATTTTAAAAGAATAGAATCCAAATTATACATAGGTATATTACTATTCCAGTATAATATAATATTTTATATATGTTACTTAAGTTCATTTACACCATCCTTTATACGTTCCATGTGTGGTATGAACGAGTCATATCATTTTAAGGGGGCGGTAGTCCGCACTTCCTCAAATGAAATTATCGTATGTATATACAACATGAAACGAATAATGGTATGAAATAAAATGGAATTACAGAAGCTTATATATAAAATATATATCATTAATATCATATTTAATTACAGTTCCATCCTAATGGCCACCATGAGAGGCGGTAAGATGTATTTGAACAATCATCGTTTCGTGAGGCGTTAGTTTTCCATCCACAGAAACATTATGTTCATCATCCATTAGATGGAGTTGTGTGAATGTGTAGTTTGAATCCTTCTTATAACAACATCCTAGTATATTTAGGATACTGTTGTTGTTACAAAAGAAAGGAAATAAAAAGAGTTTGGGGGTTGGAGAAGCAAAATAAATGAAAATAATTTAAGAGAAATCGTTACCTTTAATTTAGGTAACTCACTTTGGTTGGAACCAAAGGACTTGTTGAAATGCTTTCTGCCAAAGGGGAAGCTTCAAGGAGGAGGAGAGGGATGTGGGGAGCTTAGTTGGGCATAGTTTGGACGAGCCAAGTGGCTTGAGAGGTGTGAGGAAATGAGAGGAGGAGTGCCCTTTTATAAGAGGGGTGAGGGGCACCTTTGGAAAAGCTAGAAATATTAATTTATAATAAATTCATATTCGGTTTCCAATGGCTCCAAAGTTGACTATTCAAAGTTTGAGGTGGGGATAGGTCTAAAACAACTCATCCAATAGAATTTAGACAGGTTTGGGTACTTATATTAACCTTATCTTTAAGTATTAACTCTAAGTTAATTAGTTTCACTTTTACAATGTCTCTTTGTATTTTTATATAATATGGTTAATAAACTTACTATATACATCCAAAAGACCCCCAAGTGGTCCATTAATGATTAACCTATCATAATATAAGTCTCTTGGCCGAACCTTAGATTTTTAGGAATTTAATATCAATTAATAATATAATATTTGTTTTAAGAACTCTTTTATGTCAATTTTGACACTATTCACTAGTTGATTTTTGTGAAACACATAACAGATTGATTACTTCGAACAAAGTCAAATAAATCAATCCTAATATATCATATTATCCTAGAAAATTTGTTTAATTCATTAAAAGTTTAATATTATAATTTTTTGGGTATTTATAATATCAATTATGTTAATTTTTTACTATTTTAGTAATTACTGCATCATCATTGTGTCATAAATAAAATAAATTATTTAATGTCAAAAAATTATAAATAAAATTTAATTATGTAGGAAATCTTTTTAGCTTTCTAATGAATATTTATAATCTAAAATCCAGCATATATAACCCTATGTAACAATTGTTTTGCTAAAAGATATATGCTTGTGTCATTTTTGTATTCATTTTAACTTAATTAATATAAAGTGTCATTATCACTTACAAGTGGATCCATGGGGTCCCAAAATTGACCCAAAGATGCCCATGGTCGACCATGTATCAACCAATAGGGTTAAGACACATTTTAGGGTAATTTAGTATTATTATAATATTATTTTTTTAACCCTTATTTACCGGATTTACCCTTAACCATGGTAAATAAAATATTTACCGCAGTAATTATTCAAAATGTCTAAAAATAAAAGTTACCTATTTACACAATTTGGTCATCCTGATTCCAAATATGGAATCCATTTTTCTAAATTCAAAACACAGAAGTGGCAGAAATTAATTTAAAATTAATTCCCGCTGTCAAAACAAAAAGCGTGTTTTTAAGAGATAATAACTATCAAAAGATTGACACTTGTTTATGTTCGGTTTAATTGTAAAATTATGTCCAATGACCAACATTATATTAAATGGTAAAAATATATTCTAAATATACTTTAAAACCACTCAAATTCACAATTTATCACTATTAATTATTTTGATTAAAAAAGTTGTTTTTAATTAAAATTTAGTAATTTTCACTATTCATCAAAATATGAAAGTTATCCGAAAAGTACCAAAATTTCACCTTAGGCTAAATTCGATATTCCGAATCCAAAAATGAAGTCCATTTTGAAATATAAAATATATATAATTTCTAAAAGTAGGTATTACTATTCATAACGGCTAGTTTGATTGGTTGTGGTGTGTTAAAATCTCGAAGTTGCGTACAATGCACGTCATTGCATTATTCGAAAGGAAACATACCGAGGAAGCTTGGGGTGTTACAACTCATGAAATAATAGATTTAATATTATTACTAAATCTTTGACCCGCCATAACTCATGTGTGCGACAACTGATCGACTTTCCGTCAGTGGAGATGTTATCATGTCATTAAGATGGTCAATTCAAGTCTAATGATGAATATTAAATTCTAGTTCGTGACTCAGGTTCACGAAATGCCCAATAATGATGTTGTTATTATTGTTGTGGAATCATGATTATGACATAACTGATTCATACAAAACTAGATTGGAAAACAGTAAGCGTTGTTGTGATCTTGAAATTAAGACAAACATTTCAAGACCAATGTTCAATATTAATGTCGAGGTCGAGGTGGAGGCCCCATGAGGCCCAGTTCGCACGTGTTGTGGTAAAATGCAACTTTTTCTCTTTATATCTGTTTGGGAAAAATGGGTAGTCAATCTCGTGTTTTTTTCATGTGGATTGAAATGGTGGTGTCCATTTGGTTATTCGGTTCTATTTGAAGTACAGTCGGGTTTGATTGAACACGGATCCAATCGGGCCCTCAGCACTAAAATGCCAATAACTTATAGACTGGTCGTCCGATTGATCTTCCATCTATCGTGTTGGAACCCTTAGGATGAGGATGTTCATTTGAAATACTCGATGAAAATTTTGGAGAATTTTGGGAAATGGATGGGTTATATCGACACCAAATCCAACCGGGCACTTGACACTAAAATGCCAATAACATACAAATCGGGCATCTCGTTGACGCATCGTCTGTTGCATTGGGACACTTATGATGTGATGGATCATCAGTTACTTATTTCTGGGACTTCATTCTAGTTGAAATAATATTTATGGCTTGAGATACGGTTATCCTAGAATCTATCATGCTATGAATGCGAATCCACTGGATGATAGTGAGGCAGAGGTTGGAGATAGATCATGTGATGGTTAGTACGGACTGATCCTATGTGGGCCAGCACTTATCGATCCTTTTTGGGTCAGATCCTATGTGGGTCATCAATCAGAGATATTATGTGGGTTAGTGCATACCTATCCTGTATGGGTCAGATCTTATGTGGGTCAGCAGGGGTTAGTACCTATCGAGTCCAGGTGGGTCAGATCCACTGTGGGTCTTTTAGGGGATAGTACCTATCTATCATGTGTGGGTTAGAATCTGTATAGTCAGAAGCAGTACCTCTTAACATAATAATATGATCCACCTTCATGACTAATCATCTGTAATTATATACTTCACTTAAACCTAGTTTGAGATGATTTTTTTTCTTTGTGCTTCATGATTTAGATTATGCATGTAATATTGCATAACAGGGTAGAATTTAGTGCTCCCTCAATAGAATCTGGTGCGAGAAACTTTTTACTAGAGTGACTGTGTTGTCGTGAGTTAGACTGAAGTAGTGTTCCCCAAACTAAACATAGTGTCCAGGAGTGGGCCTCATCACTTTCTTTCCCTTGGTCATACATTGACTGCAAGACGGTGTCAGTGAGGCCTCTAGTGTCGGGCACTAGAGGCAGTTCTACAATAATGTTCTCAAGGGATCATGTCCCCTCAAACATGCCATCATGAATGGTTGATTTCTACCTGATGGATTACATCTCTCATATGGGTACCATCAGGGATGGATAGCTCATGGAGCGTGTAGCCTTGATCCTTGAGTAATGCTTTGAGACTTATATGGAAATCCAGGTAATGGCTTGATATCGAAGCCTTATGTTTCTTTGTGGCTGAGACTAGTATATATTATAAGGCCCCAGCCTTAAACCTTTCTTAATCATGAGTTATTACAAGATTACACCTCGAGGATCTTTTCAGGTTTAGAGTTTTAGAGAATTAGAACATAAAACTTGCATTAAATTCCACATTTAAAAAAAGTGGTTACATAAAAGATAGTATTCATTTTTTCCCATCAATGGAAACATATTTAAAATACAACATGTATTCTTTCTTGACTCTTCCTTGACACTATCATCATATCATGTACATTTCCCTTGACCTGTGAAAAAAATTTCAAAAACTTGGGATGAGCATAAAAAGCTCAGTAAGGGATATAAAAATATGGAAAGGAAACATGGGTACATATATACATAAGAATGAAATCATACTTTACCCATAAAACAAAAGCAATTTAACATAACTCATAAAATCATGAAAAAAAATCATCGAAATCATAAGACATAAAAGTAACTTGAGGCATTCATAACATTCTTACGTAGGGAGTAACCCTCTTGGTTACGTTTGGAATACCCATCACAGTATATTCCCTAAATATCTTGGTAGAAACCTTAATGTTTCACTCCTTCTCATTACCCAATGCATTGGAGAGCTATATCGGGCTCACCAACCCTTAGTTTATCACGGAACCACCCGTCTTCATAATAATGCCCAAGAACCTCAACATGATCATATCACATAAAACAAGCATAAAGGAAACATAACATTTCCACTTTTCAATCACAAGATATCAATACAAAAAATTGATATAAAAACATCATGAAAACCATTTTCAATACCAAAATAAAAGAAAAGTAAAACATGGTATTTATTTTTCTTTAAAAAAAGGTATGGCTTGTAGAGGAAGTCGAAACTCAAATAATGGTCATGGCGGTGGAGAAGCCATTGTCGCCGCATACGTATGACATAAATATTCCCTTTTGTAGTTTTGTTAAACGCTTCATATAAAAAATATTACTTTTGAATAAACATAAAAGTCAAAGGGGTTTATACACCATATAAAATAAGGTTGTGTATAAAAAATGTGCCTCAATGAAAGGAGATTGAGACGAAGTCCCATACCACGGGTCCGACTTGACTTGGTCGTTCTTTAATCTCCTGAATAATAAACATGAGTTAATTTCTACTTTTTTAACAACCTTTTTCAAGTTCATTATTCCTTTTATATCACTTATTTCCATGTCATGAACACTATGTAATTATTTAAGTTAATAACGGTCGTTTTAACGATCATTGGTACTTGAGTCAAAAATAAACCCTTTATAATTACAAGTTGTTCATGTATCCATTATATCCAGAATGGTATTCATGATGTAGATATCATATATTTCATATATATCCAGTACATGCATGCATTTATAATATTACATAATCATTTAGAGGTAAGAAATGAAATGCACCGTTCATGGAGACGGTAAGCCGTACATACGCATGAACGCTACTTTCATTTCTATTTCATATTTTATAGAATGGAATCATAATGATATAAAGGTATATTATAATTCCAATTTAATATCATATATAATATCATAAATTCATCCTTTATACGTCCCACATATGGTATTAACAAATCAAATCACTTTGAGGGGGCGGTAGTCTGCACTTCCTTAAACGAAGATATCACGTTTACCCATAATGGAAACCATAAAGGTATTCCCAAAATGAAAAATACAGAAGCATAAGGAAAATATAATCATATTATATATCATATATAAATATAGTTTCATCTTAATGGCCTCCTTTGAAGGTGTTAAAATAATGTTGAACAATCATTGTTTCGGGAGGCATAAATTCATCATCCACGGAAACAGTATGTTCATTAACCATTAGATGTAGGTGTGCGTATGTTTAGCTCTAATCCTTCTTATAACAACATCCTAGTATATTGAAGATACTAGATTTGTTACAAAATAAATGAATAAAAAGAGTTTAGGGGGTTGGAGAAGCAAAATAAAACAAAAGGACTCAACTGAAGACATTACCTTAAAATTGGGTAACTCCCTTTGGTTTGAGCTCAAAGGCTTCCTTGGGAAGACTTATGCCCAAAGTGAGGCTTCAAGGAATAAGATAGAGAATTGGAGATACCAAATGGGCAGGGTTTGGTCGATCCAAAGGCTTTGGAAGTATGGGTAAAGAGGTAGAGGTGGGGGGCTTTTATAAGAGGAGAGGAGGGGCACTCTTGGAAAGTAAGGAAATGTTACTTTATTTTAAAATGAGATTCGGATTTAAGAGGTCTTACATTTATATAATTCGAGTATAAGGTGATAAGGGTTCGAAGTATACCCATCCAATAGGTTTTTTACATGTTTAGGTAATAGATTTTACATTATCTTTTCATTTTATTTAAATCCTTTATTAATGAGGTAATAGTTGCATCATCATGATGTCATAAATAATTTAATTTATTTAAAGTCTAAAAATTATGAAATAAATACTATGATGTAGGAAATATTTTTAGATTTCCAATGAATATTTATAGTCTAAAATATAATCTATGTAGACAAAATTAAAAATATTTTAATCAGGTGATACATTCTTGTTATATTTACCTTCTTTAAAAAAAATAAAAAGATAACAAGTCACTTTCCACAAAAGTGATTCCATGGGGTCCCCAAGTTTGGCACAAGGCATCCCATGGTCGTCCATGAGACAGCCAGTAGAATTAAGACACATGTTGGTGTCATTTTTTATTATTATGATATTATTTTGTTATCATCAACTACTCAATTACTCATTAATCAAGATAATTAAAGATAATTACCGTCATTACTATTCATAATGTCCAAAAGAAAAAGAGTCTTGATTAAATAATTTGGACCTTATAATTCAAAATATGTAATCCATTTTACAAAATTCCAAACACAGAAATTTCAATAATTGATTTAAAAATAATTCCCGTTGTCAAAACAAATAGCGGGTTTTTTGAAACAATATCTATGAAAGGTTTGCCATTAGTTTATGCCCAATTTCAAAGTGAAATTAATACTAATGACCAAAATTGGATTAAATGGTAAAAATATATTCAAATTAAACTTTAAGACCAATTAAAAAGATAATATGACTATATAATTAAATTATATAAAAAAGCAGTTTTGATGTAAAATGCAATATTTTTCACTATTCATAAAAAAATGAACATTGTCAGAAAAATACAAAAAATTTACCCAAAGTAAATTTCAATGTCCCAATCATAAAGAATAAGTTTATTTTGACAAATATATCTTATAAAATTGACAAAAGTTTGATTTAAAATGTTTTTCCATCAAAAGGTAGTAAACCAATATTAGTGTATTCCATGCTTAAGATTGGATTTATTTTCATTTTATGCCTCTAAAACAATATCTAATTCATTAATAGACATAGATAAAAATATCTATTATCCATTACTTACTTGGGATGTTACATCCTTCCCCCTATATAAAATTTCGTATCCGCAATTTATTTACTTATCGAATAAGTGGGGGTATTTATCCCTCATTGTATTTTCATATTCCCATGTTGCCTCTTCAATCATGTGGTTTTTTCACAAAACCTTTACATGATAAATCAACTTATTCCGTAAAACTTTCTCCCTATGGTCAAGAATCTAGACTGGTTGTTCCTCATAAGATAGGTTCTCTTCCAGCTGAACTACCTCTGGAATGAAAACATGAGATAGATCTTCCATATACTTTCTCAGCATCGAAACATGAAAAACATTATGTACCTGAGATAAACTCCGAGGTAATGCCACTCTGTATGAAACTGATCCAACTCTCTCCAGAATTTCATATGGTCTAATGATCCTTGGACTCATCTTTCCTTTCTTACCAAATCGCATCACACTTTTCCATAGAGAAACCTCAAGAAAAACATGATCACCTACCTCAAAAGAGAGATCCTTCCTCCTGTTGTCCGCATAACTCTTCTGCCTTCTTTGATCTGTTCTCATGTGTTTCTGTATCAGCTGAACCTTTTCTGCCAACTCTTCTACCAATTCTGGTCCCAACAGCTTGTTTTCACCCACTTCATCCCAAAAAGCTGGAGTTTGACACCGCTTCCCATATAATGCCTCAAATAGT
The DNA here is from genome assembly GCA_963277665.1 of Viscum album. Lineage (NCBI taxonomy): Eukaryota > Viridiplantae > Streptophyta > Magnoliopsida > Santalales > Viscaceae > Viscum > Viscum album. The sequence goes on from OY728136.1 coordinate 6,806,676, forward strand.
GCCATCTGTATACTGGAATGAAAACATTTATTATAAGAAAACTCAACCAAAGAAAGATGTTGGTCCCAACTTCCCTGATAATCCATCGAACAAGAACGTAGCATATCCCCCAATATCTGAATTGTTCGTTCTGACTGCCCATCTGATTGAGGATGAAAAGTTGTACTAAAATTTAATTCAGTACCCAATGACTTTTGAAGGCCCTTCCAAAAGTTAGAAGTATACCTAGGATCACGGTCAGATACAATGGATAGGGGAACTCCATGTAACCTGACTATCTCTTTAAGATACAAATGGCAAAGTTTATCTAGGGAAAAGGTATCTCGAATAGAAAGGAAATGAACAGATTTAGTCAAGCGATCAATAATAACCCAGATTTCATTATTACCTCAAGATGTCTTCGGCAATCCCACAACAAAGTCCATGGATATATTCTCCCATTTCCACTATGGCACTGGTAGTGGCTGAAGAATCCCTTTCAGTAACTGCCACTCTTCTTTAACCTGCTGACAAGTCAAACAATTCACAATAAAATCAGCAATATCTCTTTTCATTCCATCCCACCAGTAATACTCCCGCAGATCTCTATACATCTTAGTACTGCCAGGATGAACTGAAAACGGAGAACTATGAGCTTTACATAAAACCTCTCTCTTAAACTGTGAATCACAAGGCACACATAATCTCTTCCCAAACCTCAAAAAACAATCATTATAAATGTTGAATTCAGTCAACTTACCCCTCTGAACCAGCTCTACCCTTTTCTGCAACTCACTGTCTTGCTTCTATGCTTGCTTGATTCTGACTGATAGAGAAGATTTCACTGATACATGAAACAAAACAGAAGAACATCATGCACTGAAAACTTCTATGCCAAGTTCATCAAATCCTTAACCAAAGGATCACATTCCAAACGCAACATTGTTAATGAAGCATTAATTTTTCGACTCAAAGCATCAGCCACTTTATTTTCTTTTCCCGGATGGTAATGAATTGTACAATCATAATACTTGATTAATTCTAGCCATCTCCTTTGTCTCATGTTCAATTATTTCTGAGTGAATATATACTTTAAACTTTTGTGATCAGTATATATTTCACACTTTACTCCATACAAATGATGCCTCCAAATTTTTAAAGCGAAAACAACAGCAGCTAATTCCAAATCATGTGTAAGTTAATTTACCTCATGATTTTTCAAATGTTGTGAAGAATAAGCAATTACCTGATCATTTTTCATTAGGACACAAACAATTCCTTTCAATGAAGCATCACTGTAGATAACAAACGTACCATTCCTGGAAGGAAGTGCCAAAACTGGAGCATTCACCAATCTCCTTTTCAATTCCTGAAAACAATCATCACATTCTTTTGTCCAGATAAACTTAACACCCTTCCGAGTTAGCATAGTCATTGGACTAGATGACCTTGAAAACTTTCTAACAAACCTTCGGTAATAGCCTTCCAAACCAAGGAACCTATGAATCTCAGTTACATTTGTGGGTCTTGGCTATTCTTCAACAACGTTTGTTTTTGGAGGACCAACAGTTATCCCATCTTTAGAAACAATATGACCAAGGAAAGAAATTTTTTGCAACCAAAACTCACACTCTGAATTTCCCATACAATTTCTTTTCTTTTAAGGTTTGCAAAATAACCCTTAAATGTCTTTCATGCTCCTCTTTACTTTTAGAAAACACCAAAATATCATCAATGAAAACCACCACAAACTTATCCAAGAACTCATGGAATATTCTATTCATTATGTCTATGAATATAGCAGGTGCATTGGTTAGCCCAAAAGGCATTACTAAAAATTCATAATGGCCATATATTGTACGAAAGACAGTCTTTGGAACATCTGATTCCTTTACCTTCAGCAGATGGTACCCCGATCTCAGGTCAATCTTTGAAAAAAACAAAGCTCCCTGGAGCTGATCAAACAAATCATCGATATGAGGCAAAGGATATTTGTTCTTAACAGTGATGTTATTCAAGGCTCTATAATCAATGCAAAGTCTCATAGAACCATCTTTATTTTTAACAAATAAAACAGGATCACCCCATGGTGATGTGCTAGGTCAAATGAAACCTTTCTCTAATAAATCTTGCAATTTCTCCTTCAACTCTAAAAGTTCAATTTGAGCCATTCGATAAGGGGGTTTTGAAATTGGCTTAGCATCAGGAACTAATTCAACAGTAAATTCAACTTCCCGATCTGGTATTATTCCAGGAAACTCATCAGGAAAAACATCAGGATACTCATTTTCCACTGGCACATCATTAATCAGAACAGTTCCTTTATTTTCAACGATGTGTGCAAGGTAACATTCATTTCTATCTTTTACAAGTTTCTCAGCATCTTGGTATGTTATCAACCGTAAGGGTTCATTCTTGTACACAAACCGAAAGTATTTCTGAAAAGAAACTTATTTAGCTCTACAGTCAATCTTAGCATGGTAAATAGAGAGCCAATCCATACCCAGGATAACGTCAAACTCTACTAGAGGTAGAACAATAATGTTTGCAAGTAGGTTCATTCCACAGATAAGGATAGGAAGATTCTTATAAATTATTTTTGCCTCAACATTTCCCCTAGGTGTTTTTACCAAAAGTTCAGGAGTCATTTCTTGAGATGGTATTCTCATTTTACTAGAAAAAGTTTCAGAGATGAAATAATGTGTAGACCGCGAATCAAACAACACACTGGCATAATCTAAAAAAACAAAGTACCTGATACAACTTCATTTGATGGCCCGGCATCTGCTGAAGTAGTTGCAAAGGATTTCGCCACCCCTTTCTGCTTGTAGTATAACTGCTTCCCATCACTCGAGCTCTTTTTTGGACACTCATTTTCATAGTGACCCATCTCATTTCACTTAAAACATTTCACTAACTGTAAATCAAATTTGGTCTTACCTTCACCTTGATCTTTTTCAGTGCAATCACGAGCCTTATGTCCCATCTTACCACATCGGTAGCACTTTCTAGAATTCAGAAGGCATTCCCCAGCATTCCTTTTACCACATTTATCACAAACTGGCAACTTAGTTTTCTTACCATCAGTCTTTTTTGAAGAATTCTTTCCTTTCTCCTACCACCTCGATCTCTTCTTCTGCTAGTTGTTATAGAACACTTGATCATCGGCAAAATCCATTTCCACCTTCTGAGCACATCGAACAAGCTTTTCATAACTTTTGAAATCATAACAAGCCAATTCCCTTTGATATTTTGGCTTTAATCCTGAGTAAAAATGATTGATTTTACTATCAAGGTCTCGGATAAAATTGGGGGCATACATTTCCAATCGAGTGAACCTTTCTTCATAGGCAGACACTGAGTCTTCCTCTTGCCTCAAATCCAAGAATTTATTTTCCATCCTATGTTGAACAGCCTTAGGAAATTACTTCTCAAGAAACATACATTTGAATTCATCCCAGTCAAGAGCATCAATCTCATCAGTGACCCTGATATTTTTATCCATCAACCACCACTGATCTGCTTCACCCTCCAAACGGTAAATATCAGGATTAACCTTTTGATTGTCTGAAGACCCCATGACATCGAAAATCTTCTCCAGTGCTTTAATCCACCCTTCAGCTAGCACAGGGTCAGATGATCCTCTGAATGATGTGGGATGTTGCCTCATGAAATGTTCCACTACTAACATGTTCATCTACAGTTGATCTGGCTGATCTCGTGCATGGATACCACCACCATTTATCACTTGAGTCAACTATTCCATTACTGCAACAAACTGTTCAGTTCCAATTCCGACCATCTCAGGATGCTGATTCGGAAGGTTATTTCCTTCTGTATGCCTTCCTAGCACTGCTTCCCTATTTCCTCTGCGGAAAACCATTCTGAACAAACATGTCTTAGGTGAAGCAACATGGTAATCTTCAAATGCTATATCATTTCAAAAAAAATATTTTTGGATAATCATTTAATATAATTATAACTCCTAAAGTTATCTAACCGACCTTTGATACCAACTATAAGGCCCCAGCCTTAAACCTTACTTAATCTTGAGTTATTACAAGATTACACCTTGAGGATCTTTTCAGGTTTAGAGTTTTAGAGAATTAGAACATAAAACTTTCATTACATTCAACATTTAAACAAAGTGGTTACATAAAAGATAATATTCATTTTTTCCCATCAATAGAAACATATTTAAAATAAAACATGGATTCTTTCTTGACTCTTCCTTGACACTGTCATCATATCATGTACCTTTCCCTTGACCTGTGAAAAACATTTCAAAAACATGGGATGAGAATAAAAAGCTCAGTAAGGGATATAAAAATATGGAAAGGAAACATGGGTACATATATACATAAGAATGAAATCATACTTTACCCATAAAACTTAAGCACTTTAACATACCTCATAAAATCATGAAAAAAATCATCGAAATTATAAGACATAAAAGTAACTTGAGGCATTTATAACATTCTTACGTAGGGGGTAACCCTCTTGGTTACGTTTGGAATGCCCATCACAGTATATTCCTTAAATCTCTTCAGAGAAACCTTAATGTTTCACTCCATTGCATTACCTAATGCATTGGAGAGCTATATCAGGCTTACCCACCCTTAGTTTATCACAGAACCACCCGTCTTCATAATAATGCCCAAGAACCACAACATGATCGTATCACATAAAACATGCATAAAGGAAACATAACATTTCCACCTTTCAATCACAAGATATCAGTACAACACATTGATATAAAAACATCATGAAAACCATTTTCAATACCGAAATAAAAGAAAAGTAAAACAAGGTATTTATTTTTCTTTAAAAAAAGGTATGGCTTCTAGAGGAAGCCGAAACTCAAATAATGGTCATGGCGGCGGAGAAGTCATTGTCGCCGCATACGTATGACAAAAACATTCCCTTTTGTCATTTTGTTAAACGCTTCGTATAAAAAATATTCCTTTTGAATAAACATAAAAGTCAAAGGGGTTTATAGACCGTATAAAATAAGGTTGTGTATAAAACAAAATATGCCTCAATGAAAGGAGATTGAGACGAAGTCCCATACCTCAGGTCCAACTTGACTCGGTCGTTCTTCAATCTCCTGAATAATAAACTTGTGTTAATTTATACTTGTTTAAGAACCTTTTTCAAGTTCATTATTCCTTTTATTTCACTTATTTCCATGTCATGAACACTATGTAATTATTTAAGTTAATAACGGTCGTTTTAAAGATAATTGGTACTTGATTCAAAAATAAACCATTTATAATTACAAGAGTTTCATGTATCCATTATATCCAGAATGGTATTCATGATTTAGATATAATATATGTCATATATATCCAGTACATTCATGCATTTATAATATTACATAATCATTTAGAGGTAAGAAATGAAATGCACCGTTCATGGAGACGGTAAGTTGTACGTATGCATGAACGCTACTTTCATTTCTATTTCGTATTTTATAGAATGGAATAATAATGATATAAAGGTATATTATAATTCCAGTGTAATATCATATATAATATCATAACTTCGTCCTTTATACGTCCCACATATGGTATTAAATAATCAAATCACTTTGAGGGGGAGTTAGTTTGCACTTCCTTAAATGAAGATATCACATTTACCCATAATGGAAACCATAAAGGTATGACCAAAATGAAAAATACAGAAGCTTATGGAAAACATAAATATATTATATATCATATATAAATATAGTGTCATCTTAATGGCCACCTTTGAATGTGTTAAAAAAATGTTGAACAATCATTGTTTCGGGAGGCATAAATTCACCATCCACGGAAACAGTATGTTCTTTAACCATTAGATGTAGGTGTGTGTAAGTATAGCTCGAATCCTTCTTATGACAACATCATAGTATATTGAATATATTGGATTTGTTACAAAAGAAATTAATAAAAAGAGTTTAGGGGGTTGGAGAAGCAAAATAAAACAAAAGGACTCAAGTGAAGACATTACCTTAAAATCGAGTAACTCCCTCTGGTTTGAGCTCAAAGGCTTCCTTGGGAAGACTTCTACCAAAAGGGAGGCTTCAATGAGTAAGATAGGGAAGTGTAGAGACAAAATGGGCAGGGTTTGTCCGAGCCAAAGGCTTTGGAAGTGTGGGTAAAGAGGTAGAGGTAGGGGCCTTTTATAAGAGGAGAGGAGGGACACTCTTGGAAAGTAAAGAAACGTTACTTTATTTTAAAATGAGATTCAGATTTAAGAGGTCCCACATTGATATAATTCGAGGATAAGGTGGTAAGGGTTAGAAATATACCCATCCAATAGGTTTTGGAAATTTTTTGGTCATATATTTTACAATATCTTTTCATTTTATTTAAATCCTTTATTAATGTGGTAATCGCTGCATCATCATGATGTCATAAATAATTTTATTTATTTAAAGTCTAACAATTATGAAAAAAAACTATGATGTAGGAAATCGTTTTATATTTCCAATGAATATTTATAGTCTAAAATATCATCTATGTAGACAAAATTAAAAATATTTTAATCAGGTGATACATTCTTGTTATATTTACTTTCTTTAAAACAAATAAAAAGATAACAAGTCACTTTCCACAAAAGTGATTCCATGGGGTCCCCAAGTTTGGCACAAGGCATCCCATGGTCGTCCATGAGACAACCAATAGAATTAGGACACATGTTGGTGTCCTTTTTTATTATTATGATATTATTTTATTATCCTTAACTACCCGATTACTGATTAATCAATATAATTAAACATAATTACCGTCATTACTATTCATAATGTCCAAAAGCAAAAGAGTATTGATTACATAATTTTGACCTTATGATTCCAAATATGTAATCCATTTTACCAAATTTCAAACACAGAAATTTCAATAATTGATTTAAAAATAATTCTCGTTGTCAAAACAAATAGGGGGTTTTTTGAAACAATATCTATGAAAAGTCTGGCATTAGTTTATGCCCAATTCCAAAGTGAAATTAATCCTAATGACCACAATTGGATTAAATGGTAAAACTATATTCAAATTAAACTTTAAGACCAATTAAAAAGATACTATGACCATATAATTAAATTAGATGAAAAAGCAGTTTTGATGTAAAATGCAGTATTTTCACTATTCATAAAAAAATGAACATTGTCAGAAAAATAACAAAAAATTACCCAAAGTAAATTTAAATGTCCCAATCATAATGAATAAGTTTATTTTGACAAATAGATCTTATAAAATTGTAATAAGTTTGATTTAAAATGTTTTTCCATCAAAAGGTAGTAAAACAATATTAGTGTCTTCCATGCTTAAGATTGGATTTATTTTCATTTTAAGCCTCTAAAACACTATCTAATTCATTAATAGACATAGATAAAAATATCTATTATTCATTAATTACTTGGGATGTTACATATATAGATGCCCAAGTCATATGTATGGGAATATACCAAGTGTTTTCTGTGAGATGGATATCTCCATACTCTCTTGTTTAAGTTTCTTTGAATGAGAATATCTACTATTGGGTGGAGCTATACTATTTTTAGTCACTCTTGTTATACCGTGTTCTCTCTTACTGCTCCTCTCTTTATTACCTCTCTTGCTTCTCCCTCGTTCTTTTGGGGCATCCTACTGAGTATTCTTATACACACCCCTACTTGGGCATTGCCTGTATTTGGTGTGCCCTTGCAAACAATGAACAGGTTGATCGTGATATTGGAGAATCTTAGGGATACAGGGTTCTTGGACTGCATGCGGTGTCCATAGCTTGGGATTCAAGAGTGGGACCCTTTCAGCTGTTTTTTCTTTCAACTGTTTCTGGGTTTTGGCACTTTTCTAGTTGGGGTGTATTTGTTCCCATTTCCCTTTCATCTATACTTTTCATATAATGTTATTGTTTATTATTTGATAAATTTATGATGGTTACCTTTTTATAGAATTGTGGTACCTTTCATTCTTCTCCTCTGCACTTTTTCATTGAGTTGGTTTCATGTGTGTATTTATACAGGTTCATAGGAAAAGTCCTCCCTAAGATTGTTGTGCCTTCAGAGCTAGTCGCCAGCCCCTGGCCTATGGAGGTGCGCTTTGGGTAGCCACGGCATAGGCCCCAGGAGATAGGTCGTGAAACAATCATTCTAAGAAAAATAAAATTTTCATCTATGTGTATGAATGTAAAACTACATCCCTGGAGTGATGTATTTTATTTATTATCAATACCATATATGGATGGTTCAACAAATAAAAAAAATTTATAAATAAGATATGATTTTTTAAGTAATGTTTTGTTATTTTATTTTAAATAAATTTTTTTAATTAAATAATTCATTAAGATGCCACTTTTTATTTATGAAATTTTATTGAAACATGTTTGTAACTGGTTTCATCATCATTATTTATTACTAAAACAGCCATGGGGGAAGATTGGATATTATAAATAATTATAGAACATATATTAATGTTACGTTGAAAATATATGAATGATAATCTAGGTGTTAAATAATATGGATTGACATCGACTATATGAAGAATACACAAAACAATCAATATCACTAACACCTGATGAGGAGAATAAACTATAAAAAACTAATAAATCGCCAAAAAATGACTATAAATGAAGAGTATATAGAGAAATATATGTGAATAAGTATCATAAAATCTTATTCTTTTGTATTTGATCCTCAAAAACACTAAACATTTAGTTCATGGTATTGTGATATTATTTTTAAATGTAATGTTTAAATTATAAAAATAACTTGAATTATATAAAATTTTATCTTGAAATATCACACTTGGTATCCCATAAACAATTAAAGAGAATTTTCTAAAAACTGGTCCTGGGAGTTTGGGTTTAGGACACCTTATTTGGTATCATCTAAAGGAATAGTTATTTTTTTGGATTATTTTTATTATTTTTTAGTATTTGGATGAGAAAAATTAGTGAAAACACTTAGGATAATTCAATTTATAAGATAACAAACTACATTATTTATAACATTTATAGTATATTTTTTTCTGAAAAATTACATACCTATCAAGACATTAGAATGTGGGTGTGGTTGTCTCATGGATGAACCTTGGGGTAACCACTATGGAACTGTTTGTTAGAGTATCAACTTTATCTTAACCCAATGCATGATGAGTGGGATTAAGAGTTCACACTTGGATTGACACTCCTGGGGGATATTCGTTGGTGGATAATATTCACTTTATGAACCTCTATGAATAAATTATGATCATATATTGGGTTTGGTTAGAGAACATAATAGAAGATAGACAATGAATAAACTATATGGAAACCTAGAAATGTATAGGGTAGTGCACCTTTGTTATTTATAATTTACCCTATTTTTGTTAACAGAATTACTCAATAGATTTAGTATCTTTATATTTACCTTTTTTATATTTAATAAATGACTGGACCGAGGATAAATTAGGTTTACAATGGGTGGGGTGGACAATGTGATGTTTATCCTAATCATAAACCAAATGTGAGATAATTTGGTCTTGAATATCATATTGTTATGATAAAACAACTATCTCGAGTTATGATTATCAAATTGAGTCCTTAAAAATATATGGAAACACCAAATATGAGGAGGATGAAGTGATATTCAAGATAAAGTGACAAAGATTATGATAGAAATAAGATTCAACTTCATATAAGTAAAAAATGGGGGAAGAAGGACCAAAAGGAATGTCTCAAAGGAACTAGAAGAGGTGTTATCTAACTAAAAGGAGTATATAGAGAATAAATATTCCATGAAAAATGGAATATTTCAGTTAAAATTATTTAGAAATATAATTTTTTTCTAAGTATTCACTAGAAATTCATGGTTTTAAATATGAGGAATTCGGTCATTATAATAGATTTAGATGAGAACAAAACAAATAACCTCCTCAACCATGGGAACAAGGAAAATCCTATGAAATGAAATAATTTAAGTAGATAGTTATAATTAAGATTTTTTATGTACACTTGTTATCTACTATAGATTTTTGGATCTATTTTGTTGTGAACGTTTTCCCCAAATATTAGCCTTTGAATTAATAAATAAAAAATCATGGTTATATCATTACTGTATCCAAATAATATCAATCTCTTTAAATTTTTAAGGGATTATGTAAGTATTATTATCCTTAATTATATTCATTTAAATGGATTTTTGAAATTCATTGGTTTGATCTAAATAGAGGAAAATTTATTTCCTAGGATAAGGAAATCATATTTCATAACAACATGTATTATTCTATTAATGTAATCAATATTTTGAACACCCTTTATAATAATATTATATAATTTGGGTATTAAAATAGAATAACGATACACTCTTGACAAAAATTGTATGAGAAAAACTCAATATTAGGGATAAGGAAATTTTGAGGAAAATAATATGATTCTAAAGATTAGAAAATTGATTTATCAATATAAAATATATCTAATGTCATGTATATCATTTAGATAAACTTATATATTTTCATTATTAAGTTAGTTAAAAAAATTATTATTTATTTAATTTAATGGGGGAGAATGTAATTCTCTGAGATTTTAGTTTTAATTTCCTTTTAAATAAATACTATATTGAATTGATTCTTTAACACAAAATGCTAAGCTAAAATATAACTATGTTACTTTAAAATAAAAATTATTAAATTTTGAAGTTATAATTTGTATATTAAAAAAAGGTTATAAATTATATTAACCAAACTATTAAAATAATATATAAAAAGGATGTAAAGAAATCAAGTAGTATGAATGATCCTTATGAGCGTCACCTATTTGAGCCTGGAAAATAAGTGGGGTCACTAGGGTTTTCTCTATACTAAGCACAATATGAACAAAAAATAATTACGGTATAATAAAAATAATATATGAGAGAAGTCTAATATTTTTTTTAAATTTTAATTAGATCAAAACTATTTAAACATTCACCCACGACGTTCACTAGATTATATATTGTGTTATATGTAATTCTATGATCTTGAGGGGTTATATAAATATAAAATAGGATGATTTAATGATATAAGTATAAATATAATAAAATATTTAATTATCAAATGTAATTAATAAAATTTAAATTATTAAATTAAAAAATCATTTTTAATAATAATGTATTTATAAAACTCAATAAATGTATCAAAATATCTAATTATGATAAAATTTTATTTGGTCAAAAATTGGATTTTTATGTTAATTTTTTTTATAACAAAAAAAATATCTTGGATAAAATACTTTATTGATATGAATTATGTATTTATACTAATTAAATTAATAATTGATAGGAAATAATAATAAAAATATTTAATATTTAAAATCACATGTTCCTTTTAAAATTAGTTTTTCATTAAAACTTATATTTCCATTTAAATTCTAAATTAAAACAATATGTAATTTTATTTTTTCAAAATGAACATAATTTTTTTATTTTCCATATCAATTTTATGTTAGGATAATTTTTCTGCATTTTATAATATTATTTTATTATTATGTGAATAGTGAAAAATATAGTTTTTACCAATAATGTGAATCTTACAATTTTATTATTATATAAGAAAAACAAAGAATTTTATAAAAAAATAATTTAATAAATATTAAATATGAGGACTAAATTATTCATTTAAAAATATTAGGATGTATTTAAAAAATTTATATTTATCATTTTGGAACTTAAGAAATATTTTATTTTAATAAATATTATTTTTGTTCTTTTTTATTAAAATAATCTATTGAAGAGTTTCGGTTTTGGGGTGTTTTTCAATTTATATAAAAATTATTTTTGAAAAAATAAATCAATTAATTTAATATTAATCCCAAAAAAATTAAAATGTTATCCTCAATATAATTTTTTGACATAAAAATACACTTTTTGAAAAAAAGATGTTTTTCATGTAATATGAACTAATATTAAAATTCAATTTTCTCAACCATTGAAATTTTATATGATAAAATGGTTTTAATATTTTATATTATAATTTTCTAATTATATAATAATTTTGTTTTAATTTTTATTCATAAAAAATTGTTATCAATGTTAAAAAAGTAATTACCATGGTGAAGGTGAATTAATGTTAAAATTTGATTAACCAAGGGTAATATAGCTATAAATTTTAAAAAAAATGACCTAAAAAGAATTAATAATATATTACTCAACCTTAACTCATACACTATCAATTATTAACCATTATCATATCCTTTTGAACTTTAAATAGTGGATCGTCTTTTACATTATTACAAAAATGTCACTCTCCTCACATATTAAACGTGACTTCCACAACGCCTTCAAGGACAACCTAATTTCAAGTAAGTCTTGAAACTATTTCATTTTTACATCCTCTAGATAACTATTTCATATACATAATCTCATTTCTCTTAGGAAAAACCCCATGTCCTCAATTTCTAAGAATTCCTCCATGGGAATGCTCAAATTCTCAATATAAGTACCAGTCTTTCCCTAACCTATTCTATTTTATATCCTTATATTCCAAATAAAATTATCTAATTATTATATTATAAAAAAATTATTTTATACTAAATTTAATAATTTTATATAATAAAAATTATCATTGTTTCCCCTATTCCAATAGAAAAATGATAACAACATTGGTGTGTGCATGCATAATATTTCCTCCTTGAAGAAACATATATCATTTTTCAAAACTGACTTACATGGAAATTTATAAAAGGGAATTAAATTAATAAATAATATGTTTAAAAGTATTTATTAATCTTAAAATATAAAAAATTTAACTTATTCCCAACCATTCAAAAAATGAAAATGAAGATTATATTACGTTTGGCCGACAACCACCACAAAAAGGTGTGTTCTATTTTCTGTAACATCCTTATACAACAGGTTCCAAAATGGAATTTAATGAATTAATTTTTTATTTATATAAATATTAATATTTTTTAAAATATTAAAAAATTCCTATATTTCTATCATTCTATGAAAAATAAAAATATTATATGTGTGTACGTGTAGAGAACAACCACCATGGACAGACATAGTTTGCTTTTCATCACCACCATACATGGATGGTTATAAGAATATAATATATGAATGAATAATATATTATTATATAAATAATTTTTTTCTATTATGTAAATGAAATTTTAATATTTAACTCATTAATTAACATACCTATTTTGTTTGTCAAAGATTATAGAAACACGTTTGTCACAGTTTTCATCCTCACAAATTATAACTAATAAATTCATAGGGAAAAATTAATACATTATAAAAAATTATTTAAAGTAAATTAAAGTACCTTAAATAATATATTAAATATTAAATAGTAACAAAATATTGGTGATTGACATAGACATATAAATCATGCTTGAAGCAATCTGAATCGCTAATATACGATGAGGAAAATAAATTATAACTAACTAATAAATGTATAATTAATGATATTTAATAAAGATTGTATAGGGGAATTTATAAGAATAATGTGTTAAAATAGGTTATTAATATGGTCATTTTTTTATACATGAGGTTAATGTGATTTCATGGATGTTGAGAGTAAATGGTAAGAGTGTTCTGTCTCAATTTCATTTTATTGAGACATGTTTTTTAAGCACCTAATTTCATTTAATTCGTGTGTATACAGCCAATTGGAGTTATAATATCCAGAATTAAATTTTATTCATTATAATTTAATATGAATTTTCATTTTTTTTCACTCAATGGGTTTCTCTTAAAACCATTCTAAATTTGTGAGGTGTTTTTCATGATTCAATGTCCTTTCAGGAGCCATAATGATTCAACTATGACTATGATTTTAAAAAGATTATTTTTCTTATATTATATTTCAAATTTATAATTAATTACCTTTCCATTTTCTATGGAATTAAATTTATGTATTTATTTATTAATGAAATTTTAAAATGATAAAAATAATTTCCATCCTCTTTAAAGGGGATCTTTTTCTTCTATATCCATATTTACTCTTCCTACCAATGTCCTCCTTTCTAAATTTGAAGTATGAATATGTTTTATTTTGAGTAACCTTGAAATTCATATTTACTACATATAAAATGTAATATATATATATATATTGGGTTTCAATAAATGTTTTTTGATAATATTAGAAAGGATTTCCTTCATATGTTGGTATTTTTTCTAATACATCATATTTCTTATATAAAACCTTTATATATTTTTCAACTATGTATTATATTGCTTTTTTATGTTTTTTTAAATGGATTTGATGATACCTCCTTGGAATATGATTCTTGAAATTTATTCATAATTTTTCATCTATATGACTATGTCAATAAATATTTCCTAAAATCGGTTGTTATGGTTTTGATTCCATTTTTCTCTTTAAAATATCTAACTCCTATATAGTTATGTAATTCCCCCACCCAAGAAGCCTATAGCTAGTGAATTACATTATTACATCAGAATTATTACAAGGAATGAAATCCTAATGGAAAGAATATTTTAGTAGTTTTGGAAACCCATACTACATATATAGAACCCATTTGACATTGGGAATAAAAAACATAAAACATAACAAAATAAAATGTGTGGCATCCATGAAAACTCATTCCAAGAATTCATCTTCATATCCTAGGGAAAGGAAAAAAATAAGGGTGAGATAAAATGATCATTATGTGTAAATTATAGTGGAAGTGATCATGAATTAAAAAAGAATAATCATTATGGAATGAATAAAATATTTTCGAATAATTCCATATAAATAATCTTATGATCTTAAAATATGATCATTGATATTATAAATAATCAAATAATCACCTGGAATAATAATAATGATGAAGTAATGTGTTATTTTTGAAGTCATCACTATCTAGATCAATCATTAAGATAGTTACTATTGATATCTATCTATAAGAGAGTTTAATATTTTGTGTATAAACTCGTCTTATTTAGGTTATGATCTATCCTTTGGACAATTTGAAACTGCTTAGAAACAAGCGTAAAGGGTTTTCACCAACTAAATTCATCTCATGTGAACATTGATGCATTGAGATTATTTCGTTATATTGTCCCCAAAACATATACTCTATGTCCAGAACATTCTTTATATATTGAAAAATAATTTAAAATCCTAATCAATGTACCTTATCAAATAATTTTTTTGAGTAAAGGATGCGAATTTATCAATATTTTCACAATAAATTATATATATTTAAAAGTAAAAACCCTATGTAAAAATTTTATATATATTATGAAATAATCATATCCATAATAAAATTAAATTTATATTCAAATAAATATAATTTCAAATGAAAAAATGTTACAATATGTTTATTGTCTCAAGATAAAGTTTACAATCACAAAAGAATGGGAGATTTCAAAGATTACTTTTACCACTAGGATGTTTTCAAATAAAACACCTTGGATGAGATAATTTAAACTGAAATGTAAAATAAAATGAAATATTATTAAATAAATAAATTAAAAGAAAAAGGGTCAGAATATATACCCCACAAAATAAATAAGTGATGAAATTGGTGTATGCCTTATGGAAGAAAAAGTGAGATAAAAATCCCTTACCTTGAGTCCGACTTGTCACATGTGTCTTTATCTTCCTGAATAATAAAATTATTTTCTTTATTTTCTTTATTGATACCCTTTTAAAATATTATTATTATTTTTACAATAATTATTACAATGATTTATGCAACTACTTAATCAATTAAATTTATGCCGGGTGTTTTAACGTAATTCGGTTCATGTGTTAAAATAACATGGGTTGGTGGACTATGTTCAAAGGGGTAATTATATAAACATATCCATAATAATAATCATAAAATAATTACAATATTTATTTATCAATTTTTATTTTAAAACTAATCATGAAATATGGTTATGAAAAATGAACCAACGTTATATTCATGGAGACAGTATGACGTACGTACTCATGAGTAATGTTCCCATTAATAAATAATCATGATAGAAAAAAGGTAACTAAAATTTTAACATTACACAGTTATAATTATATAATAAATACCATTTTATTTAATCACATATATTTATATGTAAAATTATGGTGATGTAAAAGGAATCGCATCGCGTTGAGGAGGCGGTTGCCCAACCGTCTACAAAAGACGTAATCACTTTTTTATGTGTGAAATGGGTAATAGAGAAAATTATATATTATATTTCTAGAGAGGTAATTATTTAATTTATATTATATAAATTTTTTATGTCACATGTTTTTAATTAAACACATTCTTAATAAATTCCATGTCATGTGTGAATGTTTCGCATCTCTTTGAGATGGCGACAATCCACATGTCCAGAAAAGATTTTATCATTTTCCCACAAAATGGAATTAATTAAGGTATGTGTTATATAAAAATATAATAAAAATAAATAAATTATAAATATAATCTATAATATATAAATCAGTAATTATTTCCAACTATGAAATATGGTAAGGGATGCACGAATGACATCAGTTCGTGACGTTGTAGTTCATCATACACACGAATGATCATTGCCTATCCAATTTTATGGATTTTTGGGAACCTCTATGTGAATATATTAGAATAACAATATCTAGTATATTTAATATAAAATAGTTATTATATAATAATTATATTCAAATAATTTAAGGTGTGGGTAAAAAATTAGAGAAAAACTAAAGTGATTGTTGATATATGCTACATCTTTTTTAGGTAACTCTTTTTGGTTTTAACCAAATGAATTCCATGGATTTTTTTCATCAAAAAATGAGGCTTCGAAAATTAGGGGAGGGATTTTGGGAGATCATTTGTTTTGGTTCTTTATGATCTAAATGGATTTATAGGTGTGATGAAGTGGGATGGGTGGGTTACATTTTAAAGTAGAAGGGGAGTGGCATTCATATAATTATTAAAAAGGTAAAACACTATTGGGTGGTCTACCCTACCTCACATTCCACAAAAATAGACAAATAATAGTGTAAAGTGATTATTTGGATAATAAAACCGTCCTAGAAAAAAATATGTTCCTTTTCATAATTTTTTCCCTTAACTCATAAGTTTCCACATTTTTACTATTTATGGTTTTTATGAATGTAACTAGTTTTCTAATATAAGTAATTTAACCAGAAAGACTAAATAAAAGTAAAATTTATTATAAAATATATTAAAAATCAATTATAAGTTTTTTATATGAATTAAAAAAATAAAAATTCCTTATTTTTTGGAAATTAAATTTAACAGAAATGCCTTTAACATGCAAAAACACTACTTTAACCTGAATTGTGTTAATTATGTTTTCCCTATTTAGGGGTCTATATGATCATTATAAAGGATAAATTGGAAAATAAATACAACATTTTGTATCTTTATTAATTGTTAAAAAACTATTGAAAGAATATAGTATTTTCAGTAATTTTAAATCTTTTAATAAAATAGCATTTATTATAAAAGAACATTAATGTCAATTTTGACATCATTTATTTAATTGAAATTTTAAAATGTCAATAAAATTATGGGATTCAAATAAATTAAGATAATATTTATTTAAAATTACTTATTAATCCAAAACAATATGGTAAATTAATAATTCATTCAATTTTTATCACTTTTAATATTTTTTGTATCATTTATTTTATTTACTTGCTAAATAAATAATCATTGTTTTTGTTTTTATTAACCATTTTATGTAACTAATTCATACCTAAAAATACATTATAAACTATTATGATAAAAAATAACAAATTTTAATTTCAATAGGATATGTATAACTGAATGTATGATGTTTTTTTCATATCTCAATGCTTTATAAATGTAAAGGTACACAATGTTCATTTTTCTTTTCCTATACTTAACATATCATATATTTAACTTTTATGAAATATTATACAAATAACTCATAAAATTATTATCAATAGATTATATAGTCTAAATTTTGGAATCCAATGGATTTTAGAAAAGTTTCTAGGTCGTTTTCCGCGTTAAATGAATTTTAAACTACTAAATAAACTAATATTTACCTTATTCGTTGTAATAATTTTTAATTACTTTTACTAATATTTTTGGTTAAAAAATAAGTTTATGATATTAGACTATAAATATTATAATTATTTCAACTATTAATATCCTTTCTCACTAATTAAATTCACATAAATGGAAATGTTGAATTCAATGCTAATCTTGCATATGTGGATAGAAACTAGGGTTTTAAGGGAAAATGTTCAAAATTTCATTTTGTTTTTATATCTATATTCAATATAAAATATTCTCAATACCTATATTGTGTTAATATATGTATAATTGAAATATTATGAGTTTAAATCCAATTTATGTTATAATTTATCAATAATAATTAATTAAACGAAAAGGAAGTTTTCAACTACATTTTAGTATTTTTTACTGTACATAAAAAATGAAACTTCATAGAAAAATACCAAATATTCATGCAAAGATAATTTTGACATTACAAATTAAAAAAATATGTTTATTTAAAAAAAATAAAATCTATAAAATTTCATAAATTTAGTTTTAAATTTCAAGTTCCATTAAACGATGAAAAAACTCGTTCTTGCGTGTAACAGAAGCTAACTCAGTGATGTGTGTAACATAAGATTAAAATGGGGTTTCGTATAAGGAGAGATAAAAAATATATAATTTAGTTATAAAATATAAAAAAAATTAAAGTCTTAGGGTGTTACATTCTTCCCACTTTAAATAAATTTTTTCCTTGAAATTCAACAATCATCTCTGCAATTTAGTTATTCATATTTCAAAATACTATTTTCGAAAAACCCTCATCATAAATAGGGTTAATAAAAAATCTTATTAATGAGAGAGTAAGATAAGCACAATGTTTATATTAATATATTCCCTATTAGGAGAACATATTTAGGAAATGGAAATATAGACAAGGAATAAAAATATAACAATCATGTTCTGATAGAGAGTGATATAGAACATTGATCACAAAAAAGTCGATGATACCGAGAAAGTTAATTACCAAAATTCCATAATGAACATTGGTGAAAAAACTTCCATTATATTATTCAAAAATTTCTATTTCACGTCCATTTTCTAAAACTTCTGTAATTCATTAACTCTACAAGAATGTAAGGAAATATAATTACATGATATTTTTTTAATTCAGAAATAAAATCTAGTCCTTTGGTTGGGCCTTGAACTATTTATTTTTTGTATTTTAGTATTGTTTGAATCATATGGTGTTGTAATAAATTAACTTTTAAAACCTTGTTCAATGTTAAATATAACCCATTTCATAAATTCATAACATTTATTCAAGATTTTGATCTAACACTTTATAAATAAGGGCACTGAATTTCCAAAATGAACTTATCAAAATAACAGGAAGTGGATCTTAATCCTCGCATAGAAAATGTGTGAATAACCTCATTATTTATTTTCCTAGAGCAAGGTAATAAAAGGAATTACCATATATCCTTATTGAAAACATGAATTCTTCCTTTTTACATTAAAAAAATTGTTATTTGATATATTCCTTAAATCCAAAAGTGTTGTTAACTCCATCAATGTTAGTATAAAGTACTTTTTCAAAAAAAAAATTAATCAGTTCCAAGGTAGACTGAACTTTTCCAATTTAAATTTCCCAATTAAATCATCTCTTTATCCAAAAATTATTATATCATCATTAAGAACATATTATGGATTTTTTGTCCCCAAATCATATGTTTTTGAAGAAGATCAACTTTCCACAGAATCATCTTTCTTGTTCATCAGTACCGATCAACACACACTTTTAAATCCTTGATGAAAAATTAAAATGGTAAAATAAATATATATTTTATAATTATCTTGAAAAGTACCTTACTTAAATGAAAAAATATATTGAATCCAAACACATTCATATTAATCATTCTAATTTTTCTATGGTAGTATCAAAATATTGACCATGATTCATTAGCCTAATTTGGGGTATATTCATTTGAAACTTGAGTAATAGATTTTTATAGTGTCTAATATACTTTTAGATTAATCATTGTACATTGAAAAACTTTTTTTAACCATAAAATAACAATCATGGTGGTTTTTATCTCCATGCTTATAGTAAATTCTAATTCCTTTTATGCAAGTGAAAGGGTGATTATTTCCATAATTATTACATGTTAGAAAATACTAATTTCTCAGTTTCACATTATCCAACATTTCCCCAGTTTTCCTCCTTTTCTCATTCCTCCCTCAAAATCCATAATACTTAGAGAATTATTTCTATATCTTGATAACACGTGATACTATGTCCTAATCTGATTAAAATTCTTTTGAGACTAGTTCCCTCCTAAATATTGGATTAATACCACAAGAGAAATGATTTTTCTTACACTCTAGAGCATGTTCATTGGTGAGGCTCATATTCCTTCTTCTAGGATCCATTTATAAATGAATTCATAAATTCAATTATATCTTATAATGTTTAACATGAAAACTAGTGATATAAAAATAATAATTTGAAAATTTTATTTTATCTAATCTCATAATAAAAAAAATTATTTCTCTAGGATTTTGTTCCATACTTATCCTCAAATTCATTCATAGGATTATATTCTCTAATATATGTTTTCCAAAATCTAATTCCCATGTTTTAAACTAAAAAACCTTTGATACTAACTTTAACACCCCTATCCCAGATGCCTGGATCTGGATCCTTAATTTATTACATTGTTGTTATTATAAGGAATAAAATCCAAAATAACCAATACATTTTCCAGTTTTGTAAAAACAAATTACATATATGGAACCCATTTTACATTTAGAATAAAAAAATAACACATTACAAAATAAAATGATCATCATCCTTAAAAGCTCATTCCAAGAATTCATATTTATTCCATAAGGAAAGGAAACAAAATAAGGGTGAGATCAAATGCTCAATAAGGGTAAATTATAGTTCAAGTTATCATGAATTAACAATGAATAGTAAATATGGAAATAATAAAAGATGGTATAATAATGAAATATAAATAATCACATTACCTTAAAACCTGATAGTCGATATTCTAACTAATCAAATAATCACATGGAATAAAAATAATAATGATGGAATGAATATTTTTGGATGTCTACACTATAAATATTCATACTAAAGATAGTTTTAGTCAAGATATATCCTCAAGATAGTTTATGTTTGTGGGTAGGAACTCATATTATTTGTGTTAACATCTATCTTCGTGACAAATTAAAAAATCTTAGAAATAAATGAAAAGGGTTTGTTTATAACTAACGTTGTCCCATGAGACTACCGATATATCGAGGGCATTTAATTAACCACTCCCCAAACCATATACTTTATTTCCAAATAATTTATTATATATTTAACAATAAACATAAATCATAAACAATTTTCCTTATACAATATTTTTATTTAGTAAAGGATATGGATCTATCAACATTTCCCAAAAAATCATATAACTTTCAAAGTGAAAACTATATGTAAAAATGATATATGGTTTAGGAAATAATCAAATAAATAATACAACAATATGGATTTTAAAATAAATATAATTTCCAATGAAAAATGATTATAATAATTTTTTTATTTCAATACAAAGTTAGTAATCACAAAAGAAAGTGATGTTTCACATATAACTTTTACCACTTAGAAATTTTCATATTAATCCCCTTAGATGAGATAATTGAAATTAAAACTTATCATACCATAAAATATGATTTAATGATGATATTAAATGACAAATGGGATGAATATACACTATATAAAGGAAAAAAAATCTTTAAAATGGTGTATGCCTCACAGAAGTAAAAGTGATACAAGGATTCCATAACCTAAGTTTGACATGTCACGTCTGTCTTTATATTCCTAAATAATAAACATTTGTTAATTATTTAAATTACCGGGATTAGTTTTCATTTTTATTTTTAATTTTACCTCATTTATTAAAATTTTAAATACGAATACTTAAATAAATAATTTTATGTCGATTCTTTTGACCAAATTTAGTTCATTTGTTAAAAACTACTTTGGTAGGTTTATTATAGACCAAAGGGATCATTATATAAACATATAAAGCTAATAATGTTGAAATAATTATAATATTTATGCATAAACTCTTATTTCAAAACCAATCACGAAATATTGTTATGAAAATGAACCAATGTTACAATCATGTACACGGTAGGTCGTATGTAGTCATGAGTAACGTTCCCACTTTTTTATGATCATTATGGAAAGAAGATAAGTAATATTTTAACATTTAATAATGATTATTATATAATAAATACAATTTTATTTAATCATATATATTTATATATATAATTATTTTGATGTAAAAGTAATTACATCATGTTAAGGAGGGGGTACTCCACACGTCCAAGAATGACAATATCAATTTTTTAGTTTGTGGAAACAGTAATAGATAAAATGATATATTCTACTTCCAGATAAGTAATTATGTAATTAATATTAGATAAATTTATTTTATGTCACATATTATTAATTAAACCAATCCTTAATAAATTCCATGTAATATGTGAATGTATCACATTTTTTGAAGAGGCAGTAATCCACACATCCCTAAACAATGTTATCATATTCTTACAAAATGCAAAGAATGAAGGTACATGTTTTATAAATATTATATAATATTAAAGGAATTATAACTATCATATATATCATATATAAACTATAAATCTATTATTATTTCCAATCTTGAATTGTTTTAATGGATGAACGAATGACATCAGTTCATGAGGCAGTAGTCTTCCATACACATATACACACGTACAATGATTTTGAATCCCATTTGATGAATGCATGTGAAATTTTAGGTAAATATATTGACATAAAAACATCTTGGTATATTTAATAGACTAATGTTATTATATAATCATGATAATGAAATAATTTAGGTGGTATGGAATTAAATTAAACAAAACTATAGTGTTTGTTGAAGTACGTTTGCTCTTTTTCAGGTAACTCCTTTGAGTTTTCCCCAAAGGACTTCCTTGGATTGTTTTTTGAAAATATTGAGACATACAGGTGTACGGGAGGGACTTTTTGTCTTATTTAATCATGTTTTAGATGATCCAAATGGATAGATATGTGTGATGAAGTGGAATGGATGATTTTATTTTTATTGAGGAGAAGGAATGGAATTCTTATAAATAGAAAAAATTTAGACAGTATTGGGAGGTCTCCCTTACCTAAAGTGCCACCAAAATTGAAAAAAATAGATTATTGGGAAATTATGGTCTTGAAAATCCACCACCTCACAAAATATAATCATTTTTATAATTTTGTTCCTTAACTCTTATGTTTCCACAATTTTACCATTTTGGATTTGGTTATGGTAATTATTTTTCTAACCTATGTAATTTAAAAATCAATAATAAATTAATGTGAAATTTATAAAAAAAAATTATAACTAATTAATTATACATTCTACATATAATTTTAAAAATAAAAATCCCACATAATTTGAAAATTAATTTGAATAGAAGTGCGTATAACATGTAATAACACAACTTTAACCTGAACTGTGCTAAAAATGTTTTCAATATGTAGGGGCCAAAATGTTAATTATAAAAGAAAAATAGTCCATAAATAGACCATATTGGATATTTTTTATCTTTTAAAATTTTATTATAAGATTATTGGATTTTTAGTAATTTTATTTCATTCAAAAAATGATATCATTTATTGTGGAACAACATTAATGTCAATTTGGACATTATTTAATAAATTAAAATTTAAAATCATAAAGAAAAATGTGTAATTAAAATATTTTAAGATCAAAGATATATAACATGAAATATAAATCTAAAAAAACAAGGTAACATAATAATTCATTTAATTTTATTCACATTCAATATTTCGAGTATCCCTTATTTTGATTAATTATTAATTAAATAATCATCGCATCATCATTTCTTTAGTATTCTAGGTAACTAATTAATCCTTAAAAATTAATGATAAATTATTATGATAAGAAAACTCAATTACCTTTAAAAATAATATTTATAATAAAAAATATTATGATTTTTCCAAATCTAAAGGCGTTATAAATGATAAAGGTAATGAAGGTTCTTTTTTTCTTTTTCATTACTTAAGTAATTATATGGTTCAATTTCATGTAATAGTATCCAAATTAATCATCATATTAGAATAAATATGATATATTTTCTAAATTTGTGCATCCAAATGATTTTTAGAAGTTTCTAGGTCATTTTCCCTCTAAATATTAACGATTAACCACTAAGTGATGTTGTTTTTACCTTAATCGTTGTAATTTATTTTAATCACTTTAAATAATATTTTTGGTCAACAAAATAAATTGATCTTATTATAATATAAATATTATATTTATCAAAATATTTATATTAATTTAAAAAAATCAAATCCCAAAATTTTCAAAATTTTAATTTAATTTTAATCCTGCTAATGTGGCGACAAAGAAGTTTTTTAAGTAAAAATGGTCAAAAGATCAATAAATTTTTAAATCTAAATTGACTATAAAAAATATCCCACAAAAACTAAATTGGATTTATAGATGTATAATTTATATATTATGAATTTATAACTATTTTGAAATATAATTTAACATTAACAATTATTTTAAAGAAAAGGCAGTTTTGAACTAAAATGCAATATTTTTCACTATTCATCAAAAAATGAAACTTCTCATAAAAACACAAAAAACAACCCTAAGATAATTTTTACATTAAGAATTAAAAAATTGTGTTTATTTTGATCAATAAAATTTAGAAGTATGTAAAATTTTAGATTTAAAATAGGTGTGTCGTTAAAAGGTGGTAAAAATCGATTGTGCGTATAATTCAAGCTGACTCAGTGTTTTGTGTATCAAAAGATTAATATGGTGTTAGGTATAAACAATCATAGAAAAAAAATTAATAATATTATAAATAGAAAATATTTTAATTTTATGGGAGTTACACATTATGTTTTATGAATCACCATTTAAATACCTCTCTGAAAAACTCCATTTCTGTGATTCAATGTTGGTGTTAATCAATCTAGTCCCTAATGATAGTTTTTGTGATACCATTTTTAAATTCTTTGAAACATATTTTATTTCGATATTTTTTCATTATATGATGAATTATTTATATCTTATGACACATACATGTATGGATGATGATGGTTGGGGTCTTATATCTCCCTCTAATACATTGTTTAATGTTTTATATCTCCTAATACACTTATGGAACATAGTTTTACAAAACTAAATTCACTTATTGACCACAAGTTTTTTTAATCCTAAGTTACTTATGGACTATATATTTTTGAAACCTACATCACATTGGATCATATGTTTATAAATATTATGTCACTTATAGACCATAGGTTTGACAAACCTAAGTCATTTATGGACCACAGGTTTAAAACTCTAATGAATGTTATCGACCGTAGGTTTTATAAACATAAATACATTATGGATCATTGTTTTGTGAAACCTAAGAAACATATTGAGTATTTTTTTTTGAAACATAAGTCACTTCTAGACATTAGGTCTTCGAAACCTAAGTAACTTATGGATCGTAGGATTTTGAAATATAATTCACTTCTGGACCATAGATTTTTGAAACCTAAGTCACTTATGGAAAGTAGGTTTAGGAATTCTAGGTCCCTTATATACCTTATGTTTGTGAAACCTAATTCACTAATGGGCTATATTTTATGATTCTTAGGCCACCGTATAAGGATTTCATGCTCTTATTGTTATACCATAGCTTATTATTATGATATATTTTTAAGTAATTCTATATATTTATGACCTTGATTATGCTCCACATATCATATTTGTTGTTTCATGTCTCTGCACTATTATTCCTCAGAATATTCTTTCTATATTCAGATTATACATCTTTATATCATGGTTGCAGATAAATATTATTATTCCATGATATTTTTAATGAGATATTTATCCCATTCCCATATTTTCTTATATTCTTATGATTTATCCCATAACGACACGTTTATTTTTTTCCCTTATGATTAATTTGGGCTCATCCCTTTATTATTTTTCTATTTAATAGGTTATTCAGATAAGTATAACTTATAATAATTATATAAGGGATTCTTGTGTGGATAAAATATGTAGAATTGTCTATATGTATTGTAAAATAAGTTTCTTATGCAACTAGTCCTCGAAGACAATATAGTTTTTTTTGTTGGGATTGTGAGATTATTGTGAGATTTAATGTTTAAGATCTAAAAATAATGTTTAATATATAAAATCGTATCTTGAAATATCTCACTATGTATTTAAACCTATAGGTAAATAAGGTTTCTTTAGGACTGGACCTGAGAGTGCGGGTCTGGGGAACTTCATTGACTAATTTATAGGACATATATCCTCTCAAGGGTAATATGGGATAGTATTAATATATGGATTAAATATCAAATAGAAAACCTATATATTTTATGGATAAGAATAAAAACCCTGATTTGAATGAGTTTTAGGGATTACGCTTGAATGAAAAAAAAGTAGTCCATTTAATTTAATGTCATGAGGTAAGGATACCTACAACATGAAATTAATAATAACAAGGGATTAAGTACAGATTATACATTGGATATCCTAGAAATATCAAGGCTACATACGTGATTTCATACACCTTTCTGGTAATAATCATGATTATGTATATAGATAGCCAAAATTCTACCAACCTATATCTGATGAAAAGGGAAAAGAGGTAAAATATCACAAATTTGTTCGAGAAAATGGAATATGAATGATTGAATCTATATTAATAAATTAAATTCACCATATTCAATCACTCTCATGGATGTTTTCCCTGTAAAGAGGGTGTAAAAGGGGTATCCATAAAATTTGTTTATGCAATTCATAAGTTCCAGGAAACTCCCAATTTCATAATGTATTTTTTATTTGTGTAAATCTTGTTCTTAAAGTAATGAGTGTTGTGAATAATAGTCTCAAGTATTTTATAATATATTAAATAGGTCACATGTGGTAATTCATATAAAATTTATCATCTGTAGGAGTCCATGTAAACTTATTCATTTACGATTACATGTGGAACAGAATTGGGAGTAATGAAAATTGATATGTTTCAGCTTCTAAAATTTTACCGAAATA
Source organism: Viscum album (assembly GCA_963277665.1). Taxonomy (NCBI): domain Eukaryota; kingdom Viridiplantae; phylum Streptophyta; class Magnoliopsida; order Santalales; family Viscaceae; genus Viscum; species Viscum album. The sequence goes on from OY728136.1 coordinate 6,833,690, forward strand.
TTGATACTCAAAATGTAGATCTAGGTTTTATTTATTGTCCCCTAGTATAAACAATCATTTTTATGGATACCATGAATCTTGTAGTTTTTACACAAGATACTTGTGGATTCCATTGAGACTTATGAAATACCTTGATCAAGTTGGGTGTTTGTCGAAAAACTATTGCTTTCAAATAAACATCTCATTTTTATTCATGTTTTTCCTATATGATACAAATTAAATGTGTTTTTTATAATAAAAAATAAAACTATATAATATGATCTTTTGTATGAAGTTGGATCAAATTATGAGTAAAATAATAAGATCTGGTGTGTCGTTCCTCTCTATTAACATGACAAATGAGAAGTAAAATGTTAGGTCTACCATCTATAAATAGTGTCACTACTATAAAAATGATCTATAAACATGGACTTATAGACACTGTTTTATAGGTATGTGGATATAGATATGTATATATACACTATTAAATTAAAATAGTGCCTATATGTATGCTTAAAGCCACAATTTTACAAACTCCATGAAAATATGGTTTATTTTTTTAACAATACCCTCGAGCATCTATCCTCCTCCCCACAGCCATCATCCCATCACCCTCATGATACCCTCCTACCATGAAGCTTCCACTCTCTTTTCTATGAACCTCCTCAACTGATGTTTCCAACTCCCCACCCCCACACTACAAGGTCCCCTCCCCAATGACCTCCCCAACACTTCTCCCCGATGACTCCACACCCATCACCTTCAACATCCCTAAGGGTAATGATAATGCCCTTCTCCCTATTTCCCTCCCCAACACCACCCCTGTTTCCCGATACCATTTAAAACCCCAACCCATCTTCCTCATCCTCTACCTATAGTCATTCCCCACCTCTTTACCTGACTCATCTTGGCCTCTGGTGCCTATCTTCTAGTGGTTCCCCCAACCAACCGGTTGTTCCCCCTCCCCAATCCAAGTGAAGTCCACCCAAACAAATGAATTCCCTCAAACCACCCATTCCATTCCTCTATAGTATAATCATATTTAAATTTATATTTAAATTATTCTAGTTTAGAGATTATATTATTTTTTTGTATGTTCGATAACTTTCTGAAATCATTACTTATAATTTTCTTGGGTATTTTCACACTTTAAATTTCAATGTTTTGAATGGTAAACTGATTTCCTTAACTTAATATTTTAATCGATAAGAAATTAGGCTACATGATATTTTATTTAACATATAAGTCCAACATGAATTGTATTTTTTCTTATATTTTTTCAACATGTTTTAAAATTATTACTGGAGTAATTAGATTTCATGATCTTTTATAGGAAACAAACATTAAAGAAATGCTCACTATGTGACAAAAATTGTAAAATTAACACTTGAGTAACTTTATATTAACATAATTATTACAACATAATATTAAATTATAGGGTCTTTGACCATTTTAGTTTTATAATTATATTTTAATTTCGTCATATTATTGAATCCTTATGCTCTTAGAAAAGATATGGGTCAATCCCATAATATGATTCCATTCCCACATTGAGTTAAATGACCTATCATTTTTCATGGGCTTGGTATGTGTTTGTATGTTAATTATGAACTACTTATTGACATAAATTTCTTATATTTGTTTCTTTGAGAAGTAATTAGTCTAATTGATAAAAAATAGATTTTTTGTGATTTTTAGAATGATGATCATGATCCTAAAATTTCAATATACAGTTTTAATTAAGTTTAGACATGTTTAAACTGATGAACTAGTCTGGGAATAGTGAATATGAAATGCATAAGATAAATGGATAATAATGTAATGATTTTAGATAGGTAAATAATTCTAAAAATTTATGAAATAATTAGAATAATGGTATATTAGGTGTCAAGTAGTGGTTTTTTATTTCATATGGTGGAATTATAAGTTCCGTTCTGTCCTAGTGATAAGTTAATAATAAATATGTAGTTTAAAGGGGTACATTTTCTATTAAAATGGTCATTTATGCTTGTGGAAGTTTGTGTTTAAAAGGGATAAGCATGTCAACACAACTTTGGTGAATTAATCTCAAACTTGAATGATTTATAGTAATTCTTATTCTATCCTTGATGGATTATACAATGTTTTGAATAGTATTTTCTTATTATTATGTAGTGAATAAAGATACATAGTTCTCAGGATATTCTACATATTATTGAGCATACCCGAGTTTAATACTGGATTCCCTTACTTTGTTTTATGTATAAAATTTATGTCTGTGTATATTATAAAAAGAAATATAAATTTTGATATTATTTGAATATATATATATATATATTTTTAATTCTAAAGTTTGTGCATCCAAGTACTTGTGTCACTCCCTCCATACCCTATTTCCCCTTCACTTTTCCTTATCCCCACCATCTCTACTAATTAGACACCCCTCATCTCACACGGTTCCCGTATCTACCTCCCTCTCTCTATGTCACCATAATTACCTCTTCTTCGGTTCTCTATACTAACTTAGTCCCAATTACTCAGCTCCATACATTCCACCTAATGTATCCCCCACATATCTCTCACTCTCTTTCCACCTAAATATGATCACCCACATTTGTGGGTTTTGAAAGATTTTTTGTCTTTTGCACTACCTTCTTGAATAAATTTCTCTAGTACTATCAGAAAAACAAATTCCTCATAATCCCCCTTTCCATCTTCCATAATCTATTATTACTCTTCAAGACCTCATGAGACACCTCAATATGTCCAACTATTGGTCGCATTACCGAACATTGTCCTTCCTCACTGATTTCGAAACTCACCAACTGAGATACTACTGTGAGGTTACACTAAAATCATTTATGTCATATAACCTCACAAAAAAAACTTTATCCCATATCCCTTCACCATATTAGTTAAATGGTTTTCATTTGTTTATTTTTAAATATGAGGATTGTCAAGAATGAACTAATTTAGTGAGTTTACATTTCTTCAAAGGTACCAACCTTGAAGTTATGCAACAGAAACTATAATAAATTCCCTGATATTCATTTCTCATTCTTTATTTATTTGATATGTTGTAAACATAATCAAACAGTATATATTTCTTATATAAGTGAGAACATATGTGCTCATATTTTTTCAAAAACATGTTCATTTTATAATTCATTATTCATAATCATATCTATTAACTAAAATATAGATATTAATATTATAATTTTTTGTTCATATATATTGAATTCTTTAACAATATTTTATTAATATAAAATTTTTTAAATAGGAATGTATGAATTTTTTTGAACTTACATGTATCAAAAACTGAAGTTTAATAACAAAAACTTCTCTAACCCATTCTTTTATTAAATATATGGTTGCAACTTTTATCCAGTTATACATATTATAAATAAAAAAATTTATTTCTTATTACATTTTTTTATAAATGGATTCATTCACCTATCACATTTAAATACAATAAATTACATTGTGAAATTAATGTTATGTATTTTCATTCCCATAAGTATTTTATACAAAATAATGCTTTCAATGAAAGATTTATATTTTCCCTATACTTCATTGTTTTTTATGAGTTGAAAAATAGCCATTTTAATCCATTTTTTCATATATATATATATATAAATAGTTATTAATTTTTCATTAACTTATGTTCATTATTAATTTTCAACATTAATTATTTAACTCATTTATGGAGTTTCATTACATAATAATGATTTTTATTTTCTCATTACAAAAAATATCACTAACTTCTGCACTTTCCCACAATTCCTTCTTAGCCCCCAAATGTTTGTAGGTTCATGTTAGCATTGATTCCCTATTTACTGGAGAAAATTTTTTGTCGACACTTGTGAGAAGATTGTAGTTTGAGGGTGTATTCCTATTTTAAATCATATAAATAATTGTTTTACAATATATTTATTATATTTATATAAAATTAATAGACCAAGAAAACTGTTTTTTTTATTAGAATTCCATTAAACATGAAAAAATATATATCATAAATACCAATATAATTGTTATTATATGGCTCATAATATTTTGATTGTCACTTTTTTATTATATTCCATCATTCAATGGGCCTTCTCTCAATATAAATAATAAAATATATAAGTAGATACATAGTAGATTTATGTTTAAAAGTGACTATTAGAGATGAATTAATATTTTATATTCCAAGATTTAGAGTTGAGCCTATTTCATGTTATATAATTCTAAATTTCTTAACCTATAAAGAAAAATCCTTATTATTTATGAGTTGACATGTCCATTAATATTATGTTCCTTTTGTTTGAGTTTTTCTCAACTAAATATTTCACATTCAGGAAATTTATAAAGGTGACAATTTCTTAGGACATTATGCTTTCATAATAAGTGAAACTACTTTCATTTAGTTTCACATATGAAAAGTGACCATACATTAATAATTATATTTCTAATTAGAATTGATATTTATTATTTATCATCTTATATTAATTTTTCAACTTATGTAATTCTTATTCAATAATTCCAAGTGTGAAAAATGGTATTTCTAGGGTAGGCTTATTCTATAGTAAAATTAGATGGGAATTTGTGTTATATATAACAATAATGGGAGGTTATTTAGGTTTGGGAATTAAAATTAATGTTTCATTTTATACTTGTTCTTACCAGCTCATTTTGTTTTATGAATTAATTATTGGATGGTATTTAAGGAATTAGTAAAATGGTAATTAATTAACACACTAATATAGTAGTCTTCATACCTTTAATATTATTTTATTTTTGTTATGAGTTCATCCCAACTAAATATTTCACCTTCATACAGTTCAAAAAGGTGGCAATTTTTAATCCATTATGAATTCATAAAAAATTAATCTACTTCTACTTGGTTTCAATTATGAAAAGTGAGTTCCTGTAAAATAAGATTTTAATAATCCAAAACAATTTTAGTGATTAGATTATATAAAGTCTATTTTTAAAATATTATAAATTACCTTTTACTTGTATTTTCTATTATATTTTGTGATTGTATTTTTTAATACTATACCTATGTTGGTTCAGGGTGAAATGGGTTTTTTTGTTCTTGGTGAAGCTGGGACTATTATAACCTAAATGTTCCTTTTTCTTATTAGATAAACATTGGTTTTTTATTTTTCTTCATATGATTTTTTGTTTCTATTTCTTATTTAAATTTCCTAAGGTGAAAATGTTTAAGCTCAATTTATTTCCTTTAAATCCACATGTTTCCCAATATGTACATAGTTTTTTTAGTCTCAATTTCATCTAAGTACTATCAATTTTTTATTTCATATTTTTAATTATAATATTTAACATGACCATTTTTATGGGTGAAATATATCCTAAAGAGGACCATATGACATAGTTGTTTTACGATTTTTTTTAATTCATATTTTCTATTAAATATATCATACTTACCAATTATTGGTAGTAGTATGCTATTTAGAATATAACTTATTATAAAATTGTGAATAAAAAAACATTTCGATATTGGGGTTTCAATTGAAAAAACTTCACCACCACCATTAAATTCTTTTTGATACCTTCCATTATTTTCCTATAACATTTTTATGATAGGGTATACTTTCAAAACATGCATCTTAGTGTTTTTAAATTCATTACAGTGAAAATGGGGACCTTCATTTGAAATTTTTTGTTTTTTTAATTATTTAATTTCGATGTTGATTCTTTTAAAATTATATATTCTAATTCATTTGATAGAATTAGAATTTGTAATCAAATTTGTTTAATATAAAATTCAATTTTGACATCAAATTTTTGAATTTTATGTCTGAAGCTTTGAAAATATCATTATCTATTATTAGTGTTAGGGGTAACTCCTATTACTGATTATTTACTAGATTTGGATTGTTGATTGTCCTAATTTATGATTGAAATTTAAGGGATTAATGATATTATGATCCATGGTATTATTATTCCTCATTCATGAAAGGCAATTTGAAGTTAACTTCATAGTTGGTATCCTTTTATTCCACTAATGTCTACAAATATATTATCTAGGTAAAGTATGTCCTTCATTATAATTTTTTATTAGTTATGCTGATAATTTTTTTTCTCATTTCTTAAAATATTTATTCCTGTTTATTTAATCTATGATCACCTCTTGGGTTTTTTGGTTGTTAACTATGTTGGAAATAATATTCGACCATGCTCAGGTTCCTTTTGGTGAAGTCCCGACAATGTATTAAATTCTTTCAATATGAGAATTACTATGGCTACTAAATCATCACTTAGCTTAGGTCAATTTACAGTGTCTTATGAGGTATTTTACAGGATGAAGATGATTTTCTTATACATCGATTGTCATTAACCATAGTGGTACTCACAAGTTTCTAGTATCTCATCTTTTAAGACTTAAATTCCCTATTGTCCCTCAATTATAATTAATTTTATACCAAATTCTCTATAATGTGATCCCAAGCAGTCCTCATGTAGCTCTTTAGTCAATGTTCCTATCACCTGTAATAAATCTATGTGACCTTAAGGTGAGAATTCAGTCTTCATCATTAGGTGTAATCAATTCTTGATTTTTAGGCACAAATTCAATTCCTTGAACCCCTTGTCTAATTTTTTTTGGTGTTTCCATCTATGTAATTGTTTTCATTAATCTCAGTTTTATCTAAGTAATATCATTTTTTACTTTCAAGTTTTGAATTATAAGAATTAAAATAACTATTTTTTGGGTGAAATATATTCTCAAGATAAGGTTTTCAATATGAAATTTTATTTGTACAATTATTTTAAATCAATATTTTCTATTATATAATTCATAACTATCAATTCATAGTTGTATAGGTAAATTTGGAAGATAACATGTCCTAAAAGGGTGAATAAAAACACATTTTTATATTGTGGTTTTAGTTACAAAACATCATTACCAACATTAAATTATTTCGGACACTTCACATTATTTTCCTATGACATTTTTATGATGGGGTATACTTTCCAAAAAAGAATCTTAATGTTTTGAGATTATTTCAAGTGAAAACATAGTCATTTGTATTAAATTTTTTTGTTTGTTAATTTTTTAATTAGGATGTAGACTCTTTGAAAATTTTAGAGTATTCTAGAATCATTCCTCACCTCTTCTCACTCCATCTCAGATCACTATTATGAATTCTTCATTATCTACATCAGTGAATGTGCATGCACAAGTAGTTCAAGGAAGATCTAGTTGTGGGGTGGCTAACCTGGATTAGGAATCATATATAGTGAAATCTAGGGCAGGAGATGATCATTTATCCATAGAGTCTCAGGATGAAGAACAATGAGCAAGGATCACTGGTCTGGGAGCAATCAATCAGATATATGATTAGGTGTAGCAGTCCCAGACATCAGATACATCTTATATGTAGAATTGGAGTCAAAGGAGGACATCAATTTTAGAATTTTTCCTGATCTACAATGAAATAATATGGCTATAATGGCTTCATTTTCTATTGATTCTAGGATGTAATAAGTAAAATTCTCCATTTTCTATTCAAAATATTTTTTTCTATAATGTAAATAGAAGTCGTTTATAATTATTTGGATATTTTGGAACTAGAAATAGATATGAAATAATGGATCTAGAGTAAAGAATTGGATCCAATCAATTTAAATAAATCTAAGGGATATAAATAATCACTTTATAATATATATAATGCTTAACCCCCTTTAGGAACGATTTCCTTATTAAGTGTTTAGTCTAAAAAGAGTAATGATGAATAAGGGTATCTTTTGGTGATTATGCCTCTTATTTGGGGAAACTCATGTTTTTGCAACTATTTTTTGGTTCAGTTGTATCATTTTCCATGTGGGGAAGTCACTTTGAAGTGTAACCACTTTGAAATAATCATATGTATCTACATGAGTGCACTATATGGCTTTGGTGGCCTGGACTGATAGAGCTTCTCATTTTTCTCATGAACGTTGTTGAATATGAATTTTTTATTATTATTCAATGTGAGAGAATGATTAATAGTAATATACAAATTTGTTAATTTGAAATTAGTTTTGTATAAAAAAATTATTAATTGGATGTTTTATTCTTTGAAATTTTCTTTTTTTATTGTTTGCTTTCAGGTATAAGGCTTTTTACAAAAAAATTTTGAATTTTGGATATTTATTATCCATATTGTTGTTGGAAATTTAAATGGTCAATGATATTACAATCCATGGTCTTATTATATGTCTCCTTTATTAAAGTTAATTTGAAGTAAATTCAATAATCAATATCCTCTTATTCCTCCTATGTCACAAAATATATTATTATTTAGGTGAATTCCATCTTTCATTCTCAATTTTTAGAGTTTGGAAGCCCATATTTTGATTTTATGTTTACTATTTAGTTTTGTTGTTGTAATCAGTGTAGGTCATTAGTCCTCAAGTAGCTAACCACTAACTATAAAATTCTTCCTCTGATTTGTATTAAACTCTTGATTTCATACTAATGGGGAGCTCATTGACTCTTATGATCATTCTCTTAGTAAAAAATGAATACATTATAATCAAGCTATTCTTTTATAGTTTATCATTATTAGAATCATTTTAATATTCTCAATACTGATAAAGAAGTTCCCATCATTTAATATACATTGTGATGATCATGGGAATAAGTTATTTACGAGGATAGGAAACTGCTAAATGTTTCATCTTCTTCTACATCTAGGAAACCAAAAAAATATTTATAGTATCTAAAAAAATCATTGTAATTTTGATTATATTAGTTTATAGACTAAACAAGAAGGAGGTGAAAAATCATCTCATTTTTTAAAATAAATAATAGATTGGGTAATCTGCATAAACATGTTCTCATTGTCACATGTGGGATTTATTTGGATATATAGAACCAAATTTCTATTTAACTGTTAAAATTAGGTTCCAATAATTTATATACTTTGCATGTATAGACTTGAATTTCTATGTTACCTTGAATTTAAAATTTCAATCATATTTTTTGATCTTATCCCTTATGGAAATTTCTTACGATTAATATTTTTTTAAGAATTTTTTTCTCATCGGGACTTATGTGATGACCCCATTATTAATGTTTGATATTCCAAATCAAATTGGTGGATGGTTAAATAATTTATTCTCAAAAAAAACATTTAATTTAAATATTATTTAAATCAAATCTGTGTTTCAATAATATTTCATGTAAATAAAAATTAATTATATATAATATGGGTATAAAGTTTTTATTTTTTTCATTAATTAAATGTGTTCTCATTTATATGAAATCATTTTATGAGGATTTTTCTACTACTTTTATTAATTGAAGAGTTGTCCTAGGATATTGAGTCCAGAAATTTTTTTGATATCTTATAAAATATTCATTTTATTTCATGGAAAACATAATAATATTTGTGATATCTATTGAATGTATTGTCAAGTCATGTAATAACTTCAATGAGAATAATTCGTGGGATAACATTGATCAGTACTACACATGGTTCTATAGGTCATCATGGTTCTGGTGTTACTGATATTAAGGTAAATTTTAGATGAAAATATTATTCTTTTTTTAGACCTTGAATTTTATCATATCGTTTTATTTTATTCTAATGATATTAATATTGGAATTTTATTTTCTAATCTTGTTTTATCATAAAATGGGGTGTCAATTAGGGTATCATAATATTTCTGAAATGAACACTCACAAATGATAATGGTACATGATTAATAAAAAAATAAAATCTCTCGTAACTAATATGAAGTATTAAAGTATTAAATAAGTATAAAAACAATTTTCTTAGTTCTTCCTAATTAGGATAATACAATGAACATGCAACAAAATCATTCCATGCATCAGGAACACTATGAATATTGATTTTTCAATAAAATTTAGAACAGACCCACTAGTTCTCCTGGTATACACCCACCATTTCAATAACGAACTCTTTACTCTCAATCAAACAAATGTTTCATTGTATCCATGAGTGTTATTTTCATGATATTTAGAAACCAATAGTGATTTTACACCAATATGGGTGTATCAATTCTACTTCACATTCTTCAAATATTGAACTTTATAGACCTATAGTAATAATACTTCATATATTTCCTTATATTATCCTTTGAAAACATTTCTATAACTCTCATATTCAGTATTTTTCAATATATCTTTTTAATAGGAATTTATCCCCATATTTAAAAATATGATCTCTCTCATATCATTAGATAATCACCATGATTCCCTCTATATAGATCATAAATCAACCTCTATTATGTGAAAAAAAACATTCATACACCCCTTTAATTAGGAATCAAAATTAATCATTTGACTCTAGTGAATTCCTCTTGAATGATAGAAAGCTGAAAACTATGATATTCTAACTTGACATGGCATGGCCATTGCCACTATAGAGTATACCGTGTATATTTCACATGAACCCATATAAAATTTAAAGGATATTACTTCATAATAGCTTTTTACCTAAACACCATGACTTGGAATAGTGATAATAATGACATAATTCATCTTCATAAAAAATTCACTTCAAAATACACAACACTGAGATTACATTCCCAATATCAAATTCATGTTTAGATCCCTATCAATCTCTATATCTATGACCATGGAACAAGGGAACTCTGTAATAAAACTTTATCTAATCATTCATGAGTCCCAAACTACAATATAAACACCAATTTAAATCCATAAAATTTCCAATATGTATTATGAAAATCCATTATGGCATCCACCACCATTTTATATTCATTTTTTTTATTTGACTGATATTCTAAAATAAAATAATTTCATTGAGGATATTATGATTTTTCAATTAAATAAATTATATTATGTATACTAGTAAAATTTATCCCTATTATATTCTTCAATTAAATTTCATCGACCTCAACTATGGATTCAAAATTTCAAAAGTCTCAATTCCTAATAATACATAGGTATTATTCCAAGAAAAAATTAATCCATGTTTTGAAACAACTATAGCATTGTTCTCTATTTCATAACTTGGTCATCCATTTCCCCAATATCACATACACATATTCATAATAACACAAATCAATTACAAATCCCATAAATAAGTATTAATTTTCCCTTTTCAGTTCACATATAATATTAATAATGTTGTATAAAAAATAATAGAACATTGTAGTTTTCTACGTGTCATAAAATCCTCAAATTCTTTTATGCTTAATTCAATACTTCTCTAGAATTTCTCATGTCCTAATAAAATTATTAAAAAGACACCAAACATCCTTTTCACCAAAAAAAACTAAAAATTCATGGAGTATTTTGGTTAATAATCTCTTTATTTGGGTTTTTATGACAACCATTCCAACATAGATTCAATAAATTTACACCTAAATCCTAAAAAACTATTATACACTATAGTCGAAATTATATGCCTTATGATATCTTCAAAAATCTATTTTAATTTCATTTAAAACTTAATGATATCTATGATTTATTTTGAAATTATTTTCATGTCATGTAGGAACTTAAATTTTAATTAATGGGATAACATTTATTGTTACTACAACTGTTTCTATACAAAGTATTGTGATCAGTAGATTCTGGGACATATAATATTCGTGAGATTTTTTTCACTGATTTTGGGAATTATGTGAGAGATATTTGGGACCTCATGTTATTTCATTCAATTGTAATGGCATTTTTTACTTATCAATAAATTTTTTAATGGGATGAAATATTTCTCATTATTTGATGTTTGGTCTATCTTTGATTTTCTGCTTTGACTACTTCATTATGGTGAGATTTCTATTATGAAGGATGGAACTAAAATTATTGATCATTTTTTATATTTTTGATATTTTCATGTTTTTTCATGATATTTCTATTTGGATATTGATAGGTGGTCGGATGAAAAATGATATATGTGAGACACTACTAAGTTGTGGGAGGTAGTGGTGTTTCATGGATGACAGGCAGTAGTGGGATCCAGATAATGAGTCCTATGTTATTTCCACTTATTTTTCCAAATATTAATTTATCTATGATAATTATACGTAACATATATATGATGAATGGTTACGTGTTATTAACAAGTGTAGATCACATATTTTGATGGGTTGCGACTCGACTGTATATTTGGGAGCATAACTTATTTATTATTGATATTCTTTGTTGTTTTTTCGGTAGGGTACATTAACTATTTAATATGTAGGTTATGATTACTTTTTTATGTTGACATATGGAGGATTTTATGGATATGAGGAAATATAAGTTCAGCTGGCCTTGTTCTTGTCCCATGATAGGTGAGGCTGAGTAGTGGCTCGATGGAGATGGTTTGCCATGTGAATTCTTGAATGATGGTAATAAATCTCATAAGAATTGATAATAATGGAGGACTAGACTTGATGAAATTTATGATGTTTATTTTATCACCTTTCAATGACCATATTCTCCAGAAAAGGTTTTATCGAGCCCACCGTGTTGATAGTTCATGAATTTTTAATCCTATATGGAAATTCTTGTTTAGAAATGTTGATAATTATGGATTATATTTTTCTAGTATTTACATTTTACTTGTTTGTGATTGTATTTATAGTTTATCAGGTTTCTTGTATTTATGGATTCTTGTTGCTTCTTGTATGGAAAATGTGGATTCTGTTTCGCATGTATTTATCATCCTACTATTCTTTATCCTTACTGGATTCTGTTTTCTTTTATGGATAATATGGATTCTATTTGTATTTTATTTACATGATGAATATATTATAATTTTATTGTTTATATGGAAATTATATTAGTTAATCTTCAAAAATAAAACGTTTCAGGAGTTGTTTATGTTATTTTCATGATATAGTCACAGTTGTAAATCATGGCTACAAGTCTGTGTGACAGAATCTATAGCCACGGTATTGAACTGTGGCTATAGGTGTGATTCCATGATAGAAACTATGGTTATATTCCTATAGCTATGGTTTAGAACTTTTTCTACAAGTCAGCATGGGAGAAGCTATATCCATAGTGGGAACCTATGGAAATATGTGTACTTCCTTGGTGGCAATCATGGGTATAGTCGTGGCCCTATTGACAAGTCAATAAGATCCATGATCCACTAAACCATGGTTATAGTGTTGATTTATAGTAGTGTGGTGGAATTAGATAATAACATGTATATTGAAAGAACTATATTAAACCCTATCTTTTCAAGGAACGTCTGCCTTTTTTATAACTCTTTGTGGGAAATATCATAGTCTATTTGGTGACTCCCCTTTAACATGAGTAAACTGATTGGACCATAACTTTAGCGAGATCCCCTTGTCTATACAAACACTTTCATAAGCATTTACTTATGATAATAACAACCTTTTCGGAATTAGACATTTTAGAATTTAGACTTCCTCACTAGACTTAATATAATGACCCATAATTTTTTCTATGGAATTTCCCCTTCTGATTAAATGAATGAAAGAATATTAGAAATGGAGTAATATATAAATCACATGAAACACATAATCAAAATTATAATTATTTAAATATATTAATTGGGATATTATGTTTAGAGAATAAATTTATCCATTAGAATAGAAAATATAATTATGAGAAAAAAAATAAAAAATAAGATAACTAAAATATGAAAATCATGATCTCCTCAATTCCACCAGAATGATAACAAGCACGAACAACATTGTAATTAAGAAAATTTATAAAAATGAAATATTATTTTTTAAAATTTAAAATATATCTAACTTATATAGATAATATAATTTAGTAAATAATTAATTATGTTTGTGTAATTATAGAATGTCTGGAACCCAAGTGATTTTTACAAATCTTATCATTGGATTTTTAGTATGATCATTGGATTGGTAATCTTACTATAAAATCAGAAAATAAACTATTTAACTCTAAAATAATATTTAGGTTTCTTATAAAATGAAAATATGATATATTTATATCACTATAAAAGTACATAAAATTTATAGAAATGATAAAATAAATTTTTTATTTAAAAAATATATGTGCTTTCAAGTCTCTAGGCTTGTAATTTAGTGTAATATTTTTCCTTACGTCATGTTCTACTTTTGTGGTTCTACAAAAAAAAATTTAAAAAATTATTTACTTTTTGAGACCATAAATAAATTTTCTAATGGTCCGAAAATAATCATAATATTAAAATTGGTATTTTTTTTCAAATGAATATGGACTTTATTGAGAAATTAATTTTCTCATATTTTAAAAATTATTTTCATAAAATGGATTTCATTTTTGGAATCCTCTAGTCAAAAAAATAGTTAGGGTAGATATTTTTTATTTTTCAAATTTTTTTGTTTTTTTATGAATAAAAAATATGGAAAAATACAATATTTAACTTTATTTGTTAAATAAATAATTAATGGCATAAGGGGAGATGTATGAAACCATTAATTAAAAAACCCTCCCAAATTTTACCATATATAGTCACAATTTTTATCATTATCTATAAGGATCCATCCTTAAACATTACATAATCTTGAATTGAATGGATAATTCACATTGAGTTTCTTTTCAGGTTTAGTGTTTTAGAGAATTAGGTCATAACATTTACATAACAACGTGAATATTACATGTAAACAATTCTACTCAATATCCATGTTTTTCATAAAATAAAAACTCTGCAAAAAAAGAGTCATGTCTAGTTCCATGTTTTAGACAACATGACTTTTCCTTGATCCCATACATGATCCTTATTCATATTTAATTCATGTGGAGAACATTTCAAAAACTTAGAATGAGCATAAAAATCTCATTAAGGGGTATAAAATATGTAATGAAAACATTGTCCCATCAATAAATACAAAACAATGAAAATGTACATCTCAGTCATAACATAACTCATTAAATCATAATATTTATGAAAAACACATATAAATCATAAATCATAAAGGTAAATTATGAAATCCATGTCAAACGTACATTGTAGATATCACATCTACATAGGGATTCACAATTGGAATACCCATCATAGTATATTCCCTAAATCACTTCTGAGAAACATTCATGTTTACCTTCATCACGTTACCCAATGAATTGAAGAGCTATCTCAGGCTCACCCGCCCTAGGTTTATCATGGAACCACCCATATACGTAAACAATTACCAATATCTATAAATATTCATAACCCATAAAACAAATATAATGGAAAGATAAAATTTCCACATTTCAATCACAATATATCATTTAAAAATATTAACAAAATCAAAGCCTTTATCAAACCATTTAAAATATTAAATAAAGAGATTTTTGAATCAAAGTGTCCCATACCACTTTAAATATTTGGAAAGAAATTTCAATTTCAAAACATTCATGTCCTGATGAATAAATCCTTAAAATCATTTTTACAACATGGAGATTAATGTGAATGATTTAGAAGAATAAAACTTTAAAACATTTATCACGATATTTTAGTTAAAGAATTTTTAACAAAATGAGAGGTACTAGAATGAAAATAATTGAGGAAAAAAATATAATTATAATGTAATAATATCATGAGAATAAAGGTATTTGTGATATAATATGCCAAAGGACAGTATATACACCATATAAGAGTTAATTAGTTCATATCAACAATGATGTTTCAATGGAAATGTAAATTGAGACGAAATGCCTTATAAAGAAGGTATCATTAGATTAAGGATAAATAAATTACATAATTATGTGTGAAAAATTTAAATACACCCAATATAAGTGGATATTTAGTGTAAATCAATAAGAGGTTGTTCACACATATTCATATAACGACCTAATCAAGAACTAGATGGTTAACCCAAAAATAGAAATTGGGTTAAGAAGTTTTCTTACAGAAATTTGACAGCCTAACCATGTCATTTTAAAATTCATAAAATAAGTTGATGAGAGAGAAAGGTATATCTAATCACTTGGACATAAAATTTACATCAATAAGGATATAGAAAAACATATCCCAACATAATAATATGTAAATTAAAAGACATAACAAAAAAGAAGTCTTTGAAAAAGAGGAGGGTGAAATGTTCCCTTACCGATTTGGTAACTTAAGAAACATACGCCCCATGAAAGAAACATCACACAATTAATATGTAAATACGCATAAATTAAATTATATTACACAAATAATACCATAATGGTTAGTACATCCACCACACAAAAGAAAATAGTGGATAATATAGCATGAATCTCACGGGAATAAAAAGTGAGATGAAAGAAACCTTACCACGTTGTAATCAATCGAGTCGTATGAGGAAAAGTTAAAAACCACGAGATGAATCATAGAATACCATGAATATAAATAAAATCATGATAATATATATCAAATGGAAGTACAAAATTGACAACATTAAACAAATAAGTGGTGAACAATGGAAGTATCATGGAATTAAAAGTGAGATAAGAAATCACTTACCTCGTGTCGAACTTGACTCGTATGTTCCTTGTTCTTCCTGAAAAATAAACTTATGTTAACTTCTAGTAGATTAATAACCTTTTTAATCTTTATTATTACTTTTATATCACTTATTACCTTGAAATAACAGTTATTTAATTATTTTAGTTCATGTCGGACATATTGTCGATGCTCGGAATTTGAGTTAAAAATGATCTTGTTATAATTACAATTTGTCCATGTGGTCAAAACTCCATTATCTTCATAAAGATATTAATGATTTAGATATCATATATATCCATTGTATATATATATATTAATTTATTTATAATAGTATATATCATTTGGATATAAGAAATGAAATTCATCGTTCATGGAGACGGTAAGCCGTACATACGCATGAACGCTACTTTTATTTCTATTTAATATTTAATGGAATGAAAAATTAATGATAAATAGGTATACTATAATTCCAGTATAATATCATATGATATATATGTTACATAATTTCATTAACTCTATCTTTATAGGTTCCATGTATGTCATGAACGAATCATATCACTTTGAGGGGGTGGTAGTCTACACTTCCTAATATGAAATTATCACGTTTACCCATTATGGAAACCGTAAAGGTATGATATAAATGAAAAATACATAAGCATAAATAAAAAATAAAAATAATATATATCATATATAAATACAGTTCAATCATAATGGCCCCCATGAGAGGTGGTAGGAGTTAATTGAACAATCATCGTTTTGTGAGGTGTTAGTTTTCCATGCAAAGACACATTATGTTCTTTAACCATTAAATGGAGGAGTATGTAAGTCCAGTTAAAATCCTTCTCATAAAAACATCATATTGTATTGAAGATAATTTTTTTGTTATAAACTAATATAATAAAAATAGCTTAGTGGGTTGGAGAAGTAAAGTAAAACAAGAGAACTTAAGAGAAGATGTTACCTTTAAATCGGGTAATTCCCTTTGGTTTGAACCAAAAGGTTTCTTGAAATTCTTTATACCTAAGGTAATGATTCTAGTATGAATAGATGGATCTTGGGATCTTATTTGAGCATAGGTTTCATGTGCCAAAGGCTTGGTAATTGTGATAAATGGGTAGGATGTGAGGGCTTTTTATAAGGGAGACGAGGGGCTCTTTTGGAAAGTTTGAAACAATTATTTTATTATAACCTCATCTTCTGTTTCAAAAGGTAAAATAGTAGTTAAAGTATATTTTAAGATAGCTCATGTTCAAAATAAAATCATCCAATAATAATTTTATAGGGCTTGGATATTGTTTTAATATTTATAATCTTATTTATTTAAATCATTTATTAATGATGTAAATATTGCATCATTATTGTCTCATAAGTAATTTAATTTATTTGATTTCCAAAAATTATAAGAAAAATACAATGTTGTAGGAAATATTTTTATCTTTCCAAATAATATTTATAGTCAAAAGGATAACATATATAAACTCATGTAAAAATTTATTTACTAAAAGATATTTGTTTTTGTCATTTTTGTCTTTACTTTAAATTAATTAATATAAAGTGTCATTATTACTCTCATGTGGCTCCATGGGGTCCCAAATTCAACCCAAGGATTCCTATGGTCGGATATTTATCATAAAAATGGATTATGTCATATGTTATAGTAATTTAATATTATTATAATATTATATTTTAACCTTATTTATTTTATTTACCCTTGAATCATGGTAAATAAAATATGTACTGAAGTAAATATTAAAAATTTCTAAAAATAAAAGTTACCTATTTACACAATTTGTACCTATAGATTCCAAATATGGAATCCATTTTATCAAATTCAAAACACATAAGTGGCCGAAATTAATTTAAAATAAATTCCCACTGTCAAAACAAAAGCGTGTTTTTAAGTAATAATAACTATCAATAGATCGACACTTGTTTATGTCTATTTTCCAAGTGAAATTAATTCCAATGTCCAACATTGGATTAACTGGTAAAAATATATTCTAATTACACTTCAGAACCAATTAAAAAGATAATATAACCATATTAATTAATTAGATTAAAATGCACTTTTGAATTAAAATACAATATTTTTCACTATTCATTAAAAAATGAACATTATCAGAAAAATACCAAAATTTCATCCAAAGTAAATTTTGGTGTTCCAATTCTAAAGAAGAATTTTATTTTGTCAAATATAACATATAAAAGTGAAAAAAAACTAGATTTAAAGAGAGTTCTCCATTAAAAGACGGTAAATCGACCTTTTAGTGAATATTAGAGTATTGGTGCTTAAAATAGAATTCCTTAATTATTTTAAGCCACTAACATCTATTGGATAAACGTAAAAATATTCAACAAACATGTATAATCATATTAAAGATATTTATATTCATACCTGTCAATACAAAGGCTAGAAATTAACTACCATTTAAAATAATAACATTATATTATTAGTGTGCTACGTAAGATTTCAATTAAACCCATTATTGTGTATTGGGTACGCCATCGAACATAGCATCCCCTTTAATGAAAAATTAATATTTTATTAAAAGAAATTAATAAATATGAAAAATTTCATGTTCTATATTTACCTGGGATGTTACATCCTTCCCCCCTTTTGGGAATTGCGTCCCCGCAATTTCTAAAACACGGCTTAGAAACTTCATTAAAAGTCCCACATTATAAAAGAATAAGTAAAACTATCACTTCATAAGAATCAAATATAATTTCAAATGTCACACGAGATAACCCATACTCAGATTCCATGTAAGAAGACATGGATATGTAAGAGACAAAAAATTGTCAAGTTCTGATGGAGAGTGATAAAAAACATGATTAGGAGAAGTTAACCACCAAAAAATCACATTATTATGATGTGTTAAATGGTCTTTGATTGCCCAGTAGGAAACGTAAACCAAAAAAAATTTTACATTACTTTTCATAATTTTTAGGAATTCATTTACTTCATGGAATAGGAACATAATGAAATATACTTACCTTCAAGTAGAGTTTCATCCTTTAATAAGTTTCTACCAAAAACAATCTTTTCTCCAAACTAATATTATTCAAAAATACTGGGTCACATAAAAAGCACAGGAATCAACTTCTAGAGAATCACATCATCCACAAAAGAAGAACTATATATTTACCATTTCATTAGACATCAACTAAAACCAAAATGGTTAGTATGAGATCATATAATCCACAAAAAGGATAATCATTTATAAAAAGAAATACTATTCTTAATCTCAAAAATTCAACAAAAAGTACCCAATGTTCAAGAAAGACCCTTCAATACACAATTTTCCTTAAAAATTTTCAAAATAATCTAAAATAACATTGAAACACAAAACATCGAAGGATTTAATAACATAGTCTTCAACAGTTAATATTAACATTTAACTCAAAAAACATAGACTACTATTAAAGTATCATAGTTAAGCATAATTAGCCAAATGATATATTCTCTATGATAGGTTAATCATTTCCATAAATAACCCTAATCAATATATGTCCACAAAAAATATTCTTCCAAAATAAAATTCCACCATTACGCCTCAATTGAAATACCAAAGTATTCTACTTTCTATAGGCATGTTTTATTTCCCCAAATTACAGTAAATATTCCAAAATAAACTTTTTCAATTAATCAGCAAATAATTTTCCTATATTAAAGATATATATTTAATAAAACATAAGTTCCCAAAATCAACTTATTCTTGATCCATAAAATCAATAAACTAAAAAGAATAAGTCATACTAACCAGGGACTTCACATAGTCTAGTGGTAGGTGATAAATCCCAGTCGCACTATGGATGTGGGTTCTATTCCCATAGCATTTTCCAATGCGACGAGTTATCACCTGGTCTGTGTGTTTTCCTTTTTATAAAATTCCAAAATAACCCTAACATGTTTTAACCTCGATGGTTTCTATATACCTATCATTTTCATCCCAAATCATTATGATCTCCACATCTTAATTCTTGATCTCTTATATATATTGTCATTTTTTTAATTTCACCACCATATGATAAAATGAAATGATCCCTAGAATAAATAACAACATACCTTGATCATGGTGTCCACTTGGTTTCATTGTTATCTTGTTCACATAGGTAGAATTTCTTTGCATTGCAACAATGATTTATAGAACCTTCAAAATCATTTGCTTCCTTTATCCAAATACACCTTGTACAACTTGGGTCATAAGGGTGTTCACAGAAAAATAGTTTTGGAAAATAATCATGTGTGACATATAATTTCAAAAAATCGGATAAAACTTGATTTTTATAAAATAGTCAGACTGAGTTTTAGTTGAATCTTTCTAACAGTGTTCCTTTGAAAATACCATATGTATGTGCTGGGAGACTATATTTTAAAATCAAATATAAATAGGTTGTGCAAGGGTCTTCTTCTTCATCACCTTTTTTAAAATCATAATATGCTTCAAAATATTTTGATAAGATAAAATATTTGAAAATTCCTTGAGAATATTTACCTTTCTTTAAAATATGAGAATGTTTTGAAAATATGAATTGATTAAATACAACCCATGATCCATGATGATATCGTGGTACAGTGGAGGTGTTTGATATCTCAAAAAATTTATTTCAAGTGAGTTGTATGTTTAAAAAAGTTTCACAATCATCTGAACATGACATTGCAATAAATATTGCAAACAAGTCATTAGAAAGAGATATGAATATCGTCTGAGATCCTCCTCCTTCTATTTGTAACATACATTCCTAGATTTGAAAAAGTTTCAAAAATAAGGATATAACTTAATGAGTATACATAGAGATTAACCATGTGTCTAACAAAAACTTCTAATCCCTAAAGTTGTCTAAACCTCCCTCTGATACCAACTATAAAGACCCATCCTTAAATAGTATATAATCTTGAATTAAATGGATAATTCACATTGTGGATCTTTTGAGGTTAAGAGCTTTAGAGAATTAGGTCATAAAATTTACATAACAACATGAATATTACATGTAGACAATTCTACTCAGAATTCATTATTTCATAAAAGATAAATTCTTTAAAAAAAGAGTCATGTCCATTTCCATGTTTTAAATAGCATGACTTTCCCTTGATCACATCCATGACCCTTATTCATTTTTATGTCCTGTGGAAAATATTTCAAAAACATGGGATGAGCATCAAAAGATCAGTAAAGAATATAAAATAAGGAATGAAAACATTGGCCCACCAATAAGTACAAAATAATGAAACTGAACTTTTTAATCATAACATACATCATGAAATCATAAGATTTATGAATAACACACATAAATCATAAATCATGAAGGTAACTTGTGGAATCCATATCAAACTTACATTGTAGTTATCACAGCTACATAGTAATTCACAATTGTAATACACATCATAGTATATTCCCTAAATATTTTAGGAGAAACATTCACGTTTACCTCTGTTACGTTACCGAATGCATTGGAGAGCTATCTTAGGCTCACCCGCCCAAGGTTTATCACGGAACCACCCGTAAACATAAACAATTCCCAGTATCCAAAACATACTCATAACCCATAAAACAAAGATAATGGAAAGATAAAATTTCTCTGTTGCAATCACAATATATCATTTCAAAATATTGACAAAATCAAAGCTTTTATCAAACCATTTTCAAAACCATTTAAAATATTAAATAATGAGATTTTTGTATCAATGTGTCCAATAACAATTTCAATAATTTGAAATTAATTTAAATTTCAAAACATTAATGTACATATGAATAAATCCTTAAAACCATTTTTACAACAAGGACATTAATGTGAAATATTTATAAGAATAAACCTTTAAAACATTTAAAATGATATTTTAGTTAAAGACTTTTTAACAAAATGATAGATACTAGAATAAAAATAATTGAAGAAAAAACATTTAATTAGAACCTAATAATATCATTAGAATAAAGAAATTCATGATATACTATGCCAAAGGATAGTATGTACACTATATAAGAGTGAATTGGTGCATATCAACAATGAAGTTTCAATGAAAATAGAAATTGAGAAGAAATCTCTTATAAAGAAGGTATCCTTATATTAAGGATAAATAATTTAAAAAATTATGTGTGAAAAATATAAATACACACAATATAAGTGGATATTATGCGTAAAAAAAATCAGAGGTTATTCACACATATTCATAGCACGACATAATCAGCAAGTAGATGTTTAACCCAAAAATTGAAACTGACTTAAGAAGTTCTCCTACAGAAATTTGACAGCCTAACGACGTCACTTAAAAATTCATAAAATAAGTTGATGAAAGATAAAATGATATCTTATCACTTGGAAATAAAATTTACATCAATAAAGATATATAAGAACATATCCCAACATAATAAGATGTAAATTAAAAGACATAACAAAAGGAAGTATTTTAAAAAAAGAGGGTGAAAGGTTCCCATACCGATTTGGTAACTTATGAAACATACACCAATTGAAAGAAATACCACACAATTAAATTCTAAATACCCATAAATTAAATTATACTACACAAAATATACCATCATGGTCAGTACATCCACCACACAAAAGGAAATAGTGGCTAATATAGTATGAATCTCACGGGAATAAAAAGTGAAATGAAAAAAAACCTTACCACATTGTAATCAATCGAGTCGTAAGAGAAAAAGTTAATAACCACCAAATTAATCACAGAATAACATGAATATAAATAAAATCATGATAATATATATCAAATTGAAATAAAAAAACACCACATGCAATAAATAAGTGGTGAACAATGGAAATCTCATGGAATTAAATGTTAGATAAGAAATCACTTACCTCATGTCCAACATGACTCGTATGTTCCTTGTTCATCCTAAATAATAAACTTAAGTTAATTTCTACTTGATTCATAAACTTTTTAATTTTTATTATTACTTTTATATCACTTATTACCTTTAAATAACATTTAGTTAATTATTTGAGTTCGTATCGGACATTTTGACGATGTTAAGAATTTGAGTTAAAATGAACTTGTTATAATTACAATTTGTCCATGTGGTCAAAACTCCATTATCTCCCAAATTATATTAATAATATAGATAAAATATATATCATATATATCCATTATATATATATATATATTTATAATAGTATATAACATTTGGAGATAAGAAATGAAATGCACCTTTCATAGAGACGGTAAGTCGTACGTACGCATGAACGCTGCTTTCATTTCTATTTAATATTTAATGGAATGAAAACATAATGATACATAGGTATATTATAATTAAAGTATAATTTTATATCATATATATGTTACATTATTTCATTAACTCCATATTTATACATTCCATGTATGTCATGAACGAATCATATCACCTTGAGGGGGCATTAGTCTGCACTTCCTAAAATGAAATAATCACGTTTACCCATTATGAAAACCATAAAGGTATGTTATAAATGAAAAATACATAAGAATAAAGAAAAAATAAACATAATGTATATCATATATAATTATAGTTCCATAATAATGGCCATTGTGAGAGGTGGTAGGAGTTAATTGAACAATCATCGTTTCGTGAGGTGTTATTTTTCCATCCATAGAAACACTATGTTCTTTGCCCATTAGATGGTGGTGTGTGTAAGTGTAGTTCAAATCCTTCTCATAAAAACATAGTATTATATTTAGGATACTAGTTTTGTTATATAATAATAGAATAAAAAGCGTTTAGGGTGTTGGAGAAGTAAAATAAAACAAAAGAACTTAAGCGGAGATTTTACCTTTAAAACGGTTAACTCCATTTGGTTTGAACCAAAATGGTTTCTTGAAATGCCTTATACCTAAGGTAAGGATTATAAGATGAAGATATGGATCTTGGGAGCTTATTAGATCATAGGTTTTAGGATCTAAATGTAACACCCCAGGTAAATAAAGAATATGAAATTTTTATATTTATCCCTATTTGTGAATAAAAAGATAATATTAATTTAAAGGGAACGCTATACTCGATGGCTTACCCAATACGCAACAACAAGTTCCTTTGAAATCTTACGTTGCACTCCAATAATAAAATAATTTTATGTTAACACCTAGCTGTTGTAATGATGAGAACTAACTACAAAATGATTATATGTGTTTGTCAAATATTTTTACATTTTACAATAAATGTTAGAGGATTAAAAATGCGAATGAATCCAATTTTAAGCGTAAACATTCTAATATTCTTTAAAAGGTCGATTAACCGTCTTTTGATGGAGAACCTCTTTTAAATCCACTTTTTGAAAGTTTTATGTGTTATATTTGACAAAATAAAATTCTTCTTTAGGATCAGGACATCAAAATTTAATTTCTGTAAATTTTTGGTATTTTTCTGATAAAGTTCAATTTTTAATGAATAGTGAAAAATGTTGTATTTTAATTCAAAACCACTTTTTAATCTAATTTATTTATATTATTAGATTATCTTTTGAATTGGTTTTAAAGTTAAATAAGAATATATTTTTACTATTTAATCAAATAGTGGTTATTGGGATTAATTTCGCTTTGAAATTGGACTTAAACTAGTGTCAATCTTTTAATAGATATTATTTCTTAAAAACACGCTATTTGTTTTGACAGCAGGATTTAATTATTAAATTAATTAATGCAACTTATATGATTTGAATTTTTTAAAATAGACATAATTTTTGAATTCGGAATATCAAATATAGCTTAGGGAGAATTTTTGGTATTTTTCTGAAAAACATAAATTTTTGATGAATAGTGAAACCACTAAGTGGTAGTTTAAAAACTGATTTTTCGTTTAAATGAAACATTACCACTTCTGTTATTTGAATTTCAAAAATCCTACATACATGGTTTTCATTAAAATGTAAAATGTGGTTCAATGGGATTCAAATAATTTTTGGTGAATAGTAACTTTTATGTTCTTAATCGCGATTAGAGGTAATTAGTGTAATTTAAGGTAAAAATAATGTTTTAATAATAAGAAATGACCTTGACACATGTCATACACTTATTGGATGAGTCATGGATGACCAAGAAAATCCATGAGACAACTTGGGGACCCCATGGAGCCCCTTTGGTTGGAAAATGACACTAATAACTTTTTATTTAAAGTTAAAATTGAAATGTCACAAACATGTGTTGTTTTACTAAAACATTTTTTAGATGGTGTTATACAAGTCTTATTTTTTACTATAAGTATTCATTATAAAGCTAAATATATTTCCTAAATCATGATAGTTTTATTTTATAATTTTTAGATATTAAATAAATTAATTTATTTATGACACCGTGATGATGCAGTGATTACCTCATAAATGAACGATTTAAATAAAATGAGAAGATAGGGAAACATCTAAGTCTTAAACTTGTCATATACCTATTGGATGGGTGGATTTCGAAACCTTATCACCTTATCCTCGAAATATATCCTTTTGGGACCTTTTAAATCCGAAAATCATTTTATAATAATGTAATATTTTATAACATTCCACGAGTGCCCCTCCTCTCCTCTTATAAAAGGTCCCCACCTATACCACCTTACACACACCTCTCAAGCCTTTGGCTCATCCAACCCCTACACATTTCATCTCTCCACATCCCTCTCTTCATCATTGAAGCCACACTTTGGCCAGAATCCTTTCAAAGGAATCCTTTGATCTCAAATCAAAGAAAGTTACCAGATTTAAAGGTAATGTCTTCCCTTGTGTTCTTTTGTTTTATTTTTCTTCTCAAACCCTCTAAAATCATTTTATTCCTTTATTATTGTCACGACCTGACCCTACCCGGGCTCGAGCCGCAACTACCCCAAGCCCGCCTCCATAGGCCTGGGGCTGGCAACCAGCGCCGAAGGCACAATAACTCGGGGAGGCCTTTGCCTAAGCACATGTACACACACACGCAGAAAACTCAATGCAACAGTGCAGAGTAAAAGTAAAGACAAGCAAAGAAAAGGAAAGGGAACCTGCTATATATATACCACCAAGTTCATTGACCTCTACAAGTACAAAGTACAAACTGAAATGAAAAGGGGAAAAACACCCGCCCAAACAAAAAGTGCCACAACCCGGCAACAAGTAAACAAAAGAAACTGCTGACGGGTCTCCCACCTGGAACCCGGCCACGACCACCGCATGCGGTCCATGCTCCCATGCTCCTACGCTCCACTGAAGTCACGCTCCACCTGTCCATCTTTTGCAAGGGCACACCACGTGCGGGCAAAGCCCAAGCAGGGGTGAGTATACAAATACTCAGTAGGATACCCCGAAGGCTCGAGGGAGCAACAAAAGGAGGTACTGAAGGGTGAGCAGTAGAGCGAACAGAAAAGTAAAGGAGTACAACAGAGAGTGTAGTAATGATTCCAGCTCAACCCAACAAGAGTAAAGAAGGTAGACTGATCCAGACACAAGGATCTGGAAAAGGTGAGAAGATGAACTTCTCATCGAGTCTTCGCTACCTATAGTAGGAGAGTGGACTCATCCAACCATGAGAAGCTAGACACGGAAAGCACGTGGCATACCCCGCGCGTCTTCGCCTCTCCTAGAAGGATAGTAGCCAAACCCAAGAAGTGGGTGCCAGAAACAAGGTATATACATATGTATGCTCTATTAAGAAGCCCGAACAAACTTGTAAGAGGATCTCCGTCCCATAGCTCAGCCCAAGAGAGAGTAGCCAACAGTCCCAGAAGTAACACCATCGTTGCCCAGCATCCCGCACGTCTGCCCCGAACCGCAAGCCAAGGGGCTCAATCACCACACCTCGACACTATCCATTTTGGGCGGCACTGACTCGCCCGCACGGTTTTAGGTCGCATCACAAGGACGCGTCTCGGTGGGGGAAAGTGCTCCCCGTACTTGAGAGTTCTTGGGGAACGTCAACCACAACTCGTCACTGCCCCGCAGTCGAGAGGTCTGCTCAAAGTCGACAGGCGGCCCCCTGCCCAGCCCCACTGGAGGATCCCTGGAAGTCAACGGGTTCCCACTACAGGGAGACCTGGAATGTTGATAGGTGCCTCACTGCCCAGTCCCGTAACATGGTAGTCCACTGGAGGGCGACCCGGCTAAAGTCGGCGACGGGACCACTGCCCAGCCCAGCTGGAGGTAACCCATCATCAAAGACCACTGCCCAACCCAGCTGGAGGTAAGCCCGGCATCGGGGACCACTGCCCAGCCTATCTGGAGGTAAGCCCGGCATCGGGGACCACTGCCCAGCCCAGCTGGAGGTAAGCCCAGAACTTCTCTGGCCATCCCTACTGGATGGTGCTGCTCGGTAAACACCACTGTACTGGTCATCCCTGCTGGATGTTAACCCACTGGCGAGCCCTACTCGAACCAACCTCAGCCCTACTGGAACAACCTCAGCCCTGCTGGAACAACCTCATCCCTGCTGGAACAACCTCAACCCTGCTGGAACAACCTCGGCCCTGCTGGAACAACCTCCTGGGTAGAGGATCGGTGCCCGCATAAAGTGTTGGTCACACCAAAACCCCAAGCTCTACCAGGGAACACGGAGCAATGGGGGAAACACCCTAGGCCTCACAAGGCGATCCCTCTCCAATCCGCTAAGTCACTGTAGAAGCGGATCAAGACACCTCATCCCAGAAAGTGGGGAAACGCCCACGCTGCACGAACACCCGTAGTCGCAGACGGTGTCACAGTCCGTTGAAAGGGCACAGTACTAAAACCCCTCACAGCCAAAGAAGCAGAGAAACCAAACCATCTCTGCAAGCCAAACCATCGAGCACAAGACCAGGGGAGATCGCTCGACCCTGATGGTCAGACAAAAGAGCACCAGGCCAGGGGAAACTCCACCCTCCTGGTCAAACAAATGAGCGCAGCGCCAGGGGAAAACTCCTCCCTGCTGGCCAAACAAACGACTGCAGAGGGTCCCTCTACGTCGCGAGAGGTCAAGTACGCAAAGCAGATCTCGTCACGCATGTGGGGCCCACACGATGTGTGGCCCCAAGTCAACCCCAACTGAGCGCACAAACATCCTCAGGTACAAACAACCACACGTACCTCTAAGCGCACCCGTATACTTCCGGAGTATACCTCGTTCCATCCCAAAGGCTATCGTGCACACGGCACCCAACGTCAACGCGAAGGCGTGACATAACAACTCCACCTCAAAGGACCAGGCACGGCCGACCACATCTCGTGGACCAATTATATCACTCTCCCAAGAGTGCGCGATCACACGCCAAGGGTCCGCTACAACAAGGTAGGGCGAACCACCACTGGAGCACCTTCCACATTCCACATTCAACAAGATCATGCAAGAGGCTCCGCACAACCTAACGGATCGCACCTTTTTAATCCTAGCGGAAAAACACACGATATCGACTAGTTACTCGCCTCAAACGGATATCCGACAAAAAGGTCACCAACATGGCCTCACGCCCGAACGGCATCCCATGATCTTGCGCCTCCGCCCCGAAAACTGTCGGGCGCATCACACCATTGCGATCCCCTCGGGAAAACACGTCAAAAGCACTACTCACTTGAGTGAAACGGATATCTGGAGAAAAAGGTGCATCCCGGCCCACCGCACACGAGCGGTGCCACATGGGACCCGCATCCCGGTCCCGAAACTCAACGAACGGATCGCATCATTGTGATCCTCTCGAAAAAGCACACAAGATGGACTATCCACTTTTCCAAAACGGACGCCCGGTGATAAAGCTGGAAATCACCGTCAACTCCCGAAACAGCCCTCGCGGGTCCCGCACCATCGTGCGGAAATACAGCAGGCAGACTACGCCAACGCGTTGCCCTCAGAAAAACACCCAACATCTATTGCTCGTACGCCCCGAACAGACGTCTGAGGAAAAAGTCGCTACTAGCTGCACGCAGCTCAAAAGACAGGCCACGAGGCCCGCACCTCACCTTTAGCCTCAACGCCTGAAACTACCTTGGAAACCTCTGCCTCGATACCAGGGTCCCAAGGCCACTAACAGCGCTCAAAACGGACATCGGACGCGTCCGTGCCATCCAAAACCAGAATCTCAGGGATTACGCTCACCCACTTAAGGACACGTCGGGCCTCCGCGACCCCTCGTTTCGGGAATTAAAAATTTCCGAAACCATCTCAAAAAGTCCTTCTCGTCAATACGGTTCCACCTCCACAGACGGCGCGTCAATCGGATGTGCCGTTTAAGAGTTACGGCATTTTAATGTCGTCGGACGCAGGTGGGGGTGGACCGGACCGGTCCGGCCGGTCCACACCCCTTGGGCCGGCTCAAGCCGGCCGAACCGCCGCGGCCGTGGTTCACCCGTGTGGACCGCGCACCTCAAATCCGACCGGCCATGAGGCCGGTCGCTTCTCCACGTGGAGACCCGCGTTCAGCGGGTCCCTGCCTCCCAAGCGGGGTCGCACACCGCGACCCCAGACCCCGCGTCAACCGGCCGGTGCTTCTACTCCGCCGCGGAGCACCTCCTCCGGGCGCCACCACCGGACGCTTCTTGGCCTCCGCGAGCCCCGGCCGGTGCCGAGGAATCCCACCACCTTCCAAGGTGAATCCGCCGCCGCCTGCAGGAGCCGCGCCACCGCCTAAGCCCACCGGACCGCCGGAACCCGCCGGGAAACAGCCAGAAATTCCCGCAAACTTCGGCGATCATCCGTGAGCAGCTCGGGACTCGGAATTGAAATCCGAAAGGTGAGTCGGAAAGAGACTTTACTCTACAACGCATTAATGGTATTATTTAAAAAATATTATAGAGTTTCAATAGAGTTAATCGAGTTCAAAGTAGGTGCGGTGAATGAAAACTCAAACGACAAATCCTACCTCGCGGGGCTTCGCCCGAAGCTTCGCGACGATCCGCCGGCCACCACGCCTCACCGGAGCTGTCTCGCCGGAGTCTTGCCGGAGTCTCACCGGAGATGGAGGAGGAGGAGGTAGAATAGGGGCTGCCAGGGGAAAGGGGAAGGAGAGGAGAGAGGAGGGTGTGTTAAACATTTAAATAGAAAACGCTTAACCACCCCACCGTCGGCCCGGACCCGAACTCTCAGCAGGGTCGAGGTTAAGCATCTCCTATGGTAAAACCACCTCTCGAGCACAACAGCGGTCTCGGAATTTTAATCCTAGATCCCGTTCAAAAGTTAATAAACTTAGCGCCCGAGGCTGCCAAATTACGAAAACGCCCCTGGGGCCATTTTTCACAAACGGCCCGCGCCTGCAAAACTTACACCCCTCCTAGGGTAAACGGCACGCTCTGAACACAACGGTGCCTTTGGTTTTCCAATCTGAGCCACCTTTTAAGAGATACATGCGTGTCAACTTTAAACCAATTAATTAATTAATTAATTTATTCGTTTAACATTCCAGAAGCGGGCGAGGGGTCCAAACATCCCGCGCTGACAAGTTTTATGTCGTTCTTAGGGTAAACACCCCATTCCGGACCCATCAGTACAATCGGATCCCTGATCTGGAACTCTTTTTAGGAGTTATCTCATTTATTTAGTGTTTCCAGTGTGAACACACTGAAAATTTAATTCTGGCCACTCCGGGGCTCAGAATCGCACGCCGTCTGAAGGCACTGCCCTGAAATATTATCAAGAATATTCCAAAGACTTTCTAAGCAAAAACTGGGTTCTTACAATTATGTAACAAAACCGGTATCTTAAATATACTAGGATGTTGTTATGTGAAGCATTAGAGCTACACTTACACACACCTTCGTCTAATGGTTAAAGAATATATTGTTTCTGTGGATGGCGAATTTCTGCCTCACGAAACGATGATTGTTCTATCTTCTCATACCATCTCTCGTGGTGGACATTATGATGGAACTATATTTATTTATGATATATATTATATTTATTTCCTCTCTATTCTTCTGTATTTTATATTTAATATATACCTTTATGCTTTTCATGTTGTGAAAATGCGATAATTTCATTTGAGGAAATGTGGACTACCGCCCCCTCAAGTGATGTGACTCGTTCATGCAATACATGGAATGTATATAGAATGAAATTGATGAAATTAGGTGATATATATAACATATATATTATACTATAATTATAATATATATATATATCTCTCTCTCATCAAGTTTTAATTCCATTAATGTGCCAAAGAAATGAAAGTAGCATTCATGCGTACGTACGGCTTACCGTCTCCATGAACGGTACATTTCATTTCTAATCTTCAAATGTTATGTACTATTATAAGTACATATATATAATAGATATATATTTCATATATTAAATATAAATGATGGATATAATTCTGGAATAATAATATATATCTCTCTCTTTTAACTTTAATTCCATTAATATGACAAAAATGAAAGTAGCGTTCATGCGTACGTATGGCCTACCGTCTCCATGAATGGTGCTTTTAATTTTTTTATCTCCAAATGTTATTGAATAGTAAAAAAGGAATCTATACTGTATATATATGATATTTAAAACATTAATAATATTCTGGAGATTATGTACCTACAACTACATGGAAAATTCTTTTCAAACAAGTTCATTTTTGACTCATGTACCAAACATCGACAAAAATGTCTGATATGAACTCACATTATTAACCAATTATTATAAAATTATAATATGTGATATGAAATGAATAATAATCTTTAAAAGTGTTTCTTAAGTAATTATAAATTGACCAATGTTTATTATTCAGGAATATAAAGAAACAAACAAGACAAGTCGGACTTGAGGTAAGGGATCCTACCCCTCTCTTTCTTTTTAAGTACACTCTTTTATGTCGTTCATTTTAAGATAATATTTCTTATTATTAGGATGTTATATTATATTAATCTTACTGTAAATTTTATGTTCATATAATGAGAGACCCTATTTTCTCTCATCAATCCATTTTGGATGTTTTTAATGGCGTCGTTAGGCTGCCGAATTTTTGTAAGGGATCCTACCCCTCTCTTTCTTTTTAAGCACTCTCTTTTATGTCGTTTCCTTTAAGCTCATCTTTCTTATGTTATGGAATGTTCTTTTATATTTCTCTTACTGTACTTTTTTTTTAATATTACTTGAGACCCTATTTGACCTCATAAATCCAATTTTTGGAAGTTTTAAGTGGCACCGTTAGGCTGCCGAGTTTTCGTAAGGGATTTTTCATCTCACTTTTATTCTCATGAGATTTATGCTACATTTGCCACCATTTCCTTTGAGTGATGTATGTACTGACAATTATTCTAATCTTTGTGTAATATAATTTCTTTTATGAGTATTTACATCAATTTTTTATATTTCTTCTATCATGGGGTGTACGTTTAGAAAGTTACCCAAGTCGGTAAGGGAACCTTTCACCCTCCTCTTTTTAAAAGTCTTATTTTTGTTATGTCTTTCAATTTACATCTTATTATGTTGGGATATGTTCTTATATATCCTTATTGATGTAAAAAAATTTCTAAGTGATGAGATACCCTTTTTGTCTCATCAAACCATTTTTTGAATTTTAAAGTGACGTCATTAGGCTGTCGAATTTTTACAAGGGAACGTCTTAACCCAATTTCGATTTCATTGGGTTCAACTTGTACTTCTTGAACATGTCATCCAATGAATATGTGTGAATGACCTCTGATTGTTTCACACATAATATCCACTTATATTGGGTGTATTTATATTTCTCACACATAATTATGTGATAGATTTATCCTTAATCTAAGGATACCATCTTTATAATAGATTTCCTCTCAATTTACATTTCCATTGAGACTTCATTGTTGTTTTGCACCAATTCACTATTATATGGTGTATATACTGTCCTTTGACATATTATATCATGAATTCCTTTATTCTCATGATATTATAATGTTCTGATTAAATGTTATTCTGCAATTATTTGTATTCAAGAGTCTCTCATTTTGTTAAAAAGTCGTTAACAAAAATATCGTTTTAAATGTTTTAAAGATTTATTATTCCTAATCTTTATCTTTAATTTCCATGATTTCAAAATGGTTTTCAGTATTTATTTATATGGAAATTAATGTTTTAAAATTATAATTCCATTAAAATCTTCAAAGTGGTATGGGACACTTTGATTCAAAAATCTCTTTTAAATGGTTTTTGAAAATGGATTGATTAATTCAATATCTTGGAATTACTTATTGATATTTCAAATGAAATTTTGTTATTGAAATGTTTATATTTGCAATATTTTATGTGTAATTATGGTACTTGGACATTTTATGGGTGGTTACATGATAAACCATATGATGGGTGGTGCTGTGAATACCCGGATGGGTGGTTATGTTATAACCTCCAATGCATTGGGTATGGAAGTCGGCCGTGTGGCTATTCCATTAAGTATGTGTGGAAGTCGACCGTATGGTTATTCTATTTAAGTATGTTTATTTCCCAAGTTACCATTATATGTTATGTGTTCTTCATATGGGTTTTATTGTAATCTTTAGGTTACAAAAGGGTATGTAATGGTCTTTTAGTCAGTGAAGAGTTTTTACTACTTCATAAAGGTGAAAAGTATTAATTTGGTAAAGTATTCATGGTTTACTTGTTGTTTTGAAAAACTATCAGTTTTCCTTCTTTGTGTATCCTTTACTGGGCTTTTTTAGGCTCATCCCATGTTATTGAAATGTTTTCCACGGGACTTAAAGATGAATAGGGTCAAGGATGGGATCAAGGAAAGACATGCTTTCTAAAACATGGAACTAGACATATTTATTTTTAAGTGTTTTTTTAATGGAAACTTAGTAGAAGTTTCTACTCTGTAATCTTTTGAGATTTAATAGCTATGACCTAATTCTATAAAACTCTAAACCTAAAAAGATCCTCAATGTGAATTATTCATTTAATTCAATATTAAGTAAACCTTAAGGTCATGGACTTATAGTTGGTATTAGAGGTCTGTTTAGATAACTTTAGAGGTTAGGTCATTCTCTAAGCATAAGGGACATTACCATAATGGTTTGGATTTTAGAAGGAGTCCTAGTTTTAGATAAAGTGAAAGAGTAAGTATATCTTAGTGTTTATCTTCCTCATTAGTACATGATGGTTTTGTTGATATACTCACACTGACCTTTTTGGTTTTAGTAAATGGATGGATCTAGCAGGCACTAAAGTGAGAATGGGTTTGAGGTAAACTGTGGTGGTTCTCTGATTAAGAGACTGGATGAAATAGGGGATTCAATGAAGAATCTTGTGGTTGTTCTAAACCAACAATCAAGGAGTCATGATCAACCACTTGAACCTTGGCGAGTTCTCTAATGCATCATGTACGAGATGACCAACTCGATGTGGAAGTTCAGGTAATAATTATAAAGGTAACCATTAGGGTTTATATGATCCTTACTTTTGAGTTAATTATGGGTTAATATATGTTATGATGGAATATGAACGACATGAGATAAAATTTATGTTAAATTATGTTATGGTTATTTTTGATGATTTTATCTCTTTTTGGGGAATTATTTAAGAATTATATAGTTTTGGAAAAAGGGAAAACACGCAGACCGTGTGACAACTCGTCACGTCGGACAAAGCTGTGGGAATCAAACCCACAACCAAAGTGCGACTGCTATTTATCGCCTACCACTGGACTAAGATAAGTCCCTGGTTAGTTTGACTAATTATTTTTAGTTAGATGATTTTTCGGAATCAAGAGTATGTTTATTTTGGGTTATCTATGGAAATTATTAACCTATCATGGAGGATATGTGATTAGGTTAATTACTTTTTAGTTTGAGACTTTAAGAGTAACTGATGTTATTTGGATATAAATGTTAAGGTTTATCTTTGAAGACTATGTGATTAAATCCTTCATAGATTTGGGTTTTAGTCTTATTTTTTATTACTTTGAAGAATTTTATGGATAAATGTTTATTGAAAGGTCTTTGTTGAACTTTGCGTATTGTTTGACATATTTTGGAGATTAAGAATATATTTTTTTATAAAGGATTATCCTTTTTGGGTTTTATCTGATCTCATACTAACCTTTTTGGTTTTAGTTTTAGTTATGGTCTAAATACATGGGAAGTATATATTTCTCTTTTGTGGATTAGGTGGTTCTCTAGAAGTTGATTATAGCTCTCTTAATGTGAACAAGTCTTCTTAAATACACGTCTTTTGGAGAAAATATGAGTTCGTGTATGAAATATAGTAACAGTTAAAAGTCAACATGACAAGTAAGTATGTTTCCTTATTTTTTAGTTAAGCTCAAAAATAAATTCCTCAATGACAAGTAACTTAAAGCAAAAATGTTGTCTGTTAACTTTTCCTACTGGGGAATCAAATACCATTTAACCCATCACAAGTTTGTGATTTTCTTATGGTTAACTTTCTCCTAGACATGTTTACTATCACTCTCCCTCAGAACATGACCATTTTCTTTTTCTTCCATATGTATGTATTCCTACATGGAATCCTAGTATGGGTTAACTTGAGTGACCTTTGTACTTCTCTTTCTTTTAAAGTGATTGTTGTACCAACTCTTGTTCCAATGTAGGACTTTCAATGATGTTTCTGAGCCCAATTTTAAAATTACAAGGACGCAATTCCCAAAAGGGGGGAAGGATGTAACACCCCAGGTAAGTAAAGAATATGAAATTTTTATATTAATCCCTATTTGTGAATAAAATGTTAATATTAATTTAAAGGGAATGCTATGCTCGATGGCTTACCCAATACGCAACAACAAGTTCCTTTGAAATCTTACGTTGCACTGCAATAATAAAATAATTTTATGTTAACACCTAACTGTTGTAATGACGGGAACTAACTACAAAATGATTATATATGTTTGTCAAATATTTTTACTTTTTAAAATAAATGTTAGAGGATTAAAAATACGAATGAATCCAATTTTAAGCATAAACATTCTAATATTCTTTAAAAGGTCAATTAACCGCCTTTTGATGGCGAACCTCTTTAAAATCTACTTTTTGACAATTTTATGTGTTATATTTGACAAAATAAAATTCTTATTTAGGATCAGGACATCGAAATTTACTTTGTGTAAATTTTTGGTATTTTTCCGATAAAGATCATTTTTTAATGAATAGTGAAAAATGTTGTATTTTAATTCAAAACCTCTTTTTAATCTAATTTATTTATAGGATTATATTATATTTTGAATATCTTTTAAATTAAAATTAGAATAAATTTTTACCATTTAATCCAATAGTGGTCATTGGGATTAATTTTGCTTTGAAATTGGACTTAAACTAGTGTCAATCTTTTAATAGATATTATTTCTTAAAAACACGCTATTTGTTTTGACAGCGGGATTTAATTATTAAATTAATTAATGAAACTTTTATGATTTTTATTTTTTAAAATATACATAATTTTTGAATTCAGAATATAAAATATAGAATAGGGTGAATTTTTGGTATTTTTCTGAAAAACATCAATTTTTTATGAATAGTGAAACTACTAAGTGGTAGTTTAAAAACTGATTTTTTGTTCAAATGAAACATTACCACTTCTGTTATTTGAATTTCAAAAATCCTACATACATGGTTTTCATTATGATGTAAAATTTGGTTCAATGGGATTAAAATAATTTTTTTGTGAATAGTAACATTTAAGTTTTTAATCGTGATTAGAGGTAATTAGTGTAATTTAAGGTAAAAATAATGTTTTAATAATATTAAATGACCTTTCAACATGTCCTACCCTTATTGGATGAGTCATGGCAGACCAAGAAAATCCATGGGTCAACTTGGGGATCCCATGGAGCCACTTTGGTTGGAAAATGACATTAATACCTTTTTAGTTAAAGTTAAAATTAAAATGTCACAAACATGTGTTGTTGTACTAAAACATTTTTTAGATGGGGTTATACAAGTCATATTTTTTACTATAAATATTCATTAGAAAACTAAAAAGATTTCCTACATCATGATATTTGTTTTATAATTTTTAGAAATTAAATAAAGTAATTTATTTATGACACCGTGATGATGTAGTGATTACCTCATAAATGAACGATTTATATAAAATGAGAAGATATGGTGAAATATAAGTATAAAACTTGTCACAAACCTATTTTATTGGTGGATTTAGAAACCTTATCACCTTATCCTCTAAATATATCCTTTTTGGACCTTTTAAATCCGAAAATCATTTTATAATAAAGTAGTATTTTATAACTTTCCAACAGTGCCCCTCCTATTCTCTTATAAAAGACACCCACCTCTACCACCTTACACACACCTCTCATGCCTTTGGCTCAGCCAACCCCTACCCATTTCATCTCTCCACATCCCTCTATTCATCATTGAAGCCTCACTTTTGGTAGAATCATTTCCAAGGAATCCTTTGAGCTCAAATCAAAGAGAGTTACACGATTTAAAGGTAATGTCTTCCCTTGTGTTCTTTTGTTTTATTTTCCTACTCCCACCCTCTAAAATCTTTTTATTCCTTTCTTTTGTAACAAAACCAGTATATTAAATATACTAGGATGTTTTTATTTGAAGTATTAGAGCTACACTTACACACACCATCATCTAATTGTTAAAGAACATATTGTTTCCGTGGATGGTGAATTTCTACCTCACAAAACGATGATTGTTCTATCTTCTCATACCACCTCTCATGGTGGCCATTATGATGGAACTATATTTATATATGATATATATTATATTTATTTCCTCTCTATGCTTCTGTATTTTATATTTAATATGTACCTTTATTCTTTGCATGTTGTGCAAATGCGATAATTTCATTTGAGGAAGTGTGGACTACCGCCCCCTCAAGTGATGTGACTCATTCATGCAATACATGGAATGTATACAGAATAAAATTGATGAACATAGGTGATATATATATCATATATATTATACTGTAATTATAATATATATATCTCTCTCTCATCATGTTTTACTTCCATTAATGTGCCAATGAAATGAATGTAGCGTTCATGCGTACGTACGGCTTACCGTCTCCATGAACAGTACATTTCATTTATAATATTCAAATGTTATGTACTATTATAAGTACATATATATAATAGATATATATTTCATATATTAAATCTAAATTATGGATATAATTCTGTTATTATAATATATATATATCTCTCTTTTAACTTTAATTCCATTAATATGACAAAAAATGAAAGTAGCGTTCATGCATACGTACGGCCAACCGTCTCCATGAATGGTGCATTTAATTTTTTTATATCCAAAAGTTATGGAATAGTAAAAAATTAATCTATACTGGATATATATGATATTTAAAACATTAATACTATTCTGGATATTATGTACCTATAAATACATGGAAAATTCATTTCAAACAAGTTCATTTTTGACTCATGTACCAAACATCGACAAAAACGTCTGATATGAAATCACATTTTTAACCAATTATTATAACATTATAATATGTGATATGAACTGAATAATAATCTTTAAAATAGGTCCTTAAGAAATTATAAATTGACCAAAGTTTATTATTCAAGAATATAAAGAAACAAACAAGACAAGTCGGACTTGAGGTAAGGGATCCTACCCCTCTCTTTATTTTTAAGTACACTCTTTTATGTCGTTCCTTTTAAGATCATATTTCTTATTATTGGGATGTTATTTTATATTAATATTACTGTACATTTTATGTTCATATGATGAGAGACCCTATTTTCTCTCATCAAACCATTTTTGAAGTTTTGATTGGCACCGTTAGGCTGCCGAATTTTCGTAAGGGATCCAACCCCTCTCTTTCTTTTTGAGCACTCTCTTTTTTTGTCTTTTCCTTTAATCTCATCTTTCATATGTTAGGGGATGTTCTTTTATATTCCTATTACTGTAATTTTTATGTTCATATTACGAGAGACCCTATTTTATCTCATAAATCCATTTTTTGAAGTTTTAAGTGGCGCCCTTAGGCTGCCGAGTTTTTGAAAGGGATTTTTTATCTCCCTTTTATTCCCATGAGATTTATGCTACATTTTCCACCATTTACGTTGAGTGGGGTATGTACTGCCCATTATTCTAATCTTTGTGTAATATAATTTCGTTTATGATTATTTAAATCAATGTTTTATAGTCCTTCTTTCATGGGGTGTACGTTTCGAAAGTTACCCAAGTCGGTAAGGGAACCTTTTACACTCCTCTTTTTAAAAGACTTATTTTTGTTATGTCTTTTAATTTACATCTGATTATGTTGGGATATGTTCTTCTATATCTTCATTGATGTAAAATTTATTTCCAAGTTATGAGATACCCTTTTCTCTCATCAAAACATTTTCTAAATTTTAAAGTGACACCGTTAGGCTGTCGGATTTTTACAAAGGAACGTCTTAACCCAATTTCGATTTCTTTGGGTTCAACTTGTACTTCCTGAACATGTCATCAAATGAATATGTGTGAATGACCTCTGATTGTTTCACATTTAATATCCACTTATATTGGGTTTATTTATATTTCTCACGCATAATTATGTGATTGATTTATCCTTAATCTAAGGATACCATCTTTATAATGGATTTCATCTCAATTTA
Organism: Viscum album; assembly: GCA_963277665.1. NCBI lineage: Eukaryota > Viridiplantae > Streptophyta > Magnoliopsida > Santalales > Viscaceae > Viscum > Viscum album. The sequence continues at coordinate 6,873,417 of OY728136.1, forward strand.
CATTTCCATTGAGTCTTCATTGTTGTTATGCACCAATTCACTTATATATGGTGTATATACTATCCTTTGACATATTATATCATGAATTCCTTTATTCTCATGATATTATAAAGTTCTGATTAAATATTATTCCTCAATTATTTGTATTCAAGGGTCTCTCATTTTGTTAAAAACTCTTTAACAAAAATATCATTTTAAATGTTTTAAAGATTTATTATTCTAAATCATTATCTTTAATGTCCATGTTTTAAAAATGGTTTTCAGTATTTATTTATATGGACATTAATGTTTTAAAATTATAATTCCATTAAAATCTTCAAAGTGGTATGGGGCACTTTGATTCAAAAATCTCTTTTAAATGGTTTTTGAAATTGCATTGATTAATTCAATATCTTGTAATTATTTATTGTTATTGCAAATGAAATTTTGTTATTGAAATGTTTATATTTGCAATATTTTATGTGTAATGATGGTACTTGGACATTTTATGGGCAGTTATGTGATAAACCATATAACGGGTGGTGCCGTGAATACCAGGACGGGTGGTTACGTTATAACCTCCAATGCATTGGATATGGAAGTCGGCCGTATGGCTATTCCATTAAGTTTGTGTGGAATTCGACCGTATGGTTATTCCATTTAAGTATGTTTATGTCCCAAGTTACCTTTATATGTTATTTGTTCTTTATATGGGTTTTATGGTAATCGTTAGGTTACAAAAGGGTAAGTAATGGTATTTTAGTCAGTGAAGAGTTTTTACTACTTCATAAAGGTGAAAAGTATTACTTTGGTAAAGTATTCATGGTTTACTTGTTGTTTTGAAAAACTAATAGTTTTCCTTCATTGTGTATCCTTTACTGGGATTTTTTATGCTCATCCCATGTTTTTGAAATTTTTTCTACATGACTTAAAGATGAATAGGGTCAAGGATGGGATCAAGGAAAGACATTATTTCTAAAACATGGAACTAGACATGTTTCTTTTTTAAGTGTTTTTTTATTTTATAGAAACTTAGTATAAGTGTCTACTATGTAATCTTTTGAGATGTAATAGCTATGACCTAATTCTCTAAAACTATAAACCTAAAAAGATCATAAATGTGAATTATCCATTTAATTAAATATTAAGTAAGCATTAAGGTTGGGGCCTTATACTAAAGGATTTTTATGTTTTTGAAATTGGTAGCATGTGAGGGCTTTTTATAAGGGAGAGGAGGGGCTCTTTAAGAAAGTTTGAAAAAATTATTTTATTATAACCTCATATTAGGTTTCAAAAGGTCAAATAATCATTAAAGTAGATTTTTATATGACTCATGGTAGAAATAAAATAATCCAATAAGAATTGGATAGGTTTTTTATACTGTTTTATTATTTATATTATTAATTATTTAAATCATTTATTAATGTGGTAAATATTGCATCATTATTGTGTCATAAGTAATATAATTTATTTGATGTCCAAAAATTATAAAACAAATACCATGATGAATTAAATCTTTTTATATTTCCAAAGAATATTTATAGTCCAAAATATAACTTATATAACCTCATTTAAAAATTTATTTACTAAAAGATATTTGCTTATGTCATTTTGGTCTTTACATTAAATTAATTAATATAAAGTGTCATTATTACTCTCATGTGGCTCCATGGGGTCCCAAATTCGACCCAAGGATGGCCCTGGTCGGATATGTATCAGACAAAACAATTAGGTCATATGTTAGAGTAATTTATTATTATTATAATATTATATGTTACCCTTATTTCTTATATTTACCCTTTAATCATTGTAAATAAAATATTTACTGAAGTAAATATTTAAAGTGTATAAAAATAAAAGTTACGTACTTACAAAATTTAAACCTAATGATTCCAAATATGGAATCCATTTTTTAAAATTCAAATCATATAAGTGGAATAAATTAATTTAAAATTAATTCCCTCTATCAAAACCAAAAGAGTGTTTTTGTGAAATTAATAACTATCAAAAGATTGCCAATTTTTTATGTCCAATTTCAAAGTGAAATTGATTCCAATGTCCAAAATTGGATAAAATGGTAAAAATATATTCTAATTACACTTTATAACCAATTAAAAAGATAATATAACCATATAAATAAATTATATTAAAAGGAACTTTTAAATTAAAATACAGTATTTTTCACTATTCATTAAAAAATTAACATTATCAGAAAAATACCAAAATTTCAACCAAAGTAAATTTTGGTGCTCTGATTCTAAAGAAAAATTTTATTTTGTCAAATAAAACATATAACAGTCAAAAAAACTAGATTTAATGAGTGTTCACCATTAAAAGGCGGTAAATCGACCTTTTAGTGAATATTAGAGTATTTATGCTTAAAATCGAATTCTTTACTTATTTTAAGCCTCTAACATTTATTGGTTAAATGTAAAAATATTCAACAAACATGTATAATCATATTTTATTTAGTAATATTAATTCCTTCCAATACAATGGCTAGTAATTAACTACCATTTAAAATAATAATATTATATAATTAGTGTGCAATGTAAGATTTCAAAGAAACCCATTTTTGTGTATTGGGTACTCCATTGAACATAGCATCCCCTTTAAAGAATAATTATTATTTAATTCACAAGTATTAATAAATATGAAACAGTTCATGTTCTTTATTTACCTGGGATGTTACATCCTTCCCCCCTTTTGGGAATTGCATCGTCACAATTTTTAAAACTGGGATTAGAGACTTCAATTAAAGTCCCACATTAGAAAAGAGTCTATAAAATTATCACTTTAAAAGAATTAAATAGAATTTCAAATGTCACATGAGAAAACCCATACTCGGATTCCATGTAAGAAAACATAGATATGGAAGAGAGGTAAAATGGTCAATTTCTGATGGAGAGTGATAGAAAACATGATTGGGAGAAAGTTCACCACTTTAAAATCACAAACTTATGATGTGTTAAATGGTATTTGATTTGCCAATAAGAAAAGTAAACCAACAACATTTTTGTTTTACATTCCTTTTCATAATTTTAAGGAATTCATTTACTGCATTGAATAGGAACATAATGAAATATACTTACCTTCAAGTAGAGTTTCATCCTTTAATAATTTTCTACCAAAAACTAATCTTTTCTCCAAAATAATATTTTTTAAAAAGACTTGGTCACATAAAATTCACAAGAATCAACTTCTTGAGAATCACATCATCCAAAAAAGAAGAACTATATATTTCTCTTGTCTTTAGACATCAACAAAAACAAAAATGGTAGTTACGAGATATTATAATCCCCAAAAAGGGTAATCTTTTATAACAAGAAATACTATTCCTAAACTTCAAAATTAGGGAAAAATTACCCAAAGTTCATGAAATACCATTCAATACAAAATTGTCCTTAAAATTTATCAAAATAATAAAAACTAACATTGAAACCCAAAAACAGAAGGATTTAATCACATAGTCTTCAACAGTAAATATTAAAATTTAACTCCGAAAACATAGACTATTCTTAATGTCTCATACAGAATCACAATTAGCCAAATCACATATTCTCTATGATAGGTTAATAATTTCCACAAATAACCCATATCACTATATGTCCACACAAAAATATTCTTCAAAAATAAACTTCCACCATTACTCCTCAATTGAAATCCAAAAGTATTCTATTTTCCATAGGCATATAGTGTTTCCCTAAATAATAGAAAATCTTCCAAATTAACCTTTATCAATTAATCACCGAATCATTTTCCTATATTAATGATATCCATTTAATAAAACATATGTTCCAAAAATCAACTTATTTATGATTCATAAAATCATTAAACTAAAAAGAATAAGTCATACTAACCATGGACATCATGTAGTCTAGTGGTAGCCGATAAATCCCAAGCAAACTTTGGTTGTAGGTTCGATTCCCACAGCTTTATTCGACGCGATGAGTTTATACACGGTCTGTGTGTTGTCCTTTTTATAAAATTAAAAAATAACTCTAACATGTTTTAACCTCAATGGTTTTCTTATACCTATCATTTTCATCCCAAATCATTATGATCTCCACATCTTAATTCTTGATGTCTTATATATATTGTCATTTTTTAATTTTTCCACCATATGATAAAATGAATCGATCCCCAGAATAAAGAACATCATAACTTGATCATAGTGTCCACTTGGTTTCATCATTATCTTGTTCACATAGGTAGAAGTTTTATTCATTGCAACAATGATTTAGAGATCCTTCAAAATCATTTTCTTCCTTCATCCAACTACACCTTGTACAACTTAGTTCATAAGGGTGTTCACAGAAAAATAATTATGGAAAATAATCCTGTATAACATATAATTTCAAAACATCTGATAAACCATGATTTTTATAAAATATTCAGACTGAGTTTCAGTTGAAAAATTCAATCAGTGGTCCTTTTAAAATGCCATAAGTATGTCCTCGGAGACTATATTTTAAAATCAAATATTAATAGGTTGTGTAAGGGTCTCCTTCTTCAGCACCTTTTTCTAAATAATATTATGCTTCAAAATATTCTAATAAGGAAAAATATTTGAAAATTCCTTGAAAATTTTTAACTTTCTTGAAAATATGAGAATGTTGTGAAAATGGGAATTGATTAAATACCACCCATGATCCACGATGATATCAGGGTAAAGTGGATGTGTTTGATATCTCAAACAATAGCTTTTAAGTGAGTTCTATATTAGAAAAAGATTCAAAATCATCTGAACAAGACATTGTAATAATTATTGCAAACAAGTCACCAGGAAGAGATATGAATATCGTTTGAGATCCTCCTCCTTCCATTTGTAACATACTTTCCTAGATCTGAAAAAGTTTAAAAAAAAATATTTAACTTAAAGAGTAGACATAGAGACTAAACATGTGTCAAAAAAACTCATAATCCCTAAAGTTGTCTAAAATTCCCTCTGATTCCAACTATAAGGACCTTCCCTTAAACATTACATAATCTTGAATTAAATGGATAATTCACATTGAGGATCTTTTCAGGTTTAGAGTTTTAGATAATTAGGTCATAACATTAACATAACAACATGAATATTACATGTAGACAATTCTACTCAGTATCCATTTTTTCATAAAATAAAAACTCTTTTAAAAAGGGTTATGTCAACTTCCATGTTTTAGATAGCATGAATTTTCCTTGATCCCATCCTTGACCATTATTTGTCTTTATGTTTTAGGGAAAACATTTCAATAACATGGGATGGGTATAAAAATATCAGTAAGGGATAAAAAATAAATAATGAAAACATTGTCCCATCAATAAATACAAAACAATGAAACCATACTTTTCAATCATAACATACCTCATGAAATCATAATATTTATGAATAACATACAGAAATCATATATCATAAAGGTGAATTGTGGAATCCATTTAAAACATACATTGTAACTATCACATCTATAAAGGGAGTCACATTTAGAATACCCATCACAGTATATTCCCTAAATCTATTAGGAGAAATATTTACGTTTAACTCTGTCATGTTACCTAATGCATTGGAGAGCTATCTCAGGCTCACCCGCCCTAGGTTTATCATGGAACCACTCGTATACATAAACACATCCCAATAGCCATAAAATAATCATAACCCATAAAACAAATATAATTTAACGATAACATTTCCACATTGCAATCACAATATATCATTTCAAAATATTAAAAAAATCAAAGCATTTATCAAGCATTTTCAAAACCATTTAAAATATTAAAAAAAGATATTTTTGAATCAAAGTGTCCCATAAAACTTTCATGATTTTGAAAGAAATTTAAATTTCAAAACATTCATGTCCATATGAATAAATCCATAAAACCATTTTTAAAACATGGACATTAATGTTAAAGATTTATAAGAATAAACCTTTAAAACATTTAAAACGATATTTTAGTTAAAGAGTTTTTAACAAAATGAGAGATACTAGAATTCAAATAATTGAGGAAATTTTTTTTATTAGAACTCAATAATATCATGAAAATAAAGTTATTCATGGTATAATATGCCAAAGGACAGTATATACACCATATTAGACTGAATTGGTGCATATCAACAGTGAAGTTTCAATGGAAATGTAAATTGAGACGAAATCCCTTATAAAGAAGGTATCCTTTAATTAAGGATAAATCAATTACATAATTATGTGGGAAAATATAAATTCACCCAATATAAGTGGATATTAATTGTAAACCAATCAGAGGTTATTCACGCATATTCATAGCACAACATAATCAAAAATTATATGTTTAACCCAAAAATTGAAATTGGGGTAAGAAGTTTTCTTAAAGAAAATCAACAACCTAAAGTATTCACTTTAAAATTCATAAAATAAGTTAATGATAGAGAAATGGATATATCATCACTTTGACAAAGAATATAAATAAATAAAGATATATAAGAACATATCCCAACATAATAATATGTAAAAGACATAACAAAAAAAGTCTTTTAAAAAGGGAAGGGTGAAAGGTTCCCTTACTGATTTCTTATCTTACGAAACATACACCCCATGAAAGAAAGATCACACAATGAATATGTAAATGCCCTTAAATTAAAGTATATTACACATATAATACCATCATGGTCAGTACATCCACCACAAAAAAGGAAATAGAGGCTAATATAGCATGAATCCCACAGGAAAAAAATGTGAGATGAAAAAAACCTTACCATGTTGTAATCAATCAAGTTATATGTGAAAAAGTTGATAACCAAAAAATTAATAACACAATAACATGAATATAAATAAAATAATGATAATATATATAAAATGGAAGTACAAAATACATCACATGCAATAAATAAGTGGTGAACAATGGAAATCTCACAGAATTAAAAGTGAGATAAGAAATCACCTACCTCATGTCAAACTTGACTCTTACGTTCCTTGTTCTTCCTAAATAATAAAATTACGTTAATTTCTACTAGATTAATAACATTTTAAATTTTTATTATTACTTTTATATCACTTATTACCTTTAAATAACAGTTAGTAAATTATTTGAGTTCATATTATACATTTTGTCGATGTTCAGAATTTGAGTTAAAAATGAACTTGTTATAATTACAATTTGTCTGTGTTGTCAAAACTCCATTTTCTCCAGAATGATATTAATAATTTAGATATCATATATATCATATATATTCATTATATATATATATAATATTATATAACATTTGTAGATATTAAATTAAATGCATCGTTCATAGAGACGGTAAGCCGTACGAACGTATGAACGCTACTTTCATTTCTATTTAATATTTAATGGAATGAAAACTTAATGATACATTGGTATATTATAATTCCAGTATAATATCATATGTTATGCTTCTTTATCATTCTTATTCATATACTGGGATTTAAATCCCACCCCTTTTGTTTTTGTATTTTATAGATTATCCTATATAATTTTAGAACATAAATGGGATTTAAGAGATCATCATTGAGAATAAAATAAATATGTTTTATATTAGTTTAATTTAGATGTTTTAAAATCCTAGTATCCCTAATTCATTTGACCACTCAATCCTAGGATTTTGTTTCTAAGATATTTAGGTTAAAAATCATTTCATGATATGTGTAAAAAAACATTAGTCGTTATAGTTGTTATGAGAGAAATTTATAGATTTTATAGGGATTATAAAAAATAAATTTTTAAAAACCCTAAGGATAAGTTTACATGAAACAATCCGATTAATGACAAAATAAATCTATTAAATGATAATTAATGTATCAATATTCATTATAAAAATATTATTCTTTTTTTACATTAAATGGCAAATAGGTTTAACTAAACTCTCTTACTATAGGATTTTTATTTTATTTTTTTATAAATTTAATAATATTACTAATAATAATAATTATAAAAATTATTATTTAATTCCTCATATAAGAATTATCTTAGGATGAGATTCTTTTTGTTTTCTAGAAAATATTCATGTTTGAGTGAATAGTGAAAATATTGGTTTTTGTAAAACAAAATCATCTATTTTCAATAATTTATGTAATTTAGAATAATAATTATGTGTTTGACATAATTTAAAGTAAAAAAATTATTCTATAGTTATATTTAATCCACTAAATTAATTTTGAGTCTAATTTATATTGGATTTTAGTATGAGTTAATTTTTTGGGATTAAAAATTATTTTTTTCTGAAAACTATTTTAAATTGCATAATGTTTCTAAATGTTATTTATTTATAAAATACCTAATGATGAAATTTTTAAATGAAATTTATAGATTATATTTAAATAAATATTAATTTTGATTGATATAATGATATTTATTAGTTATAGAGTTAATATAAAATCATTTTTTCTTTAATAATACACTACTTGAAAACACCCTTTTTCATCGCATCTGAGAGTTTGATTTTACATTAAATTCTATCACTTATATAAATTTAATTTGTTAAATATTATTCGTTATTTTTAATTCGAATAATTTATATTATCTAATAAGGTAAAACTATGTTTTTATCACATGTAATAGGGAAATAGTAATAATAAATTACACTGGTTATGGTGAAAAGGGGATTTTGGAGATTTTAAGCTAAAATATAAGGGTTAATATTACCAAAAAAACTTTTCTAAAATCTATTTTTGGGATATATTTAAACCTTATAATATATAATTATCTATAATGGTTCATTTTGGAACCATATTACGTGTAAAAAATGTGGGTACACCTTTTTCTTTTGAAAAAATACAAGTGTTCCACTCACCCCATTTATAAAAGTCCAAAACATCTCCTCTCCACTTATCATCATCAAAGCCCTTTAGATAAAACAATGTACCAAAATAACTTTCTATATTCCATCCCTATAACCTGAATCCCTTATTGTTGTCATAAATCCATCCTATGAGAGATATTGGTGCTTACCTAAGGAGGTTGTCCGAAGAAGATGTGTCATTCTCAACCGTGTGTTTTTATTTTATTTATTATTCCACCTCCTTAAAATATATTTAATTTATGATTATATAATTACAAAAATATATTACATATATTAATATGTTATTATTTTAATGTAATATCCTAAATATATCTACTCATCCATCAAATGGGATACGAAATCATTATTCGCATGCATGACGGACTACTGCCTTGGGAACTAATGTAATTAATTTTTAATCATTTCTCGGAATGGATTGTTATAATGATATATTTAATTTATATATATTATAATTGTTACATATTTATACTTATTAAGTTATTTTATTATATATACCTTCTTAAATTTCCATTTTTTGGGTGATACGAAAATGTCGTACATGTGTACGGTGGACTACTGCCACATGAAAAGAGGTAATTCATTTTTTACCACTACATTAAATTGAAGTTAATAAGGACTATGTTAATGAATATATGTGGTATAAATAAAATAATTATGATATTAATGATATATTGATCATTATTAAAATATTATATATCATTATCTTTCTTATAGTTAAAAATGATAATATTGTTCACGCTTATGTGTGGACAACCACCTCCACAAAGCGTTGTGACTCATAATTAATCACTAAATTATATGGATGATATATATAAGTATATTTAAATAAATTTTATGGTATTTATTATATTATTATAATAATCTAAATCGAAATAATTCATACCTTCTTTCCATAATTTTCAATAAAATTTGGAAACATTACTCTTGGATACCTATGGCCTACCATCTCCATGATCATAACATGGTTAGTTTTACATAACCATCATTCATGATTGGTTTTAAAAAATATAATTCATGTACAAAAATTATCATTATTTAATAATTATTGTTTTTCAGATGTTTAAAAATTTCCCCTTTGAGCATAGTCAACATAATGAAGTCATTTTTTGATATATAATCCAAATATCATCAAAACATATGAAATAAAATTAATTTACAAAGTAATTTTATATAAAATAATAATAAGTGAAATAAAAGGAATAATAAACTTGAAATTTTGTTCTAATTATGTCAATAATTAACATAGTTTTATTATTCAGGATGTCAATGAACGAATGTTACAAATCAAACTCGAGGTAAGGGACTTCATCTCAATTTCCATTGGTTGAGGCATAATTTGATGTTATGAAACTATATTCATTTATGAAGTGTATATACATACCCTTTGACAAATTATATAATTAATTTCTCCATTACCATGATATTTAATGTCTTTTTAATGTTATGTTTTCATGGGTTTTACTATTTAAATGTTTCTAAAGGGTTAATCGACATTTCTTTAAACAAATCCTATTTTAATGTTTCCCAGAAAACACTATATATCTTCCAAGTGAATGTTTTTAAAAATATTTTATAAATTTAATTATATGTATAGAATAGTTTTATAAAGTAAATTAATTTCTATATTTCAATGTTTTTTTTTAAAAAAAGTGATCTTTTTACAGAATGTTTTATATTCATTACAAATGGAAAAATAAAGTTCATATTGTAACATTTATGGTCATAATGAATTTTCTCACTAATGTAAAAATTATTTGAACTTTGGATTCCTTTAGAATATTTTATTCTTTCAGAAAATAAAAACTTTTTCCTTTTTTGAGTATTTTAGTATTGAAAATGTGTTTCTAAAATTAAATGGTATTTTGGTATTGAAAATGGTGTTTAAAAGAAATGGGTAACTCGATACATAAATATATTTTTATACAAGATTAAAATAGTTATTAAATGGTTTTAGGATGAAAATGAAAGCTTTCATGATTTATAGTTATATTTTAGTTCTTTGAAATTGTTTACGATTATTTTTGTTTCTCTTATAATCTAATGATGGTTAGTTCCATTATATAGCATGGAGGGGTGGTTGTTTTTTAAACAAGGATGGGTCTATCTCTGATAATCCATGGATGGGTGCTTTTATGATAATTTAAATATTGGTGGTTCTATGATATCCCTCCAATTAATTGGTTCTCTGAAGATGGAGGTTGACCAGATCTGTTATTTCATGTGTGAGAGTGATACGAATGATGATGTCCTAAGTTACCAACATGATTTATATGTTATTTCTATGGGTTTTAAATGATTTATTTGAGAACATAGTGTTATTAATTTCATGTTAAAATGATTTATTGAATTTCACTCAAAGAACCTAGATATCAAGGAAAAAATTTCATATGTTATCAATTTTTCACTAGACTAAGTAACTTCTTATATTTATGTACCATAGTGAGATTTTTGTGCTCCTGAAACATTTAAAAAAAATTAGGGTTTAAGGATGGGTAAGGGAAAGGAAAATGTCAGGTTAAAATTTGTAATGATTTTTCATGAAAAAAAATCGTGTTTTATTAAAAAACTTTTATATTATATGAAAATAGGATACTAATTTGAATTTTTCAATTATTATTATATGGTTTATTTAAATTTGAGTAATGACCTAATTCTCCAAAACTCTATAGATGAAAAGATCCTCTAGTGTAATAGAATGAATTATTATCTAAAACTCAAGATTATGTAACATTTAATGTTGGGACCTTATAGTTGGTGTTAGAGGATAGTTTTATATAACATTATAGTTTAGGATAATGTTAATTGAATGCCCTTAAAATATGTAACTGTATAGTTATGTCAAAATGTTATAGAATTTATACATTACCATATTAGTTCATATAATCTAGGTTTATTCATAATGTATTTCTGTAGAAGAAATAGGTATGATAATGTGGTAATGTATCAAGAGGAATATATCCCTCTAAATTAGCATCCTGAGATTGTTGGAAATATAACAGAGCATTTTGTTTCAATGATTCCTCAATCGAAACAAGATATAATTTTTGTTGGTATCCATGATAGAGAGGAAATAGATCTACCATGATGTAAAATGTCTATATTAGAGAATTTTATGAGAAACAGTCTCCCAATTTTGGTGCATTATCAGACCAAGTGGTATTAGATTGACTGATAAATGCTTTGGATAAGATATTATAAGTCATGGCATGTTCGAGACATCAAAATGTAACCCCAGATGTATTTCATTTTGATGGTGATGCTAGAAAATATTGGTTTTTGATTAAGAGTACCAAAGAGAAATATTATCTTAATGCCATATAATTGTAAAATATTAAGACTATTTTCATTGATAATTATTTCCCTAAGGTTCTAAAAATAAGGATGGGGAAATAATTTCATCAATTCAGGCAACAAGATGAAGATTTTATCTCCATGTATAAATTAAATTATACAAGACTAGGCAGGTCTGTATAGGATTTTGTTCGGGATATTGATTTAAAAATTAATAGATTTTACACTGCGTTAAAACCAATTTTATAAAGATATTTAGCTACATGGTGATTTAGATTATATGATAAAGTCTTATATTGTGCTTAATACCTGGATAGGAGTTTTTTAACACTTATGTGACTTGAGATGACAATATTAAGATATTTTATAAATGGAGGGAAATTGGGAAGAATCAATTAGAGAAATATGAAGCTAATAGAACCATGCTCCTATATTGTGAGAATTGTGGTAAAAGGAATCCAAGATAACATCTTTTGATGTTTGAAAAATTCTTCTGATGTGGTATGTTTAGACATATTTCTAGTGAATATAAGGAAAATGAGTAGATGAATGATGAAACAAATTTGCTAATATTCTTAAATTGAATTGAGTTAGTGAATTATGCTAATGTGTGTCCAAATATAGTCACCCAAGGGGGAAATCATCACGATCTAAATTAAAAAAGGTGTGTAAAATATTTGGTTACTACTATGGTGGATTCTAGGTCATCTTGTGAACTAGTGAACGGTTTGTAACTTTTTTATTCAAATTATTTTAATACCCTATTTAACTCTGGATCATTAAATTAATTCACTTGTAATAAATTTTCAAGTATAATGGGAATATAAAAACATTAAAATAGTATAAAACTATTGGTAATAACTTCAGGTTGAAATATTAATGAAGTTAAGATTTCTTTGGAATCATCCTATTGTCATTAGTGGGAAGGTCTTTCTTAAAAATATTATAAAACTGGCGAGAGTATTATTTGATATAATTCATGGTATGTATTGGATATCATCTTATCATACCATGATATATTATAGAGCTAATAACGTTATGCTCAATGATTTTTTGGATAGATAACTTACCAAGAAGCCAATAAATTGATTAGGGATGGTAGTGAATGTTTCTGTGAACATATTATTGAAAATAATGAAACTTTTCACATTTGGGATGTCCAAATAATGAATGAAATTATGATGGTATTTCTTAGTGATTTTTTAGTGTTATTCATAGTATGTAGGCTGAGATTTAAATTGAAATATTACATTAATCTTAGCTTATATATATAAACTCTTATCAATTGGATCAATTAGAAATTTTCTAATTGAAAAATTAATATCATGAGTTTCTTGATAGATATTTCATTATCCCTAGAATTTCACCATGATATGATTCTATTTTTATATTAAAAAAATATGGTTCAATGAGAATTCACATTTAATATATATCATTGAATAACATCACTATTATAAACTAGTATACTTTACCTCATATCAATGATTTGATTGATATGCTTCAAAAAGCACAGTATTTTTTGAAGGTTGATCTGAAGTCGCGATACTATGGGATAAAAGTAAAGAAACCATATATACCAATGACTAAATTTTAGACTATATATAGGTATTATGAGTTTCTATTAATGATCTTTTGGTTGTCTAATGCACCTACTATATTTACGGAACTTATTAATAGATTTTTCCATGAGTTATTGTGTATGTTTGTGGTTATGTTTTCTAATGATATTTTGGTACATTCTAAATGTCAATAGGAACATGAATTAAACCTTATAATTTTATTGAAATCCTTAAAAAAAGAAAATATACAAAATATAGAAGTTGTGAATTTTGGTTACAAAAAAATCCTTTATTGTAAATATTGTTTATAAACATAGGGTAACTATGGTCCATTATAAAAAAAAGTTATTTATGAGTAGACAAGACCCACATATATCATAGAGATTTATAATTTTAATAGATTAGTGGAATAATCCAGGTGATTCTTTGAAAAAATTGATCACTTTTTAATCCCATTAACTAAGTTAACTCGAAAAAGAGATAAATTCATCTAGACAAATGTATGTGATCATTGTTTTCAGGAACTAACAAGAAGATCAGTGAATGATCTAATTTTGGACCTCCCATAAAGGAATTGAAATTTTGTTATGAATAGTTATTATTCATTTAAGGGACTTGGTTACATCCTAATATAGAATAATCTAGTAATTTCATATTCTTTAGGTCAGTTGAAATATCATGAGTTAAATTACCCAACACATGATATAGAGTTAACTTTTTTTGAACTAAATATTTGAATGAATAATTTATAATAAAAAACATGTGAAATAAACACTAATCACAAAATATTATAGTATATATTCAATCAAAAATAATTGATAAAGAGATCAGAAGGACGGATTGAACTGGAAAGGGATTTTTATTGAATGATTTATTGTCATCCTAAAAATAAAACAAAGTGACTACTTCTTTGATTCAGAAAAATAATTTTACATTAACCATGTAACATTTTCAACATGACCCTTTGGTAAATTATTTTATGGATTTTTGAATTTATGTTATGGATATAGGGTAATACTTTATTTTTTTAGGTTTTATTTCATTTAACATTGTCAAAATTAATTAAAAATGTTCAGAAAGAGGGTCATTCCTTGCAGGAAATTATAGAATTCAATAATAAGGGTAAGTTTCATGATTTTAATATTAATAAATAAGGCGTTTTATAATTTTAAAAAAGCTTATTTGTGACTTTTGATTCCCATTTGATTAAATAGTTGTTGAGTGAAGCTCATAGTTATTCATTTTATTTTCATCCTAGTAGCACTAATATGTACAAAAACCATCGGGAGTATTATCACTGCTATGAAAATAAAAGAGATATTTGTTTACATTACTATGAAATATATGTATTTTCATTTGGTTAAAGAAGAATTAAAGTTTGAAAAATTTAAATTCTTTTAACATTTCTAGTGTTGAAATGGAAATGGTAAAATATATTAATGGATTTCATGGTGGGATTTCAAAATACTTCTAAACGTAATAATGTTATACGGGTTACTTTTTATAGACTTAAAAAATATATACATTTCTCTACAACATAAGATACTATGTATTCAGTGAAACTTTTTAGACTATATCTAAAGGAGATAGTTAGGTTACATGGATTTTTTATATATATTATATCAGTCTTTGATCATATATTCACATCTAGTTTTTGGAAATGACATATGAAGTCGTTGGGTACAAAATTAAATTTTTGTACCACTTTTCATCAAAAAAATAAATGGATAATCAGATAATATAATTATAACCATGGAATATATGATTCACTCATGTTAAATGGATTAAAATTGTTGTTGGTATCGAAATCTGTCTTCGATTGAATTTTCTTATTAAAACCATTTTCATTTCAGTATACAGAAGGAAAATTTTTAGACATTATAAAAAATGTAGTGTCAAAAGATAGTTTTTGTATATAAATTAGGATAAAGGATGATTATGGGACCATAGTTGTTAGTGTAAATGGATGATAAGGTAAAACCAATTCAACAAAATATGAGTATGGCTAAAGGTAGGAAGAAAAGTTATGCAGATAACTAGAGGATTTATCTTTCTTTAAAGATAGGTGATCATATTTCTCTTAAAGTATCTCCATGGAAATGTGTTTTGAATTTTGGTTAGAAGGGGAATATCAGTGCATGTTTCATTATAAAATATGAAATTATAGGGAATTTTGGATCAGTTTCCTACTATGTGGATTTACCCCCAAGTTTGTCCCAAGTACAAAACATTTTTTATTTCTTGATGTTAATAAAATATGTTCCAGATTTATCTCATGTTTTGATCCATATATTAGTTCATTTGGAAGAATTTAATTATTCTTAGGAAAAAAAATTTAAAATTCTTGATCATAGAGAGAATGTTTTGAGGAATAATTTGATTTATTAGGTTAAGTTTTTATGGAAAACCATATGGTTGAATAAGTAACATGGGAATTTGAAAATTCAATGAGAGAACGATATCCCCATTTGATTAATAAGGGAATAAAATTAAAATGAAGAAATTTCCAAAAGGGGGACAATGTAGAAACATATTTAATTATAGAAAAATAAACTTTCATTTTTTTAATATAGTTATATTCACTATAATAATATTATGAAATTTTTACATCAAAAAGGAAATATTTTTAACATATCTTATTTCCAATAAAGTTTTTGTTTTAAAAAATAATTTATAAATTTTAGAATTTTAAATATAGAAAATAATTTTTATTTTTTAAATAAACATACAAAAATTAATATATTATTAAAATTTTGGATTTTATAGAAAATATTTAGTTTTGGTGAAGAGTGAAAAATATTGATATTTATAAAAAACCAGTTCTTTTTAGTATTTTAAGTAATTTAAATTTATAATTATGTTTTAAATATAATTGAATTTCATATATGTTCTAATTATTTGTATTTAAACATATTAATTACTCTTTAATCAACTTTATATAATATTTTTGTATAAGATTATTTTTAGGTCTAAAAATGTGTTTTTCTAAAATCTATATCAAAGTAAATAGTGTTTCACCATTTTAATTAATTAAGATAATCCGTACTGAAGGATGTTTTAAATTAAATTTATATATTAAATAAAAATAAATATTAATTTTTATTCATAATATGACTATTATTAGTCATAGAGTTAATATAAAATGATATTTCTCATGAAAAATAAATTTCTTGAAAACACGCTTTCTCAGTGTGTCTATAGGTTTAATTTCAAATTAAAAACATCACCTTTTATGACTTTAATTTTGTAAAATTTATTCCATGTTTTTAATGATAATAATTTATATTATCTAATAAGGTCAGCATAATTTTTAACCATACTGAATAGTGGGAACAATAGAAAATAATTATCACAGCTAAGGTGAAAACTGGTTTACTAACGGTTAAAATAAAAAATATAAGATTTAAAATGACCTAAATATTGTATAAAATATATTGGATATAACTATTTCTATATTATAGTGTTTAATTATTTATAATGGTTCAATTTTTTTGGCATATGAAAATGTTGGCACACCTTTTTCTTATCAAAATCTAAACATGTCCCACTCACCACACCTATAAAAGGTAACCCTCTCTTCTCTCTTATTCACACCTTAAAATACTTTTTCAGAAAATACCTTCCCATATAACTTCTTAAATTCCCTAAAATTGAATTATATCCCTTATTGTGATCATAAATACACCATATGAAGGATTTTGGTTCATACCTATGGACTTGTTCAAAGAAGACGTATCGTGTTGAACCATCTGTTTTATTTTATTACTTTATCCACCTACATAAAATATTATTAATTTTGATTACATAATATAAATTGTATAAAACAAATAATTTGATGTTATTATATTAATTTAATAACCTAAATTCATCTCAACATTCATCAAATGGGATACGAAATCATCATTCATGTGTATGACAGACCATCGCCTTTCATACTGATGTCATTGTTTTCCATCATTACCTCTAATGTATTTTTATAATGATGTATTTAATTATATATATAATATTTGTAAAATTTTAATAATCATTTATTTATGATATCACATATACATTCTTACTCTATATTCCAGGGGGATATGATAACATCGCTCGTGTGTACTGCGGACTACCCCCTCTTAAAGTAATATGATTCTCTTTTCACTAACTCTTTACATAGATTTTGATAAGGATAAAATTAATGAATATATGTGAAATATATAACATAATTATTATATTAATCGCATATTTATCATTCTTAAAATATAATATATCATTTTATTTCTTACACAGAATAATGAAAATAGTGTTCGTGCATACGTGTGGACTACCACCCCCATGAAGCGATGTAATTATTTTTTCATCACTAAATCACATGGATGATATTAAAAAATAATATTTAATAAATAATAGGATATTTATGAAATTATTTTCATAATTTAGGTATAAACTATTATATATGTTCTTTCTATAATGATCACTGAAAAAAGAGAAACGTTTCTTAGACTTATATACATCCTACCATCTCTATGATCGTAATGTAGTTCATTTTTCATTAAAATTTATCATTATTTTTTTAAAAAATAATAATTTATGTTTAAAATTTATAATCACTCGAGGATTATTTTTCCTATAGATGTTCAAAATGACCACTTTGACCACAGTCAACCTATCGATGTCATTTTTGGACATATATTCCAAATATCATAATAACATCAAACATAAACTAAATTCATTACATAATTTTATATAACAAGATAATAATTGAAATAAAAGGAATAAT
The DNA here is from genome assembly GCA_963277665.1 of Viscum album. Taxonomy (NCBI): domain Eukaryota; kingdom Viridiplantae; phylum Streptophyta; class Magnoliopsida; order Santalales; family Viscaceae; genus Viscum; species Viscum album. The sequence goes on from OY728136.1 coordinate 6,891,781, forward strand.
AAACATTATAAATTTTATTATAAAATTAAATATTTAACATAATTTTATTATTCATTAATATAAATAAATAATTTGACGAACTAAACTCGAGGTAAGGGACTTCATATTAATTTCCTTTCATTAAGAAATATGTTGATGTTATGAACTTATATTCTTTTATAATGTGTATATAAAGACCCTTGGAAATTTTATATCAATAATTTCTATATTATCATGATATTTAAATTGTTTATTAATGTTATTTTTTATGGGGGTTATGATTAAAATATTTCCAAAGTTGAAAGGGTCTTTTCTTTAAAAAACAACTTTTAATGTTTTCCTGAAAACATTCTTTATCATCCTCGTCCATGTTTTTAAATTAATTTTATGAACGTAATTATATGGAACTTATTATTCTATGAATGAAATTTTTTTCTATCTCTCAGTATTTTCCAATCAAATGTAATATTTATAGGAAATGTTTTACTTTCTTTAAAAATGACATAAGGAATATTCAATTTATTGTGTATGTAGATAACGAATTTTCCCACTACCATAATCAATATTTGAATTTTGTATTCCTTTATAATATTTCATTTTTTCATTAAAGAAAACCCTTATTCCCATTCTTTTGAATTTTGGTATTTAAAATGGGTTTCTAAGAAAACACGGTATTTTGGTATTAAAATGGTTTTTAAATAAAATTGGTATTCTGATTTAAAAAGTAATTTTCATAGGGGATTAAATAATATTTAAAATGGTTTTAATATTAAAATGATATAATTCATGATTTATTATTATGTTGTGATTCTTTATAATTGTTTGTGATGGTCGGTGGTTCATTATAAACCAATTATAGGTGGTTTTATTGTAAACCAAGTATGGGTGGTTATGTTATTAACTAAGGATGTGCAGTTTTGTGAAAAACTAAGGATGGTTGGTTTTATGATAAACTAATGATGGGTGGGTCCATGATATCCTTCCAATTAATTGAGAACACTGGAGATAGAAGTTTTGAATAACGGTTACACCATTTGTAAGAGTGATATGAATGATGATGTCCCATGTTACCTAAATGATTTTTATATTCTTTATATTGGTTTTAAATGATTTATTTGAGAATATATTGTGTGTGATTTCATGTGAAAATAATTTATTATGTTTCATTTAATGATCTTTGAGATAAATGTTTCTTCATGTTTTTCACTCGACTAATAAACTTCTTTATTGTGTCCCCTACTGATAGATTTGAACTCATCCCATGTTTTAAAATGTTTTTAATATGTTTTAAGGTAATGAAATGGAAAGGAATAGTTTTGGTTAAATTTTATAATGATTTTTAATGAAAAAAATCATGTTTTATTTTAAAAGTTTTTTATTTTTTTTAAATGGATACTGGTTGGAAGTGTCCAATTTGTATTATATGGTTTTTTATTTAAAATTTTTGACCTAATTCTAAAAAATATAATCCAAAAAACACAATAAAATTTAAGAAAAATAGTACTTGACTAAAAGATAATAATATCTTACATTTGTGTTTAAGTCCTTTTACTAAGAATCGGAAAATATTATGAAATTTTTTCAATGTATATAGGGAGTGGATTATTAGAAATTATATCCATGTCTAGATACTGCAACAGAATTTGGATCTGGAATAGATGTTACAAGGTATAATAACCCTAAAAGGGATTTTTGGGTATTAGTTTTACTTATATCTAGTTCATTATAAATAGGTCTTGTTACAAACCTAGATTGACACTCCTTAGGGATATACATTAAAAAAATCATGATTTTTTTAATCATTATGTTGGAATTGAATTGATTGATAGGTTAGAAAAAATAATAAGGAAATTTCCATGTATATCCTATATTAAAACATAGAGACTTATAAGTTAGTATATACATTTAATTTACTATTTATTCATTCTATGTTCATAGTTACCCTATTATATGTTTTTTAGATTGAGTATTCTCATCGTAAATTTTATTTCATTTATTTTATTTAATGGAGGGAAATAAGACAAAATGTTTCAATGAACAATGTGATAGTAATTTTGATGATTTCCCAATAGATATGTCTTACATGACGGGAGTGGTAATTGAAAACTTCGTGGAAGTACTGTCTCAACATACAAAAGTTATGAATAATAATTTAAATCATATGGAACACTATATATCTCTTAAGAAATAACAAGTATTGGTTTAGTTATTTATATGAAAAATGAATCCTAACTTTAGTGGATCTAATAATCCCCTCATTGTGGAACAATTCACTAACTCTATTGAGAATATATTATTTTTCCTACCATTATCCAAATTAGAGAAATTTGTACAAGTCATTTATCACTTGGTTGGGGATTTTGATTAGTGGTGGACCCTGATGAAGAACACAATGTCAAATAAAGATTAGACTCAATGGAATAGGAAGGATTCATTAAAATATTTTTCAATAAATATTTTCCCCAGACTCTCTATCATAAAATTGAGAGAGTGTTTCGTGGACTGAAGAAAAAGGAAGGTGAAACTATCAGGGAATATGAGGAAAATATCATATTTCTTTCATGGTATTCCTTATACTTTTTCATTAAAAAAAATTAACATGGAGTGCTACTTTAGTGGATTAAATTTGATTATACAAATATATTTGGCGATTTTACACTTTTATAGCTAATTAGAGATTTTATTTTCTAACATTAAGGTCGTGATAGATATTGGTGACTCATATTAGTCTGGTGGGGCTAGAGATTAAAATTATAAAATGGATCTTTATTCTATAGGATCAAGGGATAATTATCACAGAATAAAGAATACCCAATTTTCCACATGTAATAAATATTGGTAAAATCATCCTAAAACTATATCAAGGGAATAAGGAGATGCTTAAATTGTAAAAGAAGTGGGTTTTTTGGATAATCAATGTTAAAGGGAGATGAATAAATGCAGAATTATAATGCAATAAAAACAAGTATAAATCCACAAAAATCATGTATTATATAGTTTCAACTATAAAAAATATAGATATTATGCAATAAAATTCAATAAGCTAAGTGTTGTCAGAGATAATAAATGATAACAACCTCTAAGGCCTAGATAGTAACAAATCTATATCAATTAAATAATATTTGTAGTGGATCCTGAAAATGATGTAGTGATAGTTATGTTGGTTATTAATTTAATTATAGTGAATGTATTATTTTATTTAGGTTATACACATACTTTATTATCCAGAAAGTTTTGTAGAACTATTTTAGAATCCCCTCAAAATTTTGGCGTTGATCTATCTGTGATAAGGAAAAATGTGGAAATTATTTCATCCCAAGTATATAACTCCTCCATAGTTATTTTTGTGGATTTAAAATCTCATAAAATTCTTCCATACTTCCATTAATGGAATTTGATACTATATTGGGAATTTATTAGATGTAATTATATAAATCCAACGTCAATTGTTAGGAGAAGGATATCACTCTTCATATATAAAGTCACCCTTTAATTCTATATGAGTGTAAGGAGTGAGATGAATCTACTTTATAATATTTTTATCAAGTATTTATATTTTTTATTTGTGATAAATCATATCTATATCAAATTATTGGGACAAATAAGAGAATATTATTTAATTACCTTCCCATTGTGAGGGATAATACCGATGTATTCCATACATATTTTCCAAGTATTCTGCCTGGATTAGTGGTTGATCTCTCAATTGAATTTATACCTATATCTCTATCAATATTTGAGAATCCATTATGAATATAAACTATTGAGTTAGAAGATTAGAAGAAAAATTATAAATGATAATCTAAAAAATAGTTTTAAATGCTTGAGTTCTTCCCTGTTGGGTGTGTCAGTCCTCTTCAGCAAGAATAAGGATGTGCCAATGAACCTCTATATCGATTGTTCTAAACTAAAAAGAATCATAATGAAAAATAAGTATCCAATATCATGGATTTATGTCTTATTCATTCAACTATGTGAGGTCTAGTATTTCACTAATGTAGACCATTGGTTAGGATACTACTACTTGATTGTGAAGAATGAATATATATTAAAGACTATCTTTTAATCAAGGAATGAACACTATGAGTTCATAGTGATTCCATTTAGTGCCACTAATGTTGTAGTTATATTCATGGTATTAATGAATAAAGTCTTCATATATTACCATGTGATAATTTTTTATAGTTTCCATATATTATACTATAATATAATCCAATAAGAAGAAGTAGCATGTGGATTATTTGATTACCATGCTAACGAATTTGTGAAAGGATTAGATTTAATCAAAGTACAGTAAATGTAATTTCTAGAAGGAGATACTATCATTATTTGGATATTCTGTCAGCATCAAAGGCATATAATTCGAACCTTTCACGATTTGTGAGAAACATCTCAGGATTGTCTGACTCAATCACCAAGATGAATCGGAAGGGAGTGAATTTTTTTGTACATATGAATTTGAAGAGAGATTCATGGAATTAAGAAAGAGGCATATCACTACACAAGTACTTCAACTTCCCTAATTGGGGGTCGTTTTATGGTATACAACAGTTCATTAAAGAATTGATTGTGTTGTTTAATGATGAAAACTGATAATGTCATATCACAAGCCTCAAGGAAGTTTAATGTTCATGAGAATAATGACCCAATGAAAGATATGTGGTTAGATATTATTCATTACATTATAAATTTTGTGAAATTATCATTATATGGAGAATTTTGAAATATATACCGATCATAATATCCTTAGGTATATATTCACATATAAGATGATTAATATGTTCTAGCAAAGATGATTAGAGATGATCAAGGATTATAAGAATTCAATCCACTTCCATCCTTGGAAATCAAATAAATTCTAAAATTTACTATGTAGAAATGATCTTGAAACCTCATTAATGATAAAAATTAAGAAAGATTTTATCTTTTTAAAATTATAGAGGATGTATATAAAAATTTTAACAGAAGTGATAAATCCTACAAATATCAAATTATTTCTCAACTATCCATTACGAAGAAGATAAAGGATGTATAAAGTGATGATGTGGAAAAAAATAAGAATATGGAAGCTATAATAAAATATATTTCCTTGTAATTCAAGATTTATGAGAAATGAGTTGTATGATTTGGGGCCTAAATATGTTTCCTATAAAAGCTTGGGAAAAAGAAGGTGTAGTTAAATGATTCACAAGACTCTAACTTCTCCATCGACCCAAGGAGCATGAATATGTTTTGGAATATCTGGGAGAATATTTGTTTGGAAAATATTATGTAGATAATGTAATATACATCAATGTTCCTAGTTTTTTATATGGATAAGGAAGAAATGAAATTTTCTAAGGGTATGATGAAACTATTACCCATACCTACATGGAAATGGAAAAACATCCCCATGGACTATATCCCTAGTATTTTAAATAGATCTAGAAGAAATAATACCATATGGGTTGTAGTTTATTGTATTTAAAATAATGATGAATTATTTTCTATTCAAGAGGACTTCTCATTTGAACAACATACAAGGATATAAATAAAATTATCAGTTATGTTAGATGGAACACCATTATCGATTTATCTAATTGAGATCCTTGGTTTACCAACAAAATTATAGAAAAGTATCAAGTATTCTCTTGATTGAGAGTTTAATTTCAATATATTTTATCACCCATAAACTGATATCCATCCTTAGAGGACTATCTAAACACTTACAAACATATTAGGAGAGTTTTTAGTGGACTTTAAAGAAGGCTCGATTTAATATCTTCCACTGTTTATGTTCACATAAAATAATATATTTCACTCAAGAATCCAAATGGATCTATATAAATCCCTTTATGGGAAGAGATATAGAACTCTCATGTGTTGGGATGGTGTAGGGGAGTAAAATCTCCAAGGAACAAAAATGTTTGAATAAATGGTTGAAAAAAAAAATTAATCAGAAATACATCAAGGCTACTCAAAGTCAACAAAATATATATGTCGAAAATCATTGATGAGACAAATGGTCTAAATTTGGAGATATATGGTTCTTCTGTATATCTCGGTATTACAGAGTTAGAATATTTTTTTAAAGGAAAAGTTATATCCCAGGTACATTGTCCCCTTTAATATTATTCATCGCATCTAAGTTGCAGGTTATTTACTATCATTCCCACCAACCATGTCCCAATTTCATGATGTGATCCAAATATCCTTCCTGAGGAAATACATAACAAATCCATCATATTTAATGAATTTATAGGTTTTACATCTCTAAAATGATCTTTTATGATGATTAATTTGTGAAAATATTTGATTATAGAAACAATGTTTTATGCAACAATATACCTCACATAGTAAAAGTATTATGGAAGAACCATAATTAGAAATAGCTAACATATGAACTGGAGAAAAAAATGAAATAGAAGTACCCTCACATGTTTTCATCTTACTATATAAAATGAAATTTAGATGATGTAAATTCTTAAGGGGGAAGAATATAAAAACCTAGAATTTTATCGATATAATTTTCCCTTCAAGTTATATGAATATGAAAAATTTTGTAACGTAGTATTATATATATAACAAAAAACACATAATGAAAACTATAAAAATTTTAGTATATTCACTTTTTCATTGAAATTATTAAATGCATATATAGATAAGAATTGAAAATATTATAATGGGATAAAAAATATAAAATAATATTACTATTATATAAAAATTTGGATCTACTCAACCCCCAGAATGATAGCAATACTAAACAAAATATTATAAATGAATACTTATATTACTAATGAAATATTATTTATTTTAAAATGAAAAAATATATATCTTTGATGGAAAATTAAATTTAATTTAGAATGAATGAAATGTGATGTGTTTAGAGGATGTTGGGAACCCATATGACCATTAAAAATTTGAATGATTGAATAGTAATTTGACCATTATAATAGTAATCTGATAGTTATAATAGTTACCAAACTTATGTTATCATAAAATAATATTTAGTTGTAATATAAAATGAAATTTTAACATATTTATATCCTAAAAAAATAAAATAGATGTTTTAAAAATGATAACCTAATTGTTTCTATTTTTATAAAAAATATATGTTTTATTTCTATTTTATAAAAACTATAAAAATATTTAATAAAATTAATTTAAAATAAATGGGTATATAAAATAATATTTTGTTTCATTACAGTAATAATTTAATTTTTTTATACCATACTTAAAGTTTTAATGGGTCAAAAAATGATCATAATATTAAAATTGGTATTTTTTAAAATAAATATAGTATTTGATTTAAAAAAAACTCTTATTTGGAATATTTTTTTCATTAAATTGGTTACATTTATATAATATAAATATAAAAAATGGTAAGGTTGGGTTTTTTGAATTCTTATAAAATAGTCGAATTTTTGTGAATAGCCAAATATTATAAAATATAATATTTAACATTATATGTTAAATACATGTTTAATTTGATAAGGAGTATTCTAAAAAATCATTATTTTTAACTCACGTTCCCCATTTACTATATATGGTCACAATATTCATCCCTATTGGTAGTCTAGATCAAGGATTAAAAAACATGAATATAATATTAATAAAATACATATCTTATACACTTAAAAACAACTCCCCCACCACACCTTATCCTCAAATATTATATGACTGGTAACTGACACAAAATCTACCCAAATATCCTTTAACCTCTCTCCTCATGTCTCTGTATGCTTTTTTCTTCTTAAAAGATAAATCTCAAGATTCTATAAGTGGATTCCTAATAGGAGACACCCAAAAGAGATAGTAACACGCTTAACTGAGCATTATCCATTTCTTTTCTTATTTTTCCTCCTAAATCCCAACTTGTAAATGATTCTATGATAATGTTATTATTTTTAATATATTTAGTTTTTTTCATTTCTATGGAATATCCCCTTCCATTTTTCTAATATTCAAATAATAAAGTCAAAATCCATTTTATGTCAATTCCCTACCTCCATAGATGAATGAGTTTATGTCTTCCATTACCACCTTCATGGAAGTAGTGACCAAAATATATATTTGTTTTCATATTCTATAATGAATATAATTGATTAATATTAAATAATGAAATATAATCATCGTGGTCAGAAAACATGTCTAAATGAATGAAGTGTAAAATTATTATACTCTATAATATTGGTTATTTATGAATAATATTGAAAACTAAGAAACTTAAAGAATTATAGAAACATTCTAAATCCATACCATTATATTTTGAGAGTTATATAACCATTATATAAGAACATCAATAATTATCTTCAACTAATTTGACCTTGAAAACATGAAATAAACGCCCTTAGAACTGTAAAATTAAGCTTAATATCTCAATGAAATAGTTGTGAATCAACATAACAAATTATATTAAAAAAAATATAGCTCTAAAATATTATGAATTAATAAATTAAATAATATAATTTTATTATTTGGTTTGTAAAGTTAGAGTACATAATGAATCCGAACATGGGGTAAAGGATCTCACTGAACCACACTATTTTCTTTGGGTTATAACCTTTCTCTGTTTAACTCACATTCTATATCTATATGACATTATTGAACTCTTATAATTTCTATATATCATTCTCTTACATATATAACAATAATATTCTCCCTTAATTTAATTAGGTTATACATTAATTATGTTCATTACTCAATGCCTTCTTTAAAAATTAAATCAGATTAAGGGGTATTTTTCTACCCCTGGTCATTTCATATAACAATATTTTAAGTCCATTATTCACATTAGAAATTTTATTCAATAAAATAATATTTTAGATAAAACCATTCTATTTTAAATTTGGTTTTTCAAAGAAAACACCATAATCTTTTATACATAAAAATTCTTCACCTAATTCTTTCAAACACTATTTTAAAAACTCATTTCTATACCATATTCTCTACCCTTTTCCATTAAATTATTTTTCAAATTAACATCACATTTGTGTTCTATTCTTATTAATTCATATACGAATGTCCAAAATATTTTATTCCATATTCTAGTTGAAATATTTATGAAATATTCTTTTATTGTGATATGAGGCAATATTATATAGCATATTTTTTCAATCGTATTTATTATGATTATTCTCTATTTTTTATTCCCATATGTGGAACAGATATACATATACATGTTATTATTGGTGCACCCAAATCTCACACTATGATACTAGTTAATGATTTTGTCTCATGGGGTTATATTTATGAGATTATGGAGTAAAATAAATCCATGATGGGACTCTATCCATGATGAGGTGTTGTCTTCATGATTACCCTTAACTTATTATTATGTCATGTTCATTGTTATTTATGCATTCCTATATTTCCTTGATATTATGTTTCTTGAATTATTATTTCATTTCTCTCTATGATAATTTATATAACTTTCTTCTTATGATATTTAGAAAGGTCATTTGATTCATATTTTATGATTCTTTATCATGTTTATTTCCAAACATGGATTTATAGCTCACCCATTGTTTTATGTATTTTCTTGGTTATTTTATGTAGTTGAAGAATCTTAAATGGATTTTGAAACTCATTGTAGAAAATAAAAATATATGTTTTAGATTAGTTTCATGTCAATGTTTTTTGTACATAGTCTCTCAATGACACTAGTAACTCAATCATTGGGTGGTGTTTATTTGAAATTTATGTTAAAAAGCATGTAATTATTATTTTTAAAGCTTGGTTAAATAATCATAAAACATGGATACCCAAAACATTCATGATGCCACCATAAAGAGGATGAAAATGGTTAAGAATTCTATATATAGGGCAAAGGAGTCGATTAAACCACATAATCAAATATAATAAAATCTATTTGGAAAAGAATATAGGGATTATCAATTGTCCTAGAGGCCACCGGTATATAGATTCATTCAACTGAAAGATGATAATATACTTGATGGTATATTTTACACCTAACACATTAATTTTAAATCTCATTAGAGTATTTTTATATGAATGTATCAATTTTTTTACATGTCATAAGAGACCAAAATCTAGAACTATACTACACCCTAGATACAGTTCCCAAACTCAAAAAAAAATCACTAGATTTTGACACTTTTCCACCATAATATTTAATAGTTTATTTTGCAATTATCACAAATAGATAATATAGTTATACTATATAATCTGACCTACATCTAGGTAAAAAAATTAGTGATGAGTAAGAATGGACATTCAGGGTTAAATTGACCTATATCTAGTTCAAGGACCATATTCATGTGGTCAATTCATATATTTTTATTTTATGTTCATTGTTCCATGCTTATTGACACCTAAAATTCATTTCGGAGTACCTCAGTTAGTGGTCTCAAGACACAAATACATTCCATTTACATCATGGAGATGTTGGGATTAGATAAAGGACCAATTATTATATTGGAGGAATCTTTATCGTTGGATAAATGTATCATGAAATTTCTAGGGCAATGTAGAATATACACCCAATTTTGGAAAATGTGTTTTTTCTAGCATATATAGAGGTGAAATGAAGGGATAACAATCTATACCTCAATATCCCATTCAAGAAATAGTTCAAGATGTTTTGGGTGATACCTAATGAGAGAATTTTGGGTCAGAAAAATTATTTCCCAAGGATCTACTCATTAGTCTAATAAAATTCATATCAGTTCATTCATGATAAGGTTTGGTACAAGGAAGTGGTTTTGTTGTAACTGAGAGAATGAACCTAAACCTGTGGAAAGTATGGATTCATGTAATCCTTTTTCCATGGGTATTTACTAACAAAAAAAGGTACCCAAATAGGAGTGAGGCTTGAAACCTTTATGATGGTAGTTCTTCTAGCATGTAGGCATCATATCAACTTCTTCATCCCAATCTTAGTGAAACATATTAAATTATTTTGGGAACATAAGATATAAGTACATGTTTTTGTGCATCTATGGACCCTTTAAATTATTATATTGGTAGGTTTCATAACATCTAGAGGAATATGAATTCTATAATTCCATAATCTGTCCAAATAAGAATTCCTAATCATCCCTACGAAACATCGGTGGCTTGTATCACCTAATGGTTTATAGGACTAGGATGAGATTCATCACGGGGTCCCATTAAGGAGAAATTGTCACCTCATTTTACACTCCAAATAGAAATATAATTTATAGTAGTGGTATATATTATATCATTTAATAACGAAGCATTGACTAAACTCATTAGTAGTGTTATAATCTAAATTCTTGAAGTTAATCTTATGATTTCTACCATTAACAAATGTTATAAAAATAGTGACACATAGAAAGTAAAATGTTAGTATTACAAAGTATATTTCAACATTACCAAGTTTAAGATTACCCGTTATAAATATTGTATTAATCATTCAATGTGATACCCATAATATTTTAAAAATAAGACAATGATTGATATCATACACAACATGTATCACCGACCCGAAACAAATCATGAAGTATTATTATTTAAATAATATCATTATTAACTAGCCATTAAATTTGACGGTATGAATAAGGTTTAATAATATATAAAATATATATTAAGGTCCTACTAAATATAATTTTATTTAAGAATTCATCGTAAATAATCACTAATTTTTTAGTAAAGTCATTTTATTCCTGAAAAATATGTTTTCTTAAAAAATGAATTTTATTTACTTTTTGGAGTATATAATATAATGAATTTTAGTCACTTTTGGAAATTATAATTTATAAAAAATAGATAATTTTGAAAATAACGTATCAAAATTATGTAAGAATTAAATTTATGTATTTTTATGAAAAGTGTGAGATTTTAGTGAATAGTGAAATATAGCAGTTTTGTAAAACTATCATTTATTTTCAAAATAATTATTAATTTAAAGGTATAATTATAATTTATATTTGTTTTAAATATAATATATGTATTATATAGTAATATTAATCTAATTTACCACATTTTAATCTTTTTTATAATGGTGTTTTATCCAAAAAAATTAATCTTAAAAACACTTTTTTCAAAAAAAAATTCAATCCCTAATGTTTCCCTATTTTCATTAATTAAAATAACCACTAATGAAGAATTATTTAATTAAAATTTATAGAATATATATATGTGTGTGTGTGAATTAAAATTAATATAATGGTTATTATTAGTCAAAAACTTAATGTAATATCATCTTATGCTTGAAAAATACATTTCTTGAATAACTGCTTTTCAACACATTTTTTAGATTCATTTTTAAATTACATTATAAAAATTATATTAATATAATTTGACAATACTGAATCCATTTTTTTAATAATAATAATTGACATTATTTAATAAATAAAATCAATTTTTTCATAATGGATAGTTAAAGCATTAAAAATTCATCACCATCGTAAAAGGGTGAATCAGGTTAACCTAGGATAAAACTAAGTTAAAAGGGAAAATTTTTCATCATAATTATATTTTGAAGAATTTATTTTGTACCTTATCACATTATTCTAGATATTCAGGTATTTATGAGGCATTTTTGAATGAAAATGACCTAAATAATTCTATAAGAAAAGAAAAAGATAAAATGTCACTCTCTATCCATCAAATATCTCATATATGTTGACGTATAGATGAAAATAACTAATTAATGAATATTAGAGTATATTTTGAGAATAATGAAATTAATTTAATTTTGGAAATTTGTTTTTATGTTTTATTAATTATATAGTTACATTAAATAGCTATGAAACAGTAGCACAATGCTTTTGAAAATAGTTAATACTCAAGGTAAATAATTTCAAAAACATCAAAAGTGACGTAATTTTGACTATTTATGGTTTAAAAATAATATAATAGTTAATAATTATGTATTATTTATTTTTAAATGAATTATATTAAAAATTAATTATCATATTCATGCCTTTAAATTCAAATTAAATTATTAGTCTCAAAATTGATATTATTGATATTTTCTAAAAAAATTATTTTATTAAAAAAAATAAATTTTTAAAAGACCTTTAAAAAAGAAAATTTGTAATATATATAGTCAAAAACTTTATCCCTCAGAAATTTATGATCCAATTTTAACTGATATGTAATATTATATCCATTTAAAGGTGAAAAATATGTTACCACAATTAAGGTTAAAACAGGTTTTCTGGGGGTTAAGCCAAAATATATTTGTAAGTTTTCCAATTATATTTTTCTAAATACATTTGGATAGCCACATAAAAAAATATCCTATATAAATTTCTAATATATTTTTCACTTTGAATATTTTTTTTTTCATAATAAATTTTTCATTTTGTATTCTTTTAGGAAATTTCCAAGTGGATTCCCTCCCCCACTTATAAAAGGATACCTCTTATCCTCTCCTCTACACATAAAAACATCATTTTTGTTTGGAGAATCCATACCCAAAACTCATTCCTAATTGAATTCCCACATCCTATGGTCATTTCATGATTAAAAACCCTGCTAAGAATGATTTTTTTGTAAACCTAAATAGGATGTTAGAAGAAGAGGTATCGTTCTTAACTAAGCATTTTTGTTTTATTTTGTCATACACCTCCTTAAAATATTATTCTACCATACTGATATAATAGAATATATATATACAATATAATTATATTTAATTACTTTAATTTAATAACCATTATCCATCTCCTCTATCATCAAATCATAAAAAACCCTTCGTTCATGTATATGGAGGACTATAGTATCACGAATCGATGTAATTTTTTTCCATCACCACTACTCACGATTGGTTTTGATGATGTGTTTAATATATATATATATATATATATATATATATATTCAATAAATGTTTATAATTATGATAATAAAATATATCATTAACTTTATTACCTTACTATTCAATGGACAATATTGACATTGATCGTTCATACTTGTGGACTACCACCTCCCTGAAGCAATGTGATTTGTTTTTCATCACCGCATCACGTAGATTATATATATAGGTATATATAAAGAAATAATATGGTCTCTATGATATTGGGGTAATATTTAAATATATAATAATGAATACATTCATTCTATAATGATGTTTTGAAAATGGAAATGTTACTCAGTCGTACGTATGGGATGTTGTCTCTATGATTGTGAGACAGTTCATTTTTCATAACCACAATACATGAATGGTTTTGAATGTTAAAATTATGTATAAAATTGATAATTTTTTCATTATTATTATTATTTAGATTATTTAATAATGACCTCTTTAATCATATTTATCTTACCAAAGTCATTTTGGTTTTAGTAACTAAATATCACCCAATTCCCCACGTAAACTTAATTGATTAATAAATAAAACATAACATGGTAATAAAGAAATTAAAATTAATAATAAACATTAAATGGGTTATTAATTGGGTAAATAATTTACATATGTTTATTATTTAGAAATATAAATAACAGATTTTACAATTGGGGTCCTAGGTAAAACATTTCATCTAAATATTCATTCATTGAGGCATGTTTTAATGTTATGCACTTGATTTATATTATATGTTGGATATAACAATTATATTAAATAATATATCTTTAATCCTTTATAATTTATTTTAATTTATTTTTGAATTCAAATTATTTCATTCAAGGTGATCTGACATAACAGTTACCAAGTGGTAGGTGTTTTACAACTCAATTTTTCTTCATTGGGTTATATCACTTCTTAATAGGTTATATTATGTCATTATTTTGTGTGAAATGGAAATTTTTTATTTATGTGATTTTTAACCTATTTTTATTTTTATTTAATTTAATTACACATAATCACTTCATTGAATAATTTTCACTTGAACGATATGATCATTGTAAGGGTTCTTCATCTAAAATTGTATTCTTTGGGACATATAATACGCCATACACCTATATTCTATTATTAGGTGTATACACTACCCCTTTGATTTGTTTTATCATCAATATATTTAAATACATTATATTTAAAGTTTCATTTGAAGATATTTATTTGATGGGTGTTGTGATTCTAAAGTTACCAAATTTGTATGGGTTTATTTCAAAATATCATCATTATTCATGATTGTTTATATTTAAGTATCATCTAGGGGAACTATATGATATATAAATATTAAACAAAAATATTTTCTTACAATGTGGTTACATTTTAAATTATAAATTTTCCAATCATTTTCCTATTATAGGTACTCAAGAGAAAAAAGAGGTTTTTATGGAAAATTGACTTTATTTTTCTTCAAGGTCAGGAATATTTTCTTCCATGTCCATATTTTCCTTACCATTTTTTAAATAATTTTTTTACATTTCAATAGTTATTTTTTATGAAATCAATATCCATGTTTTAGCCAATGGTTTAGAATTAATCTTTCTATATTTTTTCAAAAAATGTTATTTTTGAATTTTCCTACCAAAAGTGTGAATGGAATCATTTATTTAACATACTTGGCCTGAATGGAATTTTCCCACCATCATGACCACTCATTTCATTGAGTCACAATTTAAAATTTTCCTTGAATATTTTCAAAAAAATTCCATTCTATTCTAAAAAAATTTATAAATTATTTTTAATGTGAAAATTGTTTTTCCTCTGAATTGTTTTAAATTACATTTTTATGTTATTTCTATTCATCAATGTGAAGAACCCTTAAATTAAAATATACTCCATAGTGAATATAGTGTAATAATTTCATCCTTATTCTTTTTCTGTATGGTTTATGATAATATTTATTGGGGGAAATGTTATCATTTCTTAAAATAGATTTTCAATAATAATGTTTATGTTGATTATGTAATGAATTCTTATCCTAAAAACTAATATGATGAATACATTTAACTTATTATGTGATGGATGAGGCCAACTATATCCTTTAAATTCATTTTTAGGTCTCATGGGAAACAAAATTTGGATATTTAGTCGGGGCTTTACCCATTTATATAAGATTTATTTCCACAATCCATTGACTGTAATTTTTTGATGTTCATCATTATGCATTCCATCATTATGAGATTATTTATTTATTTTTATGTTATTATTTTAATATTTATTATATCCATGGATAATTTTAAAGCTTATGTGATTAATTATATGGAATTATTTTATCATAATTTATTCCTATCATGTTATTCTCTAAAGTCATGTTATTGATTAAATGGAATGTGTATTCAGTTATTTACTTTACCATATATATCATGTATTATTTACACATTATTAATTTTACTCTATGTGACCCTTAATAAACATTTAATATCAACCTTATTTGGTTTCCTTTTATCATTACTTTAAGAAGGAATCATTGAGTGTGTTAAAGGATGAAAATTATTTACACTCACTATGTCATATTTTTAGTTCTTTAAATATAAAGTGACATTCAAGTATGTATCTATTTTACCAAACTACTAAACTATTCATCAATTTGGGATTTGATTGCTTGTATCACATGCTAATATAATAAAGTAACCATCTGTTCTGGGGTACAGGGGTCAGGTTCTTCATATATGATTTCAGATATTAACCGTACTGATTCATACTTCACTCTTTTGCTGTTTTTATTACCATTATAAAAAAATTAACCCTTTTAAATTATTGGTTTTCCATTTTAATGTTTTTATAACTATTAAGAACTCATGCCTTGGCTAGTTTTTTTCCTTCTAATGTCTCTTACAAGGTTCTAAAGACTAAGATATATTCTAGCCAAAAAATAGATCTATTTCAAAAACACTTCCAAAATTCACCAAACTTATCCAAATATCATCTAATCACCTTAAAATACTTCATTTACATTGGAAAATAATTCACCTGAAATATAACACCAAATATCATTATAGTTTAAATATGATTTATGAGTTGACAAAAAAATATTACACAGTACACAAATCCACTATATGATCTTAAATTATGCTTCTCTAACCAAATTTGAAAAATGTGTGGGAATCCTATTCAACTCCAAATATTAGGAATACCAACCTGGGTCAAAAAAATCTCCAAAAAACTCAACATATCCCAAAATATCTCAGACTAAACATTATCCCACAATGCATATTTTTTAATCCTGGTTAAATAGATCTCATTAAAACTCTATATACTTATCAATTAATCTTCATATAATAATTTTATTCCATCGAGAGTGATCATGGTGTATAAAACAAGAAAATTGAATAATAATTCCATGATATCCGTCAAATAGTGACTTATATTCAATTATTAATGGTTATAGTTCCTATTTTTAGAAATTGAAAAATTAATTTTTTTGTTCCATTAACACAAATTGTGATACCATTTGAGACTAAAAATTTATAGAACTTTGTAAAAAAAATTCGAAGATCCTATAAATATAAGTTCATGTATTCATATTAATAAAAATTATTAAAATAGATAGCAAAATATAGAACTCGTGCACCCACATGTTTCCCTCACATCTTTTAACATTAAATAACACTCTTTAAAAATATGCATCACCTAAATATGATATCCCCTCATTAGTGAAACCCATATCAAAATATTGCCTCTAAAATAGTCTTTACCCCTTTGTAAATACATTTTTTAAATATTAAAAGGAATAAACATAAAAGATAACGATTTTTTAATTTCCCCCACTTTAAAAATAAGAATACAAATATTGAGTGGTTGAGGGATTGTAATCAACAATAAGGTTGAACTCTCATCACTAACCTCAATATTTTAAATGCATCCTTTGGTGGTGGTTTTACTGAAAACATCATTTATTTTCTACTAATTTAGAAAAATAAATCTTTTACACATTTGGATACAAAATCTCTTAAATAAAGGTATATAATATATCAATGTGATTTGGTCTTTAATGATGATGATATTTCCTGATAACTTGATTACACTTTAATTATCACAGCTCACAAGCAGTGGTATCTTCACATTTTCTGTAATATCGTCCAAATAAGTCACCATCCCCATAAATTGGGTTAAGGATTGAGTTTTATAAAATAACTATAATTTATCAGTCTTCAATGTCACAAAAAAATTCTTTTTTGTGTCTAAACATACACAAAATTATCCCAAAATGAAATATATACTAGATATAGTTGTTTTTTCATATTTATTTCATGAGGTGAGCTATGATTTTCATACATAAATATTATGTATTTTTAACTGAATATTCAATATATAACATTATTATCTACACCAAAACCATAAAGGTTTGTTTATTTGGATAATGAATATATAAACATGTTATTTTGGTACATTATTCACCAACTATTATAATGTTTTACTCATGTTGTACCCTTCTTGAAATATCATATGTAAAACCATTATTTATAATCAAGGGAAATAAAATAATATTAAAGGGGGACCCTAGATTTTTAGTAGGGGTAAATAATAAAGATATTAGTCAATTATTGAATGAAATAATTAGATAAGAATAAGATTATCAGTTCGTGAACATAAAATTCAAATTCATGCCCAATATGTCATCTATCATAACCATGAATCATGGAATAAATATTTATCATTTCAAAAGTCATGAATCTTAAGAGTGAGGAATCATCATAAATAAATCACGAACTATAAGTTCATATCATAATAAAAAACATGTTATAAAAGTGTATCACCGTCATAGGAATAAAAAATATTTCATATATCAAGGATAACTACCAAGACCAATTATGGATCATGAATCAAAACTTATTTACTTATCATAACAAATTAGGCACCACAACAACTTTACTATTGTAGATATGGTATCCATACCTATTCTCCATGGTGGATCGATCACGTCACTTATTTCCTATAACTATCTCATGTGATAAAAAGATTAAAACAATTAATTAGAAAGATATAAATTTTCAATCTCACCCATCATATAATGAGAACCCTAAATGTGTGTGTCACAAGATCATAAGACATTTATCATATCATCATAATATAATAAGTATAAAAGAAATAGGTTTCATAAATATTTCAACATTTCATTATATCATAACCTGTGGGAAATAAATGGGTTTCCAAAAAAATATCATCATTATAATGATAAAAAAATCCAGAGTAGGAATAAGGATCATATCATTTGATCATATCCCTATTAAATCATAATTAACATCAAAGGATTTTTTTTCATAGATGATAATATATTTAAAATATCAATGGAATATTTACTGAGAAAAATGCCCATTTCATTTTGAAATTACTTCGATTAAATATAAAAATTACTAAAAACTTATGGAAAACATTTTCTTTTAAAAGTACCATTGAAATATGTAAAGTAATCTCAAATCATTTAGTGTTCATAGTGGTGGAAAATTATTTTCAAGTTTCAATAATTAAAGTAATGACTTTGTTTAAGTCGTTGGTAAAAATTACACTATTCAAATAATAGAAATAATATTCATTTTAAAACATTATATAAAAATTTAAAAATTGGTTAAAATTAATATAAAAATAATTGGAAAGTATCCATGAATATTTTTTTTACAAATTTGGATATAAAAAAATGGTTTTTACAATCGAAAGAGAAAAAGTAAGGATTTATTTTCCTAAAGAATTTATTGAACCATTTTGAGTACTGAAGAGATTAAATCGGTACCAAAAAAAATTATAGAAAAAACCATAGAATAAGAATAAAATGAAATAGATTTATTGTATAATTATAATATAATTTTTCAACATAAGTTCATGCATAAAGAATCCCAATGAAAATTAGATCGAAACATAAATCTCTCGCCTCTATTCTATTGTCTATTCATACGTTTTAAAACCTTGTATATTGTAACAACCTTTGATTTTAAAAGAAGAAAATTATTTTTCAGTAACTTGTACGGAATTCATCGTTGAGATTAAACAAACTCCGAAAAATTATTATATAAATATGGTTGTTATAACCTAATCATTGAATTGGGGGTATAAATAAGATTAACAACATAATATATATATATATAAAGGTACTAATAAGTAAAATGTATTGATTAATTCTTACGAAATAAGAACTCAATTCCTAGATAAGATATGTTATACTTCAAAATTATGTTTTCTAAAAAATGGTATTTATTGATTTTTATGAGAAAATATTATAATTACTTTATAAAAAATATAAATTTATTTACAAGTGATATAATTTTTTAAATAATAAAATTAAAATTACATTATATTGTAATTTTAATATTTTATGATTTTTTTAGTTAATGGTGAATAATAGTGATTTTTAATAAAAATAATAATTTATTTTTAAGTATTTGTAATTTAAGTTTATTTTTTGGATTAGTTTAAAAATTTAATTAGTTAATTTTTATTTAAAATAATCAATATACAGTCTTTGTAATTAATTTTATAATTTAATTTAGGATAAAAACAATTTTATTCTTAAAAAGTCAATTTTCTGTAAAACTGCTTATAATTGGGATTTTTGGGATTAATTTGGAATTAAATATTGCCACATTTGTTTGAATATTGAAAAAGGGATTCCATATTTGGATTCATTATTTCCAACTTTGGTAAATATTTCCCATTTATTTTTATTCATTATGAATAATAATCATAGTAAAAAAATAACCATGATAAATATAAAATGGGTTAATTAAATGTATAGATAAAGCGATAAAGACTAAAAAGCAACACTGATTTGTGGATTAAGTGATTTATGTTATTTTGGAAGAAGTTTTCTATTTTGGGAACCTAGTATGATTAAAAAAAATTAATTATTTATTGATAAGATTGTATTTTATTTGAGAAATTATTGATAAATTATATTTTATAATAATTCTGATAAATCAGGATATTTATAGAAATATTTTCATATCTTGGATATTATATAATTATGTTAGATACATTTTTTTCATGACTCTTTAAAAGTGATTGATATTATTTAGAGATAAATGTTAAATTTGTCTTGGAAGAATATATGATCAAATCAGTATGATGATTTTTTTCAATATTCTTCAGTAATATTTTGATGAAATTTAAGGAAAGTTATTTATAAAATGATATATATTAAAACATTATTGATACTGCTTAATTTAAGAGATAAATTTATTAATTATTTATATTAATATTTATTCATTTTGGTAATTATCTTTCCTTTTTCTATCCATTTTAGTTTCAGTTAATGTATAATGGAAGAAAAAACACATTTTTACACTTTTCTGAAGTATATGATATGATTGAAGTTTGTTTTAGTTATTCATGCATAAAAATACATCTTCTATACTCATTATTTAGAGAAAAATATGAGATTATGGTGAAAATTGATTAAGGAATTAAAATATAATTTTCAATTAATAATATTTTTATTTATTATTATTTTAGATGGTAATATAATTTTTAAACACTTGGAAAAGGATCTTCAAACAAATAAATTATCCTATTACCCTCATTTTCTATGAAACGATATTCTTTTCAACACCTCTTTTTTTAATTTTTTAATTCTTGTTAACTTTCACATGATAATGTAGTTGGGGTTTGGATTAGTGGTAAGCACCCCATAATACTACATGAAAAATGGGGGTTCAAACCCCATTGGGCACAGGTACTGTAGCAGTACTGTAGCGGCGGCAGGTCACTGTAGCAGCAGAGGTACTGTGCAGGTACTGTAGCAGCCAGGTTACTATTCACAGAATAGGAATTTGGCCAAAACTTTGGGCCTACGTGCTATGTAATGGGCTACAAGCCCACTGGGCCTTCGGGCTATGTAATGGGTCTCCCTCTACCCAGTTAAAAGAGGTCTTTTATTTTCTTTATTAATAAATATGAGGCTTCACCCCCAACCTTTTAAAAAAACATTCTCATGATAATTCACTTTATTATTGTAAATGATCTATATCACTATCTATAGTTATTTTGACATGATTATTTTATTCTATGTTCATTTTTTCACATCCCAAATTTTTTTTAATATTTGGTAAGCTAATTATTCTAGAAGTATATCAAATTTCTCTTTCCCTCTTTCTGAGAGGATGTTTTTTAACCCTTTTTACGATAGGTATTTTAAAAAAGGTATTTTCATATGGAGAACAATTTATTACTATGTTCATGTTAAAATATTTATCATAAATTATTTAAAGGGGGGATAATGTAATACCCTCATATTTTAAAAATGACATTTTGTTCAATAATGTGTATGACCCACAACACCGAGCGTAAATAAACCATGAAATATTATTATTTAAATTTGATCGATATAACCTAACAGTTGAATTAGAATGTATGAATGGTTTTAACTACATTATGAACTATATATAATGGTTTTTATCCACAAAAATATATTCATTAATTCTTATTAAATAAGAACTCAATAATTAGAAAAGAAACATTATTCTTCAAAAATACGTTTTCTTCAAAAATGTTATTTCTTTCTTTTTATGAGTGAATATTATAAAAATTTTATAAAAATTTTATAAATTTAATTCGATGAAAATAATGTAGTTTTTTAAATCATTATATCAAATTTATTTTATGGAGATATTATTACATTTTTTTGAAATTTTTTTTTTTCAATAAATAATGAAAAATAATGATTTTTATCGAGAAATGTATTTTCTTTTCAATTATTTATAAAGTAAAATTATATTTTTGGTAATTTAAAAAACTTAATTTGTTAATTTTGTTTGAAAATAATCCTATTATAACTTTTGTAATTAATTTTATAGTTGAATTTATAATAAAAACATTTTTCTACGTAAAAAGTATCTTTTTTAAAAACTATTTTTTCATCGCATTTCACACGTTTAATTTTAAATTAAATTATTCCACTTCATTATATAAAATATTGAAAAAAAGATTCAATATTTGTAATCATGATTTAAATTTATTTTAAATGTGTCGACTTTATTTTTAGTCATTATGTATAGTAGTCATAATAAATTTTCAGACTAGGGAAAAGGTAAAATGGGAAAATTAAGCATGAAATTAATGTGATAAATACTTGAAAGAAACCCTAGAACTTTATTTTATTTTATTTTATGAGTATATTACATCCAAAATCCTCAAATATTAGAATAAATAACCTTCTTTCCAAACATTCATGATTGTTTCCTTTGTAATATTTCATGTAAAGAATATTCAAAATGTCATTATCTTTGTTTTATTATCATTAGATTTTTTACATACGGATAAAATGAATATATGTTCGGTTAAAAATATTAATTTGAAAAAAAAATGATTTTCATTTTTTCATGGCCATTTAGTAATACTTTTTAATGGTTAAATAATTTCCCTAAATGTCTAGGCCACACCAATATAGTATTTATTCAATTTGTATAAAAACAAAAAAACAGTTTTAAAACAGTTAAAATTAATATTATTTTATTTAGTTGTTCTGTTCCATGTATTTTTATATAAAAATAAAATATTATACTGTTTTTAACACCATATAATCAAATTCGATGTTTGTCTTCTAGTTTTAAAACTCAAATTAAAAAAATAAATCCAAAATTGACTTTAATTTTATTTTATAATAAATAATATTTAATTAAATGATTAAAAAATATTAAAATTCATATATTAATCCATGTGATTGGGATATGGTGAAAAATATCTAACATGGTCCTTTTATGGTCCAATTTTCTCTTTACAGTAACTATATTTTCCCATAAATAGTTAAAACATTGTTATCGTGGTAATTTTCAAAAAGGGTTAACATGGACTAAAACAAAAGGTTAAGGGTGATAAAATCAACTAAACATTTCTAATTTTTTTGAATGAGATTATTTCAACTAATTATCGGATCATATTTTAATCATACCAATTTTGAGCCATTTCAACAAGAAAATTAATTTATATAAATTGAATACTTTAAGAAAAATCCATGACTATCCCTCCTATATCTTATAAACAGTCACCTAATATCCTCTATTTTCAAACATCAAAAAACATTTGGTTCATCCAATACCTACCCAAATACATTCATATAATCTATCCCCATGTTCTATAGGTCTTACGTGAAGAATAATACCAAACATAGAGTGATAAAATTATATATATGATATTCATGACATATTTATCATTTTGAAAAGATAATATATCTTTTAATTTGTAACTCTTCAATTCCCATGAAAATGAAAATTACATTTGTGAGTATGTGTTGAATA
The DNA here is from genome assembly GCA_963277665.1 of Viscum album. Taxonomy (NCBI): domain Eukaryota; kingdom Viridiplantae; phylum Streptophyta; class Magnoliopsida; order Santalales; family Viscaceae; genus Viscum; species Viscum album. The sequence goes on from OY728136.1 coordinate 6,915,775, forward strand.
CAGCCTCCATAAAGAGATGTGATTCTTTTTTCATCACCATATCAAAAATATGATATATATATTTATTTATTTATATTTGTATTTATAATATGTTTTTTATTATATAATCATCATTATTAAAAGATAAAATATTTATTACTTTCTTTCCATAAATGTCATTGAAAAATTGAAATGTTACTCATGCATACATGTGGCCTACTTCCTCCATGATTATAGCATATTCCATTTTTTATAACCATGTTTCATTTTTTGTTTTAATATTATAATTTATATAAGAAAACTATAATTATTCTAAAAATAATGGGGTAATGTCCACTTTTACCCTAGTCCACCTACCAAAGAAATTATTGAAATTTGAGTCTAATATCATCAAAATATCAAATGTGTACATAATTAATTATGTAATTGTACATCTGATTGTATTAAATAAAATAAATTAATATTAAGCATCAAAATTTTTCTTATTAAATTCAACAAAAAATATAATTTTTTATTCAGGGTGATAAATGAAATTTGTGATGAGTATAACTCAAGGTAAGGGATACATTAACTTAAAACATCGTTTAAAATGTTTGTATGATTTATTTTCTATATATGTTTCTTCCATGTCTATATTATAAAAACATATGGTTGTTTTATATGTACAAGATGAATTATAATGGATATTTTATGTCACTTATTACTTTCTTTCAATGGTTTTTAAAAATGAATATTTTATAGAATTATTTTACTTTTTTAAAAAAAGTTAAAAAAGGAATGCTCTCTTTTGACTTATATGGTGACAACAACTTTCTCCGCCAGAGTAAATGTTATTTTAATTTAATCTTCCTATATATTCTTATGTTTTTTTTCAAATAAAATCCATCTTTTTTTATTCATGGTATTTTAGTATTGAGAATGGGTTTTTAATTCAAAAAATTATTTTGATATCCGAAATAATTTTGTACATGGGATCGAAAGTGTTTTTTAGGGGTTTTATAATGATAAGGGAAAATTTTAAATTTTTTATTCTTGATATGTTCCATGAAAATTATTTTTGATTGTTCTGTCTCCCTTGAAACTTTTGTTCTAGTTAGGAATCACTACATTTAGGCAGTTTCCATTGGATTTCATTATGGGACCATAAACATCCAATGGTTCTTTATCCAAAGGGAACTGCTTTCCAAATACAAGAATTTGTTATGTTTGAACTTACAATACATAAGAACATGCATTGGTTGAGAGAATGGGATGTTAGACTCATTATACCTTTTTGGGGGAATTATTGCCTACATCGGGACTCTCTTATAGATTTGGGATATTTTCATGAATATTTATTAATTTACCAAGTATAAAAATGTTTTCCTTGGAATTTATAATGAATTATTAGCATGTTTGAAATTTAGAATCATATGTAGGTATTTGAATTTCTTCATTAATGGAGACATCCATGTGTATTTGAGGTTCTCTATCAATGGTATCCTCTCCTGTACTATTGATAGATTCTTGTAACCACCATTATGATATTAGTGGTTTTTAATCCACATAGTGGGGAACTCTAGAATTTATTATTATCTCTAAAGACAAAGGTTTGTTTTGATGTTAGTATCGTACCCATAAATGGGCTACCAATGTATCCTTGTAAAATGAATCAGAACTCTCATAGTTTGGTGCTGCATAATGTGGCACATCATACCTTTAAAGTTTATGTGATAAGGACCTAGCCGTATAGTTTAATGTCATGTGGTAAGGAAATCTAAGGTAAAGATTCTTAGTAAAGGTTTGATGTGGGACTTATACCTAATCATTCCAAATAACTTGGATAGAATATGGTATTCCATATTGAATTATACCCTGTTGGGAAAATGGACTAGGAAGAAAAGGGTTGATTTGAAGTGTTGGGTTTGAACCTCAGTGAGGCTTCCTATGTATCCCATTTGGATAGGAATAAAATCCCACATAGTTTGATGGTTTGTATATGAGAGTGTATTCCATTGAGATAAATGAGTTTGGGATTACTTCTTGAAAAGGATTACTTTTATGGATGAAATGAGATGAATCTTGAGCATTATGAAGGCTTCCTACGTATCTCAATTATGGTGGGAATCATAGTTCTCATAGTTTAAGAGTTTGAGGTGTTTGTAAATTTTTTTTGATCATGAAAAATATCTAATCCCACATGATTCATGATCGATGTGAGAAACAAGAGGATGTCAAATATTCAAAAAAGGGACACACATTATTCTTCCTCTGGTGGTGGAAAAGGATGGGCCAATGGTGGTGAGGGTGGACGAGGCTAAGGAAAATGGGGAAGAGGGCGAGGCGATGAGCCTTCCCTCTATATTCATTTCATTAGACAAGGGTCCAATGTAAGGAAGGAGTGATGTAAATGAAGTAGATATGAGAAATAATGCAACCTCCTACTTGAAAAGTTTAGGGTTTACACTAGGATGGCGTCCCTAGTGGATCCCAGGAGAGGATGGGGGCTTCTCATTTTCTTGAATGGTAAAGAAAGTGTGACCCTCACTCTCAATATTGGGAAACAGAGGCTCTTATTCATAGATATGAAAATGGAAGGTCATAACCCAAACCTTAATCCTCTAAACCAAGAACTCCCCAACACTGTTCCTGTGAGAAAGGTCCATGTGATTGCAAATATACAAACCAAGTGACACTCAATGAATTCTCACCTTATTACTAAACAAATTTGGAAAACTTCTGAATTTTGATATACACACCCAAATAGGAGACACATTGGTGTTCCCATCCCAAAGGTTTGATTAGTCATGAGGTTTTGGTAGAGGCTTCAACTTAGTCCCTTTCGGATAAGGGAACCATGGAAGGAAGTACCCTACCTTGAGTGGCTTTAAATAGGGTTTACAAGATAATTCATAGGATTGATGCATAGTTATGAATCTTATCTATGCAGTGTAGGTACACTAAATAGATGGTTCGCATAGGTACCCAGCGTAGGTGTGCCGTGTAGGTACCCCGCATAGTTATGCCGTGTAGGCCCTAGTGATGACTGAAAAATCTACTTAACATTTGATAATGGAGCCTATGAAAGATTTAAACTTTGAAAGGAATTCAATACATGATTATCTCATTTAATTACCTCTTCTATCGTGTTTTTAGAGATCTGCCTTAGTAAAATTGGGGGATCTAGATAAAAGAGCTATACAATGAAGCTTCACGATTTCTTTCAACTTTTTTTAGTCGTCAAATGAAGAGAACAAGGGTCCTATTTATATTCATGTAGGGGGTGGTTGAAATCAATTTGGTGTAATAGGTCGTCCATGTAGCCCTTTCGTGAAACTTCTCCATGTAGGTGTATAGAATGTATCTTGTCATATAGATTTGTCGCACAGGTCTGACATGTAATTTTGATGCCTAGGTATTCAACAATTTTTTATGGTTTTAGTTTATTGAGATTTGTCTTGATACTTTGAAATATCTTGATTATATATTTATAGTCTTTTTTTATTACTAAGGAATATCAACAAAATCCCCCCCCCCTCCAGATTGGATCCGATTAGAAATAGGGTCATGTCCTAAGGTAAGATTGTGTGAAAAAGACTATGGAGTAATTTCTGAGTTGTACAGGTTTTCTGCATAGCAATTTCACATAGTTATGTTTCATAGCTATTTCACGTAGGCATGCAGCATAGGTTGAAGATGTATATAAATAGGTCAATTCCATTGTGATTTTATTCACTTGGGATCTCAGATTTTCTGCTCTCATTGCATAATTTATTCATCCAGCCTCGCCGAGCTATGCTCTCACGTAGGTTCCTTGAAATTTTATCAAGGAGAAACCAATTGAGTGATGGATATATGTGGAAGGACTTTTTTGAAGGATTTGTTCTGGGACTCTTATATAAGGACCTACAAGAATGACCTCATTGAAGGACCTATGTGAATAATTTCATTTACCAAATTATTAAATCTCTTTAAGTTGAATTTTGAATTTTCTTAAGTAAACATTCCAACCTAATAGGGAGAACTTGGTAATTCTACTGCATAAAATGGTTCACTTGATGACCATCATTGAGGTAGCTAAGGCTTCTCAAAACAAGATGCTGAAAATCATTGGATCGGACTACTATGAAGTTGGTGAAAGTATTATTCCAAGACTATAGAATGTTTTAATTCCATATCAACGTGAATACCCACAGAGTCGCTCTCTGCCCCTATACAGGAATGGTATTTTTCTAGATTCCTACATTATGTTTATTAAGAGATACTTTCCAAAGTATTGGTTTCTCTCGTACTCCAATTATCCTTCCATAAATGTTACTACGAAGGATATTCCAGTTCATAAGGGAACAGTCCCTATTGGATGCATATTGCACCATAGTGGTGGTACTCTAGATATGGAAGATCATTTTGTCGAGCCAAGGTCACATTTCTATGATTCAAACTTTTTTTCTTCACAAATAGATCAGTCTAATGGTTGCAATGGAGACTGAGATCTCTATTCTTGAGGAAGAGTGAAACTTGAATGGATGTGGGTGTTTTGGGTATGCCAAACTTGTGCCGATTTCCAAAAAAAAGCTATCAAATGTTCACATTTATGATGCTGTCTAGATGGGACAAATTTATGTTTATAAAAATGACTTCATTCATGAATTTCTGAGATTATGGAGTTTACAAAAAAATTATTTCCACTTGACGCATGGTGAGGATGGCATCAGATTATGGGATATTTATCAAATATCTAGGGTTCCCATTCTCGGGGAAATATACGATGAGTTCATTCCACCAGTATCAATATCGGGTGATGTTACTATGACACCACCACTGGCTCATCAATTATTCAAAATAGAAAAGTAGTTTCCAAAATATGAGAAGGATATTCATGAAAAATTGTGGATGGAATCCTTTTTAGAACCAAAAACAAATAAAGGTTCCACTTGCATATGTCCTACTATATGTCCTTCTGTAGATAACTGGGGAATTTTTGGTACATATTGGTTCACATTAGAGAGAGTTTACTAAAAGAACTCGGGATATATATTGAAATATGATATTTATGAAAAGGTACGCTTAGACAGCTTCATTGTCATGTGGATAAGAATTTACTTACTTCCATTCCATTATTTGGGTAGTGGTGTAAGGCCTTGGACTTTTTTATCACAACCAAATTGGTATAAGGAATGTGTATTGTTTTATCAACTCTTGTATTGGAAAGAATTTATTATTCCCTACTTCATTTGTACAATCTGAAGGCTCCATTAAGACTTTCAGGTTCATTCCAAGTGTTGTGGGGATGGATTGCAGCACATGTTTCTTCATACTTAGTTTTGAATTCAGTTAGAGTCCCCCATGGTCAATTTAATCCATTATTATAAAAATTCATTGGTATTCTGCCTCAGAGCTTGAGACCTGATGTAGTGTTGAGGGCATTGAATGCATTTAGAGAATACAACTTCTTCCCTTTTGGTAACCCACCAACTAGAACTTTTATTGATGACGGTAAGGAAGAAATCTATGAGTTGAGGTATAATATGATAGAATTCAGTGACATTGTATTATTGACTAGGATTGATGGTGAAATTATCTATGAGGCTTACATCCCCTATAGGCTTTCTCGTTATTTCAAATTTCTTCAACAATCAGAAACTTTTCCTCCCACATACATTAGACATGAGAAACACACAATGATAGCGAGACAATTGTGGATTTTCATGGATTTAAAGATATCCAAATTATCATTAAGTTACCTCCATCAAATTCATCAATTGGATAAGAATATGGATATGACAAATATTGGGATTCTTCATAACCTTAGATGGATTTAATAAAAGGAATATATCATGTGGTGGCCACGATGAATGTTGTATATAGAAATCATAGTAAAAATTCCAGAGCCAAAGATAATTCAGAGGCTTCAGAAGTTTCGAAAGCTTTAAAACATCTTCATATAGAGTATACTAGGAATAATAGAGATAGGGAAACAATACCTTCCACACCAAGGTGATCCATCAACCGCCACCAAAAAGAGATTCACATCCCATCTGTCAACATTTCTAAAGAAGAAGAATGGAGGCCTGAAAAGGTTCACCAATCAGAGGGTGTTGAGTTTTCTCCATAGCCAACCATATCAAAACCAAATTATGTATGACCTTCGGATATTCAATTTTAGGATAGCTTGACTCATGAAATTAGGGATTCATGAGAATTCCTAAAAAATTTCAATAGAATATGGGATGTAGGTGACATTAAGGAACCTTCTGATTGTCATCTGGATAATAACCTGGTTGAAGTACAGGAATATATTGCAGAGTTGGAGACCTTTATATATGAAACTGATGAACAAGTCTCAACCTCTAGATGAGTATCTGTTATGATGGAACTATAGATGCATGAAGGGGTAATTATTCACCCTAAAGAGGAATGGGAAATTTATATTAATACTGTTGATGTATTTTATTTTTATATTTCTCAATTCTACTTCGGCATTCACAACATTAATCTTTATGAGATTTTAATTTTCATCTTTAATTTTGGGAAGGAACCCCATGATAGGTTCTTGGGTCACCAAGTTATGGACCTATAGGTTTTCCCATAAACACATTAAATGATCCTCCCAAGTCTCTAAAACATTCTCTGGGAGTAAGAATCGTGACTGGGGTAATAGCAATAGACAATCCTCATCCATTACCACAGGTTCCTCCTGCCAAGTAGAGTGTTTCAATTTCTCCACAACCTCATGAAACGGAATTCAAGAGAGAAATGTGATTTTTCCAATGTGTACATTGAATAAGTATGTATTTATAATTCCCTCTCGTATTATTATTTTCTAGATACACTTTAGTGACCACATTTATCCTCTCATAGGATCTGGATTTCTCTTCTCTTCTAAAGGATTAAGAGTTGATCCCTCAATACCAAATAATGAAACCCTAGGAGAAACACAGGTTCAATTTGATGAATATGTTACCTTTATGGATAATACATCACAAGGTACAGTTGTATCTACTACTAGTGCTATTGAGAGAGGGAAAAGTCTTGGTAAGGTCAAATAAATTTTTCTTGAATATTAAATACTTTTCTAATATTCTTTTCTTTAATATATCTCAGATAGGTTACCCTTGATAATGGATCCTACAATAATAAATATTAATATTCCTATCGCTCCAGACAGTAGGAATGGAGATCCTAGACAATCTGATGTAGATACTAGTGTTGATCCTAACCTAACGAGATCTGATAATGTTGAATGAGTTGAAGAAATAATGGGACAAAATGTCAATAGAGCCAATTTGGGAATCAACGAACATTTTTTGGATACCGTAAATAGTGAAGATACTATAACATTCTAAGCCACATACACTAGAATGATAGATGAACATAATACAAAAATTGATATTCTAGGTTTTTTCAAGGAGTTTGGGGACTTTCATTTGGAATTACAAGGACATACAATTTCATTATTGTATTTTCAATACATAATCATCCTTGTTTTACCCGGTACTTCACATCAATGTTAAACATATGTAGCTATGTCTGTAGAGAATGTTTCAAAGGCCCTTCAAGAATGGGTAATTCAACTCTATCCTTCATCTACTGAGGCTGGAGAAATACTTACTCAGAACCCCATGTTGAGAAACATTCTAGAGCCTTAAATTATAGAAACTGGGAAAACGTAGGAGAATACCCCTCCTTAAGAAACAACTTCTCATGTTTCTGAAGTTGATATGACTGGGGATGAATCCAACCAATAAGTCAACTGACTATTGGGTAAATGTTATTGGATATCTAGATCATGTTCTATTTATACCATTATTTAGAAACTAACAATAATCTTGATTCATCATTTATGGTTATCAACTCCTATAGCTAGATCCAAATGTGAACTGTATGTGATGTCTCAGACATCAGTAGAAGGTGAGGATTCAACTATTCTAAGAGAAGTAGAGCGAGGAACCTCTTTAAGTGATCTGTTTCCAAAGTTCATTATACCCCATGGTAGTGACTCAGATTCAGAGTTAGATGTACAATTTTCTCTTGGCATTAAATATAAGAAGGCATGGAAACATATATGGAAAATAATTACCAAGATTCCTTTGGATGAGTTGCTTTCCCATTTTGGAAAACTCCAAGAATATTTTTGGCATACTGGGATTTGGTGGATTTAATTATCGCTTAGTATAAAATGCAATAAAAGAGACCCTTCAACGACAGGATAAAAAACATAAGCTGCGGAAAGATCTTGAAAAGGATAAATGACTTATTAATATTGAGAGCTTCTAATCTATAGTAGATGAGATAGAGGACGACCATAGCAAGAGGTTGATCTAAATCAAACAAAAAATTGGGTAAGTGAAGAAGGTTCTTATATTTCTTCAATAAAAAATGGATGATTTTCATAACAAACTCATGAAATTGAACCAATCATTGGGAGAAACCCAGTTGGAAGGGATAATTCCATTTCAACTGCCAAAGAAGCACATCGCCATTTCAAGGAGGCTAAATTCACTCTTTTGTCTCAACATTAATAGGTGATTGATAGAGCTCATGAGGCTTTTCAATATATGAAGATTTATACTGAGTGTTTCTTTAAACTCATGACATAGAGACTCTATTCTGTGGATGTCCCTCTGATTTTACTATATGAATAAAAGAAATATTTTCCCTAATCACACATGTCTCCATATTTTCTTTCTGTAATTTCAATATCAAAGGTGATGATGATAATGGTTTTTTATACATCAAAAATTTATGTCAGATAATCATAATTACAATAACAAGAATGGGGGTGCTCAAAATTTTCTTATTTAGTTCAATCGTCCTTATGAGCATAGTTTGATTTTTTACTAGGGTTATATGGACAAATCCCACAAACATTGTGTCTTTTGGATTTTTATGGGTCAATATTTCTTAGAAATTAATAAATGTATGTCTAGAAAGATGAGACATAGACTTTTATCTGTAGTTCCCTTTTCGGGTTTTCAATATAGTGAGTAACATGTCTCTTTCTATTTGGCTATTTAGATTCATGCGTGTTTGACACATAATGCAAGTGTTTAATGTCAAATATATTTGTCCATAAATTTTAAAATTAAATCTCAAACAAGGCTCAGTGGCTAGGATTTATTCTGATATTCTTTAAATACTTCTAAGTGGAATATTGAGTCAAGATTTTTATGGTTACCAAATCTAAACTTGTATAAACATAGAGGAGGAATTTTCCGAGAACGAGGTTATCATTATTTGATGAACCTGTTATGGGTGGTATATTATACAGGGAATATGATGCATAGTCAAACAGTGGAATCTTTGGACTGACAGGCTTGTTATGTAGGAAAATCTATGAATTTCCACCTAGGGGAACATACTACATAGTCAAGAAAAGGAGCACTCAAGATTTTAACCTTTCTTTTTTTGATAGACAAGTGAAAATAAGTTTTGAGTGACTCAATACCACAGTTTTTTGTTTTTTCAAGGAATGGGATTTCCAGAAGAAAGGGTTATTTATTCTTACAATTTTCATGAATGGGTAAAGTACTTCTACACAAATTTGGGGTGTGAGGAATGGTAAAAAAAATTTAGAAAGGGGATTTCTGATATCATGCTATGTAGTTTTAATGTCATGTAGTGAGGACATTATACTATAAAATTTTCAGTCTTCCAGTGAGGAAATTGTGTGGTTTCAATTTAAGGTATTTATCTTTTACCAAAGGTTTGTGACTCTCTAATTTCTTGATAATATATTGGGAAACTTTCCACCGCATTCAGATATGGAAAAGTAAAAACATAAAGTGTGATTTGGGAATTTCTGGATCCAAAGAATGATATTGGAAATGGGATAAAGGCATTATAGGAAGACTTTACTAAGAACCATGTTTCCATTATTTGAAAAACCCATTGTGAGGGTTTTATTATGAAGGGCCAACTAGGGATTATGCTACATAGACAAAGAGTGGCATCTTTTGATTGACTTGCCTATGATGTAGGGAACTTATGCAAGACCACCTAGGGGAATGTACTACACAGTCAGGGAAAAGAGGCCTTAAAATTTTGATAGTCTATTAATAAGATTTTAATAATGTTTAGGCAGACTCAAATTTTCCATATAATAGAGTACATTTTATGGTGAAAGTTACCTGAATACTAAAAGAGTATTTGAAATCATTATTTCCAAAGAATCAAAGGAATTGGATTTCTATGAAGGTCTAACCAAAACATATAAAGTATGGTGTCTTTAGTTTTAGGTCATATGACTCGGACCAAAATGGAAACAGTATATGATATATGGTCAAATTATCCAAGGTTATATCATATTTATTTAAAAATATGGAGAGTGAAATGTGTAAACCATGGCCTTGAAAACATTTATATAGATAGAAAGGTAATGGGACAAATATATATGGATGAATACTTTAAGATATAGATTCGTGTATATTTTCATCAACATTTTAAGCAGACAAAAGATACATTAACCAGAACAAAGTTACCATTATTTGACAAAACCTTTATAGGGGCTATATTATGCAAGGCTGACTAGGGAATGTGCTACATAGCCAAATAGTATTACCTTTTTACTAAGAGTCTTGTTATATAGAAAAATTAGGCAAGCCCGCCTAGGGGAACGTATTGTATAGTCAAGATAAATAGTTCTCAGATATTAGAAACTCTTGCACCAAAAAACGTAAGAAATATTATGATGATCTGAAAATATTCAAGATTAAGAGTGTGAAATCTGAAACGGGGTAATTCCCAATTCATAGGAGAAATATTTGAATCAATAATGGCCATGAGTTTGGAGATCCTTATATAGATCTAACTCATATGTAAAATGGGGATATTTCTTATTTCATTGGTGGTCTCGCTAATGAGGGGACCCAAAATTAAGACTCCCATGTAGATTGTAGATTTTATGTGGAATATAGATGAAAATTTATCATGTGTCTAGGACTAGGAGCTAAGTCCTTGTTTTCACTATGTATCTCAATGGGATAAGAATCAAGCCATACGCAGTTGTTTTGGTTCTCTACATTTTAATTTCATGTAGAAAGGGCATTATGTTATCCATTTTAGAGTCATACAGTGAGGACATGAAGTGATTCTCACATGGAAAGGGAATTTTGTGGCTGCACTGGGGAATTAAACCCAAGTTTAACTACCTATCTCATATGAATTAGAATCAAGTAATACTTAGTTATTTTAACACTTACTATTAAAGTTTTATTCATACATAGGGAATAAATGGGTATTTGTGGTGGATGGGCCCAAGATTAGAGTTCTAGGCATCTCTATGTATCCCATTGAAAATTAGAATCAAGACATATGTAGTTCTTGAAGGAATAATTTCCCACAGTAATTGATTTTGATGTGGGGGATGGGGGATTTTAACACATCCTGGAATAATGGTTAATCTTAAGACACAAAATGGTTTGAAGATCAAATCATGTATCTTGAAAGAGAAATCTACATAGATCTGGTTCATATACAGTAGGAGAAAAGGGAAATAAATTTTTTGTGGTTGCGGATGGGCCAATTATTGGAGATCTAGGTGTCTCTATTTATCCCATTATAATGACAATCAATCCACACATAGTTCTTGAAACGATATCCCTATGTAAATCTGATTGAAACATGGGGGGAAATGAAACTCATGTTTCACTAAGGAGTAGTAATGGTGTAAGTGATACTTAAACATGGAAGATCTTAACATAAAAAATAAAGAAGACATTAACCGTATAGTTTATTATCATGTTGCGAGGATAAATGATGCCATGTAGTTTAACATCGTGCGACAAGGACAATGATTCTATGAATTTTAACATCGGGAATCGTGAATGCATATGATTCTTCTGTAGTTTAATGTCTTCCAACTAGGACTTTTTATTGTGTATTTTAGAGTCATTCAGTGAAGGAATATGATGTAAAATTACACAATATACTTCTTCAAGAATATTACATTGGTTGGAGTTGTAATAAGTTCTCCATTAATTGAGATTAAGGAATAAGTTTCATTAGAGTAGACATTATGTAAAGAGTAAGGTCCTTACCACTTTGGATCATGCTTTGGAAGCTTATTTCCTTGTATCATTAGAGTCCTGAGGACTAATACCAATTCTCTGTGAAGATATGAGAATAGGAAAACTTTCTTCTTAAAATCTTGTGTTAGTCTGTTCTGATAGACTTCTAAATGATGCAAAGTACACAACCTCTTCTCATATAATTATTTCATCCCGTCAAATCTCTTTTGATATTGTTCATCTGTATATAACTTGTCTCTAATTGAAACTCAAAGTGAAGGAAATTTGATTTGAATTGGAAACACTGCGTCCATTTTTTACACTAACAAATATGGTTTTTTCTGATTGGAAGTACACGTAGTAGTCTGATAATTCCATAAATCATGAAAAAAATTATCAGGACAAGATTTCTTATATTAATCCACCATTTTCTAGAGTATATTTGATAGGGTCTTATTGAAAGCTTATATATGTCCATTTCCTATTGCATGATAGTGAGATGAATGGTTGGATTTTATATTGTGCTCCTGATATAACTTCTTTACCTCAAAAAAACAGAAACTAATGTCATTTTATGTCAATATAGTATGAGGGACACCAAATCTAGAAATTATATTAGCTTTGAAAAAGATAACAATGCTTCTGTATCTGACTTCTTTGAGAGGTATTTCCCCATTCCATTTAGATAAGAAATCAGTAGTAGTAAGAATATACCTTAACTACATAGTTATAACTGGAGGATAAGTTCATACTACATCAATTCCCAATTTATAAAATTTCTAGTAGTATTTAGTTGTGTCTACCAACTCTGGGGGTTGATGAATGAAATTGGCATGCACATGGTAGGAATTACATTTCATGGTGAAATATGTGCAATCCTACTTCATTGAATGCTATAATTATCAATTCTTTTGGATTTGATCAGAAATCCTTTGCCTAGACCAGTGAGCACCACAAGCTCTTGTATGCACTTCTTCCATGATAGTTGTAGTTTATTCTCCATCAATGCTTATAAAGAGGACTCCATCGAAGCCTAAGTTGTTGATGATTTTCTAGTGATCTAGACTGTCATAAGTAGTGAAATTGGGCACTCATCATCAGATCTATTATTTTTCAGCTCTATATGGTGGAAGTAATTAATTTTGATGGTATTTCATGATGGGTTTCATCTGTGACATGGTATGACCATACATCTCATAAATAGTGATACCTTAATTAATTTACTCCTTTCTAGTTTTAATTAAAGGTGAAACCACGTGACGATGGACCATACTGATGATTTTTTCATCCTGATTTGGATCATCTAGAGCTATGGATGCATTAACAATGAATCATATTGGAATTTTTTTGATTGCGGGACATAAGAAATGTTGGATCTGAGGGTAATTAATCCATTAACCCTATGACATAATCACACAAAGGGGTTAACTCTTATTTTCTGAAAGCATAATCCTCGTTGATATATTTGATTACTAACTCTGAATCACCTTTCACTTTTAGGTGGTTCACTTGTACTTGGAGTGCCAATTATAGGCCTGAAATGAGAGATTGATATTCTTCCTCATTGTTGGTATTGCCTTCTAACAATAGGAAGGAATATGGAAACACTTCCTTTTCTGGGGAGATAAGTTCAATTCCTAACCCAACTTTCTTGATTTTAGGGTTTTCCATTCTCTTCCCCATTGGACTTATGGAATCACCATTAAAGTATATTTCCCATATTTAAGGATTATATTTAATAGAGAATATTTTTCCATTAAGAAGTTGAGAATTCAATGATGTATCTTCTACTGATGGATGTTCAGCAAGGAAATATGCCAAGGCATGGCCTTTTATTGCTTTCTCAGGCAAAAAATGGATATTGAACTATTGAAATATAACTACCCACCTTTCCAAATGTCATGTAATCATAGGATGATTGAGGATAAGTTTGAGCGGGTTATTTAGATATACAAAGTGAACCTCGTGATGTTGTAGTTAGTGCCTCAATTTTTGAACTGAAAAGATTAATGCCAGGAATCACTTATTGATACAAGAATATCAAGTCTATGTTCAAATAATAGATTAACTGAGATAGTAATGTCTATTTTCATTCCCAACATCATTCTTTTAGGTGAGGATGGAAACTAGAAAATTCTCTAAATCTATTATACAGATAATAAATGGGTTTCCTTCAAAATGTGGCATTAATATAGGTGGACTCAAGATATATTTCTTGAGGGTATCAAATGCCTCTTGGCAGTCTTCAGTCCATTGATATGTTACTACCTACTTAATTAATCTTGTGGAGGGTAAACACTTTCCAACAAAATTAGAGATAATGCACCAAATATAAGCCATGTTTCCTTGAATTCCTCTTACTTCTTTCAAATTTCGAGTTTTTTTCATGCCAAGGGTTTATTTTTTCTTCTGAGGATCAACTTCGATGCCACAATGGCATACAACGAAGCCGATGAATTTTCCTAAGGTTACACTGAAAGAACATTTAAAGGGATCCATATTCAAATTATGCTTCCAATGTTTACTAAATGTAGTTTCCAGATCATCTAGGTAATCATAATGTTTTTTGGGTTTAACCACTAGATCATCCATATAACATTCAAAAAAAATTCTATGAAGGGTTTGAAGATATGGTGCATGGAACAATGATATGTTGCACCTAAATTCTTTAAGACAAAGGGAATTATCCAATAACAAAACACACCTTGATGTGCTCTAAATGATATATAATCCTCATCTCTTGGTCCATTCTCATTTGACTATACCTAGAGTGTCCATCCATGAATGAGAGAGCTGCATATCCAGTTATTTCATCAATCAAATGCTCTATGATCAGAACTGGAAAGTCTTCTTTTGGAAAATTCTGATTAAAATCTTTGATATCAATAAAAACTATGATTTTATCATTTTTCTTTTTTAATGGAACAATTTAGTCCAACCATTTGGGATATTTCACATCCCAGAAAAAATTTCCTTTAATAATATTGTTGACTTCAGCTTCAATCTTAGAGGCATGATTTGGTTGTCTTCTCCTTACAGCCTGTTTAAATCCTCAATGGTCTTCTGGAAAACCCAAATGATTAGTGGACACATCAGGTTTATGTTCTAAAATTTATGTATAGTTCCCAAAAAATATATATCATTGTTGATTTAGGAATGAAGAATACATCTCTTGCTCTTCTGAAGTCATGGATACACTAATTAGAGTGGGGAGTGGATGTTGTTCCGTACCCAGATTTATTTCTCTGAGCTCATCTACAGTGGTGGATAAACCTTCCTCAAATATTGGAGGACTAACTTTGAGACCTTAAACTTATTCCATACATGTCACTTATTCTATCTCTTCTTTCAGAGTAGGTTATGAAACAAAATGTTCAGAACTAGGGGAGGATTTTGTATTTGAACATCCTAATGAAAGGGAACCATTTCTGACTCTACTGATTATGAAGGGTATTCCTCAATAATTGAAGAGAATATGATGGGTTGGGACTCAACTTCCTTGTCTTCCATTATTATTGCAACAACATATTCTATCCAAATTGATGAATCAATGACTTTCTGAAGTTTGGTAGGAGTAAGTGAAGACATATCCATTTAAGATTTCACCACTGGTTGGTAAATCAATAATTCCTCCCATGCTATTAGGCTCAATTACCATAATTGACATTATGGAATTCACTAGATGAGTTCTTGTATTTGGCTATATCCTTTAAATTTGATTGATAGGAAACACATAATCTATACTAGGATATATGAATGGGTTAGTAGGTATCCTTTCCAGAACATTTGGGGCATTTATTCTTGTTACATCTTTTCCCATGGACCTCGTTCCCTTTGTTTGATAGGATTATTCTTTAATACACTAAGATTCACATGTTCTGAATGGGGCCTTGTCACCATTAAATGTCCAAATTTGACTATTGAAGCAATAAATAAGACATTGAAGATATAACAAAGGAATGGATTCATGTTGATGTAACTAAGGCCTTCCAAGAATAACGATGAAGGTTGTGTCCTAACAGACAACCATGAAATCTGAATTAGACACAAGATCCCAAAACCAAGTTTAGAGTGTAATCTCACCTTGAAGTTCTTGTTCATTCTTTTCATAACCTTTCAACATCAATGTGGAAGGAGATAAGTCAGATTTAGTGGGGGGTCAATTGTTAAAGTGTACGTATGAGAATGAGGTTTACTCCTAAGTCATTATCAATGAAGTCTCATCATTTGTATATATCATTAATTCTTCCGTATAGATAAAAGGTCCTGATGTGTCCATGAAGAACATCATACTCATCTTCATCCTTAAAATATATGACTGAATGACATTTTACATGATCATTCTCTATATGATAAACCTCAGTAGAAGCAACCACAGTTTCAAACTCTTGAGAACCTGACAAAGCCCCAATAAGTTCTTCTGAAGATATTTTGACAGACTCAAGGCATTCAAGATTGAAAAATAGGTTGATACAATGGATAACTATTTCAAAACATTGTACTTTTGGTCCATAGTTTTTCACTTTCATCTTTGCGATTCAGTTTTTTAGAAGTCTTGGAAGTTGATTCTCATGATGTAGACAAACCCTATGAGATAGAAGCAGCTATAAAAACATAGTCTTTTGGTATATTAGACTGAATAGGTCTATCTAATTATTGAGAGAATTATGGTGTAACCTATAATTGATCCTCTTATATAGTCATGTCAGGACTGATCCTGTCATGTGTGGGAGAATATCCTTGTTCTTTTTTAGCCTGTTGAAGGGTTCTCCCATGAGTTTCTACCACATAAACGATTCGAGAAGGTGTAGAGTTAATATAATGGTTTCTAGAATATCCACTCCTTCCCCTATATCCTCGTCCTTGGCTTCTTCCTCTAGTTCTCTAGTCAGGTATGGGGAATTCTAGCTCCTCATATCTAGAATTATCATTTGCATAGGGATCTATTAAGTGGATAATATTAACGGAACCAAAGATCAATTATTTATCTAATAAATATTCCACATGACAAGTTGTTTCTAGTTGTTCTATATGAAAGTGAGGTGCTCATGATTTTGATATAGAAGTCATGAAATGTTCTAAAGTCAACGAAATATTGGGCCTTAACATGATCTCACCCTCTTCTGATTGTTCTTTATCCTTCTGATAGTGTCGCTTCTTTGAGTATTGAACTTTGGAGGACTGGACTTTTGATGAAGATGGATTTTTTGTATCAGAAGTGGAAGAAGACACAATAGTTTGTTTCAACTGTGTTCGTAGAATTGAATGAGTTCAATTGATCATTTTCCTGATCATCCAACCATCATAATTCTGCACATTTTTGCTTTTGACTTCATGTCATTCACCTTCTTATTCTGGATTAGTAGCAGTAACCCATGCTACTTGGGCTAATGAATTTTTTAGTTTCACTTGTCCAGAGTCAACCATTTTTTCATGAGGTCTTTGAAAAAAAACACTCATGAATGGGATGCCCCAAAATTTGATGAAAGTGGCAATAATTTGGAATATCTTCATCTCCTTCTTTTTTTAGTTTCTTCGTCCTTGGATGCCGATCCAAATTATTTTCTGAAGCTGAAATGAAGTAATTGGGAACCTTTTCAATCTTAAAATAATAAACTTTGTTATTTAATTCCTCAAATTTTCTGGGCCTTTGATCTTCTTTATTATCATGATGAGTCGGTCATTGTTTTTGATGCTGAGGAGGTGGATCCTTAAAATATGAGGATGTTTTTTAAGTATAATAAGTTACAAGTGCTGGTTTGATTCTGAATATAGTTGTATTTTCTCTCCCTATTCTCCTTCCCATAGCTGATGGAATTACATGAGATTTATCTTTAGTTTCCACAATTGAATCCTCTACTTGTTTGGCGAGTGAAGTAAGGTCTCGAAGCCCTCTTATGTTTTTCATAGTGATTAGTGGTGTTCGTAACTCGTCACATAGATTTTCCACACAAATTGGTAGCAAATCTTATTGAGGGAGTTATAGATTTAAAGAATAGGTTAATCCATTCCATTGAGTAATAAAATCTAAAACTATTTCATTCAACCTTTTTTCAATTTTTAAGATCAAAAAATTTTTTCTTCAGCTGCGTTGAACTAAATTACAGATAGAATTTCTAATAGAGGTCTTCCCATCTAGTAATTGATCGAGACTGCCAACTTGTATGTATGAAAAAGCCTAACCCCTATAATTATTGTATAATGAATATGATATTTACTTCTTCTTATTGATGAGGGGTCCTCATCATGGGATCAAAACAAGAACCAAATTTTTTCAAGTGCGACTCTGGATCTCTCGAACCATTAAAGATTCGAAATGTGGTATTCACAAAGTTTGGTGGGGGAGGGATCGGATCCACCCATTTAGGGTAAGCTTTGTTTTTTGGCTGTACTGGAGCACGCCATTATACCATAGCTTGAAATCAAGTTGTTCCTACCTCAATTTTGTTTATAAGAATTTGGGGAATATCAAGATGAGATAGGACTTGTACAGGCACAGTAGCTAGAGCTTGAACTAGGACAACGACTTGAAAAACCACTAATAGTGGTTCTGCTATTATTTTTCTTGGATGGGAAAATCCTATAAGGATGTTTTTTATCCTACCTTGGCTATGTACCCAATGGAGAGAATTTATTATCTGCATATTTAGTTGCAACAAGTCCTCTTTTCTGATGAGTTTCTACCGGATGTTCATGTTGACAATCTTCCGGGAGAGTATGTCTAGCATAAATACTGCTTCAAAGTAACTCTTTATTGAGTCTTTTCAACTCTTTAATCTCCTCCAATTACTGTTAAAATATTTCTTTAATTGAAGGAGATTTAAATTATCCAATTGAAAGGTGGGACATGATCTAACGTTTACCATTACCCTTGTTAGATGTCATTCAAAGGGGTGGGAGTTGGTTACTAAAGGGAAAATCCAGATTCTGGGTAAGCCTCTGATTTTGGTTATGCACACCTCCATTTTCTCCAATGTGGATCATGTTATGAATAATAAATTCATCTTCTAACTCGCTTAAACTAGACTCGTTCTTTTGAGGATCTTATGTATTGGTATTCATTACATTCACTGAGGTAGAATGCATTGATGGATTTCTGATCATCTCCATCTATATCTTCCATGAGTCATGTTCTCCTATATGATGAATTCTTAGGAACTATTTGATAGAGAGTAATCTGAAGATAATCATGGAATAGTTCAATTGTGTGCTCACTTTGTGGCTTCTTCCCTAATCGGGATAAAACTTACTTCTGTTGAGGAGGAGATTGTAGATGTGAAAAATCCCCCTACCCTATAGGCTAGGGCTATTTTTATTCTTCTTTGTCAAACCTTAGAAATTTATTTATTGAATTCAAATTTTGACTTAAACAAGACCATTTCCCAACAGGATGGGGTGTATCTTGAATTTCTATAGATGATATTCGCACAGCTGCTCTTCTGATTTTCCGAATTTTGGTTTGAACATTGGCTCATTGTATTATCTTCCAACCACACAAATCACCTATTTTGGAAGACCGGTGTACTATTTAAGACATTTGTTCCATCTAATGTATGACATCCTCTGTGTGGGAGGCCTAACATATGTTCATATATTCTTGATGAAAAAGTATCTAAACAGCTTACTCTCTTTGGGCCTGACATTGATGAGAGCTAGTCAAGGCCTATTCTTGAGAGTATCTTTGGTTACACACAAAATCTTTTGATTGTAGCTGACCATGGGAAATAACATTGAAAGAGACCACTTTTAGAGGGATTTGATAATTTTAGAGTATAGTGAAATGAAATGCTCTGTGTGCACCCCATCCTATAATAAGAACACTAGATGGAGTATCAGAAATTAACTTGAGTAGCCTCCTTAGTACATCGAGTCATGCACACTAAAAGGTTCCCTTCTACTTCTCAACCTTTGGATTTCGAGGAATTGAAAGAGATTTCATGTCAATTTTTCATTTAAAACCTTTTATTACCATTAAATGACTTTTAAATTCATCATATGTTATAATTTGGCTTTCATATGACGTAGATTTTTCAAAATGTTTAGGTGGATATCATGAATGCAATCTTCTACCATGAATTCCGGGATGTTGTATTGAGATTTTTCCATAGGCTATAACATTACTAGTATTTCTCCATTATAAAATTACTTTCTCATATTCAACATATCATCATCATATTTTTTTAGAGTTTCATCAACATAGTCCGACTATAGTAGAAGCGTCTCGATTGTTTTATTACAAACAATGAAATCAATTGATTTTTCCTCTACTATATTAGAAGATAAATGACCAAAGGGAGGTATGGAGAATGACTGTCCCCTAAGAAGTCTTCTGGTTGAAAAGTATTTCACCTGTTATTGAAAAGGAATTAGACCTGACTAGACTTGTGTTGGAATGTGCCCCGAGATAAGAGGTAATTCTCATTGATACAATATTGTTTAGGGAATTATCATGATAGTGAAAAACACTACAAAAGAGAGAACTATTGTATTGAATTCTATCATGAAGAGTACCACCATGGTGGATTACATAAATGGATAAATCATATTTCTCCTTGGTCTTTTGGAAACAAGGATGGTTATCATGGATCTCATTTATAGAGAGGCTCTCTAGACAAAATGAATTTTCATGAAGAAAGCCGTCATGATGAAGTGTCTATTAGGGAACATTAGAATTACTACTACTACACCCATAATTTGGTAATGAGAGAGTAGGACCTTGAGTTGCAATATATAAATACCTGAAGGATTCAAAAACTCTAGCATTAAGTGGTTCCATATCACATATTTGATTTTGATTTTCTAACATTGTTTGGAAAGGCTTCTTCTTAGATGATATTTTATACGTAGTTAGGACCACTTTCTAGGAGAAGTGGTTATCATGGGCAGGTGTATGTTTCTTTCATTGAGTGGTTGTCATAATGGGTAGATTATCTCCAATTGGAAAGGGTGTATGTTCTCGTTCAGGTTGTCCATATGATATGGGGGAGTACACCCCATAACCCTCCTATACTTGAACATAGGTGTGTATCTACTCTGGGATGTCATATTGATGAGTCATCCTAGGTGTGGGGAAATAATTATGTTTCTATTCCCTTGGTAATACTGAAGCTATTGTTTTGATATTATGGAATGATTACAGAATATGGGATGTAATTTGTGTCTTCTCTTTCACCATAGATATATTATGTTTGGTGACTTTAGAAGCTGGAATAGAAATATACATCCATTCTGTATCTAAAGTATGTGTATGTGCCAACTCCTATCCTTCTTTTCTTGTCAATGGGTACTGACAGTACTCATGTATGGGGGAAGTGATTTGAGTCTGACCCAAGTTTGATGTTTGATCTTTCCGATTGACTTCTACGTGTTCTACCAAATGAGACTATTGGAAAACATGATGGATGTTGGAATTTTTATGTTCCTACTGCTTGTTTCCTATGAATCATGGTTGAAAAACTTCTTTAATTTCTGACAAATGGAAATGCTGGCAGAATTGGTGACTGTAAGTAGGTGTATGTTCTTTCTTACCTGTTTCCACAATATTTGATTGGTGGGATTTCCTAAATTTAGTCATCCAAGCCTGATGACTAGCTCATAGTTTGTAAGTAGATGTATTTGTTTTATCACTATACTCCCCCAAATTTAAATGTTGGGATTGGTTGGGTGTTTCTAGACGAGTCTTCTGGCCAGCAGAATTAGAATGGACGGGTGTGTGTTCATGTTCGTTTTTTTTTCACCAAGTTACGTTGATGTAATTCTATAGAGGGGGAAAAGGTATGAACTTGCTCCCTGTTGGTCATAATTTGTACCAAGTAGTTCATATTTCACACCTGGGATTGAGGGAACTAGTCCAAACAACCAGAGGCAACACCCCAATCATGCTGGGGGTCACTGTTGTGTGATTCTTCTTATGGGGATTGTTAATGGGAGCACTCAAGAAGGACCCCTACATATTTAACTTGAGGTCATGAGTTACCTCTTGATCCACCTCCCTATAGTATGGGAGGGAATGGTTTTTTCATTCTATAAAAAAGGACCCAAAACTATTGAAGATGGGGGTTGTCATCGTCTACTTCTTGACTATTGGTCATCGCTAACCGAATGATCGAGGGTTGTTATTAACTTGGAGAGCCTGTCGAGTAGCCTCCAAGGTTGGGATAGTATCGTATAAACAATATTATCATACCAGTACATTGTAGACCTAGAATTGAAGATGCTGAGTTGGTGATGACTTCCTTCCATTGCCAAAGGAACCATCTTGAGCAACAGTCGGGGCCTTCACGTGTGAAAACATGAAGGTTGTAATTTAGAGTGAAGGGAGTTCTGATAAAACTGATAAAAACAATTAAATCTATTAAAGAAACATCTTTTTGATGGATACTTACATGGTTTATTCCTTTTCTAGTATTTTATCAATTTATGGGGGTCTAACATATGGGAAACACCATTAACATAGTTAAGGATTCACATCAGGATCACTATTTTTGTTTCATTTCCCTCAGAATGTGTGTTCTGGTTTAGAATCACTAATTCTAGGTGGTTTTCATTGGATTTATTTATGGAACTGGAAACATCCAATATTTTTTTAACCAAAGGGACCTGTGACGCACTCCATTCATGGTTCATGGAAAAACAATATTTTAATTACCTATGTATATTATAGAAGTTGACCCTAGGTAGTCTCTTAAAGAGGAGTGCACACAAAACAACGTTGTCACTTTTTAATGGATTTTAAAAAAAAATTGGTTTTAATTAATTTAAATTATCTGTGAGAAATAAGAATATTGATTCTATAAATTTTAAACAAAATTGAAATATGGTGATCAGAGTGGGTTTTGATAGACCCAGTTCTTTGCTCTCATGGTTTCCAAATTTGTCCCCCTTTTTTTCCTTATCTAGTTAAGGAGAGATTTTTTCTACCGAGTCCTCTCTCCCCCTTAGCCAAATGGTTTTATGAGAATATTTCTTATCCAAAACCTTGGATTGGTCTATCCTTCTTCCAATTTGTGTAGTATTGTAGATGGTTTTCTCGATTAATTAGAGAAATCCCTAACCAAGAATTTTTGTTTCCTAACAAAAAAATATTCCACATGCAAGCATACACACTTACTGACCACTGTCGAGCACTCAACACCTGACCCCAAACTATTCCACTATATACATATTATAATTAGGTGGAGTGAGATGTGATCATTGAACAAATAAATATAAATTTACAAAATTAAACCCGAACACAACCGCATTTTGAGATTAAAATTGAATTTATAATTGAAAACATATTATGAAAGAAGAAGGGATCTTATTAAATTGAAGCACATGAACTCAAGAAATCATATCGATCCAGCCTTCCCCTTCCCGATCACTCAATGATATTAACCCTCCATGGATGGGGAAATAAAGATTATGTGGGATAGGGGAGACATTAAAATAAAAGAACAAAAATAAATATATCTAAATAAGGTCATCATCCAATGCTTCCCTCTCCATTCGATTTGAGGAATTGTGGATAGAATGGAATGACTTGAGAGGTGGGACCTCCTATCCTTTTATAGGCATATTTTTTCTTTCACACGTTTGTGTGTTGTCTCCCACATTAAAGATCTAATAATTCATTTCTCCCTTCACAAAATATCTTTAAAATTTCTTTGCCCATATACCCTCAAATATTTAGTGTATTTGGACGATTGTTGAGGGAGTTATGGCCTTTTTCCTCCAAGCATTTATTCTATCCAAACATACTCTCCACAATTAATATAGAACTTATTAATGACCTTGAAAACGGCCTCATCACATGTTGTATCATTCATGAAAGATATGTATAATTTTATTGGTTGGACACCCTCTAAATTTCTGTTTATTTTTCCACATCATGTACGAGTTATGAATTTTCTATTGTAGGTTTATTTTGCTAGATGAAATTTCTAGGAATCTTGCACTACTGGAAAACTAACCTATACCAACGGTTTGGAACCGTTGGTATAGGCCTCCAAACCGGTTGTATAGCCTATACCAACGGTTTGGAGAACCGTGGCGAAGTAAGCCGTTGGGATAGGTCGATACCAACGGTTTTGGGAAAACCGTTGGTATGGACCTATCCAAACAGTTTTGAAAACTATTGGCATAGGTAATATGAAAATCTATTCCAATGGTTACAAAACCGTTGGTATATGTATTTCAAAAAAAATACATTCGGTGTGATTTGATCCCTGAACCCCTCATTTGTAATAGAACGACTTAACCACTAACCTAATATGACTTTTTTAAACATAATTTCATAAATATATATATGTATTATAATAGTTATTTAAAATTTAGATTTATATAATGTTCTCGGGCAGTAGACCTGGAAAAAAAATCGAAGAACCTATCCCAACGGTTTGCAAAACCGTTGGGATAGGTGCATATTTTTTTCGGGGTGTATGGGGCACCCTTTCCCAACGGTTCTCCAAAACTGTTGGGAAAGGGGTGTTTTGAGCTCCCTTTCCCAACGGTTTGGGGAAACCGTTGGGAAAGACCCACCGCTTTCCCAACGGTTCTCCAAAACCGTTGGGAAAGGGGTGTTTTGAGCTCCCTTTCCCAACGGTTTGGGGGAACCGTTGGGAAAGACCCACCCCTTTCCCAACGGTTCTCCAAAACCGTTGGGAAAGGGGTGTTTTGAGCTCCCTTTCCCAACAGTTTGGGAGAACCTTTGGGAAAGACCCACCCCTTTCCCAATGGTTCTCCAAAACCGTTGGGAAAGGGGTGTTTTGAGCTCCCTTTCGCAACAGTTTGGGAGAACCGTTGGGAAAGGGTTCCTATACCAACGGTTTGTAACCATTGGTATAGAAGTGTTGGGAAAGATCCGATTTCCAGTAGTGTTGCTTCAATTGAGTTCATTCAACAGCCATAATAATGGAATCCAAACTCCATGAAATTTAATGTGTGAATGCTACATTAAGTCCTCTTGTATCTCCAAGTGTAATAACATCAATTCTAGGTGTGTAGGCTGAGATATGATTCTGTTAAGGTGGTGGGGTCCATGTTGTTTGCCTGAAATATTATTGAACTTCATTGATTCTTTTAGGCCACAAGATGCTCAAATCAGCCCCTGGTTTAGAGGAAAAAAATGTTGTAAATAAATCAATGACTCGATCAAAAAATAATCATTTTATTTGGAGTTATGTTTTTAATAAAGTGACCTAAATACCTTTGATGTGATAATTTTTCAAAAATCCAGATTTAAGCAACATTCCTTTTTTAGCCCAACAGACACCAAAAATATTAAAATCATGAAAATCAGCTCAAATAAAAAAAGTGTATAAGATTAAATATTTAAAAATAATATCAAAAAATGATAAAAAATTTTACTTTATCAATTCCTCCACACTTAATCCATGCTTTTCCTCCGGAATGAAATCTCATCATTGAAAATATGAGGGCACCAATGTTACCTATATTTAAATTCCAAAGAAATGAAATCAGACAATTCTCGATGTAAATTAAAATTTTCATATTCCACATAAATTATCAATTTAATTTTACATTTTTTATAGAAATAAGAAACTCATTAATTTTACTTTTGCCTTTTGAAAAATGATGGGACTTGTCCTTTTATTCATTAATGCTCCTCAATTCATTATTATTAAACTTTATATATTATGATTTACCTCACATGAATATTTTATCTCATATCTCATGATCCAATCCAAGTGAAGTTATTCTCATATCATGAGAACATGATTTTTATCCATAACCTTGTAAAGAAACTACTTTCTCCACTATGTAGATACAAAATGCACATAAAATCATGAGGACATGCAATAATGGTTAAAATTACTTTGTGGCTTGGGGTTGGTGGGTAAATTATTGAAATAATTTAAGGCCATAAGTAGTAGGTTTGACTCTAATGTAAAATGAATGATTAATCAAGTGAAAACAAAGGATGAAACTCACTCAAATCCCCTTGATAATGTGAAACACCACACGACACACTTTTTATGACATGGGACATGAGTCATTAAATGATTAAAAAGAATGATATCATCCATGTTCTCCCCTTAATTATATTTTTTTGTAAAGCTCTTGAAAGTAACAGCTTTATTTTTTCCCTTTTTTAATCTCCAAACAGGACAAACATTATTTTTACTTTTATATTCTCTTTTTTAAGGGGAATGAATGAAATTAAAGAAGCATAATGAAAGGATGAATCATGCCCAATTTTCTTATAATACATTTACCAAAATGATGACACACACCTCACACCACCCAAAAATGATACACATCCCAATGAACGGACATGAAAGTCCCTTCCCCCACACTCAAACTTGAAATATCCATGCAAATATACTAAAAGTGCAGGTAGTTAAGGAATTATTAGAATGTAATGTGGCTTAAAACTATAAATAAATTCATGGTTTCTATGGTCTAATGAAGGATAAATGTAATATTGGGTATCAGGAAAATATGTTTCAATACAAAGTAGTGCCTTGATCATTTAAAATGTGTTTTTTAACAATAATAGCTTCAACAAGTTTCAATACATGTTCTTGTATGTTACATGTCCCAAGATCACTCAAGAAATATGCTAAAGATAAAATAGGAAATATTTGGTCTAGAAAACCTCTCGGTAATGGGAATATGATATTAGAAAATCACTCATTGCATGATTAATAATTAAAAATTAATTCAAATGAATTTCATAAATTCAATGAATGAAAGATGGTAGGTATATTTCATTTACAAGAATCAACTAATTCATTCAAATCAGGAGTGATTATTTCAATATCAATGCTTCATTTTAAAAATTCAATTCTCTATTTTACTCATTCAATATTATTAACATTGAAATTTAAAACATAGCATCACTGGATTACAAAAAAAATCATGTATCCTAGATAGGCCAAGTAAAACATGAATTCATGTGTGGGTATGAATTTTCTATTTAACTATGGAATCCCGCCTTTTTATAACATATCTTTTCATGGCATTTTACAGAACCAAGGATTTTAAGGTTTAGTGTCTTGGAAACCAAGAACTTAAAACATGAAAACATAAAACATTATTCTTAAACACTTGAAATGATTCTCATTATGTTCATCCTAGGTTCATTATTGTATCTCATAACTTTGGGATATACATCCAAAGAAAGGGTGATCATAAGGCTCAATAAGGGAAACAAGGGGAAACATTTAACTTGTAAACTTGAGATACATCAACAATGTCATGAAAAAGAACTTTTAGGCATGAGAAAGATATCATGAGGCATATCATAATGAAAATAACGTATTTCATAACTTGAAGATGTGGCTACAAAATTTAATATTGAAAATCATTTCCATTTCACCAAGGTCTATCCCCAAGGTGTCATTAAAAATTACCAAGGATATTCACCAAGGTGTCGTTAAAAATGGTCATCTCTAGAGATTAAGTCTTTACCCAATGAATTGGAGCGATATCAGGGTGCACCCTTAAATTTTCCTTTATTATCATGTGAGCCACATATATCATCATCAAAAATTTCATAAATAACCCATATAAGAAAAAAAAAATGGGTTTCCTTTCATAATTAAATTTTTTTAAAAAACTACTTTAAATACATGATCTTTATGTCACTTTAAAACCACGGAAAAGGAAAGTGGGTTTCATGTATGTAAATCCCATAATTTAAAATATAGAATTTTAATATATATGTGAATACCCTTTTAGAAGAAATAGATTTCAGTATTCACTTACTAAAATAAATGAATTTGAGAATAAGAGAGATACATTTTGAGACCGAAATTCTACAGCATAACGGCTATGTTAAGAGGTTCTAGAAAACATTCAAAAGAGAGGGGAAATGGGTCACCCACTCATAAATGATCCATAAAATAGTAGGGGTAAATAATATAAAGTATTTAAGAACATTGTAATGAAATTTTAATGATATATCATATGAAATGAAGAACATGAAAGAAAGACAAAAATTTGATTTCTCTTATTAAAATTCGATAGCCTAACGGCGTCACTTAAACTCCAAAAAAATGAATTGATGAGATTAAATAGTGTCTCAAATCATATGAACATAAAATATAAGTATTATAGATATAGAT
Source organism: Viscum album (assembly GCA_963277665.1). NCBI lineage: Eukaryota > Viridiplantae > Streptophyta > Magnoliopsida > Santalales > Viscaceae > Viscum > Viscum album. The sequence goes on from OY728136.1 coordinate 6,943,811, forward strand.
ATCATACCCCAACATAATAAAAACGAACATGAAAGACTTGACATGAAAGTAGAACTTTGAAAAATGAGAAAGGTGAACGAATCCCTTAAAAATTCGGAAGCCTAACGGCGTCACCTAAACTTCAACAAAAACGAATTGACGAGATAAAATAGTGTCTCTAATCATATGAAAATAAAATATCAGTATGATAGATATAGATATCATATCCCAAAATAATAAAAATGAACTTGAAATACTTGACAAGAATATAGAACTTGAAAATGAGAAGGGTGAAAGAATCCATTAAACATTCGGCAGCCTAACGGCTCCACATAAACTTCAAAAAAATTAATTGACAAGATCAAATAGGGTCTATCATCATATGAACATAAACAATAAGTATTATAGATATAGAGATCATACCCCAACAAAATAAAAAGGAACTTTAAAGACTTGACATGAAAGTACAACTTTGAAAATTGATAAAGGTGAATGAATCCCTTAAAAATTCAGCAGGCTAACGACGTCACCTAAAATTAAACAAAAATGAATTGACGATATCAAATAGGGTCTCTAATAATATGAACATAAAATATCAGTATGATAGATATTGATATCATACCCTAACATAATATAAAGGAACTTGAAAGACTTGACAAGAAATAGAACTTGAAAATTTGAAGGGTGAAAGAATCCGTTAAAAATTTGGCAGCCTAAAGGCGTCACTTAAACATTCATAAAAAGAAATGATGAGGGTAAGATGGGATCTCCCATCATATGATAATGAAAAATGCACCAATAGTAATATAAAAGAACATCCTACAACATAAGAACATGGAGAATAAAAGAAATGAATTAAAAAAGAGTATTTGAAAAGAAAGAGAGAGGTTGGATCCCTTACCTTTAAACGTAATTCTTAAAACTCGAAGGTTGGGACCTTGAGGGCTTGGGGGCACCTTGGGAGGACTCCTTGGAAGGAGAGGATACCATAGCTTCGTTGGGGAAGAGTTGATATTGAAAACTAAAGGAGGGAAGGGTGGGTATTTATAGGGAAAGTGAGGGGACAAGGCATTAATGGCCAAGGGACACCTCATTGGTGGTTTTGGAAAAACCATGGGCTTGCCCATGGTATTTGCCCATGGTATTGGCCACATGGGACACCTCATACCTTATCTTACTATTCATAAGTCGACCGTATTTATTACATACTTAATACATCATTTAATGATTTCATTAAACACCTGTAACTTAAAAACTGTATTTCCACTATTCATCGAAAATTCAATTTTCTCAGAAAAATACCAAAATTTCACCTTAACCAAATATCGATGCTCAGATTTCAAAAATGAGCTCCATTTTATAAAAATATTTTTATAAATATTTTTAATTTAATTTTTAAATAAATACACTATTCGCCGAAAATTCATTTTTTTTAGCAAAAAACCCCAAAAATTACCTTTGCATAATATCGATTTTCTGAATTCAAAAATAAAGTCCATTTTATAAAAATAATTTTCTAAATATTTTTAATTTAATTTGTAATTAAAAAACACTATTCACCCGAAAAAAACTAATACTTGACTAAAAATTTATGAAACCGTTATTTAACCATTTTATTGAATCACATTACTTAATCAAGGCGCCTAGATTATATTAATAATTTATTTAAGTGAGATTACTAATCCATTTGGTCACATTACTAATCCTAAGCATAAAATCACTATTCAAAATTTACTATTCATCAAAAATTTAGTTGATCTTATTAGAATCTAAATTTCACACTGAACATAAATGTAGAAGACCATTTTTTGAAAATCATTACACATTTTTAATTATTTAAGGTCTACATAAACATTTTTAAAGTATCCTTTCTCTAAAATTCAACAAAAATATGCATACTATATTTATCCGGACATTTGAAAATTCATAAAATACATCATAAGAAGAAATCAAATTTTTTATTTAAAACAAAGGATTAAACATGGCAGTTACGGTCTCCTTACATAGCCCCTTATAACCCCAGCATAGGACCTATGTTTAAGGTGTGCTAAGGTGAGAGAATGTGATGGCAGCTCAGCCAACATTGCACGAGTAGTAATTTCTATCATTTTGAACTTCTCGCAAAGGCGATTCTGTTCTAGCTTCACACGATGAACTTCAGCTTGGGTTTGGTCCAGAGAAAATCCCATTGGTGTTACCTCCCCATGTTCCGTTAGATGGGCTTCGATTGGCCCGAGACTACTGGATGAGGCTATCAAATTTTCTTTCTATATTAATTAACCAAGATCACTTGTGTTTGGAGACAATAATCAAAATGTTTAGTTTCCTGCAGTCATATTGAACAATGGTCATATAACAGTCAAAACCCAACAGTCTCATTTTAATTTTACTTATGTTATCAAATGAAACAGTTTTGCTGAGTATAAAAAATAAAATAACGCACAAAATTAGCAAACAAAATTTATTCAAATTTTCAGGTCATTACAATCTTCCCCCCTTAAGAAATTGCGTCCTCGCAATTTTTAAAATTTGGTTTTGAAATTTCATTGAAAGTCCCACATCAGAAAAGGAGTCAGTAAAAATATTACTTTAAAAGAAAGAAAGGGAGGTACCAAGGTCACCCATGTTAACCCACACTAGTATTCCATGAAGGAAAACATGGACATGGAGGAGAAAAAAAAGGGTCAAGTTCTGAGGGAGAGTGATAGAAAACATTATTAGGAGAAAGTTAACCATAATAAAATCACATACTTATTATGTGTGTAAACGGTCTTTTATTACCTAGTAGTAAACGTAAACCCACAAAATTTTGGTTTACATTCCTTTTCATAATATTGAGGAATTCATTTACTACATAGAACAAAAACATAAGGAAATATACCTACCTTCAAGTAGAGTTTCATCCTTTAATAAGTTTCTACCAAAACTAATCTTTTCTCCAAACGATGAGCATTCAAAATCACTTGGTCTCATCAAAACACAAGAATCATCTTCTTTAGAGTCACATAATCCACAAAAGATTAACTATACATTTCTTCTATCTTTAAACATTATCCCAAAAACAGAAAGGGTAAGATAAAACAACTCTTCAAAAAGAAATGATCCCATAGGAAGGAAAACTACTTTTAAATCTACAAAGTTCCATGGTACTTCCCAAAGTTCATCGTAGACCATTCCTTAAATAACTGTCCTTAAAATTCCTCAAAATAAACCAAACTAAGATTGAAACCCAGTTATAAGAACAATCTCATAACATAGTCTTCCAAGATTGACTTTATCGTTCATCTCCAAACAACATCAACCACTCTAATCATCTTATAACAAATGTAACTAACCTAATCACATTTTACCCGAGATAGGTTAATCATTTCCATATTTAACCTAAATTACTATAAGTTCGCCTTAAATACATCGATTCTTCAAAACATAAGTGAACCTTTACTCCACAAATAAAATACTGTAGTAATCTATTTACCTCGATCAAATAGGGTTCCCAAAATAGTGAACGTCTTCCAAAATAATAATCATCTTTTTATCCCCTAATCACCTTTTTATGAAGAAGAATAGCTTAACTACATAAAAATGTGGTACATAGCAATAGATTTTTTCCTTAATGATATAAAATCATCTTAGATAGTGACTTTATGATCTTGGAATGAATAAAAGATATGCTCATAGAGCACTAACTAAAATACAACATGACATAGACAATTATTGCGAAGAAGTTACATGTACTTCAGTCATCATGATCCATCTCAGCATAGGAATTGCATTTTCCCTTGTCCTCGAATATTGTTGATGCTCATCATGCTTCTCACCCATTCCAAGAGAGCATTTCCTTGGGTAATGTCAAACTTCTCCACATTTATGACATCAAAATTTATAAGGTACATTAGATCAAACCTTATCTCTATTCATCACATTATCCATTTTTTAAAGTAATTGGCTACTTTATGCCCTATCTTCCCACACTTAATACATCTCCCAGTTCCTTTGTGACATTCTCCTTGGTGCCTCTTCCCACACATTTTGAAAAAAATAAATTGGGTCTTCTTTACCTTATAAACTTTATCAAGTGAACATCCTTGAGAATTTGTCTTCTTCTTCCTTGATGAATTTAGGCATTCAACTAGGTACCAATTATTAATTGTGATTTTTGAAAGCTGGTTTGGCATAATCACAATATGTTCAACTTGATATTTTTCCATATCTATCACATTAATAGGGAAATTGTCACATTTCCTATCACATTGGTTGTTGGGACATGCTCTCCCATTTCCCGCCATTAACTAAGAAAAGAACGTATAATTAGAGGGCCTAAATACTTAGCCAATAATCATTAAAAGGAAACATTAAGCATAGAAGGATAAAATTGTAGAAGGAAAGTATACCCTAACTTGTGATCGCCTAGGTTCCAATCTAGGTTATCCATGATCATATATTCTTATGTGAATCTTTATTTTATTTTATCTTTATTCCTTTAATAATGGATCATACTAAGCTTATGAATTTACCAAAGCATATCCCCTGGGAGTGTCGTAACCAAGAGTACAGCAAGGCCCGTTGTCGTGTACCAGTTCCCATTCGAGTCTCTCTCAAAGTGGTGTTTTTAGGTTTTACCCCTATGTACATTTGTGCTAGATCCACCTCTACCTACTCGTATCCAGACAGGGATGTATTTTCTTGGAAATCCATTACTCAATACCCACCAAAATACCAGGAATATTTCCTATATTTAAAATTTTCTATAGGGTTCTTCCTATAGTTTTCATATCCTAATTTCCACAAATAAATAAACCATCCTTTGATACCAACTATGGAATCCCACCTTTTTATAACATAGTTTTTCATTACATTTTACAAAACCGGGGATCTTAAAGGTTTAGTGTCTTGGAAACCAGGAACTTAAAACATGAAAACATAAAACAGTCTTCTTAAACACTTGAAGGGCTTATCCTTATGTTAATAATAGGTTCATTACTACATCTCATAACCTGGGGACATACATCAAAACAAAGGGTGAGCAGAAGGCCCAGTAATGGAAACAAGGGGAAACATTTAACATGTGAACTTGAGATACATCAACAATGTCATGAAACAGAACTTTAAGGCATGAGAAAGAAATCATGAGGCATATCATAATAAAAATAATGTATTTCATAACATGAATATGTGGCTAAAACATTTAATATTGAAAATAATTTCTATTTCACCATGGTCCATCCCTAATGTGTCATTAAAAATTACCAAAGTTATTCACCAAGGCATCGTTAAAAATGGTCATCTCTATAGATTAAGTCTTTACCCAATGCATTGGAGCACTATCAGGGTGCACCCTTAAATTTTCCTTTATTATTATGTAAGCCACATATATAATCATCAAACATTTCATAAATAACCCATATAGCATAAATGAAATGGGTTCCCTTTCATAGTCATAATGTTTTAAAAACTGCTTTAAGGACATGATATTTATGTCACTTTAAACCCACAGAAAAGGAAAGCGGGTTTCATATATGTAAATACCATAATTTAAAATTTAAAATTTTGATATATATGTGAATAACCCTTTAGAAGAAAGATCTTTGAGTATTCACTTACTAAAATAAATGAATTTGAGAATAAAAGAGATACATTTTGAGAGAGAAATTCTACAGCATAACGGCTATGTTACGAGGTTTTAGAAAACATTGAAATGAGAGGTGACACGGGTCACCCACTCATAAATTATCCATAAAACAGTAGGGGGGCATAATATAAAGGATTTAAGAACATGGTAATGAAATTTCAAATATATACCATATGAAATGAAGAACATGAAAGGAAGACAAAAATAAGATTTCTCTTCTGAAAATTCAGCAACCTAACGGCGTCACTTAATCTTCAAAAAAATGAATTGACGAGATAAAATAGGGTCTCTCATCATATGAAAATAAAAGATCAGTATGATACATATAGAGATAATACCCCAGCATAATAAAAAGTAACTTTAAAGACTTGACATGAAAGTAGAACTTTGAAAAATGAGAAAGGTGAACGAATCCCTTACAAATTCGGCAGCCTAACGGCGTCACCTAAACTTCAACAAAAATGAATTGACGAGATCAAATAAGGTCTCTTATAATATGAACATAAAATATCAGTATGATAGATATAGAGTTAATACCCCAACATAATAACAAAGAACTTGAAAGACTTGACAAGAAAATAGAACTTGAAAATGAGAAGGGTGAAAGAATTCGTTGAAAATTCAGCATCCTAACGACGCCACTTAAACTTTAAAAAAATGAATTGACGAGATCAAATAGGGTATCTCATAATATGAACATAAAAGATGAGTATGATAGATATAGATATCATACCCCAACATTATAAAAAGGTATTTGAAAGACTTGACGTGAAAGTAGAACTTTAAAAAAGGAGAAAGGTGAATGAATCCCTTAAAAATTCGCCAGCCTAATGGCGTCACCTAAACTTCAACAAAAATGAATTGACGAGATCAAATAGGGTCTCTCATAATATAAACATAAAATATCAGTATGATAAATAAGGATATCATACCCCCAACATAATAAAAAGTAACTTGAAAGACTTGACAAGAAAATAGAACTTGAAAATGAGAAGGGTGAAAGAATCCGTTAAAAATCCAGCAGCCTAATGGCGCCACTTAAACATTCATAAAATGAAATTATGAGAGTAGGAAGGGATATCCCATCATATTAACATGAAAAGGGATGTAAGAGAATATAAAACAACATCCTCTAACATAATAACATGGATCATAAAAGAAATGACTTAAAAGAGAGTATTTGAAAAGAAAGAGAGAGGTTGGATCCCTTTCCTTAAAACGTAACTCTTAAAACTCCAAGGTTGGGACCTTGAGGGCTTGGGGGCACCTTGGGATAACTCCTTGAGAGGTAATGAGACCAAAGATTCGTTTGGGAAGAGTTGGGAGTGAAAAATAAAGGATTTAAAGGTGGGTATTTATAGGGAAAGTGAGGGGACAAGTCATTAATGGCCAAGGGACACCTCATTGGTGGTTTTGGAAAAACCATGGGCTTGACCATGGTATTTTCCCATGGTATTGTCTGCTTGGGACACCCCATACCTTATCATACTATTCATAAGTCGACCATATTGATTACATACTTAATACATCATTTAATGATGTCATTAAACACTTGTAACTGAAAAACTGTATTTTCACTATTCATCAAAAATTCAACTTTCTCAGAAAAATCCCAAAATTTCACCTTAACCAAATATCGATGCTCTTATTTCAAAAATGAACTCGATTTTATAAAAATACATTTCTAAAAATTTTTAATTTAATTTTTAAATAAATACACTATTCACTAATAATTCATTTTTTTCAGAAAAATCCCCAAAAATTACCTTAGCATAATATCAATGTTCTAAATTCAAAAATAAAGTCCATTTAATAAAAATAATTTTCTAAATATTTTTAATTTAATTTTTAATTAAAAAACACTATTCACTCGAAAAAACTAATACTTGACTAATAATTTATGAAACTGTTATTTAACCATTTTATTGAATCACATTACTTAATCAAGGTTCCTATATTATATTAATAATTTCTTTAAGTGAGATTACGAATCCATTTGGTCACATTACTAATCCTAAGCATAAAATCACTATTCATAATTTACTATTCATCAAAAATTAAGTTTATCTTATTAGACTCTAAATTTTGTAATGAACATAATTGTAGAAGACCATTTTTTAAAAATCATTACACATTTTTAATTATTTAAGGTTTACATAAACATTTTTAAAATATCCTTTCTCTAAAATTCATCAAAAATATGCATACTATATTTATCCATACATTTGGAAATTCATAAACTTCATCATAAGAAGAAATAAAATTTTTATTTAAAATAAAGGATTACACAAGGCGGTTATGGTCTCCTTAAATATCCCCTTATAACCCCAGCATAGGACCTAAGTGTAAGGTGTGATAAGGTGAGAGAATCTGAGGGCAGCTCAACCAACATTGCACGAGTAGTAATTTCTATCAGTTTGAACTTCTCATGAAGGCGATTCCATTCTATCTTCACATGATGAAGTTCGGATTGGGTTTGGTCCAGAGCAAATCCCAGTGGTGCTACCTTATTCTCAAGTTCTGTTAGATGGCCTTCGATTGGCCCGAGACTACTGTATGAGGCCATCCAATCTTCTTTCTATATTAATTAACCAAGATCACTTGTATTTAGAGACAATAATCGAAATGTTTAGTTTCCAGTGGTCATATTGACCAATGGTCATATAACAGTCAAAACCCAACAGTCTCATTTTAATTATACTTATGTTATCAAATGAAACAGTTTTGTTGAGTATAAAAAATAAAATAACACACAAAATTAGGAAACAAGATTTATTCAAAATTTCGGGTAATTACATTAACACATTAAAAGAATAAAAAATTAGGTAATATAGTTTGATAATATATAATTGAAACTCTTACACCCCTTTGAAATGAATCCCTATCTTCACGATGTGTAATCCCACAAAAGATTCTTTTCTTTCTTTCCTCTTGTCTTGGGGTTCTTCATTGGCATTAATTTTTTTCAGCCTTAAAACATCTTCATTAATGGACCTGAAATATAGGAATAAAAACAATTGATAGTGCATATAACGACCCATACTTTACATATATTTTTATTACTTCATAATTGAAGCACACTTATTTCAACATATAACAAAACCAAGAAAGGACCGTATAGGTATAGTGTCTTTAGAAAATGGGAAACATAAACAACTGGTTCATAAAGCATCTACTTTGCCTCCCATTTATTTCATCATATCTAGAGTCCCTTTTTGGCATATTCTACTTGACAACCTTTTTCCTGACCTGGGGTAATAAAACATACAAAAGGGGGAGCTCAAATGCTCAGTAAGGGTAAACAAAAGAAATATCAATCACATCATATACATAAGAACATAACTTTTTGAAATCTTAACATGCAAAAGAGATCATAATGTCATAACATGGGATAAATCATAGAAGTGAAATGTAATCCCAATAATCATAACTTAAAATATGAAACTTTGTGGCATACACACATAATCATAGAGAATCATTTCTTATTAGTCAAGACTTATTGCCAAGACTATCTTAGTAGACAAAGTCCATTTCTGAACCGAGTCACCCTCGTTTCAGTCCTGTTTCACTGAACCGGTATAACCTACCGTTCCAGCCATGTCTATCTCATGAGATATAAAATCTTTACCCAATGCATTGGAGGGAGATATAGGTCCCACCCATCTCTTAATGATACCATTCTTATGTGTGCCACAAAATCATAAATCATACATCATAGCATAACCCATGTAATAAAAATGGGAATCTTAAACATCGTGACATCATAAAACAATTCATATAAGATAAAGTAATTCATAAATATAATTCCATCACAACATAATCAAATCAGTGTAATAATAGGGATAGAAACAAAACCCTTTATTATCTTAGATGGAAAATAAATTTGATAAAACACTTGAACTTCATTCTTGAAGAAAAAATCCTTTCTACTTCAAAAACATTTTTCATTTCTTAACATGTCATACAATTTTAAACTAAAAGAAGTTGATTAAAAATAAACATGAAAAATTTTAAAGGAATATTCTTGGATATTTTTTTTAAAAGTCCATTCATGTCGTATAAGTTAAAAAAACATTCTTCTCGTACTTTTGTCGGAAATGTCAAAAAGTACCTCGTATGAAAAAAGACAAAAGATTCCTTTCATATCATTTACTAAAAAACTCACTGAAGGGTAAAATTGGATTTAAACAATTGTAGGTGGATGGAAATAATATTACATATTGAGGAAACATGGATGTGGATGATAAAATACACCCCAGTAAATACCAAAGTATAAACAATCTCGGATAAAAATGAGATTGTGAAATTTTCCCTTACCTTAGGTCCGACTTGCTTTGTAAGTGTCCGAACCTCCTGTATAATGATTTAAATAATGTTATTTACTTATTCCAGAATCATACTTATTTTTATGATATCATATATGGTCATATTCTTAGATTCTTAGTAGTAATATTTCATTTCTACTTGTTATTCGGGTGACTATAACTTTTTGTTCTTATGCGTGTTTTGTCGAATAAATTCTTATTCTTCTCTTTAGGTTATAGATACCTCATTTCTAGATTTTTATTAGTGTAATATATATCATATTCATTCATTCAATTCATTTATATAATCATTATGAAATGAAGATCATGTAGAACGAGTCGCATCACATCGTGGAGACGGTATTCCGTACGTACGCATGAGTGATGATAACGTTCCTATGATCGTGGAACTGTATTCGAGTGTATGTATACTATTTTAGAATCAATATCACTTTATAATAGTCATATATAGTCATTATTTACACCATTATACCAATCCAATTAAGGTGGTGGTGGAAAATAGATTACACCACGACGTGGAGACGGTATTCTGTACGTACGCACGCGCGGTGATTTCATTTTCCGTAGGATGGATAGATGGTTAAATAGTGTTGTTTCATACTTATAATAACATATAAGTATATTATTGATACTGATGTTATTACTTCATAATGAAACAACTAAAGAAGAAGAAGTTTAAGAAGAAAGAAATTCGAAAGGATCGGTAATGGATATTACCTCTTCTTTGAAGTGCTTCTTTGAGACCTCCTTTTAGGGCACTAAAATTGGTCTTTGAAGAAGACCAGGACCTCTAGGATGTCTCTAGGGATTTGGAGAGGAGAAAATGGCAGGGGTCGGCCGAGCTGGAAGGCTCAATGTGGTGTGAGGAAGAGAGAGAGGAGGTGCCCTTTTATAAGGGAGGAGAGGGGCACCTTTGGAATAACAAAAATATTATTTTATTATAAAGTCAAGTTCGGCATTAAATAGATCCAAATTTATTTATTTCTATGCTAAGGCGTGGATGGGTCGAAATCCTTTCATCCAATAGAATTTAGACAAGTTTATGTTCCTATTGTAACATTATCATTTAGATTTAACATTAAGTTAAATAATTTAACTTTTACCATGTCTTCTTGTGTTCTTTTACTATAAGGTTAATAAACTTACTATATCAAGACAAACGAACCCCAAGTTGTTTATTATTAATATATATAACCATATATAAGTCATTTGGATGAACCTTAGATTTTTAGGAATAAAATAACAATTAATAATATAATATTTGTTTTAAAAACTATTTTATGTCAATTTTGACACTATTTAGTAATTGATTTTTGTGAAAATCATAATAGAATGATAAGTTCGAAAAAGGTTAATTAAATCAATACTAACATGTAATATTAACCTAGAAATTTAGTTTAATTCATAAAAAGTTTCAAATTATATTTATTTGGGTATTTATAACATCAATTATGTCAATATATCATTAGTAAGATAATTTCAGCATCATTGTTGTGTCATAAATAAATTAAATTATTTAATGTCTAAAAATTACAAATAAAATACGATTATGTAGTAAATATTTCTATCTTTCTAATGAATATTTATAGTTGAATTTATCTTATGTATAACCCCATATTAAAAATGATTTAGTTATTAAACTTTGATTTTAATTATTTTAACCCTTCTTTAAATAAATTAATAATAAATGTCCTAATCTAATCCAAGTGGGCCTAAATGATCATAGTTTATTCCTAAGTTTGTTTTTGGTCGAATTACACTTTTCCAATAGAATTAGGACATGTGTTAGGGTAATAATAACATCATTTTTACCGTTAATTACCCTATATACTTTTAACCGTGGTAAATAAAAGTAAAAAGTTACTATTCACCAAAAAATTATTTTCATCTCATTGAACCACATTTTAGTCCTTGAAATTAATCGTGTCTCTCGGATTTTAAAAATTCCACTCACAGAAGCGGTAAAATTATGTTTTATGAAAAATTCAGTTTTTTAACTACCACTTAGTGGTTTCAATATTCATCAAAAATTTAATGTTTTCAGAAAAATACCAAAATTTCACCCTAGGATAATTTCGATATTCTGAGTTCAAAAATGAAGTCCATTTTGAAAAATAAAATTCATAAAATTTCAAAAATTGTTTATTACTATTCATAACAGCTAGTTTTAATAATATTTTAATAGCATATCATTGTTTAGTGAAACTCGGTATTGCGTACAATGCATGCTATTGAGGAAGGCCGCGGTTGTGTGTAAAGCAAGCCAAGCTAGTGTTGTGTGTAGTGAAAGATTCCATTGATGATTTATATAACATAAAAACAAAATATTTCACATAAAAGTCTCGGATGTTACATTCTAACCCCTTTAAAATGAATTTCGCCCTCGAAATTCATCACTTTGTAACAAACAGATGAGGATAACTCTCCCTCATCATATCCTCAAGCTCCCATGTAGCTTTTTCTAATTGGTGGTTCCTCCATAAAACTTTCACCACTCGAGTGGTCTTGTTTCGTAGGACTTTTTCACTACGATCCAGAATCTCTATCGGTAGTTCTTCATAAGAAAGATCTTGCTCCAGCGGTACAACTTCTGAGCTAAGTACATGTGAAGGATCAGGTATGTACTTTCTCAGGAGAGATACATGGAACACATCGTGAACTTGAGAGAGATTCGGTGGAAGTGCCAATCGGTAAGCTACCTTCCCATCACGATCCCGTATTTCGAAAGGACCGATATATCTAGGTCTCAACTTCCCCTTCTTTCCAAATCTCATGACTCTCTTCCAGGGAGATATCCGTAAGAACACTTTATCGCCCACTTCAAACTCTAGGTCTTTTATTCGGCTGTCGGCATAACTTTTCTGTCGACTCTGAGTTGCTCTTATGTGTTGTTGAATAGATCTGACCTTTTCTGCCATTTCATCAATGAGATCAGGTCCTAATAGCTTTCCTTCCCCAACTTCATCCCAGCAGGTTGGAGTCCTGCATTTCTTTCCATAGAGAGCTTCATAAGGAGCCATCTGAATACTGGAGTGAAAGCTATTATTATAAGAAAATTCCACCAAAGGTAGGTGTTGATCCCAACCACCTATGAAATCCATAGAGCAAGCTCTCAACATATCTTCTAGAGTTTGAATTGTTCTCTCAGACTGACCGTCTGTCTGAGGATAATAAGCAGTGCTGAAACTCAACTCTGTATCCAGAGTATGCTGAAGACTTCTCCAGAACATCGAGGTAAATCTCGAATCCCGATCAGATATAATAGAAAGTGGTACTCCATGCAATCTTACCACTTCCTTTACATATATCCTGGCAAGCTGATCCAGAGAGAAATCCTCTCTAATAGCAATGAAATGTGCAGAATTTTTAAGACGATCAACTATGACCCAGATAGCATTATTGCCTTTGGATGTTTTAGGAAGTCCTGTGACAAAGTCCATAGTGATGTTTTCCCCTTTCCATTCGGGTATGGGTAATGGTTGTAACATCCCCTTAGACTTCTGTCTCTCAGCTTTAACTTACTGACAAACCAAGCATCGAGAGACATATTCAGCAACATCTCTTTTCATGCCCTCCCACCAGAAGTACTCTTTCAGGTCCATATACATCTTTGTACTTCCAGCATGAATAGAGAATGAAGAACAATGAGCCTCATCCAGCAGCTCCTTCTTTAATTCGGGGATGGGAGGAACACAAACCTGATTCTTGAACTTTATTATCCCATCACAATTAAGGTTGAATTCAGGAACATTTCTCACCTTCTTTTGTAACTCGACATCTTTTTTCTATGCCTCTTTAATCTTCACATGTATAGATGGTTGAACATTCATTTGAGAAAGATACGATTTTTCCCCTTCCATTATAATTCCAAGATCCATCCGTTGTAAATCCATAAATATTGGATCTTTTGTGATCCTTATCATGGATAAAATGGCATGGTCTTGTCGACTTAATGCATATGCCACGTTGTTTGCTTTCCCAGGGTGATAATGGAATGAGCAGTCATAATCCTTAATCAGCTCCAACCATCTTCTTTGGTGCATATTCTGCTCCTTTTGTGTGAAAATATACTTTAAACTTTTATGATCAGTATAAACATCACACCTTTCACCATAAAGGTAATGCCTCTAAATATTTAATGCAAATATTACCGTAGCTAACTCCAAATCATGAGTTGGGTAATTTTTCTCATGTATTTTCAACTGTCATGAGGCATAAGCTATCACCATATCATTTTTCATAAGAACACACCCCAATCCCTTCTTGGATGCATCACTGTAGATCACAAACATTTCTCTACTACAAGGCAGTGTGAGCACAGGTGCATTGGATAACCTTCTTTTCAACTCCTTGAAATTATCTTCACATTCCTCCGTCCATACAAACTTAACTCCTTTCTGAGTCAACTTGGTGAGTGGTTTAGATAATCATGAAAAATATTCACAAAACGTCAATAATATCCAGCCAAACCAAGAAAACATCTGATCTGGGTTACTGTTGTTCGTCTCGACCATCTTTCGATAACCTCTGTTTTTGCTAGATCCACAGATATCCCCTCTTTTGAGATTATGTGACCCAACAATGCAACTTTTTGAAGCCAAAATTCACACTTGGTAAATTTGGCATAAAGCTTCTACTTTCTCTGGGTCTTCAATATAATTCTCAATTGATCTTCATGTTCTTCCTTTCTCTTTGAATAGACAAGAATATCGTCTATAAAGACTACCGCAAACTGATCAAGATAATCTCTAAAGACTCTATTCATCAGATCCATGAAGATAGCAGGGGCATTAGTAAGACCAAATGGCATCACTATAAATTCATAGTGTCCATACCTTGTACGGAAATCCGTCTTTAGTATATCCTCCCTTTTGACCCTTAATTGATGATACCCTAAACAAAGATCAATCTTGGAAAAGTATTGAGCTCCGCGTAGTTGGTCAAATAGGTCATCAATGCGTGGGAGAGGATATTTTTTCTTGATAGTGATCTTGTTAAGTTCTCAATAATCAATGCAGAGTCTCATTGATCCATCTTTCTTCTTAACAAACAGAACAGGTGCTCCCCAAGGTGACGCACTAGGGTGTATTAACCCCTTATCAAGATTCTCTTGGAGTTGCTTCTTTAATTCCTGCAACTCAATTGGGGCCATTCTATAAGGTGTCTTTGTAATAGGCAAAGCACCCGGTACGAGTTCTATTGAAAACTCAACTTCACGATTCGGTGGAAGACCCGGTAATTCCTCCGGAAAGACATCATCAAACTCCCGTACAATGGGCATATTCTTAATAGTGAGTTTCTCACCAACCATTTGAGATAAATAACCTTCATTTAGTGGAATCAATACCCATTAAATGGAAGAAATTTCCACTGGAAGGTTATGTTCATCCTTGCATCGATAGACGATCATAGATTGATCTGGAATATGAAATGTGACTTCTCTTCTTTGGCAGTTGATATGAGCTCGATGTAGAGAAAGCCAATCCATGCCAAGAATCAAATCAAATTCCACTATAGGAAGGATCACAAGATTTGCAGGAAGCACTTTCCCACAAACGTCAATCGGAGAAGAATTATAAACTTTTGATGCGATTGTTGTGCCATTAGGGGTTGTCACAGCTAACTCAACATCTAACTGTTGAGGTAATAAGGTGATATCCTTAGAAAATTCTTCAAGAAATAAAGGAGTGGGTGGATCCAGAATCAAATAAAAAAATTTCTACTTTAGAGTGGATGGTAAGTGTACCTTTCACCACATCGTTATCGTATTCCACATCGCTGATAGAAATTTCATGTGACTTTCCTTTGTCTTTATCCTTAAGAGTTTGTTGACGTCTACCATCATCATAAACCCTTGGATTAGGGCATTTATTGGCATAATTCCCCATCTCCTTGCACTTGAAACATTGAAGTGTAGTAGGTTCATTCTGTGTATCCCTTCCTTTGTTTGCATCATTAGACATCTTCTTCCCATCATCGCGGCATTCAAATACTCGATGACCTTCCTTTCCACATTTGAAACATTTACTTGTACCTTTAAGACAACTCCCTCCATGTTTCTTTCCACACTTTGAGCATAAGAGAATGCTCATCTTCTTTTCAGTGTGCTCTTTAGATTTTCCTTTGAATTCAATTTTTCTCTTCTTATCAAACCCATATGACTGATGGGTTACTCCAATCTCCATCTCAACTTTGAGAGCACATCGAACGATTTCCTCATACCTATTGAAGTCCCTTATGGCTAAGGCCCTTCAAAGACTTGGTTTTAAGCCACTAAAGAATCGATCGATCTTACTCTCAGGTTGGATAATAATACCAAAAGTGTACCTTGAAAGTCTTGTAAAATTTTCTTCATAGGTACCAACAGATTCATCATCCTTTTGCTTCAGTTCAAGAAACTCTTTCTCCAACTTTGTTCAAAGAATAAGAGGGAAGTACTTATTGAAAAATATGTTCGTGAACTCATCCCATTCCATGGACTCAATTTCATCCCTTTGCCTTGTATTCTTAATAAGATTCCACCATTGATCAGCATCACCCTCCAAACGATACACTGCTAGGATGACATTATCATGCTCAGAACATTGAAGAACTGAAAATATTTTTTCAGTAGTACTAATCCATTGTTCAGAAACTAATGGATCAGTAGATCTGTTGAATAAAGGTGGACGCTATCTCATGAAGGATTCAACCGAATGTTGCTCCTTCCTTTGCTCGTTTGGAATTCCTGTATGATTCATAGCTTGAGAAAGTTGTGTGGTCATGGCTATAAGATTTTGCATTCTAGCTCCCATAACGTTTGGTTGCTCAGGGGGACAATCATTGCATTTCCCATCGCATTCCGCATTAACACGGTTCCTTCGGGTTCCAGCCATTGACTAAAACCAAGAAGAATAGTGTGAGAAACACTAATTATAATAGGAAAACCACAGAATCAAGAATAAAATTTCACACTTAAGGTCTGATCCTAGGTTATTCATGGCCATTTCTAAAACACTAAGATTGTGTTCTATGCTTAGACTTATCCTTAGGGTTCTTACTAAGGCTTTCACATCCTAGTTTCCAAAGGTTGACTATACCTTTCCTCTGATACCAACTATAATGACCCATACTTTACATACATTGTTATTACTTCAAAATTGAAGCACACTTATTACAACATATAATAAAACCAAGAAAGAACCATATAGGTATAGTGTCTTTAGAAACTGGGAAACATAAACAACTGGTTCATAAAGCATCTACTTTGCCTCCCATTTATTTCATCATATCTAGAGTCCCTTTTTGGCATATTCTACTTAATAACATTCTTCCTGACCTGGGGAAATAAAACATACAAATGGGTGAGCTCAAATGCTCAGTAAGGGTAAACAAAAGAAATATCAATCACATCATATACATAAGAACATAACTTTTGGAAATAATAACCTGCAAAAGAGATCATAATATCATCACATGGAATAAATCATAGAAGTGAAATGTAATCCCAATAATCATAACTTAAAACATGAAACTTTGTGGCGTACACACATAATCATATAGAATCATTTCTTATTAGTCAAGACTCATTTCCAAGACTATCTTAGTGGACAAAGTCCATTTCTGAACCGAGTCACCCTCGTTTCAGTCCTGTTTCACTGAACTGGTATAACCTACCGTTCCAGCCATGTATATCTCATGAGATATAAAATCTTTACCCAATGAATTGGAGGGAGATATAGGTCACACCCATCTCTTAATGATACCATTCTTATGTGTGCCACAAAATCATAAACCATACAAAATAGCATAACCCATTTAATAAAAATGGGAATCTTAAACATCGTGACATCATAAAACAATTCATATAAGATAAAGGAATTCTTAAATATAATTCCATCACAACATAATCAAATCAATGTAATAATAGGGATAGAAAAAACCCTTTATTATCTTAGATGGAAAATAATTTTGATAAAACACTTGAACTTCATTCTTGAGGAAAATATCCTTTCTACATCAGAAACATTTTCCTTTCTTAACATGTCATACAATTTTAAACTAAAAGAAGTTGATTAAAAATAAACTTGAAAACTTGTAAAGGATGATTTTTGGAAATTTTGTTTTAAAAGTCCATTCATGCCGTATAAGTTAAGAAAACATTCTTCTCGTACTTTTGTCGGAAAAGTCAAAAAGTACCTCGTATGAAAAACGACAAAATATTCCTTTCATATCATTTACTAAAAATCTCAATGAAGGGTAAAATTGGATTTAAAAAATTGTAGGTGGATGGAAATAATATTACATATTGAGGAAATATGGATGTAAATGATAAAATAAACCCATGTAAATACCAAAGTATAAACAATCTCGGATAAAAATGAGATTGTGAAATTTTCCCTTACCTTAGGTCCGACTTGCTTTGTAAGTGTCCGATCCTCCTGTATAATGATTTAAATAATGTTATTGACTTATTCCAGAATCATACTTATTTTTATGATATCATATATGGTCATATTCTTAGCTTTATAGTAGTAATATTTCATTGCTACTTGTTATTCGGGTGTTTATAACTTTTTGTTCTTATGCGTGTTTTGTTGAATAAATTCTTATTCTTCTCTTTAGGTTATAGATACCTCATTTCCAGAATGGTATTAGTGTAATATATATCATATTCATTCATTCAATTAATTTATATAATCATTATGAAATGAAGATCATGTAGAACGAGTCGCATCACATCGTGGAGACGGTATTCCGTACGTACGCACGAGTAATGATATCGTTCCTATGATCGTGGAATTGTATTGGAGTGTATCTATACTATTTCAGAATCAATATAACTTTATAATAGTCATATATAGTCATCATTTACACCATTATACCCATCCAAGTAAGGTGGTGGTGGAAAATAGATTACACCACGGCGTGGAGACGGTATTCCGTACGTACGCACGCGCGGTGATTTCATTTTCCGTAGGATGGATAGATGGTTAAATAGGATTGTTTCATAATTATAATAACATATCATTATATGAGTGATACTTATGTTATTACTTCATAATGAAACAACTAAATAAGAAGAAGTTGAAGAAGAAAGAAATTGGAAAGGATCGGTAATGGATATTACCTCTTCTTTGAAGTGCTTCATTGAGACCTCCTTTTAGGGCACTAAAATTGGTCTTTTAAGAAGACCAGGACCTCTAGGATGTCTCTAGGGAAGTGGATAGTAGAAAAAGGCAGGTTTTGGCCGAGATTGAAGGCTCAAAGTGGTGTGAGGAAGAGAGGGAGGAGGTTCCCTTTTATAAGGGAGGAGAGGGGCACCTTTGGAATAACTAAAAATATTATTTTATTATAAAGCCAAGTTCGGTTTTAAATAGCTAAAAATTGATTTATTCCGAGTCTAAGGTGGGGATGGGACGCAATCCTCTCATCCAATAGAATTTAGACAAGTTTAGGTTCCTATTTTAACCTTATCATTTAGATTTAACATTAAGTTAAATAATTTTACTTTTACCATGTCTTCTTGTGTTCTTATACTATAAGGTTAATAACCTTACTATATCAAGCCAAAAGAACCCCAAGATGTTTATTATTAATATATATAACCTTATATAAGTCATTTGGCCGAACCTTAGATTTTTAGGAATAAAATAACAATTAATAATATAATATTTGTTTTAAAAACCATTTTATGTCAATTTTGACACTGTTTAGTAATTGATTTTTTTGAAAATCATAACAGAATGATAAGTTCAAAAAAGGCTAATTAAATCAATACTAAAATGTCATATTAACCTATAAAATTATTTTAATCCATAAAAAGTCTCAAATTATATTTATTTGGGTATTTATAACATCAATTATGTCAATATTTCATTTATAAGATAATTTCTGCATCATCGTTGTGTCATAAATAAATTAAATTATATAATGTCTAAAAATTACAAATAAAATACCATTATGTAGTAAATCTTTTTATATTTATATTGAATATTTATAGTCGAATTTATCGTATGTATAACCCCATATTAAAAATTATTTAGTTAGTAAACTTTGATTTTAACTATTTTAACCCTTCTTTAAATAAATTAATAATAAATGTCCTAATCTAATCCAAGTGGGCCTAAATGGTCATATTTTATTCCAATGTTTGTTTTTGGTCGAATTAAACTTGTCCAATGGAATTAGGACATGTATTAGGGTAATAATAATATCATTTTTACCCTTAATTACCCTATTTACTTTTAACCGTGGTAAATAAAAGTAAAAATTTACTATTCACCAAGAAATTATTTTCATCTCATTGAACCAAATTTTAGTCCTTGATATTAACCGTGTCTCTCGGATTTTCGGAATTCCACTCACAGAAGCGGTAAAATTAAGTTTTATGAAAAATTGAGTTTTTAACTACCACTGAGTGGTTTCACTATTCATCAAAAATTGAAAGTTTTCAGAAAAATACCAAAATTTCACCCTAGGATAATTTCGATATTTCGAGTTCAAAAATGAAGTCCATTTTGAAAAATAAAATTTATATAATTTCAAAAATTGGTTATTAATTTTCATAATGGCTAGTTTTAATAATATTTTAATAGCATATTATTGTTTAGTGAAACTTGGTATTGCGTATGACGCAAGCTATCGAGGTAGGCCGCAGTTGCGTGTAAAGCAAGCCAAGCTTGTGTTGTGTGTAGTGAAAGATTCATTTGATGATTTATATAACATAAAAACAAAATATTTTACATAAAAGTCTCGGGTCTTACAGTGCGAGACTATTCAATCATGTCAGTATATGATGAAGAGTTCAAGTGGAAAATAGAAAAAATATAGGTTACCTCTCGAAAGCGATTTGGTTTTATGTTGTTGGCTCGACTAAAAAAAGAAAAGAAAAATTAAATTTTTTAAAAAATAAAAATCCCAGACAACAAGATTTCCACCCCCACAATTAATTGTTGTAGTGTCTTCAATGCATGTAAATGAAATTTTTTTATGTATGTATAAAAAATATGGAGTTACTACATTTAATAAAGTCTAAAGGAATGATGAAAACTGGTAGGTCGTCATTTTTATTCAGGGTGAAGGTGTGTGATCTCCTCCGCTGGTTCTTGAGGTATTATCACATGGAACTTCTTCATCCTCTATCCATTTATAGTGAATAGGTTCCCCATCCTTCCTTTTTTATCTGCACAGCACCATAGGGGTATACATGAATAATAGTAAAGGGTCCTTCCCTTCTAGAATGAAGTTTACCTAGCATAAGGTTATGTTTGGATTTGTAGAGTAACACTAGATCTCTAGTGTTGATGGTTCTTGATGGAATCATGTAATCATGTTCCATTCTTATTCTCTCTTTATATATCATTGATTTTTAAAAGATTATCTTATGATTTCCTCTAACTCCTATGACTTCAATCTTCTCTCTTTCCCATATTTATCAAGGTCCATATTCATCTCTCTGATCGCCCAGTAGGCTCTATACTCCAACTCCACAGGTACGTAGAATCTCTTTCCATTGATCAATCTATAAGGGATCATCCCTATAGGTGTCTTATAAGATAATATATATTCCCATAAGGTATCATCTAACCTTTGGATATAGTCCTCACTGTTTGGTTTAATAGTCTTTTCCAGAATGGCTTTGATTTCTCTGTTGGAGACTTCTACATGGTCATTTTTTGGGGGATGGTATGTGGTGAATGTTTTATGATGTACCCAACACTTATTTAACAATTCATCCATTTTAATATTGTAGAAATGAGTTCTTTCATCACTGATTATTTCTCATGGAACCCCAAACCTGCAGAAAATGATAGCCCTGACAAAATAACAAACAACTTTGGAAGCATCAGTTCTAGTTTCTTTTGCTTCCACCCATTTTGAAACATAGTCTACATCCAAAAGAATATAATAATTTCCAAATGACATTGGGAATGGTCCCATGAAATCTATTCCCTATACTTATAGAATATCACAAAATGTTTTTGGTTTTTGAAGCATTTCTTGTAGTTTGAATATGTTACCACAAAATTGGCATTTTTCACATCTTTTACAAAATTTATTCACATCCTTGAATAAGGTGGGACAATGGAGTCCAAATTCTAAAACTTTTTGGGCAGTCCTCTAAGGTCCAAAGTGGCCTCCACAGGATAATTTATGACAGAATTCAAAAACTGGTTCAATTTTACTTCTTGGTAAGAATCTTCTTATGATTTGATCATTAAAAATTTTCCACAGAATTGGGTCTTCCAAAAATATAAAATCTTGATTCATATTTAAGATTATGTTACTGATAAGAGATTAGATGATAGGGTGCCTGATATGTAACCAAATTGATGAATATGTTGTCATACCATGGTACTACACCATTGATGATGTAGAGTTGTTCTCCAAGAAGCTCATCATTAAGTGGGCTCTAGTTTGAGATTTCGGCATCAATGGTGTGGGGTAGTCAACTTAGATGATTGTAAACTTGATTTTTAATCCCATTATTATCTTTTATTTCCAAATTAAACTCTTGTAATAGTATCATCCATCTCAAAAATCATGGTTTATGATCCGCCTTTTTCATTAAGCACCTAAGTGATGCATGATCAGAAAAGACAACAACTTTAGTGCTAAGATGATATGATCGGAATTTTTCTAGTGGAAAAATGACTGCAAGGAACTCCTTGTCAGTGGTAGTTTAATTTATTTGTGTTGGAATCCAAGGTCCTTGACACATAGGATATGACTTGAGGCTTGTTGTCAGTTCTCTATGATAGAGCGGCTCCCACTACTTGGTTGGATGCATCACAAAATAGCTCAAAAGGGTAATCCCAATTTGGTTGTAGAATTGTTGGTGGTGTTATCAGCCTTTCCATTATTTCATCAAATGATTCCCTATATGAACAATCAAAATTAAAGTCAACATTATTTAAGAGTAATCTTGATAGAGGTAGATAAATCTTACTGATATCCTTGATGAATAGTCTGTAAAATCATGCATGCCCTGATAAGGATCTATCATGTTTTACACAAGTTGAATATTGAAAGGAACTTATTACATAAAATTTGGAAATATCAACATCAATCCCTTTTTTGAAATTATGTGTCCCAGCACTATTCCTTTTTAAACCATGAAATGAAATTTTTCAAAATTCAAGACAACGTTCTTTTCAATGCATGTTTTCAAAACATTTTCCAAATTTCAAAAGCAATGATCAAATGAATTTCCCAAAACTGTGAAATCATCAATAAACACCTCTAGGAAGTCCTCAATGTGGTATGATAAAATACTTATCGTACCCCCTTAAAATATACCTAGGGAATTGCATAGTATGGAAGGAATCCTTTTGTAGGCGATTGTTCTAAAAAGACAAGTGAAGGTCGTCTTCTCTTGGTCTTCCGGTGTGATCGGTACATGAAAATATCCTGATAATCCATCTAAAAAATAGTAATGAGTTTTTCTAGATAACCTTTCAAGCATCTAATCGATGAAAGGAATAGGAAATTGGTCTTTTCTGGTAACTTGATTTGGCATCCTATAATCTATACACACTCTCCAGATTTTTTTTACTCTCATAGAGATTAGTTCATTTAGTTCATTTTAAATAGTGGTCAGGCTGGTTTTCTTAGGGACTATATGAATTCGGCTGACCCATTGAGAATCATATATTGGGTAAATGATGTCAGTTGCTAAAAATTTATCTATCTCTTTCTTAATGACCTCCATAATTGTGGGATTGAGTCTTCTTTGAGGTTGTCAAATTGTTCAAGAATCACTTTCTAAAAATATCCTATGAGAGAATCCCTTAGGGTTGATTCTAGGAATATCACCTAAACTCCATCTTACAGCTTTGACATTCCTTTTCAGAAGGACAATAAGTGTTTCTTATTGTGAATTGGATGGGTTATTGGAAATGATTACTAGAAATTTATATCCATCCATTAGGTAAGAATACATCAAATGAAATTGAAAAGGCATCAACTCTAGACATGGGGGTTGCTCAAGGGATGATATTGCATTTAGGTTTCCTACTTCTAAGGTTGTATTCTCTAGTATAATCTCACTCTATTTAAACAAATCATTGTATAAATCATATATTATTTCATCATTCAACATGATATTTTAATTTCTAGGTTCTTGGGAATTATAAAATTCAAATGAAAAGTTTTCACCTACCAATAAGAAGTCGTGAAGCATACCTGAGTCTTCAATTGGTTCCATACCTTCATCATGTGAGATCACATAAAGTGAGTGATTGTTGGATGGGTGTTTCATCTTATCATTAATGTTGAAGTGTATCATACTGTCTTCGAGCTCCATGGTGAGTGTTCCTTCATGCACGTTGATGATCATCCTAGCTATTTTCGGGATGGTCTCCCTATGATAATGGGAGATTGGATTGGTTCTCTATCTTCCTCCATCGAAAGGACATAAAAGTCTACTAGAAATAATAATCCTCTCACTCCTACAAGTACATCTTCGACGACTTAAACTGGGTAAATGGTGGATCTATTTGCTAATTGTACCACCACTGGAGTTGGTTTTAGCTCTCTGATCTGCAAAGATGAAAACACTGAGTGAGTCATCACATTTATCGATGCTCCAAGGTCACGTAGTACATTCCTAAAATTTAATGAACTGATAGTGTATTGAATAAAGAATGTCCCTAGATCATGAATTTTTTCCGGTATTATTGGTGTGATCAATGATATGACTCTTCATCCTAAGTTGATTATTTCATTTCCATCCATCCTCCTTTTTTTATTACACATCTCCTTCAAGAAAATTTCATATTTGGGGATTTTTTGGATTGCATCCAATAGTGGGATGTTAATATCAAATTTCTAGAATGTTTCATGAATTTCCAATTGAAGTAGTTATTCTTCACCCTTATTTCATTCAAACGAATGCATATGGGAATTGTACTGGAATATCCTTTTTCTCCCTTTATAGTTTTTGAAAGGGGGTTTCTAGTATTTCCTTCCTAAACCTTTTTCATTCGCCTTTATTGTTCAATCCATCTTTTGGTTGGATAGGACGAGCTTTGAGAGGTTCCCTTGAATCATCCTCCTCACATTGTGGTGTGATCTCCTTCCTTCTTTGGTTGGTGATTGCACGAACATTATCCTTTGGATTGGGAATTTCTTGTGCATTAAAATTTCCTTGGTTCTTGGTGAGAGAATCTATAATTATTTCAAATTGATCATCTAGATTTTCCATTTTATCTTCTATTCCCTCAACTCTTGACTTCAATTGTTGATCTTAAATTGTCAGGGCACTTGTGGATGGTTTCTCGTAATTCTTCTGCTGGAAAGGTGGTGGTTAGAAAGTTTGTTTTTGTTGGAAGGGCTGCTTATAAGGCTGTTGGAATTCTATCGGGTTCTGATATTGCTACTGAAAAGGCAGTATGGATTGGTTTTGTTGAAACCCATACCCTAGTTGGGTTTGTGGTTGGTATTTCCAAAGTTGATAGGATGTAGAACATCTTTTTATCCCCTACACTTTTGGACATTCATCGGTGTATTGAGAATTAGTAGATAATAAACCACTTACCTAATTCGATTTGTGGTGTTCCTTCACATGGTTCACTGCTATTTGTTGCACTAACCTGGTGAGTTCACCCATTTCGTTTCTAATTAAATCTATTTAATCAGATGTCCTTGCCTCATGGATTCCTCTACTGCTCATACCTCGAGTGCCAAACTGTTGTGAATTTTTTTCAATCTTTTCAATCAGAACTCAGATATCTACATGTGATTTCTAAATGAGGGCTCTTCCCGATGAGGCAACAAGTAGATTCATATCATTGTCAATCAATCCATGGTATAAGCACACAAGTAATTTGTCCTCTTCTATTTATTGGTGTGGGAAACATGCATATAGCTTCTTGAAACGTTCCTAGTATTCATATAGGGTTTCCCTAGTTGCTTTATATATGACGTAAATCTCTTATTTTATAATAGTGCTCCTGAATTTTTGGAAGAATATTTATAGGAAGCATTTTTTCAGATCTTCCCAATTACTAATCTCCCCCCATTGCATATTGTACAACCATTCGTTTACTACAGCCTCTAGTGAGAAAGAGGATTCCCTCCACTTCACATGCTCTTCTGTGACTCCTCGAGATTTGAAGCTAGAGCAGACATAGGTGAATTCTTGTATATGTTGATTTGGATCTTCACCTACAAGACCATGATATTTAGGAAGCACATAGATCATTTAAATTCAAATTTAAAAATAATTTTCTAAGGAAGATATTGTAAGTTCGTTATTTTGATTAACAACTTGAGGTGGGAAGATGTTTCACAATGTTTGATTATGATTTATATCCATTATTACATGTTCAAATTGTTCACTCAAGGTATCACTTGAATCAGACAGATTGATTTTTTCAAAATCTATTAGAATATTTTTATTTCTCAGTTTGGTTATTGTGCATTCAATTTTTGGATCAAATTCAAATAAATTTCTATTTGAACTACAGGTCATTCAAAAGAGAATTTTTTTAAAAAAGGTTTTAAGGCACTACCTCCCTAGAAATTGTACCATGTATTATTCACTCCAGTCATGGGGCGTGGAAAAATAAAATTTTAATTACCTACGTATTGTATAGTAGTTGATCCTAGGTAGTCTTATAAAGAAGAGTGGACACAAAACAAGGTTGTCACATTTTAATGGTCTCATTAAAACAATTTTTTTATTAATTTGAATGATGTGTGAGAAATAAAAAGAATGATTTGATCAGTTTTAAACAAATGATAAAGATGGTGATTAGAGTGGGTTGGGCTTGAGACAATGCTTTTCTATCATGGTTTCCAAATTTGTCCCACTTTTATTTCTTTAACTAGTTTGAGTGAGATTTTTTCAGCTGATTCCACTCTCCCCCTTGGCCAAATGGTTGTGATGAGAATATTCCTTATCCAAATCTTTTGATTGGTCCATCCTTCTTCCAATGTCTATAGGATTATGAATGGTTTTCTAGATTAATTAGATCAATCCCTAACTTGGAATTGTTTACCAAATAAACCAATATTCCACATGGAAGCACACACACATGTTGACAATCATCGAAAACTCACCACCTAACCCTAATATGTTCCACCATATACAGATTATAACTAGGTGGAGGGACATGTGATCATTGACCAAAGAAATATAAATTTATAGAATTAAAACCTAACAAAACCACATTAAGAGTTTAAACCAGAATTTATAATTGAAACCCGATTATGAAAGAAGAATGGATCTTATTAATATGAAGCATAAGAACTCAAGCATGCATATCGGTCCAGTCTTCCTCTTCTCAATCACTCAATGATAGTACCTCTCCATGGATGGGGAGGTCGAGATGATTTGTTAGAGGGGATACATTAAAATAAAATAACAAAAAGAAATGAATCTAAATAATTTCATCGTCCAATTCTTCCATTACCGGTCGATTAGAGGAATTGTGGGTGGAATAGAATAACATGAGAGGTGGGATCTCCACCCCTATTGTAGGAATATTTTTTCCTTCAAAGTTGGTTTGTTGTATCCCAAAATAATGATCGAATAAATCATTTCTCCCTTCATGGAAGATCTTCAAAATTTCCTTGGCCATCTACCCTCTACATTTTAGAGTATTTGGAAGAGTGGTGAGGTTGTTATGGAATTTTCTGTCCAATCATTTATTCTATCCTGGCTGACTCTCCACGTTTAACTTATCATGTATTAATGACCATGAAAAAGGACTCTTCACGGATTAGATCATTCAAGAGAGATATATATACTTTTCCTTTCCAGACACCCTCTAAATTTTAGTTTATTTTTCCACCCCATGTACGAGTTATGAATTTTATATTGGATGTTGGTTTTTCTAGATGAAATTTACAGGAAGATTACTTCAATTGATTTCATTCACCAGCCACTATAATTGATTCCAAACACCATGAAATTTAATTTTTTAATGCTACATTGAGTTATATTTCATCACCAAGTGAAATCGTGTCAACTGGATGAGTGTAGGCTGAGATGTGCTTCTGTTATGGTGGTGGGGTCCACACTATCTTCTCGGAAAATTATTATACTTCATTGATTTTTTTAGGCCACCAGATGCTCAAATAAGCACTTGGTCCAGAAGGAAAAAATGAAGGAAATAAATCAAGGATTTGAAAAAATAATAATCATTTGATTTGGAGTTTTATTTTTAATAAAGTGACCGAAATACCCTTCATGTGATAGTCTGTCCAAAATCCTTATTTAGGAAACATTCCATTTTTAGCCCAACACATACCAAAAATATTAAAATCATGAAAATCATCTCAAATTGAAAAATTGTATGAGATTAAATCATTGAAAATAATATCAAAAAGTGATGAAATTATTATCTCTGTGAACATGTTTTCCAAAGGCAGGCATTCGTTAAGTTTCAACATACGATAGTTAAGAACATGCATTGGTCGAGAGGATGGGAGGTCGGACTCATCACATCTTTTTTGTGGGGATTATTGCCTAATCTAGGAATATCTTATAGATTTGACGTATTTTCAGGAATCCTTATTTATTTACCTAGTATAACATAGGTTTCCCTTAGAATTTTCAATCAATTATTAGCATGTTTGAAATTTAGAATCATTTGTATGTATTAAAAGTTCCTCATTAATGAATACATATGTTTGTATTCGAGGTTCTCCATCAATGGTATCATTTCATATACTATTTAGATATTATTTTAACCATCATTGTGATAATATTGGTTTTTAAGCCACTCAGTGTGGCACTCGGAAATTTATTTTTATCCAGGGAGATGTAGGATTGTTTTGATGTTGGGATCATAACCATAAATGGGATACCTATATATCATTGTGAATGGAATTATAACCCTAATAGTTTGGTGCCTCTTAATGGGACACATCATACCCTTTAAGGTTGGGTGGGATGGAATTAGATATGTTGTTTAATTTCATGTGGTAAGAAAATCTAAGTGTAATGTGTTTAGTCAAGGTATGATGTAGGACTTATGCCTAATCAGCCTAAGGAACCTGGAATGAATAAGGGTTCCAATTTGGATTAGACCCTATTGGGAATATGGACCAGGAAGAACAAAGATGGTTTATAGTGTTGGGTTTGAACCACAGAGATGCTTCCCACATATCCCATTTGGATGGGAATAAAAGCCTATATAGTTCGATGGTTATCATAAGAGAGTGTAGCCCTTTTAGAGAAATGATTTTGGGATAACTTCTTGAAAATGATTCCTTTTTATGGATGAAATGATATGGATCTTGGGCCTTTGTAAGGCTTCCTACATTTCCCAATTATGGTGGGAATCAGAGTTCTCATAGTATAAGAGTCTGAGGTGTTTGTGAAGATGTAGTGATCATGACAAATCTCTAAGACCATGTTATTCATGCTTAGTGTGAGAAAACATAGGTTGTCAAAGAATCAACAAAGGCATACACACTTTTCCACCTTCATTGGTGGAAGAGGATGGGCCTACAACGGTGAGGGTGGACAAGGCCGAGGTGACCGAGGAGAGGGAGAGGCGACAAGCCTTCCCTATGTTCTCTTTACATTAGGCAAGGGTCTGATGTATGGAAAGAGTGAAGCTTAAATAAGTAGAGAGTAGTAAGACTACAACCTCTTACTTGAAAAGTTATGGGCTTACAATAGGATGGATACCCTAGTGGATCCAATGAGATAAGGGAGAATTCTCATTTTATTGAATGGAAAAGAAACTAGGACCCTCACTCTCATTATTGGGAACCAAAGGATCCGGGTCTTGGAGATGAAAATGGGGGGGGGGGTCATAACGCAATCCCAAATCCACCAAATTGGGAACTCCCCAAAACTGTTCCTATGAGAAAGGTCCATGTGACTATAGATATACAAACCCATAGACACTCCATGAATCTTAACCCCATTGCAAAACAAATGTGGGAAACCTATGAATGTGGATATAAAAACCCAAATAAGAGACACATTGGTGATCCCTTCTCAAATGTTTGATAAGTCGTGAGGTTTTGGGGGAGGCTTCAACTTATTCCCATTCTAATAAGGGGACTGAGGAAATAAGTACCCTTCCATGAGTGGCTTTAAAGAGGGTTTTCAAGATGATGCGTAGGCCATGTGTGTAGGTATATAGCTTATCTATGCAGTGTAGGTAACCCACGTAGATGTGTCACGTATGTACCCCACATAGGTTCACCATGTTGGTACCCTTTATAGGTATGCTGCATAGGACTATGTGATGACTGAAAAAGGTTATTAACGTAGGAGAAACAAGCCTATGCAATCTTAAAACCTAGAAAATACTTCAAGATGGGGTTATCTCATTTAATTATCTCTTCTCTCGTGTTTTTAGAGAGAAACCTGAGAAAACTTGAGGGATATTGGAAAAAAATCTATCCAATGGGAGCTTCAATAGTTCATTAAACTTTTTTTAGTCTTCAATTGAGAAGCGAGGGGTCCTATTTATAAGTAAGGAGGGGGCTGGTCAAATGTAATATGGCAGTGTAGGTCGGTCGTGCAGCCCCTCCGCATTGCTCCTCCACACAGGTGAACTGAAAGTATCTTGTCACATAGCTCTATCGTGTAAGTTTGATGTGTAAGTATGACACTTAGGTCTTCTACAATTTGTTTATGGTTTTAGTTCTTTGAACATTGGCTTGAGATACTGAAGTATATGAAGGACATCATCATTATATTTTTTTATCTATGGTGTGTCAAAAATGATGATGTGTAACACCTCAACCTTCCATGATATTCTCCCTTTGAATAATATCATATCTTGCATTTTACGCAACTATGAGCTCTAGCACACCGCGACCAATCAAACTTGTCATTTAAAAAGAAGTTAGGAATAGTAATTCAAAATTTTTAGAATTTTATACATTTTGTTTTTCAAAATGGACTTCATTTTTGGATTAGGAATATAAAAATTAACTTATGTTGAATTTTTTTTATTTTTCTCAAAACTTTATATTTTTTATGAATAGTGAAAAACACAGCGTTATTGTTTAAAATTGAAATTTTTTATAAATAATTTTTTTGAATTTAAATTTATTTTAAATTAAAAAATTGATGCACAATACCTATATTAATCCAATTTAATTCATTGGAGTCATTTTATAATAAGATAAGATATATAAAATTTTGTTAACCTTTTTAAAGTCTTTTACCCACCTTCTAGGCGCATTTTCAACGATGAATAAAATGTAATTTTACCACTTATGTGAATTTTGTGTCAAAAATACAACACACATGTTTATCAATGGTAAGTAATATTTGTTTCAATTGGATGAAAAATATTTTTGGTGAATTGTAACTTTTCAATTTTATTTACCACTGTTAAAAGAAAATAGGGTAATTAAAGGTAAAAATAATATTATAATAATATTATATGACCCCAATACATGTCCTAATTTTTTTGAATAACTGTTTTAGACCAAAATTTACCTTAGGAAAAACATATGAACCTTTTTGATCCACTTGGATTAGATTATGACATTTATTATATTCTATTTAAAGAAGAGTTAAAAGTGTTAAATTCATATTTTAATAAATAAACCATTTTTAATATAACAGTATACATAAGATATATTAGAATATAAATATTCATTATAAATATAAAAATATTTCCTACATAAGGGTATTTTATTTATAATTTTTAGATATTATATAATTAAATTTATTTATGAAACAATAGTGATCCAGAAATTACCTTATTAATGAAAGATTAAAATAAATTATATTAATAATATTAAAATAAATATAATTTGAATTAATTAATGACATACATTAATTTTATAGATAAATTAGACATGGTATTCACACATTGGAAGTGTTGGTTCAATTTTATCATGTTGGTTTGATATTTTTAAAAATGAAAATATTGACTAGTAACAAAATTGACTTAAATGAGACTTTAAAATAAATGATATTTTATTAAAAGATATAAAAGTAATAAAAATCTAAAGTTTTGATAAATATCATTGATAGTGATAAAATTTCTTAAAAAATCCACATTAATTTCATTTGGAAATTTATAGTAACTATATTAACCATGTAGTTTAAAAAAAACAAGAAGTCATGGTAAGAATTAAACTACATAACTAAGGGTTAAATCTAGAAGATAAGGTTAATTTTATGAACTAAACATGTCTAAAACCTATCAGTTGAGATTATTTAGACCCATAACCATATTTTACTCAAAATAAATCAATTTGGATCTATTATAAATCGAAAAGTATTTTATAATAAATTAATATTTCGAGCTTTTACTAAAGTGCATCTCACCTCTCTTATGAAAGTCCACCTCCCTTTATTTTTAATTCACACCTCCAAAGCATTTTGGATCGGGGAAACCCTACCAAAATCTCCTCTAAAATACCCTCAATTAAACTTATAGTCCATACATTGATGATAAATCCATCCTAAAGAGCCCTTTTGTTCAAATCAAAAGGAAGCACCGGAAGAAGACATAGTTATTTTATCACCTATTTCAAAGTTATTTTCTTCTTATTCTTCCTCTTTATTTGTTGCTTCCATAATAAAATAATTAATCCAGTACCTTCTATATAATGAGTTGTTATTATAAATATGATACAACCTTATTCATTATTCGATCTATCCTATGAATGAAAAAGTCGTCATGAGTGTGTAGATACGGCTTACCGTCTCCACATTGTGGTGGAGTTTGTTATTCAACACTACATTTATTGGATGGGTATAATAATGAGTATAATTGATGTAAATAATAAATATAACATGTTAATGATTATGTATATACAATATACCATCCAATTACATATTATTTAACCATCGATTGAATGATACTGTCGCTCATGTTTACGTACGGCTTACCGTCTCCACGACGCGATGAGATTCATTCCCCATCATAACCATTCAAGAATAATTTTATTTTAATGATTAAAAATAATGTTTAAGAACTTAATATCATTCTGGATATGATTAAAATAAATCCTATCCATAAAAAACATGATACATATAACAAAACATATAAAGGAAAATGAATCAGTTAACAGCCGAAACAATGATAATACTGAAATATTATTAACAAGGAAATATTAGAGGATAATATATGATATCATAATTATGTATGTGGTTCTTTTATAATTTAATAACAATTCTCTAACCATTATAAATGGTGTTAACATAACTTATACTAAGTAAAATTAAAAGGTAAGGGTAAATTTTACAATCTCTCTATTATTTGAGGTTGTTTATACGTAAGTTTCTACTGGGAATTCTTTACCATCCACATCCATGTTTTGTAAAAATGTATGTTACAATTTTTTTCTATTTCCTAGAATATGGGTTAAAGTCATTTATAACATTTTTTACTTTTTATAAATTTTTTTGAAAGGAATCTTTCTATTGTTTTCCAAACTATATACTTTATGACATTTTTGAAAAATTAAGGAAAGAATGTTTTTCTAATTTATATGGTGGGTGCATCTATTTTCCACCATTATAACACAATCGAATCTTCCAAATATTATAAGGATATTTTCAAAATAAATTATTTCTTTTATATCTATTAATCTTTTAAATTATTAAGAAGTAGAAAGAGATATCCCTCTCAAATATTTTTTCGATTGATTTCATATGTGTCAACATCTATTGTTGGATTTTCTGTTTAATTGAAGTTGATTTGTTAAGATACAATATTACCTATTGTATTGATTTTTTTATGATATGTATGACTATGGATGTGATATTTTTATTCCATTCACAGTTTATGGTTAATGTATTAACATTTCATATGCTATATTAATACCAATGTTTATGTTATGTTTTACCATTTTCATATGAGGAATGTATTGGACGTAGTAATTGATGGGTGTGGCCTGCTATAGCCCCTCGATGCATCGATAGGTCTCTTGAGAAAAGCTAATGTCTTGGAATAAGACCTTGAAAATATTTTTATTTATATTTTTCCACGAGGCCTTGACTATGCGGTTATGATGTCTAACAATATGCATTCCATTATTATGAGATTAGTTATTGATATTACATGTGACTGTTAATCAAGTAGAATATCCATGTGAATAAGTAAATGGAATTATTTGATTTATCTTTTCCATGTTATTCTAATTTTTTTTAAAAGGATTATGTTTTAATCTTATACATTACCTTAAATGTTTATGGTTATTTATGATTTTTTTCACTATATTGTTATCTTTACTGAGCACTTGAGCTCGCCCCTTTCTTATATTTCTTTTTTCTCAGGATGCGAATAAGTATATTATGATTGTCCTGCAAGGTTAGGCTAAGGGATATGAGTGTGTTCAAAGGAGACACAATGTTGATTTTTTTCATTTCATAATGTAGTGTAAAACTTATGTATGTATCTAGAACATATAAGGACACTAAATTGATTGGTATTTCGTGACTTGATCTCTTGTGATTGTTCCAATGTAATGTAATAATGCACCAACTCCGGGTAATTGGGGTCGGGGCATTACATGATGGTTGAACCCGATATTAATCATAATGATGGGTGAGCCCGATATATCTTATACAAAGGGTGCACTCAAATAGTGCTCTAATGCCTTGGGTATTGATTATGTTCTCTGGAAAATTATGTTGGATGTAAACTTTAGGGTTATTCAAACTATAAGGGTTTCTTGATGATAATATCCCGACGAACCTACATGACCTTTCTATTCCGGCTAATGAGTTTTATGGAAATCAGTTGATTTCAGGAGGTAAGCTAATAATCATTAGTTTAAAGGAATTATTATGCCCTTTTAATGTAAAAATGAATGTTTTTATAGAAACAAATTTCCTGCATTCTAAGTATTTTTAAGAAATTCTCATTACTAATATTTTTACATTATTTTTTATTATTACACATCTAATAAAAAACATTTGTCAAAAAATATGTTCTTATGTGTATATAAATGATAATTAGAGATAAATGTTTAAGGAAGACTCCCATTTTGATATATGGTTGTAAAATGGACTAATGGGTTTCTTTATTCCTTTTATGTCCCTTTCTATGTTTTTTGTTATCACCCTCTCTTTTAAAATATTTTTCCCATGGAATAAGGATGGGTAAGAATAAATAAAAATATAAGTTGACGGTCATGAAGATTTTCCATGAAAATAAAACATATTTCTCTTTAATAGTTTAAAAAAAATTGGATACTAAAAAGGGATTACACTTTTAATATATGAGTTCCTTATAAAATATTAATGGTCTAATTCTCTAAACACGAAATCGAAAAGATCATTGGGAATTCAAGAAAGTAAATTTTGTTTCAAACACACTAGATTATGTAATGTTTAAGCTCAGAATATTATATTATATATATATATATATTATAAATTTATTAAATAACCATACTCATATATATCACACCATATATTATTTACATATATCATTTTATTACCCATTTATTATCAATTCGTTATTAAAATCACTATTCTGGGTGATAAGTTCTTTGTTTCTCATACCTGTTTTGGTTCAATAATCCCAATCCTTATACTTTTACCATGGTTCCATAATTTACAGAATGAATTTAATGATATAAATATCATATATATTAATTATATAAATATTAGTAATCATCCATAAATGGTAGACATATAAAAATGATGTACATCATTTATAGAAAAGGTAAGCCGTACATATGCATGAACTATGTTTTTATACTCTAAAACCAAGAATGAATGAAATAGTAATATTTTTTTCATTATATAACTGTAAATATATCATAAATAACATTTATTTTTTTTAAATTATTCATTATAACAATCCACGAATTTTTTTTGTGAAAAATGATTTACACTGCAACGTGGATATGGTAAGTCATACGCATGAACGAGTGATAGTTTCACTTTATGTAGGATAGAAAGAAGATGGATAATGGTTTCCCCACCATCATAATAACAATTAATTATATTTAAGATAGGGAATCCGTTATTTTATAGTGTATACCTTGGATTTTATGGTGGTAGAAGAAGAAATAAAATTGAAAATGCATGGTTTATAGTTATACCCCTTCATTGATAAACCTATTTTGGATTTCACATTAAGAATTGAAAGGATGGTATTTTGGAAATATAAAAATATATATGATGTTTCAAGTGAGATATTATAATATAATAAATGATATTTTCTAAGATAGAAGGCTCAAAAATCGTGAATATTGAATAAGATGAGGTTCCCTTTTATAATGTTAGGGGAGGAGCTCCCTCAAAATTAAATAATGTATTAAAAAATATAAATTAATTTTTATAATAATGAGGATCTAAATTGATATATTTATAATACATGATGTGTATAATTCTAAATTCTATAATAACATAATATTTGAAAAAATTTATTTCATTTTTTGAAAAATTATCTATTAGTTTTAACCCCCCCCCCCTAAATAACCCTATAGAAAATTACTACAATATCAAATTTGTCTACTCATTAAGGTTAGTGAATGATACTAAAAAAATAAATGTTATATATAAATATAACATTTTTTAAACATTTGACCATATAACATTAACTTGTCCAAAAAAGTATTTTTATGAATTTTAAATCATTTAATAAAACATTTCTTTTTATAAAATATCATTAATGATATTTTTTGGAACTATACATTTATATTGACTTTAATTTCATAAAGATAGTTTTTTAATTTGAATATAAACATTTCACACAACTCTAATACGCAATATTTAACTAAATATTTCATTATACGTAATAATTTATCAAAATTGTGTTTCCTTTTATATTTTTTTAATATCATTTATTTTATTTTTATATTACATGGAAAAAATTAGTTTTGGTGTTTCATAAGAATTTAATGAAATTATTCTATAGCTAAAATTTAAAAATAAATTACCATTACGAAGAAAATTAACTCATACATAAAATAAATATTCATAATTTAACTTAAACATTGTTTATCATTTTGAAAACAAATATATATTAATGTCAATAGATTGACATTTTGTATTTACCCTTTTCTTAATATAATATAATCTTAATAATCAAGAAAAAATGGCACTAATTCCCATATTTTAGAAATTTTGAGGTAAATAGACAAAAAACTCATCAAATATGATAAATTAATGTTCTATAGAATTTTAAAGCCTTATCCCAATGTTTTGACCTTGTTTTACCCATTTTACTCTTACCAAGGTGACAAGTATTTACTAAGGTTACAGTTCATAATGAAAAAAATAAAAAGGGACCTACTTACTGATTCCAAATATGAAATAAATTTTTTTATGATTTTATTTTTGTACGTTTAGAAAATTCATCTTAAAATAAATGTACAAAGCACAATGAAAACCATTTCTTTGGAAAATAATTTTTAAGAATAAAAATGGATTTATTATTATTACCTTCCTAATAAAAACCTTTTTATGAATATTAAAACATTTTATTGAATATATTTTCTTTTAATTTTATTTAAATCATTAATCAATAAAGTTCAATCTAATTTATTTAAAGAAAAACACAATGGGCACATAAATATTATTTTAAGAAACACATATCAATTTACCATCATATGCTTTTATTTTCATTACCACCATATTATATATAATGAATTTTTTTTATACATATGTAAATAGTATTTTTTATAATTTATTTAACCCTATTCTTACACACCAATCAAATGGATATGCGATAACGATAACATTGAATAATAATATTTCAATAGTATAACTTGGTTTGGTTATACTCAGTGTTGTGTTTAAAGAAATATTTCAAAGAATTCAAATCAATTTATAGAGAATCGTATCATAAAATATCAATGTGTAATATTCTACCACCTTATTATAATTTCACCTAAATTTTTTTCACACTAATATTAACAACTAATGATATTTATACCTCATCACATCCTTGATCTCCCATATAACTACCTCTAATTTATGGTTTTTCCAAAAAAAAACATTGACCTCGTGAGTGGTCTAGTTTCATAATACATTATCTCTATAATAAAAAAAACCTACATTCGTTGCTACTCATAAGATTGATCTTACCCTATGATAATTTTTATATGATTATTTCAAAAATGATGTTTTTTTCCAAATACATTTTCTAAATGTGGAAGGAATTAATTTTAAATTATGTGTACAAAGCATCACTAAACCATCTTTTAGAATAAAAAATCTCTTTAGAAAATAATTGTTTTTATTTAAATTAATTATTATTTTATTTCTAATCAATATATAATCATAATTTTCATAAAAATTATTATCCATACCCACTAATTTAAATGTTTTGTGTGATAGTGTAAAATATTATGGTTTATTTTGACATGGGGTTGTGTCTTCCTCAAGCTATAAAAGAGATTAAATTTAATGAAATATATTTCATGGGTTGTTTAACATTGATGTTTCATGTTACATATTCAATCAAATACAATTTTAATATTTTATAATTTTGAAGTATTAGAATTCCGGTATAGGTCATGGTTATAACATCCCATTTTCTCTATTGCTCTTATCCTTAAATTGCTGATATACTATGCATCGAGATAGATATTTGGAAATATCACTCTTCATGTTTTCACACTAGTATTATCCTCTTGGATATATATATACATATTTTTACTTCCATTATTTATAGATAATGATGAACTATGATATTCATCCAATAGTTCCTTCTTTAATTCTGGTTTTGAAGGGATGCATATTTTTTTCCTGAACATTATCATTCCATCACAATCATGGTTGAACTCAAGAAAGTATTTGACCTTATTTGGTAGTTCCACATCTTCCTTCTATGGCACATTAATCTACACATGAATATATGGTTGAACATTCATTTAATAAAGATAGGTTATTTCCCCTTTTTAAATATCTTGAGTAACATTTACTAAAAATCATATGTTTTAGAAATATTTCAATCCTCATTATGGAAAAATAAGAACAATCCTTTCAACTCATAGCAACATATACCGTGTTCACCTTCCCAGGATGGAAATGTATTGAGAAGGATTAATATTTAATCAGTTGCCACCAAATTCTATAGTACATATTTAACTATTTCTATGTGAATATGTACATCAAGATGACAACGATCATATACCCAAGTGGTACAACTCATGCATGGCATCCAAAAGACCCAGGATTGAATTTTGTTAGGGGTGAATTTCTAAGGTACGGTTGTAGCACTGTAGTCGGAGGTACTATAGCAGTAGTGACTGTAGTAGTGGAGACAGTGTAGCAGGTACTCTAGCGGTGGCAGTACTATAGTACCTACTGTAGCATCCTGAGTACTATAGCAGTATTGTTTACCAAAGGGCCCTTTGGGCCAAAAAATGGGCTTTCAAGCCTTGTATTCAGGCCACATTGCCTTGGGCCTTCGGGCTATGTAATGGGTCTCCCTCTACCCAAAAAAAGCGGTCTTTTCTTTAATAAAAGAAATGAGGCTTCAACCCCAACATTTTTAAAATATATATATACTTCCAGATTTATTGATCTGTATATATTTCACATCTTTCACCATGAAAACAATTCCACCATATATTCCAAAAAAAATACCACTTCCAACTCTAAATAAAGAGTTATTTAATTATTCTCATGTATTTTAAATTGGTGTGACAAAT
This sequence comes from Viscum album, assembly GCA_963277665.1. NCBI lineage: Eukaryota > Viridiplantae > Streptophyta > Magnoliopsida > Santalales > Viscaceae > Viscum > Viscum album. The sequence goes on from OY728136.1 coordinate 6,983,279, forward strand.
ATGCTATCAAAATATCATTATGACTGAGTACACACCTCATCAACATATTTTATGCATCACTATAAATCACAAACCCTTCAACACTATACAGTAGTGTGACCAATAGTGCAGTGACCAATCTTATCTTCAACTCCTTGAAATTATCTTCACTTTAAACTATCTACAACAAATTTACCCCCACCTGAGTTAATTTAGTGTGTGGATAAAATGGTCAAGATAAATATACCAATTTTTTTGTTATCTAGATAACCAAAAAAATCTATTTATTTCATTTATCATTCTTGTTTTATGATATTTCTAAATAATTCCCATTTTGAAGGATCTAATTATATAGCCTCACTAGAGATTATATGACATGAGAATGAAACTCTTTAATGCCAAAACTCACACATGGAAACATTTTCAAATAACTTATCCTTCCTTAGGGTCTTCAACAGAAGTCTCATATGTTCTTCATGATCTTCCATTATATTTGAATATATAATAATATCATCACTAAAGACTATCCCACACTAGTAAAGGTAATATCTAAAGGAATTATTCCTCAATTACATGGTGATGGAGGGGTCATTAGTTAGATCAAATAGAATAACTATAAATTCATACTATCCATACCTTATATGAAAGGAAGTCATGGGTATTCCTTCAATTTTAAAACATAAATGATAGTTTTAAGATTGAAGATCAATCTTGGAAAAAATTTGGCCTCCTCATAATTGATTAAAGATGTCCAAAATATGGGGTAGAGGAATCTTATTTTTGGTTATTATTTTATTATGCTTTTGATAATCAATGAAAATATAAATTAACTCATCATTATTTTTAGAAAAAAGATCATGTGACCCTAAGCTGAATCACTCATCCATTTGAATCCCTTATCAATATTCTCATGGAGTTTTTTGTTCAATTACTACAACTCAATTAGCTTCATTCTATATAGAGTTTTATACATATGAGTATGACCTGTTATAAGTTCTATTAAAAAAATAAAATTAATGATTCTAAGGTAGACTATGAAATTGTTCAAAAAATAAATCAACAAAATCCCATAAAATAAGAATATCCTTAATGTTGAGTTTATCCTAAAACATTTGAGATAGATTCCCTTCATGAATTGGAATTAATTAACATAGGATTGAAGTAATTTCCATTCGAATTTTATATTCATCCTCACACTAAAAACGATCAAAGGTTCATTCAGAATATGAAATAGGACTTCCTTTTATATAAAATTGATATAGTTTCTATATAAATTAAACCATCCCATGATCAAAATAACATTTAATTCAAATATAGGTATAATAAGAAGACTCTTAGAAATCACATTCCCACAAACTTAAATCAGATAAGAATCATTGAATGGAGATACAATCATCGTACCATCACAAATTTTTCCTTCCAATTCAGCATCTAATTATCAATTTTATGTTCTAAAATTCATTATGAATTTTCCTAATAAATAATAATTCCCATAAATATGCTCAAGAGGGGTACTTCAATATTGTATCATACCTATAACCACATTAATTTTATCATACTATCTTCAATTCCTTATTAAAACTAGAATGGTTGGCATGACCATAAATCATATTTGAACTAAGTGACCAATCATTAAAAATAATTCATAGTAATTATGAATCATGAAACCTTCTTATAAATATATGAAACCATAGATTTTCCATCAGTTATCCATGGTTATTACCAAAACGTTTTTATTTTCTCCTACACAAAGACTTATCCGTAGAATTTTCAAAAAATATTCTAACCCGAAACTCCAATGATTAACTACACTCTAATGTGATGTAAAATAATGTGGTCTAATATTTTTGTACATAAATATTACATATTTTTATATGAATATTAAATATATAATATTATGATCCATGATAGAACCATAAATATTTAGTGTCATTTGATACTAGATATATAAACATCTAATTTAGGTACATTCTTCATTTTCTCTTATAATATCCTTATCACTTTGTACCCTTATTGAAATGCCCTAATTAATATATTTCATCATAACTTGTTGAAAGGAAAACATTAGATATGGTGAACATAAATTTTTAATAAGGGTAATCATGGAAGATATAAATTAATATCATATGAAATCATAAGATAAACATAAGGGTATGATTTCATGATCATAACCTAAAAGGTTTGTACCAAATCTATCATGGATCATAACCATGATTTATGGAATAAAACATTGTCATTTAAAAATACAAGAATAATGATACTGATAAATAATCCTAAATCCATAATGAACCATATGTTTGGATCATAATCATAAAAACATGTCATAAAAGTGTGTCACCATCATGGGTATAGAAATCAAACCATATATCATTGTTAACTACTGATATCATAAAATCATAGTGAATAAATCATTAACACATGTTTCCCATATCATGATGAATTAGGCATCACCACCTATTTTTTTATAGTGTATTAAGCATCCCTAGATATTTCTTATAGTGTATAGAGCACATCAACTTGTTTCCCATAATTAGCTCATGAGATATAAATCATTACCCAATTCATTGGAGGGATATATAATTTCGGACCCACCCATAAAATAATTAAAAACATACATATATATTCCACAAGATAATAAAACATTGATCATATCATCATAAAATTACTTATAGAAAGCAAACCGGTTTTATAATAATTTCATTATTTAATCATATTGTAACCCGTGGATAATAAAATGGTTTCAAAAAATTATAATCATCATTATAATAAACCATATATAGAAAGAATAAGGATATTATCATTGGATCATATCCCCTGTAAATCATAACTCACATTAAAGGATGTTATCATTGATAAAAATTCCTTTAAAAGATTACTATAATATTTCTTGTGGAAAATACACTTTTCATTTTGAAATTAGTTATTTAAAACATAAAAATATTCAAAATATTATTGAAAAAAATATATTTTAAAATAACCATGAAAACTTTTAAATTAAACTTCAAATCATTTATTATTCATGATGTAGGAAATTCTTTTTATATTTTAGTCAATAAAATAAAAATTCTATTAACATCATTGGTAAAAATTACCTCATTCATAAAATGATAAGAATATTTTATTTTAAACCTTTATTTTTTTTAAATTAAATAATGGGTAAAAATGACTTCAACAAATAATTGGGTAATATCCAAAAATATTATTAAAATAGTTTTATAAATCATGGATATATATGTAAAATGTAATATGACGAAAAGAGGAGGAATAAGGATGGATTTTTCATTAAACGATTTGATCTTAACCATTTTGATTAACAATAAGAGGTAAATGGTTCCAAAACATAATTTTTTTTAAATAAACAACACTACTAGAAAAACAGGTATTTGCGACAGGTCATTTGCGATGGTATCCCATCGCAAATCGCCCATTGCGGAAAACGCCGTCGCAATAACAATTATTTGCGACGGGCCCGTCGCTAAAGATATTATTTGCGGCGGGGATCCTTCCCGTCGCAAATATTACTCCGTATATTTGTAAAAATTTTAAAATAGTAATTGTGATGGGGCCCGTCGCAATTACTATTTAAAAAAAATAAAAAACTATTATTAAATTATTTTAATGAATATCATAATAATACTATTTGTGACGGGCATAGTATCCCGTCGCAAATACTATAAAAAAAAATAAATTATTAATAAATTATTATAATTAATATAATAATAATCCAATTATAATTCAAAAATAGAAAATAATAAAATATTACTAAATCATTTTAATTAATATAATAATAGAATTATAATTCACAAATAAAAATAATAAATTATTAATAGATCATTTTAATTAATATAATAATAATATAATCATAATTCAAAAATATAAAATAATAGAATATTAATAAATGATTTAATTAATATAATAGTATTAGAATTATAATTCATAAATAAAAAAATATTAATAAGTTAGTTTAATTAATATAAATATAGTAGAATTATTTTACATTCAAATATTAAAATAATTCAAATATTACAAAAAAATATAATTAAATTATAATATTATAAAGTTTTAATATATATATATAATTTAATATTATAAATTATAAATAATATTATTATTCATATTAATATTGTTATTTCAAAATATAATATTATTAATATTTTATAATGAGACAGAAACTACAAATAGAAAAAAATTCATATTTTGATTTAACAAACTTTATAACATAAAAACAAACTCTAATCTGAATGAGGGGGGAGGGGGGATATGCAGATGTTGGTGGAGGAAACTCCATCCCTAAAGCATGAGTGAGTCGGCGCATGTACTCTATCTGCTCCTGGTGCTGCGGCTGCCACCGACTCATCTGCTCCTCGTACAGCTGTTGCTGGCGTCGACGCTCCTCCTCATGTTGATGCTGCTGCTGACGCATCTACTCTTGCTCCTGTCAGAGACTCTCTATCAGTGCAGTCTGAGATCGCAACTGATCCTCATACTATGTAGCAGAAGAAGATGCACAAGCTCTTCTTGAGCTAGATGCCGACATCGCAGCACTACCATAATAATCTCCGGGAGTTAGTCGAGAGCTAATACCAACTACCCGGCCCTTCTCGAAGGCATACTGGGTGGCCTGCATCCATGCCGCATCATCAAACTGATGGCCAGTGGTCTGATCTGATGACTTGGCCTGACTCTCAGGCCGGGTCTGTGACGCTACGGCCTCATATGACTCATGTAGTTGCAATTTAAAATTAGAATTGTGAATATATTATATGCAGTTAATTTTTAAACTTGAAAACAAATAATAATGACCATGATGTGATGGTGACGATCACCTATGAGCTCCCCAGTATCAGGATCACTATACATCCTCTGATATACATTGTACTCTATAATATCGGGGTGCTCGACAGCCTATAAGAATAAAAAATAAACTGTTAATATTTAAAGTTATATAAAATATTTATAAATAATGTACGTACCAGATGCTGTCTATGAGTACTGAAAGAACAACTCCCAGCTCGATGAGTCACCTCATGTCTCCCCCGATTCTGCCTCCCCACCGATGATCTCCTCTGAAAGGAACCACTCAACCAGTGCACACATAATCCATCCCATACACGGGATGAAATGTACTCTTGTCGGTGTGCTCTATATGACTCGTCAAAATCTGACACTCCTTCTTTCCTCATGGCAGCTTTTCTTAAATTGTGAAAAAACTGACGAAAGCGATCACGCATGGCCACCTCCCATGCCTTGTGGATGGAGTCACGCATGGTATCCTCGATCGGATACCATAAACCCTACAAATAAATCAAAATATCAAGTTATAAATGAAATAATTTTCAAAATAAAAATTATTTATTTACGTACGTACCAACCAATGGCCGAACATGGCCTGCTTCACATCAATGGGAATCTACTCCCATGTGGTCCATGGCTGAGAGAAATAGTTGCGCAAAATAGCGATGCCCTGTCCGACTACTATATGCGAAAAACTGTTAAAATAATAAACATTTATTATGTGAATAGATTAATGAAATCTTAGTCAAATCTACAGATTATCACACAGGTTATCACACCTCCGTGTGCATGGATCAAACCCAAGACGTGGACGTCGCTCGGGGACGGGGTCAAGAATCATCAATCGTGCAAGAACGCACCCACTCCGCGTACTCCCTGGAGCGCCTGCAGGCTGAGGGTCATCTGCCAGCAACTCATCTGCATCGAAAGTCAGGTCAGCATCGTCCAACTCGCGAAATGTGTCGTCATCCATCTGAAATAGAAAATGTTAGTGTTGTTAGCAAATAATTGATAATTACTATTATGTATACATATATATATATATATATTATGATTGTATATAACTACCATGGAATTCTATCAGTGTTCATCTTCATCATCATCTTCATATATGTCAATGTCATCTTCATATTCCTCCTCAACATCATCGATATCCTTTCGAGTTCCAGTTGCTTCATCTCTTACCATTTCAAATTCATATGTGACATCATTAACATCATCATCATCACCGACTCTTAAATGTGGGGTGACGTCATCGATACTCATGTCTCTTTGTAAAAAAGATTTATTTTGAGTACTCTATTGAAAAACATCAATTTTTTCACATCTGTGAAAGCACATTCACTTTGACTAAACTGATTGTCTTGAATTTTGATTTTTATTACACTCCACCAATCAGTCAAGTCTCTTGATGTAGCACAGTACTTTGCGTAATAAACTTTATGTGCCTGTTGAGCCAATAAGAATGGTTCATTTACTGCGAGAACACTTTTACATTTAATATCGATGATTCCATGAGTCGGATGAACACGCACGCCTCTCTCTGTATCCAACCACCGACATTTGAACATGGTTATGTAATGTTGTCCAAGATAACAGAGTTCAATGATTTCGTCAAGTATGCCATAAAAGTCAACATCATTTTCTTGATGATGAGATCCTCTCAAGCTAACTCCACTGTTTATTGTTTTTTTCGATTCCCCATATGCATGTGTGTGAAATCAAAATCCATTAACCACATATGCATTATAAGTTTTAACAAGTTTGGAAGGTGGTTTACTCAACATACACAGCCGTTTGTCAATTTTATTAGCATGTCGAGACACTTGAAATTTTTTGAAATAATTAGCAATATAGTAAACTATATATTTAATGAGTTTCTAAAAGATAAATAATTTATGTTACCGGTTTTTGAAACCACTGAGAGAAATTTTTCAGTCGGCGTTCTTTGAGAGCAGCTGCTGTAATTTGTGGAATTTGTTCCTTGATATGATTATCATACAACCAATAAAAACCAATGTTATTTACTATAACATAAATGATAGAATAAGTGATATAAACACTTATAGTACAACCGATGTCATCTCTTCATAGTTGACTAGAACATACGTATGAGCTCTGTGATTTTCATCATCCAAAAGCCAGCGTTCATAAACTCCACCAAAACCAAGCTATGCCTCCTTGAAAACAGATAATTGATTGTCGATTTCATCAATATTCCTCTCGTTCCGTCCCATTCAGTTTTGTTTTTAAGGATACTCATATTTAAAATAATGGGAGCAGAAAAAAGATATTTCCTCTTGCAAATAAGCTTCTGCAATAGATCCTTCACCAGATGCTTTGTTACGTACTTTTCTTTTCAATTTTTGCATGCATCTTTCAAATGGGTACATCCATCGAAACTTTACTGGACCTCCACATTTGGCTTCATATGGAAAATGTAACATCAAATGTTCCATTGACCCTTTAAGAATTGAATATGTTGAGAATAAAGAAAAACCTGTTACAAATATTGATAATTTTAATATTATATAATTTTTTTATTATTTTCATAGTACTAATATTATTTTTTCATAAATATTAATTATATAATAATAACATTATTAAATTATTAGTATATTTTATTATTAATATTAAAATAATATAATTTTCTATATTATATACAATTCTCCTTTCATCTGTGTGTTTAACATTCTGTCTCCACATGTAATATTTACATTCACTTTCACCCCTCCATTAGTGAGTAGGTTGATAATTTTGAAAAAGAATGCAAATATTACATGTGGAGAGAGAAAACACACAGATGAAAGGAGAATTGTATATAATATAGAAAATTATATTATTTTAATATTAATAATAAAATATACTAATAATGTAATAATGTTATTATTCCTAAATTTTGGTAATTATTCCTAATTATTGGTAATTATTCCTAATTATTGGTAATTATTCCTAATTATTGGTAATTATTCCTAATTATTGATAATTATTCCTAATTATTGGTAATTATTCCTAATTATTGGTAATTATTCATATAATTACCAATAATTAGGAATAATTACCAATAATTAGAAATAATAACATTATTAGTATATTTTATTATTAATATTAAAATAATATAATTTTCTATATTATATACAATTCTCATTTCATCTGTGTGTTTTCTATCTCCACATACAAATATTACATGTGGATATAGAAAACACATAGATAAAAGGAGAATTGTATATAATATAAAAAATTATATTATTTTAATATTAATAATAAAATATACTAATAATGTAATAATGTTATTATTCCTAATTATTGGTAATTATTCCTAATTATTGGTAATTCGTACTAATTATTGATAATTATTTCTAATTATTGGTAATCGTTATGAATCATTACTAATTATTGGTAATTATTCCTAATTATTGGTAATTATTCATAATTATTGGTAATTATTTCTAATTATTGGTAATTATTCCTAATTATTGGTAATTATTCCTAATTATTGGTAATTATTCCTAATTATTGGTAATTATTGGTAATTATTGATAATTATTGGTAATTATTGATAATTATTGGTAATTATTATTAATTATTATTAATTATTGATAATTATTACTAATTATTGGTAATTATTACTAATTATTGGTAATTATTATTAATTATTACTAATTATTGGTAATTATTATTAATTATTACTAATTATTGGTAATTATTATTAATTATTACTAATTAGTGGTAATTATTGGTAATTATTACTAATTATTACCAATTATTACTATTTATTGGTAATTATTGGTAATTATTGGTAATTATTACTAATTATGGATAATTATCGGTAATTATTACCAATTATGGATAATTATTGGTAATTATTTCTAACTAATGGTAATTATTGGTAATTATTTCTAATTATTACTAATTATTGGTAATTATTACTAATTATTGGTAATTATTACTAATTATTGGTAATTATTACAAATTATTAGTAATTATTACTAATTATTACTAATTATTTGTAATTATTACTATTTATTACTAATTATTGGTAATTATTATTAATTATTACTAATTATTGGTAATTATTATTAATTATTACTAATTAGTGGTAATTATTGGTAATTATTACTAATTATGGATAATTATCGGTAATTATTACTAATTATGGATATTTATCGGTAATTACGGATAATTATTGGTAATTAGTAAATTATTACTAATTATTGGTAATTCTTGGTAATTATAGGTAATTATTACTAATTATGGATAATTATTGGTAATTATTACTAATTATGGATAATTATGGGTAATTATTACTAATTATGGATAATTATTGGTAATTATTACTAATTATGGATAATTATTGGTAATTATTACTAATTATGGATAATTATTGGTAATTATTACTAATTATTGATAATTATTTGTAATTATTACTAATTATTGGTAATTATTACTAATTATTGCTAATTATTGGTAATTATTATTAATTATTACTAATTATTAGTAATTATTAGTAATTATTGGTAATTATTACTAATTATTACTAATTATTGGTAATTATTACTAATTATTACTATTTAGTACTAAATATTCGGAATTATTGGTAATTATTACTAATTATGGGTAATTATTACTAATTATTGCAAATTATTAGTAATTATTACTAATTATTGTTAATTATTAGTAATTATTACTATTTATTACTAATTATTACAAATTATTAGAAATTATTACTAATTATTGGTAATTATTACTAATTATTAGTAATTATTACTAATTATTACTAATTATTGGTAATTATTGGTAATTATTACTAATTATTCCTAATTATTGTTATTTATTACTAATTATTAGCATTTATTCTTAATTATTGGAAATTATTACTAATTATTCTTAATTACCATTAACTATGAACAATGAATACTAATAATTTAAATTTATTAAGTAACAAAACAATGTAAACATAATTAAATTATAACTAATTAAAAATAATTGAAACTAATAAAAAATTTAAAATAAATATTAAATTAAAATAAACATAAATACCTTTAAAATTGATCTGAGGTTGATCTCTGTGCATTGTTGAAAACTTCAATATCAACTCCGAAAAAAAAGTAAACTTAAGAAATGCTTAACTCTAAAAATAGAGTTTTGAGAGAAGGAAAAGATGGAGTTCGAGAATGAATGAAAATTAACAGATGGGGGGGTATTTATAGGATAGATTATTTGCGACAGGACTATTTGCGACGGGATACCCCTCGCAAATAGTATTATTTGCGACGGTACCCGTCACAAATACCTTGGCCCTCATTTATTACGGTCAACGGTTAAATAGTTATTTGCGACGGATACCGTCGAAAATAATAACCTGATGACATACTATTTGCGACGGGGGTATATTCTCGTCGCAAATAGCTATTACCGCCAGTTATTTGCGACGGGGGTATATTCCCGTTGCAAATAGCTATTACCGCCGCTAGTTATTTGCGACGGGCGGTAACCGCCCGTCGCAAATAACATTCCTGCGATTTGGCACGCAAAGCGCGCCAGCTCTTTTGCGACGGGGAAAGCTAACCTGTCGCAAATACCTACTTATTTGCGACGGTCAAATTCCCCTGTCGCAAATAAGTTTCTAACGGGACTATTTGAGACGGGATTTATCTCCGTCGCAAATAACCCGTCGCAAATCCCCATTTTTCCCGTAGTGCAGGTTATTATAAAAAAATGGAATTTATTTATCATATCTGTATCATATAATTTCCTTAATGGAAATTCAACCATAAAAACCCGATTAAGATTGATTTGAAACATAAATTCATTGCCAAAACTCTCATATTTATTTATATGCGTTGTAAGCTCATATATAATAAATATAGATTTATATGAAATGTATTAGAAATTAATACTGAAATATATCATACCATATATTAATTACTTAAAATATCTCCTCACCTAGTTATTAATAATTTTTTATTTAAATCACTTTTCCTGGTGATAACTAATTTATTTTTCATACATGTTTTGGTTTAGAAGTCCTCGTACTTATTTTATGACCATGCTTCCATCATGTATGTAATTTAATTAATTATTTAAATATAATATATATTCATTATACACATATTTATAATCATTGATAAAATTTTGATATAGAAAAATGATTTACACGGTTCAAGGAGATAGTTGGACCTACACACGCACGATTGTAGTTTTCTCTTTCTAATGAAAATAATGAAATAAAAATAAATATTATTTTATCATTATAGACCCATAAAAATATCATAAATATAATATATATTTATTAAATATATAATTATGAAAATCTAATAAAATTGGTAATAAAAAAAACACACTACTTTGTGGAGATTATAAGTCATACATAAGAACAAGTGATGTTTTTTGTTTCCATGGGATAGGAAAAAAGATAGAAATTTTTTTAAATCAGAATAATAATAATTAAATATAATCAAAATACTAAATTATTTATTTTTTAGTGGATATAAATGATTTTGATGAGGTGGGAGAATTAATAAAATTGAAAATGATCGATTAAGTGTTGTACCTCTTTGTTGTGAAACCTATTTTGAATAATGATCGAGATGATGTGCCCTTTTATAAGTGAGGGCCACCCTTAGAATTACATAAAGTATTAAACTAATATAAATTAATTTATATAATAAAGTGAATATAAATTGATATATTTATAATATATGTTGAGTATAAGTCTAAATACTCTAATAAGATAATATATAAACAAGATAATTTATGTTATAACCCTTATCTATTAGTTTAACCCCTCCTTCACCCTCTTGACAATTACAGTAATATCAATGTTTTATACTCTTTAAGGGTCAAGAATGTTACCCCAAAAAATATAACCCATAAATGGATAATGTATGATATTTTAAACCATAAAACATTAAATTTTATGATTATATTACTTTCATAAAAAATTTAAATCATTTAATAAAATACTTTTTATTGTAAAATATCATTAATGTCATTTTTTGAACTAGTTATTTACATTGAATTTAAAGTCATAAACCTATTTATGGAATTAGAACATAAAACATTCACACATATATAATATATTATATTTATATAAAAAAATTAATTAACTAAATAATATATCTAAATTTTTATACTTCCAATATTTTTAAAATCAGTTATTATCTTTTTCTATTAAATGATCAAATATTTTGTAGCATTGTGTAACCATTTAAGTTAATTATTACGTCACTAAAATTAAAAAATAAGTTACCGTGAACAAAAATTTAAAAATTATTTAAAATAAACATTTATAACTAAACATACAGTCTTTTTATACTTACGAAAAAAATTAGGTATATTACTATCAAGAGAGTGACATTTTGTGTTTATCATTATCATAAAATAATATAAAGGGAATGTTCAGAGAAAATGGAACAAAGTTTCTTTATTATTGACACTTAGATATATATAGAAAAAATATACTCATCTAATAGGATAAAATAACATGTTTGAAAAAATTAAAGTGTTATCCAAATAAATTTACCATGTTTTACCTGTTTTACTCTTACCGACGTAAACAATATTTACCAGAGTTACTATTCCAAATGGGCCAAAAAAAGGGACCTATATAACAAATTTTATCCTTATGATACCAAATATTAAATCCATTTTCCAATATTGTATTTTAATAATTTCTTTTAATTCATTTTAAAATAAGCATGCAAAGCACAATGAAAAATGTTTTTTTAGAAAAATACATTTTTAAGCATAAAACTGGATTTGTACTTAATTCATGCATAATAAAATTATTTAGATGTATTTTCAAAAAAATTATTGAATATATTATATATTAAATCCATTTAAAATCATAAATATAGATTAATATAAATTATTTAAATAAAAAAAATACATTGTAAGCATAAATACTATTTTACACAAAAACGTATCTATTTACATTTAAATACTTTTATTTTCCATTTTAACCATTTGATAACCAATGAATTAATTTTATATGTATGAATAACATATTTTTTTTATAATTTAGTTTTCTCTATTCATACCCACGAATGTAACATCTAGGTGATAACTCCCATATTAAATAATAATATTTCTATAGTACAACACAATTCATTTAATCTCGGTGTTACCTATAAAGCAAGCTATAAAAGAAATAAAATTTATTTATAAAGAACAATATAATAAAATCTTAGGGTGTTACATTTAAAAACTATCCTATATTAGTATATATGAACATATTTATCTTTCCATAATAATTGTACTGATATGAAATTTTTGAATAATAATTTTTTCCTAAAAATGTTGGTTATTTTATACACAACAAAACAATATGTAATTAATAATGAAGTGATTCTAAATTGAAATTTGGTCATCGGGTTCCTACCGTTACTTGAACGTTGGTAAATTATGATAGTAGGTCAATATGACCATTGAAAACTATACTATTGATAATAATTTTAATGGTATAATTAATTTTTATAAGTAGAAAATAATTCCTGTAGAATGGGGGAACGATGGCCTCAACCAGAATATTTGTGTCATAAAAATCCTATTTTTCAGAAATTTAAAGGGAGAAAGCTTAAATTAGATTTTCTCTTGACCAATACCATTCTGATCTTCAATAAGTGAGGATTGAAATCACTTATGGGTGAAGTTCAAGTTAGTTGAAATTACCACTTGGGCGATGTTACCTGAGTTTCCCCATGAATCTATCATCATAACACAACATATACTTAGGTTGTATTTAGGTTTAATAATGGGTTATGCATCAATACCATAGTTAATTAATGTATAATCCCTTGGTATAAATAAATGTTCTGTTCCATCAATTCTATTTGGGATTATATTTTCTTAAAAATATGATGAAAGTGATAAATTGATTTTTTGGATAGAAAATATACTTTTTAAAAAAGATATAATTATTATAATAAAATAAATTATTATTAATAATGTTTTTTTTCATTAAATAGTATTAGAAAACACTCTTTTTTAAATATAAATGATATAATAGTTTACTTTTTTCAAGTGTCTTAAATTTTAGTATGCATTTTCCATCCACTGTTATTTTTGTTAAATAAATATTTATATATTTAAAATTTAAAATTCACATATTTAAAGAATTTTTATGATAAAATAAACAATATTTTTTAAATCATTATGTTATAATAATTTTAGGTTTAATTTTTGAGAATATTAAAAATTATTTTGTTTTTTAGTGAATAGTCAAAATATAGTTTGAGTTATCCAATAAGTTTAATAATATCATATTTATATAATAAGAAGGTAAAAATTATTTAACCAAAATAAAAGAATAAAATTATTTTATTTTATTAATATAAATTATTTTAATATATTTTAATCAATTTCCAAATATATAATTTAGTTTCCATATATTATAATAGAATCTAAAACATAAAAAATGATATTTTATGGAAACTTTAATTTTCCTCTTCAAAATAATTAACATAAATATTATGGTTGATAGGTTTGGGGTATAATTACCTAAAATATAATCCAACTATTTAATAACATGAGAAAATACCATGGTAAATCCCATGGTTTTTCAATTACCAATACATAGGTGTCCAATGCCTTTATTGGTAAATTAATAAACAAATCCCCTACTTTTACTATGATTACGCACCCATTTCTCCATTTCCATTCTCTCCTATTTCATCCTCAAATAATCTATGATATTTTTACCTCCCAAATAGTTTTACCATGGTTTCATCAATCTCCCAATGTCCAAAACTTTGTGCTTTATGAGTTACTCTTTATGTTAAGGGAAATCTCAACTTTTCTTTTCTTTCAAATTACCATTTTATGTGAAATGTATTTCAAATGTTAAAAATATGTTATTTTTTTCATTTCATTCTATCAATTTAATGTATTATGAAACTTTTATGAATGTTATACCCCATTACCCTCTCCTTTTAACCTTAACTGAAACCATGTTTTATACCAGTTATGTTATGAAATTTACATCTCAAAATTTCTCTCTTCTCCACAAGAAATTCCATTTTATTTTATTTTTTGAGAATACCAGACTAATTTCTTTTCTAGGGGTATTCACAAAGATTTTTTAATGATTTATTTTATTCTTTGTTTTATATACATAAAAACCAAACTCTCTTTTTTGCTTTCAAATGATATTATGTTCATGTTCTTTAAATACTTTTTAAAACGCCATGATTTTGATAAGAATCTAATTTCTTTTATTCTCCACATGTTATTAATGAAATTTTTTATTAAGATCTATGTGAATCAAATTAATTAATACATATGAAGGTTGTTCCCTATTATGTCTCCAATTTATTGGGTAAATAATTTAATCACTAGATATGATAAGATTTATGATTCCTTAGTGAAAAACCTTTGTAATATTTACGACGCCTAAGTGAAAAACATTGGTTATATGTTTATGAATGTCTCATTTAAATGTTTTAGCCACATTTCAATGTTATGATTCATTTTATTCTTATTATTCTATTCATATTTATTATACCTTTATGATATCCCCCAAGTTCTTATCTGTAATTCTCATGATCACATGTAAATTGTTCCCTTTTTTCCCTTACTGGTCCTTATTATCACCCTTTCATTTGATGTATGTCTCTTGGTTATGAGTTTCATTAAAAGTACCTAGGATGAATCAATTTGTAATCCTTTTAATTTTTTTAGAATAATATTTTATTTTTCCATGTATTATGTACCTTATTTACAAGAAACTAAACTTTACAAGATCATCTATTTGTACAATGTAATGTAAAGTTATGTAATGTCGTAGTTGGTATCAAAGGATGGTTTAGTTATTTATGAAAATTAGGATTTGAAAAAATTATTAATGGCCTTAAGGATAAGTTAAAATATATTAAAACATTCTATTATTTTTTGTAATGTATTAGGTAAGTGGTTTCTGAGAAAATAAATCTCAATCTAGATATAAACAAGTGGACATAGTTCGGGCACAGATGTACCTAGTGGTAAAAACACAGTCAATGTGCATCAGACCTAACTCGATGTAATCAAGTAGATGACAACGGACCTTACGGTGCACTTGGTTTGACACTCCCATGGGATATTTTTTATTAATCGGATGATTTTTATGAACCATTATGAAGGATTTATAGAAATTTTAATTATTGTTAATGAATAAAAAAGTTAAGCATGATGTTCTAAAACCTGAATTTCCTTTAGAATCACAAATTTTTTAAATAGAATTCATTTCTAATTAAGGTAATATTATTTTATAAAATGGAGGGGAAAAGGGTAACCATGTAAATGGTGAGCACAATGGACCATGTGCTAATGTCCCTCCGATGGAAGCAGTAATAGAAAATATCATGAGAATGAGGACTCAACTATCTCATGTCGTGAGTAGTAACTTAAATCATGATGAGAGACTAGATTCTCCTAAAATGGAATGACATTCCTTTGAGTCCTTTATGTTTCAATGAATATATTATTTTTGTAGATCTATCGACCCATTGATTGATGAACAATGGATAAGCTCTATAGAAATGATTTTTAATAATCCTTTTTATAGAATAAGAGAAAGTCACTCTGGCTCTGTATCTCTTAGAGTGAGAAGCTGATCAATGGTGGACACTGGTTAAAAACATGTATCCAAGAGGGGATATTAATGAAATGGAGTTGAAATAGTTCATGGAAACCTTTTTTATAAATAATTCACTCGATCAATGATAAAAAAAGGAGTAGGAATTATTTGAGTTGAAGTATAAGGAAAATGAATCAATGGGAAGCTATTAGATGAACATTAAAATACTTTATTGCTAAACATAAAGCTTTTTCATGGACTGTAATGTAATGTTTTAAAGATTCTTCGATGAAATAAGACAACATTTATGGAATAATATTTCCAATATAGACTATGACCGCTGTAAGTAGACAGTGTAGAGTGTTATGAAGGATGAGATGGAGTTCTGAGGGATGCAGTGGTCCCATCAAACGAATGAAAAGAAGAGATAAATGAGGCAAGGTTAGGAAGGATCTTTTATTACATAATAAAATAAAAGATAGTATATCATCCCACATGAAACCAATGTGAGAAGAAGCATTTGGGGAACTCCATTCTCGATAGTAAGAAATGTTATAAGTGTGGAAGAGATGGTCATATTACTCGAATCATACATAGTGAGGTGAAGCTTCAACTTCTCAACACTAAAGATAATGAAAATATAAATCAGTCTCGGCCTAATGATCAATTCATAAATTGTGGAAAGCTTGGTCACTTTGCTAATCACTATTAAAATCCAAGGATAATGGAGTGGAATCACCATTTACCTCATCACATTCTAAGGGAGAATGGTTCGGATTTTTATATCATGATAGCTTAAGTGGAAGCTCTAAATTATGTGGGGGTAGGTACTCTCATTTTTCTCTCAAATCTATAAGGTACATTGTTTGATTTTAGTTCCTTCCATTCTTTTATTTCCACTATGTTTTTTAAAGAATATATAATCAATGCACAAAAATCTATAATTAGTGTTATGAATCATAATTTCGAGAGGGATTATCCTAGAATCAATAGTGTATAAAAACTATAGTATTTACTTTGTGAGTAATAATCTCATCGCAAATATAGTATTCATTCCCTTGATGGATTTCGACATTATACTAGGGATGGACTGGCTCTCAAAGTACAATGCTAAGATCCACTAAAAAAGAATTTAAATCTCAGTATGCTTGAGTGGACAAATGATAGTTGTTTTCAATAGATAGACATTTTGACATGGTATTTTTCTAGAATAACCACACATAACCTTCTTTATGGAGATGATCGGTGAATATGATGAATAAAATGAAAGTATATGAATAGAAAGTGTCCCCATAATTTAGGAATACATTGATTTATTTCCTAAGGAGTTACCTAGACCTACCCAAGAAATATAGGTAGGGTTCTCCATTGAAATAATGCCTAGATCCAAGCCAATATCAAATACCCCATGTATGATGGAAAATGTGGAGATTTAGAATTTAAGAAAAAACTTCTCGATTTTTTGGATAATGGGTTTGTCTTACCAATTGTGTCTCCCTAGGGAGCACCTGTTCTATTTGTGTTGAACTGGGATGGATCAATGCAGCTATGAATTGATTATAGATAACATAATGGGGTCATAGTGAAGAACAAGTACCAAATTCTAAGGATTAGTGATTTATTTGATGTTGTTTGTGGGGATCAATTATCCTCAAAGATTTATCTTCATTCTCGTCATCATCAATTGAGGGTGAAGAAAGAGAAAATTTCAAATACTACCTTCTAATCAAGATATGGGAATTATGAGATTTTTGTTATGACCTTTGGCTTGACTAATGATCCTTCTAATTTCAGGTATTTGATGAATATAGTATTTATGGACTACCTTTATAACATTTTGGTAATTTTTATTGATGATATTCTGATATATTTCAAAACCCACAAGGAGAATTAGATCATCTAAGTGATATATTGAAAACACTAAGAAGTGGATTTTTGGAAAGTTCATCAAATGTGAATTTTTTTTACAATTGGTTTCTTTCTTGGGTAATATTATGACTAATGAAGGAATCTTAGTTAAACCAATTAAGAAAAATGTTGTAGAGGAGTGGCCTAATCTTATAATAGTAACTAAGATTTTTATTTTCCTTGGATTAGAAGGATATTATAGGATTAATTTAAAAAACTTTTCAAGCATTTCTAATCCACTGACCAAGTTAAATCGAAAAGGGGTCATGTTCATCTAGACCACGGCATGTGGAGAAATTTTTCAAGAGCTGAATAATAGATTGGTTACTACACACTTTTTAACTCTACCCTCTATCTAATAAGGATTCATTATTTTTAGTGATTCATCTTTGAAAGGTCTTGGGTGTGTCTTATTGAAAAATTATATAGTGATGGATTATGCATCTCAGTAGTTAAAGCTTCGTGAGAATAATTATCCTATAGATGACCTAGAGATGGTTGTGGTTTTTTTATCTGAAGATATAGAGGCACTATATTTATGGGGATAAATGTTATATATACAAAGACCACCAGTTTTAGAGGTATATTTTCACATAAAATTAATTTAACATGAGATAAATAAGACGCTTTATATTCTTAAAATCTATGATTTTTCAATTCGTCATTGTCCTGAATAAGAAAATAATGTCATTGATTTATTTAGTAGAAAATAACTTATTGTGCTCACAATGATAAGGATTCAAGGAGCATCATTGATCAAAAGCCAGTAAAATGGACATGGGAATCATAAGTGAAGGTACATCATTGACCATATCCAAAATTATTTCTCAACCCTCATTACTAGAAAAGATCAATAAATCCCAAAGAGAAGATATTGTATTTTGGAAAAAGATAGGGGATGTGAAGAATGGGAAGTTTCATGAGTTCAATATTGATCAAGAGGGTGTATTGAAATTTCATATAAGGCTATGTCTTCCATGTATTCTTAAAATAAAAAATGAGTTGATGGATGATGCTCATAGCTCGACATTCTATATACATCATGTAAGCATTAAAATGTATAGGGATCTTCGTGATCATTATTGGTGGGATAATATGAAAATGGATATTTTCAACTATACTATAAGGTTATTTCTATGTCAATAACTGATGGAAGATAGGCATCTTACTAAAGGGTTATTACAACCACTACTCATACCATCATGGAAGTGGGACAATATCATTATTGATTTTATCACTGCTCTCTAAAAAAACATCCAAAGGAAACAATGTGATATGGGTAATAGTAGACCATTTCACCATGACTTTCAATTTTATCTCTATCTAGTAAGAATTATCTCTTGATAAATTATCCAAGATATACAAGAAGGAAGTGGTAAGGGTGTATGGAGTACCACTTTATATTGTTTCAAGTCTTGATCCATGGTTTACATTATAATTATCAAAAAGTCTTCAGTATGCTCTGAGTACTAAATTTAATTTCATTACGGCCCATTATCCTTAAACTGGTGGCCAATTTTAAAGAACTATTAAAATACTTTTGGACACTCTGAGGACTGGTCAATATAATTTAATGTTGTGTAGGATCAACACATCTATTAGTTGAGTTCTCATACAAAAATAGTTTATATTATAGTATTAAAATAGAACCCTATAAAGTTCTATATGGAAATTGATGTATAACACCTACATGTTGGGATGAAGCTGGTGAGAGAAATCTTCTTGGGTCTGATCTAGTGAAAGAGATCATACAAAAGGTTTATTTGATCCAAAAAACAAAAGGGCTGGTCATAGTTGATAGAATATCTATTTTGACAACCATCTAAGGGACATTGAGTTTGATGTTAACAAAAAAGTATTCCATCCAATTTCACCTTGAAATAGAATCATGTAGTTTGGTAAGAAATGGATGCTTTCCCCAGTTACATTGGACTCTATGAAATCCTTCTTCTCATTGGAGTAGTGTCCTATAGGATTAAATTTCCTCAAAATCTAGCTCAATTTCATGATGTTTTCCACATATCAGTCTTGAGGGAGTAAATACCATAACCGTCACAAGTATTGAATACTGAGGTTGTGAAACTAGAACATAACCTCTCTTATGAGGTGCAGTCAATAGAGATCTTGGATCATAGATATAAATCTATACACAACAAGACTTCCCATCTCATCAAAGTGTTGTAGAGGAATCAAAAATTTGAAAAAACAAATATGGGAACTATAGTAGACAATAAGGCAGAAGTACACATGTTTTTTCCTAACTGAGGTAACAATTTAAAATTTCAAGGATGAAATTTCATATTTTTGGAAAAATGTTACATCCCAAAATTATTTAATGATAGTGGTTTCCCGAAAATGTTTGTTATTCTATACATAAAAAAACATTACACATTAATA
Source organism: Viscum album (assembly GCA_963277665.1). NCBI lineage: Eukaryota > Viridiplantae > Streptophyta > Magnoliopsida > Santalales > Viscaceae > Viscum > Viscum album. The sequence continues at coordinate 7,003,914 of OY728136.1, forward strand.
ATGAAGTGAGAATAAATTGAAATGTGACGTCTTTTTTGATCATTATATGATCATTGGTCAATTATGAATATAGTTCAATATGACCATTGGAAAATTAACTCTTGAAAATATTCTTAATGTTATAATTAGTGTTTATAAGTAGAAATTAATTCATGTGGAAATGATGAAAAATGGTCTCAAATAATAAATTCATTCCATAAAAAACCCCATTTTTCATAATTTGGGAGGGTGATAGAATCAATGGGACTTTCTCTAGACAAATCCCAATCCAATATTCAACATGTTTGGCTTGAATGAAATCACTTACGTGAGAATTTCAAGTTAGTGTAAATTACCACTCCGGTTATGATAGCCAAGAAACCTCTTGAATCTGTCACTATCACACACCTTACAATTTGTTCATATGTAGTTTTTATAATGATTTTGATTTCAAGGCCTTATTTACTTAATTAGATAATCCCTTTGTATAATTAAAAAAATTCCATCAATTCCATTTAGAGATTAGTTTTTCTTAAAACAATGATGAATGTTATATAATTATTTTTTGGATAGAAATTATAAATTTCATAAAAGATATAATTATTTTAATAAACAATTTTATTATTAAAATTTTTTATTTTAATGAAATATTATTATAAAAATAGACTTCTTTAAATATAAATGATAGAATAATATTTTTTTCCATGTCTTATAAATTCTACTATACATTTTACATGCTCAATTATTTTTAATAATTAAATGTTTTTATATTTAAAAGTTATAATTCTCATATTTAATGAATTAATATGATAAAATGAATATCATTTTATAAATAATAATTTAAAAATTAGGTTACAGTGAATTTTTGATAATTTTCTAAAGTATTTTGTTCTTTAGTGAATAGTAAAAATACAGTTTGACTTTTTCGATAAATATAATGAAATCATAATTATGTCATATTGATGTAGTAATTTGTTAACCATAATAAATGAATCAAATTATTTTATTTTATTAATAACATGTATTTTAATATTTTTTAATCAAAATAAAATATATAATTTACTTTCCAATTTTTAAAATGAAAACTGTAACAAAAAAATTATAATTTGTGGAAAAATTACATTTCCCTTCCATAATATGTAATATAAAATTATGTTCATCTCTTTGGGATACAGTTACATAAACTATGATCCAATTTTACAATACCACTATAAAATACCAGGTAAAATCCCATAATGTTTCAATTACCACTACCAGGTGTCTAAAGACTTTATTTTCAAAATAATAAAGAGATCTCCCACTTATTCTATAAATACCCACCCATTTATCCATTTAATTTCACTTTATTTTCATACCCCATGAATATATTATTTTATAACTCTCAATATGTCCTCCCAAGGTTCCTTGAATCCATCATCGTCCCAAACTTTTAGTTTTAGGAGTTTCTCTTTATGGTAAGGGAAATCACAACTTCTTTTTTCTTTCAAATTTACTTTTTATGAAAAATTTATTTCAAATTTCCAAACTATGTTCTCATTTACATTTTATATTATCTTTTTACTATATTAAGAGTATTTTAATAATGGTATACCTCTTTCCCCTATCTTTTTACCCTTTTTTAAAACCACATTTTATACTTGTTATACTGCCGAATTTACATCTCAAGATTTATCTATTCTCCTCAAAAAAAATATCTGTTCTTTTCTGTTTTGTGAGTACCCAAACTCTTTAATTTCCCATGGTAATTCCAAATATCAATAAATTATTTATTTTATTCATTTTTTTACATAAATTACACCTATATTCCCTTTATGTGGGATAAAAATGACATAATGATCATGTTCTTTAAAAACATTTTAAAACACTATGATTTTGATGCATAACTCATTTCTTTTATTCTCTGTAGTTTATTAATGAAATGTTTTATTATTGTATATATCGATATAATTAATTAATATATATTAATTTTTCTCTCAGATAGTGATCCAATTCATTGGGTAAAGAATTTAATCTCCTGAAATGACCAGTTTCATGAAACCTTGGTAATTTTTATGGAATCTCTATGAAAAGCCTTGGTGATATGTTTATGAATGTATCATTTAAATGTTTTAGAAACATTTCCATTTTAAGATTCATGTTTTCATTATTATTATATTCCTATTTCTCATGCTTTTATGATATTCCTCATGTTCTTATTGATAATTCTCATGATCACATGTAAATTTTTTCCCTTGTTTTCCCAAAAATGGGAATTATGCTCATCCATTCCTCTAATGTATATCTCTAGGTTATGGTTTGTTGAAACAATAATTATAATAAACTATTGAATAATCATTATTGTTTTTTATAATAATGATTTATGTTTTCATGTATTAAGTACCTTACTTCCAATAAACTAAACTATAAATTATCCATTGTTTATACAATGTAATGTAAAGTTATGTAATAAAAAGGTGGGATGTCATAATTATCATATTTTAATCCACATTATTTTGTGAATTTATCATATTTTAGAATCCTATTTATATACTTTAAATGAGTCTCATTTGGTGCACTATGATATGGGTCATAAAAAGTAACAATATATAAAATATTTGGTATTGAATCTGTTAAGCATAAAAAAAATTATAAAGTACTTTCTAAATTCTTTCGAGTCAACTTCTTTACTTTCACATGATTTGATAGTTTGTTTCCTAGTGAGATAGGTGTAGAAACCACTTTTAAATCCACCAATATAAATTTATTTAGAATTTAAAATTGCCATTTATAATGAGAAATAAATATATGATCTTCTTCTTAATAAATTTGTTAACCAAGAAAATATTTCATTTCTACAAGCATGGAAATTTCAGAAAAAATACTTAATGCCATGAACCATACTAGATACCCTTGTACACTGATACCCAAGATTTAACTAACATATTATAAAGGGAATTCCTAATCTACACATGTTGTATACTATCACCTGGAATTATATAAGATAAATTTTTTAATGATTTTTTCACACTAAATAGTATAACAAATAGATACAAGTCGGTATGCTCAAATAAAACTCCATAGGGATAACATTACGAAAATTCATACAGGTATATAAACAAAAAAAGTAAAACAAAAAAAGTACTAGAAACTGGAAGGTAAAGAACCCAAGTCCCAATAGACATATCACTCTAATCCCAAAGAACAGTAACCACAACATTCAGGTGGTTCTTTTTCCTTGCTCATACTTGGTATAAAGAAATCTACAAAAACATGAAGGTAGAGGTTGGGTATTGGATAAATTGCTAATATGTTCTCAACAAGTTTTCTATGATAATATTCCATAATATTTGACCAAATAATTATTTTAATTAAAAATAAAACCATTATGATAGTACAAGATCATATATAAAACAAAACATGCATTAAATTTCAATTGATGTAAATATTTCAAAATAGTTACTTAACAATCAATTTATATAAAACAATTTATATAAATTCACAAGGAATATGAAAATAAGTTTTACAAAAAATGGAATGTATATCAAAATAATCACAAATAGGAAACATGGTCATCTTCTAAGAGGTACAATTGTCCTAGGTTATGGGATCATCACACACTCATATGGTGATCATGTCAATATGTGTACACACGTCCTTCAGACACCAATCAAAGATGACTAATTAACATCTCATTTGGGATAATATCTATTTCACTATGATTATTTTACTGTTTTACAACATCAATCATAGAATTTTTATCCCAAATAACTCACTAACTAACTAGGCCTTTATATTCTCAAACAATATTCAATATTGGGAAAATTATTTCAAAATTGGTCAAAATACAACTGTCACATTTTCCATTTCAATATGAAAATTTCTCTTTAAAAACTAGTGAATGGGTTTTTAATCAATTCGTTCCTTTTCCAGGATAAATCCAATTGGTTCTTATCAAAAAAATTAATCCATTTTTTAGATACCAATTTCAAATAAATTTTCCAAATCAATTTCCAAATTCCATAAATTTCCATCAAATCCAAATCACACCCCAATTCAATGGAATTTGGGGTTTTCTCCTAATTTCATGCTAACACAATTTAAAATATCAATTAACACCAAATTTTAATTTCACAATTTAATTTAAATCAATTAAAAAATTTATAAATTATAGGTAAAATTATTTTTCCAATCATATATGGAACAACCTGCATTGGGATCATGGGGTCACGTATCACAACTACAACAATGGGAAACTCCAATGAAGAATATAGACAAAAAATATCTGAGAATAAAGCCTACATTAAGATATAAAACAAAGGATATTAGATCCCCCAACAACATAGAGATTCAACAAAACCTATGGAGGAGATAGTGAGAGATTGGTAGAGAAGGGATGAGGGAAGAACTCTTACAGAATTGGAATCAATCTACATTTTCTAAGCTTCTGTATGACTTATAAAGGATTTTTAGGATCCAAAATAGGTCCTTGAGAGATTCCAAGAAATAAGAAATAAATCTAAGATTATTTGGGGTCGATTAAGAGGTAAAAATTTGGGTTTTAGTTATACCCAAAAGTCATAAACATTTGTGTAACCCCTTGAGAATGTGAAACTTAAAAGGATAAATGTTACTACCCATGTCAACAAGGTGAACTTTTCTTTTCCGAATTCTAATGGATTAGAAATCCACATTTGATCATTCTTCACCTGAAGTAGTGATCGTGATGGGATACCTTCTGAGAATTTTACCATGGTGTGTGTGGGTGTTGAAAAACACTAAAATAACATGTGTTAGAATATGGGGATAGTCATTAGTCTGATAATCAACCCAGGTGGGAAATAGAAAGTGGTGTTATCGAAAAGAAACTAAGGTATTATAAGAGATATATCAGGTCAAATTAATATGTTCATGGTCTATGGACGGTTGGCTCATGAAACATTATATCATAGCTATTACATAACAAGAAGTGTTGACGTACTACTTGGGTTTGAGGCATGGGACCCACAATGAGGGAGTTTTCTCTATAAAGGGGTGAAGAGTGTTACACCCCTAGAAAAGTTAGACTTAAAAGGATAAATGTTACTACCCATTTCAAAAAGGTGAAACATTCTTTTCGGGATCCTACTTGTTTAGAACTCCACTATTAAGTATGCTTGGCCTAGAGTAGTGATCAGGATGGGTGAGCTTTTGGGATATTTCCTAGGGTGTGTGTGATAGGGGAAAAACACACAAAAAGAACATGTTTTGGATTATGGGTACATTCATTAGTTTGGAAAGAGACCCTAGTGGGTAAGAGACTATGTTGTTCTAGGACGGAAACCACGGTATTAAAGGAGACCCATGTGGTCATATGATAAGGTTCATGGCCTAGGGAAGGTGGGGTCACAATACTTTGTCATCAAATAAATATATTTACAGGTTCATTTTAATTTCAAAAATAATAATACCATCTATACAAACAATAATATTTAATAACACCTAATTGTCATCTTTATTGTGGAGATTTTTTCCCATTATTTCCTTATGGAAATCTAACTTCTTCAAGTATGTATCTTGAAATTAAGATCATGATATTAGAGATTTTTTAACCCGTATAGAGTCCTATTTAACCTATAAACATAGATTTCTTCATAACCAATAAATAAAACACTGTATTTCTCTATATATACATTCTTTTTCAGCTCTCCACTACGGAAGTAATACTTGAAATCCATTTTTAATATCTTATATAATCTTTATACTAAAATATAATGAAATTTCGTAATCGTATTTTGTCTAGAAATTGATAAAAATGTATCACAAAATTTAATTACTTCTTATAATGAGTACCCTTTACACACAAGTCATTCCTTATTTAAAAAAACTTCTCCTCTTTAATTCAAATTATTTTAAAACACCCACTTTGTTTTGATAACATGATTTATTTTAAATTGTGTATTAACCATAAAGATTAATTATTCTCAATGTAATATAATTTTTCAACCACAACATAAAATCACTCTTGATACTATAATTATTTACTTATATATCTTGTATTAATACTAATTAATAATTAGTTATGTATTTCTATCTTTAAAACTCTTCCAGTTTGAACCTGTTATATTTTTTCAGCAATGATATTTTGGGAAAACACCTACTCTCCCAACCATGAATGAAATAATTGAGGTTTCTCATCATGGCTGGAATTGGTTAAATCATATCTTCATCCTATACTTCTTTGGGACTCCCATTATTTCCAATAAATTCTTAATACTTGAAAAAAATTGTTTATTCGTAACTTATGGAACTTCATTTTTTATTTGAAATGACATTATTTGGATTTTATATCAGAATTTCATTATCATTATCAATAATATTAAATGTCTCTTTGTTCTAACCTTGATATCCCTTTTCATTTTGGGTATTTCCACAAAAGATGACATTAATTCCTCACTTTAAAAACTTATCAATATTTTTACCTTTAACATTAATTTTATAATAGATACCATACACTATACACTATTTCAATATTTGTTAAATCTTATAATAAATGCCATATAGTATCATATTATAATTGGGTTTTTATGAATATTAATTTTAATATGAAATTCTAAACAGTTTTCCCTCCTCCATAAATACCATGAAGTATTATGGTCTATTAACATAGTTTATCACTCTCCTCAATATAACTATATCACAAAAATTCTCTACATGGGTAATATTTCTCATATTTTTTTTAGCCATGATGACCAAGCCTTTGATGTCTCAATTTTCTTTATTTATTTAAACTTAAGTATAAAAACTTTTTAGTATCTATGACCTAAAAAAAGTTTCCCCTTGTTGTATTTCTTCTTTTCAATAAAAATCCATCTTTTAAATTATTTACCAATAATACATACATTAGGAAAACTAATTCATTGAATTCATTGCACAACTTAGATACACATAACATATTTTTTTATCCCATTAATATATAATGTTTTCATTGATTTAAAATTATATTTCCTAAAAATTATTAAACCATATCCCGTGATTTTAATCAAACCATAATTTAAAAAGGTTATTTATCCTTAATTTTACTCCTATAAATATTTAAAGAGATTTAAATATCATGTAATATCTATAGAATATCCACTATCCAAACTCCATGGACATTCCCCTTCGGATTCTTTAAGTATAACTGTAATAATAAATGATTTTTCATTAACTTTTTCCTTATTCCTAAAAAATATTTGATTATTTAAACTCATAATAAATTAGGAATATATGATAGTGTGAAAATATTTAATAAGGGTTCTTGACTGGACACACATTCCACAAAAATATTCTAAAGGAAGAAATGTATTCTCAGTGTTCCATCCCATTGTTTTTTGTTGCTTCTAAATTTTCATTCTTTGAGTGTATTAACACTCAATCAGATTTTCTCTCCTAAAACATATATTATAATAGTAATATTGGTAATTAAATCTAAAACTATTTCTATTTTTCCAAATAATTCATAATGATAATAATATCCATAAAAAAAAATTCCTCTATAAACAACCTGTTTTTATATACTGGCACTATCACTTCATTGTTGTTTAGAAAATTAATAATGGATCCTTTTTATGAGAAAACAAATTTGTGGATAGACAATTTATTTCTCCTTACTATAAACTTATTTACATTTCTTCTAAATTGCCAATTTATTATTTTTTTCTTCATATACTAAATTCCATGAAATTTATGATTTCTGGGAATATCATTATTTTGGAAGGGGAGAGAGACTTTTTTTGAAACACCTCTCCACTACCGTAGATGGAGACAGTTGCTACGACAATTACTTCCCCATCGATGGGGGACAGACCTTCATCATCATTTGAAGGAGCCCAATATCAACCATTCTCCCCCTTCTTTAACCCAGATCTCATTCATCCCTTCTCTCAGATCTCACTTTTTCCTAAAGTTCCCTACCTATTTTAAGGTCTATCGTAGCTTTCACTCTTATTATCAGAGTTCAATGAGAAATATTATCTTATGAAATTGAAACTAATTTCACGGTTCAAACATCACATCCCATCTTTGGATTAATTCAATAGATTTATTTTAGTATATTTGGGTTTACAAGATCGATCTATGGCAGTTCTTCTCTACAAAAAGCACATTATGATCAACTTTGAATCGGGGGATGACCAGATTCATGTATGGTACAATGCTCCATTCATCTACAACAAATGTATATTTTTTTAATTCAGGTGTAATTATTATTTTTATATGAAGCGTGGTTCCCCATCCATGGATATTTGGGTTAGGTTTCTTGAACATCCTCTCCCTTTTCAAATATGCCTCAATTATTCTTATGCCATAGAACCTTGTTTGTAGATATATATTCTCTGATAGTATAACCTATTCAGTTAGTCATACCATTTTTCCACGAATGTTTGTTAAAATAGATATTTCTAGGTTTTTGAATAGTTTTCATTGGATTGTAATTGGACATGAGTTTTGGTACAGGTAAACAATTTTCTTTGAATCATTGGTGGATTTTCGTTTTTCATGCTAGAAAATAGGGGATGTGATCAAAGTGTTCTAGTGTGAGGGTATAAATGTCTTTTAGAATCTGGATGTGGGACTAGTAAGAGGAGTGTCTATTATATGAACAGGTTCAATGGATTTGGTTCTGATTTTTGATTCATGTGATCAATAAACGAAGTCATAGGATATGTGAATTTGATTACTCATGAAATGGGAGTATGTGGAGAATACGAATTATATGGGGAGTTAATCTAATCTTTGAACTTAAAATGGATCATAAAACATTTTAATCATCTAAAACGAGGCATAGTTATTTCCCCTAGAACAGGATGTTGTTGATTTATTTGGAAGATTGAACCATGACGTGAAGGTTATGTATGCAACAAGGATAGTGGATACTCATAAAAATGTAGATCCAATAGTTTTCAATGAAGATTATGTGGATTATCCTGATGTAATTGTGGATATGATGGTGTCTTAGGAATAAAGTAAAAGAGAGGAAACTATTAGTGGTTCTAGTAGAGGCATTAGGGAGTGGGTGAAGGTTACAAGCAGGGTGAGGTAGAGAGGGACTGGCCTGAAGATTTAGTTTAATAGTCTGGTTGGTAACCTCAAGGTCAAAGGTTCATCATGGGAAAAATGGGATAAAATACAAGAAAACTTCCAAACAACAATTCCAATGCCTACCCTCTTAGATGATCATAGTTTCTATGGGACTCGAATGGAGGGTGACATTTCAAGAAAAGTCATAGTGGAAATTGTTAATGAAGGGTCGAGAAAAGGCCTTCACAATCATATGAGTAATAAAGGGAGGAATAAAAATAGGGATTCAGGGAGATGAATTTTTCTAAATAGAAATAATACTAAAGGTCATATGCACTATTATCATTTATCAAATCTAATGGAAACTAGGTCTACTAAAATAAATCAGGTGGTGGACAGTGATCTCATTGACCATGTTTAAGTAGTACAAGAGACTTCAATTTCTTCTAATGATAAATAGATGATAGAGTTTGGTGAAGTTGGGGAACCAAAACACAGTGAAGATAATATGTATGATCTGATATAGGACTAGGTGGGAGATAAGGTTACATCCTGAGCAATGGTTGATGTGGTCTAAGAAGAAAGGGAATCATGGTTGTTCATAATTCATTAAAATTTAGAGATTATAGAAGAGGAATTTTACATTAAATCTATATATAAGGAATATGAAAGGATGGATGATATAATGATTCAAGTGAACCTAAACATGGAATGTTATGTTTGGATCATTAAGAAAAATTATATTTTGGCTTATGGCTTCAACGAGAAGAAAATGAGTGTGGAATAATTTATCAATGTGTGGGACAAGATAGAATATAATCTTATAGACCTTATCATGGATGATTCGGACCTGAAGGCCCCTTCTTTTCATTATATTCTTCGCAGAGGTATAGTTTATAATGGACTAGAACTTGTTTTTAATAATTTAGAAATTTTTCTTATTCCATTTTATTGCCTATATTGAATTGGAATGTTTTCCCACAATTTCCTTAAAATTTATTTGAATAATGAAAATTTAATTTTCATCTTTTCAGTCTTTTTTATCCATAGTATTAATTCTCTTCACTTTTGTATTATATTTGGAATTGTCATCAATATTTATTAGATATTTATCACCCTTTTAGTGTTATAATTGTCATTTTACTTGAGATTTTTCATTATATGAATCTTAAATATCTTTTATAGCATTCTTATTTGAGCTTTATTGAACATCTTTAATATAATTATAAAAGTGGAATATATACTTTTCAAATTCTAATTTATCATTGACCAACTTCAGTTGTACACTATCGAGGACTTTCTCCTTCAATATAAATTTCACTTCCATATCAATTTTTGATGTCCTTCCCTCAGTGGAAATTTTATTTAAATAATCAATCTATTTCAAAAACCATTATTTGTATTCATCATCAATATATTCTTTATTTATTTTAGGTTTATTATCCATATTTGAATTTATCATCACATATTCCAATATTGAGTTATTTAAAGGTAACTCCTTGATTTCTCTCTTCAACATGAACTCAATTTGAGTTTTTTCATCACTTCTAGCATTACTACTTCTATAAATAGTGAATTATTTCTCATTAACTTTATAAAACATTAGTTAATAATAAAATACACCAGAATCCTCAACATCATCATCATCTTCACATCTCTCATTATCATAAATATTTGTTAATAATTTTTTTATTGTATTTAAAGGAATTCTTACTCTTCCCTTTTTATGGAAACTTTGAATTATCAAATTTAGTATCTGTATTGATTGTTATTATCTATAAAATCAGTTCCTTTTATTCAATAACATATTTTAATTTCAAATTTTTACATTTTTTATTAAATTTATAAGTGATCTACACTTGAAACACAATTTTGGAATCTGTCCCTTTAGTATTCCCTTGAATGGTCTCACACTTCTCAAGATAAGGGATAAAATTTTTCCAATCTATTCATTAGTATCTTATTTATAATCTAATAAACTATCTTCATCATCATAAGATTTTTTCTTACATTTCTATTGTCTTGAGGCTTTAAATGAATTTTAATTTTCATCCTTAGACTTATTTCTGAAAATAATTCCATTTAAAATATTATATATAAAAAGGATGTTTTGTAATTCATCCAAACAAGGTTATCTAAATCATGGTCTACCCAAATGACCCAAAGACATTTTTTATTATTTTGTATAATCCCCCTTTTAAGGGTTGAAGGGGATCCCTTACATGACCCGTAGGCCCAAAGAACAAGGCCCATACATGACCTAATACATACCTTAAAGGCCTAAGACTTGACACACTTGAAATATCCCCTCCCCAATATTTATATCTTAAAGGCGCCTAGCTCCCCACCCCACAAGGCTGATTAGCTAGAATTACCCTGTAAAGAGCTACATTATTCTTGGTTATGATGGAAATTTCCAAACCCTATCATTCTTCTAATATGGTTGGATCATCTCTAGTGGTTGCTATTTTTTTCTTTGAATCATCTTCTGGGTCTTCTCTTATGTGGTCTTCCCTACATCTTGTTCTTTTATGTTCCATGGAAGCCTTTCATCTCAAAGTCCATTGGATTCCCGAAGTTCCTTATAGCCCTAAGGCATTGCTTCCTAAAGGCCTTTGGGCCCAAAGTCTCTGAGACCCGTAGACCCAAAACGGTGTCCTGAAGGCCCAAATTGTATGAATATTTCTAGCTACTACAGTGCTACAGAGTGCCCTCAACATTTCTGCTATAGTAAACTATAAATTCACCCTTAACCAGATTTTATGTTGGGTCTCTTGAATTCTAAGAAGGATCCTCTTCCACTTGGTTACAGGCTCATTGGACCTTCATCATGGTCTATAAGTGATGATAATTTATTATCAAACCTATCTAAAATAATGCACAATATTTTCTCAACTATAGTTGTATCCTCCAACAATTCACCAAACCCTCCGATAATGTTTATAATATCATTGACTTGAATGAACAATTCATCTACATTACATATTCCATTATTTTTAGATCTTCATACTTTAAACTCGAAACATGAATTTTAGCTTTCTTTACTATTTTATTGATATCATATAAATTTTTATGTTTATCTTATATTCCTTTTATTATCTTGATTAATTTAACATTCAAAAATTCCTTTTTGGAATATAATGAAATAATCTCATTCTGTGAATGGCCATCATTATCTTGGTGTTTTCTATCAGTTATTTCATGGAAACACATTTAGCATGAGGAATAAATCCAATATTAGTAGCCTCTACAGTTATCATACTCATTGATAAAATATAATTTAGTATTCAATATGTCCAAGTATGGTAATTTTTAAGATCAAAAGTGTTAATATCCTTATTGATCACTAAATTGAGATTATATATATTTAAAATAATAATTCAGTGATATATCTATTAAAAAATAGTAAATCCTTCATTACAAATATAATATCTTTAAAAAGGTAAACATGGCATGGCTACTACTTGAAAAGACCCTCATGATGAGTGGGAAATCACTAAAAGGGGATGTGAATCAATGGTTTAAATTTATTTTTATGTTTTTAATTAAAAAACATTAATCACATCTTAATCGTACAATTATGATAATTTTCACACATTAAAAAATATATTCATAGTTGTAAAAATATATTTATAAGGATTGCATCACAAAATGAGTAGACTTATCCTTGGAATGATCCAGATGCACACAAGATCATATGGTCTACTAGTATCAATATGTCAATTACAATGAGAAAATTTTATCCTATTACTAAGGATAATTTTATGTATTCCATATATGTAAAATGTGACTCTAACATTTGAACAATTATTGAAACAATTTCAAAAATAGGAGAGTAAAAAACTCGAAAAGGCTTCCATCGAGGTTCCACTATAATGTTCCTCTTCCTACTTTTTCTTCTACATTCATAGTAGAAAATATTTTATTCCTCCTATTCATTCTATCTCTTTAGTTATATATTTGTATTTAAATTTATTTCCTATTCTCAAACATAATATTTTCACTACAATAAAAATGTTATTTCTTCAGTAGTAGTTTTTCCCCTTATTAGAATTTGAATTTCAAATTCAAAATAAAGATAAATAACTATATTTCATCTTTATTATCATGTTATTATTCTTCATGTTTATTATTAATTATTTAAAATATATTCTAATTCATAATTGTAGATCTATATTGGTATCACCATGACCAATAAGTTATTAAATAACTTCTTTTTGTATTTCAAAGTACAACACATTTTTTCATGATGTGAACTATTTTTCTTCCTCACCGCTTGAATAACAGACTCCCTTTATGATGTTTAATCCAAGAAAAAATGTCTTTATCATTTTATAATATAATTTTACATAGAATAAATCATTCAATTGTTACTTTTATTTTTCATTCTTAATATAACTCTTTATTTGACAAAGGAGTTTATTAATAGGAAGTAGGAAATAACTCATTTGAATTCTATGTGTTCCCCTTTCCATTTCCATTTTTTGATTTCAAATTTTATTTAATTAGTGTAAATTAATATTATAAATTCCTATGAAATTAATCTTCCAAATTATTCAATTTTCCATTAAAATGTTTCCCTTTATCATATTTTAATAAATTTTTGAACCTTATAAAGTAATGGGTTACTCTAATGAATTCATATTTACCCTTATGAAGTTTGATATCATTATTTAAATGTCTAGTTTTACTCTTCAAAATTATAGTAATACCCTTAAAAAGTCATTAATTAATTATAACAAAAAATTATTACCCTTTAAACATACTGGGTTTCCCTTCAAAATAATTGATTTACCCTTACAAAGTCATTGGCTAGCCTTCCAAAGTCATTCTTTCACTAATTTTCAGTCATCTAAATACTCATATGAAGTTATGAGATCTATAGGAAATTTCAAACTAAAACCGCTCCAATTAAAAAATTCTTAAAAATTGGTCATACTTCTCCATATACCTTATAATCACCTTCAAATACTCCATAACAATGGAACATACATTACCGAAAGCGCAACACCCAATGATACTATATTTTGAATAAGATGTATATATTGATAAAAAAATCCAACACATTAAATATATGCACTTAAGATTATTCAATTATTTTTTTATAGAAAAAATACCAAATGATTGAGGAAACCTATTCATCTCTAAATATTAGTTACTTCAACTTGGGTCTTAATAATATGCCAAGAATTCAAAATATCCTAAAATATTTATTAGGCTCAAAAAGACTACCATAAACTCAATATTAGATACCAAATCATGAAAATGTGCCTTTAAATAGATCTTTCTAAATTTATTATTCTCACACTTTTAAAATCAGTAAATATTTAGTCCAAAAAGCGATAGATCAACCTCTATATATCCTAGTTGGTGGAGCATCATGGTCAGGATAAGATTGATCTCATAGCCATTATTCCTCAGATAAAAGTGTTAATTGTCCCTATTGATCTTTAATAAAAACATATAGGGGTAATATATATCCAAGTATAAACATGTTCACATCATACTTATAAAAGAATATTATTGATTAAAATTATTCATTTTTTCATTATTCTATTCAATTTTTTTAATTTTTAACCAGATTAGTCTTAATCTCCAAATGTTTCTTCAGTTACATGAAAAGTTCCATTAAAAAGATAATTTCATCAAGGATTGGTATCCAATATGATATAACAATAATTTTATTGGTCATTTTATAATTCTATGTTAAAGTCATACATCTATCCACAATAGGGCGTTCTCTATCCAAAAGTGTAGAGGACCCAGCTGATGGGGTTGAGGTTCTTTTTCTGCACCCATTGAATTCTGATGATAGTTGGATGGTTATGGCTCTGATAAATAAAGAAATAGCCTAATAGGAATTAAATCTATACTATAGGATACTTTCATGAATGAATACTTATACAAAGCCCAAATAAATTCATAACTTATTATATCAATATCATAAAAAACAAGTCTAGTGCCCCGAGAAAAATGCATGCCTAAGGAATGTCCTCCCCTATATTGAGAGTGTTAGGTAGAGTATTCAATAAGACACATTGGGAATGCATAATCACTACTATCATAACATAATTATACCATTCTAATGAAATTTGACGTAGGAAAACTACTATTCCCCATCAAATAATTATTCTAGTTCTTACAGTCCCCTAAAATTTCCTCCAAATACAAGGGGAATGTAATCCATGATATTGTGGAATAAATTCCACACTGATATGAGATAATTTATATCCTCAACACACCATCACTGAATTATTTGCTCTGCCAAAATCTTTTAAAGCTACATTGTCACCAAAATTGATGAATTTTCTTGGGAGACTGCTAACGGATTTATTTGTGCATGAATCATTTATTATGATCAAGAATTAAAATTTGGTGCAAGTTAATATCCAAAATTGGTTCATAATTACACAAACCCAGTTTCTAATCACCTGTATATAAGATCCCAAAACTCGCACTACCATATTTAGTGCTGAAATCATAAACATTAATTTTCTATATTTGTTGTCGATAATTGTGACCCAAATTTCACCATCCAAAACAAACAATATCAAATTTAAAACATGGATCACTTACATTATTGATGTCCTTTTCGGTTTAGAGTTTTAAAAAATTATGAAAACATATTATATAAACAATTACCATGACTTTAGAGGAAAAATTATCCCATTTAACCTAGATTTTATTATTTCACATTAAGTCATAATAATCTTCCATATAAAATAATTCTAGAAAAAATTAGTTCAACCAATTTCTATATAACCTATGGAAAAGGTAATATAATACGGGTGATCTCAAATTATAAGTAAATGAAAACTTAATAATTAAAAAATGAATCTCATTAGTGAGCATAAGTATAGCATAAAAGGTATAATGATATAATCAAAGTGCATGAGTAAAACATAAGAATATTCGTACTAATCAATACCTATATCATTAAATATGAAAACATAGAATAAGGAATTAAGAGAGGAAAATTAATAATAATCAATAATCATGTACCGTTTGATATCAATTCTTATCGAATAAAACATCATAAATACAAAGAAACCATAGAAACAATGTGTTGGTAACATGGAACATCATCTTCATAGAACACATACAGAACCCTTAGAGTTAGAATAACCATATGGATGAATCCAAATATAATTATACAGAGATTATAGTCTTTATCTAATGAGTTGGAGTGTTATCTAGACACACCCATCATATAAGCTATAGTGGGATCAACTGGCATTATATGGGCGCACCCATCATTCATAAAGTCTATGAACCACAACATGAATAAATTATGTAGATATTTGATCATAATACACTTATAAAAATAATAATTATTTTATAACATAATCCACCCATGGAAAAGAAATGGGTTTCATAAAAATCTCTTAAAAATATGGTTAAGCCGTGGAAAATAAATGAGTTCCATAACAATATCTTTAAAATAATATAATTCCATCCATTTGAAGAATGATGATCACATGAGCCTCAGCTTGGTTGATGAGGACTCTTAAGTGTATCCAGGCGACCTGGGATCAAATCCAAGTGGAGGCACAGTTTTCAAGGGGGTATTGTAGCAGTATTGTACTGGGTACTGCAGCAGTACTATAACAGGTACTGTAGTAGGAACAATGTAGTACTGTAGCAAGTATTATAGAGAGAACTGTAGAAAACACTATTTGGGACTGTAGCAGTTCGTAATTTTCCCCTGTTTGGGCCTTCGTGCCACTGATTTGGTCCCAAGGTCCTTTAAGGACTTCGGGCCACCCAAGCCTTTGGGCCTGTAAGGCCTTCAGGCCACCTCAAGGCCTTCGGGTCACCTTAAGTAGAGATGAAAACCAGACAAACTAAAAAGAACAAGCTCTATAAAAGTATGAGCAAGGATCTTTCACAACAGTAGAAGCTACATGGATTGAAAGAATGACAGTGTATGGAACCTACCATCAGGACAAGCCTATGCATGCATAGGATAGCCTAGTTAAACAACCATGCGAAGGTGGAGAGCTGATTTTATGATGAAGATGTTGGGGAGGAGCAGTTCCAAGTAGTTAGTCTTGGTTTTATGTAATGTTTGAAGCCTATGGGAAATGAATTCTTCTAAGTCCTATGTTCCATGTAATACTTATTCCTACGGGCCTTGTAAGGGTTCCACCTAAACCCTTGAAAGGTGGATTATCAAAATCAATAAAAAAATGAAGGCCTTCGTGCCATTGGATGGATGGAAGAATGATGATGGTATAAAGAAACAATTTACCTACTAGAGGATAAGTAATAACCAGTTTTTTAAAAATTTCTAAATGGAAATTCCATTAAAATATCATTAAAAAATCTTTAGTAAAATATAATTTTCATTTTAAAAATCACTTTTTAAAACATAAAACATTTTGAAAATAATTTTCTTGGAAAAACACTTTTAAAAAGACTAAATTTCCATAATATTAGGGAAAAATTAATTTAAAAAAATATTTTATGCATTCAATGGAATCTTCAATGAAATGAGCATTATGTTAATGTGAAAAAAATTACTAGTCATACATGTTAAACGAACATACCTTTTAAACTATAAAAAGTTTAGAATAATTCCTTGATCTGAAATTGAAAATTATATTCCACTAAGAAAAAATTGAAAAATACCAAATGGATAAAATTTTAATTAATAAATAGTTTTCAAAATGTTAAAAAAATTTGAAAACATTTTTTTAAATCTTGTTTTTAGAAGAAAATAGATTTTTAGAAGAAGAGAGAAATGAAGTCGGATTTTATTAAAAACACTTCCTTAAAAACATTAAGTTAAAAATATTTTAGAATTCATAAAATTAATTGAAAATATCATAAATTACCATATTATAGCATAATTTATGAGAATTATAAAATTTAAACATCAGACACTTAATCACAGACAATCTTTATAAATGATGAGATTGTAACAAAAGACCCCTACAACTTTCGGCAACTTTGAATCACAATTACCATGAAATAATAACATAAAATAAATTTTATAATATAATTAATATAAGGATATTTCTTATTATAATGTAAAATTGTATGTATATAAACCTTATAAAACAAGATATTTGTATAACATAACCAACATCTCAAAGAAGGCAAATTGAGAAAAAATCTCTTACAGCTTTTGTAACATTGAAAGCATAAGCCCCATAAAATAGAGATCATAAAATGGATATGTGAAACCTAATAAATTATTATATTAGAATCATAAAATACATTCATGTCCATTATATATTACACACAATTAAAATAAGTTGTGAATATGGCATATATCTCAAAAAAATAAAAGCGAGATGAGAAAAACTCATACCTCGAGTATGATTTGTCACGCTTGTTAATCATATTCCATAATAATAAAATATTGTTAATTATTTAATAAATTTAGAAAAAATTTCATGTTTATAAATTCTTTTCTTTTCTCTTAAAAATAAATTATATATAATCACTTAATTAATTAAGTATAAGCTAGACGTTTTCACCATATTCTGCTTATATGTCAAAAATGATTTGGATAGGTTGACTATGTTCAAAAATTTAATTATTTAAACATATCAAGAATAATAATAATAAAATAATTATCATATTTGTAGATTAATTTTACTTTTAAAAACATTCATGAAATATGGTTATAAAAAATTAACTAACATTATGCTTTTGGAGATGGTAGGTCGTACATATGCATGAGTAACATTTTAATTTTTCAATGGTCATTTTAAAAAGAAGAAAAGTGGTATTTTATCCATAAATAATTATTATTATATAATAAACACCATATTATTTAATTATATATATTTATATATATCATTCGTGGGATGTGTTGGTGAAAAAAATAATCACATCGCTTCGAGGAAGTAGTAGTTCACACATCCTTAAATGATGTTATCATTTTTTAGCAAGTGAAAAGGTAAACTTGAAATGATATATTATATTAAAATTAAGATTAATATTTAATTAATATCATAAATATTTCATTTATATCATCTATTTTTACTCTATTTACCCTTATTACCTTCAACATAATGCGTTAGTACAAATGAATCACATCGCTTCATGAGGTGGTAGTCCAGCATACACACTTGTGACGTTATAGTATCTCTTAAGTAATTGAATATGAAAAGGTTATATATTATATAATTAATCAATAGGAAAAATTATTTTATTAATAATATATATAAACATTATATCTACCATTATACACATCCTTGATAGGAGGTAATGGAAAAATGAACAACATCAATTCACGAGATGGTAGTCCTCCAAACACGTGAATGATGATTTTGTTACCCATTTGATGGCAGTGTGTGTTTTTCGGTCATACCGTTAACAAAACAACATATAATTAAATTATAGATGCTTATTTTATTTTATCATCATGTAATAATAATAATAATTTAAGTAGGTGGAGAATGGAATAGAATAAAATGCTCATCGATGAATATTACCTCTTCTTCATGTATCTCTTTTTTCTTTACACCAATGGCATTACTTGGATTCATTTTTCTGAAAATTAAGGAATATAGGATGATTTTAATAAATTTTAATTTTTTTTGGAATTTATGGTACGAATAAATTGGTTTTTAATCCATGAAGAGAGGGGAAGATGGTGGCCTCTAATAAGTGAGGGGAGTGGCACACCTGTAATTATTTAGAAAGAGTGAATTCCACAAACATTTTATTCAAGTAAACAGTCCCCAATAATGGTCATTGATCACTACTATAATGTATATGGTCTAAATATGGATATAAAATGGGTTTTAAATGAATTTGGGTCATTTTAAATCCTTATATTTTTAGTTTAACTACAAAGTTAACTCATTTTCAACTTAATCATTATAATTAATTTTAACTTTTTTCACTAATCACTTTGGAAAAAAATTAATTTAAACTTATTAGAAGTTATAAATTAGACTTATTATAAATATGCAATTAATTTTTCCAAATTCAATTAACATAAGTGGAAAATTTTAATTTCATTCATATCATATAGATGACATAGGACATTGGGTTTTTTAGAAGAGTATTTGTGTAGAAAAAGTTAATTCTACATTAACTATATTAATAATAATAATAATTTTATAAAAATAAATTAATATATAATGATATATAATCTATTAATAAAATTTAAAACATTCCCTAATATGGATTATTTAATTAATTAAAATGGAGAAACATTGTACATTTTAAAATAGTTTTTAGACAAACCAGTTTTTAAACAAAAAAACAAACATATAATAAAAACCAATATAAATTTGATTCAAATTAATTAATTGGATTAAATATAATTTTTTTATATAAAAAATTTTCGGAACATATTTTTAACTTCAAATTAAATTATTTATTTAAAAGAAAATCCATTTTACAAAAATCAGTATTTTTCACTATTTACTGAAAAAACAATATTTCCTAAAAACCCAAACATTTCACTTAAATTAAATTTTTCTGATATGACTAAAAATGAAATTTATTTTTTCAAATAAATTTTATAAAATTTATGTAGAAATTTAAAATGTTTTCACCATGAAATGATGATAAAACCCTTTTTTTGAAAAAAATATAATTATAAGCATAAAATTGGATTTATTTTAATCTCGTTTGTTAAAAACACATAAAATAGATGTTAAATGTTATATTCAATGTATAATATATAATTTTATTCAATATAATCCAAAAATATTGATGTTTTTTAATTTATTTGTGTGAAATACACTTCTACACAATAAAATATATTTTTTGAAAAAAATTTCTTTTAATATAAAAAGGGTTTTTTTTATTTCTAATTATTTGGTCACAAAAAAATATATGTAAACCATATTTTTATAATTTAATTAATTATGTTCATACCACCATTATAATATTTATTTTATCACATTAATATATATCATGGTTCGTTTAAGATCGGTATTGCGTGTTGAATAATTTATCGGATATAAAAATTTTGGGGTTGCATGTAACGCATGATAAAATGAGTATTGTGTGTAATGAAAGATTGTGTTCTCTCAATTTGAACATTATCTCGGTATTAAAAGGATGTAAATTTGAATATAATTTTATTGTAAACCCATATCAAAGAAAGGGATAATAAAACTCATATTAAGAAGATATAAAGGGAATTAAAAAGGTTATATGGAATAACAAATCACTAGGTTTCCCAATAGAAGAAAATCATTGGAAATGGAGGGAAAGCATAAATAATTATAGATGGTGATTTAAGTCATTGATCACAAGAAAATTAATTACCAATTGAAAGTTAAGGGTCACAAAAAAATTGTGATGATATAATAAAACAGATGATTCATAGGATATGAAGGTACTAGGAAAAAAAATTTGTTTCAATATCCTTTTCCCATAATTGATGAATTTTCATACCATATAGACTAAGAGAATATAGAAATATAGTTACTTGATGAGTGTAATATCATAATTTACCAAATTCCCACTACAATCTCATCTTTTCTTCCAAAAAAATGTGTATTGGAGATTTATTTTTAATTCTAAATGCACTAAAATTAAATTTCAAAGAATAAAAAAAACAAAATACATAAAAATATCCTACTACTACCTTTAAACATTAAAAAAACCAAAATTGTTAGCGCATGGTCAGATAATTTCCCAAATGAATAAAACATTATATATAAATTAATATTCAAAAT
Organism: Viscum album; assembly: GCA_963277665.1. NCBI lineage: Eukaryota > Viridiplantae > Streptophyta > Magnoliopsida > Santalales > Viscaceae > Viscum > Viscum album. The sequence goes on from OY728136.1 coordinate 7,025,564, forward strand.
TCAATATTAATTCTTAATGTTAAAAACAAATCATTGAATAAATAACTATAATTATAATTCATCAAAAATTTCTAATATAAGTTTGACACCCATGGATTATAATGATTTAATCATAATTTCATCTAAGATAAATGAACCATAATTACTCAAATAAAATCCCATAAATTTCTAAAATAATCATAATATTTACCTATAAAAATTTCATACTAAATTAGACACCACATTTTCCAGTGGTTGGAAAATTACCCTAATCATCCTTCGGTCATGTGTTCAATCCCCATCGCCTTGCCGGATGCAACAGGTTTTCACCTAGGATACAGGTTGTCCCCCTTTTTTCTTTATACATTAAAAATAATTCCAACATAAATAAAACTCTATATTGATCCTAGGGGTTAAAAATACACCAACCAAATAAAATATCTCAAAAAATGTTATTGGTAACCTCAAATATTTTACTACATAAAACCCTCAAATATGGTTTCTATGACATTGAACTTACGGTCAACCATACACTTATACACCTATGATGGTATCCATAATTCTTAAGATAACTTCAAAATAAGACAACCTATTATAAAATTTTGTCTAAACCTGTCCTTTTATACAAACTATAGTATCCCAAAACATTTGTTGTCAGAACTAGTTCTCAAATTATAAATATTAAATTTCAATATTTAATGTAGATAATTGTGACCCAATTTTTTCATCTAAGAAATACAATCTCAAAAGGAAAAAATGGATCACTAACATTCTCAAGGACCTTTTAGGTTTAGATATTTAGATAATTCAGAAAAACTACTATATAATCAATTCTCATGACTTTAAATAATCATTTTCCCATTTATCCCATCTTTTCTTATTTCACATTAAGTCATCATCATCAATATGAAATCCCTTCTAGATATAATTATAAATACATATGTATTTATAACCTAGGTAAATGAAACATAATAGGGGTGATATCAAATGATAAATAAGTAAAACCATAGGCATTATCAAATGAATGTCATTAGTCAGAGCAAGAAGAAACTAAGGGTATGATGACATAATCAGAGCGCATGAGTATAGCATATGAATATTCATATGCATAAATACCTAGATCATAAAAAACTAAAACATGAAATAAGACATTTTAACATGAAAAATTCATAAGAATCAATAATATCGTGCCATTTGATTTCAATGTTAATCAAATGAAACATCATAAACCCATAGAAAGAATGGACAAAACATGTTGGTATCTTACAAAATCATATTTATAAAACACCATTATAACCATTAAAGATGAATAATCATACATCCAAATACCAATATAATTATTTTTAGAACATATTCATTGCCCAATGCATTAGATCACTATCTAGGTGCACTAATAATATAAGTTATAATGGGATCACCCAACACTATCTAGGTGTACCCATCATTTATAATGTCTAAGAACCATAGCATGAATAAAGTACATAGAGATTTCATCATAAAACTCATTTAACAATCATTATTTTTTATAACCTAGTCAAATCAGGTAAAATAAATGGGTTTTATAAAAAACTCTTTGAAACATGGTTAACTCATGGAAAAGAAATGGTTTCATAACAATCTCTTTGAGAAAAATAATATTCTAACTAGAGGAAGAATGAGGATGGTATCGATACCAAATATCCCATATAGAGGATAAGTAATAAATTATGTTGATGTTTATGAATGGAAATACCAATAAATGATCATTAAAAACATTCTTGATGAAAATAACCTTTTTTATATTGTAATTAAATTTGTAAAAGACAAAACATTTTTAAGTACCTTTTCATTGAATAAAAATTTAAAAAAAAAATTAATTTACAGAATATTTGGAAAATAATCATAAAAAATAAAACTATAAACATGAAAAGTAAACTTTAAATAAATTATGTTCCTGATGATGGGTAAAACAATATATATTGTATGGGTTAAATGAATACTCCTTTTGCACTATAAAAAGTTTATAAAAGTTCAATGATCAGAAAATAACAAGAATATTCCTTTGAAAAAATTATTAAAAACAAAAAATTGTTAAAAATATATTTAATATATAATTTTGATAAGGTTAATAAAACTTTTTTAAATAGTTTTAGAAAACATTTTTTTGAGAAGAAAACTGATTTTCTATTGAAGAGATAAAAAAACTATGACTTTATTAAAAACACATTCTCAACCATTTTAAGTAAAAAATATTGTAAAATGGTATAATTAATTTAAAATATAATCTATAACCATAGTTTAATATAATTCATGATAATTATAATATTTTATCCTTGAAAGCATAATCATATATAATCCCAATAAACAATAAAAGTGTAAAAAAAGACTCCTACCACTTTTTTAACATTGAATCGTAATCCCCATGAATGAATAACATTAAATTAAAAATATAATATCATTAAAATAAGGATATTAAATAAACATAAAATTAAACTTTTTTTATATACACCTCATAAAAATATAGGTTCGTAGCATAACAAACATCTTAAGGAAGGAAAATTGAAACAAAACTATCATACAACTTTAGTAACATGGAAATCATAAACCCCATGAAATTTAGATCCTAAAATTGATATTTAAATACCCATAAACATAATTATAATAATAATAAAATAAATTAATGGGAGTTATATACCCCCACACAATTAAAATAAGGGGTTAATATAGTATATATCCCATGGAAATAAATGTGAGACGAGAAAAACTCTTACCTTGAGTTTTATTTCTCACGCTTGTTCATTATCTTCCTTAATAACAAATGTGTTATAATAATGTACATTATTTGGAACCTTTTAAAATTTTATTATTACCTTTATTTAAATTATAAACATTTTAAATATAATCACTTAATCAGTTAAGTTTTAGTCTGGTGTTTTGACTATATTCGGCTTATGTGTCAAAAATGACTTTGGTTGGTTGATTGTGGTCAAATTGATCATTATTTAAACATATACATAATTATAATCATGAAATAATTATAATATATATATACATAAATTATACTTTTAAAACCAATCATGAATGATAGTTATGAAAAATAAAATAAAATTTTGATCATGGAGACGATAGGTCGTACATATGCATGAGTAACGTTTCCCTTTTTCGATATTCATTATAGAAAAAATGTAAGTAATATTTTATTTTTAAATAATTATCATTATATCATAAATATCATATTAGGTAATTATATATACTTATATATATCATTATCATGATTTGGTGGTGAAAAAAAGAATCGCATTGCTTCGAGGAGGCGGTAGCCCACATGTCCATGGATGACAGTATCATTTTTTAGTGAGTCAAAAGATAAAAATAAGATGATAACTTAGATATTGATAAATATGGAATTAAAATCATAAATATTTCATTTATATCCCATATTTTTATTATATTTACCCTTATTACCCTCTATGTATCATTTTGGTCAGAATTAATTACATCGATTCGTGAGGAGGTAGCCCATCATTCCCAAGAGTGATGTTATTATATCCATTACATAAGGAAAGTCAAAAAGGTTATATATTATATAATTACTATAGAGGTATAATAATGTTATGAATATAGTGTATAAGATATATATCCATAATTATACCAAAAAATGACATATTCTATTAGAAAACCCGACGACATCGTTTCACAAGGTAGTAGTCCATCGTATACATGAATGATGGTCACATGACCCATTTGACGAAAGTGTGTGTTTTTTTAGGTCATAAACTTAAAATAAAAACATATAAGTATATTTATTATACTGAGGCTATTAGATCATAATTTTATAATAATGGTTTAAGGGGGTGGGGGAATAGATAAAATAAAACTTTCATTGATGAATGTCAGTCTTCTACATGTATCTTCTTTTAGTTTGCACCAAAGGCCTTACTTGGTTGGATTTATGTAAAAATTAAATATTCTTATATAATAGGATAAAATTATATAATTTATTTGGTTAGGTATTTTTTGAGCCAATTATATTTTATGGTTTTAAGAGAGTAGGGAGTGGGTGTACTTTTATAAGTGAGGTGAGTGGTGCACTTGTAATTTTTTTGAAAGAGTGAATTTCACCCATTTGTTCATGTCACCATGCCCAAATAATGACTCCTTATATATATTTGAATTTATAAGGTCTAATTAGGGATAAAAATGAGTTTTGGAATTATTTTGGGTTTTTTTAGACCCTATATACTAGGTTTAACAAATAAGTAAACACATTTTTATCTTAATAATTGTGATTAAATTTTACTGTTTTCACTAATCAAATTGGTAATAAATTAATCTGAACTTGTTTGAAGTTATAAATTATTCTTATAATTAATATTGATTAAATTTATCCAAATTCAATTAATATAATTTTCAAAACTCAATTTAATATTAATCCTACAGACGAGGCGAGACCGAAGGTTTTTAAAAAGAGTATTTTTTTAGACAAAGATGATTATATATTAAATATATGATTAATAATAATAATTATATGTAGATAAATTGATATTTAATTATATATAATCTATATATACATTTAAAACTTTCCCCATTAGTTATTGTTTTATTTTATTATAATGGAGAAACATTATTCATTTTAAAATAGTTTTTAAAAAAACTCATTTTTATACCAAAAAATAAACTCATACTAAAAACCAATATAATATTGATTAAAATTATTTAGTTGGCTTAACTATAAATTTGGTTAATTTAATATATATTAAAATATATGGTTAATTTTAAATTAATTAATTTATATAAAACAAAATGCTTTTTATAGAAATCGATATTTTTCACTATTCATATTAAAATCAATAGTTTCTTAAAAGTCTCAAAATTTATCCCAAAGTAAATTTTGATAATAAAATTAAAAATTAAGTTCAATTTTTCAAATAATGTTTATTAATGTTTCAAAAAAATATTTTTAAAATACTTTCACAATTAAAAGGTGACAAAGCTTCTTTTTTTGAAAAAATATTGTTTTAAGAGTAAAATTAGATTTAATTGTATCTCATCTTTAGAAACACATATGAAAAAAGTTAAATGTTATATTTAATATATTATATATAAATTTCATTAATATAATCCAAAAAATTTAATTTTTAATTTAATGTTTTAATATACACTTGGGCACATTAAAATAGTTTTGTTGAAAAGGAATTCCTTTAATTTTTAAAACGGTTTTATATTCATTTCTAATTAATTGGTTGGAAAGGAATATATATAAACCCTATTTTTAAAATTTATTTAATCATGTTCATATATTACATTCCAAAATCTAGGTTATATCGGTAATATATATCATGGTTCTTCTAAGTTTATTGTTGCCTATTGAATATGCTATTGAACATAAAAATATCAAGGTTATGTGTAATGCAAGTTAAACTGAGTGTTGTGTGAAACACAAGATGATCATAATTTTTTGGGTCCTTTACACAATGGAATATAATTTTCTTATTTTAAAATCTCATTTTTTACTTGGTACCTTATTCGTTATCATCCTAAGTGGTATAGACTCACGTGACATGCACCTGAGGGTTAGCCAATTCCACTATGCCATGTATATCATTTTTTATATCCAATTAATGAAGATGAATAACTCCTACATGATGGGTCAAAGAACATGTGGCATATGAAAAAGATTTTATGGTTCTTCAACTTACCTTCTTACGACAATCTAATTTCTATAATCTTGAGAAAGTAATTTTATTTGAAATTTATAAAGAATCCATGAACTTGCTCATTCTTAAAGGGGTAAATATTTTTATTTAAAATTTAAACGGTCCTATTATATTCCCCCAATGTTACCCTTGACAATCAATCCTTAAATTATATTTTACTTGAATATTTTTTTATATGGGGACATAAAAAACTAGATTGGTTGAGGTGTTAGATCTTGCTTTGAAGAAGTTGATTATACTCTTCCAAACATTCCCATAGATGGAGGTAGTGAATAAAGAGAATTTCTATTGCCATACTAGATGGCATCCACTAGATGTTTTTTTCATTTTAGTGAATTCTTAAAATCCACTATAATACTTCACGGGGTCCATATTTGGTACCAACTTATCCTATACAATCTTTATGCACGTCCCTAATAATGGATCCTATAAAAGATGAATGTAAAGTGATTACTTAAAACCATTCCATAAAACAATTAAATCAATAATGTGTTTGTTATCCAAATGTTTTTAATTTGTGAGTTTTTTGAATATAAACCTATTTAATATAAATCAAAATTATAATATTAACTATTTATAAATACACTCTAAGTTGTAAATGGACCCAGACACCAGATTTTTATATAAAAAAGGTGGTCCCTTTTAATGTCTGAATGAAGAAATGAAGCTTGGCCTCTTTTTTATTCCCTAGGGTCTTAGGTGTTGGTCCACACTAAGAAGTAAAGTTTGTGAGGTGATTCTTTGCGTCACTCGTTCCATTAAAGGAAATGAAACTCAAATTACTAAAATTTAGTAGCTAGGGGGATGTGGTCTACCACTTCTAAGTATGACTTCATTTTAGGATATATAGAAACTAGTAACATTTAAATTGACTCCATGAGAGTTATAAGGTATATAGTCAAACAATTATATGTAAATTCATCTATCACTTTGAACTTGTTAGTTATGTCACCTGTGAAACAGAGCATCCATGGTCTAGTGGAGGAAAATCACACTTTTCAACTAATTCAATGGACATAGGGACTGTTGGATCCAACCTCAGGTATGAAAATCACCTTACCTAAATCTTGTTTGGTCAATCAATATCCATTGGTTGATGAAACTAAATAATATGTGCGATGAGGTAGTATTAATCAACTCCACGATAAGGATTGTATCCTTTAAGGAGCTCATCATTAAGGTATCAAAATCTCTCTAGGTCATGGAGCAAGGTAGTGATCTGGGAATCAGAAGAGATTATCTCAATGGCTTGGAGCATACCAAAAGTATTATTCATATATTTACTTTTTTATATGTCCTAAATTATTTGGGGGATTTCTATGATAGGTAGATGCCCAAGGCCCGTGTATTGATCATGTTTTTATGTGTGATCTAATCTAGGGGATTCACCTATTATTTTAGGTCCGATTGGGGATGGTATTCCTTGCTCGCTTCATTGAATGTTTCTTCTTTTCATTATTACGGGGGGTATCTATGATGAAATTTACAATAGTGATGCTTAGTGGTGAAAATTAAATGATATCATCAAAGAGAAAAATAATATTGTAGTTTCCCTTCACGTCACTACCCCAGCCTATTGATATTATGAGTACATCATCTATGAAGGTTACTTAATAGTCTCTCTATGAATTCACCTACATTACCCACTAACATCATCTAGTTACCTGGCCTAGTCCAGTGTAGAGTATTAACATGAATGAATGGATAAAATTAATTGCATGATCATAAGGTAAATGTTGTATAACAATCACATAAGGGACCACAACTAATCAAGAAATAATGAATTGTATTATAGATTAGGGAACAATTATGGGAGCGAATAGTTTCCATGGGGTTTTCAATTGAGGGTCACTCATCCCTGAAAATTCTCACAGCCAAGTGGATTGGGAATGGAAAACTGTGATCATCTTATATTTATTGAGAGTACAATATATGGGTGGATTGAATATTATGTATCCCTTATTATCTAAATATATATTTCGATTCTCCTAGAATATTCATGCTAATTCTGAACATATCTCTTTGATAAGTGATATATAGGGAAAGTAAATTTTAAAAATATAGATTGTAAATCATGATTATGGATTGTTCTTTCTTCAACCAAAGCCACATCACATGATTTTATTAACATCTCCTCCATGACACGACTAATATATAGTGATTTTGAATCCAATTTTTGATGTTTAATGGGAGAGAACTATATGGAATCATATTTCCCTCATCTCATAATGATCATATAGAATGATTCCAATATAATGAAATAGTTCATTCCTATAATACTTTCAATATATACCCATTGGAGATTCTTATGAAATCTAATAGAGTTGAGAAATAATTTTCCTAAAATCACAGTAATTTCCACTTTTAGTGTTATCACTCATGGGACATGAGGTGATCAGAACTTCTAGTATATACCAACTACTAACAATTATGTTGGTTAAATGTCACAAATTTATTTTTTTATATATTTTGTGCATAGTATTCATCAACTGACTCTGATATAGAGAAGTACATATTTTAATATATCCAAAAAGTTATTGTGATTTGATATATACAAGAGGACTTCCATAGGTTCCCATCATACTTCTCATATTTCTCGAAAAATAAACCCATACTAAGAATAAGAGGGTTAAATATCAGCCAACTTTACTATAGAGGTATAATCAATATGGGCTCATGTACTAGTTTGGTGGGATGACATATTAATGTGAAATGATTAAATACCATATTTTAGATCATTGGGTGATAGAATTGTTATTTGGGATTCCTGAACATGATTTAAAAATATGTTTATATAAGTTGTTTCTAGTTAAAATATAATCTCTTTGCATATATGAGACTTATATCAAATTATTGATGGAAATTTTTGGGTACATATAGACACTTTTAATACTATTCTTTATCTAACAATATTATTATATATCCTCAATTTTTTCCTATATTAAGTGTATAGGTAGAGGGAAATAATATTGACTGAACTAGAGATGGGTTCATGGAAACACATAGAATAGATGACAACACATCCCCTATGTCCAAGTAATTGTGGAGGGTATAGAGGAATATGTGAACTTCAGTTTCCTAAATGGGAAACCTTAGTCATTGAGTGCTTGATTCTTGGGGTTATGGTGGTGGATCTATAATCATATTCCCCTAATACTCCATGGTCTGTGATCCAGACTGATCAAGGGTAATCTTCCAATATTTCCCTATGATGTAATTTTGGTGTTATTATGAGAGTTCCCCTATTATAATCATCCCTACCTTATGGGGACAATTCCCATGATAATTGTTTCTAGAATAGTTGTGTGTAATTACCTAATGAATGATATATTTTTCACCCAATAAAGGACTACAAATTTGGTGTGCTTTTTTGTAATGGGGAGAAATTCTATGATGGATGTCAATTGATTCAGTGGATAGTAGATCCAACTCAGCACACATGATTCTTGAGTAAGGATTAAATCCTATTTTCATGGAAAACATTCCCATAATAGTAGTTGGGATGGTAAGGGGGTTATGGAATCTAAGGTAGAACCTTACTTTGGAGTAGGGAAAGTGAACCTCCCCTGGAGTTTTCATTATGAATCTTAGACCAGAGTACACTGAATGGAAGTATTCTTGACCAATTTAGATATTGTTTGAGTGGTAATAACTTGATATAAACATTGTTTGGTGGGATCCCTCATAAGAAAACATCATGTGTCGGATAGAACTATTTCACCTTAGAGCTCACCCACTACCTCAAAATAGAGGAAGATGGAATTAGAATTCTCTGCAGACAAACTTCTAAATTTGTTGGTGGTTTTGTCGGGAGGTTGTTTCCCAATTATACCTTTCAAGGATTCATAAAAAAAATCTATAGATTCAATATTATCCTAATTAATATATTATGTAGGGGTGAAATATTATTTCTCATAAAAGTGGACAAAGAAATTGATCATCTAGCACTATGTCACCTCTATTAGGGAAAGTAAGAATGGGATCCATAGAGTTATAGGAGAGACAATGATCGTCACATGGGAATAAGTATATCGTATTTCTACATGTGGATGACTTGGATTATTTTTAGGGGCATTACTCTAACTTCATTTCCTATTAGTAGAGGTAGGGGAACCTATCCTAGAATACCCAATGATTGAAATTATATAGGATCATTATAATGTGTCCAAGCATAAACAAACATATAATTTATATGAAACCCAATTTTACTCATCCACGTGATATGTAATAAGATGTAGATTCATATGGGGTTTACCAATTTAGTTTCAGTTACATTCCATCAGGTTGTGGGATGCATTTTTTTGTTGTGACATGATAATTTGTTTCCACATTCCAAAGGCAAGTGTCCTCTCACAATATGAATAATAATGATGGAACCTTTGATCAAATGGGGGTATGAGAGGTTGATTCATCACATTTTAGGGATTATTAATTAGTATAGGACTCCCTCATAGATATATTACATGTCTATGAAAGCCTTTTTCAATCTATTCTTGTGGGAATTGGTTAATTACATCACATTATACCTCTATAGGGTGAAGACCTTACAGTCAGGGGGATAAATCTATTAAATACATTGGATGAATTTATATATTACTCATGAGAGGAAATGATGGAATATCATGATCATATCATAAGTAAGGTAATCTTTTTAGTTTAAATCCAAGAAGGTGATGATGCTCTATATTTTAAATTCAAATGGGTTTCTAAAAATAGTTTAGATTTCAGTGGAGAAACTTGTAGTTTAGAGTTCAATGGGGAGACTCTAGGTTTAGAGGCTAGTAGGGACACTCGTAGTGTAGAGTTAAATGTGGATAGTAATTTTTAATAATATAGTGGGTAAACTCATGGTTTTGGGTCATGTGGGAAAACTCATGGTTTAGATTCTATTAGGGACACTCATAGTTTACAGTGCAGTGGGGACATTATATGGAATGAAGCTTTATAGGTTGTCACTCTAGTGGATTTAATGATCTCCATAAATATGGTCTAGTTTTTAGACATTCCTATACTAAAGGGAAATATGGGATGTTATTAATTATAGTATTAAACCATAAAGAGGCATCCTACATCTCATATGGATATGAATAAAAACACACATAGTATTAGATGTACAATTTATGGTCATATAATGAGACAAATCCATTAAATATAACATTATATGGTAGGGATGATTGAATCATAAAAGTAATTAAGAAAATGGATTGAGTGGGTATTGTGAATTGGGTTTTATAGAAATAAAAAGGCTATGTGTAGACTTTAACACTCCTTTCCTGGAGAAATTAAGGATATGTATGGCACTTACACAAATGTTGTTCATCCCATGTCTAATGAAAAAGTACATGTGGTGAAAGATAACTATTCTAATCATGTATATGGAGTTTGTAAAAATAAATAAAAATTAGTAGAGATAATGTCCCATATTTTTTCACCCTCGAAGAATTTTTTCTCCAAAAGGGGGTACAAAGTGGTTATGAATAATACAGATTTACGCATTTTATAGTTTGAGTAAACCTTACTATTGTGTGAAGTATTATTCCTTTGAAAATAATTTTCTCTTCATAGAAGATGTATTGTGTTTAATAGTCTCAAAAATATGGTAATTCATTGAATTTATAACAAGTTGTAATTTTTATAAATTTTCTCACTTAAAGGAGTCTATGTAGATTTATATAATCATACTTTGATGAGGCATGGAATTTTTGGTTATGTGAATTGTGGTTCTTCATCTTCCCCAATTTACCCAAAATATCAATCCTCTAAATAGAAAACTGAGAGGTACTTATATTCCTTTTGACCATGAAAGTTATTTGGTTTATATTTTAGGAAACTCAATGTTTCCTATAGGAAAATCGCGTGGTTTCCATGAAAACATTAGAAACACCTCACATAAGACAATGGTTTGCATGAGACTATATCCTTCCAATGTAAATATAATTTTCTTATTTTTTATCCTTTTTATTCCACATTGAACACATTTTTCAGTGTCAACACTTAAATTTTTAATATTATATTTAAAATCAACATATTTTCTAGTAAACCACTTTTATGATAATCCATCAACAACACATAGAAATTCTATATTTTTTTATTTCATTAAACAGGACTTATTTTATTTTTTTCCAATTTTATTACATAAACATTCATCAAAGTATCAGTACCAAAAATGTTTTTAAATAACCTTTTAGAGTAAATTAGGTTGTATTACTTATTTATTAGGTATTCATACACAAGTATTATATTTCTATCACTCATTTAAAGAATCATTATCATTCCATTAAAAAATATTATCCTTATTGAATGAATGTACATTTCTGAAAGAAAACCCTAATAAATTAATAAACTTTTATGTTGTATAATAATTTCTTAAAACATTTTCACCTTTAATAAGTAATTCCTTCCAAAATTTAAACATTATATTCATACATTATTTCTATATGATATGATTACATCAAGAATTAATGTTATAATCTTATCACAACCAGGATACATTGATGTCTTTGAATCCTCTATTATTTTATTAAATATATCATTATCATTATTAAGACTATTAAACACAAAATATGAAATTCATTTTGTACCCATTACTTCTAACCCAACATTATATACACTATTATATTAATAAAAAAATAAAAATGATCATATTTAATATCATCCAAACTGTTATTATCATATGTTTCCATGATGTATCATACTTTAAATATTTCCCTATTATGGTGGCACACCTTATAATTTTTTTTGAAAATAAATTATAATGATATAATAACTCAATTTTCCAATATTTAATCAATGCGTGATAATGTAATTATAACAGGGACATCCAATAATCCCCCTTTCTCATGAATTATAAAAATAAATATCTAAAAATAATTTAGGTTTGTTTTTAAACTCATTCAATACCCAATTAAGAATATACTTTAAAATTCAGTCCATTTTTGAACCAAAAAACAATACTCTAAAAAATATAACGTACTCTAATCAATTGTATTTGTAAGAAATTAAAAATTAAAAAATATAACTTTAGGTGAGAAAGATAAAATAAAAATTGTTTAATAATCCAATTTTATTACATTTTATTTTCTACTTCAAAAAAATAGATTATAATAAACTAATTTTAATATATATAGTCAAAAAATTAAAAAAATTGACAACATAATATATAATATATATTAAGAAAAATTATATATTTTCTTCTTTTATTAAATTTCATGGAATTTCAATCATTTTATTTAACCAAATGATAAAAAGTAACAATTATAAATAAAACTACATAAGTGATTATTTTTTATTATTTTTATGAATTAAATTTATAATATATTTATATAATCTCTATTTAATAATTAATTCATTCATCTAAAAATATAAATTTTAAATTTAGAACCAAATAATTAAAAATTGGTAACATAATGTTATTTTTTATAGAAAACTTATTATGAGTATAATTATAATTTGTAAATAAATTTGAAAAATCATTATATTTTAAAAAAATTGAAGAAAAAATAGTATATATGGATTAATAATATAAATTTATCATTTATATAGTATTAGTAAAGTAATGATGAAAAAATTATTATTATTTATGTAGTTTTATAATATTATATCAATAATTAATCTAATATATGTTAATTAATTTTCATTCTAATAATGCATGTTTATAATAATTAAATATAAAAAATTAATTATAATTAATAAGTTAAAAAAAATTAATTATCCCTTAAATAATAAATAACTTATATACTCACATCACCATGGTTTTAAAAATTGTAACCATAACCCTATGTTGTCATAGTTCTCCAAGTTGTTGCAATAGAGTAGTAGAAAATTTCTAAAATTGTCTTAATGTTCATTCAACCATCAAACATTAAAATCATTAACAAAATAATTAGAAGTATCCATATTCATTTCATGATATATGAATAATATTTTTTTAGTCAGATCAATGCGCTAAATGATAATCCTTTCATAATGGTAATTTGACTTACTTTTTAAAAGGATATTTGCACTTATGTTATCACATATAGAAAATCATTGAAATGTTTCTTATCACTATTAAATCAATATAATTTTATCATGGAATTAATAATTCAAAAATAATAAAAAATTATTTTAGTTGGAATAATCCTTTTCAAAATTAAGTTGAAACATATCACCAAAATCTCATCTACAATAAGAACCAACTATTCATCTTAATTGAATAAAATTAAATGAAGAACATACTTCTATTTAAAAGAAACTATTACCTCCATATTTAGACAAGATTAATATGAAAAATTATCCCTCGTCTAAGGTAAATCCATGGTTTTAATGAACCTTCTAACACATGGTAAAGATATCCTTTAGGCACATTGCTGAAACGGTTCATTAAAGATATAAAAAACAACTTCAGTTCATGGTATTTTATAGAAAAAATGTCGTACACCATCTCAAGTTCTTGTCCACAATTTATAGTCTTCAAGGACTCTCCATGAATACTCTATATCATTAAGAATTTTATAAACATTCAATCTATCTGTCTCAATTGAAGGTACAAATTTTAAACACATCACATGAGAGAAAAAATGTCATATTATTTAATCCTAAACCGATGTAATAATCTACAAAAAATCATCAATCCCTTGATTAGAACAGCCTCATAGATTTTGTAAGAGAGATACTAAATTATAAATTTTATCATGATTTTTTTGTTTTCAACCTCAGGTAATGGTGATTTTATATGAAACATTTACACCTAGTATACTAAATAAATAGTGTTTGACACATCTTATGGTATAATTAGTGGGTTATCTACCAATAAAAAAATTTGTGTAACATGGTAAAATTTGATGTGTCTATTTAAAACTGAAACCACGCTAATCTTTAAATATCATCATAACCTATAATAATTTATGATGTCCATTTATTATTGATAACTTATAGTAATACTTTTTGAGTTAAATTATCATTTTTCTTTAGGAAATATATAGAGTCAACATATAATATTAAAAAAGTAATGATTCATGTTCTATAAAATGATACATTTAATATATTCATAAAAATATTTAAAAATACTAATATATATATATAAGAACTAGTATAATAATATCACAATTGATATACAACACAAGAGGCATTATGTTTTTTATGTGATTATGATTGTTTTAAACTAAATACAACACTATATAGTTATTATCACATCTCAATATAACCATCTAATAAATCCTATCATAAAACACCTCAAATGGGTTAATATATATGAAAAAATCTTGTATAAATAATAGTAAGATTGGTATTTTTAATTATTATGTTCGTATTTTTAAGCATTATATTCAAATTTATTTACTTTAAAACATAAAATATTACAATGTAAATATATTTTATTGATTTAAATAAAATTAACTCTCTCTAATTACAACATCATCAAGTTATAATATTTTCATTAAATGATTTCTATGATATAATTTTGGTAGACCTTTTAAATATTACTCTTATATAAATATCATTATGTACCAATTTATTCTAAAGTCATTTAGTATATATGGTTAATTTCACTTTGAATTAGTTTATATAATCATTTATTTATAAAATTTTTACCTTCTCAAATTCCAAACATTCTTCCACTATCCACTTCAAAACTATATTTTCTATTAAAAAAGGTCTCCTATAGGAGAATCTAATAGAATATGAGGGAGTGGAATGAGAGATATATATAATTATGTGGATGAGGGAAGGATGTGGAAATACATGTTACATTCATGAAATAATTAAGGAGAGGAAGTTCATTCAAAAACTCAACATGTAACTTAAGTATGAGTCTCACGCTAGTGATATAGACATTACTGGTCCTCTCAAAATTTCATATTTCTTAGGTTTACTCCTAGTCCCTTGGAATGTAATGATATAGAGGTCCCCATCTGAGTAATAATATGTACACTTCTAGGTAATTTCCATAAAATGGTTGGGTATCAAGACAATAGTTTTTTAAAATATATTATGGATGAATCAGAGATAACATGTTATATTATAAGCCTTTATCCTGATATCTTCCTAGGTGCTAATGGATTTATAGGTTCCATATATACAATGTTATAGAACCTCAAAAAAATTGTGACATTTAAGTGTTGAAATATTACATTAAAGGTAATTTTATCCCTATTATTACCATTATAATGGTCCTTTTTTTAATCTCTAAGTTAAAATAAAATACTGGATTTGGTCAATTTTACCTAATAATTATATATAATTTTTCACAAAAAGTACTTATATAATCATTAACAAATGACTCTCCCTACACATGTCTCTATAAATTTTCAAAGATCAACATGGCTTCCTCAAAGGTACAAGCATCCAAGGAGTGATTTTTTTAGCTCAGAAATTGATAGTGGACCATGATTTGTGAGTGGTTGGGTCCAATATTATGGAGAAAAGTAGCATCTAAATGGAATAAAATGGGATAGAATGTAGCTTAATTATAAGAGTTATAAGTTTTTGTGGATTCTTATAGTGGGTCTATGGACTCTTATTTTATTTTTAGTCCTCTCCATGGTTCACGATCTCCCTCAGGGGGAAGAGGTTTGGTTTCATCAAGTTAATTAGTTGTCT
Source organism: Viscum album (assembly GCA_963277665.1). Classification (NCBI taxonomy): domain Eukaryota; kingdom Viridiplantae; phylum Streptophyta; class Magnoliopsida; order Santalales; family Viscaceae; genus Viscum; species Viscum album. The sequence continues at coordinate 7,041,817 of OY728136.1, forward strand.
TCACCGAGGAGATCATCTCTATAAGTTAATTTTTACATAATTAGTATATCCTCAATAATAATATCAACTATGAGATATTATATATTTTGGTCCAACCATTTATAATTTGGTATGGCTTCATTGGAATATCTCATTTATTATTCAAAGATTACATGTTATTTTTCATTAATGATAGGGGAAATTATATATAAAAGTTTGAGAGAATATTGAATGCCTATAGTTACAGGATCAATTAGTGCATCAATATAAGAAATATTAGTGTCTATAACTCAAAAAAATACATATTAATGCATTCAAAACATATATAGGGACATATTTGAATTTATATAAGTAAATTTCTCAAATATTATCATGGTTCTCTATTATCTAATTGAATCATTAAAATTCACTAGGTTGATTGAATTATTAACAAAATCTTAAAAGGGATTTCATATTAGAAGAATTATTCCCTATATTTTGGAGGTATTATCACACTCATTAATATAATTCTATATTTTATTAAACTTTATACACTATTATTTTGTTTGGATCTAAGGTTTATGATGAAAAGTTTAGATCTCGCTCTTAAAAGTTTCATCTGTGACTCACAACAAGAATGTAATCACCATTGTTCTAAAAAGGATAGTATAGGGAATATAATTGATAGATGGGGGTTTAATATAATAATTATTTATGAAATAATTTAGTGTTTGCAGGATATGTTTTTTTGGGATGTTATCTTATAGAATTATTTTTTTCTAAATTCATCTAGAAAAAGGTTTTGGAGATCTTTTATCAATTGGATTGAGGGATTCGTGGGTTAATAGATATGGTGTAACCTATATAGCCCCGTAATAATTATTTTAAAATTTAATTGGATTTTATTTAAAGGAAAAATTTCATTCTATAAAGACAACTAGGTGGGTAACCCTCTCTACCACTCAAGTTGTGTGGTCTCGCATCTAAACCATAGGTGGTCCAGCGAGAACTTGAAACTCATACAAGTTGTTCTTAATGATGATTATAATTTTTTATATTCATGTATTCAATTTTTCTAGTACATTTATCAATGTATGATCACACAATATTATTTGGGTGCCTTAAAAAGTTTTGAATAATACATGATAAATCTTGTGCAGTGTAATTTTGAAGAAATTGTCAATAGTATATGGTGAAAACCTTCCCAACTGGGATTAAATTTATTTTTTGTCATATAAAAAATCATTATGTATCTATAGAAATTTATGTGTAAAGTAAATTTATTTATATCACTATGAAATTCATGTGTTGTGAGAATTACAAAATGGGTTCAGTTTTTTATTTTTTTACTAAAGCGGATTGGGTGAACATCATATGGTTTTATTGTGGGGGACTCTTAAAGGGACAATGTCCAATACAATTAATTTGAATTATTACTTTATATATGCTTCCATGTTTATTTAGGTGTAGATATGGACTCCCAATTCCAGTGCATTCTTTTCTCAGCAAGATATTGGTTGATATAGAATACATGCACTATAGATCATCACCATGGTTTGAAACCTATTAAATCATACCTCGTAGATAAGTTTTTATTCATGGTTTTTGTCCTTAATTAACTATGCAAGCATATTGTAATGCCTTAGTGCATAAATAATCTAGTAATATTATCCTCTAGTTATGAATAAAATAGATAGGATCAAGGGAATTGGTTGTGCAGGAAAGTGTTATGACATGTCCTAATTCTTAACTCCGATGGGTATTGTGTTCAAGGTGTCAGGGGAATGGTGGTATCGTTTAGGGCCATTAGGGTTCCATAATCAAGGATTTATCTTCCTTTTATTGGGATAGAATATATATTCTCAAGGAATCATATTTTATATTAACTAAACACTATTTTCTCTCTTAAAAATAACATTGAAATCTCATCAGATAAATCAAATGCATCTCTAGTGTTCATGTACTTGTTAGGGAAATCCCCAAGTCAGTGGAGTATTATATATATCCTCGAATCCTAGAGAATTAGGATTCATCATGAAGTTGATATATTGAAAACCAAGCTTGAGGGGAATATGGGGGATGATCTCTTATCGTCCAAATAATACTAGACTATAGTTTTGATTACATATTCAAGAATTATGTATTTACCATTAGATTATATGCCCATTGTTTTTGGGGTTGTCCATGGGCTCCACTACTTTAGACCTACTAGATTTTATTCGTGTACTTTTATACATTCATAATAATAATTTTCAAATTTTCTGTCAAAATACCTAACAAATAAACTATAAATGACCAAATAAAATAAGGTATTCTATTTTTTTGAGGAAATATTATAAAAATATATTATTCTTAGAAATATTAAATTTGTTTGATTAAGTGATATCCTTCCGAAACATTTTAACAAATACCTTGGATGAAACACTTTTATTCTGGATACAACTCATTTTATACTAACCTTATATTAAAAAAATTGAATAAGATCAACCAAAAATTGTGTATGTTAAACCCATCATCTTATATTATCCATAAAAAAATCAAAAAATTATCTCATCATAAAAGATAGAATTAGATAAAAATACATAACCTTTAATCAAATATCGTATATATTTGAAGTAATATATTTCATAAAACTCCTAAATATAGAAATATTTTTACTTAATCTGTTAAAGGAAAAAATTCAAGATTTATACATCAATCCTTCTATAATTTAGAATTCAATAAATATTCATTACAATTTCTTAATACATAGTTTGTATTATAATCTTTTAAAACTACAATTATTCATTAAAACAATATCAATACCTGGCTTAGGGACTTTATTTATTTTCTAACACCCCTTAAGGTATTTATAGAAATTATATATCCAATATCCAGGTTTTCCATAATGGAAACATTTTCCTTCATTGGAAGGTCATTTATTAGGTTTTGAATAACATGGTGTGGACCGTAAGGAATTATTCTTGGAAGAAGAACAAAATCAAGATAAGAAAAAATATTACATTTAAAATGAAGAATATCATATTGTATTTGAGTATGTTATGAAAAGAATGTGGGATAGCCCCTTCCATTATCTTGTTCCTTATATTCAGATCCCCCTATTGAAATAATAGAATAGTATAGGGAAGGTGGTTCTATTGGAAACTTCTTATTCAGGGATTTAAATTCAAGATGGATGGGTCTTGTCACATGGGAAACATACAAGGTGGATGTGTATTCAGGGATAAATGGGGCTTAGTCATTGGGGATTTTGCGGCATTCTATGGTAGTGGTGCCTCTCTACAAGCTGAGGCATATGTAATTGCCACTGATTTATGGTTGTGAAACCAGTTGAAAATCATCCTTGAACGTGTTGAGACTGACTCTCAAATCCTTTTCAAAGATCTTAAAGGATATTACAATATTACTTGGACAATTAAATATCTAATTAGAAGGTTCAAATAGATCTTGAACAATCATATAGATATATCTCACACATGGAGTGAGAGTAACATGGTCGTGGACTTTTTGACCACTAAGGTGACACACAACGGGAGACTCATTATTTATTCAAGCATTGATTCCTTCCCTGTTGAGGGGATTAAGTTCGTGAAATAAGAAACTTTGGGTCTTCACTATTTCAGACTTCCATGATATGAGGTATGGATTTTTCTTTGATTGTACTCTCTCTTTCACTCTTTGAAAATTAAATTAAAAAGGGTTTATGGTAGGTAAATATATTCTATTCTTACTATAATATCATTCAATATTATACTATCTTTTCATCAAGTTCCTTCCCATGAATTTTTTTCCCTTTAACAAATATAATTCTCATTATTGTTTGATAAATATTAATATAATACTATAAAAGTATAGGAAGATTACTCTATTAATATTTTTCATTTCAAGTAATGATCTCAAAGTCAAAATTTAGGATAATGACCTTTTTATCTAAAATAGAAATTTTTAGCAGATGAGTATCATGTTTAATAATAATTTAATAAGGAAAAATATTAAATTTTCTACCAATAAAATAATGAAACCACTTATTATATTTTATAAATAACCAAAAAATATATATATTTCACTTATTTTTTAGTCAAGTTTTTTGTTCCTCTAAAAAATATCTATTTATATAAAACATCATGTCATTCCTACCATATATGACTCTAGGATAATTTTTCAGACAACCCCTTGAAGAAATAAATCACATGTATTTTCTCAAAATTATCCCTATTGTATCATAACTTTTAAGGTTTTCTAAATAAGATTGACAATAAACTCCCAATAGGACATGGTTTTATTACTGTTAGGGTTACACATGTCCCCCATTCCTTAAACAAGATAATTCATGGGATCCTATATCCTATATTTATCATGAGCCTTCATGTTTAGATGATTAATTTATTGAGATGTGTTTTATTTGGAAGGAATCTAACACATTGTATTTTAAGGGGTTCTAACATCTCAGCATCTCATTTTTGGTATTCCCATTATGTATACATGCTTATAATGATATATTTTTTATATCTTATATATTGAAATAAATTAATATATTTTATATATGTTAATGTCTAAAAAATATACAACTCATGATTTATTTTAATCACCTAGAAATAAGAAACAACTTCATTCATGAATATCTGAATGAATTCCATGCATAAGGTATGTGGAAACCCCCATATTTAGAAATGTGAATTTCATTTTGTTATAGTTATTTTATATTTTCTTATGAGTTTTTTGACTAATAAATTGGTTATAATAGGATTGGATAAGAAAATGAGAGAGGGGAAGGACTACCAAAACTAGTGAGAGGTGGCGTGTCACGAACCAAATCGGGTCTCCATCCAAACGATGCCAGACATGATATGGGGAAAGGCCTGAAGGGCATTCATGATCCCCATGGTCTGGAACAAGTTCCCAAGTATCAAAAAGTATAGTTGGGAATTATTTACCCGAATGTGTATAAATATAAAACAACCAAAAAAATAAACCCACCTAAACTAGAAGTCGCAACCAAACAAGCCTTTAACCAAACCCCAAACATGAGTTACATATAAAACCAAAACCCAAATAAAAACTATAAAGTGTAGTGAGAAAAAACCAACTAAAAACTACTACTTAGAAAGAGGTAACCACCCTCAAGATATCATTACAATGCCACGCCAAGAAGTCGGCTAGCAACCGAAACCACCTTCACCAAAAGCCTTACCCTTACCTATATCGAACATGACCAGATCTACTTACACCAAAAGGTGTAATTAGGGTGTGATCTAACTCCCAATAGGATGTCACTAAGATAATATTCCACATATAAATATTTAATGACAAATATATTTGAAATTTTAACAAAATGAATGAAATAAATGATAGAACAATTTTAATAAAAATGATTTTTAATGAAATCAGTTTTAATATAAACAACTTTAAAGGAAAAAACTTAAATTAAAACACACAGACATAATTTTAAGATAACACTAATGTTAAATCATATGATTATGATTAGAATACAGTAAACAAGGATCACAAAATATGGGAGAGTCCCTATAGAGAATAGCGAGAAGTGGGACCTAGAACATCATGTCTTGGTGAAAAGTGGCATGGGAACCACAACAACATGTGTTCTCATGAACAAGACACTAGTAGTGAACACACCTATACCCTAGTGGTCACTAATCATCATCCAAATGTATAAATAATATCTTAGTCATCAGTCAATCTAGGTCAAATCGAGCCAATGTCACTTCTGTGTCCCTAGTGCACTAGTCTTAGCCCTCCCACCTTGTACCTAGGCTTCTCATTTATGCAAAAGCGGTTCAATGTTCATGTCACATGATATGTTAAAATAAAAAAACAAATGAGGCACAAAATATACCCAATAAAACATTTTTCACACACAAATTCAATTTTGAAAAAACATATGCACACCAATAACCTTTCAAAACCCAATCTGTATCACCCAAACGTCAATTTTAACAACTGCACAATCACATAAAACGCTTCCATGATTAAAAAAATCACTAAAAGAATTTACTAAAAAAAATTAGAAATAAGTCGCATGACATTAAATTTCATGAACCGACCCAACGGGGATTGAGTCGCAACTCCCAAAGCCCCCCTCCAATAGGCCAGGGGCTGGCGTCTAGCGCCTAGTAGGCTGTCACACACATGGGAGGCATTAACCTAAGGTACCTATACACACACACCCACATACACCACCAGGAAATAGTGCAGAGATATATAAAACTGAAAATAAAATTCATGAATACATCTATCCCAACCAGAGTACAGCAAAAGTACAAAAGGGAAAAACAGGCCCACCAAAAGAAAACTGCAAAGTGTCCAACCTGCTCAAAAGGAGGGTAAACACTGCCAAACACCCTCCGGTCAGCTCCTCGGTCAAACCCACTCACTAAGAACTGCCTGCTTCAGGTCCTCCTAGGAATCCGTTGAAAGGCCATTAGTCTACACAAGAAACAAACATGTGCGGGCGAAACCCGTGCAGGGGTGAGTATAAACATACTCAGTAGGCACCCCAAAAACCAAAAACAAAAGAGAGCAACTGAAAGGCAACAGTACACTCATCTCAGCCAGAGGGAACCCAGACAAGATAGAAAGTCCATCTCATGACCATCCTCGTCTAAACACAACCAGTCAGCACATCATAGGTGTATGCCCATACATACACCTTGAACAATCCAGATATACACAACTCACACAACAAGCTACCTGAGGTACCGACCTCATAACCAGAAATTTTCCACAACCAAAAGAGCACACTCCACAATCACTGTCATCCCATATGACGCGCGCCCAAGAGATACACCCCATCGGGTCCCAAGAAAACATCTCAGACGCTCACCCAAGAGACCATTCTCGTCGGATTCTGTCACTAAGGGAAACCCCGCGAAAACAACATAACCACCAAACTCCTTGGATAGGGGATCGCACCTAGGGTCCGCTAGGGGATACCAGAACTCACTTCGGTATATGAATCTCACAAATAATGGATCACTCCCAGGGTCCGTTGGGGGATACCTCGACCCGATCTGGCATACGTAGTTCTCACAGATAGGGGATCACACCCAGGACCCACTGGGGGATACCAAAACCCGATCTGGTGCTCGACAGAAGCACGGCACTCAGATAGAAGATTTCTCATATAAATGTGTTCACAATGATACTGGAACCCTATATGGTATAACTCGTGATGTAGGGGATCGAACGGACGATGCCACAACCCTAGAAAAACCGCGCGCTGAGTAGGGGATCGCAAAACCAATGATACTGCAACCCTTCTATAAACCTGATGCTGACCAGGGGATCGTATACTTGACGATGCCCCAACCCTACTGAGTATGGCCCACTACGTAGGGGATCATATTCCCGATGATGCCACAAACCCTATGGGGTTAACCTGCTAGAAAAGGGTTTGCCGCCCATGGATAAGCGGTCACAACGATACCAAGAACCCGATCTAGAGAAACGATGCTAGAAGATATTGCTCCAGGACCACCGGAGGGATGCCACAACTCTAACAGAATAAACATCTCATCGAGAGGATCACGAGTCTATACTAGGGTTGTGATGTCGCGCGAACCCCCGTAGGAACGAACCAAGGGAGTACCCTCAACCATTGTTGGTCCAAACATCGCTAACCCTAGCGACCTGCAAGAACGCCACCCTTCGTAGCACCAAGGCCAATACCAAGGCCACCATCACAATCCACGCGGAAAAACACGCAGGATAGGCTGTTTACTCGCCTGAAACGGACAACCGGTGAAAAATTCACTATTCACCGTAGCTTGCCCGTGCGGGGCCCACGCATCAATCTTGAAAATCATCAGGCATATCATACCACGGAAATCCTCTCAAAAAAACACACGTAATCAACTACTCGTTCATCCAAAACAGACACCCGGTGAAAACGGAACTATTCACTGAAGGCCAGCTCGGGTGGGGCCCATGCCACGATCCGGAAACTCATCGAACGGATTGCACCATTGTGAACCTCTCAAAAAAACACACAGGATCGACTACTCGGTCGTCCAAAACAGACTCCCAGCGAAAAAGTTATGTTTCTCCGAAAACACCAAAACCCGGCCTCATGGGGCCCGCACCCTATTCTCACCCCCAACTCCCAAAAACCAACAAGAAAACTCTTTCGTACCATCAGGGTCTCAACGCCACTGATGGCGCATCAATCTGACGCTCTGGGTAGAAGATACAACAGCCCGAAGTCGAATAATAATAAAATATTATTATTTTATTCGACGTTTCAAGCCCCCGGGCCAAAAATCATGAACAAAAAAATTCTCAAAGTGAGTTCAGAAGGTCCGTCTCAACGTAAGGAACGTGTTTCCACAAACGGCTCGCAAATCGGAGTTACGGTTTGTGAGTTACATGGGTTTAAAGATCCCCTGGAAAATCCTGGCCGGACCACCGCCAGCCTCGCCGGAAACAGCTGCGCCACTGCCGGAATTCGCCGCGCCGCCGCCGCGCCTCGCCGGATTCCGCCATTGACGCTACTGGAAAACCTGGATTTTGCCGAAAAACTTCTGGGAGCCACCAAAAGCACCCCGTTGCTCCAAATTCAGATCTGAAAAAAGTTTTGGAATCCTCGGGACCTGAACTACAGAACCCTTATAAAAAATTTGATGAAAAACAACACAAAAACGGGATACGTGATTTTAAAACTCAAACCGCCTACCTCCCGAGCGAAATGCCGGCAATCTATGCTCCAAAGCTTCCACTACACTATCCCGGAACGCCCGCCGTCGAAATCCAAGCTCGACGGCACCTTGATCGCTTGATTCGGCCAGTGATTCGCTGTTGGAAGGGGAGGATAAGGAGGAGGAACTCATCCTCTACGCTTCACATTCCCAACAAAGGGGTGAGATATTTGTTTCCAACAAATATTTGCTTAACTCCCCGGCTCGAGACGCCCCCGACCCTGCGCCCGACGCGGACAAGGATAAGGTCGCCCTTAGGGTAAATGCACCGTTCTGAACGCAACGGTGGGATCTGATTTGCGATCTGAGACTCCATTTAGGATTTATTTGAGCTGATGCTCATAAACGGACTTTTCCACTTAATTACGGAAATGCCCCTGTGGCGTTTTCCACCGCAGGCACGCGCCCGCAATGTTTACACCTCACATAGGGTAAACGGCACGTTCCGGATGCAACTGTGCCATTGGATTCCTGTTTCGTGCTATGGTTTAGGATATATCATGCCCTCGACATGTGCATAGTAAAAAAACGTAATATTTTTATAAAATTAATTCCAGGAACCCTGGGCCTCGGAATTGCATGTCGTCTTCGCACCTAGCTCTGGAATTATTCGTTGAAATATTCCAAAGTCTGACAAAGCCAAAAACCTGAGTCGCTACATCCTCCCCCCCTTAGAACTTTTTGTCCCCGAGAATCCATAAGCACAAGGAAAGCGACTGGACTCTCAACTAGGTCTCACACACTAGCGAGTTCGCCAACAAACACCCATGCCCAAACACATAAGTCATAGGGACTCATCCACCACACCTCATCACTATCCGATTTGGGCGGCACTGACTCGCCCGCACGGTTTTAATCGCATCAAAAAAACGCGTCTCGGTGGGGGAAGGATCCATCTTCCTCACGCATTTGAAGCATGTCAAACAACACCCACACATGGTCTTACCAACACCCTGAACAAAACTCGAGCAGGAAACAAAAAGGAAAGAGTGCCGCTAAATAGTGTCTATCAAACTACTGTAGAAAGTGTAAAGGACACAAGGCATACCTCTATCCATCTGCGGTGCCTCTAGGTCAATAGCCTCAAGGGCATGTAACTGTCCTCTCCCTTGGCCACCAGCTCCCTGAGCTTGGCGTGGACCACCTAGGGGTGGGGGTGGTGACAACTGGTACCACCTACCACCTCCTCCTGCTGCACCCGCTCTGCCGCCATGTCCGCCGCCCTGCGGATCTCCTTGCTCAAAACGCTGCCTCTGCCAAGGCGGGCTGTTGACCAGCTCCCTCTCAATAGTACATTGGGTCGAACAATCCCTAGCAAGATTTACCCTACCATCGCAAGCATAACACCACCTATCCTGCGGTTGACCAAAACTGGCATGCGAGCCTTGATGCTCAGATCCTCCATCCTGGGGTCGCCTCCTGAAACATCGGCCACGTCCATACCCCGGAGTCTTTCGTCGGCTACCAGATGCCGACATCTCAACTCTCAAATGCCCAGCACTAATAGGGGGAAACTGCTCAGCCAGAAATATCTCCACCACCAACGCTCGTTCCAGTACTCCAGCGTAGGTGGGCCGACACAAGGAAACCACACCTGCTCGGATGTCCCTGCGTAAGCCCTACTTGAAGGTCTAAGACCAAAAGAACAGGTCCCGAACCATATCCAGGGAGTAGCGCGACAGATATTTAAACATCTCTGAGTACTCTGACATGGTCATGCCATCCTATAGAAGCTGCAGAAGTCCCTAGATCTGCACTAACCTCAGCGTCACCGGATAGAACTCCTCCCGGAAGAGCCGCTCAAACTCTGCCCACGTGAGCGTCTCCTCATCATGGGACTGTGTCACCAAACTCAACCATCGCCCGGAAGAACCATATAGAAGGCTCGCCGCTAGGACCACAATCTGATCTGGAGGTGTCCTCACTAAGAGGAAAACGCGGGTGACTGCCTCAAGCCAGTCATCAGTTGCCTGGTGGTATGGATCACCCCGAAACCTGAGAGGTCACTACCTTTGGAACTCGTGCAGTGCACTCAGCCTGCGTGCAACCTCTTCCTGCACTTCCGGCACAACCAGCTGCTCAATAGGTGGTGGCTCAACTGGAGGACCACTTGGAAGTCCAGCCTCAGAAGCTGCACCCTGGTCCACAGCCTCTACACTTGGCGGATCATCACCACAATCCCGTTGTGGAACCCTCGCGGGTTGTCGTCGTGGATTCATCCTGAAATACATTCAAGACACACCACATTCAAAGAGTATATTTGGAGAGCTGACTCAAGAAGGACAAGGAAAAACCCAAAAACTCAGTCCTATATGATGTATGTACCGTTATGTCCCTGCGACCAGTGTACAAATGTCCCGAGTCGAAAGGCAGGTTATCAGAGTCCGGGTGTATGGATTTGTCGGCCGAAATCCGAACTCTAAACATCCTAAAAATGCCGCTATGAAATCCAAACTAAACTCACAGCTAGACCAGCTATGCTCTGAGATCACAAAGGTGGAACCTCCCTCTGATACCACTCTATCACGACCCGACCCAATAGGGATCGATCCGGGACTCCCCAAGCCCACCTTCTATAGGCCAGGGGCTGGCGTCTAGCACCGAGTAGGCTATCACACACATGGGAGGCATTAGCCTAAGGTACCTGTACACACACACCCACATACACCTTCATGCAGTAGTGTAGAGATATATAAAACTAAAAATAAAATGCATGCATACATCTATCCCAACCAGAGTACAAAAAAAGTAAAAAAGGGAAAAACAGGGCCCACCAAAAGAAAACTACAAAGTGTCCAACCTGCTCAGAAGGAGTGTAAACACTGTCAAACACCCGCCAGTCTTCTCCTCGGTCAAACCCACTCACTAATCACCACCTACTTCGAGTCCTCCTGGGACTCCGTCGAAAGGAATGTAGTCTGCACAAGACACAAACATATGAGGGTGAAACCCGTGCAGGGGTGAGTATAAACATACTCAGTAGGCACCCCAAAAACCCAAAACAAAAGAGAGAAACTGAAATGAAAAAGTCCTCTCATCCTAGCCAGAGGGAACCCATATGAGAGAGAAACTCCATATCATGACCATCTTTGGCTAAACACAACTAGTTATCTCATCTCAGGTGTATGCCCATACATACACCTTGAACAATCTAGATATACATAGCTCACACAACAAGCCACCTGAGGTACCGACCTCATAACTAGAAATTGTCCACAATAAGGAGAGCACACTCCATGATCACTGTCATCCGATATGACGCGCGCCCGAGAGATACAATCCATCAGGTCCCAAGAAAACATCTCAGACGCTCACCTGAGAGACCACGCTCATCAGATTCTATCACTGAGGAAAACCCTACTAAAACAACATAACCACCAAACTCCTCGGATAGGGGATCTCACCTAGGGTCCTCTAGGGGATACCAGAACCCACTCCGGTATACAAAGCTCACAGATAGGGGATCACTCCCAGGGTCCGCTGGGGGATACCTCGACCCGATCTGGCATATGTAGTTCTCATATATAGGGGATCACACCCAGTACCCGTTGGGGGTTACCACAACACGATCTGGCGCTCGACAGAAGAACGACACTCAGATAGAGGATCATCACCCATATAAAGGTGGTCACGATGATACTGGAACCTTATCTTGTATAACTCGCAATGTAGGGGATCGAACTGATGATGCCGCAACCCTATAGAAACAACGTGCTGAGTAGGGGATCGCATAACCAACAATATCGCAACCCTACTATAAACCTCATGCTGAGCAGGGGATTGTATACTCGATGATGCCACATCCCTACTGAGCACGGGCAACTACATATGGGGTCATATTCCTGATGATGCCACAAACCCTACGGGGTTAACCTGCTAGATAGGGGATCACCCCCCGTGGATAAGCGGTCACAATGATACCAAGAACCCGATCAAGAGAAACGATGCTAGAGGATCCCTCTCCAGGCCCACCAGAGGGATGGAACAACTCTAATAGAATAAAGATCCCATCGATAGGATCACAAGCCTATACTAGGGTTTTGATGCCCCACGAACCCTTGTAGGAACGAACCAAGGGAGTACCCTCAACCACTGCTGGTCCAAACGTCTCTAACCCGTGCAACCCGCAAAAACGCCACACTGCGTAGCACCAAGGCCAATACCAAGGCCACCATCGCGATCCACATAGAAAAACATGCAGGATAGGCTATTTACTCGCCCGAAATGGACAACCGGTAAAAAAGGCACTATTCGCCATAGCTTGCCCATGCGGGGCACACACATTGATATCAAGACTCATCAAGAGGATCATACCACGGCGATCCCCTTGGAAAAACACACGGAATCGACTACTCGTTCGTCCAAAACGGACACCCCGTGAAAAAGGAACTATTCACCGAAGGCCAGCTCGGGTGGGGCCCATGCCACGATCCGGAAACTCATTGAACCGATCACACCATTGCGATTCTCTTAGAAAGACACACAGGATCGACTACTCGGTCGTCCAAAACGGACACCCAGCAGAAAAGTTGTGTTTCTCCGAAAACGCCAAAACCCGGCATCGTGGGGCCCACACCATGTTCTCGGTCCCAACACCTAAAAACCAACAAGAAAAGTCCATTGTACCATCAGGGTCTCAAATCCACTGACGACGCGTCAATCAGACGCTCTGGGTAGAAGATACAACGGCCCGAAGTCGAATAATAATAAAATATTATTATTTTATTCGACGTTTCAAGCCCCCGGGCCAAAAATCCTGACTCACAAAATTCTCAAAGTGAGTTCAAAAGGTCCGTCTAGATGCAAGGAATGTTTCTCCACAAACAGCTTGAAAATCGGAGCTACGGTTTGCGAGTTACGTGGGTTTAAAGAGCCCCTGGAAAATACGGGCCAGACAACCGCCGGCCTCGCCGGAAACCACCACGCCTCGCCGAATTCCGCCATTGACGCCACCGGAAAATCGGGATCTCGCCGGAAAACTTCCGGGATCCACCGGGAGCACCCTGGTGCTCCCAATTCAGATTCGAATAATGTTTTGGAAACCTCGGGACCCGAACTACACAACCCATACAAAAAATTTGAAAAAAAACAACACAAAAATGGGATTCGGGATTGTAAAACTCAAACCGACTACCTCACGGGTGAAACGCCGACAATCCACGCTCCAAAGCATCCACTGCACAATCATGGAATGCCTTCCATTGAAATCCGAGCTCCACGACACCTTGATCGCACGATTCGGCCGCCGATTCACCATCAGAAGGGGAGGAGAAGGAGGAGGAACTCCTCCTCTGCGCTTCACACGTCCAACAAGGGGGGGAGATATTTGTTTCCAACAAATATCTCCTTAACTCCCTGGCCTGACATGCCCCCGACCCCGCGCCCGACGCGGACATTGATATTGTAACATCCGAGACTTTTATGAGAAATATTTTGTTTTTATGTTATATACATCATCAAAAAATCTTTCACTACACACAACACTAGCTTCACTTCCTTTACACGCAATCACGACCTTCGTCGATAGCTTGCATCATACACAATACCGAGTTTCACTAAACAACGATATGCTATTAAAATATTATTAAAACTCGCCGTTATGAATAGTAATACCCACTTTCTGAAATTTTGTAAATTTTATTTTTTCCAAAATGGACTTCATTTTTGGATTCGGAATATCGAAATTAGTCTACGGTGAAATTTTGGTATTTTTCTGAAAACATTCAATTTTTGATGAATAGTGAAAACACTCGGTTACTATTTAAAAACCGACTTTTTATTTAAAAAATTATTTATTTTATTTAAATTTATTTTAGGTCAAAATTGATACATAATACCTATATATGTTCAATGTAATTCATTTGAGTAATTTTATAAAAAATTTAGATATATAAAAATTTTATTGAACTTTTGACCGTCTTTTACCCACCTCCTAGGAGATTTTTGCAAATTTACAAAAAACATAATTTTACCGCTTTTGTGAATGGAATTTCAAAAATCTGAGAGATACGGATGATGTCAGTAATTAAAATGTGGTTCAATGACATGAAAATAATTTTTGGTGAATAGAAACTTTTTACTTTTTTTACCACGGTTAAAAGTAAATAGCATAATTAATGGTAAAAATGATATTATTATTACCCTAACACGTGTCCTAATTCTATTGGATAAGTGTAATTCAACCAAAAACAACCTTAGGAATAAAATAAGACCATTTAGGCCCACTTGGATTAGATTAGTACATTTAATATTAATTTATTTAAAGAAGGGTTAAAATAGTTAAAATCAAAGTTTAATAAGTAAATAATTTTTAATATAGTGTTATACATAAGATAAATTCGACTATAAATATTCATTAGAAATATAAAAAGATATCCTACATAATGGTATTTTATTTGTAATTTTTAGACTTTAAATAATTTAATGTATTTATGACACAATGATGATGCAGTAATTATATTATTAATGAAATATTGACATAATTGAGGTTATAAATACCCAAATAAATGTAATTTGAGACTTTTTATGAATTAAAATAATTTTATAGTTTAATATGACATGTTATTATTGATTTAAGTAACGTTTTTCGAACTAATCGATGTATTATGATTTTCAAAAAAATCAATTACCAAATAGTGTCAAAATTAACATAAAATAGTTTTTAAAACAAATATTATATTATTAATTGTTTTTTTATTCATAAAAATATAATTTTGGCCAAATGAATTATATAAGGTTATATATATTAATAATAAACAACTTGGGGTACGTCTGTCTTGTTATAGTAAGTTTATTAACCTTATAGTGTAAGAAAACAAGAAGACACGGTAAAAGTTAAATTATCTAACTTAAAGTTAAATCTAAATGATAAGGTTAAAATAGATACCTAAACTTGTTTAAATTCTGTTGGATGAGATTATTTCGACCCATCCCCACCTTAGCTTCTAAATAAATTATTTTGGATCTATTAAAAACTGAATATGACTTTATAATAAAATAATATTTTCAGTTTTTTCAAAGGTGCCCCTCTCCTCCCTTATAAAAGGGCACCTCTTCCCTCTCTTCCTCACACCACTATGAGCCTTCAAGATCGGCCAACCCCTGCCAAATTCTCTTCTCCACTTACCTAGAAACATCCTAGAGGTCCTGGTATTCTTCAAAGACCACTTTTAGTGCCCTAAGAGGAGGTCTCAAAGAGGCGCTTCAAAGAAGAGGTAATCTCCGTTACCGATTCATTCAAATTCATTTCTTCTTTCACTTCTTCTTCTTTATTTGTTTCATTATGAAGTAATAACATCAGAATAACTCATATACTGATATGTTATTATAAGTGTGAAACAACCCTATTTCACCATCTATCCATCCTACGGAAAACGAAATCACCGCACGTGCGTACGTAGGGAATATTCTCTCCACGTCGTGGTGTAATCTATTTTCCACCACCACCTTACTTGGATGGGTATAACGGTGTAAATAATAACTATATATGATTATTTTAAAGTGATGTTTATTCTGAAATAGTATACATACACTCCAATACAATTCCACTGTCATGGGAATGGTATCATTGCTCATGCGTACGTACGGAATACCATCTCCACGATGGGATGCGACTCGTTCCACATGATTTTCATTGAATAATGATTACATAAATAAATTTAATGAATAAATATTATATATATTACAATAATACCATTCTGGAAATGAGGTATATATAACCTAAAATAAGAATAAGAATTTATTCGACAAAACACGCATAAGAACAAAAAGCAATAAACACCCGAATAACAAGTAACAATGATATATTACTAATAATAAGCTAATAATATAACCATATATGATATCATAACAATGAGTAAAATTCTTGAATAAGTAAATAACATTATTTAAATCATTATACAGGAGGTTCAGACACATACGAAGAAAATCGGACCTAAGGTAAGGGAAAATCTCACAATCTCATTTTTATCCGAGATTGTTTATACTACAGAATTTACTGTGGAATATTTATCATCCACATCCATGTTTCCTCAATATGTAATATTATTTTAATCCACCTACAATTGTTTAAATCCAATTTTATCCTTCAGTGAGTTTTTAGTAAAATATATGAAATGAATCTTTTGTCGTTATTCGTACGAGGTACTTTTTGATTTTTCTGACATAAGTACGAGAAGAATGTTTTTTAACTTATACGGCATGAATGGATTTTTAAAACATTATTTCCAAGAATATTAATTTACAAGTTTTCAAGGTTATTTTTAATCAACTTCTTTTTGTTTCAAATTGTATGACATGTTAAGAAAGGAAACATGTTTTTGAAGTAGAAAGGATATTTTCCTCAAGAATGGAGTTCAAGTGTTTTATCAAAATTATTTTCCATCTAAGATAATATAGGGTTATGTTTCTATCCCTATTATTACATTGATTTGATTATGTTGTGATGGAATTATTTTTATGAATTCCTTTATCTTATATGAATTGTTTTATGATGTCACAATTTTTAAGAATCCCATTTTTATTACATGGGTTATGAAATGATGTATGATTTATGATTTTGTGGCACACATAAGAATGGTATCATTATGCGATGGGTGGGACCTATATCTCCCTCCAATGAATTGGGTAAAGATTTATATCTCATGAGATAGACATGGATGGAACGACAGGTTAGTCCGGTTCAGTGAAAGAGGAATGAAACAAGGAGTGAACTCAGTTCAAAAATGAAATTTGTCCGCTAAGATAGTCTTGGCAATGAATCTTGACTACTAAGAAATGATTCTCTAGGATTATGTGTGTATTCAACAAAGTTTCATGTTTTAAGTTATGATTATTGGTATTACATTTCACAAATATGATTTGTCCCATGTTATGAAATTATGATCTCTTTTGCAGTTTAAGATTTCCAAAATGATATGTTCTTATGAATATGATGTGATTGATATTTCTTTTGTTTACCCTTACTGAGCATTTGAGCTCACCATTTGGTATGTTTTCTTTCCTCATGATAGGAAGAATGTTATTAAGTAGGATATTCCAAAAGGGACTCTAGATATGATGAAATAAAGGGGAGAAAACGTAGATGATTTATGAACTAGTTTTTTATGTTTCCCAGTTTCTAAAGACAATATACCTATACGGTCCTTTCATGGTTTTGTTATATGTTGTAATAAGTATGCTTCAATTTTGAATTATTAACAGTGTATGTAAAGTATGGGTCATTATAGTTGGTATCAGAGGAAAGGTATAGCCAACCTTTGGAAACTAGGATGTGAAATCCTTAGTAAAAAACCTAAGGATATATCTAAGCATAGAACCCAATCTTAGTGTTTTAGAAATGGCCCTGATTAACCTATTATAAGACCTTAAGTGTAAAATTTTATTCTTGATTATGTGGTTTTCCTATTATAATTAGTGTTGCTCACACTATTCTTCTTGGTTTTAGTCAATGTCTAGAACCCGAAGGAACCGTGTTAATGCGGAATGTGACGGGCAATGCAATGATTGTCCTCCTGAGAAAACAAACGTTATGGGAGATGGAATGAAAAATCTTGTAGCTATGCTCACACAAATTTCTCAAGCTATGAATCATGCAAAACTTCCAAATTAGAAAAGGAAGGAGCAACATTCTGTTGAATCCTTCATGAGGCAGTGTCCACCTTTATTTAGTGGGTCTTCTGATCCATTAGTAGCTGGACAATGGATCAGTACCACTGAAAAGATATTTTCAGTTCTTCAATGTTCTGAACATGATAAAGTCATCTTAGCAGTGTATCGTTTGGAAGGTGATGTTGATCAATGGTGGAATCTTATTAAAAATATGATGAAAAGGGATGAAATTGAGTCCATGGAATGGGAAGAGTTCAAGAACTTTTTTGTCAATAAGTACTTCCCTCGTATTCTTCGAACAAAGATGGAAAAGAAGTTTCTTAAACTAAAGAAAAAGGATGATGAATCTGTTGGTACCTATGAAGAAAATTTTACAATAATTTCAAGGTACACTTCTGGTATTATTATCCAACCTGAGATTAAGATCGGTCGATTCTTTAGTGGCATAAAACCAAGTCTTCGAAGGGCATTATCCATAAGGTACTTCAATAGCTACGAGGAAATCGTTCGATGTGCTCTCAAAGTTGAGATGGAGATTGGAGTAACCCATCAGTCATATGGGTTTGATAATAATAGGAAAATGTAATTCAAAGGAAAATCTAAAGAGAACACTGAAAAGAAGATGAGTTTTCCCTTATGCTCAAAGTGTGGAAAAAAACATGGAGGGAGTTTTCTTAAAGGGACAAGTAAATGTTTCAAATGTGGAAAGGAAGGTCATCGGGCATTTGAATTCCGCAATGATGGGAAGAAGATGTCTAGTGATGTGAACAAAGAAGAGGCTACATAGAGTGCACCTCCTACACTTCAATGTTACAAGTGCAATGAAATGGGGCATTATGCCAATCAATGCCCTAATCCAGGGGTTGATGATGATGATCGACGTCAAAAACTCTTAAGGCCAAAGAAAAAGGAAAGCCACATGAAATTACTATCGGCGATGTGGAGTACGACAACGAAGTGGTGATAGGTACACTTACCATCCACTCTAAAGTAGAAAATGTTTTATTTGATTCTGGATCCACCCACTCTTTTATTTATAATGAATTTTCTAAGTGTATCGTCATATTGCCTCAACAATTAGATGTTGAGTTAGCTGTGACAACCCCTAATGGCACAACGGTTGCATCAAAAGTTTACAATTCTTCTCTGATTGAAGTTTGTGGGAAAATGCTTCCTGCAAATCTTGTGATCCTTCCTATAGTGGAATTTGAAGATATTATTTGCATGGATTGGATTTCTTTATATGGAGCTCATATCAATTTCAAAATAAGGGAATTCACATTTCATATTCTAGATCAATCTATGATCTTCTATCAATGCAAGGATGAACATAACCTTCCAGTGGAAATTTCTTCCATCTTATGGGTCTTGATTCCACTAAATGAAGGTTATTTATCTCAAATGGTTGGTGAGAAACTCACGATTATGAATATGCCCATTGTATGGGAGTTTGAAGATGTATTTCCAGAGGAATTGCTAGGTCTTCCACCAAATTGTGATGTTGAGTTTTCAATAGAACTCATACCAAGTTCTATTCCCTTTTCAAAGACACCTTATAGAATGGCCCCAATTGAGTTGTAGGAATTGAAGAAGCAACACCAAGAGAATCTTGATAAAGGATTCATAAGACCTAGTGCGTCACCTTGGGGAGCACCTGTTCTGTTTGTTAAGAAGAAATATGAATCAATGAGAATCTGCATTGATTATCAAGAACTTAACAATATCATTATCAAGAAAAAATATCCTCTCCTGCACATTGATGACTTATTTGACCAACTACGTGGAGCTCAATACTTTTCCAAGATTGATCTTCATTCAGGGTATCGTCAACTAATGGTCAAAAGGGAGGATATACCAAATGTGGCTTTCCGTACAAGGTATGGACACTGTGCATTTATAGTAATGCCATTTGGTCTTACTAATTCCCCTGCTATCTTCATGGATCTGATGAATAGAGTCTTTAGAGACTATCTTGATCAGTTTGTGGTAGTCTTTCTAGACGATATTCTTGTATATTCAAAGATCAAGGAATAACATGAAGATCACATGAAAATTATATTGAAGACCCTGAGAAAGGAGAAGCTTTATGACAAATTTACCAAGTGTGAATTTTGGCTTCAAAAAGTGACATTTTTGGGTCACATAATCTCAAAAGAGGGGATATATGTGGATCCAGCAAAAACAGAGGTTATCGAAAGATGGTCGAGACAAACAATAGTAACTGAGATCCGAAGTTTTCTTGGTTTGGCTGGATATTATCGACGTTTTGTGAAATATTTTTCATGATTATCTAATCCACTCACCAGGTTGACTCGAAAAAGAGTTAAGTTCATATGGATGGAGGAATGTGGAGATAATTTCAAGGAGTTGAAAAGAAGGTTATCCAGTGCACTTGTTCTCACACTTCCTTGTAGTGGAGAAAGGTTTGTGAACTATAGTGATGCATCCAAGAAGGGATTGGGGTGTGTTCTCATGCAAAACGATATGGTGATAGCTTATGCCTCACGACAGTTGAAAATCCATGAGCAAAATTAACGAACTCATGATTTGGAGTTAGCTGCGGTAATCTTTGCATTAAAGATTTGGAGGAATTATCTTTATGGAGAATGGTGTGATATTTATACAAATCATAATCATTTAAAGTATATTTTCACACAAAATGAGCTGAATATGTGCCAAAGAAGATGGTTGGAGCTGATTAAGGATTATGACTGCTCAATTCATTACCACCCTCGGAAATCAAACAAGGTGGCAGATGGATTAAGTCAATAAGACCATGATAGCTTATCCATGAAGAGGATCACAAAAGATCCAATATTTATGGATTTACAAAGGATAGATTTTGGAATTATAATGGAAGGGGAAAAATCGTATCTTTCTCAATTGAATGTTCAACCATCTATACATGTGAAGATTAAAGAGGCGCAGAAAGAAGATGTAGAGTTACAAAAGAAGGTGAGAAATATTCCTGAATTCAACCTTGATTGTGATGGGATAATAAAGTTTAGGAATCGGGTTTGTGTTCCTCCAATCCCAGAATTAAAGAAGGAGATGCTGGATGAGGCTCATAGTTCTTCATTCTCTATTCATCCTGGAAGCGCGAATATGTATAGGGACCTGAAAGAGTACTTCCGGTGGGATGGAATGAAAAGAGATTTTGCTGAATATGTCTCTCGATGCTTGGTTTGTCAGCAAGTTAAAGCTGAGAGATAGAAGTCTAATGGGATGTTACAACCATTACCCATACCAGAATGGAAATGGGAAAACATCACTATTTCCTTTGTCACTGGACTTCCTAAAACATCCAAAGGCAATAATGCTATTTGGGTCATAGTTGATCGTCTTACAATGCCGGCACACTTCATTGCTATTAGCGAGGATTTCTCTCTAGATCAGCTTGCCAAGATATATGTAAAAGAAGTGGTAAGATTGCATGGAGTACCACTTTCCATTATATCTGATTGGGATCTGAGATTTTCCTCGAAGTTCTGGCGAAGTCTTCAGTATACTCTGGATATAGAGTTGAGTTTCAGCACTGCTTATCATCCTCAGACAGACGGTCAGTCTGAGAGGACAATTCAAACACTCGAAGATATGTTGAGATCTTGTTCTATGGATTTCAAAGGTGGTTGGGATCAACACCTACCTTTGGTATAATTTTCTTATAATAATAGCTTTCACTCCAGTATTCAGATGGCTCCTTATGAAGCTCTCTATGGGAAGAAATATAGGACTCCAACTTTCTGGGATGAAGTTGGGGAAAGAAAGCTATTAGGACCTGATCTTGTTGATGAGATGGCAGAAAAGGTCTAATCTATTCAACAACACATAAGAGCAGCTCAGAGTCGAAAAAAAAGTTATGCCAACAACCGATGAAAAGACCTATAGTTTGAAGTGGGTGATAAAGTGTTCTTATGAATATCTCCTTGGAATAGAGTAATGAGATTTGGAAAGAAGGGAAAGCTGAGCCCTAGATATATCAGTCCTTTCGAAATACTGGATCGTGTGGGGAAGGTAGCTTTCTAATTGGTGCTTCCACCAAATCTCTCTCAAGTTCAAGATGTGTTCCATGTATCTCTCCTGAGAAACTACATACCTGATCCTTCACATGTACTCATCTCAGAAGTTGTACCATTGGAGCAAGATCTTTCTTATGAAGAATAGCCGATAGAGATTCTCGATCGTAGTGAAAAAGTCCTACGAAACAAGACCACTAGCTTGGTGAAAGTTTTATGGAGGAACCACCAGTTAGAAGAAGCTACATGGGAGCTTGAGGATATGATGAGGGAGTGGTATCCTCATCTGTTTGTTACAAAGTGATGAATTTTGAGGGAGAAATTCATTTTAAGGGGGGTAGAATATAACACCCAAGACTTTTATGAGAAATATTTTGTTTTTATGTTATATACATCATCAAAAGAATCTTTCACTACACACAACACTAACTTGTCTTGTTTTACACGCAATTGCGACCTTCCTCGATAGCTTGCGTCGTACGCAATAATGAGTTTCACTAAACAACGATATGCTATTATAATATTATTAAAACTAGCCGTTATGAATAGTAATACCCACTTTTTGAAATTTTGTAAATTTTATTTTATCAAAATTGACTTCATTTTTGGATTCGGAATATCGAAATTAGCCTAGGGTGAAATTTTGGTATTTTTCTGAAAACATTCAATTATTTATGAATAGTGAAAACACTAGGTTACTATTTAAAACCCAACTTTTTATTTAAATAATGATTTATTTTATTTAAATTTATTTTAGGTCAAAATTGATACATAATACCTATATATTTTCAATGTAATTCATTATATTCATTTTATAATAATTTTAGATATACAAAAATTTAATTGAACTTTTGACTGTCTTTTACCCACCTCCTATGAGAATTTGCAAATTTACATAAAACATAATTTTACCGCTTTTGTGAATAGAATTTCAAAAAATCCGAGAGACATGGTTGATCTCAGTAAATAAATGTGGTTCAATTTGATGAAAATAATTTTTGGTGAATAGTAACTTTTTACTCTTTTTTACCACGGTTAAAAGTAAATAGGGTAATTAAGGGTAATAATGATATTATTATTACCCTAACACATGTCCTAATTCTATTGTATAAGTGTAATTCGACCAAAAACAACATTAGGAAGAAAATATGACCATTTAGGCCCACCTAGATTAGATTAGGACATTTAATATTAATTTGTTTAAAGAAGGGTTAAAATAGTATAAATCAATGTTTAATAAGTAAATAATTTTTAATATAGGGTTATATATAAGATAAATTCGACTATAAATATTCATTAGAAAGATAAACGATTTCCTACATAATGGTATTTTATTTTTAATTTTTAGACTTTAAATAATTTAATGTATTTATGACACAATGATGATGCATTAATTATATTATTAATAAAATATTGACATAATTGATGTGATTTTCACAAAAATCAATTACCAAATAGTCTCAAAATTGACATAAAATAGTTTTTAAAACAAATATTATATTATTAATTGTTATTTTATTCCTAAAAATCTAAGGTTCGGCCAAATGACTTAGATAATGTTATTTATATTAATAATAAACAACTTTGGGTTCGTTTAGCTTGTTATAGTAAGTTTATTAACCTTATAGTGTAAGAAAACAAGAAGACACAGTAAAAGTTAAATTATCTAACTTAAAGTTAAATCTAAATTATATGGTTAAAATAGATACCTAAACTTGTCTAAATTCTATTGGATGAGAGTATTTTGACCCATCCCCACCTTAGCTTTGAAATAAATCAGTTTGGAGCTATTAAAAACTGAATATGACTTTATAATAAAATAATATTTTTCATTTTTCTAAAGGTGCCCCTCTCCTCCCTTATAAAAGGGCACCTCCTCCCTCTCTTCCTCACACCACTTTGAGCCTTCAAGATCGAACAACCCATGAAAAATTCTCTTCTCCACTTCCCTAGAAACATCTTAGAGGTCCTGGTCTTCTTCAAAAACCAATTTTAGTGCCCTAAGAGGAGGTCTCAAAGAGGCGCTTCAAAGAAGAGGAAATGTCCATTACCGATTCATTCAACATTATTTCTTCTTTCACTTCTTCTTCTTTAGTTGTTTCATTATGAATTAATAACATAAGTATCACTCATATACTGATATGTTATTATAATTATTAAACAACCCTATTTCACCATCTATCCATCCTACGGAAAACAAAATCACCGAGCGTGCGTACGTACGAAATACCGTTTCCACGCCATGGTGTAATATATTTTCCACCACCACCTTACTTGGATGGGTATAATGGTGTAAATAATAACTATATATGATTATTGTAAAGTGATATTGATTCTAAAATAGTATACATACACTCCAATACAATTCCACGATCATGGGAACGATATCATCGCTCGTGCGTACGTACAGAATACCGTCTCAACGATGTGATGCGACTTGTTCTACATGATTTTCATTGAATGAATAAATATGATATATATTACAATAATACCATTCTGGAAATGAGGTATCTATAACCTAAAATAAGAATAAGAATTTATTCGACAAAACACGCATAAGAACAAAAGGCAATAAACACCCGAATAACAAGTAACAATGAAATATTACTAATAAGAAGCTAAGAATATGACAATATATGATATCATAACAATTATTATGATTCTTGAATAAGTCAATAACATTATTTAAATCATTATACAAGAGGTTTAGACATGTGCGAAGAAAATCAGACCTAAGGTAATGGAAAATCTCACAATCTCATTTTTATCCGAGATTATATATACTTCAGAATTTACTGGGGAATATTTATCATCCACATCCATGTTTCCTCAATATGTAATATTATTTCCATCCACCTACAGCTGTTAAAATCCAATTTTACCCTTAGGTGAGTTTTTATTAAATGATATGAAAGGAATCTTTTGTCATTATTCATACGAGGTACTTTTTGACTTTTCCGACATATGTACGAGAAGAATGTTTTTTTAACTTATACGACATGAATGGATTTTTAAAACATTATTTCCAAGAAGCTTAATTTACATGTTTCCAAGATTATTTTTAATCAAATTCTTTTAGTTTAAAATAGTATGACGTGTTAAGAAAGGAAAAATGTTTTTGAAGTACAAAGGATATTTTCCTCAGGAATGGAGTTCAAGTGTTTTATCAAAATTATTTTTCAACTAAGATAATATAGGGTTTTGTGCCTATCCCTATTATTACATTGATTTGATTATGTTGTGATGGAATTATTTTTATGAAATCCTTTATCTTATATGAATTTTTTTATGATGTCACAATCTTTAAGAATCCCATTTTTATTACATGGGTTATGCAATGATGTATGATTTATGATTTTGTGGAACACATAAAAATGGGATCATTAGGAGATGGGTGGGACCTATATCTCCCTCCAATGCATTGGGTAAAGATTTATATCTCATTAGATAGACATGGCTGAAACGAAAGTTTAATCTGGTTCAGTGAAATAGGACTGAAATGAGGAGTGAACTCGATTCAGAAATGGACTTTGTCTGCTAAGATAGTCTTGGCAATGAATCTTGACTACTAAGAAATGATTCTCTATGATTATTTGTGTATGCCACAATGTTTCATGTTTTATGTTATGATTATTGGGATTACATTTCACTACTATGATTTATCCCATGTTAT
Organism: Viscum album; assembly: GCA_963277665.1. Taxonomy (NCBI): domain Eukaryota; kingdom Viridiplantae; phylum Streptophyta; class Magnoliopsida; order Santalales; family Viscaceae; genus Viscum; species Viscum album. The sequence goes on from OY728136.1 coordinate 7,067,784, forward strand.
GAAATTATGATCTCTTTTGCAGGTTAAGATTTCCAAAATGATATGTTCTTATGAATATGATGTGATTGATATTTCTTTTTTTTACCCTTACTGAGCATTTGAGCTCACCCTTTTGTATGTTTTCTTTCCCCAGGTCAGGAAGAAGGTTATTAAGTAGGATATGCCAAAAGGGACTATAGATATGATGAAATAAATGGGAGACAACGTAGATGATTTATGAACCAGTTTTTTATGTTTCCCAGTTTCTAAAGGCACTATACCTATACGGTCCTTTCATGGTTTTGTTATATGTTGTAATAAGTATGCTTCAATTTTGAAGTATTAACAATGTATGTAAAGTATGGGTCGTTATAGATATAGTCTCTCTTAGGGTAAACGCGCCGTTATGAACGCAACTGTGGGCTTGGATTTGCGATTCGAGACTCCATTCAGGAGTTATTCGAGCTGACACTCGTAAACAGACTATTCCACTTAATTACGGAAATGCCCCTGGTGGCGCTTTCCACTGCAGGCCCGCGCCCACAAAGTTTACACCTCTCCTAGGGTAAACGGAACGTTCTGGATGCAACCGTGCCCTCGGATTCTCATTCTGATCTACCGTTTAGGAGATATCACACCTCCACCATGTGTATAGTATAAAAAAACTTAATATTTTTTTAAAATTAATTTTGGGCACACTAGGGCTCGGAATTGCACGTAGTCTTCGCGCCTAGCTCTGGAATTATTCGTCGAAATATTCAAAAGTATGATAGGGCCAAAAACCTGAGTCTCTTCATTAAACACCAAAGACTCCCTCAATTATTACTTTTTTTTTGACAGAACGCATATAGACACTACACCAAAACACAAACTGCAACTTTTGCACATTTTAACAAATTAACTCCGCATCTCTCTAAAAACAAATAATATACTCAACAAAGGTTTTCACTATTAATTGCATACACATAGAATAAACATTCTAAAATCCAATAAAATGGGTATTAAACCTCAAACAAAACCAAATCTATAGAACACAAAATAATAAATAAACCTTCAAAATTAATCAAAATCAAAAATTAATTTGTCAAAAAATAATTATACACGGAACCAAATACCTCAGTGTAGAGAAACATCACAAAAAACTCCAATTTCTCACCATACACACCACAATAAAAATATATTTAATGCTAAAACCACGAAATCAAACCAAAAACATCAATCTAAAACCAAACGCCACACTAAACCATAAAATGATAACTGTCCAATGGAATAAATAAACCAAACAAGGAGGAATTAACCTACAGTGAAGGTATGGGAGGCTAATAGAGCATGTGTGAGGGACTCCAGACAAGTTCCATGTTGGGTTGAGCCTTTCTAGAAGGGGGCGCTGTCAAGGGAGTATCGTCGCGGGAGATGGAATAAGGGGCATGTGACGCGAAGAGTTGGGGCAGTGCGAGGTGAGATAGAAGGGGAGAGGCGCACCAGTTGGTTGCGTCACTGAAGAGAAGCAAGGTAGGAGGTACTAGTTATCAGCATCGCTAGATAGAGAATAACCGGCCACTAGAGAGGCCGAGGGATAAGGGAGGAGACTTGCAGTTATTCAGAACCAGTGAGGCGGTGCATAGGTTGCTTCATCGGGACAGGATCTGGCCAAGTAGAGCACGGCGGCGCAGCTCACCTGTGAAGAGGGGAGGAGGAGGGATTTTTTTAATACATTTTTAAATTTTTTTTTTAAAAAAAACAGTTAGGTCGAATTTTTTTTTTCAAATTGCGCCTCAAAGGCGGCATCGCGGATGCCACCTTTGCACTGCTAGCATGGATCGGTGACGTGGAAAAGGTGGAACCTGTGGTGCCGCCTTTCTGAATCATGTCATCCAAAAGGCGGCACTACAGGTACCGCCTTTCGCCTGATGTCATTGTGAAAGGTGGCACCTGCGGTGTCGCCTTTGCCTCCGCGCCCTATAAAAGGGTAGCTCCCCCCTCCCTTACTCCTCACTTCCATGCATTCATCCTCTCTAAAATTTTATCTTTTGTGGCGGTGTTCTGTGGTTTGAAATTTTTGGAAAGCTTTTAGAATTATGTTTTTTTAATTTAATGTTTTTTATTTTGTAGAATTGTTTTTAGTTAAATATTTTTATAATTTTAATTTTTTTTATTTAGTTGAATTGTTTATAGTTAAATATTTTAAATCTTTAATAGTTTAGTTAGTTTTAAATTTTTTTGTTTATTAGATTGTTTATATATATTTAGGAATTATAATTGTCAATAGTATAAATTAATTTAGGATTCTTTTAATGAAATTTGATAGCATAAAGAGTATGTTATCTAAGCAATCAAATCCTTGTCTGGATACAAACAAGTGGATGTGGCTCTGGCACAGATGTACCTAGGGGTAAAACCTGAAAACACCAATTTGATCTAGACTCAAACGGGAACTGGTGCACGACAACGGGCCTTGCTGTATTCTAGTTTGACACTCCTGGAGGATATGCTTAATATATGCATATTTCTTTATAAACTACTAAAATATCTAACAAAAGAAATGATAAATTGATAATTTAGTAATTATGTTGATATTTATTATTAGGAATGATTAATTAAAAATTAATTAATAAATAGAGATAAAAATAAATAAGATGGAGGTAAAATATAAATAAGATGGAGTTAAAATATAAATAACATGGAGTTAAAATATAAATAACATGAAGTTAAAATATAAATAACAGCATGTTAAAATATAAATAACATCATGTTAAAATATAAATAATAGCATGTTAAAATATAAATAACATGAAGTTTAAATATAAATAACATCATGTTAAAATATAAATAACATAGAGTTAAAATATAAATAACATATATAAATAACATAGAGTTAAAATATAAATAACATATATAAATAACATAGAGTTAAAATATAAATAACATATATAAATAACAAAGAGTTAAAATATAAATAACACAGAGTTAAATAACAGAATGTTAAAATATAAATAACATGGAGTTAAAATATAAATAAGAGAATGTTTCGAGCTTCTTTCTTTTCTTGCATTGAATTGAATATCAAAATTTCAGAAATCATGGGTTTTCTAAAATTTTGATATCCAATTCACTACAAGAAAAGATAGAAGCTGAAAACATTCTCTTATTTATTTTTTAAATCGATGTTATTTATATTTTAACTCACTAATTAGAAAGTGTACTAAGAAATATCCTAGTTTAGGATATAAGATCTTTTAAAATTTAAGTATCATAAAGATTGTATAGTTTAGAAGTAATAGTTATTATTTGAACGTGAGGTAAAATCCAACTTATTTTTAATACGCTGTTTAATTACAACTTCAAAGTATAAAATCCAACTTATATTGGTAACCATTATTTTGAATGGCACTTACATTATCAAAATCCTAATCAGAAAACTTTATTTACATAGAGAGGAATGTTTTCCTATGTGTATTGTTATGGGGAGGTTATTCAAACTGAGAAAGGGGCTTCTTATAGTACACAACCAATAACAGTGGTTAATACAACTGATTGTGTAACCTAAGTGACCTTCAAGACAGAATTCATGGCTCATTAAATCTAGGACCCGATCAAAAGATCAAGTCAATGAGTTATAGACATTTTCAGTTCCCGTCAATATTATGGCATCTAGCTTGTCTATTGGTTGATGATGCACAATGGATCCAAAAAATTAATTTGTTTTCTCAATGGTCAGATGGTACCATGATGGAGTTATATGTTGATGTTTCTACTGTACAACAACAACATCCAATTGTACATAGACGTAGAATTACAATAGTTGTTGAAGATAGTCTTCCCCATGAAGTTCATACTATTCCAAATGATGCAGAGGACAACCTACTTGATCTCCCGGATATACATGTTAACCCGACATCTGATGAGGAGTTTCATAATAAAGAAATAGATGGTGATAGTAGTGCTGATGAGGAATTAACAACAGAATTTTCGAGAAATGAATTAGTTGTACAGCATGATCAAACTACAATAAATCATTCACCGCTCTTTGCATCTTGGTCAGAAGCAATGACACGTGTGCCTGAATTTGAAGATAATGTTCTCACACCAGCAACTGAGTTTCCCGAATTTATACAAGATAGGTTTAGCAAGATGGAAAAAACTTTATATGTTGGAAGGAATTTTCCAAGTAAAGATGCATTAAAAAATACGCTAAAGAGATTTGACATTGAGAGTAATTACAGCTATTTAGTTTACAAAACAGATTGTATAAAATATGGAATATGATGTGAGAAGTATGGGTATGGTTGTAGATTTCAATTGAGGGCGATTCCGGACATTGCATTTGGAGGTTGGAGAATCTCAATGATTGAGGCAGCTCATACTTGCGTTCAGCCAATCCTAACACAATATCATACTTTATTGGATGCAGAATTTGTGTCATCCATTGTTGTTGATATAATTAGAACATGTCAAGATGTTCTGATAGCCCTTGTGAAAGAGAGGATACAATAGACATTCGGTTATAAGATATCCTATAATAAGGCATGGAAGGCGAAACAGAAGGCAATTGTGAAGGTCTATGGTGATTGGGATGACTCATATCGGGTGTTGCTGTAATTTCTAGCCATACTGAGGCATCATAACCAAGTTGTATTCTATCTGGATACAAACTAACATGTGTCTCATGATAACCAACTTGATCCATTTAGTGTTCAATTTCATCAGTTGTTCTAGGCATTCCTTCCCTGTATCTCCGCCTTTCGTTTCTGCAAATAGTTTATTCATATTGATGGAACATTTCTGTATGGAAAATACAAGGGTGTATTGTTGATTACGCCAACCCAATATGGAAACTGTTCACCTCTTCCCCTTGCCTTTTCCATTATAGAGAAAGAAAACTATGAATCATGTAGTTGGTTTTTGGCATGTATCAACACCCATTTCCCCAACATTCGGGGTGTTTGTTTGATATATGATCGGCACCGGGAAATTAATGAGGCAATCAATGAAGATCCTGATACATGGCGTTACCCAAATGCACATCATAAATTCTATATTAGACATATTTCTAGCAACTTGAATAAAAAATTCCACAATAAACCGATGAAGAAGGCAATCACCAGACTTGGTACGCATTGTATTCATTATTTTTTGTATATCAATGTAAAGATAAATTCAAAATATGTGAAATATCATTTATTCTGTGTAGAATATGAGTCTGATCAAAGATGATTTGAAGAACGTTTCAAACAAATCTGTCAGGTTAATGAAGAATTTTACGATTGTATGTTGTGAATTCTAAAAGAAAAAATGGACATTGGAATATGATGGGGGGAAGAGGTACGGACACATGACGACCAACATTGTAGAGTGCATCAATGGTGTCTTCAAAGGGATTCACAAGCTACCTACAACTGCCCTAGTTCAAGAGACATTATACCATTGCGTGAAGTACTTTTTTGATAGAGAAAGACTAGCATCAGATGGAATAAATCAGGGGATAACGTACAGAAGACATGTTCAATGAGAGATTGAAAAGAATATTCAAGAAGCATCTGATTATCAAGTCTGCTTATTTCAATGAGAGGAATCTCGATTTGAAGTTCAAGAGAAGTTGAACCTCACCACAAATAGCATTGGTGAAAAAGTGGTGGTTTTACTAGAAATGAGTCAATGTCATTGTGGAAGCTTTCAGGCCTTACGATTTCAATGCTCACACGCCATCGCAGCATGTGCCTCTGTTAAGATATCATGGGAAGCATATGTTGATCCAGTGTACCGGATGAACACCATTTCTAACTGTTACGCTGCACCATGGACACCTATTGGTGAGTTTCGTTATTTTCCAATGCCCGAAGGTCAGCCGATAGTGGTACATGATATGAATCGGTTGCGTCCCCGTGGGATACCAAAGGCCAGTAGGATGCAAAATGAGATGGACTGGCCTCAAGAACAAAGAAAGAGTTTTAGATGCACGGTATGTCATCAAGAAGGTCATAATCGGAAACAATGCCCTAACATTGTTGGGTCGAGTTCACACTCTTAAGACACAATGATGTATTGTTGTTATTGGGAGATTCTCATATTATAAATTTTATTTTGTTATCTCTTCATTTTACCTCTGTTTTCTAACCCCCAAAACTGAAAATCATAACAGTAAACCCAGAAACATCTTTTTTATACTGTAATCCTAACAATCTAAACCATAATCTTGCAAATATTTTCTCAAATCATTAAACTAAATCATAAAACATTAAAAGAAATCCCAAAATGATAGTTCCAAAAAGTAAAATGTGAAACCCTAATATTTAAATCCTAAAATTGAAAACATGAACCGTAAGCCCAAAAACATATTCCCTTTACATTGATTTTCAAAACATTATGTGATTGAGAAAATAATCATGAAACATATGTCCATATTGTCTAGTACAATCATATATCAATATGACTAATATGCCCTACAAATCCCTATAACTCGTGCATAATGTTTTAGGGAATAAAGGAGCACCCCAGAAATTGAACCCTCCTACATTGTTAATGAAGTCATAGAGACAAATTAATCTTGATCTAGTAATAGAATAACACCCCAGAAACTGAACTCTCTTACAATATCAAAATATGAGCCCTAGTACTTCACCTTCCACCTGTATACCCAAGGATCACATTTAAGATTTACATAAAATTATTTTGAAAGGGAATTATAACATTAAAAAATAACAAAATACCCTTTCTTGATATAAAAACATTCTTTGAAAACTAGTTCACACTTTATTTCACAATTCTTTAAAAACACCCTTCTATTTACCAAAATTGGGGGAAACCATATTTTAACAAAAACCCTTTTTAGAAAATAAAAATTTCATGCCAATTATTTTATAAAAGAATTTACAAAACAAAGTGAAATCATGATTCATCCAACATAGATTAGAGACAGAACCATTTATAGGTCGTGAATGATCCATGATGTGAATCCTTGATAAAATATTATTTGTTTATATGCAGATGACTGAAACCATACTACTCAGTCAGTAGGCTGCCAATTTTTCACAGGTTGAGATAGAGGGTGGTCCAGATCAATTGATCAGCGTGCATCGAGCACACCATTTTCATCACACGGAGCCTCCTCCTGCCATTATATCATACTTTCATCATGCTGGTTTCTATGGTATTGCAATATCCGATTTTACATTTGTAGACCGTCACCTGCTAGCTACACTCGTGGAGAGGTGGAGACCAGAGACACACACATTCCACCTACCTGAGGGAGAGATGAACATCACCCTCCAGGATTTGGTTGTGCTTCTTGGTCTTCCTATCCAGGGGAGACCCATTATTGGATCCACTCGGGCATCTTGGCCCGACCTTTATCAGCGCTTTTTAGGTGTTGACATTTTGTCTGATCGTAGTGATACTGATGGAGTATTGATATCCATTCCTTGGCTGGAGGCACAGATTCCAGTTTTAGCTGATGATACTGACGAGAAGACGGTGATGAGTTATGCACGTGCATATATATTACAACTTATTGGAGGGACCATGTGTACGGATCATTCAGGGTTGCACGTGCGCATGATGTATCTACCCCTGGTAGAGGATTTTGATCGTGTAGGGACTTGCAGTTGGGGATCCACCTGCTTGGCATACACATACAAAGAATTATGCAGGATATCTGATAGGAGGAGCACGGGTCTCAGGGGATGCGTCATCCTTATTCAGATGTGGGCATGAGAGCACTTCCCTGCATTCTGCCCTGATCTTGCGGGTCCACCGGTCGAGATGGCGGTGCTGCATGATGCGCCGTGTGGACGCTGGTATGATCACTCATTTCTAGCAGTTTCTGATGCTTCTACAAGTTATTGACTTTAATTTATCATTATTTATCACTGTCGATGTTGTATTTTATAGGTGGTGTCAGCGCCACAATTTCAATACGGTTCCGAGACATGATTTGGCCATATATTGGCTCGAGTTGGACTTTATATTACAACATCAGGTATGTATAAAAAATCTATAACTGTCTAACAAATTTAATAATAACAAAAAAAATTTAGTTAACAGTTTTTCTAACAAGGTTAATTTCTTATTTCAGATTTTATGGGTTCCATACTAGTCTTTTATGGACCAGTTGCATCCATACTGAACGGTTGGTCTTGACGATGTTACGGTTGTAGTGCCACTCATTCACTTTCATATTGTTGAGTGGCACCAGCCTGACAGAGTCATGTGCCAGTTTCTCTTCACTCAGCAGATTCCATTACCGTCGAGGTAGACAGATCAGCTTCATTGGATGAAGCTGATAGGGAGGTAGGATGATGACTGGCGTCGAGTACATGCAGTATTTCTCGACTGTTGGCACAGACGCGTAGAGTTTTGCATCCCAGGAGTTCCTACGGCACAGTTCTCTCTTTCAACATAGCATGAGTATGATCCATGGTATTGACTGAATTCTATACTGTATCTTACTCATGATGGCAAGGAGATGCATACGATTGTAAGTCAATTAAATTATATTACTATGTTTATTGAGTTATTTTCTAATTCATTTTGAATCTGTTTATAGGAGAGTCAGAAAGACAAACATATTGATATGAGTGATGAGTCTGAGGATAGAGTCTTCAGTTGGGAAGCCGTTCATGATCAAGCGTTGGAGCTGAGGTCATCTGTCTGTGCATTTTCCAAGAGCCTCTTTAGGCATTCGGCACGGAGACAGTCGGTTCCTACCACAGAGGAAGATCCTACAGCAGCTGCTGGTGCTGAGGATCCATGACCACGACGACGTAAACAACGTGGTCCAGCACGTCAGGCCTCACCAGTTCCACAGGCAGAGGTCGGGCCCCTAGTAGTCCAGTCTGAGCCGATGCAGGATCTGCCTTAGCTGTCATGGGATCCATCCTTTTTGACAGCATATCCACAGTTTTCTCCATCGTAGGGCCCATATGAAGTGCAGCTGTTTGGTCTAGTGTCATCACAGCCTTGGGTTCTAGACCCCTCGCAGAGTTGGGGTACAACATCACCATATGATTTGTTCCCCACTGCGATGATGTCGGGTTCTTCTACCATGGAGGTGGGAGAAAGATCCGGAGGGCCGTACGAGGTGGAGTTGACATTTTCTCCCACTGGCATAGAGGTGGAGGATATGACAGTCGACATTCCAGCGCTTGAGTACCAGCCCTCTCTAGGTCATTAGACTCCCCAGAGATCTCACCGTGGACGTCCTATTATTAGACCACCATGTGGATAAGGATCCCCTCACCGTAGACATAGACATTGATTTTTTATGCTCATTTATATGTTTTATGTCTATGGAAATGAAAAACAATATTTTATGAAATGATTTGTGTTAGACCACCATATGGGATAGAATCTCCTCACTGTAGTCATAGACATTGATTGTTTATGTTCATTTATATGTTTTATGTCTATAGAAATGAAAAATAAATTATTATCTTTCGAAACCACCTACTTGAATGTTAAAAATGTTTTAAGTACATGACTTTGAAGGACTATAAAATATAAAACATAAGACCAATCTAAACAAAATGTTAAACATTCATTAAACATATAACCAATTTTTCTAAACACAAATCATTTCTTGACAACTGTTCATGAAAAATAATTTATTAGCTTTCAAAACCGCCTACTTGAAACTTAGAAATATTTCAAGTATGTGATTTGAAAGACTATAAAATATAAACCATAATACCAATCTAAATGAAACCTTAAACATGCATTAAACATATTACCAATTGTTGTAAACAAAAATCATTTCATAACAACTAATCATGAAAAATAAATTATTAGCTTTCAAAACCGCCTATTTGAAAGTTAAAAATGTTTCAAGTACGTGACTTTGAAGGACTATAAAATATAAACCATAAGACCAATCTAAACAAAACATTAAAAATTCATTAAACATATAACCAATTGATGTAAACACAAATCATTTCATAACATCTATTCATGAATAATAATTTATTAGCTTTCAAAACTTCCTACTTGAAACTTAGAAATGTTTCAAGTACGTGACTTTGAAAGACTATAAAATATAAACCATAAGACCAATCTGAATGAAACCTTACACGTTCATTAAACATATATGAGTAAATCTTGAATCAATAATATGCATGTTGTCGCTAGTATCACATAAATCTATAATCCTTGATGCATTAGAACATGTTATCTCTCCTTTCATGGAACAATGAAATCCATTCTTTCACCCGCCATGTTCATATCCATATCAACATCTGGATGCATAAGGGTATGTTCAAAGATATGCCACCTGAAATTCTCATACATTCGCACTCCTTCAAATATCAACCCCATCAATACCACAATGCATCCAACCATTATAATTTTTCAACAATTGTCACCCCATTTCTGCACATTTAGTTGATCAGATGAAAACAGCAGTGATTCCACATAGCCCATTGAACTCTTCATCACCAAATCTTTATCTTTTATCATCTTCAAAAGGCCACTATAGTACTTCCTTAATCTATCAATTCCAAACACTCACATACAAGTATACAATAAACCTAAAAACCTGAAAACTTATTGGTATTTATGATTATAGTATACTTGTATGTGAATTTTTGGAATAGATAGATCAAGGAGGTCCTACAGTGGCCTTTTAAAGATGATAAAAGATAATTATTTGGTGATAAAGAGTTCAATGGGCTATGTGGAATCATTGGTGTTTTCATCTGATCAACTGGACGTGCGGAGGTGACATTTCCACATGTCCAGTTGATCAGATGAAAACACCAACAATTCCACATAGCCCATTGAACTCTTCATCACCAAATATTTATCTTTTATCATCTTCAAAAGGCCACTGTAGGACCTCCTTGATCTATCCATTCCAAACACTCACATACAAGTATACTATAAAAATAAAAACCTGAAAACTTGTTGGTTTTTATTCTTATAGTATACTTCTATGTGAGTGTTTGGAATGAATATATTAAGGAAGTCATACAGTGTCCTTTTTAAGATGATAAAAGATAAAGATTTGGTGATGAAGAGTTTAATGGGCTATGGGGAATCGCTGGTGTTTTCATCTGATCAACTAGACGTGCAGAAATGGGGTGATAATAGTAGAAAAATTATAATGGTTGGATGTATTATGGAGTTGAAGGGGTTGATATTTGCAGGAATGCAAACGTATGAGAATTTCATGTGGAATATCTTTGTACATACCCTTATGCGGCCGGATGTTGATATGAATATGGACATGATGGGTGGAAGAATGGATTTCGTTGTTCCATGAAAGGAGAGATAACATGTTTTCATGCATCAAAGATTATAGATATATGTGATAATAGCGAAAACGTGCATCCGATTGATGCGGAGTTGAATCATATATGTTTAACTAATGTTTAAGGTTTTTTTTAGATTAGTCTTATGGTTTATATTTTATAGACATTCAAAGCCACGTACTTGCAACATTTCTAAGTTTCAAGTAGGTGGTTTTGAAAGCTAATAAATTATTTTTCACGAATAGTTGTTATGAAATGATTTTTGTTTACAACAAATGGTTATATGTTTAATGAATGTTTAAATGTTCGTTTATATTGGTCTCATGGTTTATATTTTATAGTCCTTCAAAGTCACATACATGAAACATTTTTAAATTTCAAATAGGCAGTTTTGAAAGCTAATAATTTATTTTTCCTGAATAGTTGTTATGAAATGATTTGTGTTTAAACCAATTGGTTATATTTTTATTGCATGTTTAAGGTTTTGTTTAGATTGGTCTTGTGGTTTATATTTTATATTCTTTCAAAGTCATGTAGTTGAAACATTTCTATGTTTCAAGTAGGCGGTTTTGAAAGCTAATAAATTATTTTTCATGAACAGTTGTGCTGACATGATTTGTGTTTACAACAATTGGTTATATGTTTAATAAATGTTAAAATTTTCGTTTAGGTTGGTCTTATGGTTTATATTTTATAGTCTTTCAAGGTCACGTACATGAAACATTTTTGACTTTGCGATTTTGAAACAAAATTTGAAAATCTAATAAATTTTTGTTAGGTGAAAGGCAGAATTCTCCTGAACATTTTTTATGAATTATGTATATAAATAAATATATAAACAAAACAAAACAAAAAATATTGAATTGTAGTTTTCTTAGGGGAAAGGCGGCAGCACAGGTGATGCCTTTATGCCACAGTACAAAGGCGGAATCGCGGATGCCGCCTTTCACCCGTAATGCAAAGCCGGTGTCGTGGATGCCGCGTTTGAGGTGAATTTTGAAAAAAAATTCAACCTAACTATTTTTTGAAAAAAAAAATAAAAATGTATTAAAAAAACCCCGAAGGAAGAGAGCATGAATAGGGTTCGGGGGCTATTGTGCATGACCCTAAGGGGAGGGGAGAGAAATATTGAATGTAGTGGAAAATAATAGAGAAAATTAAGGAAAATAAAAAGAAATTAAAACCTAAGAAAACGTAGACCAACATAAAATAATAATGATAATAATAATAATAATAATAATAATAATAATAATAATAATAATAAATATTTACTAACAACAATAATACTAATTGTGACTCGATAAAATATTAACTATAATGATAATCTCAATTATATTAATATTAATTGCTTAATTTAAACATTATAATAATAATAATAGTTAATTTTTTCATTTCATTTTAAAACATGATAATAATAATAACAATTTAATAATAATTATATTAATAGCAATTTTTTAGATAATGATAGTACTAACAACATCTAATAATTATATTATTATTATCTACATAATAATTATATTATTATTATGTTTTAAATATTTTCCTCTTTTTATTCTTGCAAATTTTTTATTATTTTATGTAGTGGGCAACCACAAGGGAACTCGGGCCGACCACGCAATTACCGCCCACCATGTGGGGCCCACGCACCAGTCCAAAACGCGTCAATATTATTAAACATAAAAATTTTCAAATGAGGACCATTAGAAAAACTTTTCCAATGATGTCATACCGTGAGAAGAATAAAATAAAAGGGTGTCTGAGGTTGGGGTGAATATTCTCCCCGCTACAGACACTTTATACCCCCAGAAAGTCCCCAAACCAACAGTTAACACAACTCGAATCCAAGCCCAGAAAAAACCAATGGAAACTAAGAGTCTGAGGGTGATCATTCCCAATATACATCGTACCTAACAAATTCAAGAAGAAACCATAGCAGAAGAATGAGGGTAAAACACGATAGGGTTCTCCCCACTACAAGAATTCCACTAACACCAAATCCTTGAAATCTGAACACACCACCCAGAGGGAAATGTGGGAACTCCCATGCCAAACTCAATGAATTTATCTAGATAGACTAAACAACATTCCATAAATTTAAATGAAAAGCTTGTTGTGCAACAACCCTGTTTCCGACGCTTTCGCTGGGGCGCGCGCATCCGTCTGTGGAGGACGCGCAGCTGTAGCCCCGCATTCCCGCTTTCCAAAGGTGGGCGGCATTCGCTCCTTATTCAGGGACGTCTGCTCCTTGATCGAAACGGGATGATGGGATGTCGGTTCTTCCTTCCGTGGATTCCTCCTCAGAACTCATCACCTAGTCCGGGTCTCCATCATAGATTTAATACGTTGTTCGTGAATCTCATTCCCGGTGCCATATCGTCATGGATGCCGGTTAATTACACTACTTCGGTCAAGACTTTCCATAAGGTCTTGACATGGTAGCGACCTTCGGTCGGAGTGGACGGCAACATCAGGAATGGCGGGGCATCTCTGGGTGCATGGACATTGGGGAACCTGTATTCTTCCTCATAAGAGGGCATCTCAAGGGTGCATAACCCGAGGTGTACATCTGAGGTTTTCCTCAGCTTCCTGTGTTTAACACAGGGTATGTTTCAAGATTAATGTCTAGAAGAGATGGTTACACCAATGGCGTTCCATCAGAGGTTTTCCTCGGGCATCTCATGTTTATCACAAGGTAGGCCGCGAGTTTAACATCTTGCGGAGACGAAATAAGGGTGATCAGAACGTCCCATGGAGACGGATCAGATCGTTATATCCCTAGGAGGGAACACCTGGAAGGTTTACCAAGGGGATGGATCAGAACGCCCAATGAGGACGGATCTGAGGTGGTGCACTCCCTAGAGGGGAGATGTCACACCGTAATGGCTGATCTGAACACCACTGAGGGCGGATCAAGGGAAGTGCACCCCAGGATGGGGGACACCATGGATTACCACTGGTTGGGATTGATCCTCTTGGTGGTTTCCTACGTACCCTGTGTAGTGGAAAAGGATCAAAACCCATGTAGTTTGAAGGGGTGATGAATCGGGGTGTATGCAGAGGACAACGACCCGGAGATATGATGGGGCTTACACGTGGAAAGCGGCCCATGCGCTGCTAGGAGCAGCAAGGAGGTGGATGGCATGATCCCAACGGGATGTGGTGGCCCGGGTGAGAATCAGGATGGTTGATGGATGGATGAATGAAGTGGAGGGGGAGTGAAATGGGACCATCGCAGGGGCGACGGTGAAGTTGGGCTTGAGCCTTGAAGAGGATTCCTACGTAACCCCTTGACAGGGAATCAAAGTCCGCGTAGTTCGGGAATGCGCAGTTTAACGTCACGCTGGATGGAGGTGGGACCCGATGTGAAGAAACGACGGGTGGGCTTGAACCTCATGGAGGCTTCCTACGTACCATGCCTTGAAATGGATCAAAGACCTCGTAGTTCATATGGGGAATTATCAGCGAACCGACATGAAAGTGGACCTTGGTCCAATGAGGGATGGGCTTGATCCTCTGGGAGGCTTCCTACGTACCATGCTTTGACACAGATCAAAGACCTCTTAGTTCAAATGGGAATAGGTGGGCAGTTTAATGTCATGCAGGACAAGGGGGGAATACAGTTTAACGTCATGCTGGACGAGGGCGAAACTCGACGTTAATGAACGACCGAGCAATGTGGCTTGAACCTCATAGAGGCCTCCTACGTATCATGCATTGACATGGATCAAAGTCCTCGTAGTTCAGGTGGGAAAGGGTCGCAATTGCTTACCACTGGACCAGAATGTAGTTTAACGTCATGCTGGACCGGGGTGAGACCCGACGTGAAATGACAGGTGGGCTTGAACCTCGTGAAGGATTCCTATGTACCATTCCTTGACATGGATCAAAGACCTCGTAGTTCAAATGGGATGGGTCGCAATGGCTTACCACTGGACCAGAATGGGACCTGACGTGAATGGATGATGGGTGGGCTTGAACCTCGTGGAGGCTTCCTATGTACCATGCCTTGACATTGATCAAAGACCTCGTAGTTCAAAAGGGGTTTGTCGGTGAAACAACGCGAAAGTAGACCCGTGGGTCCACTATTGGTGGGCTTGAACCTCATGAAGGATTCCTACGTACCATGCCTTGACATGGATCAAAGACCTCGTAGTTCGGATAAGGATGTGTCGGTGAACCGATGTGAAAGTAGACCCGTGGGTCCACTATTGGTGGGCTTGAACCTCGTGAAGGCTTCCTACGTACCATGCCTTGACATAGATCAAAAACCTCGTAGTTCAAAGGGGAATTTAGTTTAACGTCATGCCGGACGGAGATAGGACCCGACGTGATGAAACGACGGGTGGGCTTGAACCTCATGGAGGCTTCCAACGTACCATGCCTTGACATGGATCAAAGACCTCATAGTTCGGATGGGATGTGTCAGTGAACAGACGTGAAAGTAGACCCGTGGGTCCACTATTGGTGGGCTTGAACCTCGTGAAGGCTTCCTATGTACCATGCCTTGACACGGATCAAAGACCTCGTAGTTCAGGTGGGATGTGTCGGTGAACCGATGTGAAAGTAGACCCGTGGGTCCACTATTGATGGTCTTGAACCTCGTGAAGGTTTCCTACGTACCATGCCTTGACATGGATCAAAGACCACGTTGTTCAAAGGGGAATGTAGTTTAACGTCATGCCAGACGGAGATGGGACCCGACGTGAAGAAACGACGGGTGGGCTTGAACCTCGTGGAGGCTTCCTACGTACCATGCCTTGACATGGATCAAATACCTCTTACTTCGGATGGAATGTGTCGGTGAACCGACGTGAGAGTAGATCCGTGGGTCCACTATTGGTGGGCTTGAACCTCGTGAAGGCTTCCTACGTACCATGCCTTGACATGGATCAAAGACCTCGTAGTTCAGGAGGGATGGTGGTCAGGGTCGGTGCTCACTCTAAGCTCACGTGAGTCATGCTCGGTGTGAGAAACAAGAGGTTGCAAGGACCTGACGATCACGTCGCGAGGGGTGCGTCCGTGAGAAGCGAAAAGGGGCTTACGCGTTGGGCGGCCCGTGGTGTTGGGACTTACTCCAGGATGGAGGCCCAAGGAAAAGTATGATGATGATTTTGGTCTTGAGCCTTGAAGAGGCTTCCTACGTACCATGCCTTGACATGGATCAAAGACCACGTAGTTCTTCTGATGACGGATTACCGCCAATTGGTTGGTTTCAACGGCTTACCGCAGTATTAGGTGTGAACGGCTTACCGCTAAATAGGGTCACAACGGCTTACCGTTGGATAGGGTTGTCAACGGCTTACCGCTGTATGGGGATGTCAACCGCTTACTGCAGAAAAGGAGTGACAATAGTGGATGGGGGTTAAGCTAGGAAGCGGCCCGGGTGCCGCTATGGAGCAGCACTGGTGAATGGGGCTTACGCAAGGAAGCTGCCCGGGTGCCGCTATGGAGCGGCAATGGTGGATGGGGCTTACGCAAGGAGCTGCCCGGGTGTCGCTAAGGAGTGGCACTGGTGAATGGGGCTTATGCTAGGAAGCTGCCCAGGTGCCGCTAAGGAGCGGCAATAGTGAATGGGGCTTACGCTAGGAAGCTACCCGGGTGCCGCTAAGGAGCGGCAATGGTGAATGGGGCTTACGCTAGGAAGCTGCCCGAGTGCCACTAAGGAGCGGCAATGTTGAATGGGGCTTATGCTAGGAAGCTGCCCGGGTGCCGCTATGGAGCAGCACTGGTGAATGGGGCTTACGCAAGGAAGCTGCCCGGGTGCCGCTATGGAGCGGCAATGGTGGATGGGGCTTACGCAAGGAGCTGCCTGGGTGCCGCTAAGGAGTGGCACTGGTGAATGGGGCTTACGCTAGGAAGCTGCCCGGGTGCCGCTAAGGAGCGGAAATGGTGAATGGGGCTTACGCTAGGAAGCTGCCCGGGTGCCGCTAAGGAGTGGCACTGGTGAATGGGGCTTACGCTAGGAAGCTGCCCGGGTGCCGCTAAGGAGCGGAAATGGTGAATGGGGCTTATGCTAGGAAGCTTCCCGTAATGTCTTCCTCATGCCTGGCCATGAGGGCATCCCAACTCACTGGTGGGTTGAGGTATGTGCCTATGCGCAAGTGCACAAGCGGGATAACGCCAAGGGCGTTGGAATCAGCCCAAACAAAGGGACATGAAAAGTGTAAATCATATGCCCGACATTCGGAATGCGATGAGAGTGGCATGGCGATGGAGGATAACTGCTGACCATGTTCGCAACACAGCATCCTATCGCGTTAGCCTAAAATGGGGACAAACAAATGAGGGGTCGACTGCTGACTGTATTCGAAACACAGGACCTCAAAGTGTCACTCGTAGCCTTTTGGGACGTTGGCCCAGGACAGCAAGGGGACCATGGGTCTACCATCCATACTGTTGGGGGGTCCCTTCAGACTTTGGAAATGGATGCCGATCCGAATGAAGGACACGCAAAGCGTGGGGTGGAGTGATGGAATGTTTGAACAGATTCCAACTCTCTTGAAACTATGCCACTGTAAACATGGCATTATGAATCTTATGCTAGGAGCATAAGGCATCTCTCGTTTAGGGAAAGAGGCATCCTATCATTTGTTAGATAGGGATAATTCTACAGTTTAGAGTCATGTAGGTAGGACTATTGGCATCTCATGCTAGGAGCATAAGGCATCTCTCGTATTGGGCGAGAGGCATGCTATGTTTGGCGCATAAGGATTACTACAGTTTATAGTCACGTAGGTAGGACTGTTAGCATCTCTTGCTTGGAGTATAAGGCATCTCTCGTATAGGGCAAGAGGCATCCTATGTGTGGATCATAGAGAGAATACTACAGTTTAGAGTCATGTAGGTAGGACTGTTGGCATCTCATGCTAGGAGCATGAGGCATCTCTCGTTAGAAGCGAGAGGCATCCTATGTTTGGCACATAGGGATTACTACAGTTTATAGTCATGTAGATAGGACTACTGGCGTCTCGTGCTCGGAGCATAAGGCATCTCTCGTTAGAAGCGAGAGGCATCCTATCATTTGTTAGATTGGGAGTACTACAGTTTATAGTCATGTAGAGAGGACTATTAGGCATCTTATTCTTGGAGCATAAGGCATCTCTTGTTTGGAGAAAGAGGCGTCCTATGTTTGGAACATAGGGATTACTACAGTTTAGAGTCATATAGAAAGGACTATTAGGCATCTTATGCTTGGAGCATAATGCATCTCTTGTTTGGAGAAAGAGGCATCCTATGTTTGGAACATAGGGATTACTACAGTTTAGAGTCATGTAGAAAGGACTACTAGGCAGAAGGTGCCTAGAAATGGTTGGTGTTGGGACTTACGCACAGCAGCCCTTTCTGGTTCAACCTGGCATAGGAGCCAAGTGATTGGGTTTGGAGGAGTTGCCTGAGGAATGGTTCGACTCAATGTACTCGGGGAATTGATTATGAGAACCTCAACTCACGACATAGGAAACAAACAAAGAGGAATACATCAACTCAAGGTGTTCCATGGTGTGTGGAGGAGTGTATCAAATCATGGAATTCCATAGGTTGAAGGTGGGAGCGCATAAGGGCGCAATGGAAAAATCCCGGCATCCCGGCCCGAAAAGTTCGCGGTGTGACTGTCCATTTATCATGGGGGTCTGTGACGGTAGCAGCTTCGCGAAGGTGGGATCCTCGCGAAGGATAGGTCTTCGCGAAGCAGCTTCGCGAAGCATGGCCTCGCGGAGTAATTGTCTCTCGCGGAGGAAAGTTCTCGCGAAGTAGATTCACGGAGCAAAGGTGTCTCGCGGAGCTTGGTCTCGCGGAGCAGCATCACGGAGCATAGGCTCGCGAAGCATGGACTCATGGAGTCTCGGCTCGCGGAGCAGCAACGCGAAGGCAGCTGCTCGCGGAGCATGGCTTCTCGGAGCCGCAATGAGGAGCTCCGCTCGGCCGCCCAAGGGGAAAACTGGCCGTGGCCCTCCTCTGCGGAGAAGGGGGGTGAGCTGGGTATTTATAGGCAGGGGCTCCATGAAGCAGAACTCCCGCTCCGCCTCTGGTGCTTCGCGGCGGCTCGCGAACGTCAAATGCGTTCGCGGAGCATCACCGCCTCTGGTGCTTCGCGGCGGCTTGTGAACGTCAAATGCGTTCGCGGAGCATCACCGCCTCTGGTGTTTCGCGACAGCTCGCGAACGTCAAATGCGTTCACGGAGCATCACCACCTCTGGTGCTTCGCGGCGGCTCGCGAACGTCAAATGCATTCACGGAGCATCACTGCCTCTGGAGCTTCGCGAGGCCGCGATGGTCGGGGCGCTTCGCGGCGGGGCTTCGCAGGACCGCGCTGCACGGGTGCTTCGCATCGGTGCTTTGCATTAGTGCTTCGCGGGGGGGTCTTCGCAGCGCATCGCAAACGTCAAACGGGTTCGCGGAGCCTCTCGCCTCATTGCTTCGCGGCGGCGCTCCGCGATCACGGAGGGGGGCTTCGCGAATGGGCTTTGCAAACCAGATTTCCAGCCCAACTTCAAACGTCCATAACTCCTAATCCGTAACTCCGTTCGGGCCCTATGACCTACCAAATCGAAGCTTTCGAAATGGACTATTCTCTTGGATCATGTATGGAAGCATTTGAAAAATTTTGGGGACTCGTTTTCCGGGTTCTACAAACCCAACAACCTAAGGGTAAGAAATTAACTAAACACCCCCCACGCTGACTAAATAAAAATCCTCACGACAACTGGACACTATGGAATTCTTAGCCCTACCTCAAACCACATTCTCAATACTAATAGAACAACTCCACCAAAAAGATTAAAACCATTACAGGGAAATATGTCACATCGAGACACTAGGATAGAGGAATCCCCTAAAAACCATAATACACTAGAGAAAACCTCATGGAGAGGCAATTGAACTTAGAAAGGGCCCTAAACCACTAGCCATTAATTTCAAAAAAAATCAAATAATCCCATAACAAACACAACTATGACCAAGATCAAAATCAGAATGGGTCTATTTATTCAAGGGACCAACACCGATCAATGACAACGAATGATTTAGAAGCCACACTAAGAGTAGATAAGGCTTCTTGGATTGCGGTAGAACAAGATTATCACACACCCACAACAAGGATGAGCTTATGATGGCCACAAGAATATAATAAGGAAACAATGGATATTTACATACCAAATCTGAAAAAATGATCCAAATAAAGGTTTTACAAACCCTTGGTAACTACTGACTATGCGTGAGATTCACCCCTCAGACCTGTGGCTGGGGCCTTAATGGTCGAAGCATCCCTACTAGAATTCTAGGTATTTGCGATGGGTTATTTGCGACGGGATCCCATCACAAATAGCATGTTTCAAAAAACAACATCACAAAAAATATTATTTCTGACGGGCCCATCACAAATATTATTTGTGACGGGCCCCTAATCCCGTCGCAAATACTTTTTTAAAAAAAATATTTAGACTATTTGCGACGGGAACCGGTCGCGGCAGATCCCGTCGCAAATATTAAATAAATTTTAAAAAAAAATTAATATCATTATGATTGTTGAAAAATTAATTTAAATATTATTAATATAATTAAAATAAAAATATATTAAAATTCTCAATATTCATATAAAAATATAAAACAATCATAAAAAATTATTATTATTATTATTATTATTAGTAAAATAAACTAACATTAATAAATATAATATTGAAAAAATATATTTAATATAATTATGATTAATTAAACAATAATATTAATATTATTAAAATAATAAAATAAAATAAAAATTATTAAAATTAATAAAATTCTCAATATTCATAAAAAATCAGAAAATATTAAAAATTAAATTATCTAATATTCACACAAATATAATAGACATAAACTCTAAATAGTTAATATTACAAAAAATGTTAAATTCAAATGTTTTTAACATAAAAAAATCACTGGGGGTCGTCTTCTGGAGGAGGTGGAGGATCTGAAGGAGATAGTGGAGGAAACTCCATCCTCAAACTACAAGCCAGATGGCGCCTGTACTCCCTCTGCTCCTGATGCTGCTGCTGCCATCGACGCATCTCCTCCTCGTGCTGTTGCTTCTGCTGCTGCTACTGCTGACACATCTCTTCTTGCTACTTCTGCAAACTCTCTATAAGGTCATTCTGAGCTTGTAACTGCTCCTGATACTGTGAGGTAGAACATGATGCCTCTCCATGAGATCCTCTCGAGTTGGATGCCGGCATCGCAGTAGTACTATAATAATTACCAGGAGTCACATGAGAGCTGATACCAACTACTCGGCCCTTCACAAAGCCATACTAAGTTTCCTGTATCCATGTCACCTCGTCGAAATGGTGTGCACTAGTCTGATCAGTCACCTCGTCCTGACCCTCAGCTTGTGTCCTAGAGGTCGCAGCCTCATATGAATCCTTTAATTCCAATTTTAAATTAAAACTGTGAAAATATTATATGAAGTTAATTGTCAAACCAAAAAAAATAATACTAACCACAATCTGATGTTGAATATCACCTCTAATCTCTTCGGTGGTTGGATCATTGTACATCTTCCGATAAACACCGTACTCTGTAATATCGGGATTCTTGACTGCCGATATGAATATAAAATAAACAGTTTATATTTGAAGTTATATAAAATATTAAAAATAATACTTACTAGATGCTCTCTATGTGTATTGAATGTATGGCTACTAGCTCGATGCGTCACCTCTTGCCTCCCCCGGTTCTACCGACCTAATGAAGACCTCCTATGAAATCCACCACCCAACATGTGTGCACATAATCCATCGAAAACCTGAGATGAAATGTACTCTGGTCGGTGGGCTCTACATGACTCATCAAATACTATCGCTCCTACTTTCTTAATGGTTTTCTTTCTTAAATTGTGCAAAAACTAACACAAACACTCACGCATATCCACCTATCATGATGCATGGATAGCATCACACACGCTATCATCTATGGGATTCCATAAACCCTACAAATAATTTTAAATATCAAGTTATTAATAAAATAAATTTCAAAATAAATATTATTTATTTACGTACCAGCCAATGATTGTACATGGAGAGCTGTACATCAATGGGAATCTGTTCCCATGTGATCCATGGTTGAGAAAAATAATTGCGAAAGATAGCACTCCCTTGTCCAATAGCTACATGCAAAAAACTGTGAAAAAGGAATAAATAAAAAAACAATTAGAATATATATAAATAAATTAATGAAAAAGATAACTAAAATATACAGGTTATCATACCTCTGTGTGCATGGATCGAATCCAAGATGTGGACATCGCTCGGGGATAGGGTCAGGAATCATCATTCACACAAGACCACGCCCCCTCTGTGTACCTCCGGAACCACCTGTAGGTTGAGGGTCAGATGATCCCACATCCCCCTCATCCAAAGGTAGATCAGCCTCCTGCAACTCACGAAATAGATCAGCATCCATCTTAAACACAAAATGATTGTTGATAATAGATAGTTGAAAATAACTATCATATATAGATATATATTAGTTATGATCATAACCAGCATTTAACTGTGTCAATGTTCACCTTCATCATCATATTCATATCTGACGATGTCAATGTCTTCGTATTCCTCCTCGGAATCATCAATATCCATAAGAGTTTCACATTCACCATCCCTTGTCATTTAAAATTCATTTATTACATCATTAAAATCTTCATCACCATCGACCATTAATTGTGGGGTGTCATCATCGATATTCACATTTCTTTGTGAAAAAGATGGATTTCGAGTAGTCTCATGAAAAATTTCAATTCCTTCCACTTCAGCAGAACCACATTCAGTTTGAGTAAATTGATTTTCCAGAGATTTTATTTTTACTATGTTCCACTAATCACTCATGTCTCTTGAAGTAGCAGAATACTTTTCATAATAAATTTGATGTGCTTGTTGAGCTAGTAAAAATGGTTCATTTACTGCAAGAAGGATTTTATATTTAATATCGATGATTCCATGAGTCAGATGAACACACAATCCCTTTTCAGTATCCAACCAACGACATTTAAACATCATTATATAATTCTGTCCAAGACAACATAGCTCAATAATTTCATTCAGAATGTCATAAAAGTCAACATCAGTTTCTCTATGATGTGATCCTCTCAAACAAACACCACTGTTCATTGTTTTTTTTATTCTCCATGTGCACGTGTATGAAATTGAAAACCATTCACCACATATGCATTATAAGATTTAACCATTTTGGATTGTGGGTTACTCAATATACACAGTCGCTTATCAATTTTATCAGCATGTTGAGACACCTGAAAATTTTTAAATCAATTAAAAATATAATAAATAGTAAACTGAATTGATATTAAACCATCAATAAATTATATTACCAGTTTTTGAAACCATTGAGAAGAAACATTGTCTGCTTTCTTCAAGAGAAACTGTTGTAATTTGTGGAAGTTGTTTCCTGATATGATTATCATATAACCTACAATTAAAATAAATTTACATACTATAACAGAAATTATAGAATATGTGATAGAATCACTCACAGTAAAAATACTAACATTTCTTCAAAATTGAGTAGAACATATATATGAGCTCTGTGATGTTAATCGTCTGAAAGCCATCATTACTGAACTCCACCGAAGCCAAGATTTGGCTGATTAAAAACTAATAACTGATTTTCCATTTCATCATTAACATTTTCCTCATTTCATCCCATGCGGTTTTGTTTTGAGGGATATTCAGATTCAAAATAGTGAGAGCCGAAAAAAGAAATTTCTTGTTGAAAATTAGCTTCAGCAATGGAGCCATCAACTAATGCTTTGTTATGTTCTTTTTTCCTCAATTTCTGGATGCATCTCTCGAATGGGTACATCTATCAAAACTGTACTAGACCTCCACATTTAGCTTCATGAGGAAAATGTAATATTAGATGTTCTATTGAGTCAAACAAAGCAGGCAGAAATATTTTTTCCAGTTTACATATAATTACAGTAATATCTTCTTCCATTTTTCTTGGTGCATCGTAGTAGTTGTCACTGCACAAATGTCTTGAAAAAAATATGATATATCTGTTATTGAATCCCAAATCATAGAATTCACCAAACCTATGAATCAAATCGGCATAAGTCTCTCCATTATAACATGACAATCGTGACTTTTTAATCTGGTAATATGACCATTCTTAACACATCTACCCAAATTGGAAGCATAACAATCTGGAAGTCTCAAATCCACAATCCACTGACAAAATAATAAGCGACTCTCTTTGAAAAATGTATAAGATTTTTTTGGCTTTATTAACCTCTATGATATTACATTTTCAAATAGTTCATGTTCTGGTTGCCAGCAAATTTGGGAAAGATATGATCTTTCTTTTATAGTATCTTTGGTCTTACCTGGTGTATCCAAAACTGTATGAAATAAATTATCAAAACAGTTCTTCTCAATATTAATGACATCCAACATGTGGTGGACCAAAAAATCTGACCAATATGGGAGATCCCGAAAAATGCTTTGTTTTATCCAATTATGCTATATCCCAAAGCCATGAATTTCCTATTGGTTTACTGTTGGCCTAAATTTGATGGGTGGTAATGAAAAAACAACTGATTTTAACTCTGTACCTGAGATCATTTTTGGAGGTTCATCCTTGTCAATTGTGCCTTTTCTAAAATGAGATTTGTTCCTTTGAAAAAGATGATTGGTTGGAAGAAATATGTGATGACAGTCAAAATAACAATGTTTTTTTCCATTGATGAGCATAAAATATTTATTCTATTTCATATAGTAAGGACATGATTTCGGACTATGTGTACTCCAGCCAAATAACATTCCATATGCAGGAATGACACTAATCATCCACATAAATGCAGCTTTTAATGTGAAATTTTGTTTCGCAGCAACATCATATGTACTAACACCATTACTCCACAATTAATTTAACTCATCAATCAATGGTTTCAAATAAACATCAATAATCTTTTTCTAATGTCCTGGGATTAACAAGGTAAAAAAGATATAGGTCTCCTTCATCAACATCCATAGAGGTATATTGTACAGAGTTATAATGATATGCCAACATAAATACTGACTAACATTAGAACCAAACGGACAGAAACCATCAGTAAAAAGACCAAATCGCACGTTTTGGGATTCTAAAGAAAAATACGGATGCAGATGATCAAAATGTTTCCATGAATCACCATTAGATGGATGAGTTATGCTTTTACTTATTGAAATATTGGTTTTGTGCCATGAAATCATTGACGCTATGTTATGAGACATAAATAAATGTTACATCATGGGTGTAAGGGGGAAATATCTCAACCATTTTACAGGAATCGATCCAGACTTCCCTAGTTGAGCTTATTTATACCTCGATTGTCCACATGTGGGACAATTATCCAACGACTCATTTTCCCCAAAATATAAGATTCAATAATTTTTACATGTATGAATCTTCCAATAACTAAGGCCTAGATTACAAACCAGCCACTTTCCCTCATAGTAATTTGCAGTCAACACATTTCCTTCAGGTAACAATGTTTTAACCAAATAAAATATCTGATAAAAATAGTTGTTTGACATTGCATTATCTGATTTAACAGCCATAAATTTTGCAACCACTTCTAATTTTCTTATCTTGCAACCAGGATATAATGCATCCTGAACAGACCTCAACAACTCATGAAATTCAGATGGTTCCAACTTAGGAGTTAAATCGATATCATAATGAGTTTCAGTTTGTTAAAGAGATGGACCTGCAACATCATGTACTAAATTTTGGAACCGTGATGGATCCAAAATCAAGTTATTAGTGCCTTCTCAGAAACTTCATTCACCTTGTTGATACCAAAAAACATAATCTGGTTGAAAACCAAACCACAAGAGATGTCCCCCAACCTTGTCAAATGTGTCAAAAATTTTCAGAGCACATTTTTTACAAGGACACTTAATTGTGCATTCTGAATCATATTCTGGTTTTGATGATGCAAATGCTAAGAAAGATTCAACACCCTCAATATATACAAGATTTAAACTAGAACCATTTGGATTTCTATGCTGATTTATCCAAGCGCGATCATCTAATAATTACTAATGTCGACTTCCTTATTCCATATTTTTCTACAAAATATAAAATCATCACTATTTTTGAATAATTTGAAATTATAAAAAAACTATCTGAAAAAAAATATAACTAATTACTACTACATATTAATAATTACAATTAATTAAGGGCGACACAATTTCCAGTGGATTGATGACTCCTCTTTTGCCGAATGCCTTATTTACTTGCATCTTTCTCACACTAAAATCACAATGAAGAATCTGGTTAGAGGTACACATATTCATTCTCGTATGCATGAGAATGAATATGCATACCTCTAACCAGATTCTTCATTGTGATTTTAGTGTGAGAAAGATGCAAGTAAATGAGTTTTCAGACAAAAGAGACCCCTTTTCGTCGATGAATCATCTTCATTCAACTATCACCACTGGAAACATTATCACAAATGTGATCCAACAAATGCATATCCAATCTCGTGCATACGAAATTGAATATGCCTATGTAGTATCACATTTCTCATAATGTTTTGAGTTGGTGAGAGTTAAAAAGAGAAAAGTAATCGAGTAAAATGAGTGTCTTCAGTCAACTGGAAATTGTGCCAAGTTCTTTAAATTTATTTATAACTGTTCCTAACTAATTATTACTATTTATTACTAATTATTCCTATGTATTACTAATTATTCCTATTTATTACTAATTATTTCTATTTATTACTAACTATTCCTATTTATTACCAATTATTCCTATTTATTACTAACTATTCTTATTTATTACTAACTATTTATTATTTATTACTAACTATTCCTATTTATTACTAACTATTCCTATTTATTACTAATTATGCCTATTTATTACTAACTATTCCTATTTATTACCAACTATTACTATTTATTACTAACTATTACTATTTATTACTAATTATTACTATTTATTACTAACTATTATAATTTATTACTAACTATTAATATTTATTCCTATTTATTCCTATTTATTACTAATTATTTCTAATTATTACTAATTATTGCTAATTATTACTATATATTATTAATTATTCCTATTTATTACTAATTATTCCTATTTATTACTATTTATTCCTAATTATTCCTAATTATTACTAATTGTTGCTAATTATTACTAATTATTACTAATTATTCCTAATTACTTCTAATTCTTCCTATTTATTACAAATTATTCCTATTTATATCTAATTATTTCCAATTATTTCTAATTATTACAAAGTATTCCTAATTATTAGTATTTATTCGTAATTGTTAGTAATTATTAGTATTTATTACAAATTATTACAATTTATTACTAATTATTACAATTTATTACTAATTATTATCAATTATTACTATTATTATCAATTATTCCTATTTATTACTAATTATTCCTAAATATTCCTAATTATTACTAATTATTACTAATTATTCATGTTTATAACTAATTATTTCTCTTTATTACTATTTATTACTAATTATTGCTAATATTGCTAATTATTGCTATTTATTGTTATTTATTCATATTTATTTCTATTTATTTCTATTTATTGTTTTTTATTGCTAATTATTCCTAATTATTCCTAATTATTGCTAATTATTAATAATTATTGCTAATTATTAGTCTTTATACCTAATTATAAGTATTTTTTCTTAATTATTACTAATTATTCCTATTTATTACTATTTAAAGCTATTTATTCCTAATATTTCTAATTATTCCAAATTATTGCTAATTATTCCTAATTATTCCTAATTATTTTTATTTCTTCCTAATTATTCATATTTATTGCTAATTATTCCTATTTATTGCTAATTACTCCTATTGCTAATTATTCTTATTGATTCTTAATTATTCCTATTTATTCTTAATTATTCCTATTTATTGCTAATTATTCCTATTTATGGCTAATTATTATTATTTATTCCTAATTATTGCTAATTATTCCTAATTATTTCAATTTATTAATAATTATTACAATTTATTAATAATTATTATAATTTATTAATAATTATTACAATTTATTCATAATTATTACTAATTATTAATAATTATTACTAATTATTACTAATTATTACTAATTATTACTAATTATTACTAATTATTACTAATTATTACTAATTATTACTAATTATTACTAATTATTACTAGTTATTACTAATTATTATTATTTGTTACTAATTATTACTAATTATTACTATTTATTACTAATTATTAGAAATTATTACTAATTATTAGTATTTATTAATAAATATTACTAATTATTACTAATTATTACAATTTATAAGTAATTATTAAGGTTCATTGGTAATTATTACAGTTTATTACTAATTATTACAATTTATTACTAATTATTACAATTTATTACTAATTAATACAATTTGTTACTAATTATTACAATTTATTACTAATTATTAAAATTTATTACTAATTATTACAATTTATTACTAATTATTACAATTTATTACTAATTATTACAATTTATTACTAATTATTACAATTTATTACTAATTATTACAATTTATTGCTAATTATTACAATTTATTACTAATTATTACAATTTATTTCAATTTAGTACTAATTTATTACTAATTATTAAAAAATTTACTAATTAATACAATTTATTACAATTTATTACTAATTATTACAATTTATCACTAATTATTATAATTTATTTCTAATTATTACAATTTATTACTAATTATTACAATTTATTACTAATTATTACAATTTATTACTAATTCTTTACAATTTATAACTAATTATTACAATTTATTACTAATTATTACAATTTATTACAATTTATTACAATTTATTACTATTTATTACAATTTATTACTAATTATTACAATTTATTACTAATTATTATAATTTATTAGTATTTATAACTCATTATTACTATTTATTACTATTTATTAATAATTATTAATACTTATTACTAATTATTAGTATTTATTATTATTTATTACCAATTATTATTAATTACTACAAATTAATTATATAAATTACTAATTATCGTTAATAATTACTAATTACTAATAATTATTAAAAATTAATACTAAACATTTCAATTTATTAGTACAAATAAATAGTCATGCAAAACAATTTAAATTCATTTTAATTACAACTAATCAATAATAATAAAAATTAACATAAAAAATGAAATAAATATTAAATTAAATAAAACATAAATACCTTTAAACTTGATTTGATATTGATGTAAATGGCTTCAGAACTTCTTCGTGACCAAAAAATTAACTTAGAAAAAATTTTCCTCTAAAATCAGAGTTCAAAGAGATACAAGATCTAGAAATTGATAGAAATGAGAAGAAAAATAGATTGTGGTAAATATATGTTAGATTATTTGCGATGGGACTATTTGTGATGGGTTACCCGTCGGAAATAGTATCTTTTGTGATGGGACCTGTCGCTGATACCTATGCCCACATTAATTACTGTCGGCGGTTAAAAAGTTATTTGCGATGGGTCCCATCACAAATAGTCTCTGCCGACACAGCTTTTGCGACGGGAGGAAATCTCGTCGCATAAAGCTATTAATCGCCGCCGGGTATTTGCGACGGGCCCCGTTGCAAATACTTCACTATTTTGCGACAGGGGGATCCCCCCGTCCCAAATAACCTTCGTGCGGTTTGGCGAACTACCCCCGCCAAACCTTTTGCAACGGGACACGAAATCGCATCGCAAATAATCGGTTATTTGCGATAGGATGTTACCCCCGTCGCAAATAACTTCTTGGACGGACTTTTTGCGACGAGATTTATTCTCGTAGTGCATTTCCTGCCTCATAGTCAGACATTTGAATCTTTTGGTCCCCAACTCATTCTTCCTCCCAATTATTCTGACAACCACAATGTTGGTACATATTTAATTAGATGAGACATGACATTTTAGAATGCTTGAACTGGCCAAAATGAAAGCACAGAAGAGAATGGTCCAGGAAACTGGGAGTCGGTACTAACAAAGAAGATTCTTCAGAAACCAGTTCCTCTAGAACACATCTCTCCCAAGATGGGGAAACCTCATAAATAAGGGCCACACTTTTACCACACCCCAAATCCTAACGATGATGAGGCACCCCACCTCCACTAGTCCAAAACCAGACCCTCTGTTAAATCTGATATAAAATGGACTAAAAAACTCGGGAGTTCCCAAACAATAAAATAGAATCTATGGTCCTATAAAACCACTCCACTAGTTCTAGTAGACCTCAAAATCCTCTAAAGACTAGAAACACCTGAGAGGAATTAGAAACATGGCATGAATCATTGGAAACCTTGGGGGACATTCTAGGCATCACATCCTAAACAACATGAAAAACACAACCGAAAACCGAAATCAATCCGAAAACACAATCTAATGAAAATACACCAAGCATAAAACAACCAGCTGAGAATCTAAACAAACTCAATCAAAACCAAAAACACCCTTTCAAAAAATCACATTTTATGTTAATTTTCAAAATTTAAACATTTCCATCCCACTTTAAAAATACCCTAACCCTTTTTTAAAATAATCATGTTCCCAAAATTCATTTCCCCTTTTTAAACTGCCATTCCCCTTTAAATTTTATATCTCACCTGTGGTATCTTAAGAACTGTCACATGTGCATGCATCCAATCCCGCTTACCTCATCGGTAGACAAGTTCTCCCATAATCTCTATGTGCATACCCACGCACATGTGATCCTCCATAAGAAGTTCCAAGGTTCAGACATATCTTTTCCTTGTCTAATCTAAACACATATAAATTTCCCAAATTGAGACACTTCCTCTTTATAATACCACTTTACCCATTTAGAACCATTTGAAAGAAACCATTTTCAATTTCAGACCCACTTTTATTCTGAACACATACTCACATCAGCTAAGATCAAAACGAAACACAACCAACAATAAACCCTCGTAATGAGGAACTAGTTCCTACATCAATCCCAACAACATGGAGGTGAGCCCTTCCCCAAGTAAGGAATGACACTAATAGGACCTTGAATCGGGCACTTGGACTCCACATGGGTCACCACCCCATGTAAGGCCGCAACATAACCCGATTCTACTCCATTTTCATCCCTAAATCCAAAAATACCCAAGACAAAAGACTCAAGTCCCAAACTACCCCTGGTGACTTGAGAATTAGTGTGAGAAAGAGTTTGTGATGCTCTTCCCACACCTATTTCCCAAGTCCTGACAGTCTCAATCTCCTTCTAACTGGACTCATCCCAAATAATAACATAACTCAAAGATCTTAACCTCCATTTGATAACATTTTATCATGAACCAATCCAAGTTCCTATCCAATCGATGCCCAACCCAGTCAGAGGCAAGGCACAAAGCGCATTCCCAATCCCAATGGGCAGGCACAGGTTCTCGGGTATCAAAAAGTACAGTTGGGAATGATTTACCTGAATATGTAGAAATATAAAACAACCAACAAAATAAACCAAACCAAAACTAGAAGTCACAACCAAACAAGCCTTTAACCAGAACCAGAACCTGAGTTACATATAAAACCAAAACCCACACAATAACTGTAAAGTGTGGTCACCAAAAACCAACTCAAAAAATACCACCTAGACAGAGGGAACCACCTTCAAGCCATCTCCACAACTCTATTCTAAGAAGTTAGCTAGTAACAAGAACTATATTCACCAAAATCATTACCATTACCTATATTGAAAATGACCTGATCTACTAACACCCATAGGTTTAAGTATGGTGTGATCTAATTCCCAATAGGATTCAACCAAGAAAATATTTTACACATAAATATTAAATGACAAATACAATTTCATATTTAACAAAAGGAAATAAATAAATGCTTGAACTATTTTAATGTAAAGTATTCTTAATGAAATCATTTTTAATGGAATCAACATTAAAAGAAACAACTTAAATTAAAACACACACACATACATACATTTTTGATAACTCAAATGTTACACTATATTCCGATGAGCAACGTAGAGTAAACAAGGAGAAAAAAATATGGGAGAGGCCCTATATACACTTGCGAGAAGTGGGACCCTAGAACATCGCGTCTCAATGAAAAGTGTCGTGGGAACTACAACAACATGTGTTCTCATGCAAGATCCACTAGTAGGTATCATTCCCATAACCTAGTGGACTCTAATCATCACCCAAAAGTTTATTTAATGTTTATTTATTCAATCCATCTATGTGAGACCAGTCCAATGTCACTTCAGTGTCACTAGCGCACTAGTCCTAGTTCGCCCACCCAGTACCCAGACTTCCTATTTGAGCTCAAGAGGTTCAAATTTCATGTCACAGGTTATGTTCAAATAAAAAACAAATGAGGAACCAACTAAACCCATTACCACACTTGCACACACGAATTCCAATTTTTAATAAAAATTATACTATGCACATGCTTTCGCACAGAATAATAAAACAATTCCTTTTTTCAATAACAGAATACCATTTTTCAAACATAAATATGAATATTAATATTGAATATATTTAAATCTAAAATTATTGGTACATAATAATGGATTATATGATAGAGAAATTGTTGATAAATCATAAACATAGTAGAAAATATTTAGTTGAATTAATAAATAATATAGATTTATATTTGGAATTCATGACGGAGAAATCAATTACATGAATGAAAAAATGATTCAGATGGATAATTAAAATTAGATCATTATAATATTTAAAGTTGGATTAAAATTCATGTAACTAAAAATAATGAAATCAAAGGGCTAGATAAGAAGGTTGGGTGATGGTGAGTGTGGCTGAAGTAAAAAGAGGTGAAGGGCCTAACATCACCATGACCATCACTCAAGTACCTTTCATGCAATGTCTTGATCCCAAGCCAAAGGCTACAACTTTGAAACTCCATTAGTCTTCACTGATGTGACATGGACCCCCCAAAAAACAATTGTATTGGTGAAATAGGTTCATAGACCATAGAAATAAATTACATTATGAATTGGAATATGATGAACAATATTGGAGGAAATTGAATGATAATGGAATGTAATTAACAATGACTGAGCATGAAAATGGACGTTGTATCATGAAACCTTTCTAATTCAATTCTTCCATCCACCACATTTTTTATTCATTCTTGAGAAATAAAAGTAGAAGAAATAAACATTCCAATACTAATATAATGGATTCATTCTTTTGTAATTTTTAATTGAAAGAAAAAATGTCAGTGAAATGATATGGTCACTATGTGCACAGAATCTCCTAGGGAGAATCCATGGCTTATCCATCATAAAAATATCAACATAATAAAAAATACTCAACATCTAATAGTCAAGAACCTAATTCCATAGAATAATACCATTTTTTAAATCACATAAGAGACATTCTTCTTATACTTTATATGTCGGATTACATTTCATTTATCATCTAAATCTAGGAAAAATATTCTTTTCTAATCATATTTTTCATGACCTAATGTTTTTCTATGTATTTTTCCTGTAGAAAAACATCATTCAAAAGAAACAAAAGTTTTACAACACTTTTAAAAAATAATTATACTCATTATTTTTATTATGATAAGAATTTTTACAACCCTTAATAGTTGCGATGGAGTAACCTTAATATAGAAACAATGTACTAATCACAAATGTTAAAACATACTAATTGATAATGAAGGCATTGAGGAACCTATGTCACTGAAAAATTTTAAATCTAATTGAAAATAGGCTATACCACTTGCATGGAATTTCATTTTCAGAATGTAGGAAATTTTTAAATTGAATTGATGTATTACGAAAAGGAAACATAATTTTACATGTTAATACATTTTCTAACATCAAGAATAGTTATTCAATTGCTCGAGAGTTGATTCAATTCCCAAAATATAAGCAACTGTAAAATACTTCTAGTAACGGGGGTCTCAAACCAAATAATGAATGAAGCATCATTTATGAAAAAATATTCCCTGATATTGTTGGAGTCACACCCATTGTAGTAACCTAATATGTCTACCAAATGAGACACTGCATAAAAAATCATGAAGACCCACATAAAATAATTCCTTAATTAATTTTGTTAAAAAAACTTCGGTGAAAAACTCTGAAGTAATTAATTTCTATAAGTTATTACAAACTATAAGAAAACACAAGCTTCAAGTAAATAACCAAAACATGGGTTTTGATACATTGACTTGGTTTTGTGGAGTACAAATAAAACCAAAGGAAGCAATTGTATATATGGAAGAAAAAATATTAATCACTGGAAATACAGAAATCAAGAGTACCAGCCAAACTCACATATGAGCATGCATGATAATGCACGCTTGCTGAAGGAAATTTTATTTTGAATAAGGAAACAACATGAATGATAAAATAATCTACAAGGGAAATTCAATCATAGTACATGAAAATGAAATATAAACCACTCTATAAACCTCAATATAAATTTATATTGAAACAACTATAAAAACAGGAATGTAAACTACAACTTCAGTATAATGTGAACTAATATAAGGTGAAATATAAAATGCAATATAAATGGAAATATAATGTAATTTAAAATTTAGTTCCATTTCAAGTTAGAATAAATCAAAAACTATAAAAGTCTTGGTATTGAAGAATAACTATGTTTTTACGTACCATAGGTATTGCCATGTGCCATAATTTGACTAGAAAGGATTTGAGATAATCATGCATGAATTATGACCAGAATGGCTTAGAAAAGGTGAATATTATAACCTATTAATTTCATTGAGATTAATACACTTTCAGTTTTCATTGATTGCTTGTTGCAATACCATATTCAAGTGTATAGGAGAACAAGACTGCAACAAAACATGTTGAAGAAAAAAGGAGAATAATCACCCTTTTTTCTATCATTTCCATGTCATTCATGGAATGATCAATCTGATACTGAAAAAATGGATCCATACTAGGGAGTGCTTCAGATAAGAATAAGATTTCGACAAAACATGTTAAAGAAAAAGGGAGAACAACTACCTTTTTTCTATCATGTCCATGTCTTTCATGGCCTAATCAATCTAATACTAAGAAGTTTGATCCATACCAGGGAGTGATTTAGATATTTCTCATAGAAGTTCATGACAACACAACTCATTACTACTCAAATAGATCTATATTTATAGACCTCATACATATAAGTTACAAAAAAAATGTAAACCATTATATTTACAAACATGTGCATTTAATGAAATTACCATTAAAAAAAGAACAAATACTGGTAAAAATATGAATCGAAATTTTTTAGTTCCTGGAACATATAATTTATATGAAATATTCAAACTAGAATATTTATAAACCTATACATTAGAAGAAATTACTATTAAAAGTGAATATATATTGTTAACAAATATAAACATATATATTCCAGTTTACAAATTTTAATAGAGATGAAGAGAAAAGTATTATATGAAATTGTATATTAAATAAATATGAACAAATAGATCCCCGAAACAACTTCAATAACATTATAAAATGATCCAAAAAAACCATATCATTACTGCTCAAATTTGAAGTTAAAAAGTACTTAAATGGCATGAAAAGAATATACCATAATTCGAATGACTGCCACTTCATCATCTATGAATCAACAAACAGATGGATAAATTTATATTAGTGATCAATAAAACATTTAATGAATTATAATCCAAAAACTATGAAATTTAAGATCTTGCCTCTAGGTATAGTAGTGAGACCTCTTCCACCAATTAACCTAGTATGAATAACCATGAAGTTCAATATAGGGTACTAAAATAACATTCTAGAAAAAACCTAATAGGTATCGATAATTTCATAAAAATAGTAAAGTTTTTGTGGATATAAGGTAAACCTGGGGGAATATTTGGGAAAAAATGTAATAGAAAAATGTCAGTGCAACGAAGGGGGGGTGAAAGTGTGGATTTTTCATCGATGAATCTTTTTATGTGGTTCGTGTGAAGAAATTGTGTGAACTCATGTAACACCCCGAGCTTCCACGATACGCTTCTCATTCAATAATACAATAGCTTGCATTGTACGCAACTTCGAGTTCTAAAACATCGTGACAAATCAAAGTAGCCGTTATGAATAGTAATAACCACCTTTTAAATTTATAGAAATTTTATATTTCAAAATGGACTTCATTTTTGTATTCCTAATATTGAAATTAGCCTATGTTGAATTTTTTGTAATTTTCCGAGAACTTCCAAATTTTTATGAATAGTGAAAAATACTTAAAACAACTTTTTTAATCAAAATAATTCATAGTAATAAATTATACTATTGAGTGGTTTTATAGTATAATTAGAATATATTTTTACCATTTTATCCAATGGTGGTCATTAGAATTAATTTAACATTGAAATTGGACATAAACAATTGTCAATCTTTTGATATAAATTGTTTCTTAAAAACACGCTATTTGTTGTAACAGCGGGAATTAATTATAAAATTAATTAATGTAACTTATATGTTTGGAATTTTGTAAAATAGGCATCATTTTTGAATTCGGAATATCAATTATAGCTTAGGGTGAAATTTTGGCATTGTTCTGAAAAACTTCAATTTTTGATGAATAGTGAAACCACTAAGTGGTGGTTAAATAACTGATTTTTCGTTTAAATGAAATATTACCACTTCTGTGATTTGATTTTCAAAAATCCGACATACATGGTTGTCATTAGTATGTAAAATTTGGTTCAATGGGATAAAAATAATTTTTTGGTGAATAGTAACTTATTAAGTTTTAATCGCGATTAGTGGTAATTAGTGTAGTTTAAGGTATAAATAATACTTTAATAATATGAAATGACCTAGACACATGTACCAACCTCATTGGTTGTGTCATGGCCGACCAAGACAAGCCATGGCCTAACTTGGGGACCCCATGGATCCACTTTTGTTGGGAAATAACATAAATTACTTTTATTTAATATCAAAGTGAAAATGACACTAACATAAATTGTTTTACTAAAACAATTTTTAAGTAGGGTTACACAAGTCCAAATTTTGACTATAAATATTCATTATAAATCTAAAAAGATTTCCTACATCATAGTATTTGTTTTATAATTTTTAGACATTAAATAAATTAATTTATTTATGACATCATTATGATGTGGCGATGACCTCATTATTTAACGATTTAAATAAAAAGAGAAGATAATGCAAAATCCAAGGCTTACACTTGTCCAAAGCCTATTGGATGAAGATATTTCGAAACCTTATCACCTTAGCCTCGAATTATATAAGTGTGGGACCTTTAGAATCCGAAAAACATTGTGAAATAATGTAACATTTCAATCTTTCCAAAAGAGCCCCTCCTCTCCACCTATAAAAGGCCCCCACCTCTCCCACCTCATTTACACTTTCAAGCCTTTTGGCTCGGCCAACCTCTGCCCAAATACTATCCCAACATCCCTCTATTACTCCTAGAATCCTCACTTTGGGCAGAACTCTTCCCAAGGAAGCCTTTGGCTCAAATCAAAAAGAGTTACCCGATTTTGAGGTAATGTCTTTTCTAATGTTGTTTTGTTTTATTTTTCTTCTCCAACCCCCTAAACTCTTTTTATTCATTTCTTTTGTAACAACACCAGCATCCTCAATATACTAGGATGTTGTTATAAGAGGTATTCGAGCTACACTTACACACACCTACATCTAATGGTTAAAGAACATACGGTTTCTGTGGATGGCGAATTTCTGCCTCACGAAACGATGATTGTTCAACACTCATATAACACCTTCAAAGGTGGCCATTAAGATGTCACTATATTTATATATGATATATAATGTGTTTATGTTTTACTTATGCTTCTGTATTTCTCATTTATGGCTTACTTTATGATTTCCATTATGGGTAAAACGCGATAATTTCATTTTAGGAAGTGCGGACTACCGCCCCCTCAAAGTGATTTGAATCGTTAATGCCATATGTGGGATGTATAAAGGATGGAGTAAATGGTATTATACACTATATTATACTGGAATTATATTATACATTTATATCATTATGATTTAGTTCCATTAAATATGAAATTGAAATGAAAGTAGCGTTCATGCGTACGTACGGCTTACCGTCTCCATGAACGGTGCATTTCATTTCTTACCTCTAAATGTTACGTAATATTATAAATGAATGTATATACTGGATATATAAGATATATATGACATCTAAATCATGAATATAATTCTGGATATAATGGATATTTCACCACATAAACAACTTGTAATTATAAGAAGCTTATTGTTGACTCAAGTACCAAAGATCGACAAAACGACCGTTATTAACTTAAATAATTAAATAATGTTCATATCATTGTAATAAGTGATATAATAAGGATAATGAAATTAAAAATGGTTCTTAATAAGGTATATATTAACTCTAGTTTATTATTCAGGAGGTTAAAGAACGGTTGAGTCAAGTCAGACACGAGGTAAGGGAATTTCTTAACCCAACTTCCATTCTTTGGGTTAATCTCCTACTTTCAAATTATGTCATGATGTTATTATGTCCTATTTTGTATTTTTACTTTCTTTATGTGTACCTATAGTGAATACACATAATAGATCTATTTTATTTTAAAAATGATCTTTTTAAGGACTTCGTCTCAATCTCCTTTCATTGAGGCATATTTGGTTTTATACACAACTTTATTTTATACGGTGTATAAACCCCTTTGACTTTTACATTTATTCAAAAGGAATCTTTTTTATACGAAGCGTTTTGCTAAACGACAAAAGGGAATGTTTTCCTTCCGTACTTATGCGGCGACAACGACTTCTCCGCCGCCGTGACCATTATTTGAGATTTGGCTTCCTCTACAAGCCATCATTTTTCTTAATGAAAAATAAATACAAAGTTTTAACTTCCTTTTATTTTGGTATTGAAAATGGTTTTGAAAGCATTTTTATTATATCAATGTGTTGTATTTATATCTTGTGATTGAAATGTGGAAATGTTATGTTTCCTTTATGCATGTTTTATGTGATATGATTATGTTATGGTTTATGATATGTTTAAACCTATTCATATGAGGAATGCATTGGACTTAATAAGTGACGGGTGGAGCCCGCTATAGCTCCTCGATGCATCGGCAGGTCTCATGAGACAAACTAGTGTCTTGGCACAAGGCCTTGACAAAATCTTATTTGTGGTCTTGGCACGAGGCCTTGACTACGTGGTTATGATAGTCTGGCATTATGCATTCCATCATTATGAAAGTGGTTATTGACATTTCATGTGATTATTCGTCTAGTAGAATATCCATGTGAGTAAGTAATGGCATTATTTTATTTTACTTTTGCCATATTATGCTGACGTTCAAGTTCAATAAGGCTTTTGTTTTAGTCATACATTGCCTTAAATGATTATGTTTTCTTATAAAATCTTCCGCAATATTGTTATCCTTACTGAGCATCTGAGCTCACCCCTTTCAATGTTTTAATGTTTTCCAGGATTTGAAGAAGTATATTATGAATGACCTGCAGGGATAGTCTGAGGGGATATGAAGACAATATGTTGTTGTTGTTTTGGTTTACTTTATGATGTAATGTAACGTTTACAAATGTATCTAGTGTTTCCAAGGCTACTAAACTAATCGGTCTTTCGAGACTTGATCTTTTGTGATCATGCCAATGTTACGAAGTAATGCACCGACTCTGGGTAGCTGGGGTCGGGGCGTTACAGTTGGTATCAGAGGCAGTTTAGTACTAACCTTGGAAGCTAGATTTAGATAAACTCTGATTAGAGCACATAGCCCAAAGATAGACTTTGAGGATTAGTATAGAAGAACTTCCTAGAATTTTGGTATTATAGAGATGTTATGACTTTTCCGAGCAATACATCCCTGTCTGGATACGAGCAGGTAGAGGCGGCTCTGGCACAGATGTACCTAGGGGTAAAACCCGAAAACACCGCTTTGAGCTAGACTCGAACGGGAACTGGTGCACGACAACGGGCCTTGCTGCACTCTTGGTTACGACACTCCCGGGGGATATGCTTAGGATAATTCTCATTTTATTTACAAACCACTATGAAGGGTTATGAGTATATACTTTCGCAAAGAAAACATTTTTATGATTATGGATTATATCCATAAATAGTTCAATTTATGTTAAGTGTTTTATAAGTATGGGATTATGTATTTTGATTCATAAACTAATCTAGTTTATGCCATTGTTTAGAAATGGCGCCTAGTGGAAGGAATGGAAACTGTATCAATGCACGCACTCCATGTAGGGATTGCCCTCCTGCTCAAGATAATTATAGTGGGGCTGGTGATGCAACTGGGGCCGATCAGCTAATCACCATACTGGGACAACTTACTCAGGTTATGA
Source organism: Viscum album (assembly GCA_963277665.1). Taxonomy (NCBI): domain Eukaryota; kingdom Viridiplantae; phylum Streptophyta; class Magnoliopsida; order Santalales; family Viscaceae; genus Viscum; species Viscum album. Next base: position 7,108,344 of record OY728136.1, read on the forward strand.
ATAATAACCTTACCCGTATGGAGCACCCTGATCCACAGCGTGGAGGATCAATGTTAGATCGATTCATGAGGCAACAACCACCAACGTTCAATGGGAGTACAAATCCCTTAGTAGCCGAGCAATGGATAAATTCCCTAGAGAAAATATTTCAGGCTTTGGGGAGTAGTGAAAGGGAGAAGGTTGTCATGGCAGTTTACCGCCTCACTGGAGATGCCGATCAGTGGTGGTCGCTGATTCGAAACACAAAGGAAGATGATGACGTATCGAATATGGAATGGAGGGAGTTCAAAGAGCTTTTCTTAGGAAAATACTTTCCTCGTGACCATCGAGCAGATATGGAAAGGCAATTTCTGAGTCTGAGGCAGAAGGAGGATGAGAATGTCGCAAAGTATGAGGCTAACTTTACAAGGTTAGCAAGGTATGCTACAGATTACATACGTAACCCAAGGAGTAAGATTGATCGTTTCTTTGATGGGTTAAAACCATTTCTCTGTCGAGCTTTGGTATCACAATCCTTCTCATCATACGAAGATATTGTCTCGTGTGCTATCAAGACAGAAAAGGAATTCTCTAAGTCTTATGACAACAAAGTAAAGCAAGAGAAGAAGCGAACGGGGGAACAAGAGACAGATAAAGGGAAAAAGGGAAAGAAGGATTTTCCATTATGTGATAATTGTGGGAGGAATCACCCTGGTACTTGCCTAAAAGGAATGGGAGTTTGTTATAAATGTGGAGAAAAGGGTCACCAGGCTCGTGATTGCAAGGGAAAGAAAGAGGCTGTCAAAGTTGAATGCTACAATTGTAGAGAAATGGGTCATTATGCAAATGAATGTCCTAAGCGTCAAGGAAACTTACCTCAGAAAAGGCCAAGGGATCAAGGCCAATCTTATGCTGTGACTACAGTTGAAGCGGAATAACTAATGTATTGGTGCTTTTGGACTCATGGATTATATTCTAGTTTTTAGAATAATGTGATATATATATAAGGATTGTACTGCAGTACTTGTTGATTTCAGTAAGGTTTTAATATGATTAAGGTAATCATATTTTTAGTATGTGACAATAAGAGAAACTTTTCTTTGTTTGGGGAATCTGATAAATTGATTTTGGAATTAAGAGACCTTTTAGAGAAAGTTTGGACAGAGGTATTTTGGATAATTATAAAGGTTGGAGTGGATTAAGTTGATCTTTGGATAGTATTATTCAAGGTTAAAAAATTTATGAAGATTATTTTTGGAATATTATGATACTATAGTTTTAGGAAAAGGACAACCTGTAGGGTGGGGCATAACCCGTCGCGTCGGACAAAGCTACAGGAATCGAACCCACAATCATAGTGCGACAGGCCTTTATTTCCTACCACTAGCCTACAGGAAGTCCCCGGTTATTACAAAATAATTTTACTAATCTAAATGGTATGTGTTAACATTTGGAACCTTATACAATTAGGATAGGTATAATATTTTTGAGTTCTATTATCTTTTTGAGTGAAAGATGAGTTGAAGGTTGAAACTCTAATTGTCAAGCATAAATATATATATATATACCTATCTCTTATTTAATGACTAAATTAATTCTTAAACTTTAGTAAAGGGATATTAAAACAAAAAAAATGTGTTATCCTAATACCTTATGTCTTGTTGAACTGATGATATTTTAAATCAACATAGATTGAAGGCTTTGAGGCCCTCAATTTGACAGTTGATTGTGATTGATGACCTCAATCACTCCCTACAAATATTTACGTTTTTCCTCCAATTATATGTCTTTAATTGCCACCAATGTTCTCCTTATCGAGATCATAATTTGGTGGTGACTTTCTTATTTCCATTTCCCTCTTATTAAGGCTAAATTTTATTAACCTTATTTCCGATGTGGGTTTTCCACAAAGGTATTTTCTCTTTTCAACCTTTTATTATCAAAGAAAAATTTCAAATTGCGAGGACGCAATTTATTGAATGAGGGGAGAATGTAACACCCCGAGCTTCCACGATACGCTTCTCATTCAATAATACAATAGCTTGCATTGTACGCAACTTCGAGTTCTAAAACATCGTGACAAATCAAAGTAGCCGTTATGAATAGTAATAACCACCTTTTAAATTTATAGAAATTTTATATTTCAAAATGGACTTCATTTTTGTATTCCTAATATTGAAATTAGCCTATGTTGAATTTTTTGTAATTTTCCGAGAACTTCCAAATTTTTATGAATAGTGAAAAATACTTAAAACAACTTTTTTAATCAAAATAATTCATAGTGATAAATTATACTATTGAGTGGTTTTAGAGTATAATTAGAATATATTTTTACCATTTTATCCAATGGTGGTCATTAGAATTAATTTAACATTGAAATTGGACATAAACAATTGTCAATCTTTTGATATAAATTGTTTCTTAAAAACACGCTATTTGTTGTAACAGCGGGAATTAATTATAAAATTAATTAATGCAAATTATATGTTTGGAATTTTGTAAAATAGGCATCATTTTTGAATTCGGAATATCAATTATAGCTTAGGGTGAAATTTTGGCATTGTTCTGAAAAACTTCAATTTTTGATGAATAGTGAAACCACTAAGTGGTAGTTAAATAACTGATTTTTCGTTTAAATGAAATATTACCACTTCTGTGATTTGATTTTCAAAAATCCGACATACATGGTTGTCATTAGTATGTAAAATGTGGTTCAATGGGATAAAAATTATTTTTTGGTGAATAGTAACTTATTAAGTTTTAATCGCGATTAGTGGTAATTAGTGTAGTTTAAGGTATAAATAATACTTTAATAATATGAAATGACCTAGACACATGTCCCAACCTCATTGGTTGTGTCATGGCCGACCAAGACAAGCCATGGCCTAACTTGGGGACCCCATGGATCCACTTTTGTTGGGAAATAACATAAATTACTTTTATTTAATATCAAAGTGAAAATGACACTAACATAAATTGTTTTACTAAAACAATTTTTAAGTAGGATTACACAAGTCCAAATTTTGAATATAAATATTCATTAGAAAGATAAAAAGATTTCCTACATCATAGTATTTTTTTTATAATTTTTAGACATTAAATAAATTAATTTATTTATGACATCATTATGATGTGGCGATGACCTCATTATTTAACGATTTAAATAAAAAGAGAAGATAATGCAAAATCCAAGGATTACACTTGTCCAAAGCCTATTGGATGAAGATATTTCGAAACCTTATCACCTTAGCCTCGAATTATATAAGTGTGGGACCTTTAGAATCCGAAAAGCATTGTGAAATAATGTAACATTTCAATCTTTCCAAAAGAGCCCCTCCTCTCCACCTATAAAAGGCCCCCACCTCTCCCACCTCATTTACACTTTCAAGCCTTTTGGCTCGGCCAACCTCTGCCCATATACTCTCCCAACATCCCTCTATTACTCCTAGAATCCTCACTTTGGGCAGAACTCTTCCCAAGGAAGCCTTTGGCTCAAATCAAAAAGAGTTACCCGATTTTGAGGTAATGTCTTTTCTAATGTTGTTTTGTTTTATTTTTCTTCTCCAACCCCCTAAACTCTTTTTATTCATTTCTTTTGTAACAACACCAGTATCCTCAATATACTAGGATGTTGTTATAAGAAGTATTAGAGCTACACTTACACACACCTACATCTAATGGTTAAAGAACATACGGTTTCTGTGGATGGCGAATTTCTGCCTCACGAAACGATGATTGTTCAACACTCATATAACACCTTCAAAGGTGGCCATTAAGATGTCACTATATTTATATATGATATATAATGTGTTTATGTTTTACTTATGCTTCTGTATTTCTCATTTATGGCTTACTTTATGATTTCCATTATGGGTAAAACGCGATAATTTCATTTTAGGAAGTGCGGACTACCGCCCCCTCAAAGTGATTTGAATCGTTAATGCCATATGTGGGATGTATAAAGGATGGAGTAAATGGTATTATACACTATATTATACTGGAATTATATTATACATTTATATCATTATGATTTAGTTCCATTAAATATGAAATTTAAATGAAAGTAGCGTTCATGCGTACGTACGGCTTACCGTCTCCATGAACGGTGCATTTCATTTCTTACCTCTAACTGTTACGTAATATTATAAATGAATGTATATACTGGATATATAAGATATATATGACATCTAAATCATGAATATAATTCTGGATATAATGGATATTTCACCACATAAACAACTTGTAATTATAAGAAGCTTATTGTTGACTCAAGTACCAAAGATCGACAAAACGACCGTTATTAACTTAAATAATTAAATAATGGTCATATCATTGTAATAAGTGATATAATAAGGATAATGAAATTAAAAATGGTTCTTAATAAGGTATATATTAACTCTAGTTTATTATTCAGGAGGTTAAAGAACGGTTGAGTCAAGTCAGACACGAGGTAAGGGAATTTCTTAACCCAACTTCCATTCTTTGGGTTAATCTCCTACTTTCAAATTATTTCATGATGTTATTATGTCCTATTTTGTATTTTTACTTTCTTTATGTGTACCTATAGTGAATACACATAATATATCTATTTTATTTTAAAAATGATCTTTTTAAGGACTTCGTCTCAATCTCCTTTCATTGAGGCATATTTGGTTTTATACACAACTTTATTTTATACGGTGTATAAACCCCTTTGACTTTTACATTTATTCAAAAGGAATCTTTTTTATACGAAGCGTTTTGCTAAACGACAAAAGGGAATGTTTTCCTTCCGTACTTATGCGGCGACAACGACTTCTCCGCCGCCGTGACCATTATTTGAGATTCGGCTTCCTCTACAAGCCATCATTTTTCTTAATGAAAAATAAATACAAAGTTTTAACTTCCTTTTATTTTGGTATTGAAAATGGTTTTGAAAGCATTTTTATTATATCAATGTGTTGTATTTATATCTTGTGATTGAAATGTGGAAATGTTATGTTTCCTTTATGCATGTTTTATGTGATATGATTATGTTATGGTTTATGATATGTTTAAACCTATTCATATGAGGAATGCATTGGACTTAATAAGTGACGGGTGGAGCCCGCTATAGCTCCTCGATGCATCGGCAGGTCTCATGAGACAAACTAGTGTCTTGGCACAAGGCCTTGACAAAATCTTATTTGTGGTCTTGGCACGAGGCCTTGACTACGTGGTTATGATAGTCTGGCATTATGCATTCCATCATTATGAAAGTGGTTATTGACATTTCATGTGATTATTCGTCTAGTAGAATATCCATGTGAGTAAGTAATGGCATTATTTTATTTTACTTTTGCCATATTATGCTGAAGTTCAAGTTCAATAAGGCTTTTGTTTTAGTCATATATTGCCTTAAATGATTATGTTTTCTTATAAAATCTTCCGCAATATTGTTATCCTTACTGAGCATCTGAGCTCACCCCTTTCAATGTTTTAATGTTTTCCAGGATTTGAAGAAGTATATTATGAATGACCTGCAGGGATAGTCTGAGGGGATATGAAGACAATATGTTGTTGTTGTTTTGGTTTACTTTATGATGTAATGTAACATTTACAAATGTATCTAGTGTTTCCAAGGCTACTAAACTAATCGGTCTATCGAGACTTGATCTTTTGTGATCATGCCAATGTTACGAAGTAATGCACCGACTCTGGGTAGCTGGGGTCGGGGCGTTACAACTCAAGGGAGAATGGTGTGAGAGGGTAAAAAAGATACTGTGTGCATTGGAAAATAAAACCAATGGATGAAACTGTATGTATAGAAGAAAAAATATTAATCATTGGAAATACATAAATCAATAGTACTGACCATACTCACTATGAACATGCATGATAATGCATTCTTGTAGAAGGAAATTGTATTCTGTACAAGAAAACAACATGCATGATAATATAATCTACAAGGGAAATGAAATCTTAGTACCTGATAAAGCAATATAAACATTAATATAAACTAAAATATGAAGTTATATTGAAATATCTATAAAAAGAGGAATGTAAACTGCAATTTTGGAATAACATGAACTAATATAGAGGGAAATATAAAGTGCAATATAAAATAAAATATAAATGGTTGTATAATGTAATATAAAATTCAGTTCTAGTTAAAGTTAAAATCATTCAAAAACTATGAATGTCATGGTATTCAAGAAAAAATACATTCTTACGTACCATAAGTATTACCATGTGACAAAATATGACCAGAAAGGCTTTGAGATAATTATGCATGAATTCTGACCCAAATGGATTTGAAATGGTGAATAATATAACCTATGAATTTCATTGAGATTTATAAAATTTCAGATTGCCTTGATTTCTATTATTAATAAATATTCAAGTGTATTGGATCACAAGATTGAAAAAAAAAACATGTTAAAGAAAGAGGGAGAACAATCACCTTTTTTCTGTCTTGTCCATGTCTTTCATGGCCTGATCAATTTCATACTGAAAAGTTGAATCCATACAAGTGAGTGCTTTAAATATTTTCTCATTGACGTTTCTGACTCCGCAACTCATTTCTACTCAAATACATCCATATTTATAGACCTGATACATATAAGTTACAAAAAAATTTGCAAACCTGCATATTTAAAAACATATGCATTCTAAGAAATTACTGTTAAAAAAAGAAACAATATTGTTAAAAGATATGAATCGATATTTTTCTATTCTTGGTAAATATAATTTATATAAAATATTCAAACAATAATATTTAAAAACCTGTAAATTAGAAGAAATTACTATTAAAAAAGAATATATATTGTTAAAAAATATAAACTAATATATTCTAGTATACAAATTTGAATAGAGATGAATAGAGAAGTTGAATATGAATTTGTATATTAAATAAATATGGACAAATAGATCCATGAAACAACTTCAAGAAATTTACAAAATTATGTAAAAAACCATTTCATTACTGCTCAAATAGGTCAATTAAACATTACATAAATTGCACAAGGAGAACATACCATAATGCAAATGACCACTACTTCAGCATCTAGGAATCAACAAACAGATGGATAAATTGACATTAGTGATGAATAAAACATTGAATGAATTATAATCCAAAAAACTCTGAAATTCTTGAACATACCTCTATTTATAGTAGTGAGACCTCATCCACCAATTAACCTAGTATGAATAATAATGAATTTCAATACAGGGTGCTGAAATAACATTCTAGAAAAACCTAAGAGGTATTGATAATTTCTTAAAAACTGTAAATATTTTGGGGACAGTAAGAAAACCTAAGTGAATATTTAGAAAAAAATGCAGTACAAAAATTTAAATACAATGAGGGGGGGAGTGTGGAGTTGTCATCGATGAATCTTTTCCCATGGTCCCTATGATAAAATTGAGTGAACACAAGGATGAATGGAGGGAGAGGGTGAAAAACATACTGTGTATGTGGAAGAATCAAGGGCCCAACCTCTTCAATCAAATACCTGCAAACAAAGACTAAACAGCACGATCTTCCATTCCCATATTAGAAGCTTCGGGAACCTTCAAAATCTTCCAATTCAATGAGATTTAATCAGCGGCTAGTGTCTCCTTCAGCAACTATGTTGGACGCCATATTTTGGGTAGAAACTCGGATGAACCCCCCTTCGATCGAGCTTAGTCATATCGATCGACCCACTTCATCAGCATTTGGATGCGGTTCAACCTCAGTTGTGTTCATTGTGAAGGCCAGGATACAGTTGGATCTAGTTCATGCATTGGTTTGATGAATTTGTGGAGGCGGAAGTGGAGTAGGCAGAGGTGGAGTAGGTGGAGGCGAAGCAACTGGAGGCAGATGTATAGGAGAAGGAAGCGAGGTGCCACTAAGGATAGGGTTTCAGGGAAACAGATGAATGGAATGGGAGGGGTTCATTGGGTGTAGAGAGACAGTCGGTGACAAAGAGATGGTGAATGAGTATACAATGATGGGATATGGGGAGGGGGAATCAGGGAGGGGTGTGGGAAACCTTTAGTTGCTAGAGGGGAATCAGGGAGGGGATTTGAGGAGGGGAGCGAGCAGACGCTATGGTAAATCTCGATCACGGTCAGAATTGTGGGAGGAATTTTTGGGTTTGGAGGAAGGGAGAGAGAATTTGGGTGGTGTGGATGTTTATGAAGGTGGCATGTGTACTGGAGAAAATCCTACTTTAGTAAATATATAGATAGATATAGACTAGAAAGGCTTTTAGAAAAATCATGCATGAATATTGACAATAATTTATTTGAAATGGTGAATAACATAATCTATGAATTTCATTGAGATTTATAAAATTTCAGATTTCCATGATTGCTAGTATTAATCCATAGAAAAGTATATATAGGCACAATATTGAAACAATACATGTTAAAGAAAAAAGGAGAACAATCACATTTTTTCTGTCTTGTCCATGTATTTCATGGCCTGATCATTTTGATACTGAAAAGTTGGATCCATACTATTGAGTGCTTAAGATATTTTCTCATTGAAGTTCCTAATAGCACAACTCATTTATGCTAAAATTGATTTGTATTTATATAATTGATACATATAATTTACAAAAAAAAAATTGCAAACCTACATATTTACAAACATATTCATTCTAAAAAATTACTATTAAGAAAAGAGAAAATATTGTTAAAAAATATGAATTGATCTTTTTCAGTTCCTGGTACATATAAGTTATATGAAATATTCAAACCATAATATTTACAAACCTATAAATTAGAAGAAATTACTATTAAAAATGAATATATATTGTTAACAAATATAAACCGATATATTCCAGTTTACAAATTCGAATAGATATGAATAGAGAAGTTGAATATGAATTTGTATATTAAATAAATATAGGAAAATAGATCCCTGAAATAACTTCAATAAATTTACAGAATTATGAAACAAAAACCATTTCATTACTTCTCAAATAGTCCAATTAAATAGTACCTAAATTTCACGAGGAGAACATACCATAATACGAATGACCACCACTTCAGCATCTATGAATCAACACACATATGGATAAATTGACATTAGTGATGAATAAAACTTTGAATGAATTATAATCCAAAAAACTATGAAATTCAAGAACATACCTCTATGTATAGTAGTGAGACCTCATCCACCAATTAACCTATTATGAATAACCATGAAGTTCAATACAGGGTGCTGAAATAACATTCTAGAACAAACTTAATAGGTATAGATAATTTCTTAAAAACTATAAATATTTTGGGGATAGAAGGAAAACCTGAGTGAATATTTGGAAAAAAGTGCAATACAAAAATGTCAATATAACAAAGGGGGAGGAAAGAGTGTGGAGTTGTCATCGATGAATCTTTTCCTATGTTTTGTGTGAATAAATGGAGTGAACGCAAGGGAGAATGGTGGGAGAGGGTAACAATGATACTGTGTGTGTGTGGAACAATCGAGGCCCCATCCTCTTCAATCGAACACCTGCAAACAATGACTGAACAACATGATCTTCCATTCCCATATTATCATCTTTGGGAAACATCAATGTCTTTTGATTTGATGGGAGTTAATCAGCATCTTGGATCTCCTTCTTCAACTCGGTTAGCCGCCATATTTCGTGTAGAAACTTTGTTGAAAACCCCTTCGATCAAGCTCAGTCATATCGATCGACCCACTTCTTTGGAATTTGTATGAGGTTCAACCTCGGTTGTCTTAATTCTGAAGACCAAGTTTCAGTCGGCTCGGGTTCAGGAAGTGGTTTTATGAATTCGTGGAGACGGAAGTGGAGTAGGCGGAGGTGAATCAGGTGGAGTCGAAGAAATTGGAGGTGGAGGTAGAGGTGACAGAAGCGAGGAGTGACTGAGGATTGGGTTTTAAGGAAACGAACTAATGGAATGGGAGGGGTTTGGTGGGTTTGGAGAGACAGTCGGTGATAGAGATACAACGAATGGGGAGATGATGAAGGGATACAGGGAGGGGGGAATCGGGGAGGGGTTTGGGAACCCTAGAGTATGGAGAGGGGAATCAGGGAGGGGAATCAAGAAGGGGAGAGAGAAGTCGCTGTGGTAAATCTCGATCACTGTTGGAATTGCGGGAGGAATTTTTGGGATTGGAGGAAGGGAGACAGAATTTGGGTGACATGGATGCATATGAAGGTGGCACATGTACTAGAAAAATCCAACTTTAGTAAATATATAGATAGATATAGACCAGAAATGCATTGAGATAATCATGCCTAAATTCTGACCAATTTTTTTTTGAAATGGTGAATAACATAACCTATGAATTTCATTGAGATTTATAAAATTTTAGATTGCCTTGCTTTCTAGTAGTGATCCATAGTCAAGTGTATAGGATCCTAAGATTTAAACAAATCATGTTAAAGAGAATGGGAGAACAATCACCTATTTTCTATCTTGTCCATGTCTTTCATGGTCTGATCAATTTGATACTGAAAAGTTGGATCCATACAAGTGAGTGCTTCAGAAATTTTCTAATTGACGTTCCTGAAATCAGAACTCATTTCTGATCAAATAGATCTATATTTTTAGACTTGATACATATAATTTAAAAAAAATATCCAAACCTTCATATTTGCAAACATATGCATTTAAAGATATTACTATTAAGAAAAAGAAAAAATATTTTTTAAAAAATATGAATCGATATTTTTCAATTCCTAGTTCATATAAGTTATATAAAATATTCAAACCAGAATATTTACAAACCTGTTAATTAGAATAAATTACTATTAAAAATGAATATATATTGTTAACAAATATAAACTGATATATTTCAGTTTACAAATTCGAATAGAGAAGATCTGAGAAGTTGAATATGAATTTGTATATTAAATAAATATGCACAAATAGATCCCTGAAACATCTTCAATTAATTTAAATAATTTTGCCACAAAAACCATTTCATTACTATTCAAATAAGTCAATTAAATATTAATTAAATTGCACGAGGATAACATACCATAATGTGAATGACCACCACTTCAGCATCTATGAATCAACAAATAGATGTATAAATTGACATTAGTGATTAATAAAACATTGAATGAGTTCTAATCCAAAAAACTATGAAATTAAAGAACATACCTCTATATATATTAGTAAGAACTCATCCCCCAATTAACCTAGTATGAATAACCATGAAGTTCAATGTAGGGTGCAAAAATAACATTCTAGAACAAACCTAAGATGTATCGATAATTTCTTCAAAACTGTAAAGATTGTGAGGATAGAAAGAAAACCTGAGTGAATATTTCAAAAAAATGAAATAAAAATGTCAATACAACAAAGGGGGAGGAAAGAGTGTGGAGTTTTAATCGATGAATCTTTTCCTCTATTCCATGTGAATAAATTGAGTGAACAGAAGGGAGAATAGTGGGAGAGGGTTACAAAGATATTGTGTTTATGGAAGAATCAAGGTCCCATCCTCTTCAATCGAACACCTGCAAACAAAGAGTAACAAGCACGATCTTCCATTCCCATCTTAGTAGCCTCGAGCACCTTCAAAATCTTATGATTCAATGGTAGTTAAACAACGGCTTGTGTCTCCTTCTATAAATCGTTTGGCCGCCATATTTTGTGTAGAAACTTGGATGAACTCCCCTTCGATCGAGCTCTGTCATATCGATCGACCCACCTCTTCAGCATTTGGATGAAGTTCATCCTCGGTTTTCTTCATTGTAAATACCATGTTCCAGTCGAATCGGGTTCAAGAAGTGGTTTGATGAATTCATGGAGGTGAAAACATAGTATGTGGAGGCCAAAAAAGGTGGAGGTGAAGCAATAAGAGGCGGAGGTGCATGTGGAGGAAGCGAGGAGCGATTGAGGATAGGGTTTTGGGGAAATGGATGAATGGAATGGGATGTATTCGATGGGTGTGGAGAGACAGTTAGTGATAGACAGACGGTGAATGGGGAGGGGGGAAACAAAGAGGGGTGTGGGAACCCTAGATTTGAGAGAGGGGAATCATAGAGGGAATTCGAGGAGGGGAGCGAGAAGCCGTTGTGGTAAATCTTGATCGCTGTCGGAATTGCTGGAGGAATTTTTGGGTTTGGAGGAAGGGAGATAGAATTTGGGTGATGTGGATACATACGAAGGTGGCACATGTACTAGAAAAATCCTACTTTAGTAAATATATAGATAGATATAGACCATAAAGGCTTTGATATAATCATGTGTGAATTCTGACATGATTGGCTTTGAAATGGTGAATAACATAACCTATGAATTTCATTGAGATTTACAAAATTTCAGATTTCCTTGATTTTTAGTAGTAATCCATAGTCAGGTTTATAGGAGCACAAGATTGAAACAAAACATGATAAAGAAAAAGGGAGAATAATCGTCATTTTCCTATCTTGTCCATTTCTTTCATGGCCTGATCGATTTGATAATGAAAATTTGGATCCATACAATTAAGTGCTTCAGATATTTTCTCATTGATGTTCCTGACAGCACAACTCATTTCTGCTCAAATAGATCTATATTTATAGACTTGATAGATATAAGTTACAAAAAAAATATGCAAACCTGCATATCTACAAACATTTGCATTCTAAGAAATTACTGTTAAAAAAAGAAAAAATAATGTTAAAAAATATGAATTGATATTTTTCAGTTCCTGGTACATATAAGTTTTATGAAGTATTCTAACCAGAATATTTTCAAACCTATAAATTAAGAGAAATTTCTATTAAAAATAAATATATATTGTTAAAAAATATAAAATGATATATTCCAGTTTACAAATTCGAATAGAAATGAAAAGATAAGTTGAATATGAATTTTTATATTAAATAAATATAGACAAAAAGATCCCTGAAACAACTTCAATAAATTTACATAATTATTCCAAAAAAACCATTTCATTACTGCTCAAATTGGTCAATTAAACTGTACCTCAATTTCACGAGGAGAACATACCATAATGCGAATGAACAACACTTTAGCATCTATGAATCAACAAAGAGATGGATAAATTGACATTAGTTATGAATAAAACAATGAATGAATTCTAATAAAAAACTATGAAATTCAAGAACATACCTCTATGTGTAGTAGTGAGACCTCATCCACCAATTAACCTAGTATGAATAACCATGAATTTCAATGCATGGTGTTGAAATAACATTCTATAACAAAACTAAGAGGTATCGATAATTTCTTAAGAACTGTAACGATTTTGGAGACAGTAGGAAAACCTGAGTGAATATTTGGGAAAAAATGAAATACAAAAATGACAATATAATGAATGGGTAGGAAAGAGTGTGTAGTTGTCATCTATGAATATTTTCCTAATAAATTGAGTGAATGTAAGGTAGAATGGTGGGAGAGGGTAACAAAGATACAAAGTGTATGAAAGAATCGAGGCCCCATCCCCTTCAATAAAACATCTGCAAACAAAGACTAACCAGCACTATCTTCCATTCCCATCTTAGCAGCTTCGAACACCTATAACGTCTTTCAATTCGATGGGATTTAATCATTGGTTTGCATCTCCTTCTGTAGCTTAGTTGGATGCCATATTTTGTGTAGAAACTCGGATGAACCCCTCTTCTATTGAGCTCAGTCATAATGATTGACCCACTTATTTGGCATTTGGATGAGGTTTAGCCTCGGTTGTATTTATTGTGAATACTAGGCTCCAGTTGGCTCAGGTTCAGTCAGTGGTATAATGAATTCGTAGAGGTGGAAGCGGAGTAGGCGGAGGCAGAGCAGCTGGAGGTGAAGCAACTGGAGGTGGAGGTAGAGGTGAACGAAGCGAGGAGCGACTGAGAATAGGGTTTCAGGGAAATAGACGAATGGAATGGGAGGGTTTTAATGGGTGTGGAGAGAAAGTCGGTGATAGAGAGATGAAGAACGAGGAGACGATGATGGGATATGGTGAGGGGGAATCGGGGAGGGGTGTGGGAACCCTAGAGTTGGGAGAGGGGATTCAGGGAGGGGATTTGTGGAGGTGATCAAGCAGTCGCTATGGTAAATCTTGATCATGGTAGGAATTGTGGGTGGAATTTTTGGGTTTGGAGGAATGGAGACAGAATTTGGGGGATTTGGATGCATATGAAGGTGGAAAGTGTACTAGAAAAATCCTACATTGGTAAATATATATGTAGATATAGACCAGAAAGGCATTGAGATAATCATGCATGAATTCTGATGAGAACGGCTTTGAAATTTTGAATAACATAATCTATGAATTTCATTGAGATTTATAAAACATCAAATTACCTTGATTTCTAGTAGTAATCCATAATCAAGTATATATAAGCAGATGATTGAAACAAAATATGTTAAAGAAAAAGGGATAAAATTCACCTTTTTTTATCTTGTCTATGTCTTTCCTGGACTGATCAATTTGATACTAAAAAGTTGGATCCATACAAGTGAGTGCTTAAGATATTTTCTCATTGACATTCCTGAAATCACAACTCATTTCTGCTCAAATAGATCTGCATTTATAGTCCTGATATATATAAGTTACAAAAAAAATTCAAACCTGCATATTTACAATCATATGCATTCTTTGAAATTACTGTTAAAAAAAGAAAAAATATTGTTAAAAAATATGAATCAATATTTTTCAGTTCCTGGTACATATAAGTTAAATGAAATATTCAAACCAAAATATTTACAAACCAGTAAATTATGAGAAATTACTATTAAAAATGAATATATATTGTTAACAAATAAAAACCGATATATTTCAGTTTAAATATTCAAATAGAGATTGATATAGAAGTTGAATATGAATTTTAAATATGTAAAAATAGATCCCTAAAACAACTTCAATAAATTTACAGAATTATGCAGCAAAAACAATTTCATTACTGTTCCAAAAGGTCAATTAAATTTTACTTAAATTGCACGAGGAGAACATACCAAAATGAAAATGACCACCACTTCAGCATCTATGAATCAACAAACTGATGGATAAATTGATATTATAGGTGAATAAAATATTGAATGAATTCAAATCCAAAAAATTATGAAATTCAAGAACATACCACTATGTATAGTTGTGAGACATCATCCACCAATTAACCTAGTATGAATAATAATGAATTTCAATACAAGGTGATGAAATAACATTCTAGAACAATCCTAAGAGGTATCGATAATTTTTTTAAAACTATAAAAATGTTGGGGATAGAAGGAATACCTAAGTGAATATTTGGGAAAAAATGAAATACAAAATTGTCAATACAATGAAGGGGGGGGAAAGAGTGTTCAGTTGTCATCGATGAATCTTTTCCTCTGGTCCATGTGAATAAATTGAGTGAAGGCAAGGGTGAATTATGGGAGAGGCTTACAAAGATACTGTGTGTGTGGAAGAATCGAGGCCCCATCCTCTTCAATCAAACACCTGCAAACAAAGACTAACCATCACGATCTTCCATTCCCATCTTAGCAGATTCAGGCACCTTCAATGTCTTCTGATTCGATGGGAGTTAATCGGTGGCTTGCATCTCCTTCTACAACTCGGTTGGCTGTCATATTTTGTTTAGAAACAGAGATGAACCCCCATTCGATTGAACTCAGTCGTATCGATCGACCCACTTCATCAGCATTTGGATGAGGTCCAACCTCAGTTGTATTCATTGTGAAGATTTGGTTCCAGTTAGCTCAGGTTTAGGTAGTGGTTTGATGAACTCATGGAGGCCGAAGTGGAGTAGGCGGAGGCCAAGCAGGTGGAGGCCAAGCAACTGGAGGCAGAGGTGGAGGTGAATGAAGTAAGGAGCGACTAAGGATAGGGTTTCTGGGAAATGAAAGAATGGAATGGGAGGGGTTTGGTGGGTGTGGAGAGACAGTCGGTGACAAAGAGACAACGAATAGGGAGACGACTATGGGAGACAGGAAGGGGGGAATTGGGGAGGGGTGTGGGAACCCTAGAGTTGGGAGAGGGGAATCAGGGAGGGGATTTAAGGAGGGAGAAAGCAGTCGCTGTGGTAAATCTAGATCGCATTCAGAATTATGGGAGGAATTTTTGGGTTTGCAGGAAGGGAGATATAATTTGGATGATGTGGATGCATATGAATGTGGCACGTGTACTAGAAAAAGCCTACTTTAGTAAATATATAGATTACTCACACCATTGAACCTTAAAATCCCTAATATGCATCACCCACACATCAATTTGAATGACTGCACGGTAAAAGAAAATAATTCCATGATTAAACAAACCACTAAAATAATTTTTAAACAATTTCAAAATATTCTTCATGAGTTTAAACACCAAATACTCCCTCTAACTTTTTTTTTGACAAAACGCATATTGATGCTACACCAAAACACAAACTACACCTTTTTCACATTCAAACAAATAAAATACACAGATCTTAAAAAACTAATGATCATCTCAACAACGGTTTTCACAATTAATTTCACACATATAGTATAATCAATCTACTAGGTAATCAAATGGGTATTAAACCTCAAACAAAACCAAATCTATGACACAAAAACTAGTAAATAAACATGATAAATTAATCAAACTCACATATTAATTTTTCAAAAAATAATTATATACGGAACCACCTACCTCAATATAGATAAAATTCATGAACTTAGTGTGCAAATCCAATAACTCGCAAGATGCACCACAATAAACTCAGATTTAATGCTACAACCAATAAATCAAACCAAAAAAATCAATCCTGAACAAACTCCACACTAAACCGTAACCCGATAACCTAAAAACGAAAGAAATAAACCAAAGAGGAGGAACGTGCCTACGGTGAGGATACAGAAGGATAACAGAGATTGAGGGAGGGATTCCAAATATGTTTTGTGCTGATTGGAGCCTTTTTGGAAGGGGGAATATTTATGGGAGTAACACCAGAGGAGGTGGCATGAGGTTCCTGTGATGCGGACTGTTGGGGCAGCGTGAGGCAAGCTGGAAGGGGAGAGGCGTGCTAGTCGGTTGCATCACCGACGAGAATCCTGGGAGGAGGCGCTGGTCAGTGGCATCACAGGAGGGAGAAGAACCAGACTCTCAAGAGGCCAAGGTAGATGGTAGGAGACACGTGGATATATGGAACCGGTGAGGTTCTGCATAGGCGGCTTCTCCAGGACGAGATCCGACCAAGAGGTGCGGGGTAGTGAGACCCACCTATGTAGAGGGGATGAGGAGAGAAAAACTAGTGTTTGGGGGGATTTTGTTCGTAACTCCAAGGGGAGGGTGAAGAAGAGTGAAAGTGGTAGGAAAATAAGAGAGAAAATAAATGAAAATAAAAATAAAATAAAACGTAAAAAACTTATGGCAACTTAAAATAATAATAATAATTACTAATAATTAATAATAATTAATAATTTCCTAAATACAATAATACTAATTGTGACTCAATAAAATATTAACCATAATTATAATATCAATGATATTAATATTAATGACTTAATTTAAACATTACGATAATAATAATAATTAATTTTTTATTTCATATTAAAACATGATAATATAAATAACAATTTAATAATTATATTATTAATAGAAATTTTTTGATAATGATATTATTAAAAACTTTTAATAACAATATTATTTTTATCTACATATTATTATTATTATTATTATTATTATTATTATGTTTTAAATATTTTACTCATTTTATTCTCACAAAACGTTTATTATTTTAAGTACTGGGAAACTGCAAGGACACTCAGGCAGACCGAATGGTTACCACCAACCATGTGGTGCCCCCTCACTGATATGAAACCCATCAATATTATTGAACTTAAAAAATTTCAAATTGGGACCCCAAACCCAACTTTTCCAACAATGTGAGACAGAGAGAAGAATAAAATAAAAGTGTGTCCAAAGTCGGGGTGTGACATAGAGGATTACAAATATTAATCAAGTGGGAACTTACCAAGAATATGACAGGTACTTTATAGGGGTAGTAATATCCAAATTCCCTTGTTGGGAGTTTAATATAATCCACTGAGATTCTAGTGGACCAACAAGAGGATGGTGGTAGTACATTGTTGTTCTTGTGGGAAATTTAGACCCAATATTTAAGGGAAAGACCATTTAGTTTTTTTATTCAATGTATACCCTCTATTTTTTCCTTTATATAAGAAACAAGTCTAATAGTGTCTTATAACATGGAATCTCTCATTATTTGAGCTCTCATCCATAGTTCCATCAATAGAATCCCATGTCATCTGTTAAAGTGATCTTTCTTCAGTGTGTGCAACCTATTTCATGCTTCAATCATTGTATAATTTCATTGTATTGTGTCACTATATTCAAAATCCTCATTCTAGGTATTCTTTAAGGTTCTTAGATTATATATGAATATAGAATAATTATAAGATAAACTTTGATGATTTATCTCCTTATATCTTTAGGTATGTTATGTAAAATATTTTTTACTATTTATATGTGTGTTCTTACACTATGAGATATGGGGGTAGGTGCAAGTAGGAATGAGGTATTCGGAAAGTGATCTTTGAGTCTTAGATAGACATAGTAAAATAGGTGTAAACTCTTGGGAAGTAAATAGAATCTTGTGCACACTACCTCAATCATAGATTTATCAATTTTCATTACTAATATTGTAAAATATATTGATTTCAAAAAAGGATACCATGATAGAGATTCTGATATGGTAATAATTATTGAGGCACCTATGGCGATCCTTCAGTTCTCATAGTGAAATTTTATCACATGTGTTGGGTTGAATTTCATATAATGTAGTATAATTTACTTTGTATGAAAGACTAATGATTTAAGTGCCAACCTATGGGATTTGGATATTTTGAGAGAATCTTACCCGTGTGATGAGACATGCTAAGGGTGACCAGAATCGGTGTTGATCATAGAATTTATATGATGCATGGGATGTGTAATGATTGAATAATAGTTATTATGTTATATAAGGGGATTTTTATTTTTTTTATTTGACCTTTAATAGATATTATGTTGTCTCATTCACTAAATAATTTTCTATGTTAAACCCTTCTCATTATTTAAATTTAATTTTTTATATAATTAAAAGAGAAATATAAAGGGTGTCATGATGATCATAGAATATGTTAATATTCTTAGGGGATGGTCTATGTTCTGTCATTGACCATTATTCGGATTATTGTTCATGTTGTCAGCTATGTTACACCACAAACGTAACATTTTTCAATAGATTGGATATTATATGCCACTTCCCATAAATATGATTCTAACATTGTTATTTATAGACTAGATTATATTTTGAGTGTCACTATAATTTTCTCTCTTGGTATGATTGTTTTTTTTGGAATGTGACCTCCACAAAAATTGGCCATAGATATGAGGGTTTTGATTCATGGAGTCTTGGTAAACATAAGATAAATTGTTATGATTCATTATTTTGTTTTTCTATTTACATATCATCATGTACATGCAATCTCATATATTTAGGGTTTATTTTAAAGTCTTTTTAGTGGTTTCATGTACAGTTATGAACTGACGCATTGTATGTTAACTTTAGTGGATATAATATAGAAAACATCAAATGTAGTTGTCTTATCCACATAACATCAAGAAAATATTTCATTATAATACATTCTTAAGACCTTTCAGGTTTATAATTTTATATATTTTAGAAAATACATTAGATAACTAAATCTATGTTATTTATATTAATTAAAATTTTTTTCATTATGTATGAAAATATAAAATTGATAACCAGTCTTCAAAATCTCCCAAATATTATATACATAATAACTCCTCGATAACTTTCATACATTTCCTATCTTCAAAGCCTTGGTAAATTGAATCATAATAAAATGGGTGGCCTTAGATTCTGTTTAAGGGTAAATATAAGATATAACCATAAAATATCATTAGTGTTCATTAGATGAGAATATGGGTATAATCAGGATACATAAAAAATATATACCCAAAAAAATTGGTATAAGACTTGGAATAACATAATGCATGAATGAATCAATAAAAATGATCCCTTAAGGAATAAAATAACAATGTCAAACATATTTCAAATATAGAACATACATTAGTATATGAAACATTACATTCATGTGCCACACCATTAGTTATCATGCTTACGAGAAACCAAAATTTACTCACAAATACATATAAATTAGATATAAATCCATAACCAATGAATTAGATGGATATATAGGATCCCACCCATCATTTGTTGATACATGAATGTGGTACTTCAAAAAACCATTCACTTATCAAATCATAAAGAACCAGTGTAAATAAAGTGGGTTTCAAAAATCCTTCCAATAAAAATTGTAATCTTTTTATAGAATAAAAACCCATGGTAAGAAATTAAGTTTCCTTCAACGCATCATAAAGAACATAAAATAAAATGGGTTTATTTTCCTTCTAAAATGGATTAATATAAGTAAATAATTAAAAATTTAATAAATAAACATTATAAACCCATAGAAAATAAATTTTTATTGTATTACATCATGTAACTTTCTTGGTAAATTCTATTAAATAATGATAATTAACCATATGATATACACACCATTTATATAAAGGGTTTATTGTTAATACAATAACTTCCCTAATCAATCCATGTGTGCAACCTAGGTGAACACTATTTAATAAAATGAAGATAAGATATGGTATTCACAATGAAAATGTATTGGAATAAAATATATGCTTATTCATAATGGATGGTCTTCAAAGATAAAGGAAATGATAGAAAAAGTATTTAATAAAAATAACATTACATAATACATCCAGATAAATAATTTATATGATTACAAAATAATATATCCCTGGTGTAAAAAAGGAAACTCATCAGGATATTAACAAAGATTAAAAACATCTTTGAAAAAGAATGTTTTCAATTATATTAAATAAAAGAGATCTATTATTAAATTATTTTATTTCTTTTTTTAAATAACTCAAATTATAAATATAGACATTTTTTAAAGAATAAATTATATAATAAAAATATCATTAGTGTAAATAATTTTAATTATGAAAATGATAATTTATTGTAAAACATAAAATAGGTTTTACAATACATTTTAAACATTAACATAAAATAGAAACATACATGTCACTTTCAATTTTAACTTTTCAAAAGGTAAAGAAATATATTTTTTAAAACTTAACTTTAAAAAATAATATACAATAGTATATCCTTGAAAATGACACAATTTTTTCTATAGGAAATGTGGATCCAAATATTTAACATTTTATAGTGAAAGGAAACAAACATCTTTAATACTTTGAAAATACCTTTTTTGAGGACCCACATATTAAAAAAAAATAAAGATTTATTTGTATTAAAAAATAATTTTATCAATAGGATTATAAAATAACTTATAATAAAATATTATGGTGTGAAATCTTAATCATGGAAGAACAAATTTCAAGATAAAACATTATAGCTCAAAGATAAAATATTTGTGTAATCAATATTCAATATGGGAAACATACTACCTAAGGTTTGAAATATTTGAAAATTATTTATGTGGTAGGAATGAATATATACAAAAAAGAATGAGCTAATTCCTCATAATATAATCAAGGGTATGACATACCCAACTTATATGAAATGTGTTCAATATAATGATCATAACTCAGTGAACGAAATTTGAGTTTCCAAAAATCATTATTTTAGCGGTTATAGTTGAATAAAGAAACATTTGAAGAAGGGAATATAATTTTTCATTAATATACCCCATGAAATAAAAATATATGATAAAAATATATCCATGGGAAGTAAATAAACCATACAAGTAAAACATGGAGCACAAAATTTATTATGTGTTAAAGAATAATAATTAAGACCAAGAAAACCCTCACATCAATTTCTGCTAAGTTAAAATGCACTCTAACCTCATATATAAAGAAAATAACAGTATTAATAACTCATTTAAGGCAATTTTTAATTTCTATAACCTTTTATAAAATCCATTTATACTAATTCTCTATAATTATATTAGTTATTTATTATCTATTTTCAATATCGGGTGTGAGTAATCTTGGTCATTATGAACCAATTTCATTATAATGGTGTTGAAATTTATTATTCTACAAAATTTAATAATTTTTAGATTATAAAATGTAATATAAATGGGTTTTAAGTAGTGAGTATAATATTAATATTAAGAAAAATTAATTAAATAAAATAATTATTTAATTATTTACATTACATATAATCATAAATCATATTTCTATTTTTTCCATGGTATTGATTAATATATTTGTTTAAGTTGGTGGTTAAACCAACCCAAACAAGAACATACCAAAATTAATGGATGGTTATTAATTGATTTTTTTGTAATAAATTTATAGATTAAGAATAATGATATAATTTTGTGTTTATTGGTGTCATATATCATTATTTTTAATAATTATATTAATAATATAACTTATATGAAATTATTTTATATTATGAATGTACCATTTGTTTCTTTTAGAATTCTCTTTTGCACGATTGAATTTACCACAGTTGTTTATTACTCATATTTTTCATTGGATGTACATAGAATGTGGAAGGGGATTAATATGATTTATCATTTTAGAATATAATATATTTAATAAATATTATACTTATATATTAAACTCTATATTAGGACCATCCTTGTATGATGGTGAAGGGAAATTAATCACATTATGTCGTGGAGGTGTCAGTTCGCATAATGCATGAAGGACGGTGTTGTTTTAATTAAAGGGAAACAGAAAGGTGGTTAACTATTGTATAATAATTTTAATAGAAAAAAGTATAATAATGATACTTATAATATAATTTTAATATTTTTAATGTAATTTTAGGAAACATAAGTACACATAATGAAATATAAATGAGAAAGTAGTGGTTATAAATTTATACATCACTTCTTGGATTATCTCCTTTATGAGGGGGGTTAAGCGTTTGAGGGATGGTATCCTAAGAATAAAATATCCTCTTCAATGTGAAAAGAAATTTTTAAGATATATTTGGTTAAATTTTGGTTTGAAATAATTGGGTTTCTTGTGAGAGGAAGTGACAAGAGTAGTTCCCCTTTTATACGTGAAAAGGGATGGCATTTGTGTAAATACCCAAAACATTTAAATAATGGGAATATATAAGTTATATATGGGTACCAACCACCCATTCCATCACATTTTATAAAAAAAATTTAGCATCATTATCATTATATTTTTTTTACTTTTACCATTTTATCTTTTACAAACGTAACTAGTTTTTACCTAGGGTAACTTATCCATTATGCCAAAAAATAAAATAACCCTTATTAGATAATTGGGACCAAATGATTCAAAATTTTAAATCGATTTTTTTATATTTATTTTAAAAAATTTATAAAAATTAATTTTAAAATAATTAATATTTTATTTATTAATTTTTTCTGAAAAAGATCACTTCATTTCTAAAATTTCAAATTTTCGTTTTTAAATTAAAACAAAATTTTTTAAAATAATAAATTCACTTATAAAATATATATTTGGTTCTATAAAAAGTTTTCATGAATTTTTGATACATTATTATATACTAATAATGTCATAAATATCATATTATTTATAGAATTCTATTTTCACTATTGAATTAAAAATATATTTTTTAGAAGTATCCCAAAAAATCATCGTTAACTAATAATGAAATTATGAATACAAAAATGAATTTTATTTTTATAAATTAAATTTGTAGAATTTTCTATCGTAAAAGTTTAATAAAATCATTAAATATATTGGGTAGTTGTTTAATACAAAATATCAATTTAAAATACAACTTGTTCATATTATTAATTTTTATAAAACCCTAATAAAGCTATAATTAATCAATCAATATTATAATTTGAAAAAATAATTATTTAACAATAATATGCACAGTTCTATTTATAAAAATACAAGGAAAAATATATAGATTCTTATACATAATAATGAATTAAATAAATTTTTATAAAATTACCAGTATATATTAATATATTTAATAATTTGGTTACTCATATTTATACCATATAATTAAACAGAACGGTTTTAATGGTATTAAAATTTCACAGTTTTGTTTTTATTTAGTGTTCAATGTGGTGCATTCTATCAAACACATAGTTTATTTCAGAAAAATTTAAGGTTAAATTTCAAGTCATTACATTATCCCCCTTAAATAAATAACATCATCACAATTTTAATTATTAGTCATTGAAGAAATTAATTTAGAGTATTATTAATATATTCATCATTCAGGTTATAACCTCTAATATGGATTAATCTCTTAGGCTATATCAATTTAATTATCTTCCATCGAGAAAAATTATCTTTTCAACAATCATATATGGAATTGTGATATACACTAATCATATATTCTTCATAACATATTTTTTCCAAAACCATTTGAATAAAAAAACATTAAAACACAGTGAAACCGTACATACTTCCATAAAAATATTATTATTAATCCTTAAACAGTATAAAATCACACCATTCCAAAATATACTACAATCCAAAAAATGAGACAAACATCACCAAAAATATCATGAATCAATTATAAATCCCAAGGTTAACAATAATGTCTAACATAGTTTTTCAAAATCAAACAACCCTATATTATCTCAACATCACGTGTAAATTAAACATTAGAGTTATCCATCCATCAACCATGTGTTCCTCAATATTTATCATTAAAATATAACCATAATATAAAATCATTTTTTAAGGTTACTGATACTATTTGATATATGTATCCAATCCTTTAAAAGAGAAAACTTTTGGAGAAAAATACTTATATGTTTCACATAATTATTATAACTTTTATAATATAACAAAAAAATGATTTATAAATACCACACACTATAGAAAATATCTAAAACTATAAATAATTAATTTATATTATGATATCATCTTCACTACCTTATGTAAGACTGTGATACTCTCCTCTTCTATCATAATTGAAATATGCTAATATTCTCAGCAACTTAAGTATGTTACCTTATTTGGTTATAATAAATAGTGGTTTCTGTATACATATATTTCTAAAATTTATTTTCAAAAACTTTTTTTAACCATAAACTAAATAAAAAATCATAGTAAATGGTAATATGAATAGGCAAAATCAATTTTCTCTCATGAAACCTTCATTACTTACTTTGATACTTTGAGTTCAATCTAATTGGATTTATGTTTGTTTCTATTGTACTTATTGACCAAATTCCTTGAATTTATTAGGAAATAAATCATTTATAATGGTTCATAAAGAGAATGTGGTTGACCAAAGAATATCCCCAGAGAGTTTCAAACAAGGTTCATTATTATTACAAATTTTCTTGTACCATGGGATGATTGAGCTTTTAAAAAATAAACCCATTTTAGGGTTATTTACCTAAGGTACATCTATTCTAGATCCTACATAGACTTTTATTATCTAGAAAGGGATGTTATTTCTATAAAAACAACAAAATATATTCATTAACAATGTTTTAGGATGGTATTTAATACCTAGACTTATCCCTTAGACTTATGGATTTGGTTTCACTAAGGTTATATTATCCTAATACATGGAATATTACCACAACTAACCTAAACGGATATCTATACCTTTTAAATTTTAATCAAATTTAACTTATCAACCATCGATGAAATTTTTTACTCCCAATTTATCCTCAATAATTATCATCATAATCTCTATAGTTATATAAACCCTAATCTAATGACAACTATATTAGCCAGCATATGTGTTGGTCTTATATATATAACAAAAATAAAATATTTCATTACAGTAATTTCACCAGACCATTTAGGTTTATAAGTTTAGATAATTCCATAAAAATAAAAAATAAAAAACCCCATGTTCTTTCTATTAATTGGACATTTTTCCAATTATGTATGAATCTACTTAATACATAATGATTCTTTAACATCTACTATAAATTATCCACAAAACCAACTCTTTTATACATTTCATATGTTTCCTATCTTTAAAACATGTGGAAATAGAAACATAAGAAGAGGGTTGAGCTCAAATACTCAATAAGTTTAAACATAAGCGATAATAATTGAATATCATTAGTGAGAATAAAAGAATCATAAATAAAGATACATACAGAACATATACCCAAAACAATCATGGTAAAATTATTTTCATAACAAAATATATTAGTTATTAAAAAAATGATACATGAGAGAAAAACATAATAATTCATAACATTGTTTAAATAAGTCACATAAAATAGTATAGGGAACATTACTTTCTTATGACCCACCATCGGTACCCACTCATGTTAGAAACTAAAATTTACTCATTGATACTTATCACATGAGTTATAAATCCTTAACAAATTCATTAATGTGAATTCTGGGACTGTAACCATCATTCATCCATACTTACATCTTCCACATGAAAATTACCATTCACTTATGAAATCATAAAGAACCCATAGAAATAAAGTGTGTTTCATAAAAAATTAAATTGAAAATAATTTTATTTTTATAGAATTAACAATTTGTGGTTAGAAAATGGGTTTCATTCATCACATAATAAAGTGTCTATTAAATAAATGGGTTCTATATCCTTATCGAATGGATTAAAATGAGGAAATAATTAATAATTCCATTAATAATCATACAAAACCCTTACAAAATAAATGGTTATCCAATAACTTCAAGAAACTTTCTAGGTACATATCATTGAGTCAAGATAATAAGGAATGTATTATTTAAACTATATAGATACAGTACATGGTTTAGATAATAATTTTCTCAATCAACCGATATATAGAATATAGGTGAAGACCCTTCAATAAAAGGAATGGAAATCATGGTATTCAGAAATCAAAGTCACGTGGAAAAGTTATAGTTATTCATGGTGGATAGTAAAGAAATAAAAACTTAGTGGTGGGACATATATTTGATAAAATAGAATATTACATCATTCCGATAGATAAATAATGTGTATAGTTTCAAAATAAAATATCCTGAGTGTAACAAATGAAACATGGAATGATGTTGAAGTAGATAAAAAAACATCCTTGAAAAAGAATGGTTCTAATGGTATGAAATATGATGGGATAAAGAATTGAATAACTATATAACGATATTATAAAATAAAAAATTATAAATAAATTTATTTATTATAAAATAAATCAAGTAACATAAATCCCATGAATGTAAATCTTCATTAATATTTATAGGATAATTAAAGTGAACAATTAAAATATCTTTTTAAAAATATTTTTAACAATGATTTAAAATAAAAATATATATGTCACATTGAAAGTTATCTTTTGAAAAGGTGATTTCAAAGATATTTAAAAAAATTTCCTTCTAAAAATAAACTCAAATAATTGATCCTTGAAGATGAACTAAATTTTTCTATAGTAATTATGGATCTAGAGATACAAAATTATAATAAAAGGAAATGAAACTTTTTAGCACATTAAAAATACCTTTATTGAAACCCCACATATTAAAACTTGTAAAAAACCTTCATTGTATTAATCCATAATTTTCTAAAATAATATTATAAAATACCATATAATAAAATATTAGGGAGGTTTAACCCATTCATGAAAGAACAGAGTTAAAGATTAAACTTTATAACTCAAATAAAGTAGATTTGATCTATTAATATTTCATTCGGGAGACATACATAATAAGGTAAGAAATAGTTGAAAATGTTTTATGTGGTAGGAATGTAATTCAAAAAAATTATATAATACAAAATAATAAAATCAATGGTAGGATGTACCCAAATTATATGAAATTTTTCTGAGAAAATTATCATAACTCAATGAAAAAAACATCAGTTACTTGAAATCCTTAATATTGGGGTAAAAATTCAATTAATAGCCATTAAAAGAATGTAATATTATTTTGATTAGTATATCCCATGAAATTCAAAAAATTATGTTTAAAATAAATTAATGGGTAGTATATACATCGTACTGGTAAAACATGATTCAAAAAATGTATTATGTCTCAAATAATTAGAACTGAGACCAAGAAAACCCTTACCTCAATTTCCACAGAGTCAAAATTCACTATAACCTTTTATATAATAAAGTAAAGTTATTAATAATCTATTTAAAAACCTTTTTCATATTTATAAACATTTATAAACTTATATTACAATTATTCTCTTCATTTATATTATTATGTTATTATCTATTTTTGATATTGGGTGTGAGTAATCATGATTGTTTTGAAATATATTTGTAATAGTGGGGGTTTTATTTATTATTATCACAAATTTAACCATTAATATATCATAAAAGGTATTTTAATTGATGTTTTAAAATTATTTATAATGTTATAATTTCATTATATGAGTTCTTTTTATGATCATTAAAGATGAAATCAGGGATGTGCATGTTTCGATGATTTTACCAAAAAGACACTTGTATCATAAATAATGAATTTCATATTAATATTACCATAAAAAAACTAAAATTAAATAATTATTTTCTTAGTTATATTAAATATTTACAAAAATTTCATTCCCATAATCATCCATGATATAAATTTATATCATTGTTCAAGTAGGTTGTTAAACAAACATAAATAAGAATAAACGATAATTAATGGATCATTATGAAGTTATTTATTTGTAATATCATTGTAACATAAGTATAATGATAAAATTTAGTGTTTAGTAGTTTTATATTTCATAATTAATTATAATAATAATATATGTTCTATGATGTTATTTTACAATAAGAAGAAATAAATATTTTCTCATAGAACGCTCTTTTAGGTTGTTGACCTTTCTATGGTTGTTTATTTCTCATATTTTTAATAGGATGTCCAATTTTTCTTAAAATTATAATATTAATTTTTTTAAAAACATCTTTATCCAAAAAAATATTTTTAAAACCTTCCAGTAAAGCTAGTGATGAAAAAAATGGAAATCAATCACTCCATTAAGGCATTAGTCTACACATACAAAAGGATGATGATTTCATTTCCCAAAGAAAGGGGAAAATTAGTTATATGGTTTATCATTTCATAAATTAAAATATGTCATATATATAATTATTATATATTAAATTATATAATATGACTATCCTTGTAATGTGATTAAGGGAAACAATACACTTTATTTCATGAAGTTGGTACTCTACGTAACACACAAATGATGGTTTTGTTTTTCTTAATGGTAGAGAGAAAGGTTATTAATTTTTTATTCCAATAATATAATAACATATAATTATAATAATGATAAAAATTTTATCATTTTAATATGGTTTAATTTAATTTTATAAAGAATAATTTCATATAAAGAAAAAGAAATTAGAAAATAAAGGTTAAAAATTTATACCTCTCTTATTGGATTATCTCCTTTCCAAAGGGGGTTAAGGCTTTTAGGGATGGTATTTTGAGAAGAAGAAAAACTATTTAAGGTGTATATGAATATTTAAGATATTTTTTGGTAGCTTTTGAGCCTAAATATGTGTGTTGTGGTGTGAGGTAAGTGAGAAGAGGAGTTCCCATTTTATAAGTGAAAAGGGATGGCATTTTTGTAAATACACAAAAAATTTAAATAATGGGTAGTCACTCTCAATAGAAAGTGTCTCTAAAATTGAGAAATAATGGATACACTAAAATATAATTTGGATATATGTCTCAATCACTCATTCCCACACATTTTCTAAACTTTTTTTCAACCCATTAATAATATATTTTTTTACTTTTTCTATTTTAGCTTTTAAAGTGGTAACATGTTTTTACTTAGAGAAAATTTTCCTTTACACCTAAAAATAAAATGGACATAATCACATAATTTAGACATACTGATTCAACATTTTGAAATCCTATTTTTTAATTATTTTATAAAATAGATAAAAAAATAATTTAAAAATACTAAATATATAATATATTTAAAACATTGTTTTGGAAAAATATAACTTATTTTCTAAAAATTAAAATATTGTTTTACAAATTAAAAAAACTATAGATTAACATATAATATACATATTTTTTCTTAGAAAATGGTTTCAATAATTTTTTATCTAGATTTATATACTAATAATTTCCTAAAATTCTTTGTTTTTAAATAATGGCATTTTTCACTATTCAACTAAAAATAAATATTTTTAGAAAAATGTAAAAATTTAATCTTAAAATAATATTGATATTATAAATCCAAAATTAAAGTTTAATTATTCAATTAAATTTCTAGTTTTTTCTACCTAAACATTTAAATAAAATCATTAAATATAATGAGAATTTGTTTTTATAGGAAATTAACTCTTCAAAATACTAGTTGTTCAGGTTATTAAATTATATAAATCACTAAGAAAGATAGAATTAATCAATAAATATTAAATTTATTAAAATAATTATTTAAAATAAATAATTTTAGTTTTATTTAATAAGGTGTATAGCACATAAAAATATATATTCTTAAACACATTAAATAATTAAGTAAATTTGTATAAAATAACCTTTATATATATATATATTTACATATTTCAAAATTTGGTTACTCCTATTCATACCTATTAATTCAATGGTTAGGTAGTAAAGGTCTAAATAAATTTTTGTTTTGTTTTAGTTTGATTTTGTGTGTGGAGTAAGGTATCGAGCATATAGTTTACTTAAGGAAAATTTACATTTAAATATCAGGTCATTACATATAAAAACATCATTGTTTGAGAATCAGGTAAATGGAAGGCCCACATGTCAATTGTTTAGTATGTATCCCCTTAACTGCGGTGTGGAGTTGGTCTTGAGTCTTTTCTTTATACTATTATTTCTATAACTCCTTCGATTTTAATTCTTATATATATTTCTATGTTCATAATCAGTCACTTATGAATATATCCTTCCTTTTTTAATATGAATTTATGATATGAGACAAATTATAATTTGGTTATTAAATAGTGATATGTTTTGTACGATTATCTTGTCGTTTTTATTGCATATAATTTCTTTTTATATGATTAATGGTTAATAAAAATTAATCAATTTATGGTTAAGATGTTGAGGGAATAGTGTCCCCCATTATATAGATTATGGTCTCACTTATTGTCCACAACATCTATCATATGAGGAAGCATACCTAAGCTTACATGTATACATAACTTGTGTACCATTTTGGTATATTCTTTATTTAATATTAAAAAATTGTGTTATATCCCCTTATTTTATTATCTTATTCTTTGGGTCTTCATAGAAGGTTGTAGGATGATCTATAATTTAAATGGGAGTTACACATATGTTTATCCATCACTTGTATAGTGGATATAAACGTTTCTAACATTACAAAATTGTTATTATTCGTTTAAAAGTTTTATATTATTTTATATTTCAATAATATTTTTATTTTATGGTTTATGATTAATTGATTTCCAATTAATCCAAAAGAGGGAAAAAATAGAGTGCATGATTGCATGCATCATACTTGTCATGTCGGTTCACGAGACATGTTTATACTTATGTTTGATTGAAAAATAAGATTTTGGAAAGATATTTTAATTAATAAATTTCCATTACTAATTTAATTTAATTTTTATAAAATAAATAATTATTTACATATTAATTAATTAATTAAAATCAATGTTGAGGCTTCATTAAATGATTATTTTTTTATTATGATTAATTTTGTATGTATGCTATGGTGTGGATTATAATGGGAGTATAACTTATTTATTTGTAAGATATGTTTATAAAAAATATGGCATGAGTTGGGTGGATTTTAGGGTAGAATATATTGTATGAATATTAATATTTGAATTTTTTTAAGATATTGAGTTTGATTTTGTAAACTTTTTATGAATTGTTTTTTTTTCATTTTAAAAATATGTCAACTTGAAAACATCTAGTGGGGAGTCAATGGGGTGGATTTAGGATCCCTCTAGTGGAAAACCCATAAATCTTAGGTGTGGGATGCATCAACCAAAAGTGTATAGAATTGTATTAATGGTGGAATATTATCTCTCTAAGTTGAGGCCATAATGGTGGGATTCACTAAGGACTTTTAGATATAGCACATGTCAACACCTTACGTTGATGGAGGCCTTGAGAACATTTAGGATTGGATTAATAGATCTAAAATATTGTTTATATAGTCAAAACCCATAAGTAAATAGGGTGAAACTATCCAGTTTTATATTAAAAGGGATATATAGGCAATGGTGGGGTGTCATGGTATTGGCCAATACGTATGAAGGCTTGATTTGGGAGTCCTTTTAGAGACCTTTATCTTAGAAGATATTTATAAATACACTGAATCTAGACAGAGCTCATGATTTTTGGAGATTCATCAATGGGATCCCTATGTGACCAACTATGTGAATCCTTTCTTAGAGTTTCTTTTATTTTGATTGCAATTGGTTATATGAGAGGCCCAAAATGTATACTTTTTTCAGATATGCTTGCAACAAATTACTCAATTTTATAAGTTGTTATTAATCCTAAAATTATAATCATAGTTGGTACGGATTAAACATATATTTAAGAAGGATCTTGAATAGAGTAGAGAATCATATATTTTAACACCTTTTGTAGGCTCAGTAGTAGATCTTCTAGCATTAAGAAGAGGGTAGTTGGTAATAATTTCTTCAGTGGTGAGATACAAGGTATCCAAGAAAGGGGTTCCTAGCTTCCTCATTATAGGGGACCTAACTTATAGCTCTTATAATAAATTATTCATATTCATGTGTGATTATAATGTAAAAATTTTATCAGAGAGTTCCAAGCATGAAAATAAATGCGGAACTTTTCAAGTTTGATCATAAGGATTACACGGCTAAGTACAAGTAGAGGTTTAGGTCTGATAAAAGATTTAAGATATTAGTCAGGAGGATGAATAAAGACTAATAGGATGGAATCATCTGAGTATCCTAGGTGAGGAGGTGAAGGGGACATAATGGACAGAAGTAGTAGTCATTGTAAGGGACTGTTCAGTAGGGTATTTGAGGTTCAAATGGATAAATATATGGGTCATATACTAGGAATATTTTGGTATTTGATTGGTAATAAATGGATATTAGTTTCATACCTTCAATAATTATAGTTATGGTACTCATGAAATCTAACTTAGTATATTCTTTAATTCATACGTTGGTGATAAATTATTTTCCTTCTAATCCCTTAGTGGTTGACCTGAGGAACGTGGTAGAGTGTTTTATGAATTTATTAGTTTTTGAAAAACCTGTATGAAGAGGCTTCATTGTGTTATTAAGTTCCTTGGGTGTGTGGTAGTGGTTAGTGGTAATTGGAACTTGTAGTATTTCATTATATTAGACCAAACCAATTTGGATTATATCATTGGTATAGATTAGATGTCTTTCTTTTAGGTTCCCATCAATTTCGTTTAGTAGTGACTTTTATTTTAATCTCTAATGGGAGAAAATTATATCTTTACTATGTAGTTAGACAAATAGGTTTTTCATACAAGACTTGACAGAAAAAAATTGGTTTTCATTACTTATCATGTAGCTAATGTGGTATTTGAGGTGGGTAAGGGGATAGTAAAGAAATTCATTCCTCTAGTATTCGATCCTTACTAGGATGTATTCCCTAATGAATTCTCAATTTTTTCTCCCAAGCCGTAGATTATTTTTACTATTGATCTTATTCTTATTATTAAAACCATATTGATATCCTCATATTTTATGGAATCAGTTTTATTAAGGGTGTCAAATATTAACTTTTTTGATCTTGATGTGAAGGATTCCATTATCTAACTACAACTCCATGGGGTTTTATAATGTCTTTTGCTAATAAGGGAGATGACAATTAGATATTATAGATATATTATTGAAGAATGAACTAAGTAATAGTGAATAATATGTACCCACATATAAGGATATAACATTTTTTTAATTATTTAAGTGATTCCCCATGGTTATATAAAATTCATCTATGTTTCAGTTATCATCAGCTCTGAGTGAGAGTTGAGAAAAACCCACATATTGCTTTTAGGTTCATTCAAGTCTTGAATGAATTATTAATGATACTATTTGGCCTTGATAATGTGATAGTGGTGTACATGGATCTCATGAACATGGTCTTTCACCCCTACCAAGATTCTTTCATGGTAGTGTACTTAGAAGACATTTTCTAATACTCTAAGGTGTATTATATAAATGGGAGACATTTAGAGAGAATATAAATCACACTTTAGGAGCTCTAATAATGTTACAAGTTCTTAAATGTTAATTTATAGATTTAATAGGTCCATTTTTAGGACATTTGATATCATATGTTAAGATTTTATTAGATTCAAGAAGGTATATTTCATCACTTATTTAGGGAGGTCCAATAATTTTTTAAGATTAAGATATTTCTTATGTTAGTGAGTTACTACAGATGGTTCATCAAATATTTATCCCACTTAGATGCACCTATGACTACCCAAACTATGATAATTTTTAAATTTAATTAGGTTATGTAGTGTGATATTTCCTTCCATGAGTTAAACAATAAACTAAAATCCCATCCAATCCTAGAATTTTCTAACCTTAGTAAGGGTTGTAGTGTACACTATGATGCTTTTGGGATTATATTTGGAGTTTTTATGATATTGGAGGATCTAGTAGCTTCTTTATCTCCCATAAATATATATTGACTGAGTGAAACTTCCCTACACATGATTTTAATTTTTTTCATTATGGTTCATGATGTGAAGTGTTTTTAACACTATATTTTAGGAGATATATTTTTGTATATTAAATCCATAATATATAGAGTTAAATTTTTTCATAATGGGATTGGAATCCACAATAGATATATTTTGAAATGTACCACTAATTTTTTTTAGATTCCCTATACCCTGAGGAAGGGAATATCCTAGTAAACACACATAGTAAGAAAAACTAGTAGAAGATATTATGGGAATAAAGTTAGTAGTGGGGAATAATGATCCTCTTTTCATAGTTTCATTTAGACATGATTGATGATTATGGGGTGATAAAATTATCATCTCTTAATATTACTTCCTCTCATTTGGAAATGGTGAAGACCAACCATGAGTTAGGGTAAACTACTTCATTATATGATAATGGTTCTATTGGGGGGAACATGCCTCTATGTGGACTCAGGATGAGGATTTGGTGTTATATGTGTATGGAAGGGCGGTAGTTCTGACATGTGAATGAAAGAAATGAAAAAGGGTCTCCCACACCTTCTAATGGTAAATTAATAAAAGTTTGATTAATATGTACCACAATATTATTAACAATCATAACTTTTCTAAATGAAAAAATTTCATTCTAAATATATAGACCTGCCACATTTATTTATGGGATTTAAAATAAATACATTCACCCCATAAACAATGAACAATTTTTAATTTTAACATAAAATATTATATATTAAGTATAAATATACTTCATAAAATAAAAAATAATATGGTATAATAGTAAAAAAATGTAAATAACACAACAATAAATTGAATTTAATATTGATTGTGGGATCTTATAATTAAAATAAATATGAAAAACATTGTAAAATGAAAATAGAATATTAACAAAAAGTTTGTGATTTTTTAAATACAACTTAAATAACCTTAAGAGGAAATTATAGTGTATTATTAACTAAGGAAATAATATGTGTTAGTATGATATATAATGAATTTTTGATCAATATAAATAGGACTGATATTCATTTAAAAATAACTATCAGAATAGTAATTTGATGGTTTGAATATTAACCTGTCCATTGGAATGGTAAAATGACCACAAGGGTAAATTAAAATATAAATATGTCTAATCATAAATAAAATAAAAAATATAAACAAAAAAATTCTATAAAATGATTAAACAATCAAATTTTCAAAATATAAGTACATATGTACATTTAAAAAAATAAATTTTCCATAATTTAATAAAGCATTAATTTAAATAATATAATTAAATATTGAAATTATTTTATTTATAAATTTAATTTTCAAATAAGGATTACATTTTTTTAATTATCTCATATATAAACTTTTTAATGGAGAAGTTTTTATAATTTTTAGAAATAGTAAAACATAATGATGAATTTAGAAATATGGAAAAATATGGTATTTTACATTATAATTTAAATAAATGATTTCCTGCATAATATATGATTTATTAAAAAATTATCTTGGCCTCACATTCATAAATTACTATACCTTGTTAAACGAATCAGTAATATTGATAGTTTTTTGAAATAAAATAATTTAGTCAACATTTTATTTAAAATACCTCATATTCCCTAATAAACTTCACCCCTCATAATCACACTTCTAATTAAATGTTAGGCTTCTAAAATTAAAAAAATTTATTATAAATTCACTCCATTTGAACTTTTATTTATGTTTTGGAGGTTCTTATCTCATTAAAAGAACACCCCTTGATGGCTTATGTCGATTAGAAAATTACACATCCCAAGGCACAATGTAAGAACCCCTATTCCTTATTTTTTCCTTAATATTCCTTTCTTTCTTCTTTTACCACCTTATAAATCTAATAATAATGTTATGTTTCATGAAATAAATTATATAATGTGTTTTTAATAAAAAAATTAAAGATATATAAAAAAATAATATTTTCTTTGTTAACAATAATCCATTCATAATTGATATAACCACATATAAGGATGTTGTTATTAATCAACAATTTTCATAACATAATCTTTTAAAAAACACTAACCATTACCAATATGTAGACGTGACCCTCAAAATACAGAACAAAAATATCTAAG
Source organism: Viscum album (assembly GCA_963277665.1). Taxonomy (NCBI): domain Eukaryota; kingdom Viridiplantae; phylum Streptophyta; class Magnoliopsida; order Santalales; family Viscaceae; genus Viscum; species Viscum album. The sequence goes on from OY728136.1 coordinate 7,144,897, forward strand.
ATAATGGAAATGAACTTCATGTTAAAATAACCTTGACCATTACCAACATATTATGATCTCAGGGAAATGAACCTCAAATTATTTTTATGAAATGTTTTATATTTTACAACATTATTAAGGTTCCCATTATTGCCATGTTATTATGGCACCATTACTTATATTATGCAATTTCATGTGTGTACTTATGATTTATCTCTTTTATGATCCTATCATGGATGATATCACACCCTCATATTTACTTTTTTTCACCAAATATGGATTTTAGGCTCACCCAATATATATTATGTATATCCCTATAGTATCCCATAAAATGATATATTTCTGATGAGAATTAGATGCCTATTGTGAATATGGAACAAAAATATCATGTAGTTTAATAAAAATTTTGTATTATTATCCTTATCTCATAAGGATATTAGACCTAAATATTTCTAGGATTTCTTTTATGTATTTATTTAAAAAATATTCAGTATTATGTTAATGATATGTGGGTCATTATTATTGATATAAAATAAATGTATAGAAATTTTTGGGGATTATATTTGAAAATATAACATTAAATACATCCTAAATTACATATATTGAAACATAAAATTTTATTTATCAAGATATATATGTGGTTTAAGAGTTACTAATTATATGTTCATTATTTTCCCCTTATACACTTAAAATTCGAGTATTATCATCCCTGGTTTCCCTTTTTTAGTAAATGGAATGAAATATTAGATATATGTCAATGGCCAATGTGATGGGAAATGTAATGATTTCCCAAATTATATGTCTATTAAAATTTTAGTGGGATTATATTTACTCATGAATTTTCTTTCTCTACTGACAGTGGTTATGAATAATAACTAGAACCATGTAAAGAACCCTCCTTATCTTAAGAGAGAACTAGTTTGGTTGAATCTTATATAAAAAATAGTCCCTTTATAATTTTATCTTATGAATCTTTAATCATGAAACAATAGATATTTTCTAATCAAATTATATTTTCATTTATTCAATTATATAATAATGTTAAAGTTTACATGGATATATATTTTTTAGAATGAGAAGTAAATAAATTGTAGAAATTGAAATAGGCCTTATGACATAGAGGTAGATTTATTGGGGAAAACAAAAATTAGGAAAATCATTAAATCTCAAGTATATAACTCTTTCTTATTTATAATGTTTTGGAAGAATAACCTAGAAAATATTTTTACACTATATTTGGTGTAATTTTATATTATATTATGAATTGATTGGTTGTCCTAATATAAAGCCAATATCAATTATTTGGAGCCATAAATTTGTATCTATATCCCAAGCCATCATCCAACTTTATACTAGTGTAAGGATAATGATGAATTTATAATTGAAACTATTTATCAAGAATGGATATTGTTACCATATGATAATGAATTCATATCATAGATTATTGGTACAAATAAAATGATCATTCTTAGGGACATGCCCATTCAAGGGGAAATGTTATGTATTCCCCTAAAGAGTTTCCTAGTCTCCATCATAATTGCGTGGTCAAGTTCTATATAAAACTTATACATGAATCTCTACCCATATCTAATATTTCATATATAATAGTACACATTTAACTTGAAGATTTGAATAAAATACTAAAATATAACATAAAAAGGGATTTTATATTCCCTAGTTCTTCACTATGGGGTTCCCCAATCCACTTTGTTAAGAAGAATGATGGTTCAATTTTTCCCTTCATTGATTATCATGAACTGAAAAAAACATGATAAATAAAAAGTATCCACTTCCATGGACTAATGAATTATTTGATCAACTAATAGGGGCTCAAACCCTCATAAAGGTGTACCTTTAATCGATATATCATAAACTTAAGGTGAATAAGGAGGGTATTCCAAAGGAAACATTTTGCAAAATATATATACCTTATGAGTTCATATTGATGCCATTTGGTGCCATTAATGATCTATTAATCTTAATAGGCATTATTAATAGAGTATTTAGATATTACCTTGATAAATTTATGGTGGGTTTTATAGATGATATTCACATATACTCTTAGAGAAAGTAAGAGCCTGAACATGGGTACTATTCTAAATATTTTGCAATGAGAAATCATATGTAATGTATAGTAAATTTAACATCTAGGTAAATAATGTCACATTCTTATAGAATGATATCATAAGAAAAGGGATAGAATTTTTCCATTCAACGATAAATGTTATAGAATAATTTACCAAGAAAAAAATTAATAATGGAGAACCATTTTTCATGAATTACCTTGTCATTATAAATTAGTTATGAAAAACGTCTCATGGTTGTAAAACCCACAAAACAAGATTAATATGGAAGGAGTAAAGTTTTTCTATAGTGTTGAATTTGATAAAATTTTCAAGGATTTCAAGATGAGGCTAATCACAACACCTTTACACCTACTATCACTAGAAAAAAAATTCAATTTCACATTATTTATTTTTTAAATCATGTTTTAACGGATGTAGTTTCCACCAATATTGAAAATAAATTTAAAAATCAGTTATATAAAAATGATTTGTAAAGGTATTATAAAAACACCAAACAAACATTTAAACACTTTCCACATGAATTATCTATATAATTTATTTAAATAGTAACTTTTAACATTGGTTATATAGGTAACCAATGTGGAAACAAACATTTCACTTTTTTTATATAGAAATCCTATGTGAAGAGAAAAATAAATATTTAAAATAGAATATTAATAATAAAAACATAGCATCATTGGAAAATTAAAATTATAATTAGAATATTTCAGAAACAAAATGAAAATAATTGTTAATATTTTTCCTTCTTCTCTATGTATAAACTAATTTTATCTAACTTTAAAGATTATTTATTAATATTTATTTGATTGATAAGGAAACAATCATACAACATATTCAGTAATGGATTGAAAATATCATTTAGATTCTTAATGATCATTAAAAAACCATATTCATTAAAAACAAATGAAACTTGTTACATTGATATATATCATGCAAATAATGACAAAATAACTACAATATGAAGATATTACCACATCATATTTATTGAATGATGAAGTTTGGTTTGTTATAGAATTAAAAATATATATAGAAAAATTATAAATAGTGATTCGGTTGACATTTTTATAGGATAGAAACAATAGTTCTCAATGACATAATTAATTTATAATTAGGAAGAAAAATGTTACAAGAATTTGATTTTAGAAATTGAAAAATCTTCGTCTACGCATTTTATAAATTTTCACTTTGAATTTTCTTATCATTTTTCCTAAAAATAGACCTTAATATTCTAACTTTTACCATTTTCTTTAAGAAAATCAAATATAAAAGTTGTTAGAAAATAAATTTCATGTCATTTTTCTAAAAACTAACATGAAAATTCATATATTGAATGTCTATTTTCAGGAAACATGATGTTAAAAGTTGTTAAGAAATACTTTGAATGTCAGTTTTTAGGAAATTGACATTGAAATCTATTTTTAACACCAGTTTTTTGAAATAGATTTCAAATGTATTTTTTTATTTTTTATTTTTTTAAAATTGATTTTTAAACAATATATTAACATTGTTTTTTTAATTGAGGTTAAAATCCTTTTTCACATCCGTTCATTTAAAACCAATGTTAAATTCCCAACACAGAAAGATATTTTTCTATAAGTGTATCATCAAGTAGGGAAAGATTTGAAATATATAGTGATGCATCAAATAAATTTGGTTGTGTACTCATTAAAAATGATAATGTGATAGAATATGCATCAACATAGTTTATTTTTTTTTTAAGAAAAATTACCTAATGTGTGATCAAGAGTTAGAAGAAGTAATATTTACATTGAATATTTAGAGGAATTATCTATGTGGAAAAAAGAGTGAGATATATAGTGATCATAAAATCCTAAAATATATATTCACATATTATGAGCTGAACATGTAAATGAAGATGGTTAGATCTATTCAAACACTACTAATAATAATTCCATTAACAAACAGAAAGTAATAATAAAGTTGTAGATTATCTATATAGAAAATATCCTATGAAATTATCCATGATTATTATTGAAAGTGATTTGGTATTTTTAGACAATAAAAGGATGGAAATGGGAATCAAAATGAGAGAGAAAAAAATCCTACTTTACTCAAATTATTTCTCAATGATATATCATGGATAAGATTTAGGAATCTCAAAGGGATGATGTGGAGGTATAAAATATAGTTTAACAAATAATGAGGATTTATTTAAGTTCAATGTTGATTTAAATGGAATTTTAATATTTGGGGTATGATTATATATACCATCTTATCCGAAGATAAATAAAGAGATATTAAATGATTCTCATAGATCAATGTTCTATCTCGACAAAATAAGCAAAAATATGTTTATATATCCCCAAAAGAAATTATAGTGGGAGAATATAAAGAAGGATATTGTCAAATTACCTCAAGTTTCTTGGTATTTCATAATTTTATCCAAAATGGAAAAATTACAAGGGGATTATGAAAACACTTCCTATACCATCATGAAAATAGGATAACATCACCATGTACATTTTCATATTTATTTTGAAGACTTGTAATGGAAAAAAATTTATATAGGTTATGGTGGATTGTCTTAAAAAAACTTCTATCTTTATTCCCATTTGAGAAGACTTCTCATTTCAAAGACATTCAAATATAAAAATTATACAATATACGAGGCATCATGGAACACCACTATCTATTATATTTGTTTCAGATATGAGGGTTTCCAAATAGTTCTTAAAAAAGTAATCAAATTCATCAATATTCCATGAATATAGATTTAAACTTTAATACAGACCATCATCACCAAATTAATGGTCTATATAAAGTTAATATCCAAAAATGTGAGAATATTCTTTGAGCCAAATCAATGAACTCTTAGGGATATTTTAATCAACTTATTCCTTGGTTGATTTTTTATATAAAAATAGTTTATAATAAATAATTAATGAGGATCCTTATGATTACCTCTATGTGATGAAATTTGTAATTATAATGTTCTTGGATGAAGTGGGATACATTAAGAAATTGAGACTCAAACTTATTAAAGAAGTGTTATAGAATCTAAATTCCATTCAGTTGTATAAGAGAGCATCAACAATTTTTATGGATTAGAAATACCAACTATCCCTAATGAGACTTGGAGTTTGAGGATTGAGTTGAAGTGTCTCTCTATATATATTTATGGAAGAAATCCATTAGGTTTTGGAAGAAGGTAATGTTATGTACTAGATAAATTGGTCACCTAATTATACTAGATAAAATTGGATGTGTGAGTTATCAACTAGAAATATTAATAAATTGATCTTAAGTACATGATGTGTTCTATATATTACTATTGATAAAAAACATACTAGATACTTCAGATGTATTGAATTTAAATATAGAATAAATGAAAAAATTTCTCTACTTTATGGAGAAGTTAGTGAAGATATTGGATCATATATACAAAGTTCTTTGAAACATGATGACTCGTTATATCAACGTATAATGGAGAAAATATAAGTATGAAAATAAAATATGGGAACTTGAGGATTCAACGATATAGAAGTACCCTCATATATATTCATAACTGAGTATGAGTTGAATTTTCAATGATGAAATTTTTAAACACTTGGTAGAATTTAATGACCAAGAATTCCCTATATGAAAAATTTTCCACCAAAATATTTGTGTGAAATTTATGTATGAATAATAAAATAAAACACCTTTACCCCAAAACAAAAAAAGAACACTATTTTATTTTATTAACATAAAACACTATATATTATGTATGAGTAGAAAAATAAATACATTTGAATTAAAAAAAATAGAAGTTAAAATTATTGTGCATTGCGGTCTCCAAGAACTATCATGGATGTGAACAATAGAATAAAAAGGAAATAAACTATTTTAAATAAGGTTGGAATTTTTTAAATAAAATTTAAATAGACTTGAGAAAAAATTATAGTGAATAATGAAGTTAATAAAATTTAATTATTGGATTTATAAGGCCATTATGACTATTATAAATTGGAGATATATCCTTCGGTAATATTTTCATTCAAATAGCAGTTAGGTCATTAGAATAGTAACATGGCCATTAGAATAGTAAAATGGTCATTAAGGTAGATTAACTTTATAAATAATTTTTATCATTAATTAAATTATAAAATATAAATATAAACATACCATAAAATAAATACTTAATAAATATATCAAAATTTATCTATATGTCAATATTTTTAGAAAAAAAAATTATGTCATTCAATAAAATAATAATTTCTATATAATAATTAAATATAAAAATCACATAATTTAGAAATATATTTTTTTAAAAATGGATTCTTTTTTATAATCATCACATGTAATTTAGGTAATGTTGAATTTTTTAATATTAATAAATATTAAAATAATGAGGTGAGTGGTGAAATACAATTAAATACAGTATTTTACAGTGAGTTAACTACACGATTAATTCCATACTAGATTATGTAAGAAACCATTATCTTGGACTCGTGTATATAAATTGATTTACATATTGATAATAATCAATACTATTGATAGTATTTAGTAAAAATAAAACATTCATCAATATTTTATTAAAAACACCCTCTCCTCCTCTTATAAATACCACCCCTCACCCCCACCCCCAACCCCAGTTCACGTCACACCTTAATTTTTTTAGTTGTAAAAAATGAAAAAATTTGTCTCCATTATACATTTTATCCATTTTGTGGTGGTTCTATTACCATTAAAAGACTACCCCTTGAAGACCTATGTTTATTATCAATGGAGTCATCCCAAGGTGTAAGGTATGAAATCAAAGTCACTATTTTTTCATCCCATTACTTTATTTAATCTTATTCCATGCTGTAAATATGATAAACATGTACTATTTCATGAAATAATTGTTGTTATTCTACTATACTATGAGTTTTAAGGTCATATAATGAACATAATAGTTATTTTTTGTAAATTAATATCCATTATTGTTTAGTATAAGAACTTATATGGATATTATTATTAAAACACTTGTACCTCTTTCATGGATGGTTGTAATAAAATATTTTTTGGATAAATTTGAATATAATAATGATATTATATTACAATTAATATTCTTTAATGTGTTAACAGTCATAAAATTAAATAAAAAAATTGTGTTAATCATGATTGGTAAAACCACATAAATAGGAAAACCTTTTAATGAGAAAATTTATTCTTAATGAACCATGAATATGTTTGAAACATTTTTTATATTTTGAACCATTTCATAGTTTTGAAATAAATGAAATCCATATTATCATAATTCTAGATTTATATACTTTTTGATCAAGAATAGGATTACTAATATATTGATGAGCACTTGGAATAGTGAACCAAATATCTCTGACATGATGGACATAAACAAAACATTCAAATAAAATGACTATAAATGAACATAAAATAATAATAATAAATTATATAAATATTAAAAGGTTTCTAAATAAATTATTTAATTTATTTAATCTAATTATTTAGGATGTAATACATTCATACTAAGTTGAGCCAGAACATAAGGTAAGGGGTCCTTTTTATTCACCCTCTTTATTATAGGTTATCTTCTCTATCTTCATCTCTCTTTATGTATATCTTATCCAATTGTTCTTATTCTATATTATCTATATATTCTTTATCCTTATATCTTTCACTTATTTTACCTTTATTTTCTGGTCATTTGATTTTTTTTCAAGTTATCCTCCATATATATTGTTTAAAGAATACCTAATTAAAAGTAAATTTCCTATTTATTGTTACCCTTTCATGTATCAATATTTTAATGGTTTTTTCTTATATAATTTCTTAAATTAATCATTATTTTAAATAAAAATATTCTATTTTATTTCTATTTTTTAGTAAGACCAAATAAAATTTTCTCCTTTATAGATTTTTCACCTAATTATTAAAGTATCATTTTTATGGAGTTCATTACTACACTTACTTATTCATCATTTTCTTATGACCATATTTCAGTTGTGATCTATATTCTTGAATTATTCCTCTATATTAAACTATGAATATCCAAAATTCCATAATCCCTTCTTTTCTTAAAAGGGTTCTTGCTCTATAATTTAGTTATTTTTTGATACATCATTATGTAACCCATTTTTTTCTCATGGGTTTTCGTCATTATTATGCTTTATTTATGATTTTTTTCTACATGGAACACATATTCATGATGTATCATGATAATATGTATAGTTATAAAATTATATTTCACTGTAATTTATGGGGTAATTGTTTTATCTTTTGAGATACCTTGTATAGTGCATGGGAAGTTACCCTAGCATATTATGATATGATTTCTTGGAAGTGAGCCTTGAATTATGTTTATAAAATGTTTTATGTTATGTTTCTTTATCATGATTACTATTATATTATGTTATTAATCTCTATATTCCATTATTTAATGTGACTACCTATGATTCATTTCTATTATGATTCCATTTTGAATTATATGTGACCCTCGTATTAACTTTTTCCCCTTACTAGGATTTTACGCTCACCTCTATTATTTAATATATATCCCCATGGTATCCCATCTAGTGATAGATATGATATGATAATTTGATGATAATTATGATAATGGAAAATAAATATCATGTAGTTTATTAAAAATGTTTTATTATGCTCCTTAACACCCAAAAGAACTGGACATCTAAATTTATAGGATTGTTTTTAGATATTTATGTCAAAAAAAAGTATAATGTTATGTTGATGATATGCATTTCATTATATTATTTTACATTGGTTATAGTTTCTTTAAATAAATAGGGACACTATAGGTTTTGTGTCCTCAAGCCTCCTCTTGAAACAAGTAAATGATGAGCACTAAATACTTATTATGATATTATAACCACTAGAAATTCCCACTTATAAGTGGTACAATATTACCAAGGATTTCATTATGATACTCTTGAGATCTCCCCACTACGTGGATATAGTTTAGGTTTTTTTATGTTGAAATCAATCTCTCACACTTCCTATGTATTAAGAAGACTCATACAGTGGACAAATTGGAATGATTAATGTTAAGAAGATTTTTAACCATCACTAAATACATAAAATCATAGTTTTTGATAGAGATACATGATTTACAACTTAGTTATGAAAAAGTTGTAGAATATGATTGGAACTCAACTGAATTTGAGCATATATTATCACCTATATATGAATAGGAAATCAAAGAAGTCTATCCTGATTCTAGATTATATGTTCAGAGAAATCATCCAAGATATCATTGGTGTATGGTGGGTCTATATTTTACATTCATTGTTCACTTATCATAATAGATATAATTAATACAAATGGTTTCATTCAATTATTTTTATAGTATACGTTTTCACTCTCTTTTTATTGGTTGGAGGAAGGTGAATAGTTGATTATTTGACCAAGACTCTTATATGAGATATCAAATAGGGTATATTTTATTTACTTTCGATTAGTTAAAACATAGGGTAGGAAATAATAATACAAGGAAAAGATGTGGTGATTGTTTGAGTTCATCATTGGTGATTGTGTGTTCTTTATGGCTTCAATGTGGTTAGTTCATCATCCATTGAAAAATAAATAAATTATTGCACCATGGTTTTTGGGATATTTTTTGGTTTTAGATATGGTTGGTATAGTTTGTTTTCAATTATAACTCCCTCCATGAATTAATGTAAGGAATTGCATGTTTTTATGTCTGAGGTTGGGAATTACCATCCCCACTCATGTGATTGATAGTATTGATATTTTTATAGAAAAAAAATTAATTAAGGAATAGACTATGTCTGTATTACATTAGAGTGATAAATTATTCAAGGAAATATAGTTCTTCTTGTTAGAGTGTAGTTGAAACATGGGTATATCCACGAGTAGAAGTCAAAGCATGATTAGAATATGAGTTCTATGTAATAGTGACTCTTCAACAAGGAATCTTATTATTACTCAATAGGGATGAGAATAAATATATTATTATTTTAATGATTTTTAGATTTTTAGTCATGAATTTAATTTCATTTTAGTATTCTAGTGCAACTTTATTCATGTTTTGAAAATGGATTATGGTTTGAGAAAATTAGGATGAGAAAAATAAAGTATAGGGAAACTACCAGAATTAGGGGTATATAGAAACTTTACACTCATAATTATGTGGGTGATACAGGAGTAAGTGGTCCCAAGACCTCCATAAGAAACCTATTGAAAATAAATGGGATTATAGATGTCTATTGGGAGTCTGGTGGGAGTTTATCAGGGTTCTAATAGAATCCCCAAACATAAATTTTAAGTAGAATGTTGTTTTTATTTTTTCTTTTTTTACCTTATAAACTCCCTTTTCACCCTTCCTAGGTCATGCATCTAGAAATTGATTTTCCCATTGTGTATCCCATTTTTTAAGCTTCTAACCTTTTATTACTTGAAAAAACCACATGTTGTGGATCATAGTAATCTTTAATTTATATTTCTATACACATTCTTGTTTCAATTTTAATTTTCATTCTATGTTTTATAATTATACTTTCGAAATAAATATTTTAAGGGATTTTTCAAGTTCTTATAATTTATTGAAATATGGAAAGAACTATGGATAATATTCAATGATCTAGAACCACATGTAAATATGTTGGTGGTACCTAATATTTTCCAAATTTTGTGTATATGTTATTTTGTAATGTGATATATTGGTAGGTGTATATGGGTGTTGTGTATTAGGAATGTTTTTCACAATGAACTAATAGAGCAGATTGAATAGTTTTGAACTCTTGGGGTTGTGGTGGGAATCATATGCACACTTCCATTATGATAGATTCATCAAGTTTCAGTGTTATGGTTGAACCATATGTTAATTTCTAGAAGAGACACCATGTTGGGTGTCTAGAGATGGTAAAAATCGATGTGGTAATTAAAGTGGTCCTTTGATTTAGTTTTTGACACATCTTCACAAGTGTTAAGTGTAATTTCACCTAAATTTTGGTAATTTAATTAGGATAGTAAGATTCAAATTTTATGTTTTTGACTTATGTGCTTTGGTTTTCTAAGAGAATATAACATGTATGATAGGAAATGTCAGGGGTGGTTGGACCCAGTGCTAAGAATAGATAGTATCTAATTCGTGGGATGCATTTTAAGACATGAATAGTTATTATTTTCTATAAGGGACCATTTTCAATGATTTATTTTTCAACCTGTGATGGTTATTTTGTTTAAACATTACTGGTGGAATCTACTATGTTATTCCTTTTTCTTACCTTTCAAATTCACTTATTATTGATGCATAGTGTATTAATACCTATTGTGTGAATTTATATTACCAAGGGACTATGAAATTTATTACATTTTACATCATTTAGATATATGACCAAGAGATTGGATAATTTATACAGTGTCCATGAAACTTCCTAGGATATTTGTTATGTTATGCCTCTACCCATGATATGATATACACCTTATGCTTATTGGAAAAGTTTGTGGGATGATTTATCACTATCTTGTTTTCTATAGGTATGATATTTTTAAAATCACATTATCCACTAAAAATAAATGAGGTGGGTAGTTTGGGCTTCATGAAATCTTTGTATGTACATGGTAACCCAACATGATTGGTTATTTTGGTTTTCTATTTAGTTATTATCATGTGTGTGAACTCACATACATTTGGGTTTAATTTTGAGGTATTATTGATGATAACCTATTGAGATACATACTCACACCTTTCATGTTCAGGTTGATGGATGTGAAAAGTTAATTGTCCAATATAATGTTAAGGGAAGACTCATACGCCAAGTGGTTGAGATATGGATTCTTGATGGAATGATGGTTGTGGTATTGAGCCTCACCCATGAAATCTTTTTTTATGCCTATATTAATTTTAATTCTATTATATTTTTTTCATGAATATGATCGAATTGTTTTAATTATTTCATATTAACTATGGATGTATGTTATTGAATGGGTTATCATTTTTTTTATTACAATGTGATATTATAATATATGGTTATAATATTTCTGTTATTTCATATTACATCATATTTTATAATTTATGGTTTATTTATATTCATTTTTTGATGGTTATTATATCAAAGGAATATTCCTATAACTATTGGTTTTAGGCTCTCACTTTTAGTTGATAGCTTATTGTATATACGGATTTGTGATCAAGTTAATGTGGAGACCCAAAATTTGTATTGTTTGGGTATACTAAGTTGGTACATTACGTGGTACATGAATCCCATTTATATAATGGTTTATAATCATACAAACATAAATTTACACAAGATAATGTATGAAGAAATAGGTATTCGACCACTACTTTCCTAGGTTCAGCCTAAGGCCCCAATATAGTAAGATTTCCTATCCAAATTCCCACTATTGTGAATTTGATTTTTGTTATCCAAATCATTAAAATATTTCAAATAATATTTTTGAGATGGGTCATTAATCCTTTATAAAATATGAATATAATGAATCCTTGATAACAATTTAATAAAAAATAATTAAAATTTTTGTATGCACATGTGTATTGGTGATAGATTGGAATTCCATCTAAAAGAGAGATTCAAATGGGAAATCCTAGACCACATTTTCTTCCAAATGGGGTTTTATGCTAGGAGTGGTGTAATATCCATTCAGATCAGTGTTTTCAGTTCGGGTATTTGTAGGTGTAATTAAAAAAATTAATTAAGGTAATTAATTAACTAATTAAACAGTTTTCATCTGTGGACACCCTAATCACTATAATTATTATAACACCCTGACCCTAGAAACTCAGAGTTGGGGAATTACTTTATTACATTGGCATGATTATAAGGAATAAAATCCAAAAGGATCGATCATTTTAGTAGTTTTTTAAAAATCAGATTACATATATGATACCCATATTATATTAGAAAATAGAATATAAAACATAATACATAACAATGACTAATAAACTATATCCTTGAAATTCATTCTAAGAATTCATGTTCATATCCTAGGTAAAGTAAAAAAATAATGGTGAGCCCAAATACTCAATAAGGGTAAGAGTACATCCTAATTAATAATGAATAAATAAGAATAAAAAATATTGACAAGTAAATAACTGAACACACTTTCAATTAAAATAAGTAGATAAGTCATAATCAATATGGAAAGGTTGTAACTAAAACACATTCCATTTAATCAATAAACTGAGAATGAAATGGGTCCATAGAACTTATTATCTAAAAATATCAGGGATAATTAAAATAAAAATAGAACTATCACTAAAGGAAATCCTTAATTATTAGACATCATGTCTGAAGCACATGCAAACCTATACCGTCAGGACCTTTCACTAGATGTTTAAAACTACAGGTAGAAACCCATTTAATTTAGCCAACTTATTTGTATCACGAGAACCTATCGATTCATCGAGGGATATATAATGTATGGGGCCCAACCATCACTGTTAGTCCAAATAATTCCTCAAATTCAGTAATCTGTTAATAAACAATATGCCCTATAAAATATCTTTATTGAATAAAGAATATGGATTTACCAATAATTCCCCAGTTAATCAAATAACTGTCAAGGTGAACACTGTATGTCAAAATGGTATAAATTTTAGGAAATAATAATATCAATCTCATGAGAATATAGGTATTTCAGATAAATTTAATTTATAACAAAAAATTTCATATGGAATGGATTGTTTCAATAGAAAGTTAACAACCACAAAAGCAAGTGATATTGCAAAGATAAAATTTACCACATGGAAATTTTCAAGTCAAAACCAATTAAATGAGATAGTTAAAATTGAAATATAAAATAACATTAAGTTTTAGTGAATAATGGTATTAAATGAAAAGGGGGAATTACATATTCCACATTAGATTGAATTGGTGTATAATAAAAAAATAAGTATCAATGGATTGTAAATTGAAATGAAAGACCATACCTTGCACATCCTTTTGGGTGAACGTTCATTAACCTCTTATACAATGGTTTTAATCATGTTATTAACTTATACTAGAACCATAATAATATTTATAATTTCATATATAATATTATTATAATATCTCATTAACTTTTTGTTGACAATATTTCATTATTTTCACTAATTCAGCTATTAACTATCAAGTTTTTCGAGTATATTTAGACTTATAACTTGTTATTCCAATTATTTCGATCATGGTTTCGTAATCTCCAAAATTTAATACATGATTTAAATATCATATATATATATATATATTATATGTATTTATAATAATCCATAATATTTGGAGATAATAAATTAAATGAACCATTCATGGAGACAATATGTCGTACGTACCCATGAATGCTACTTCTATTTCATTATAGTATTTAAAAGAATTAAAAGTAAATTATATTTATTTATAATATAATTAAATTATAGTATTTATTTCATATATTTTACATATTTTTATTAAAACCATCATTAATACATTCCATGTAAAGCGTGAATGAATCACATTGCATTACAGAAGCGGTCGTCCACCCGCCCACAAACAATGTTATCATATTAACACAAAATGGAAAACATAATGTTATGAGTTATATAATAATTAAATAAGTATATATACATTATTAATATAATATATATAATATATATTATATAAAAACAATAAATACATCATTATTTTTAACCTTGAAATGTGGTAAATGGAGAAACTAATGACATTAGTTCGTGGGGTGGTAGTCCGTCGTACACACGAACAATGATTTTTTATTCTATTTTATGGATGTGTGTAAAACTATAGGTTCAAATGTTAGAATAAAAACATATCATAATATTTAGGAAATTGATTTTATTGTATAATCATTGAAAAAGAATAATTTAATGGTTTGACAGAGAAATAAAACAAAAGTGCTTGTTTATCAATGTTACCTCTTTTTAAGGTAACTTCTATTGGTTGTCACCAAAGGACTTACTTGGATTTACTTCTGCCTAAAGTAAGGAATATGGGTTTCGAGTAGTCATTTTTGGAGCCTATATTTTTATTTTTTTTGTATGAGACAAAGTTGATGGATGTGGGACAATGAGTGTCTTTTTATAATGGAGGAGGAGAGGTATTCTTGTAAATACCAAAAAGTAAACAAAATTGGGACTTCTTCCTTACCTCATGTGCTTAAAAAGGAAAAAATTCAGGGTTAAAGTGATTTTATGGCCGATCCAAACCTCCAACACACAAAAATAAGTTCATTCTTATGGTTTTTTTCATTAACTTCTATGTTTCCCCACATTTATCATTTTGGTTTTTATTAAGGTAACTTGTTTTATAACCTATATTATTTGACCATTAAGACTAAATTAAATTTCGATTTATTAAAAAATATAGACCCACATACTTATAAATATTATATAAAATTTATAAAATAAAAAACCAATGTGTTTTGGAAATTAATTTTAAAACAAATGCATGTAAAACATAAAAACACTACTTTAACCTAAACTGTGCTAACAATGTTTTTGCTAACTATGGGTTAATATTTTAATTATAAAATATCAATTAGTTCACTAATGATCCAAATTTTATATTCATTAATACTTAATTATCACTTGGCATAAGAAATTATTTTTTATAATTTTAAATCATTTAATAAAATATCATTATTTGTAAAATAACATTAATGTCAATTTTGACATTTTTTATTTAATTTTAACTTAAAAATATCAAAACAAAATATTGTAATTAAACTATATTAATTTCACAGCTATATAACATGTTATATTCATCTAAAAAATAATTAAACCCAATAATTCCTTAAATTTACAATATTTTTAATGTTTTTAACATGATTTAATTTAACGAATTATTAACTAAATAATCCATACATTAGTATTTTTTAAGTGTTTGATATAATTATATCATCTCTAAAAATTTAAATTAAATTATCATGACAAAAAATCATTTAAGATTCAAAATAATATTTATAACTGAAACTATCTAGAATCTTCCATACTCTAAATTTTTATAAATGTTAAAGGTAAGGAATGTTCCTTTTTCAGCTTTTTCCTTAGTTAATTATTATATAGGTCACTTTCATGGAATAGTATCTTAATAAATCATATAATTATAATAAAGAGAGGGTTTTGTTGAGATATGGGCACCTAATGGATTTTGGATAAGTGTCTAGGCCATTTTTTCCTTAACATTAAAGTTTAACCACTAAGTAAACTAATTTGCACCTTAATCAATGTAATTAATTTTAATCACCTTCACTAATATTTTTTGTCACAAATTAAGTTTATCTTATTATAATATAAATATTATATTTATCGCAATAATGTATATCCATTTTTGCAAATTAAATTCAATAATTCGAAAAATTAAATTCAAATTTAATCCAATATATGTGCTGAAAAAGGGAGTTTTTAATATGAAATGTTTAAATGTTCGTTATGTTTTTATATATAAATTATATAAACAATTGATACCAAATAACTATATTGTTTAAATATATTTATAATTGATCAATTTTTTACTTTCAAACTAACTTAAAATATAATTTTACATTAATAATTATTTAAATGAAAAGGAAGTTTTCAACTAAAATATAGTATTTTACACTATTCATCAAAAAATGATACATCCCATAAAAATACAAAATTTAACCCTAAGATAATTTTGACATTACATATTCAAAACTATAGTTTATTTTGAAAAATAAAATTTATATAAATGTATAAATGTATTTTTAAAATAGGTGGGCCATTAAAATGTAATAAAAATCAATATTTCATGTAACCTAGGCTCACTTTGTGTTATGTGTAGTATAAGATTAACATGGTGTTTCATATAAATCAAGATATAAACAAATCTAGATTAATTATAAAAGGAAATTTTGTGAATTATTGGGGTGTTACATTTATAATTATATCTAACTCTCTTTACAAGGGAGAGTATCCAAAGGAAATACTATAGATTTATAGGGGATAATTAGGATATATTTAAGGGTCCAATGAACTCATTCATCAACTGGGAATGGAAATTGAGCTAGAAACCAATGATTTATTAATCTATAATTGATCCTAGTTTGAGTTAGTTCTCATTATTTAATTTTTTATCCATTTTTTATGACTATTCTTTTTCAAATTTATGATTTCAAACCATGTTATTGATGTCTTTTCCCTGATCTTGAGATTTGTTTTGAAGTATCAAATATTGTTAAAAATGGATTATGCCCATGAGAATACACCTCACGCACCATCGACCTTTTCAAATTTTCAGATCATTGGGTCTCTATCTATTTTTCTATCGAACATATCCCTTGTCGGGCCGACCCCTGATCTTGCTTCTCATATTTGTGTTGTCTCTTCTATAGCCCCTTGGAAAGGATAGTTTAAGGATGCTTTATTTGGATTTCTTCACAACTCTCATCGTCCTTGTTTCCCGGATGTGTGTGTTTTTCCTCTGAATGTCTCGTGTGAAGACTGAGGTCTTTCCATGGATTTTTTTATTACAACCTTTACAGAGGCAGAGGCATGTCTAAAATGGGCTCTTGTTTCTCATTTTGGCATGGAAATACCTTCCTTAGTAGTGTTTCAGTATCTTTTTCATTCTTGGGGACTTCTCTCTCCCGTCCAGATCTCGTCTTTTCATAGGACTTCTTTCTTCCTTATCTAGTCTTCGGAAGAGGATTTCCTGCATGTTTGGTGTAGGGCCCCTCGAGCATTTGGGAGATGGTGCCTCAACCTCTCTCACTGGTCTATGGAAGCTTATTGGGGTAAAGAAAATATCCTTTTTTCGGTTTAGATCCACCTCCTAAGTCTTACTCTTCCCTTCTAGAATGGAGGGTTCCTCAAGGTGATTGGAGATTCTCTTGGAGTATTTTGTGCTCTGATGTTAGGACTTCATGTGGGGAGGACATCATGGTGGATCGTATCTATGTGGAGTTGGACACCTCTCTTTCCCCTCCATCCAAATTATCCCTTCGAGTACAGGATGATATCATTTGGAATTAAGAGATTATTTTCCCAATTTTTCCTTGGTTCTGCTCTCACTACCTCTTACAAGTGCACTCCCTACAGGTATTTCGCAGACAGATTCAATGAGAGGGGAGTCAGCCTCCCTAAAATGTTTTCTCTAAGGGTAGGTGTCATCCCCCTCCTAAGGTTGTGACACGGGAAGCCCCAGATGATGTTTATTTTCCAATGAAGGATATCCCCTCCCAGGCTTCAGTTTCTGTTATATATTCATATCTATTTCACAAATCAAGGTCAGTGTTGTGCCAGGGTGTAGTTCCTTACATGCCTAAAAGTGTTACTCCTATCCAGATCGGTATGTCCTTTCCCCCTCTACTTAATTCCTTGCTTGTGAGGGATGGGAGCAGGTAGGAATTCTTTTTTGGGTTTAGTCCCTCTTCTTCTGATACTCTGGCTCTGCCGTTTTTGACTTGTGTTGCAATAAAGTTATCACATAATGTTTTGGGCATCCCTTCATAAATGGCTGTTACTAACTACATCGAGCAGCCTGTGCTAGCCCCCACAGGACCTTTCTAGGAGTTGCAGCTTGTACCCTAGTCCTTCTTCCATATGAAGATAGAATAATCAACCCATATGATCCTCAAGGATCACAAATCATCCAACGATGAATGTGTAGGCCCAACCTTTTCACCCAGTAGAAAGATGATCATCCAAGAGGGAGTGTGCGCTCACTCCTAAGAAAGGAAACGCGAAGAGTGCCCATTTTCTCACTTTAAGCTGGCTACTAGCTCTAGGGCCCATTCCAGAGCCTAGTCCTTCCAATGATTCCTACACTTATCTAGAACGCCAACAGACTTGGATCCCAGGGTAAGACCATCTTCTTATCCTCGGTTATTAGAAAACACAAGGCTGATGTTGTGGCTATCATTGAGCCCAAGCAGAACTCTGCCAGAATTCATGATTTCATGTGGAATATTAAGATGCATGGATCCTTATATGATGACCCAATAATAAGTCATATATAGATCTTTTAGAACAAGAACATCTCTGTGGATCTAGTCCAAGCAGGTGATCAATTCATCACTACAAAAGTGAGTAAAGGTTGTGTCTTATACTTCATGACCTTTGTTTATTGGGGTTGTGATTCTCTTCATTGTAAAAATCTTTAGAGTGATATCAATGGTTTTCCTCTATCTAATCACCAATGGTTTGTTGGTGGTGACATTAATATCATTTCCAATCCAGAGGAAAAGAATGGTCGAGGACCTTTTCAGAGGAGGGATAGTATGGAGTTTTCTTAGTTCATGGCAGGGAGGGGTCTCATTGATCTAGGTTTCTCAGTCTATTTATAAACATGGTGCAACAACTGGAGGGGCCATCACCATTTGTGGAGTATATTGGATAGATTTCTTTCCAACATGGAGGTTGTCACCATGTTCTCCAACACAAATGTGATTCACCTAGTTCGCAGCATCTCTGATCATTCCCCCCTATTGGTGTCGATTTCTTCTGGGTAGGATTTTTGGGATAGATTCCATTTCCTTCAATAGTGGGTTATTAAACCAGGATACCAGGACTTGGTCTGTGATATTTGGAATTCTTGAAGGTAGGGTGGTATGGGGTTCTCTATTCATGATAAGATTCATCGCCTTAAATCTAGTCTCCAGATGTGGCTGAAAGATGTTCCCATGGTAGAGAGAAAGATTAATCATTCCATGCAGATGGTGGAGAGTCTCGAATCTTGTTTGGAAGAGGGATGGAATGATAAAATAATTGAACAACTTGCTAAAAAAAATAATTCTCCAGCTTCATTGATCTTAACTCGAGAGCATTTGGCCAGGGAGGCCTCGAGGATCAAATGGATTTGGGAGGGTGACAGAAATACAGTGTTTTTCAAGCCTGTATCAAAGAGTAAAAGAGACCTGTCAAACTGAACATCCTTTTGAATGATGGTTTTTATATGGATGCTATAGATATCGTGGGAGGTATGGACCTCTCCAACTTCACAGATTTTTTGTCCAGTCCCAATCCTCGTATTCCCAATGGTTATAGAGGAAATGATAATGGTATTTTCAAGGTTATCTCCAAATGTGTCTCAGACAAGGATAATGAGGGATTGAGTTCTCTCCCAAAAGAAAAGGATATCTATAATGCTATGTTGAACCTTCACCCAAACAGAGCCCCAGAACCGGATGGGTTCCCAGGTTCTTTCTACAGAGCATCGTGGGAGTGGTGAAGGTGGACCTTATTTTGGCCATTCCAGATTTCTTTTGGAGAGGTAGTTTGTTGTGGATTGGATGCACCACCACAATGATTCTCATTCCCAAAAATTGAAACCCCTCTTCCATCATGCATTATAGGCTAGTATCCATGTGCAAATTCCCTTATAAAGTTCTTACAAGTGTTATTAATTCCAAACTCTCCATGTATCTTCTAAGGTGGATCTCCTCGGAGTAGCATGGATTTGTGAGGGGTAGGTCTATACTATTTACTATCACCCTAGCCCAAGAAATTACTAGAGATATGAACTTCAAAACCCAAGGCTGTAATGTGGCTATCAAAATTGACATGAATAAAGCATATGAACAGGTGGAGTGTGGATTCATAATAAAGGTGGTGCAAGGTATGGGTTTTTCTACCTAGACTATTGACCTTGTTTTTAGATGTTTCGGCTCACCATGGATGGTGGTCTCTTTCTGGGGGAAGTCCTTTTGATTCTTCAAATCCATTCATGGTCTTAGACAGGGTGACCCATTGTCCCCCAACATCTTCATCTTAACTCAAGAGGTTCTTATCCATCTCATTCAAAGTAGAATTAATAATGGTGATATTCTAGCTTACCAAAGGATAATGAAGGAAATGGTCATTTCCCACTTAATGTTCACAGATAACACCCTTATATTTATCAATGGGGGGAAATACTTTAGAGGCTTGAACCAACTCTTGGAACTTTACTACCACTGGAGTGGCCAGCTTATCACCAAAGAAAAGAGTCTCTTCTTCATCTCTAACTCCCAATCCTTCGGAAGAATTTATGATGTTCATTCCACCCTTGATATGAAAAGTGGGTGTTTTTCTATGCACTACCTTGGGGATCCTATCTCCCCTGGAATACTACGGATTCGTGACTTTTATTTTCTATCCTCCAAGATTGCAGATTGCATCCATAACTAGAAGAACAATTTCATGTAATTTTTTGGATTTATTACTCTTGTCAATATTGTGTTGTTAGTAACTCCAATCCATGCCCTCTCCATGGTTAAGGCACTGAAAGGTGTGATCATCACTATTGGTAATATCGGATCCAGTTTCATCTTGGACCCCCTCGCAGAGGAGAAAACAAACTAGGAATCATGATATAAGGTGGCGTGGTCGATGGAGGATAGTGGTATTAATGTTCGAAGCTTGGACGACACCCTCAGGTGAATATATGCAAGGTTTGCTTGTGAAGTTCTGGAAAAGAGCATGTTCTGGGGGGAAACAATGCACCCCCTATTTTGTAACAATTCTTGGGTGGAGGGGCAGCCATCTTTGTTGCTACCTACTCTCACTTCCCTATTCTCTGAGCTTCAGGTGCAGTCTCAATGGATCATCGGTAGGGGCGACCTGTCCTTTTGGAACCTTAACTGGGTGGGGACAGTTCTTAGCATCCTGGGGTGCCCAGATCCCAATATTGCTTTCAGGGAGGCAAGCTCGTTCTCAGACATCATCAAGGTTGTTCTGAATGAGGAAAAGGAGGATTTCTTCAACCTAATTTTCTTGACGCAAGAACTTGATCATTCTATTTTCACCCCTTCTTCCTCGGGCGTATTCACCTCTCGGGAATATCACCATACCCAAGATCTTATAGAGGAGTAGGATATTTGGAGTGATCTCTTATGTTCCGAAGTGGAACCTTTGAAAATCAACTTTCCGTTATGGAGGATCAGGCACCAGACCATCCCCACAGTTGAGAATATCAAACAGTGTAGTATTCCCTTTACTTATTAGTTCCCATGTTGTAAAGATCACTAGGAGGAATGTTCCGACCACCTATTCTTCAAGGGATAATGGGTGTGTGAAGTGTGGAGATTCTTTGGGGAGTTCGTAGGGCTCCATGTCAATAACCTGGAGGATCTTCCTGTCTTGGATAGATGGTTCTACGGCTCGAGAGACAGAGGCCCAGCGAAGATGGTGCATGTGATGATCCCACTGGTGGGGTACTGGGTTATATGGAAGGCCAGAAATAAGCTGATACATGAGGGGATTCATTCGGCTGGTAAGTAAATTATCATTAGGTCTAAGATTTGTCTTGTTGATTTGGCTCGTCTCATTGGTGTCTGGAGGGATGCCCCCTCTTTACGGTGGATGTTTCCCCGTACACAAGATGGCCAGGTGGTCGATAGAAGGAACTACGGCCGCTAACTGTGGTGGAGTCCCCTTTCTAGGGGTCTTTAGCTCAATATATATGGATCTTGTAGGACAGGTGTTTTTTGTGGTGGAGTGGTTGTCCGAGACTCTTAGGGTTCGGTCCTCTTAGCTTTCTCCTCGATCTTGGGACATGGTTCTTCTCTCTATGCCAAAGTCAAGGCTATGCTCGTGGGTATCAATATGTGTCATCATAGGGGTATATCTTTATCAGAGGTTAAAACATATTCAAATATCCTTCATGATTTTATGAATGATTCACTCCCTTCTCCCTGGTCAATTATCGATTCTATCAGAAAGTGCAAGGGTATGTTCAATAATGGCATAAAAATGATGCATTCCTGGAATGAGGTAAATCAAGTGGAAGACTATCTATCTTCGATTGAGGTCCCTATAAATGATACAGTTTGGAGGCATGATATCTCTTCTATAAATACTGAAGGGGTTAATATGATCATAGTGGATTCCCTCGGCCTTCACCATTTCAGACCTCCCTAGTTTTTTTCTCTTTTAATGTTGGTTTTGTGATCTTGACTTCTTTTTTTAAAAATAATTTTAATGATGATTTTGATGTATTTTCCCTATTCTGTGGATTTAGATATTGGGAATAATGATTTATCCCTAACATTAATTTTTTATATTTGGTGATGTACCGCAGGATATAGCGTATCAAAGGTGGGTGTTCAATCAGGATCGGGCCACTAAATCCACCCCCCTTCCCATGCCACATTTTTTCTAACCTGAAACAAATCTATCATCTATGTCTAGTGACATTACATGGGTGTCCAAATTTCTTATCTCCAACTCCATATTCCTTTACCCTCTTTTCATGATGGTGGTGTTGATTTTTGTGGATTTTTATTGATCTCGGAGTACATAGAGTTGGGAAGAGATTCCAATTGTCTTAGATCACTTATATTCAAAGGACTTTCAAATAACCAATTCCTTTTCTGTGTGACTATACAGAATTGTACATGTATTTTAATGTCCCATGTATGTATTTTATATTTTTAATTTGTGGATATATATATATATATATATATTATCAATTCTTAAATTTACCCCCCACATTGTGTGATATTCCTACTTAGTTCTACTCACTATCTCTTGGATTTTTCTAAGTTGGAATGGGGTGGAACACTAGGCTTACTACTATCCAAGGATGCCTCAGTGGGTTGGGTCATGTCAGAGTGGTATTTGATCGATTGGGTCCTAAATACATGGTTTGGAGTTTGGAGCCATGTGATGACGGGTTTGGGAAATTTTCACAATGATGTTAAAGGGGTCTTGAGTTTGGTTATTAGAATTGGAAGACTAGTGTATTTATAGTGGCAAAAATATCCTTTGACTAAGACAGTGATAACCTATTAGTCAACCAAAATCCCTAATACATCATTACAAGGTATAAGAAATTTATTGTATGCATCATATTGTAATAAGTTATGGACAGTAATTTCCTTTATATGTTAGCTCATATAGATATTATTTTACTATTTCACATTCATCTTATTAAATGTATGGTGTTACTCACTAATAGTCAGGTTGTGTGTATAGGTAGGGTCATGATAAGACAATTCCTATAGTTGATCCTCTCACCACTTATTAATGAGAAATCGGGCATTATTTTTTAGAGTAAGTTGGGAGGTATCCTTTACCTATGATCTGAGGTGGTTTCTCTCCCATTTATTCTTAGTGGGGATATTTATTTTAGAGTGGATGGTAATACATGATTATTTGGTGGAGACTACCCAAAAGTTGGATATGTTGTGTGTGTTCCAATAACAAAGGTCTCTTGTGGTTCTGAAGGGAGCTTTATAATCAGGAAATAATGGTTTGGATAGAGTCAGAGGCTTGTGTTTCTATCTAGTTTAGACTTTAACTGTCTAGGTGATGATTCATTTATTAGGATTCCTAAATATAATATTGATTTATTATTGGATGATATTTTCATCAAACTCACGGTGGGACTTTTCTTCTATGGTCAGTTTTTAAGCCCATGTTCTAGATGGAGTGCCATCCAAGATGTTGGACACTATATAGGGAAGCACAACTATGTATGAGTATGTGATGAGACCCATATACCTTTTGAGGTATTACCTAGACATGCTTCATGATGTAATTATTCTAGATCATTGGTTTGTTAGTGTTATCAAACAATACAAACTATGGTAAAGTCCCCTGAGTGAGCATTAATAGTTGAATGTTCTTGGAAGGAAATAACCTAGGTTTTTTTATAAAGCTGGAGTTTTACTTGAAGATGATCAGAATCAGGTCATAGATATACCTCTACATGGGATATATATTTTAGACCAAATTACTCTACATTTTAGGCCTAATTGCCTACCTAGATGTAATTCAGGGGATGTTTTAGTGGTGTTGGAGAATACATAAATAGATGAAACTATGTTACTCTCTAATCATAACCACATTCAACTAGTTCCTATCACATAGAGGGTTTTCATAGTCAAATATTAGGGAATAGGCATGTAATTTTAGGCTATATTTAGGAATCAATGTATGCAATATAGAGTATGAAATTTTCCCTCTCTTCATGAAAACTCATACTAGAGGGTGAAAGTGTGAGTTATTATTTATACATTTTATGTTTATAATTTGGTTAATTCTAGTGGAACTATTAGGAAAACCCCTTCCAACTATTTAATTTACACTAATGTTGATCATCTTTCACTCTCCCCATTGTGTGAAGTGAGTTTATACTTTGTAGAGAAAAATTTATTTCAAGAGGTTACTTCATGGAATAGATGATATCTTGTGGTATTATCCTCAATTTTTATTGGATTAATTTACAGTACTACGCATTAATACAAATTTTAGAAGTTGAGGTCAGTTCACAACCCCCCCATCTATGAGTGGGATCCCCTCAAGTTTGGATGGCTGATCTCACCTACCCATCATATGGTAATAATGTGTTTATGATCTATGTGAATGGATAAAAATTTACTTCTTATAAATATGGAGGAATATGTGAACGATTCTGAAGGGAGACCAATGGTTATCCCTTTATAGGAGAGAGACATATTCATTATCTTGAATTCATGATATAGCATTCAAGTGTTTTTTTATGGAGTGATGAACACCCTTGTAGCCTTTATGGATCATGCCAACTAAATCCCTCCTTATGTTGATTCAAGGAGGATCGTGTTAGGAATTTTGGTAATTTCCCTATTCTTAACATGAGAAAATTATTTGTTAAATAACTATCATAGTGTAAGATATGGATTCATAGAGTATTATTGGTCTTCAAGAAAATGAATCTATAGTGGTTTTTGATATCTTAGTAGCACAGAAGAAGCATGATATTTGATATTTCTAGTAGAGGAATCTATGTATGAATGATTGAGGAGTTTCTTGTATTCCTAGCTATGAAGTAGTTGACTGATTCATGGAGAGAGATATTTTTCTTACCATTGGTCAATGATTGTTTCCCATACACTATTCCATTATATAAATTAGAACCATGGTGGTGATGTTGACTTATTAGTCTACTGTGATGGAGCATACTCAAATGATGGTCCTGATGTGTTTTCCCAAAGGTGAGGAGAATATTAACCCCTACCCCAGAGTATATTTTTTATTTATTAGAGTTTTTATTAAAATTCATGATGGAAACCCTGCTTCAGATACCACCATGGTAAAGCATAACCCCTAGTTTGGTATGTTCTGTGGATCATTGGGGATGACCCATCATATGGAAACTCTTATTATATGATGGACGAAAAGGATTTATCTTGAGGTTGTGATTTTTATATTTCAATAGTTTTTAGAGTGTTATAGTGGGCTTTGCATCTAAAATACGAGGTCCATTTAAATGTCGAAGACCATCCACTTCGGTTTTGGGTAGATTAGGACACCCAATAGGTAGGAGTGTGATTATGAGTAGTTTTATATGGTCGGTTTTATTCCTAATGTTCCAGTCAATAGATTTTGTGAAATAGAAATTACAACACAACCAAGTTGTCTTCAACAGTGGAGGTGAATTTGTTAGAGATCATGTATTTGAAGGTAAGATTCTTATAGATGGTACTGAAGAGGTTAAGGAAGAATCACCATATCAAATTTATGTTAATAGATAGTGACATCAGTATATATGCCTTGTGGGTGATATATGATAGATAAACTGACACTGATCAAGGAGATAATTCTGATTTTAAATTCTTCTAGTTTTAGTGTAAAATCATTTTGAATTTCTTAGTAGTAGAGTTCAACATATATGGGTTGGTCTCATATTAAATCCATATAGAAAAGGTTGGGAGAAAAGTTCTCTACCAAGTGATAACCTTGTTTACAAAATATTTTTAAATGGATGTCAGTGGTTTGTGAATTCATTTCATCCCATGCGGTAGAGAGATATTTATGTAATATGATATTTTGTGTGTAATGTTATGGAACAACTTGAGTCGATTAGAAACATATTTCCATTTATTTATTTCATTTATATGGTATAGAGTAAATTAATTTCATGATGAAATATAATTTTCCCCTATTGGCTGGATGTGTACCGAGCTAGTTTATGGATCATACCCTTAAAGATGAAGGAAATGCGTAAAAAGTTGGGTTGTTTTTGAGTGATATTATTTTGTGATATTTCTTATAGAGGATCCCTAATTGTTTCCTTTTTAAGGATGAAAAGTTTTTAAGGTTAGAAGGATAAAGTTATCCTGATTTTTATGATCTAATAATTTTGAACTTTTTAAATATTATTTTTGAGATGGGTCTCGAAACTGATGATAATTTTAAGCATTGTGATGTCTCGATAAAAATATATTAAATGTAATTTATTATTTTTAGTTTGTGCACACGTTTCAGAGAATATTTTTAATTACTTCGTGAATAGATCTTCATATGGGAACTATGACACTATGGTTTCATCCAGAATGTGGGTCTTACCCTCATAGAAGTATAATATACATTAACATTAGGATTCAAGGTTTAGGCTATTCTGGGTGGAATTAATTTATTTATTTATCGATTTATTATTGAAAAATTCTATAAATCCTAATCCCAATATTTATAATCATCTATAACTCTCAAAAACCCTAGAGTTTAAGAGGTCTATTTGGATAAACTAGCATATATAATAAATGTGTTCATCAAGTAGTTTTGAGAATGGAGCTGGAAACCGACACATTCTTCACTAATAATTGATACCAACCTATGGTAGGGATTTTTATTTCATGTTGGATCCATTAATTAATTTAATTAAATATCATGATTTTCATTTGAAACCTTGTTCTTGATACTCATTTACTAATAATTTGATTTTGGTTTAGGGTAGAATGATCTACCTTGAACAATCATTTTTAATGCTTAGAGATACATTGTGGAATTTTTAGGACTGAAGGAAGGTTGATGAATGGGATTAAACCAAAAAATACCTCGTCTCTGCTTATTTTATACACTTTTTAGTGTGACACAAAGCCACTGACAATGACTAGATGAATTTCATGAGCGGTTGAATACTCAATCAATCAATCTCTCCCCCCACCACCACTCTCCCTATCTCTCTTGATTGATTGAGAAATATTTTGGTGGTATATAAAGGTACCACACAGTTTGGAATTGATGGAAGTAGGGAGGTGTGAAAAGGGTCAACATGGTGTGGTGGTCCTGACTTCATGGTGTGGCATGGATGGTAACATGGAATTACATGGTGGGATAACACGGCGTGGAATAGATGGTGGTGGTATAGAGTCAAGATGTGATCCTAGATTAATAATAGAGACTAGAAGAATTGGCATCTAATGATGTGGGTTGCGGCCTAATAATAAAAATCACGAAGTCATGCAAAAGAGTAAGGATGAGGGATGGATATGTTACCACTATTAATCATCCAATAATATGGGATAAGATGGAATCCCCCCATCCATGTGGAAAACTGGTCTTATAGGATGGTTGGTGCATTATACTGGCTATTCAGTCCAGCCCTAGCTTATGTAGCCCTATGCGCTTCGACCCAGGTTGTCTGATCACATATCCAAATGGGTGACTAGAGCTGGTCGGGTATACCTAAAACAACCTAGGGATAAAGGGTATGTGTAGAACACATGGGAACCATCGTACTAATATGTTTCTCCCTTCACCTCCTAATGCACCTTGTGGTGTTCTAGAGGGCCACCACGTGGACCACGTTCACCTGAGTGGAAATTTTTTTCAAAACAATGAACATAGTGTGTATGTGTCAAGAAAATAAATAGTATATCTATGGTTTTTTTCATTTAAATCATGATGTTGTGATCTGTTGGTGTAATATAAGACTAGTTGTGTGGAAATATGGATAGTTTTTATATTTGGATCTATATGAACAATGATGGGGATCGATCATGGGAATCAAAGAATTCATGGAGCAGTTAATCCCCTAAAAACATGTTTATGTTAGGGTATAAATACCCCAAATATAAGGTAGGTTTTGGTACTCCCACATATACTCAAGGAATGGTTCCTCTATTTTTGAAGTTAGTATTCCCTCATCTATGAGGTTAGGTAGGGTATGGGTCCTCCTTTAGGGTCGATACACCCAAAAAAATGATTTTTCATGGGGAGGTCAGATCCCCCCACTATAGTTTGGGTGAGGGGATTTATTATTTCTCATTGATTTTTGGTTAGTATGGTATGGAATATTACTCTATTGTTCAACATCTATCCTCATTCCTAGTGTGAGTTTACTAAAGTTTTCAGGCTAATGATATAAATGATAGACAATAAGTTTGATACTATCTTGACTAATGTGTGAATCATTCATTTATTATATAACAACCTAATCCAACCCATTGGATTAAGAAGTACTAAAATTCCATTTTCATTTGGTGACATCCCCAAGGAACCAAAGGTTTATAATAAATGTAATATGATTTACCAAATCATGGGGGTGATTTCACCTTTAACACAAAACCTATAAATATACCATAATAAAAAGACACTATATGATGAATGATATAAAACCAAGATAATGTCCAAAAGAATATCCAAAAAATAATAATATTAAAGAGAGAATAAAAAAATAAAATCAAAGTATACTATTCCAACACAAATAAAACTCATGATAAAAATGTCTCATGGCACCAAGGTGGCACCACTTTTAATCCAAGACTCGACAGTCACCTCAAGATCTAAATATTGATATCCAAGACCATAACTTCACAAAGATATATGGGTAAAATAAGAAACCATTCCCTTGTATCATATAAAACATCATCTACATACACACCAAGGTTCATGTATAGGGTTTGATCATGAAACCTAGTAGGAAAACCAAAAGACTTCACCCAAATGACACTAAAATGAGAAATATTATATCTCTAATTATATTCAAAATAAAAGAGATTTAGAATGATGAAAATCTAGGGATAATGGATATATATCCATAATTTAGTGAAACTACACACAAAAAAACCACACCCATTTCATGAACCCAGGCACACATTAAAAACACTAACCAATAAAACCACTTCCTAATGGACACTCATGAATAGTCCAACTGATGAGTAGTATATGTCCTTCTAATCCTAATTCATCAATCGGTGTCATAATACAATGTTCCATAAGATTGAAACCATTACCATTTCTAACTCACATAGTCATTTTCCATATAAATATGAACACATGCCCACAAAATTCATATCATGTTATTATATTTAAAATTGTTATCTTGAAATCCAATTTCATTTAAGAATTTAATAAAACCCCTTATAGGTGTCACAAATAATTCTAAATTTAAAGGAAAGCAAAGAAGGGTGTTCCAAGATATATTTCATAAACGTTTTCCCCTAAAAGTAAAGGAAAATCATTTAAATAATATGAGCCTCTAAATTATATGATAATGTTAAGAAATAATGGAATCCACATACCTCTTAGGCATTTTAAATTAAAAATTATCTCATGATATCATTTCCCATTCCTTCAAAAAATCCTAAATAAGATTTATCAAATGATGATCTAACTAATAGATATACATAAGTGAACCCTAATCTAAAGTTACTATTTATATAAAATGTTATGATCAAGGAGATAGAATAATAATAAAACTATCACCTTAAATTTCATATATTTGATGATCATGGAATGGTTTAAATAAACCAAAAAGAAGAAGAAATTTACCAAAATCTTCTAGGGGTGATGGTTTCGAGAGAATAGGTTGGAGGAGGAAGAATGATTATTTTTTGAGTATTTTTTGGTCATTAATAAAATTTTCATATTTAATTAATCTCATTTCATGATTAGGTCACATAGTTTTGAAAACCAAGTGATAAACATGAAAATTGGATATTTCTATAAAATTTAAATGTTGCACGGTTATCGTACGGTTTGGACTAATTGTTTTCCAATCATGTGCCTTCCGAGAAGGCCCCTTATCTCTCACACATTTATCTAGAGAATACAACATAGATTACCATGTTCTAGTGAAATCAATATCACATGATTATATAAAATATTCCAATCTATGGATCATAAATTTTGATTGGTCATTTTTTTGTAGATGATATGTTGTGCTAATAGCTAGTTGAGTTCCAAGGGATCGTTTCATGTATTGTCTAAACAATGAATATAATCGTGGGTATTAGTTAAAGAAAATATATATTGGAACTCAATGAAATTTTACCAATTAAGTTATATTGAGCTTTGTTAAATCATCTACAATTTTGGACTCTTGAATTTGAATGAAATGTGCAGACTTAATTCATTGTTCCACAATCACCCAAATGTCATTATGCTTCAAATTTTTCTGTGGTATATTAGTGATAAAGTCTATGAAAATATATTCCCAATCCCAAATAGGTATATTCATTGACTAAAAACTATATTTTTGTCATTGGTGTCTAGACCATACCTATTGGTTTTTGTGAAATTTTATAACACAGTATGCCAAATTTTGTTTCATACCTTAACACAAAAAATGGGTCTTACTTTCCTTATATTTATTTGGAATTCAAGATAAAACCACTCATTTTTAATAGTGAAAATAAAAAATAATATCTTCTTAGCATGATTAAGGAACATAAATTCTATTTTTAAAGTGTAAAATATAGTTTTCTTCATCTTTGAAAATGTGAATGGTCCCCCCACCATTGAGTTTTTACCTCATGGTTGGGAAATTAGGGTCTGATTATTTATCCTCCTTGATCAAACTCAATAAGTTAAAAATTAGAGTAACTTGAAATATTACTGCATCCTTATTCTATTCCTTATAATCAAAATTCACATCATAAATTACTCCTATAATATGACACCGATCATAAGCATTTTTGACCACCTTACAATTTGATTTCTGACTCAAACCATCAACTACTGAATTTACATTTCTTGTTGAATAATCCAATTAAGATTTAAATATCTAGATATAGCACATCCATCTCAGTTTCCTTAATTTTATATGAATTTGTGAAAATATGTGTTTCTAGCTTTTATGATCCATAAACATGTTGAATATTTCACCAAGGCAGTGGCACCATGTTTTTAGTGTGTGGGACAACATATATAATTCCAAGTAATGTATCTAATAAACATTTTTTATGTGTCTTTAAATATATCTATCCATAATATATGAAATGGTATCCATGCCTGAGAAAATATCACATTCTAGATCAATATCTATCATAATATACCATATATCCTTGTACAATTTCTAGAAAGATGAGGATAGGTTCCAATGTGATTCGATCCTTATGATCTTAAAATGATTTAAGGAAATATTCATTTCATTTGGATAGAATACCTTATCTGGTCATATTATTCACCGGAGAATAAAGGCTTGATAAGTCCCATAAAAACAATGATAATAGCCTTATAATCCCAAAAACCTTCATATCTCATAGATGTTTATAGTTTGTTGCTAATAAATCATAGCTCTTCTCTGTCTATTATTGACTAATATACCTATTTCAAAGATTACATTCCTAGGTAAAAAACCTATTGTATCTAAAATTCATAATTAGATAATTTGGCATAATGTTATTTCTTACACAATAAACCCAAAACAATTCATATGTTCATCTCATGTTAAATTCTAGATAGATACTACATCAAAATATCATCAATGAATACCATAATAAATGAGATGAAATAATTATATATGATACAATTCACTAAACCCATGAAAACTGTAGAAATATTTTTAAGTTCAAATGGTATTACTACATATTAATTGATATTTTAGTGGCTTCAGAAAGATTCCATTGGAATAACCACTTTCCAAACTCATAGTTAGCGACCTCCAACTATAGACCAATTTTTTAGAACCATTTAGATCCCTTAAATTGATTGAAGGTTTCATTGGTTTAGGGATGAGGGTATTGATTCTTGATCATAAATTGATTTATTTTACTATAGTTAACACATAAATATAGTGAAACATATCCTTATTTAGAAATAGGGACGAAGTATCCCAAGGTGATGTGACTACTCTAATGTATCTCTTTATTTCCAATTATTCTAATTATACCACTAATTCCCATAATTTATTTGGTTCCATTCTATATGATATAAGGGAAATTGGACTCATTCCCAGAAGTATATTGATATAATTTTTGATTTTTAATTCAGCTATTAACCTAGATAAATCATGCTGAAAGACATTAGAGTATTGATATACTCTAAAAGGAAGAATCATATTCATATTTTCTTCGATAGAACCTACGTTCATCACTACCAACTATAAAGATATGGTTCCATCTTTTGACACCAAAGGCACTACTCTACCAACAATTACATCCCAATATTCATAGAATAAGTGAATAACATCGTCAAGGGGTGTGAAAGTTACTTTCTGGGTGTAACAATCAATATACACTTTGAATCCCACTATCCAACCCATTCTAAAGATAAAATCAAAAATATCCCTTTCTAGGAATGTAAACTCCCATAAAAAGTTGACCTCGTCAATGGTGATGGGACAAGTTTGACTACTAAATACTATTCATTCTCACTACCTAAGAGAGATTTTGATGCTCAAAGAATGAGGTATCATTTCCATGTGTAAACCAAATTGATTTTCCACATATAAAGAAAGAAAAGAGTGTGAATCTCTTGTATAAAACAATACATTAATTATAGTGGAGTTCAAAATAGTGGTACCTTTCACAGTTTAGGGACCTAGTTTTTTAGATATGATTTCATGTACATCAACATACAGTTATTTTTCAACTTCCACTGTGTAGACTTTTCTTATTTTTAAAGTTGGGGTTAGTTTTATGAATGAGGTTTTCATGCAATAATCTTTATACACATGACTTGGGGGAGAGAATTTTTTTGAAAATACTTCCCTGGTTGAGCATGATAGTTATGGTATTTATTCATTCCAAATACACTCATTATCATTATAGGTCTTGTATAATAATTCTTGAGATTTCCATTCCCATAATAGTTATGACAGTCTCAAGGAAATGTTATGCAATATCTTTTCTTATGAATAAATAATCCATATTGAAAATAAGCATGTTATATACTATGATGTAGTTGAAAACATACTTGGCTAGTGTTTCGATCCTATTGTGCTATGATTTTCTGGGTGTATGTTTCCCTCAACCTCTTATTTAAATCATTAGATTTTCCAAACATGTCTATGACTATAAAAAGTGATTACTTGACTACCGTTACTAGCTGTGTATATTTCTCCCACTATCTCTCTATTGACTATGTATGTATAATCATTGATCAAGAACATGAACACTATAGAATGAATCTAAATTCATATCCCTACCTTAAATATATTGACCTTTAGATGTTTTCTAACTGCCACCTCTGGATAAAGGTGAACTATGTTCATAAACATAATTTTATACTCTATCATGGATAGATTTTTTATCATAAGACCAAATAAATTAGTTTTTTTGGTTACATTTAAGGTATGTAGATAATTTATTTTTGAAATAATCTATGAATCCTCCCTAGTAATATATTGGTCAAGTTTATCCTGAATGACTAATTCTCACCATTTTCATGTGAAATCATCAATATTATATACATATAGATTAACCTTTTGATCAGTAAGGGTTCTAAGGTAATTTAAAATTTCATAGATCCTATTAAGACATTTTTATTATTTTTTAGGTCCCAAATCCTCCTAAAAAATCAATGGATTATTTTTTTGAAACTATAAGGCATGATTAGTATGGATTAGATCATTAGTTTTATTCACTTTTCCAAAACATAAAATGATTTCACAATGATATGAACAAGTTCCAAGCTCACCTATAGATCAGGTGAAACCATATTCTCCGTGGCTCCCCCTCACTAAGTATGGGTCTTATGACTAGTGTCATTGTTCTAGAACTATAGTAACATTTCCATTTCATTAATCATGGGTTTCATTAATTATATATTATAGAGTATATTACAGTGCATCAAAAAATATTATAGTAAAATTATCTCAAAATCAATTATTTTAAATAATATATGAATGATAAAATCGTAGTGGGAAGTCTCTTTAGTAATACATGATACTAGGTGTTCATCATATAAACCAACAATGATTACTTAATGACATGTATAGAAGATTTTAATAAGACGTTTTGTACATGAACTACCCCGGTAACTTGAAATTAATCATAAATAATTTACCTACATATTTTTATGATAGAAATTTTCTTTTCTATCACATAATATCTCCTTGCTACTATCCTAGAAGATGGATTGTAACAAACTAGTTCTATTTGGAATATCCTAACCCAACCCACTGCCTTGTGAATAAATAAAATCCCACTAACATTATGTTAAATCTCCAAGGGAAAAAGAATGAAAATAAATATCATGGGATTTACTAAATCATGGTGGATTATTTTCCCTTTAACACACAAACTGCAGACAAACCATGATAAAAATGACACAAAATGATTCATGATACAAAACTGGTATCACATCCGAAAGTAAAACCAAAAAATAATCACAGTAGTAATGGAATATAAATAAAATAAAATAAAAGATTACAATTCTATGAAAAATAATAGTCAAGATTAAAATACTCAAGGCATCATGGTGGAACCACTCCTAGATCCAAGACTCATTATTCACCCCAATATACAACTCTTAACATCTAAGAAAATAGTATCATGAAGATACATTAGTAAAATAATAAACCTTCCTCTTACATATATCATGATAAAAATCATCTAAATATGAATTGAAGTGCATATACAGAGGGTGATTATACAAACTAGTATAAAAAACCCGAGAGTTCCCCTAATTGCTACTACAATAAGAAATAAGTTAACTCAATACTTTTGACTCCTTAGGAAATTATTTATATCCTAGATCGTTACCAATCCATGAAGTTAAGTATGAATAGGTTAGTTATATATTTTTGTGATATACATTTCAATTATCAAAACATCCTATCTCTTTGCTACCATACCATCATATGGACCGTAATAAAATGATACCAATTGTAACATCTAGACCAAAACCATTTTCTTGGGGTGGACTAATACTACCACCAAATCCCATAAGAGTGTGTCCTACTTTATGGTTTTTAGAATATATATTGAAGAAAGTATGGGTAGATCAGACACTTCAAGACTTGTGACTCCTTAAGAACCCCTTAATTTCCTTTGAGATGTGATATAAGGTTTGGCTACTGGCATCAGATCTTGTATTATTTTTGGTAATTTGAGTACCTCTAGTTTCTTGTGAGGTTTGATCTATAAGTATTAAATATGAGATGAGTAGGACTTCTTAGCATCCCCAAAACTTATAATTTTAAAGAAAATGTGGATATTTCCTTGCCTTAATCTTAGATTCCCTCTTGTTCTAGAGTTCAATATAACATGATTCATGTATTTACTTTATGGTTTCAGATAACCCTAATGAATATGTTTATACTTACCCATGCAGAGTCATTGTACCTATATATGTTGTGTATATGGAGACAATCTAGGGTTTAGTGGTGGTCGTGGTGGATATGAATATGGTGTTTCCTATTTATAGTTGACTTCTAGTGATTCCTAGTGATTCATGGTGGAGCTTGGTGGTTCGTGGTGGTGGTAGTGAATGTGGTGGTAATAGATAGATCCAAGAGTATACAGTGTGAGGAATAGATTTATAGTGTATTGGGTCTATCAGATATGTAGTCTTGTTAGATGTTCAATTCCTTTGGTATTTTCTTTTGTGGAATGGTGCTTGTATTATATTTCTCATATGTGTATTATATATATTTTTGTTATATATATATATATATATATTAGTATTTTTGTAGGTTATTTGTAAACATTTTAGATATTATTTTTTACGCATTTATATAAGATATGGCCTCCCATATTGTGTGATATGATTACACTATGCAAGTACCAGCCCCAATCCTATTAAAGTCGGTATTGGGGTGGAACACTCTACTTACTACTAGCCTAGGTAGAGCCCCAGTGGCTTGGATCATGTCAATTATTTTCTATAGATCATTACTCAATATATAACCTAATTATAATACAATACTAACACCTAATACAGATAAATCATAACCAACCTTTATTATCAGATACATAACACACTAATTACTCATATTCATGGTTTAATGTAACTAAATCTTGTGTTATGACTAGAATGTAACTCAATATATTGACGGTATGAAATTTATAAAAAATTGTTTACCGCATTGAAATAATTAAAAAATTCATTTATAATATAAAACATTATTATTAATTAATTAAATAAATTGGTTAATAAAATAAATAAATGAACAGTTCATAAATTTAGACATGATTCAAATATTTTATAATTTATACATGCATTATGAACATTATATAAATAAATAAGCATGGTAATTTCATATTTATTTTAATATAAACTCTTTCATATTATCAATTTAAATGGTATTAAACATAAACTAATTTATATTTAAAATATATGATATCTATAAAAATATAATCCCTTTTATATTCTATATAAATATTTCAAATTTTATGTAAACTTTTTAATTAATCAAAAATTTACATATTTTTACTATATTTAATTTTTGATTAAATCCATCAAATATCCTATTGGAGTGGTTTAAATAAAGGTTAAAATAAGTCCCTATAATATTAATAGTTCATAAATTAATAAAATATCTTTTATATACACATTTTTTAAAAATTTATATAACCTTTAAAAATTTATAGACCATGTAAATCCACTTTAAACCTAGTCTGAATCTACCAAAATAATTCTGGTATAGTTTTCATCAGTAAAGTTTTTTGTGAATTTAAAAGAAAAAATATATTTAAAAAACCATATTATGTTTTAGTATAACCTAAGATATGGTTCTTTCAAATGATATCCATTTCTAAATAAACCACACTTTATTTATTATAGAATCTATTTTAGATCAAGAATCCAAAATTCCTTTTTTTAGACCATGATGTTGCCCTATTAAGGTATATTATGCTTATAATAATTCAAATATCATACCCATATAAATACAAAAATGTTTTTTATTAAAATAATAGCATAAAAATCATTTTTTATGATTTATATTTTTAGAAACTATTTCTAATACCATTTCTCTTAAACCATAATGAATTTTAACAATTTTAGTAAACCATACAGGTTTCTATTATATTCTTGTAGTCCTTATGAAGATATTTATTGGATGTAACCATTTTTTCATAAAACTCATTATGGTTCTAGAAAAAATAATTTTTATATATTTTTTATCCATTAAAAACATAAATCTAAATTTAATAGAATACACCATAATTCCAATGCTAGGTTTTAGAAGGGAAAACAATTTTCCCAAGGTAGCAGCAAAAAACTAACAAAAACCCAATTACCAGATGATCCAACCATTATATTAAATTAAACAAAACATAAATGAAAAATATACATCTTCTTATTTTGAAACCTTGTTTCCCTCTTCACATAAGTTTAAATAATATTGGTTGGAGAAAAAATATCCCTCCTTTGAGTGTAATCGATAGGTTTCATAAATATACTAATACATGGGAATGAACTCCTTAATGATATAGTCTATTGGAACCTTTCGTTAAATGTGAGAAGAAGAGATATTTGATTCATGAATTTTTCACAGCAAAAATGATTTAAACTATCTCATGTCCTTGGACTCAATTTACAATCTCCAAGAAATCTAATTGAGGGATAAATATCATAGAGTTTCATAAACATTAAATGTTTAATTATTTAAAATATAAAAATGTTTAAACTATTAACATATGTTATATACACTTTGGAAAGTTTAAAAAATTTAATATTAACACATTAACATTGTAGTAAAATATTTTAAACATCATATAGTGGCGCTTAAAATTAATCATGATATATTTTATTGGGTGGAAGCAATATTCAATATGAATTATCATATAATTCATGGACTTAAATATATGAAACCATGACATAATAACCATCAGTATGAGGTGGTTTACTCCAGTAAAAACCACAACATGTGAAAATACCACCACACTACGGTTTTGCATGAGTGTATATCTATAATAAAAATATCTTATAAAACATATTGTTATATATTATTAGAAGAGCTATTTTATATATAAAAATAAAACTTAGTGTATCCTTTGATGTAGAACTAGAGCGACCATGGATACTTATACGTGGATATTAAATTATTTTAGATGAATATTAAACATGTTACTAAAGTATATGCATGAGGAGCATAATAGTTTACTGTCTTTGGAAACTTGGAACACAATATTCTAACATAGTGAATCATCTTAAAAGTTTCCCAAAAAGATATTCCCATTTAGAAAACCTACATAAAACCTTCCTTCATAACCAAGGTAAAGGAAACATAAGAAAAGGCAAGCTTAGATGCTCAGAAAGGGTAAAGAAAAGAGATACATAATCATAACATGAACATAAGGGTATGAAAACATGAGAATAACATTTAAAGATCATACCCTATATATAAAATATTTTAGTCATGAGTCATGGAATATAAATTGACATTTTATAAGAAATTAATCATAAGGAAATCAATGAACATGAGTCATGAGAGCATACCATTAGCATAAGAAATAGATTTGTGAAAAAACATAAGCTGATAACATTGTGAATATGTTTAAATAAAATAAAGTTCACTAATAAAATTAAGGATATTACATCTTGCACTTTCATAAACTTATGGACATGAAACCAACTCCATGTATAACATTGTGAACATGAAATCCGGTTTACGCATAACTTTATGGACTTATAATCAAGTCCATGACTAACATTATGGACATGAATGTAGGTCCACGAATTACCTCATGAACATGAAAGAAGGTCGATGCATAACATATTCTTAGTGAATGTTCACTCCCAGGACTGTATTAGTAGTCAAGGATCACATCCAATTCAATATTATTGGAACGGGTTCACTACCCAAACCATCTTAGTAGTCAAGGATCACTCCCAAGACCATATTAGTGAACAATGTTCCACATAAAACTAGGTTCACTCCCCATTACATCCATGTCAATCTCACGATATATAAATATTCACCCAATGCATTAGAGGTATATATAGGTCCCAACCATAACATAATGATATCATACATACATGTGCCATAATTTAATAAAAAATTCATCATATCATAACCTATAAAAATAGATGGGTTCCGTAAACATCATATCATAACCCATGTAATAAAAAGGGTATTATAAGAATAAGAGCCTCAGCCCAGTTGGTGAGGAATCGAAAAGTGCATCCAAGATACCCGAGTTCAAAACTGGGTGGAGACATATTTCCAGTACTGTAGTAGTACTGTAGCAAGAACTGTAGTAGATCATGTAGTAGGCACTGTAGCATGCATTGTTCGGTATTGTAGCGGCTATAACTATTCATCTTTTTGGGCTTTTGGGCCACCTGTTTGGGCCTCGGGTCCTTTAACGCCTTCAGGTCACCCAATGCCTTTAGGCCAGTAAGGCTTTTGGACCACCTCAAGGCCTTCGGGCCACCTTAAGGCCTTCGGGCCACCTCAAAGCCTTCGGGCTACCTAAAATTTTTACTAAATAACTTGACATACTCTATAAGGAGAAGACTCTATATGAGGATTTATAGTTGGTGAATTCACCAGAGAAGAATCTAAGTGGGTTTTTCAGAAATAGAGGGTATAGTATTTCCATTGGTACCATCCTGTGCATGCACGAGAAGCCTAGACGAACAAGCCAGGTGAATGTGGAGAGCTAATATCATGATGATGAAGATGGGAAAGAGTAGTTCCAAGTAC
Organism: Viscum album; assembly: GCA_963277665.1. Taxonomy (NCBI): domain Eukaryota; kingdom Viridiplantae; phylum Streptophyta; class Magnoliopsida; order Santalales; family Viscaceae; genus Viscum; species Viscum album. The sequence goes on from OY728136.1 coordinate 7,185,395, forward strand.
AGTTTGTATATTTCCTAAGACCCAAGGGTCATGTAATCTTTAAGCCTATGGGCCTTGTAAGGGTTCCCCCTCATCCCTTGAAAGGGGGTTATCAAAAATCAATAAAAAAGAAGGCATGGGGAAATTCAGGCTAAAAATGGGTATCATAAATAATCCACTATATCATAACCTATGGAAAATTTATGGGCTTCATAACCGTTTCATAATAGAATAACCCATGATAGTAAGAGGGTTTCATAAGTGTTTTATCAATGTATAACCAATATAAGATGAACAAGTTTCATAAACAATGTTTCATCATAAACATAAATCATCCAAATAAATAATAGGAATGGTTTCCCCAGATCACAACCTCAGTAAAGCATAAAATATATCAAAGGATTTCATCTTTAATGGACAAGGATTTTTAAAGATCACTTGGAGAAAATATAATTTAAAAACTTTTTTTGAAAACATGGTTTTTTGAATAAAATAGATTGCTAACCAAACAGAGAGATAAGGTTGAATTTTCATAAAAAATATTTCTTAATTATCTTAAGTACTAAAGAGTATAAAAGTTTTACCATTACATTATGATATCATGAATAACTATATTAGAAGAAAATTCATGAGAATATTTGGGATATGTATCATAATGTTTCATCAATGGTAGCATAATCATAAATAATTCTAGTAAATGATGATATTATTATCATAAACTCTTACCACATTGGTAACATTGAATAAAAATCCTCATGAAATATTGACACTATATGAATATTATAATATCATGAAAATAATGATATTCAAGATATAATATTTAAAAGGATTATTATATACACCTCATAAGAGAATATAGGTACATAACATAATATGTGTCACAAATAAAGAAAATTTGTGACAAAATTATCTTACCAATTTGGTAACTTTTGAAATGTAAACTCCATGAAATAGAGATCATAAAATAGATGTTTATATACTAAAATTTTTAATTATAATAATAATAATGTACACTCTTAGGCAGTGTATACACCACATAGAAGAAAGAGGGGGTGAATATAGCATGTGTCTCAGAAAAGTATAAAGTGATATGAAAATCCCTTATTGCTTCAGAATGTTTTGAATCATGATATATTTGAAATAATAACATCAATTTAGAATTCAAATTTCATTAAATAAATGAAATTAATGATATAAAATTTCATAGGGCAGTATATACACCATACAAAATATTACACCATAAGATTTTATGGTATGTATAATCTTAAATATTTTTAATTCATTCAATAGATTAAATTGTACAAGAGATTATTTCATATAGTATAAATCATATAAAATCATATTGAGAATAAAGAAAACACTATAAATGAATAATAAATGAAATAAAAGGTTTTTTCTAGAAATCATGGAACACATATTAATGAAATAGTAACCTGGCATTTGGAATTGTAATGTGGCCCTTAGGAATAGTATTTCAATCAATAGAATAGTAAAATCACCTATGAAAGTACAAATATAATTTATTTATCTTATAAATATAATTATATCATAGTATAAGTAAATAATTTTTCTATAAATTATTAATTAAGTGATTTTTATAAAAATAATGTTTATTTTCAATTTCATATTTAATAAAATTATTTAAAAATAAAATTATTTTCATAAAATGTATTCATAAATTATTTTTTTTCTTATGGTTATAAGATAATTATATTAGACCTTAATTAATTTTTCAAAGTGTTATAAAATAAATTATATGTTTTAAATTGGTATTTTCAAAGTAAATGACGATTTTAATTAAAAATTTAATTTATTATATTTATAAAATTATTTTCATAAAATTTATTTCAATATTGAATTATAAACATAGAATAATGGTTATAGTTAATTTTTGGGATTTTTCTAACATACTTGATTTTTTTGTGAATAGTAAAATATGGAAATTTACTGTATATGTACATTATAAATTAAATACACTACTCCTTGAGTCATCATTGATATAAGAAACATAAACTCAACCTATCCTTACCTTTTTAATATATTTAGTCAAGGAATTATCACTATTTCTTTTCCTGAGCCAAAATAATAAACTAATGAATAAAATAATAAAAAAACACCCCCTCTCCTTCACAATAAATACCATGCCTCACAAACTCTTCTATTCACTCCTCTTAATAAATTAAGCTTGTCCAATTTCTACAAAATCATCTAAAGGACTCTTCCCCAAACACATTTGGTTTTATTATCAACAAAATACCAAAACTAAAGTCCTTTAAAGAGCCTCTCAAGGAGATGAATTCAAGAGGTAAAAACCTATTTTCACTTCTTTTAATTTCTTTTAAATTTATTTTATTTTTTTATACTCTCATAATATCCTCTATAAAAAATGAATAATAACTCTAGTATCTTATATATACTATAATTTAATTATTTCAATTGAAAATCTACAATCCATTCTCCTCTCCTCTCCCCTTTTTTTCTAAAAATAATAACATCATCTAGGAGGTACTGTTTTTCCACCTTCATAGACAATGTGTTTTAATTTTTCAATAATGCCTTCATGTCTGGTCATAAAACCATTTATTATGGTTAAAAAATATTATAATATACTTATTACATCTTATTTAAAGTTCTTCAACTATTATAAATACATAATATTAATTAATAAAACAAAACTAGTTCGTGATGAACGAAAAAATTCCAAAATAATATAAATGATTACCACTAACATTTTATCTAATGATTTATCCCCATACTATAAAAATAAATTAAATATAAAAACATTTAATATTATTTAGTTTCATTAATAACGGTTTTTTTCAATTTTGGACAACTATTCTCATTTTTCATTATTTTCCATACATGTATACAAGTAAACCGGTCATAAAAACCAAGGAAACGCACACCCCCAAAAGATAAAATTGTATCTTATAACTAATCTAAAAGGACATAAATGAACATCATAAAATTATAATAAAAAATTAAAAGTATAAAAGGTTTTTAATTAATTAATTAAAGGATTGAATCTAATTATCAAGGAAATTATGATCAAGTTCCTAGAATTTTTGGACATATGGTAAGGGATCCTCCTCGAACCTCCGTTTTTCATTCAGGTTTCATTTTATCTCTCCTTACCCTAATGTAATTCTTAATTATTTTTATATACCTATTCTATATTATGTGTATATTTTATAAACCAATGTATCTAGATCAATAAATGTTTCTTTTATGCATAATGCATGTTTTATAAGGTCTCATTATCAATTCCTCCTGATAAGAAAGCTTGATAAAAGAGAACTTCCCAATTTCTTACCCATTTTCAAGAACCATATATAATCTATTTTAATCTATGAATATTTTTATAAAGTTTCTAATATTATAATTAATAAATATCCCCACTCATTTTTATTTCTATACAAATAATTATTCATTTTATGTTTTAAAGTCTCTAGTAGTTTACCTTAAACCTCACTAAAGAGGCTCTTTTCTAAAGTTTCTTAAACACTCTTTTGACACTATTTCACATTAGTTGGACTTTATTTATCATTTGATATGCCTGTTTTCCATTATTAATTTCTATGTAATATTTAAATTCATTATTTCATGGACACCATTATGAAATTACCTTTAGTTATGCATTATTTGATACTTATTATTTGTGTGTGGAGTATATATTATTCCCTTTCATTTTTTATCATCATTCAATGAATATTTAATTAAATATCTATATTTCATGTATCATGGATATTATTATTACCTTAATTTTTTACCATATTTAAATATGGTTTCTTCATTGAATGTTGTTTTAATTAGGGAAATATTGATGAATCTGTATCCTATACTCAATACAGATATTTCAATAATTCAGTTTGTTCATTAATTAAATCTATATATAAAGAATTAATTTGACATGCAGTGATAAGTGGGGACCATTATAGCCATACAATGAAACCAGGACATTGCATAACATTATGTATATGAAATTAGGTTTAGGTATAACTTTTTGTACATCTAATCGGGTCCACACATAACATTATGGACATAAAAAAATTTCCACATATTAACCTTATAGATACGAAATAATGTCAAAGTATAATATCTTAATTATCAAGTTCACTCTCAAGACCATATTAGTTTTCAAGTATAACTTCCAAGGATATCTTATTGGACTGGGTTCACTCTCTAAACCATCTTAGTATTCAAGGTTCACTCTCAATACCATCTTAGCAGACAAAGTCCCTTACTAAAGTGAGTTCATTCACCATTCCATCCATTCCTATCTCATGAGATATAAATCCTTACCCAATGCATTGGAGGGATATATTGGTCCCACTCATCACATAATTAAATCATACATATGTGTGCCATAATGTAATAAAAAATAATCATGTCATAACCCCTAAAAAGTGATGGGTTTTGTAAACATTATATCATAACCCATGAAATGAAATGGGTATCATAAACATTTAACCATATAATAAATTGTAAAAAAGTGACAAGTTTATCAATAATTTCATCATAAAATAACCCTTTAAATTAATTGGGTTTCATAATAATTTTATTATGGTATAACCTATAGAAGATAAATGAGTTTCATAAACTAAATGTCTTCTTAAACATAAACAATTCAAAGAAATATTAATAATGGTTTCCTTAGATCATATCCCCAGTAAACAATACAATATATCAATAGATTTCATATTACATGTAAAAATATTTTTAAATATCATTTTGATATTTCTTAATGAAAATAAAATTTCTTTGAAAATAAATTTTTATACATAAAACATATTCGAAATCCTTTTCTTTGAAAACCACTTTAAAACATATAAAGGAAGCATGGAAAACCATTTTAAACACATTTTAAAATATAAAAAAATCACTTTTCATGAAAATTAGTTTAAAATAAAGTTTAAAAACATTTATGAATATATTTTATTAAACCATCACATATTGAATAAAATAGATTTCCTGTTGAAATGAGAGATATGGTCAAATTTTCATAAAAACACATTCTTAATTATTGAGTACCGAATAATGGGAAAATAGTAACATTACATAGAGATATCAAGAATAACTATAGGATAACAAAATAAATTATAAATATTGATATATGTATCATGATATTTCATCAATGGTAGAATAATCATAAACAATCTCGATTATGAAGGGATTGTAGCAGTAAACTCTTACCACTTTGGTAACATTGAATAAAAGTACTCATGAAATAATGAAATTAAATGAAACATAAAATATCATTAAAATATTTATATTACATATATAATATGTTAAATGGTTATAATATACACCTTTTAAAATAATATAGGTTCATAACATAACATGTGTCTCAAAGAAGGAAAATTGAGACAAAATTTTCTTACTGGTTTGGAACCTTTTGAACCGTGAACCACATAGAAAATGAGATCCTTAAATAAATAAATAAATAAATAAAACCATTATTATCATAATAATAAATTATATTCATGGTTATTATGTACATTTAATATAAAAAATAGGTAGTGAATATAGCATGTGTCTAACAAATGTTAAAATTGATAAGGAAACCCTTATTGTTGGAGTAACATTTGAATCATGAGATTTGTGAAAGAATAAAATCATTTGAAACTTTTAATATCATTAAATAAATTAAATTAGTGATGTAACATGTCAAATTCATTGTATATATTACACAAAATATATGATTTGTGAATATTTAATAAGTCTTGTAGAAATAAAAGTGAGACTTGCAATTCTCTTACAATAAGTCTTAACTTCCTTAGTACATGTTCAGACCTCATTTATAATAAATATAAGTTTATTATACATATTAAAAAGAACTATATTCATATATATCATACCATATATGATTAAATTATAACTTTATATTTCTATTTTATTAACAATTCCATGTTAAAGTTACCTTTCGGGTAATTACCGCTTTTTTCATATTAGTTTTGATTTGTTATTTTTGGTCTTATCAATTTCATCATTATTTGATTATTTAAAAAATTAAAACCATTATTTATATTTAATACATATTCATTATATATTTATTTATAATAATCTATACAATATATCAAATTGAAATGAAATACAACGTTCCTAGAGATGGTATGTCGTACGTAGGTGTGCACGTTATTTTAATTTTCTCGTCATAATAAAATAAAGAAAAGTAAATGATATATATATATATATATTATCATTCCTGAAAAATTATTTTGTTATAAATATGAAATTTTCTTATTAAACTAATCCTTAATTCATTCTATGTAAAATGTGAACGAATCACATCTTTTCACAATGCAGTGGTCTACTGCACACATGAACACCATTATCGTAAACTCACAAAATGGCAATAAATAAGGTCTATGTTATGTAATAATTCAATAAGAATAAATAAAATAGATATATATATATATATACATATAATATAAATATAATTTCAATCATTATCCCAACCTTGATAGGTGGTAATAGAAAAACAAACAACATCGGTTCGTGAGGCGGTAGTTCGTCGTACACACAAACGATCATTGTGTATCTCATTTTATGGAAGTTTGTAAATTTATAGGTTATAAAAATAAAATAAAAAAATCAGTATATTTATGATAAATATGATATTATATAATCATCTTATAAGAAAATTTTAAATGGGTGGATAAGGAAAAAACAAAAAATCACTTTGATGAATGTTACCTCTTCTTCAGGTAACTTCTTTTAGTTTGAACCAAAAGACTTCATTGGTTGGAATTATTTAAAAATTTAGGCCTATAGGTTGCGATTATGGAATATGGTAATATATTTTTACTGGGATTTTCTAACCCAAAGGTCTTGATAGGTTTGAAGAAGTGGGGAGAGTAAATTCTTGTTTATGATGGAGGGGGTGCCATTCTTGTAAATACCAAAATGGTAAAAACGAATGGAAGGTCTCACTTATATAATGTGCCTTAAATAATGAAAAATTTAGATATAATAGGTTATTTAGTAGAAATGTTTCCATACAATGGGTTTTGGACATGTTTCTAGGTCATTTTGCTTCATAATTTAATGTTTAGTCCCTTCATAAACTCATTTTTCACTTAATCCCTCTAATTAATTTTAACTATTTTCACTAATAATTTTGGTAAAAATATAATCTTACCATATTATACATTATAAATTATTTTTATTCAAAATATGGAATCAATTTTTCTAAATTCTAATCAAATAATTAGAATAAATTAATTTAAAATTAATCTTGTAGACAAGATGAAACAATAGGTTTTTAATGTTAAAATGTTCAAAAGTTTTTAATGTTTTGATGTCCAATTTCAATGAAACATTGATCCAAATAACATAAATTTAATTTAATGATGTATAATTAAACTAATTATACTTTAAAAATAATTTAAAATATAATTTATATATGTAAATAAATTTGAGAAAAAGTAAGTTTTCATTTATAATTTATTATTTTTCATTATTCATTAAAAAATAAAAACTTTTAGGAAAATACCAAAAATTCATTCTAATATAATTTTGACATAAATATTTAAAAAATGATGTTAAAGTTTTCAAATAAAATTTTTAAAATTGTGAAAAAATTAGTTTTAAAATAATTTCATCATTTAAAGGCGGTAAAACTACCTTTTAGAAAAATGAATCTATTCATGCGTAAAATTGGATTTATTCTTATCTATTGACAATAAAAACATAATATAAATGATAAATAGTTTATATAATATATATATTTAATTAATATCATTAATAAAAAGTTTTTTTCAAATTTATTGAGATAAAACATGTTTCTACATAGAAAAATAGTTTTTTTAGAAAAAGAATTTCTTTATTTTCACATAGTTATTACTTTCATTTATAATTAATTAGTTACCAATGAATTCAATTTATAAACATAAATAAAACAATTTTAAATAATTTATTTAATCCATTTCATACTCTCCATTCTAATTGATTAGAGATAACTATAATAATATTTTAATAATATTATTAACAGTATACTATTGTTTGGTAAAAATTGGTCTTGCATGTAATGAAAGATATCAAAGGAAGTAGAAATTTTTTATAACAGAGACAAACATATAGTTACGTGTACCCTAAGATAATCTAAGTGTTTTAGTTAGCAAAGTATTAACTTTTTGTTTCCTATAAAGTATAACTTTGTTTAGCGTTCAATGCCATCCATAAAATATTTTAATTTATTCAAAAATAGTAATTCATAAAAATTATAGGTGTTACAGAAATATGTAGGTATCATATACATTAACTCATTAAATTAAATGAAAATTATTAAATCAATTTATCTACAAAAATTTTGTGACTAGATGTTATTATCTCTATTCTATAAAATAATGGATAATTTATGCGAGACTCAATTTTTACAAACGTTTATTTTATTTTATCCAATCAAATTTTCTACAGTTAAATCCTTATTTAAAAATTAGGAATCATTTGATTAATTTTATTTTATTATATTCCAAAAATATCCCTTAACTAAAATTAATAGCATTTTCCATTATCTATTACTCTACCTATTCCCCGAGAAGAATTCTTTATTATGTGTCTCTCTTCCCTACCCCTATATCTATCTAAATATTCATTACCTCCACTATAATTTATCCCTCCCTCTCCCTTTATATAGTTTCTCTTCTTATCTTATTTACTTTCCTTCATCCTACAACCCACTATATTTCCCTCCCTATTTATTTCTCTCTCCACCCCACTCTCTGAAATCACTTATTCTTATTCAAACCAATGATTATGACAATTAACACAAACATGTTTCACATTAATTGGTTTTCGTTATGGTATTTGATAATAAAATAATCTTTTTAACGTTTTTCATAAATTAGAAATTTTAATGATGTTATTTTAATTATTCTTCATTAACTTAACAACATGTTAATAAAACAAACTAAAAATATAAACATGCCAATAAAAAATAATTATATTGATATAATGATTTTATATTAAACAATATAGGTCCCAATAAATAGGTGGAATGATATTATAAAACACCAATACATCTTCATTATAAAGATCTCCATCATCTTATTTTTATTATTTTTCATTAAACATCTTGTGGGAGAAGGACCCATATAGAGGGGTCCATGCCCAAGCTACTTGGGTTGCAAGATCCCATAAAACCCTAGCCAAACCTTGATAAAATTCCATACATCCAAAATCAGTATCTAGCACAACAAACTCTTATTAAATATATTATAGAATCTCTGATCCCACACAGTAATTGAGGTATTGTGTTCCTCGATTAGTTCATCACCTCTAACCCTATTTGATATCTTGAAAATCAAGGGTTAGTGAACACCATACCTTTCAATAAGTATTGAATAGCTTCGTGCCAACTCATTTCCATCCAAACATGAGGTCACCACTAGCTTGGAATCCATACCACCTGAATCACCGCAGACCATCATCGATGGTGCTGAGAAACAACAAAAACAACTTGTTGGAAATTTTTTCCTATATATCAATCATGGGATATTGGTTTTAGATAGTTCTTTTATGTCACGACCCGTCCTCGGGGCTCGTTCCGTGACTACCCCAAGCCCGCCTTCCATAAGCCAGGGGCTGGCGACTAGCACCAAGGCGTAAATCCCGGTAAAAAGGGAAGGCATTGCATTTGTAAAGTAAACAAACACCATAGAGAAAGCAAGCAGTAGAACTAAACACTAAGTAAAAACTAAATACAATAGTAAGTGAGGAAAAGTAAGTGGGCCAGTATACAAACCCAAACTAAAAGTAAAGTACAACTGGAAAGGGAAAACAACAACTAAAAGTAGAGCCGCAGCGTCGAGCCGTCCAGTGGTAATCCCACATGAATGGTGGGTACAGATAGCCTCCACTACTCCTCGGGTCCAGCCGACCGCTCTGAGTACGTCCCGCCCAGTGGTCCACCTCCAGGTACAGTCCTGCTCCGCAAGCCTCAACCACGATCATCGATGTCCGTCGTCTGCAACCAACACAACGTAGTGCGGGCATATCCCATGCAGGGGTGAGTATAAGCTACTCAGTAGGGACCCCGAGACCTCCGATGGTCTCCCAGAATCCACAAAGGATAATCCACAATGGAAAGATACAATCATGAAGTAACACCCAAGAGTACTTAGGTATATTCCCATACATATATCTAAGTCATAAATCCATGTACGCTTCAACATCCGAGCCCAAGTACAACCCAGTCCACACAGGAAAGCAAAACGTAATCCACATAGGATAGCACAACACAATCCACATAGGAAAGAAAAACGTGATCCACACAGGATAGCACAATATAGTCCACATAGGAAAGCAAAACAGGATATCAACTCACACAGGTATACTTCTTCGTATGACGATAGAGATGATTAGATATTGCCACTGATTCATCTAAGTCGTCAGACCCACAAAGGATCGATAGGTACTAACCCCCGCAATGACCCACAAAGGATCTGAACCACACAGGATCGATAGATAACTAACCCCCGCAATGACCCACAAAGGATCTGACCCACACAGGATCGATAGGTAACTAACCCCCGCAAAGACCCACATAGGAACAGACCCACACAGGATCTGTAGGCACTGGCCCACACAGGACTGCTAAGCGCTGACCCACACAGGATCGGACCCACACAGGATCGGCAGCACTGATCTACGTAGGATGGCTGAGTGTTGTAGTCGTCGCCGTCGAATCCACTGAGGATCTCTGTACATTCGTCATCGTCGTCGCATTCACAGCCAGCTCTAGGGTTCCCGCACACAACAAGCTCATTCGGGAGGGTCCGCTCCACGAGACGAGAGGCTGATACATCAACTGACACATAGTCTAGAGTTGATGTATCCAAAAGTTTTGTATCATCAACAGGAACTCAACGTCGCAGACGGCGCGTCAATCGGATGCCCGGTCTGAGAGTTATTGACTTTTTCGTCCCAGGGGCCCGATTGGTTTTTAAGTCAAAACCAACCCGACCATACTCCACCTACATCCAAACCTCGGTTGTAGTAAGCCAAAAGTTCTGTCTCACTAAGAGGAATCCATCAAAGTCGATGGCACGTCAATCAGACGTCCGGATCTCAAGTTATAAGTGTTTCTGCTCTGAGGGCCCGGTTGGTTTCGTGTATGAACCAACCCGGTTGAACCCAAAGTATTCCGAAACATTGAGTTTAATATGTCAAAACGACCGTCTCTGTCCGAGTATCACATCATCACTAATGGTGCGTCGATCGGAGGTCTGTAGCCCAAGATATGGGCAAAAGACCGTAAGGGGTCTGAAAACGGGGGGACTGGGCCCGGACCGACCCAGCCCAACCCCCCTAGGTCGGCCCGAACCGGGTCGACCCAACCCGGGTCCGGGTATGACCCGGATGGCGCTACCCGGCCCGGCCGGCGCGTCACGGCCCGGCCTGGGCGCGACCCGGCAGGCGATGGCCGGGTGGCCAGCGGGTCGGCTCGACCGTTACGGCCGAGCCGCGGGCGGGGTGGTGCGCCGCCCCCACATGATGGAGTCGTGGCCCCGCGTGGGGCCGCCCTTTCCAGCAGACGTGGTAGTTGGCCGCGTCCCGTGCCCCTCCGGTCCCGTGCGGTCGGGGGACCGCGCCTTGCCACCGGCGCCGCCGTGCCGGCGAGGCGCACCGGTGGGCTGCTTCCTAGACCACCAGAAGAGTTCCTGTGGTCGGATTTGCACATCGTCTTCGCCAAAAGCCCTCCCGGGGTCCGTCCTTCACTGCGAGGATCTCACATCGCCCGTGCGGCTTACTTTTTCGCAGTTCGCCGTTCCTCATACCAAGAACGAAAAGGGCGGTGGGTTCGGACTTGTTTGTTGGTCCGCACCCACCACGTTAGCGGTTTTAAAATTCTCACAACAAACATTTAATCATACGCCGTGGGTATAAATCACAAATATTTAAATGAATCAAACCCCTACCTCAAATTTGTCATCGAACGTGAGTTCGTTGCGGATTTAACCATCACAGAAGAGAGGATCGTCGCATCGTGGAAGGGGCATCGCTGTCGTCGCGGTACACGGGGTTGCGTAGAGAAACTCCAAGGATTAAAATCACACAGATTTAAGTTGCACCAAAAGGAACCATCTTGAGGGTATAATTCAAAATGAATTAAAAGAACAGTAATCCCCTACCTCAATCGGTTGTTGATCGAAGGTTGTTGTCAGGAAGGAACGTCACGGAAGAAACGTCGTGGAAGGAGAATCGTCGACATCGTGGAACACGGCGTCACGTCGTCGATCTCCGAGGGTTCGGCGTTCTTCGTCGCCCTTCGTCGAAGGCCGGCGTTCTTCACATTCTTCGCGTTCTTCACGTTCCTCGTGAATAAGGATGAAGATCTTCAATCTTGAGAGCTTCTCCCAATCCTCTCAACAAGAAACCCTCAAGTGAAACAAGTATTGGTCTTATTTTATTCTCAAGCCAACAATTAGAAAATCAAAGTTAAGTAACGAACCATTAATTTGATGAATTAATGGTAACGTCTTAACTGCCCAATTAATAGGGGCGTTTAGAATTTAAGAAAACGCATCGGTTGACTTTCATTTAAAAGAGGTTTTCACGGGTGCGTTACTTAGAAGGAAAGAAACGGTGGGGATCGTGTAGGCCCCACCTCAAAAATATCCAACCAAGTGGGTAGGATATTGTGGGTCCCATCTTATCCGCTTAACCTTGCTTAAGTGGCTTTAAGTGGCTTTTAAGTGAAACAAAATAAAGTTGTCGCACCACTTTATATTATTTCTTAACTTAACCCCAAAAATTAAAAACCACACCTGAGCAAACTCATCTCCGGAAAAGGAATTTCTAAGAAAATATCGGCGTTGCGATTCCATCGGTGCCCACGGAATTCGATTCCGAGCACCGGTTCAAAAGTTAGAAAAACCCACTCGTTCGTTCACTGAACGTACCCGAGCTAAACTTTGGAAAATGATTCCGGGCACTCCGGGCCTCGGAATCAGGTTCCGTTAGAAACTTCGTTCTTGTAAAATTCCAAAGAAAATTAAGAAAAAAAATTCCTTGAATTTTACTGGCCTTTACATCACTCCCACCTCAGGGCTTTACATCCCCGTAAAGATACATCATAAACTAGGGAAACAAAAGTGTGTACTGAGCACGCATCTGAGCCTCCCGCTCCCAAGTGCTCTCCTGGAGGTTCTCGTGCTGCCATCTGATGCGTACTAGAGGAATCGATCGTCCACGTAGGACCCACTCCTGTCAATCCTCAATCTCCACTGGGACCTCCGCAAACGTCGCCCCATCATCAATGTCTAGCTCCCCATTGTCAATGATATGCATCGGGTCATGCACGTATCTCCTCAGATGAGATACGTGGAAGACGTCGTGCACCTGGTGCAACTAAGGTGGTAGAGCCAGGCGATTGGCCACCTCTCCAATCCTGCTGAGGACCTGGAATGGTCCGATGAAGCATGGGGACAACTGGCCAGCTCGGCCAAATCTCCGTAATCCACGTCGAGGTGAGACACGCAAGAAGACGTGGTCATCATCCTCGAACTCTAGTGGCCTCCGCCTCTTATCAGCATTAGACTTTTGTCGGCTCTGAGCTGTCTTCATCTGCTCCTGGATGACCTAAACCTTCTCTGTCATATCCTAGACCATCTCCGGTCCCACGAGTGCTGACTCTCCAGGGTTTGTCTAGCATAAAGGAGATCTGCAAGGTCGGTCGTACACCGCCTCGTATGGTGTCATCCTGATGGTGGAGTGGTAGTTGTTGTTGTACGCGAACTCCACTAAGCATCGGTGGTCCTCATAGTTGCGACCAAAGTCGAGGAAACATGCGCGGAGCATGTCCTCGAGAGTTTGAATGGTCCTCTCTGTCTGACCATCCGTCTGAGGGTGAAAGGCAGTGCTCAGACGTAGCTTCGTCCCAAATGCCTCCTGCAACCCCTTCCAATGCCGGGAAGTAAATCGAGCATCTCGATCGGAGACGATAGATGATGGCACACCGTGAAGCCGTACAATCTCCTGGACGTAGAGATGCCTCAAGCTCTCCACTAAGCCCTGATCTATGATGGGTAAGAAGTGAGCCGATTTGGTGAGTCGGCCGACAATCACCTAGATGGAGTCATGACCTCTGGAAGTGCGTGGAAGTACAGTCACGAAGTCCATAGATATCCCGTCCAACTTCCACTCCGGGACCTCCAAGGGCTGCACCAAGCCTGCTGGTTCCTGATGCTCTGCCTTCACATGCTTCCAGGTGAGGCATCGAGAAACGAACTCCACCACAACCTTCTTCATGCCCGGCCACGAGTGCTGTTGTCTGAGATCCGGGTACATCTTCGCCACTCCAGGATGTACCGCCAAGGGAGAAGTGTGAAACTCTCTCAGCACCTCCTCCCGTAAAGAAACTGGTACCAAGGTACGTCCTCTGAAAAGGATTTCGTGCTCTGCTCCAAAGGAGAAACCATCAGGTGCTTGTCCTGAGGATATCTGCGCACGTCGCGTCTCACAATCGGTGTCCCCACGTTGTGCCTCTCTGTCCCGCTGTAGTAGTGAAGAAGTGACTGTGAGTGATAGAAGGAAGTTTGCTCCATCTCTATCCACAAAGGATATCTGCAAAGCGGCTAGCTGCTCCGTCGCCTCCTCAAGCAGCTGAATGCCCGTCCTCCCGTTGAGAGCATCGTCTACTTCGTTCCCCTTCCCAGGAGTATAGACTATCTCAAAGTCATATTCCTGGAGGAACTCAAGACATCACTGTTGTCTCAGGTTTAGGTCCTTCTGAGAGAAGATGTCCCTGAGACTCTGATGGTCAGAAAAGACTGTAAAGTGCTCACCCATCAGGTAGTGTCTCCATGTCTTCAAAGCGAAGACCACTTCTGCTAACTCCAGGTCATGGGTAGTGTAGTTTGGCTCATGAGGCCTCAACTGACATGATCCATAGGCAATCACCACCCGCTCCTGCATCAGGACACATCCGAGTCTGGTCCCTGATGCATCGCAGTAGACTATGTACCCTATCCCCTCTTATGGAAACCTCAAGATAGGTGCACTGGTCAATCTATGTCTCATCTCCTGGAAGCTCTGCTGACATCTGTCTGACCACACAAAGGGATTCTCCTTCTTTGTCAAAGCTGAGAGTGGTGCCGCAACTCTGGAGAAGTCTTGCACAAATCTCCGGTAGTATCCAGCTAGTCCCAAGAAACTCTGCACCTCCGTCACGCTCTTTGGTGGCTCCCAAGCTAGAACAACCTCGATCTTTGTAGGATCCACCACAACTCCCGCCTCAGAGATGACGTTCCCTAAGATGTGGACCTCGTGTATCTAGAACTGACACTTCGAGAGCTTTCCATAAAGCCGGTGCTCTCAGAGTCTGTCTAGTACAACCCGCAAGTGGTAGGCGTGCTCCTCCTCAGTCGTCGAGTATATCAAAATGTCGTCGATGAAGACCACGAAAAATCGATCAAGGTATGGATGAAAGCTCCTGTTCATGAGGCCCATGAACACTGTTGGAGAATTGGTTACGCCGAAAGGAATATCCAAGAACTCATAGTGGCCATACCGATATCTGAAAGTCGTCTTCTGCACATCCTCGTCCCGAACTCTGAGCTGATATTAGCCTGACCTGAGGTCTATCTTTGAGAACCACCGTGCTCCCTTGATCTGATCAAAGAGGTCATCAATCCTCAATAGCAGATACTTGTTCCTCACTGTCACCTGGTTCAGGTGACAATAGTCGACACAAAGTCGCAAGCTCCCGTCCGCCTTCTTGGCGAAAAAAATCGGAAAATTCCAGGGTGAAACAATGGGTCTGATGAATCACTTTCCCTGCAAGTCCTCCAACTGTACCCGTAGCTCTCGAAGCTCGGTGGGAGCCATCCGATATGCTGGGGTGGATATCGGGGCTATCCTCAGGTAAATATCAATATAAAGGTCTACCTCTCTGCGAGGAGGTAGTCCTGGAACGCCGTTGGGAAAGACATCCGCATACTGATCCACCACTGCAGGAAAACTAAGACTTTGCACGTCAACTACTCCTAGGATGAGGCTAGCCAACTGATGAGTGATGGGTTTTCCTCTCCTCTGCGAGAGTCCATCTTATGCTGCAAAGGCTCCCTTCTCGCTGGTGAAGGTGAACCTGCTCCCATCGGTTCGTACACATCGCACCTTGCGCCTAATATAGTCGATCTGAGCATGGACTATAGATAACCAATCCATGCCCAAGATGACGTCGTAAGGCCTCGACGCCACTACAAGAAGATCCCAGTCGAAGCAATCACCTCCTAGAGTAAGCTCACACTACTGGAACCAGTGTGTAATCATCGAGTCTGCTCCCGTAGGAGTCTCTAGCCGTAAGGATCAAGCCAATGGCTCTGTCGGAATCTCCGAGCTCCGAACAAGGGCAGTGGCTATGAAATAATGACTCACTCCTATGTCTATAATAACTGTAGAAAGGGTGGAATAGACACAGATAGTACCTCGAATCATCTCAGGCGCGCCGTGGTCATAGGCCTCTGCTTCCTGGAATTATGCATGTCTCTGCCCGCCAGCTCCCTGTGGCCGGGGTGGACCTCCTGGTGGTGGTGGTGGTAGAGCCTCAAAGCGTCTCCCACCACCTGCTGCTCGGCCAGCTCCTCTGCCACGTCCGCCTGCTCCCTGCGGACCACCACGGTCGACCCTCTGCCTCTTCCTGGGTGGCCCCTCAACCGTCTGCTGCTCCTCGACATGGTGGGTCAGGCAGTCGCGAGCCATGTGGCCCTGCCCGCCGCATGTGTAGCATTGTCTGCCTCTCGAAAGACCGGCTCCGTGCTGTGTTCCCCACACTGTTGAGCCAGTGTCCTGAGTTCGTCTGCCTAAGGGTCTGGTCTGCCTAGACCCATGAGTCATCCGTCGACTACTTGCTACATAAGACTCTACTATGTTTCGGCCCGCGGTAGGTATCGTTGCTGATGAAGGCTCAACAAGGAATCTCTCGATAAAAAGGGCTCACTCCAGTACTCCTGCCTGGGTTGGAATGCTGAGGGAGATCAACGATGCCCTGATCTCCTGCCTCAATCCCTGCTCAAAGGTCCGGGCCCGGAAGAATGGGTCTCATACCATGTATGTCGAGTAGCGGGAGAGATCGGTAAATCTCACCGAGTACTGGGCAACCGTCAAGCTGCCCTACCGCAGCTGTAGAAGCTCTTGGATGCGCACCGCACAGAGGGTGGCTGGGAAGAACTCTGAGAGAAAGAGGCTCTCAAAGTCCGTCCAGAGAAGAGATGTCTCATCGTGCACCTGGAGCATCAAGCTCCACCATCGTCCCACTGCCACGTGCAGTAGGCTCGCTGCGAGGATCGCCATGAGGTCTGCTGGTGTCCTCACTAACCTGAAAACTCGTACAACTGCCTTCGGCCAGTCCTCAGCAGCCTGGGGGTCTGTCTCCCTGCGGAACATGGGCGGTCGCTGGCGCTGGAACTCGTGCAATGCACTAAGGCGACGTGCATCGTCAGCGGCTGGGGCTGGAAACATCGGTGGCTCGGCGGGTAGAGGTACTGCCGGTGGATCAGCTGTCAAAGGGCCCTATATCGAGGCCTCGTCGCTCGGTGGGCTATCGTCACGCTCAAATCTCGGAACCCTAGCTGGCTGCCATCGTGTGGTCATCCTGAAAAGAAACAAGTGTGTCATGGTCAAACAGTATACCTGGTGAGCTAACATAAAGTAATTATAAAGAAAACTTGAAACACACATGCAATCAATGTTTTCGCGCATTAAGTCAGAAATCATAAGTCATGGTCCTGGTGTACGGATACGTCGGCTGCCGCACCAACACTGGACTCCCTAAACTGATAACCACACCCAATATGCTTAACACTATTGCTTCACATAGAAAAATATCAGAGTTCAAAGTTCTGTGGTAGAACCGAACTCCTCTGACACCAATTTGTCACGACCCGTCCTCGGGGCCCGTGTCGTGACTACCCCAAGCCCGCCTTCCATAGGCCAGGGGCTGGCAACTAGCACCAAGGCGTAAATCCCAGTAAAAAGGGAAGGCATTTCCTTTGTAAAGTAAGCAAACACCACAGAGCAAGAAAGAAGTAGAAGTAAACACTGAGTAAAAACTGAATACAACAGTAAGTGCAGAAAAGTAAGTGGGCCAGTATACAAACCCAAACTGAAAGTAAAGTACAACTGGAAGGGGAAAATAGCAACTAAAAGTAGAGCCGTAGAGTCGAGCCGTCCACTGGAAATCCCACCTGAAGGGTGGGTACAGATAGCCTCCACTACTCCTCAGGTCCAGCCGACCACTCCGAGTATGTCCCGCCCAGTGGTCCACCTCCACGTACCATCCTGCTCCGCAAGCCTCTACCACGATCAGCGTTGTCCGTCGTCTGCAACCAACACAACGTAGTGCGGGCATATCTCGTGCATGGGTGAGTATAAGCTACTCAGTAGGGACCCCGAGACCCCCGAAGGTCTACCAGAATCCACAAAGTATTATCCACAAAGGAAAGATACAATCACGAAGTAACATCCGACACTACTTAAGTATATGCCCATACATATACCTAAGTCATCAATCCCAGTACGCTCCAACATATGAGCCTAAGTACAACCCAGTCCACACAGGAAAGCAAAACGTAATCCACACAGGATAGCACAACACAATCCACAAAGGAAAGAAAAATGTAATCCACAAAGGATAGCACAACACAATCCACATAGGAAAGAAAAACAGGATTTCAGCTCACACAGGTATACTTCTTCGTATGACGATAGAGATGATCAGAATTTCCACTGATTCATCTAAGCCATCGGACCCAAAAAGGATCGATATGTACTAAACCCCGCAATTACCCACAAAGGATCTGACCCACATAGGATCGATAGGTAACTAACCCCCGCAATGACCCCCACAGGATCAACCCCAGACTGGATCTGTAGGCACTGGACCACACAGGACCACTGAGCGCTGACCCACACAGGATCGGTAGCACTGATCCACGTAGGATCTCTTAGTGCTGTAGTCGTCGCCGTCGAATCCACTGAGGATCTCTGTACAGTCGTCGTCGTCATCATAGTCACAGTCATCTCTAGGGTTCCCGCACACAGCAAGCTCGTTCGGGAGGGTCCGCTCCATGAGCCGAGAGGCTGATACATCAACTGACACATTGTCTAGAGTTGATGTATCCAAATGTTCTGTATTGTCAATAGGAACTCAACGTTGCAGACGGTGCATCAATCGGACGTCAGGTCTGAGAGTTATTGACTTTTTCGTCCTAGGGGCCCGGTTGGTTTTTAAGTCAAAACCAACCTGACTATACTCCACCTGTGTTGAAAACTCGTGCAGAGTATGCCAAAAGATCCGTCTCACTAAGACGAATCCATCAAAGTCGACGGCACGTCAATCGGACGTCCATAGATCAAGTTATAAGCGTTTCCGCTCCGAGGGCCCGATTGGTTTCTTGTACAAACCAACCCAGCCGAACCCAAAGTATTCTGAAACCTTGATTGTAATATGTCAAAATGACCATCTCGGTCCAAGGATCACATCACCTCTGATGGTGTGTTGATCAAAAATCCGTAGCCCAAGATATGGGTAAAAGACCGTAAGGGGTCCGAAAACGGGGGGCCTGGGCCCGGACCGACCAGGCCCAACCCCCTGGGTCGGCCCGAACCAGGTCGACCCGACCCAGGTATGGGTCTGACCCAAATGGCGTGACCCGTCTCGGCCAGCGCGGCCCAGCCCGGCCTGGGCGCAACCCAGCTGGCGCTAGCCGGGTGGCCAGCGGCTCGGCTCGGCCGTAACGGCCGAGCCGCGGGCGGGGGGGGGGGGGGGCGCTGCCCCCGCGTGATGGAGTCGCGGCCCCGCGTGGGGCCACCCTTGCCAGCGGACGCAGCAGCCGGCTACATCCCGTGCCCCTCCGGTCCCGCGCAGTCGACGGAGCGCACCTTGCCGCCGCGGCTTCATCCGCGGCGTCTCCTTCCGGCGGCATGTCGAGCGCCGCCGCCCCCAGCCGCTGGCACCGTCATGCCGGTGAGTTGCGCCGACGGGCTGCTCTGCGGACCACCGGACGAGTTTCGGTGGTCTTAATTGCACGTCGTCTTTGCCAAAAGCCCTCTTGGGGTCCTTCCTTCACTGCGAGGATCTCACATCGCTCGTGCGGCTTACTTTGTCGTCGTCCACCGTTCCACACACCAAGAATGAAAAGGTCGATGGGTTCGGACTTGTTCGTTGGTCCGCACCCACCGCGTTAGCGGTTTTAAAAGTCTCACAACAAATATTTAATCATACACCACGGGTATAAATCACAAATATTTAAATGAATCAAACCCCTACCTCAACGTTGTCGTCGAACGTGAGTTCGTCGCAGATTTAACCATCGCGGAAGAGAGGATCGTCGCATCACGGAAGGGGCATCGTTATGGTCGCGGTACACAGCGTTGCGTAGAGAAACTCCGAGGATTAAAATCGCACAGATTTAAGTTGCACCAAAAGGAACCATGTCGAGGATAAAATTCACAATGAATAAAAAGAACCATAATCCCCTACCTCAATCGGTTGTTGATCGAAGGTTGTCGCGGGGAAGGAACGTCGGGGAAGAAACATCGCGGAAGGAGAATCGTCGGCGTCGCGGAACATGGCGTCACGTCGTCGATCTCCGAGGGTTCGGCATTCTTCGTCACCCTTCGTTGAAGGCCGGCGTTCTTCGCGTTCCTCGCGAAGAAGGATGAAGATCTTCAAGCTTGAGAGCTTCTCCCAATCCTCTCAACAAGCAACCCACAAGTGAAACAAGTATTGGTCTTATTTTATTCTCAAGCCAACAATTAGAAAATCAAAGTTAAGTAATGAACCATTAATTCGATGAATTAATGGTAATGACTTAACTGCCCAATTAATAGGGGCGTTTAGAATTTAAGAAAACGCATCGGTTGACTTTCATTTAAAAGAGGATTTCGTGGGTGTGTTACTTAGAGAGAAAGAAACGATGGGGATCGTGCGGGACCCACCTCACAAATATCCTACCAAGTGGGTAGGAGATCGTGGGTCCCACCTTATCCGCTTAACCTTGCTTAAGTGGCTTTAAGTGGCTTCTAAGTGAAATAAAATAATGTTGTCGCACCACTTTATTTTATTTCTTAACTTAACCCCAAAAATTAAAAACCACACCCGGGAAAACGCAACTACGGAAAAGGCATTTATAAGCAAATACCGGTGTTGTGATTCCATCGGTGCCCTCAGAATTCGATTCCGAGCACCGGTTCAAAAGTTATAAAAACCTGCTCGTTCGTTCACTGAACGTACCCGGGTTAAACTTCGGAAAACGATTCCGGGCACACCGGGCCTCAGAATCAGGTGCCGTCAGAAACTGCGTTCTTGTAAAATTCCAAAGAAAATTAATAAAAAAAATTTCCTTGAATTTTATGGGTCTTTACATTTTATCATTTAATACATTATTAAAAAAAATAAACACATTCTTTTATTTTCATTTTTTTTTGTTATGCTTTATTAAAAACACTAATTATGATAATAATATTCCTGGTACTTAATGTAAATTTTTTATCCCTACCTAAAAACCATCACAAGATTAAGGATTAAAATTTGAGGTTAGTGTGAATGGTTCTTATATATATTTATATAGAGAGAGTTATCACATGAGTTATATGTGGTACTAGTTGAATCGGATTTGACTAGACTTAAGAAACATCAAATGGATTGACTCATTTATTTCTTTTCTATATCGCTTATGGGATTAATTCATATCTCACTGTACTAATGGGTTTAAGGTTCACATTTTATAATAAATTTCATACTTATTCATTAAACCTACCCTGTTTTAGAATTTGAAATAAAATATATGTCCAATGGCTTTGTTACTAATAATGGGCTTGAAATTTATTGGGATATTATTGGGAATTTTATATTTATTTGACTGGTTTGACACTGTGATCCCCATTTAAATTAAATTGATAAAGTCTCTAGACATTCCTAATACATTAAATGTACTAATATATTCTTTTAATTCATAAAGATGATAGATTTAATAAATTTGAGTGTTGTGAGGATGATATAATCCATATCCTACACTCATAGTTGATGTATGGGAAAATATTCACTTGATATTGTATACACATGGGTTATGGGATTGCATCAAACATTTTATTAAGTGTATTGTGGTTATGAATATGGTTTATAATTTATACTAATAATACAAAAGTTTAAAACAAGTCATAAATATGTTTCTCAATCATGGAAATTTAATCCAATTATATTATATATTTTATTGGATTTATTTTTATTAAAATAGTTAATTAAAATAATATGATATGCGTTAAATAATTATTATTAATTTTAAAATATTACATTTACTTATATATATGAGATATATATATATATATATCCAATTTTGTTGAAATTTTATATTTATATATATATAATTCTAAGATAATTTCATCAAGCCCATTTTATATTTATTTATATACGTAGGATATATTTTAATAAAAATAAATAATTTCACATATTAATGAATGGTTGATATTTGATCAATAGAGGAAATAGTAAATGGATAAAGATGACTGATTAAAATTAATAGACTATATTAATTATGTAGACTATATAAATAGTCTAGACTATTGACATTACATTGAATAATTTACCTACCCTAAATCCTTGGCTCCAGGATCCTATAAATGGAAGGCTAAGGGGATTTTTATACCATAGTCATTAGAAAGAAATTCTCAATCCCTATGATCCTCTCCAAAAATGATTAATATTTCTCCACCACCATTCATTTAGATATTCATTATCTCAAGGATCTATGGATAAATAATGAAGGTCTCATTTCTAATGAGATATAAAATCATCATTTTCTCATTAAGAAAGGACAAAAATATTTGTCAACGAGAGAATTAATGAGATAAAATCCTCATTTTCTCACTATAAGTTTATTTATTTATTATTATTGTTTTATTTTATGTATATTCTTTGTGTTGGAATTATTTATTTTATTCTTACTTCATAAATAATGCTTAGAAAACATAGAGAATAATTAAATTGGATTTAGAGTGAAGGTTAATGGTTAACTGATTCAGGGTAAATATCATGCTTGAACATGTAATGAAATTAGACTCTCCAAATATGAGATTTATTTTGTAAATATAGTGCTCTAATAGGTCCATATTTATTTCATGTTTGATGTTCTTATATGAGGGGTGATATCCCACTATTCCTATAGTGGTTTTATATCCATACTGATTTTTTTAAAAAACTTATCATTTATATTATATTTTTTTATATTTAAAATTATTATTTTAAAATTTACTTTTGGGAGAATTTTATCCCATAGTAAGAAGCATTTTATATTGATCTGGTGTCAATTAGTAACATGAAACTTTTATTAATAAATTAATATTATATTTTTATTCACATTGTTTAATATAAAATTATTTTGGAAGGTGTTATGGGTCCATTTGTTAGATGTTTTATTCATGAAATTAAATGTTTTTAATTAACTGATGGTATATATAATTAAAACATATATTTAAAATTTATTAAATATTGTTGTAATTATTTTTTATTAAGGATAAACTATATTAATATTTAAAAAAAATTAAATTTATATTTTTAATATTATTTATTAATATTTAATTAAAATGTTAATTTATTTCTTTAGTGCATGGATTTTTCATTGAAATTTATTTAGAACTTAATTAATTGAATATAATGGTGTTTAATATCATTTACGATGTGTTTTCATAATATTTTGTTGTATTTAAAAATCTATGGAGGAAGATTTCAGTGTAAAATTTGAATCAATTAATTCGGATTTGTATTAATGAATAAAGACTCTTATTTATCCATAGAGAATAATCCACCATATTAATTTCTCCTTTTGAATCTAATTAATTCCTTTATTATATTTTTGTTAATTTATATTTTTTAAAATTATAAAATGTCCATAGCTTTCTTACTAAAATGATTTACAGAGCTCATGAATATTCAAATCAAATATTGTTTTGATACGGATAATATAACATTAATTTAAATCATAAATCGAATTGATTAATAATAATTAATTAGTTGGTATGATTTTATTTAATACAACCATTAAAATAATTACTAAATATAAAAAATTAATATTTATTAAATGCATGGGATGCAAATATTTAAAAATGGTAAGATTAAATGTATAAATGAAACCTCAAAAAAATATCAAGGGAAAGACTTCAGAATTTCACACACTTATAGATCTCAGTATATCTAATAGGGTGGGTTGTGTCAAATCTAAGAACCTATAATCTATGTTTTTTAAGTTGATAAAAGTTTAATATATATCACATGGGCACATGGGTCTCACTTTACATGGTTTTGTATGATTTATAGAACCTAGATGAAAGGTGTGGAGTAAATTCATATGATTTTTTTAATAAATGGTATAAACAACCCAACCAACCAAGAGTATAATGTATTTATACAGGAAATGTTCTTCATTCCAAAATAATCATGATTTGGGGGAAACTCTGCACCTAAATCAAATCGTGATATTTTTTGTATCTTGGTTCACCATAGATAATGATGGAAATGATGATGAAAATTTATAATAAAAATAGTTATTAAATATTATTAAATAAAATATATTAAAAAATCGATAGTCATGTTCAATTACTATAAAAACATGATCATAGTCATTAATCATGAGATGAGGTTGTATGATCTAAAAAAACAATTTCATAAAGAACATGTTGTTAGTGACACCTAGGGGATTTTTATTCTTACACTAAGTATAAATCGGTTGTTAATGATATCTTATGTCTCATTTTAGAGACCGTGAATTAAAAGCTGTAAAAATAGTATAAATCGATGGCCATGTTCAATATGATTGAACGGGTAAAGAATATTTATGATTGTTATATTAGGAATGATAATTGTGAAATATATAAGGCATTATTTTATTGAATAATGTATAATGGTATACCCATGTCACCTTATATACTTAAGATAATTTGGAATTTTAACAAAATAAAGTGGTTGTGATTTTCACTCCAAAAGGAATTATTAGTGTAAATGATCATGAAATATTTTTTTGGATGATTTAACCTGTTCATTATAAGTTAAAACATAAAAAAGATTAAAAATTATCTCATTGAGCTCCTTAACCTTTTAAATACTAGTGAAGTGAACCTATGAAAATATAAATCCAAATTTATCCTTATGATGGAGAAAGTTAAATAATAGGGAAAGGATAGAAATAAGAAATTAAGAAACATCCCTCAAAATTATACTTATGCATTAAAACCCCATGGAAAAATATCCAAAAACTACTTTAATTGTGTAATTAAAGGTAATTGGAAAAGTTATTGTAATAATTCTAGGATATCTTGGTAATATTTATGGAAAATAGGTTTCTAAAATATGTGATTTCATTATAGAATTCAATTTTTCTGACATTACATCATGGATTTTGAGTAACAATTGTGCATATCACATTTGTGTATATGTGAAACAATTATGAAGTAAGTGGGAGTTTTAAATGAGATAATTAGATCTTTGTGTTGATATTGGGGAAAAGTTTATTACCTTATGCATTGAGATTTAAAAAATAAATTTTCTATCCATATTAATTTTCAAGTTATTGAATTTCTATTTTGTACCATACACCAACAAAAACTAGATTCTTATATCTTCTCATGATAAAAAGGGATTTTAATTTATTATTTAAGTATGAACATTATTTATTTATTTAAATGGAATGTATTATAATGGTATAAATAATATGAATGGTATATATTTATTAGATCATGAAAACTTGATCCACAACTTCGATGTAAATTGGGCAAAATAGAATGATTATAACCCTTTATACCTTTATCCTTATCTCCTAAGCTATATTAATGATAATGTAATTTGAAGACATCATTAATGTGTTCTCTTAGAGTAATTTTATTTTTAATCATATGGTGTTTGTGAATCTTTTTTAAATGGTAATATGAATAATACTACCTTTTCAATTAAAGTATAGAGAGTAAAGGATTTATTAGACCTATATAATTTTGATCTATGTGGTAATTTAAATGATGAATAACATGGTGGTTATCAATACTTTTTACCTTTATTGATGATTATAGTTAGTATAGGCATATGTTTCTTATGAAATAAAAGTATGACACATTTGATAAATTTAAGGAGTTTAAGAATTAACTGTAGAATCTACATGGGAAGTGTATTAAATATATTTAATAAGATTATGGTGGTGAATAAGTAATCTAAGAGTTTCATGAACATCTCAAAAAGTGTGGTATTATATCAGAACTCACTCCAATAGGAACATCATAATATAATGATTTTTTAGAAAGTATTAATTTAGCCATATTGGATATTATTCTATCAATGATGATTCACACAAACCTACCAATATTCTTTTTTATTATTCTCTATAAAAAAATCCCCTTATACAAAACTATATACTATTTAAGATAATATAAAATACACCTAATGAGATATGGAATGTGTGTTGTCCTCAAATGTCTTTTCAAAATATTTGTGGTTGTGCATCATATGTTAAGAATATGAATTACTCCAAGTTAGGGGAAAAAATATGATAAGTGTATCTTTATTGTTTATAAAAATGAAATAGGGTAGTTTTTTTTATAATCCCTCTTTGCTTGAAATATTTGTGGATAAACATTCCATTTTCATGGAAAGAAATTCATTTCTAGAAAAAATATTTGGTGGGAACTAGAAATTCATAAAATTATTGACCAAAAATATTATTTACTTACTATTATAGATGAGCTGGTTCCAAAAGTGGTAGTGGAATAATAATTATATTGATAAAATCTAAAACTAATAAGGTTATGTAGGATTCATTAGGTTCCTTAATATGATGACTCGGACCTGGATGCCACTTAATGATGCCCCAAGACGAGTGGCCACATGGCCTCAAGTGTATCTTCCTGAATACTAGAGGCTACCGACTAGTAGTGAGGGCCTAGGTTGTGCCTATGGGAAGACTATGCCATCATTAGAAAAGTTTAGCACAGTATAAGGGATATAAATGAATAGTAAACAGTGGAATAAATATGAATAAATAGTGGAAGCAAACTAATGTAATATATAAACAAGAATAACAATAACTGCATCAGCTAGAATAGCAATGATGTAATGTCATGTCACTAGAAAACGAGAAAGTATGGATAAAATAAAAAATAATTACAAGTTTCACAAGGTAAAAGAAAAAAAGTCAACTCCGGGCATCCTGAGACCCTACTCGGTCATCTGCTATCAAGCTCCATATTATCAGCACACAATCAAGTATTGGAAGCTTCATGCTTCCCTTTTTCAATACCTACAACCATGTAATCTACTCTGGGAACCAAACAACACCTGGAGAGGGTGTGAGATAAATCTCAGTGGGCCACCACCAATAGTGTTTATAACACCCAGCCCAGGTAATGGAATATAGTAGTGTGCATGCATATATATAAAGTAAAGCATGCAGTATAAAATAACTAAATAACCAAGTACTTGCTTCAGCCCTCGGCTGGTGTTTGAACATGTAACTAGTTCATTAATTAACCATTTTCCATTTAATGTTAATAGGTCACGTGAGGCATAGCCAACATAGGCATCACCTCATGATAGTATAAGTATTGAATGTCCCAAGATGTAACAAGCAGCCCAACAATGATATTCAGTGAGGGAGTTCTTGGGTAAAAACCAAGGTAATGTAAACTCACCGAAAGCTGACTCAGTAGTATTTGAGTCTATCTAATGGGCAAGAGTGTAATCCAAGTCATTCCACAATAAGGAACTTATGGGTCCAAGGTGATATACCATGGTAAAATGAGGATTAGTAAAGACATGGACCCAATGGGCTTTCACCGTGGCACCAACTAGTCAATGATGGATCAAAGGTGTGTATTTGATGTATCCTATAATAATAAAGATACCCAATGGTAGTATACCAGGCACCCAAAAAATAGACAAGAACTAGATTCTAGGTGGGTATCAACCTAAGAAAACCGTATCCTTGAATCAAAATGGGGTTCTCGAGACCCAAGGTGTTCTCCTATCAGAATCCATGAAGTTATCGAGTCAGTCCATTCTTATTTGATATTGTAATCATGTAATAATTCAATTGGTTTATGTCTTTCCTTCCATTAGTGTGGATGTGTCTAATATAGTTGAAACCATTGTTCCAAGCCTTGTCTTTAATTAGTGCGGATTGTCCAAGTAGTGTTGCAACCATTTAATCAAGTCTTAGTTATCCATTAAGGAATAATTAATTATTGAGGTTTACTCCACTACCTTCCATCAACATGGAATGGGGTGCTACGAACATGTAACCATTATTCAATCTCTTTTGATCAGGATAAGTTATATACTTAGTA
Organism: Viscum album; assembly: GCA_963277665.1. Taxonomy (NCBI): domain Eukaryota; kingdom Viridiplantae; phylum Streptophyta; class Magnoliopsida; order Santalales; family Viscaceae; genus Viscum; species Viscum album. Next base: position 7,213,697 of record OY728136.1, read on the forward strand.
TACTTTCCATTTCACATTTCATATTTCACATTTAATAAACATTTGCAAGCACTTACCTTAGGTGGGTCAAGTGGTGAGCATTCATGGTACTTGTAATTATGAAATTATCATTAACAATAATCCATTTATTATAAGGATTCTCACCCTTAGAAAGGTCACATAAAGGCACACCTTAATGGTGTCTCAAATGTGTCAAAACACTAAAACCCCAATTACGGAATAACCTTTGACATGAGGTGGATTGAGTTGTGGGTGTAACCACTAACAACTAATCACATAATTGGAAAGAGCATAACAATAGGACTCTAACAATTACAATCATGGCATGTTAATTTAAGAAACTATTTCAAATGAAACTGGTGGGACCCACATGAACATTCCAAAAAAATGAACTTTAGGGATGAGTTATAGACCACCCACCATAGGGTTATATGAGCCTTATCCTCTAGTATCAGCCCTTGATTTTCCTCGGATCAGAGTAGATCTAAGAAAATGTGAAAATTGCTCACATGGAGATATCTAGATAGAGAGTGAATGAGAAGAAGAATTGCTGAAGAGAACTTGATTACTTACTTTTTTGAATCCAAAGTGATGAATGGAAGCTCGATCAGAAGCCGGATGAAGAATATCTCTTGATTCCATGTTTGGATCTTCATAATGCTTTCGAATGAGAGATAATTAGGTCAATCCCGCATAAAATCAGATTAGGGGGAAGGGGGTTTATTAATATATCATTAAGGGAATTTTAGACAATTTTACACATGTTTTTTTCCTACTTAGTGTTTGTCCACATGATTTTTCAAACCATGAGAAAACCATGTGAGATGGTTCTGCCCGAATTTGCGAAAAAGGGTGCTTCGCATGGTCGTGCACAAACCATGTGAGATGACACTATCCAAAAAAACACAAATAGCATTGTTAGGCAAACCATGCACAAACCATATTCCAACCATGTGACTTGGCCTGGGAAAATGGGGGTTCACATGGTTAGGCCTCATGGTTGTGTGCAAACAATATAAGATGCCACTGTCCAAAATAACACAAACCGCATGGTTAGGCAAACTGTGCGCAAACCATGCGACTTGGCCTGTTTTCTTACAAAGGGGTGGTCGGAGCTCCAAACAATCCCCAGACACCCTTATAACCTTTTTAACTCATTAGAAAACTACATTAGTTCCAAATTAATTATTTAGACTGAAAATTAAAGGATTCATACTTGAGTGAAAAAACTGGGTTCTTACAGTCTTCCCCCCTTAAAAAAATCACCCCAAAGTTCTCCTTCTAAGGGTAAGGGAACACTGTCTAAGAAAAAAATTGGCCATTGAGCATGTACATCAGATTCCCTCCCCCAAGTCGCATCATTTACTTGGTCATGCTACCAAATCACCCATATGAGAAGGACATACTTGCCTCAGAGAACCTTCGTGCTTCGGTCAACAATGTGTACTGGATACTCCTCAAAGGTAGCATTGACATCTAACTCAACTTCATCGAGGTCAAATGTATTAGACCGGCCATCATGATATTGGTGAAGTAATGAGACATGAAACATGTCGTGCATGGGACAATACCTCTAAGGTAGTAGCTACCGATAGGCTACCAGTCCGACTTTATCTAGAATCTTGAATGACCTAACACAATGAGGTGACAACTTACCTTGCTTACACAATAGTATATGCCCAAGCATGGGTGATACCTAATGAAAAATATGATCCCTATCCTTGAACAAAATAGGTCATCAATGGAGATCAGCATAAGATTTATGTATAGACTGAGCAGTAGTCATGCTATTTCTGATCACCTGGACCAGTTCTGAAGTCTCCTGAACAAGACGAGGACCTTGTAGGACTACCTCACCTACCTCGATCTAGCACAAGGGTGAACAGAATTTCCTACCATATAAGGCCTCAAAAGGATCCATTTGAATTGTCACCTAGAAATTGTTATTATAGGTGAACTCGATGAGAGGGATATTCTTCTCCCAAGAACCTCCAAAATCAAGGATGCATGCTCGGAGCATATCCTCCAAAACCTGTATTGTTCATTCCAATTGTCCATTAGTCTGATGGTGATAATTTTTGCTTAGAAGAACATGAGTTCCCATAGCTTTATATAAACCCTACTAGAACCATGATGTGAAATGAGCATCCCTATCAGAAATGATAGTACGTGGAACCTCATGTAGTCGTTTGTTCTCATGCACATACAGTATTCCCAACTCATCAACAGAGAAAGTCTACCAAATAGGAATTCAGTGGGAAAATTTCATTAGTTGGTCAATGACTACCCAAATAGCATCGCTATCCCTTGGCGACCTAGGTAAGTTAACTACGAAATCCATAGAAACATCTTCCCCTTTCCATTCTGGGACTGAAAGTGGCTATAATAATCCTAGAGGTCTGTGGTTCTCCTCCTTCACCTGCTAACATGTGTAACAACTAGTTATGAATCCTGTGATCTGATGTTTCATCCCAGTCCACCAATATTGGAGTCGAATATCTCGATACATATTCGAGATGCATGGATGAAATGTCCAATATGAAGCGTGGGACTCTTTAATCAACTCATCTCTCACATATTTAGGAACCCATATACGTCCATGTAGACACATGATGTCATATCTGTCCACAAACCAATCTGGAGGTGGGTTATCTCTTGATATACTCTCACGGAGAAGTAAACCTTGAGGATCTAAAGACTACCTACTCTTCACCTTATCAAGGAGGGAAGAGGTAACTGTTAAGTCTAAGAGGTAATATTTCTCATGACTACCATGAAACTCTAGATGAAATTCAGAAAAGAGGGCCATTAACTTCCATTCATCACTGGATTAATGTACGACCTACGTTTGAGCCTTCTGAATCAGTGCATCTGCAACCATGTTGCCTTTTCTAGGTGTATAGGCAAGCTAAAAATCAAATAATTATAGATATTTGACCCATATTCACTATCATATGTTCAAGTAATGCTAAGAAAAGATATACTAGAGTCTCTTGTGATCTGTATACACCATAAAGTGCTCACCCAAGAGATAATGTCTCCAGTAATGTAAGGCATGGACAAATGCTGCTAGATTGAGGTCATGCATCGGGTAATTTCTCTCATGAGGCCTCAACATCCAAGATCTATATGCAACGACTTTGTATTCCTGCATAAAAACTCCTCCTAGTCCAATTCTTGATGCATCACAGAAGATGATATAACCTTTACCAAGTTCTGGAAGAATCCGAATAGGTGCCGAGAAAATCCTTCCTTTCACTCCAGAAATAACTTCTCGCATGCTTCTTACCAAAAAAACATAACATCCTTCTTTGTAAGTCCAGTGAGAGGTGAAGAAAAACATGATAAGTCTAGTATGAAACTTCTATAATATTTAGAGAGCCCTAATAAACTTCTAATATCAAACATGTTCTTAGGCTGATCCTAGGAAACTACAACACTAACCTTTTTAGGGTCAATAGATACTCCTGATTCTAAAATAATATGCCCCAAGAAGTGGACCTTGTAGATATAGAAGTTTCAATTATCAAGATTGGCATAAAGCAGATGCTCTCTCAGTGCACTCAAAATGATTTCAAGATGTTTGGAATGGTTATTACAAGTTCATGAATACACCAAGATGTCGTCCACAAATACCACGATAAAAGATTCGAAATATGGATGGAAACCCCTATTAATCAAAGACATCAAAATGGAAGGTTCATTCATGAGACTGAATGAAATAACAAGATACTCATATAGATCATACCTTCTATAGAAAGTTTTATGAGGTATGTATAATGGATTGACTTTCACCTAGTGATAACATGATCTCAGGTTCATCTTAGAGAACACCTTTTCTCATTAGAGCTAGTCAAAGAGATAATCTATTCGAGGAAGTGGATACCGATTCTTGACCATAATCTTGTTCAAACTTTCATAGTCCACACATAAATGGATATTTCCATCCACCTTCTTAGTGAAAAGCATGGGTGAACCCCAAGATTATGTATTGGCTGTTTAAAGCATTTGGCCTCTAAGTCCTCTATCTTCCGCTTGAGCTCCTAAATCTCAGTAGGTGCCATCCTGTATGGAGAAATGGACACTGGAGTTGATCCTAGAACAAGATCTATTATAAACTCTACCTCTCTCTCATGAGGTAATCCAGAAAAGTCATCATGAAAGACTTCCCTGAAATGTTAAACTACTGGAGGGAAATCTATTTGAAGAAAACCATGATCCTCTATGAAAATATTTACAATTTGGGTGGTCACTCCACCAAGAAAATAATGCTTCAGTCCATCTCTCCCAGCCTGGACATCCCACTCACCTTTGAAAAGATAACTACTTTCATTTGGTTATGTAAAATAAACCCTTCGGTTATAATAGTCTACAAAGAAATGATTTTGGACCAATCAGTTAATCCCAAGAATGAAATCGAAGTTTGTCATCTCAAGAACAGTGAGATTCCACAAGAATGGCTAACTTCCTACCTCAAGGGGGAAGTCCTTACACTGGCATATGCCCTCCGTTCGTATTCCCAATGGTGTATTGAGGGTTATTACTCTGTAGTGATATTGTAACTCTAGTCTGAGACTTTCCACAATAGATATAAAAATAAAAGAGTTTGAACAACCTTTATCAAAAAAATTAGAGATAATAGTAGAGGCTACCAGAATAGTACCTCATACAGTAGATGGTCCCATAGCCTGATCCTTGTGTATTGGCTATAATGCATAAAACTGACCTGATCCACGGCCCTGTGAAATAGATGGACTACCATGATCATGACTGCTCTGTTGGAATTGATGGTGATTTGGGATCAGACTACCACGACCATGACCTCCTCCTCGTCCAGACCTGCCAGTGCTACTACAACTCCCTGCCTGACGCGATGCAAAATAACTCACTCCTGAATGAGGGTTTGATATAAATACCCTTAAATTTAAAGGAAATTTTTTTCATAAATTCTTTGGGATTTTACGAGTGCGCAGTTTTTGACGGCACCTGATTCTGAGGCCCGGTGTGCCCGGAATCAATATCTGAAGTTTAGCTTCGGTGCGTTCAGTGATTGAGCGAGCGGGTTTTTTTTGACTTTTGAACCGGTGCTCGGAATCGAAATCCGAGGGCACCGATGAAACTGCAGCACCAGTAATTTCTTAGTAACACCTTTTCCGAAGGTGCGTTAGCTCGGGAGGAGTTGTTAAAAATGTGAAGAAAAAAAATATAGATGTTTTACAATTATATTTATATTACACTACTGATGGTTTAAGTGTTATGGGAAATTTTGTTGTGAGGAAGTTGGGGTGGGTCCCACACGATCCCCCACCTCCTTTAATTTCCCTAACACCCCATTAAATGCCCCTCTAGAAATTAATTTTGTAAATCACCCACTCCCCCACTTAAATTGTATGTCAACTCCCACATTAATTAGATTGATTAAAGCTATTAAATTAAATTAATTAAGAGTTTGAATTTTGAATATTTGGAATTCATGGCATGTGTTCATAAAATAAACCTTCCTTATTTTATTTGGGGGATTTAGTTGTGTGAGGATATTGGGAGAAAACACACAAAGCCTTGGGAATCTTCATCTTCTTTGCTGTAGAACGTGAGGAACCCCAAGACTTCGACAAAGAACGTTGTCTCCACAAGGATAATTCGACGTGTCATCTCATCTCCTCTCTACAGCCGGTGTGTGACGCCTTCCTCGAAAAACGACGATGTGCCTTCATTCTTTCCTCTTCTCACGTCGAAGGAAGGGAGACGTCATTCCTCCTCGAACGATATCCGTCAACATGTACGGAGCCTCACCCCGTGACGTCGCTTTTCGGGATGCTCATCGATCGTCAACTCGTTATCAAGGTAGTGGATTGTTTTATGTTCATGATTATTTTGGAACTAATCTTTAAATATTTACCCGCTTGCTATCTAATTAATGGGAGGAGTTCGGACCGAAAAAACACGGCCGACCCTCCTCCCCAATGTTGTTTTACTTCGTTATGGTGTGGAACGAGGCGGCGCGGTGCAACGGTGCCGCACGAGAACGAGGAAAAATGTGGTGGAGGGGCGCGGCGTCATCGCTCTGCGCCAGTCAGACAAAGGCCGTGGCCTAATTCCGCGGCGGTGCAGGGAAGGGAGGCTAGAAATCCGGTCGGCGGCGCAAGGGAAGGCGTGACCCATAGGGGATCCTGCGGCGGTTCACCAGTCAGCCATCACGGCCGGCCGGAATCGGGAAGGGCCGTGGATTTGTAACCCACGATGGCTGGAAAAGGGGAGGGCCCCCCACATGGGGGCCAAGGTTAAAAAATGAGGGGGGGAAGCGCGCCCCCCTTTCCGCGTCTGCTCGGCCAGTGACGAGCCGCCCAGGCCGGACCGGCCGCACTGGGCCAGGCCACCCGCAGCGGGCTGGACCACCGCGCCGGGCCGGGCCCCACCAGCTGGGCCGGGCCGCACCGACTGGGCTGGGCCGCACCCAACTATGCCAGACCCGGACCCAGGTCGGGTCGACCCGGTCCGGGCCGCACCATGGGGTATTGGGCCGGGTCGGACCGGGCCCAAACCCCCTATAATCGTACATCCATGTTCAAAGGCCCATAACTTGGGCTACGGACCTCCGATCAATGCACCGTTAGTTGGGTAGAGATCCTTGCATCGAGACGGTCGTTTCAGTATATTACACTTAAGGTTTCGGAGAACTTTGGTTATGCCCGGGTTGGTTCGAACACGAAATCAACCGGGCCCTCAGAGAGGGAACGCTTATAACTTGAGCTTCGGATGTCCAATTGGCGTGTCGTTGACTTTTTTGGATTCCTCTTAGTGAGACGGTTCTTTTGGATTAATCCGCTCGATGTTTGGATGTAGTTGGAGTACGCTTAGGTTGGTTTTGACTTAAAAACCAACCGGGCCCTGGGACGAAAAAGACAATAACTCTCAGACCGGACGTCTGATTGACGTGTTGTCTGACCTGTTGAGTTTATTTTGATGAGATGGAACTTTTGGATACATCAAATCTAGACTTCTTTTCAGTTGATGTATCGACCCCCTTGTCTTGTGGAGCGGACCCTCCCGAAATCGAGCATTCTGTGTGCGGGAACCCTAGAGATGGCTGCGACTGCGACGATGATGACGACTGTACTGGGATCCTCCGTGGGTTCAGCAGCGACGACGACCGTATTGAAATCCTCCGTGGGTTGGAGGGTGATGACTACTGTTCTTGTATCTTGTGTGGGTCCTACATTACTACTGTTCTTGTATCCTATGTGGGTTCATCAGTATTTGACTCTATACTTGTATCCTATGTGGGTCCGGCAGAGTAGCTGGTCTTGTATCCTTTGTGGGTCTGACAGATTAGCTGGTCTTGTATCTTGTGTGGGTCCGACAGCTGAGATGAATCAGTGGCTATATCTGATCATCTCTATCATCTTATGAAGAAGTATACCTGTGTGAGCTGAGTCTTGACTTTCAATCATTATCTTTGTTATGATTGTTTTGTTGTCTTGTGTGGATTGGGTTGTGTTATCCTATGTGGATTGGTTGTGCTTTCCTGTGTGGACTAGATTGAACTTGGGCTCGGATGTTGGAGAAGAACTGGAATTGATGACTTAGGTATATGTATGGGCATATACCTAAGTAAATTTGGTTGTTACTTCGTGATTTTATCTTTCCTTTTTGGATTATCCTTCATGGATTCTGGGAGACCTTCAGGGGTCTCGGGGTCCCTACTGAGTAGCGTATACTCACCCCTGCACGGGCTATGCCTGCACTACGTTGTGTTGGATGCATACGATAGACAGCGCTGATCGAGGTAGGAGCTCGTGGAGTTGGACGGTACCTAGAGGTGGATCACTGGATGAGACATACATAGAACGGATGGCTGGAGCCGAGGAGCAGAGGAGACTATCTGTACCCACCCTTTAGGTGGGATTTCCAGAGGACGGCTCGGTGTTGCTCCTTTACTTTTCTGCCGTTGTACTCTCTTTTCATTTGTACTTTACTTTCAGTTGGGTTTGTATTCTGGCCCATTTACTCTCCAGCACTTACCTTTGTACTCAGTTTTTACTTAGTGTTTACTTCTTCTTTCTCACTCTGTGGTGTTTGTTATCTCACTTAAAGGAAATTCCTTCCCTTATATCGGAATTTATGCCTTTGGGGCTAGTCGCCAACCCCTGGCCTATAGGAGGCGGGCTTGGGGTAGTCACGGCATAGGTCCCGAGGACGGGTCGTGACAAATTGGTATTAGAGGAGTTTGGTTCTACCGCAGAACTCAGGACTCTGATCTTTTTTCTATGTGAAGAAATATTGTTAAGGGTATTGAGTGTGGTTATCAGTCTAGGGAGTCCAGTGTTGGTGTGGCGGCCGACGTATCCATACACCAGGACCCTAACTTATGATTTCCGACTCAATGCACGAAAACATTGATTGCATGTGTGTTTCAAAAGTTTTCTTGTGATTATTTGTGCTAGCTCACCATGTATACTGTTTTGACCGTGGCGCACCTATCTCTTTTCAGGATGGCCCCACGATAGCAGCCAGCTAGGGTTCCAAGATTTGTGCGAGACGACAGCCCACCGAGCGACGAGGCCTCGGTGAAGGGCCCTATCACAGTGGAGGCACCGGCGGTACCTCTACCCGCCGAACCACCGATGCCACCAGCCCCAGCCGTAGAGAGTGCACGCCACCTTAGTGCACTGCATGAGTTTTAGCATTAGAGACCGCCCAGGTTCTACGGGGAGACAGACCCTCAGGCAGCCAATTATTGGTGGGAGGCTGGTGTATGAGTTTTTAGGTTAGTAGGGACACCAGTTGACTCATGGTGATCCTTGCAGCGAGTCTCCTACATGCGGGAGCAGGCAGATGGTGGATATTGATGCTCCATGTGCACTTCAAGGCATATCTCCTTTGGTCAGACTTCGAGAGCCTCTTTCGCTCAAGGTTCATCCCAGCCTCCCTCTATGTAGTGCGCATTCATGAGATACTACAGCTGCGGCAGGACAGCATGACGGTATCCCAGTACTCTGTGAGATTTACCGATCTCTCGTACTATTCCACAGACATGGTACGTGACCCAGTCTTTCGTGCCCATACCTTCAAGCAGGGACTGAGGCATGAGATCAGGGCATCGATGATCTCCCTCAGCATTCCGAAGCAGGCCGGAGTACTGGAGCGAGCCCTTCTTGTAGAGAGATTTCTTGCTGAGCCTACACCAGCAGTGAGACCTACCGCAGGGCGGCACGTAGCAGAGTCTTCTACAGCTGGCAGTCGACAGATGTAACAGGGGTCCAGGCGGACCAGGCCATCAGGAGGACGACCCCAGGATACTGGCTCGGAGGTGTGGGGTGAATGCAGTAGAGCCATCCTTTCGGGGAGCAGACAGTTCTATGCATGCGGCAAGTAGGGCCACATGGATCATGACTGCCCGACCCGTCGTGCAGAGGAGTAGCAGACGGTTGAGGGACCACCTAGGCAGAGGCAGAGGGTCGACCGTGGCGGTCCGCAGGGAGTAGGCAGACGAGGCAGAAGAGCTGGCCGAGCAGCAGGTGGTGGGCGACGCTTTGAGGCTTTACCACCACCATGACCAGGAGGTCCACCCCGACCACTGGGAGCTGGTGGGCGGAGGCGGGCTTAGCTTCAGGCAGTGGAGGTCTATGACCACGGCGCACCAGAGATTATTCAAGGATCTATCTGTGTCTACTCCACCCTTGTTGCAGTTCTTATTGACACAAGAGTGAGTCATTCTTTCATTTCCACTGCCCTTGTTTGGAGCTCGAAGATTTCTACGGAGCCATTGGCTCGATCCTTATTCCTAGAGACTCCTACGGGAGCAGACTCGACGATTACGCACTAGTGCCGGCAGTGTGAGCTTACTCTAGGAGGCGATAGCTTCGGCTGGGATCTTCTTGTAGCGGCGTCAAGTCCTTACGACATCATCTTGGGCATGGATTGGTTACCTACAGTCCATGCTCAGATCGATTGTATTAGGTACAAGGTTCGGTGTGTCTACACCGATGGAAGCAGGTTCACCTTCACCGGCGAGAAGGGAGCCTTTGTAGCGTAGGATGGACTCACGCAGAATAGAGGACATCTGACCACTCAGTTGGCTAGCCTCATCCTAGGAGCAATTGACGTGCAGAGTCTGCGTTTTCCTATAGTGGTGGATCAGTATGCAGACGTTTTTCCTGACGACGTTCCAGGACTACCTCCTCACAGATAGGTAGACTTCTATATTGACCTTTACCCTGGGACAGCCCAGATATCTACTCCAGCATATCGGATGGCTCCCGCTGAGCTTCGAGAGCTACGGGTACAGCTGGAGGACTTGCAGGGCAAGGGATTCATCCGACCCAGTGTTTCACCCTGGGCTTCCCCAATTTTTTTCGCCAAAAAGGCGGACTAGAGCTTGTGACTGTGTGTCGAATATCATCACCTGAACCAGGTGACCATGAGGAACAAGTATCCACTTCCGAGGATTGACGACCTCTTCGATCAGCTCAAGGGAGCATGGTGTTTCTCGAAGATAGACCTCAGGTCAGGTTATCATCAGCTCAGAGTTCTAGATGAGGATGTGCAGAAGATGGCTTTCAGATTTCGGTATCGCCACTATGTGTTCTTGGTTATGCCTTTTGGCATAACCAATGCTCCAGTAGTGTTCATGAGTCTCATGAACAGGATCTTCCAGCCTTACCTCAATCGATTTGTCGTGGTCTTCATCGACGACATATTGATTTACTCGACCACTGAGGAGGAGCACGCCTACCACTTGCGGGTTGTACTGGACACACTCCGAGAGCACCAGCTTGATGGGAAGCTCTCGAAGTGTCAGTTTTGGATATGTGAGGTCCACTTATTGGGAAACGTCATCTTTGAGGTGGGAGTTGCGGTGGATCCTACGAAGATCGAGGCAGTACTTGCTTGGGAGCCACCCAGGAGTGTGATAGAGGTGTGGAGTTTCTTGGGTCTAGCTGGGTACTACCGGAGATTTGTGCCAGACTTCTCCAGAATTTCGGCACCACTTTCAGCTTTGACAAAGAAGGGGAAACCCTTCATGTGGTCAAATAGATGTCAGTATAACTTCCAGGAGCTGAGACAGAGATTGACCAGTGCACCTATCTTGAGGATACCGGAGGAGGGAGTAGGGTACGTAGTCTACTGCGATGCATCAAGAACTGTACTCGGGTGTGTCTTGATGTAGGAGAGGGTGTTGATCTCCTATGTATCATGATAGTTTAGGAAACATGAGCAGAACTATCCTACCCATGACCTGGAATTTGCAGCAGTGATCTTAGATCTGAAGATGTGGCAGCACTATATGATGGGAGAACACTTTACAGCCTATTCTGACTACCAAAGTCTCAGGTACATCTTCTCGTAGAAGGACCTGAACCTGAGACAGCGTCGATGGATCGAGTTCCTCCAGGACTATGACTTTGAAATATTCTATACTCTTGGAAAGGGGAACATAGTACCCGATGCTCTCAGTAGGAGGATGGGCATTCAGCTACTTGGAGAGGCGACAGTTCAGCTAGTCCCTTTGCAGATATCCTTTGTGGATAGAGATGGGCCAGCCTTCCTTCAGTCTCCCACAGTCATACCCCCACTTCTTCAGTGGGTCAGAGAGGCACAACGTTGGGATGTTGACTGTGAGACGTGGCATGTGCAGATTTCCACATGACATGCACCTGATGGTTTCTCTATAGGAGGAGAGCACGAAGTCCTTTTTAGAGGACGTACCATGGTACCAGCTACTTTACAGGAGGAGGTGCTGAGAGAGTTTCACACTTCCCCTTTAGCGGTACATCCAGGGGTAGTGAAGATGTACCAGGATCTCAGACGACAGCACTGGTGGCCGGGTATGAAGATGGTTGTGGTAGAGTTTGTTTCTCGATGTATCACCTACCAACAGGTGAAGGCAGAGCACTAGGTACCCGCAGGCTTGGTACAGCCCTTGGAGGTCCCGGAGTGGATGTGGGATGGTATATCTATGGATTTTGTGACTAGAATTCCACGTACTTCTAGAGGTCATGACTCCATTTGGGTAATTGTCGACCGACTCACCATGACGGCCAACTTCTTACCCATTAGAGAGTAGGGATCAGTGGAGAGATTGGGACATCTCTACGTTCAGGAGATTGTATGGCTTCATGGTGTGCCATCATCTATCATCTCTGATCGAGATGCTCGCTTTACTTCCTGGATTTGGAAGGGGTTGCAGGAGGCATTCGGGATGTAGCTACGTCTGAACATCGCCTTTCACCCTCAGACGGATGGTCAGACAGAGAGGACCATTCAGACTCTTGAGGACATGCTCCTTGCATGTGTCCTCGACTTTGGTCGTAGCTGGGAGGACCACCTACCATTGGTGGAGTTTGCATACAACAACAGCTACCACTCCACCATCAGGATGGCACCATATAAGGCATTGTATGGCCAACCTTGTAGATCACCTCTATGCTGTACAGACCCTGGGGAGTCAGCACTTGTGGGACCGGAGATAGTCCAGGCCATGACAAAAAAGGTCCAGGTCATCTAGGAGCAGATGAGGACAGCTCAGATCCGACAGAAGTCTTATGCTGACAGGAGGTGGAGGCCACTAGAGTTCGATAATGGCGACCACGTTTTCTTACAGGGCTCACCTCGATGTGGATTATGGAGATTTGGCCGGGGCGGCAAGTTATCTCCATGCTTCATCGAACCATTCCAGGTTCTCAGTAGGATAGGTGAGGTGGATTATTTCCTAGCTCTACCACCTTATTTACACCGGGTGCACGACGTCTTCAACGTATCTCAACTGAGGAGATACGTGCATGACCCGACGCATATCATCGACCACAGGGAGCTCTACATTGATGACGGGGTGACTTTTGTGGAAGTCCCGGTGGAGATCGGGGATCGACAACAGTAGGTCCTACGTGGGTGGTCGATTCCACTAGTACGCATCAGGTGGCAGCACGGGAACCTCCAGGGGAGCACTTGGGAGCGGGAGGCTCAGATGAGTGCTTAGTACCCTCATTTGTTCCCCTAGTTTGTGATGTATCTTTATGGGGGCGTAAATCCCTAAGGTGGGAGTAATGTAAAGACCTATAAATTTCAAGGAAATTTTTTTCTTAAATTCTTTGGGATTTTACGAGTGCGAAGTTTCTAACGGCACCTGATTCTGAGGCCCGGTGTGCTTGAAATCAATTTCTGAAGATTAGCTCGAGTACGTTCAGTGAAAGAACGAGCGGGTTTTTCTAACATTTGAACCGATGCTCAGAATTGAAATATAAGGGCACCGATGAAACCACAGCACCGGTAATTTCTTATGAACACCTTTTCCGAAGGTGCGTTAGCTTAGGAGGAGTTGCTAAAAATGTGAAGAATAAAAATATAGTTGTTTTACAATTATATTTTTATTACACTACTGATGGTTTTAGTGTTATGGGAAAGGTTGTTTTGAGGAAGTTGGGGTGGGGGCCACATGAGCCCCCACCTCCTTCAATTTCCCTAACACCCCATTAAACCCCCCTCTAGAAATTAATTTTGTAGCTCACCCACTCCCCCACTTAAATTTCAAGTCAACTCTCACATTAATTAGATTGATTAAAGCTATTCAATTAAATTAATTAAGATTTTGAATATTGAATATTTGGAATTCATGGCTTGTGTTAAGAAAATAAGCCTTCCTTAATTTTTTGGGGGGATTTAGTTGTGTTAGGAGATTGGGAGAAAATACACAAATCCTTGGGAATCTTCATCTTCTACGTTGGAGAACACGAGGAACACCAAGACATCGACGAAGAACGTTGTCACCGCAAGGAGATATCGACATGTCGTTTCATCTCCTCTCCGTAGCCGGTGTGTGACACCTTCCCCGAAGAATGATGAAGCACCTTCCTTCATTCTTCTTCTCATGTCTAAAGAAGGGATACGTTGTTCCTACTCAGACGATCTCTGTCAACGTGTATGGAGCCTCACCCCACGACACTCATCGATCGTCAACTCGTTATCAAGGTTGGGGATTGTTTTATGTTCGTGATTATTTTGGCATTTGTTTCTGATGCTTTCGCCGGGGCGTGTGCATCCGTCTGAGGAGGAAGCGCTGCTTTGTTGCCCCGCATTCCCGCTTTCCAAAGGCGGGCGGCATCCGCTCCTTATTCAGGGACATCTTCTCCTTGATCGAAACAGGATGATGGGATGTCGGTTCTTCCTTCTGTGGATTCCTCCTCGGAACTCATCACCTAGTCCGGGTCTCCCTCATAGATTTAACACGTAGTTCATGAAACTCTTCCCAGTGCCATGTTTCCATGGATGCCGGTTAATTACACTGCTTCTGTCGGGACATTCCAAAGGGTCCAGTCAGGGCAGCAACCTTCAGTCAGGGGAGTAGTCACGTTGAGGCATCAGTAGCGTGTCTGGATGCTGGGGTACCTGGAATGTCTGTCTGTTATCCTTGGTAACAAGGCTTCTCGAGGGCGTGGAGTCCCGAGGCATCCCACATTGAGCGCGGGGAATTATATGTCACAGGCACATATCTGAGGTTTTCCTCAGCTTCCCGTGCTCAACACAGGGTATGTCGCGAGTTTAACGTCTAGCGGAGATGGATCAACCCAACCAGAGCATTAGCTAGGATAGATCGGATTGAGGGATCCTCCTTGAAGGGATGTCGATACCGGGGCCAGCCCATGGATGGCTGTGAAGAAGAGCGTACCGACATGGTCTCACCGGGATAAGACAGTTCGGGAGAGAATCGGGATGGGGGATAGGTCGATGAATGGAGTGGAGGGAGAGTGAAATGGGACCATCATAGGGGCAACGGTGAAGTTGGGCTTGAGCCTTGACGAGGCTTCCTACGTATCCCCGTGGTAGGGAATCAAAGTCCGCGTAGTTCGGGATGGTGCTGGTAAACCGACGTGAAGCTGGACCTTGGCCCGATGAATATCGTCAGCGAACCAACGTGAAGGTGGACCTTGGTCTGATGGGCATCGTCAGTGTACCGACGTGATAGTAGACCCGTGGGTCCAATGAGTGGTGGGCTTGAACCTCTGGAATGCTTCCTACGTACCATGCCTTGACATGGATCAAAGACCTCGTAGTTCAGGTGGGAATGGGTGTGCAGTTTAATGTCATACGCGACAAGGGGGGTATAGTTTAACATCATGCTGGACGAGGGAGAAACTCGACGTGAATGAACGACCGAGCAATGTGGCTTGAACCTCATGGAGGCTTCCTATGTACCATGCCTTGACATGGATCAAATACCTCGTAGTTCTCTAGGATGGGTCGCAATGGCTTACCACAGGACAAAATGCGGTTTAACATCATGCTGGATGGGGGTGAGACCCGACGTGAAATGACGGGTGGGCTTGAACCTCATGTAGGCTTCCTACGTACCATGCCTTGACATGGATCAAAGTCCTCGTATTTCTCTAGAGAAATAACCGACATGAAATGACGGGTGGGCTTGAACCTCATGGAGGCTTCCTACGTACCATGCCTCGACATGGATCAAAGACCTCGTAGTTCATAAGAGAAATACCCGACGTGAAATGAAGGGTGGTATTGAACCTCATGGAGGCTTCCTACGTACCATGCCTTGACATGGATCAAAGACCTCGTAGTTCATAAGGATGGGTGGTCAGGGTCGGTGCTCACTCTAAGCCCACGTGAGTCATGCTCGGTGTGAGAAACAAGAGGTTGCAAGGACCTGACGATCACGTCTCGAAGGATGCGTCTGTGAGAAGTGAAGAGGGGCTTACGCGTTAGGCGGCCCATGGTGCTGGGACTTACTCCAGGATGGAGGCCCGAAGTGCGACGAAGCGCCGGAAAGAGGGACCTTGGTCCAATGATGGGAGGTGGCTCGTTCCCTATCACGCCCTCCACTGACCTTGGTAGTGGGGAAGTACGGAGATGCACGGGTGCAATCATCCGTACGAAAGGTTAGGGGCTTACGCTCTGAGGCAGCCCTTCCCCTACGAACATACGCCACTCTGACAAGGAGGATCTCATTCCATGTGCGGAAGAGTTCCATTCCCGTGGAGACGAGTGGTGTAAAGAATGTTCGAGCTGGGGGGACCCTTCGTGAGGGAGACGATGTTGGGTCACAGTTTAACATCATGTATTGAGGACGTGGTGCTTGGCAGTTTAACATCCTGCAGCTCGGACGAGGTGGGTTCACTCCACCCCCTAGGACTTACATAACCGGTACCCTCTGGTCCTTGGGGAAGGGAAGGTACCAGTAAGGCCATGGTTAAGGGGGGTCGTGGAACGAACCATCAAGGGGTCCACGTTAGCGTGGCTATACGAAGAAGCAATAGCCGTTAGCGTGCCTATGCGAAGAAGCATTAGGCGAAGCAACACTACGGGTGGTATTGTCCATGGGACTTTGAAATCACATCGTGCAAACCTGGAGGGTCGCACGGGAAGAGGAATCGCTAAGCAGAGGAGTGTTCTTTGCGAAGTGGAGTGCCATGGCCTTAGCATGGGGCATAGGTGTGAGTGGAAGGTGCTTCGCGAAGTGGAACAGTGATCGCGGAGCACTGCCTCGCGAAGAAGGGGTGCCTCGCGAAGCAGGGTCCTGCGGAGCAGTGTGCTTCGCGATGTGTAGCGATCCTTCCTTAGCATCGGGATCACAAGCATGGGTTGGGGGTTTTACGAAGCATAAACGCTCCGCGACTGCCCGGGTTCCCTTGGGAATCCCCTTCCTTCGCGAACTCCCTTGAGCTTCGCGAAGGGCGTCCCTCTCAGAAGAGGGGCTCAAAACGAGACAAAGCAGAGGCGTCTCGTGAAGTAGAAATACCTCGCGGAGATCATGATTCCCAGGGCAAAGAGTGCTTCGCGATTCGGGAGAGGAGAATCCTAAAGGTCGGATTGTCCGTCCTCGGGACTCAGGGGGAGTCCAGTATTTATAGGGAAGGGGCGCCGCGAAGCGGAACTCGCGCGCTGCCTTCGGTGCTTCGCGGCGGCTCGCGAACGTCAAATGGGTTCGCGGAGCATGACCTCCTCTGGAGATTCGCGGTGGCTCACGAATGTCAAATGGGTTCACAGAGCATTACCACCTCTGGAGCATCGCGGCGGCGCCATGGTCGGGGCGCTTCGCGACGGGGCTTCGTGGCGGAGCTTCGCGAGGTAGCGCGTCGGCCTTCTTTTTCGTTCCTTTCTTTCGGGCCACATTTTTGGCGCCAAAAAATGCCCCCCCACAGACTTGGAACCGCGGAGGGCGAAGGGTCGAAGTCTGAGGGAAAATCGCCAAAATTGTCGGTGGTTCGCGAAGCTGCTTCGCGAAGGGGGCCGCGGTGCTGACCGGGGCCACAGATCCGGAGGCGCCGCGATGCTGCACGTGGGTGAGGCGCGCCGCAATGCTCCGAGGTCGCCGCCTATAAATAGGGGCTCTGACCTCTTTTTTCTTCACGTTCCTTCCTTGTCTTTTTGTGCTCTCGACTTCGCGAAGCTCCGCGTACTCCGCGACAGCCCTCCGCGAATCGAGCTCGCGGCGAACCGCGGGTCTCCGACTCCGCGTTCGCGCCAAGCGAACCTCTGTTTGTCGGCCTTGGCCAGACTTTGCGGCTTGGTCTCATGACCGATCTTCGCGATCAGGCTTCGTGATTCAGCTTTGCGGTTGAGATTCACGATCCAGCCGAGAGAACTCTTTTCTGAGTGTCAGAGTTAAAATGGCCCATCAAGAGGCTGTATTGGGGGTCCTTGCAGATGCTGCTCGTCGAGATGAGATAGACAACCGTCCAGGCTTGGGGGAGATGATCTGGAGCCACTCGGACCACACTTATTTGATAGATATTCTCTCAGAGGGCCATAAAGATTATCCGCAGTGCAAGAAACTGCCGTTGTACGGCTTCAGGCTGAGGGATGACGTCTTCATCCCTGAGGCAAGTAGGGATGAACCAGCTTGCTGGTTCAGGAGCACACCATGCCAGCACCAATGGTTCAGGGCGGCCGATGGTCATGCGCGGGAGGATTTCACATCCGTTATCGCTGAATGTCTCTACAACCATGTGAACGACATCGACGGGAAGCCATTGTTGCCGGAGACATCCCCTCCCCTCTACCGTACCATGCTGAAGGCGGCCTTGCAGGATTCGAAGAAGGGATGGTCCGATGAGTGGGACTTGCGCCAGGGTGGCAACTTTACTGATGACTGGTCCTGGGCCTACTGGGTTGGCGCCTCATGCGAGGAGTTTGGGGCAGAGCTGAGGAGAGTGGGGTTGTATGAAGCGGCATGGGCCTCCCAATTCCACATTTACCAACCAAAGCAGCTAATGCCGGAGTTTCTGAGTAGATGGTCATCTAGGACCAACACTTTTCACCTGCATCACGGGGAGGTGGGCATCAGCCTGTGGGATGTCCACTAGATTTCTGGGGTCCCAATCTTGGGGGCCATGTATGACGAGATCCTCCCCGTTGTCAGCGCATGGGGGGATGCGGAGCAAATGCCGCGACTGGCGTCGGCACTGATGGCACTTGTCCCTGGTGAGGACAAGGAGGCAGTAAGGGATGTCCATTTTAGGAGATGGTTCAAATGCTTCCTGAATTTCCCAGAGAATCAAGAGTTCCCTCCGAGGCCTCTAACTTGTCCAAGGGTGGCCCAATGGGGCAATGGGCACTCGTATTGGCGGGTCTTGGAGGACAGCCAATGGATGACTTGTGGTTTCAGTGTCAGCACTGAACAACAGCCGATAGTCAGGCTGGCGGCGTTCATCGCGGCTCTCATCTATGGTTGGATCCTACCGGTGAGAGATACAAGCATGGGGGTACGGCCCAGCTCGTTTATCATGGCATCGATGTTGGTCATGGGGCAGCGGATCAACCTGGGGATCTCGATGCTCACCAAACTATACAGAATGCTGCGGCACATTAGCGAGGGAAAGAAGCCGCCAAGGATATGAGGACCCTTTCACCTCCTGTATGGGTGGATCGCAGCGCATATCAGGGGGATTTATGAATATCCAAACCCCATTTCTCCGTCGGGATCAAACTTTCTCCCCTCCATCCTGAACGCGGTCGGTAGCTTCCCGTTCAAACTGGCCATTTCGATGGTGCTGAATAGGGTGTGGAGGGCGGACAAGTTCAACTTCCATCCCTTCCCATTGCCGACAGGGATGCTTACTGATGACGGACGGGGAACGAAAGAACATCGGGCTTACCTCCTGGCCTTCCGAGGTGGATTTTTGGTGGCACGAATAGATCGTGAGCCGCTCTGTGAACCGTACACTCCGTATCGGTTTGCGAGGCAGTTCTGGTGCCTCCAGCGGCTGACCTCGCAGGTCTACTGGGAGGTGCATCACGAGGAGCACCCGTGTGTGATGTGGCAGTTGTGGCTCATGTTCACACGGGAAGATGGAAAGATGCGGATTGCATTGCCTCCATCGACCGTCGCCTTCGGATTAGTGAAGGAGTACGCCATCAGTTCGGAGGCCGCTTATCCAGGGGAGATGATGAAGCAACCAACGATCCAGGTTGGTGACGGTGGGCCTCCTCTATCTCGAGGTCGGGGTCAGAGGGTAGCTAGGGCCGCTCACGGCAGCGGGGCTGCCATGGCGGCGAGACCCGCACCGGCCGAGGGTATGGAAGCAGCGGTGGATCCGGTGATTCCGGGAGAGCAGGGTCATCCGGAGGGGCGGCCACCGAGGGGATTCCGTAGGATATCCACTCTGGCTCCGGGGAAGCGCCTGCGTCACATTGACATGGCAGAGGATGCCGTCTTCCCTGAGGCTTGGGACATTTGGGATGTCAACCGTCAATTCCTCAGCCCATCCGAGATATGGGCCCACCTGAATCGCCTCGGGATAGAATTACCGGGTATAGGCCCAGTTCGGGCTGGATTCATGGCGTCTCCAGCGGAGGCAGAACAGTACCTGGAAGAGCTGGAGGATTACGTCCACTCCAGTGGTTTCCCTCGCCCAATGACAGACCGGGTGAGGGTACTGTTGAATCAGACGGTCCCCCAACAGTTATCGGCTGCCGATCTGAGGGAGCGCTTCCCCTTGCCGGAGGAATCAGAGGACTCCTCTCGGGAGGATGAGGCTGGAGGAGGGAGCCCACTGGAGGAAGGTGAGGTCAGAGACCGAGGCTCAGAATCCGACGAGTTCGCGGAGGCTCTCGAGGTAGCATTTCGAACTTCTCTCCTTACGATCTGTTCTTGGGTCCCTATGGACTTCTCACCAATATTTGAGCCATGCAGGAGGAACTTGTTCGTGGGCCTCGTTCTCGGTCCTTGGCGGGTGATGATGCGGGACCTTCAGAACCTGCGCCTATGGCTGCGTCTAGTTCCGCGTCTGGTGGGACCAGGGCGCCCGAGGTGGCTCCTCCGGAATCTCCAGACCTTCCAAAAGTATACGGGGGGCCTCATCTCGGGGTCCCGTCAGTACCAGCTCAGGAGTAGCGCTCGGAGGTCGATCTCTGTAAGTCTCCTCCACCGGTATCCTCGTTTCCACATGTAGACCATGCCAACTAATGTTCATGTCCCTCTTTGTCGTACAGTTCTTCGACTGGCGTGGGCTACTGTGGTAAGACTGGTCGGGATGTCTGGTGGCGTCCCTCCTAGGGGCATGCCAGTGATGGTGGCGATAGTCCCGCCATCTCCTCAAGCCACGATGCACATCATTACTGGCGGGACCACCAGCAGGGTCGTACCTGAAATCATTGAGGTGGACTCCGAGGAAGAGGATCAACCGGTCGGTCCTAGTTCTGTCGCGCCTGCTTCGGCGCCAGGTGTCGCACTGGATTCAAAACCGAATGTTGATCCTGCCGAGGATTTCCTGCGGTCGTATCCCGCGTACGAGCTTTCCAATCGTGCAGACTGGGATGAAATGGCCTCCGACGAGGAAGACAACAACATAGTTTGCCGCTGGTCGTGGAAGCTTATCGCACGCTTTATCAAGGACACTCCCCAAGCACAATGGCTGGCCGAAATGGATAGGCTTCACTCGTGGTTGCGCGAACTGTGCGCTGGGGGAGTGGATGCCCAACGTCCTTACACACTCATCCGAGATCTTATGGCTGAGAAGATCCGGGAGCATGATCGTGGGCTGGCAGCGGAGGAAACTGACCAGCATTAAGAAGCTCCAGGAGGCTGAAGGCGAGGTTCAACAGATGCAGACCCGGGCAGATGAGCTTTCAGTCTCTCTTGACGCACAATCTGTGCTGGTCTCATGGTTAAAGTCCCAGCTGGCAGAGGCAGAAGAGCATATGAGGCAGACCTCTGGGAAGATGGCTGCCGTTCAAGCTGACGTAGAGAGGGACAAAGCCAGGACTGAAGAACTGCGCCCCGCCGCTGCTGAGGAGGAGCGGGAGCTAGTTCAGCGGCAGCAAGCCTTGGATGCCGCAAGTCAATGGGTGGCGGAGCTGCAACGTTCTTTTGACGAGGTCAACCCGTCCATGGGGAAAATTAACCCCAGAGTATTTTAACAAACCCAAAACCCTTTATTGGTACTTTCGTGCTTTCAAATTTTACCTTTGTTTTGAATTCCGTAGCACACACGATTTCCACTGTTGAATTTCCTTGTTACATCCCTACAATGTTTTTGGGACGTTCGACGACAATTCCCCAATCCCACGTGGGTCGAGCCTGATGTCCGGGATTCGGATTACCAGTCCGGATTTCCGAGAGATTGGAGAGGCTTGATGGGAGAAGGAACTTTCAGGACAGCCGAATTACCGTTTCTTCAACGTGCTCTTATGCACGAACAGGGCAACGCTAGGGGCGCTGAAATCGGTCCAAACAGATGAAAATGGGAAGTGTGAATCACGATACCCAAGATTTGGAACACTGTGGGGATGGTGTGACAATAAGGGACAACCGTTAACCTTGGAGGAGAAACGGTACCCTTACTGCGTTAGCCTGTAATGGGGACAACAAATGAGGGTCGACCATTGACCATGTTCGAAACACGGGACCATGTCACAAATGTTGTTGATCAATCCTTCGGGACGTTGGCCCAGGACAGTAGGCGGACCATAGGTTGAACATCCATACTGTTAGGGGGTCCTTCCAAACATGACCAGTCTTCCGGAACGTTGGCCCAGGACGGTAGGTGAGCCGATGCGGCATGAGACCAGGCCGTTAGGGGGTTCCTTTAGACATGAAAGAGGACGAGGGTCCGAATAAGGGGCACGCAAAGCATGGAATATGGAGTGATGGTCTGTCCGAACAGAATCCAACACTTAGGTAGTTACACCACCGTGGTGGGAGTACGTCTGATGGGCGTATCGATTTGATCATGGATCATTCCTTCTTTGGGACAGGGCTTCTCTGGCAAGGGGATCTGTCACTTCCCAGTGGGGTCTTGGGGCATCCTGAACTTGTTCAGGGTAGAACCGCAGTTTATTGTCATGCGTTGAGGACACATAGACTCCTGTAGTTTAACGTCATACGATAGGACTCGAAATAAAAGGGAAGCGTGTGGCGTGGTATATATAAAGCCGACGTGAATGTGGACTTGGAGTCCAAATCACACCACATACCCCCGGAGGAAACTCTTCAGGTCGAGGGACCAAGAGTGAGGATTGGGCTGGGCCCGAAGCAAAGTGGTCGGGCATTCCTACGTACCCTATGAGGATGGGAATCAAGCCATACGTAGTTCTAAAAGTGCATTTTAACGTCATGCAGGACGATGAGCAGCCAGACCATGTTGGTACACATCTTGCCAAAACTACTAAGCCCACGTGAGTCGTGCTCGGTGTGGGAAACAAGAAGTAGTGGTGGGAATTTCCCGACATAGAGAGGGGAAGGTTAGGGCAGAGGGACGCTCGGTGAATCCTGGCCCAGTGAAACTAACACGATCTTGTGGCGCACCTAGATGTGCAAAGAGAAAGAGCTGAGTATGATGGAATTCCACTTGAACATGGGGAAGTGGAAAAATGTAAATCATGGCGCTCGCGATTCAGATCACTTATGATGGCGGCGTGACGATGGAGGATAACTGCTGACCATGTTCGCAACACAGCATCCTGTCACGTTAGCCTAGAATGGGGACAGACAAATGAGCATCGACCGCTGACCGTATTCACAACGTGGGATTTTATCGATTTGTTGTCCAAAATCCGTAGGGACGTTGGCCTGAAATTATTGAATGGCCCATAGGTCCAGCATTCATGGAGAGCCCTTAAGCCTAGTATCCATGTCGTCCGAGGGTCCTTTTGGATGTGGAAGAGGATGAGGATCCAAATAGCGAGATCACGAAGCTTGGTCCTGGGACGAGGGGAATGTCCCTGTGAAAATCCCACACTTTGGGATCTTTGTCAAAGAAAATCTAAATACAGCAACGAAACGTATTAGAGAGAGGGAGCATATTCCTTTCCCTTGGGGGGATCTTATTTTAGGGTCGTAGAATTCGGACCATGGGTGAGAGGAAACATAAGAGGCACATGGTGGAGTAACTCAAACACCTGGCGTGAATGGGAATAGGAGGTGTGTACGGCGTGGTGAACAGCTCGACGTGAATGAGGGCACAACCCCATATCACACCGCGCAACCTCCTTGGGAGAGGTTTTTGGTTAAGGGACTGAAAGCGATAATTAGGCTGGGCCTGCGGGGAAGTGCTCGGGCACTCCTACGTATTTCATGAGGATGCGAATCAAGCCATACATAGTTCTGGAGGGTATCTTTGACCATAAATGAGTAAAGGGAGCAGGGGACGCATGGCGTCAAGACCCGGTGTGAAGGAGGACCTAAGCCCTGCTTACCACGCGTTCTCTGGGGAAATGTTCAGGTCGAGGGACCGAACAAAAAGGTTAGGCTGGGCCCGTGTGGAAGTGACCGGGCGCTCCTACGTATCTCATAAGGATGAGAATCAATCCATACATAGTTCTGGATGGTGACATGGTAAAATATCGGTGCCAGGGGAAAAGGGGAGTGCGGGCGTGGCCCTTGCACTAAAAGAAGCGGAATTTGATGTATCTTTTTTGTTCTTTAAGGTGAATGGTTTTTTTTGTGAAGCGACAGGCCTAAAATAGTAGGTTGTGATGTCACCACAAGGATCAAGCCGTGACAGGTGTTGAAAAATGGCATGGCACGTGACCAATACCCAACGTGATGTCCTCTACAATGAGGTCACCACAATGCGGTGTCGTTTTTCATCGTGTGGACAGGACGGTAATGTCACAGTTTAGGGTCGTATGATAGGACCAAGCATGAATTTTATCGTCATGCAGCATAGACGTAGCAGAGACGATGCTAGGCGGGAAATGTTCGCGGTGTTATAAAACACAATTGACAGAGACATGATCCCACATCAAATTGTACGCCATTCGGAGAGGGAAACCTTAGGCCGAGGGGCCTATACAGAGGTGAAACAGGGAGAGAGACTGGCTTCCTGAATGGGTTATACCCAGAGACAGGGCGTCTGGGCGGTCCTACGTATCCCATGAGGATGGGAATGAAGTTGAACGTAGTCCCGAATGGATCATAGTTTATGGTCTTAGAGCTCGGACCATGGGAGCCCCAAAGGATGCCAGATTGCAGCTTTGTCCCCCTGGCATGCAAAGGTGCACTGAGGGATAGCGCCAAAAGTGTCGAGATTCCACCTGGACATGATGGGGTGGAAAATGATGTGAATCATGCAACCAACATTCAAGGACTGAAGGGGCTGGCGTGACGACAGAGGATTACTGCTGACCATGTTCGCAACACAGCATCCTGTCGCGTTAGCCTGATATGAGGACAAACAAATGAGCATCGACCGCTGACCATATTCGCAATGCGGTATTTTATCGATTTGTTGTCCAAAACCCTCGGGGGCGTTGGCCCGTAACGGTAGGAGAGCCCTTGGGCATAATATCCAGGCCATTATGGGGGGTCCCTCTGGGTGTGAAAGGTGATGAAAGTCCGAATGGAGGGGAACACGAAGCTTGACAAGTGGAAGGAACTTGATCAAGTTGAATCTGACACTCTTGGTCCTAGACCAGAGTACTCTTAATACATGGGTGAACCACTACAAGGAGTCAAGGGACTCAACTTTGAGGGTGATCGAGAGATGGCAGGTTCCCGGGGGAAGGGGGCACGGTGCCCAAAACCTTGTATCATACCTACACATCCCTCTTCTAGAGAGGGATAGGCCAAGTGGCCTAGGTGACCGGGAAATCAGGAGATCTCCAAGAGGTAGGGCTGGACCCGAATCTTAAACATTCAGGTGGTCCTACGTATCCCATGAGGATGGGAATCAAGCCACATGTAGTTCGGAAGGGTTCCTTTTAATGTCATGCAGGACAAGGAATAGGAGGGCTAACTCTCAGAACGGGGTATGTGTGGTGCAGTTGTTGCAAACCTGACGTGAATGAGGACGTAATCCTACACTACGCCATGCGGTCCGGTGGTCGGGGTCCCAATGGTTGGACCCGAGATAGGTGAACTTGCTGAACTCAAGCTGGACCCAAAGACAGGGGGTCTTGAACGTAGTTCCAGATGAGAGTCTTAGTTTATGGTCTTAGAGCTCGGACCGTGGATGGTGATGACTCCCGAGTAAGCAC
This sequence comes from Viscum album, assembly GCA_963277665.1. Taxonomy (NCBI): domain Eukaryota; kingdom Viridiplantae; phylum Streptophyta; class Magnoliopsida; order Santalales; family Viscaceae; genus Viscum; species Viscum album. The sequence continues at coordinate 7,239,131 of OY728136.1, forward strand.
AGATGTCAACCCAATCCCTAAGCCTACGTGAGATAAACTCGGTGTGGGAAACAAGGGGGGTATCCTCATCGCAATACTTGGGGCGTCCATCAAAGGGGAGTCAGAAGAGAGTTCCGAAGGACACTTTTGATGTAGCTTGTTCCCCCAACGCGCAGACGTGCACGGGGGAAAAGTACGAAGAGTTCCGAGACTCTACTTGGACATGATGAAGTGATGAAGGGTGTGAATTGTGTACCCGACATTTGGGCTTAATGGGTTGGCGTGGCGATAGAGTAAAACTGTTAACCATGATGGAAACACAACGTCCATATCGCGTTAGCCTGAGGTGGGAACAACAAATGAGCATCGACCACTGACCATATTCGCAACGCGGGATTTTATCGATTTGTTGTCTTAAACCCTCGGAGCATTGGCCCGTAACGGTTGGAGAGCCCTTGGGCGTAGTATCCAGGCCGTTGTTTTGGGTCCCTCCGGGTGTGAGATATGATGAAAGCCCTGATGCAGGGATACGCAAAGCCTGGAAAGTGGGTGCGGACGTGTCCGAGCAAAGCTTGGCATTCCAGGTAATAAACCAGAGTACTCTTAGGCACATTTGTGAACTGCCGAAAAAGGGATCGACGAAACAGCTCAGTAGGGGGGGGGAACATGGCGTGGTCATTACGAGACCGTCGTGAATGAGGAGATAATCCCACACCACACCATATGATCCTCTCATAGAGGAAGGATAGGCCAAGGGGCCAAGATGGGATGAGGATTCCCGAGAGATGGGGCTGGACCCAAACCTTGGACATTCAGGTGGTCCTACGTATCCCATTAGGATGGGAATCAAGCCGCACATAGTTCTCTATATGTAATTTAACGTCATACTGTACGAGAAGAGGAACAATATACCCCTAAACAAGGGAGGTGTGCGGTATGGAAAAGAATCCGACTTGAATGAGGACGTAGTCCCACACCACACCGTAAACTCCTATAAGAGAGGACCTGGGTCGTGGCCCGGAAAGGCCAAGGGGCCTGATGGTTAGGCATTGGTCAGGAAGCCCTGACCTGCTTGTAGTTTAACTTCTTGCACTGAGGATGAGGGTCGGGGACCCGAGGAGGCCAAGGGGCCTGAGGCTGGGCCTCGTGAGGGGAGTCGTACGGCATGGTACATGATCCCGACGTGAATGAGGACATAGTCCCACATCACACTGTACACTCCTATGAGGGATCCTGGGCCGTGGCCCGATCGCTAGCACCACCTGGGGGAAGTATCTCACCTCAGGATGGGGTAGAATGAATCACTGCACTCGATGTCTGGGACATCTCGGGGTGGACCTGAAGATCTAGGACACTGTTGACCATGTTCGAAACACAGAGTTCCTATGGTGACCCGTTATGGGACCAGCAAATGAGCGTCGACCGCTGACCAAATTCGCAACACGAGACTTGTATCGGCTTGTTTCTTGAAAACCATCGGGGGCGTTGGCCTGTATCGGTAGGAGAGCCCTTGGGAATTGTATCCAGGCCATTCTTGGGGGTCCCTCTGGGTGTGAAAAAAACGATGGAATCCCAGTCAAGGAGTGGGTGAAGCATAACTGTATCCATCCACAAAAGGGGCGAACACCTCCAGGGGGGAATGTGCAGTCAGGTCGAGGCTTGCTCGATGTGAGTTGGGGTAAAAGTGTGCACCCTACCATGTCTTGTCCCGAGGGGAAGATTTTGGCTTTTGGGCTGGGCCAACGGACGAAATGTCCGGGCGTTCCTACGTATCTCATGAGGATGAGAATCAAGACATACGTAGTTCTTGAAGGCCATGCAGTTTAGCGTCATGTGGTGAGGACGTGAAAAGAATAGAAGAACGGGAGTGGGCACATTGTGCGACACTTACAATCCTTGTGCTAGTGGGGTTGCATGGGTGGGGCCAAGAAAGCCTACTCCCTGCTACACAAAGATCCTCCGAGGAAACTATTCCTAGGGGGAATAGTAGAAGGGAAAAGCTTGGGGCTGGGCTCAAGATGGGGCGTCTGAGCGTTCCTACGTATCCCATGAAGATGGGAATCAAGCCATACGTAGTTCTAGAAATGCAGTTTAACGTCATGTGAGACGATGAGAAGCATCTCATTAGGGGATATGTACGGTACAACGAGTAATCCGACGTGAATGAGGACGTAGTCCTACACCATACCGTACAATCCCGCAAGAGGGTAGGTCAGAGAAAACTAGGGGGCCTGGGGCCGGACCGCGGTCAGGAAGACCTGACCAGCTTGCTGTTTAACGTCTCGCGGTAAAGATGGGGGCCTGGGGCCCAAGGAGGCCAAGGGGCCTGAGGCTGAGCCTCGGTCAAGAAGGAATGACCGGCTAGTAGTTTAACGTCTTGCAGTAAGGATGGGGGCGGCCAGGGGCCCAAGGAGGCCAAGGGGCCTGAGGCTGGGCCTCGGTTAAGAAGGCCTGACCGGCTTGCAGTTTAACATCTTGTAGTAAGGACGGGGATGCAGTTTAGGGTCATGCGGGACCAGCTCGCAGTTTAGGGTCGTGCTGGACCTTTTTTACCCTAGGAAAAGTATCGCTTGAGGAACTTGGCATTGGTGGGAGGGGTTATACGCTCTCCATCCGTGGTCACCAAGGAGTATGCTCCATTAGGGTAAACTTTATGGATGATATAAGGCCCTTCCCATTTGGGTTCTAACTTGGGCAGTTTCCTACCGGGAATCATTGGCGCTTGAAGGGCCAGTACCAGGTCACCCTGTAGAAAAGAGCGGAGACGAACCTTCTTGTCAAAGGCTCTCGCTATCCTATCTTGATGCCTTTCCAGATTGTACAGGGCACAAAGCCAGTTCTCGTCCAGTGCTTCTAATTCAGCCAGACGGATCTCGGCCACCTCATCTGGTGTCTGGTGGTCATAAACTGCAGTGCGTAACGACGGCAGCTGGATCTCAATGGGTAGGACGACATCAGCTCCATACACCAGGGAATATGGGGTCACCTAGGTAGAGTTGCGAGTCGTCGTCCGGTATTCCTAGAGGGGGTTGGGGAGCTTGTCCGGCCAACTTTTCTTGTTCTGACCAACCATCATCTGCATAATGTTAGAGAGGGTCTTGTTGAACGCCTCGATCTGTCCATTCGCTTGCGCGTGGTAGTGGGAGGTATGGTTCGACTGGATTTCGTACTTAGCGTACAATTTCTTCAATTCAGCTGCTCGGAAGTTGGTTCCATTATCGGTGAGGACGGCGTGAGGGACTCCAAACTGGTGGATAATATTAGAGCTCACAAAGTCAACGATGGAACAGGCCTTGACCTCTTTGAGCGGAACTTCTTCTGCCCACTTGGAGAAGAAATCTGTAGCAGTCAGGATGAACCTACACTTGAGGGCTGTTGCCGGTGGATACGGTCCCACTACGTCAAGTCCCCATACCGCAAACGGCCAAGAGTACTTGGTGGGGTGGAGGGGATCCGGCGGCCGATGAAAGAAGTTGGCGTGTACTTGGCATGCGTGGTATCTCTTGGAATATCCAATACAATCGTGGATCATAGAGGGCCAAAAGTACCCTAACCTACGGATTTGATGGGACAGTTTCGGCCCAGCTTGATGGGCGCTACAGGAACCGGCGTGAACCTCTTGCATAACTTGAGGTATCTCCCCTCCCTGGATGCAACGGAGGAGGACACCATCGAAACTCTGCTTATAAAGGATCTGTTCAAGACTGGGGCCGCTCTGGAGGGTAAATTGCAGCGCGCGGCGTCGGATTCGCTCGCGTTCGGCCCGGTCGTCCGGGAGCTGACCATTTTGGAGATACTCGACAAAAGGTTCTCTCCAGTCGGGGGTGGTTCCAACCACTGAGTCTAACGATCCCGGGACTCCCGATATGGAGGGTCTGGTGGTGAGATGACTTACCCGTAGGCTATCACGGTCCTCTTGGGTGACGGGGGCAATGACTCTCTGTTGGGCCACGTGTATGACCAAATCATCTTGCTCGGGTTCTGTGATCAACGCGGCTAAGCCAGCCAGGGCGTCTGCTTGGCCGTTCTGAGACCGTGGGACATGGGTAACCTCTGGTCGAGGAGAGAACTGGGCCATTAGGCGGAGGGCGTACTCCAGCAACGGTGCGAGCTCTGGCTTCCGGACAACGTAGTCTCTATTAACCTGTTTGATTACCATCTCGGAATCTCCCTTCACATGTAGATGGGGTACATGGATCTTAAGGGCCAACTTGAGGACAATGATAAGAGCTCGGTACTCTACCTCGTTGTTCGTACAGCCTTCCGACAATAGGAACGAGTATGGCAGGACGGCTTGCGTCGGGGTAATGAAGACAATACCCAGGCCCACTTTGTTGAGCTTGGGATCGTTGAGCCTCCTACCGGTGGGGCTCTGGGAGGCACCGTCGAAATGCATTTGCCAACACGGGACAGCCTGATCGACTGAGAGGATCGTCTCATCAGGGAAATCCAGGTCCAGGGATTAATCCACAGAGGTTGGATGGGCAGCTAAAAAGTCTACCAACGCATGTCCCTTAATGGCCTTCTGAAGTACAAACCTGATATCAAACTGCTAGAGAATCACTGCCCACCGTGCTAGTCGGCCAGTCAGCATCGGACGGTTCAGGATGTGCTTCAGTGGGTCTACCCGGGAGACCAATTGCACCTCATGGTGCTGCAGGTAATGTCGCAACTTCTGCACGGCGAAGACGAGCGCAAGATAGCTCTTTTCGATAGGGGAGTATCGGATCTCTGTATTGAGAAGCATGCGGCTGAGATAGTAGAGACTATTCTCAGTACCCTCGTTGTTCTTCTAGGCGAGCAGCGCACCGAGGGATTTCTCCAGGGCAGTCACGTAAAGGACCAGCGGCTTTCCGTAGATGGGTGGCATCAAGACCGGAGGTTGGAGAAGATACTGCTTGATTTCCTCGAAGGCGGTCTGACACTCCTCATCCCATTCGTAGGCAGCGCCCTTCTTCATGAGCTGAGAAAAGGGCTTACACTTGCCGGCCAGATTCGCAATGAATCGGCGTATATTGGCTAAGTGTCCTTAAAGGCCTCGAAGCTCTCGAATGTTTCTCGGGGGAGGCATTTGGCTGATGGCCTTGATCTTCTCCGGGTCGATCTCGATACCTCGGTATCTGACAACAAAGCCCAGAAACATCCCGGGGGTGACCCCAAAGGCACACTTCAGCGGGTTCATCTTTAGGTGACAGGAACAGAGGAAACCGAACACTTTCTCAAGTTCTTTGAGATGGTCCTGGAACTGGCATGATTTGACTACGAGGTCATCCATGTAGCATTCCACCAATGTCCCGAGAATCGGTTTGAATATGCGATGCATGGCCCTCTAATAAGTGGCACCTGCATTTTTCAAACCGAATGGCATTACCTGGTAGCAAAAGGTACCTTGGGGAGCCCTGAAGGTAGTGGACTCCTCATCTTCAGGGGCCATCCGGATCTGGTTATACCCAGAATACCCATCCATGAAAGAGAGGGCTTGGAACCTGGTCGTGGCGTCAATCAACAGATCTGTCACCGGGAGTGGGAAGTCATCCTTTGGGCAGTGGCGATTAAGATCTCGGAAGTCGATGCAGACTCTGATCTGCCCATTCTTCTTCCTGACTGGCACAATGTTGGCAAGCCACTTGGGGTACTGGACCTCATTGATGAAGTTGGCTTTGATTAGCTTGTCAAACTCGGCCTCAACCATAGCACCATGAGAAGGGTGTATCTTCCTGGGAGGTTTCTTAAACCCACAATGCTTTGCCGGGAGGCCCAGGCGGTGAACGGCTACCTGGGGATCTAGCCCTGGCATCTCATTGTAACTCCAAGCAGACACATCACGGTGCTCTTTGAGGAAGTCCACGTACTGCCGCCACTCCTCGGGGGACATGGCTGCACTGATCAATGTGGGTTTCGTATCTTCCTCGCTACCAAGGTTCACCTGTACCAGTTCATCAACCGTGGTAGACACGCCTTCTTAAAAGGTGGGGGGAGCATCCTCCAGGTCTTCCTCCCCAGCCGTGGGGGGACTTCCCGCGACGGAAGATACTTCTGGGCTATCAAAATCCGAGGGGCAGTTGGTGCCGGCTTGGGCAGAAGCGGTCATCACATCGGGAGACTCGCTTGCCATTGAGACCATAGCAATGAAGGCAGTTGATCCTATCCCATCTGGCCTTCGGCCTAAAGGGCCACGTTAGATGATATCAAAGCAGTGGTGATGTGTCAGCCTGAGTCGGTTAATTCCAGCCCGGCGGAAGAGACACGTATGGCGCACCGCCGTTGTCATAGGTTTGACGTCCCGGTACCATACAGTGGTAGGGGGTTCTGGGATGACTTGATCCTGGTAGATGTAAGAGTACAAGGTGATTTTCCGTCATCTCTTGGACACGGGAACATACCTTCCTTGCATACCCGAAACAACAAAACATTGCCCCATGTCGGGGGTCGTGGCCTCCAACCGGTGGATCGGGAGGATTTAGGCGTCATCCATGCTTGCCCAGGGGTCACTTGTGACCGGGGCGGGTTCATCCTCGCTTACCAGGATTTGCTTATCCTTACTTTTGTAATAACCCGCATCCAGATAGCGGGCCTCAAAAGAAGCGAAAGGGGACGCGTCTCCTTGGAGCACGCCTACTCGACCATTAAGCGAGTACTTGAGGCACTGGTGATACGACGAAAGGACTACTGCATGCAGATGGAGCCATGGCCTACCCATCAATGCGTTGTAGGCGGTGTCCTGAGAAACAACCATGAACTCGGTTCTGGCAATTAATCCACCGAATCGAGTCTTCAGGCGGATCTTGCCGACTGGGGTTTGCTCTGTCCTGTCGTACCCCTAGATCCTGAGGTCAGAGGGGGTTAAATCACCTTCGGACAGACCCATCTTTCACAGCGTCTGGGTTGGAATTAGATTGATTCTGGAACCTGTGTCAACGAGGCAACAGCGGACTTCCACACTATTGAAGTGGCCAGTGACATACAATGGGAAAATGTGCCCCTATATAGGAGGGTCCTCATCTTCACCGGAGAACGAGATAACCGCCTGACATTCGGTGTTTTCAATCGTCTAGGTATGGAAGGCTTCTGCAGCTGCTACCTCCGTCTCGAACTGGAGGGGGCTCCTTAGGGCCTTGGCAAGTGCCTCGTGCATTTCAGATGAGAGGAGAAGGGCCTCAAGGATGGAGAGCCTCGCCGGAATGCCGGCCAGGTGCTTCAGAACATCGTACTTTCATGCCAAACGCGAGCCTCTGCTTATAGGAGGTCGTTCGGCATTCGGAGGCACAGCGGGTTCGGCTGGCTGAACCGGCGATTGACTAGTACTGGGTACATCTTCCTGCCTACTAGTAGAAGCCTGAAGAGTAGTCTCCAGACTAGGATTGGACAGCGATGGCTGGCCTATAGCCGGGAAAGACTGACTGTGATACGGATGAGGCGGCTCTCCCCGATCCAATAGCACGAACGGTGGTGGAGGTAGAGCCGAGGGTGTTAGATGGGTCTGTGCGTGCTGAGATCTGCACTGAGCCTGCTGCCTGGTCTCGATAGCGTGCACAGCTTGGACACAAGTGCCTGCTGATGTGCCTCGATGACCGGCGCGATTGCGATTCTGCGGACGTTGACGTCGGCTGGAAACATTGGGGAGGTCTGCCTGGCATTCCCCCTCGTCGGGGGTCATATAGGGCTTTACCAGTTCCACGGTGTTAACCGAAGCGTACCCTTGGCTATCGCTCGAGGAGTCATCCACCGCTGGGTGGATTCTGGGAGGAATCGCCATTTTGGGGGGCATAAAGTCGCCGAGAGTGAGGGATGACGATGGCACCAGCGGTGCACGTTACTTCTTCTTGCGTCGTCGTTGCTTGCCCTTTTGGGAAGGGGCCGACTGTGAAGATGATGCGGAGGCACCAGCTACTTATTCTAAAGGTTCCGACTGCTTCAGGCGTGCCTGGATGATACCATGGGCACGGACGACAGTTTTTCGAGCCATCCAATCGTCGTATTTCTGGGTTCCGCGGCTAGGGACCTGCTGCCACTCACCTTCGCTGTCGGTGCCGATTTCTGATCCTGCAAAGACCCCTGCCACTTGCGCTGGTGCTGGGCCCAACTTAACTATATTGTTGTTGACCTGGTCTTGAAGCCAGTCCTTAAACACATAGCATTTCTTGAGTGTGTGCCCCAGGATCCGACGATAAGGGAAATAGTTGGGGTGATCGGTGAGATGCGCCTCTACCGGCCTTCTGCACTCAGGCAGGCGCACAATCCCTTACTCCAGAGCACTTCGGAAGTAGCCAGGGACCTGATTTTCGTTGAATGAATAGGCCTGGTACCTTCTTTCCGGATAGGGGGCCCTGGGGGCCTGGCCCTGACGAGGGGCCGGAGGGGCCTTCCGAGGAAGTGGCGCCTGATTGTCTCGCCTAGGTGGCGGTGGCGCATTGCGCGGGGGAACCTGTCGGTTCTGAGGCGGTCGCTGCTGGGCAGGAACCTGTGCTTGAGGTGGAGGACCTCTGTGGGGTTGCGGGGATGGTTCCACTGGCAGCAACTCCAGCTACCTCGGGGCTTCTATTTGAGCCACCGCGGCGGGTTCATCCCTGGAGGTCCTCCTGGATGGGATCATAGGGGGCAACAAACGTGTCTGACTAGCCTTTTGCAGGGCTTCCTCGAGGCGTTGGGCCTTATCCAAGAAATCTCTGAACCCTCCAGGGTAGTTATGGGTAATTAGGGAGGGTACCAGCTCTGTCTTGACGTTCCCCACACACATCGTCAGTAATTGCTCATGAGTCAGTGGCATATCGAGGGAATACGTAAGTCCCTTCCACCGGGCGATGAAATATGCAACCCGCTCATCAGGTCTCTGTTTGCACTTAAAGAGGTCTGCAATGATTGTCTTTCATGTGGTGGAGCTGAACTGGTATAATAACTTCCAGCGAAGATCCTCCCAACCGGTCACCGATCCGATAGGGAGCTGGCTGTACCAGACGAATGCCGGACCTTCCAATGTCTGTACAAAACATCGGAGTTTGGCGGCTTCTTGCTGAGCCGGGGTCCCCAACATGGGGCCACACCTGGAAGAGAAATGAGCCAAGTGCTGGGGCGGGTCCCCTGTCCCGTTAAAAGGCGAGAAAGTGGGGTTCCCAAAACCCGGAGGTGCGGGCATATCATCCACCCACGCGGGATAAGGCTTTCCATCCGGTGGGACCGCAACCTGCCGTGTTTCCAACGCCTCGAGGCGGGCTGTGAGTGCCGCAATAAGGTCCTCCGAGTGGGGGTCCCTGTCTTGACGGGGATCCCTAACCACAAGTGCATTGACAGGTTCTTCAACACGGTAGACAGCTTCGGCTGCTCGTGGGTCAACTGGCTGGATGGCCTGCGGGGCGACTGGGGGAACCCGGATTGGATTCTTCAGATTGCCCCGTTGCTCGGGGGGGATTTGGTGAAACGTATCGCGCCCTCTTGCCATATGTTCCGGCTTCTGCCCTGCCTGCGGCAGTAGCATGATCAGGGTTGCCCGGAGGCATCTCACCGGGGGGAATTGTTCCTGCCCCTGCTGCCCCGGCCTGGGATTACCATAGTCGGGTCACCGCTCTGCGGTGCGCTCAGCCAAGAGTTCGTCAACCAGCCTCTTCTGCTCAGCAAGCTGCTGGCGTAACGCGGCCTTCTCAGGATCCTCTTCCGTCTTCTACGCAGAGGCAGACGGGTCAGAGTGCTTAAAGGCTCCGACGTGCTCCTTACCCTTGCCAGTGTTTCGACCGAGTACCAGTGATTCGGTGGGTACTGGGAGGCCTACCAGGTTTCTCTACTGATGGGTAACTCTCCCTGATGGGTCGAGCAGTGGCGGTACGCCCTCGGGTGGTAAGTCTCCATCAAGGAATTCAAGCTCATCTTCCTTATCCACAACGTCGGCCATGTGGACTGTGACCCCTCTTGAGGGCATGTCCTCGATATCACATAGCGAATCGGGCCGCCGTCGGATAGGGTCGAAGAGGAGAGCGGCATAGTGTCCCCAACTACGGACTTCCACATGGGGGTGGCTTCCCTGATGATTCTGCGGAGTTCTTTAAGACTCTGAATGCATTTTGGTTGAAGGGCGCTCTGGTGGCCTGGCGACTTAGGGTGCTGGGCCACAAGGAGTGCGGCTGCATCAATCAGGCGGCACTGCTCGCCGATTTCTTCGAAGTGATCTTGACTTCTGGGGTACACCACCCGTTCATAGCGGAGACGTAAGTGTGTCGCCCATAGGGTTCGACAAAAACACCCCACTTCTTTAGGGTTAAGAGACTCCGGTACGCGAAAATTCAGTGCTATCGTCGGCCAAAACTTCTCTGGGAAGTAATCCGCTGCAAGAATACTCCAGAAGATTCTGGGCTCAGACTCAGGGTCTGGCCCTATGTTTCCCCACTCATCGACCGGGGGCGGCTGAGGAACCAGTAGCGGTACCGAGGCGGACCTCTAGGATAATAATCTCGGTGGTGGAGAATACGGAAAACGAGCTGACTGGCCGCCAAATTCCGAGCCATCCTCTGAAGAGTGAGGTGACCTGGTCACGATGTCACGATACGACAGGCTAATAACCACAGCTTCCGGAACAGGAGTCGCGGCTATCGGCGACAGGTCGTGTCGTCTCTCTACTGTCGTTGGCCCCCAAAATAACTTTTTGTGATCTCTGGTAGAGGTAGAGGGCTCTTCTAGTGACAGAGGCGGTGATTGCGTGGTCGAGACTTGCGGAATTCCCAGGATTTCTTCCTCCTGGATGTACCTGTGGAGAGATACAGGAATCTGGTGGACCTCAAATTCTGGGAGAATGAGGCTAACGCGTCTGGTTCCTGCCCCAGTCCTTGATACGGAGGACCGGGGAGAAGGTTCCATCACTGAATCGCATTCCGCTTCCGAGTCGGAGAAGCGGGCAGGTTTGATCTCCACCTGGGCCTTCCCAGGATTCTTCTTGTGGCGGCGACAACCCGCTCTTCTACCCCAGGGCGGCTCTTCGGGATAGGGTTGATCCTCATTAGGCAGCCTCAGGGCGGCGCTGGCGCCGTGGCGGAGAGGGCCCCCACTCGAGATAGCCGGGGTGCGAGGGGCACAGGGGCAAATGTCGAAGGGTACATGGGGAGGACCTCCCTGAACAGTACCCATGTGGGCGGGGCCTCTGTTGGAATTGGAAGGAGCATGGGGAGGACCTCCATGGTCACTGCGGGTGGAGCGAGGCTGACCTTCACTCCTCGAGTTTCTGGGGCGAGGAAGACCTTCGCCGGTTGCAGAGAGGACGTAGGGAGGGCCCCCACGTTGGAGAGGGACCGGATGGACGGTGCCTTTAGGTTGGTGGCTGGGGGCAGGAGGATGGACTCCATACCCTGTATAGTGGGCGCGGGAAATGTTTCCGCGCTGAGTGTCACTGCCGCGGGGCAGGTCTTCCTGTGGGATGGGGGTAGCACGAGGCATGCCTCCATGATGAACCTCAAAGTGGGGAAGGCCCACGCTCTATGGAGTAGTGGTACGGGGAGGACCTCCGTACGGGGTGACATTACCGCGGGTTAGCTCGTGGCGATCACCACTTGGGCCTGCAACCCGGAGAGTCAACCCAGCCTGCCCATGGGGCGGTTGGGGTCTTGATCCCGGTTGGGTGAAGGAGTGCCCCTGCTCAGTGTATGCAGGGGCTTCACGATGCACATCGGCGGTGGCTCGGGCCACTATAGTTGTCGACGTCGACGCGCCCGGGCGAGCGTCCTCAGCCCGGGCCCGGCGCTGACGTTGGGTCAGGCGAACAGGTGCAGGTGGTGCAGGTACGTAACCTGCCTTCTCTTCCTGCGAGGTCGGACGGCGGCGCTGACGCGGCCGAGCGGGAGCTCTCGCCTGGGGCCATCGGGTCGGGGCCCTGAGCGGACTGAGTCGGACGGCTCCCGCCTCTTCAGTGTAAGGCGAGGAGTCGTCAAGGCATTCCGGAGACAAGCTCTCGAAACGGTTGAATGTTGGGGTGGGGAGCAGGGGCTCCCTGCGCAGCCTGTTAGGGCGGCATTGACTGTGGGGCCTGGAGGCCTCCAGGTCCAGGTGGGCCATATCTCAGGTTGGGATGACCCCTTCTTCCTCATACCTGCGCACGAGGTTGTTGATCACCCTTCGCTGGATGACCTCTGATGGGGAGAGGGGGCGTGGGCGCCCTGTATTCCGCGATGTGGCGGCCGTCATGGCGGTAGCAGCGCTACGTGGGGTGGCCGTCATGGTGTTGCCCCTGCCCCTGCGTGGGCGAGGAGCGGATAGTGACCGCGTCTCTGTAATAGCAACCTGGTTCCTGGAAAACAAAGGGATCAACTCCTCAGTACTAAGAGGAAAAGGATTGACAGCCAGTGCCCCAGCGTCCTTCCATTCTCCACGTATGTAAGAAGGATCAACACCAACATGCTTCAGAGCGGAGTGCCCCACGTTCTACTACCCCGACTTCCGGTGAGTTTCATGACAGGCCCGCTATTTGCTTGGCGGGACCAGGCACCGGATATCTGGATCAGGTGACACGTCAATCTACTGGTGTCTCGAACACTACTAATCTCCATATTGAGGAGAAGAATTTCACGTCGGGTTCACCATTTCTGTTTCCGACACTTTCGTCGGCGCGCGCGCATCCGTCTGAGGAGGACGCGCTGCTTTGTTGCCCCGCATTCCCGCTTTCCAAAGGCGGGTGGAATCTACTCCTTATTCAGGGAAGTCTGCTCCTTGATCGAAACGGGATGATGGGATGTCGGTTCTTCCTTCCGTGGATTCCTCCTCGGAACTCATCACCTAGTCCGGGTCTCCCTCATAGATTTAATACGTAGTTCGTGAAACTCTTCCCAGTGCCATGTTTCCATGGACGCCGGTTAATTACACTGCTTCTGTCGGGACATTCCAAAGGGTCCAGTCAGGGTAGCAACCTTCAGTCAGGGGAGTAGTCACGTTGAGGCATTAGTAGCGTGTCTGGATGCTGGGGTACCTGGCATGTCTGTCTGTTATCCTTGGTAACAAGGCTTCTCGAGGGTGTGGAGGCCCGAGGCATCCCACATTGGGCGCGGGGAATTATATGTCACAGACACATATCTGAGGTTTTCCTCAGCTTCCCGTGCTCAACACAGGGTATGTTGTGAGTTTAACGTCTAGCGGAGACGGATCAACCCAACCAGAGCATTAGCTAGGATAGATCGGATTGAGGGATCCTCCTTGAAGGGATGTCGATACTGGGGCCAGCCCATGGATGGCTGTGAAGAAGAGCATACCGACATGGCCTCACCAGGATAAGACGGTCCGGGCGAGAATCGGGACGGGGGATAGGTCGATGAATGGAGTGGAGGGAGAGTGAAATGGGACCATCGCAGGGGCGACGGGGAAGTTGGGCTTGAGCCTTGATGAGGCTTCCTATGTATCCCCGTGGTAGGAAATCAAAGTCTGCGTAGTTCGGGATGGTGCCGGTAAACCGACATGAAGCTGGACCTTGGCCTGATGAATATCGTCAGCGAACCAACGTGAAGGTGGACCTTGGTCCGATGGGCATCGTCAGTGTACCGACGTGAAAGTCGACCCGTAGGTCCAATGAGTGGTGGGCTTGAACCTATGAAAGGCTTCCTACATACCATGCCTTGACATGGATCAAAGACCTCGTAGTTCAGGTGGGAATGGGTGTGCAGTTTAATGTCATACGGGATAAGGGGGGTACAGTTTAACGTCATGCTAGACGAGGGCGAAACTCGACGTGAATGAACGACCGAGCAATGTGGCTTGAACCTCATGGAGGATTCCTACGTACCATGCCTTGGCACGGATCAAAGACCTCGTAGTTCTCTAGGATGGGTCGCAACGGCTTACCACTGAACCAGAATGCGGTTTAACGTCATGCTGGACGGGGGTGAGACCCGACGTGAAATGACGGGTGGGCTTGAACCTCATGAAGGCTTCCTACGTACCATGCCATGACATGGATCAAAGTCCTTGTAGTTCTCTAGAGAAAGACCCGACATGAAATGATGGGTGGGCTTGAACCTCATGGAGGCTTTCTACGTACCATGCCTTGACATGGATCAAAGACCTCGTAGTTCATAAGATAAAGACCCGACGTGAAATGACGGGTGGGATTGAACCTCATGGAGGCTTCCTACGTACCATGCCTTGACATGGATCAAATACCTCGTAGTTCATAAAGATGGTTGGTCAGGTTCAGTGCTCACTCTAAGCCCACGTGAGTCATGCTCAGTGTGAGAAACAAGAGGTTGCAAGGACCTGACGATCACGTCGCGAAGGATGCGTACGTGAGAAGCGAAGAGGGGCTTACGCGTTAGGCGTCCTATGGTGCTGGGACTTACTCCAGGATGGAGGCCCGAAGTGCGACGAAGTGCCGGAAAGAGGGACCTTGGTCCAATGATGGGAGGTGCCTAATTCCCTATCACGCCCTCCACTGACCTTGGTAGTGGGGAAGTACAAAGATGCATGGGTGCAATCATCCGTACGAAAGGTTAGGGGCTTACGCTCTGAGGCAGCCCTTCCCCTACGAACATACGCCACTCCGACAAGGAGGATCTCATTCCATGTGCGGAGGAGTTCCATTCCCGTTGAGACGAGTGGTGTAAAGAATGTTCGAGCTGGGGGGACCCTTTGTGAGGGAGACGAGGTTGGGTCACAGTTTAACGTCATGTGTTGAGGACGTGGTGCTTGGCAGTTTAACGTCCTGCAGCTCGGACGAGGTGGGTTCACTCCACCCCCCTAGGACTTACATAACCGGTACCCTCTGGTACTTGGGGAAGGGAAGGTACCAGTAAGGCCATGGTTAAGGGGGGTCGTGGAACGAACCATCTAGGGGTCCACGTTAGCATGGCTATGCGAAGAAGCAATAGCCATTAGTGTGCCTATGCGAAGAAGCATTAGGCGAAGCAACGCTACGGGTGGTATTGTTCACGGGACTTTGAAATCACATCGTGCAAACCTGGAGGGTCGCACGGGAAGAGGAATCGCTAAGAAGAGGAGTGTGCTTTGCGAAGTGGAGTGACTTGGCCTTAGCATGGGGCATAGGTGTGAGTGGAAGGTGCTTCGCAAAGTGGAACAGTGTTTGTGGAGCACTGCCTCGCGAATAAGGGGTGCCTCGCGAAGCAGGGTCCTGCGGAGCAGTGTGCTTCGCGATGTGTAGCCATCCTGCCTTAGCATCAGGATCGCAAGAATGGTTTTGGGGTTTCGTGAAGCATAAACGCTCCGCAGCTACCCGGGTTCCCTTGGGAATCCCCTTCCTTCGCGAACGCCCTTGAGCTTCGCGAAGGGCGTCCCTCTCGGAAGAGGGGCTCAAAACGAGACAAAGAAGAGGCGTCTCGCGAAGTAGAAATACCTCACGGAGCTTATGATTCCCGGGGCAAAGAGTGCTTCGCGATTCGGGAGAGGAGAAGCAGAAAGGTCAGATTGTCCGTCCTCAGGACTCCGGGGGAGTCCAGTATTTATAGGGAAGGGGCGCCATGAAGCGGAACTCGCGCACAGCCTTCGGTGCTTCGCTGCGGCTCGCGAACATCAAATGGGTTCGCGGAGCATGACCGCCTCTTTAGCTTTGTGGCGGCTCGTGAACGTCAAATGGGTTCGCGGAGCATTACCGCCTCTGGAGCTTTGCGGCGGCGCCATGGTCGGGGCACTTCGCGACGGGGCTTCGCGGCGGAGCTTCGCGAGGCAGCGCGCTGGCCTTCTTTTTCGTTCCTTTCTTTCGGGCCCCATTTTTGGCGCCAACAGCATTGATCGTTAAATATTTAGCCGCTTGCTATCGAATTAACGGGAGGAGGTTGGACCGCACAAACACAGCCGACTCTCCTATCCAATGTTGTTTTACTTTGTTATGGTTTGGAGCGAGGCGGTGCGGTGCAACGACACCGCGCGAGTACGAGGAAAAACGCGGCGGAGGGGCACGGCGTCGTGGCGCCACACCAGAGTACCATAGAGGGCCGCGGCCGGAGCGGCCTGCAGTGGAGGGGCGCGGTGCTGTCGCGCCATGCCGGTCGGACGAAGTTCACGGTGGTGTAGGGAAGAGCGGACGGAAATCCGGCCACCGACGCAAGGGAAGGCGGGACCCGCGGGGGGTCCCGCGGCGGCTCACCAGCCGGCCGGAATTGGGAAGGGACGGGGGGTTGTAACCCCCGGCGGCTGGCAAAGGGGAAGGCCCCCGATGTGGGGGCCACTGTTACAAAATGAGGGGGGTAGCGCCCCCCCCCCCCCCCCCCCCCCCCCCCCCCCCCATTTCTGCGTCCGATTAGCCAGCGTCGAGCCGCCCAGGCCGGGCCGCCCGCGCCGGGCCGGACCACCGCGCTTGGCCGGGCCGCACCGGCTGGGCCGGGCCACGCCAGCTGGGCCGGACCACACCCAACTAGGCCGGACCCGAACCCGGGTCGGGTTGACCCGGACCGGACCGACCCAGGGGGTATTGGGCCGGGTCGGACCGGGCCCAAACCCCCTAAAATCGGAGAGCTACGTTCAAAGGCCCATAACATGGGCTACAGACCTCCAATCGACGTGCCATCAGTTTCATAGAGATCCTTGGATCGAGACAGTCATTTAGGTATATTAAAATCAAGGTTTTTGAGAACTTTGGGTATGGCCGGGTTGGTTCGAACACGAAACCAACAGGGCCCTCAGAGCGGGAACGCTTATAACTTGAGCTTCGGACGTCCGATTGACATGACGTCGACTTTGTTGGATTCCTCTTAGTGAGAAGGTTCTTTTGGATTACTCCACTCGAGGTTTGGATGTATTTTTAATATGGTCGGGTTGGTTTTAACATAAAAACCAACCAGGATCCTGGGATGAAAAAGCCAATAACTCTCAGACCGGGCGTCTGATTGATGCGCCGTCTGATGCATTGAGTTCTATTTGACGAGACGGAACTTTTGGATACATAAAATCTGGACTTTGTGTCAGTTTATGTATCGAAACCCTTGGATCATGGATTGGACCCTCCCAGAATCGAGCATGCTGTGTGCGGGGACCCCAGAGCTGGTTGCGACTACGGCGATGACGACGATTGTACTGGGATCCTCCATGTGTTCTACAGCGACGACGAACGTACTGAAATCCTCTATGGGTTCGACGGCGATGAATACTATTCTTGTATCCTATGAGATTCTGGCAGTACTACTGTTCTTGTATCCTATGTGGTTCCGGCAGTATTTGACACTGTACTTGTATCATATGTGGGTCCGGCAGAGTAGCTGGTCTTGTATCCTTTGTGGTTCCGACAGATTAGCTGGTCTTGTATCCTGTGTGGGTCCGACAGCTTAGATGAATCAGTGGCTACATCTGATCATCTCTATCATCTTATAAAGAGTTATACCTGTGTGAGCTGAGTCTTGACTTCCAATCATTATCTTCATTATGATTGTTTTGTTGTCCTGTGTGGATTGGGTTGTGTTATCCTATGTGGACTGGTTGTGCTTTCTTGTGTGGACTAGATTGAACTTGGGCTTGGATGTTGGAGCTGAACTGGAATTGATGACTTAGGTATATTTATGGGCATATACCTAAGTAAAGTTGGCTGTTACTTCGTGATTGTATCTTTCCTTTGTGGATTATCCTTTCTTGATTCCGGGAGACCTTCGGGGGTCTTGGGGTCCCTACTGAGTAGAGTATACTCACCCCTGCATGGGATATGCTCGCACTACGTTGTGTTGGATGAAGATGACGGAAATCGCTGATCGAGGTAGGAGCTCGTGGATTTGGACGGTACCTAGAGGTGGATCACTGGACGAGACGTAAACGGAGCGGACGGATGGAGCCGAGGAGTGGAGGAGACTATCTGTACCCACCCTTCAGGTGGGATTTCCAGAGGACGGATCGGTGTAGCTGCATTACTTTTCTGCCGATGTACTCTCTTTTTAGTTGTACTTTACTTTTAGTTGGGTTTGTATTTTGGCCCATTTACTTTCCAGCACTTACCTTTGTACTCAGTTTTTACTTAGTGTTTACTTATGCTTTCTCACTCTGGGGTGTTTGTTATCTTACTTAAAGGAAATTCCTTCCCTTATATAGGAATTTATGCCTTTGTTTCTAGTCACCAGCCCCTGGCCTATGGGAGGCCGGCTTGGGGTAGTCATGACACGGGTCCCGAGGACGGGTCATGACATTTGAAGCTAATCATTTTTCACTCAAAGATAGTGGAAAGGTCCTACAAAAGCTCTAAAGATGACCCATATGTCCACAAGCCCGCCCCTCCATAGAGTCTCTATCACAACATGGCTTCTTATGACCTATTTTTCCACACTGATGAAACACTACCAAGCTATCAATCTTGATACTCTAGCTGTCACTTCCCTGACGATAAACCTAAATGGAATGTTTCCTTCCACCTGAAGAACTACTGGCCTGAAATGACACTAATCCTTTAAAAACAGCACTCACTCCGTCCCTCATGATACGTTTAGTTATAAGGGCCTAATCAACTACTGTAGTGAAGGTAGGAAGTTGAAATTCATTCACCTGAGTCTGGATAGCGTACTGAGGCCCATCCTCAAAGCATCTAGCATGTGAAATCTCATCACCGGCTCGAAGCGGTGAAAAGCATTGTAAATCCGTGAAACATGCTGAACATTCCATAAATTACATAGAAACCTACTCAAGAAGCATGAACTCTCTGGATCTATCAGCTCTCAAATAATGAGGAAAGAAATGATCATATAAGGAATTCTGGAAGTCAACCCATAACATGCCCTGATGACATTCAGCCTAGGTAATGACATCCCACCAACACTTGGTCGAATCCCGTATCATGTATGTAGCAAGATTAACTCTTTTCTCTGGAGGAATTTCTACATTCTAAAATATATACATCATGTCCTATAGACAAGATTCAATAGCTTGAGATCCGCCATCCCCTGAAAAAGTAAGAGGATGCAGTTGTTTGAACTCATGGGTCAGATCTTCCATCGTAGGTGCAACCCGTGGAGCACCAATCATGGACTGCATCAAATGTAAGAAACTGTCACAGACTTGGGCATCAGTGCCCTGATTAGGTAGAGAAAGTGTTTCCTCATGTGGAACTCCTAGAAGTAAGACTGGCAGCTCAGGGACCACCAAGTCTGTAGCATTGTTGTCCCCACCTTCCTAGAGAATGACACGAGGACGACGCGGAGACATTGGTATACAAATGCCAAGAAAACCATAGAAAAAGATTAGGACCATAATATTGAATCACTAGTGGAAAAATTAACATAGGAAAACTCACTATCTGAGGCATACTACTCAAACTACCTACTTTGATGACCATGTATAGATAAGTGCACAAGTATCAGTTTTATGTCATTTTGTAGTTAATTCTTAGGTTCACTCCTTTAAGTTTCATAAACATGACAAGGAAGAATAAGGATGTTCAACCAATTAATTTTAGATTCAAGGACTCACTTTATAA
Organism: Viscum album; assembly: GCA_963277665.1. Taxonomy (NCBI): domain Eukaryota; kingdom Viridiplantae; phylum Streptophyta; class Magnoliopsida; order Santalales; family Viscaceae; genus Viscum; species Viscum album. The sequence goes on from OY728136.1 coordinate 7,258,467, forward strand.
TGAATATTCATTTATGATGAATCAATGCTCGTACACCTATCACCAAAAACGACACCCATCTACATATAGCATAATGGATTGACTCGGTAAATTATTTATCCCAACCCATGAGGGCCCATACACCTCATGAATTGAGACATGAAATCACTCAATCAAATTCAAAGTAATAAAAGTACAAGTAACTATCACAACATCTCTAAAAAATTACAGGTATATCAACCAATGAAAAGTAGTGAAATGTACCTATATGGCATGGAAATATGCCTGACATGTGAATTCTAGGTTCCTATAATGATGCATGTATGACTAATCCTTTTCCTCATATCATCAAGCCAAGGATTAAATAAATTCTCAAAGAGTAATAATCAACAGCACCACACAACATTTGAGTCACCCAATGGTGAAATAATATCAACTGTTATGGGAAAAATATAACAAAAATTGCATTATTGGTAACTTGGATTTTTCCCAAAACATGGGTTCGCGACGCCCAAGAATATCTTATGACCAAGTCCCAATAGTTTCTATTCTCCAACCTATTGTCTCTAAATAGTAATTCAAGAAAAGAAACCACCTTTGATACCACTTTTTGATGACCAAGACCTGGATGCCACTTAACGGTGCCCCGAGCCCGGTAGCCACATGGACTCAAGCACATCTTCTCAAATTCCAGAGGCTGCCGACTAGCAGTGAGGGCCTAGGGTGTGTCTGTGGGAAGACTATGCCCTCATTAGTAGAGTGTATCACAACATAAGGGATATAAATGAATAGTAAACAACATAAGAAATATGAATAAATAGCAGAAGAAAACTTATTCATTAGATAAATAAGAATAACAATAATTGTATCATCGGTAATAGTAATGATGTAATGTCATGTCACTAGAAAACTGAAAAGCATGGATACAATACAAAAATCATAACATGTTCTATAAGGTAAAAGAAAACAAATTCAACTCCAAGCATCTGAAGATCCTACTCAGTCATCTTCTATCAAGCTCCATCCTATCAGCACACAATCAAGTATTGGATGTTTCATTCTTCCCTTTGTTAATACATGAAACCATTTAATCTTCTTCGGGTACAAAATGGCACCAAGAGAGTGTGTGAGATAAATCTCAATGGGACACCACCAATGGTTTCTATAACATCCGGCCTGTGTAATTGAATATAGCAGTGTGCATACATATATATAAAGTAAATCAAGTAGTACTAAATAACTAAATAACTCATTACCTTCTTCATCCCTAGGCTGGTGTATGAACATGTAACCAGTTCATTAATTAATAAATTAACCTTTTATTGTTAATAGGTCACATGGGGCATATCCAACACTGACATCACCTCATGATAGTATAAGTAGTGAATGTCTCAATATGTAACAAGCAACCAAACAATGATATCCAATGTGGGAGTTCTAGGGTAAAAACCGAGGTAACATAAACTCACGAAAAGCTAACTCAGTAGTATCTGATTCTAGATAAGGGGCAAGAGTCTAATCCAGGGAGTGTAATCTAAGTCATTCCACAATAAGGCTCCTACTAAGTCCATGGTGATCGGCCAAGGTAAATGGGGCTAAGCAAATACATGGGCCCGATGGGCTTTCACCAGGGAACCTACTAGTCAATGCGGGATCCAAGGAGTGTATTTGAGGTATCCTTTAATAAAAAAGGGACCCAAAGGTAGTATACTAGGAATTCAAGGAATATATAAAAACTAGAGTCTAGGTGGGTATCAATCTAATCAAACTGCATTCTTGAATCAGAATGGGGTTCCCGATACCCAAGGTAGTCTCCTCCGAGAATCCATGGTGAGATTGAGTCAGTTCATTCCTATTTGATATTCTAATCATTAAATAATTTATTTTGTTCAAGTCTTTCCTTCCATTAGTGTGGATAGGTCATGTATATTTGAAACCATTGGTCCAAGACTTGTCTTCCATTAGTTTGGACAGGTCAAGTAGCATTGCAAGCATTTAATCAAGTCTTAGTTATCCATTAATGCATAATCAATTATTGAGGTTTACTTGGCTACCTTCTATCAACATGGAAAGGGGTTCTAAAAATATTTAACCTTTATTCAATCTCTTTTGATCAAGCTAATTTATATACTTAGTATACTTTCCATTTCACATTTCATATTTCACATTTAATAATGATTTGTAAGCACTTACCTTAGGTGGGCTAGGTGGTGAGAATACATGGTACTTTCCATTATGCAATTATCATTAAAAACAATCCATTTATTATAATGAGTCTTATCCTTAGAAAGTTCAATAAAAGGCACACCCAAATGGTGGATCAAATGTGTCAAAACACTGAAAACCCAATTAAGTAATAACCTTTGACATGAGGTGGATTGAGTTGTGGGTGTAACCACTAACAACTAATAACATAATTGGAAAGAGAATAATGATACTGACTGAAAATTATTTTTTATTTTATAAAATCACTTTTAAGAGAAAGTGAGAAACCTCAAGTCCATCAAAAAACCAAAATAACAGCCAAAATAACTGAAATAGAAACCCAAGAAAAGACTGTTCCTGCCTCTTCCCAGTAACTAAGCATTAGAAGTCATCCACCAAAGCATGTAAACTCGGCAAACAGTCCCGTGAAAATATGCACGGGCATGGAACCAATGGACAATCCATACCCTCTCAGTCTTCCGCTCCAAGTGACATGCAGAAGTGGCGGTCATGTGCTCTAAACCTCATCTAAGGCAAGACCATATCATTGCTGGAACTGAAACATCAAAAACCACCTCGGGACACACAAAATAAAGAAGAACTTCCCCATAACCAAACATATTAGGAAAAGGTGAGCACCCAAGAATTAATTAGAAACGGGTAAAGCAGTATCATTTAAAAGAAATTTAATTTTTCCTGATACCGTATCCCGAAAAAATCTTCAGGATATAGTGGATACCTGAGTATGCGGATCTCCCCTTATCAAGACTTCAAGTGAAGAAGTCAGCCTATCCCAGACTTGGATGTACTCCTCGAGTCTGATTGTCCCCTTGTTGAAGCCCCCAACCAGGATCGAGTCCTGTTTTTCAATCCAAATATATTGTTCCTCACTAAGATTCACTTCGATGTCTCGTCCCATCATCTTGGTCTATTCCTCTTCCAAGGCATTGAGAAATAACGCCTACTCTATCACTTCAACATCCAAGCTCAAAATCAACTCCAAGTTTAGTTCAGATTGGCCAGGAGGTTCCCGCTGGTACCTAACCGCACTGTCCAACTTATCCTCCATTTTCTTTTTGGATGAACAAGTCTTCATGGGAGGTGGTAAGGAGGATTAATCCTTCCTACCCATCCTCCTCCTATTTCCCTTATTTCTCCTCAGACTGGACTCCCCTGCAGATAAACTCTTACTGCCTTCAAATTATTCCCCACCCCATTTTCTATAGATACATCTGGGAAATCATGATCCATGTGCCCAACTTCCATGCTTAGGCCATCACGGTTTTTCCTGGTAATCTCCTCTCCCTCACCCACAACAGGCGCTTCATCTCCCGACCCTATCTCCACGAGTCCATAGAACTTATTTCTCAGGCTGATTGGGGTCCAACTTGAGGAGCCTGCACCCCTGGAGTGTTGGATGGACTCGCAAGGTCCTGCCGCAGCCTCTTGAACACATCAGTTACCTTCGGATTGCATTGGTAGCTCATAATTTCCTTCCCCACACCATAACTCACACCAATCTTTGGGCTGCATTCCACAGCTTCATTTCTGGCAGTCTTCTCCACACCTGAACTTGGTATCCTATCTTCGCCAGTTCAGTCAGCCCCTCTTAATTCCCTCTATCCCGATCTAACCTCCTCACAATTTCCCAAATACTTGCTCTGAACGGGTGACGCCCTTCTTGATGGATCTAGCACCTCCTGACCAGTCGACAAATGGTTTTTAGGTCCCCTGTCCGCCTTCAAAGGATGCTCCTGAGAACAGATCTCCATGGCATGACCCAGTCGACCACATGAACAACAGCAATTGGTCCAACTCTCTTAAACCACACACTGCTTTCATCTGTACTCCTCTGCAACCATGATCCAAATAAAATCGAATTGAACTCTAGACGCATCAATCACGACACAGACTCGCAGATTCACAGGGTGACAAACCGATTCAGTGTGGCTATACGAACACAGATATCGACTGACCATATTACCTAGAATCCTAATAACAGATGGATTTTGGAAAGGTAATGGAAATTTAGGGAAACTAACCCAAATTTCAATGGAGGGTGAATTGTGTTTCATGCAGAAGTCGAACGTCCATCGGAATAGAAAGAACCAAAGGCCATTGCAGCAATGGGGAGCCCTCGCCCCAGCAGGGGAGGGGTCATCGAAGTTCCGGCCCTTCTCTAATATAATGAGCGGAAGATCAATTGGAAGTCGGATGAAGAAGATATCTTGATTCCAAGTTTCAGTCTTCGAAATTCTATAAAAAGGGAGAGAACGGGGTCAATACTACATAAACTCAGATTAGGGAGGAATGGGAGGATTAATAGATAATTAAGTTCATTTTAGACATTTTACACATGTTTTTATCTTGCACACGGGTTTTCAAACTATGTGAAAACCATGCGAGATGGTTCTGCCCGAATTTGGGAAAAAGGGTGGTTCACATGGTTAGGTGGCATGGCCATGCGCAAACCATGCGAGATGCCACTGTCCAAAAAAACACAAATTGCATGGTTAGGAAAACTGTGTGCAAACCATGCAACCTAGCCTGGGAGAAATGGGGTTAGCATGGTTAGGCTGCATGGCTGTGAGCAAACCATTGGGGATGACATTGTCCAAAATAAAACAAACCACAAGGTTTGGTAAACCATGTGAAAACCATGCAACTTGGCATGTTTTTCTAAAAAGATGTGTTCCAAGATCCAAAAAAGCCCCGAACACCCTCAGAACCTTTTTTAACTCATTAGGAATCTACATTAGGTCCAAATTAAATATTTAGACTGAAAATTAAAGGATCCATACCTAAGTGAAAAACACGGTTCTTACACATAGAGGTATGAACTTCACATGAAAAATGATGATGAGGTTATATTCATTGTTTTTGAGAAAACCACCTATGGAGATTCAATTATAACATATAAATATAATAAATGGATTTAATATATAATGGATGGTATGGATACATGTACACAATCCATGTTTGGAATTTGGTTGATTTACTTGATGGATCTAGATCTATAGTGTCAAAAAGGGTCTTTAAAAAGAGTGCTAACATGGATGGTTGAGTATTAAGAATTATGTCATGATTAATGGTAAAATGATTCATAAAACTTTATGGAATTGATTATGAAGAAACATTCTCACCTTTTGTGTGGACTAAATCCATCAAGATTATCCTAGCCATTATAGTATTCTATAATTATGAAATATATGAAATGGATTTCAAAATTGTATTCCTAAATGGAAATTTTCTCAAGGATGTGTATATGAGACAACATAAGGGTTTTATCAATACATTGAATACAAGAAAGTTATATAAGATATAAATATTAATTTAGATAATTAAGTAGGCTTCTCAGAGTTAGAATCTTAATTTTAATGAAGTTGTCAAAGATATTGGATCCATTATGAATGAATATGAAACTTATGTATATAAAATGATTAGGGGTAGATTTATTATATTTCTAGTGTATATTTTGATAACATATTACTTATTGGAAATAAAATTATTATTGTAAAATTCACAAAATTTGATCTTGAGAGAATATCCTCAAGAATTATTATAAATCTTGTGTATGAAAATATAACTGGATTGATCAAAAAATCTTTTTATAGTAAGTCAGGTTACATATGTTTGTAATATCTTTAATTTACTCTAAATTAATTATTATAAGAGAGAATATATATTAACTATTCATAGAAAAAATCTTTAAAATCATCAATGTTCCTTTTGTAATGAATAAAGGAAACATATGGATATATTACCTTATGCATCATCTTTAAACACTATCATGTATTCTATGTTATTTACTAGTTTACATGTTATTTATAAGTTGATTATGATTAAAAAATATCAATCTCATACTATAGATTGAAATTGGATCACTCTCATAAATATCCTAAAGTACCTTTAGAGAACTAAGTATACATTTAGAAAAACTGGAGGTGAAATCCAATTGTTTTATGCGGTAATATAAATGAATATTTCCAAATATATAGTGATTATTTTAAACCACATTTTTCATTTTTTCATAAATGGAGGTTTTTCAGTAATAAATTTTCCATGAAAACAATAGTGGATGAATCTACAGCTGAAGCTGAGTGTATTGTTGCATCATATATAGTAAAATATGATGTTTAGAATAAAATTGTTATCATTAAACTAGAGGTTGTTCAAAGTATTGTGTAAATCATTGAACTCTTTTATGATAAAAATGATAATTTTTCACAAGAAAAGGAACCTCGATCATACTAGAAATATAAACATATCCTCTAGTGATATCATTTCATTCATGAGGTTAAAGATCATGGTGATGTATGAATTTACAAGTTTTCTATATATAATATAGTTAAAATCCTATGACTAAACTAGTTTTAAAAAAACCATGAGGGTTATGTTTGATCTCAAGGTATTAGATACATGTGAGATTGGATCTAATAAAAAATGAGAGATATTACAAATTTTTCTCTATGGACTAATAATAGGATGTTGGTTTGGTACAATGGTTTTATCATGCATTACATTATTAATTTAAGAAATGAATCATTCCATTATCATTATTTTGTGTGAAGTTTCTTTAAACATAATAATTATGATAATAATCCTCTTGGAACTTGTAATAACTCAGTTCTTTTCTTGAGGTATGAGTTTCTTCTTTTTTATTTTCCTTAAGTGTTTTTGAGATAATAAGGGAAATGGGGAAAATCCCAAATTTTATGGGTACATGCCGGGTACTTTTCTACACGTCGTGTACTTTGGTCATGTGGGATGACTACATAGGGCATGTAGGCATGTCGGTGATGAAGGGTATAAAAACTGACTACATGTTGTATAATTTGTATTTACAGGCCGTGTAATCAGTCGGTAGGTAAATAGTAAGGCGGTGGAGGCAGCCGCTAGCAGAGCAATAGTACACACCATGTAATTAGGAATACACTTCGTGTACTCATGTTGATATATGAACAGTGCCACGGTGGAAAGAAGCCTCCAGAGGAACAGTTAAAAAATGAAAATTACACGCCATGTACTCGATAGTACACGCCATGTAGTTTGTTTTTTTCACTTAAAATGGGTTGTAGCCTCCACTTTGAACAGAGGACGCTTAGAACACCAGAGGAGCTCAGGAGAGGTGGTCAGATCTTGGGAGTGCCTCCGACCGCACACAGGGAATCAGATTCTTCCACATTTGATCTTGTTGGAACCATGCAGGTAAGAGATTTCTTCTCCTTGAGCCAATCATACCAATTCTTTCCTGAGGGGAAGTTATTTGAGGTTGAGCATGTAGTTGTTTATCTCAGATCTATGCCTTTCTAGTGTGTTTTAGGAGGCTTCGTTCGCGTATATGAATCAGTGGAGATCGAGGTTGGTGGTCTGGTGTTTATTTTCAACTATTGTGTTGAATTTGTGTACTTTTGGGCTACGAACCCATGCCTAGGGTGTCGTATGGATGTGTCCTTTTCTAAAAGTTATCTATAATTTCATAGATAAACTTTTGATAAGTTAAAACTATTGTTTGGGATCACTACTTAGATCCAGTACCACCCCAAGGGTGTGTTCCTCTATTTATACCTTTGGCCAGGATACCTGTGGGTATACCATTAATTTTAGCTTTCTTTGAATTTCCTTGAGAGGAATTGTATATAATTTCTTACTTATATGTTGGGCTCGGCCTGGTTACATGTATAGCATGATGGCAGTGTTCGTTTAGCCTGTGGGAAACTCTTCTTATGCCCGTGGGTAGTAGAATCTGTGCCTGTGGGCGACACCTCATACGCCTATGGGAAATATTCGATATGCCTGTGGGCAGACACCTGTGGGTTTCGATTCTGATTACCTAAGGGTAAGTATCGTATGTCTAAGGACATAGTTATTTAGAATATTCATTATGTTGTTTTTCAATTTTGTACCTTCAAATCCTTAGTACAAGTTTTGAGGTGATAAGTAATAATTAAAATGGCAATGAAAATGGTAGTGATAGTTACTTTTGAGTACTTACTATTTTACTGCATTTACTTTTGCACACTACTATTGCACATTTTCACCGACATTTGGGCATAGGCCTTTGGTGGGTGCCTACTGGGATTTATTTCTCACACCCTGTTTGGGTCATGAATTTGGCCCAAACAGACTATATTGCTGCAGGTGTCGACAACGGCAAGGGTCCCTATATAGGTACATGATTGTAGCAGAGGATTAAAAGAGCATGGGACTGAGCTTAGGCTTGCGATGCTGTTGTGTTCTGTTTACTCTACTTTGTTTCATTTGGATTTACCTTGTACTTTGAGTTGTATTGTATTGTATTGTAGGGTATCCTATTCTGGATGATTTCATATAATTAGTGACATGATTCATCTTTATATATATGACTGCTGGATCTCATTACTTCAGTTTCCCATTTCAGTTGTATATAGGTTACTTCTTCCGCTGTTGTATGTTATATTTATTTTCCACTACGCTACACTTTGAAAAATGAGGACATATTTTCCCCACTATCAGACCTGGGCCCTTGCTGCTAGTCGGCAGCCTCAGGCGATTGGGGAAATGTGCTTGAGGTCATGTGACCAACCGGGTTCGGGGCACCCGTGGGGTGGCAACCGTATCCAGGACATAAAAAAGTGGTATCAAAGGGGTTATTTTCATTAACTTACTATTTAGAGCCTTATTCAGGGATAAGATGAACATGGTAGTTGATAATAAGCCATGCCCAAGAGTAGCTAACCCGTGTATAGGGAAAATCTTGTCAATCACTTTAATTGTGATTTTTCTGATTTTGCAAATTTTACAGTTGATTTGATTTTCACTGTTTGGTGATGAACTTGTTGTGTACTGTTTATATGTTATACATGGGTTCTATTTAGTTGCAACCCGATGAGATGAGGCTATTCCATCTCCTGCATTATTTAGGCACATGCTAGAAATCACATGTCATGCATTCCTTCCATGCCATGTTGGTGGATTAGTAATTGCATGTTGTTGTGATAGTTGTTGTGCTATAAAAAGCATGTTGTTGTGATAGCTGCTATGATAAATACCTACTATTTGATAGGGTATTATTGTGTGAGGATTTTGATAGAATGAACACAAAACATTGGTTTTTGGGGAGTATGGGCCCTTAATGACCAGAACTTGGTAGATCATTGACAATTTTACCTTATTATAACAAGTGTAAGATTCCAAGATTTGATTTTCAGGGAGTATGGTCCCTCACAGATCGAAATTTGGCACTTAGGTGTTTTTTCTGTGTTTTTTTGGGTTCCAGAGTAGTTTCTGAGACATACTATTTGGAAAACCTAGTATACACTCTGTGTAGTTCTATGGACACATGTCGTGTGTTCTTTTGTTCGGTAAGAAGTGAAAACTTTTTAAGTACACGCCGTGTACCCTCATTACATGACGTGTAGTCCCTTCTCTTGTCATAAGCCATGTGGGTGAGGAAACGGGGTAGGTAATGGCTTGGGGAAACATGTCGTGTACCGATTGTACATGTCGTGTAGTGTTGACCTAGTGTCCTCCTGTGTAACTAACAACACGGATGGAGGAATCCTTAAGACATACGTGTTGTGTCTATTTTGAACACGTTGTGTAGTCTAACCCAGGTACCTAGTTGTATCACGAACAAACAGGGTCAGTGTTATCTTTCCTCGTACACGCCATGTCCTCTTGGCACACGCCATGTAGTGTTATCCATGTAGTCAGCCGTGTCACGAACAACACGGGTCAGTCTGGGGATTTTTTTGAACACGCCGTGTCTTTTTGCAACACTCCGTGTAGTGTGACCTAGGTACATAGGTCGTGTGTTGAATGACATGGGCCGGTGAAAGTCTGTCAAGTATATATCATGTTCTTGTGGGACACACCATGTAATTTTTTTTCGGAGAGCCATGTGGCTTAGCCATGTAGAAGGACTCGGTAAGGGAAGAATGATTCAAGTACACGTCGTGTGTTAGGACAACATGTCGTGTAGTTGGGGTTATACACGACTATTTCAGGAAGAAGTACATGTCCTGGTGATAGCCTGAGAGAATATGCTGTGTAGTATTTACACACACCGTGTATTCCAGTTTTGTAAATCTTGAATGGTTTTTTACTCCTATTACCTTCTTGATCTCCTCATTTTCAGTCTTTGATAATCTTGATCTAAGGCATGTGTTTGACTTTATAGAGTCATGCCGTCGAGATGACCACCAGTTGTTTTCCTAGAGAGAAGAAACAATTATACTCCTGAGATGGTGGGCCATGGGCTACCAGTGGATCCTCCAGCAGAGCCAGATGCAGCGCCAGCTGTTATACCGGGCACAGACATGGAGGCACAGTTCTGTGAAGGCTTTATGCAGTTCATGAAGACCTTTTAGGGAGCACCGCAGGCGGCCACATCTATGGCAAAGCTGACATGTATCTTCTAGCAGCAGCAGCCGCCTACGTTTTTAGGGGATGGCAGACCATAGGCTGCGGAGTCCTAGATAGATTCAACACAGACTATATTTGAGAATCTTGAGATGCCTTCTAGGAGGAGGGCCAAGCTCAATACATACATGCTATGTGATTCCACCAAGAGGTGGTGGGATGTTACCACCCAGTCTGAGCATCACTGTGACATGGCGTGGGAATATTTTCAGGCAGCCTTCTATGACTTCATCTTCCCAGAGACGCTGAGGGCATATTGCGCTCGAGAGTTCATGAATCTGCAACAAGGTGCCATGTCAGTGATGGATTATTCTGCTCGCTTCACCGAGCTTCAATGTTTTGCACCCATTCTGGTGTGTGATGAGGCGTTGAGGGATAAAAGCTTTGAGGATGGTCTTCGATATAACATTTGAGCACTGTTGAATGTTTTCAGGTTGCCCACAATGCATTTTATTGTGAACCAGGCACTGATTACTTAGCAAAACCTGCGGGAAGCTAGTGGTGTGGGCCATGGCAGTTTGACACCAATTTCTGGTACTATTTATACCGGTAAGAGGAAGAGACAGATGGAATTCTCTCACGGTGGTAGTACTAGTCTGAAGAATACTTCAGGTGGAAAGGTCATGTGTTACTAGTGTGGTAAAGAGGGACATAAGAGACCGTCGTGTCAACATGACCTAGTAAAGTGTCGAGCATGCGGTAGGATGGGTCACCTCCAATGTTTTTGCAGGGAGTTTCCACAAATGGCTATTGAGAGGGGTTATGTGCAGACTCCATGCACGAGAGTTAGACTAATAGCTTCTTACCAGTAGAGAAATTGGAATACATCAGGGCGTACAGGCAGAGATGGTGGTCATGGCTGTGGTAGCCAGACACTAGGATCTCAGAGGCAGTTGGGTAGGTCAGCTTAGGGTAGCTAGGCTATATCGTAGGGCTGCGGCACTGGGCAGGCATATGCATTGCAACATACCCAACATGAGTAGGATCCCGAACCTTCTACAATCAGAGGTACTGCTTTAGAAGCTTCTGTTTTATCTTTAGTACTTTTCGATATGGGTTCTACACATATCTATATATCTATACCCATTGTGGATAGCCTTGGGCTATGTGTTTCTTCTTTTTATGATATCATGATGTTGGACACTCCATTGGGAGCTTGAATGACTGGTGTGCATCAGTGCAGGGAGTGCTCCCTGGAGTTTGGTGGGTGTCACTTTCTATGGTACCTCTATGTCCTAGAGATGACAGCTTATGATGTCATTTTCAGGATGGACTAGTTGGTACCCTTTAGTTCCTTTTTAGATTTCTATCGTCTTAGGGTGAGTTTTATGTCACCAGAGGGCAGAGAGTTTCTATAGAAGGGTGAATGGGATGTCCAGGTGAGCCGATCTGGACCCAAGCATCGTGGGTGAGGTGTAGTGATAGTTCATATTGCGAGTTTATATCTGGATGATCTGGAAACTTTTCAAAAGGATTTCCCTCCAGTAGTAGATCGTTTCAGGGATGTCTTCCTGGACAACTTTTCAGGTCTACCTCTGGAGCGTGAGGTGGATTTCTCTCTTGAGCTAGTGCCAGGAGTAGCACCAGTGTCCATTCCCCCTTATAGGATGGCCACACCTAAGTTTCAAAAGCTCAAGAGGAAGTTATAGGAGTTGCAAGCAAAGGGTTTTTTCCGAACCAGTACTTCTCCATGGGGTTCTCCGATCCTTTTTGTGAAGAAGGCAGATGGTACCCTCAGACTATGTGTGGACTATCGGAAACTAAACCAGCTAACGGTTAAGAACCGATATCTCTTACCAAGGATTAATGATCTTTTTTATTAACATTGAGGTGCATGAGTGTACTCGAAGATTGACTTGTGATCCAGATATCATCATTTAAGCATTAGACCATCGGACATACCACTTACAGCTTTTCAGAGCAGATATGGTCTATACGAGTACTTGGTTATGTCATTCGGACTCACGAATGCGCCAGTAGTTTTTGTGGCTCTGATGAATCGTGTGTTCCATCCTTATCTTTATTCTTTTGTGGTAGTCTTTTTGGACGATATCTTGGTGTACTCTCACACTCTACATGACCATGCTACCCATCTTGAGATCATATTAAGTACACTGAGAGAGCATCATCTATATGCTAAGATCTCAAAGTGCCACTTCTGGATGGACCAGATTCACTTCCTGGGTCATATCATCTCAGAGGCATGAGTTGTTGTAGACCCAGAGAAGGTGAGAGCAATAGTTTTTTGGGAGCATCCTAAGAACGTGTTTGAGATATGGAGTTTCTTGAGGATTTCTGGTTACTATATGCATTTTATACAGGACTTCTCCCGCTTAGCTGCACCGTTGACAGGTTTGACTAAGAAGGGTGTGAAGTTTTTTTGGTCAGAAGCTTGCGAGACATCCTTTCAGGTTCTGAAGGGTATGTTGAAATCAGCACTAGTCATGATCCTTTTAGAGTAGGGGAAGATCTATACAATTTACTATGATGCACCGGGGATTGGGCTGGGAGCAATTTTGATGCACGGCGATTGAGTTGTTGCGTACGGGTCTCGGAAGTTGATGCCACATGAGAGAAATTACCTGACTCATGACCTCGAGTTGGCTACAGTTGTTCATGCATTGCGTTTTTGGACACATTAACTATTGGGAGAGCATTTTTTGGTTTTCACCGACCACAAAAGTCTCAAATATATCTTTACTCAGCATGACTTGAACTTGAGACAGTGAAGGTGGGTCAAATACCTTTAGTCTTTTGACTTTGAGCTTGCCTATGCACCTAGTAAGGGTAATGCGGTTGCTGATGCATTGAGCAGAAAGACTCAGATACAGGCAGTTCATGAGGCCAATGGTGAGTGGGAGCTTATGGATTTGTTTTCTGAGATGCATTTGGAGGTGCATGATAGTTAGGGGCAAACCTATATATCATCCTTAGTTGTGACTTCTACCCTCCTAGATAGAGTGAGGATGAGACAACTATCGGAATCAGAAGGCCTAGTTCTACTGGAGTCGGTGGAAAGTGAGGAACTTCCTCATGGATGGATGATAGATGATGATGAGGTACTATTTTTCCATGGATGAGTGTGGGTTCCAGGGGATATATGTGAGGAGTTGATGCGATAGTTTTATGCTACAGCTTGGTAAGTTCATCCCAGAGTTACCAAAATGTATCATGACTTAAGACGTCAGTATTGGTGGCCGGGTATGAAGAGAGAGGTAGTTGGTTTTGTTGCAAGATGTTCCACTTATCAGTAGGTGAAGGCATAACATCAGAGGCCATCCATACTGTTACATCAGTTACCCATTCCGGAGTGGAAATGGGATGATGCCGTGATGGATTTTGTGACCAGGTTTCCGAGTTCACCTTGAGGCAGTGATGCCATGTTGGTTGTTTTGGACATACTTACAAAGGTATATCACCTTTTTCCGATCAAGGAGACCTTCGGTGTTGATGAGCTCAGAAGGTTGTATATCCAAGAGGTAGTACGCCTTCATGGGGTCCCTCATTCTATCATTTCAGATAGGGACGCCTTCTTTACATCTTGTTTCTAGAAGAGTTTCTAGAGGGAACTAGGTACATAGGTTCTCCTAAGCATAGTTTACCACCCTCAGACTGATGGTCAGTCATAGCATTCGATACAAGTGCTAGAGGACATGTTGCGTGCATGCATCCTAGACTTTGGGGGCTCTTGGGAGAAGCACATACCCCTTCTCAAGTTTGCCTACAATAAAAACTTCAGGAAACTATTGAGATGGAACCATACGAGGGTTTATATGGTAGGCATGCCGAACACCTTTGTGCTGGTTAGAGGCAGGTGAGGCAGCATTACTTGGATCACGTCTCATACAAGAGTCTTCTGAGTAGGTCCAGTTGATTCAGAAGCGGATGGATGGGGCATAGTATTATTATAAATCTTATGTTAATCTCCATAGAGGACCCTTGGATTCTGTGGTCGGTGATCAGGTTTTGGTACATGTTCCACCGAGGTTGGGACACAGGCGGATCAGGAGATAGGGTAAACTTTCACCGAGGTAAGTGGGGCCGTTTGAGATTTTGGAAAGATTCAGTTCGGTTGCCTACTAGTTGTAGTTACCACAGCGGTACCAGGACATGCATGATGTCTTCCATGTATCTCAGCTATGCCGCTATCATTCAGACATGTCTCCCATTTTTCAGCCTGAGGAGGTTGAGCTTCAGGTCGATGCACCTTTGAGGAGCATCTGATTCGTATTGTTGATAGTAGCATCAAGGTTCTCCGAGGCCGGTTAGTTCCTCTCGTTCGGGTGCTATGGAAGCATAGATAAGTTTAGGATGAAACATGGGAGCGGGAGAGTGACATACATGCTCAGTGGCCAGAGTTGTTCACAAATTTATCTTCACCACCCTTAGAAGGGAAATTCAGGTATGAATTGTTTTAAGGGGGGATGTTTGTAAGGATCCAGTTCTTTTCTTGAGGTACGGGTTTCTTCTTTCCCTTTTTTCCTTAAGTTTTTTTGAGAAAATAAGGAAAATGGGGAAAATTCCAAAATTTTATGGGTACGTGCCATGTACTTTTCTACACGTCGTGTACATTGGCCGAGTGGGATGAGAACACAGGGCGTAGTGTCCTGTCAGCGATGAAGGGTGTAAAAACTGACTACACATTATGTAATTTGTATTTACATGTCATGTAATCAGTCGGTAGGTGAACAGTAAGGTGGTGGGGGCAGCTGCTAGTGGACTGACAGTACACACCATGTAATTTGGAATACACGATGTTTACTCATGTCGACGGATGAACAGTGTCACGGTGGAAAGAAGCCGTTAGAGGAACAGTTAAAAAAATGAAAAGTACACGTTGTGTAGTTTGTTTTTTTTTTCGCTTAAAAGAGGCAGTAGCCTCCTCTTTGAACAGAGGAAGCTTATAATGCTGAAGTATCTCGGCAGAGGTAGTCGGATCTTGGGAGAGCCTCCGACCGCACACTGGGAATCAGATTCTTCCGTCGTCGATCTTGTTGGAACCGCGCGGCTAAGAGCTTCCTTCTCCTTGAGCCATTCTTACCAATTATTTTCTGAGGGGAAGTTAGTTGAGGTTGAGATTGTAGTTTTTTATCTCAAATCTACACCTTTCTCGTGTGTTTCGGGAGGCATCGTTCGCATATATCGATCACTGGAGATCGAGGTAGGTGTTCTGGTGTTTATTTCCAACTGTTGAGTTGAATTTGTGCACTGTTGTGCTACAAACCCATGCCTGGGGTGTTGTATGGTTGTGGCCTTTTCTAAAAGTTATCTATAATTGCATAGATAAACTTTTGATAATTTCAAACTGATTCTTGGGATCGCTTCTTGGATCTAGGACCACCCCGAGGGTGTGTTCCTCTGTTGAGCCATTTTTCCAGGATACCTGTGGGTATACCGTGAATTTTAGCATACTTTGAATTTCCTCGAGATGAATTGTATATAATTTCTTGATTATATGTTGGGCTTGGCCCGGTTACTTGTATAGCCTGAGGGCAGTGTTTGTTTAGCCTGTGGGAATCTCTTCTTATGCCTATGGGTAGTAGACTTTGTGCCTGTGGGCGACACCTCATACGCCTGTGGGAAATATTCAATGTGCCTGTGGGTAGACACTTGTGGGTTTTGATTCTGATTACCTGAGGGTAAGGATTGTATGTCTGAGGACAGAGTTATTTAGAATATTCACTATGGTGTTTTTCTATGTTGTACCTTCCAATCCTTAGGACAATTTTGGAGGTGGTAAGTAATAATTAAAATGGAAATGAAACTGGTAGTGATAGTTACTTTTGAGTACTTACTAGTTTATTGCATTAACTTTTGCACACTACTATTGAACATTTTCACCGACAGTTGGGTACGGGCCTTTGGTGGGTGCCTACTGGGATTTATTTCTCACACCCTGTTTGGGTCATGTTTTCGGCCCAAACAGACTATATTGTTGCAGGTGTCAACAGCGTCAAGGGTCCCTATACAGTTACATGATTGTAGTAGAGGAGTAAAAGAGCATGGGATTGATCTTAGGCTTGTGATGTTGTTGTGTTCTGTTTACTCTGCTTTGTTTAGTTTGGTTGTACCTTGTACTTTGAGTTGTATTTTATTGTATTGCAGTGTATCCTGTTTTGGATGCTTTCATAGAATTAGTGACATGCCGCATCTTTATATATATGACTACTAGTTCTCTTTACTTCAGTTTCCCATTTCAGTTGTATATAAGTTACTACTTCTGCTTCTGTATGTTATTTTCTTTTCTGCTGCACTACACTTTGAAAAATGAGGGCATAGTCTCCCCACTATCAGACATGGTCCCTCGCTACTAGTCGGAATCCCTTGGCATTTGGGGAAATGCGCTTGAGGTCATGTGACCAACTGGGTTCTGGGCACCCGTGGTGTGGCAACGAGATCCAGGATGTTACAATGTGGTATCAAAGTGGTTCTTTTCTTTGAATTACTATTTAGAGACTTAGTCAGGGATAGGACGAACATTATAGTTGGTAATAACCAATTCCTAGGAGAAGCTAACCTGTGTACAGGTAAAAGCTAGTCTATCTCATTTATTGCGATTTTTCTGATTTTTCAAATGTTACAATTGATTTGATTTTCACTGTTTTGTGACGCACTTGTAGTCTGCTGTTTATATGTTATACATGGGTTCTATTTAGTTGCAACCTGATGAGATGAGGGTATGCCATCTCATGCATCATTTAGGCACATGCTAGAAATCAGGTTTCATGCATTCCTTCCATGCCATGTAGGTGCATTAGGAATTGCATGTTGTTGTGATAGTTTTTGTGCTAGAAAAAGCATGTTTTTGTGATAGCTGCTATGATAAATACCTACTATTTGATAGGGTATTGTTGTTTGAGGATTTTGATAAAATGAACACCAAACTTTGGTTTTTGGGGAGTATGGGCCCTCAATGACCAGAACTTGGTGGATCATTGAAGGGTTTACCTTGTTATAACATGTGTAAGATGCCAAGATTTGATTTGTGGGGAGTATGGGCACTCATGGATTGGAATTCGGAACTTAGGTGTTTGTTCTATGTTTTTCTAGGTTTCGAAGTAGTTTCTGAGACATACTATCCGGAAAACCCAGTATACACACTGTGTAGTTCTATGAATACACGTCGTGAGTTCCTCTGTTCGGGAATAAGTGAAAACTTTTTAAGTACACGCCGTGTACCCTCAGTACATGTCGTATAGTCTCTTCCCATGTCATAGGCCATGTGGGTGAGGACATGGGGTAGGGAATGTATTGGGGAAACATGTCGTGTACTGACTGTACACGCCGTGTAGTGTTGACCTGGTGTCCTCCCATGTAACTAACAACACGGACAGAGGAAACCTTAATACAAACACACTGTTTCTATTTTAAACATGCCCTATAGTCTGACCCAGGTACCAGGTCATGTCACAAAAAATAAGGGTCGGTGTTATCTTTCCTCATACACCCCATGTCCTTTTGGAACATGCCATGTAGTGTTAACCGTGTAGTCGGCCATTTCATGAACAAAATGTGTTGGTCTGGGGATTTTTTTGAACACTCCATGTCTTTTTTCAACACGCTGTGTAGTGGGACCTAGGTACATAGGCCGTGTGATGAATAACATGGTCCAGTGAAATCCTGTCAAGTACATGCAGTGTGCCTATGGGACACGCCGTGTAGTTTTGTTTTCGGAGATCCGTGTGGTTTAGACATGTAGAAGGAATAGGTAAGGGAAGAAGGATTCAATTACTTGTTGTGTGTTAGGACAACACGCCTTGTAGTTGCGGTGATACACGACCAGTTCTGGAAGAAGTACATGCCCATGTGATAGCCTGAGAGAACACTCTGTGTAGTATTTATACACACCGTGTAGTCCAGTTTTGTAAATCTTGAATGATTTCTTCCTCATATTCCCTTCTTGGTCTCCTCATTTTCAGTCTTTGATAATCTTGATCTAAGGTGTGTGTTTGACCTTGTATAGTCATGTCGCCGAGAAGACCACTGGTTGTTCGCCAGGAGAGCGACAATGATTATACTCCTTAGATGGTGGGCCATGGGATACAAGTGGATCCTCAAGTAGAGATAGATGTGGCGCCAACTGTTATACCAGGCACAGGGGCATAGGCACAGTTTCGTGAAGGCTTTATGTAGTTCATGTAGACCTTCTAGGGAGCACTACAAGATGCCAAATCTATGGCAGGGCTGACATGTATCTTCTAGCAACAACATCTGACTACGTTTTCAGGGGATGGCGGGCCACAGGCTATGGATTCATGGATAGATTTTATGCATACTATATTCATGCATTTTGAGATGACTCCTGGGAGGAGCGTCAAGCTCACTACATGCATGCTGTGTGATTTCGCCAAGAGGTGGTGGGATGTTACCACCCAGTCTGAGCATCACCGTGACATAGTGTGAGAAGATCTTCAGGCAGCCTTCTATGACTTCATCTTCATAGAGACGTTGAGGGCAGATCGAGCTCAAGAGTTGATGAATCTACAGCAAGGCGTCATGTTAGTGATGGATTATTTTTCTCGCTTCACCGACCTTCAGTGTTTTGCACCTGTTCGGGTGGGTGATGAGGCGTTGATGGCTAGATGCTTTGAGGATGGAATTTGATATGACATCTGATCACTGGTGAATGTTTAAGGTTTCCTACAGTTCTTGTCATTGTGAACCAGGCACTGATTACTAAGAAAAACCTGCGAGAAGCTAGTGGTGTGGGCCAAGGCAATTCAACACCAGTTTTTGGTACTATTTCTACTGTTAAGAGGAAGAGACAGATGGACTTCTCTCACGGTGGTAGTACTAGCCTGAAGAATACTTTTTGTGTCCAGTACATGTGTTACCAGTGTGGTAAATAGGGGAACAAGAGACTGCGGTCTCCACATGACCCAGTGGAGTGCTGAGCTTGTGGTAGGATGGTTCATCTCCAAATTTTTTGTAGGGTGTTTCCACCAATGGCTAGTGATAGGGGTTCAGTGCAGACTCTGCATGCGGGAGAAGGACCAGCATCTTCTTACCAGTAGGGAAATTAAAATATGTCAGGGCATACAGGCAGTGATGGTGGTTGTGGCCGTGGTAACCAGACACTAGGATCTCAGAGGCAGCAAGGTGGGTCAGCTTAGGGTAGCTAGGCTGTGTCGTAGGGCCACGACACTAGGAAGGAAAATGTAGTGCAACAGACCCAACAGGAGTAGGATCCAAGACCTTCTACTATCAGAGGTACTATTTTAGTAGATTCTATTTTATCTTCAGTACTTTTCTATACATGTGCTACACATAGCTTTATATTTGTACTTGTTGTGGAGAGCCTTGGGCTATGTGTTTCTTATTTTTATGATATCATGACGCTAGACACTCTGTTGGGAGATAGAACGGCTAGTGTGCATCAGTTCTGGGAGTTCCCCTAGAGGTTGGTGGGTTTCACTTTCTATGGGACCTCTATGACTTAGATATGAATGCTTATGATGTCATTCTCAGGATGGACTGGTTGGTACCATTTCGAGCTTTGTATATTTCTATCATCGCAGGGTGAGTTTCATGTCACCAGAGGGATGATATATTCTATACAAGGGCGAATGGGATGTCCATGCGATCCGATCTCAACCCAAGCATCGTGGGCGAGGTGGAGTGACATCCCATATTGCGAGTTTATATCTGGACGATCAGGGAACTTTTCATAAGGATTTCCCGCCAGTAGTAGATCATTTCAAGGATGTCTTCTTGGATGACTTTTTGAGGTCTGCCTTTAGAGAGTGAGGTGTATTTCTCACTTGAGCATGTCTCAGGACCAACATCGGTGTCCATTCCCCCTTACAGGATGGCCACACTTGCGTTTCAAGAGCTCAAGAGGTAGTTATAGGATTTTCAGGAAAAGGGTTTTATCCGACCCAATAGTTCTCCTTGGGGTTCTCTGGTCCTTTTGCGAAGAAGGTGGACGGTACCCTTAGACTTTATGTGGACTATCATAAACTGAACCAGCTTACGGTTAAGAACCGATATCCCTTACCGAGGATTGATGATATTTTTGATCAACTTCGAGGTGCATGAGTGTTCTCGAAGATTGTCTTGAGATCCAGATATCATCAGTTACGTGTTAGACCCTCAGACATACCACTTATAGCTTTTTGGAGTAGATATGGTCTATACAAGTACTTAGTTATGCCATTTGGACTCACGAACACGCCATCAGTTTTCATGGCTCTGATAAATCGTGTTTTCCATCCTTACCTAGATTCTTTTTTGGTAGTCTTTGTGGATTATATCTTGGTGTACTCTAAAAATTGACATGACCATGCTACCCATTTTGAGATCGTATTGAGTACACTAAGAGAGAATCAGCTATATTCTATGCTCTCAAAGTGCCACTTATGGATGGACGAGATTCACTTCCTGGGTCATATCATCTCAGAGGCATAAGTTGTTGTAGACCCAGAGAAGGTGAGAGCAGTAGTTTCCTGAGAGAATCCTATGAACGTGTTTGAGATACAGAGTTTCTTGGGGATGGCTGGTTACTAAAAGCGTTTTATACACGACTTATCCTACTTAGCAGTGTCGTTGACGGGTTTGACTAAGAAGGGTGTGAAGTTTGTTTGGTCAGAAGCTTGCGAGACAGCCTTTGAGGAGTTGAAGGGTAGGTTGACATCAGCACCAGTCCTGATCCTTCCAGATCAGGGGAAGATCTATTCAGTTTTCTGTGATGCATCAGGGATTGGGCTGGGAGAAGTTTCGTTGTAGGGAAATCGAGTTGTTGCGTACGAGTCTCAGCAGTTGAGGCCACATGAGAGAAATTACCTGCCACATGACCTCGAGTTGGCTGTATTTGTTCATGTGTTGTGCTGTTGGAGACATTATCTATTGGGAGAGCATTTTTTGGTTTTCATTGACCACAAAAGTCTCAAATACATCTTTACTCAGCGTGACTTGAACTTGAGACAATGAAGGTGGGTCGAATACCTTCATTCTATTTACTTTGTGCTAGCCTATACACCTAGTAACAATAAAACAGTTGCTGATGCACTGACCATGAAGACTCAGATACAGGCAGTTCATGAGGCCAGTGGTGAGTGGTAGCTTATGGCTTTGTTCTCTGAGATGCATTTGGAGGTTCCCGATAGTCAAGGGAAAACCTATATTTCATCCTTAACTATGACTTCTGCCCTCCTGGATAGAGTGAGGATGAGACATCTATCAGAATCAAAAGGCCTAGTTCTACGGGAGTCAATGAAAAGTGGGCACCCTCCTCCTGGATGGAAGATAGGCGATGATGAGGTACTGCATTTCCATGGACAAGTGTGGGTTCCATGGGATATACGCAAGGTGTTATTGTGGGATTTTCATGATTCAACTTGGGCAGTTCATCCAGGAGTTACCAAATTGTACCGTGACTTGAGATGTCAGTATTGGTGGCTGGGTATGAAGAGAGAGGTAGCTGGTCTTGTTGCAAGATGTTCCACCTGTTAGTAGGTGAAGGCGGAGCATTAGAGGCCAGTCACACTATTACAGTAGTTACCCATTTCAGAGTGGAAATGAGATGATGTTGCGATGGATTTCTTGATCGGGTTATCAAGTTCACCTCGAGGCAGTGATGTCGGGTGGGTTGTTGTGGACATACTTACAAAGATATATCACTTTTTTGCAGATCAAGGAGACATTTGGTGTTTATGAGCTCATAAGGTAGTATATCTAAGAGGTAGAATGCCTTCATGGGTTCCCTTGTTCTATCGTTCCGGATAGGGATTCCCGCATTACGTATCATTTTTGGAAGAGTTTCCAAAGGGCACTGGGTACACATGTGCTCCTAAGAACAGCTTACCACCCTCAGACCGATGGCCAGTCAGAGCATATGATACAGGTTCTAGAGTACATGCTGCGTGTATGCATCCTAGACTTTGGGGGCTCTTGGGAGAAGCACATACCTCTGGTCGAGTTTGCCTACAGTAACAGTTTTCACGAAACTATTGATATGGAACCATAAAAGGAATTATATGGTAGGTCATGCCGATCACCCTTGTGCTAGTTAGAGGCAGGTGAGGCAGCTTTACTGGGACCATGTCTCATGTTAGAGACTTCTGAGCAGGTCCAGTTGATTCAGAAGTGGATGGCTACTGCACAATATCGTCAGAAATATTTTATTGATCACCGCAGATGACCCTTGGAGTTCATGGTTGGGGATCAGGTTTTGTTAAGTGTTTCTCCAAGGTTGGGACACAGGAAGATTAAGATACAGGTTAAACATTCACCGAGGTATGTGGGGATATTTGATATTCTAGAGAGAGTCAGGTCGATTGCCTAGCGGTTACAGTTACCGTAGTGGTACCGGTCCATGCACGATGTCTTCCATGTATCTCAGCTACACTGCTATCATTTAGACTTGTATCATGTTTTTCAGCCCAAGGAGGTTGAGATTCAGGTCGATGAAACCTTTGAGGAGCATCGGATTCGTATTGTTGATAGGAGCACGAAGGTTCTCTGAGGTCAGTCAGTTTCTCTCGTTCGGGTGATATGGCAGTATAGAAGAGTGTAGGACAAAACCTGGGAGTGGGAGTCCAACATACGTGCTAAGTGGCTGGAGTTGTTCACATATTTAACTTCACCACCCTTTGAAGGGAAATTTGGTGACAAATTGTTTTAAGGGGGGATGTTTGGAAGAACCCGGTTCCTTTCTTGATGTACGAGTTTCTTCTTTTCCTTTTTCCTTATGTTTTTTTAGAAAATAAGAAAAATGGGGAAAAATCACAAATTTTAGGGAACACACCATGTAATTTTCTACACACCGTGTACTTTGGTCATGTGGGATGAGTACACAGGGTATGTAGGCTTGTCGAAGATGAAGGGAGTAAAAACTGACTACATGCCATATACTTTGTATTTACACGCCGTGTAATCAGTTGGAAGGTGAATAGTAAGGTGGTGGAGGCAGCCTCCAGCGGAGCGACAGTACACACCATTTAATTAAAAATACACATTGTGTACTTATGTCGATGGATGAATAGTTCAGCAGTGGACGGAAGCAGCCAGAAGAACAGTTAAAAAATGAAACTTACATGTCATGTATTTGAGAGTACATGTCGTGTAGTTTGTTTTTTGGCTTAAAATAGGATGTATCCTCTTCTTTGAACAGAGGAAGATTTGAATACCGAAGGATCTCAATAGAGGTGGCAGGATCTTGGGAGAGCCTCAAACCGCACACCAGGAATCAAATTCTTCTATTGTGGATCTTGTTGGAACCGTGCAGGTAAGAACTTCCTTCTTCTTAGCCCTTCTTACTAATTATTTCACGAGGGGAAGTTATTTGATGTTGAGCGTGTAGTCGTTTATCTCAGATCTATGCCTTTCTCGTGTGTTTCGGGAATCTTTATTCGCGTATATCGATTAGTGGTGATTGAGGTAGGTGGTCTGGTGTTTATTTCCAACTGTTGAGTTTAATTTGTGTACCTTTGTTCTACAAACCCATTCATGGGGTGTCGTATAGCTGTGGCCTTTTCTAAATGTTATCTAGAATTGCATAAATAAATTTTTGATAAGTTAAAACTACTGTTTGGGATCGCTGCTTGGATCCAAGACCACCTCGGGGGTGAGTTCCTCTGTTTAGCCATTTGGCCAGGATACCTGTGGGTATACCATGAATTTTAGCATGGTTTGAATTGCCTTGAGTGGAATTGTATATAATTGCTTGCTTATATTTTGAGATCGGCCCAGTTACTTGTATAGCCAGAGGGAAATGTTAGTTTAGCTGGTAGGAAACTCTTCTTATTCCTGTGGGTAGTAGACTCTATTCCTATGGGCGACACCTCGTACACCTGCGGGAAATATTTGATATGCCTGTGGACAGACACTTGTGGGTTTCGATTCTGATTACCTAAGGGTAAGGATTTTATGTCTGTGGACAGAGTTATTTAGAATATTCACTGTGGTGTTTTTATATGTTGTACCTGCCAAGCCAAAGCACAAGCATGGAGGTGATAAGTTATAATTAAAATGGCAATGAAACTTGTAGTGATAGTTACTTTTGAGTATTTACTAATTTACTGCATTTACTTTTACACACTACTATTGCATATTTTCACCGACAGTTGGGCATGGGCCTTTAGTGGGTGCCTACTCTGATTTATTTCTCACACCCTATTTGGGTCATGTCTTCAGCCCAAATAGACTATATTGTAGCAGGTGTCGACAGCGAAAAGGGTCCCTATAGAGGTATATGATTGTAGTAGAGGAGTATGAGAGCATGGGACTGAGCTTAGGGTTGTGATGTTGTTGTGTTCTGTTTACTCTGCTTTGTTTCATTTGGTTGTACCTTGTACTTTGAGTTTTATTGTATTGTATTGTAGTGTATCTTGTTCTAGATGCATTCATAGAATTAGTGACATGTTGCATATTTATATATATGACTGCTGGTTCTCTTTACTTCATTTTTCCATTTCAGTAGTATATAGGTTACTGCTTCCGTTGTGATATGTTATATTTCTTTTCCACTACGCTACACTTTGACAAATGAGGGCATAGTTTCTCCACTATCAGACCTGGACCCTTGCTTCTAGTCGGCAGCCTCTGACATTTGGTGAAATGCGCTTGAGGTCATGTGACCAACCGGGTTCGTGGAACCCATGGTGTGGCAACTAGATCCGGGACGTTACAGTACTTAAGGTATAGGTTTTATCACGAGCTAAGAATCATCATGTAAGTAAGGATTATGGTGTGAAGTTAATTTTAATTGAGATTTTATACATTTATTTATCCACTATGATCATATGGTATATAGGTGGGACTTCATGAATTATATGTGACACAACATGAGAAACACTACATGGATTATCCCATTTAGGTATTTGGTGTATCTCTTATGAGGTGTTTTTGATGTCTTATTGTCTCTTTGGTTTCATGGTATGATTTACTTGGGAAGGTTTATTCTTAGGATTTTACCCTATATCATTTTACAATTTTAGATAAATATATTGTCTCTAGGTGTGTTATTGGTCATTGGTGGAAGATCGCATAAGATAATATTTTGAATTTTCTACTTGTGTTATAGGTTCGATGTCACAAACCTCATTTGAATTACAACAAGTTAGTTTATAGACATAAAAAATACATTAAATGTATTAATATATTCAGTAAATTCCTAGATAAAAGAGATATATTAATGTTAAGTAATGTAGGGTTGACATAATCCAGGTCTCATACTCATACTTGTTGTTAGGAATGATAGGAACATGATACATTATACACATGGGTGATGGGTTCATGCCCAAACTTTTATTAATTATAATATAATTATAAATTGGATTTATAATTTATCTTAATAACATAAAAGTTTAATATTATTTAATTATAATTTTCCCAATGATGGGATTTTAATTCAATTATATTAAATATTTTAGGGGATTTATTTTTACTAAAATAATTAATTAAAATAAAATAATGTGTTTTAATAAATTATTAGTATTTAAAATATAACATTTATATATATATGAGATATGTATATATTATTTTTTTCATTTTTAATTTATATTATATATAATTATAATTAAATTCTATGAGGCCTCACTGGTTGAAATTTTGAAAAAAAGAATAAAAATAAAGATGGTAGGGGTATACAGAAGAAACATAATGAGGGTATAAAGTAGTGAAACCCTAGGGAATCTCTAGGAATAATCTCCTTATAATAAATAAGTAAAAAAACTAATACTCACATAGGTAATCAATAGCTTCTTTTATTCTCCTCTGGAATATAAAAATTTCAGTACAAAATTCCCTTTGATCTAGGTGTGAAGAATATCCACTTCTTATTGGATCATGCCTCTATAGACTCTTATAATATATGTGGGATATATTTAAATAAATAATTTTTATTTAAACTATTAATGAATGGTTTATATTTTTTCAGCTGAGTCAATTATAAATGGAATATTAGAATTTTTTAATAATAGTATACTATATTAATAAACATGATTATTTACATTAAATGTAATATTTTACATGGCTTAAATCCTTGGTTTGAGGAGCCTTTAAAAGGAGGTTTAATATGAGAGATATTCCACAACCATTAGAAGATAAATCACAATCCATGGGATCCTGTCTATCATTGAGAAATCTTTCTAAAATACTATTCATTGAGATATTTTTCATATAAATAATTAAAGAATGATGAATGAAGGACACCATTTTAGGTAGATAGAAAATCATCATTTTCTCATCATTTAAGTATAGAGATTACTCTCAATGAGAGAATCAATGAGAGAAAATATTCATTTTCTCGCTCTAAGTTTTTTTTATTTACTATTATGGATTTAATTTATTTATGGTATTGGTGTTGGAATTAATTTTACTTTTTCTTCTATGTAAATGATTCTTATAGAACATATATAATTCTTACACCATCATAATAAAATCCCAATAGAAACATGCTACTCACCACCTATAATTAAGAGTTTGAAAGAAAAATAAATCACTTCAATACATCCATAGGACATGAATCAAAAGAAAAAACCTTAAGAAATAATTTTTTATCACAGTCTGCAACTCAAACCATTACTCACACAAAAACACTTGTACCATTATAGAATATTATAGAGAATACTACAACACTAAACAACAACAGATCATAGAACAACCAAGGAATGAAACATTGACCACTTTTGAAATAACTTCCACAAAAATAATGTCTACAGAGAAACCAAAATTGCCACTAATCAAAATTTGAGTTCTCCATAATAAAAAATCCCAACCATTGGATCATTTCCTTTATATCCCAACCCAAAGCCACCTCTCCTAAATGTTAAGTACACTGAAATCCATCACTATGGTCATTGTGACTCATCCACATGTAATAGATCATTCAAGAAAAATAAATTACAATTAATAGATAATAATTATTATTGATGTTTTGTGTAACCCTCTTGAGTATCTCATAATTATTATCAGAAAAGGGATGGTCAAATCATGGTATGAGTATCAAAAAATTAAAATTGGTATCAAGGATCAAGGATGGAGAGGTAAAAAATTTTGGATTTATAATATACAAGATGATTATGGTTCCAATATTATATAGGGAGAAATAATGTGTAGGTGAAGTAAATAAAAGAGTGATTAGGGATGGAGATTAAGGTTGTAGAAAACTTTATTTTTTTTCTTGTTTTATAATTTACATCGTTTTTAGGTTCTTAAGTATTGATAACTCAATATGGAAAGAAATGAAATTTTACCATATAATACAATCTCATTAAATTTTTTAATGGTTCTACTGATCTCAGGATTCTGTTTTTATCCGAAATATGTTTTTTAGTTGATTTACAAGTCTGTATAATTTTGAGGGATTTTTAATATTTATTAATTAAATAAATCCCACTACAAGTGGCTTCGTGGAAGGGGGTTATGGATTGGGTAGAGGTTGTAGGTTTAAGTCCCTATGATGGAATCTTTATAGTATGTATGTTCCACTCTTTGTGGATGTAATATCTATAATTAATTAAATGAATGTATATCCAACAAGTGAATTGTGATATATTATTAACTCTATTTTTTTTATTTCAAATATTTATAATATTACTATAAGAATGATTTGGTGGATCTTTAATCCATTTTTTAGTTATGAGTGCCATAAAGGCTTAGAAATAATATATCAAAAAATAATATTTTATTTTTAATTCATTTGAATATACTTGTGGTGAATTTATAATAAATCCTAAACTGCTTATTAGATGGGTAAAATGATTCAATGGTTACATCTGAAGTGGGGGGGTTTACAATAGTGATTGTGTGATATGAGTTTTCACTTGGGGCCCTCAAAATGGGTCATCACGGGTGTCATTTATTTAGTAATTTTGTATTCATCACATTTTTTGGTGGATTGAAACCACAAATAGTGTTATACCCCCCCCTGTGAGTTTCCTTCAGGTTTTTTCACTTAACTTTTTAATATAATCCAAATAGAGATAGAGATAGTGGAGAGATACAAAATCTTGGCTAAATCAACATCAGGTCGAAGTAATGTGATTAGATTCATGACATCATCAGCGATCAGATCACGTGAAGATGTCAAATAGAAACATATCCTAAAAAAATCAAGGATATGGTCATTATTACATGAGGAAGATCTCATTATTTTTAACCTTTTCTTTATTCTTCATGATTTATAAGGAAATTATTCTACCAAATCCTATTTAGGATTTTTAAAACTCATCTTTTGGAATTATATTCCATGTTATTGATTTCCCAATCATCATGATATGAATCCCCAAGGTTATATATTTTTAATCCTAAAATAATTCCCATTTATTATTCATTATTAATGATTAAGTGAATAATAAACCCATATTCCTAGATTAAAATTATTATGCGATGGAATTTAGGGTTAATAATTTTATTCTAACCATTTTCCCATCATTTTTTGGAAGATCCAATATAGTGGGATGTAGTAGGAGACCACAATTAAATTTAATTATAGATAAAATGTGTCTAAAAAACAACATCTGGTGATGGGGAATAATAGTTCACACCCAGGCAAGCCATAGTGAGGTAGCAGAGCAATATCATGAGGTCATAGGTAATAAGTGGGTTGTAATATGAGGCCATGATGTGGGTGTGGGTGGACAGAGTGTAAGGATGTGGTGGTTTTGGGTGGTTATGACTATCTAGAAACCATTATATAGTCATACAAGTGGTTTCAACATAGTTGATAAGCCATACTAGTGTGTTGGTCCATAAAAGCCTATCCCTGTCAGCCCTAGGCTGTCATCCCATGCTGTGATGTGACATCGGCCAATGGTTGGGGTTATCAC
Organism: Viscum album; assembly: GCA_963277665.1. Lineage (NCBI taxonomy): Eukaryota > Viridiplantae > Streptophyta > Magnoliopsida > Santalales > Viscaceae > Viscum > Viscum album. The sequence continues at coordinate 7,287,824 of OY728136.1, forward strand.
ATCAAGTTAAGTCTTTCCAACCTAATCTAGGTTTCATGTTACCGTGTATTTGGTGTTGACACATATTCCAAGTTACTATGTTCTCACTCTCAATGGGCCACTTGGTGCTCCAAGAGGCCTCCACATGCCCTGAAATTTCACCTACATGTCATTTTCCTTGACTTTATCATTGTATATTAGTTTTGAGAAAAATAATAGTCTATCCCAAGTGTTTATTTGTTTATTTCATGATGTAATAGTATGTTTGTTCATATAAGTATTTTTATGAGGTGAAATATGAAGTTTGAAGATATTACTCTATAGGGTCGATGATGGGAATCATGCATAACTATCAAAGCATTCCCGTGAGTCATATACACCCTCATATATTATGTTCCACTATTTTTTACTATTTCCTAACACATATTCTATGTGAAAATCTCATATTTTATGTCAAAATCAATGAGATAGGGGTACACTAACTCATATTTTTTTAACCATGTCGTTTTCAAGCCTAGGTGGTTGTGATGATAGGGTTTAGTACTCCCTTTTCCAATAATTTTCCTTGGTCAAGATACGGATTCCCCTATAGGTTTTGAGAACCAATGACATCGTGATAATGGAATTCAAGGTTTGGTTCTCCTTTGATATATATTCTTAAATCATCTTAGATTGGGTACCCCATAATGTAATTTGATGGTGGGGTGGAAGAAAAGCTAATAAGATGAAAATGTTTCAGACTTGTTACTCATCAAGAACCACTTTGTTTCATTTGATATGTAATGTATAACTAGGCTATTAAATTTAGGGTTTATGGTCTTTTAAAACTCTCTGTATCTCTAGTTTCTTATGATATTTGAAAAATCATAAATAATTACTCAAATGAATATGAGTTATATATATACCTAAGAGTTCTTAGGATTGATTTTATCTATATTTTTTCTTATATTACACTTAGCTTCCATCTTGTTTTGTAGTTTGAGGTGAATTTTTTATTTTCATCCCTTTATGGTTATAAGACATTTGACTAACTGTGTTTATAATCACCCCTATATAGGATTTGTTCTCACACACATTTTTGTTGTTGATGATGCATATTTCAAAGATGATCTTGGTGGGAGAGGGTCTGATACAGTTAGTTTGGATCCAATGTTTGATGATGTCTAGGGATTCTTAGTGATCTATAGTAGATCAGGGTGGTTATTGATGGTCGTGATGATTTTTTCAGCTATATATTGATCCATGAGTACTATAACAACCCATAATTTACATACATTGATACTAATTCAAAATTGAATTATATTCATTACAACATATAATAAAATCCATGAGAGGACCATATAGGTATAGTGTATTTAGAAACTAGGAAACATAAACGGGTTCATAAAACATCTACATTGTCTCCCGCATATTTCATCATAACTAGACTCCTTTTTTACATATCATACTTAATATCCTTCTTCATGACCTGGGAAAAAATATGAGAGGATAAGATCAAATTCCCAGTAAGGTTAACCAATGGAAATATCAATAACATCACAATCATAATACATAAGAACATAACATTTGGAAGTCTTATCTTGTATATGAAAGATCGTGATATCATTTCAAGGGATAAAAGTCCATAAGAATTAATGGAAATAACCCCAACAGTAAAAACATAACACATGAAGTTTTGTGTAGTACACATAATCATTTAAAATCATTCCATATTAGTCAAGGCTCATTTCGAAGACCATCATAGAAGACAAAGCTCATTACTGAACCGGGTTTACTTGCCATTCCAGCCATGTATTACTGGACTGTTTTTACTTTCCATTCTAATCATTTCTATCTCATGAGATATAAATATTTACCCAATTAATTAGAGGGAGATTTAGGTCCCACCCATTTTATAATGAAATCATTCTTACATGTTCCACAAAAACATAAATTATTCATCATAGCATAACTTAAGGAACAAAAATGGGTTTCTTTGACATCATTCCATCATAATCCATATAAAATAAATTGTTTTTATAAAAATAACTCTATAATAAAAAAATAAAATAAATTTAATAATAGGTACATAAACATAACCATATTTAAACAACATCATATTAGATGGAAAATAATTTTCATAAAATAGTTGAACTTTATTCTTGAGGAAAATATCCTTTCTTCTTCAAAAACGTTCTCTTTTCTCAAAATGCCACAAAATTTTAAAATAAAAAGAAAATTAGTAGAAAATAAAAATGAAATCATGCAAAGTAAGCTTAATTGAAATAAATATTTATAAAGATATAAAAATCCATTCATGTTGTATAAGTTAAAAAACATGCTCCTCAAAATTTTTCTAGAAAAGTTAAATAAGTACTTTGTATCAAAAAAACACCAAAATATTCCATTAATATCATTTAATAAACTAATTACAATGGTTATAATTGAATTTAAAAAATTTTAGAAGAATAAAAATAATTTTTCATATTTTGGAAACATGGATTTGGATGATAAATATAACCCAGTAAATACTTATGTAAAAACAATCTCAAATAATGAGATTATGAAATTATCCATTTTCTGAGGTCTGATATCCTTAGTAGGTATCTGAAACTTATATATAATGATTTAATTAATGTTATTGACTTATTTTATAATCAAAATAATTTTTATGATATCTTATATGATTATATTATCATCCGTTTGTTAGTAACATTTCATAGTCACTCTTTATTCAGATATTAACTACTTTATGTTCTTATGCAACTTTTTTAGAATAAGTTCATGTTCCAATTCATAGGTTTTACTTATATAATTCAAAAAATGATATTATCATAATATATATTATATTTATTCTTTTAATTCTTGTATATAATCGTGGTTTAATTAAGATCGTGTAGAATGAATCGCATCGCATAATGGAGATGGTAGGACGTACATACGCACGAGAAACCATATAATTCACTTAATGGTTAAATGGTATGGAATTGGAGGGTATATTAATTATAAAGAATAATTATTGTGTTATATTCATTATTTAAATCCATTATACACATCATTATACCCATACAAATAAATTATTTTTGAATAAAAAAATACAACACGATGTGAAGATGGTAAGTCGTACGTACACACTCATGGTGATATTTTTGTTCATAGAATGGATAAATGGTGGTATATGGTTGTCCCATAATTATAATAATATCTCAAAATGTAGAAGATACTGGATTTATTACTTTTGTATGAAAACAATATAAGAAGAGAAAGTATAAGAAGAAAATAATTTTGTAAGAGGCGATAAAATAGTTACCTATTTTTCAAGTATCTTCTTTTGATTTTCACAAAAGGGATCCTTAATAAGGATTTAATCCCAAAGTGTGACCTCTAAGATTAGGTGAGTGAATTTTGGAGATGTAATGGATAGGGTTTTTCTAAGAAAAATGGGCTTTAGAGGTGTAATTAAAAGAGAAGGAGAGGTTCCCTTTTATAAGAGAGGGGAGGGCACCTTTGGAAAAACCAAAACTATTAAAATAATATAAATTATTTTTTAAAAATGGATCTAAAGTGGATTATTTAAAATATGAGTTGAGGATGAGTTGAAATTCTATCAACTGGTGAACTTTAGACATGTTTTTATTTTATTTTAAACCTTATAATTTTGATTTATCTTTATTTACTCTATTTAATTTTAATTGTGGTAATAAAATTCTAAATATTTAATGGTTATAAATATTTACTTATATAGTCTTAATTGATCAAAAATGGATATTCTATAACATTTTTGACCTTATAATTCTAAATTTGTAATTTTTTTTAAATATTGTTTTTACTTTTAAATAATTTAATAAAATTTTATTTTAATAAAATATCTTGTGTCAATTTTAACACTATTCAATTCTTTGATTTTAAATAAAATCCACACAGAAGATAAATTCAAACCAAAACATTGAATATAATTAATAATGTCATAATAACCTTTAAAATTCTTGAATAACCTTCATTAATTCAAATAATATTTCTTTTAATATTTTTAAACATTTATTTGATATTTTTAAAAATAAAATAATATTTGTGTCACTATTGTGCCATCCTTAATGGTAATTATTTAATTTCAAAAAATTATAAATAACTTTATATGATGTAGAAAATTATTTTATATTTCTTGAGACTACCTATAGTCTATGTTATCTTTTTCTAATCCCTATATTAGAATTAATATACTTATATTAAAAGAGAGTGTGACATTTTGTCATATTCATTGATTTTTAATAAAATTAATTACATATTCATGTGGAAGTGGCCATTAAGTGATTCCATTTCGAACCATAGATGATAAGTTTCTAATTTAGTTATCCAATATGATTTTCATAGGTGTTAAGGTAATTTTATGATATTATTTTTACCTTTAATTAACTGATTTACCCTTAAATGTGGTAATAAACAATTACTAAAGTTACAATTCATAATGTACAAAAACAAAGTTACCTATTAATATAATTTTTACCCACTTATTAAAAAACTGGAATCCATTTTTCAAAATTTAAAACCCAGAAGTTGTTGTAATTAAATTAAAATTAATCTCGTTGTCTGAAAGAGAGAACATGTTTTAAAAGCTAAAACATTGCAAAAGATTGCATTGTTTTTATATCTGGATTCATTATAAATTTAATGATAATGAAATACATTATGTTGAATGATAAAATATATTATATTTATACTTTAAAACCATTCAATATTATAATTTAACTATATAAATTATTTCAATGAAAAAAGTTGTTTTCACATAAAATTTAGTGTATTTTTACTCTTCATCAAAACATGAATGTTATTAAAAAATATCCAAAATTCATCCAAAGTAAATTTTTATATTCCGGTTCAAAAAATGTTTATTTTGTCATATAAAAATTATTAATGTGTCAAAATCTTAATTTAAAAGTGGTTCACTATTCAATGGCATAAAATTATCCTTTTCAAAAAATAGGTTTTATATATCAAATAGGGTTTATTCATACCCTATGACTAAAATATCTATTGGATGAATAGAAAAAATATTTTATTATGTATATAAAATATATATATCTCATTAATTTCATTAAAAAAATAGTTGACTCAAAAAATATAAATATCTAATTGATTCATATTTTCTATAAATAGTTGATAGCTAATGAATTCACAATGCATTTTCATAAGTTAGTTATACTTATTCCCACTAGCCTGACTGCTAGGCTATAATGGTAATTTTATTCTAAGGGCATCTTATAGTTAATTTAAACTCACGATTGTGTGCAAACCAAGATACAAAATAATAAAAATAATTTAAAGAAAATATTTCATAAAAACATCCTGGTTTTACATTCTACTCTCTTAAACTGAATTTCTCCCCTGAAATTCATCACTTGGAAAAAAAAAGATGAGTATAACTCTACCTCATCATATCATCAAGTTCATGTATGGATTCTTCAAATTGGTTGTTATTCCATAAAACATTATCCAAACGAGTGGTCATGTTTTGTAGAACTTTTTCGCTATGATCCAGAATCTCTATCAGTTGTTCTTCATAAGAAAGATATTACTCCAGCAGTATGACTTATGAGTTTAGTACATATGAAGGATTAGGTATGTACTTTCTCATGAGAGATATATGTAACACAACATTAACTTTATAGATATTCGGTTGGAGATCCAATCAGTAAACTAACTTCCCTACACAATACATAATTTCAAAAGGATCGATATACCTAGGGCTAAGCTTGCTCTTCTTTCCAAATCTCATTACTCTCTACCAGAGCGATATTCATAGAAACACCTTATCAACCACTTCAAACTCAATATATTTTATTATATTCTCTACATGAATTTTTTTGGACTCTGAGATGCTCTTATGTGTTGTCAAATAGATCTTATGTTTTCTTCCATTTCATGAATACTGGGGTGAAAGATATTTTTGTAATAAATCTCACAAAAGGTATGTGTTGATCCCAAACACCTTTGAAATCCATAGATGAATCTCTCAAATTGTATTTCAGAGTTTGAATTGTCCTCTCAGACTGACCATATTTATGAGGATGATAAGCAGTGCTGAATCTTAACTATATATCCAGAGTATGCTAAAGAATACACCAGAACATTGATGTAAACCTTGTATCCTTATCAAATATAATGTAAAGTGGTGCTCCATTAAATCTTACCACTTCCTTTTCATATATATGGACAAGATGATCAAGAGATAAATCCTCTCTAATAGCAATGAAGTGTGCTGACTTCGTAAGGTGAACAACTATATCCCATATAGAATTATTTCTTTTGGATTCTTTGGGATGTCCATTGAAAACTTCCATAGTAATTTTTTTCCCATTTCCATTATGGTATGGGTAATGGTTATAAAATCCCCTAAGACTTTTTTCTCTCAGTCTTAACTTGTTGATAAACCAAGCATCAAGAAACATATTCGCAAACATTTATTTTTATGTCATCCCACCAGAAATACTCCATCACGTCCTTGTATATCTTTGTGCCTCTAGGGTGAATAAAGAATGAAGAACTATGAGCCTCCTCCAATAGATCCTTATTTAATTACGGTATGGTAGAAATAAAAACCCAGTTCTTGAACCTCATTATTTCATCACAATCAAGGTTGAACTCAAGAACATTTCTCACCTTCTTTTGTAGCTCTACATCTCTCTTATGTGCCTCCTTAATCTTCAATTGTATTTATGGTTTAACATTCATTTTAGAAAGATAATATTTCTCCCCTTCCTTTAAAATTTCAAGTTCTATAATTTTAAAATAAATAAATATTGGATCTTTTGTAATCCTCCTCATTGATATACTAGTATGGTATGGTCGACTCAAAGAATCTACCACCCTGTTCGCTTTCCCAGGGTGGTAATGTATTGAGAATTCATAATATTTTATCAACTCCAACTATCTTCTTTGGCACATATTCATCTCCTTTTTTGTAAAATTATACTTTAAACTTTTATGATCAGTATAAATATCACACCTTTCACCATAAAGATAATTCCTCTATATCTTTAATGAAAATATTACCATAGATAACTCCAAATCATGAGTTGCATATTTTTTCTCAGGGATTTTCAAATTCCATGAGGTATAAGCTAGTACCATATAACTTTTCATGAGAAGACATACCTGCCACTTCTTGGATACATCACTGAAGATCAAAAACCTTTCTCCACCACAAGGCAGTGTGAGAATAGGTGCACTGGCTAACCTTCTTTTTAGCACTAAGAAATTCTCTTCACATTTATCTATCCATAAAAACATAACTTATTTCCAAGTAAACGTGGAGATTATATTAGATAAACATGAAAAATATTTAACAAAATGTCGATAATATCTATCCAAACAAAGAAAATTTCCAATATTAGTTACTATTTTTCGTCTCAACCAACTTCCAACAAAATCTGTTTTTATGGAACCAAAAATATCCCTTCTCTTGAGATTATGTGATCCAAAAATTAAACATTTTGAATCCAAAATTAAAACTTGGTAAATTTTTCATAAAGCTTCTCCTTTATCAGGGTCTTCAGTACAATTCCAAATTAGTCTTCATGTTCTTCCTTTCTCTTCGAATAGAAAATAATATCATCTATAAAGACTAACCCAAACTAATAAAGACAGTCTATAAAGAATCTATTCATTAGATCCATGTTGATAATGGGATAATTAGTAAGACCAAAATGCATCTCTATAAATTAATAGTGTATATACCTTGTATGAAATTTCACCTTTGGTATATCCTTCGTCTTGACCCATAATTGATGATATCTTGAATGAAGATAAATCTTGGAAAAGTATTGAGATTTGTGTATTTTTTTCGAATAAGTCATCAATGTAGGGAAGGGGATATTTTTCTTGATAGTGATCTTGCTAATTTCTCAATAATTAATAAATAGTCTCATTGATCCACATTTATTCTTAACAAACAGAATAAGTTCTCCCCCATGTGATTCATTAGGGAGTATGAATCCCTTATCAAGATTCTATTGGAGTTGCTTCTTTAATTCCAATAACTCAATTGGGTCTATTCTATAAGGTGTCTTTGAAATAGGAATGGTACCCGGTATGATTTCAATAGAAAAATTAATTTCACAATTTGGTGGAAGACCTGGAAATTTTTCTAAAAAGACAACTTAAAACTCTTATAAAATGCATTTATTCTTAATCATGAGTTTCTGCCCCACCATTTGTGATAAATAACCTTCATTTATAGGAATCACAATGCATAATATGTAACAAATTTCTACTGGAAGGTCATATTCATCCTTGCATCGATAGATGATCATATATTGATCTAGAAAATAAAATATGACTTCCCTTCCTTGGAAATTGATATGAGATCCATAAAGAGAAATCCAATACATGCCAAGAATCAAATCAAATTCCACTATAGGAAGGATCACAATATTTATAGGAATAACTTTCCCACAAACTTTAACTAGAGAAGAATTATAAACTTTTTATGAAATCCTTGTGTCATTATAAGTTTTCACGACTAACTCAACATCTAATTGTTGAGGTAATATGATGATACCCTTATAAAATTATTCAAAAATAAAATAGTGGTTGAATACATAATCAAATAAAACATTTTATACTTTAGAGTGGATGGTATGTGTACCTTTCACCACTTCATTATCCTACTCTACACCACCTATAGTGATTTCATGTGACTTTCCATTGTATTTGTCCTTAAGAGTTTGCTGAAGTTGATCATCATCAATAAACCTTGGATTAGGGAATTGATTGGAATAATGCCCCATTTCCATGAACTTATAGCATTGAAGTGTATGAGGTGAATTCTATGTATCATTTTCTCTGTTCACATCATTAGACATCTTTTTTCCATCACTTCAGCATTTAACTACCTGATAACCTTCTTTTCCACATTTAAAACATTTACTAGTCCCTTTAATACAATTTCCTCCATGTTTCTTTCCACACATTGATCATAAGGGAAAACTCATATTCTTCTTAGTGTGGTCTTTATATTTTCCTTTCAATTCTATTTTTCTCTTCTTATCAGACCCGTATGACTGATGGGTTACTCTAATCTCCATCTCAAACTTGAGAGCACATCAAACTATTTCCTCATAGCTATTAAAGTCCCTTATGAATAATTCCCTTCTAGGACTTGGTTTTAAGCCACTAAAGAATCAATCAATTTTACTCTCAGATTGGATAATAATTCTATAAGAGTTACTTGCAAGTCTTGTAAAATTTTCCTCGTAGGTACCAATGGATTAATCATCCTTTTCCTTATGTTCAAGGACCTCATTCTCCATATTTGTTTGAAGAATATAAGGAATATACTTTTTGAAAAATAAGTTCATGAAATCGTCCAATTCAATGGAATCAAATTCATCTATTTTACTCATACTCTTGATAAGATTCCACCATTTAATATCTTTACCTTCCAAATGATAGACTGCTAAGATGACTTTATCATGTTTAGAAAATTGTAGAACTAAAAAAACTTTTTAGTGGTACTGATCCACTATTCAGAAACTAATGGATCAAAATACCTACTGACTGAAGGTGGACATTGCCTTATAAAGGACTCAACAGAATGTTTCTCCATCCTTTGATTATTTGGAAGTCCTGCATGATTCATATCTTGAAAACGTTGTGTGAGGATGACTACACTATTTTTTATTCTATCTCCCATAACATTTGGTAGATCAGGGGGACAATCATTTCTTTTCCCATCACATTTAACATTAATGTTCTTCCTTTGGGTTCCAGTCATTGACTAAAACCAAGAATCATAGTGTGATAAACACTAACAATAATAGGAAAACCACATTATCAAGAATAAAATTTCAATTTAATAAATTTAGGTTTTATTCTAGGTTATTCAGGGTCATTTTTAAAACACTTAGATTGTAATCTATACACATACATGTCCTTAGGGCTATTACTAAGGCTTTTTCGTCCTCATTTCCAAAGATAAACTATACACTTCATCTAATAAAAAATATAACAACCTATAAATACATTTATATGAATTGAGAATTAATGTATATTCATTAAAATATATAATAAAATCCATTACAGGACCGTATAGGTATTGTATCTTTAACTGGGAAACATAAACAATTGGTCAATAAAACATCTACATTGTCTCCCACTTAATTATTCATAACTAGACACCTTTTTAATATATCTTAATTAATACCCTTCTTCGTGACCTATGGTAAAGAAACATATGAAAGAGTGAGGTCAAATACTAAATAAGGGTAAAAAGGGAAATATCAATCATATCACAATCATAAGACATAAGAACACAACATTTGGAAGTCATATTCTGCATATGAAAGATCGTGATATCATGTCATGGGATAAAAGTTCATAAAAATTAATGGAAAAAAATCCCAAAAGTAAAAAACATAAGACATGAAGTTTTTTGGAATACACGTAATCAAAAAAATAATTTCATATTAGTCAAGTATCATTTCCAAGACCATCATAGTAGACAACTTCCATAACTGAACTATGTTTACTTGCCATTCCATCCATTTATTATTGAACCGAATTAACTTTCCATTCCAGTCATGACTATCTCATTAGATATAAATATTTACCCAATGCATTGAAGGGAGATATAGTTTCCACCCATCTCATAATGAAATAATTATTACATGTTCCACAATAACATAAACCATTAATCATAGCATAACCCAAGGAACAAAAATGGATTCCTTAAACATCATTCCATCATAATCCATATAAAATAAATGGATTTCATAAAAATAATTCCATCATAAACACAATCAAATAAAATTAATAATAGGGATTGAAACATAACCCTATTAAAATAACTTCATCTTAGATGGAAAATAATTTGGATAAAACACTTGAACTAAATTCTTCAGTGAAATGTCCTTTCTTCTTTAAAAACGTTTTCTTTTCTCAAAATTCCACAAAATTTTAATAGAAATGCATTTACTTGAAAATAAACTTAAACTAATTTAATGGAATAACCATGTAAATAATGTGTTATGAAGATGTAAAAAACTTTTCATGTCGTATTCATTAAAAAACAATCTCATTGTACTTTTGCTGAAAAAGCCAAAAATTGCCTCGTATCAAAAAACACCAAAAAATCCCTTTCATAAAATTTAATAAATATTTACCTGTGCCTAAAATTAAATTTAAAAAATTTTAAAATAATAAAAATTATATTAATTATTTAGGAAACATGGATTTGGATGATAAATATACCCTAGTAAATACCTACATATAAACTATCTAAAATAATAATGAGATTGTGAAATTATCCCTAACCTTAGGTCTCATATCCTTCGTATGTATCCGAACGACATATATAATTATTTAATTAATGTTATTGAATTATTCCAGAATATTAATTATTTTTATGATATCATATATGATTATATTATCATTCATTTGTTATTAACATTTCATTGTCACTCATTATTCATATATTAACTGCTTTATGTTTTTTTGCTAGTTTTATCAGATAAGTTCATGTTCCACTTCTTAGGTTATAGTTATATAATTTATAGAATTATATTAGTATAATATATATCATATTTATTCATTTTATTCACTTATATAATCACGTTTTAAGGAATATCATGTAGAATGAATCACATCGCATTGTGGACACGGTAGGTCGTACCTACGCACGAGCAACGATATCATTCACATAATGGTTAAATGGTACAGAATTAGATGGTATATTAATTATACATAATAATTATCATGTTATATTTATTATTTACATCCATTTCACTCATAATTATACACATCCAAATAAATTATTTTTGAATAACAATTTACACCACGGTGTGGAGACGGTAAGTCATACGTTCACACACATAGTGATATTACTATTCGTAGGATGGATAAAAGGAGATATAAAGCTGTACCATACTCATAATAACATCAAAACATGTAGAAGAAACTGTATTTACTACTATAGTATGGAAACAACATAATACTAGTAAGTAGAAGAAGAAAAGAATTTTGAAAGAGGTGATAAAACAGTTACCTCGTTTTTGAGTATATCCTTTTGATTTTCACAAAAGGCCTCCTTAGGATGGATTTCAATCCAAATTGTGAAATCCTGGATGAATTGAGGGAATTTGGGAGAGGAAATGGGAATGTTTTTTTGAGAAAAATATTTTTATATGTGTTATTAAAATAGAAGGAGAGGTTCCATTTTATAAGAGAGGGAAGGGGAACTTTGGAAAAACCAAAACTATTAAAATAATATAAATTAATCTTTAAAAATGGATCAAAAGTGGATTATTTAGGAGATAAGACGATTATGGTTCTAAATTATCAGAACCAATATACTATATACATGTTTTTTATCTTATTTTAAACCTTATAATTTTGATTTATTCTTATTTAATCTATTCATTTTTATTTCTAGTGATAACATTCTAAATATTTAATGGTTATAAATGTTTACTTATATGGTGTTAATTTACGATAAATGGATATTTCATTACATTTCATAATTCATAATTATCACTTTTTAATTTTATAAATATTTTTATGATTTTTAAATAATTTAATAATTGTTTTTATAAAATATCAATGGTGTCAATTTTGACACTATTCATTTGTTTGATTTTAAATAAAATCCAAAAGGAAGATAACTATAAAAAAACATTTAATATACTCCAAAAATTTCATAATAACATATAAAATTCATTTAGAACATTAATAAATTCAAATTATATTTCTTTTAATGTTTTTAAAATCATTTATATAATATTTCTATTAAATAATTATATATGAATCACTATTGTGTCATCCTCAATAGTATTTATTTAATTTTTAAAAATTATAAATAAATTTATAAGATGTGGGTAATTATTTTATCTTTACAAAGACTACCTATATTCTATGTTATCTCCTTCCTATCCCTATATTATAATTAATATACTTATATAAAAAGAGAGTGTGACATTTTTTCACATTTATTGATTTTAATAAAATTAATGTCATATTCACGGGAAAGTGAGAATTAAGTGATTCCATTTATAACCATAGATTATAAGTGTCTAATTTATTCATCCAATATAATTTTCATAGGTGTTAACATAATTTCATAATATTATTTTTACCTTTTATTACCTGAATTACCCTTAACTGCGGTAATAAAAAAATTAATAAAGTTAATATTCTTAATTTTCAAAAAAAGTAACCTATTAACATAATTTGGACCCACTGATTCCAAATATGGAATCCATTTTTCAAAATTCAAAACATTCAAGTTGAAGTAATTATATTAAAATTAGTCCCATTGTCGGAATGAGAGAACAAGTTTTAAAAGCTAAAACTTTGAAAAAGATTAAATTGTGGTTATATCTAGATTCAATGTAAAATTATTTATAATGAATTACATTATATTGAATTATAAAAATATGTTATATTTATACTTTAAAACCATTCATTATTATAATTTAACCATATAACTTATTTTGATAAAAAAAATTATTTTCACATAAAATTTAGTGTATTTTTACTGTTCATCAAAACATGAAAGTTATTATAAATTCATCAAAAGTAAATTTTTATATCCTAAATCAAAATAAAATGATTATGTTTTCATATAAAAATTATTAATGTGTCAAAATCTTAATTTAAAAGGAGATCTCCATTCAAAGTTGTATAATTACCCTTTTAAAAGATTAGGTTTTTATACATCAAATAGGGTTTATTCATACCCTATGACTAAAATATCCATTGGATGAATATAAAAAATATTTTATTAAGTATATAAAATATATATATCTCATTAATTTCATTACCACAAGTAAATCACTCAAAAATAGTAATATCTAGTTTATTTATATTTTTTTATAAATAATTGATAGCCAATGAATTCACAATTAATTTTCATAAGTTAGTTATACTTATTCCCTCTAACCTAATAGCTATTCTATAATGGAAATTTTATACTAAGTTCATCACGTGGTTCTTTTAAACTCACAATTTCATGCAAAGAAAGATATTGAAGAATACAAATTATTTAAAGAAAATATTTCATAAAAATATTTGGGTGTTACAATTACATACTTCTAATAGGATATTTATAGAGTCTTATGTCTGTCAGATTCAAAGGCTTTCCATATGTAAAATTCCTTTGGTACTTTCTTAAGTGATATTTTACTTTTATTTATTATCTCATGGATATTTTATTTATAGTTTGATCATTTATATATATACAAGTAGTGTTGTTGGTTATTTTATGTATTGGGAATATGTTCTTATTATAGGTTGATATTGGTTAAGGCCTCACATATTGTGTGATATATATACTCGGTGTTATTAACCATACCCTAACCTATTAGAGGAAATATTTTGGTTGCATACTCACCTTAATTCAATCTCCATAGGGGCCTCGATGGGTCAGGTTATGTGAGAATGGTATCCGAGTGGTCGAGACATAGGGATGGATTTTGGAGTTAGCAGTCATTTGACGACTAGTTTGGGAATTTATAGAAAATATTTTAATGGGGTACTAAGATTTGTTATCAAACTTGATATACCAACATTGGTTTGATAGCATACTTATTTTTCAGTGAAACAAAAATAACCATTTAGTTGACTCAGATCCTGAATACATCATTGCATGGTTTATTCAAGTTGGTCCATGCATCATATAGTGGTTAGTCATGATATTTCATGTCCTTCCTATGTCATATCATCAAATTTTTCTATAACCCTTGGTTTTTAAACCTATTAAATGTAGTCTTTTACCAGGTGATAAGCCTCTTGTGTGTAGAGATAGGTTCGTAATGAGCTCATTCCTATAATTTATTCTCTTGTAATTTGTTAGTGAGTGATAAGGCATTATTATAGATACATAGTTAAGTGATATTCATGCCCCATTATCTAATTTAGTTCATCTACCTTTAATTATTAGTGAAAATTTTCTTATTTATTTAATGTTAGTTCTAAATTATTTGAAAGAGACTACTCATAGGATGGATATTCTATGTGTGTTATAAAAATATAGGCCTCATGAGTTTTATAAGGAGATCTTGATCCTCCAATGAAAAAGTTTTATCTTGAGTTTGGGACTCACTTTTCCAATTTTTTAGACTCCTACTAACCATATGGTGATTTTTTTATCAATATATCTATATATAATAGTGATTTTTTAGTGGATTATGTTTTTATAAAACATATAATGGGGTTGTTCTTCCATGGTTGGAGTTTAACAATTGGTCTAGAATGGAGTATTATCTATGGATGTCAAACCCTTTATAGGGAATCATGACTATTTTTGGGTACACTAAGAGAATCATGGATGCTATAGGTGATCCTTGGAGAATTTTTATGGTGTAATTTTTTTAGCATAGTGATTTGGGAAGTGACTCTTGAGGAATAGTTGATGATTTTTTATTGTGTTTTCACAAAAACCTACATGTATTGGAGTCCCTTGAGAAAGAATTAACTATTTAGTAATATTGGAAGGGATTCACCCCATATTTTTTAGTCATCTACCATTTAACCTAAATAGAGTTGGATGAATACCATGGGTGGAACACCATGTGGAAGATAACATTGAGATTAGAGATCTCTAATTCATAATCCCGTTTTCCTATAGGAAATGTGTTTATTGTAAGATCAAATGGTGTGAGAGTAGTATAAGATGTATGATTCATTGATAAACTCCCATAATCACCACCTTTGGTTAGTACTTTTCATTCATGGGGTACTAAAAATAAAAGTTATTGGATGTTTCATATCATGTAAAGTTATGGTCAGGTTATAATGGATATAGTTTAGATTATAATTCATTTTCCATTTTCAAGTACCTACATACTATATGATGTAGGTATGGGTTATACTTTATTTATAATATATTAAGTAGTTGGATATTCCAGTGGAAACCCTATCCATACACTTGTTAGCTGGAGAGTTTCCATAGATGGTATCCATTTTCTTTCACCCCTTATAATGAAGTTAGTGTATCCTATGTGAAGGAAGATTTATTTCATGAGATTTTTTTATGATGGAGATGGTATCAAATGGTACCTTCCTTGGTATGAATTTTTTACTCATTTATAATTTCATTAAGTGTTGTAGATTGATTAAAAGTGGTAGGTTCTACCATCACCAGTGATAAATATCCCTCCAGCCTAGAGAACATATATCACCTTTAATAAGTTGTATTCAGCTACCCATTAGATATTAATTATACATTTATGCACTATATACATGGATAAGTATTCACTTCCTATGAGTGTGTAGTAATTCATTAATTCTTAGAATGTTTTAGCAATGGTTGTTCATCAATAACAAACCTATGTATGCATTTTATCACATTTCAGATATGAAATTATAGTGTTGTTGAGTGGAATAATTGAGTAAATTCTTCTTAGTATCGATTGGGGGAGAATCCTCTTAGTAATTCAAGGAATTATCCTAGTCTTTCTATGAGGTTACTAGATATGGAGTATACTCTCATAGGGTGAGATATGGATTCATGTAGTAGGAGTTGTATTTCATGAAGATGAAACTATGATAATTGATGAGATTAGAGTAGCGCAGTAGTGGCATGGTGGATAACACACTTGGAAGTGGACCATGTGTTTGGTTTATAGAGAAGGAACCTGACTAGCTATCTTCATATAGTTTAATCATCTATAGAGAGGGAGACATTTATCACCTTTGATTGATGGTGATATCCCAACACTCTTCCATTGTGTAAAAGAGTCCCATGATGTTGATATTTACTTAGTAGTCCTATATAACTAGGAATTATCAGGTGATGGACTTAAAGGGTTTTCTTGAAGGTAGGAATCATTTCAATAAGTTCCTTGGATGGATAGTGGTTATATATTTGATTTTTTATTAAA
This sequence comes from Viscum album, assembly GCA_963277665.1. Classification (NCBI taxonomy): domain Eukaryota; kingdom Viridiplantae; phylum Streptophyta; class Magnoliopsida; order Santalales; family Viscaceae; genus Viscum; species Viscum album. The sequence goes on from OY728136.1 coordinate 7,304,656, forward strand.
CAAATGATGTATTTCCTAAGAGGAAAATATCCTAGTGGGTAATAACTCTCATTGTGGTATGTCTATTGAATATTTAAGGGTTCACCCATCATATGGAAACTCTTACTATGTTATTTATTTTAAGGATTTCTATGGAGGTTTTAGTTCTTGGTCACTCATCTTTTGGCGAGTGTTATCCTAGGATAAGGATATGATATAGCAGGGTTATCTAAGCACTTAATATTATTCACTTAGTATGGTAATATATTATGCCACTTGAAGGGAAATGGTTTGGTTTTGATAATTTTGATGAGTTTGGTGTTGTACCTGGTGTTCTCATTGGTATTTTTATAAAATATCACAAAAACACAACATGGATATCTCCATAAAGAGATATAGAACCAATGGAGATCAGGAAGTGGATAAATAATTCTTATGTATGTTTGTGAAGAGGTTGAGGAAAATGTCCAATGTTGCCTGTGTGGAATGATCTAGGGACATTGGTGGTTATTCCTTATAGGAAGGGGCTGAAAAATAAACTTAAATGGTTATGGAGGATCTTCCTGATTTGCAACAATTTTGGTGTTAGTTTGAAATTATGAAAATTTATGAGTGGTATATTTTTATACAGATGGGTTTCTATCATAAAACAACCATTGGTAGTGTTCTTTTATAGTGGGGAGAGAATTTATATCCATAAATATAATATTCTTGATAAACCATTTGGATATATATTTTTGTGATTCTTAGTTTTAAATCATTTCATGTAGTGGAGTGGCCCTATTATGAGAAAGGTTTTAGATGTCGAGGCTTGTAAATACTTTCATAGTTCAAATGTGATTTTACATTAATTTTCGGCTTTGATAATATTTGAAGTAGATATATTTGATAATGAAAGAGGATTCCCTATTTCTAGGTAGTTGTGTATCAAGTTACTTTAGAACTCGATCGTTTGAATACAAAGGAAGTTCATAAAAAGTCGGGTGGTGTTTTTAATGGGGTTTCCTCATAAGATTCCTTGTTAAGGATACCTAGTTGTTTCTTCTTCAAGGATGAAAATGTTTAGTATTGGGGTGTATATAGTGGCCCTAGTTTTTTATTAATTGATAATTAAGTCAATTTTGAGTTTTTTAAGGATAATGACCTCTCCAAGGGTAAAATAATAATTTTACCCATGAAACAAATCTTGAAAACATTTTTGGATTCTTCTATTGGTCTTAGGATGAAATGTCTATCCCTAGGCTATGCTCTCGTGGATTTTTTAGCTCATGGAATTTGTTATATTTTTAATATTTCTTAAAGAAATGGATATATATCTTTTGAGTGGATGGTTATATCTTAAAACCCATATTTTTATCATTATGATCCATTATAACATTCCTATAATATTTTTGAGGTTTTTTATTGAGTTATTTTTGAGTTTTGATCACTGCAAAGCCTCACAAATAATATAATAAAATATTATATTATTTTTAATATATAAATTCATGTTTTAATGAATTGAATATATATCCTAAAAAAGAGTGTTGAATGTGGAAATTTACACTATAGTAATTTCTAGAATGGGGATTTTATTTTAGGGGTGGTGTAATTTGATTTTACACTCAGGACCCCCGGGATGGGTCATCGTAGGTGTGGTTTATTTAATAATTTTTAATTCACCATGATTTTAAGTTGTATGAACACTAAATTATCTCTATATAACCCCAACTAGGAGTTTTATCTATGGTTAGATTTTTAATTTTTTTACATAAACCCTAGAGAGAGGGGGAAATTTGAGATAGACTAGATCATGGTAGAATCAACAATGAAACGAAGGAACAAAACTTGATCAATGAAGATATCGATGATAATATTTCATGGTCATGATGCATGAAACCATTTCATAAATAATGTATTGAGGTGAAATCGATTTTGGAATGAGTTAGGGATATTTATTTGGAATTTTTTTCAATTTTATTTGTGATTCAAAGAAGATTTATTTTTCTAAACCTCATTTATGATTTTTGGAAAAATAATTTAGGAATTTATTCTTTGTTTCTGATTTCCTGGTACTCATGCAATTAAATACCTAGGTAAGGTATTTTTAGTCCTAACTTTGTTCCCTAGGATTTCACATTCTTAATGATGATGTGAAGAATAGTCCATCATCCTTTTATTGAAACTCTTGTGTAATGGAATATATTGTTGGAATTTTATTCTAACCATTTTTCTTTGACTTTATAGATGATTCATATTCGTGGGGTATGAAGGGGTACCACAACATGATGGCATGGTAGTGAAAATGCTTTCTACTAAAACCGTAGATGTTGGTGGGGACTATAAGGCCATGGAAAAGAATGATGTTGTGTGACAACAGACAAAAAACGTGTTGCGGTGGGGGTACAAGAGGTCACACTCAGATAGGATGCTTCATGGTTGTAGGGTTGTTGAATATGGTCATAATGTGGGTGAAGATAGTCACAATTAAATTCCGTGGAGGGTGTTTAATAACCAACAAAATCAACCCTATTTCCTAGTCAATACATCCTCTCAGTTTGTTAGTGCACAAATCAGACCTCCTCGGTTGACCCAAAACTCTAGGCATAGACCCACAATTCCTGGGAAACTGTATTAGGTGTTGATCTATAAAGAAAATATAACCCAACCAATGGGTTATGTGGGTTCATTGGGTTGGTTCTGTATGAATAAACCAAATAATTGAACCCACATGAATTGGAATGTGTGGGGTGTATAAGAATTTTGAGGGAATATGCCCCCACTTTTAGTATACCACACGATGCACCTAGAGTCCACCATATTGCTCAAAATATAACCTACTTGTTATTTTTATTTCCTTTACCACCATATATTAGTTTTGAGAACACTTTTTTTACGAAAGATACCCCGAGACAAGGTTGAATCAGATTGATGGTTGAATTAAAACTTTTTCTTTAATATAATTATATTTCTTTTTGTATCATGTTCCTGCATAGGTAGGAAATGTGTTCAACCTATTAATCATGGTATCAAAATGACCAAAATAAAACACAAATATACAGGAAAGTAAATCATGCACAGACCATGAATATTTTACTTGGTTCACCACAAAAGGCTATATACAAGGATAATACACCTCAATGAGATATTTAAGTTATTATCTTCCATGAAGAACCCCATAGATTTTTATATTTTTTTAGGATGGTTGAAGATCTCATTACTATTGGTGAGTTTTGGTTTTTTTATTTATTTACAACCATATTTTTATATTCTCACTAATTATGATAGTTCTTGATATAGATTATATAGATATATATTAGGGGATATTGTTTCATTATGTTATCCCATGTTTTTTAGGTTAGTTGGAAGTCATTTAAATAGATTCTGAGTTAGTTTGAGTTGAATCTAGAACTTTCTAGATTTTCATAATCATTTTCAGCATGTTGGTGATTCATATAGAAAAATATATCATGTTTCCAAATCACATAGCCAAATATACTATATAATAATTTTTCATAGAATCACCTAGAAAAATCTATAATGTAGTTTAATCACACAGAAAAATATTCTACATCAGAATTTTTGACAACATCATGTCACTAAACTTACTATGTGACTAATTATTATGTTGGTTATTCTGGAAATATATGAAAATCACACATATGATCCAATGACATAATATAATATATAAACATAGACAAAATGATTAATGTATATTTTAGTGACATAGCTACATCCAAGTAGTTTAATTCTACTAAGTATGAAAATATGGGCTCTCATGTATCTGAATGCTTCATGTAGCCAAATTGAGCCATATAGCCATTTTTTGTGATGTAGATGAAGTAATCTATATAGTCACATATGGGATTCATGTTGGTATTTGAGAACTATGTAACATATTTTTCCTTTATATACTAGGTGAGAGTTTTATATTCCAAAATTATGTGAATGAATGTTCAATATGGTTGAGATTCATGAGTCTATACACATGGTTATCTTGGATGTTTTCAAAGAAACTAGTTTTGGAAAACTATTTTTTGAGTTTCAAATAGATCAATTTGTTAGATGAGGAAGATTGTGGTATTTTAGTATCTTAGTGGGAAATAAGACTCAAGTCCATTGAGAAGTTAAATGAGGTGGTGATTATGTGTAAATATATATTACAAATAATTTTAATTCTAGTTAATTATGAATTTTTAATGATTAATATTTAATCAGGATTTGATAAATTAAAATAATGAGGAAGTTTTAGAGGATGATTATTGGCTATTAAGTGTAGTTTTTTTACTGCGATAAAAAGGGATAAGTAGAAGTGTCTAAGATAAGGTTTAATTTTTATAATTTATCATCTAAAGAATCTCATTTCTTCATGAGATTTTATTTGAGTTTAAGGATATTTGTAAAAAATAATTCAAGTCTGCACTATGGATGATTCTCTCTTAATTTTTATAGAGGTTAATGGAACAAAATATTTATCATTTATTGTAAGAGTGACACAGTTTATTTAGTGATCTTATTTATATTGTATTTATATTATTTATATTGTATCTAAAATATTTTTTGTTGAGTATGACTCCTAACATGTTTGGTTTGATTCTATATGAATTCTTGTAATTGGAACACACTTGTTCTTATAGTGACTATAATCCATGGTTGGGGAGGGTAACAAGCCAAGGGAAGAAGTAAGATTAAACATTGTATCTAAAAATTGTAAAAAATTTGTTTTCCTTATCATTTTGTTAATTACATGAACATGTGAGATCAAGATATTTCTATTTTGAGGGTATTGTAATTTAACAAGTCATAGAGGATTATTTATATTGAAATAATATTGTAAAAAATACCCTCCACTAGTTAAACCCCTCCCCCTTATCATGTTTGAATATGGATAATATTTATTTATTCAAGATAAGGGTTCTACCAATATATTATGGAATAAATTACCATAGTTGAAATAATCAAATGTTGTTATTTATTTTATCTCTTAGACTGGAAGTTCAGGATGTGTCCACGGTTGCCTTTTCTTTCCTTTGTAAATAGTGGTCAAATGATGTTTTTTATAACTGAAATATGTAAGTGGAAGGAAAATTAAAAAATTATATTCATGTATCATTATTAGTGAAATTATACACTAAATATATGAGACTAAAAACCCATAAAATAAATATAGGAAATGTTTAAAAGCAGTTTTTAAGGAAATGTGAAAGTCAAGGAGGGAATTGAAAATTAAAATTTGAAGACATTAAAATGATATAGGGTGAATTTGTTGATAATTTATTTACACGACTAAATGAAATTATATGCCATATTAATATATTTGGTGAGAAACATGAAGATTACTCAATTGTTAAGAAGTTCATGAGAAATTTTACTGATAGATTTGGGCACAAAATTTTATAAATTGAAGATATAAAATGTATTTCACTTGATGAGTTATCTAATATTCACATTTAAAATAAAATAAAAAATCTTCTATATTTTAAAAATAAATTGGACAATGGAATAGATTTTTGAGGAATGAGGAATATGAAAATTTGTAATGATAAAGATGTTGTAGACTCTAGTAACTCTGAGAATGAGGATAAATATCAATGATTTATTAATTTCATTTCTAAAATATTTTAAAAGGGAAAAAGAATGAACAAAGATATTTTCTCTATCATATGGTATAATTTTAATGGACTTTGACACTATGTATTTATTTTTCCATAATAAAAAAGGTTCATATTAACAATATAAAAATGAAGAAAAAATTAAAGGAAAGAAGTGGAGAAAATTTTTAAAACAAGATTGAAAGGTAGGTGGAATAAAGAATATACATTAAATAAAAAGAAAGAATAAATTTGTTGATAAAATAAGAGGACAATGATATTATCTCATGTTGTGATTCAGATGATGAAACACTTGAGAAATTTAAAATTTTTATGGATCTTGTTTATAAAATCATTGACTTGTCAAATGGTGATGAAGATAATTCATTTCCAACCAATTATGAATACATTATTGAAGATTATGTAAATTATTTCCTTGAGAAAAAAACCATTCTCAAGAAAGATAATAATAAGTTGTAAAATGAGAGCAAGAATCTAATTAATGAAAAATGTGAAAAGCTAAAAATGAGGCATCTATTGTAGAAGAAAATATAAAAAATAGGATAAAAGATACCTAATACAGAAATAAGATAAAATATAATAAAGAAAAAAATTCTTTAAATGATGAATAATTATCAATGAAGCAATAAAAGTGACTTGAAGAATAAAAATATTTGGAAAATATTTATAAGTAATCCAAAATATCTATTGAAGTCAAGGGAGAATCATCTAAAGTTTCTGAGAAAATTCAGGTAAAATATTTATCTAGAAAAACAAATTTCAAAACTATTGTCTCTAACAATGAAGGTTAAAATATTAATTCTGGGCAAATCTATACTAATAAAATGGAGATAATTGTTTTTTAAGAGTATGCAATTTAAGGAGAAACTTGAGTAAAAGTTCTTTTCAAATAAGAGATGAAATTAGACCTAAATAGTTCCGTGATTGAAATTTTCAACATAAAAAAATCTATATGCAACTCTAGGATTTCAAGAAAATTCATATTTCAGGGCTATTTATAATGTTTTGGTAGGTTTGTACATAAATATTATATGTTTTTGCACAACCTATCATCACCAGAGAGAAGTCACAGATCCAGGGGGAGTAGTTTAAATGAGAAGTATATATGGAAACTTGATACAAGTTAACAAAAAACTATATTTTATTATATTGAACAACTATATAGATGGTGTGATCAAAATGGTAATAGAGCATAGAAATAAATGAAAATATTACGTAGTTAGTTCCCTCTCAAAGATAATGGTAAAAAATATCATGTTCATAATGAAGAAAAGTCATTCTCAATTGAAGTTACAATTAAAGTAAGCAAGAAGAAAAAGGAATAGATATTTATAGTTTATCTTCCTCTTACATGACTAGTGATGATAAAATTATGAATAAATTTAGAAACATGATGTAATTATAGTAATATTTTTTAGTGAAACTTCCTTGAAAATCCAAGGTATTGGAACTGTTCAAATTGGGTATGATAATTTGAAATCAAAGGATGTTGTTTACCTTGAAGGGATAAAAAATAACTTCTGAGTATAAACCAACTTCTAAAAATTGGCATGATGTAACATTAAAGATAAATACATTTATAATTAAAATCACAAGTTATGGATTAAATATCTCTCAAGGTATTAGAAAAAATGTAAATTTATTATGCATTATTGATCCTTCCAATACATGTTACTTGAGAAGACTCACAACAAGGTGGATATTACATCCACAAGACCGTTGGAATTATTCGATATAGATATTTGAGGGACAATGAGATAAAATTATACCTAATGTGATATTTATTTCATTACTTTAATTGAATAATTATCTCAAACAACCAATATTATTTTCATCAAGTACATGTCTACAGATGTTAGTACATTTAAAATGTACATAATGAAGGTTTAAAATGGGCATGGTTTGGGTTTCAAAAAAACCATGATCTAATAGTGGGAAAGAATAACCAAGAGATTCATTTGAAATTTATCCTGGAAAACCTATAATCGCGCATTATTATAGATCAAATTATACACCACAATAGAGTAGTCTTGAAAAAAGTACAAGTATGAGCATTAAGGAAATGGTAAGAACAATATTGGTTGAGAATAATGTTTTAAAATTATTGTCTAGATAAGAAGTGTGTATTGTATTGCATATTCTATAGAAACCCAGAACACCCTAAGAGAGGAGGGTTGAATTAGGGTGTCAAATTTTACTTCTAAATAGACATATCATGATCCCATATTGGTAGGAACTTATTAAACAAGTTTGATAGAATCATGTAGTAATCAAACATTCACAAGCAGAGAAACAACACAGTAGTTTTACTTGTTTGACCACTAAGGGATAATCCAAGTAGAATATTCCAACAGTGTGTTGGTCATACATAAATCTACTAATATTCACTAGTTATAGAATACATAACTTAAAACATAGTCACTCTATGCTAGGAACACTATATTTATAAGATTTTATGGATATCACACTACCTCACTCAGAAAACTTCTGTTCACTCCCCCTAGCTCAATTATTTGGGAGAAGTCTTAATTAGTTTAATGACATGAAGGTCTCTTTAGTAGATTTGAATTTAAGTCTTTTTCCCTAACTGGAACAAGTTTCTTCTCAAACTTTAGTCCTGAGTTGATACACTTGAAAGAATTTTTAAACTAAACTAGATGTTCAGCGCTATTGTTTATGAAGAACTTTTATGAAGCACTTTCATGAAGCTTTCATCCTTCATGAAGAAAAATACCTCCACAGAACACTAAGTCATCTTAGAATAATCAATCATTGTGAAATTAATTTTTATGAGATACCTAATCATTAGTCAAGGCTAAGACAACCTTTTCATGATGCTCAGGCTCACAATGAATACCTGATTCGTAAAGCTTTTGTCTAGCATGAATTCAAACCAATTTATCCATTTATCTAAAAAAAATCAAGTGAAATTAAGTGGGGGTAGCCACATATTTATAGGTCTATCCATTCACTAATATCCCACACCTCTAGTGGATTTTTTATAAACCTCCAAATTCATGCTCATGAAGCTCCTTCATTCATAAAGATCCAGTGAAATTTCACCAATTTGCGAACATTGTTGTAGTTATTAAGAAGAACCATCAACTCATCCTCTACTCACAATTCTTTTTCGTGATCACAAATAATCACCATAAAATCATTGATCACTCGTGATGCTTTTTTGAAACCTAGTATTAATGAAACCCAATCATTATGAAACACATGAATTTACCATATTTAATAAGATTCAAACCTATAAACCACCTTTTATGAATATTTATCCTTCCTCTTGATTTCGAGCCCAAACATTTGTAGAACATTGGGATGTGATTTCACCTTCCACACTATAGTCATCTTATACTGTAGGATCATTTTCCTTGTAAACTCCATGATCAACTAGGTGTGGATTGAAAATAAATAAAAACTAGACTCTGTTTCAAGCAGTGAAAAACCTATGTTCCAACATATTCAAAATAAGTGTATTTTTATACCTAACATACATGATCCACCCTATGATATGTTGAACCCAATGTCTCCAAAATATAAATATTATAAGGACTTCATAAGACCTTTTTATTTTAAAATTAAATGAATCATGCTTGAAATGTTTGAAGAAAAGAATAATTATAGAGTATTTATTAGTTATTTATCTAATTTAAATGGGTATAGATGTTGGAATAAAATATTTCATAAATTTTATGAGTTCGAAAATGTGAAATTTGGTGAAAATGTAGGAAAAAAAGTCAGTAGATTCAAGTGGATTTTGAGTCTCCTATAGAAAATAGTGAGAATATTTCTAAAATAAATAGTTGAAAAATTTACTAAAATTATAAAAAAAAATATTGATACTACTTTATAATGTTCCAATAATGATGAAAAAGGTTCTATTAGTGATATAAATAAATTTTATATGTTAAATAAACATGTAGAAACTAATAATATCATTGAGAATTAAAATACCCTAGTTTAGGCCAAAGGATGCTATGAATAGATGACCAAATAGCTCTTGTATCACAGGTTGAGACTAGAATGGTGGATAAGGCTATTAAACATGATTAATTGGTGAAATATATGAATGAATAACTCAATAAAATTTAGAAGAATATTACTTGGGAACTTATTCCAATGAAAAAAAATATAAAAATGTTATTTGTACAAAATGGGTTTATAGGAACAAAATGGATAATAAAGTTAAAATTACATATAATAAAGGTATAATAGTTTAAAAAGGATATTCTCAAATGTAACGTATGGAATTTAAATATTTTTTCCTTCGATTCCTATACTTGATACATTAATAATTTCCTTGATTGTTGTAGCTCAAAAGCATTATAGGGTATATCAACTGGATGTAAAATCAATATTCCTGAATGGTGACCATGAAAAAGAAGTCTTAATTGAAAAACTAGAAGGTTTAATTCTTAAAAATGATGGTGGAATGGCTTATATATTAATGAAAATTATTTGTGGCTTAAAATAGGCTCCAAGGGCCTAGTATTCTAAACATGATGACTCTTTCAAAAAAATGGGATTCTTTTTAAGGCATTGTGGATAACAACCCATAATTGAAGAAGTATTTATCAAATACAAAAATAGTGATATTATATTTGGATGACATAATTTTATAAAGTAATAATAGTTTCTTATGTGGGGAATTCACAACAAATATATAGAGTCAATTTGATATTTTCTATACTGGGGGAACTAAACAATTTTTTGTGGTTTCAAATTGAGTAGAATTTATATTATATCTTAATTTCATAATAAAATTATATCAAAGAAATATTGATAAATTCTGGAATGGAAGATTCAAAAGTAGTTTCTGGAACTATATTAGTTGGAAAAAAGTCATGAAAAGATAAATAAGGAAACAAGGTTGACAAAAAAATAGAAGTATAACTGGAATAATTTTATATCTCATATAATACATACCTAACATTGCCTATATGATGACTCTTTTTATAGGGTATTAATGTAAATCGGATTAGTCACACATTATTGAAATTAAAATTATTTATAGGTATGTAAAAGGCATAGTCCAATATGGATTACTCTACATATGCAATGTGGATCTAGTCTTTCTTGGTCACATTTATAAAAATTGGTAAAGTTACTATACATATTGTAGATCCACATCAGATGGAATGTTTTTTTATGATGGTTATGTTATCTAGAATAGTAATAAGTGGAGTTTAGTGACCCTAATTATAGATGAATTAGATTATATTGTGAATAATTTTACAGTTACACATGATGTAGGTTATGATTTTATATTTTTGGGTTGATGTTCAGAGACTATTGAATATTATTTGTGATAATAAAAACACAATTAAAAATACAAAAAAATAGTTGAACACACTCAATCTAATAATATTGACATTCAAACTCATTTTATCAAAGAGAATGTGGATTCAAGTGAAATCAAACTTTTATTTATTATCACAAAGTAGAATATTTCTGTTGTCTTTACAAAAGTTATACCACATGAGAAATTTTTGTGGTCAAGGCCAAAATTGAATGTTCCATCTTCCCTACACACTTGATTTTTTATTTACATGATACCCCCTCTCCCCCAACAGTCGTTTGGATTATGCTTCAAAGGAGGTGATAATTCCATGTTGAATGGGGGTTTTAAGTGGTAGGGGAATTTGAGAAACAAAGTCATTTGAATCACTCAACCCAAATATGGTTTTCATCTATGGATAGAAATCTATGAAAAAAACAACATTATCTAATATTGTGGTGTTAGGATACATCTTTTTGATATTTCATATGAGTTGATGATTCAGGTGTTGAGGCATATTAGGTTATGCAGTATCATATTTTTATCAAAAATCCAATGGCGGATTGAAGAACCCCATGGATATGTGGATTTTTATAGGAAGGTTTAAGATCCCATAGTTGTTGGTGAGTCTGGTTTATTGTATTTTTTGACAACCATCTTTTGTAGTTCTCCCAAGTTATGATAATTCTTGATCTGTTTTTCATGGATATATATCATGGGATAGAGATTCATGATGTTAGAAAGTGTTTTTGAGGTTGGTTGGAATTTGATTTAAGAGGTTCTTAGTGAGATTTAGTAAAATATATCATTTTATAGATTCACATAAACATTTTCAGTATGTATGTGATCCATATAGCCAAATGTTTTATGTAGCCTAATCACATAGATAGATCTACTATGTAGGAATTTTAGATAGCATCATATAGGAAATCCATAACATAGACGACTCATATAACCACATATTCAATGTAGACATTTTGGATAACATCACAAATCCAAACTTCCCACATAACTAATTGTTACATATGTGATTCTATCCATGTAGGAAAATAACATAGCTAATCCAAAAACATAAGATAATGAAGTGAAATATCCAAATAGATTCATGTATCCATTTTGGGGATGTAGCTAAAACCACATATCAAAAATTTTCTACATAGTAAAATATAGGACTTCATGGGTATGAATGCTTTACATATCCAAATTGAGTCACATAGCTATTTTTTGCAATGTAGTTAAAGTAATATACATGGACACATATGGGATTCACATAGGCATTTGAGAACCAAGTAAGGGACTGTATCCTGACATACTGGGTGAGAGTTTTATAATATGAAATTACAAGAATAAAATCTCTACTTGGTAGAAATAAATGAGATCATATGTTGGTTCTAGATGCAGTGGAAGCATGGGATAATGGGTGACATATTAAAATTTATTTTAATATGTCTATTCTAGAAACCCAAAATAGGGTTCTTTTATGTAAAATTTATAATTAATTTATTTAATTTCATAAGGAATGGTTTCCTTTTCTTAGTAACCTGTCTTCATTTATGATTTTCATTATCTAAAAATGACCCTTTTAGATTTCCGCCATTGTGTTGTGAGGATCCAATGATAGAATCCCTCTTGCGTTGATCCACATGTTCTCCTTTGATCTCCAAGAAATTCCAATCAATCTCAATGTGTTAGCATAGTGAATCAATTTCCTTATATTATTTATCTTGATTTCTCTTACTTCATTCATGAAGGAATCTCTCTTGAATTTATAATTCTTGAAAGGAAGATATAATGAGGATAGGATTCAAGAGAAAATTCTTTATATGAAAAAATTATCTATTCTCAATTTTGTACTCTACACAATAGAAACAACCATATATTTATCGAGCTTGGGTTTAGGTTAAAACAATTATTTAATTGTATGTTGACCATTAAATAATATTATAACCTATAATTAACCCAATGATCCATAATAATATTATTATTATTATTATTTTTGTATGGTGTTCCAAATTGTTCAATAAAAATTATTATTTTACCATAATTTCAATTAATATTTGTCACTAGACATGGTATTGGTCCATTTGAACTCCTATAGATGTTATTGAATACTGGAATAAATATTTAATTTAAATATTTCATTAAAAAAATATTTTATATTGATAAAACATGAATAAAATAATCCCTTTATTTTGATAATAATATTTATTCAATTGATTAAATTAAAATAGAATTTAATCAAGATCATTGGAACCACTTAGTGAGTGTCCCTCTAGAATTATTTCTCATTATCATTATGTAGGATTGACTAAAGTCCAAGATTACTTTCTAGAAGTGGGTCAAGGAAACCAAGAGAAAGAACTTAACATCACAATAATGATATCCACATATGAACACTCACCGTGTAATATAATCTCTTTGTCGTGATATCTCATCAAACAGTTTTCACATATTTTTCACCAATATATATTCATTATATGTCTTTCTTTGACTATTTGAAATAAATGTGTCGTTACACCATAGCCATTGAATTTATGGTTATTCTAATATTCAAATCAAAGGGTCAAGATATCAAATTCTGTAAAGATGGAAGGGACAAATCCTTTCTTTAATTTTCCACTAATGACATGTTACTCATGATGAACCAAATATATGTGACTTTTCTAAGAACTTTTATCGTCATAGTTTAGAAAATACATCTAAGTATGGGTGTCATGACATGAATTAATAATAATTATAAAGTATAAGGACTATCACACATGATATCAGATAAGAATATCATATGACACCAAAACATAAGAAATTCCTACTAGAAAGTATGTTATCATAATATCCCATATTAGAGATTACCATATGTGAACTTCATGGGAAGAAGCCTAATCTCCTTATGAGAACTTGCACCTAACAGTCAATATATTATGTATCCCATCATAGTATGTTACACAACCGTAGAACATTATTAAGAATATTTTCATATCACTTCATGGTTCTCATCCTAGAGGGGAACTTAAATGATCTTATCAATGGAACAAATACTCTTTGACATTATTACATTAATGTCATGCAGAAAAATGAACAATATGTAATAAGATTTTTAATTATTATTCAATGCATTGAATATAGATGTAATTAATGTAGAACTAGTTGGTACTAGGACACCAACTCCAACAAAATCCCAATTATACTATAGTCAACTACCTATGACTTTTATTCTACTAGATTTCACATGATAATCATGTTTCCACTAAGTCAAGTATTTAGTTAATGGGTTTACCACATTGTCTTTTGTGGAAATATTACTTAATGAAACCTCACATATCTAAGAAAAATACATCAATATATGATACATTTAAATTATATTATCCATACACTGATGTGACCTTGTGTCCTTTGTGAGTGCCATCACTACAGTATTATCATAATAGAGTGTGATTGGATCTTTACTTCTAGGTACCAAATCAATCTATTGGATGAATTTTTACATCTATATTACTACTTTATATGCCTAAAAATCCACAATATACCTAGGGACATTTGTAGAATTTGTAACCATATCATTCTTTGAGATCTTCCAGTTCACAACACCTCAATTAAAAGTGAAGATATATCTCATTTTTTCATTTCATATTCTTCAATTTGGAAATAAGCTTCTACATATCCTCTAATGACTAGTTACTCATCTCCTCCTTAAACCAGGAACATGTCCATAGTATGCCTTATATACTTAAGGATAGTTTTTACTTCCATCCAACAATGGTCACAGGAATCATCTTGATATCTTATAACTTCACTTAATAAGTAGGATACATCTATCCTAGTACGTAACATAACATACATGACTGACCAAATTACTGATGTGTATGGAATATTTTCCATCCTATATCTTTCCTCATGTGTCTGAGGAAAAATTTTCTTTGAAACATGAGTATTATGGGGTTCTAGAGAAAATCCAATATTGGATTTTTTTCATACTTAATATATTCTATATCTTGTTAAGGAATGTACCTTCCCTTAGTCTGAGAAGCCTCTTGGTTCTCTCACAATGGATCTTGATACCAAGAATATTCGATAACTCTTATAATTTCTATATAGATAATATTTTATTCAACCACTCCTTAATATACTGTAAGATTGTTATTTCATTTCCAATGAGTAATATGTCATCAATATATACTATTAAGAAAATTAATGCACTCTCACTATGAAATTTTTAGATGCAAGAGTCACACTCATTCTTTATGAAACCAAATTTCATTATGGCTTCATCAAAAAAAATTGCATTACCTTGATTTTTTCTTTATTCCATAAAAAGTTTTTTCAATTTTTATATCTTGTTGGCATCCTTTGGAGTCACAAACCCTTATTTTTGTGTTATATAGAAATATTTTTAAAGATTCCCATTAAGTAAGGTTTTTTTATATCCATTTTCCAAATATCATATTCATGGTAAGCTGCAATAGAATGTATAATTCTAATGTATTTTAGCTTCTCAAATTGTGAAAAGGTTTCATAATAGTCATTGAATTAACATTGTTTGAACACTTTAGAATACATCATGCGTTATAAGTACTGAATTTTCCTCCCATGTAAAATGTCTTCATGAAAAACCATTTGAAACCAAAAGTCCTTACATCCAATGGAGGATATCCAAACATCTATACATGGTTGTGGAACATGGAATCCATTTTTGAATTCAAGGATGCTTGCCTTTTGGAAACATCTATTCCACTTACTTATTATTTTTAGGTTAAAGGATCATTATTATCTACAAATAATGAGTCACCATCCTTTGTGACTAGAAAACCACATTTTTATGGTTCTCTAACCTCTCTAATACACCTACGTATTACTTATATCTTTTGGAAAAATTATTCTTCCAAAATGATTTGTGAAATTCATTCCTATTCCAAATTTTTATATCTTGAACCAAGAATTAATCAAGGTTTATCTCACTCTTACTTTTATTTTTAGAAATAATGTCTATCTAAATAAATATTGGATGTTTTCTTATGATCACCTTTTTATCTTAAGTATAGTGTAGGTAATATCCCTTTGTTTCTTTGGGATATCCTATAATGATAAACTTTATGCCTCGAGGTGAAAGATTGCTACCTGAAAAGGCCTTAAAAATTGTTTCCCAACCCCACACATGTATGTATGACAACATGGGTTTCTTTACATTCCAAAATTGGTATTTTATACCATATATCACTTTATTTGGAACTTGGTTTAGTATGTAAACTGTTCTTTGTAATGTGTATCCCCAAAATGATAATTTAATATATGCATGACTCATCATTGATCGCACCTTGTGTGATAAGGTATAGTTCCTCTTTTCACATACAAAATTCCATTGAGGTGTATAAGGAGGAGTGATATTAGATAAAATATCAAACTCCCATAGGTAATCAATGAATTCATGATTAAGATATTCTTCACCATTGTTTGAGCATACCTTCTTAATATTCTTACCAAGTTGGTTCTCAACTTCATTATTTTATTCCTTAAATTTCACAAAGGAATCTAACTTATACCTAATTATGTAGACATATTCATATCTACTAAAATAATTAGAAAAAGTTATTAAGTATTATAACCCACCCCTTTCCTCAATGGGAAATGGTCCACTAACTTTTATATGAACTAATTACATAAACCCTTTATACCTTCTAATTTTTCCACTAAATAGGGATTTGGTTATTTTTCCGTGTAAACATGTGTGAAATAAACCAAGTGGTTTTAGTTCATAAGAATCTAAATATCCATATTTGTGCAATTTAGACAAATTATCTTTGCTTACATGGCCTAATCGGTGATCCCAAAGTTGGGTGTGGTATGAATCATGTGAAGTTGTTTCATTATCAATTTACATTACTTAGTTTGTGTACTCAAACACATAAAAACATTATTTAATTGTACCATACCATAAAAAATTCTATATTTATAAATTTAGAAACATTTGTTTTCAAAATTGAAAATAAAACCATCCATATCTAGACTGGATATAGAAATAATTTTTTCGGTAATTGATTTCACATAGTAAAAACCCTTTAAAACCAGGATCAGCCTGGATGGAAATGTGAAATAGTAGTCCCTAAAAGCTATTGCATAAAGTTTATCTTTATTGTATACCCATTCATCAACCTCCCCTCATTCAATTCTTTTTAATATACTTTGTTTCTATATTTTTAATACATATGTGAGAACCACAAGCTATATCTAAAACCTAATTTTCAGAAATAGATAAATGTCACTTGATAACAAATATAACTAAAGATTCCACTTTATAGATACCCAAGATTAAAATACATGGATATTACACAATTTTCAATTAATATTCCATACATTACAAAAGTAAATTACCTAGGATCATAATAGTTTAGTTTCTTTTGAAACATGGAACACATTTTACAAATTTGGTGAAAGATATCCAACATCTCTCATAAAAATATTCCACTTTATTAATCCTACATAAAACCTTTCTTCCTAAATTAGGGAAAGGAAATATAATAAAGGGTGGTATTATATGCTTAGTAAGGTTAAATAAAGGATTTGTGTAATCATAACATGAATATAATAGTTTGAGAACTCAAGAATAATATTTGATGATCATACCCTGCATATCAAAGATCATAATCTTAAGGCATGCAAAAAGTATTGGTAGTTCATAAGACATGAATCATAAATAAATGAAAAATCATAATACATGAGATAATAACATAGGCATGAAACATAGATTTTGTGTATACACATAAGCATACGAAATATTATGTCATTCCTAGCCACCAAGACCTTAATAACACGTTAAGGTTGGGTTGACCACTCGTATATCAAATTTGGGATGTGTCTGACCACCCATGTACCCTCATTTATAGGCTTGGGATATCAACTCATATACTCAACCTTACAATCTTGGGATTTCCACCAATGTTCCCTCCTTTACAAGCTTGGTATGTCCACCCGTGTACCCTCCCTTATAGGCTTGGGTTTTCCACCCATGTACCCTCCTTTATAGGTTTGGGTTGTCAACCCATGTACTCTCTTAGTTCATATAACATTTAAAATTACACAATTCAGTAGAGGTAGATATAGTTACAACCTATCACTAATAAAATCATACATCCATGTGTCACAATATAACAAACCATTCAACATATCATTACAAATAATAATATACGGGTTTAATAAACATCATATCATAACCCATGAAATGAAATGGGTATCATAAACATTTCATCATATCATAAAATATGGAAAATATATAGGTTTCATAATCATTTAATCATTTTATAACATGTGAAAGGAAGTGGGTTTCATAATCATATAACTCGTGGAAGATAAATGGGTTTCATAAACATCATTCCAAAAAAAACATAAACCATTCAGAGAAAGAATATGAATGGTTCCCTTGGATCATATACCTAGTAAAGAATTATTAACACCAATATATGTCATATTAGGTGGGAAATAATTTTTAAATATCATTTAAAACATTTCTGGTGGAAAATATCCTTTCTTCATTGAAAAACACTTTTTAAAACATAAAACATTTTTAAAATAATTTTCTATGAAATTAAAATTGAAAACATATAAAGGATTCTTGATACCATTTTGAAAATACTTTTCTATGAATATGTCATAGAAAAAATAATAAAGTAATCTTTTTGGAAATTATTGTTCATGGTGGATATGATTTTCATACATTTCTTAGATGTTAAAAAAATCCTTTCATATTGATAGTAAAAGTAAAAAGATCCTTGATCCAAAGATGAAAAGAATATTCCTTTTAAAACCCATTTTTCTAGAAGGATAATATGAGGGAAATTTTATTTTAAAAATCACATTATTACATTTTCAAAAATATTTTTAGAAAAGATGGTTTTGGAGAACATAGATTTCTAATTGAAGGGAGAAATAAGGTCAGATTTTCTTTAAAACGTTTTTCTAATCATATTAAGTACCAAAGACTGGAAAAATGGTAAAAATACATGAATATATCATTAATAACTATAATAGAGGAAAATTAATGATATTTCATGATATATTTATCATAATATTTCATCAATGGAAAGCATAATCATAAATAATCCCAATAAATGATGAGATTGTAGAAATAAACTCTTACCACTTTGGTAACTTTGAATCATAATCCCCAAGAGATACTAAAATTAAATAATGCATAAAATATAATAAAAATAATTATATTAATGATAAAATATTTTTAATGGTATTATATAGACCTCATAAAATAATATAGGGGAATAACTTAACATGTGTATCAAAGAAGGAAAATAGAGACAAAATCGCTTTATCGATTTGGTAACTTTTGAACTGTAAACCCCATGTAAGACAGATGATAAAATATAAATATAAATATACAAAAAATTAACTATAATAATATTATAATACATTCATGGTTAGTATATACAACACTCAAAATAAATGAGGGGTGAATATGGAAAAAAGTGTCATAGAAATAAAAGTGAGACTAGAAATCCCCTTACCTTAAGTCATGAATTTATTTTTACAAGTTAAAACATACTATATAATAAATGTAATTTTATTATAAATTTACCACATAACCATATTCTTATATACCATATCATATATTATTTTATTATGACTTTATATTATCTTTTTATTAACAATTTCATGTTAAATTGCATTTTGGGTAATAACTGCTTTATTTTTCATATATGTTTTGACATGTTATTATTTTTCTTGTTACTTAGATCATGATTTTATTATTTCAAGAAAGTATAAAATGATATAAATATCATATATATTTACTATATAATTACATATAATAATATATAAAGGATATAAATATGAAATGAAATACACCGTTTTGGAGACGATAGGTCGTATGTACGCATCAACGTTGTTTCCATTTTCTTATCTTATTTTTAAATAAATAAAACTAAATGATATATATAAATATTATAATTTAAGTATAATTATTATTTCATATATATCACATATTTATATTAAATCCATCCTTAAAACATTCCATGTAAGGCATGAAAGAATCACATTGTTTTGAGGAGGCTGTAGTCCACACATCCACAAATAAAGTTATTCTATTCCTAAAAAAAGTAAATCATGAAGTTATGTGTTATAAAATAATTAGAGAAACAAAAAATAAATCATATATATCATATATATCATATATATCATATAAAAACATTTTGTATATCAGTATTACCAACCTTTAGAGGTGATAATAGAAGAACGAACGACATTGGTTCATGAGGTGGTAATCTGCCATACACACAAAAAAAGTTTATATATCCCATTTTATGGAAGTGTGTAAAGTTTTAGTTCATACCATTAATAAAAAAACATATAATTATATTGAGGATACTGATGTTATTATATAATATTTATATAATAATTATTGAATGGGTGGAGAAATAAATAAAACAAAAGTTCTCATTGAAAAATGTTTCCTCTTCTTTGGGTAACTCCTTTTTATTTTCACCAAAGAACCATTTTGGATTGATTTTTTCAAAAATTTACGCTTATAAGATGATGTAATGGATTTTTTGAGCTTATTTGGGTAGCTTTTTTCTCATAAAAAGTTCTTGACATGTGTGAATATGTGTGTGGGTGACTACTCTTTTATTGTGGAGGATGAGTGGAATTATTGTAACTAAAAAAAGGAAAAAATATTAAGAGGCATACCTTACATAATGTTTCTCCAATAATAGTTCATTTTCAATAAAATTGAGTATATTGTCAAAATAAGATAAACTTTTTTTTATCTTAAGCACTATAATTAATTTTAATTTCTTTCACATATATTTTTATTCAAAGATTAAGTTGGAATTACTATAAATTGTATATTATTATTGTTAATAATAAATAATACATTTTCCAAATTATAATTATATAATTTTTAGAATTTAATTTAAAATTAGTCCTACATATAGGGTGTAATAACTGGTTTTTAATGTAAAAGGTTCAAAAGTTTAAAATGTTTCTATATCCAATTTTAATGTTAAATTGATACCAATAAACTAAATTGGATTTATTTATGTATAATTTAACAAATTATATTTTAAAAATAATTTAAAATATAATTTAACTACATAAATAAATTATATTAAAATGCAATTTTCAATTAAAATTTGGTGTTCTTCATTATTCATAAAAAAATGAAGCATCTAAGAAAAGTAACAAAATTTTACCCAAAGTAAATTTTGATATTATAATTTCATAAATGATGATTATTTTTTTCAAAAAAAATTAAAAAAGTGTCAAAATTAGTTTTAAAATAATTTTTTCATTAAAATATGGTAAAACTTCCTCTTAGAAAATTACATCATTTTATTTGTAAAATTGGATTTATTCTTATTTATTATCTAGAAAATAAATAAGATGAATGTTAAATAGTTTATCTAATATATAATATATAAATTACATTAAAATAATTCAAAAAAAATGGTTTGTTTAATTTAATTAGATAAAAAAAATTCTGCATAGAAAATAGATTTTCAAAAAACGAATTTCTTTATTTTAAAATAGTTCCTACTCTGTTTTCTAATTAATTTATTCCTAAATAATTCATTTTATAAACATGAATAAAACATATTTACATAATTTTTTTAAAACTTTTCATACCCTCCATCCCAATGTCTAGGTGATAACTATAATAATACTTTAATAATAATATAAATAATATATTATAGTTTAGTAAAACTCGATCTTGCATATAACGCAAGCTATCGAAGGAACTTAGAATTGTGTGTAACACAGGCCAAACAAAGTGTTGTATATACTGCAAGCTCATCTAAATGTTTCATATATCACAAGATTAACTTGTTGTTCCATATAAATAAAACAAAACTTGGTATAGCATGCAATGTAATCCATCAATGAAATTTATTTTATTGGAAAAATGATAATTCATAAAAACATATGATATTACATTCTACCATCATTAAAATTAATTTCAGCCTTAAAATTAATTTGGGTAATAAATGTTTTAATACTTGAAATTTCCTTTCATAAGAACCCAAATCAAAAAAATAATACTAAATCTTCCTCTAAAAAGGGAAATTTGTAAATAAAACAGTTACCCAAAGTTACTCATAAATAAGTTTCCACATAATTGAAGATAGTTGAAGATTTAGACTTTGAAGAAAGGTATAAATAATTATAGAGAGTGATAGAGATCACTAATCATAAGAAATTGGGTGATCCAGATAAATTTAATGATCAAAAAACCATAAATATATGATTATCTAAGGGACCATTTTATTTATCATAAATAAAGGTACTAGGATAACCTTTTTTTCCAAGATTATTTTCCTGGAGTTTCATAATCACCATAGGGATATATTATTACTTGATTTAATTCCACATAATCTAACCTTTTGTTTGTTCCTAGACAAATTTCCACTTCATCTCTTGGTCCTAAAAAATGATGTTGAATTTTATATTCCTAAAGTACTAATGGCTCATAAGATCAATAAATAGAACCATAAGTTATTTCATTTATCTTTTGTTATCATCAAACAAAAAGGGTTATCATAGGTTATCCAATATCCGTAAATCTTAATATGGTGAAATAATATGTTAATCAATAAAACCTCATACAAAATTAAAATCAAAAATTTCCATCAAGGGTTAACATTATAACCCTTCCAAAATACAATTCACTAATTATTATATAAATAATCTCTTGTCGTATACTAAAAAAAATTTCATGGGAAACATAGGCCCATCCTTGTACAGATAGAATATAATATTTGATTGTATTATTCCATAATCCACTTACATGGAGTTAGTCACATGAAAATTAACTAAATTATCGACAAAAATATTTTCATAGGGATTATACATACAAAATCATACATGAAATTTCTAACTAAGGAGAGGGGGATAAGTATCCCCTAATTATAATGGTTCACTTCACCCATTATTATAGCATAATCTTTCCCTTTTTATTTTTTCTTTTGATTTTTTGTGGATTATCATATATATCAATCCATATAATGGGGAACTTGTTTTAATTATACCAAATATCCTTGAAATTGAAACACTGAAGTGTGGGGTTGCATTTTTTGGGGATTTATCATTTTTCAAATCATTATCTAACCTATTCCCATCACTTCATCATTATGATGATTGCTGACCTTCCCTAGAAAACAAAAAACATCATTAGTCCTTTTAAGACAATTTCCTCCTTGTTTCTTCCCACACCTTGTGCATAAAATAAGACTCTTCTTGTTTTCTCATTGGTTCTTAGATTTTCATTGGATCTATATCTTCCTTTTCTTGTTAAAATCATGAGATTGATATGTAACTTCAAACCTTATTTCCACATTGATATCACATCAAAAAATATCATCTTAGCTACTAAAGTCAATAATATCTAATGAGATTCAAATATTTGGTTTCAAGCCACCAAATAATCAATCGATTTTTTTTTTGGGATAATGATTAAACCAGAAGCATACCTTTCAATGTAACGACCCAAAAAACATGGTCCATTTTTTTATAAAAATATTTCATTTATTTATTTACAAATGCCAAGGTCACAAAGGTGTAGAATTTTAGCGAGTCTGTATACATTTGGAGAATACTCATGACACAAGTTATAAAGGAAAAGACTAAAAACTAATCATTACAAAGCACAAACACCTTAGCGGGAACTCAACCACTACCTTGCTTCTACGTGTCCTTATTCCATGTGAAAAGAGATTTGAAAACATAGGGTGAGCAATAATAGCTCAGTAAGGGTTTTTTTTAAGCAAAAATAAACCAAAAATTGTTTTGCAATTGAAAAATAAAAAATTAAGACATATTATAATTTTTTTCAATGTTAGCTTACAAAAACATGTATACATTCCAATAATAAACATTTCGTTGAAAGAGGATTTCAATTTTTATATGAAACATTTAGAAAATCTGCTTTGATCATATATATAGTATTAGTAATTACACTTGAGAACCTTATAAACATTCATAATTAATTCTCAAAGAAAATATGAATCATGAAATGGATTGTCGGTTCACTCCCGAGACATGTAACATGACATAAGCATGAGTCGAGGCGCATTGCACAAGGAGGAGCATGAGTAAACCCTCATTGAACATTATTTAGCATTAGGAAACCATCATTTCACATCGATTATATTGAGTAAACCCTTATTTCACGTGATTTATCATGAGTAAACCCTTATTGCACTTGACGTATTATGGTATATCTTTTAAACCTAGAGTTTTGAAACCCATTTCACATAAAGAACATACTTGATCATATGTGTCATGATAAATGTTGTTACTTGTTAAAAATACATGTTTATACTTTCATTCATATATATGTAACAGTTTTATATAAATTATATACATTTACTTACACAGATATAACATGGTTTCATACATAGAATAATGATGTATACATATACATTTGTATATTTAAATCAAGCGTAATGAATATATATACACATGCCTTAAATGAATCTATTTAATATGAAATGATATATATATAAATATGTATATGTATATATATGTATGTATGTATATACGTATAAACATATTTATACATCTACTTGATTTAAAAAAACATTAATTTGAGGGTACGATCACCTCTCTTGTACTCCAAGAGACTTGATTAAAATGATACAAACATAAAAGTAAATTTTATATTAATTTGAAATCCATGGGATGATATAGTTTATAACATGTAGTGATATGTACATATACATTTATGAATAAGTATATAATCACACAATATTATTATTAAAGTAATACTCTTTTTTTGAAGATATAATATCATCACTTGAATATATAATTGGGGTAATTTAATTAATTATTTTATTTTTTATTTTTTTCTCTAAATAATTATAATAATAATAAGTTTCATGATCTGGAGAAATTTTTTTTGTAATATTTTTTAACATATACCAACGTGTATCATTGTGGAAGAACCATTTTTATTCAACTAAAAGTAATACCTTATCGGTTAACTAAAACAACATTGCATATAAAAATCATAATATCTTCAAAAAAAATTAATGTTTAAAAAAATTGATCTTATTATCATAACAGTATAATTTAAAATGATTTTAAAAAAATGTTAGTAATCGAATAAAATATATAATACTTAAAAACACATCAAATGACTCGAATCATTTGAGGAGATCATTCATGTAAATAGTATTAAAATAAAACACCTTTATTATAAAATAAATAAAATTATAATAAGTAATGAGTTCCTACTTATAATGATAATATAAATGAAAAATTATTTTTACAATAAATAAATAAATAACAATAATTGAAAATGATAAATCGATGTATAACACATATAATGTAGATACCAATTGAAACAAAGATATTTTCCTTACAAAGAATGGACCTAAACTAGATTAATATAATAGGAAAACATTCAAAATAAATAATTATAAAATTGTTTGACCAGTGGAGGATTTAATACTACTGAAAAATTCTAAATTTCGAGAATAATTTGATTGGTTGATGAATTTTTCTGGAAAAAAAATCGCTTTAGTATCATAAACATAAAAAAATTGAATAGTATGTAAAAACAAATTTGGCATAAGATACTTGAAACCAGAAACCATATTCTAGAAAAAAATGGAATTCCTTTACTAAAGGATTCTAAGAAGCAGTTTCTTCTCAGTTTTAGGTCATAACAAAGAAGAGGAAAACACATTTGAAGAGAAAAAAAAGTAAAATGCAGTGGGAAGATTCAACAATTCCACCCCCCCCCCACCTTCTTTCAACACTACAAGGATCTTATATACAGGTAACCAGAAATCTAAAACTAGTATAGACTAAAGTACTATGAACATATGGATTTCCTACCAAAAAAAATATTACATTACCTTAAAATATAACCCTAATTCGAACCTAACGGGATATGTGGGAACCTAAACCAAAAGAAAAACTAAGATAAAATCTCAAACGCTTTTTCAGTTTCTAGAAATTTGACTCACCATCACAATGATGGATTCGACGGAGGATGTTTCATTAAGAAATATGACACATGGAGCCACACTGGGTTTTCGGTGCAAGTTGTGGATTGACTGACTGCATATGGGGTGTGTCACGTTCTTCCCCACACGACCATCCATTAGTCACTAGATTTAAAAATGAAACTCATCACACCCTATATAATTCTTGACAGCCGGTAGTGGTGCACCAAATTCATGAATATAATACCACCATCATGGGTCACCCTACCTGGCTGGAGAAGATAGTGCAGAGAGAGGGAAGATCCTGTGTATTTTTAACCCTACCCCAAAACCTGATTTCTCATTTCATATTTCTTTTATTATTAAATTGTTTTTATTATTTTTAAAAATTCATTATCATTATTTATTTATCTTATTATCATTATTATAACACATATATAAATATATTAATCAAAATAATAATTTTCTAAAAAAAGCATCCTTATTTTCTATTATTTAAAAATAAATTATAATTCCTCTAATAACTATTATTAAAAATTTATAAAATAATGAATCATTAAAAATACATGTCATGTATATACCTTGTTATTAAGTAATTTATAATTAATAAAAATCACATCTCAAAATAAATATTATTACAAAAATTATGTTCTATGTAAACTAATGTGTATATTTTTATTTCTTGAAAAATAGAAAAACATTTAGTATAAATAGTTTATAATATTAAAATAATAAATTTTAATGGTTTAAAATTAAATTTTTTATTAATGAAACACTATTTAATTTGAATAAAACCTTGAAAACATTATTTAATATAAACAACATAAATAATTATATTTAAATTAAATACTAATTGAGTTTACAGATCCTGTTTATGTGTAGATGCATTTAATTTGTCACTAAAATCAAAATATAGGTGTATGTATATATATAAGTGTAATGGCAATTTTTTTTTGTTTTCAATTATTAACATTTTTATTTTAAAAAATTAATTCAACAGATATAACAAATGGTCAGTTCGTATATAAATACATAACCATAACATACACTTTATTTTAACCAATCTCATAAAATATTTAGATCTTATGCCCATAAATATGTTTCATGTTTTAACATTACTATGTGATCTTACCCTTATTCTCATCATTGGGTTTATCCTTATGGAATATCCCAAAAGCATAGGCTACAATATCTTCGTTATCATTTTTTATGAGTTTTCATTATCTTTATTGATGATATTTACAGGTTTAATATTATTGTCTTATTAGTTTTAGGAAATGTTTCTTGTATCGTCCTAAATGTACATATTTAAAAAACAAGGAGTTGTTTTTTTAAGATTTATTTAATTATTTTTACTAAGAGGCAAAATTTATATAAGATTTATTAGGGAATTACATTATACCCCCTTAAAAAGAATTGTTCCCTCACAATTTGATTACATATAAAAATAACACTGAAATTAAAAATGAATTAAAGGTTTCTTACCTCACTCTATTAAGAATCTTCCAATTCTCATTATCACATTGATCACAATGATCCAAGGTTAAATGCAAGGTCTTTCACTTCCTTATTCCAAAAATAGTTTGTACAACTTGGATCATACTGATGGAAAATATGATGCAATTTCTGAAAATAATTGTTTCTAACATACAGTATGAAAACATGACAATGTACCAAGTTTTTATAAAATAGTCGGATAGAGTTAGTATGAAATTTTTAAAATGTGGTTCCTCTAATATATTTCCTAGGTTTCCAAAAAACTAGAATCCAAAACAATATATATATATATGTATATATATATATATATATTCTTCTCAAAGGTCTCCTTATTGGGATTCTCTTCTAAAATTAAATAGTTCATTATACTCTCTGGATAGGGTGAAATATTTGAATATTCCCTAATGGTACCTTCCTTTTTGAGAAAGGTGGAAGAGTTGGTAGCTTAAGATTTTATCATAAGTTTCCCATGATCCCTGATGATTTTTCAATATGGTAGAGGTGTTTGATATGTTATAGAGAATCTTATAGGTAAGTTGTACATTGGAAAAGGTTTCGATGTTGTGTGATCTTTTCTCTTCTATAATTATTGAAAGTAAGTCCTCGGAAAAGGACAAGAGTGTTGCGTGACCTAAACCGTCGTTGAAGTCGGTCAAAGTTTAAAATTTATATTCCTACTAACTACTGTATATGTGGCAAGCAGGGTCGAACCCATAGGGAAGGTAAAATTGGCCACTACTAACTAAAAAACATGGAAAGCTCCACTGTTGTCAGCAGCGGAGTGTTTTTCTTTTCTAATTTTTACTTTTTAAATTTTTATATCTTTTGATTTCCTTATGGTTTTATGTACTGTGAAACTTCAATTTTATAGTAAAATTGTTTGAACAAAACTAAAACAAAGTACAGCTGGGAGCAAGGTGAAACAACAGATACAAAATGATGATAAAAGACAACAGTAAAGAATATTCAGGTTCATTCTAGTCTACTGGCTTGAATTGATTCTCCTTTTCAGGTAAAGTATTGCTTCATACCACTGGATTAAAAAGACGACTTACTTCCCTCTCCAGGAGTTAAGTCGTAGAAATTGTACAACTAGAGTTCACCACTCTGAGAAGTACAATTCCAGAAATATGTCTTAAGATGAACAGCAGTACAAACTCGCCGTATGTACTGAGGTTTTCATTATGATTTGTTTACTAAAAAGATAACTCCATAACCAAACTCGCCGAATGATTACAGAGTCTATAATATTTCAGTGCTTGTGGTAGAAGCAGATAAATGAAATTAGATTTGATCTCGCCGATCAATTCTAATCACAGAAGAATTGGTTAATGAGAAGGATGAAAAAGATGCCAGTAGAGCTAGAACTCTCCCCGAACTAAAAGACTTAGCTAACTATACTATTAATTATTACAGCAGTAATAGGAAACATTACAGAAACAGAGTACAAAAGTTTAAATTGTGAGGGAGAAGGAACTCCCTAAAAATGCTCTGCTCCTATGTTCCTAGACTGCACTGCTTAGCATCGTCCCCCGATCGTCTCTCCACGGGTAAGTGTATGAATGCCTCCGTCAATGAATGCGTCTCTACCTAAAAAATGCTGCTTGTTCTGCTTAAGTACTCTCTGTCAACCACTACACGTCACCGCTCAATCTCCGCCGACTTCAAAAGTTCTTTACCCACGCACTGCAAAATGTGCATTTTTTCGCAACCGGCACGTCGCGCAATCTTTTCTCATGTAACTAACTTCGGTAAAGTTAGTTGTAAGTACCTGGACGTGTCTACAACTTTGGTATGAACCTGCACAAATAAATAAATAAATAAAAAGGGTAAATAAATAAGGACCCAAAGAAAGAAAACGTGGTTATTTTTAAAGTTGAGTGTTATATTACTCTTTGAAAGTTAGTCATAAGTTAATTGTGAATTATTATTTACTTTTAATTCATTTATAAAATTATCCATTAAATAATACTATGGTAAAACATAATTTATTAAAAAGTTATTAATTTAACTAAGTTTATAAAATATTTACTAAGTTATTAATTTTATCCATTTTTAAACTAAGTTATTAAATAATAAGAACTTAAATAAATAAATATATAAATTAATATTTTAATATTGTTTCATTAATTTAATTATTACAATTAAAGAAATTAAATTGTTATGTTAATTAATTAAATAGTTAATTTTAATTGAGTAATTAAAATTATTACTTAAGTTATAAATATAATTAAATTAAAAAGTATGTTTTATAAATTATTTATAATTGTTATTAATTAAATAATTTATAATATTCGGAGTAAATTGATTAATTATTAAAACTTATTATTAAGTTAGTTTTAAATTTAATTTATTATTTACTTATTATATTAATTTTAATAATTATTTTTTTTATTAATTTGTCTATGTTAAAGTTTCTTTAACTTTTATGTAAAGTTTTCTTACTTTAACTTTACCTTTTGTCTTTTTTTTTCTTTTACTTTTACTTTAATTTTATTTTTTTCCTTTTGACTTATCTTTTGTTTGTTTTATATTACTTATACATTTATTATTTTTTAGTGTTATCATCCTCCCCCAATTCGGCGCACAGGAGGGGGAGGGTTTCTTTGGCGCCACAAAACAGGGACGGCGGCTCCCTGTTCCTCCTTTGAACCAGGCGGCACACAACTTCTGGACACTGGCAGATCGCGGCTCCGGCAGGCGCGACAACTACAGCAGGACTCCTCCTTGCAGATATATAGTAGCGCGGCAGCCTCCTTCTCTTCTCTGCATCAC
This sequence comes from Viscum album, assembly GCA_963277665.1. NCBI lineage: Eukaryota > Viridiplantae > Streptophyta > Magnoliopsida > Santalales > Viscaceae > Viscum > Viscum album. Next base: position 7,334,727 of record OY728136.1, read on the forward strand.
GGTGTGATGGCTCTCCTCCACTCAGCATGACGCACTCCAGATCTCTTCTCCCTGTAGCGGATGGCAGTTCAAGGGTGACCCCTCAATGAGGCGGTGACCATCTTCGGCTCGCACAATGGCCCTGCTTTGCGGTTCCTCCCCGGACAGGTCAGGCTCGACGGCGAAATCACAACTCACTTCTATGGTGGAGAATAGCTCATCCGGGTCACCACTCTCCTACAGCAGTAAAAGCGGCTCAACTCATGCTCCTCAGAGCGGCGCGACGATTCCTCATCTTCAACGGCGGTCCTCGATGTCTCTAGTGAAGTATGACACGACTCCTGCAGTACCTTCTTCAGTGGCAGTGACTTCTTTTGTAAAGGAAACCTGAAAAAGGGTTTGATTGATTATAGTTCAAGTGCCTGTGGTGAATGGAATGGGGATGGGTCTAGATTTACAGGTTCTGTGAAAGAGTGGAGGCACCGCGATGTGTGAAGCGGGAGATGATTTGTTGTTGCTGTGTGAGGAGAGTGAAGCAGAGGATAGCCTATCAGTGAGGTTTGGGAATTAGCGAGTATCGGTGAGGATAGGAAAAGAGGTCTATCGGTAGCGGCATCAGGGAAGAAAAGATAGGCTGACTATAGGTGAGGAAAATGAAAAGAGGGCTGCGCACAGGAGAATTAGCCTATCGGTGAGGATGAGCTACCGATAGATGAAAAAAAAAGAGGTAACTGTGAGAACAGGGGTATCGGTAGCTGAAGCTACCGATAGAAGAAAAAAAGAAAAAAAAAATATCGGTGAGGATAATAAAACGCATCGGTAGCTGAAGCTACCGATAGAGAAAAAAAATAAAAAAATAAATAAAAGTCCACCATAAGTATATAAAATAATAGTTTGCTGAAATAAAATAGAATTAAAACTAAAATAAATTAAATGAAAATACTTGAAATAATTAATTAATGTAATGATAAATACCATTAATTCATAACAAAATTATTATTCAACCTTAAACACATTAAAATAATTAATTAGAAACACTAAAATTGTACACAAAATAAAATTTTAAACTAAACTAATAAAAGACTTAAATTAAATTAACTATATAAATTAATTAAAGGATAGCAACAAATAGAAATAAAAAGCCTCGGTGACCGCAAGTGCTCATCTACCTTACCGATAGACTAAATCAAAATAAAAATGAATTAAAACCCAATCTGCATACATAAAATAATATAATTAATGTTTGAAAACTCTTAATTAATTAATTAATTAATTATTTGACACATAAAATTAAGGGCGAACAACTTAATTTAACTTAAAACACTAATTATTTACTTAACTAATTTGCAGGATGACAAAACACATAAAATAACTTTTCAACCCTATTCTAATGTAACTAAAATAAAAGCCTAATTATAAAAACAAAGTCTAAGTTAATTAATTAGAATTATGTTGATTAAATAATTGTTTAAATAGAAATTAACTTATTAAGAAGCCAAGCCGAATTTAACCAACTAAAAACTCACTGTTGTTAATAACATTAAAGGGCTCACTGGTAGAAATCAAAGTCTACCGATAAGATATATAAAAGAGCTACCGGTAGGAAAGAGTATCGGTGCCAATGGTCACCGATAAACAGCACCGGTAACCTGCCTACCGGTAGAGAAAAAGGACCCCTGCTATCAGTAGCTTAGCTACCGGTAGTCTGGAAAGCTGAGCTAAGTTGTATATAACTTTAAAAAATTAAAAGTAAATTAATTAGCAAACTCAATGATTAATAAAAATGATAAGTTAAAAAAAATAAACAAATAAGGATTTAACTAAACAAATTGAAAATTAGTTATATTAAAAAAACACATAAAGAATAAATCAATTATTTTAAGGTCCAAAATTACATAAAATGTTATAAAAAGTGAATAATTGACAAATTTATTTATAAAAATACAAAAGTGCATTTATTTATTAAAAAATGTTAAAATAGTTAAATAAATTGTAAAAAATGTAATAAAAAGATGTGGAAAACTGGGTAAAATTAAGGCCACATCAAATTCCCCCACACTTAAACATTGTTTGTCCTCAAACAATCCCATGTTTTATCATCTTTGAAAAAAAAATGAATTATACAAATCAGCTATGTTCAGAGAAGTTTCAACAGAGGAATCAAAAAGTGTGCTTAGGCTATTGAAAACGTAGCCTCAAATAATGTCTCGCCTAGAACCACTACTCAAAGGGAACTCAAGTAAACCATGAATCATCCATAAATGAAGGTGTCCAACTTCATATATGACTTTTCCTAGTGACCCACTTCAATTCAAGCTCAATTTCTAAATTCAAGAGTGATAATAGGATAAAAAAATGTGGAATTAAAATCTTAATAAAAGGAACTTTGTACTTTGACTCATCACCTTGGTACCAGAAAATACATAAAAATATATAATTTTTAGCCACTTTATTGAGTCAGCCCAAATGACTCCCATACAAACCCGTTGTCCCCTTCTTCATCTGGAGTTCATCATTCCCCTCACCTTAATGAATTCATTTTTGACCCTAGACACTTTATTTATTTTTCCCAAGCCATGTAATTTGTGCCAAGCACTGTGCAATGCACTTATTCAGAGTGTACAGAGGGCTTATAGTAAACAGAAACGCACCCAGCATCTAAGGTCTCAGAGATTCACCGTGGGATCCCAGATGCCTAGTATTACTCCAGTTTCAAAAGATTTATATAAAAACCATTTACATTGACTCAATATAAGTGATCATTTTTATAAATTAAAAGAATGAAAAGGATCCTTGGATAAAGGTCAAACTTCTAGTACCTAAAATTATGATCTTAAATCCACTAAAAGGTTTTCCATATCACTCTCAAAAGAAGTTCCTAAACAAAATTCATTAAACCACTAAACAGTTCCACTCAGCAATCATCCACCAACACTCATTTCAAACTCAAAGTAAGACTCAACTTCCAATAAAGCACCATCCTAAGGCAAGACTCATTTGAGTGTAGTGTAAAGCCTAAAATTGTGAAGAATTTTCAAAAAAAAATTGACCATTTTTTTTGACAAGAAGTTTAAAAAGCAGTGGGAATTGATGAGCATTACAATTAAACATAGTTTAGCACAGTCAAGAATTGACCCCCTCCCCACACTTAAGACCCAACTTTGTCCCCAAAGTTGACTTCTAAATATGGAGAATAACAGTTAATAAATTATGATTCAAAACAGATTTTCAATTTAGTAGATATATGACATGTATAAAGGTCTCAATGAAGTTCAAAGATAGTGTTGATTGCCACAATAGTTAAATAAAAGCAGGTTCAAATCAAAGTACGTCCATTAACATTAATGTCCAGTAATAAAAATTTTCAATGTAGTTCAAACAATTTCATGTTGCTCTTGTGGGTGAACAATGACAAGGATGTAGCAAGTTAACAGATTGGGTTCAAATGGGTTTTAAATAAAGCAGAATTATGCATGATACACACCCATCAGCCAAAACAATTCCAATGAAACTAAATTTTCACTCTACATGTACCCCCCCCCCCCACACACTTAAATTCAAACAGTGGAAAGATTTTATCAATGAGCTACAGATTCTAAAAATGAGGTACAAGAAGATTTTTTTTTCTCCATTTAACACAGTGACATGCAACATAATTTTTTAAAACAAACAAAATTTATTAAATCACACAGAAGCAGAAAATAAGTGCAGAAAGTGAAAACTTCCCTTAAATGAAGTGTCTTCATTAAACCTCCAGCATGGGAATTCCACTCTTTAGATGACACAAGCAGCATTCCTAAAAACACAGAGCATATATGAGCATATATGAACATGAAAAGCATCAATTTATTGAAATTAAAATAAGAACAGAACAAAAGTAAACACAAAGAAAGAGCATGGGTTGACTCCCATGAAGCAATGAATTTAAAGTCTTCAGCTAGACATTATTTAATTACAAATTTTTTTTATTTATTAACAAAACACAAACCATGGGTTGCCTCCCATGCAGTGCTAGGTTTACAGTCCCCAGCCAGAATTCATTCAAGAACAGTGAAAGCAGCCAAACCCTTTGGCTGCCCCTCAAAATAGAGTTTCAGTCTTTGCCCATTAACCAACATGGGTTTATTCTCTTCACCAAATATTTCCACAGCTCCATTTTTCAGAACTCTCACAACAGTAAACGGTCCAGACCACTTGGACTTCAGCTTCCCAGGAAAACGTTTAAGTCTAGAATTAAAGAGGAGAACCTTCTGTCCAGATTTGAACTCTTTAGTTTGAATGATAGAATCAGGAAAAATTTTAGTCCTTTCTTTGTAAATCCTTGAATTATCATAACTCTCTCTCCTAATCCCATCAAGTTCACTCAACTCAAGCAATATCCTCTCACCATCACTCTTAAATTCAAAGTTCAGAGCCTTAACTGCCCAATATGACTTATGTCACAACTCCACAGGTAAATGACAGCATTTCCCAAACAACAGCCTGTAAGGAGACATACATATTGGGGTCTTGAAAGCAGTTCTATATGCCCATAAAGCTTCATCCAGTTTAAGAGACCAGTCTTTCCCAGAGTTTGACACAGTTTTCTCAAGAATTTGTTTTAGTTCTCTGTTAGAAATTTCTACTTGTCCACTGGACTGTGGATGATATGGAGTACCAGTTTTGTAAACACAACCATATTTTTCCATCAAATATTTAAACTTATAGTTCTTAAAATGTGTTCCATTATCAGTAATAAAATCTCTTGGTACTCCAAATCGTGAAAAGATTATTTTTTTACAAATTTTATCACACTATTTTCTTGATTGTTGGGCAGAGCTACTGCCTCAACCCACTTTGACACATAATCCACAGCAACAAGAATATACTCATTCCCATTAGATGATGGAAATGGACCCATGAAATCTAATCCCCAAACATCAAAAATTTCTACCTCCAAAATACCCTTCTGGGGTAACTCTTGTTTCCTACCCACATTACCCAGCCTCTGACACCTATCACACCTGACCACAAAAACTCCTAGAATCCTTAAAGAGGGTAGGCCAATAGAAACCAGATTGTAGGACTTTTTGAGCGGTCCTCTCACCCCCATGGTGACCTCCCCAAGGTGAAGAGTGACAACTTTCAAGAATAGAAAACATCTCTTCCTCAGGTACACATCTCCTAAGAATACCATCAGCACACCTCCTAAACAGTAAGGGATCATCCCACAGATAATATTTAAGCTCAGAAATGAATTTCTTTCTTTTATTATTAGACAGAATTATGGGAATGACACCTACTGCCAAGAAGTTGGCAAAATCTGCAAACCAAGCAGATTGCCTGACTGAAACAGTGAGCAGTTTTTCATCAGGGAAGGAAGAGTTAATCTCCCTATAATTTTCAGATTCAAGTTGAGTAACAGGAAGCCTAGATAAATGATCAGCAACTAAGTTTTCAGCTCCCTGCTTATCCCTAATCTCTATGTCAAACTCTTGTAACAATAAGATCCATCTAATCAGCCTAGGTTTAGTTTCTTTTTTAGACAACAAGTATTTTAAAGCAGAATGATCAGTGAAAATTATGACTTTTGAACCTAATAAGTACTGTCTAAACTTTTCCAGAGAAAAAACAACAGCTAACAACTCTTTTTCAGTGGTGGTATAATTTTTTTGAGCATCATCTAGCAGTCTACTAGCATAGTATACCACATGAAATTTTCTTATCTCTCCTCTGTCCAAGGACAGAACCTACAGCCATGTCACTAGCATCACACATAAGTTCGAATGGTAGTTTCCAATCAGGTGTAGTGATGATAGGTGATGTAGTGAGTTTCTCCTTAAGCAGAATAAATGATTTAAAGCAGTTTTCATCAAAATTGAAAGGCGCATCCTTTACCAATAATGAACACAAGGGCTTAGTGATTTTAGAAAAATCCTTTATGAATCTCCAGTAGAAACCATCATGCCCTAAGAAACTCCTAACACCTTTTACATTAACAGGAGGAAGCAATTTTTGAATAACTTCTATCTTAGCAGTATCAACTTCTAAACCTTTCTTAGACTCCTTATGACCTAGCACAATACCTTCAGTAACCATGAATTGAAATTTCTCCCAATTAAGAACAAGTTTGGTTTAAATGAATCTCTCTAAGACTAACTCAAGATTTCCTAAGCAAGTATCAAAAGTACTCCCCACTATAGAAAAGTCATCCATGAAAACTTCAATGATTCTCTCGATCATATCAGAAAAGATAGCCATTGTACACCTTTGAAAGGTGGCTGGAGCTCCACACAACCCAAAGGGCATCCGCCAATAGGCAAATGTTCCAAAGTGGCATGTGAAATTAGTCTTCTCCTGGTCCTCTGGATCAACAGGAATCTGGTTGTAACCAGAATACCCATCCAGAAAACAGAAAAATTCATTTCCAGCAAGCCTCTCAAGCATCTGATCAAGGAAGGGCATAGGAAAATGGTCCTTCCTAGTGGCTGCATTAAGCTTCCTATAATCAATACAGACTCTCCATTTTGTGGCTTTCCTAACTTGGACTTCTTCATTTTTTTCATTCTTTACTACAGTGAAACCTCCCTTCTTGGGGACAACCTGGACAGGGCTGACCCCAGCACTATCTGAGATGGGATATATTATTCCAGTATCTAACAGCATGATTACTTCCTCTCTCACAACTTCTTTCATGTTTGGATTTAATCTTCTTTGACATTCTACCCTAGGCTTATGATCAGGTTCCATAGGAATTTTGTGCATACAGAATGAAGGACTAATTCCCTTGATATCATCTATGGTCCAGCCTATGGAAGATTTAAACTTTTTCAAAACATTCAACAGTTTTTCTTCTTGGGTTTTATTTAGTTCGACAGAGATTATTACAGGAAAAGTAGAGTTCTCACCTAAAAATGAATATTTAAGATGGGCAGGGATGGGCTTCAGTTCAAGATCAGGTGGTACTACACTCGAAGGAAGACTCTTAGGCCTGGGAGGTCCAAGATCTTCAACATATTTCTTGTAAGGAGTATTAAAGGATGAAGGATTTTCAATTTCCAGTTTAGATTCAGAGACAACAGTGCTACTGTCCAAGGTAGGCAGTACACTGTCCAGATTTTCCAAATTTGAATTCAGCAGGTTAATGAAAGAAGAATCATCTAATTGTCTTAACAGTTCTCCCTCAGTATCATCAAAGTATTCATAAGTGTTGGTGTTAATAGAAACACCCTCAATTTCACTAAGAAAACTCCTAAGTTCAGAAACATAAGACTCTCCTACAACAGAAACTGGACAGTTGTCCAGTTCTGGAAGATTTTCCAGTTTGGCTGTTACAACAGAATTTTCAGCTTCTAGAACAGATTCACAAAGATTTTTAGCTTCACAAATGATTTCTTCAACATAAGAATGATTTTCAGATTTTTCAATGAGTTCAAGTTGATTCTTATAAGAACATTCAGCTTCAAAAGACTCATTTTTTGAACAGTTTTCAGAGTAAGTTGGTTCCTTAATATTTTTAAAAACATTGAACTCTTCTTCTTGTTCACCAATTTTGAAGATCAGTTGACCCTTAGACACATCAATGACAGCTCTACCTATGGCCAAGAAGGGTCTACCCAAGATGATAGGTACCTCTTGATCACACTCCATATCTAGAACAATAAAATCAGCAGGTAAGAACAATTTCACAACTCCAACTAGTAATTCATCTACTCGACCTATAGGATGAGTAAAGGATCTATCAGCTAACTGTAGTATGACCGTGGTAGGTTGAAGATCACCCAACCTCAACTGTCGAAACAGTGAGTATGGGAGAAGATTAATACTGGCACCTAGATCACACAAACAGTTCAGCTGACCTGAATTACCTAGAGTACAGGGGATGACAAAGCTACCTGGGTCTTTCAATTTTGGTGGGATTTTCTTTTGAAGCACAACACTGCACTCCTCAGTGAGGCTGTAGGTAGCAATTTCTTCAAGGGTATTTTTATTTGAAACAATTTTCTTTAAAGATTTCAGACAGGATGGGATTTGAATTAAGGCTTGGATAAAAGGGATGTTCACTTGAAGCTTAGAAAGAAGACCAAGGAACTGAATAAGTTCAGCCTTGGTATTACTTTGAGGTTTCAGTTTTTCAGGGAAAGGGATGGGTGGGGCAAAATTTCTCAGAACAATAGGCATGTCCCTCACCTCTTCAACAACCTTTTATTTTCCTTTATTTTTTTGATTTTTAAAACAATATTCATCTTGATTTCCAGGTGAAAGGTTCATATTCTCATCATTTTTTACATCTTTCTGTGAATTTCCAGATTGTGAATAAAGCAGATTTTCATTTGCAGATTCAAACAGTTTCTCATTTTGAGCATTTTTTACAGTTTTTTCAGCAACATTTTGAGTATTCAGCCCACTCCTAGTAACAACAGTCATGATATTATCCCTAGGATTTAGTTCAGTGGTACTAGGAAACCTACCTTTATCCCTAGAAGTCAAATCTCTAGCTAATTGGCCAAGCTGTGTTTCCATATTCTGCATTCTCACATCAGTTTGCATCTTGTCTGACTCATATTTACTTTTCTGTTTATTAAGTTGAGACATGTACCTTTCCTCTTGTGAATTCATTTTATTCAATATCTGATCCAATTTAGAAAACATTTGATTATTATTACTTCCTTTAACACTTGAAGACTCTCCCCTTTGTTGACTTTGAAAATTTGGTCTTGGTTGGTTCTGATAATTAGGGGCAGTTGGTTGCTTAATGACTCCTTGATCTTTCCATGACAAATTTGGATGGTTCCTATAGCCTTTATTGTAATTATTAGAAAATGGATCTTCTTTTTGAGGAATCCTAGGACCGTAATTAACAAAGTTTGAGGTTTCAGATTGTTGGGTAGTTAGATCAACATTAGGACAAAAACATTCAGAGTGCCCAAACATACCACATTGAGTGCACTGTTGCCTAAGAGATTGATACTGATTCTGGTTTTCAACTTGGTTAACATATTGTTTTGAATTCTGGTTCATTAATGTTTGAAGTTGGTTAGTGATTTCAGCTAGTTGAGCTTGAGTTTCATTCATTGAACCAGTATTTGAATTGACAGTTCTACTAACTCGTTTTCTTCTTGAATTCTTATGTTGAGAATTAAGATCCAGATTATTGAAAATTTGTCTCAACTCTTCATCAGTTTTATCATTGTAATTACCCCCAGCAGCTTGATCCACTAAATTCTGACCAGAGGAGGAAAGCCCTTCATAGAAGGTGTCCATGAGGAGATGTGAAGGGAGTTGATGATGGGGACACTGCCTAAGAAGATCCCTGAATCTATCCCAAGCTTCATGGAAGGCTTCTCCATCCTCTTGATAAAAACTAGTGATTTTAGTTCTAAGTTCTCCTTTTAATATTTGGGGATGTAATTTCATAATGAATGAGTTATACACTTGATCCCAATTCTCAAAAATATTTTCATCTAGACTTAAAAACCAATTTCTCGCATTCCCTTTAAGGAAAAAGGGAAAAAATCTCATCCTTAGTTCATTTTCAGTGAGTCCTAAAAGTGGAAGTTGCTGCACAGTATTGTAGAAGTCTCTAATGAAGGCCAGAGAGTCCACATTAGAGAGCCCATTGAATGCAGGCAGTAGAGAAATGTGTGATTGTTTCAGCTCATAATTTCTGACTCTAGGACTTAATCTAATGGATGATGGGTTGCTTGAAACTTGAGGGAGTTGAAACTCCCTCATCCTAGGCCTTTCGTGTTCATCTAAGAGTTCTAGATGGTTATTTCGAAATTCATTATTCTTAGGGATTCTATTTTTTGGATTTTCCATTTCAATTTTGTTTTTCCTTCTTAGAGCAGCTAAGTGTTTATCGAGTTCAGGGTTTAGAGGTTCTAATATAACATCAGATGTTCTCGTTCTCATAAAAACAGTTGTAGAGAGTTTCTAACAGTAACCACGCAGAAAGAAAAATAATTTTTTTTTTTAAGTTTTTCAAAATTTCCAATTTTTTTAAGGATTTTTTTTTATAAATGTGTTTTTTTAAGAGTTTATTTTAGCAATGGCTCGTGCCTTCCCTGGAAACGGCGCCAAAAACTTGACCTAAACCGTCGTTGAAGTCGGTCAAAGTTTAAAATTTATATTCCTACTAACTACTGTATATGTGGAAAGCAGGGTCGAACCCACAGGGAAGGTATAATTGGCCACTACTAACTAAAAAACATGGAAAGCTCCACTGTTGTTAGCAGCGGAGTGTTCTTCTTTTCTAATTTTCACTTTTTAAATTTTTATATCTTTTGATTTCCTTATGGTTTTATGTACTGTGAAACTTCAATTTTATAGTAAAATTGTTTGAACAAAACTAAAACAAAGTACAGCTGGGAGCAAGGTGCAACAACAGATACAAAATGATGATAAAAGACAACAGTAAAGAATATTTGGGTTAATTCTAGTCTACTGGCTTGAATTGATTCTCCTTTACATGTAAAGTACTGCTTCATACCACTGGATTAAAAAGATGCCTTACTTCCCTCGCCAGGAGTTAAGTCGTAGAAATTGTACAACTAGAGTTCACCACTCTGAGAAGTACAATTCCAGAAAGATGTCTTAAGATGAACAGCAGTACAAACTCACCGTAAGTACTGAGGTTTTCATTATGATTTGTTTACTAAAAAGATAACTCCATAACCAAACTCGCCGAATGATTACAGAGTCTAGAATATTTCAGTGCTTGTGGTACAAGCAGATAAATGAAATTAGATTTGATCTCGCCGATCAATTCTAATCACAGAAGAATTGGTTAATGGGAAGGATGAAAAAGATGCCAGTAGAGCAAGAACTCTCCCCGAACTAAAAGACTTAGCTAACTATACTATTCATTATTACAGAAGTAATAGGAAACATTACAGAAACAGAGTACCAAAGTTTAAATTGTGAGGGAGAAGGAACTCCCTAAAAATGCTCTGCTCCTAAGTTCCTGGACTGCACTGCTTAGCATCGTCCCTCGATCGTCTCTCCACGGGTAAGTGTATGAAAGCCTCCGTCAATGAATGTGTCGCTACCTAAAAAATGCTGCTTGATATTCTTAAGTACTCTCTGTCAACCACTACATGTCACCGCTCAATCTCCGCCGACTCCAACAGTTCTTTACCCATGCACTGCAAATTGTGCATTTTTTCGTGACCGGCACGTCGCGCAATCTTTTCTCACGTAACTAACTTCGGTAAAGTTAGTTGTAAGTACCTGGACCTGTCTATAACTTTGGTATGAACCTGCACAAATAAATAAATAAATAAAAAGGGTAAATAAATAAGGACCCAAAGAAAGAAAACGTGGTTATTTTTAAAGTCGAGTGTTATATTACTCTTTGAAAGTTAGTCATAAGTTAATTGTTAATTATTATTTACTTTTAATTCATTTATAAAATTATCCATTAAATAATACTATGGTAAAACATAATTTATTAAAAAGTTATTAATTTAACTAAGTTTATAAAATATTTACTAAGTAATTAATTTTATCCATTTTTAAACTAAGTTATTAAATAATAAAAACTTAAATAAATAAATTAATTAATTAATATTTTAAGATTGTTTCATTAATTTAATTATTACAATTAAAGAAATTAAATTGTTAGGTTAATTAATTAAATACTTAATTTTAATTGAGTAATTAAAATTATTACTTAAGTTATAAATATAATTAAATTAAAAAGTATGTTTTATAAATTATTTATAATTGTTATTAATTAAATAATTTATAATATTAAGAGTAAATTGATTAATTATTAAAACTTATTATAAAGTTATTTTTAAATTTTATTTATAATTTACTTATTATATTAATTTTAATAATTATTTTTTTTATTAATTTGTCTATGTTAAAGTTTCTTTAACTTTTATGTAAAGTTTGCTTACTTTAACTTTACCTTTTGTCTTTTTTTTCTTCTTTTACTTTTACTTTAATTTTATTTTTTTCCTTTTGACTTATCTTTTGTTTGTTTTATATTACTTATACATTTATTATTTTTTAGTGCTATCATCCTCCCCTAATTCGGCGCACAGGAGGGGGAGGGTTTCTTTGGCGCCACAAAACAGGGACGGTGGCTCCCTGTTCCTCCTTTGAACCAGGCGGCACACAACTTCTGGACACCGGCAGATCGCGGCTCTGGCAGGTGCGACAACTACAGCAGGACTCCTCCTTGCAGATATACAGCAGCGCGGTAGCCTCCTTCTCTTCTCTGCATCACGGTGCGATGGCTCTCCTCCACTCAGCATTACGCACTCCAGATCTCTTCTCCCTATAGCAGATGGCAGTGCAAGGGCGACCCCTCAATGAGGCGGTGACCATCTTCGGCTCGCACAATGGCCCTGCTTCACGGTTCCTCCCCGGACAGGTCAGGCTCGACGGAGAAATCACAACTCACTTCTATGGTGGAGAATAGCTCATCCGGGTCACCACTCTCCTACAGTAGCAAAAGCGGCTCAACTCATGCTCCTCAGAGCGGCGCGACGATTCCTCGTCTTCAACGGCGGTCCTCGACGTCTCTAGTGAAGTACGACACGACTCCTGCAGTACCTTCTTCAGTGGCAGCGACTTCTTTTGTAAAGGAAACCTGAAAAAGGGTTTGATTGATTATAGTTCAAGTGCCTGTGGTGAACGGAATGGGGATGGGTCTATATTTACAGGTGCTATGAAAGAGTTGAGGCGTCGTGATGTGTGAAGCGGGAGATGATTTGTTGTTGCGGTGTGAGGAGAGTGAAGCAGAGGATAGCCTATCAGTGAGGTTTGGGAATTAGAGAGTATCGGTGAGGATAGGAAAAGAGGTCTATCGGTAGCTGCATCAGGGAAGAAAAGATAGGCTGACTATCGGTGAGGAAAATGAAAAGAGGGCTGCGCACAGGAGAATTAGCCTATCGGTGAGGATGATCTACCGATAGATGGAAAAAAAAGAGGTAACGGTGAGAACAGGGGTATCGGTAGCTGAAGCTACCGATAGAAGAAAAAAAGAAAAAAAATATATATCGGTGAGGATAATAAAACGCATCGGTAGCTGAAGCTACCGATAGAGAAAATAAATAAATAAATAAATAAAAGTCCACCATAAGTACATAAATAATAGTTTGCTGAAATAAAATAGAATTAAAACTAAAATAAATTAAATGAAAAGACTTGAAATAATTAATTAATGTAATGATAAATACAATTAATTCATAACAAAATTATTATTCAACCTTAAACAGATTAAAATAATTAATTAGAAACACTAAAATTGTACACAAAATAAAATTTTAAACTCAACTAATAAAAGACTTAAATTAAATTAACTATATAAATTAATTAAAGGATAGCAACAAATAGAAATAAAAAGCCTCGGTGACCGCAAGTGCTCATCTACCTTACCGATAGACTAAATCAAAATAAAAATGAATTAAAACCCAATCTGCATACATAAAATAATATAATTAATGTTTGAAAACTCTTAATTAATTAATTATTTGACACATAAAATTAAGGGCGAACAACTTAATTTAACTTAAAACACTAATTATTTACTTAACTAATTTGCAGGATGAAAAAATACATAAAATAACTTTTCAACCCTATTCTAATGTAACTAAAATAAAAGCCTAATTATAAAAACAAAGTCTAAGTTAATTAATTAGAATTATGTTGATTAAATAATTGTCTAAATAGAAATTAACTTATTAAGAAGCCAAGCCGAATTTAACCAACTAAAAACTCACTGTTGTTAATAACATTAAAGGGATCACTGGTAGAAATCAAAGTCTACCGATAAGATATATAAAAGAGCTACCGGTAGGAAAGAGTATCGGTGACAATGGTCACCGATAAACAGCATCGGTAACCTGCCTACCGGTAGAGAAAAAGGACCCCTGCTATCGGTAGCTTAGCTACCGGTAGTCTGGAAAGCCGAGCTAAGTTGTATATAACTTTAAAAAATTAAAAGTAAATTAATTAGAAAACTCAATGATTAATAAAAATGATAAGTTAAATAAAATAAACAAATAAGGATTTAACTAAACAAATTGAAAATTAGTTATATTAAAAAAACACATAAAGAATAAATCAATTATTTTAAGGTCCAAAATTACATAAAATGTTATAAAAAGTGAATAATTGACAAATTTATTTATAAAAATACAAAAGTGCATTTATTTATTAAAAAGTGTTAAAATAATTAAATAAATTGTAAAAAATGTAATAAAAAGATGTGGAAAACTGGGTAAAAATAAGGCCACATCATTGTGCGATGTTCTTCCCCATCCATATAGAAGCTACACTTTACTCTGCTGATGAAACATATCAAATTTTAAGTTACCCTTAGACACGATACTAGACGGCTCGAAGTCTAATGATTTATTACTCCTTAATGAAAAGGACCTAGGAAAATCCATGAAAGTTATTTAAAGGCTCAATGGGTTTATCCGTATCTAGACTAATAATGTTATCTATACCTTAGATATGATATCAAATGTAATGACCATGAAAACACGGTCCATTTTTTTCTAATAAAAATCATTTATTTATTTACACAGCCTGAGATCACAAAGGTATAGAATTTTAGAGAGTCTAAATACATTTGGAGAATCCTCGTGACAGAGCTTATTAAGTAAAAGACTAAAAACTAATCCTTACAAATTACAAACACCTTAGCAGGACCTCAAACACTAACTCACTTCTACATGTCCTTATTACCAGTGAAAAGTGATTTCAAAAAATAGGTTGAGTGATAATAGCTCAATAAGGGGTTTTTTTAAACAAAACGAAACAAAAAAATCAATTCAAAAATAAAAAAGGAAGACATATTATAATTTTTTTCAATTTTGGATTACAAAAACATGTATACATTCCAAAAATAAACATGTTAGTGAAAGGGGATTTTAATTTATAAATGAATCATTTAGAAAACCTTCTTTGATCATTCATATAGTATTAGTAATTACACTTGAGAACCTTATAAACATTCATAATTAATTCTCAACGAAAAATTGAGCCATGAAATGGATTCTCGATTCACTCCCAAGACATGGAACATGACATAAGCATGAGTCGAGGCTCATTGCACATGGAGGATCATGAGTAAACCCTCATTGTACGCGATTTAGCATGATTAAACCCTCATTGCACATGGATTAACATGATTCAACCCTCATTTCACATGATTTATCATGAGTAAACCCTCATTACACATGATGCACTATAGTGTATCTTTTAAACCTACTGTTTTAAAAAACATTTCATGTAAAGAACTTACTTGATTATATGTGTAATGATAAAATTGGTTACTTGTTAAAAATGAATCTTTATACTTTCATATGTATGCATGTAAAAGTTTTACATAAAGTATATACATTTACTTACATAGATAGAAAGTGATTTCCTACTAAAAATAATGATGTATACACGTACATTTGTATATTTACATCAAGAGTAATGTATATATATAAACATTCCTTAAATAAATCTATTTCACATGAAATGATATATATATATATATATATATATATGAATGTGTGTGTGTGTGTGTGTTCATATACACATAAATATATTTATAAATCTACTTTTTTTAAAAAAATAACATTAATTTGAGGGTACGATCCCTCGCTTGTACTCTTAGAGACTTGATTAAAATCTTACAAGCATTAAATTTAATTTCATATTAAGTTGAAATCCATGGGATGATAGAGTTTATAACATGTAATGATATATACATATACATTTATGAATAAGTATATACTAACACAATATTTATATCAACGTAATTCCATTTTTTTGAAGATCTAACAGCATCACTTGAATACACAACTGAGTTAATTTAATTTATTTACTTATTTCTTTTTTTTTCTTTAAATAATTTTACGAAAAATAAGTTTCATGATCTTGAGAAATTTTTGTGTAAATTTTTTAAATGTAAACCAGCATGTAATGTTGTGGCAGAACTATTTTTATTCGACTAAAAGTAACACCTTATCGGTAAACTAAAACAAATTTACATATAAAAATCATAATATCCTCAAAAACTATTTTTTATGTTTAAAAAAATATATCTTACTATCATAAGAGTATAATTTAAAACTATCATGAAATAAATGTTAACAATCAACTAAAACATATAATATTTAAAAACTCATAAAATGGCTCAAATCATTTGAGGAGATAATTCAAGGAAATAGTATTGAAATAAAACACCTTACTTATAAAAGAAATAAAATTATATGAATTAATTGGTTCTTACTTATAATGAGAATATAACTAAAAAATTATTTCAACAATTAAAAAATTAATAACAATAATTGATAATGATGAATTGATGCAGAATACTTTGAATGATGATACCAATTAAATAAAAGAGGTTTTCCTTATAAATAAATGTACCTAAAATAGATTGATATCATAGAAAAACATTCAAAAAAAATAATTATAATTTTTTTTGACTAGATGAGGATTAAATACTACTGAATAATTCTAAATTTCCATAATAATTTGATTGGTTAAAGAATGTTTTAGGAAAACCAAATCTCCTTACTATCATAAACATATAATTGTTTTGAATAGTATATAAAAAACAACATCCTTCATAAGATACTTGAAACCAAAAACCATCTTCTAGAAAAAAAAAAGGAATTACCAAACAAAGGGATTTGAAGAAGAAGCTTATCCTTAGTCTCAGGTCACAATAATGGAGAGGAAAAACACATTTGAAGATGGACTAAACTAAAATGTGGTGAGAATATTCAAAAAAATCCACCCCCTTCCTTCTTTCAACACTAAAAGGGTCTTATATACAACTAACCAGAAATCTAAAAACTAGTATGAACTAAGGTAGTATGAATACCTGGATTTTCTAGCGACAATAATCTTACTTTTCCTTAAAATATAACCCTTATTCAAATCTAATGGGATACATGGGAACCTAAACAAAAATAAAAATTAGAAATAAAACTCAAATGCCTTTTTAGTTTCTAGAAACTTGACTTCACATCATAATGAGGGATTTGACGGAGGATGTTTTCACAAGAAACATGACACTTGGAGCTGTCCCAGTTGTCGGCACAAGTTATAGGCTGACCAATCACTAGTAGGGTGTATCGGGGTCTTCCTCACACCGCCATCCCTGAGTTACCATATTCCAAAACGAAACCCATCGTACCCTATACAATTCTCTACAGTCGGTAGTGGTGTGATAATTTCAAGCTTTTCTAGTCTCCATCGTAGGTCTCTCTACTAGGCTGGAGAAGATGATGCAGGGGGAGGGCAGATCCCATTGATTGTGAACCCTACCCCCAAACATTATTTCCCATTTCATATTTATTTTATTATTAAATTATTTTAATTATTTATAACAATTCATTATCATTAATTATTTAACCTATTATAATTATTATAACACATATATAAATATATTAATCAAACTAATAATTGTCCAAAAGAAGACATTATTATTTCTTATTATTTCAAAATAATTTATACTTCCTCCGATAACTATAATTAAAAATTTATAAAATAATGTGTCATTAAAAATACAAGGAAATAATTTACCTTGTTCTTAACTAATTTATAATTAATAAAATAAATATTATTGCAAAAAGTATGTTCTATATAAACTTATGTGTATTTTTTTCTTCAAAAATAAAAAAAAATAGTAAAAAATGATAATAAGATTAAAATAATTAATTTTAATGTTTAAAAAATATATTTTATATGAATGAAACAGTATTTCTTCTGAATATAACCTTTAAAAACATTATTTAATATAACCAATATAAATCATTATATTTAAATTAGATACTCATTAAGATTAAAGATCATATTTATGAGTAGATTC
This sequence comes from Viscum album, assembly GCA_963277665.1. Taxonomy (NCBI): domain Eukaryota; kingdom Viridiplantae; phylum Streptophyta; class Magnoliopsida; order Santalales; family Viscaceae; genus Viscum; species Viscum album. The sequence continues at coordinate 7,352,524 of OY728136.1, forward strand.
ACTAAATTTATCCCTACAATAAAAATATAGGTGTATATTTATATAAGTGTAATGGTTATTTTTTTTTTGTTTTCATTTATTAACATTTTTGTTTTTAAAAATTACTTAAATGGATATAACCAATGATTGGTTTGTATATAAATATGTAACCTTAACATACATTTTATTTTAACTAAACTCATCTAATTTGTTGATCCTCTACCCATAAAGATTATGCATACTTTTACATTCTATTGTGCTCTTACCCTTTTTCTCGTCATTGGGTTTATACTTATGTAATATCAAAAATGAACATAATACGATATAATCATTATCATGTTTGTTATGAGTTTTCCTTACTTGTTGTTAATGATATTTATAGGTTTAATATTAGGATCTTCTTAGTTTGAGGAAATGTTTCTTGTATCCTTCTTAATGTGTTGCTTTAATGAAAAAGGAGTTATTTTTTGTTTAATATTTATTTAATGTATTTTACTAAGAGTCAAAATTTATATAAGAGTTATTGGGGCATTACATTCAAGTCTCGTAAAATTAGATTCATAAGTACCAATAGATTCATCATTATTTTTCTTAAGATCAAGTAATTATTTATCCATAATTGTATATAGAATGTGAGGGAATTAATTACTAAAAAATATCCCATTAAACTCTTCCCAGTCCATTGATTCAATTTAGTCTTGTTCTCTCATATTCCTCATAATATTCCACCACTGATATGTTTCACCTTTCAATCAATAAACATCCAAAATGATGTTTTCATGTTTTGAACCCTGGAAAATGGAGAATATCTTTTTAGTGGTACTGATCCATTGTTGATCAATAAGTTGATCAGAAGACCCATTGAATGATGGTTTAAATTTCCTCATGAAGGAATCGATAGAACATTGTTCTATCCTTTTCTCATTTGGAATCTTAACACGATTCATTGCTTGAGAAATATGTGAGATCATTGCAATTAGTTTTTTCATTATGGTTTCCATAATATCTGGATTCTTATGAGGAAAATAATTTCATTGTATGTTGCACTAAGTATTAACATGGTTCCTTTAGGTTCTAGACATTGACTAAAACCAAAATACCTAGTGTAAGAGACAATAATCATAATGGGGGACTTCTTAATCATGGAAATCACTTATAAAATTTCTAAATTATACACCTTATTTATTATATGACACATTAGGTTTATACTAGGTCATTCATAGTCATCGTCTATTTTAATCCTTCATGGTGGTTCAAAAATAGTTTGTGAATTCCCATAGCATATCCCCCTAGAGTGTGAAACCAGTTGTGCATCATGGTCCACTATCATTCACTGGTTCTCGATCAAGTCTATCTCAGTAAATTGTTTTCGAGGTTGTCACCCACATGTACATCTATTCCAGAGCCACAACCACTTGCAATATCTATATAGGGATGTATTAATAGGAAACCACTCACTCTATCCTTTACCAAAACTCCAAGAAACATTCCAATACCTTAACTCATCCATATAATTATCCTTGAGACATCCCTAAACATATCATTAGAAATATCCCTATGGATATCACTAAATTTTTCTCATCCTAGTTTCCAAATGTTGACAAAACCTTTTCTTTGATACCAACTATAGAAACATAGGCTTAACATACATGGATATTACATCTTTTTAAATGAATATTCAAAACATTACAAATATAGATGCATGCAGATAGTAATAGTTTAGTGTCTTTTGAAACTTGTAACACATTACTATAATTTAGTGAAAGATCTTAAACATCTTCTATAAAGATCTTCCACTTTAGTACTCCTAACTCCTAATTAAAACCTTTCTTCATAACCTGCTGAAAGTAAATATAAAAAAAATGTGAGATCATAAGCTCAGTAAGATTAAATAAAGGAGATGTGTAAGTATAACACTAGTATAAGGGTGTAATAACTCAATAATAACATTTTATGATCATACCTTGTATATCAAATATCATAATATTAAGTCATGGTATAAGTATTGGAAGTTCAAAAGACATGAATAAAAATGAAATCAAAGAGTGTAAGGCATGAAAGAATAACATAGTCATAATATATAAATTTTTGGTATATAAAATTAACATAGTAAATCTTATTTCATGGATATCCACCAATACCTTCATAACATGTTAGGCTTGGGATGATCATATGTACACCTGCTTTGTGATGAGGTTGACCACCAATGTACCCACCTTTACAGGCTTCGGTTATCCACCCATGTATCCTGATTTATAGGCTAAGGAAATACACCCATGTACCCTTCTTTACAATATTAGGTTTTCCACCCATGTACCCTCCTTTACAGGCTTGGGTTGTCTACTCGTGCACCCTCCTTTATAATCTTGGGTTGTCTACCCATGTACCCTTCTTTACAGGTTTGGGTTGTCTGCCCGTGTACCCTCTTTTATACTCTTGGATTGTCCACCAAAGTACCATATGATCTCATATAACATTTATCATTACCCAATTCATTTGAGGTAGATATAAGTCCCACCCATCATATAATAAAATAGTACATCCATATGACATAAGATAATAAAACATTCATTATATCATGACCCAAAAAAGAGTTGGGTTACATAAAAATTATATATTAACCCATGAAATGAAATGGGTATCATAAAAATTTCATCATATCATATCCTATTGAAAAATATAGGTTTCATAACCATTTCTTCATATAATAACCCATCAAAGAAGGAAAGTATCAAAACCACATAACCTGTGGAAGAAAAATGTGTTTTATAAACATCATTCCAAAAAAATAAACCATTTAGAGAAATAATATGAATGGTTCCCTTGGATAATATCCCTAGTAAATAATGAATAAAAAAATGAATGTCATATTAGATAGAAAATAATTTTAAAATATCTTTTAAAACATTTCTTGAGTAAAATATCCTTTCAACTTTGAAAAAAAATTAAAACATAAAACATTTTTAAAACTATTTTCATTGAAAATAACATTGAAAACCTATAAGTTAATCATGAAAACATTTAAAAAATATTTTTATATGAAAATATCCTTTATAAATTATAAATTAATATTTGAGGAAATGATTGTTCATATTCGAGGATATTTTCATCCATGTTGTACGCATTAAAACAAATATTCCTTTCATATTGTCAGTATAAGTAAAAGACCCTTGATCAGAAGATGGAAAGAAGATTCCTTTAAAAAATTAAAGGTAAAAAATGGGAAAAAAATTATTTTAAAAATAATGGAAGAACATTTACGAAAACATTTTTAGAAAACATGGTTTTATAGAAAATAGATTTTCTGATCGAATAGAGAAATAAGGTTAGATTTTCTTAAAATCATTTTCTTAATCATCTTACGTAACAAAGAGTGAAAAAATGGTACCAATACATGAATATGTCATGAATTTACATAGTTGAAGAAAATTGAGGATATTTCTTGAGATATGTATCATAATAATTCATCAATGGAATCATAATCATAAACAATCGCAATAAATAATGAGATTATTGAAATAAACTCTTACCACATTGGTAACAATGAATCATAATCTTCGTGAGGGGAAAAAATTATATGAAGCTTAAAATATAATGAAAATAAGTATATTCATGCTACAAAATTTAAAATTCTAGTATATAAACCTCGTAAAATAATATACGTGTATAACATAACATATGTCTCAAAGAAGGAAAATTGAGACAAAATTATTTTACCAATTTGGAAACTTTTGAACCATAAATCCCATGTAAGAGAGATCCTAAAATGGATATGTAAATACCCATAAATTTAATTATGATAATAATATACTACATTCATGGTTAGTATATACACCACACAAAATAAATAAGTGATAAATATAGAATAAGTCTCATAGAAATAAAAGTGAGACTAGAAATCCACTTACCTTAAGTATTGAGTTTCTTCGTACATATTCCAAAATCATTTTTAATAAATAAAAATTTATTATAAATATTCCAAATAACCATATTCTTATATATAATAACATAAATTATATTATTTTGACATTATATTTTCCATTTATTAACAATTTTAGGTTAAAGTTACGTTTTTGGTAATAACGACTTCGTATTTCATATATGTTTTGACTTGTAATTATTGATCCTATAACTTATATCATGATTTAATTATTTAAATAATGTAAAAAATGATATAAATATCATATATATTTATTATATAAGTATTTATAATAATCTATAAAATATATAAATTTAAAATGAAATACATTGTTCGTGGAGACGGTAGGTCATGCGTATGCATGAACGTTGTTTCCATTATCTTGTCTTGTTTTTAAAGATATAAAATTAAATGATATATATAGAGTATTTAAATAATAATTAATATATTATATTTATCATATATTTTTATTAAAACCATCCTTAAAATATTCCATGTAAAGCGTGAACAAATCACATCACTTTGATGAGGTGGTAGTCCACACGTCCACAAACGAAGTTATCATACTCCCAAAAAATGTAAATCAGGAATATATGTGTTATATAATAATTAATGAATCATAAAGTAATCATAAATATCATTTATATCCTATAATAAAATTAATTCAATCCTTATTCCCAACCTTGATAGGTGGTAATGCAAGAAAGAATGACATCGGTTCGCATGACCGTAGTCTACCATACACATGAATAATGATTGTGTATCACATTTGATGGAAGTGTGTGAAGGTATAGGTTGTTCCCATAAAAAATCTCATTATATTTTAGACAATGAATTTATCATATAATATTGACATAATAATAAATTAATGGGTGGAGAAAGAAATAAAACGAAAGTTCTCATTTAAAGAATGTTGCCTCTTCTTTGGGTAAATCCTTTTGGTTTTCTCCAAGGGACAATGTTATTTTGATTTACACAAAATTAAAGGATTATATGGTGATAAGAGGGATTTTTGGAGCTTATTTGGCCATGTTTTTCCTATAAAAATGAGTTATATGTGTGAATAAGTGAGGGGACTAAGTTCCCTTTCATAGTGGAGTAGGAGTGGAATTCTGGTAAATAAAAAAAGTTAAACACTATTGAGTGGTCTCCCTTACATTATGTGCCAAAAATAATGGTCTATTTTACATAAAATTGGGTAATTGTACATATATTATCATACAATGGATTTTGGAAAAATTTCTAGTTCTTTTTTTCCCTTATGTTTAATGTTTAACCACTAAGTAAACTTGTTTTTCTCTTAATCGTTGTAATTAATTTTAATTTATTTGACTAATATTTAAAAAAAACTAATTTTACCTGAATATAAATTATAAATTATGGTTAATACAAATATGGAATCAGTTTTTTCAAACTATAATAAAATAAGTAGCAGAATTGTATTTCAAATTAAGCATGTATATGGGATGTAAAATCGGGTCTCTAAAGCAAAAAGTTCAAAAGTTTGAAAAAAAATTCTATCCAATTTCAAAGATAAATTGATTAAAATGACATAAATTAGATTCATTGATTTATAATTTAACTAGTTATAATTTAAATCTAATCTAACATAATTTTTTTTGATATAAATAAATTAGATGAAAATGTGTTTTTCAACCAAAATTTGGTGTTTTTGATTATTCATCAAAAATTGAAACTTCTCAGAAAAGTACCAAAAATTTACCCAAAGTAAATTTTTATATTTTTATTTCAAAAATATATTTTGTTTTGTCAAATATTTATTTTAGAAGTTTCAAAAAAAATTAAAAATTTTTCCATTAAAAGGTCGTAAAAATTCCTCTTAGAAAAATACATCTTTTTATGCATAAAATTGGATTTTTTTATCTATTGTCTAGAAAATACATAATATGAATGTTTAATATTTGATTTAATATATAATATATACATTCAATTATTCATAAAAATTGGTTTGGTTAATTTATTTAGCTAAAACATGTTTTTTCATAGAAATTTGTTTTTTCAGAAAATGAATTTCTCTATTTTCAAATAGTTCATACTCTCATTTAAAAAAATTAGTTACAAAATAATTCATTTTATAAACATTTATAAAACATATTTTCATAATTTATTTAATAACATTAATACCCAACATCAAAATAGATAGATGATAACTAAAATAATAGTTTAATGATAATATAAATAGTATATTGTTGTTCAGTAAAACTCTATATTGCATGTATATAAAGTTATCAAAGACACTCAGAATTGTGTGTAACACAAGACAAACATTTTGTTGGGTGTTTTACAAGTTAATATATGTATTTATTATAGTACACGATTAACTTGGTGTTATATATACAAAAATAATAACTTTAAGTATTGTGCAATGTAGAGCATTAAATAAATTTAGTTTATTTGAGGACAAATCATAAAAACTCAAGGTGTTAAATTATAACCCCCTTAAAATGAATTTATAACTATAAATTAATATGGGTACACAAATGTTTAATAATTGAAATTTAATTTCAGGGAACCCATGCCACAAAAATGAATAAAAAATATTCCTTTAAAAAGGGATAGTTGGAAAAATAATTGTAACCCAAATTAACTCATAACTTGGTTTCCATATAGGAGAACATAGGTGAAGATTTAAAATAAAAGAAAATAATAAAAATTATAGATATTAATGGAGATCGCTGATGAAAATAAGTAGTTTGATCTAGATAAGGATAACTATCACAAAATGATAAATCAATGTTGATCTAAGGAACCATTTGATTAATTAAAAATTAAGGTACTTGGATAACATTTTTGTTCCAATATACTTTTCCTAGAGTTAAATAATTTTCACAAGGAGATATAATTACTTGATTTCATTCCACAGAATATCACCCTTTGGTTATTCTTTGATCAATTTCCACTTCATCAATTACTCTAAAAATAAAGGTTAATTTTTTATGCGTGAAGCACTAACGGATCAAAAGGTCGACAAATAGAACCATTAGTTATTCCATCTATCTCTCTTTATCATCAAAGAAAAATAGTTAACACGATTTTTACAATATTCATAAATACTCATATGGTGAAGTAATATGTTAATCTATAAAACCTCATTCAATTTTCAACTCAAACCATTTCATCAATGGTTAACCATATAACCCATTTTAAATAAAATTCAACCTTTATTCCTTAAATAGGATCTTATCTAATACCAAAACAAATTCATTGGAAAATTGGGACCATCCTTATACTTAAAGAATATCAAATTTTATTTTATTATTCTAGAATCCATGTAAAGGGAGGTAATCACATTAAATTTTACTAAATGATGAATAATAATATTTTCATAGTGCTTAATCATACAAAATCAGCCATGAAATTCCCAAATAAGGATAGGGGATAAGTATCCCCCAATTATCATGGTTCAAATAATCCATTATGATATCATAATATTTCCCTTTGTCCTTTTTATTCAATGGTGTTTGTGGCTTATCATCTATATCAATCCTTGGATTAGGGAACTTATCAACATAATGCCAAAACTCTACGAAATTAAAACACTGAAGTGTGGGAGGTGCATTCTATGGGGATTTATCATTACTCACATAATTATCTAACTTCTTACTATCACTCCATTATTCAGGTACTCGATGAAATTCCGCACCAGACATAAAACATTTAGTAGTCCCATTAAAACAATTACCTCCATTTTTATTCACACACATTTGGAGAAAATTAATTCTCATCATATTTTCTCCTTGGTTCTTAGATTTCCCTTTGAAATCCATCTTCCTTTTCTTTTCAAAACAATGAGATTGATATGAAACTCCAACATCCATTTCCACCTTGATAGTACATTGAAAAACTTCTTCATAACTAATAAAGTCTCTTATATCCAAGTACTTTTCAAAGACTTGGTTTCAGGCCACCAAATAATCAATCAATTTTTATTTTAGGGATAATGATTAAATGAGAATCATACCCTTCAAGTCTTGTAAAATTAGCTTCATTGATACCAATATATTCATCATCCTTTTTTTAAGATCAAGGCACTCTTTCTCTATCTTGGTTTGTAGAATATGAGGTAATTACTTACTTCAAAATATCCCCTTAAACTATTATAATTCAATAGATTCAATTTCTTCCCTTTCCCTCATGTTCTTAATAAGATTTCATGATTGATCTGATTCACCTTACAAATGATAAACAACAAAAATGACTCTTTCAAGTTCTGAACACCAGAGAATGGAGAATATCTTCTCAGTTGTATCAATCCATTTTTCAACAACTAAATGGATCAGAATACCCACTGAAAGAAGGTAGACATTTCCTTATTAAGGACTCAATAGAACATTGTTCTCTCCTTTTCTCATTTGGAAGTTCAACGAGATTCATAGCGGTAGAAAGTAGTGTGAGAATACTAATGAGGTTCTTTATTCTAGTTTCCATAATATCTAGATTCTTAGAAGCATGACCATTGAGTTTTCTTTCTCACTCAGTATTAACATGATTAATTTTGGCTCTATTCATTTAATAAAACAAAAAATCATAGTGTAAGAAATAATAATCATAGTGGGGAACTAAATAATCATATAAATCGCATATAGGATATCTAAATTATCACAGATTCTTTAATATATGTCACGATAGGTCTATTCTAAGTGAGTTATAGTCATCATCTATTTAAATACTTCATGATGGTTCGTAAAGAGTTTGTGAATTCCCAAAGCATGTTCCCTAGGAGTGTCAAACTAGGTGTAAAGAAAGTATCATTTTTGTGAATCAGTTTCTGATCAAGCCTTTCTCAATAATTTTTTTGAGGTACTTACCCGTATATAAAACTATTCCAGAGCCAAAAACACTTGTATTATCCAGATAGGGATTTATAGGTAGGAAACCAATCACTCTAAGCTTTACCAAAATTAAAATACACTTTCATTTACTTTAACACCTCCTTAGATTTATCCTTAGAGACTTCCCTGGACATTTCTTTAGAAGTATCACTAGGGATATCACTACATTTTTCTCAGCCTAGTTTAAAAAGGTTGAATAAACCATTCCTTTGATACCAACTATAATTAATAATGCTTAACATACATGGATATTACATCATTTTAGATAAATATTCTGCAAATTATAAAATTACATGACTAAGGACCATAATAGTTTAGTATATTTGGAAACTTGGAACACATTATTCAAATTTGGAGAAATCCCTTCTATATCTCTCGTAAACATCTTTCACTTTAGTACTCCTACTTAAATCCATTCTTCATAAACTATGAAAAGGAAACATAAGAAAGGGTGATCTCATATGCTTATTAATGGTAAATAAATGAGATACACAAGAATAACATTAGTATAAGGGTATGAGAACTTAGATATAAATATCATCATACCGTGAATATAAAAGATCATAATCTTAAGTAATGGAATAATTATTTGAAGTTCAAAAGAAATTATTAATAAATAAATCAAAGATCATAATCCATGAGATAATAAAATATGCATAAGAAATGTATTTTTGTTATACGCACAAGAATAAGAAATATTATGTCACGGATAGCCACGAACACCTTCATAATATGTTAGACTTGGGCTGACAGCCTATATACCTATATTAGGATGAGGTTGACAACTCATGTACCCTCCTTTACCATTTTGGGATTTCCACCTGTGTACCCTTCTTTACACGATTCAGATATCCACTCATGTACCCTTCATTATAGTCTTTAGATTTCCACCCATGTACCTTCCTTTAGAGGCTTGTAATTTCCACCCATGTACTCTCATTTACAGGCTTGAGTTGTAAAGACTAGGAATTCCCATGGATTTTTTTTAAATGCATGGGAATTTTACGAGTCCTTAGTTTCTAACAGCGCTTGATTCTAAGGCCCGGTGTGCCCGGAATCAGTTTCTGAAGTTTTGTTAAGCTTAAATTAATGCGCGTAAGCAGTTTTCCTAGAAAAGTGGAATAACTCTTAAATGGTTACTTGGATAAAAAATATGAGGGCACCGTTTCACTTAGGATGGAAATTTTACCCAAGGCATGTCTTAAGTTTAGTCGACACGGGCCTCCTCTGAGAAATCTCGAAAATGGCATAACCATAAATAAAATAATTAAATAAAGTTATTTTATTTTCCAAATTCTTATAACTCACAAACAGTAGCTCGGATTAAAAATATGAGACCACCTCCAAACTTGTGAAGGATTTCTTTATTTAAGCAGACACTAACTTTGGTCAGTGCGGGCCACCAAGAGAAAAGCTAGTTTTGGCTGCAAATAAAATAATTTTGTGACAATTATTTTATTGTAAAATTCATAACATCTAAACGGTGAGTCGGGATAAAAATCTGAGAGTACCATTGGGTTCATTCGGGCATGTTTCGCCTAGTCAGAGCCTATCCTTGACCGTAGTGGGTCGAGGGTGACTGATAATAATTTTCCAAACTTTTTTTCGGGTACGTTCAGTAAATGTGCGAGCGGCGTTTCATATCTTTTGAACTGGTGCTCGGAATTGAAATCTGAGGGAACCGTTGAACTTGTAGCACCAGTTTTTTATTAAGAAGACGTTCACCTCGATGGCAGTTGGTCAGGAAAAAAAGTTATTTTTTGGATTTTTTATAAGAAATAAGAAAATAAAGTGTAGCCACACATTATTTTATTCCGGCCATCATGTGGAGTGTTTCTTGGTTAGAACCTCCACTTAGCAGTTGGAGGTGGGACCGCCACACCCTAACATCCCATGAGAAGTTATAGTTGTGGGTCCCACCCAAGCATAACCTCCTGTGAGAGGTTATGATGTGGGGACCACATGACACTTAACCCCCCATTTAATGGGGATGGAAAGGAAACCCCTCAACCCCCTCAAATTAATTTTATGTGTCGATGTAAAATTAATTTATTCCAATTTAATTTTGAGTGTCAACATAAAATTAAATGCTTATAATTAATTTTATGTGTCAACTTAAAATTAATTGTTGTCAAATTAATTTTATGTGTTAACATAAAATTAGATCCTTTCTTTGGTTTTGATGCAGGCTATGTGGGGTAAGCCTCTTGGAATCCTCCCAATAATTAAGACAACACACCTATTAAATTGTGCCAACGCTTTTTAATTCCTTGACCCCTTTTTTTAATTATGTAACTACATCATTGGAATTTAGGAAGGTTCCTAATAAATGAACCATCATAAATTCCATGATGGTTATATACCTCTTCCCCCTCTCCTATATATAGGAAGCTTGGGAGGAGGTTTTGGGACGGCTTCACCAAGCGATGAAATGCTGGAAATTGACGTGATGCCCAACACTTCGAGGATTACTCCTTCTCCAATGAAGAATGAAGAATGCCAACCTTCTTCGACTTCTTCCTCGGACACCTACCAATGTGGAGCATCGTCAACGAGCCAACGCAACTCAGGTTTGGAAGTGCATGGTGGACGCGACGAACGACGATCCTCTATGTCTTCTTCCGCGACTCCATCAAAAGAACGATGCCTGCTTTCCGCGACTTCATCAATGACGAAAGACAAGCGAGGTTGGGGTGTGTATTATGTTGTTTAACACTTAATCTTCTCTCGTTAAATCAACTTCATGAGCCACCTGCTATAGTTCTACTGTGGAGGGTTCGGGCTAAATGAACACAGCCTGACCCCTCAACAACCTTTATGGTATGAAACCTTGGATTGACGGAAAAGTAGCAGCAGCCAGGAAACATGGCGATGACAATGAAGAAGGAAAATAGAGGTCATTCTACCGACAGCCTCTGCAAACCGCACCGCCGGCCGAGCGATGCCTGACCAGTCTACATGCACGCTGCCTGGCGCATGCCCTGGCTGAAACCGCAGCCCGCCCGGTCTGCCGACACATTGCCCGTGTGATCCGCATGCTGTCGGCACATCCCGCGTTCTCCTAACACCTTCTCAATTCCCAAGCCGCCTGCTCGGTGGCCCCCGGTGCCTGCTGACGCTGCCCAGCGCCCCGGCCGCCTGCCCGGTGCCCAGGCCTCCCTCTCGGTGCCCCTTGGGGCCCGGGCCACCTGCCCGGTGCCCCCCGGTGCCTGCCAAACTCCCCGGGCCATCTGCTCGGTGCCCGACCGGCTGCACGGCGTGCCCCATGCTGGCCCGGCACACCCGCGGCCTGCCCGCACCCCGTGTGGCCCGCCATTGGCCTCTCAGGCCGAGCCGTTTGAGCTATGTCCCTCGCGGCACAGGCCGGACCAGCCACTGGCCTTCGAGCTGAGTCGCCCACATGGCGACTTCGGCCCGAATTGTCCACTAAGTCTGTTGGGCCGGGCCCAGCAAACTGGGCCAAACATAGTAGGTTGAACCACCCAATGTGCCGGGTCAGACCTTGAAAGTCTGACCGGGTCGACCCAAACTGGGTTGGGCCTAGTCGGTCCGACCGGGTCGGACCAAACCCAGGCCCACTAATCACTCATTGCTTACTTTGGCCATATCTTTGGCACCGGATGTCCATTTGATGAACCGTCAGCGGCGCTGGTAATATCATTGAGAAACAGTCACTTTTCAAATACCCCATGGGAGTTTGGGGTAGATTTGAGTTATGGTTAGGTTGGTTCGTACACGAAACCAATCGGGCCCTCGAGACTAAAAGGATTATAACTCACAGACCAGGCGTCTGATTGATGCGCCGTCTCTTGCGTTGAGACCCATATGATGTGGAGGACCTTTGAGATACTTCATCATGAGATTTAGTGACACTTAGAGTATCGACTTGTAGCTCATGGATCGGACCCTCCCGGAGACGATCGATCAGACTGCGGAGACCTAGTAGCTGGCTGAGACCTGATGACTACTTGTCTGATTCGTTTCGGAGTGACTTGACTAGCCCAGTGTGGAGTGCTACTGTGTGAGGCAGCAGACCCATGGCGGAGGAGCGCTACTGTGTGAGGCGGCAGACCCGCGGTACTCGACAGGAGGAGTACCTCTGTAGGCTATTAGGGGGAGCGCTACTGTGTGAGACGGCAGACCCACTAGTGTAGAAAACGTTTTTTACGTCGGTTATTTTTAATTTTTTATGTCGGTTTCTAGCCGACGTTAATACGGGCGACGTTATAAATAACTTTTTTTACGTCGGTTATTTAAAAACCGACGTCAAAAACAAAAATCAGGATGTTTATCATGTCAGTTATTTGTTAACCGACGTGATAACCCCCCCCCCCCCCCCGCCAGACTGGCTTATCACTTCGGTTATTATATAACCGCCATGATAAACCGGGGGCGGGGGGTTTATCACGTCGGTTATTATATAACCGACATTATAAACCCAGACCCCCCCTGTGTTTCATGTCGTTTATTGAATAACCGACGTTATAAACCGGTCTGGGGGGGTTTCTCATGTCGGTTATTCTATAACCGCCGTGATAAACCAGGGGGAGGGGGGTTTATCACGTCGGTTATATAATAACCGACGTCATAAACCCATCCCCCTGTGTTTCTCGTCGGTTATTTAATAACTGACGTGATAAACCATTTCCCAGGCCTTGTATCACATCGGTTATTAAATAACCGATGTTATAAACCCTTTCCCAGGCCTTCTATCACGTCGGTTATTAAATAACTGATGTTATAAACCCTTCCCGTTTTCTTTTTCACATCAGTTATTAAATAACCAACGTGATAAACCATTTCTCGGGCTTTTTATCACGTCGGTTATGAAATCACCGACGTGATAAACCCTTCCTATTTTCTTTATCACATCGGTTATAAAATAACCGACGTGGAAGCCAAATTTTTTTTAAAAAAATTGAATGCAGTCATCTGCTCTCCCCCAGAATCAATCAGAAAACAAATAAAGAAATCGTACCACAAAAACAGAAGGAGATCAAATTTAAGCATTTACATTGATAACATATAAAACTTGCCCCACTAGACAGCCCCCACCCTCATCTATACCCCATGGACAGCCCTCCCCCATCCCATTGGAGCCCCCACCCTCATGTATACCCCATGGACAGCCCTCCCCCACCCCATTGGAGCCCCCACCCTCATGTATACCCCCTAGATAGCCCTCCCCCCACCCTCATGTATACCCCCTGGATAGCCCTCCCCCCACCCCATTGGATCCCCCACCACACCCCTAGACTGCCCCCCCCCCCCCCCCCCCGACCCCCTGGACATCCCCAAACACCCCTCAACAACCCCCCACCCTCCTGAACAGCACCCCTCACCCCCTCACCCCAGTTGACATCCCCCGCCACACCCCTGGACAGCCCCAAACACCCCTAGACAACCCCCCCCCCCCCACCCTCATGTATACCCCCCACCCCCTGGACAGCACTCCCACACCCTTGGACTGCCCTCCCACACCCCTGGACAGCCCTCCCACCCCCCTGGACTCCCCCCCCACCACCCCACCGAACAGCCCTACCAAACCCCTGGACACCCCCAACCCCACTGAACACACCCCCATACCCTTGGAACCCCTCCCCCACAGACCAAAATCTATACCAGAAAAACCATCATAAGTAGAACAAAACAAGAAGTATAGAAAAATTAAACATTCACATATATAACATTCAAAACTTACACTGTCAACTTCAAAAAAAAAACTAAATCCAACCTAAACAACTACCAAATACTCAATTACAATGACAATATTCAAAATTACATTTTACATTACAAACAACTAAAATTCAATCAAACCTGTAAAATGATTTGACCACTCTACTTGTAAGTGTTTGATGTCCTCAGAAGTATATGGTTGAGGGTCATAAAAAATCTACAAATGAAAAGGAATGTAGTTAACGTGTATAATGAATAAATAAAATTGAAATATTATGGAAAAGTTTAAGAGGAAATCATACCAGGTCAAAATTCACAACTATCCCAGTTGTTATTATTTCATACATAAATCTTAACATATAATATCCGCATTCGATGAGGCCTTGTTGTTCATGAAAATTATGCTTGAATGAGTGTAAATTCAATATATTATTTTTATGTAATAAATCAAAAAGTACAAATTATAAATGGATATTTACCTTCGCATTTACATGTTTGATCTTTGCATTCCTTTTCTTTGTGTTTTTTCGAAAGTAGGCCCATGCACTGTTAGAAAATAATACGAATGGGGTAAATTTACAATTCATTATAATATATAAAACTATTGAGAAATTGAAACTTACTTTTCCAATATATTCTTAAAACATCCCCGCACATCACCATGGATAGAGCATATCCAATAAAGTGCTTTCTCCCTTGGGAAAAAAACCCCTAATATCCAATGATCACTGATAAAAGGAAATTAAACGTTAGTGGTTTTTTATGTTAAAAGATAATTAATTCTATGAGAGAAATGTGTTTCATACCTCTCACAAAAAGGCATCATCCAACATTGTGTGACAATATTCTTTTCAAGTCTTTCAGAAATATAAACCATTCTTTGTTTTTCATTCAATGCACATGATTCAGGGGAAATCAATTGCGGGTCCATGAATCTAAATACATTTGTCAGCTCATTCCTCTCACAAATTTTATAAAGATACCTAATACAAAACATACATAAGTATACATTTTTAATAAATATAACGCAGGGAAAATGTGTTAAGACTTACATGCAAAAAAATTGAACCACGTTGATGCCCAACTTATCTCTAGTAATAAGCTTCAAGATATCAGTGTTCGTAATCCCCACACTTATTTCACGTCCAAAAACATGAGCTTCCATTGTAAACTCATAATAACCCGCCAACAAATTTCACTATCATGACAATCTGTCAAGACTACTAGAATTTTTATCTGATGTCATAGCCATTTGTCTTTGTTGTTGTCTATATAGTATTTCTTTACCTTTAAAGTATTCCTGTAAAAATAAATTGAAAAATATATTAGTTTTCAAATGATAAACTAACTTTAATAAAAAAACAAAATAAAAGATATAACATTCATACCTCTATGGTAATGAGTCAAAGAAGTCTAGATGGCCAAATTAAAAAATGGCTGATACTCTGTCCAATTGTCGCCACCTCATCTGTAGGTATTGGTACCCTATATGATCTATCTATAATATCTTGTATAGTGACCCTCTGATTCTCTACCTCTAATTTTTGATGATGAACTATATCTCCTATACAGTATACCAACCCATATGCTACTATATGATGTTGAGAATCATCAACAAACAACTTGAAATAAGTAGGAAGATGCGGCAGAGGAGTAGGATAAAAAATGGGGTCCACAGGCTGAGTTGGGGGAGTGGAAGCTACTGGCGGAGGTGGAGGATAAATAATGGGGTCTGTAGGGGGAGGTGGAGGAGTGTGAGCTACAGTCTGAAATTGTCTTTGCATTTTTGCAAACATAGACTGCACCGACGCTCTAATCTTGTCCTCCATCGTCGCATTAATATTTTTAACTTCAGCCTCAAAGGATTCTATTTTTTTTATAAACCCCCTCAACGTTATAAGTTGAAGAACGTGGCAACACTTTTCTTACCGATACACCTGTCGGATATCCTCTTACATGACCAAGATGTTCAGGCCTTCCCAATGCTGCAGATAAAATATCTTCCCTCCCAGTAGCTATAAATGTCCCCTCTGAACTCTTCTCCTCAATAGAGTCCTGTATAAATTAATTGAACATTTCTGTAATGATTGAAATTATATAAAGAAAATAGTTAACTTAAATATATAAAATAGATATCTTACAATCCTCTCAGCTACGATTCTCGATTCTTCCGAAAGATATTGACCTTTTTTCCCTTCCGAGCTCTCTTCCATTTTTCATGTCTAGATGGAGGGGATGGAGGGGCCACCTCTCCAGAGCTTGAAGACTCAGCTCTTAGTTGTTGAAATTTTTCTGCCATCATTTGTTCTTCCAATAATGCATACCCTCCCTGAGATAAACTATGAGGGTATACATTTTTAGATTGGATCTCCTGATGATCTTTCCTTGTTTGCTATAATTTAAGAATAATAAATCAATAACAAAACATTAATAAAATCATTTATATAAGAACGTTTATAAAATTTTACATTGCCCTTACCAGAAATGACTCTTTTCTTCTACTTTCAAAAAACTATCTCCATGTGTCTTCATCTATAAAAGGATATATACGACATGGATTGTCATGACTCCTATGACCATAAATGAAATCAGATGAGAGGGTTGATTTGAAATCCCTCCATCTCCTGGCAGCCAACGATAATCATTTCTTCCTGACTCCTCCAGTGTCAGGAATATCAAAGGTCATCTGATAAAGAAGAGGTTAAACATATTATATATACTAGAAACATTAAAATAATAGTCAAACAATGACAAAAGATCGTACCAAAATCATCTCCCATAACTGAGAGATTATCAATTTATCCACACTTCTCCAATCATCATACAGAATGCTTACTTTTCTCTTAGCCTGAGTTCCTACAAAACTCTTAAAATCTTTTGCATTCAGACCTCTAGGAATATCATCATCATCAAACTCAACGACTATCCTCTGATCCTGCGTACAGGCAAGTGATAATTTTTGTAAATGTGTCCACCCACGTTTACCAACCTTTGAACTCTTTGTCTTAATAGGAGAATGTGAATGTTCATCCCTAGAGGTACGATCAGCAATATTCTCATCTCCAGAATCATGTGGTTGATCAACTAAATGATCTATCATTATCCTTCAAATCAAAAAAACAAATGTCAGTTCACAAATATACAAATTCAAATATTTTAATACTACTGTAATCAGAAAATAGAAAAGTGTACAAAGTTACGTAATAGTAAACATTGGTGATATGGTAAGCATGTTAAACAATGGTAAAGATGGTAAAAATGGTCAAGATGGTCAAGATGGTAAAAATGGTAAACCTGGTAAACATAGTAAACATGGTAAAGTAATTGTCACTAAACAAAAATAATAGATATATAATTCATGTAATGGTTATAAACATGATAAATTAAACTAAACAAACATAAAAAAACAAAAACTTATACTTATTTTATTTTAAAACATGTTTTAATAAATAAAGAACTTACAAATATACAAATTCAAATATTTTAATACCACTGTAATCAGAAAATAGAAAAGTGTACTAAGTTACGTAATAGTAAAAATTAGTAATATGGTAAGCATGTTAAACATTGGTAAATATGGTCAAGATGGTCAAGATGGTCAAGATGGTCAAGATGGTAAACATGGTAAACCTAGTAAACATGGTAAATTAATTGTCATTGAACAAAAATAATAGATATATAATTCATGTAATGGTTATAAACATGATAAAGTAAACTAAACAAACTTAAAACAAACAAAAACTTATAATTATTTTGTTTTAAAACATGTTTTCATAAATAAAGAACTTACAATATCTAACATTTATGAAAAAATAAATGTAAACAAGAAATAAACATATGTTACCTGTAATTTTAGGAATGTAAAAATGGATTCTTTTCCCAAATTCCTTCATCGTGATCGTTCCTTATGGAACAAACAATGTCTTCAACATGATCATCATTATGTTCTGTTAATCTTTCCATGGAAGTAGGGATCTCACATAAATCAGTATCTTCATCAAGTTCATCCTCCCCAACATATTGTTTTTTCCATTGTAAAACAACAGCCCACTGCATATCTCATTGATCTATTACATAGAAAATTTGTTTTTCATGTGTTTCCATTATAAAATAATTAGTTGTGTCTTCCAATCTATTCAGATTAACAAGTGTCATTCCAAATTCATCGTGTCTGACATTATTGTTACCAATAAACCATTTACAGTTAAAAATAGGAACTTTAATTTTAATGTAATCAACCTCCCATATGTCTTCAATCACTCCATAATATGCACTTGAAGTAGAAATTGGGTTTTTGTCCTTAAGACTCGAAAAATACATCACTTCTGCAAACACCAATACACTACTATTTTGAATTGCACTTCTGTTGTCCTGATCTTTCATATGAAATGTATAACCATTAATGTCATAACCGGACCATGTTATCATATTTAAACATGGACCACCCACTATCCATTTTAATGTCTCTGATACATCTGATCTACCAAGAAAAGTCTTTTTAATCCATGATAAAAAAGTTTTATTGTGCTCATTCAAAATCCACATTTCTTTCTTCTTTGGATGACATTGTTCTAACTCATTAATATTCAATGTGATATACGGTTGATCATCAACAATGTTATTCAAGATGTATGATTCTAACTTCTTCATCTGTTCAGCTGACAATGATTTGACTTTCAAGCCACGAATCCCCTTTCCCTCATTATTAACTCGTTCATGGCGAGATGGAAGCAAACCTATGAGTTGCGCCGCAACCAAGTAGCTCATACAAAACTCTGCTACCTCCTTAGAAATATACTTTTCAATAATGGAGGCTTTAGGTCGATATGGATTTTTAACATAACCCTTTAATATTTTCATATACCTTTCAAAAGGATACATCCAACGAATATATACAGGTCCACAAAGAATTATTTCTCAAACCAGATGAATCATTAAATGCACCATTATATCAAAAAAAAATTGGCAGAAAATACATTTCCAATTGAAAAAGTATAAAAATTGCATCCTTTTCCAAAATGTTCAAAGCATTCACATCAATCGCCTTGTTAAAAATTAAATTGAAAAAATAACAAAACTTCATTATAGTCTTTCTGACATGAGTGGGCAATATTCCACGCAATGCAACTGGTAGAATTTGTTGCATCATGACGTGACAATCATGTGATTTCATACCTATCAACTTCAAGTCCTTCAATGAGAAATTTTTTTTTACATTAGAAGAATAACCTTGAGGCACTTTGATATAATGAAGACATTGACAGAAGCTAATTTTCTCCCTCTTCGATAATGTATGACAAGCCGGGGGAAGATATGTTCGCCTTCCTCTAGGAGTGGGAGCTAACTTCAAACGTATTCCCATTGATAGTAAGTCTAATCTTGCATTCAACCCATCTTTTGTCTTTCCTTTAATATCTAACAATGTTCCAATCAAAAAATCACAGATATTCTTCTCCATGTGCATGACATCAATATTATGTTTAACTTCATGATACCTCCAATATGGTAGCTCAAAAAAATTGATCTTTTCTTCCAAATATGTCTATCATTACCAGATTTATGTGTCTTTCCCAATGTCACATCAAGGTTTTTCACCCTCTCAAAATAAAGATCAGGGGATAAAGGTTTTGGAGCAATATCAAATTCTTGTGAGCCACTGAATTCTTTTTTTAGTCTTCTATAAGGGTGATCCATAGGCAAAAACTTTCGATGAACCATGTACACTGTTTTCCTCCCATGATGCAATTGACAATATGACGTCTGTTGTTCGCAAATTGGACATTCTTTATGCCCTTTAACACTGTATCCAAACAAATTTCCTTACGCTGGGAAGTCATTTATAGTGAACAGAAGCACTGCATGCAGTTGAAAATATTCCATTTTATAAGAATCATACACCCTAATACCATCAGCCCATAATAGTTTCAAATCATCAATCAACGGTGACAAGTAAACATCGATATCATTGCCGGGTTGCTTTGGACCAGAGATCATTATACTCAACATGACATATTTGCACTTCATACAAACTTCAGGAGAGAGGTTTTAAATTACCAATAAAACGGGCCATGAACTATGTGGGCTACTGAGGGTTCGTATGGATTCATTCCATCTGTGCACAACCCTAGTCTGAGATTTATAATTTCATTTCCAAATGTAGAATATTGGGCATCAATTTTCTTTCATTGTGAAAAATCAGCTGGATGACATATTTTTCCATCACATACCCGCTCATCAACATTCCATCTAAACCTTTTTTCATCATGTGAATTAGCGAATAAATGTTTGAAACGATGAAATATAAGAAGATACCAAAATACCTTTGAAGGGTGCTTTGTAATCTCTACATCAGCCTGTGGTTTTTCTTTCACCTTATACCGTGATGTCCCACATTTAGGACACTCTGACAGAAATTAATATTCCTTCCTATATATAATGCAGCCATTCAGACAGTCATGTATTTTCTTGTATCCCATTCCCATCGGGCATAATATTTTCTTGGCCTTGTAATGTGAATCTGTAAGATCGTTATCTTTTGGAAGAATGTCTTTTATCAATTGTAGCAACTCTGTAAAACTTCTGTCACTCCATCCATGTTTTGCCTTCAAGTTAATGAATCTTAACACTGCCAACAAAACTGTTAAATCTGTACAACCAGGATATAATGGTTTTTAAGCATCACCATATAGACGCACAACTGTCAGTTCTATCTCAATTTGTTCTGCTACAATATCGTGAATCATATCTTCAATTCCATCAGAGTTACCATCTTGTGCATCATCATCATTAGAAACATTTCGTCCAGTTTCACCATGCCAAATCCAAGGGCTGTAACTCGGATTAAAACCATGACATATCAGATGATCTTTTATCTCTCTACTTTTCAACTTCTTCATATTCAAACATTTCAGGCATAGATAGAAAAAAATGTCACTACTTGGAACATTTCGTTTAGTAAATTCCAAAAAGTCATTAACACCTTCCTCATATTCATTGCTCATTCGATGTGCTGTAATCCAACTTCGACTCATTATTACTTATAAAAAATATAAAATATATATATATTTTTAAGATAAGACAAATATAAGTTTATATGAAAAAAATCATAATTTGAATGTAAAACAATTTTTAAATATAAAAAAAATCTATGCGTATTTAAAAAAAATGCTTGAATATTATTATTAAAACAAAATATAGTTAGATATAATAGTTTTAAATTCCATTGAATGAAAGAAATCCATGGAGCCTACATGGTTGATAGAAAATTGGAGAGAATGGAGTAAAGCTAAGAATCAAATCATATTTAAAATAAAAATTCTAATGGAGAAAATCACAATATAAATCCAAACACCCCTGGACACCCCTCAACCTTCTGGACAGCCCCCCACCCCCTAGACAACCCCCAAAACCCTCTGGACAGGCCTCCACCCCCTTGGACAACCCCCCCCCCCCACCCACCCACCCCCCTGGACACCCCCCAACCCTCTGGACAGCCCCCCAACCCCCTGGAAAGCCCCCACCCCTCTAGACAACACCCCCACCCCTTCTGGACAACACCCCCACCCCCTACCCCCTTGGACACCTCGATGGACACCCACAACCCTTTAGACAGCCCCCCCACCCTCTGAATAGCACCCCACCCCCTAGACAGCACCCCACCCCTCCAGAAATCACCCCCACCCCTCCTGGACACCACCCCCACCCCCGACCCCCTTGGACACCCCCTTGGACACCCCCCAACCCTCTGGACAGCCCCCCACCCCCCGGACAACCCCCAAAACCCTCTGGACATACTTCCACCCCCTTGGACAGCCCCCCACACCCACCCACCCCCTTGGACACCACCCAACCCTTTGGACAGCCCCCCCCCCCCCCCCCCCGGACAACCCCCCAAACAATGGTTTACATATAAAACTAGGGATGGTGAACAACGAAAAACAAAAGCATTTAATATATACTTTAGCATGAAATATATGGAATTAAATATTATTAAATATGGCTACTTAAATGATCGTATGATAATTACAAATAATCATTGATATTCAACTAGTCAAATGATCACAAGTTTCTCAATAACTAATATCATAATTTATTTTATCAAAAAAGTCACACAAAATAGTCCACAAACATGTTTTTCACCAACATCACAATTTAATAAAACAATTCCTCAATTTATAAAACATTCTGAAAATGTTTGACATCTTAAATCTCCTCTTTACCTTTCAAAAACCCTTATTAGGTGAATAACATCGCCAAAATATTGCATTTACACCATTTTATCACTTTTTTTAACTCAGTAAATCATATTCAATTTTCATAAAACAATCCCAAGAGGAACAACCATGTTTTGCATGCAAAAGACATTCCAAACCCCCATTCAAGAAAAAAATCATACCAATACAAATCCAAAATATAAATTTCAGCTCAATACACATTTATTAAACCACCCCCATATTTTAATAATTTACCTCAAATAATGTCACAAACAATACACATGAAAAACAAAATTTTTCATAAAACACCTTCAAGAAGTGTGACATGGTTTTACACATAACACCCATTCAAAACCCCCCTTTTGAGGCCCACATGACAACAAAGAATTAAAAAACCATAATTGGATTCCCCTTTCAAAATTAATGAATCCCTTTCATAGGTTATAAAATACACCCAAATATTAACCTAAGATTCACACATTAAAAGAACCCAATTTCAAGATAAAATGAATATATAAAATTAAAGACATATCCAAATCCATCAAAAAAATTGGGACCACAAAAAATATACGATGTAGGCAAAACGAATGAAAAAAAGCATAAAAAAATATAGTGTTGCGAGTTGAAGGCTTACATGAAATGGGGGTTTTGAAATGCCTTTTGTGTTGCGATTTGAAAGCAAACAAAACGAGTTGAGATGATAGATCCGGGAAAAAAGAACACAAAAATCGAACGAGATGAAAGCACACAAAACGAACGAAAAAAAGCACACAAAAATCACAAAACATAAATATAGACTATCCGGGAAAAAACCGAACGAAATAAATTCGTTGAAGGCTTACTTGAGTGTTGCGAGTTGAGATGATAGATCTGAGGAGAGTAAAGATGATAAACATTATAGGAAAAATGAGTTTAACAACGAGATCGACGAGCCGATTAGGGTGTATCGCGCGAGAGAGACGAGCTGCCGGACTGTCGAATGAAAATTCGTAAATGACAATCCTAGGGGATTGTTAATTTTTTAAATGTCTTTATAACATCGGTTATTTAATAACCGATGCTATAAACTGTTTTTTACATTTATAACGTGGGTTATTATAATAACCGACGTTATAAATGTATCAGATACTGATTTTTTTTAAGTCAGTTATTCAATAACCGACGTAAAAAAGGTTTTTTACGTCGGTTATAGAATAACGGACATAAAAAAAGACCTCAAAAATCACAGTTTTTTACGTCGGTTATTTGATAACCGACGTAAAAAACTCATAGATATCTCATTTTTTACGTCGGTTATTTTATAACCGACGTAAAAAACGTGTAGATATCTCATTTTTTATGTCGGTTATCAAATAACCGACGTAAAAAACCCCACGCACTGTGGTTTTTTACATCGGTTATTTTATAACTGACGGAAAAAACGTGTAGATATCTCATTTTTTACGTTGGTTATAAAATAACCAACATAAAAAACCCCACGCGCTGTGGTTTTTTACATCGGTTATTTTATAACCGACGTAAAAAAACCATAGATATCTCGTTTTTTACATCGGTTATCAAATAACCGATGTAAAAAACCCTCGCGCTTTAGTTTTTTACGTCGGTTATAACATAACCGACGTAAAAACCGAACACTAGTGATTTGTAACGTCGGTTATTAAAATAACTGACGTTAAAAATCTACTCACCGCATTTGTTACATTGGTTATAAAATAACCGACGTAAAAAACCACGTTTCACAGATTATCACGTCGGTTATATATAACCGACGTAAAAAATGGTGACGTAAATAACATTTTCTGCACTAGTGACCCATAGCGGGGAGCTCTACTGTGTGAGGAAGCAGACCCGCGGTACTCGATAGGAGAAGTACCTCAGCAGTCTAAGGATAGTGAGTAGCACCTCGGAGTCACGACAGGCCCATTGTACTCGATAGAGGAGGAGTTCTCCAACAGTCGTGGTTTCGATAATGAAAATCCTAGTTTGAGCTAAGTCAATGACCTTTGTGTTTTCCTAATGATTGAGAGGGGTTACTTGATAACATAGGTATGTGTATGGGCATATACCTAAGTAATGGTTATCCGTTGATTTCTTTACTTTGTGGTTATACTTGTTGGATTTTGTGATACCTTGATGGTCTAGGGGTCCCTACTATGTTTCCTTATACTCACCCCTACACGGGCTATGCCCGCACCTCGTTGTGTTGGTTTTAGACGACGGACAACACTGATCGGGGTAGAGAGTTGTAGTAATGGACGGTACCCGGAGGTGGACTACTCGGTGAGACGTACACGGAGCGGATAGACGGACTTGGGGTGCTAAGGAGGCCATTTGTACCAACCCTTCAGGTGGGAATGTCGGAGGATGACCCAGTAGCTGCTTACTTCTTTTCTTCAGTTATACTAGATTTACAGTTGTACTGTACTTTACTATTGGGCTTGTATTTTTGGCCCCTTTACTTTCAGCACACTCTTTTGTTATGCAGTTTTTACTTATTTTTTACTTCTTCTTGTACTCTGGTTATGTATGTTTACATTTTATAAAGGCAATGCCTTCCTAGATATAGGGATTTACACCTTTGGTGCTATTCGTCAGCCCCTGGCCTATGGAAGGAAGGCTTGGGGTAGTTACGACACGGGCCCCGGGGGACGGGTTGTGAAAAATTGGTATCGGAGGAGTCGAAACTACCACATAACTTTGGACTCTGATCTTTCTTTTATGTGAAACTATAGTGTTAATGATACTTAGTGTGGTTCTCAGTTCAGGGAGTCTAGTATTGGTGCAGCGACCGGCGAATCCATACACCAGGACCCTGACTTCTGATTTCTGACTCAGTGCACGAAAACACTTATTACATGTCTGTTTTCAAAAGTTTTATTTATGTCAGCTCAACTAGGTCAGCTCAACAAGTTTAAATCTTTTGACTGTGTCACATCTGTTCAGGATGCCTCCACATAGACAGCAAGTTGGAATTTCGAGAGAGTACACGATGACGGACCACCGAGTGACGAGGCTCCGGTGTAGGGCCCTCTTACTATGTTGGCACCTTCGGGTGGTGTACCAGTAGTACCACCACCCTTTGGGAAGAAGATTTCACCAGCCACACTAGCGGATGGTGCACGCTGACAAAGCGCGTTGCACGAGTTCCAGCAGTAGAGCCCTCTGAGGTTACGAGGGGAGATAGATTTCTAGGCAGCAAAGGACTGGCTGGAGGTGATTGCTAGAGTTTTCCACCTAGTTGAGACACCAGTAGAGTGGATGGTGGACTTAGCTACCAGTTTTTTCCACTGAGTGACCATGAGGTTGGTCCACTTAGTGATGAGGCTTCCTTACGTGGACCGGTGCCTGAGATAGTGCCTTCGGGTAGTATGCCAGCTATATCCCTATTTGTTGGTCAGCAGTTACAACCGGCAGTACTGGTAGATGACACATGTAGGCTTACTACCTTACACTTATTTCAGCATCAGACACCCCTCAGGTTCTGAGGTGAGCCCGGCTCATAGGCGGTTGAGGACTGGCTTGAGGAGGTGTTTGAGAGTTTTCTAGAGCTTGCAAATATTCCATAGGACGACATGTCGGTAGCTTAGTATTCATCGAGGCATACCGATCATTCCTGGTACTTGCTGAATAGGATATGATCAATGCTTTAGATCTCGGACCTCAGGGCGAGGTGTGTTTAATGGACATCTGAGCCAGTACATTTCCTCAATGCATTCCTACTTATGATAGGGTGATAGAGAGAACCTTTGTGGTTAAATGTTCTTTGGCTGAATGGATACAGCTAGTGAATGTTAGCAGTGGGAAAGCAGGGAACTCGCGCCAGTCTTAGAGACTTGGGCGTGTAAAATGTTTCAAGATGTGGAAGTGTTAAGGACAGATGAATCTGTAGAGCAGAAAACATGGGAGGAGATCTAGGATAGAAGCATGAGGTGGTGTACATTTCGACATGTTACAACCACCTGCCTTTGTAGTCCCCTCCAGGCTCAGGGAGTTGGAGGGAAGGGGAAGAGAATAGCTACTTGTGGTCAAGAAGTGTGACCCAGGGGCTCTAGGAGTGATTCTAGGTATGGTAGTTGTCTACTACTAGCTGTCGTATCAATAGACATAGGTACCAATCATTCCTTCCTTCCACGAATCTTGTCCCAGACCAAGAGTTTCCGGTTAAAACCGTTGACTTGACCCTCACATATGGAGATACCATTAGGAGGAGACTCGATAATCACACTTATGCCAATGGTGTGATCTGACCCTTGAGGTGAGAGTTTTGGTTGGAACCTCTTGGTGGTAGTTTCGAGGCCTTGCGACGTTATCTTGGTTATGGACTGGGAAACCACAGTTCATACACAGATTGACTGTATTAGGAAAAAAGGTTGTGGTTTATCTACAATGTTGGGATGAGGTTTTTTTCCTTGTTCGGCGAAAAGGGAAACCTAGGAAGCATAGGATAAACTCATGCTTAGGAGAGTGTGGCTGATCACTCTTGAGTCGACCATCCTTAACCTCGTGGAAGAAAGTGTTTTGTGTTTCCAGTTTCTCCAAGACTATGACTTTGAGATAGTCTATACTCCTGGGAAGGGGAATGTTGTTGCGGATGCGCTTAGTAAGATCACTAGTATACAGATTCTAGGTGAGGCAGCAGAACAGCTGGCTACCTTATAGATATCCTTCATGGATAGGGATAGAGCAGCCTTTCTACAGTCTCTTATAGTCACTCCCCCACTTCTTCAGCGATTTAGGGAGGTTCAGCATGGGGACGCTGACTGTGAGGCACGACGTGCTCAGATATCCACGAGGCAGGCACCTGATGGAATTTTCTGAAGGTGGGGAGAACATCATCCTCTTCATAGGACGTACTATGGTGTCAGTGTCACTTAAGGAGGAAGTGTTGAGGGAGTTTCACGCATCCTTTCTAGCGGTACATCTGGAAGTTGTGAAGATGTACCAGGACCTTTGACGGCAGCACTGGTGACCAGGTATGAAGAGGGCAGTAGCAGAGTTTGTCTCATGATGATTCACTAATCCGCAAGTGAAGGCGGAACCTCAGGTACCATCAGGCTTGGTTCAGCCTTTAGAAGTCCCAAAGTGGAAGAGGAATGAGTTATCCATGGAATTCGTGACGGGTCTTCCACATACGTCCAGGGGACATGACTCTATTTGGGTGATCATCGACTGACTAACCAAGTCGGCCCACTTCCTACCGACCAGAGAAGGTATGATCTACCATGAAGAAGGTGTAGTTAATCCAGGAGAAGATGAAGATTACACAGAGCAGACTGAATTCATATGATGTCAGGATAAGTAGACCTCTAGAGTTCAAGGATGGTGGCCATGTATTTCTACGGGTCTCACCTCGACGAGGTCTATTGAGGTTTGGATGAGGTGACAAGTTATCTCTGTGATGCATCAGACCTTTCCAGGTCCTCAGCAGAGTAAGAGAGGTGGCTTACCACTTAGATCTTCCACCTCAGTTACACCGAGTACATGATGTATTCCACGTATCTCAAGTGAGGAGATATGTGCACGACCCTTCCCACATCATCGACCATGGAGAGCTGGACATCGATGATGGGGAGACTTTAACAAAGGTCCCAGTGGATATTGAGGATCGATAGGAGCGGGTCCTATGTGGACAGTCGATACCTCGATTTCACATTTGCTGGCAGCACAAGAACCTCCAGGAGAGCACATGGGAGTGGGAGGCTCATATGCGTGCTCAGTAGCCCCCATTTATTCCATTAGTTCGAGTTGTAGCTTACAGGGATGTAAAGACCTGAGGTGGAGAGAATGTAAAGACCCAGAATTCCCATGGATTTTTTTTAAAATGCATGGGAATTTTACTAGTCCACATTTTTTTGACGGCGTTTGATTCCGAGGCCCGGTGTTCCTGGATTCAGTTTCTGAAGTTTTGTTAAGCTTAAATTAACACGTGTAAGCAGTTTTCCTGAAAAAGTTGAATAACTCTTAAACGGTTATGCAGATCAGAAATCTAAGGGCACTGTTGCACTCAGGATGGTGGGTTTACCCTAGGTGTGACTTAAGTTTAGTCGGCGTGGGCCTCCTGTGAGAAATCTCAAAAATGGCATAACCATAAATAAAATAATTAAATAAAGTTATTTTATTTTTCAAATGCTTATAACTCACAAATGGTAGATCAGATTAAAAATATGAGACCACCGATGAACTTGTGAGGTCTTAGTTTATTTAAGAAGACACTAACTTTGGCAGGCATGGTCCACCATAAAAAAGTTAGATTTTGGCCGCAAATAAAATAATTAACTGACAATTATTTTATTCTAAAATTCAAAACTTCTAAATGATGGGTCGGATTAAAAATTTGATAGTATTGTTGGGTTTTTTTGGGTGTGTTTCACCTAGGAAGATCCTATCCTTGACCTTAGTGGGTCGAGGGTGACTGATAATAATTTTCCGAACTTTTTTTCAGGTACGTTCGGTAAACGTGCGAGCGACGTTTTATATCTTTTGAACCGGTGCTCGGAATTGAAATCTGAGAGAACCATTGAACTCACAGCACCAGTTTTCACTTAAGAAGACTTTCATCTCGATGGTGGTTGGTCAAGAATAAAAGTTATCTTTTGGATTTTTTATAAGAAATAATAAAATAAAGTGTAGCCACACTTTATTTTATTCCAGCCGTCATGTGGAGTGTTTGTTGGTTAGAACCTGAACTTAGGAGTTGGAGGTGGGACTGCCACACCCTAACCTCCCATGAGAGGCTATGCTGGTGGGGCCCACCCGATCATATCCTCCTGTGAGAGTTTATGGCGTGGGGACCACACGACACTTAACCCCCCATTTAATGGGGAGGGAAATAAAACCCATCAACCACCTCAATTAATTTTATGTGTCGACGTAAAATTAATTGTTTCCAATTTAATTTTGAGTGTCAACATAAAATTAACTGCTTCCAATTAATTTTATGCATCAACTTAAAATAAATTGTTGTCAAATTAATTTTATGTGTCAACATAAAATTAAATCCTTTATTTTGTTTTGATGTAGGCTATGTGGGGTAAGCCTCTTGGAATCCTCCCAATAATTAAGGCAACACACCTATTAAATTGCGCCAATTCTTTTTAATTCACCTGACCCCTTTTTTTAATTAAGTATCCGCATTGTTGGAATTTTGGAAGGTTCCTAATAAATGAACCGTCATAAATTTCATGATGGTTACATACCTCTTCCCCCTCTCTTATATATAGGGAGCTTGGGAGGAGGTTTTGGGACAGCTTCACCAAGCGACAAAATGCTGGCAATGTGACGCGACGACCAACACTTGGAGGATTACGCCTTCTCCAATGAAGAACGAAGAATACCGACCTTCTTCAACTTCGTCCTCAGACACCTACCGAGGTGGAGCATCGTCAACGAGCCGACACAAATCGGGTTTGGAAGTGCTTGGCAGACGCGACGAATGACGATCCTCTACGTCTTCTTCCATGACTCCATCAACAGAACGACGCCCGATTTCTGTGACTTCATCAACGACGAACAACAAGTGAGGTAGGGGTGTGTTTTAAGTTATTTAACACTTAATCTTCTCTCATTAAATCAACTTCATGAGCCGCTTGCTATCGTTCTAACGTGGAGGGTTTAGGCCGAATGAACACGGCACGTCCCCTCTGCAACCTTTACGGTTTTGGAACCTCAGATTGACGGTGAAGTAGCAACGGCCAGGAAACATAGAGACGGTGATGAAGATGGTGAATAGAGGGCGCGCTACCCACGGCCTCCGCGTACCACGCCGCTGGCCGAGCGGTGCCCGACCTACCTACCTGCGCACTGACTGGCACGCGCCCTAGCCGAAAACGCATCCATCCCGGCCTACTGGCCCCTTTCCCGTGCACCCCGTGCAATGAAGGCGCGTCACACGCCCTCGAGGCCCCTGCCCGGTGCACCCCGGCACCCAGGCCGCCTGCCCGACACCCTCTCGTCGCTTGCCCGGCGCCCTCTTGGCGCCTGCCTGGTGCCTGGGCCTACCTCTCAGCACCTTCCTGGCACCCAGGCCGCCTGCCCGGTGCCCCCTAGGGCCCAGGCCGCCTGCTTGGCGCCCCCCGACGCCTACCCGGCACCTCGGGTCGTCTGCCCGGCACCCGCACGACTGCCCCGCGTGCCCCGCGCCTTCCATGTACACCTGCAGCCCGCCTGCACCCCGTGCACCCCACCGTTGGCCTCTCGGGCCGAGCTGTTCAAGCCTTTCCCCTCGAGGCACCTGCCGGACCTTCCACTGGCCTTCGGGACGAGTCGCCCACGTGGCGACTTTGGCCCGAATTGTCCAGACAGTCCGCTGGTTTGGGCCCAGCATACTGGGCCAAACTTAGCGGTCTGAACCACCCAACGGGTTGGGTCAGACCTAGAAAGTCTGACCGGGTTGACCTAGAAAGGGTTGGGATAAGTCGGTCCGACTGGGTCGGACCGGACCCGGGCCCACTAATGACCCATTGCTTAATTTGGCCATATCTTTGGCACTAGACATCCATTTGACGAACCGTCAGTGGAACTGGTAATTTCATTGAGAAACGGTCCCTTTGAAAATACCCCATGGGAGTTTGGGGTATAGTTGAGATATGGTCAGGTTGGTTCGTACACAAAACCAACGGGGCCCCCGGGACTAAAAGGCTTATAACTCATAGACCGGGCGTCCGATTGATGTGTCGTCTGTTGCATTGAGACCCCTATGACATGGAGGAACTTTGAGAAACTTCTCCATAAGATTTAGTGACACTTGGAGTATTGTCTTGTAGCTCATAGAGCGGACCCTCCCAGAGACGAGCAAGTAGACTGAGGATACCTAGTAGCTGGCTGAGACTTGATGACTTCTTGTCCGATTCATTTTGGTGTGACTTGACTAGCCCAGTGGGGAGCACTACTGTGTGAGGCGGCAGACCCATGGCAGAGGAGCTCTACTGTGTGAGGCGGCAGACCCACAGTACTCGACAGGAGGAGTACCTCTGTAGGCTATTAGGGGGAGCGCTACTATGTGAGGCTATAGACCCATGGCGGGGAGCGCTACTGTGTGAGGCAGTAGACACGTGGTACTCAACAGGAGGAGTGCCTAAGTAGTCTAAGTTTAGTGAGTATCACCTCAAATTCATGGCAGGACCATTGTACTCGACATAGGAGGAGTTCTCCAGCAGTTGTGGTTTCAATAATGAAAATTTTGGTTTGAGTTGAGTCAATGGCCTTTGTGTTTTCCTCATGATTGATATGAGTTTCTTGATAACATAGGTATATGTATGGGAATATACCTAAGTAATGGTTATCTATTGATTTCATTACTTTATGGTTAACCTTTTGGATTTTGTGAGACCTTAAAGGTCCTCGGGTCCCTACTAAGTATCGTTATACTCACCCCTACCCGGGATATGACCGCACCTCATTGTGTTGGTTGCCGATGACAGAAAACGCTGATCGGGGTAGAGAGTAGTATTAATGGATGGTACCTGGAGGTGGACCACTTGGCGAGATGTACACGGAGCGGACGGAGGTACTTTGGGTGCTGAGGAGGCCATCTGTACCCACCCTTCAGGTGGGAATTCTGGAGAATGACCCAATAGCTGCTTACTTCTTTTCTTCAATTGTATTATCTCTTCAGTTGTATTGTACTTTACTGTTGGGCTTGTATTTCTGGCCCCTTTACTTTTAGCACACTCTTTTGTTTTGCAGTTTTCACTTAGTCTTTGCTTCCGCTTGTACTCTGGTTGTGTATGTTTACATTTTATAGAGGCAATTCCTTCCCAGATATAGGGATTAACGCCTTTGGTGCCAGTCGCCATCCCCTGACCTATGGAATGCGAGCTTGGGGTAGTTATGACATGGACCCTGGGGGACGGGTTGTGACATAGGTTGTCCACCCATGTACCCTTCTTTATAGGCTTGGTATGTCCACCTATGTACACTCTTTTATAGGATTTGGATGTCCACCTATCTACACTCTAATTTAATATAACATTTATCATTACACAGTTTATTTGAGGTAGATATAGGTCTCTCCCTTCACATAATAAAATTATACATCCATGTACCACAAGATAATAAAACAATCATCATATCATGAACCATAAAAAGAGATGGTTTTTATAAAAATAATATAATAACCAATGAAATGGAATGGGTATCATAAAATTTGCATTAAATCATGACCTATAAAAAATAGTTAGTTTTCATAATCATTTCATCATATAATAAACCATCAACGGAAGCAGGTTTCATAAGCATATAACCTCTTAAAGAGAAAGGTGTCTCATAAACATAATTCAAAAAAAAATAAAACATTAAGAGAAATAATATGAATGGTGGCCTTGTATCATATCCCTATTTATTAATTGGAAATACCAATGGTTGTCATCTTATATGAGAAATAATTTTAAAATATCATTTAAAACAATTCTTGAGAGAAATATCATTTCTACTTTAAAAAACACTTTTTAAAACATAAAACATTTTCAAAATACATTTCTTTGAAAATAACTTTGAAAACATATAATAAAAGCTTGAAACCATTTTAAAGATATTTTTCGATAAAAATATACATGAAAATGTATAAAGGAAACTTCAAGGTAATGATTGGTCATCGTGGAGGATATTTTCATTCATGTCGTACATGTTAAAACAAATATAATTTTCATATTATTGGTAGATGTAAAAATAACCATCATTAGAAGATTTTAAGAATATTACTTTTAGAAAAATGTGTAAAAATGTTTTTTTAAAATAATGTTATAACATTTTTGAAAAAAAATATAGAAAACAAGGTTTTGGGGGAAACTAATTTCAAACCAAACGGAGAAATATGGTCAGATTTTATTAAAAACATTGTCTTAATCATCTTAAGTACTACAAGTGAAAAAATTATACCAATACATTGATATATCATTAATAACTATAGGATAAAAAAATTCATGAGATCACATGAGATTTGGATCGTAAAATTTCATTAAAGGAAGCAAAATGGTAAAAAAAATTGATAAATGATGAGATTGTTGCACTAAACTCTTTCCACTTTAGTAACATTGAATCATAATCCCCATAATATAATAGCATTATATAAATCTTAAAATATCATGAAAATAATTATATTAATGATAATGATTTTCAAAGGGAAGTTTATACACCACATAAAATAATATTGGTGCATAACATAACATGTGTCTCAAAGAAGGAAAATTGAGACAAAATTACTTTACTGTTTGGAAACTTATTTACTGCAAAACTTATTTAAGATATATCATCAAATAGATATGTAAATACCCATAAATTTAAGGATAAAAATAATATATTACATTATTGGGTGGTATATTCATTACACAAAAGAAACGAGTGGTGAATGTGTAATAAGTCTTAGAGAAATAAAAGAGAGACTAGAAATCCACTTGCCTTAAGTATTGAATTTATTCATACACATTCAAACCTCCTGTATAATAAATATTAGTTTATTATAAACAAAATAAAAACCCATATTCTTATATATCATACCATATATGATTTGATTATGAATTTATATTACCTTTTTATTAACAATTTAATGTTAATATTTGAAGGGTGACTGAATTTTCATTAGTATGAATTATATCATACAATGTTTGACCAAAACCATCAATTTATTCCATTTAGAAGAAACAATAATAATAAGTATCTCAAAAATCAACATCATTGCATTGCTACGACAGGATCCTCCATACACAGATATGGTGGAACCTTTGGATCCTCGTCAATAGAAATACACACCTACTCAAATTCTTCCCTTGATTTTTCTGAAAATGACTCCATGGATTAAAATATCTTTTCCTAACCAAATCTATATGACTTGTGGGAGTTAACTCCATTCCCATAATCATTAGCTGCTCCAACCATTTTCCTCATCTTTTTCTCTTCTCTCTCCAACATCCTCACCCTTCTCTCCATCTCCCCAAGTGACACCCTAGGTACTTATAAAATAAATTTCTTTCCTTATATAATTAAGTAGTTAAATTCATTATAAATATATAATTAAACAAGTGGAATTTATAGAAATTAAGTAGTTTATAATGATGGAATAGTAACTTGACCTTATGAATAATAACATGACCATTAGGAATAGTAATCAAGCCAATAGAATAGTAACCTCACATAAGAAAGCATAAATAAAATTTCTCCAAATTATAAATGAAAATATGATATAATTATATCAAAGTATATGTTAATTAATGTTTTTAAAATTAAAAATTTAATGCTGGTATTTTTCTAAAACATAAATGTTGTTTATAATATTTTAATTAATTTAATTATTGAAAAAAAATATTTTCAAAAAATAGAATCATAAATTAATATTTTTATGTATTATTTTTAAGAGATAATTTTATGAAGACTTAATTAATTTCTCAAAGTGTTATAAAATCAATTATAATTTTGAAATTAGTATTTTTCAAATAAATGATTATTTTTATTAAAAATTATATTTATCATATTTAAAAACTCATTTTCATAAAATTTATTTTATTTTTTATTTCTAAATGTTGAAAAATGGTTAGGGTAAATTTTTGGGATTTTTCTAAAATAGTTGAGATTTTGGTGAATAGTGAAATATGATAATTTACAGTATTTAAAAAATTCAGGAATTAATGAGTCATAGATGATGTATAGATGGTTAAAGCCCAAAATATCAAAATATCCTTCATTATTTTAAAATATTTAGTGAAAATGCTCAATCAATTCATAGTCTTGAGAAAGAATATTAAACTAACTAGTAAAATATTCAAAAAAACACCCCTCTCCTCCACTATAAATACCACCACTCAACACCTCTTCTCCTCACACCTCAAAGACTTTTATATTGTTTAATATATACCAAATTACATTCCCAGTCCTCTTACCCATGTCGTATCAATAAAATTCCAAAACCAAGTGCCTTAAGGAGGTTCTCAAGGAGACGAATTTAAGAGGTAAAATCCTCATTCATTATTTATTTTATTTCCTTTTCTCTTATTTTATTTTCATATTATATATTAAAATACCCTTATATAATTGGAATGAAAACTCAAGTATCCTATATATACTTTAAATTTATCATTATAATGTTAAAAATCATCATTAAACTTTTTCTCCTCTACCTTTTATTCTAAAAATGAGAACATTATCTATAATGTGTCGATTTACCGCCATCGTGTATGATATACTCTCATTTTTCATTACCACCATCAAGTATGGTTTTAAATCCATTATTATGGTAAATTAATATTTTATTATACATATTATATGTTATATAATGTTCTGTAACTAATATATAAACATGATATTAAATAAAATTATATAAGTACATGATGGTTGTAAAAACATCCAAAATAAATTAAATCATTTTCGCTAATGTTTTATCTAATGAATCATCCTCATATCATAAAAAATGATATATGGTGTAATTTGAAATTCTATAAACATATTAATACCATTTACTTACACTTATAGAGTTTTTATTCCACTCAAAAACAAAAACCATAACTAACCGATCGGGTAACCCATAAAAGAGCACATCTGAAACAATGGAAATAACAAAATATTGTAAATAAATGGATGGAAATTCATTATAATATGTTCTTATAAGGTAGTATAAACATAATTATAGTTTCTTAATAATTTAATAACACACTTTAAACTATTATATTGGAGGTTCGAACTCGTTTGAAGTAATACAAACACGAAGCAAGGGACTTTTTAAAAAAAATATTCCTTTAAATTTCTATTTCATAAAAAATCTAAAAAGTGTCCCTCCAATGCATTGGTTTTGTATATGTTTGAAATTTATTGTAATGTTCATTCCAAGTGTAACTGCGATGGTTAAACCATAAGGTAGTCATGATGGTAACATCATAAGGTAGTTGTGAGGGTTACATTGTAAGGTATAATTAGGGGTTAAAAATTATATGGTATCTACGAGGGTTAAAATCTTAAGTAATTAATTCCCCAAGTTTCCAAAATGGTTTATTTATGTTTTCTATGTTTTTGTAAATCTCATGTTTTCACAAAGTAATTGTATGGAACTTATGGGTGAAAAGTTCCTTACACTGTAACCCTCACAAGTACCATTTAGGTAACTCATGAAAACATTATATTTCCATACTTATGGTTTTATCTATAAGAAAAATGGAAGATAAAGTAGGAAGGAATCAATAGAATGACATCTTTCTGAATCTGCAACCCGAAATGGTGTTAATTGAAACCAAGCAGTTTCTTACCACGATAGCTCAGTTCATGTAGGAAATAAATGGAGGTGGAATTTATACAATAGAAAAGATAGAGCTACCACAAAATAACATAATGATAGTGAAACATTTTATGAGGCATCACCATCCTCTTTTCAATGGATCTTCTAACCTAGTGGCGGATAAAGGGTGGATTAAATCCGATGAAAATATAATTTATGTTATTGGGTATTCATATAATCAAAATTTTATTCTTTTTATTTACCATTTAGAATTTTAAAATGACAAGTGGTGGTCAATGGCCAATATTATCAGAGTTATTAAGGAGATCAATGCCTTGAAATGGGATTAATTTAAGAATCTTATCCTTGAAAAATATTTTTCTATGGTGGTTTGAATTAGGATGGAAAAGAAATTCCTTGAATTGAAAAAAGAGAGGAAGAATCAATGGTCATGTATAAATAAAACTTCACCAGATTGGAAAGGTCTACTCCAAATCTTATTCAGTATCTTGATAGTAAAATAAATCATTTTTACATAGGATTGAATCCAAGATACTGAAGGGCTTTTCACTCCTATGAGTTCAAAAGTTGTGATAAATTTGTTTGACATGATGAGACAGTAGAAATGGAGTTTTTTGATGATCATATAAACTTTGAAAATAAGTAAAATAAGATGTGTAGTTAGAAATAAATGGTTAAAAATCAATCAAATAAATATGAAGTTAAGAAAACTCAGATTCTATTTTGTGGAACGTATGGTAAAAAATATCCTTGTTAATTCTTTAACAAATACGAGAATTTTTTCTGATGTGGTAATTTTGGACATATGTCCCAAGATTTCAATGAAAAAGATCTTAGTGATGGTATTTTTAATTTAGATAAGAAAACTATAGTGTTTCAAATGTGGTGATATGGGTCATTATGAAAATACCTTCCCAAAAAAAGATTTAAATTATGGTAAACATCCTGATTATAAGGAGAAAAGTGTATGGAAATCCTTTATGACTACTTTGGCATATTTCAGTCCATCCAATGAAGTGGTATTAGGTGCTTTTTTTGTTTACTTGGATTTTTCTAATGTCTTTTTGATATGGGGTTTACACATTTTTTTATTTTTGAATAAGTTTCTAAAAAAATGGAGATTTCACCTCAAGAAATTAAATCAGAACATATAGTAAAAATAATAGGGGAAAATATTATGGCAATATGACATTATAAGAATCTTATTGTTATTATCTATAGAACTACATTACCTACAAAACTTCTTATTTTATCCCTAGTATAGTTTGATACTATTCTGGGTATGGATTGGAAACCTTTTTTCCACGATAAGATTGATTATATATCTAAAGAAGTTTTTTTTATGAACATTTTTAATTTGTATAAATAATGAACCAATGTCAATGATAACGTATCAGGAAGATGATAAAATATTCAAATATGAAAATGAAAATTTTCTTTCGTATATTATTGAAAATAAGGGAAGTATTCATATTAATGATGTTTTGGTGGTAAATGAATACATGGATGTTTTTTCTGATGAGTTTCCTAATGTTATAAATAACCAGGAAGTTGACATTACCATTGACTTAGTTCCTGATGGTAATAAAATTTCTAAACCCCCTTATTGAATGGTTCATGTGGAAATTCTAGAATTGAAAAACAAATTACAATAGTTTCTTGATAAAGGTTTCATTCATCCTAGAACTTCACCATGGGGTTATCTAGTTTTGTTTGTTAAAAAGAAATATTGTTCCATGAGGCTTTGTGATGATTAAATATATTTTAATAACATTACTGTTAAGAATAAGTATCCATTGCCTCATATTTATGACTTGTTTGATCAGCTTCACAGAGCTCAGTATTTTTCCAAGATTGACTATTGATCTGGGTACTATTAGCTGAAGGTGAAGAAGGATGAAATTTTAAAAATATCTCTCCAAACTAGATATGGGAATTATGATATTTTTGTTATGACATTTGGTTTGACAAATTCTTAGGTTGTATTTTTTGGATCTTATGAATATAATATTTCATCAATATTTGGATAAGTTTATTTTTTATTAATGATATTTTAGTGTTTTCAAAAATTTAAGAGGATACTAAAAAAATCTAATAATTGTCCTGAAACTCTCAAATAAAAGAAGTTATATGGAATATTTAGAAAATATGTTTTTTGGTTACAGCGAATCTATTTTCCTGGTAATGTTGTAAATAAGGATGAAATAACAATTGATCCAACTAAAACAGAAGTGGTTGATGAGTGGCCAAGACCTACAAATGTTATTGATATTCGTAGTTTATTTAGATTAGATGGATATTATAGACGATTTTTTAAAAACATTTCATGGTTATCTATCCTGCTAACTAAATTAACACAAAAAGGGGTTAAATTTATTTGGATGGAATAATGTGATGTTTGTTTTTAGGAAATAAAGAGCAGATTGGCGAATGCTCTAGTTTTGGCCCTACTTTCCAAAAATGGTGATTTTTCATCTACAGTGATGCTTTATTGAATGTACTTGAGTGTGTTATGATCTAGAATGATTGTAAAATTTATTATTCTTAAATATAATTGAAACCTCATGAGTTAAATTGACGCAAAAATGATTTGGAATTAGAAGATGTGGTTTTCACATTAAAAATTTAGAGGCATCGTTTATATGGATCTAAATGTGAAATATATACTAACCATAAAAGTTTGAAGTATATATATTTACTCAAAAGTAATTTAACATGAGGCATAGACGATGGATGGAACTAATAAAGGATTATGATTTCATTCTCATTTACCATTTTTGAAAATAAAAAAATTGGTAGATTACCTAAGTCAAAAAATCATGGTATATTAACCATGTTACATTTGGAAAATTACCACTTGGTTAATGATTTGATAAATTTTTTCATAGAAGTTATTGGTGTAGTAAATTACTTTATTTTTTCAGGTGTCAGTGCAATCGTTACTTTCATAGAAAATTTAGAAAGTGCATAAGGAAGACCATGAGTTATATAATAATGTATAATTGGTAAATAAAGGTAAATTTATTGAATTGAATGTTTATGAATATTGTGACTTGAGATTTGGAAAGAGGTTATGTGTTCCTTTTGATTCCTAGCTGAAGAAATAATTATTAAGTGAAGCTCATAGTTCTATCTTTTTTTCTCATCATGGCAACACTAAGATGTACAGAGACCTTATGAATTATTACTAGTAGGATGGAATGAAAATAGATATCTATTGATTTTACCATGAAATGTTTAACATGTCAACAGCTTAAAGCATAGTGAAAACTACCAAAGGGGATGCTTCAGTCTTTTCTAGTGTCATAGTGTAAATGGGAAAATATATACATGTACTTCATGGTGGGACAACAAAAGAATTCTTAAGGTAATAATGTGATTTGGGTTATTATTGATTGGCTGACTAAATCTTCACATTTTATTCCTATTTTAGATACACTTTCTATAGAAAATATTTATCAATGGTAAATCAAATAGATCATCAAGTTACATGGAGTTACTCTCTCCATTGTATCTAACCCTGATCCTCGTTTATCTTTTAAATTTTGGAAAGGCCTTTAAAATTCATTTGGAACCGAATTAAATTTTATCACACCCTTTCATCCTCAATCTGATGGACAGCCCGAGAGAAAAAATTTGACCTTAGAGGATATGTTTTGATATTGTTCAATGGACTAATAGGGAATTTGGGATCAAAATATTTCTTTAGTTGAGTTTTATTTTAATAACAAATTTCATTCCAGTATACAGATAACACCGTTTGAGGAATTTTATGGAAAGTGGTGTAAAACGCCATCATTTTGGAATGAATTCGATGAAAGCAAGTTGATGAGACTAGAAATAGTAGAATAAGTGGATGAGAAAGTGAAGATGATCCGGTAACACATGTGGACATATCAGAGTAGGTAGAAAATTTATGCAGATAACAGAAGGAAAGACATTTATTTCGAGGTAGGTGATCATGTTTTCCATAAAATCACTCCTTGTAAAAGTGTTATGTGTTTTGGTAAGAAAGAAAAGATAAGTTCATAGTTCATTAGGCCTTTTGAAATATTGGAGATAGTTGGACCAGTTTCCTACTAAGTAGCTTTTCCTATGAGTTTATCTCAGGTACACAATATTTTTCCTTATTCAATATCTAGAAAGTATATTCTAGATTCATCTCACATTTTACGCCCAAAAGTAGTTCAACTGCAAGAGAACCATTCTTATAAGGAAAATCTTATTCATATTATTGATCATAAAGAGAAAGTATTGCGGAATAATGTAATTTATGAGGTTAAGCTTTTGTGAAGAACCCACATGGTTGAAGAAACAACATGGGAATATCAAAATGCTGTAAAGAAATGTATCCTAAATTTTTTAATAAGTGAATAAAATATTGCAAGGATGTAATTTCCAGAATGAGGGAGAATGTATCAACCCAAGTACTTATAAAATAATTTTTTCCATTCTATAATTAATTAGTTAAATTTATTTATAGATATATAATGGAATAATTTGAATTTATAAAAATAAGGAATTTATACTAAGGGAATAGTAACTTGACCCTAGGAATAGTAACATGAAAACTAGAAATAGTAATCTGGATAATAGAATAGTATCCTCACATAAAAAAGTATTAATAAAATTTATCCATCTTATAAATGAAAATATGGTATAATTATATCAAAGTATAAGTAAATATATATTTTAAAATGACAAATTTAGTGTTTGTATTTTTATAAAATATCAATGTTTATTTATAATATTATAATCAATTTAATGATTTATAAGAAACTTTATTTTCATAAAATAGAATCATGAATTAATATTTTATTGTCTTATTATTATGAGATAATTTTATGAGACCTTACTTAATTTTTCAAAGTGTTATAATATCAATTATAATTTTCAAATTTGTGTTTTTCTAATAAATGATGATATTAAATTTAAAATTAAATTTCTCATATTTAGAAAATTATTTTCATAAAACGGGTTCCATTTTTTATTTCTATATGTTGAAAATTGTAAGGGTGGATTTTTGGGATTTTTCTAAAATAGTTGAATTTTTGGTGAATAGTGAAATTCAATCATTTATGGTATTTAACATATTCATGAGTTATTGAGTCATAGATGATGTATAGATAATATATGCCAAAAATATCAAACCCTAATTTATTATTTTAATATATTTTTTTATAATTTTAAAACTATTCATAGTCTTGAGGAAAAACACTAGAGTAATGAATAAAATATTAAAAAACATCCCACTCCTCCACTATAAATACCACCCCTCGCCACCTCTTATCCTCACAGATAAAACCCTTGTAGATTTATTAATTTATACCAAATTACATTAACAATATTCTTCCCCACATCCAATACCTTTTTATATCACCAAAATTTCAAAAACAAGTGCCTTAAAGAGGTTCTCAAGGAGAAGAATTCAAGAGGTAAAATCCCCTAACATTTTTTCTTTTCATTTCATTTCTTTTCTTTTATTTTATTATTATATATTATCCTACCCTTATCTAAGTGGAATTAAAAATAAAATACCTAATATATAATTTAATTTTATCATTTCTATGGAAAAATTCATCATCAAACTTATTCTCCTCTCCCTTTTATTCTAAAAATGAGAACATCGTATGTGATGTGTTGACTTACTTCCATCATGGATGACACACTCTCATTTTTCATTACCACCTTCAAGGATGGTCATAAAACTATTATTATGGTTAAATAATATTTTATTATACATATTTTATATTATATGATGTTTTTTAACCAATAAATAAACATTATATTAAATAAAATGATATATGTTCATGATGGTAGTCAAAACCACCAAAAGAAATTAAATCATTTTCAATAATGTTTTATCTAATGAATCATCCTCATGTCAGAAAAAAAATGATATATAGTATCATTTAAAAAAAATTAAACGTATTAAAACAATTTATTTCAACTTATGGAGTTTTTATTCCATTTGACAATAAAATCCATAACTAACTGACCATGGAAACCATTAAAAGAACACACCCGAAATAATGAAAATATGAAAATATTATTAATAAATATATGTAATGTTGTTATAATGTGGTCATATAAGGTAGTATAAACATAAGTATGCTTATGTAATAAATTAATAACACTCTTTAAACCATTATAAATGAGTTTTTAACTCGTTTTAAGTAATATTAACTTGAGGTAAGGGAATTTTCTTTAAAAATCCTACTTTAAATTTCTATTTTTACAAAATTCAAAAGGAATGTTTTTTTAATATTCTTTTTTTTTATTATGTTCTAGTTCTTGGGAGTTATTTATGATGTAGGGTGGGACCTATATCTCCCTCCAATGCATTTGGTATGTTTATGTTGGAGGCTGACCATAATGGTTATTCTAGGTGTAAGTTTGATGGTTACACCATAAGGTAGTCATGAGGGTTACATCATATGGTATCCATGTGGGTAAAAATTTTAAGGTATCTGTGATGGTTAAAAATAATATAGTACCAACGAGGTTTATAATATTAAGTAATTAATTCCCCAAGTTACCTAAATGGTTTATTTATGTATTCTATGTTTTATGGAAATCATGTTTTCACAAGGTAACTATATGCTATATATGGGTAAGAAGTATGTCTTTGTGAAAATGATTTTATAT
Organism: Viscum album; assembly: GCA_963277665.1. NCBI lineage: Eukaryota > Viridiplantae > Streptophyta > Magnoliopsida > Santalales > Viscaceae > Viscum > Viscum album. The sequence continues at coordinate 7,396,027 of OY728136.1, forward strand.
GTTTATAAGTTTTCATGGACTAACGAATTCTCTCTTTCTTTCTATTTCCTTTACTGAGAATTTTGTGCTCATCCCATGTTTTAAAAAAAAATCACAGGGTTTTAGGATGGGTAAGATAAAAGAAGATGAAAATATGAATGTTGTAAATAACTCGTGTTTTATTAAAAAACATTAACATGAAAAAAATTGATTTTATTTTATCAGTGTCCACTTTGTATGAATTTGGATTTTCATGTATGTTTTATAACCTAATTCTCTAAAACTATTAACTGAAAAGACCTTTGGGTATGAAATAAGTGTATTCTAGTCGAATTAACTATATAATGTCACATTTAATATCAATTCTTTATAACCCAACCTCCATCATTCTATATTTTATATCTATATCATGTTGTTCGTAAAACTGATTTCATGTTAAAGTTGCATTTCATTTAATAACCACTTTGTTTTTCATATATGTTTTGACTTTTAATTATTGATCACCTTACATAGATCATGATTTTATTATTTCTATAATTTAAATAATGGTATAAATATTATATATATTCAGTATATTAGAATTTATAATCATCTATAAAATATAGAAATATGAAATGAAATACATCATTCATGGAGATAGTAGGTCATACGTACGGATAAACATTGTTTTCATTTTCTTATTGAATTTTAAAGGAAGGAAAATTAAATTATATATATATATTATCTTTATATAAAAATTATTATATAATATGTATCACATATTTTTATTAAACCCGTCCTGAATACATTCAATGTAAATCATGAACAAATCACATTACTTTAAGGAGGCAGTAGTCGTTCACATCCACATACGAAGCTATCATATTCCAAAAAAATGGAAAGCATGAAGGTGTGAATTATAAAATATTTAAATAAGAATTAATAAAACATAAATATCATATATTTTATATAATAACATTAATTCTATCATTATTCACAACCTTGAGTGGTGGTGATGGAAGAACGAATGACATCAGTTCACGAGGCGGTAGTCCGTCATACACACGAACAATGATTGTGTATTCCATTTGATAGAAGTGTGAAATGTTGTATGTAGTAGCCTTAACATAATAACATATCAGTATATTTATTATAATTAAGTTATTATATAATATTTATATAATAATAATTTAATGTTTGGAGAAATAAATAAAACAAAAGTGCTTGTTAAAGAGTGTTAGCTCTTCTTTGGGTAACTCCTTTTGGTTTGCACCAAAGGACCACCTTGGTTTGATTTTATCCAAAATAAAGTCTTATATAATGAGATTTTGGGTGTTGGGAGATTATTTGGTCTGGGTTTTTTCTACCAAAATGGATTTATTGGTGTAAATATGTGATGGGTTGAGTGCCTTTTTATATTGGATGAGGAGTGACATTCTTATAAATACAAAAAGGTAGACATTATTGAGAGGTCTCCCTTACTTAATCTGCCTCAAATAATTTTAAATTTTAGATCCAATATGTAGAATTTAAGAAATATGGATATAAAATGTATTTTAAATAATTTTCTAGGTCATTTGTTCCTTTACTTTTAAAGTTTAACAAATAGGTAAAAAATATTTCTCTTAATTGTTGTAATTAATTTTAATTTCTTTCACTAGTATTTTTTGTCAAAAACTAAGTTTAACTTACTATAAATTATATATTATTCTTATTCAAAATATTTAATCATTTTTTCCAAATTATAATCACATAATTATAACAATTTAATTTAAAATTAAGCCTACATACGAGGTGTAAAATGGGTTTTAAAAGTAAAAAGTTCAAATGTTTGAAATGTTTTTATATCCAATTTCAATGTGAAATTGATTAAAATGAACTAAATTTTATTTATTTATGTATAATTGATCTAATTATACATTAAATTTAATTTAAAATATAATTTAACTATATAAATGAATTAGATGAAAATGCAGTTTTTAATTAAAATTCTGTGTTTTCACTATTCATCAAAAAATACAACTTATCGGAGAAGTGAAAAAAATTTAAACAAAGTAAATTTGGATATTATAATTTAAAAAATAAAGTTAATTTTTTAAAATATAAATTATAAAAGTGTCAAAAAAAATTTAAAACCATCCTTCCATTAAATTGTGGTAAAACTTCCTCTTAAAAAAATATTTCTTTTTATATGTTAAATTAGATTTATTCTTATCTCTTGTCTATAAAATACATAAGATGAATTTTAAATATTTGATTGAATATATAATATATAAATTCCATTAAAATCATTCATTAAAAGTGGTTTGTTTAATTTATTGATATAAAACATGTTTGTTCATAGAAAATAGTTTTCGAGAAAATGAAGTTATTTATTTTCAAATAGTTCCTACTCTCATTTATAATAAATTCATTTATAATAAATTCATTTATAAATAAATAATTTTATAAAAAATCATAAAAAATATTATCATAATTTATTTATTCTCTTTTATACCCTCCATTCTAAAGTCTAGGTGATAAATATAATAATATTTTAATAATAATATACTGTAGTTCGGTAAAACGTGATCACGTGTGTAATGAAATTTATCGAAGGAACTCAGAATTGTGTTTAACATAAGAAAAAATAGTGTTTTATATACTGAAATCTAAACTAATTGTTTTTTTATATTTCATTCTTAACTTGTGGTTTCATATAAAGAAAGAACAACTTGGTGTAGTGTGCAATGCAAGTCATCAAAGAAATTTAGTTTTTTTGGAAAAAAAGTATTTCATAAAAAACTTGGTTGTTACACTCTTGCTTTTTATGGGTATAATTTTTATTTCAATAGACCTTCTATATACATTCTAAACCAACATCATCGTATCCCCATTATTTCCCTTTAATATCCCTATTCTTATAAGGGTGTTGTGAAGAAGACTTGGCCTTAGGGATTTCTTCTTGGCCTTTCCTATTGTTCACCATAAGGACCAAAGGATTTTTGTATTTTTCTCCTTATACACATGTCAAATAAGGGTGATATGATCTAGAATATACTTATCAATGTTTTTCATATTAAAACTCACAAAAAATGGATAATCTATGAGGGAGTGATGCGATAATGAGATCGATGCCCAGATCGTTTTGGATTTTAAACCCAAGAACCTCTAGGTGATCAATATAGCTAATTAGATTTACTATGTGAGGCCTAGTTGGGGAAAACTCTCAAATATTTCTCTGAAAGGGTTCCTTGGAAATCTTAAACCACTACTGTGTAGTTCTCTCTTGATATTGTCCATGTAGATGCTCGAGAATTCTATATGAATCTATGTTTTCATGAGACTTTATAAACTCATTGAGCATAGATGAAAACATTAAATATTGAACATTAACCACCTCATTCATATGCTTATTATAGATCAGGAAGTCTTCCTCACTTGCCTCCTTTGTAGGAAGATCAAGAAGTGGGTATTCTAGCATGTATGATTTCTGTTCATGGTGCAAAACAAACTGAAGGTTTTTATACCATTCCTAGAAGTTACTGGAAATTTGTAGGTTGTATTTCTCCAATGTTTATCATAGTGATAGTTTGGATTATAATATTGACATTTAATATTAAAATTAAAATATCATATTATTCGTATATTTATTAATTACAAATTATGTTAGAAATAATAAATTAATTGAATTTATTAATTATCCCATTATTGTATCAAGTCCCAATATCCTTCTACATTGAACTAGGAATGTATAGTATCTATTACATTCTACTGGAGAGAATCATAATTAATTTTCTTAACGATCCTTTTTTTAGACATGAAAACCATATTGAAAGTAATTAGGTTGGTGGTCTTTCCAACTGGGGGATTGTGGATTCTTGATTCATTGAGTGGATTCCCCTATCCTAAAATCCTGACTTGGATTTCCTCTATCATTCCACCAAATTTGTATTGAATATAATTTGGCCATTAAAATCAATAAAAGTTTGGTTAAGTCAACCTAAAACCCTCATGATAAATCCTGGATAAAATTAAGTGCCTTGACTTTGCCCATGTACTACACTTAGTTCTTTGGTTTCATTCTTAATTGAGTATTGGAAGGCTTAGTCTAACATAATATTTAATTGATATATTTTAATTTATTATGCATTCATTTTATCTTTCTTTATCATTTACATGTATTATAAATGTTTGAGTTGATTTTTGTTAATTAATTAACAATTTTGGATAAACAATTATGAATAATACATTTATTTAAATTCTTTATCTACACATTAATTCATTTATTTCTCTGATTGTGTTTTAGCATACATAAAATAAATAATTCATAGACAAAATAAATAAATAATTAAATTAAATTTCCCTATCATGAGATCATCTAACTGTTGATTTAATGTTTGGACATTAAATCAACCTATTACCTAAGGGAATAACTCCATTTTTCATTCTTGGTATGAGTTATAGTATTCCACCTATACACCTATGTATCAACTCAGTTGGCATCATAATGGTTCCATCTTGAACTACCTCCACATGCCTTGGGATACTCCATTAAATACATGTATTTATTACTTACATAAAGGTGAGGGGAACCAAAGGATTGGTTAAAGGTGTTACATTAATAACCATGGAAATGCAGGTCTTACATAATAATAAAAGGATGGATGACTCGTAATATATCATTCTAATTTAATATTAAATAATTTAAACCCAAGCAATAAATTTAATTAAATTAATTCTAACACAAAAATTGGTCTTGGTCGAGCTCAAGATTGGTCATACTTACAATGAATACACAAAACTAACCAAATATCATCTATTTTTTATTAGTTATTTATTATTAAGATAAATATTCATGCATTAATTAATTAATTAATTAATTCCCTTTAAACTTAATAATCATTCAAACTTAATTTTAGAAACTTATAATTTATAGTATTCATGGAAAATAAACAGTAGAAACAATAATGACATATTTATTACAATAAATTAATTGAGAATTTAAAAGTATTTGAAACAATTTTTAAATTTTCAAACACATAATGATGTACCAATCAATAAAATAAGGTCTTAATGCTAAAATTTTCAATTTAATGTAGTTTTTAATTATTTCCTTTAATGGTAGAATACACAGTGTGTACTGACTAGCTACACGTCATGTATCTTGATAGTCGTGTATCCAGGATATATTCTTAGGTATGCGACATGTTCCTCATCCACACTACATGGAATATACAGACCATCTACACATCATGTGTTCAACTTTCCATGTGTTCAAAAAGAATGCCTAGGTCTTTAGCGTGTATTTAAGATGTGGTAATTAATGAACCGCATGCCAGGTACACCACATACACATCGTGTATATCATAAATGCTCCAGAATGTGAGTCTCATGCAGTTTTGACTATTTATTATGAACACAAGGATTGCACAATTTATGTCGCTAACATGTGTGGACTACATGGCATGTACATAGATACACGTCATGTAATACAATAACCCATGTGTTATCCAGTTCCAAACTAAACATGGTGTGAAATAAATTAACCATGTGTAGAAACTATGTGGTCCACAATGTATCCCTCAAAACATCCAGATTTAGTGCACTACGGTATATGGTGTATACTTATGAGTATATATTTTGTAACCATATCTTACCACCCAATAATTTGGCAGTTCATGATGGAATCACTAATAACTCTTCATATGTTCTTATACCATTAAGTAAATTAAACACTAAATTAAAATGATTAATATTTTGAAGAATGTTAATTCAAATTGGATTAGATAATCAATAATAGGAAATGAAATTATCACCAAAAATTAATTTAGATCAATAATAAAATAAATAATTATGAATTTAAATGTGACCTCTCTCATATCACTTATTTGTTCTGGGTGCGGCAGAAGCGTGTGATGGTGGGTGATATATTAAAATTTATTTTAATATTTCTATTCTCGAAACCAAGAGAGAGTGTCTTACATGTCAAATTTATAATTAATTTATTTAATGTTGGAAGAAATGATTACATTGGATTAGGAACCATTCTTCATTGATGATGTTGATCATCTAAAAATTAACCTTTTGGATTTTCTTCTTTTCACTATGAGGATACAATGATAGAATCCATTTATCGGTGATCCACACATACTTCTTTGATCTCCAAGAAACGCATATCGATCTTCATGTGGTAGTTTGGTGAATGAATTGACATGTATTGTTTGTGGTGATCGCTTTTCCTTCCGTCATGAAGGAATATCTCTTATATTTCTCATTCTTGAGAGGGATAAAAAATGATGAGAGGTTTCGAGAGAGAATTAATTTTGCAAAAAAAATCTTTATTCTCAATTGAAAACTCAATTAAGTATACATAACCATCTATTTATAGAGATAGGGTTTAGGTTAAAATAATTATTTTATTTCATATCATCCATTAAATAATATTATAACCTTTAATGAACCCCATTACCCATAATAGTAATAATAATAATATTATTATTATTATTATTATTTTGGGGTCTGCATCAACTTGTGAAATAACAAATATTATTTGACCAACTTGTTAGTTAATATTTATCACTGGACATGGTCTTGGACCATTTGAACTCCTGTATCATTTATTAAAAAATTAAATAAATACTTAATTTAAATATTTCATTCATCAATAAATATTTAAGATTAATAAAACATGGATAAAAATATCCCTCATTCTTGAGAATAATATTTATTTAATTGATTAAATTAAAATATACTTTAATCGAGATCATCAAAAACACCTATTGTCTGACCCTCTAGGATTATTTCTCATTGTCATTTGGTTTTATTACCTAAATTCTAAGATTACTGTCTAGAAATTGTTCAAGGAACACATGAAAAATAACTTAATGTCACAACTATGACAACCATATATGAATGCTCGTTGTGTAATATAATCCCTTTATTGCAATATATCATGAAGCAAGTAATACATCTGTGTCACCAACCTGTATGCCTGATATGTCTTTCATTGACTATATAAAATGAACATGTCATTATAGTATGGCCAAGTAATTTAATGTGATGGTTTGATTATAATCAAAAGAAGGGTATATGAACTTCCATTAAGATAAAAGGGACAAATACTTTCTCAACATATCCATTAACAACATGTCACTTGTGACGTAGCCAATGTATCTAACTTTTCCATGAATTGTTATCATTATGGTTTACGAAATACATCTATGTGCACAAGTCATAAAATGAATTAATAATCATATTAAAGATTAAGGACCATTACATGTGCTCATAGATAGGAATATCTGATGACACCAAAACATGTGGAATTTCTACTAGTGGGTGTATTCTCATAATATCTCATCTTAGAGATTACCAAGAATAAAATTCATGCAAAGAGGCCTCATAAACATAAAATTACTCATACCTGATAATCTATATACTATGTGTCCCTTCATAGTATGTTATCCATCTGAATAACTATATTAATAATATTATCATAGCGCTTCAAGGTTATCATCATAGTGGGGATCTTCTATAACCTTATCGATGTGAAAAATAATCTACGATAGTATTACCTTAAAGTAATGAAGAACAATGAAAAATATGTAATAACATATTTAATTAATATTCAATACATTGAATATACATGTAATCAAAGTAAAATCAGTTGGTACTCAGACACCAACTCCTACACCATACACATGGAAATCCTAGATTTTTTTGATGAATTGAGTTTTTAGGAACATTCACATATTTTTGAATAGAGAGGATTTTTTAGATGTTTAAAATTGTGGTATTTAAATATCATACTAGGAAATAATTCCCAAGCACAGCAAGAATTTAAATAAAGTGGTGATTATGATTATATTTCTATATCACATGAAAATTAATGTATTATTCTTAATAAATTTTGAATAATAAAGATTTGATCAGGATTTAATAATTTTAAATGAGGAGAAACTAATACAGAAGAACTATTTGAATATTGTGTGTAGTTTTTTAGTTATGATAAAAAAGGAAGAAGAATAAGTTTTTAGGGTGGAGGTTGGAGGTTGGATTTTTAACATTTAGTATCGAATGAATCTCATTACTTTGGAATATGTGATTTAAGTATGAGAAGATTTGTGCATTGTAATTCAATTATGCACTCTGGTCGATTCTATCTTTCTAATTATAGATTCTCATGGAAGTGAATATTTATCTTTCATTACCATATAACCCTAGTTTATTTAGTGAGCTTCTTCATCTTGTATTCATATTATTTGTATAGTAGTTTGAATTTATGTTATTGTGTTTGACTCCTGATGTGTGTGGTACAATATCTCATGAATTCTTGTAATTGGAAGTCATTTATACTTATGGCGAATAAAATTCATGGTTGGGTAGGGTGACCATCCACGATAAGGAGTGGGATTCCACATTGTATCTGAACCTTGTAAAATGTGTGTGTTCCTTGTCTTTTTATTTATACAAGATTGCCTGAGCTTAGGATATTTCTATTCTAAGTGGATCAGACTTCAACAAGTCACAGAGGTTTATTTCTATTGAAATGACATTTTAAATACTTTCCATTATATATTCAACCCCCACCCCCCTCAATAGAGGAAACTGATCTTACCATGAAATTAATTCCACAACACTATCAAAATAATATATCTTCTCTAGATGAGTATAATTCTACACTATAATTTTCCCATTACCCTTGGTCATCTTCCATTACCATATATAACAAGGGATAATTTCTATTATTGTTTATATCCTTCACTCATATGTACTCTTTGGTTTCTCAAATCCCCACTGAACTTATTCATGTTAAAATACCTACTCATATCTTCCTTATATTAAGTAACCACATTACATGCCATTCTCCAAGTAACATCGATCGTGTAACCTTGGTCATGTAACCTTATATATGTGACTCAGCCCACCTTTCTTCTTTATAAAACACTAATCATGTGAACCCATTTTCATGACTCCTATATATATCCTTCATCTTAACTCCTCTTCATAAAACCCTCTATGTTTCTTCTATTTTATTAACTCACCATTTGAATAATTTTGTGTTTTAGATCTATGGTGTATTTTATATGCATCCCCTTTCCTTGTCCCAAAATCCTCTCAACTCTTCCTTCTTTGAATTTTTGTTAACACCTAATATATCCAACTAATTACATGAATAGTGGGTATTTATAGAATATTTTCACCAACTTAACACTAAAAATCATGGTCAACCATTCATTTTTAGTGACCTAAAATACTTCCACACATCACCTAAAAATGGCCTTAGATCACATGAATTGCATGACATTCATGGTTGGCATGACTCACTTTAAAAACACCCTCTATTACCAAACTCAGCTAAGCACAAAATCACAAAATCATAAAAAAAAACACCACCAAAGGCTGTTTATTTTCCTTTACATGAATTACATGTATCATTTCTAAGAAAACATGTGATTCATTCATAGTTATGTGATTCACCTAATTTTGATCATGTGATCCTTTTGGAATTATGAGATAGAATGATCTAATATGACTTATGTGAAAAATTCTTCTTATCCCTGCATTTTAAGCCCAAAAAATTGGTGAGCACTAGGAAATGATTCATTCTTAAATTCCTATATCAGTATTTTTATATTATTCATGAAATATTCCTTTGAATAATCTACTTAACAATTTTACTCTATGTTTCTCCATTTCCAACACCAATAATTTCTTTGTTCCACTACACTTCCTCTATGTGAGAATAATACTACACTAGAATTATATTATGGTATTCTTATTTATAATCCAGAAAAACAAGTGTCACATTGAATTCCTTCCAATATACTACATATAACATAACCTGGTTGTCAATGATTATACAAATCAATCTTTTACTCAGCCTTCTTCTATAACATTTATATAACTCTAGTTAACCCCTTATCCTAGATTATACAACATTGTCCATTAGATATAAAATCTACTTTATAAATCCCAAAATAAGTATTTAATGTATAGATATCTCTAGGTGTATCTTTTAATTACTCCATATAAAATCAGTTTTAACTAAAATCACTTCAGTTATATTTTATGATACTATTATTATCAATAAATCCAATACCAAACATAGGTTTGTGTCCAAAATTATCCCCCTTTATATTTTTATTTTCAATACTATCATAAATCCATCCTCTATTAGAGATTTTAAACATTATTGGGAAATGGATTTATGATTCCTTATCTTCTTCCACAATTTACATCAAAATGTAAAGGGCCATGTGAATCTGTATTTTACCTTCATACTCTCTCCCCCCTTAGAGACTCATATGATATGTCTTTTATTTCAACTCCCCCTTTCTCATAGAATTCTATTGGGTATTCTCTAATCTATGGATATACTACCCCTTATTTAATATTCTCCATGATTGTGATATTAAAATAACTTTATAAACATATAAGGTTACACATTAATCTTCCAACATCTAAACAATCAAAATGAGGACATATTGTTCTCCCTCGTCATCATGCAATTCTTCTTAGCCCATTTTTCATAGTAAGCTGACATCCAGAAACCTCTTGGTTATGTCAACTATTAGAGATTCCAACTAAAAAACATTAGTCCCTATACAAAAACTTTGAAACTTTCCATCATCCATTTCAACTTTTTAATTTTTATTTCTCTCCATTAGTTTCAATCTTTCTCTCAGATTTTTTAAGCAACTGAAATTACCACTTATAATTTGTATCATGAACAAATCCTATAATCCTTATGCATCAAAAATTGGTATAGGAAACAAGAGATTAAGTCATCAACACCAATTCAATCCATTCCAATCACTTACCTTTATAGAGGTTATAACTATAACTTTATTTAATTTGTAAATCATCTTATGATCTCAATCACACTAACACTAAAGAGTCATAGAATGAATAATTAAGCATAAGTGTGTGATAGATACAACATGTTATTCCACTTGGAACAATGTGTTAAGAAAAACCTCATGGTTCCACTTTGTACGCATGATATTAAATTTTTTATAGGACTTCTCTATGAGATAAGGATAAACATCTTAGATTCGTTTTCACCAACTCTCCTTGAATATTTATATATTTAGACTGATACCAATTATTGAGCTGATGAAAAATGTTTAATTACTCTTAAAAATGAGGATAAAACTTGTTGGAAATATTATTTTTCTTCAAATATTTTCTTAGTATCCAATATATCTTCTCTTGATGATCTAATAACACTTGAACCGAGTCCTGATATGAATGGTTGATTATTCAATATAACTTAGAACCACTGGATCATTTAGATATATCATTGAAACATTATCAGTTTCAGATTGGCTCTTCATCAGTTGTTCCTCCTTTTTCTCAATGTGTGACTTCTAGAATCCTCTTTGATGATCATAGTGGTTTTTGACACCAATTGTTTACTGTTACAAAATACATGAATTTCAAGTATTTTTATTCTTCTTATCACATGCATCTCCATTCAAATTATTCACTCATTACCTTTCAAAAAATACATCCCATGGATTATATCTCCCCTATAATCATGTACTACTTCTGACATAAATTATTAATAATTTAATTAACTGGTATAAGGGTATCTCATGAATAATTAAATATATGATTTTTTTAATCGTGATGGACAAACCATTTGTTTATAACTTTTCCCTAAACCTTAATTATGGTTATTATTTTCATGAAACCACTTACACAACTATATATTTGGATACCTTCTTCAAAATACTCATTTATTGGCTTAGGATAATTCTCAATTTCAAGCAAGGAGTATTCATTTTTTCTTTCCTCTTTCATCTTCCTATACAATTTCATTTAATCTAAACATTTTATTAAGTATTATTTTAAGGCATTATCAATGTTTTTTGGTGTTTAGGTTTCACATGCTTATTATTCTTTATGTTTGTGAGATTAAACCCATGGGTAAAAGGTTTATTTATTGATTCAACACATGAATTCTACTCATACTTCCTCCACCACAAGAGGGATCTTTCTATTATTTATACTTCTCAACTTGTGCCATGACATGTGAATCCTACAAGGTATTCTTAATTGTTTTCCCTTTTAATAGTTATACAAATAACCTCACCATTTATCACTTGAGGTGATTCATTTATTGAGAATGCATTATTATTACTCCCAACTAGAGTTTCTACACCCTTTTTCTTTGGGATTTTTTTACGTTCATACTAAGATGGTGGTTTTGAGTGTAACATATTCAGTTCTTTGTATAAATTTTTTGATCTTTTTATTTTCTCTAAAATATTAAAAAATTATTTTCCATCTTAATAGGATATATTCAAATGTAAAATATTTCCTCATAAGTCATAATAGTGGATGAACTCTTCATAAATTCATTTTCCTACCTCCAACGGTAATCACATTCCATATATTAGTAAAAATAGAGGATCTATCATTAAAGATATAACTTGTGTCATCATTTCTTGATTAAGATGTTGGTATAGCCCATGTTCTTATAATGAAATTGATCTTTCAGGCTTCTAGAAACATACTCATGGTGTTCCCCAATCATCCAAATAGTATCATTTCTTGAATACATTCTTCAAAGAGTCTTTACCTTTACATTTTTTTTAATCTTATTCGTATTTTTAAATTTAGAAATATTTTACCTTATATTAGATGATTTCTAATTTGGATCATAGCATACTACACACATAGATGCTTCTCTATATGGAATATGTATCTTCTCCTTTTCCTTAGAAAAATGATATTTTCCACAATTTCTCCTATATTTATATTTTTTCGTTAACTAGGTAGTAATTTATTTTATACTCAATGAAGAATCCTTATAAATTTTCTCCTCTATTAAAGATATATTATGAGAGGGAGAATTATTTCTCTTAATTATTTCTATATATCCTTTTTTCTTCTTAATTATTGGGAAATCTCTTTGAGTAATTATATTTGTTCTTTCATTTTAGAATCCATCTTCTTTATTTTAACATTTAGGGCCACATATACTCTTTTAATCCTCTTTATTTATATATACAGATCTTCAATGATCCTATATCCCACTTCTTGCTTGATACCACATTAATCCATTATATCTTAGAGGGAATGAATTATTTCTTGGTCTATGAACATAATTTCTTCGAATCAATGACTATAAATTTTTTTCACCTCTTCATTTTCAAATTTATCATCATATGCAAGTATATAATCTTCATCAATTAAGACTCCAAATATTCCCCTTCCATTATAGAAATCATTAAATCAATCAATGAGCATCATTCTATTATAGATGGTAACTGCTTCCTTGAGTTTCTCAATATTATGATTTTTTCTTCCATGTTTGAATTTAAACTTTCAATCACCTTGGCCTGATCTTTAGTATTTATTTTAAACTACACTGGTTCTTTCAAGTTCATAAGACTATATAGTTCATATTTTAACTATTTATGAAGTTATATCATCTCTTACTCAATCTAATACACAAGTTAATTAGATTCTTTCAATATTCAACACATATTTTAATTACTCGTAATTTAGATATCTAATTCTTCAAGATCACCTTCAAGCTCTACCCGAAGGTCAAAAACACCCTATGTTTATTTTTTATGATGAATTTATGGAACATATATCTCTAAGGTGAAATATAAATTTCCATATTTACAAGAAACATTCACAACATGGTTAAAAAAATATCTAAATTAGAATCCTTCACCACAATTTCAATACATGATCTCCCATGATTTTTCTCATTATTATTTTTATTATTCTTTATTTTTGTCATATGGAACTCTTCAATAACCATGTTCAATAGCTACTCTTCTTGACCAATTTTATAGCCTTATTTTGAGGTAATCATTACAACCATATTTTCCTTTATTGTTTGTTCCATAAATAGTTTTTAGGTTAATCCATATTTCAAAATTAGTAGAAAAATGAATGGTTTTTTTTTAAACATAATCAGAAAAAAATTTATTCATGATATTTTATGTATCTACATTTACAATTAATTTACTTTTCATTATCAATTAAACATCTATTTGGATATAATTCATAACCTCTTCACCACTAGTTTATAGAAAAATAATCATTTATTTCTTCCAACCACAAAAATCAGTTTCTCTGAAAAATAGAGGCTCCATCATAAAATCCATGAACATAAAAAAACTCCAATATAGGTTTTGAGGTTCGACACTAAGAACCATTACCCTGTAATACCACTTATTGTAACCATATACACCTTAAGAGGGGGTTAATCAAGGTGATGGTCAAATTGAAAATTTTCTTTAATCTTTTTATCTTTATTTTAGGTTATTATTACCACATTAGCGGGAATTTTTTTTAACCTATTACTGTTATAATAACAATCACTGAAAGAAATAAAAAATATTCTAGAAAGTAAAACATGAATGCATCACATGGATTTTAATTTGTTCACCACAAATGGATAAATCCAACAGCCACAATCCTCAATGAGAGAGTTGAGTATTTTTCTTCCATAACACTATCACGATATCACAACACCTCTAGTTGAATATCATTCCACACTGGAATTTTTCCAATTCACTATTTTTCTTCCAAGTCCAGATATAACAAACAATACCATATTTTCTTCTTTCAATCCTTCACATAGAAATACTCTTTAATTTACTGAATCACTATTTTATTTCTTCAAGTAAAAATACCTTCCCAAATATTCCTTAAATAATGAAACCACATTGTATATTATTCACCATGTAACACTAATCACATAACCCTATGTGTGTAACCCTCTACATGTAATTCAGTCCACCTATGTGTTTCATGTAACCCTGATCACATGAACCCATTCATTTTACTCCTTCTATGTATCTCCTTTAACAACACTCCTTTTCAATAATCCTTTTTTATATATTCCATCTTCTAGACCCACCATGTGCGTAATTATGCATATGAGATTCATGATGGAATTCATATAGATCTGATATCCTTATCACAAAATCCTCTAAACTCACCCTTCTTTATATTTTCATTAATGGTTGTACAATCTAACTAATTACTTGAATAGTGGTATTCAGATATGATTTCTATCAACTTAACTCTGAAAATAATGTTTGATAGTTCATTTCACCAACTTACAAGACTTATATGCAATCCCAAACAAATAGTCTTTGATTTTATGACTTTTCTAACATGTGTTGGCTATATTAATCCCTTCATGAACCCCCTCTATCCCCAAAAAACACCAATCATGGAATCTTACTGTCACATGAAATCACTATCATAGATAGTGTATCTTCCACTACACAAATTATTGGTCTCATTTATCCATAAATGTGAATTCCTTAATTGTTATGTGATTAACCTAATTTTGATCATGTGATCCTTTTTTACTTATGTTATTTCATGATCCTATATGAAATATATGAAAATTTATTCTTCTCCCTTGATTTTCTACTCAAAAATTTTGTAAACACTGGGAAATGAATCACTTTTTAATTTCTATTTTTTAGATTTGAAAATTCATTCTGAAATATTTATTTAACTTATGTGCTTCACAATTTTAATTGTATCTTCTCCCTTACTAATACCCAAAATCACTTTGGGCCACTACACTTCCTTTGGGTGAGAATAATTCTACACTAGAATCGTTATGTGTAATTCTTCTTCTTCATCCAGAGAAATTGTTTTCACTTCTTCTTCCTTTCAAGATAAACCCAATAATATAACTATATCATCAATGATTATACAACTCCAAAATCTACTATGTATTCTTCTAATACATTTATAGAACTCTTCTTAGCCAATACTCTCAAGTTATACTACTCCATCCACTATATATGAATTCCAAAATAGGTTCTTAATGTATGGATATATTAACGTGTCTCTCTGCATTTTTCCTCGCAAATTCTTCATAAACTTCACAATCTTAAACTATATTATATGATACTTTTATTAACAATAAATACAACACCAAACATAGGTTTTAGTCAAAAATCAATGAATAACCTATCTTATGGTTTTTTTCATATAGATCATGATAGAATAGTATTTTTGGTCATTATATTCCATTTATGAGAAAAAAATTGTAGATTTTGGATTTATCTCTGTATAGTTGACAATGAGAATCGAGTGTGGAAATAAGAGTAGTCATAGGGGTCAAGAACTCCATTATTTATTGGGTAATAATTTTTTATGTTTCATGCTACTCTAGTATTTTTTGTGATACTATTGTATGTTGTATGCTACTTGACAAGGCATGGGTCCTCTATTTAAGATTTGGTGAGGTGTTTGATTTTTTATACCTTCGTGGCTATGATGATATGGGCTAGTGCACCCTTGACCAAGATTTATCATCGGTAAAGGTGTGTATTCACCTATATGTTTTTAGAACCTATGTCATAGTGATGATGGATGGTAATGTGTGGTTCTCCACCTGATGGATGTGTTTACCTCAGCTAGGTGCATGTTCCCCTTAAAGGATTTTATTAGTGGTGTGGAAGAAAGGCTGATAAGATCAGACACTTAGAGACTTGTGACTCCTCAGGAACCCCTTCGATTCCTTCAAGATTTTATTTATAGATAGTCTATAAATATTAATATTTGTCAAATTTTTGATAATTTGAGCATCCCTAGTTTCTCATGAGATACAAACTATCATGGATTGGTGATAAGATGACTTTGACTTCTTTGTTCCCTACAAACTTATAGTGGTTGATCTTATCTTGATGTTTCCTTATCTTCCTTATATATAAATTATTATTCTATAGTTTAATATAATTTGATTATTATCCATCCTCTATGGGTTTTGGGTATCCTACTAAGTTTGTTTATACTCACACCTTTACCGAATTTGTGCTCACACATGTTATATCAATGGAGATGACATGGGGCTCAAAGAGGGTCTTAGGGGTGGGGATCCTATGTATATTATGATGTGTAATTATTTCATTATAATCCTCCACATCCATTTTTGAAAAGTTATTGTGTATTTAGTGAAAAAATTAATTCATTTTGGATGACTATTTAATATTCATAATTTTTTAGTTTTTATAGTGATTCATTAAATATTATTTTAAAAGTGATCAATTTTTTGGCCCAAATACTGAAATATTATTATTATTATTTTTATACATTTTAATAATATTGGTTGTTGGATGATTTTTGTGATTCAATTTTAGGGATTTGATTTTTTAAAGTGAATTTGAAGTTTTCTAAAACTTGATTTGTTCCTTGATGGAATTTATTTTAATCTAAAAATAAAATGTTTTCAATCTATTGGAAAATATTATTTATGTTTTAAATTGATGAATTTTTACTTTAGATGAATTCTTTGTACAGTTTAATCCACATAAGGGAACATTCTAGCATCAGTGACATAGCCATATTTTTTTATATCCAATTTCCATCCAATCTTAGATAGTCATATGCCTACATCTCCAAATTAGATTATATAAATTTATGTTTAGATCCATATAGAAAAAATAAAATTTCTACCATATATCCTATTTCAGAAGAAGAACCCATGTATCCAAACTGAAATATTACACACATATAATGATGGGTACTCTTTACCCATGTAGCCAAATAATTACATACAGGTTTCAGAACCCGTATAGAAGATTGTTGAAAGATAAATGAGGGTAAATTTGGAAACATTGATTCCTTAAATATTGTAATATTTAAAAATAAAATATAACCAAGCTCACTATTAGAGGAAGATAAATTGATTTCATTTCTGATGTTGATGACATTTAGGTCACTATCGATGTTGATAAATATATCGATCATTTATTGTTTTTATCTATTGAAGAATGGATACTTATAGGTCGAATAATTTGAATTGAGGTATGAATTGAACCATGGTATACTGATTGATTCAAGAATAAATTGATAGAGATTAATGGAGATGAATCTGGAATCTCAAAGTCTATAAGTTTTGAAGAATATGGTAGTTGGTTTGTTTACTCCGATTAAGGAAATGATTCTGACGACATTGTTAAAGGGAGACAACCTAAGTTCATCTGATGATGATCTTTATAAAAGTCTTGAGATTCCTTTTTTTTCATATAGATGAGTTTAATGATTTATTTCATTATTCTAGGTTGAATAAGGAAGATGGGTTTTACCCAAAGTTTGGTTCGGGTCTTCTTTCTGATCTACACAAGTCTATGGTTTTGTTTCAAAATTAATTGAAAGAGATGAACATTGTGTGATTATAGAGTTGGATTTGGAATATAAAGGGACTTCTCAAGTCTTGATCTATGGGGTTTCAGTTTTGAATATATGATAACACCAAGTACTTGAAAAAAAATCCAAATGAAATTGTTTCACTTATTCCTAAAGTAAAATGAACCGGTTTAGTGATCTTTGTTTTATTTCAAAGCTTCAAGCTACCAACATGAATTTTGGACTAAGGAGTGTATCCATTTTTTAAATATTAGGGATAAAGAAATATTAATATTCATTATTTCCAAATGTGAGTTATTGTACTAGGTGGAGTTGTTCATACATGTTCCCAAGTAGGAAGCTGTGATTATTTGAAGATATGATAGCTAAAAAAATAAAAAGTTAGCACCTAGAGTAGAATGTGACTAATGTGTGTCCATCAAGATTCCAAAAAAGATTATCTTAAGACAAAATTATAAGTTACTAAAAAATAAATGATTGGTAGTTGATACATTTAATAGCTTATTCAAGTGGTCGAAGTAGTTATATATTGTTTTTAAAATTACAGTATGGTGAAAATAGAGAAGTAAATTTTTCACTTCCATTTAGAAGACACCAAATGAGGTTGTCAAATATAGAAATTAGTGGACCTTTTTTATAATATAGAACAATAAAAAGAATAATTTATTTGAGTGAAGGTAGAATAGAGTAAGGAGAACAACTACGATGAATCAAAAGAAGATTGGGATGGAAAAGAAATTGATTTCGATAGAGAAGATTTCTCACTCTCTTCTTGTTTCTTCTGCTCTTCAAATTTTTTGATGAAATTATTGAAATCAGTTATTGTTGTTTTTATGAATATGTGTAACTAACAATTTTTTATGGGAATTTAAATATAATTAATTTAATCTTTTACACATTCATTCTTAGTTTAATTCATATAAGTCTCTGTACTCACTAATTTTATTCACCGCTTCATTTTTATTTATCTAGAGAAGCATTGACGGATGAAGTTAGTGTTAAATATTTTATTAGGTGTTTGAAAATTATTTATTTATTCACTTTAAATTGAAATATTAGAGTGAGTATCTTTATAATTTCATAGTATGTCATCATCATCTAGTGTTCTTCCTTATTTCAATTATTCTTGAGCATAATTTATGCTCTACTTTAAGAAATGATAGGTGAAGAGTAGGAAATACTTTATCCATGGTAACATAAATCTATTTAATTAAACTAAAAAATTTGTAATTTCTTACTTATCTAAAAATAGTTTTCTTTTTTATGAGTGTTTTGTAGACATTTCAACCCTTGGGATAGGTTATTGGAAAACACATCCTTTTCACAGCCTTTGGAACCTATGAGTATGTTTGAATCATGAGTACTAAAATTTATCCAATTTTTACTATAAAATTTCTCCAAAAATCATATTTTATTCACATTATTTCCAATAACTTTTTCTTCTCACTCTCATTGCTTCATAGATCACTTTTTCTCACATCATTTTATCTTTTATATTCTATCATTTCACCTCATTTTCTTTTGTTTCTTTTATTATTATTTTTTTGGTTACGCAACTTATCCTTATCTATGGTTTAAAACCTTCTCACCATAGTACTAGTTGTTAGTAGGTTGGTAAATAATTAAATGTTCACATTTTAAAAATTCACTAATGTAATCTTTTTTGAAGCTAAAACCTAATTTTTTTTTGTAATTATTGGAGATGCATGGTGTTTTATGATGGTGGTAGTGATCATTCAAGTTACTGACCAATCTTGGAGTATACACAGTGAGATGGAGATTTTGGGAGTCTTTTTTCTGTCAAATTTTGAGTCTTGTTAGATGTATAATTCCTTTGGTACTTTCTAATGTGTAATTATGATTTTATTTTTTGTTCCATGCATGTGTTTTCCATAGTTTAGTTATTTATATATTTATTTTTTGTGTTGTGAGTTATTATATGAATTGGAGATATGTGTTTGTTGCAAATTGATATTGGATAAGGAATCCCATATTGAGTGATATTCCTACTCATTGTTATCCATAATCCCCTTTTCTATTGGAGGTGATCTTAGGGTGGCAAACCCAGCTTACTTTCATCCCGAATGGGGCCTCAATGGATCAGTTCATGTCAGGAGCTAAAGTGATATCTTGGTTTTGGTATCATGATAGTTCACTAAGATTGGTAAAGTAGGTATTTTTCTATTTTAAAACATAATTTCCATCATTTTAAAATCATCTCCATGGAAATTTTTGGATATTTTATATAGTTTTTTAAATAATGGGAATAAGTATACAAATTTACATGGTTTTATTAAATATTTAATTATATCCCATTCATTTTTTCTTAATATTTTATTATAATAGCTTTATAATTAAGATAGTAGGTGGACCTATAGAATATATAAAAATGATTAAATTACACTGTGATATTTTTTATGTCACAGTAGTCATTATGAATTTAACTTTTTCCTCTATGGGTATCTTTCTGTATTGTTAGACCTTGATATTAGACTTTAGGAAATTTCACATAATTCCATTGAGGATGACTCCTAGAGGTTCACACACACAAATTGTTTCCATTGATCTAAAATAAATTCTATTTGAATTTCACACCTAGAATAAATGTTTTCCCAAGACTGAAGAACAATATTTATTCAATATTTATTTATCATAGATATTCGATCATGATATTAATGTGAGTAAAATATTAAATAAATATTTATTATTAAGAATTTTCATATAATATTTATTTATTTATCAAATGAATGATATTAAATTATTTTTTGAGGTTCACTAAATGTTAAATAAGGTGTATATTTTGAGTTATACACCAAGTAACATGTCACAACTCGACCCACCAGGGCCCACCTAGTCGGTGGAGGCCTGATCCAAAACTACCCCAATCTGGATTTTATAGGATAGGGGCTAGTGATAAGCTTCAAAATCCATAACTAAAATGGGAGTACTTTTCCTAATGTATTAGTATGCACACACCCAACCATCTTCAAACACCATACCAATGAATGTACTTCTATGATACCAATCTATCATGACCTGATCCAATGGGGCTCGAGCCACAACTAACCCAATACCACCTCCATAGGCTAGGGGCTGGCGAAAAGCATTGAAAGTAATAATTAATATGGGAGCCTTTTTTCTAATGTACATCCACAAACACACCCAACCATCGCCATGAAGAAGTGAAGGGGAACATTAATAAAAGATGTATCATCTAGAGAATAAACCATGCATGTACAACCTTTGGGGAGTATAATAATATATTAGTGTAAACTAAAAATAAAAGGAGAAATATTCACACCCAACTGGATAGATGTCCTAATATAACAAAAATGGAAAATAAAATTCTAAGAGATCCCAACTCTGAATCTTCAAGATCCGACCACCATATGTTGTCCAATGCACCAGGGATCCCTATTCTCCTCTGCAATCACCACCAAACTTTCCATCATCTGCATAATACATGACACATGTGGGAAAATCCCATGCAGGGGTGAGTATATAAATAACTTGTTGGAGGCCCCAATAGCTAAAGGGTGAGAAGTAAGTGATACAATTAGAATAAAAATATCAACACATAGAAAAAGAGTAACAAAATTCAACTACATGGATATAGATATTTATATATTTTTTCTCAAAAAATAAGCACAAACAAGAGAGAAAGGGGATCTGCATCTCACAACCAAGTCTAGGAAAGAGTACAATCGGTTCTAAGAGGTCCATCAACAATGCCTAGTATCTCATGCATCTGTATGAAGAGATATACAAGTTAATACACACCTCACCACTATACCACACAGTCAAGGGTCACAATATCTAGGTAGAGGACCCACGCCCTGGTACAATAGGAGGGTTACACTCAAATGGTCGATATATGACCCATTCCATACCTTGGTATGAGGGTTCCACTCTAATTATTGACTAAGGACACATTCCCTAACACCATAGGAGGGTGCCACTCGGGTAGCAGATGGAGGACCTATGCCCAGTCCCAGCAGGAGGGTCCCACACTAGCGGTCGAGGACCCATGCCTTGTCACCATAGGAGGGTGTTACTCTAAATATAGATAGAGGAAACATGCCCTTCCCTATAGGAGGGTTCCACCCTAGTAGTTGAGGATACATTCCTTGAATCCATAAGAGGGTGCTACTATGTGGATAGGTAGAGGAACCACACCCAATAATCACTGGAGGTTGCCACTCTAGTAATTGGTATAGGACCCATGAACTATCCTAGTTGAAGGGTTCTACTACAGTGGTTGAGTACATGTTCCCAACCTAGTAGGAGGGTGCCACTCATAGAGTATAGGACCCATGGCCCGACTCCGTATGAGGGTTCACTTAGTGGTTAGGAAGAGGACCCATACCCTGACAATGTAGGAGGGTTCCACTCTAGTAATTAGTAGAGGACTCATTCCCTATCCCATAATGAGGTTATCTCTCTAGTGTTTGAGGAACCATGCCCTACCTAGAAGTAGGTTTCCACTTGAAAAGTTGATAGAATACCCATACCCTTCCTAGTAGAAGGGTGCCACTCTAGTAGTCCTTGGTGATCATGCTCGATCCCTTCCATCATCAAGTGTCACCTAAATAAGCGTCACACCTTGAACATACTCATATTATCCCAAAGTCAAATACAAAGTCCAAAATCACATTATACACATAAAAAAGTCAGGATAGGTTAATACTAGTCCAAAATTCGAGTCTAAATGACGGATATGTGAGAGATAGAAGTTTCCTAAAAAAGGAAGTAGGGGAACACGATGTGTAAGGGGACCTACACAGTGTGTGGTCTCAATCAGCTTCCAGGTTGTGTCCCTACTGGTACATAGATTACATTCCATGTATCCCTATATGGCATGTAAGGGGGTTATATGGCATGCATCAGCCACCCGAGATCATGTCCATGCTTCTAGTTGGGTCTATGTAACATTGTATGTGCTCGTATACTTAGGTACATGGTGTGTCGTCCCACATGGGGTCATTCCCATGTTTTTTTTCACAAATCCTATCTACTTGGGGAGGGTTACATGGTGTGTGGCCAAGATACAAGGCCTGTGATCTTAACTTTTAAAAAACCCTAGCACTGCGTCCATTGGGGTACTATATGGTCTGTGTTCATCCAAACTTCATCGTGTGTAGTCTTGTTTCTTTAGAAACTTAGATCTGCACCTATTCATTCCAGACCCATGAATTTCACTTTGAATCTTGCCTCCAATCCAACCAAAATCTAATAAAAGAGTCTATTTTTTCATTTTCATCCATTCATTGGCCAAAAAATGGATTCTCAATTCGTTATTCAAACCTGAATGCACCACTTTTTCCCTTGGTGCCTCCGGATATCACCCTGTTCCTCAAATAATTTCCTATCCATAGTGGAATCACATGTATCCCTCATTATATCCCAAATTCATCAAATTTTTTTCTCACATGAATCCACCATGAATTTGGGGGTTCTATCAGGCTCAATCCCGCCTGGAAATTTCAAATTATAACCCCATGGTTCAATGAGGAATAATGCAAAGAACAGGTGGGGGAAATCACAAGAAATGGATGTAAAACAATTTTAATCCAATAATTATTGTACAATGAACTAGATTGAGATTATCCAGTGTTAGAAAACATGGAAAAATGTAGAGATATAATGAATAAACAATTTTATTTCACATAGTGATCAATTGAAGGTTATAATTAATTACATATCAATAAGAAATTTGACAATCCATTCTTAAACAATTTAATCAAGAGGACACGTCATTTTTTTCTTTCCCCTTAGTATTAAACTATTTAATCATGTATTATTAGTCTTCTTATTGATCTATGATTAATTGTAACCTTTACATGATCCCCATGTCAAATAAATTTTTTTACTCGTTATATCTCCATGTTTTGCCATTTTTTTATCGCCACAGAAAATCTAAATCTATTTCTTTGGAAAAGAATGCTTTCCAAAAGATTATTTCACATATGTTTCTTATTATTTTACCCCAACCCATTCATTATTTTATTAATAATTGGACCATAGGGTCACGATTCGACATTGTCAGGTGGGATCAATCCTGATCAGACCCCCAAATTCATGGTGGATTCACGTGTTAAGAATAGTTTGATGAATCAAGGTAGGATTATAAGATATGTATGATTCCACCATTTAATAGGAATCCATTTATAAAATAGGTGATGGATGTAGGTACTATTGGTGATAGTGGTGTGTGCAGTTTAGAATGATGAATTGGGAATCATTTTTCCAACTAACAGACAGCCGAAAATGATGAAAGGAGGAACCTTCCTTCGATTATAGATGGACTCAAGGTGAGATTCAAAGAGAATTTCATAGATCAAAAAATTGAAGGTTCAGATCTACATTTCTGGTGAAAACAAGAATATGCATTTTGTATTTCAGATGAACGTACACCATGTAGTACCCCTACGGTTGTGGCGATAGGGTTTTGGAAAAGTTATGGATTACACACTGTGTGGCTAGGCCACACGATTTTCGAACCTCTTTGGGTAGACAATCCATGTGATATAAGAACATAGGTAGGACCCTATGTAAGAGGACATTCCATGTACCAAACTACATGGGTGTAGAAAATGTTGGACAAACACATCCATGAGAATAGGTAGGACCCCAGGTGGTTGAGTTATGTCGTGTAGTCCTTTTACATGTTGTATAGGGAGACATGGATAGTAATTCATATACCATTAGGGGAACTACTAGATAGTGGAGTGAAACCACACACTGTGTGGGTCCCCTTACACATCGTGTTCCCCTACTTTCTTTTTGTGTAAATTTCAATCTCTCATATATTCTTCCTTAGGACTTGAATTTTGGCTTATTATTATCATGTCCTAATTGTTTTTCCACATATAATTTGATTTTTTTCCTTTATAGTGGCCTTTGGGATAATATGTGAGATGTTACAGGCATTAATCTTCTTTAGAAAATGCTCAAAAATGGAAGTGATCAGGCAGGATCACCAGGGACTATTAGTGTGGAACCCTCCTACTAGTTAGGGCATGGGTCCTTAAAAACTAGAGTGACACCCTCCTAGTAGGACATGGTATTTATCCTCTACCAATTAATAGGGTTTAACCCTCTTTTGTTTTCATGAATGGGTCCTCTAAATACCCACTAAGTGTCAACCTACTACAGAGTCTGGGAATGGGTCCTCAACTATTTGAGTGGCACTCTCCTACTGAATAGGGCATGTGTCCTTAACCACAATAGTGTCACCCTCTTGCTGGGATTTGTTGTTGGTCCTATATAAATTACTAGAGTGGAACCCTTATGCAGTTTCAAGGAATGGTTTCTCTACCTATCCACTAATTTTAACCCTCTTATGAATTCATGGAATGGTTCCTTAACTACAGGAGTGGAACCCTCCTACTGATTAGGGCATGGGTCCTATATTGAATTTTAGAGTGGAACCCTCTTATGGTGATAGGGATTGGTTCCTAAACCACTAGAGTGGCCCCCTCCTGTTGAAATAGGCATGGGTACTATATATGATATCTATGTGGTACCCTCCTGCGGTGTTAGGGAAGGGGTCCTCAATCGATTATTAGAGTAAAACCCTACTATAGGGATAGTGCATGGGTCCTTTATCAACCATCAGAGTGGAACCCTCCTGTTGTACCCAAGAATGAGTCCTCTACCTAGATATTATCACCCTCAACTATGTTTCATAGTGGTGAGGTGTGTATTGACTTTAAGGTCTCTTTAGACAAATGTGTGAGATGTTGGGCATGATTGATGGACCTCTTGGAACTGATGGCACTCTTTCATGGGCTGGTCTATGAGATAGAGATCCCATTTCTCTCTAATTTTAGATTCTCTTATTGAGAATATATGTTTTTGTGTGTGTCCATGTTTTTATATTTTGTTGCACTTTTTTATAGTTTAAACTTTCTATTCCTATTGTTTTTCTTAATTCTCCCCCTTTGGATATTGGGGTGTCCTACTTAGTACATATGTACTCACCCTGACATAGGATTATCTGACATGTTTCATTTCTTATAAAGATGTTAGATAAGTTATTTGTGATTAAAGTGAAGTATTAGGATACCTAGTGCATTGGAACACGTATGATGGTTGGAGCTGAAATATTCGGAGCTAGTATCTCTCATTATTTACTTTTCCAGTTTTTTTAGGTTTGGACAGCTATCTGGTTAGGCATGTATCTTTTCCTTTTCTTTTTAGATTACATTGTACTGCTCTTATAATCCCTATAGGTTTTCCATGCATGGTTTATTATTTAGATGTTACATATTTTATTATTATTCCTCTGCACTTCTATATGGATATGGTCAGGTGTGTGTGTGTGTGTACAGGTACATTAGTCAAATGCCTCTCATTTTAGTTATGTCTTTCAGTGCTTGTCACTAGCCCCTGTCCTATGGATGAGGGATTGTGGTAGCTGAGGATAGATCCCCATTGGTTCAGGTCATGAGATAAAAATAATGATATAAATGGAAATATCATTTAAATGAATTGGGAATTAGTTATTTAATTAAAATGATATTTAATTTGCACAAATTGGCACATGTCATGACATAATAATAATAAATATTATTATTATTATTATTATTAATATAGGGAATATGATATATTTATTTTTTTATTAAGGGACCCTGTAAAATTATAAATATTAAACCCTAGATCTATATATTTCCATATTATATCATTTTGTTATGTGTGAATTTGTGAAAAAATCATTTTTATTGTGTACAATATATCATATACTTGGATAATCCTCTCAATAAAAACATCTCATGGTTTCCTATCAGGACTGAGATGTTTCATTCACCTTCTTCTTTTCTCTCAATAATGATAGAAATATAGATATGATCCTTCAATCCTAAATTATTTTATTTTGGTCAAGAAAATTTACACAGGATGATTGAATCATATGTGCTAGAATCCAAAGTTCCATCAGCATCATTTAGAGATCAAGGAGCACATCTGGATCATTGTTAGAGGGATTATGTAACATCCCAACCCATCTCACCTCTAAGACGGTGTCCAGACCGGTGGGTTACATGACCTAAAGCGCATCTCCCCGAATTCCAGAGGCTGCCGACTAGCAGCGATGGCATTTTTCATGTCTGTGGGGGAGACTATTACCCCATAGGTAATAGGTATTATCACAGTGGAAGTAAAAATAATAATAATAAATAACGGAATAATATAAATGAATAAACTATAGCATAAGAAATATAAATAATCCCAACTCAATACATAATAAATGTGGAAGCTGAAAAATGAATCAAGGTAAAAAAATGGTGTCATGTCATGATGTCATTCTAAACTAAAACATGGAAAATAGAAACCCAAGAATTATATCAACTAAATAGAAAAGACACAAACCAAAAACTGCATCATGATCAATGATCGGTCCTCTGTCCCAGTCTCCATCCTAAGCAGCAAGAAATAATCAAGCATCGGGAGCAACACGCTGCCCTTTGTCAATACCTATAAATATATAATCTACTCAGGTGTCAACAACGCCCGATCAGGGAGTGAGATAAAATCATAGTAGTCCGGAACCTGTGGTGTCTAAACCTTTCCATTTTGTGCAATAATGAAATCCAGTGTGAAATTATATAACAATTACAGATAATGTACTAAGTGTAATGAAATAAATAACTCGGTCCTGGTTCCCAATGGAACCCATCCCTAATCACCTGTATCGGCCTAAGCCAGAAGTCTAAAAGGCGTACATGTAAGTAGAATACACATATGCATATATATACACTACTAGAAAAGAAGGTTATACCAACGGTTTTAAACCGTTGGTATAGGCTGGAAAATCGTTGGCTAGTAAGCCATGAGGAAAGCCTTATACCAACGGTTTGATCCAAACCATTGGTATATTGGTTATATAAATTTAACCCAATGTATTACAACGGTTATAAACCGTTGGTAATTCATTTTAGGAATAATTATGCCAACGGTTCTAAACCGTTGGTAATGTGATTTTCAAGAAAACTTATACCAACGGTTTACAACCGTTGGTATTGGTTTTCCAGCAACACCTATACCAACGGTTATAAACCATTGGTATTGGTTTTCCAGAAATCCAGACACCTATACCAACAGTTTAAAACCATTGGTATAAGTTTTCCCAGAAATCCATAACACCTATGCCAATGGTTTAAAACCATTGGTATAGTGTTTTTTCATAATTCCATCACCCTTATACCAACGGTTTATAACTATTGGTATTGAGTTTTTCCAGAACGGCAGCCCAGTAGACCCCCCTCCCTCTAGTAGCCCCTCCACTGTACACCTGCATAAATAAAATCACAAAAACACATACAGACTTGAAACAGTATAAAAACACCTAAAATAGAACAAAAAAACATATAAAATCATCAAACTCTTCCAACCATGTCATGTACAACAATTCCCTATTTCAATCTTCATAAGACAACAATCATCCAGTAGTAATTCACCTCACCCCTGCACAACACCCCAACCAGCATAGCCCCCACCTCCCCATCAAATTCTAATAGGTAGAATAGTATGAGAAATACCTATTAGAGTTGAATAAGAGTTTGAAATTGGCTCATATCCCATTTTTTTATGATCCTAGATTTGGGTATGTAATGATTTGTGATGAATTTTGCATTGAACTTGTATTGTTTATAATATATGGTGAAAAGGTATTTTCTTAGGAGTCTCGTCACTTATGAACCCATTAGTGAAACTACCCAACTCATGAAAAATATTTTGCGACTATCGTTGATAAGTGTAAATTTCAATTGTATTCACTTAAAATGATGTCCTTTTCAAACACAAGAAAGACACTTTTAGTGGTACCGGCCACACCGACCCTCATATTGAGGCGGGGTTGACTCTTACACATCAAAAATGACCCATGGATACTTTTCCTAAAGTTTCAACAGAATCCGAATGCGTTTGGTCGGTTTTCTGTATGTCGGTAGTTGTTTTCACTTAAAATCCTGTCCATTTCAAATAAAAGTGATACAGTTTGAGTGGTATTGCCCACACCATGCCTCAGATTGAGGCGGGGTTGACTCGTACATGACACAGATGACCCATGGATACTTGTCCTAAAGTATCAATAGAATCCTAATGCGTTTGGTCCGTTTTCTGTATGTCAGTTGTTGTTTTCACTTAAATTGTTGTCTGTTTCAAAGAAAAGTGAGACACTTTGAGTGGTGTCGGCGACACTGAGCCTTATATTG
Source organism: Viscum album (assembly GCA_963277665.1). NCBI lineage: Eukaryota > Viridiplantae > Streptophyta > Magnoliopsida > Santalales > Viscaceae > Viscum > Viscum album. The sequence continues at coordinate 7,425,327 of OY728136.1, forward strand.
AGGCAGAATTGACTCATACATGTCACAAATGACCCATGGATCGTTTTCTTAATGTATCAACACAATCCGAATTCGTTTGGTCGGTTTTCCGTATGTCGTTTATTTTAATTAAATGCGCATCCATTTTAAACAGAAGAAAGACACTTTCAGTGGTACCGGCCACACCGGCCCTCGAATTGTGGCGGGGTTGACTCGTACACTTCAAAAATGACACATGGATCGTTTTCTTAAAGTTTAAACATAATCCAAATGCGTTTGGTCAGTTTTCCACATACCGGTAGTTGTTTTCACTTAAAATCTTGTCCATTTCAAATAAAAGTGAGACAGTTTGAGTGGTACTGGCCACACCATGCCTCAGATTGAGGCGGGTTTGACTCGTACACGACAGAAATGACCCATGGATACTTTTCCTAATGTATCAATAGAATCCAAATGCGTTTGGTCTTTTTCCCGTATATCAGTTGTTGTTTTTACTTACACTGTTGTCCATTTCAAAAAAAAAGTGAGACACTTTGAGTGGTGTCGGCCACACCGCGCCTCGGATTGAGGTGGGGTTTACTCGTGCACATCACAAAAGACCCATGTATTGTTTTCATAAAGTATCAACACAATCATAATGGGTTTGGTTGGTTTTCCATATGTCGTTTATTTTAATTAAAAGCGCATCCATTTTAAACAAAAGAAAGACACTTTTAGTGGTACTGGCCACACCGGCCCTCAGATTGAGGCGGGGTTCACTCTTACATGTCAAAAATGACCCATGGATCGTTTTCCTAAAGTTTCAATAGAATCCGAATGCGTTTGGTCGGTTTTCTGTATGCCGGTAGTTGTTTTCACTTAAAATCATGTCCATTTCAAATAAAAGTGAGACAGTTTGAGTGGTACCGGCCACACCATGCCTCAGATTGAGGTGAGGTTGACTCGTACAAGACAAAAATTACCTGTGGATACTTGTCCTAAAGTATCAATAGAATCCGAATGTGCTTGGTCCATTTCCCGTATGTCAGTTGTTGTTTTTACTTAAATTTTTTTCCATTTCAAAGAAAAGTGAGACACTTTGAGTGGTGCTGGCCACACCGCGCCTCGGATTGAGGCGGGGTTGACTCGTACATGTCACAAATGACTCATGGATTGTTTTCATAAAGTATCAACACAATCCGAATGTGTTTGGTCAGTTTTCCGTATGCCGTTTTTTTAATTAAAAGCACATCCATTTTAAACAAAAGAAAGACCCTTTTAGTGGTACCGGCCACATCGGCCCTTGGATTGAGGTGGGGTTGACTCGTACACATCACAAATGACCCATGGATCGTTTTCCTAAAGTTTAAACAAAATCCTAATGTGTTTGGTCGGTTTTCCGCATGCCGGTAGTTGTTTTCACTTAAAATCCTGTCCATTTAAAATAAAAGTGAGACAATTTGAGTGTTACCATCCACACCTTGCCTCATATTGGGGCGGGGTTGACTCGTACATGACAAAAATGAACCATGTATACTTTTACTAAAGTATCAACAGAATCAGAATGCGTTTGGTCAGTTTCCCGTATGTCAGTTGTTGTTTTTACTTAAACTGTTGTCCATTTCAAAGAAAAGTGAGACACTTTGAGTGGTGTCGGCCACACCACGCCTCAGATTGAGGCAGGGTTGACTTGTACATGTCACAAATGACCCATGGATTGTTTTCATAAAGTATCAACACAATACTAATGGGTTTGGTAAGTTTTCCGTATGTAGTTTATTTTAATTAAAAGCGCATCCATTTTAAACAAAAGAAAGACACTTTTAGTGGTACTGGCCACACCAGCCCTCGGATTGAGGCGGGGTTGACTTGTACACGTCACAAATGACCCATGGATCGTTTTCCTAAAGTTTCAATAGAATCTGAATGTGTTTGGTTAGTTTTCCGTATGCCGGTAGTTGTTTTCACTTAAAATCTTGTCCATTTAAAATAAAAGTGAGACAATTTGAGTGGTACCGGCCACACCGTGCCTCAGATTGAGGCAGGGTTGACTCGTACATGACACAAATGACCCATGGATCGTTTTCCTAAAGTTTCAATAGAATCCGAATCCATTTTTAGTGCACTATAAGACACCAACCATAAACTAAAAGTGCTGTCAATAATTGATATTAAGGGTGAAATATAAACTCTTCATATTTTTCATATTATATATGCAAAATTTGCACATAATACAATATAAAAATTTCTCAAAATTAATCAATTTTATACATATAAATATTATAAGTAATTTGATATTTTTTGTTTGTAAATTATATTCCCAATCAATGAAAATATATAAAATAGAGAATAAAAATGTTAAAAATAAATTTTTTAACCAAAGAAATTATCCAATATTTCATTATCATTAAAATACATTTATCAAAATCAAAAAGACACACACTTATTTTTATTTTTTAACCAAGGGAATTCATCACCTAATAAATCATTTTCCACCTCAAAAACCCTCATTTTATTATTTTTAAAATGAACCCCCAATATTACCCATGGATCTAAAACACATAATTTTTTATGTCATGTCCTTAGGCCCGAAATCTTACTTATGGATGACCATATGTCCTTAGGCCCTAGAACACCCATGACCCGACCTGACCCGACTCGGCCCATGGACACCCCAAATTTCGAGTGATTGTTTTTGAATATTAAGATGGCCATATTAACTTATCAAACCAGATATCATACAGGGAATCACAGTACCAACGAATAATAAAGGTCTAGGTAGTAGACTAATCATACAATAAGAATCAAGTGCAAAAAAGAGATCTGATAACAACATCCCAATGAAGTAACAGAAAACCCCAGAGTGGAAACCCAGGTTCAAAAATAAAGAGTTATACAGAATTCAAAAATGAAATGGATCAATCTACCCCTGATCACCATCACCATCACCACTATCATCATCAGCCTCATCCTCGCCGCCATCTCTGTCCTTGTTATCATCCCCATCATCGTCCCCATGATCATCATCAACCTCATCCTCGTCCTCAGCCCCATCCTCACCCTCGGCCCCATCCTCGCCCTCGGCCCCATCCTCACCCTCGTCCTCATCCTCATCCTCACCCTCGTCCTCTTCAGCATCCTCGTCATCACCAGGAACGTCATGATCTTGATTGCCACTAGAGCTGTCGCCTGGTGCATTGGATAATGCACCCATCGACGACATAAATGTCTGACAAGCCACGCTAGCCTCTGGTGGAAGTGATGAAGATAAAGCTTTCATCAGTTTCATAAATTCTTTGTCCCTCGTTTGAACTTGTACTTCCAACTCAGTGACCCTTTTATCAGATTTTCTTGCTTGCTCCTTGACCTGTTCCTACTCAGTCGTACTAGAATGGATACCTGGAGAGGACCAATACCTCATCGGGACTATATTCTTACCAGGTTGGCAGTGTACTCGACCAGAGTGCTCCTCTCCCAAAACCTGATATAAATGATCGTGTGGCCCAAAATTGTCAGGCTCCTGGGCATCAAGAGCCTCTAAAGTATCCTGTTAAAAATATTAATAGAATAATAAATTTCAAAATAGATATTAAAATTTGAAATAAACAAATTAATACTTACAATATTTTCTTGGGTTGATTTATTTACTGCAGTTCTATCTTTTTTTCTTCTACTCGAGAAAAACAATTTTTCTCAAGGGATACATCCTTCAATATTCAATTGGTACTTCTATAATGACATTGAAACAATATAAAGTGCAAGTATAATCATACATTTAATTTTCAATAAATCACATAATTTAAGTAGGTAATAATAAAAAGGGAAAGTCCTAAAGAAAAATTATAAACAACTATATCGTACCAGCTGCCTCTTATGATCTGACATAGTTGTGTACCCCAAAGTGTGGAGGTATTGCTTTGAATCAATGTTTTTTTTGTTTTATTCAAAATATTCCTAAATAATGTTTAATAATAAATAATATTATATTAATTCAAAATATGAAAACTCTGATTTAAATACCTCAAATGAGATTAATACCTTAAATTTGGAAGTCGCCCAATGGGTAATCATTTGGCGATATTTCTCTATCAGGCAGTCATCCACGATAGGTAATGTCTCTAAATCCGTGCCCACCCTATCACACCAACCAACATACATGTCATGCTTATAAGCTCTCCAAATCTCTCCCACCTCTTTTAAACGCGCTGGTCGTGCACCTTCGTCATCAGGGAAGTTAAACCGAAGCTGAATCCTAATATATTAGTTCATATAAATACAAAAAATACTAAATTAAATCCAATAGATTTTTTACCCATATTTGTGCCCACGCGTTATCTTTTACTTCGTGTGGCAATTGTCTCCAAGAGAGATGGCTGACCGGAATGATATCGGAGTATTTGGCTAGCGTCGCCAAAAAACCCTGACATTCCTGCCCAGATTTCTCAATCATTTGTCCATCAACATTATATTCAGCCATCAACTGTGTCTGGCTGTTCCATATCGCATGCAAGCGAGTACACCCCCTCCCCCGCCTCCTATATGTAGATGAATCTATTATAAAAGAAAAATAATATCAGTAAAATTTATAATAAAATAAATTTTGGTATAAAAATTTGATAGAGTCATATAAATATACCTGTGGTAGTCGGATCAATGGGCATCACTGGATGTGCAGAAGCTGAAGGAATATCCTATACAGGTGGAGTGTCCCTCAGTGTACACTCCTCAGCCGCATACTGTGTCGCATCAGGAGTCGAATAAGGTGGAATATAATAGCTCGGAGATAATGAACCAGAAGAAAAAGATGATGGCATAGACGTCTGGCCAACTGGTAGTGTAAACATCGGAGGTCTAAATATCCCGTGTGTCCCTAGAGACACACCAGGATCAAAATGGGGTGAAGAAGATACGTCTGTGGTGGTGGATTTTCTAACTCTCTCCCCATGAGCTCTCATACCACCGGCCTCAGTACTGGGCCCACTAGATGATCGTCCATCTCTGACACCACCCCCCTCCTACTACCAGCCACTCTACTGGGAGAAATATTAGGCTCCTCGTCAGATATCTCTCGTCTAGGGGGTCGATCCTGAAAAAAAGTTTAACACATAAGTAAACACATGATATTATAAGTTATTGAAATATTTATATTTGAAATAAAATACTCACAACAGGGATGAGTGGAGGATGTAACAGCCCGAGATTTTATGAAAAATATTCTTTTTATTTCACTAATGTCTTGTATTGTACGCTACACCAAAAGGAGCTTGCACAACACGCATCCTTGACTTGCCTTGCATACACGCAATCGCGACCTTCCTCGATAGCGTGTGTAGTACGCAATAACGAGTTTCACTAAACAACGATATGCTACTAAAATATTATTAAAACTAGCCGTTATGAATAGTAATAACCACTTTTTAAAATTCTGTAAATCTTATATTTCAAAATGAACTTCATTTTTGGATTCAGAGTATCAAATTTAGCCTAAGGTGAAATTTTGGTACTTTTCGGATAACTTTCATATTCTGATGAATAGTGAAAATTACTAAATTATAATTAAAAACAACTTTTTTAATCGAAATAATTAATAGTGATAAATCATTAATTTGAGTGGTTTTAAAGTATATTTAGAATATACTTTTACAATTTAATACAATGTTGGTCATTGGATGTAATTTCACATTTAAACTAGACATAAACAAGTGTCAATCTTTTGATAGATATTGTTTCTTAAAAACACGCTATTTGTTTTAACAGCGGGATTTAATTATAAAATTAATTAATGCAACTTTTATGTTATGAATTTGGTAAAATAGACTTCATTTTTGAATTCGGAATATGAAATATAGCTTGGGATGAAATTTTGGCATTGTTCTGAAAAACATCAATTTTTGATGAATAGTGAAACTACTAAGTGGTAGGTTAAAAACTGAATTTTGCATAAAACTTAATTTTACCTCTTCTGTGAATGGAATTTCGAAAATCCGAGAGACACGGTTAATATCAAGGACTAAAATGTGATTCAATGAGATGAAAATAATTTTTTGGTGAATAGTAACTTTTTACTTTTTTTTACCACGGTAAATAGTAAATAGGGTAATTAAGGGTAAATATGATATTAATATTACCCTAAAACATGTCCTAATTCTATTGGACAAGTGTAATTCGACCAAAAACAAACTTAGGAATAAAATATGACCATTTAGGCCCACTTGGATTAGATTAGGACATTTATTATTAATTTATTTAAAGAAGGGTTAAAATAGTTAAAATCAAAGTTTAATAAGTAAATCATTTTTAATATGGGGTTATACATAAGATAAATTCGACTATAAATATTCATTATAAAGATAAAAAGATTTCCTACATGATGGTATTTTATTTGTAATTTTTAGACATCAAATAATATAATTTATTTATGACACAAAGATGATGCAGTAATTATCTTATTAATGAAATATTGACATAATTGATAATATAAATACCAAAATAAATGTAATTTAAGACTTTTTATGAATTCCACTAATTTTCTAGGTTACTATGATATATTATTGTTGATTTAATCAACTTGGTTCGAACATATAATTCTGTTATGACTTTCACAAAAATCATATATCAAATAGTGTCAAAATTGACACAAAAGAGTTTTTAAATCAAATATTATATTATTAATTGTTATTTTATTCCTAAAAATCTAAGGTTCGGCCAAATGACTTAGATAAGGATATTTGTATTAATAATATACAATTTGGGGTTCGTTTGGCATGTTATAGTAAGTTTATTAACCATATAGTGAAAGAAAACAAAAAGACACGGTAAAAGTTAAATTATTTAACTTAGAGTTAAATCTAACTGATAAGGTTAAAATAAGAATCTAAACTTGTCTAAATCTTATTTGTTGATAGGATTTCGACCCATCCCCACTTTAGCTTCGAAATAAGACCCTTTGGAACCATTATAAACCGATTTTGACTTTAATATAAAATAATATTTTGAGATATTCCTAAGGTGCCCCTCTCCTCCCCTATAAAAGGACACCTCCTCCCCCTCCTCCTCACACCAATTTGAGCACTCAAGCTCAGCCAACCCCTGCCAATTTCTCCACTCCACTTCCCTAGAAACATCCTAGAGGTTCTGGTATTCCTCAAAGACCAATTTTAGTTCCCTAAGAGGAGGTCTCAAAGAGGCACTTCAAAGAAGAGGTAATTACCGTTACCAATTCTTTCATCTTTATTTCTTCTTCCACTTCTTCTTCTTAGGTTGTTTCATTATGAAGTAATAACGTCAGTATCACTCATATACTGATATGTTATTATAAGTATGAAACAACCCTATTTCACCATCTATCCATCCTACGGAAAAAGAAATCACCGCGCGTGCGTACGTACGGAATACCGTCTCCACGCCGTGGTGTAATCTATTTTCCACCACCACCTTACATGGATGGGTATAATGGTGTAAAGAATAACTATAAATAGTTATTACAACATCATATTGATTCTGATATATTGTATAATCCACTCCAATTCAATTCAATATTTATAGAAATGATATCATCGCTCGTGCGTACGTACGGAATACCGTCTCCACGACGCGATGAGATTCATTCTCCATGTTAACCATTTAAGAATGATTATAATGTATATATAAGAAATAATAATGAAATATATGACATTATAAAGCTACTGGATTTATGTATATATATACCTATGTATGTCATCTACTTACTTCCATTTCAAGACAATAAGGAAAGGAAAACAGCGTTCATGCGTACGTACGGACTACCGTCTCCATGAACGGTGTTTTTCATTTTATTTATCTACCTATTATATATATATATATACTGAATATATATGATATATAAATCATATTTTATATTCTGGAAGTAAGTAAATCATGATATAAGTAATAATTATGTCAAGAACAACAAGTCAAAACACCTACGATAAATGAAACGATTTTACCCAAAACGCTTCTTTAACATGGAATTTACAAAAGAACGGGTAATATAATGTCATAAGTGAACCATATATGATATCATAACAATGAATATGATTCTGTAATAAGTCAATAACATTATTTAAATCATTATACAGGAGGTTCGGACACTTACAAAGCAAGTCGGACCTAAGGTAAGGGGAATATCACAATCTCATTTTTATCCGAGATTGTTTATTCGTAAGTATTTACTGGGGTGTATCTTATCATCCACATCCATGTTTCCTCAATATGTAATATTATTTCCATCCACCTACAATGTTTTAAATCCAATTTTACCCTTTGGTGAGTTTTTAGTAAAAGATATGAAAGGAATCTTTTGTCGTTTTTCGTACGAGGTACATTTTGACTTTTTCGACAAAAGTAAAAAAGAATGTTTTTTTTAACTTATACGGCACGAACGGATTTTTACGGTTTTATAAAGCCTTATTTTCATGAACCTTCCTCCAAAATATTTCATGACTATTTTTAATAAAATCTCTTTCTTTTAAAATTGTATGATGTTTTGTGAAAAGAAATTGATTTTGAAGAAGAAAGGATATTTTCCTCAAGAATTCATTTCAAGTGTTTTATCAAAATTATTTTCCATCTAAGATAATAAAGGGTTCTGTTTCTATCCATATTTTTACATTGACTTGACTATGTTGTGATGGAATTATGTTTATGAATTCCTTTATCTTATATGAATGGTTTTATGATGTCATGTTGTTTAAGAATCCCATTTTTATTACATGGGTTATGCAATGATGTATGATTTATGATTTTGTGGCACACATAAGAAAGGATTCATTAAGAGATGGGTGGGACCTATATCTCCCTCCAATGCATTGGGTAAAGATTTCATATCTCATGAGATAGACATGGCTGGAATGGTAGGTTATACCGGTTCAGTGAAACAGGACTGAAACGAGGATTACTCGATTCAGAAAGGGACTTTGTCCACTAAGATAGTCTTGGCAATGAGTCTTGACTAACAAGAAATGATTCTCTATGATTATGTGTGTATGCCACAATGAGTAATGTTTTATGTTATGATTTCATTTCACTACTATGATTTATCCCATGTTATGAAATTATGCTCTCTTTTGCAGGTTAAGATTTACAAAAATGTTATGTTCTTATGAAAATTATGTGATTGATATTTATTTTGTTTACCCTTACTGAGCATTTGAGCTCACCCTTTTATGTTTTCTTTTCCCCAGGATATAAAGAAAGGTTTTAGGTAAAAAAAAGAAGAAGATCTTTATGGGAGATGTTGAAGATCTTTCACCAGGATTAGAAGATTATATTCCGAGTTACCAAAGACACTAAACTATTACGATCCTTGTGTGTGTGTTTTTGTTATGTACTAAGTATTCCGCAAAAGTAATGTAATGTCAATGTACGTCAGGCTTCGGGTCATTACAGTTGGTATCAGAGGAAAGGTTTAGTCAACCTTTGGAAACTAGGATGTGAGAACGTTAGTGAGATCCCTAGAGATATTTCTAAGGTATGTCTAGGGATGTCCCTAGGGATAAGTATACATATAGGTTATAGTAATAGATATACGCTAACGATCATAGAATTAAACCTAAGATGTTGGATATTGAAGGTACTCCCCCTTTATTATGTTGTTTTCCCTATCATGATTTTTTCCTCTCACACTATTCTTTTTGGGTTTTAGACGATGGCTGGAACCCGAAGGAACCGTGTTGATCAATGCAATGGACAATGCAATGATTGCCCTCCTGAACAAACAAATGTTATGGGAGATGGAGTGCAAAATCTTATTGCTATACTTACACAAGCTATGAATCATTCTGGACTTCCAAATGAGCAGAGAAGGGAACAATATTCTATTGAGTCCTTCATGAGGCAACGTCCACCTTCTTTTAGTGGGTCTTCTGATCCACTTGTGGCTGAACAATGGATCAGTACTACTGAAAATATATTTTCAGTTCTTCAATGTTCTGATCATGATAAAGTCATCTTAGCAGTATATTGTTTGGAAGGTGAAGCTGATCAATGGTGGAATCTTATCAAGAATACGAGGCCAAGAGATGAAATTGAGTCCATGGAATGGGACGAGTTCAAGAACTTGTTTTTCAGTAAGTACTTCCCTCGTATTCTTCGAACAAAGATGGAGAAAGAGTTTCTTGAACTGAAGCAAAGGGACGATGAATCTGTTGGTACCTATGAAGCAAATTTTACAAGACTTGCAAGGTATGCTTCTGGAATTATCATCCAACCTGAAAGTAAAGTTGATCGATTTTTCAGTGGCTTAAAACCAAGTCTTCGAAGGGCATTAGCTATAAGAGACTTCAGTAGCTATGAAGAAATTGTGCGTTGTGCTATCAAGGTAGAAATGGAAGTTGGTGTTACATATCCATCTCATGGTTTTGACAAGAAACGAAAGATGGAGTTCAAGGAGAAATCTCAGAATAATGGTGAAAAGAAGATGAATGTTTCCTTATGCACAAAGTGTGGAAAGAAGCATGGTGGAGATTGTCTTAAAGGGACTAGAAAATGTTTTAAGTGTGGAAAATAAGGTCATCGAGCAGCTGAGTGTCGAAGTAATGGAAAAAGGGTTTCTAATGATGTGAATAAAGCAAACACTGCAGAGAACGCACCGCCAACACTTCAATGCTTCAAGTGCAAGGAAATGGGGCATTATGCTAATAATTGCCCTAATCCAAGGGTTAGTGATGATCAACATGAGCAACCACTGATGGCAAAGGACAAAGGGAAATCACATGCGATCACTATTGGCAATGTTGAATATGACAACGATGTGGTGGAATGATTAAGTGTTTATGTAATGGGATAATGTTGTATCATTGAGTATTGCAATATTTGTTGATGTGGTATTCAAAGTGATTGAGATATTTTTTGGAAATAAGATGATATGCACATAATGAAGACGAGAAAATGAAATGTTTAATAGTATTCATGAGCTCATGATTGATATAAGGACTAAGTGATATCATGGTTTGAGTATATAGAATTTTGAGGATTTTGGTATGTGGAAAGTGTTAACTTTTAACTGCACTCATGTTTTCACTAAGTTATTCAAGAGAATACACGATTAAGGACTTTGAATGTTTGGAATGTGACCAACAAGACATATCTTATGATATGTGGGGATCAACGACAGTATTAAATCTCTGGTAATCGATGTCACTATATTATGAGAGTGGACTGCAGTATTATGTATAAGCCTAAAGATTAGACTGGATTATGTTGGACATAAGTTAGTATTGTTTAAGGATATAAGATTTTCGATATTATTGATGGGATGTTATAGTAACGTAGTTTTAGAAAAAGGGACAACCTGCAGGACGGGCGACAGCCCATCGCTTCGGACAAGGCTGTAGGAATCGAACCCACAACCGAAGTGCGACTGGCCTTTATCGCCTACCACTAGCCTACAGGAAGTCCCTGTTTAGTAGAAACTAGTTTTATTATATTAAGTAGTATGATATATGAAGTATAAGTCCATTTTAGGAACCATATATGATTAATCTCACTATAGATCGACTTATGCATATAATTTTTGCTAATCTTTTGTTTGAGACAGATGGAATGACCCGTAATTCTATCACATGATCTGCTAACACTTCATGAATGTCAAATTCAACTTCATTTATTTAAGAGATGAAGTAGAAATTGTTCAAGGCATGAGAAAAAGTGAGATTGTACCAAAATAAAGTAAGTATTTATTTTAAGCAAATTTTCAAATTTAGGGAAATGATCTTGAAAACCAAAAATGTTGTCCTAGTAATCTTATACCTGATGAATCAGATGGTACCTTATATCATCACAAATCTATGGATTTGTGATTACTGGCTTTTCCATAGCCATGTTCTCTACCACTCTCCATCAGGACATGATGGTTAGATTTCTCTTCCATATCCACATTTTTACCTATGTGGAAACCCAGCGATTAGTTTATTTGGGTAATCGTTAAATTTCATACTTTAGTTTTTAAAGCCAAGTTTTTGTATTCCTTTTTACGATGTGGGATTCTATTAAAGAATCTTTCGAATAGTAAACCATTTATAACCCCGACGAATTTCGAGGGCGAAATTCATTTTAAGGGGGGTAGAATGTAACAGCCCGAGATTTTATGAAAAATATTCTTTTTATTTCACTAATGTCTTGTATTGTACGCTACACCAAAAGGAGCTTGCACAACACGCATCCTTGACTTGCCTTGCATACACGCAATCGCGACCTTCCTCGATAGCGTGTGTAGTACGCAATAACGAGTTTCACTAAACAACGATATGCTATTAAAATATTATTAAAACTAGCCGTTATGAATAGTAATAACCACTTTTTAAAATTCTGTAAATCTTATATTTCAAAATGAACTTCATTTTTGGATTCAGAGTATCAAATTTAGCCTAAGGTGAAATTTTGGTACTTTTCGGATAACTTTCATATTCTGATGAATAGTGAAAATTACTAAATTATAATTAAAAACAACTTTTTTAATCGAAATAATTAATAGTGATAAATCATTAATTTTAGTGGTTTTAAAGTATATTTAGAATATACTTTTACAATTTAATACAATGTTGGTCATTGGATGTAATTTCACATTTAAACTAGACATAAACAAGTGTCAATCTTTTGATAGATATTGTTTCTTAAAAACACGCTATTTGTCTTAACAGCGGGATTTAATTATAAAATTAATTAATGCAACTTTTATGTTATGAATTTGGTAAAATAGACTTCATTTTTGAATTCGGAATATGAAATATTGCTTGGGATGAAATTTTGGCATTGTTCTGAAAAACATCAATTTTTGATGAATAGTGAAACTACTAAGTGGTAGGTTAAAAACTGAATTTTGCATAAAACTTAATTTTACCGCTTCTGTGAATGGAACTTCGAAAATCCGAGAGACACGGTTAATATCAAGGACTAAAATGTGATTCAATGAGATGAAAATAATTTTTTGGTGAATAGTAACTTTTTACTTTTTTTTACCACGGTAAATAGTAAATAGGGTAATTAAGGGTAAATATGATATTAATATTACCCTAACACATGTCCTAATTCTATTGGACAAGTGTAATTCGACCAAAAACAAACTTAGGAATAAAATATGACCATTTAGGCCCACTTGGATTAGATTAGGACATTTATTATTAATTTATTTAAAGAAGGGTTAAAATAGTTAAAATCAAAGTTTAATAAGTAAATCATTTTTAATATGGGGTTATACATAAGATAAATTCGACTATAAATATTCATTAGAAAGATAAAAAGATTTCCTACATGATGGTATTTTATTTGTAATTTTTAGACATCAAATAATATAATTTATTTATGACACAAAGATGATGCAGTAATTATCTTATTAATGAAATATTGACATAATTGATAATATAAATACCAAAATAAATGTAATTTAAGACTTTTTATGAATTCCACTAATTTTCTAGGTTACTATGATATATTATTGTTGATTTAATCAACTTGGTTCGAACATATAATTCTGTTATGACTTTCACAAAAATCATATATCAAATAGTGTCAAAATTGACACAAAAGAGTTTTTAAATCAAATATTATATTATTAATTGTTATTTTATTCCTAAAAATCTAAGGTTCGGCCAAATGACTTAGATAAGGATATGTGTATTAATAATATAGAATTTGGGGTTCGTTTGGCATGTTATAGTAAGTTTATTAACCATATAGTGAAAGAAAACAAAAAGACACGGTAAAAGTTAAATTATTTAACTTAGAGTTAAATCTAATTGATAAGGTTAAAATAAGAACCTAAACTTGTCTAAATCTTATTGGTTGATAGGATTTCGACCCATCCCCACTTTATCTTCGAAATAAGACCCTTTGGAACCATTATAAACCGATTTTGACTTTAATATAAAATAATATTTTGAGATATTCCTAAGGTGCCCCTCTCCTCCCCTATAAAAGGACACCTCCTCCCCCTCCTCCTCACACCAATTTGAGCACTCAAGCTCGGCCAAACCCTGCCAATTTCTCCACTCCACTTCCCTAGAAACATCCTAGAGGTTCTGGTATTCCTCAAAGACCAATTTTAGTTCCCTAAGAGGAGGTCTCAAAGAGGCACTTCAAAGAAGAGGTAATTACCGTTACCAATTCTTTCATCTTTATTTCTTCTTCCACTTCTTCTTCTTAGGTTGTTTCATTATGAAGTAATAACGTCAGTATCACTCATATATTGATATGTTATTATAAGTATGAAACAACCCTATTTCACCATCTATCCATCCTACGGAAAAAGAAATCACCGCGCGTGCGTACGTACGGAATACCGTCTCCACGCCGTGGTGTAATCTATTTTCCACCACCACCTTACATGGATGGGTATAATGGTGTAAAGAATAACTATAAATAGTTATTACAACATCATATTGATTCTGATATATTGTATAATCCACTCCAATTCAATTCAATATTTATAGAAATGATATCATCGCTCGTGCGTACGTACGGAATACCGTCTCCACGACGCGATGAGATTCATTCTCCATGTTAACCATTTAAGAATGATTATAATGTATATATAAGAAATAATAATGAAATATATGACATTATAAAGCTACTGGATTTATGTATATATATACCTATGTATGTCATCTACTTACTTCCATTTCAAGACAATAAGGAAAGGAAAACAGCGTTCATGCGTACGTACGGACTACCGTCTCCATGAACGGTGTTTTTCATTTTATTTATCTACCTATTATATATATATATATATATATACTAAATATATATGATATATAAATCATATTTTATATTCTGGAAGTAAGTAAATCATGATATAAGTAATAATGATGTCAAGAACAACAAGTCAAAACACCTACGATAAATGAAACGATTTTACCCAAAACGCTTCTTTAACATGGAATTTACAAAAGAACGGGTAATATAATGTCATAAGTGAACCATATATGATATCATAACAATGAATATGATTCTGTAATAAGTCAATAACATGATTTAAATCATTATACAGGAGGTTCGGAAACTTACAAAGCAAGTCGGACCTAAGGTAAGGGGAATATCACAATCTCATTTTTATCCGAGATTGTTTATTCGTAAGTATTTACTGGGGTGTATCTTATCATCCACATCCATGTTTCCTCAATATGTAATATTATTTCCATCCACCTACAATGTTTTAAATCCAATTTTACCCTTTGGTGAGTTTTTAGTAAAAGATATGAAAGGAATCTTTTGTCGTTTTTCGTACGAGGTACATTTTGACTTTTTCGACAAAAGTAAAAAAGAATGTTTTTTTTAACTTATACGGCACGAACGGATTTTTACGGTTTTATAAAGCCTTATTTTCATGAACCTTCCTCCAAAATATTTCATGACTATTTTTAATAAAATCTCTTTCTTTTAAAATTGTATGATGTTTTGTGAAAAGAAATTGATTTTGAAGAAGAAAGGATATTTTCCTCAAGAATTCATTTCAAGTGTTTTATCAAAATTATTTTCCATCTAAGATAATAAAGGGTTCTGTTTCTATCCATATTTTTACATTGACTTGACTATGTTGTGATGTAATTATGTTTATGAATTCCTTTATCTTATATGAATGGTTTTATGATGTCATGTTGTTTAAGAATCCCATTTTTATTACATGGGTTATGCAATGATGTATGATTTATGATTTTGTGGCACACATAAGAAAGGATTCATTAAGAGATGGGTGGGACCTATATCTCCCTCCAATGCATTGGGTAAAGATTTCATATCTCCTGAGATAGACATGGCTGGAATGGTAGGTTATACCGGTTCAGTGAAACAGGACTGAAACGAGGATTACTCGATTCAGAAAGGGACTTTGTCCACTAAGATAGTCTTGGCAATGAGTCTTGACTAACAAGAAATGATTCTCTATGATTATGTGTGTATGCCACAATGAGTAATGTTTTATGTTATGATTTCATTTCACTACTATGATTTATCCCATGTTATGAAATTATGCTCTCTTTTGCAGGTTAAGATTTACAAAAATGTTATGTTCTTATGAAAATTATGTGATTGATATTTCTTTTGTTTACCCTTACTGAGCATTTGAGCTCACCCTTTTATGTTTTCTTTTCCCCAGGATATAAAGAAAGGTTTTAGGTAAAAAAAAAGAAGATCTTTATGGGAGATGTTGAAGATCTTTCACCAGGATTAGAAGATTATATTCCGAGTTTCCAAAGACACTAAACTATTACGATCCTTGTGTGTGTGTTTTTGTTATGTACTAAGTATTCCGCAAAAGTAATGTAATGTCAATGTACGTCAGGCTTCGGGTCATTACGGAGGAACACCCATCTGTACCATGCGATGATTATTATATGTCATCTTTTTCCGTCACCTCTCTTCAATGGGTGTCATTTCCTGCAATGAAAACAAATATGTAAGTAATTAAAAACAGATAACTAATGTGTAACCCAAAAAAATATAGAAAAAACATTCTGATAAAAAACATAAAGTAAAATAACATTTATTGTGGTTTGAAGTTAAGTACTAGGATACACACTCTAAATGATGTAGGTGAAACATGTAGGTGAGAACACGACTGTATGATTCTATATATTTCCCACCACAACTTCGGGTTCACAATCAACTCTGACAATTGAGCTATTGGCGTCATCATAAGTAATAAACGGATTGCTTCCAATTGCAGTAGGGATAGTGTCAAATTCATCATCACCATCATCGAAAACATGTCTGGGATTTACTTCAATAATTACACCAAATTTAGGATGACGATGATCTTTGACATAAAAAACTTGTTTCACCATTGATGATAATACATATTTTTCATCAGTGGAAAGAGTGCGAGTCATGTCAATAACTCGAAATCCACAATCATCAATAAAGGTGCCTTTCCTCATCATTGAATCAAACCATTGACATTTCATCATTGTGACTCGACCATGCGAGTAATAATCCAAAATTATTATTTTATCCACGACTCCATAATAAGCAACATTTTCAGAATGAGGTCTAGTATCTGATGAGATGGCATAACAGTCTGTTGTGGTAGTTAGCATAACACCATTATGTTTTGTTCTCATGTTTCTTGCTCGTTCACTGATAATAAATTTGTATCCATTGATCACAAGTAATTTACAAGCACAAACCATGGTATTAGGACCAAAATCCAAAACTCTTGTTTCCTCAGAAACAGAGTCTGCAGGAAAACTCGATACCTGAAATATAAACAAATAGTAAAGTTAATTAAATATTATTTTTATTTAGTTATTACAGAAATATTTTTACCTTCAATTTCAACAAAGCAGAAAACCCTTTTCTATGAAAAGTCCTTTACTTCTCAAAAATAATGAATGATGCTTTCTATATATCAATTCTTTATGTTCCCTGTAGATAAAAAAATAATAGTTTAACAAATATTTAAAATTACAAGAGATAAGATAAGAGATACATGTACAATTTACTTACTTGATATACTCATCGAACAAATCACAATTGAACAACACTGTGCGATGTGCCATCTCTCGCTCTTCAAGGCTTAATGTCGTCAAGGTATATGATCCCGGAATTCCTCTTGTCTGAGGAAGTGATGGAAAACTGGGTTCAATTTTCCCATACTGTTCTTCTTCATTTCTCATTGGTCTGTTTACTCTCGTAGTAAGATCAGACAAATACATTGCGCAGAAATCCATACATTCTTGAGCCAAGTAACCATTCACAATAGAACCTTCGGGATAATTCCTGTTCCGAACATATATTTTCAATGTGCACATGTTTATTTCAGTTGGATACATCCAATAGAAAGAAATGGGTCCACCAATAATTATTTCTGTCAGAAGATGGATAGTCAGATGCAACATGCATGTAAAAAATGATGGAGGGAATATTTTCTCTAACTCGCACAAAATTAATGGTGTCTCTGCCAATAGTTTTTTCAAGAAGGATTTGGATAGCCTCTTAGCACAAAGATCTCTAAACAAATAGCAAAACTGAATAACTGAGACTCTAACATTATTGGACAAGAGATGACGGATTGCTATTGGAATAAACTCATGCAAAAGGTCGTGATAATCATGAGTCTTCAAAGATTTCAGCTTCAAATCTTTTCTATTGACCCGTTTTGATATATTTCTTGAATATCCATCATGAACATTAATAGTCTCTAGCACTTCCAGAAATTGATTTTTTTCAGTAGGTGTCATCACATAAGAAGCACATAGAACTTTCCATTTATTTCCACTGATACAGACCGGATGCAATTCTAGTCTGATCCCCCAATCTACCAAGTCACGCCGTGATCGTAAATCATCTTTTGTCTTCCCCTTGACATTTAGAAGAATCGAAAGCAACATTTCACATATATTCTTTTCAATGTGCATTACGTCTAAGCAATGACGTAACAAGTTGGTTGACCAATACGATAACTCAAAGAATATACTTTTATTCTTCCAATTGTAATAGGTATCATTGGAAACATTTTTTCTCTTTATAGATTTCATTACACCCTTCCCAAATGAATAACTGAAATCTTTCAATTCATTAAGCACATCAGTTCTAGACATACGCTGAGGTGGAGTGTCATTCTCCATGGTATTGTCAAATCTTCGATAATTGTTTCTATATGTATGGTTCATTGGAAAGAATCATCGATGTCCCATAAAACTAAAACTACGACGATATTTCAGTCTTCTCGATTGAGTATTCTTCATACAAACAGGACATGACAATTTTCCTTTAGTTCTCCATCCATACATCATTGCATAAGCAATAAAATCATTGATCGTCCACATAAGCGCAGAACGCATCTGAAATATGTCTTTCGAACATGCATCGTATGTGGGCACACCCACATCCCAAAGAAGCTTCAACTCTTTTATTAAAGGTTACATGTATTCATCTATATCATTTTTAGGATTAGAAGGGCTAGATATCAGTATACTCAAGAAAGTGTAAGGCTTTTTCATACACAACCAAGGGGGAAGGTTATAAATGTGTATGAAAACCGGCCATGTGCTGTGCGAAGTAAGCATCTTCCCAAATGGATTAAAACCGTCACATGAAAGACCCAGTCTCACATTACGCACGTCAGCTACAAATTTAGGATATCAAGCATCAAATCTCTGCCATGAAAATCCATCTGCAGGGTGAACCAACTCTTCATTATTCTTTTTTCTCTCGGTGTCATGCCATCGCATTTTTATGGATATTCCATCAGAAATGAAAAGGTTCTGTAATCTGGGTATCAATGGAAAGTTCCACATTACTTTTTGTGGCACACGAGATGGTGATCCATTATCTTTTGGCTTTCATCGGGAGGTTCCACATTTGGTACAATAATTTCTTTCAGCAGTTTCCTCCCAAAATAAGATGCAATCATTCGAGCAAGCATGAATTTTTTTTTGAGAATCCAAGTTCATCAACTAACTTCCATGCCATATAGTGTTTTGAGGGAAAATATGCATCATCTAGAAGTAATCCCTTCAAGAAGGTAAGAATGTAATCAATTACAGTATTTGAAATCCCATACATAGTTTTCCCACGAAACAATCAGATTAAAATTTCCAACTTTTTCATTTTACCACATTGTCGATATACTGGATTCATCGCAGCATCATTCAATTTTTTCACCCTATCAACATCATCATTTTCATTGGATGCATCATGTGTGCTTGAATCGAAATCGTGTTGGTTGGACATCCTTTCCTTCTCATGATGTAGAATAAATGGAAATCGATCATATATCAAACTCTCCAATTCAGTATTATCATTTGGATCATCAACATTTTGAGATTCCATTTTCTCTCCATTGTGATACCACACATAATAGTTTGTTTGGAAACTATATTTGGTTATATGATAGCTAACTGTGTCACGACTCAACCAAGGTCTTCCAACACAATTAAAACATGGGCAGTGTATGCGACCACTATCTGAAGCCTTGTCAAATTCGAAATCTAGAAAGCTGTTAAAATTATTTTGAAAATCGGTTGAAATCTGATCAGTTTCGTACATCCAACTTCTCTCCATTTTGTAAACAAACTACAATAATTCATTTCAAAGAAATTAAATAATATTGAAGTATAATCAAAAAAATATTTAGGTATATGACAATTGTTTACTTTATATAAAAGCATAACTGACACATTACTCTATATGAGAATCATATTAAGAAATACAACAAAATACAATGTATATAAGAAAATAAGATACATAATTTCTAATTCCTATATTCAAGGATTTCCCAGTAGCATATTGGAAGTGGATCAAGCAATACATAATCCTTAAGGATCTTGTTGGGAGTACATGAGTTTTATACTTTAAATTCTTCAGGGAGATCAAGATGAGGAGTATGATAATGATCAGGGGAGTGGCGGGACATTCCAAGGGGGGTGTGGGGTGTCCAAGGGGGGTGCGGGGTGTCTAGGGGGGTGGGGCCATCCGGGGGGTCGGAGGTGTCCAGGGGGTTGGGGTGTCCAGGTGGGCGGGCTGGTTGCGGGGGTGGTCAGGCTATCCAATGGGGTAGGGGGAGTCCAAGGGGTGGGCGGGCTGTCCAAGGAGGTGAGCGGGGTGTCCAGGGGGTGGGTGGGGCTGTCTGGGGGGGGTACAGAGTGTCCAGGGGGTGGGCTGTCCAAGGAGGTGAGCGGGGTGTCCGGGGGGGCGGGCTGTCCAAGGAGGTGATCGGGTTGTCCGGGGGGTACAGGGTGTCCAAGGGGGGTACGGGGTGTCCAGGGGGTGGGCGGGCTGTCCAAGGAGGTGAGCGGGGTGTCCAGGGGGTGGGTGGGGCTCTCCGGGGGGTACAGGGTGTCCAGGGGGGGCTGTCCACGGAGGTGAGCGAGTTGTTCGGGGGGGTGGGCTATCCAAGGAGGTGAGCGGGCTGTCCGGGGGGGGTACAGGGTGTCCAAGGGGGGGTGCAGGTTGTCCAGGGGGGTGGGCGGGTAGTCCAAGGAGGTGAGTGGGGTGTCCAGGGGGTGGGTGGGGCTATCCGGGGGGGTACAGGGTGTCTAGGGGGTGGGATGTCCAAGGAGGTGAGTGGGCTGTCCGGGGGTGGGCGAGCTGTCCAAGGAGGTGAGCGGGTTGTCCGGGGGCGGTACAGGGTGTCCAAGGGGGGTGTGGGCTGCCCAAGGGGGGTTAGGGGTGTCTAGGGGTGGTGGGGCTGTCCGGGGGGGTTGGAGGTGTCCAGGGGGTCGGGGGGTGTCTAGGGGGGTCGGGGTGTCCAGGTGGGCGGGCTATCCGCGGGGGTGGTCAGGCTGTCCAATTAGGTAGGGGGAGTCCAGGGGGTGGGAAGGCTGTCCAAGGAGGTGAGAGGGGTGTCCAGGGGGTGGGTGGGGCTATCCGGGGGGTACAGGGTGTCCAGGGGGTGGGCGGGCTACCCATGGGGGGTACGGGGTATCCAGGGGGTGGGCAGGTATCCCATGTGGATGGCGGGGCTGTCCGGGGGGGCTGTCCAGGGGGTGGGTGGGCTCTCCACGGGGGGTGTCCGGGCTGTCCACGGGGGTGGAGGCGCTGTCCAGTGGGGTCGAGGGTGTCAAGGGGGTGGGGGGCTTTCCAGGGGGTGGGTGGGCTGTCCACAGGGGGTGGTCGGGATGTCCACGGTTGATTCATTTGATGACATAGTATAGGTATATTTATATTAAAAGAATACCCCCCACAATAATCCTGCAGCACTGTCATTAGTCTAAACCCCTAGAACACATAAAAGAATCTAGTATGGACATTTACTAAAATATTTAACACCATAAGAATAAAAATACACTCTAAATATAGTTTGAGAGTATATAATGGTGTGTGTGAAAAAAATGATATTAAATCAATTTAAATGAATATGGAACAAATGAGGGTTTACAGTACACTAAGAGTACCTCAAACAATCCAAAACTACTATAGAGCCACATATTTTACTTCATGAAACAGGACCTGGAAATCTTACCTATGTCTTTACTAATGACCACCTAATTGGAACACTATTAATGGTTCTTGAACACAAGGAACAAACTATGTTTGGTCTCTACCAACTCAATCACCCCCTTGTAGATCATAATTCGGTTTCCCCTTATACTAAAATAGTATCACTGGAAGATACTTCTAATACTGGTCCTAAACCATTCATTCTCCACAAAACAATGATCAAAGAATAATTGGACACATTTTAATGACGATACAAGCTCATCACATAAACACATCAAAATAGAAACAAAAACATATAGGATGGGTCTAAATCAAAAACATAATTAGATAAATTTCAATAAAAAATAAGGTACCAGTTAATAAGATACCTTAAACACATCAAAATAAAAACAAAAACATAAACACATCAAAATCAAAAACACAGAAAAAAAACATATAGGATGGGTCTAAATCAAAAACATATAGGTTAAATCAAAATAGAAACAAAAACATAAACACATCAAAATCAAATCTAAAAACTGAAATATTATATAAATTTTAATAAAAATAAGGTGCCGGCTAATAAAATACCTAATTTAGGATGGGTCTTATGAGATTTAGAAGTAGATTCAACACCTTGGATGGGATGGAAGAAGTGGAACCTGAAGGAGCTCAAAGATCCAAACTGGTCCGGCAGAAGGAGCTCCAAAATCGCCCGCCTGTTGCTCCCGTTTAGGGTTCTGTATCGCAAATGGGGGAGAGGACGGGCCGCTTCCAATTTGGGGGAAAGTTGTGCCAACGGTTTATAAAAACCGTTGGTATATACTTTCAAGGCACACCTATACCAATGGTTCATTATAACCGTTGGTAAAAAACTCCCCCAACCACACTTATACCAACAGTTCTTTATAACCGTTGGGAAAAACCTCCCCCAACCACATTTTTACCAACGGTTCAATGAGAACTGTTGGTAAAAATACCCTAAACACATCAATACCAACAGTTTACTATAACCGTTGGTAAAACCTTCCCTAAACCATCCTTTACCAATGGTTCTATGAAACCGTTGGTATGTAAGTGTGGGGAAAAACCCACATTCCCGTAGTGATAAATCCTGGAAGAGTAAGGTAAAACAAGGAAGAGGCATACCCCCAAGCTTGAGCTTTAACTTGGGGTCTAAGTCATGTGTCAACCAGGTGTGCTTCAACACACCATAAAATATATCAAATCTCAAAGGACTAACAAAGAAATTAATATAAACCTTCAAGGCTTCATTATTAAGGTTAAAGTTGAGAGTTGGAGTTTGAGCCCCTCCCAAAGGTATCGCTATGGAACATACTTTAATTATCCAATACCACCAAGCCCATCCAAGTCAATCTTTTGAAAGACCAAGTATCTCTCGAGGCATGGATTTACCCTGAGTCTGTCCCGATCTTGCAAAAAGGGGTTGGGCACCATTCGAGGCTGGCTTAGCCACATTTCCAACGGATCCATCCTGATGGGTCCTTTTGGAACCGGTATGACTCATAAGTATTAGAAAGCCTGAGGAAGTCTCAGTCTGGAAAAGCCAAGAACACCGCCCCTGGAACATAAAGGTAACCATCAGGAACAAAGGGTCTAAGCATGTCCCTTAATATGAGACCCACCTTTTTTACCCACCCTAAATTTAGTTAAATTTATCACAACAGAAAATATAACATCAACATATGTAATTGCGGCTTGAAACTAAAAAAGAACACCCATGCATCACATAGTGAAAATTAACTATTTCAATATAGATATCTTAATAATGAAAGTAATGCATCAACATAAACAGATAAAATGAACTTTCAAATAAATAAATAAATAAGCACAACCAACTACCAAAGATCTAACAATTTCAAAGTTAATAATTTATCTAAATTAATTATTTAAATTAAACACCACATATTGAAAAATTTACTATTTCAACATACCAATCTCAACAAGTCAAATCACCGCATAAACATAAGCAGATAAATGCACTTTTAAATAAATAAATAAATTATCACAACCAACTACTAAGATCCAACAATTTCAAAGTTCATAATTAATATAAATTAATTATTTAAATTAAATACAACAAAATAGATTGTGCAACACATACAGATAAAGACACTTTTTAATAATAAATAAACCAGCACAACCAACTACCAAATATTCAACAATTCAAGGTCCATAATTAATATAAATTAATTATTTAAATTAAACACAACAAAAATAGGTTGTGTGACACATGAAATTTAATAAATTAAAAGTTCGGGCTAATAGAAATTATACCGACCCCGTCGGCACACCCAAAGGGGTGTCCGACCTAGTTGAAACAACTTAAACATTTTAATTAATGATAAATTATGTTGCAACCATTATTAGAAATAATTAAATTAAAGAAATTGGGTGAATTTGCACAAAGTCGGTATGCACCGAAGAACAACACAACAGTGTGTTTTTATAAATTGCAACGAAATAGAGGGAAAGAGATTAGATGCCCTACCTTATGGTCGTAGATGATCTTATGATCCACAGTAGGTTTTTATTTGACCTAAAACAGAAGAAAACGAAAGATTTTAGAAAAACACCAAAATAGGGTAAAATCCTTCCATGGCGAACTGCACCAAGGATTTGGAATGAGATCACATGATTCTTGGTGCATGGGATAAGCCTTACCGAGAGGTTCACAGTGCACCTAATGACGAAGAGAACAGACGACGAACCGAGATGCGACGATATTCCGAAAGGAGGAGAAGGTGGTGCACACCACCTAGGGAGGAGAGGTGCGCCACGCACAGGAGAGGACAAGGAGAGGAGGAGAAGAAAAAAAAGAAATAAAAAGGAAAGGAAAGAAAAGGAAAGGGGAAAAATAAAAAGGATATAAATAAATAAAATAATAAAAATAAAATGGTGGAAGAAATGAAATAAATAATTAAAATAGGTTTACCTCATTTTAATTATTTTTAATTTCTCTCCAACCGTATCAATTTTATTATTTATTTTTATCCCTCTTTAAATTTCATTAATTTCCTTTAATCCTTTTTGATTATTTTTAACACAAATGTTGCACTATGGCGTGACGTAATATTTTACATAAAGCTTGAAAAATCATTTAATTAATTTTAATAGCTTACTGAGACCCGCAACAGGGTGCACAGGCGTGCGCCTTGGGTTGCTTTAAAGATTATGATTAAAAACTTAAAAGTCCACAACTTGATTTAAGTCGACATATTCAATGCATTTATATATGTAATTAATAATATTTTATCTAACCTAATAATAAATATCCACACATGTATATACTTGTTATATATATATACACATCTGCATAATCATGTATATACACCCACACATGTATATATAACTATATATATATAATCCCATATATATATATACATCATATATATATATACATCAATGTTTTTGTCCCAATATAATAATAATAACAATAATTAAAATAATTATTATTATTTAATTCAACCCATTAATTGCACCATTAATAACTAAAAAACAATAACCCTAAAAAATGATTATGGATATTAAATAAATATAGATTTCACATTTGTATTTAATTCGAATAATTAATAATATCATATTTATTACATTACCCGATAATTATTTACACCACAACAAATTTATTAATTGTGGATGTGCATTTTCATTTATAGTTTTCACAATAAATAATAATATTAATAATAAAATTATTAATATATATATTTTCCAATAAAATATTTAAAACACAAATAAATTATCTTCGGGTGTGATATGACCCAACATCCAACGCTTGCAAAGGTTATATTATGATCAGGGTAACCCCCATATCTCGGAACTATTGGTGGTGTCATATTTCTAATTCGACGCACTGTTTGAGAGAAAATAATTATTTAATATTTAAAAATCAGAATAATTAATTAATTAAAAATAAAGACGGTATTATCAAGTGCGGGGGTGTCAAACACCCGGTGCGAATCAAGGTTATACCCTACCTAGGGTAAAACTGGTGTTCCAGACCTAACGGTTGTCTCAGATTTCTCATACGATGCACCGTTAGAGAGAAAATAATTATTTATTATTTAAAAATCGGAATATTAAATTAATAAAAAAATAAATATGGAATTATCATGTGTGAGGGTTCCAAACACCCAATGCGAATCAAGGTTATACCCTACCTAGGGTAAACCCGGCGTTCCGGACCTAAAGGTGGTCTCAGATTGCATGTATAACGCACCGTTTGAGAGTTATTTCATTTTTTTGAAAAGAAACAAACATGTGTATCAATAAAATAAACTTAATATTTTTATTCTATCAACACCGCAGTGTCGACAATCAGAAACCAAAAGTTTTGATGCTTGGTTTTAAAACTAACCTACCTAGTTAACAGAAAAATTTTATTTCCTACATTTTTTCATCTGGTTCAAAACACAAAACGTTACAACCTTCCCACCTTAGAACTTCTCATCCCTGAGAAGCCTTCGAAAACAAAGTAACCCTCACTCGATCTACAGGGTCATGCAGTCTCATACAAAAGGTCGTGTTGTATCTCTAAACACCCAACGAACTTTCAAACATTGGTTAGGGAAACGACACAAAAATCATTAAGATCTGAGCCAACACTTATTTTTCAACTGAAACACCGAGATAGTACATATCCAAACACATTCAGCTAGAGACACAACCATGTCGTCATCTCATTAACTTCTGGCCAAAGTTACTTCCCACCTTAGGTTTTAAAGTCAGAAAGAGGCAAATTCTGAGTCACGACACTTACACTGTCAGAATTTCCGATAATACACTCCCTTAAGAGTTCTAGAAACGCTTCTCACTTGATTTCCAAAATAGATAAAATGGTCAATTATCCATCACCCATAAAGCCCAAGTCGAGCCAGATTTTTATGGAAAGCCCTGGTTGACCCAAACTGCACTTGTCTTACCTGACGACATGAAAGAAAAAGGTCATTCACTAACTACTTTATTGAACAAGAGGAAGAACTAGTCAAGCTGCTTCAGCTGACCATTTAAGAAGATGCTCGGCTTATATGGTAGGTGTTTTATAGACTAAATTGTGTTTTTTCTTCAAAGATATCTCACACTTCCCGCGAACACGTCCACCGAAGTTCATACCTGACCTCCTGTGTCGTTCCTTGATTTAGGCATCCCCAAGTTCGACAACGAGTCTAGGGTAACCTTGGATTAGCACAACAGGAGTGAAAGGAACTAACGCAGGGTAGTCCAAACTCCATGTTTACGAGTGAGACATTGGTACAAGGGAAAGATGACCATATCAAAACCTTGACCATGCCCGGAGTGGCATCGGCCTGACAGTCAATTTAGATGAAACGACTGGTGTACAAGAGTTCATCCAAGGAATTCCTACATTGAAATCTGAGGTTCACTCAAAAATAAAAAAAACATCAATAAGAACGATGCATCAGTGTGCAATACTGAGAAAAACACCCTAAACAATCCCAATAACTTTTAAAGATTTAGAATGGCGTAAGTCTGATGCTCTCTTAGTTCATCAAGGACGAAGGAAATATAGGTGAAATGTTCATCACTTAAGGAAGATTACACTAATAGGATTTGGATATTACCATAATGAAAACATTTAAACAATTGGCATGAAATCCTAACCAGACTGGATGGTGTGTCAAAACATTGAGTCTATACAAGTTATCCTAAGCATTGGGACAAACTTGATTCCTTTAACAAAGAAGTCACTACACTATAGAGATGACTCGGAACATATTTAACAGTGCAAGACTTGATGATTACACTGAACTCAACTGGTTCATCACAGCATTAAGAACTCAACAGAATCGCGAACGTGAACGCATACTACCCCGAGGTGATATAGAAGCAAGATGACTTTTAACTTAGAGGATGACATACCAAGTCATCCATTGCTGTGAAGAAGAGATGGTCAAACGACCAATGATGAAACTGACCATTCTTAAGGAATTCCTAACCTAATGGAAATGAGCATTACTGATACTCAATCCCGAAACAAAAGTCAAGGAAAACATGACCACCCGTCCGAACAAGGGTGTCATTTTAAGCAAGGAGTCTGACTAGGGACAACGACATGTGAAAGGTTCTATTCCAAAGCCACTCAAGGAGAAACTCAAACTACTCTTATACCAGAGTCCTAAATAGAGGTCACTGCTACTGGTTCCATATCTAAGCCCTTTATATTTAACCATATTTAATCATAAATCCTCAAAATATTTAATCAAAACATCAAGTACCATTTTTAAAAACAAAACACAATGTACATGATCTTAAACAATGCCTCAAGGGAAAACATGCAAGTTTTATAAAACTCTATTTTAAAACATTTTACAGTAATTGAAATCATGTCTTTAATTAGGCAATCTATCAAATATATTCCTTTTAAGTAGATAAAGAAGCCTACAAGGGTCCCACTAAGCTAACTTGAGTTCTTTTGAATGAAACCAAAAAATGTTTTTTAATTATTAAGAGCCACAACACCCATATCGAGTTATCTCATTAGGAACGTGCACCAACTAGCATACTTGGTCCTAGTTGTGCCTTTAGGTAGTTACCCAACTCATTTGAAATTATAACATGCTCAAATACATATCAACCTAGATATATGGGTGGATATCAACCTATAAATTGACTATACACATTATAGTTTTTGGAATTTGGCTCTCGTTCAAAAGAAACAAATAAATTTTAGAAAATCAACCTATTACATAACAAACAAGCTAGCAGGTCACCACAAGAAGCTAAGAGAGAGACATGTTGTAATCATAAAAGCATAACATTTTAATCATAGAGACATGCTAATAGGCACAAAATCATGATACAAGGAAAACATGGTATTAAAAAGGAAGCATGGAAATAGGCTAGCATGCTAAATATATCACCAAAAAATGGTATCTAAAAGGCATGATAAATAATTTCAAGGCATGGAATATATTCAAGCAAACAATTTGAATCAACAGGCAGCCTAAAATACAACTACATGGCATGGCAATATGCATGGCATGTGAATTCCTTTGTGCCTATTATGATGCATGCAATGATTCATCCTTACCTTAATAGGCCAAGGGTAAAATATTATAAATTTCATAAATTCATAAGCAGCGGAAATTACACAAATCACTCAAGGTAAAATCATATCAATTATAACAACAAAAAGCATGAGCAGCAATCCTGACCCTGGACACTTGGTCATTTCTCGTACATGGGGTGATCAGTCCTAGGCACGACTATTAGCCAAGCACCGACACATTCCTAGTCTCCTGTCTACCAACCCAAAACAGTAAGACAAAGGAAAAAATACCACCTCTGATACCACTTTGTAACATCCCGACTCGGCTCACCTCTAAGATGGTGGCTAGACCGGTGGGCTACATGACCTTAAGTGCTTCTCCCTGAATGCCAGAGGCTACTGACTAGCAGTGATGGACTTTTTCATGTTTGTGGGGGAGACTATGCCCTCATAGGTAATAGGTATTATCACAATGGAAGTAAACTGAAAGTTAATAATAAATAGAGGAAGCATATAAATGAAAAAACTACAGTAGAAGCAACATAAATAATCCCAACTGAATACATAATAAATAAGGAAGCTGAAAAATTAAAATAGGTACAAAAATGATGTCATGCCATGATGTCTTTCTAAACTAAAAACATGGAAACCAGAAACCCAAGAATTCTATCAACTAAATAGAAACGACACAAAGCAACAACTGCATCACGGGAAAGGCTCAGTCCTCTTCCCTAGTTTCCATCCTAAGAAGCAAGAAACAATCAAGCATCGGGATCATCAAGCTTCCACTAATCAATAACTACAACCATATAATCTACTCAGGTGTCAACGATGCTTGAGCCGGGTGTGAGATAAAATCCCAGTAGTCTGGCACCCGCGGTGTCTAAACCTTTCCATTTCGTGCAATAATAAAATGTGGTGTGCAAATATATAGAAATTGCAGATAATGTACTAAGTGTAATGAAATAAATAACTCAATCCGGGTTCCCAATGGAACCCGTCCCTAATCACCTACATCATCCTAAGTCGGAAGTCTGAAAGGAGTACTTGTAAGCAGAATACACATATGCATATATATAAATCCTAAAAGTGTAAAGTAAAACAAAGAAGAGGCATACCCCCAAGCTTGCGCTTTAACTTGGGGTTTAAGTAATGTGTCAACCATGTGTGCTTCAACACACTGGAAAATATATCAAATCTCAAGGGACTAACAACGACATTAATATAAACCTTCAGTGCTTCATTATTAATGTTCAAGTTGAGAGTTGGAGTACGAGCTGGTTCTGAAGGTATCGCTAGGGAACATCATTCAATTATCCAATACCACTGAGCCCCTCCAAGGCGATATTTCGAAAGACCAAGTATCACTCGAGGCATGGCTTTACCCTGAGTCTATCCCGATCTCACAAAAAGGGGTCAGGAACCATCTGAGGCTAGCTTAGCAAAATTGCCAACGGATCCGTCCCGATGGGACCTTTTGGAACCTATATCACTCATAAGTATTAGGAATCCCGAGAAAGTCTCAGTCCAGCAAAGCCAAGAACACCGCCCCCAGCACATAGAGGTAACCATCAGGAATTAAGGGTCTAAGTGTGGCCCTTAATATGGTACCCACCTCCCTTCACCACCCTGAATTTAATTAAAGTTTTCACAGCAGTAAATATGACATCCACATATGTAATTGCAGCTTGAAACTAAATAGGAACACCCGTGCATCACATAGTGAAAATTAATTATTTCAGCATATAAATCTTAACGGCGAAAGTACTGCATCAACATAAGCAGATAAAATGAACTTTCAAATAAATAAATAAATTAGCATAACCAACTACCAAAGATCCAACAATTTCAAAGTTAATAATTAATCTAAATTAATTATTTAAATTAAACACCACATAGTGCAAAATTAACTATTTCAACAAAAAAATCTTAAAAAATCAAAGCACAACATCAACATAAGAAGATAAATGCACTTTTAAATAAATAAATTAGCACAACCAACTACCAAGAACAAAAATTTCAAAGTTCATAATTAATATAAATTAATTATTGAAATTAAATACAACAAAATTGATTGTGCAACATATGCAGATAAAGACAATTTTTAATAATAAATAAACTAGCACAACCAACTACCAAATATTCAACAATTTAAGGTTCATAATTAATCTAAATTAATTATTTAAATTAAACACAACAAAAATATGTTGCGCGACACATGCAATTAAATAAATTAAAATTCTGGGATAACATAAATTATACTGAACAAGTCGGCACACCCAAATGGGTTTCCGACCTTTTTGAAACAACTTAAACAATTTAATTAATGATAAATAGTGTTGAAACCATTATGTGAAATAATTAAATTAATGAAATTGGGTGAATTTTCACCAAGCCGGTATGCACCGACGAACAACGCAACCGTGCATTTTTATAAATCACAACAAAACAGAGGGAAAGAGAGTAGACACTCTACCTTATATTCGTAGATGATCATATGATCCACGGTAGGCTTTTATTTGACCTAAAACTAAAGAAAATGAAATATTTTAGAAAAACCCCAAAATAGGGTAAAATCCTTCCACGGAGAACTGTGTAAAATATTTGGAATGAGATCGCATGATTCTTGGTGCGTGGGATAAGCCTTGCCGAGAGGTTCACAGTGCACCTGACGGTGAAGAAAACGAATGACAAACCGAGGCACGGCAATCTTCCGAAAGGAGGAGAAGGTGTTGTGAACCACCTAGGGAGGAGAGGTGCACCACGCATAGGAGGGGAGGAGGTGAGGAGGAGAGGAAAAAAGAAATAAAAAGGAAAGGAAAGGAAAGAAAAAGGAAAAAATAAAAAAGAGATAAATAAATAAAATAATAAAAATAAAATGGTGGAAGAAATAAAATAAATAATTAAAATAGGTTTACCTCATTTTAATTATTTTTAATTTCTCTTCAACCGTATCTATTTTATTATTTATTTTTATCCATCTTTAAATTCAATTAATTTCCTTTAATCCCTTTAAATTATTTTTATCCCAAACGTTGCGCTATGATGTGACATAATATTTTACATAAATCATGAACAATCATTTAATTAATTTTAATAGATGACCAGGACCTGCAACAGGGTGTGCATGTGTGCGTCCTGGGTTTATTTAAAGATTTGGATTAAAAACTTAAAAGTCCCGAACTTGATTTAATTAGACATATTAAATTCATTTATGTATTTAATTAATAATATTTTATCTAACCTAACAATAAATATCATCCCATATATATACATGTTACATATATATATACACACACATCTTCATATTCATGTATATACACCCACACATGTATATATAACTATATATATATATATATTTAATCGCATATATAAAGATATACCTCATATATATATATATCAATGTTTTTGTCCCAATCTAATAATAATAACAATAATTAAAATAATTATTATTATTTTATTCAACCCATCAATTACACCATTAATAAATTAAAAACAATAACCATAAAAAAAAGATAAGAGTTATTAAATAAATATTTATTGTGCAGTTGTATTTAATTCGAATAATTATAATATCATATTTATTACATTACCTGGTTATTATTTACACCACGTCAAATTTATTAATTATGGATGTGCATTTTCATTTATTGTTTTAAAAATAAATAATAATAATAATAAAATTATTAATATATCTAATTTCTAATAAAATATTTAAAACGCAAATAAATTATCTTCGGGTGTGATATGACCAAAGTCCAACGCTCATAAAGGTTATACCCTGACTAGGGTAAACCCCATGTCCCAAAACTATTGGTGTTGTCAGATTTCTCATTCGACACACCGTTTGAGGGAAAATAATTATTTATTATTTAAAAATCGGAATAATTAATTAATGAAAAATAAAGACGGTATTACCAAGTGCGAGGGTGTCAAACACCCAATGTGAATCAAGGTTATACCCTACCTAGGGTAAACCCTGTGTTCTAGACCTAACGATAGTCTCATATTTCTCATACGATGTGCCGTTTGAGAGAAATAATTATTTATTATTTAAAAATCATAATAATTAATTAATAGAAAAAATAAATATAGAATTATCATGTGTGTGGGTGTGAAACACCCAATCCGAATCAAGGTTATACCCTATATAGGGTAAACCCGGCATTCTAAACCAAAATTTGGTATCATATATTTCGTACGACGCACTATTTGAGAGTTATTTCAATTTTTTTGAAAAGAAACAGACATGCGTATGAATAAAATAAACTTAATATTTCAATTCTATCAATGCCGCAGTTTTGACTATCCAAAACATAAATATTTGATGCTTGATTTTAAAACCGACCTGCCTAGTTAACAGAAAAATTTTATTTCCTCCATTTTTTTATCTGGTTCAAAACAGAGAACCTTACATGTTAGACTTTGGATCATCTTATTGAAATTATGTTACAACTCAAATATGTTTTGAATGGTCAAAATTGTCATCAAATAAAGATTATCAAGACTAAGTTAATTTTTATTGTTAAATTAATGATAAATTTAATCTGAAAAATATCTTCTTTGTGTTGTGAGATTTTTTGTCTTGTTTATTTGGTTATTTTCTTGATACATTGTAGTAATTCATTATATAGTTATGGATTATCCATTAGATTCAATGAAAACCCATCATTGGTCATGGGCCCAACCAGTTTTCATAGAACCCAAAATCCTTAAGTAGTACCAGAGTCATCACATTCAAATTCATAATTATATAATTCTATTAATTGATGTAGACATTTGGTGTTCATTTTTTACATCCAATGTATTCATTATTTAATACAAAATTCTAGATATATTATCTTTTCATTATCATATAACCAAGAACAAGTTAATAACAGGTGAAAAACATCCAAATAACTCATCTGGATGTTCTAGAGGTTCATTCCAAATAACATGGGACTATATGAATTTAGCTAAAATAAACACACCATGTACCTAGATTAACCATATCAGGATAAGCCATGAAATACATAGCTTTTCATGTGGAGGAGTACGTGGAATCATTACACATCACGTGTTGACTGATACTATCTGGAAAGTGGTTTTATGGACTACATGTCATGTATATGGATTACACCCCATGTATTCATACAAGTTGAGCCTTATGAATTTCATAAAAACTATGTGGTGAAATATGTGTTTATCATTTATTATATCCCAAGTAAGGACTTGAATCCTAGAAACGTTATCCATATGGGATTACATTATGTGAAACTATCATACATATCATATAACCAATAAATATTCATGAAAATTACACAACATGTCACTAGGAATGTATTGATTATGGTCACAGAAAGATATACATTGCATGTTGTCCATTATACATATTGTGTAATGCATACCCATATATGTACATTACATACTAATCTAGGTTGTATACAATGTAATTAATTTATATATAAATAAAATTAATTGCAGCATTAAACTAAACTACCTGGAATGTAGCTAGCATACACACTGTGTGCTAGGGTTTAAATAATATTAAATGAGTAATTAATTATATGTTAAATTTTGAACTGCATCTTATGTATACTCATCATTACACATGATGTACTTTTCATGAATTAAAAGTGGTATTCTCTATATAAATAAACATGTGTTCATGTATAATAAATGGATAGTACATATTGTGTGATTAAATGACACAATATGTATGCTATATAACACGTGAGTGAATAGTAAATTATGAAGATTATGTCAAACATTGGGTTGTTCAGACTGACACTTTTTGTGTTTCCTCCAAGTATGTACCATGTAATTAATTAATTTTAAAGAAAATTAAGTTATTTGATTTTTTTAAAATAATAATGGATTTGAATTTCTTGGACTATTTAGATAGGAATTAAGATAAATGAATGAATTAATTAATAATATAATTAATTTATTAATTCATGTAATTTATCTTAATAAAGAATGATTGAAATGAATTTTAGCTAGTTATTTTAAATGTGTATTTGTTTCATGTATGTGATTTATCATCACATTTCCTGATCATTTTATGTGTTGCGTATAGTTTTAATTTAAATTTATTGCATGGGTTTTTATATGAGATAATTTTTTATTAAATTAAATATTATGGTCTACAAGTCATCCAACCCACCTTTATTATATACGGACTACATGTCCATGGTATATTTTATATATATTATAACCATGGTTACCCTAAATTTCATGTGAATATAGAAGAATGTAAATGGTGTATCTTCAAGGATATCAGGCAGTTTAGAAACTAAGTTGAGTTGAAACCAACCAATAATATACTAAGGTTGATGGTGGAATGCTGCAACTCAATCCAAGCCTAGCTCAAAGTGTTTTTTTCCCTGAGATCATAGGCTAATTTATAATTTTCTCAAAAATCAACCATTATAAAAATCATGATCAATTAAATTTATTTATTTTATTTATTATAAATGAATGGTTATCTTTTTATGAAATTCATTTTTATATGATATTAAATGTGATCAGATAAACTAGATAAAAAAATAAAACTTGAAAGATAAACTAAAAAAATCGATTATACATAAATATTTAACATAATATGGTCAATTTATTAGGTAAAACATAAATAATATTAATAATACATATAAAGGTTCAAATAATGAAATTTTTGTATAAATAAATAAAATCCCTCAATGAAATATTAAGTCAAAAAAGTATCTATTACTTGATTAAGAATTCAATCATAGAACTATGTGTTGGTCTGGCCCTCACCAGGACACTTACTTTTACTAGAAATTAATAATGAAGTTTTGGGTTTAATTAACTAAGTATACATCAAGAGAAGTATCCATCACTGGACTTGATGTTACTTAGAGTCAAGTTTAGTTGAAATATGAAATAATATTTAGGGGTTAAGAAGTCCACTCAATGGATTAAATAATTGTTAACTTGATGTTAGCAATACCTCCTTCGTAAATACCTTCGAGTAATTGATTATAACCTTGTATGTGTTTTATTAAGGAAAATATGGTTCCTTTTCACTACAATATCCATGAAAAATGAAATTCTAGGCCTAATGGTCTGGGAAATTGATAATTCATAAATTAGTGGGATACTAATATGATAATTAAAATTATTTCACCTCATGTATTTTTTTAATCAAGATAAAGTACTAAATATGATTTTTTTTTAGAAAAGTGTAAATTTCAATGACATCCTTATTATCTATACTAGATAAAGATAATTTAATCTCCAATAGTAACTTTTATGAGTGATCCATGTTCTTGCACATTGTGATAATCCAAAAAGAAAAGCTTTATATGAAAAAGGCCTGAATTTCTATATTCTTGCTAAGGAGATGGGTGAGGAAGAAATATCTATATACATAAAACTCTTAGATGATGTGAATTATTCCTATTGTTTTATGTTATCATACCTAAATGATAAAATCCATAAGTCTCATGAGAACATGGATGCATATAGCATGATCAAACAACTTTATGATCTTTATTGGGAGAGAGATATACAGTAGTTTTTTAAGATATCCAAGGTAATATTTTTGTGAAAACTTAGTGAGAATGCTTCATTTAGACCTCATGTGGTCAAAATTATTGTTATATTTAGAATATTGAGTTCTATGGTATATGGTTTCCATTTATTTGTGCACTGATCTTATACATACTTCACTCCCTCTAAAATTATTCATATTTATTTTAAATTTTAATTTGACCAACATTGAAAATACTCTAATAGGCTTCCTTACTCTATTTAAATAGGTTAACAAGAAAATTAAGCATGGGATTATATATATTCTTATAGTGAAAAATAACAAGGGAATGGTAAAATTACAAAAGGCTACAACTAAATTTAAGTATTCATCACCCCTCTCTTCTAAGAAGAAGAAGATCTAGGGGTAAGAAAGGTAAAATGACATCTTCTGCTTTGCATGTTATAAGAAGGGACATTGAAAGAAGAAATTATTCATATAAAAGAAGAAATGTGAAGGTTTAGGTGAGTTTTTATTGAGTTAAATCAATCAACTTTTACAAATTGAGTATAAAATACAACTTTTAGGGATCACATTTTTTCCCAATTAAAGGAACCAAGTAGATTTAAGATAATTAACTACTGTGAGGTATATTTATGATCCAATAAAGGATATAGACTCACTAAATTAACTATTAGGTATTACCACTTCATATTACTAATAGGATTTTTTTTAAATAACTATTATTATGTACCAATAGTTACTAAAAACATTAATTGTGTATCCAATATTGATAAGAATGGTTTTATTTTAAAATATGAGAATCAATGATTCTATTACTACAAGTATATAATATTTTATGGTATGTCACATTTAAAGAATGGTCTTTATGTGTTTTAATATAGAAAACCATGTATTGGTAATTGATAGTGAATTTAGTTTGCATGACTCATATCATACCCATTTTTGGAATCACTGTCTAGGTTATGCAAACAAAAATAACTTTAAAAAATTACATAAATATGGGTATTTATATTATTTTGAATAGAAACCACATGGTATATATCATGCTTATTTTCAAGGAAAAATAATCAATGATATATTTAATGGAAAGCGTGGAAGTTCCATATAGCATATTTAATTGGTTCATACAGCTGTGTATGTTCCATTTCCTATTAAAGGAAGGGGTTGATACCCATACTTCAGAATTTTTTTGATGACTTTAGTTAATATAGATATGTCTAATTAATGAGGTATAAGTCGTATTCTTTTGATTAATTCAAGGAGTCAAATAATTTATTTAAGAATCAACTTGAAAAATATATATAATGAAACTTCTCTTATACCATGGTAGATAATATCTAAAACAATATTTCGTTAATTATCTACGGTAGTTTGGGATATTAACCCAACTCACTCTTCTTTATTCACCATAATGGATTAGTGTAAGTGTAAGGAGGAAACACACATTGTTGTACATGGTCAAATAAATGATGAGTTGTGCTATTATTCCATGGTCCTTTTGGGGATCCGCATTACATATAGTGGAATACACACTAAACCAAGTTCTAACTAAAGTTATACAAGATATTCCATACAAAATTAGGTAAGCAAGGAAATCTGTGTTGTCTAACCTACATTCATGGGGATGTGGTTCATTTCTTAATGCCTCTTAAGGTAACAAAATTTAACCCTGAAAAATAAATTATATCTTTATAGGATATCATAAGGGAAAAGGATATACTATTGGGAAACATTGATCCAATAATTTCATTTTTTTCTCATTGATTTTTATGTTCATAAACACCCTCAAATATTTTAATAATGATGTTAATTTAAGTTAATTTTATTATTATATTTATTGAAATACTCATTCCCTCAAAAATTTGGGAATTGTCTTAGTTGAGGTTTTCTATGAATTATAAGGGTTTTTTAATGATTCTAGAATCATTATTCTAAACCCTAATTTTGCAAAGAACGTTAGGTTTGGGAGTCCAAATTTCAATAAGGATCTAAACTTTTATATTATATGTTTAAGTTAAACATTTGGATTAGGAACCAAAAAATTGTGAAAAAACCTACGTCCAAGTATGTCATGTATGATTATTATACTCGATTTTTTCAATAAATGGTAATTTGTGAACCATAATTTTGAAGATGTTGTATACATAGAAATCACTACATTTGAAGAAATCATCTATATAATTTTAATTCAATATATTTTTTGATATTTCAGCAATGATTTCGCTAGAATAAATATCTCATTAAAATTTTTTCAAAGATCAATTCAAAGGCCCTTGACCAGTGGATTAAAAAATTCTTATTTCTAAGGGATGTTATGATTTTTAGCTTGGATTTGAACTCAAATTTCAAACACATTGATCATTTTGAATATCTTGTTTTGTCTGGTGATATTTTCAAATATTTTTGACCAAGATGAAATCAGAGTTCTTATTTATTCTCATTTTACATTAACTTCATGATTATAAGGGAATGTATATAGAATCTTTAAATACACTGAGAAAAAATTTAAAAAAAAATCTGATAGAAAAAACCTCTATTTTATGGTGTTTTCAAAATATGAATATCTTTATCTTTTAAATGGGACTTTATAAGAATATTATTGTTGTTGAATTTATTCCTATCTATAGTTAATTATCTTCATTAATTTTTAGAAGCTTTTAGAATAATGCTTTGGAGAAATACTTTTAATAATATGCTCTAGTGAGTCCATCCTACTGTTGTGAAATGTTATTATTCTATTTCTGTAATTATTTTAATATATTCTATAACCATGATATCCTAAGATTTATAATTACTTAAATATATTATTATTTTAAGAATAATATGAATCTTCTATCAGTTATGTAGAAAATTGTAGGATGAACTTGTTTCTAAAAAATCATATCTTTTCTATTAGAGTTTTAACTTCACACACTATGATATGATTCCATGGTTCTAAATAAAATAATCTGAAGGCATTGTAAAATCTCTATTGTAAGGTGAAAACTACCTTCACTCATTTTTAGTGGTATCTGGTAAAATTATTGTTCAGTGAAAATAAGAAATCTTGCTGAGAGACCACTGGTGGAGTGGGCTAGGGATATTTGTTCCCCGAACCACTATAAAAATTATTGTTTTATGTTTATCTATTTTTTATACTCAATATATTTTAATAAAAAAAATCTCATCAAAAGTGGGATTAATTTAATTTATCTAAGTGTTCTTAAAAGGACACAACTCACCCACCCTCCCTCTTGTGACTTCACATTTTTCTGACCAACAATTGGTATCAAAAGAGTTTTCTCTGAAGAACTCTATTATTCTCTTAAAATATTTACATTAAGATCATTGTGAAGAAAATATATCTATGGTTGATCTCAAAGAAGGAATTTTGATGATTATATTTTAATATTTTAATGTATAAAAATATGGTTGTGGGAAATCCTTAATTTTCATCTATTAAAAAAGTTCTTCAAATTTATATAAAAATTGAAAACCCTTATGAAATCCCTGAAGAACCATAAAAATGGTATGTTATGAAAGACACCAAATCTAATGTAAACTAGAAATATATAAATTATATCATATATGGACTTTGTCCTATTGAATTTAATCATGTTTCTCAATGTACTAATTTCAAATAAATGTTTCAGACTTGAGTTGTTTCCTATGAATGGACTAAAAATGTCAAAAAACATAGATTTAACACTAATAAGATAAAATTTGATAAATTTAGAAAGTATGATAAAGAAATAATCAATAAAATAAATGAAATATTCAATGGTGTTACTTCCCTAGGAACCCCAATTGATGAATCAGATCAAGCGTTGAAAGTTCATAGAATTTTAGCCTCTAAATGGAATGGAATATTTTATTCTATGAGACAATAAATACCTATCAAAAATATAACAATGGAAGAATTGATTGGCACATTAATGATATATGAGGATAAAATGAAAGTTGAAACAAAATATCACTAAATGATAAAAAGGTATAATACTACTACAAAATTTACTTCTCATAAAAGGGAAAATAATAATTATGAGGATGTTATGTCCTAAAATAACTCTAGTTATTCAAACTTTAGAGAAGAACTATCTCACTAAGCCTAAAGGTTTAATAAATTCTATAAGAATAAAATAGTCTTAAAGAATCCTTATAATTATTCCATAAATAATTATTTCATACAAAAAGAGGTTTGGTTCTATGAATACAAACAAATGGGGCATATCTAACTTAACTATCCAAAGCTAAAAGAGGAAAAGTGAACGATGAAAAGGAATAAAAATAAGTATCAAGTGAAATTTGATTATAAGTGCAAAGGTAAAAAGGATATTAAAGAAACATTTATTTTTTTTTAATAATCTAGTAGCTCTTCTAAATTTGATTCAGAGAAGTATCCATCAAATTATAAATCTAGCATGTTCTTTATGGAAAAATAAAATGAGGTAAAATCATAGTACTCTTCTACTGATCGTTATTAAGGTTTATGAAATATTTAATACATTGAGAATTGCTCTATACTTTAAGAAAACTATTAATTCCAATTAAAAAAATCATTAATCACTGAAAAATATTCATAATTATATTATTAGTGATAAATATGTCATGTTAAAATAGAACCTTGATTTGAAATAAAAAATAAGTAAATCTACTAAAAAATAAACTATGAATGAAATAAGAATTAAATATTTACATGCTAAATTTGAATATTTTCAAAGTGATCCTATCATATTAACTATATCATCCATGAACCTGCACTCCCAGATCCAGTGCTAAAACCAAAATCTTTACATTTTCAAATTTGATTCTCATAATTGTGACCCAATTTTCCCTATCCAATCTTTATAGCACCAAAAAGAAAAAATGGATCACTTATATAATCTATAACATTTTAGGTTAATAGTTTTGAGAATTAGGAGAAATATAATACATAAGAAATTCACATGACTTTAAATGATCATTTCTTCTACATAACCCAACTTTTATTTTTCACACTAAGACATCATCATAATTTGTATAAAATATCTTCTAGACACAACTCGTTAAACATCATTCTTTGTAACTTGGGGACAAGGTAACATAATAAGGGTTATCTCAAATGATCATTAAGGGTAAATAAAATCATTATCAATTTAATTTCATCAATGAACATAAGAATTTATTAATGGTATTATGACATAATTAGAGTTCATGAAAGAATAATAAAAGAATTAATACCTATCAATACTTGTATCATAAAATATAAAAACATGGAAACGTAAAGAGTCATAAGAATCAATAATAATGGTTCATGTGATATCAATCTTGATAATGATAAACATTATAAACCCATAAAAAGTAATTAAATCCCTTTTTCAGTAAGTTGGAGCATCATATTTATAAAAAACATTCGATTCTATTTTAATTAGAATAACCATATAGAAAAATTCCAATATAATCATTACCCATTGTATTGGAGTAATATTTGGGTGCACCCATCATATAAGCTATAATGGGCTCACCCTGCACTATCTGGTCCACCCCATTATATATGTAGTAGTGGGCTCAGCCAGTGTTATTTGGGACACCCCATTGTATAAGCTATAACAGGCTCACCTGGTGCTATCTGGGTCACCCCATAATATAAGATTTAATGGTCTAACCCATATATATATGTTCCTCTACATCATATAATATTTCCAAGAACCACAAAATTAATAAAACTCATATAAAAATCTTTAATCCTTTTATAACATGATTAACACATGGAAAGGAAATGGGTTTCATGTTAATCTATTTAAAAAAATATTAATACATATTGAGAAAGAATGTGGATGGTATCATTACAAAATATCCCCATTAGAGTATAATTAATGAAAATAGTTTTTGAAATTTCTGAATACAAATACCATTAAAATATCATTACAAAAATTTGAGGAATATTTCATTTTAAAAAATCAATTTTTAAAAAATAAAAATCTTAAAAAATCCTTTTATTTGAAAAAGATTGGAAACCTATAAAGTAATTTTTAAATAGAATTTAAAAAATCATGTGGAAAATTTCCTTTAGTCTTTTAAAAATACTTTTTAAATTAGTTTTATAAAACATGATTTTTGAATAAAATATATTTTCGACCGAAGAGAGAAACAAAGTTAGATTTTATTAAATACATTTTCTCAATTATTATACATATAAAGGGGTTTAAATGGTAATATTACATGAAAATATCATAAATAATCAAATTATAAGATAATTCATGAGAATTATAATATTTCAACATAGGATACTTAATCATACACAATTCCAATAAACGATGAGATTGTTACAAAAGACTATTACCACTTTGGTACCTTTGAATTTTAATCCCCATGAAGAAATAACATTAAATAAAACTTATAAAATAATTAAAATATGTATATTCATGATATAAAATTTACAATTGTATGTATTTACAATCATAAAAGAAGATATCTGTATAACACTACATAAGTCTCAAAGAAGGAAATTTGTGAAAAAAAAATCATTACCGTTTTGGTAACTTTGAAACCTTAAAACATAAGAAAGAGGTATTGAAAAATTAATATATAAATAACCATAAATTTAATTATAATAATAATAAAATACATTCATGTGAAGTATATACACTGCACAACATAAATAAATGGTGAATATAGAATGTATCTCACAAAAATAAAAGTGAGATGAGAAAACCCCTTACTTTGATTCTAATTCGTCACACTTGTTATTTATCTTCATAAATAATAAACCTATTTTAAATATTTAGTTTCCTGATAAACTTATCCATTTTCATTTTTACTTTTATTTCACTTATAAAAAAGTTATATATAATTAATTAATCAATGTTTTGACCATATTTGGATTATGTGTCAAAAATGAATTTGGTAGGTTAACTACGTTCAAAATTTCATTATTTAAAAATATAAATAATAATAATAATTAAATAATTATCATATTTATACATTAATTATACTTTTAAAAATGATCTTGAAATATTGTTATGAAAAATGAACTCATGTTGCGATCATGGAGATGGTAGGTCGTATATATGCATGATTAAATTTTCCATTATTCAATGATCATTATAGAAATAAGTTAAATGATATTTTATCTTTATTTAATGATAATTATATCCTAAATAAAATTATATTTAATTATATATATGTATATATATCATTCTTGTTATTTAAAATGAATTACATCCCATTGAGGAGGTGGTAGTCCACATGTCCATGAACAATGTTATCACTTTTTCAGAATTTT
This sequence comes from Viscum album, assembly GCA_963277665.1. NCBI lineage: Eukaryota > Viridiplantae > Streptophyta > Magnoliopsida > Santalales > Viscaceae > Viscum > Viscum album. The sequence continues at coordinate 7,468,920 of OY728136.1, forward strand.
AAAAGGCAATAAATAAAATAATATATTACATTTAAATAAATATTATAATCTAAATAATATTAAAATTACTTCATTTATATCATATATATTCATTATATTTACCCTTATTATCTTCCATTTAATGCATTAGTGAAAAAATCATCACATCACTTCGCGAAGCGGTAGTCCATCGTACACACGAGTGATGTTATCGTATCCCCAATGGTATGGAATGTAAAAAGTTTATATATAATATAATGACTATTTAGGTATATTTATGTTATAAATATCATATATAAACTTTATTTACATCATTATTTCCAACCTTGAGAGGTGGTAATGGAAAAAACAATGACATCGGTTCGCGAGATAGTAGTTCATCGTACACGCGAATAATGATTTCATAACCCATTTTATGGGATTTTTTTGTGGATGTAGGTCATACCCTTAATATAAAAAATATTATTATATTGAAGATAATTTTTTTATTATATAATAATGATACGATAAAAATTTAAGGAGGTGGAGAATGAAACAAAAAAAATGCTCGTTGAGGAATGTTGCCTCTTCTTCGGGTAAATACTTTTTGTTTGAACCAAAGATCCACCTTGGTTTTCTTTATATAAAACTTGAGGATGCTAGTATGATATTTGAAATTTTGGATGTTATTTTTTCATATTTTTTATCATCCAATTGGCTTGATAGGTGTTAAAAAATAAGGGGAGTGAGTGCCCTTTTATAGTTGAGGAGTGGCATTCTTGTAATTAATCAAAAGTATTTACTGTTGGGAAGGAAAAATTACCTAAAGTGGATACAAAATTGATAATTAAGAGTTTCTATGGATGATATATTCTATAAAACTACCACCACATAATGAAACATGTGTTTTAATCATTTTTTTCCTTTACTCCTAAGATTCCTTATTATTTTCATTTTGTTTTTTCATTAAGGTAACTAGTTTTCTAACATTAGTAAATTATCCATTAAGAATAAATTATATTGATAATTATTAGATAATTTGAAACCACGTTTTATAATTATTAAATCCGATTTATAAAATAAAAAATATTTTGTTTTGTGAAAAATAGTTTAAACACAAGCGTAAGTAATGTGCAAAAACAATATTTTAACATTAACTGTGCTCATAGAGTTTTCATTAATTAAGGGTTCAAAATGTTCATTATATAAAAACTAAATTGGTCCATTAATGGACGATATTTTATATTTATTAAATTTTAAAAATCACTTGGAATAATGTATGATTTTTTATAATTTTAAATCATTTAATGAAATATCATTTATCATAAAATAACATTAATGTTAGTTTTGACATTACCCATTTAAATTGAATTTAAAAAAATACCAATACAATGATATAATTTTAATATATTATTTTTAATCCTGTGTAACAAGATATATTCATCTATAAAATAATATAAAAAATAATTTATTCAATTTAATTCACTTTTAATATTTTTATTATCATTTATTTCATTTAATTTCTTACTTAATAATTATTGTGTTAGAATTTGTTATGTATTCTATGTAACTATTTCATCTATAAAAATTAATTATAAATTTTTGTGATAAAATTATAATTTATATTTAAAAATAGTATCTATAACTGAACCTATGTTTTTTTCTATCACAAACCCTTATAGAAATTAAAAGGAAAAAAGGTTTAGTTTTGTGTTTTTCTTTACTTTGCATATTATATGGGTCACATTCCTGAATTAGGGTCCCATAAACTTATAAAAATATATAATGAGGTTTTATGGGTTGAAATATTTCCATAAAATGGTATTTAGACAAGTTTACAGGTCATTTTTTCCCTTAAGATTAAAGTTTAATCCCTTGGTAAACTTGTTTTTACCTTAATCATTATAATTAAATTTAACTAATTTCACCAATCACTTTGGTCAAAAAATAAGTTTAAATTATTAGAAATTAGAAATTATTATGATTATAAATATGTAATCCCTTTTTTTAAATTCAATACATATAACTAGAAAAATTTAATTTAATATGAATCATGTAAACGCGGCATGACAATGGGTTTTTAAGAAGGGTATTTTTTTAGAAAAAAGATGATTCTTTATTAACTCAATGACTAATAATAATAATTATAATAAACTCCATTAATATTAAATGTTATATAATATATACATTTCATTTAAATTAATTCCCATTATGAATTATTTTAAAATATTAAAAAAGAGAAACATTATGCATTTTAAAACAGTTTTTAGAAAAAACCCATTTTTAAACCCAAAAAAAACATATATGGAAAGCAAATATAAATTAGATTAAAAATTAATTAAATATAAATAAATAAAACTTATTCTAATTTAAAACATATTCAAATAACATTTTTACCTTTTAATATTTTATTTATTAAAAAGAAAAGGCTTTTTACAATAATCGGTATTTCTCACTATTCCCCAAAAAATCAAAATTTTCCAAAAAATACCAAAATTTAACCCAATGTAAATTTTGATATTCCCATAAAAAAATTATTTTATCATATAAATTTTATAAAAGTTTTAAAAAACTATTATAATAATTTTTTTCATTAAAACCAATAAAAATAATTTTTGATGAAAACAGATTTTTGAAGAATAAAATTACTTTACAAAAAATTGATTGATTATTTACTAAAAATTTATCAATAATATATATTGAGTGTGAAATTTATATATATATATATATATCATAATTTAGTTAATATTATTCATATCTTCCAATTTAATGGATATGTTATAATATCAATATATATCATGGGTCGTTTAAGTTTGGTGTTGCATGTTGAATATGATATCAAAGATAATTTTATTATTCTAAAATATTGGGGTGTTGAATCCTACCCCATTTAATAAATTTTATCAATACAATTTTAAATGTATCTCGGTAATCAATGTATGTACATTTGAAAATACTGTTTTTGTAAACCCACAATGTAAAAAGGATTAATGAAACATCCTCTTAATAATAGAGAAAGGGAAGTACAAATGTCATATTGAATAACACATAAATAGGTTTCCAAATAATAGAACATATATGGGAATTAAGGAAAAGTTTAAATAATTATAGAGAGTTATTGATGTCATTGATCAAAAACAAGTGAATGATCAATGGAAACTTAAGGTCCTCAAAACCATATGTTTGTGATGATCAAAAAGACCATCGGTTCATCAGAAATGAAGGTAATGGGATAATATTTTTTTAAAGATACCATTACTAAAGTTAAGGAGTTATATTACAATATTGAATAAGTCAATATGGAAATATAATTAGATGATTAGTATAATTTTATACTTTAATCAAATTCCAAAACAATCTCATATTTTACTTCAAATTATCACAACCCGACCCAATGGGGATCAAGCCACAACTACCTCAAGATTGCTTCCATAGGCTAGGGGTTTTCAATAATCCCATAAGGCATAACTATTATAGGATGCCTTTTCCTAATTTACTTCTATGCACACAATCAGCCATATTAATGCAGAATCTCATAGGAATAATAATAAAAAGATGCAATATCTAGAGAATAAACATGCATGAAAAAGTCCTATAGGGTGTAAACGAGTGTGATAATGTAAACTAAAAATTAAATGGGAAAATATATTCTAAAAAATATAGATATACCCACCTGAAAACCTATAAAATTAAAGTGCTGGGAGAGCCCAGCTCTTGATCTCCAAGATCCAACCACCATACGCAGTCCAATCCACCAAGTATCCTTAAGAACCTTTGTAGTCACCACCAACCTATCTGTCATTTTTACAAGATACGTCATGTGTAGGAAAATCTCATGGAGGTTGAGTATATAAATACCCAATCGGAAGCCTCAAAAGATGAAGGGGAAGCATTAAGAGACACAATAGGTATAAAAAGATAGTAGATAGCTAAACCCAAAGTAAGAGTGTAAACAAATCCAATGAAATGGATATATATATATATATATATATATATATATATATTCTCAAACCAAAGAAACCCAAATAAGATAGAATGTGATCTCCATCACATATCCCATCCTAGGAAAAGAGTGTCAACAGTTCTAATAATTCCATAAATGATTCCTAACATCTAACATTTTTTCCCATAGGAGTAACTATGTGGAGGGCCAACCCCTCAACATTATGTCGCACAGTTAAAGTGGAACAATCTTAAAGCAAGAAGAATCGTACCCTAATTCCATATGGGGGTACCACTTAGTGTAAGAAGGACCTACACCCTAGTGCATCTGAGGGTTCCACTCAGTATAAGGAGGACTTGCACCTTATCTGATAGGGGTAAAACTCAGTATATAGAGGACCCATTCCCTAATTCCATAGGTGGGTACCCCTAAATAGATAGAGGACCCAGATCCTAATTGTATAGTGGGCAACTCTCCATAAATAAAGGACCCTTACCCTAATTCGATAGGGGTACCACTTCATAAATAGAGGTCTTTCACCCTGATCTGTTAGGGGGTACCACTCAGTAGAAAGAGGACCCTCTCCCTAATTACATATAGGGTTACCACTTCCATAATAGAGGACTCGCACATTGATCCATCAAGGGGTACCACTTAGTAGATAGAGGACCCTCACTGTAATAACATATAGAGGTACCACTCCGTAAATAGAGGAATTGTGCCCTGATCTGTCAAGGGGTACCGCTTTGTAGATAGAGTACCCACACCCTAGTCCATTAGTCAGTACTACTCAAATGATCATGTTTGATCATTGTCATCATTGAGCACTGCTTAAATAATAATCACACCTAAAACATCTCGCATCATATCTCAAAATTTACCGCAGAGACCACCAACTCATTTTACATGGAAAAATTCTCATGATAGTCTACTCATGGGTCAAAATCTATGTCCAAACAATGGATATAGGAGATTTTTAAGTTTCCTTAAAAAGTAAAGAAGGTGTTACACGGTATTTGAGGGGACCCACATGGTGTTTGTCCCACTTCTCTGCCCAGTCATGTTTCTTTTAGTATATATATCACTACTCTTGTAGTGGAATATGGCATGTTTGTGGAATAAATAGAGTTTCTGAGCCACTCAAGGTCCTTCGTGTGCCTCTAGTAGTGTCTATGTAACTTTGCATGTGTCTGTGTACTTAGGTACACGGTGTGTTATCCCACATGGGGACTACCTAGTTTCTCCCTCCACATAGCTTGTCTACCCAAGGAGTGATATATAGTGTGTGGACAACCACATGGTGTTTCATCCTTAAATTTCTCAAAATCCAAGCACCACAACTAAAGGGCACTACGCGGGGTGTGTTCTTTGAACTACATGGCATGTAGTTGGGTTTTTCATAGAAAGTTGGATCTACTCTCGAGAATTACATATTAGGATTCTCTGCCATGGTTCTCACCTATAGCCACCCTAAATCATTGTATATTGTCTCCTTTTTCATCATTTTCAACCATTCAGTGGCTATAAATTAGTATTTTTCAACCTGTGGAGGTTCGTCGCATGCCCCACACAACTTCTTCCATTATCGTATGGTGTCGGATCCCAAATCTATGAAACTATAACCTTTTATCCCATGATTCATCCTTGACCATTCTTGATTCACCCAAAAAAATCTCACATGGATCTTTCATTATTTTTAGGGTCTGATCAGGCTTGATCCCAACCGGTAATGTTGATCCACGTCCTCTTAGGCCAATCGGTGAAGAAAGTGAAGAACGAAGGGGGAAAATCACAAGAAACGAGTGTTCAACAATCATTGGTCAATAATTATTGTCCTATGAATACCAATTGGGAAAATTTGGGTGATAAATCATGGAATAATATATATAAATTGAATAAAAAATTTAAATTCTATACTCAAACACATGAAAAGGTTATCAATTAACATAGATCAAAGATAAGGATATGATCATACTCAATAGTTTAATCAGTTAGGGAATGATCCAAAAATTTATGAGTTACACCAAGATTTGGATTATTCTTCGATGAATGACTACATCACCAATGAATAACAGGATTAGTTGTTTTTGTTTCACCTCCTAGATCCTAACTTTCATCATTAATGGATTCTGATTCTCTAATGAGAGGTGGAAGTAATTCCTCTCAATGGTCATAGGGTTATGTGGCTAACCATATAGATCCATCCACAATGGTTTATTTAAGGATAAAATCAGTTTTATGTGTTTTAACTAAATAAATAAATTTAATTATTTATTTTTAGTAAATGCACCCTATTGAGTCAATAAGGCTTTCCTTATGACTTTTCAATTCCTTCATACTTGGGGGAGATTGTTAAGTCAATAAGGTATCCTTATGACTTTACCATTCCTTCTTGTTTTGAAAATCACAAACACCTTATATCAAGTCTAAACTCATTTTACCCCTTGTTTTACTTCTATAAGGAAAATTTCCTTCCCAAAGGAAATTTACCCTTACCTAGATTTCATTGCTCATATCAATATTTTTCCTAAGTATAAAATTAGTTTTGGATCAAAAACCTTGGAATATTATAATTAATTAGATATGAAGCATTCTGTTTTAGGATCCTAATTCTTAGAATTCTGGTTATGAACTCTTCTGAGTTCTAACTCCGAATTCTGAATCAGAATTATGGTTACGAACTCTTCTGAGTTCTGACTCCGAATTCTGAATCAGAATTCTGGTTATGAATTTTTTTGAGTTCTGACTCCGAATTCTGAATATGAATTCTGGATATGAACTTCTGAGTTCTGACTCCGAATTCTGAATACTAATTCTGGATAAGAACTTCTCTAAGTTCTAACTCCAAATTCTGAATACGAATTCTGGATATGAACTTCTCTATGTTCTGAATCCGAGTTCTCTGAATTCAGACTCTAAACTCTTATGAGTTCTGACTCCGAATTCTCATGAACTCCGACTCCGAACTTTGTATGTTCAGGTTCCGAATTCTTGTAAATCTAGATTGCGAATTTCCTTGAAATTCATACTCTGGAATTCTATAGAATTCAGGTTTTTAATTCCTACAAAATAGAATCCGAATATCCTTGTATTATAGACTCCAAATTCAATTTTTTCTTAGACTCCAAACATTCATTTTCCTACATTCTGAATATCATATTTTAGTTATGCTTATACTCATTTTGTTATAAAATAATGTCGTGCTTTCAGTTATCAACTAACCATTGATTGAGTGACACGTATACAGGTCCCTCTGAAATTCAAGGAAGAATATGACCATTAGAGGAGGGAGCTGACCATTGTAGTTGTGCCTATAAATAGAAGCTCATTTTAAAGATCTCACAACAAGTTGATCAATCTAGATATTACATGCTGCTGAAGTGATTTCTAGAGAGAGGGGATTTTTTTCTTAGTGCGTATTGAACTGCTTGTTCAGATTTTCTTTATGCGACTCTAATTGTTGATGTGTACAATCAAAGGATTCCGGGGATAGGAAGACATAGGTTCCGACTACCTTGAAGTTGAGGGATTCCTTGCTGAGGAAGACAGAGGTTTCGACTACCTGATAGTTGAGGGCTTGTGGGGATAGCAAATAGACTTTGATCTTTATATCGAGAGATTACCCTGGTGTGGGTAAGACAGACTTTCTTGAAAGTATAAATCAAGGGACCTTTATCCATGGTTTTTGGATACCCTTATCTTTGGGTTAAAAGATTTACTACTTGTTACTTACTTTGTTACAAGTTTTCCACTGCATTTGTATTGTTGAGGAAAGTATAACTATCTTATACTTCCTTATACTTGTACACTAATTTAGTTGGATTCTATATGCTTTAAGGTAGAATCTTAGTTATTGTAAACTGTTGTTAAGTTTCACTTCCAGAATCACTTTTCCGGAATCAAGCAAGTTATTAGAACTTGGAGGTTTTTTGAATTATCTTGTTTAACCTTGTTAAACGTAATCATCTTTAAAAGTTCCAAAGGAATTTTTAAAATTACAATTCACCCCCCTCTTGTATTTTAGAATCTAATGTTTACATATTTGATCCTACATTTGGTATTATAGAGTATATCATACTCACATACCATCTCAACAATTGGTATCAAAGGAATTGGTACAATCTGAATTAATCTCACGATTCGATTCAGAAGATAATTCTCATAATTGAACTTATGGATTCACATTTTTTTCAGAATCAATTTTTCATACTCATATAGTTCAGATTCACTTTTTTATAGATACTCTTATTCTATATTTTTCTTTCTTAGGAATATTTTCCTTATTTTCAAACTTTTTATATTAACAAGTTTTTATGGAAACAATTTTCTTAAAGATGACAGGAATTAATGTTGGTTCCATAGAAAATCACAATCCAACTAGACCACTTATCTTTGATGGAAATGATTATGAATATTAGAGAGATCGCATTAAGACTTTCATTATCAATACTGGTGTTGATGATTGTAATGACCCGACCACAGTTACCCATATTCGGTGCATTATTACATAACATTGGCATGATCACAAAAGATCAAGTCTTGAAATAACGATTAGTTTAGTAGCCTTGGAATAACTAGATACATTCAAAAAGTTTACATAACATCATAAAGTGAAAACTACAACAAAATCTTGCCTCCACACTCATATCCCCTTATACTATCCCTATAGGTCATTAATAAAATACTTCTTCACATCCTGGGAAAAATAAAAACATAGAAATGGGTGAGCTCAAATGCCTAGTAAGGATAACAATATCGCAGAAACTTTCATAAATAAGTATAAATATTTAAGGAAATTTATAACTAAAACAAAAGCCTTTTAAACTTGAACATCAACAAAATATGGTAGAAATAAAATGAAATAATTCCATTTACTTATTCACATGGATATTCTACTAGTCAAATAATCACATGCAATATCAATAACCACATTCATAATGATGGAATGCATAATTCCAGACTATCATAACCACGTAGCCAAGGCCTCATGCCAAGACTAAAAATAAGATTTTGTCAAGGCCTCGTGCCAAGACACTAGTTTGTCTCATTAGACCTACCGATGCATCGAGGAGCTATAGCTGGCTCCACCCGTCACTTACTAAGTCCAATGCATTCTTCATATGAATAGGTTTAAACATAACATAAACATTTGTATTAAAACTAGCATACGAAATGTAAATACTTTCTCCATAAACCATGAATGGTATAAAAATAACACATCCACAGCCAAACACATCACAAAACCTTCAATACAATATGGAAGTTTTGTATCATAATAAATCAACTTCAAATAATCTTAAAATCCATCAAAGGATGTTGACATAGATGAAATCAAAACGATTTAAGAGAAATATCTCTTTTTTGAAATCATTTAAAAGTCACACATTTATTAAGGAAGTAATTTAAAAGATATTTTTGAATCTAAGTGTCCCATACCACTTTGAAACTTTTAAAAATAAATATCATTTCAAAACATTCATTTCCATATAAATAAATCCTTAAAATCATTTTGAAAACATGGACATTAATTAAAAAGATTTAGAAAGATAAATCTTTAAAACATTTAAAATTCTAATCTTGATAAAGATTACCTTTCACAAAATCTTAAAATATTCATTTTTAAATCATTTAAAAGTCACATAATTATAAAATAAAACATTTAAATTCAAAATATTCTTTTAATCTTGTAAAGTAAGCTTCGACGAGTTTATAACGGTAGAAAATAGCCACACCCGCTGTATAAGTTAAAAAAATATTCTTACCTTAAATTTGTCGAAAAATGTCAAAAGTACCTTGTTTGGAAAACGACGGAAATATTCCTTTCAAAACACATAAGGGTATAAATGAATTTAACCCATTTTCTGGTAAATAGTAAAAAAAATTGAAATATATTTTTAAGAAACATGGATGTGGATGATAAAGAGGTCCCAGTAGATAATTACATATAAACATCCTCGGATAATGAAGAGATTGTGAAATAAACCCTTACCAATTTGGTAACTTATGAAACATTCACCCTATAAAAGAGGTATCATTCAATTAATATGTAAATACACATAAATTAAAGTGTATTAAAAAAATAATACAATTATGGTCAGTAAATACACCACACAAAAGGTAATAGTGGCAATATGGCATGAATCTCACGGGAATAAGGAGTGAGATGAAAACCCCTTACCAATTTGGTAACTTACGAAACATACACCACATAAAAGAGGTATCATACAATGAATATGTAAATAAACATAAATTAAAGTTTATTACACAAATAATACAATTATGGGTAGTACATACACCACACAAAAGGTAATAGTGGCAATATGGCATGAATCTCACAGGAATAAGGAGTGAGATGAAAACCCCTTACCTTGTACTTTTCCTGGGTTGAGGGTAGGTTAACCTTCTATATAATGGTGAAATAATGTTTATTAAATTATAGAAGAATCATATACAATAATATGATATTATATATGATCTTTTAATAATGATTTGTTAATAATATCTTAGTATCATTGTTTCGGGTGTTAACTTACTCGTTTTCTTTTATATATTTTGTTACATAAGCCATGTTTGTTATGGATAGGTTGTATCTTATTCATATTAAGAATGATATAAAGTCCTTAAACATTATTTTTAATCATCAAATGAGAATTATAATTTCATGGATACGATGGGGAATGAATCTCATCGCGTTCGTGGAGACAGTAGTCCGTACGTATGCACGAGCGACAATATCATTCTTTTGATATTAAAATAATATATAATTGGATGGTATATCATATATACAGAATCATTATCATTATATATTTATTATTTAAATCAATTACATATCATTATCATACCCATCCAAATAATAATGTTTTTGAATAACAATTACACCACGACGTGGAGACGGTAAGCCGTATATACGCACCTATGGTGACATGTCATTCAAAGGATGGAAAGAATAATGAATATGGTTGTAAAATATTTATAATAACATAAAATTATATATAATATACTGGATTTATTTTTTTATAAAGGAAATAACAAAGAAATAAGAAGTTGAAGAAGAAAGGAACTTGAAAAAGGGTGGTGAAAACATTACCTCTTCTTCGGGTTCTTTCATTTAATTTAATCAAAAGGGCTCCTTTGGTTGGCTTTATGATAAAACTAAGGACTCTAGGATGAATTGAAGGATGTTTAGAGATTATTTGGGCAGGTTTTGGCCGAACCAAAAGTCTTTGAAGGTGTGAATAATTTGTTAGAAGTTGTGTCCTTTTATAAGGGTGAGGAGGGGCTCTTTAGGAAAAACTTAAAGTATTAATTTATAATAAATTCAGTTTCAGTTTATAATGGATATAAAGTGAATTATTAAAATTATAAGGTGGGGATGGGTAGAAATACATTCAACCAATAGATTTTAGATAGGTTTGGGTCATTATATTAACCTTATCTTTTAGTTTCTACTTTTAGTTAATTAGATTGACATTTACCATGTCACTTTGTAATTTTATATTATATAGTTACGACACTTACTATATACATCCAAGAGACCCCCAAGTAGTCCATTAATGATACACCTATCATGATATAATTCTTTTGGATGAACCTTATATTTTTATGAATATAATATCAATTAATAATATAATATTTGTTTTAAAAACTCATTTATGTCAATTTTGACAATATTTAATAATTGATTTTTTTTAAAGTCGTAACAACTTTATTAATTCTAAAAAAATTCATTTAATTAATACTAACATGTCATATTAATCAATAAACTTCGTGGAATGAATTAAAAGTCTCAAATTATATTTATTTAGGTATTTATAATATCAATTATTTTAATATTTCACTAATAAGGTAATTGCTTCATCATCATTATGTCATAAATAAATTAAATTATTTAATGTATAAAAATTATAAATAAAATACCATTTTTTAATAAATCTTTTTATCTTTATAATTAATATTTATAATCAAATTTATCTTATGTATAACCCTATATTAAAAATGTTTTAGTTATTAAACTTTGATTTTAACTCTTTTTAACTCTTCTTTGAATGAAATAATAATAAATGTCCTAATCTAATACAAGTGGACCAAAGAGGTTCATATTTTATTCCTAAGGTTGTTTTTGGTTGAATTATACTTATCCAATAGAATTATGACATGTGTTAGGGTAATAATTATTTCATTTTTACCCGTAATTACACTATTTACTTTTTACCGTGGTAAATAAAAGTAAGAAGTTACTATTCACCAAATATTATTTTTATATTATTGAACCATATTTTACTCCTATATATTAACCGTGTCTCTCGAATTTTTGAAATTCCACTCACAGAAGCGGTAAAATTAAGTTTCATGTGAATTTGCAAATTCTCCTAGGAGGTGGGTAAAAGACGGTGAAAAGTTCAATAAATTTTTTATATATCTAAAATTATTATAAACAGACTCCAATGAATTACATTTAACTTATGTAGGTATTATGTATCTATTTTGAAATAAAATAAATTTAAATAAAATAAATAATTATTTAAATAAAAATTCGGTTTTAAACTATAACTCATTGTTTTTCACTATTCATCAAAAATTAAAAGTTTTCAGAAAAATACCAAAAATTTACCCTAAGATAATTTTGATATTCCGAATTAAATAATGAAGTCTATTTTACCAAATTCAAAACGTAGAAGTTTCATTTATTAATTTAAAATAAATTCCCGCTGTCAAAACCAAAAAACGTATTTTTTAGAAATAATAACTACCAAAATTTTGACACTTGTTTATGTCCAATTTCAAAGTGAAATTAATTAAACTAACCATAATTGGATTAAATGGTAAAAATATAATCTATTTATACTTCCAAACCATTAAAATTTGTAATTTAACAATATAAATTATTTTGATTTAAAAAGTTGTTTTTAGTTAAAATAAAGTATTTTTCACTATTCACCCAAATATTAAAATTATCAGAAAAACACCAAAACTTTATCGAAACTAAATTCTTATGTCCCAATTCTAAATAAGAATTTTATTTTGTCAAATTGAATATATAAAAGTTTCAAATATTGGATTTAAAAAGGCTTCGCCGTTTAAAGGCGGTGAAATTGCATTTTTTGAAAAATACTTCTTTTATCTGAAAAAATGTATTTGTTCTTATATTCTGTCTAAGAAACTCATAATATGGATTCTAAAAATGTAAGGATTATATAAAGTTCAAAATTCAGTTAATACTATTCATAACCTCTTTTTAACAGCGTTTTTATGGTGTGATAGAACTCGTTATTGCGTGTAGTGAAAGTTATTGAATTACTTTGAAGAAATAACATACTATGAAATCTTGGGGTGTTACATTATTCCCTCCTTCAATAAATTTCATCCTCGCAATTTGATATTATTTTTCGAAAATAAAAGGTTTAAAATAGAAAATACCTTTGGGAAAACCCACATCGGAAATTAGGTTAATAAAATTTAGTTTTAATGATAGGGTCACCACCAAATTATGATCTCGATTAGGAGAACATTGGTGGAAATTAGAGACATATAATTAGAGTAAAAAATTTAAATATTTATAAGTAGTTATTGAGGACATCAATCACAAACAAATTTAAAATTGAGGTCCTTAAATTTATCAATCTATGATGATTTAAAATAGCATCGGTTCAATAAAACATATGGTATTAGGATAACCCATTCTTTTGTTTTAAGAGCCCTTCACTGAAGTATAAGAATTAATTTGTTCATAGAATAAGAGAAGAAGAAAAATATATACTTGACAAGTAGAGTCCCATCCTTTAAATAATTTCTACCACAAACTCATCTTTCACTCTAAAAGATAATAGAACTTAAAAATAATATTCTATTTATCCTATTCGTATAGGGTTCAAAAAAATGAATTTATAATTCATCTACCAGATTTTTTTAAAAAAGACTACATTATTCAATCCAAGACATCACGTGGGACAGTGGTAGGTGATACACCCTTGTCACCTTTCGGTTGTGGGTTCAAGTCTCGCGGCCTTTCCGGACGCGACAGGTTGCCGCCCAACCTCCGGGTTGTCCTTTAATAGAAATCCAAAAATAATCTCAAACTAGAATTATCCAAAATAATTCTTTCCAATCTCATAGTCCAAAATTTATAAGGTATGTAAACACAATGAAGATACTTTTTCCCATGTAATAGCTTGTGAACACCTTCATCATGTATTCTTTTAAAACACTACAACATCTTGAAATACCATAAAACCTTATTGATTACACTCATGATCCCTTGTTACTTATAGAATACTAGATATAATCCTTCTATCTAAAAATGTTGTAAATTCCAATAATGATGGAATATACAAATCATTAATCAGTTTCAAGGTAGTCAATAATATCTAATATAATTTATCCAAATCAATCATGTATTATTCCAAAATCACTACCTCGGTATCAGAACCATATTATGGTTTATATTTCTCTCAACCATATATTTTCCAAAAATTTAACCTGCTATTGAGTCACTTTTCTTTGTTCCACACAATCTCAAGTCCTTAATGAAATAGTACTACATTACAATATTTATATACTCCATAATTATTATAACTATTACATTGTTGATACAACACTCAAATGACATAATTCTCTAATAAAAACATAAGAACTATAATCATTACTCCTCGTCTGTGGTAGTATCATAACTTGATTATTATCCAATATCATCATTTTTGGCATACTCTGATGATTTGGACATTGGTTCACATAGTATCCCAACTCCTTGCAGATGAATCATTGTACATTTGAGACCTTTTTCTTACCCTTACAGTCACGTACATTGTGTCCTTTTTCTCCACACTTACAACAAACTCTCATTTCTTTCAGGCATGTTCTAGGGTGTTTCTTCCCACAGTTATAACATATAAGAAAATTATTCTTTTCCCCCTTCCCTTTATACATCCTTCTTTCTTTCGTCTTTTTCTTCTCTTGCTTCCCTTCAAGGCCATAGGACTCGGAGAATTCTTTACTTATCTTGTTAACACATGATACTATTTCTCTAATATGTTGAGAATACATAGGAGACTATTTCCTTTCTAAATGTTGGCTTAATACTGTGAAAGATATCATCCTTCTTACTCTTTGGATCATACGTATTGCTGGAGTTCACATTCCTTCTATTGGGCGCCATTTCTATACAATAGCATAAACTAGGTCATTTTATGAATTGCAAAGAATAATTCCAAACTTGTAAAATTCCTAACGTAAATTGAATAGTTTATGAATATATTCCATAATCATAAAAATGTTTTATTTTAGTAAGTATATACTCATAAACCCTTAATAATGGTTTGTAAAAAAATGAGAATTATCCTAAGTATATCCCCAGAGAGTGTCGTAACCAAGAGTGCAGTAAGGCCAATTGTCGTGCACCAGTTCTCGTTTGAGTCTAGCTCAAAGTGGTGTTTTTGGGTTTTACCCCTAGGTACATCTGTGCCAGAGCCACCTCTACCAGATCGTATCCAGACAGGGATTTATTTCTCGGAAAAATCAAAAAATCTCTACAATACCAAAATTCTAGGAAGTTATTCTATTCTAATCCCCAAAGTCTCTCTTATGGCTATGTGCTCTAATCAGAGTTTATCTCAATCTAGTTTCCAAGGTTTGTACTAAACTTCCTCTGATACTAACTATAATGCCCCGACCCCAGTTACCTAGAGTCGGTTCATTATTACATATCATTATCATTATCACAAAAGATCAAGTCTAGAAAGACCAATTAGTTTAGTAGCCTTGGAATAACTAGATATATTCATAAAGTTTACATTACATCATAAAGTGAAAACTATAATAAAATCTTGTCTCCACACTCATATTCCCCTATACTATCCCTACAGGACATTCATAAAATACTTCTTCACATCCTGGGAAAAATAAAAACATAGAAAGGGGTGAGCTCAAATGCCCAGTAAGGATAACAATATAGTGGAAACTTTCATAGATAAGCATAAACATTTAAGGCAATGTATAACTAAAACAAAAGCCTTTTAAACTTGAACTTCAGCAAAATATGGTATAAATAAAATGAAATAATTCCATTTACTTATTCACATGGATATTCTACTAGTCGAATAATCACATGAAATATCAATAACCACTTTCATAATGATGGAATGCATAATGTCAGACTATCATAACCACGCAGCCAAGGCCTCATGCCAAGACTACAAATAAGATTTTGTCAAGGACTCTTTCCAAGACACTAGTTTGTCTCATTAGAGCTACCGATGCATTGAGGAGATATAGAGGGATCAACCCATCACTTACTAAGTCCAATGCATTCCTCATATGAACAGGTTTAAACATAACTTAAACATTCATATTAAAACTAGCATACCAAATGTAAATACTTTCTCCATAAACCATGAATGGTATAAAAATAACACATCCACAGCCAAACACATCACAAAACCTTCAATACAATATGGAATTTTTGTATCATAATAAATCAACTTCAAATAAGATTAAAATCCATCAAATCATGTTGGCATATATGAAATCAAAAATATTTGAGAGAAATATCTCTTTTTTTTAAATCATTTAAAAGTCACGCATTTATTAAGGAAGTAATTTAAAATAGATTTTTGAATCAAAGTGTCCCATACCACTTTAAAACTTTTGAAAAGAAATATCATTTCAAAACATTCATGTCCATATAAATAAATCCTTAAAATCATTTTGAAAACATGGACATTAATTAAAAATATTTAGAAAGATAAATCTTTAAAACATATAAAATTATGATCTTGATAAAGAGTACCTTTCACAAAATCTTAAAATATTCATTTTTAAATCATTTAAACGTCACATAATTATAAAATAAAACATTTAAATTCAAAATATTATTTTATGTTTGTAAGGTAAGCTTCTACGAGTTTATAACGTTAGAAAATAGTCGCACCCACCATATAAGTTAAAAAACATTCTTACCTTAAATTTGTCGAAAAGGTCAAAAGTACCTTGTTTGGAAAACGATGGAAAGATTCCATTAAAAAAACATAATGGTATAAATAACTTTAACCCATTTTCTAGTAAATAGTAAAAATGTTTTGAAATATATTTTTAAGAAACATGGATGTGGATGATAAAGAGGTCTCAGTAGATAATTATGTATAGACAACCTCAGATAATTGAGAGATTGTGAAATAAACCCTTACCAATTTGGTAACCTATGAAACATACACCCCATAAAATAGGTATCATACAATTAATATGTAAATACATATAAATTGAAGTTTATTACACAAAGAATACAATTATGGGCAGTACATACACGACACAAAATGTAATAGTGGCAATATGGCATGAATCTCACGGGAATAGAGAGTGAGATGAAAACCCTTTACCAATTTGGTAACTTACGAAACATACACCCCATAAAATAGGTATCATACAATTAATATGTAAATACACATAAATTAAAGTGTATTACACAAATAATACAATTATGGGCAGTACATACACCACACAAAAGTTAATAGTGGCAATATGGCATGAATCTCACGGGAATAAGGAGTGAGATGAAAACCCCTTACCTTGCACTTTTCCTTGGTAGAGGGTACGTTAACTTCCATATAATGGTGAAATAATTGTTATTAAATTATAAAAAAAATAATATACATTAATATGATATCATATATTATCTTTTAACATTGATTTGTTAATACCATCTTAGTATTATCATCGTTTCGGGTGTTAACTTACTCATTTTATTTTATATATTTTGTTACATAAGCCGTGTTTGTTATGGATAGGTTATATCTTATTCATATACATAATGATATAAAGTCCTTAAACATTATTTTTAATCATCAAATGATAATTATAATTGCATGGATACGATGGGGAATGAATCTCATCGCGTTCGTGGAGACGGTAGTCCGTACGTATGCACGAGCGACAATGTCATTCTTTTAATATTAAAATAATATATAATTGGATGGTATATCATATATACAGAATAATTATCATGTTATATTTATTATTTACATCAATTAAATATAATTATCATACCCATCCAAATAATAATGTTTTTGAATAACAATTACACCACGACGTGGAGACGGTAAGCCGTACGTACGCACGTATGGTGACATGTCATTCAAAGGATGGATAGAATGCTTAATATGGTTGTACCATATTTATAATTACATCACAGTATATAGAATATACTGGAGTTATTATTTTAGAATGGAAATAACAAATAAAGAAGAAGTTGAAGAAGAAAGGAACTTGAAAAAGGGTGGTGAAAACATTACCTCTTCTACAGGATCTTCCTTTTAATTTGATCAAAAGGGCTCCTTTGGTTGGCTTTCTGATCAAACTAAGGCCTCTAGGATGAATTTAGGGAAGTTGAGAGAGTATTTGGGCAGGTTTAGGCCAAACCAAAAGGCTTTGAAGGTGTGAATAATTGGTTATAAGTTGTGTTCTTTTTATAAGGGAGAGGAGGGGCTCTTTAGGAAAAACTTAAAGTATTAATTTATAATAAATTCATATTCGGTTTATAATGACTCCAAAAGTGGATTATTAAAATTATTAGGTGGTTATGGGTCTAAATCCATTCAACCAATAGATTTTATACAGGTTTGGGTCATTATATTAACCTTATATTTTAGATTTAACTCTTAGCTAATTAGATTGACATTTACCATATCACTTTGTAATTTTATATTATATAGTTAATAAACTTACTATATACATCCAAGTGACCCCCAAGTGATCCATTAAAGATACAAATATCCTGATATAAGTCCTTTGGCCGAACCTTAGATTTTTAGGAGTAGAATATCAATTAATAATATAATATTTGTTTTAAAAACTCATTTATGTCAATTTTGACAATATTTAATAATTTATTTAAGTTAGTATTAAAAACTTTATTAATTCAAACCAAATTCATTTAAGAAATCCTAAAATTTCATATTAACCAATAAAATTCATGAAATTCATTAAAAGTCTCAAATTATATTTATTTGGGTATTTATAATATCAATTATTTTAATTTTCCACGAATAAGGTAATTATTGCATCATCATTGTGTCATAAGTAAATTAAGTTATTTAATATCTAAAAATTAAAAATAAAATATGATTTTGTAGGAAATATTTTTATATTTCTAATGACTATTTATAATCGAATTTATCTTATGTATAACCCTATATTAAAAATATTTTAGTTATTAAACTTTGATTTTAACTCTTTTAACTCTTCTTTGAATTAAATAAAAATAAATGCCCTAATATAATCCAAGTGGACCAAATAGGTTCATATTTTATTCCTAAGGTTTTCTTTGGTCGAATTATACTTATCCAATAGAATTAGAACATGTGTTAGGGTAATAATAATTTTATTTTTACCCTTAATTACCTTATATACTTTTTACCGTGGTAAATAAAAGTAAAAAAGTTACTATTCACCAAAAAATATTTCTAACTTATTGAACCACATTTTACTCCTTTATAATAACCATGTCTCTCAGATTTTTGAAATTCCACTCACAGAAGCGGTAAAATTATGTTTTATGTGAATTTGAAAATTCTCCTAGGAGGTGGGTAAAAGACGATGAAATGTTCAATAAAATTTTTATATATCTAAAATTATTATAAACTGACTCCAATGAATTAAATTGAACTTATATAGGTATTATGTATATATTTTTACATAAAATAAATTTAAATAAAATAAATAATTATTTAAAAAAAATTCGGTTTTAAACTATAACTCGGTGTTTTTCACTACTCATCAAAAATTAAAAGTTTTTCAGAAAAATACCAAACATTTACCCTAAGCTAATTTTGATATTCCAAATTCAATAATGAAGTATATTTTACCAAATTAAAAACATATAAGTTGCATTTATTAATTTAAAATTAATTCCCACTGTCAAAACCAAAAGGAGTATTTTTTAGAAATAATAACTACCAAAGTTTGACACTTGTTTATGTCCAATTTCAAAGTGAAATTACTTAAAATAACCATAATTTGATTAAATGGTAAAAATATAATCTATTTATACTTCCAAACCATTAAAATGTATAATTTAACAATATAATTTATTTTGATTTAAAAAGTTGTTTTCAGTTAAAATATAGTATTTTTCACTATTCACCCAAATATGAAAGTTATCAGGAAAACAACAAAACTTTATTGAAACTAAATTCATATGTCCCGATTCTAAATAAGAAGTTTATTTTGTAAAATTGAATATATAAAAGTTTCAAATATTGGATTTAAAAAGACTTCTCCATTAAAAGGCGGTAAAATTGCATTTTTTTAAAAATAATTCTTTTATCTGAAAAAAATGTATTTGTTCTTATATTATGACTAAGAAACTCATAATATGGATTATAAAATTATAAGGATTATATAAAGTTCAAAATTTAGTTAATACTATACATAACCGCTTTTGAACAGCTTGTTTGGTACGTCATGGTGCGCTAAAACTCGGTGTTGCGTGTAGTGAAAGTTATTGAATTACTTTGAAGAAATAATGTACTATGAAATCTTGGGGTGTTACATTATTCCCTCCTTAAATAAATTGCGTCCTAGAAATTTGAAATTACTTTTCGAAAATAAAAGGTTGAAAATAGAAAATACCTTTGGGAAAACCCACATCAGAAATTTGGTTAATAAAATTTAGTCGTAATGATGGGGTAACCACCAAATTATGATCTCGATTAGGAGAACATTGGTGGAAATTAGAGACATATAATTAGAGGAAAAATGTAAATATTTAAAGGTAGTGATTGAGGTCATTAATCACAAACAAGTGTAAAATTGATGGCCTTAAATTCGTCAATCTATGATGATTTAAAATACCATCGGTTGAACAAAACATATGGTATTAGGATAACAGATTATTTTGTTTAAAGATCCCTTCACTAAAGTATAAGAATTAATTTATTCATAGAATAAGAGAAGAAGAAAAATATATAATTGACAAGTAGAGTCCCATACTTTAACTAATTTCTACCACAAACTCATCTTTCACTCTAAAATATAATAGAACTTAAAAATAATATTCTATTTATCCTATTCGTATACGGTTCAAAAAAATGAATTTATAATTCATCTACCAATTTTTTTTAAACAAATACTACATTATTCAATCCAGGACATCACGTGGGCCAGTGGTAGGTGATACACCCTTGTCGCCCTTCGGTTGTGGGTTCAAGTCTCTCGGCCTTTCCAGACGTGACAAGTCGTCGCCCGACCTCTGGGTTGTCCTTTTATGGTAACACAAAAATAATCTCAAACTATAATTATCCAAAATACTTCTTTCGAATCTCACAATCCAAAATTTATAAGGTAGTTAAACACAATGAAGATCCTTTTTCCCACGTAATAGAATGTGAACACCTTCATCATGTATTATTTTAAAACACTGCAACATCTTGAAATACCATAAAACCTTATTGATTACACTCATGATCCCTTGTTACTTATAGAATACTAGATATACTCATTCTATACAAAAATATTTTGAACTCCAACAATGATTGAATATACAAATCATTAATCAGTTTCAAGGTAGTCAAGAATATCCAATATAATTTATCCAAATAAATCATGTATTATTCCAAAATCACTACCTCGGTATTAGAACCATATTATGGTTTATCTTTCTCTCAACCATATATTTTCCAAAAATTTAACCTTCTATTGAGTCACTTTTCTTTGTTCCACACAATCTCAAGTTCTTAATGAAATAGTACTGCAGAATAATCCTTATATACTCCATAATTATTATAACTAGTACATTGTTGATACAACATTCAAATTAAATAATTCTCTAATAACAACATAATAACTCTAATCATTCCTCCTCATCTATGGTAGTATAATTACTTTATTATTGTCCAATAGAATCATTTGGGGCATACTCTGATGATTTGGACATTGGTTCGCGTAGTGTCCCAACTCCTTGTAGATAAAGCATTGTACATTTGAAACTTTTTTCTTACCCTTGCAGTCACGTACATGGTGTCCTTTTTCTCCACATTTCTAACAAACTCCCATTCTTTTCAGGCATGTTCCAGGGTGTTTCTTCCCACAGATATCACATATGGGAAAATTCATCTTTTCCCTCTTCCCTTTATCCATCCCTCTCTCTTCCATCCTTTTCTTCTCTTGCTTCCCTTCAAAGCCATAGGACTCGGAGAATTCTTTACTTATCTTATTAACCCATCATACTATTTCTTCATTGGTTGAGAATACATGGGAGACTATTTCCCTTATAAATGTTCGCTTAATACCATGAAAGATATGATGCTTCTTACTCTTTGGATCATACATATTGCTGGAGTTCACATTCCTTCTACTGGGCGCCATTTCTATACAATAGCATAAACTAGGTCAGTTTATGAATTGCAAATAATAATTTAAAACTTGTAAAATACCAAACATAAATTGAACAGTTTATGGATATATTCCATAATCATAAAAATGTTTTCTTTGAGTAAGTATATACTCATAAACCCTTCATAATGGTTTTTAAAGAAAATGAGAATTATCCTAAGTATATCCCCCGGGAGTGTCGTAACCAAGAGTGCAGCAAGTCCTGTTGTCGTGCACCAGTTCCCATTCGAGTCTAGCTCAAAGTGGTGTTTTCAGGTTTTACCCCTAGGTACATCTGTGCCAGAGCCACCTCTACCTACTTGTATCCAAAACATGGATGTATTTCTTGTAAAACTCACAAAATATCTATAATAACAAAATTCTAGGAAGTTCTTCTATACTAATCCTCAAAGTCTCTCATATGGCTATGTGCTCTAATCAGATTTTATCTAAATATAGTTTCCAAGGTTTGTACTAAACTTCCTCTGATACCAACTGTAACGCCCCGACCCCAGTTACCTAGAGTCGGTGCATTACTACATAATATTGGCACGATCAAAAAAGATCAGGTCTCTAAATACCGATTAGTTTAGTAGCCTTGGAATCACTAGATACATTCATAAAGTTTACATTACATCATAAAGTGAAAACTACAACAACATCTTATCTCCACACTCATATCCCCTAATACTATCCCTACAGGTCATTCATAAAATACTTCTTCACATCCTGGGAAAAATAAAACATAGAAAGGGGTGAGCTCAAATGCCCAGTAAGGATAACAATATAGTAGAATCTTTCATAAATAATAATAAACATTTAAAGAAATGTATAACTAAAAAAAATCCTTTTAAACTTGAACTTAAACATAATATGGTAGAAATAAAATGAAATAATGTCATTTTCTTATTCATATGGATATTCTACTAGTCGAATAATCACATGCAATATCAATAACCACTTTCATAATGATGGAATGAATAATTCCAGACTATCATAACCACATAGCCAAGGCCTCGTGCCAAGACTACAAATAAGATTTTGTCAAGGCCACGTGCCAAGACACTAGTTTGTCTCATGAGACCTACTGATGCATCGAGGAGCTATAGCAGGCTCCACCCATCACTTACTAAGTCCAATGAATTCCCCATATGAACAAGTTTAAACATAACATAAACATTCAAATTAAAACTAGAATACGAAATGTAAATACTTTCTCCATAAACCATGAATGGTATAAAAATAACACACCCACAACCAAACACATCACAAAACCTTCAATACAATATGGAAGTTTTGTATCATAATAAATCAACTTCAAATAAGCTTAAAATCCATCAAAGTATGTTGACATAGATGAAATAAAAACTATTTGAGAGAAATATCTCTTTTTTGAAATCATTTAAAAGTCACAAATTTATTA
Organism: Viscum album; assembly: GCA_963277665.1. Taxonomy (NCBI): domain Eukaryota; kingdom Viridiplantae; phylum Streptophyta; class Magnoliopsida; order Santalales; family Viscaceae; genus Viscum; species Viscum album. The sequence continues at coordinate 7,492,601 of OY728136.1, forward strand.
AGGAAGTAATTTAAAAGAGATTTCTGAATCAAAGTGTCCCATACCACTTTTAAACTTTTGAAAAGAAATATCATTTCGAAACATTCATGTTCATATAAATAAATCCTTAAAATTATTTTGAAAACATGGACATTAATTAAAAAGATTTAGAAAGATAAATCTTTAAAACATTTAAAATTATGATCTTGATAAAGAGTACCTTTCACAAAATCTCAAAATATTAATTTTTAAATCATTTAAAAGTCACATAATTATAAAATAAAATATTTAAATTCAAAATATTCTTTTAATTTTGTAAGAGAAGTTTCGACGAGTTTATAACGGTAGAAAATAGTCGCACCTGCCGTATAAGTTAAAAAACATTCTTACCTTAAATTTTTCGAAAAGGTAAAAAGTACCTTGTTTGGAAAACGACGAAAATATTCCTTTAAAAACACATAAGGGTATAAATGACTTTAACCCATTTTTTAGTAAATAGTAAAAATGTTTTGAAATATATTTTTAAGAAACCAGGATGTGGATGATAAAGAGGTCCCAGTAGATAATTACGTATAAACAACCTCAGATAATGAAGAGATTGTGAAATAAACCCTTACCAATTTGGTAACTTATGAAACATACACCCCATAAAAGAGGTATCATAAAATGAATATGTAAATAAAGATAAATTAATGTGTATTACAAATAATGAAATTATGGGAAGTACATACACCACACAAAAGGTAATATTGGCAATATGGCATGAATCTCACAGGAATAAGGAGTGAGATGAAAATCCCTTACCAATTTGGTAACTTACGAAACATACACCCCATAAAAAAGGTATCATACAATGAATATGTAAATACACATAAATTAAAGTTTATTACACAAATAATACAATTATGGGCAGTACATACACCACACAAAAGGTAATAGTGGCAATATGCCATGAATCTCGCGGGAATAAGGAGTGAGATGAAAACCCCTTTCCTTGTACTTTCCCTTGGTTGAGGGTAGGTTAACCTCCTTTATAATGGTGAAATAATTTTTATTAAATTATAAAATAATCATATACATTAATATGATATCATACATGATTTTTTAACATTGATTTGTTAATAATATCTTAGTATTATCATCATTGCGGGTGTTAACTTACTCGTTTTCTTTTATATATTTTGTTACATAAGTCATGTTTGTTATGGATAGGTTTATCTTATTCATATCTATAATGACATAATGTACTTAAACCTTATTTTTGATCATCAAATGATAATTATAATTGCATGGATACGATGGGGAATGAATCTCATCGCGTTCATGGAGATGGTAGTCTGTACGTATGCACGAGCGACAATATCATTCTTTTGATATTAAAATAATATATAATTGGATGGTGTATCATATATACAGAATAATTATCATCTTATATTTATTATTTACATCAATTACATATCATTATCATACCCATCCAAATAATAATGTTTTTGAATAACAATTACACCATGATGTGGAGACGGTAAGTCGTACGTATGCACGTATGGTAACATGTCATTCAAAGGATGGATAGAATACTGAATATGGTTGTACCATATTTATAATAACATCACCGTATATATAATATACTGTATTTATTATTTTATAAATGAAATAACAATGAAAGAACAAGTTGAAGAAGAAAGGACTTGAAAAAGGGTGGTGAAAATATTACCTCTTCTTCGGGTTCTTCCTTTTGATTTGATCAAAAGGGATCTTTGGTTGGATTTCTGATCAAAATAAGGCCTCTAGGATGAATTTAGTGGAGTTTAGAGAGTATTTGGGAATGGTTTGGATGAACCAAAAGTCTTTGAAGGTGTGAATAATTTGTTATAAATTGTGTCCTTTTATAAGGGGAGGAGGGGCTCTTTAGAAAAGACTTAAAGTATTAATTTATAATAAATTCATATTCGATTTCTAATGGATGAAATGTTGATTATTCAAAGTCTAAGTTGGGTATGGGTATAAATCCATTCAACCAATATATTTTAGACAGGTTTGGGTCATTATATTAACCTTATCTTTTAGTTTTAACTCTTAGTTAATTAGATTGACATTTACCATGTCACATTGTAATTTTATATTATATAGTTAATTAACTTACTATATACATCCAATAGACCCCCAAGTGGTCCATTAATGATACACCTATCATGATATAAGTCCTTTGGCCGAACATTAGATTTTTAGGAATAGAATATAAATTAATAATATAATATTTTTTTTAAAAACTCATTTATGTCAATTTTGACAATATTTAATAATTGATTTTTTTTAAAGTCTTAACAACTTTATTAATTCGCAATAAATAAATTTAAGCAATCATAACATATCATATTAACCAATAAAATTCATGTAATTTATTAAAAGTCTAAAATTATATTTATTTGGGTATTTATAATATCAATTATTTTAATATTTCTCTAATAAGGTAATTACTACATCATCATTGTGTCATAAATAAATTAAATTAGTTAATGTCTAAAAATTATAAATAAAATACTATTTTTAGGAAATATTTTTAGATTTCTAATGAATATTTATAATTGAATTTATCTTATGAATGATCCTATATTAAAAATGTTTTAGTTATTAAACTTTGATTTTAACTCTTTTAACTCTTCTTTGAATTAAATAATAATAAATGTCCTAATCTAATCCAAGTGGACCAAAGAGGTTCATATTTTATTCCTAAGGTTTTTTTCGGTCGAATTATACATAGCCAATAGAATTAGGACATGTGTTAGGGTAAAAATAATTTCATTCTTACCCTTAATTACACTATTTAATTTTTACTGTCGTAAATAAAAGTAAAAAGTTACTATTCACCAAAAATTAGTTTTATCTTATTAAACCACATTTTAATTCTTGATATTAACCGTGTCCCTCAGATTTTTAAAATTACACTCACAGAAGTGGTAAAATTAAGATTTATGTGAATTTTCAAATTCTCCTAGGAGGTGTGTAAAAGATGGTGAAAAGTTCAATAAAATTTTTATATATCTAAAATTATTATAAACTGACTCCAATGAATTACATTGAACTTATATAGGTATTATGTATCTATTTTTACATAAAATAAATTTAAATAAAATAAATAATTATTTAAATAAAAATTTGGTTTTAAACTATAACTCAGTGTTTTTCACTATTCATCAAAAATTAAAAGTTTTCAGAAAAATACCAAAAATTTAACATAAGCTAATTTTGATATTCAGAATTCAATAATGAAGTCTATTTTACCAAATTCAAAACATATAAGTTTCATTCATTAATTTAAAATTAATTCCCGCTGTCAAAACCAAAAGGCGTATTTTTTAGAAATAATAACTACTAAATGTTTGACACGTGTTTATGTCCAATTTCAAAGTGAAATTACTTACAATAACCATCATTGGATTAAATGGTAAAAATATAATATATTTATACTTCCAAACCATTAAAATGTATAATTTAACAATATAAATTATTTTTATTTAAAAAGTTGTTTTCAGTTAAAATATAATATTTTTCACTATTCACCCAAATATAAAAGTTATCATAAAAACACCAAAACTTTATCGAAACTAAATTCTTATGTCCCAATTCTATATAAGAATTTTATTTTGTAAAATTTAATGTATAAAAGTTTCAAATATTTGATTTAAAAAGGCTTTGCCATTAAAAGGCGGTAAAATTGCATTTTTTGAAAAATACTTCTTTTATCTGAAAAAACTTATTTGTTCTTATATTATGTCTAAGAAACTCATAATATAGATTCTAAAATTATAAGGATTATATAAAGTTCAAAATTCAGTTAATACTATTCATAACCGCTTTTGAATAGCTTGTTTGGTAAGTCATGGTGCGCTAGAAATCGGTGTTGCGTGTAGTGAAAGTTATTGAATTACTTTGAACAAATAACGTACTATAAAATCTTGGGGTGTTACAATAATTTCGTTATGCTTACTAGAGGATATGAAATCCCTGACAATGAAGTTAGTACCTTTACCAATCATGAAAAGCATGAATATCAACAGAATTATAAGGTACACAACACTTTTCTTTGTTCCATGACTAGAAACATATATAGCCAAATTTCATCATGTGAAGTAGCAAATTGTATATGGAAGAAACTTGAAGTTACTCACTTTGGAACTTCCAAAGTAATTGAAACTAGAAGATCCATGCTTAGAGTTGAATATCATGGTTTCTGTTTTCCTTATGGATAACCCATATATAAGGTGCAACAAAGATTCATGACTATTGTAAATAGTTTACAATCCATGGGTGAGAAAGGATTAGATGATGAAGCTCATGTTGACAAGATCATAGACATCATTCCCAATGAGTGGGAATCCAAAAGGACTGCTATTGATGAGAATAGAAAGGTTAGTCAGATTTCCTTAGATGAGTTATTTGGAACTCTTCTCCAGCATGAGACTAGAATGAAGAGAGATGTTGATAATGTAAAGAAGAAGAATGGAAATGGCAGTGTTACTTTTACTACAACTACCAATCATATGAAAGCTGAGACTCCTGAGAGAGTTAATAGATCCAAATCTAAGAAAGTTGTTATCCAATCTGAATCTAGTGGAAGTGAATCCTCAAAAAATGAATTAGCAAATCTTTATCGAAGGATGAAAAAGATAGCTGTACAGAAAAACTTTCAATCCAGATATAAGAAAAAGGAAAGGAAAGATAAGAAAGATTCAGAAGTTACATGTTATGAATGCAAGAGAGCTGGACACATAAGACCTGATTGCCCAATGCTTAAAAGAAAATAAGGGAAGGAAAGGCCTTCAGAGAGAAATAGAAAAAAGTATTACAAGACCAAAGCTAATAATGTCTTGAAATCTAATGACACTTAGAGTGCTAGTGGTGGAGACTCTTCAAATTAATCTTCAGACTACAAATCTTTTGAAAAAAAGAATCTTGGTCTAATATCCGGACTACCAATTAAAAATTAATGTTTGATGGATATGGTACACAATGATGAATCAATGACCAATGTTTTTTGAAATTCAAATTATATTAATGATAAATATTATAACTCTTTGGATTAAGAATCTTCTTTTGATGAAGATAATACTTTACCTTCCTACGAAGAAGTTTCTAGGATTGCCATACTTCTTGAGATTGACAATTCAAAACTTATGAAAAAACATGATAAATAAAATTCTAGGAATACTATTCTTACTAAGAAAATATCAGATATTTCTAAATATTTTGATAAGAAAAATGTTGATTTGGAAATTATTTCAAAAAATCTAGAGGAAGTAAATTCTGAGAAGAATAAACTTTCTAAAGAACTAGAAAATGTAATTTCTAAGAAAAATGTTTTCGAGCCTAGCTCTAGTTCAAAATCAAATGTTTTTAAAGACAAGAACTTAGTTATCAAACTCAAATCCGAAATATTTTCCTTGAGAAATTTTTTGTCAAACTTTAACTTAGGAAAGAAAAATTTTGATAAAATCTATTCACAAATCCGACCTCTAAGGAATAGTTCTGGTTTTGGTTATACTGGTTCTAAACCAATTTTTAATAACAATTACTTTGTTCCTGAAAGTCCTCCATTATGTACTAAGTGTCAGTGTGGTGGACACTGGGCAAAGAATTGTTCTCTAAACAAAACCCAGTCTTTAGGATTTCATAAAGCCTATTTTTTAAAAAATATGTGGGTGCCTAAAATTTTGCTTTCTGAAATTTCCAGATCCAAGAAAGTTTTGATTCTGAAAGTCTAAATCTTTTATTTTCAAGAAAATAAAGAAAGTACCAATAACAATATGTGGTACATGGATAGTGGATGTTCCAGGCATATGACTGGTAACAAAAACTATTTTTATAAGATTACCAAGATGAAAGGAGGAAAATTAACTTTTGGAGATAATGCTTAGGGACAAATTATTGGTATAGGTAACATCATTCTTCTTGGAAAAACTTTAATTTCAAATGTAATACTTGTTAAGGGTCTTAAGCACAACCTCATTAGCATAATCCAATTATGTGATGAATGTTACCTTGTGAATTTTAGGAATGATAAGTGCTTAGTACACAATTCCAAGGAAGAGTTTATTATTTCTACCCACAAGCAAGAGAATGTTTATACACTAATCTTAGAAGACCTTAGGATCCAAGATTTAACTTGCCTTAGTGCAATGGAAGATTATTCTTGGTTATGTCATAGAAGGCTAGGACACTGTAACCTTTGGAACTTATGCAAACTTTCTAAGAAAATATTAGTTAAGGATCTACCAGAGCTTAGATTTGATTCTTCAAAAGTCTGTGACCCTTGTCAATATAGAAAGCAACATAAATAAAGTTTTAAATCAGTCGGTGAAGTCTCAACTACTAATGCATTATAGCTAGTGCATATGGATCTTTTTGGTCCAACACAAACTGGAAGCATTAGGGGCAAGTATTATGTATTTGTCTTGCTTGATGACTACACTAGATTTATGTGGGTCTATTTTCTAGCAAATAAATCTGAAGAATTTTCTTATTTCAAAAGTTTTAGAGCCCAAGTTAAAAATGAGAAAAACCTTCCATTGAAAACTATTCATATTGATCATGGTAGAGAATTTCAAAATTCTGATTTCGAAACCTTTTGTAGTAAAAAAGGTATTACTCACAACTTTTCAGCACCCAGAACACCTCATGAAAATAGTGTTGTTGAAAGAAGAAATAGAATTTTTCAAGAGATAACTAGAACCATGTTGAGTGCGTATTCTGTAGCCAAAAATTTTTGGGATGAAGCTGTAAGTACTTCTTGTTATACTATAAATCATGTTTTGATTAGACCTTTTCTTAATAAAACTCCTTATGAGTTATGGAATGGTAGAAAACCTAGACTTTCCTACTTCAAGGTTTTTGGTTCCAAGGTATTCATTCTGAATACTAAAGATAACTTACACAAATTCGCACCAAAATATGATGAATGAATTTTCTTAGGCTACTCCACAACTTCTAAGGCATATAGAGTTTTCAATAAAAACACTTGTACTGTTGAAGAGACAGTACATGTCAAATTTGATGAAACTGATCCTTTTGTTTTTAAACAACCCTAACCTACATCTTCAGATGTGTTTTCAAAAACTAATTATCAACCTTTGATAGAAGATCCTTGTGATAAGGAAAATGTTCAAGAAGATACTACTGAAACATTTACCCCAGAAGATTTCCTACCCTATATTGATGAACAGGTTTTACAAAACCCGAATCAGTTGTTTCAAAATAATCGTCCTAGTGATAGTATCATTGGTGATGTGAATAAACCTATAAGGACTAGAAGTTACTTAAGAAATGAAGTAGAACATCCAGCATTCCTTTCCCAATTAGAACCAAAAAGCACTGATGAAGCTTTAAGTGATAATGATTGGATTAAAACCATGCAAGATGAACTAAATGAATTTGAAAAGAATAAAGTCTGGACCTTGGTTGAAAGACCTAAGGAAACTTCTGTTATTGGAGTAAAATGGGTTTTCAAAAATAAGTGTGATGAAAATGGAATCATTGTTAGAAATAAATATAGATTATTTGTTAAAGTCTATAATCAACAAGAAGGAATAGACTATGAAGAAACCTATGCTCCAATAGCTAGACTTGAATCTATTTGTATTCTACTTTCCTTTGCAGCATTCTTCAATTTCAAACATTTTCAAATGGATGTAAAATGTGCTTTCCTTAATGGTTATGATCAAGAGGAATTTTTCGTTGAACAACCTTTTGTATTTGAAGATACAAAACATCTTGATCATGTTTTTAGACTTACCAAAGCTCTGTATGGACTTAAACAAGCCCCTCAAGCTTAGTATGATAGACTTACATGATTTTTTATTCAAAATAACTATGTTAAGGGAAATGAATATCCAACCATTTTTATAAATAAAGATAAGAAAAACGTTTTGATTGTTCAAATTTATATTGATGACATTATATTTGGTTCAACTCAGCAATCTTTAACTGATTCCTTTGTGGATCTAATGAAATATGAGTTTGAAATGAGTATGATGGGTGAGTTAACATTTTTCCTTGGTTTTCAAATTTCTCAAAAACCAGAAGGAATCTACATATCCCAACATAATTATATTAAACATATTCTTAAAAAGTATGGATATGACAATACTAAGAGTATTAGTACTCCCATTGGTACCTCAAACACACTTGATCTTGATGAAGCTAAGAAACCAGTAGATCAAACAACTTTTAGAGGTATGATAGAAAGTCTACTTTACGTAAAATCTAGTCGTCCAGACATAATGTTTTCAATATGATTATGTGAAAGATATCAATCCAATCCTAAGGAATCTCATTTAAAGTCAGTGAAGAGAAGTTTTTGCTACTTAAATGGAACCATGGATTTAGGAATATTTTATACTTCTGGAAATGATTTTGTTTTAAAAAGTTTTTTGGATGATGACTTTGGTGGATGTACAATGGATAAAAAGAGTATATCTGTAACTTTTCATTTTTTAGGAGATTAATTAGTTTCTTAGTCTTTCAAGAGGCAACACTCAATAGCTCTTTCCACTGCTGAAGTTGAATATATAGCAGTTGGAAGTTGTTGTGCTCAAGTGTTGTAGATGCAACACGCACTCACAGACTATGGTATGAGTTTTACCAAAATGCAAATTTTGTCTGATAAAACAAGTTCCATTTCCCTTAGTAAAAACCTTGAACATCTCTCTCATGAAAAACACATAGATATTAGGCATCACTTTCTTAGGGATCATACACTAAAAGGAGATACCATTCTTCAATTTATCGGAATGCAAGATCAACTTGCTGACATTTTCACAAAATTCTTACCCTCTGATATATTTGAATACATTAAACATAAGTTAGGAATGATAACCGTAAGGTAATCCCCCTTAATAACTTCCTATTGAACCATTCTCCTTACAGTAATAAACTCCTTTTCATAGGGGGAGTACATTTGTTTAAACTTTTTCATGTTTTTTTCATAATGAAGTTTTTCATATTTTTCATAATGAAAGTTTTTCATATTTTTCGTAATTGAGTTTTTCATATTTTTCATAATGAAGCTTTTTCATATTTTTCATAATAAAGTTTTTCATATTTTTTGTAATGAAACTTTTTCATATTTTTCATAGTGAATCTTTTTCATATTTTTTGTAATGAAGTTTTTCATATTTTTCATAATGAAGTTCTTTTATATTTTTTGTAATGAATCTCTTTCATATTTTTTGTAATGAAGCTCTTTCACATTTTTCGTAATGAAGCTCTTTCATATTTTTTGTAATGAACATTTTTCATATTTTTCCTAATGAAGTATTTCATATTTTTCATAATGAAGTCTTCAATATTTTTCGTAATAAAGTATTTCATAGTTTTTCGTAATGAAGTTTTTCATATTTTCCATAATTAGGTTTTTCATATTTTTTTTGTAATGAATTCTTCGTACTTTAGATTCTCATAATGAAGATTTTTGTAATAAATATCTTCGTAATGAAGATCTGTGTACTCATACTTTTTCATTCTCAAATTTTTTTTCAGAATCTAAATTTCTTCAAGAATAATTTTCCTCAATACGAATAATTCTCTTGAACAATTCGAAAGGTATGTTTCTTTCTTAAGTTTTCGTAATACCTTTAACTTACTGGTAGTTTCTTTTGTTTTTAAAATTTCTCATATTCCAGTTTCTTTAAATCCGATTTTTTTAAAACCTCAAAAGATTGGATCCTACCAAATTTTCCTTACAGCTATTATTTCAACTGTCAGATCGAATCATAAGAATTATCAACCCTTAGATTGAAATGGGAAGTTCAACTGTCGCTCCAACACCTATAAAAAGGGGACCCCCGATGGTTTTCCCACATCGGTTTTCAAATCTTGTGTGTTTCGAAGCTCTGTTCCTCTACAAAAGTTCGTTCTGAATTCTTCAGAAGAGCTCCAGTCTGAATGTTTGCAGAAGTTCCTTCTCAAGATATGTATACTATCAAGCCGATTCCGGAGTGGTAAATTTACAGGGAGAGGTTAGTTCATCCAAACTTCTTCAACAAATATGACTCTATTATCTCCAATAACATCAATCTCAATGGATGGGAAAGTGTATCCATTTCAAAGATAGGAGCTCAGGATGTTGTGTATCCAGATTTGCTTATAGAATTTTATGAATTAGTTAACTTTTTCAAAGAAGATGGCAGAGATAATTTTTTTTTAAGAGTTATGGAAAAACTTATGCACTCTCTTACTCCAAGGATTCTATCTTGGTGGGTTTTTCATATGAAGGGGAAGCCGAGTTCTACTCCCACAAGCTTCCAGATGTTCAAGGAAGTTTCGTAAAGGTGAAGGCTATGGAATGCCTTGGACTTACTGATGTCAAGACCAAAAAGATTTCCCATCTATCTACCAACAATCAGATTCTTCAGCTATGGGTTCAGGGTCTTATCGTACTGAGGAAGGGTGATAAGACCACCCTTAAGAAAAGTGACATGTATATATTATATTTTTTGGTAAACCTAAGGAAGTTCAACCTCATGAAGCACATTCTCATTACGATAGAGAATATCAAGAATTGGAATCTAAGAGCTCATATTATTATGCATCCTTCCCTACTATCCAAATTGATAGTTCGGTGTCTTGAATCTTTCAAGATCCCTTGTAGTTACAAGACAAGAAATTGAAAGGTGATGACTATCAGTGATGATACCCCTCAAGAGAATAAATGTTGGTTTCTCTAAATATTCAGGTGAGTTATATGATCTACCTGAGTATGAGGTAGAAGCCATTATGAAAAATACAGAAGAAGATGAAACATTAAATAAATCCAGAGAGAAGAGGAAATTAAAGGAAGTGGAAGAAACCGAGAAAACCCTTAAGGCCAAAGAATCTCAATCTGCACCTCCAAATCTTAAAAGTCAGAAAGATTATCTGGATGAAGTGGTTGTTAAATGGAAAGAGGACAAGCAAAACAGGAAAGAAGGGGAGCCACTGTTTGTCTTAGACCCTGCAGAGGCCAAAGCACTGAAAGAGAAAGCTACTGAAGAGATTGAGAAGCAAGACAAAGAGAATAATCTCAAGAAGAAAATGTATGAGGCAGAGATTGTGCAATCTCTTTTGAAGTCTACTGAAGTAGCATCCAAAAATATTTCAGTACCAAAGTTTTTCCTGGTGAAACCATTACCTGAGACTCCAAGTAAGAGGTCTATGACTCTAGAAAAACCACAAGAGAAGGTTTTGGAAGAGAAGAAAGTTGTAGAATAATTTCAAGAAGATGAGAGTAGTGGTGACTCCAATGATGTGATTAAGCAAGTTGAAGATTATCATGAAAAGCAAAGTTCTTCCGAAAAATTGTCAATCCAGACTTTTCAAGCCGGATCTTCAAAACTTGCTACTTCGGGAATAGATGAGAAGGGTGAAGAGGAAGTAAACAAGTTATTTGAGGAATAGAGTCATAATCATGACTTCATTCTTCCAGAAGATGTTAAGGCAGGAGATGAAAAGGAGAAAATTTGATAAAGATAAGATTGTAAAGTTTTCTGGGAGTGAGCAAGAATCTACAGATGAAGAAGCTATTCCGAGAATCAGTAAGGGGAAACAAGTGGTTGCTGATACCCCAATGAAATAAATTTTTATAAAGAAGGAAGTCGGAGGATCCTCTAAGAGGAAGCTGGTAGATCTAGAGGAAGAACTATCTCCAAGAAAAATTTCAGATTTGGAGTCATCAGCTTTAGGACATGATTTTTTTGTTCAGTCCCTGAAGAATCTTGTGGATACCATTTCGATATTTCCAGCAATTGACTCTAGATGCCAGATGCTTCAGCACAGCATGAATCAGAAATTAGACTCTATATCCATGGTGATGGATAGGTGTGTAAAGGTGGAGGCCTAACACAAGAATTTACTTATCAATTATGAATCCCATAGAAAATATTGCAAGAAAATGACCATCTGGTCGAAGAAGATTATTGAAGATCTCAGAGATATTGATCAATTTCAAGAATATATCAAGGAATCTTTTGATACCGAAGACACCAAAATCAAGGATCTTACAAATATATTTTAGGAAAATATAAATCTTGATAAGAACACTCAGATCTAGGATGTTAAAGACCTGAATGGGAAGCTAAATTATGTTGTACAAAGCTGGAAAATAGAAAGGGATCTCCGGATCAAGATGGAAGGAAAGTTAGAAAAGAAAGATGACTTGCTGAAGGCTCAGGCAGAGGCCCTGAAGGCTCAAGAGGATAGGATCATAGCCTTAGAAAATAATGTAGAGGAGGATTGCAAAGAGTTGAAAAATATGAAGACAATCATGAAGAAGCTGATGCCCAAGGAAAAAAGAAACAAAATAGACCCAAATCCAATCTTTTGTTGTATTTTTTTCATTGTACTAATTCTTCCAATCGTAATAAAATTACGGTTTCTTGTTTTTTTTGGATGTCTATACTAATATTTCAGGTACCATATTATTTTTCATTCCCTAACACTCTTTTTGAAAATCACAAAGGGGGAGAAGGAAAAATAATTATAAGTATAAGATGATATATCCCTAAGTAAGGGGGATTTTATATAAGGAGGAGTTTATCTAAGTGGGAGTGCTCATTACGAAGATTTCCATACCCAAGATAATGAAAATACTATTTTGAAAATCTAGAATATGATCCTTAGTGTTCCAAATTCTAAGGGGGAGTTAGTCGTATTCATCTTTGCCAATGTAAAAAGGGAGATAAGTTTTATTTTATAAGTCAAGAAAAGTTTTTCTAAGTACTTATATTATTTTTCATAAGGTTGTTTGTGATTTCCAAAAAGGGGGAGATTGTTGAGTCAATAAGGATTTCCTTATGACTTTTCTATTCCTTTATACTTGGGGTAGATTGTTAAGTCAATAAGGTATACTTATGACTTTACCATTCCTTCTCGTTTTGAAAATCACAAACACATTGTTTCAAGGCAAAAATTATTTTACACCTTGTTTTACTTCTATAAGAAAAATTTCCTTCCCCAAGGAAATTTACCCTTACCTAGATTTCATTGCTCATATCAATATTTTTCCTAAGTATAAAATTAGGTTTGTAATAAAAAACCTTGGAATCTTATAATTACTTAGATATGAAGAATTCTGTCTTAGGATCCAAATTCTCAGAATTATGGTTACGAACTCTTCTGAGTTCTAACTCAAAATTCTGAATCAGAATTCTGGTTACCAACTCTTCTGAGTTCTGACTTCGAATTATGAATCAGAATTATGGTTACGAACTCTTCTGAGTTCTGACTCTGAATTCTGAATATGAATTATGGATATGAACTTCTAAGTTCTAACTCCAAATTCTGAATACGAATTCTGGATACAAACTTCTCTAAGTTCTAACTCCGAAATCTGAATAAAAATTCTGTATATGAACTTCTCTAAGTTCTGACTCTGAGTTCTCTGAATTCAGACTCCAAACTCTTATGAGTTCTGACTCTTAATTCTCATGAAATCCGACTCTGAACATTGTAAGTTTAGGTTCCTAATACTTGTAAATCCAGATTGTGAATTTCCTTGAAATTCAAACTCCGTAATTCTATAGAATTTAGGTTCCAAATTCCTACAAAATAGAATCTGAATATCCTTGTATTATAGACTCCGAATTCAATTTTTGATTATTCTCCAAACATTCATTTTCTTACATTCCGAATATCAGATTTTAGTTGTTCTTACACTCGTTTTGTTATAAAACTATGTCTTGCTTTTAGTTATCAACTAACTGCTATTTGAGTGACACGTATACAGGTTCCTCTGAAATTCGAGGAAGAATATGACCATTGGAGGAGGGATCCGACCGTTAGAGATGTTCCTATAAATAATATCTCATTTGAAAGAGCTCACAACAAGTTGATTAATCTAGAGCTTACGTGATGCTGAAGTGATTTCTAGAGAGAGAGGATTTTTTTCTTAGTGTGTATTAAACTTCTTGTTCATAATTTCTTTATGTAACTCTGATTATTGTTGTGTACAATCGAGGGCTTTTGGGGAGAGGAATACAGAGGTGCCGACTACCTTGAAGTTGAGGGTTTCCGTTCTAAGGAAGATAGAGGTTCCGACTACCTGGTAGTTGAGGGTTTTCAGGGATAGTAAGACAGTCTCTGATCTTCATATCGAGGGCTTACCCTGGTGTGGGTAAGACAGACTTTCTTGAAAGTATAAATCAAGGGACCTTTATCCATGTTTGTTGGATACCCTTCTCTTTGGGTTAAAAGATTTACTACTTGTTACTTACTTTTTTACAAGTTTTCCACTACATTTTTATTGTTGTGGAAAGTATAAGTATATTAAACTTTCTTATACATGTAATCTGATTTAGTTAGATTCTATACTCTTTAAGGTAGAATCTTAGTTATTGAAACTTTTGTTAAGTTTCATTTCTGGAATCACTTTTTCTGAATCAAGCAAGTTATTAGAACTTAGAGGTTTTGTGAATTATCTTGTTTAACATTTTTAAACATAACCATATTTAAAATTTCCCAAGGAATTTTTAAAAGTATAATTCACCCCCCCCCCCCCCCTTGTATTTTAGAATCTCATGTTTACATATTCGATCCTACATTTGGTATTACAGAGTATATCATACTCACATACCATTTCAACACACCCGCCAATGGTTTCCATATTTGAATACCTTGTGTTGACCTATTTTAGGTCATGTTTAGGGTAACAATTGTGTTCTGGAACCAATTATGGTCTTGTATATATGATATGTGATTTTGTTTTATATTTATTCCATTTTCTTTTAGAAACTTTATGTGTGTGATAAAAAATATATTTAATATTTTTGTAAAATTAATTTCTAGCACAATGGGCCTCAAAATCAAACATCCTCTCAGTTCCTGGATCCAAAATATTATCTAGTAATATTTCAAAGTATTCCAAGGAAAAAATGACTCTACATCATTCCATACTTTAATATTTTATTCCCTAAAAAGAAAAACTAAACAAAAAACTTGGGATACTGAGTCTGCATCTTTCTCTCCCACTCCTAAGAATCTTCATCATGCTCTAGTGTTTCCAAAATACATGAACCAAGGGATGATCAATCCATGGAGAGTCCTCTCTTGCCGATCCTTGATCACCACAGGGTTTTTTGTAAAATTGGATCCATCCATGATGTTCATCTCACCCTAGTCAATAATGTGAATAGGGCCATTCATCAATCTCTTTAACTATGAAAAATAGAATAAGTTGTCCACCCACTCTAATTTTGGGGGTAGGGAGAGGTGGTAAGAAACCTCACCAACCCTCTATATGATATCAAATAGGCTAATAAACCTTAGTGATAACTTGCCTCCCTGGATGAATCTTGGAAATCCTCATCATGGGGAGACTCTCAAGAAAATGTGGTCTCCCAACTCGAACTCCAAGGGCTTACGCGGTCGATTTGGGTAATATTTCTTCCTTTGATGGGCTATCCTAATCTGGTCAGAGCTGACATGGACCTTCTTCATCATTGTCTACACTATCTCTAGATCCATAAGAGATTCAATTCTAATATCTATCTAGAACAAGGGTGACCTATAGGGTCTCCTGTATAGGGCCTCAAAAGGTGAAATGTCAATATTAGAGTGGTATATATTATTGTACACAAACGCTATCAAGGTAAAGTGATCCTACCTACTATGGAAAAAGTATAACAACGTATCATCCAACCCCTGGATAGTGTGCTTGGTCCACCCATCTTTCTAGGGGTGGAAGGTCATAATAATCCTCATCTATGTTCTAAATGCCTCATGCGATCCTCTCCAGAACTGTGACATCAACCACTCAAAATAGTCAGAGAAATTATTTGAGGTCACCCCATGAAGGCGAACAACATATCATAAATACATATACCCAAAACTTACCACTGAACTCTTCTCCCTGATATCAAAGAAGTGTGCCAACTTCATGAGTTGGTTAACTATCACTCAAAGGTGTAGTTTCCCATCACAGTTCATGGGAGACCTGGGACAAATTCCATGGATATGTCATCCCATTTCCACTCAAGGATATCAAGGGGCTACAACAAACCTACCAGAACCTAGTTCTCAACCATCACCTACTAACAGGTGAGACACTGAGAGATAAACTCATCCATTCTTTGTGTCGTGGTGCACCACCAAAACTTATGCTTAAGGTATCTGTATACCTTTCTCACATTGGGTTGTACATCCAACAGATATGTCTGGAACTCTCGCATCACCTCCTCCCACATAATGATTAGGACCACTGTTTGTCCCTGAAAAAGGATTATGTGATTCCCTCCAAAAAAACATTTGGTGAATCTCTTGAGGATATTTGGTCATGCAAGACCTCACAATCAATGTATCCCAACTGTGACTCTCTCATGCAATGAAGGATAGTAGGAGTCAACACCACCGACTGAAGAATAGTTACACCCTCCTAACCAACCAGGTTCAGTTGTAAGGAATCCAAATACTCATATTCCTCTTACATCAAACGATCCTGGGACTTCTTTCAAAGGGAATATTCTACCACATTTACCTTCCAATGAGTATAGTCTATCTCAAATTCATAGTCCTATAGGAACCCCAATCAATGCCTATGTCTTGGGTTCAATTATCTCTGTATAAATACATACCTAAGACTTTTATGGTCTAGGTAAACTACAAAGCACTCTCTTAGAAGATAGTGCCTTCACATTTTTGGAGAAAAGACCATCGCTACCAGATCTAGGTTGTGAGTCACATATTTCCACTCATTGGTGTCAACTGCCTCAACCCATATGTGATAATTTCTTATCTCTACATCAACTCGTAGTTGATCTTAACTCCTGGGGAATCTCAATACACTACTTATTCCACACCCTCCTCCGGTTGTCTCAAAATAGAAGCACTCGTCAGTATCAACCTTAAATCCTCAAAGGCCCTCTGGAACTACTCAATATATGTAAATGGATTCTCTCTCCTTGTTATAGTGGTCAAAGAGGCTGAAATCCTAGAGAAGTATCTCAAAACACACTAGTAGTACCCTTCCAATCCAAGAAAACTCTTCTCCTCTGGAACTCTCTTTGATGGCTTCCAATAAATAAATGCATCAATCTTTACTGGGTCCATGGATAAAACATTCTTAGAAATGAAAATCCTTAGAAATTGAACCTCATGAATCCTAAACTATCACTTTGACAGTTTACCAAGTATGGCTAAACTCCTCAAGTGCTCTGCATGCTCCTCCTCTAACACAGAGTGTATAAGTATGTTGTCGATGAAGAAAATGACAAAAAAGTCCAAGAATAGCTAGAATATCTAGTTCATCTAATCCATAAACATGGTACGTAAATTCATCACACCGAATGACATCACAAGGAACTCATAGTGAGTGTAGCGACATCAGAATGCCAACTTTGGAATATCATCCTCATGAACCCTCAAATAGTGGTAGTTGGACCAGTGATAGATCTTCGAGAACCATATTGAACCTTGAAATAGTTTAAATATTATGTGAATCCTTGTAAATGGGTACTTGATTTTTATCATGTCTTGATTTACATGAAGATAATCTATACAAACCCAAAAACTCTCGTCCATCTTTTTCATGAACAACACTGGAGCTACCCATGGGGACACACTAGTCCTAATAAAACCATTATTTATAAGGTCCTCAAACTATAATCACAACTCCCAGAGATTAGTAAGGTCCATCTGATATTCCGCATAATATATCAGAGTGGTCATGGAATGAAAGTCAATAAAAAACTCCATCTCTCACCTCGAAGGTAGTCCCAGAACATCCTCAGGGAATAATTACATAAAATCCTCTATGATTGAAGGAATCTAGATGCCTAAATATCCTATTACACAGAGGGATACACTCACCAATTTATGGGTGATGGGATATATACTCCTCTCAAAATCCATTCATCATGCCATGATATCTCTCTCATCCACAATGGGGAAGCTCGTCCCATCAGTGAAAAGGCATCTGACATTTCTATGGTGATAATAAATCTGGTCTTGAACCATGGACAACCAATCCATACCCTAGATGATGTCATAGGGTTCCATCATGATGATCAATAGGTACCACGAGAACCTATCCACAAAGAAATATCTCTCACCACTAGTATATGGAAGATAAAGAAGAAGTGTTCTTTGTAAGAACCTCAATACAAAGCTACTAGGCTAAAGCCTCAACTGGGAGCTCCAACTCTCACACCAGTAGTAAATAAATGAAGGAATGACTTGCACCTGTGTTTAATAATACTAAATAAAGAGTATAAGAAACATATATCACAACTCTCATGTGATTATAGATCATTCACCTCCATAGCCATCAGCTAGTCATGGCCCTGGCTGCCAACTACTTGAGCTTGACATGGTATGCCTAGTGGCGGTGGTGGAAGGATCTCATAGCATCGTCCACCACCCACAACTCCTCCTAAATGAGATCCACCTGCTCCTTTTCTAGATATTCCTCCTTGGGGGTACCCATATCTCACCTGGGAGATCCCTAGACATGGAGCTATCTCTGTCATGATAGTTCATCCACTATCTTCATTCCCTCCTCAACACACATGGTCGGAAAATCATGCCACATGTGACCTCACCCTTCACATTCATCACACCTTCCCTATTTGGGAGGCCTTAATACTCTTTATGGTCCCCTTATCACATGACCATGTACGTGAGTCTAATCATGGGGAGGTCTCATACACCAAGATCCTACTAACTAGCTTCTATTTTCTACTTTAGATGACTCAACCCTATAATGACCACCTCCAAATCCAATTTCCTGGAGACCCTATGATTGTAATTTATCCATCACAAGCGCCCTCTCCAACATCTTAGAATAGGTGGGAACTCACATTATCATTACACTAGCATGGATATCCATTTAGAGACCCTACTCAAACCTCCATTCTCAGAAGTATCCATCTCGGATCATGTCATCCACTATCATCCCTCCCTGTTATGTCTCCAAAAGATCATGAATTAAAAATGAGTCCAAGAAATAGGGGTAGTACTTATCATAGAACATATACAATAAGTCGGTCCATAAGAGTGTAAACTCATCATGCATCTACATAATAAGAATCTATCAGTGCCTAAATGCTCCATAAAAGAGGCTAGATTCCAGTGAAACCACCTGATCAGCTAGAGTCTGGATAATCTTGAAAACATGGATAATTGACACTAGAAAATACTACACTACCTAGGGATATGGACTATCATAGAACCTCAGTGGCCACTAATTATGGAACTTATAGATTATATTTAGACTAAATTCATCCTCATCCAACTCTACTAGTATGATATTCTACTCGACAGGTGGAGTTGATTC
This sequence comes from Viscum album, assembly GCA_963277665.1. Taxonomy (NCBI): domain Eukaryota; kingdom Viridiplantae; phylum Streptophyta; class Magnoliopsida; order Santalales; family Viscaceae; genus Viscum; species Viscum album. The sequence goes on from OY728136.1 coordinate 7,511,877, forward strand.
TACTGATCCACCTAGAGGAATAATCTTAAGGTATAGACCCCTAAATGAGGCCTCATCACTCATCGAATCATCTTCAAGATATATAATTGATAAACAATATTTATATCATCATAGTGGAATCCTAAAAATTTAATCAAGATGTACCATGGTCAGATGAGTATATATATATACAATAGGGAGTTGAATCAAGAAAGTAATTAAAAACATGAAGTCCTATAAGATGCATGTACCATTGATACCTGTAACCAATGTCTCAATATGTCGAGTCTAAAAGAAGGTATTCAAGGTCCTGGTGAATGGATATGTAAGCCTCCACACCAACACAAGATTTTCAAGATTGAAATCGACACTCGAAACACTTTGAAATTGTTTCCCTAAATCCCAACAAAATCCATATAAGGGGACTAATCCAAACACCATCCCAATGAATGAACTAATATAATTCAAATCTGTTATGACCCTACCCAATGAGGATCAAGCCACAACTACCCTAATCCCACCTCCATATTCTAGGGGATGGTGATAAGCAACAAAATACATAACTAGTATGGGAGTACTTTTCCTAATGTACCTGTACACAAACACCCAACCATCTCAATATATAAGTTCATAAGAATAATAATAAAAATATATAATATTTAGAGAATAATCATACAATAAAAAAACATCTGGGGTGTATAAGAGTAAGATAGTTTACACTGAAAAGTGAAGGGGAAAAATACACACCCAACCAAAAAGATGTCCCAACCAGAAAAAACTAGACAATTAAAGTACTGAGAGAACACAAATCCTGATCTCTAAGATCTAACCACCATACACTATCCAATGCACTAGGCATCCCTAAGATCCTCTCTAGTAACCGCTGACCTATCTATCATCTACAAAAGACATGACACATCCAGGAAAATCCCATATAGGGGTGAGTATATTTATACCTAGTAGAACACCCAAAAAGCTAAAGGGGGGTCAGTAAGAGACATGATAGGAATAGAAATATAGTAGATAGCTTAACCCAAAGAAAGAGAGTAACAAAATAAAATTACTTGGATAAAGATATATGTGTGTGTGTGTTCTCAAACCAAATAAACCCAAATGAGAGATAAGAGGGTCTCTCTCTCACAGCTCATCACATAAAAAGAGTTCCAAGAAGTCCATCAATGATTCCCAACATCTCATGTGTCTATCCATATAAGTAACCATGTAGAGGGACCATGCCTCTCCACTGTGCCACATAGTTGAGGGACAAAATCTCAAATATATAATACCTACACGCTAATTCCATCAAGGGGTACCACTCAATGTAAGGATTAATCACACTATTATGAATCATGGGGTATCACTCGGTGTAAGGACAACCCACACCCTATCTGATAGGGGTAAAACTCTATAGATAGAGGACCCATTCCTTAATGCCATAGGGGTACCACTCAGTAGATAGATGACTCGCTCCTTAATTCCATAGAGTGGTAACACTTTGTAAATAGAGGACCCTCACCCAAATACCACAGGGGTACCCCTATTTAAATAGAGGACTCGTGCCCAAATCCATTAGTGGGTACCACTCGGTAGATAGAAAACCTTCACCCTAATTCTATAGGGGGTACCATTCTATAAATAAATGACTCATTCCCTTATCTGTTAGGGCGGTTCCACTCAGTAGGTAGAGGATCATAAACTTTATTTCATAACAGGTTCCACTTTATAAATAGAGGACTCATTCCCTAATCAATTAGGGGGTACCACTCAATATATAGAGGAACCGTGCCCTAGTCCGTCATTGGGGTTCTACTCTAATTATCATGTCCAATCAATGTCATCATCGAGAACTGCCTAAATAAGTGTCATGACCAAAACATCATGTATCATATCTCAAAATACACTACAGAGGGCATCATCATGTTCTACATGGAAAACACTCAGGATAGGAAACCCGTGGGCCAAAATGCGAGTCCAAATGAAGGAGATACAGGAGGTTGAAGTTTCCTCACAAGGAAAGAAGGGGGTACACAACATTTAAGGGGACCCACATGGCATGTGGTCCCACTTATATGAATATCCATATTCCCACTGGTACATGGATCACTGCTCTTGTAGCACTACAAGGCATATAGGTGGACTACACATTGCCTCTGAGCGAACTATGATTTTTCCAATGCCTCTGGTCATGTCTATGTACTTTAGTGCACTGCATGTTCTCCCACACAAGGACCATCCCATGTTCTCATACCACAAATATTGTATACCCAAGGAATTACACATAGTGTGTGGACTAGCCACATGGTTTCTAATCCTTAACTTTCTCAAAACACTAGCGCTACATCCAAATGGTAAATACACGGTGTGTGTACTTTGAACTAAACAGTGTGTGTAGGGTTTTCACGGGAAGTTAGATATGCTCTTGGGTGTTCCATATCTGACTCTTTCACTACAGATCTCACCTATAGCCACCCAAAATCATTGTATGTCATCTCTATTCATTGTTTCTGGCCATATGGTGACTGGAAATTGGTATTTATCAACCCGTGGGGGTTTGTCACACACCCTACATGTCTCCTTCCTTTTCACCTGATATCATCTCAAAAATAAATGAAACTATCACCCTTTATCCCATTATTTATCCCTTATCATCCTTGATTCACTAAAACATCCATCACGCATGAATGTTCTGCATATCTGAGGGTCTGATTGGGCTTGATCCCACTTGGAAACATTGATCCATGGCCCAGTATTCCAATCGGAGAAGAACATGAAGAATGGAGGGGGAAATCATAATAAATAAGTGTGAAATAATCATTTTAAAGGAATTATTAGACAAATAATACCAATTGTGTGGATTTGGGTAAGAAATCATGGCACAACAGATACAAATTGAATAAATAATTTAAATTTGGTACTCAAGGGAATGACAATTTTCACAATTGACACAGATCAAAGATAAAAAGATGATCATGCTCAACAGTTTAATAAATTAGGTTGGAATTCAAAAATTGATGAGTCCTAATGGGATTTGTATCATTATTCTATGAATAACACACTCTCTAATGAAGAAGAAGATTTGCATTTGTTGTGCCTTGATCTACTGGGATCCGATGTTTTGTCATCAACTGATTCCAATTCTCCAATGAAAGGCGGAAGGAATTACTCTCAATGATACTAAGGTTATGTAGATAACCCTGTTGATCCTTCCATAACAGTGTATTTAAGGAGGAAATTAATTTTAGGCGTTTTAATTAAATGAATAAATTTAATTATTTATTTTTATTAAACGCACCCGCCAATAGTTTTCATATACAAACGCCCCACACTGACCTATTTTAGGTCATGCCTAGGGTAAACATCTCATTCCATAATCAAATATGGTCTCAGATTGTTGATGTAAGATTATGTTTAAGAGTTATATCATTTTATTTGAGAAATCTTTTGTGCATAATATTAAATATATTTAATATTTTAAAAAAATTAATTCTGGGCACACTAAGCCTCAAAATTGCATATCCTATCAACTCCTAGCTCTGAAAATATATCTTGAAATATTTAAAAGTCTTACAAGGAAAAAATTAGAGTCTCTACAAAAATTATTTGTATTTAGAATAAATTTTTAATTCTTAAAGTACTAAAATAAAAAATTAAATACCACATAACCATAAAAAATATTACAAACTAGTCCTCCTATTTTTAAACATTAACCAAAACCAAAATGGTTTTCACACGGTAAGATAATTCCCGAATTTAATAAACCTTAATATGATACACTAATATTAAAAATTAAATATTAATACCCAAAGTTTAAACAAAATTATTTCATAAATAAAATTCCTTAAAAAATTAAACATTTCCAAGCTAAGTTTGAAACATAATGATTAGAATGATTTGATCATATATTATTTTAAGATAAATCAACCACTATTCCTCAAATAAAATATCAAATGTTTCCAAAATAAACTTAATTTTAACCTATAAAAATTCCATATTAACCAAGGCATCATGTAGTCTAGTCGTGGGCATGAAACCCTTATCATCCTTCGGTCATGGGTTCAAGCCCCACCACCTAGCCATATGTGATAAGTTGTCACCCAGAATATAGGTTGTCCCCTTTTTTTCTTTATTACTAAAAACTATTTCCTCCCTAAAACACTTCATGTTTCTCCTAGGGGTTAAAAATGCCTCAACCTAATAAAATTACTCTAAAAACTTCATTAATAACATCAAAAAATTTATAACTTAAAACTCTCAACATATGTGTTTAATAATTTTAACTTATTATCATCATTAGTATTATACACCTATGATGGTATCCATAACTCTTAAGATAACCACACGTGAAAACATCCTAATGTCTAAAGTTATCTAAATGGACCTTTGATACCAACTATAACAATATTGAACCTGCACTCCCAGATCCAGTGCTGAAAACATAATATTTACATTTATGGATTTTATGATAATAATTGTGACCCAATTTTTTCCATTCAATCCTTACAATACCAAAAGAAGAAAAATTGATTAATTAAAACCTTGAGTATATTTTAGGTTTATAGTTTTATATAATTAATAAAGACTCTTATATAAACAGTTCACATTAATTTAAATGGTCATTTCTCCCACTTAACCTAGCTTTTATATTTCATATTAAGACATCATCATCATTCATATGAAATACCTTCTAGAAATAAATCATTTAATATCATTATTTTTAATGTGGGGAAAAGGAAACACAAGAATTGTTTGCTCAAATGATTTATAAGGTGAAACATAATCATTAACAATTGAATTTCATCAATGAGCATAAGAATTTTATAAGGGTATGATGACATAATCAGAGGGCATGAGCGAATCATAAAAGAACTCATACCCATCAGTACCTGGATCATAAAATATGAAAAACTTACAAGGTAAAGATTCATTAGAATAAATAATCATGATCCATGTGATATCAATATTGATCATGAGAAACATTATAAACACATAACAAAAAAGTAAAAACTATTTTTGATAACATGTAAAATCATATTAATAAAAAACATTCAAAACCCTTTTAATTGGAATAACCATACAGCTAACTTCCAATATAATGATTTCTTAGTGCATTAGAAAACTATTTCAGTGCACCCATTGTATAATATATAATGGTATCACACAACACTATCTAGTCCACCCCATTTTATATACTATAAATGGTTCACCGAGTGCTATCTGGGCTACCCCATTGTATAAGCTTTAATGGTCTCACTCGGCACTATCTAGGGCACCCATTATATAAGATGTACCAAGATAACCTAATGATATCTGGTACAACCCATAATATAAGTTGTACAAGCACCTCTTCATGAATAAAAATCATATAAAAAATCATTATTCCATTTATAACTTGACTAGTCTATGGAAAGGAAATGGGTTACATGTCAATATCTTTAAAATAATATTAATCCATATATATAAAGAATGTGGATGGTATGATTAAAAAACTATCTTCATTATAAAATAATTAACAACAAGGGTTTTTGAAATTTATTAATGGACATACCATTAAAATATGATTAATAACATTTTTTGGAATATACCCTTTTCCTTTAGAAAATCAATTTTTAAAACATAAAACATTTTTTAAATACTTTTTTTAAAGAAACCTTAGAAATATATAAACTAAGTTTTAAATACCATTTAAGATAATTCATGAGAAAAATTTACTTTCACCATTTAAAAACACTTTTAAAAACGTTGAAAACATTTTTAGAAAACATGGTTTTGGAAGAAAACGGATTTCCTCATGAAGAGAGAAACAAAGGTGGATTTTCTTCAAAACATTTTCTCAATTATTATAATTAAAAAGGTGTGAAAAATGTTACTATTACATGAAAATATCATGAATAACTAGAGGATAAGATAATTATTGAGAATTATAATATTTCAACATCAATAACTTAATCATATACATACTTGATAAACGATGAGATTGTAACAAATAACTCTTACCACTTTGGTAACATTGAATTGAAATCCCCATGAAGTAATAACATTAAATGGAACATATAATATAATTAAAATAATGAGATTAATTATATAACATAAAAATTGGGATATATATATATATAACTCATAAAATAAGATAGGTGTATAACATGACATAAGCCTCAATGAAGGAAAATTGTGACAAAAAATCCATTACCGCTTTGGTAACTTTGAAACCGTAAACCCCATAAAATAGAGATCATAAAATGGATATGTATATCCTCATAAATTTAATTATAATAATTATAAAATATATTCATGGGAATTATATACACCAAACAACAATAATAAGTGGTGAATATGGCTTGTATCTTATAGAAATAAAGGTGATACGATAAAAACCCTAACATTAAGTTTGATTCATCAAGCTTGTACTTTATCTTCCTCAATAATAAAATTGTTTTAATTATTTAATTTCTTGATAAAATTTTACATTTTAATTATCAATTTTATCTCACTTATAAAAAAGTTATATATAATTAATTAATTAATTTAGTTTAAGACAGATGTTTTGATTATATTCAGCTTATGTGTCAAAAATGACTGGTAAGTTGACTGTGGTCAAAAAGATCATTATTTAAAAATATAAATAATAATAATCATGAAATAATTAAAATATTTATACAAAAATTATACTTTTAAAATAAATATTGAAATATCAAAATTAAAAATAAACTAACGTTCTGATCATGGAGACAGCAGGTCGTACGTACGCATGATTAACCTTTCCATTTTTCAATGATTATTATAGAAAGAAGGTAAGTAATATATTATCCTTTTAGAATGATAATTATATCATAATTAATATTATATTTAATAATATTTAATTATATATATATTATTCTTGTGATTTAAAAGTAATCACCTCACTTTGAGGAGGTGGTTGTCTACAAGTCTATGAACAGTGTTATCACATTTTCAGTTTGTGAAAAGGCAATAAAGAAGATGATAAATTATATTTACAGAAAAATAATTATTTCATGAATATCATAATTATTTTATTTATATCATATATATTCATTATATTTTCCCTTATTACCTTCCATGAAACACGTTAGTGAGAAACATTTCACATCGCTTCGTGAGGCAAAAATCCGCAATACACACGAACGACGATATTGTATCCCCTATGATATGGAATGTAAAAAACTTTTATATATGTTATAATGACTCCAGAGGTATAATTAAGTTATAAATATCATATAAAAATTTTATATCCATCATTATTCCCAACCATGAGAGGTGGTGATGGAAAAAAGAACGACATCGGTTCATAAGGCGGTAGTCTGCCGTACACATGAACGATGATACCATAACCAATTTGATGGAAGAATGTGTGGTTGTAGGTCATACCCTTAACATAAAAAATATAATTATAATTATTATACTGAATTTATTATATAATCATGTTATAAAAAAAATAAGTGTTGGATAAATTAAGAAAATAAAAATGCCCGTTGATGAATGTTACCTCTTCTTCAGGTAACTCCTTTTGGTTTGAACCAATGGACTTCCTTGGTTTTCTTTTTGACCAAAGTGAGAATACTAGGATGAGAGGATGGAATTTTTGAAGTTATTTTTGTGAATTTTTGGAAATCCAAATGGCTAAATATGTGTGAATAATTGAAGGTAGTGAGTTCCCTTTTATAGATGAGGAGTCACATTCTTATAAATACTTAAAATTATTCACTATTAGGGGGTTAAAATTACCTAAAGTTGCACCAAAATTGATAATTAAATGTGGTGATGGATTATATGGTCTATAAAAACCTCCACCACAAATTTAAACTCATGTTTTAAACATTTTTCCCTTTACTCCTAACTTTCATTATTTTTTCAATTTTGGTTTTTCATTAAGGTAACTTGTTTTCTAACCTAAGTAATTTATCTATTAAGATTAAATTAAAGTGAAAATTATTCGATAATTTTACCCACTTATTATAATTATTAAAACCAATTTATCATATAAAAATCTATTGTTTTTGGAAAATTAGTTTTAACACAAGCACAAGTAATGTGCAAAAACACAATTTTAACATTAATTGCACTAACGTAGTTTTTATTAATTAGGCAGTCTATATGTTCATTATAAAAGATAAATTGGTCCATTAATGGGCCATATTTTATATTTAATAAAATTTAAAAATCTATTTCCATAATATAGTATTTTTAGTAATTTTAAATCATTTAATAAAATATCATTTGTTATAAAATAACATTAATGTTAATTTTGACATTATTTATTTAAATTGAATTTAAGAGAAAAAATAAAAAAAAAATGATGGAATTTTAATATATTATGTTAAAAAGTATGTAACAAGATATATTAAACTAATAAAATAATGTAACAAAATAATTCACTCAATTTACTTTACTTTTAATATTTTTAGTACATTTATTTCATTTAATTACTAACTAAATAATTATTACATTGGAATTTGTTAATAATTATAAGTAATTATTTCATATCTAAAAATTAAAGATAAATTCTTATGATAAAAAATATAATTTATCTTAAAAAATTATATCTATTACCAAAACTATGTTTTCTTTGTCCCTATCCTAAAGCTTTATAGAAATTAAAAGCAAAAATGTTTTATCCTTGTCTTTTTCTTTACTTATTATATGGGTCTCTTTCGGGGACTAGTGTCCCAAAAACTTATAAAAATATTTTAGAAGGTTATAATGGTCAAAATATGTCTATAAAATTTGTTTTGTACAATTTTATGGGTCATTTTGACCCTTAACTTTAAATTTTAATCCCATGGTAAACTCGTTTTTACCTTAATCATTGTAATTAAATTTAAATTTTTTCACTAATCACTTTGGTAAAACATTAATATTTCCACATTAGAAATTATAAATTATTTTTATTCCAAATATAGAATCCATTTTTAAAAATTCAATTTAGATAAGTGGAATTTTTTTATTTAATATTAATCCCACATATAGGACGAGACAACAGGTATTTAAGAAGAGTGTTGTTTAGAAAAAGATGACTCTATATTAACTTAATGAATAATAATAATAATTGTATGAAACTAAATTAATATTTATTAATATATATTCTATAAATTTCATTTAAAACATTTAACTTAAGGTGTTATTTTCGGGTGGAGGCATATTTTTGGGTTACTGTAGTAGTACTATAGCAGACACTGTAGCAGTACTGTAGCAGGCACTATTTGGTACTGTAACAGCTGGAACTATTCATCCATCTAGGCCTTCGGGCCTGTAGCATCCCGCCTTTTTATAACATAAACATTCATTACATTACACAAAACTGAGGATCTTTAAGGTTTAGTGTCTTGGAAACTAGGAACATAATACATGAAAACAACATAAAACATTCTTCTTAAACACTTTAAAGGTTTCTCCTTAAGTTCATCCTAGGTTCATTACTACATCTCATAACCTGGGACATACATCAAAAGAAAGGGTGAGCAGAAGGCCCAGTAAGGGAAACAAGAGAAACATTTTACATGTGAACTTGAGATACTTCAATAAGGTCATGAAAAGAACTTAAAGGCATGAGAAAGAAATCAAGAGGCATGTCATAATAAAAATAACATATTTCATAACTTGACTATTTGGCTACAACATTTTACAATGACAATCATTTCCGTTTCACCAAGGTCCATCCCCAAGGTGTCAATAAAAATTACCAAGGTTATTCACCAAGGTATCAGTCTAAATGATCATCTCTAGAGATTAAGTCTTTACCCAATGCATTGGAGTGATATCAGGGTTCACCCTTAAATTTTCCTTTGTTATCATGTGATCCACATATATCATCATCAATCATTTCATAAACAACCCATATAGCATAAAAGAAATGGGTTTCATTTCATAATCATAACGTTTTAAAACTGCTTTAAAGACATGATCTTTATGTCACTTTAAAACCCACAGAAAAGGAAGGTGGGTCTCATGTATGTAAATCCCAGAATTTAAAATAGAACATTTTGGTATATATGTGAATACCCCTTTAGAATAAAGAGCTTTTAGTATTCACTTAATAAAATAAAAGAACTTTAGAAAAGGAGAGAGACATTTTGAGATGGAAATTCTGCAGCATAACGGCTATGTTACGAGGTTTTAGAAAACATTGAAAAGAGAGGGGACATGGGTCAAACAATCATAAATGACCCATAAACAGTATAGGGACCGAATATGAAGAATATATGAACATGGTAATGAAATTTTAAGTACATACCATTTGAAATGAAAAACATGGAAGGAAGACAAAAATTAGATTTCTCTTATGAAAATTCGGCAGCCTAACGGCGTCACTTAAACTTCAACAAAAAATAAATTGAAAAGATCAAATAGGGTTCCTCATCATATGAACATAAGAGTTCAGTATGATAGATATAGATATCATACCCCAACATATTTAAAAAGGAACTTGAAAGACTTGACATGATAGTAGAACTTTGAAAAAAGAGAAGGGTGAATGAATCCCTTAAAAAGTCGGCAGTCGAACGGCGCCACTTAAACATTCTTAAAACGAATTGATGAGAGCAAGAGGGGGTCTCTAATAATATGAAAATGAAAATGTCAGTAAGATTAATATATAATAACATCCTCCAACATAATAACATGGAGCATAAAAGAAATGACATAAAAGAGATTACTTGAAAAGAAAGAAAGAGGTCGGATCCCTTACCTTAAAACGTAACTCTTAAAACTCAAAGGTTTGGACCTTGAGGGATTGGGGGAACCTTGGGAGGACTCCTTGTGAGGTAAGGAGACCATAAATTCGTTGAGGATGGTTTTGGAGTCTAATGGATGAGGGTAGGGCTTGGTATTTATAGGGAAAGTGAGGGGACAAGGCATTAATGGCCAAGGGAAACCTCATTGGTGGTTTTGGAAAACCCATGGGCTTGCCCATGGTATTTGACCATGGTATTGGACACTTGGGACACCTCACACAATAATTAATCCCCTTTAGTCTACCATACCTTAAAATATCTCATGACATCATCATGACACGGTTATGATGTCATTTAACCTACCGAAACCCTAAAACTGCATTTTTACTATTCACTGAAAATTCATCTTTCTTAGACAAATCCCAAAACATTACCATAACATAATATCGATGATTTGAGTTCAAAAATAAAGTCCATTTTATAAAAATAATTTTCTAAATATTTTTAATTAAATTTTTAAATAAAAAACTCTATTCACCCGAAAAAACTAATACTTGATTAATAATTTATGAAACCATTATTTAACCATTTTATTGAATCACATTACGTAGTCAAGGTGTCTAAACTATATTAAAACTTTATTTAAGTGAGATTACTATTCCTAATCATAAAATCACTATTCATAATTTACTATTCATCAAAAATTAAGTTGATCTTATTAGACTCCAAATTCTTTACTGAACACTTTTGCAGAAGACCATTTTTTGAAAATTATTACACAACATTAATTATTTAAGGTTTACATAAATATTTTAAAATATCCCTTTTTCCAAAAGTCATCAATTAAATACATCCTAAAATTATCCGGACATTTTAAATTTCACAAACATCACTAAAGGAAGAAATCTCAATTTATTCATCCCAAAGGATTACACAAAGAGGCTACAGTCTCATCACATAGCCCCTTATAACACCAGCATATAACCTAAGTGTATGGTATGCTATGGTGAGAGAATCTGAGGGAGGCTCAGATAACATTTCCCTAGTAGTAATCTCTACTAACTTGAACTTCTCCCGTAGGCGTTTTCATTCAAGCTTGACACGCTGGAGTTCGGCTTGGGCTTAGTCCAAAGCGAAGCCCAAAGATGCCACCTCCTTCCCAAGCTCTGATAAGTGGGCTTCATAAGGTTCGAGTCTACTGGACGAAGCCATCGACTCCTCTTTCTACATTAACCATGAACATCTCTATTAAATTGTTAAGAGTAAGTTAATATACTATTTAAAAATTTTGGGTCATTACATTCTTCCCCCCTTAAGAAATTTCATCCCCGAAATTTTATACTTGAGGCCTAGTCAAAAAGGTGACGGTACTTTTGCTTCATTTTTTCCTCAGGCTCCCAAGTCGCTTCTTCATATTTATGATTCCTCCACAACACTTTAACAAGGTGGGTAGTCTTGTTTCATAGAACCTTGTCTCTGCAGTCTAAGATCTCCACTGGATGCTCCTCATAAGAGAGGTCATGTTCCAGTTGTACCACCTCTCGGTTCAGTACATGCGAAGGGTCGGGTATGTACTTCCTCAAGAGAGATACATGGAAGACATCATGAAATTGAGCTAGGTTAGGTGGAAGTGCTAGATGATAGGCCACTGCTCCTATGTGATCAAGGATTTCATAGGGGCCAATGTACCTAGGGCTGAGCTTCCCTTTCTTCCGAAACCGCATGACTCTCTTCCATGGAGAAATTTGAAGGAAGACTTTGTCGCCAACACCAAACTCCAAGTCCCTTCGACGATTGTTAGCATAGCTCTTCTGCCGACTCTGATTATCCTTTAGGTGTTGTTGGATGGCATGAACATGTTCTGTCATCTCTTACACAAGATCAGGCCCAAGAATCTTTCTCTCACCAGTTTCATCCCAACAAGTAGGAGTTCTACATCGCTTTCCATACAGAGCATCATAGGGTGCCATCTGAATACTCGAATGGAATTTGTTGTTATAGGAGAACTCAACTAATGGGAGGTGTTGATCCCATCCACCTTTAAATTCCATTGATCATAATCTCAGCATGTCTTCGAGTGTCTGAATAGTCCTTTCAAATTGGCCATCAGTTTGAGGATGATAGGTCGTACTAAAATACAATTCAATATTCAGAGCATGTTGAAGACTTATCCAGAATTTTGATGTAAATCTTGGATCACAATCAGACACGATGGATAGTGGTACCCCATTCAGCCTTACCACTTCCTTTACGTATATCTTGGCAAGTTGATCCAGAGAAAAATCTTCCCGAATAGAGATAAAATGGGCGGTCTTGGTGAGACGGTCCACAATCACCCATATCGCATTGTTTCCTTTGGATGTTTTCAGGAGACCAGTTAGAAATTCCATAGTGATATTATCCCACTTCCATACTGGTATGGGTAGCGATTGTAATACCCCCTTAGGAAGTTGTCATTCTTCCTTTACTTGCTGACACACCAGGCACCTTGTAGTGAAATCAGAAATCTCCCTCTTCATGCTATCCCACCAATAATGATCATGAAGGTCTCTATACATTTTAGTGCTTCCCGGATGTATAGAGAAAGTAGAGCTATGAGCTTCATCCATCAGTTCTTTCTTTATCTCCGGAATAGATGGAACACATATTCTTGTATGAAATTTCAATACACCTTCTTGATCAATATTGAAATCAGGGAACTTCCCATCCTTTATAGCCTCAAACTTCTCCTTTTTGAGCCTTCTTGATCTTCTCTAGTAATGAAGGTTGATAAATCATTTGGGATAAGGTTGATGATGTCCATTCCCTTACAATTTCCATGTCCAATTTTACTAGATCTTTAATCAAGGGATCTCCTAGGATCCTCATTGTTTCCAGAACAACAGGATCTTTCCTTATTAACACATCGGCGACTTTGTTTGCTCTTCCAGGGTGATAATGAATTGAACAATCATAGTCTTTAAAAAGCTCCAACCATCTCCTTTGTCTCATGTTAAATTCTTTCTATGTGAAAATATACTTTAAACTTTGGTGGTCAGTGTATATATCACATTTCTCCCCATAAAGATAGTGCCTCCATATCTTTAGAGAAAAAACAACTGCCGCTAGCTCTATATCATGCAGAGGATAATTCTGCTCATGAATCTTCAACTATCGAGATGCATAAGCAATTACCTTGTCATTTTTCATGAGGACACACCCAATCCCTTTCAGATATGCATCGCTAAAAATAATTAATCCTTCTCCGATAGAGGGTAGTGTTAACACAGGTTTAGTAACCAATCTCTTCTTCATCTCTTGGAAACTTTCCTCACATTCCTTTGTCCAGATGAACTTAACCCATTTTCGAGTCAACTTGGTTAGCAGATTAGAAAGCCATGAAAATTTTTTCACAAATCTCCTATAATATCCTGCTAAACCAAGGAAACTACGAATCTCAATTACTATTGTGGGTTGAGGCCACTCCTCCACAACTGTTGTCTTTGCAGGGTCAACTGAGATTCCATCATTGGTTACGATGTGCCCCAATAAAGCCACTTGTTGTAACCAAAACTCACACTTTCTGAACTTTCCAAAGATCCTCTCCTTCCGCAGAGTTTTCAAAATAACCCTCAGATAATCTTCATACCCCTCACGACTTTTTAAATATATCAAAATATCATAAATAAAAACTACCAAAAAGTTATCAAGATAGTCCTTAAAGACTCTATTCATCAAATCCATGAAAATTGCAGGAGCATTAGTCAAGCCGAAGGGCATAACAATAAACTCATAATTCTCATATCTTGATCGGAAGGAAGTCTTTGGAATATCTTCCTTATTCACCCTCAGTTGATGATAACCAGATTGAAGGTCAATCTTGGAGAAGAATCGATCCCCACGAAGTTGGTCAAATAAATCATCAATTCTTGGAAGAGGGTATCTGTTCTTCATTGTGATCCCGTTCAGTTCTCTATAATCAATGTATAGCCGCATTGATCCATCCTTCTTCTTCACAAAGAGAACTGGTGCTCCTCAAGGAGACACACTCGGTCGGATAAACCCCTTCTCCAACAAGTCTTGGAGTCATTTCTTTAACTCTTCTAGCTCCACATTTTCCATTCTATACGGGGTCTTTGATATCGGTTGATATCCAGGTACGAGTTCAATGGAGAACTCTACCTCTCTTTCTGGGGGAGGTCCAGGTAACTCTTCAGGAAATACATCCATGTATTCCTGAACAATCAGAACATCTTCTATTTGTATACTCCCTTTTCCTTCTTCATCATCACCAATTAACTTCATAAAGAAAGCTATAGGAGGTGCTTCTAGATAGGGATCAGTTCGAGATATCTCTCCTTGGAAGATAATTGTAGGTCGTTCATTCAAGACTACTGAGATTTCCTTACTTCTGCATTTGATCTTAGCATTATACTTTGAGAGCCAGTCTATCCCTAGTATAATGTCAAATTCCAACATGGGAATGACTACTAGATTTGCGATAAGATTGTGCTCACTGAAGTAAACACTAGAGTCTTTAAACACTATTGATGCATCGATAATCCCACTTGGAGTCTTGACTGACAATTCTACCTCAAGCAGTTCAGGGATTGATTCTATATTCTTTACAAATTTGGAGGAAATAAAGGAATGCGTAGAACCAGAATCAAACAAAGTACATTCTAGTTTTGAGAGGACAACAAGAGTACCTGCTACCACGTCGTTTGGAACTTCAACTTCAGTTGTTGTGATAGAAAAAGCATGACCTTGCTCCCTTGGCCTTTGCTGAGGTTGATGGTGATTACCCTCCACTACCCTCGGATTTAGACAGTGATTAGCAAAGTGCCCAAGCTGTCCACACTTGAAGCATTTGACTTCGGGTAGGGCTGGAACCATCTTTCCTCTATCCTTAGTGTTAGGAAGTTGAGGCTTCACCTCACTATGACAATTCTGAGCAATATGGCCTTATCTTCCACACTTGTAGCACTTTCCACTTCCGACCAACCAGTTCCCCGGATGCTTCTTCCCACATTTATTTTATGTAAGTTGCATTTGCTTTCCACCTCTTCCCTGATCAAAAGTCTTCCCTATACTGGGCTCCAACGATCTCTTCTTGTCATTTGATTTATGAGACCAATGTGTCTCACCAAACTCTAGCTCAACTTTCATTGCACTCTGCACGATCTCCTCATATCTATCGTAGTCATGGTTGGCTAGATTCTTCCGCAGATGAGGTCTCAGTCCACCGAAAAATCTGTCAACCTTCCCACTTGGATCCATGACAAATCTAGAGGTATATCGTGAAAGTCGGGTGAAGTTCATCTCATAGCTTCCGACAGATTCGTTCTCCTTCTACTTCAGATCAAGAAACTCCTTCTCCATTCTCATTCTCATGGAACGAGGGAAATACTTATTAAATAATATTCCCCAGAACTCTTCCCACTCCATAGCTTCCATCTCTCCTCGTGGCTTCATGTTTTTGATCAGTGGACACCACTGATCAGCTTCTCCCTCTAGGCGGTAAACAGCAAGGGTTACTTTTTCTTTTTCCAAACAATGAAGTACAGAAAAGATCTTTTCAATAGAGCTTATTTATTTTCCCGCAACTAATGGGTCAGTAGATCCACTAAATGTTGGTGGTCGTTGACGCATGAAGGACTAAAAAGAATGTTGTTCCCTTCGTGGTGAGATCAGCCTCTCAGGTTGATTCATGTTATTACTCATAACTTGAGTCAGTTGGTTCATCATTCACATGAATGTTTCCATTCCAGCTTACATTGGAGGGCCGTCAGTACATGGTGCATTGCGGTCACCATCTGCACGGTTCCTCCTATTGCCCACCATTTTCTAAAAGAATAAAACCTTAGTGAGAAACTTATTTCATTTATGAATCTTTTAAATAAGACTTCATGCTTAGACAATTACACTTCTCTATAATTCCTTCATAATGATTCATAAAAAGCTTGTGATTAACCAAACATATCCCCTGAGAGTGTCGTAACCAAGAGTGCATCAAGGCCCGTTATCGTGCACCAGTTCATGTTCGAGTCTAGCTCAAAGCGGTGTTTTCGGGTTTTACCCCTATGTACATCTGTGCCAGAGCCGCCTCTACCTGCTCGTATCCAGACAGGGATGTATTTGTTTGATAAACCATCTACTCAATACTTACCAAAACACCAGGAAGTTTTCCTATATTTAAACTTTTCTATAGGGTTCTTCCTAAAGTTTTTATATCCTAATTTCCACAAATAACTAAACCATCCTTTTATACCAACTTTAGAATCCCGCCTTTTTATAACATAAACTTTCATTACATTACACAAAACTGAGGATCTTTAAGGTTTAGTGTCTTGGAAACCAGGAACATAATACATGAAAACAACATAAAAAATTCTTCTTAAACACTTTAAAGGATTCTAATTAAGTTCATCCTAGGTTTATTACTGCATCTCATAACCTGGGTACATACATCAAAAGAAAGGGTGAGGAGAAGGCCCAGTAAGGTAAACAAGAGAAACATTTTACATGTGAACTTGAGATACTTCAATAAGGTCATGAAAAGAACTTTAAGGAGTGATAAAGAAATCATGAGGCATATCATAATAAAAATAAAATTTTTCATAACTTGAAGATGTGGCTACAACATTTTACAAAGACAATCATTTTTGTTTCACCAAGGTCCATCCCCAAGGTGTCAATAAAAATTACCAAGGTTATTCACCAAGGTATCAGTCTAAATGGTCATCTCTATAGATTAAGTCTTTACCCAATGCATTGGAGTGCTATCAGGGAGAAACCTTAAATTTTCCTTTGTTATCATGTGATCCACATATATCATCATCAATCATTTAACAAACAAACCATATAGCATAAAATAAATGGGTTTCATTTCATAATCATAATGTTTTAAAACTGCTATAAATACATGATCTTTATGTCACTTTAAAACCCACAGAAAAGGAAGGTGGGTCTCATGTATGTAAATCCCAGAATTTAAAATAGAACATTTTGGTATATATGTGAATACCCCTTTAGAATAAATAGCTTTGAGTATTCACTTAATAAAATAAAATAACTTTAGAAAAAGAGAGAGAGATTTTGAGACGGAAATTCTGCATCATGACGGCTATGTTACGAGGTTTTATAAAACATTGAAAAGAGAGGGGACATGGGTCAAACAATCATAAATGACCCATAAAACAGTATAGGGACCGAATATGAAGAATATATGAACATGGTAATGAAAATTTAAGGACATACCATTTGAAATGAAAAACATGTAAGGAAGACAATAATTAGATTTCTCTTATGAAAATTCGGCAGCCTAACGGCGTCACTTAAACTTCAACAAAAATGAATTGAAAAGATCAAATAGGGTCCATAATAATATGAAAATAAGAGTTCAGTATGATAGATATAGAGATCATACCCCAATATAATTAAAAATGAACTTGAAATACTTGACATGAAAGTAGAACATTGAAAAAAGAGAAGGGTGAAAGAATCCCTTAAAAATTCGGCAGCCTAACGGCGCCACTTAAACATTCTTAAAACGAATTGATGAGAGAAAGAGGGGGTATCTAATAATATGAACATGAAAAGAAAATTAGGATGAATATAGAAAAACATCCTCCAACATAATAACATGGAGCATAAGATAAATGACATAAAATATATTACTTGAAAAGAAAGAGAGAGGTCGGATCCCTTACCTTAAAACGTAACTCTTAAAACTCAAAGGTTTGGACCTTGAAGGCTTGGGGGAACCTTGGGAGGACTCCTTGGGAGGTAAGGATACCATAACTTAGTTTAGGATGGTTTTGGAGTCTAATGGATTATAGGAGGACTTGGTATTTATAGGGAAAGTGAGGGGACAAGGCATTAATGGCCAAGGGAAACCTCATTGGTGGTTTTGGAAAAACCATGGGCTTGCCCATGGTATTTGCCCATGGTATTGGACACTTGGGACACCTCACACAATAATTCATCCCCTTTAGTCGACCATACCTTAAAATATCTCATGACATCATCATGACACGGTTATGATGTCATTTAACATACTGAAACCCTAAAACTGCATTTTTACTATTCACTGAAAATTCATCTTTCTCAGAAAACTCCCAAAACATTACCATAACATAATATCAATGCTCTGAGTTCAAAAATAAAGTCCATTTTATAAAAATAATTTTCTAAATATTTTTAATTAAATTTTTAAATAAAAAACACTATTCACCCGAAAAAACTAATACTTGATTAATAATTTATGAAACCGTTATTTAACCATTTTATTGAATCACATTATGTAATCAAGGTATCTAAACTATATTAAAACTTTATTTAAGTGATATTACTAATCCATTTGGTCACATTACTAATCCTAAGCATAAAATCACTATTCATAATTTACTATTCATCAAAATTTCAGTTGATCTTATTAGACTCCAAATTCCTTACTGAACACTTTTGCAGAAGGCCATTTTTTGAAAATCATTACACAACATTAATTATTTAAGGTTGACATAAATATTTTAAAATATACCTTTTTCCAAAATTCATCAATAAAATTCATCCTAAATTTATCTGGACATTTGAAATTTCACAAACATCACTAAAGGAAGAAATCTCAATTTATTTATCCCAAAGGATTACACAAATAAGCTACGGTCTCGTCACATAGCCCCTTAAAACACCAAAATATGACCTAAGTGTAAGGTGTGCAATGGTGAGAGAATCTGAGGGAGGCTCAGATAACATTTCCCTAGAAGTAATCTTTACTAACTTGAACTTCTCCCGCAGGCATTTCCGTTCAAGCTTGACACGCTGGAGTTTGGCTTAGGCTTGGTCCAAAGCGAAGCCCAAAGATGCCACCTCCTTCCCAAGCTCTGATAAGTGGGATTCATAAGGTTCGAGTCTACTGGATGAAGCCATCGACTCCTCTTTTTGCATTAACCATAAACATCTCTATTAAATCGTTAAGAGTAAGTTAATATACTATTTAAAAAGTTTGGGTCGTTACAGGGCCACTGGTTTGGTCCTCGGGTCCTGTGAGGCTTTCAGGCCACCCAAGGCCTTCGGGACAGTTGATTCTCAAGGAATTCGGGACACCTTAAGGCTTTTGGGCCACCCCAAGGCCTTCGGACCACATGAATGCATGCCCCAGACACACTACAAAATAGTAGCAGCCCCAGATAAGGATTTAGAGCAGGTGCACTCACCAGAGCAGAGCCAAATGGATTGTCAGAATGAGATGGTATGGCTATACCATCGGTACCAGCCTATGCTTGCACGGGAATCCTATCAAGACGGTCATGTAAAGGTGGAGATCTACTATCAAGATGCAGATGCTGGGGAGGGGCAGTTCCTTGTAGATAGTCTGGTCGAATTCCCTAAGACCTTCGGGTCATGTAATATCCTAAGCCTACGAGCCATGTAATCTCTGAGCCTACAGGCCTTGTAAGGGTTCCCCTAATCCCTTGAAAGGGGGGTTATCAAAAATAAATAAAAAATTAATGCCTTTGGGCCATTCAGGAAATTAATTAAAATGGAGAAACATTATACATTTTAAAACAATTTCTAGAAAAACCCATTTTTAAACCCAAAAACAAACTTATATGAAAAACCAACATAAAGTTGATTAAAAAGTAAATAAATATAACTAAATAATACTTAGGTTACTTTAACACATATTCAAAATACATTAGTATTTTTAAATTATTTAATTTATTTAAAATAAAATACATTTTACAAAAATCGGTAATTTTCACTATTCACAGAAAAATCAATATTTTCTGAAAAATCCTAAAATTACATCCCAAGTAAATTTTCATATTCTGATTCATAAAATTAATTTATTTTTATCAAATAAATTTTTTAAAAGTTCCATAAATTTATTATAATAATTTTTTCATGAAAATCAATAAAAATCATTTTTGAAGAAAACGTATTACTGAAGAATAAAATCATTATACTCAAAATTATTTTATTATTTACTAAAAAATTATCAATAATTTATATTTATTGATAAATTTATATAAATATATTATATTTCATAAATTATTTAATAATATTCATACCCACCAATTTAACGACTAGGTTATAACGGTAACATATATCATGGGTTGTTTAAGTTTAGTGTTTCATGTTGAATATGCTATCAAACATAGTTTTCTTCTTGTAAAATATTGGGGTATTACATTAACTAAGGGTTAAAAAAATTAAATCATATCCTTGAAAATAATGTTCACAAAAAGGAAATATTGGGCATTGGAAGTAATGTTAAAAATCCTTAGTTGTGTAGAAACTATTTTTTGTCCAGAATAAAGAACCACAACATGACTAAGGTTACTTGTTTTTTCAATGGAATGAAAGGAAATTATACCAACAAATATTGTAAGAAAAATCCTAATATTATTAGTGTAGATAAATCTATAAATTTATCTAAAGTTAATTCTATAAATCTAGGCTAGATTGGACAAATCTAGTTTCCCGGATCTTTATTGTCTGACGCTACTGGACCCAAGAAAATTTGGTTACAAAAATAGTCATTTATTTGATATTTTTGTAGGTAAGAATACTGAAGGAAAAAATTTAAATATGGTATATTTATAGTGTTTTCTTAAGACAAATGGGTGGATATTTTTCAAAATTTCATACACTGGCAAAATTAGATGGAGTCTTGGTTACCATTGGATACAATACGATGGGAAATATTATTTGAGTTGCATTAGTTGGATATCCAAAGATAATTCTAATAAATAAAGTTATATGTGTTTGAGGGTTAAAGAAAAACCTGATAATCATTTCTGAACTCTATGATGATTTCTTTTTAGCTGATATTTATAATAATTTGTGATCTCTTTTTAAATAAAAATTTATTATGTTTTGAGTAATAAGAACTGAAAATGTTTATACTTTGGACCTTTATTCCTTGTGTGAATAGAAATTTTAAATTTTAACTACTAAAATAAATGAATCATGGATATAGAATATGAAACTTTTGAATTGTAATATATTTTCTCGATCTATGTTATCCATAAAAATATAGTTTTAGATGTACTGAAACTTAAATTTGATCAGAATGAACTTTTTTATGCATGCCAAATAGGAAAGCATCATGGAACATCTTTTAAATCCATTAACAAGGTTTCTAAATATAGACCTTTAAAACATATCCACATATATTTTTTTAGACCATTGAGAGTATCAATCTTGGCTATAATATTTTTTTTATGATTTTTCTAGATTTACTTGGGATTATAATCTAAAATTTAAAAGTGAAGTTTTTTTTCTAGTTTTGTAATTTCTTACAAAGTTGTTTAAAATAAAAAATATTTAAAAACAAATTCAGTTAAAAGTATTCATCGGGGAGAGTTTTATAATCAATAATTTAGTTCTTTTTTCTCAAACTTTGGTGTTAAACATACATTTCCTACTCTAAAAATACCACAAAAAAATTTAATTTTAGAAAGAATAAATAGAACTATTTATTAAATGAAAAGAACTGTGTTAAATTAATATATTCTTCCTAGGTATTTTTAAGAAGAAGTTATAAATACATCTTTCTATATCATGAATAGAGTTTCTATAGGGTCCTTTATTAAAAATATTCCTTATGAGTTAATGAATAATAGAAAAACTAATGTTTTTATACTTTAAATTTTCTTGATGCAAAGTGTATATGTTGAGAACTGAGTACATCCTTGTAAATTTTGATCCAAATAATTATAAGGGAAGATTTCTTGGATATTATACAACTTCTAATTCTTCTATATTGTTAAATAAAAATTCAAAGATAGTTAAATAATCCATTCATGTGAATTTTGATGAGAGTGATCCATTTAATCACAAACAAAATCAAAGATATTAAGTCATTATTTCACTCAATAACTTAATACATGACTCTTATAAATATTTATTTGAAAATAAATTTGAATATGATCAGATTCAATCCTCTTTAGAAGAAAATGAAACTGATGAACTCAAAAATTGTCTTACCTTGACTATCTATAATCTTAAAAGACCATTATTTAGAGACTATTATAGGATACCTATATATAAGTTCTAGGATTATAAGTAATATAGGAAACCTAGATGATTTTTCTACATTTCTATCCCAATTTGAAAATAAATTTTTATAATAATCCTTAATATATGAAAGTTGGATTATATCCATGTAGTAATAACTAAATAAGTTTAAGAGAAATAAAATATGAGAATTAGTTGAGAGGCCCTCAAACCATTTAGTGATAGAAATCAAATGGATCTTTATAAATAATCAATGTGATCAAGGTATAATCACTAGGAATAAGAATAGACTAGTTGTTAAAGGTTACAACAAAGATGAAGGAATAGATTATAAGGATACATTTTCCCTATTTTCTAGTCTAGAATCCATTAGAATAATGTTTTCTTATACATCACATATGAATTTTAAATTATTTTAAACGGATGTTAAATATGTATTTTTAAATGGTTATTTAGTGGAGGATGTTTTTGTTTAGAAACCTCTAGGTTTTTAAAAACCTCATCTACCAAATTTTGTTTTCAAACTTCCTAAATCTCTTTATGGCCTGAAAATTTTACAAGAGATTGGTATGAAAGATTTAGTACTTTTATTTTTAGAAATGGTTTTTCAGTAGGGTTGTAAGATCATACTCTTTTCAAAAAAACACTTCTTCTGATATTTTATTAGTATAAATATTTTTAGATGATTTTATTTTTAGTTCAACTAATAAAATTCTTTACAATGATTTATCAAAACATATGAAAATGGAATTTGAAATTAGTGTGATGGGCGAACTAAATTTCTTTCTTGGTTTTTAAATTTATCAAAAGAATTATAGAAAATTTTTGAATCAAATAAAATATATTATTGATCTTTTGAAAAAAATCATATTGAAAATATTAAGACTTATATAACTTCTGTGTGTACTAATATAAAATTTGATTTGGATGAAGTTGAAAAACTATTGAAAAACAAGTTATATAGAGGTATGATTAGTAGTTTTCTATATCTTACTTCTAGTAGACCATACAATATGTTTTATATTTTTCATTGAGAAATATTTCAATAAAACCCAAAGGAATATCATCTTATTATTATTGAAATAATTTTTAGTTATTTAAAATAAAAAAATACCTTAGTCACTTTTCACTTTTTAGGATAGTCCCTAGTTTCATTGTCTAGTAAAAAGTAATATTCAGATGCATTTTCAATAACTGGGGTTGAATATGTATCTGTTGGCAGTTTCTATGCACAATTGTTGTGGAAGAAACATACTCTCCTATATTTTGGACTCAAATTTAATCATATTATAATTTTATGAGATAATACTAGTGTTATAAATATTTCAAAAATTATTTTGATTCACTCTAGGACTAGACAAATTGACCTTTGACATCGTTTTCTAAGGGATCATGTCTAGAAAGGTGATATCTCATTAAAATTTGTAAATAATGAGTATCAAATTGCAGATATTTTCACTAAACCACTTCTCATTGCTAGTTTTTATTTGATTATGGGATAGTTAGGTTTATTTAATTTAAATTAAAAAATTTCATTATCCTTTCTAATTTCAATAGTATTTTATGTAACGTATTGAACTCGGATGCCATGTAACAGTGCTCCGAGCCTGGTTGGCCATGTATCCTCAAGCGCATCTCCCCAAACATCAGAGGTTGTCAACTAATATCAAGGACCTAGGTGTGATAGTGAGGGGAATATTACCTCATGAAAAGAGTATAACTCAATATAATACAATAACAGTTCAACAGTAGAAGTAGTAATATCATACAAAGGAAGTAAATAGAGGAAGACTGATAGTATAAATAACCAGATTCCATATCATACAACAGATGATGCTACATGTTACATGTTCCAGAAAATATCCAAAATAGGTTACACTAAAGTCATATACAATACAAGTTCCAAAATTACAAAATACCAAAAATAATTTTAGAAGCATCACAAGCCTCTGCTTGTTCTCATGCTCTCCTGCTCCTACATAGCATATCAAGTACCTATGAGAGGGCGCTTTACCTTATTGAAACATACAATCATATAATTTTTTTAGGTAAAAAACATGACCCAAATAGTGTGTGAGACTAAATACCAGTAGTAAACCACCCAAATTCTATGTCAATCTTTCCTTGAATATATATAATAAGTAGTGTGCAATAATGAAAGCAGTAATCTAAGAGGTACTAAAAATTAAACAACCTACAAGAATTGGTTTCTATTTACATTTAATTACCCATTTAACAATTAAATTACATTGAATTTGTAAGTATTGAGATCCTTCTCAAGCCTGGAATCCCCTGTATAACTGTTAGCACAATGGATACCTAAGAAGGCTATATAATCAAACATAATTGAATACCAAATCCAAGCTTGTTCTTTTGTCTTGGCAGACAGGTCATAAACTATTCCATTTAAATATTCAATTATAACTCGAGCATGTCCTTTACATTCCTAAGTTGGAATTCAAGAATCACTCCATGTGAAAATCCATAAACATCCTACAATCCCATCTCAGCAAACCTCTCAGTAACCCGGTATCACTCTAGGTGTGGTATATGTTCACGTCACTGAGCCTGTCCTTGGTGGTCCTATAGGGAAACCCCAAGGATCACTCATGAAATGTAGTCAAATTATTCTTGATCCCACCCATGACATCCCTCAATGTATCCATGATTCACTCGGCATATAAGTACAGCCTTTATAAGGTAGTTCATGTCATCTATGGTTCACTCACAGATTAAACATAATAAAATCTTTGATCCTGTCCTTGTAATTGTAACTGAATCCAAGGTTCACTCATAGAACAAGGTACAATAGTCTATAAGACTATCTATGGAAATATAATCTAAATCCATAATTCACTCAAGGTTATTTACCATTTCATCATTCAATCCATTTAAATATTCATTAGGTATACTAAGGTCAAAACCGAAAATCAGCCAATATAACTCACTACTAAGGGGTGTATCAGTAAAGGACCAACCTCAAAGGCTTGGAATTTCATTTACTCACATGGTAATGTTTATCATAAAAATCATCACATTTAAATTAAACTATTACATGGAATATACATTGATAAAATCATGTAGTAAGTTTCATAGTTGGAATAATTCAATCCAAACATGCCTAAAGAAGCAAAGGCATTCATGGATCAAGGGTTAAGTCAATCATCCCATACCCTAACCAATTCAATTACAATTTAACTCTATTTCAATTACATTTAACTACCAAATTAATTTTCAATAACCCATTAAATGGAATAAAAGTCATGCCTCATAGGCATCTGAGGCTAAATGGCCATAAATGGTCATCCAAGGGAATTTACCCATGGGGTGTCCCTTAATCAAGGTATAAAACCTAATACATGATTTAAAATACATATTCCATTACATAAACAACAATAGGGTTCAATTATAAATCAAGGAAACACTTCAAAAATGGGTGTGTGGTACTTTGGCATATATAAATAGCTTGAAAATTATCCAAAGGCATGATACCACCTATCTTAGCCTCATTCTATATAGCTCATCCAGTATCAACCTTTGATTCGCCCGGGTTTGGGAGAAATATGAATAACAGATGAAGAACAGGATATTAGAGCATAAGATTTTAAATCCAAATATCACAATTGATAACCAGAATAATTGAGAAAGGATAAAAAGGAATCAACACCTTAATGATATGGATATGATGAGACAAACGACACTCAAATTGGAGGTCGGGCGAAGAGGTGATTCGAAAATGGAGAATAGACTCTAAAGAGGGATCTCCCTCGGTCCCCTGTTGTGAAACGTGAGAGAGGAGGGTTTAATTTTAGGTAATAAACATTTTAGGGGAAAAATGTAAACTCGCCCAAATAAACTGGGTCACACAGTTTAGGTGCATAGTTTTTCTAATTGTGTGCTATTTCACATGGTCACTGCTAGATAATGGGTGCAGTCGCACGATTACCCCGTATAGTTTACCAACTGTGCGGTAACCATGCTATAGGTCTCTTTAAAAGGTTTTCAAAAAAAATTAGACCTACCACATGATTGTGTAGCTACTACCACACATTATCCTCTAGTTTTATAAACAGTGAGCCCCTAGTGCCTCACATCGTATGGTTTTTTAAACCATGCAGCCTGATCCGCATGGTTTCAACTAACCGTGCGCCAATCCCAAAGCAACCTAAACATTGGGATCTTCGCTTCGAATGAGCTCTGGAAACCCCTGATATTTCTATGACCCCAATGAGAACTCGCATTAGGCCTCATTTAAGTAATGAAATTGATAATTTACATAAAACTCAATATATATACCTCAAATAAGAATAAGGTTCTAATATTTTATATTTGTTTTATTTGATAATTTTGGTTTTATGTTTTATTTATAGTATTTATTTTTTCATTTAAATTTATTATTTTAAGTTTTTGTTTATATATTTTTATTTTAAATTAAATTTTCATATTAATTTTAAAAATTACTATTTATTACACTATAAATGTTTTCTTAGAGAAATTTAAACACTTCTAGGAAATAGTATGAGTAAAACCCTTATATCTCCTACCTTCAATCACATTCCCTGTCAATATTATATTTTCTCAATATCTAATGAATTGTAATATTAAAAACCTAAACCTTATGATTCTCACCATGTAAAAAACAAATAGAACTGAGGAATTTAGTCCAAGAAATTAAAAGTGGCAGAGACCCTTCATTTTGGAAAGAAGAGTTCTTCAAGGGAAAGTCATTGATTTTGAATTGTTTTTCTAGATGAATCTCCCACTAAAGAAATCCCTGTTATTTAAAGGACATTATTACATGTTCAATGGAGAAAATATAGATTATATTTTAGAGAATTTAGTGAAATAGTTTTAAAAAAATCATAGTTTTGTTTTGGAGATTTGGAGGATTCTATTTCTTCAAATCTATACGATAACAAATTATCAATTTTTACTATTAAACTTTCTCAAATCATAAAATTCCCTCATTAATGTGAGTTTCATTTCATTTTAAGTTCAAACAAGAATAGTATCCATAATTCATAGTACATATTTTCTTTTATATTTGGGACCTCCCGAATTAAAAATTTGTTTATATAGGATCTAGAGGCAGCTCAAAAGGTTTTGGTAAAGTTAAACTAAACTAAAGTATTTATAATAATAGTAGAGTTGAAGAAAATTATTTTTCCTGATATGTGCATGATTTTTTTTATATTGAGAAACAGTAAATTTAATTTTAGTATATTTATACAGAGATACATGGATCATTTTTGTTAGAGGGATACAAGAATGTATTTATACCCTTGTAGAAGACTAGTTTCTCTTTTTCTATATAAGAAAGGTTTGATATGTTACATTAATACAAGAAATATATATCACCATATTAATATTCTCTTAGTTGGGATGATCATAAAATTTGGATTTTTCTTGAGAGAAACCAATAGTAAGTAAATAACTATTGGAGACAAAGAGGGATATCTATATAGAGCTCATACTTAGGGGGATCAAAGAATTTTGAAGTCAGCCAATTCATCCAAAAGAGGTGTTGAGGATTTAGAGAATCTGGAGTTTAAGGAGATGGAGGTATAGAAGCTACTTATCTTTGTTTGACTAATTCCCATTTCTATAATTGGAAAGCAAATTTCGGAGGAGAATATCCCTGCTAGGATACAAGGAGTTCTTTAATTCCATAGAACCTATCAAGAACCTTCTCTAGAATTGAATAGATAATATGTTCTTGTTCTAAGAACAATAATAAGGGAAGAACCATTTGAGAATATTTTCATTCCTATGGTTGAATAGGGGAATCAAATAATTCTAGTTGTTGAGGAAAGAATAGAGGAAGATATAGTTGGATTTTTTGAAGAAAGAATTCATGAATTAGTTGAAGAACATGATGAGTAGGTTTCTAAAGTGGAGGAATAGGTTGTTGGGGAGGCTCATTCTAATGATAATATCAGTGCCCCTTTAGCTAAAATAATATATCTCATCAGGGATTAGATAATGTCCCTTATTATGTTCTTGGGAAGAGCTACAGAAGTTGAAGTTGGTGAGGATACAATCACTTCAATTAGTTGAAGTTGAAGTTGGGAAAGACTACATAAGTTGAAGTTCTTATAGAACTTTCCCCTTTATCTGGTGATGAAATTGAGGTAAAATTATTTTAGTTAGTTGAAATTTGATGTATTTCTATAAGGCTAGATCAAAGATCCTTTTCTAATGAAGATTATCTAAATTTTAAGAATCATACCACTAATTTTTATTTGGTTATGATTGATAATTTTAATAATATGAAAGATAATTATATGATATTAAAGAGAGAGCTTAATATTCCTTGAAATATTATGAAATATATGAGGAGTTATTTTATTTACAATTTTTTTGGATATATTCAAAATTAGTTTCAAAATTTGAAAGAAAGTTCAATTTCAAAGAGAGATTTTGATACTTTCAATAAGGAAATGAATAATAAAATTGGTCAGATCAGAGGTGAATATCTTTCAAATCAGACTTTAGAGATATTAATAAGTTTTTTGGAAGCTAGTTTGAGTTGTTCAGAGCTTGTTCATGTAAAATAATGGCATATACTTCAAGTGAAATAACATCTCCATATTTGATAAGAAGGATGAAGTCTATTACTAATATTTTTTCTATCATGAATGGTAAGATTCAAAGATTACAGTGTGCTAGTATTCCACTAGACACTCTATTTGAAAATTGTAAAGATTTAATAGAGAATTTTACATCTTCAAAGATAGGAATTAGAGAAATGGTCAAACATCTAAGTAATAACATGCATAATTATGTTCAGTCAGTTTAATCTATTCAGAATTTTATGAAGGTGAACCTATTTGATTTTCTTAATATATGCCAAGAGTCAAATTGTTTGATGCAGCAATGGGTTGGTTTGATGAATATAAATTTTGAGGTATTGATGGAGGAGTAAAAATAAGTATATCATATTGTCATAGATACTTTGACCACTGAATCTTCATCCTCAGAATATCTTGCACCTAAAACATCTCTTCATCTAGACCCTTATCAATTAAAACCCTTGAGCCAAAAATTTTACTAATTTGGAATATTTAATGAAAATAATTTCTATTTTTTATATTCTATTTTCTATTTTTATTTATTTTTTATTCCCTATAATTTTATGTTTTAGACCCTATTTTTTCAAGATTCATTTATCTTTGGAAAAATATAAAATTCACAAATATTTTAGTGCTACATTAAATTTTCTTCGATATATATATATATATTGTCTTTTTTTATATCAAAAAAAGGAGAGAAATTGGGATAAAAAAATAATTATATTAAATAATATTATTTATTTGGGGGAAATTTTGGACTAACTATTTATTTTTATATTTTTTTTAATAAGTATATTTATGTATAATTAATTATTTAAAACCTATGATTTTTGGTTATATTTATATGGGTTTTTTGGTAATAAGAAATGATTAGATTTCTGGTAAATGCTGATACAATAATTTCATTTGTTTCTCATTGATTTTTATACTCAAAAACATCCTCATGTGTTTTACTAATAAAGTTACTTTAAGTGAATTTCAGGATTATATTTATTAAAATAATTATTTCCTCTAAAATTATGGAAGTAGTTTTATTTAATTTTTCTAATTATTCTAGAATATTTATAACAAGTTTAGAATCATTATTTTGTATCATATGTTTAAAAAGAACATTAAGTTTGGGAACTTAACTTTTTATATAGATCACAACTTTTTTATACTATATTTATGCTAATATTTTGATTGGGAACCAAAATTTTATGAAACACCATATGTTTAAGTGTGTTACATATGGTTTTTAACCCAATTTTTGGAATTAATGGTAGATTTTTAATCATGATTTTGAACCTGGCATATAGAGATCAATCTATACATTTGAATCCCTCATTAATGGAATTTAAATTCAAGATACTTTCCAAAATTTCATCATTTGGTTTTATAGAATAAATATATCATTAAAAATAATTCAATAACTGATTCAAAGTCCCTTAATAAATGGATTAAATTGTTCATATTTCTAAGGTAAGTTATGATTTTATTTGGTGATTTGAATTCAAATTTTAAATGTGCTAATCATTTTGAATATCTTGTTTTATCTAGTATTATTTTTCTATTTGTTCTATCAAGATCAAATTAGAGTTCTTAATTATTTTGAATAGCTTTTCTCTTCAATATTATGAGGTATTGTATATAGAAGTTGTATATATATATATAGATAAAATTTTGAAAGAAAATATGGTAATAAAATCTAATTGAATGAATCTCTATTTTTCTAGAGTTTATTAAAGATAGATCCCTTTATATATTTTATCGGTCTTTCTGAGAATATTATTATGGTTATTTCTATTCCCATCCTCTATTAATTATCTACAATCATTTTTTGAAGCATTAAAGACTAAAATTTGGTGACATTAATGTTATAATCTATTTTTATGTGTACATCCTTCTATTGTGAATGGTTATTCATCTGTTTCCATAATTATTTGAAGATATTCTATGGTTAGGATTGCTTCGGAGCTATAATTATGTGAATATATTATTGTATAAAGTAGAATATGCATCTTCTATTAGTTGTGGAGGAAACTATCATTGTAAGTTGTGTTTCTATGGTTCTATGTAAAAGAACAAAAAGTCCCTATAAAATTCCTTTTGTGTGGTTTCAACTTCCTACACTTATCTATAGAGGTCCCTAGTAAAAGGACCTATTTAGTAAAAATAATAGAACTTGCGGAGTGAGCGTTGGTGGAGTGGACTAGGGGATCTTTTTTCCCTAGACCACTATAAAAAAATTCCTTATTATCTATTTTCCACTAATGAATCTGTTTGTGGAAAATAATACTCTATCACATCATAAATGGGTATTAATTTTAATTTATCTAAGTTTTTTTAAGAGGACACAATTCACCCCCCTCCCTCCCCATTTTTCTCACATTTTCCAACCAACAAATATTACCTATAATACCCCTTAGATAAAAAGGTAATAATATCAAGAAAC
Source organism: Viscum album (assembly GCA_963277665.1). Lineage (NCBI taxonomy): Eukaryota > Viridiplantae > Streptophyta > Magnoliopsida > Santalales > Viscaceae > Viscum > Viscum album. Next base: position 7,543,553 of record OY728136.1, read on the forward strand.
AACATGTTTTTTGAGAGGGAGGACATATCTAAAAGTGATAGGGGTAGTGATATATAATTATATGAATTCCACACTCAAGATACACAAGGGTTGGCACTAGAAAAATTCCACAAAGCCGTATGAAAGAGGAAATTCCAGAGACATGATTACTGTGTACGAGTACAAGATAGGTTAGAGATACAGACATATATCTTTTTCAAGTAACTAAGCATTGTGAAATAGTAAAAGTTGATAATAATAAATTAGTGACCTATAAATATGTACTAATTGACACATAATCTTCCAAATGGAAATAATCCATCAATTCTAAAATGGATTCCATAACCAAAACCTTGTCTATATTTTAGTGGATCCTCTAGTGGATGTAAGGCCTTTTGGTTTCAAATGGGTATTCAATAAGAAACTATAAATATAAGTTATATTCAATACCTATATATCTAGACTTGTTGAAAAAGGGTTTAAACTACATAGGTATTGACTGGGAAGAAACATTTTCACTAGTTTTTATGATGAAATCCATCATAATTATACTTAGTATAATATAATTCCATGATTAAGAGCTTTAGAAAATGGATGTGAAAACATCATACCTTAACATGTTCCTTGTGGAATATGTCTATATGGCACAACCAAAAGTTTTATGACTCCAAAATATATTGAATAGTTATAAAAATTGTAGAGATATGTTTATGGGTAAAAGTAATCATCCAAATCATAGAACATTCACTTCAAAAAATCTGTAAGAGAATTTAGATTCATAAAGAATGAATGAGATCCTTGTGTATATAAGTAGTTTAGTGAGATCATGACTCTTTTACTTATATTATATGTAAAATAAATATTACTAATTAAAAAATGATATATCTATCTTATAGTCTATTAAGACATGGTTGAACACATACTTATTTAAGAAGTACTTAAGTGAAGAAACATGCATTCTTGGGATAAAAATCCATCATTATAGGCCCAAGGGGATACTCGTACTAAGTCAAGGTATATTTATTGACAAGATACCAAATAAATTCATTATGTAATAGTCCAAGAGTGGATTTTTTTTCAATGTCACACGGCATATATCACTCCAAGAAAATTTGTCCTCAAACATAAGATGAGAGATGGAGAAAGAAAAGGATCCCATATGCATCAAAAATAGATTAAGTTATATATGGAATGATATATACCAGTCTAGATGTAGTTTATACCATGATTATAGTAGGAAGATATCAATTTTATCTAATATATTTCCATTATGTGGTTTTCAAGACCATCCAATAGTATTTAATCCATACTAAAGATATTTTTCTAGTTTATATTGGAGATAAGGATCTAGTTATAAGGGGATATACATAGGCTAGTTTCAAAACATATTATAATGATATAAAATCATAGTAAATATATCTCTTCACCCTAAATAGAGGATATCTGAGACATAAGATCTCAAATCAAGCAGTGGTCGCTAATTCTATAGTAGGGTATGTGTTTATTGTGACTTTTGATACAGCTAAGGAAGCATCATAGATACATAAATTTATCCAAGAGTTTTATGTAGTTCTAAGTAGTAAATATTCTATCACACTATAATTTGATAATACTATAGGGACTACTCTTTCCAACGATACAAGGTCACGTCAATGGAAAAAGTATATACTATTGAAGTATCATCTCATTAGGTATATTTCTTTGAGATGTGAAGTCGTAGTAAGTAGAGTTTCCGTAGAGGATAAAGCAGTAGGTCTATTTACTAAACCATTATCTCTATAGAAGCATGAATATAATATGATATCTACTAGAATAGTAGTAATTAGAAGTTTTATCTAGCGAAACTTCAACTTTATTAGATTTGGTGCCAAAAAACTGATGGCTTTGAACTTTAGATTACCTATATATTAAAATATTTTAATATTCATATATGTCTTATCACATATTTATTGTTATTTTATATAAAATTATTGTGATAATGTCCTTAGAGTATTTATCACATTGAAAGTTCATATCAGTTCCCCACTATGATTAGAACCTTATATTATTATAATGATATTCTAGAACATATTAGTTCTATGGTCAAATAGAATCATATAATAGAACGCAGATGATGTAGAATATTAGGTGATTGATTATTTTAAGTGGATGATACTCTGTCATATAAGGTTCACACTTGGTAATCTCTAAGATGGGATATTATAAGAACATTCATTTAAGTAGGGATTCAACATTTTTGTGTCATTGGATATTCCTATATGAAAACAAAGGTATTTTTCCTTAAACATGAGTTTATTATTAATTTGTATCATGATCCATGTGATTTGATGTATAGAAGAAAATAATGTTGCTCTATGTTCACTGGGAAGTAGGATACATTGGTTGCATCATGAGTGATATGGAATTAATGAGTAAGTTAATAAAGAACCCTTTTCTTCAATGAATAAAAGATTATATCTTATCTCTTTGATTGAAATGTAACTATCAAACTAAATTCCCTGGCCATAGTGATTCACAAGTTCATTTTGTAATTTCAAAGAAAGATATATTGATCTTATAGATTGGTGGCATGTGTATAGAAATTGCTTGAGGAGATAGTAAGACAGAGGTATTATATTAAATAGTGAGTGTTTTTATGTGGTTTTTGTCATTGTGACATTAACTTATTCCTATATGGGTGCATTTATGTGTTTCTAGAGGCTAATATTGGGATTTAATAAATCCCACCTAATGTCACTGAGGAAGATTCCTAGAGGTTCACACACTTATTATTTCCATTGACCTTAGTAGAATTATATTTTAATTTAATAGTTAGAATAAATGTTATTATCAAGACTAAGGAATAATATTTATTGATCCCAAATATTTAGTCATGATATTTATGTGATTTGAATATTAAATAAATATTTATTCACAAGACCATGAATTTTTTATTAATTTATTTATTAAATGAATGATAGAAATTTTTTATTAGAGATTTAGTAACTGATGAGGAAGGTGAATAAGCTGAGTTATATACCAGAAAAGCTCAGTTGGAGGAAATCCTCTAACCATTTATTAGAATAAAAGAAAATTACAGCAAGAAAGTACTACAAGGCAGAAAAGACAACTATAGATCATAAAAATCATACCTATCACCACATCTGTGATAGATTTCTTCCTCTATAGTAGTTGATTCCCACTCAGAGCTTTCATAGTTATTTAGAATATTGGCATACTTCCATCTAAGATTCAACTTCTCCAGAGATAGAAAATACTTATAAGACTACATAGCCCAGCCTTCCTTACTGACAGAAGATCTGGTAGACATTGTCTTTGGTAGATAAGAATAGTCTTTCCTCGACCTTCTTCGTGGTGGGGTAGTCATAGGGTCCTCATTCCTGGACACCGTATTCTTCCCACCCTGAAAAACATCACTTTAAGAAGGCCGGACCATGCCACTTTAATTTTTCTTATCACAATAAGATATGTCCCCCCATTTTCCAGATATTTTCACTTCTTGGTAACCCTCATTTGCTCCCTGTTCCTATTGAAATTGACTGTTAGTGCCAATCATTTCAAGACAATATGGTTGCTCCAAAAACTCGTGACCATCATGTATCCCCTTCTTTATGACACCTCCTCTGGTTATAGTAACCTAAGAAGAGAAATCGAAATACAGACTGCCACCTTCATTCATTGGAGTACCCTCCTCTACAAGAGATTTCATATCATGCTCCAGTTCTTGAAAGTGATTATGAGTGGAGACTGTGATTATCAAGCCCCCATTATCATCATCCTTCCCTTATAACTCTTCAACACAGGAATCCAAATCCCCCAAGATTACACCATCTTCAGAAGCTATAGAGTCCAAATCCTCCTCAGTCATAGGCTCTGGAAATGATGAGCAGCATGCCATAGAACTTTCCACTGTAATTTCTTTCTTAATACCAATATCATGCTTTAGGTGATCAAAAATCTTCCTAACTGTTGGGTCTTGTGGCCTCCATTGAACCTCCATCTAAGAATTACTATGCACTGTAATCTTTTTAGGATCAATTTGCTCTAATTCCCATGCCACATTTTCCTGAGATTTCTTTTTAGCAACTACCAATCCAGTGGAAGTCGCATCCACACACATTCCCTACTCTTAAGGTCCTTTGACAGGGTCATAGCATGGCATAGTACTCCCAGGCAGATCCCCCAGCAGCAAAAAAATCCAAACCAGATGTACCATAGCCACCATTATCCATTCTCATCACCCCATGTGAACTGACAGCCAAGACTTTAGTGCGACATACCATTTTCATAGGCAACACAATAGAGCATACACGATTTGAATCTTACATCCTACTTCCACCAAAACTCCTTCCCATTAGTGATCCAAACCCAATTCACATGCGGCCTTGAAACGTTGATCGCAACATAAATCCTTGGATATATGGGGTAATAGACCACCTCTGTTCGGCGATCAAAGAAATGATACCATCCTATCATATTCCAAATAGCACACAAAATTGATGGTTTTTTAAGGCAAAGTGGAAGACTAGGGAGACTCACACATGTCGCTATCATCGAGGGGTCACGCTGCATGTAGAAATCGAGAATCCATCAAAACAAATAAAAAGGATCTCCATTTCATCTTTGAGGGGCTTTGAACCAGGCAGTAATCAAATCGGCTTCCATCTCAAACTGAATAATCAAGTGCCTCATGTCAAGTAAACCGACTACTGCACGCTCTTGGAGATCCCACGAATTGAAAACAAATCGGTCAAACTCATCAACTGAAGGATGCTGAAGACGAAACAGAGCCACCAGCATGAAATTTAATATATTTGTGTCACCATTTAGCTCCACTAGATAATGAATTAGTAGCATCTCTCCCTAGAAGAGATCAGGGACTTTTAGGGAGAGATGTATCCTCGTGAAGGAAGGAAGAAAATCGTGATGGGTGAACAGTAAGAAGACATTACCCCTTCCATGATATTGAGATCACAGAAATTCCCCCCACCCCCCCCCCCCCCACCCTCTGATCGAGAGGGGGGAGCATGGCTCTGGTGCATTAGGTTTAGGGAATCATTGTAAGAGAAGGCATCGCCGATAGATGATCCAAGAATGAGATGAGTTATATAACCAGTATTATAAATGATATAAAAATGTAATTTAAATCAATAAGGAATTATTTATTTAATTAAAATGATAATTAATTTTTACAATATTCTATATGCATGAAACAAATATATATATATATATATATATATATTATTGGAATGGTTTATATGTTATATTTATAATTTTATTAAGGTAATTTTTTCAATTACCAACATTAAACCCCAGGTCATTATATTCTCATCTTATATCATTTTTATTATGTAAAACATTTTGTGAAATTATTTTCATTATTCACAAGATATAATCTCCAAAGAGCATACTTCCTTTTAATAACATCTCTAGGTTTCCTATCAAGACCGAGATATTTCCTCTATCTCATTTCTTTCACTAAAATATGAAATAAATTTTTTTATTCTTTAAAAATACCTTTACTTCAAAACTGGTTTTATTGCATTTAGAGAAAAGATAATATAATTATTTTATTGAACTTTTAGAAATTTATTTTAAAAAAATAATAAATTTTTTTAAATCATCAGGTTAAAATTATCTTTTATTGAATTTGTTTGAATTTTCTGAAAAGTCTGATTTGTCCAATGAATAGTTAAAATACTGATTTTTATTGAATTGTTTTTTCATTTCAATCATTTAAAAAGCTCAATTTATTTCTTAAAATAGATTAAAATTAAAATTATTACCTTTTTATTTTGAATAATATAATTAATATCATTTGAATCAATTTTATTTTTTATTTTTTCTATAAAAAAATTTATACTGAAAAATACCTTTTTTCTAGAAAACAGTTTTATGTCGAATTTTACGGGTTTAATTTAAAAATACCTTCTAAAAATTATATTAATTGAATTTGTTAAAATATATTACATATTTTTAATCATCATAATTAATATTATTTTATAATTTCAACTTAATTTTTTTTCATAATGAATAGTTTAAATATGTTACCACAGTTAAGGTTAAAATAGGTTTATCGGGGGTTAAACTAAATTGATAAGGGTTCAAATGACATACAAAGAAGTATAAATCCTATTGTATGGAAATATGTATACCCTAAATCATATTATAATTATAAATTTTTCATTTATAATCCATTTTTATTGAGTTAGACAATAATACATTTTAATCTTTTAAAAAATTCCAAGTGTGTCCCCTCTCCCACTTATAAAAGGTTACCCCTCACCTCTTCTATCCACACTTAAAGAGCCTTTTTTAATCTAATAACTACTCCAATACCTTACTAAAATCTCACCCAATTTTTTAGATGCTTTATTTTGGGCATAATACAAAACTTATATGGATTAAGTTGTAATGAAAATTAAGTTGTCCGAAAAAGAGGTATGGTTCTTAACCATGTGTTTTTGTTTTATTTATTCCTCTACATCCTTAAAATATTCTTAAAAAATGATAAAATAATGTCATAATTATCTCCCATATACTAAAATTTTAATATTATTATGGTATAAACCTCTTTAATCTACTTAAACATCTAAAAAGATAAAAACAATGCTCGTGTGTATGTGCGGACTGCCAAATCGCAAGATGATGTATTTAATTTTTCATCAACAGCTCTTATGGTTTGTTGTAAAAATGGATCCAAATAAAAATTATGATATTTATGATATTAATAAAATAATTATCATTATTTAAACATAAAATATCATATATTCTCTTACCATTTAATCCATTGAATAATTATACCTTCATTCGTGTCTACGTGTGGATTACCACCCTCATGAAGTGATGTGATTCAATTTTCATCCCCAAAACACATGGATGGTATATATTTATTTATTTAAATTGATAATATTATATTTAATATTTAATAAAAATTATGAAAATATAAAATTATACACACATTCTTTCTCTTATGTTTTCTGAAAAATGTAAACATTACTCGTGCATACGTATAGTCTATCATCTTCATGATTGTAATGTAATTAATTTTTCATAGCCATATTACATAGTTGGTTATAAAAGTATAATTAATATATAAAAATGATAATTGTAACATGATTAATATTCTATAAATCATATAATCACGATTCATTTGACCAAACTCATCCTATCTAATTCATTTTAGACTTATGAACTAAACATCCACAAATCATTCGAGGTAAACTTAATAAATTAAGTAATTAATTGTAACATGGATATAAATGAAATAAAATAAATAATAAACATGAAAAAATTTACTAAGAAAGTAAATGATCAATATTATTTTATTATTTAGGAAGATAAATAACGTATGTGAAAAGTAAAACTCGAGGTAAGGGATATTTTACATTCAAACCCCATTTTAAATGTTTTAAATATTTATTTTTATAAATCATTTTATTCCATGTAAGTATTCTTAAAATTATTGTATGAATTTAATTATATGGACATAAATGAATAATAAATTAAATTTTATTTCTCTTTTTAAATTCATTAAATGTTTTTCAAAATGAATATTTTTACATGTTTTATATAGAATGTTTTGAATTTATTTACAAGAGGAAAAACGAAATATCTATAATAACGTATATGATGTTGATAGATTTTCCCACTTCTATAACCATTATTTTATGTTAGGTTTATTTTACAATATTTTTTGTTTTATTTAAATAAAAACCCTCTTTTTCTTTGTTCTGGGAATTTTAGTTTTGAAAATTGGTTTTAAGGTAAAAGGATATATCAATATCTGAAAATGTTTTACTTTTGTATTAAAAAGTATATTTTATGAGTTTAATGATGGAAAAGAAAGATTATATGGGTTTTATACATATTATGGTCCTTAGAAATTTTTTATGATGATGTGTGAGCCAGATATAGCTCTCTAATTCATTGGTTAATGATTATGTTCTCAAGAGAATTATATTAGAAGTTGATTGTGTGGATTATTTAATTTGTAAGGAATCTATGAAGATGTTGTTCTAAGGAACCAATATGACATTTTTATGACTTATAAATAGTTTTTATGGAAATATTTTTATTTCACAAGGTAAGATATTTTTTTAAGGAAATATTACTCCCTTTAAGGGTAAAAAGGTATGTTTTTGAGAAATTTGTTTCATGGGTTATCATGTTTTATAATAAACCATCATGATTTTTATTTTTCCTTTATGTTTTCTTTAAAATTGTTTTATGAAGAAAAAAATAGGAAGTAAAGATGATTTCATGTGTAAGTAAATGATTATTTGAGCTTAATGTTTATTATATTAAAGGAAACCCTTATTTTATGATCTCATGGTTTTTAAATAAACTAATATAATTATTTCTTCATTTTAAATGTCCCCTACAAAGATTTTTTTATTATAACATGTTTTCAAATGTTTTTCATAGGATTTATAGATGAGTGGGAACAATGATGGATTCAACTTTAAAATAATGAATATTTGTCATAAAAATAAAATGTGTTTCATTTTAAATATTTAGTATTGTGGGAAAATGGATATTAAGAAGAAGTGACCATATTATAATGCATGGGTTTGTTCCATAAGAGTTATAACCTAGTTATCTAAAACTATAAACCTAAAAATATATTTAATAATTCAATAAAATGAATTAATTTTTTAAAATGAAATTATGGGTTGAATAAGGATCGGGTCCTTATAGTTGGTATTATATAAAGGGTTTAGATAACTTTAGAGGTTAGAATTTCATTTGATTGTAAGTTAAAAGTCTTCTATAACCATAAATGATAGTATATTATTGATAATTATAGTTATTTTGGATAAATTTAAGGATTAAAATATAAAATTACATGGTTAAGGATATATTAGTGTCTAGCCTCCTCATAAGATAGTTTATTTATATTTTATTAATATAATCACACTAACAATTTTTGTTTTTGTAAATGGAACTAATTAGAGTAAAATTATTAATGAATGTGCAGTACAATACAGTTATTGTTGGAAAGAGAAACCAGATAGAATGGTAGATGTAGTGAAAAATATTATGGTTATTCTTAACCAACTATCATGATTTATTATTAACAACATGAACCTAGGTGGGTTTCCTAATGCACTAAATATGAGAAAAATGAAGTTATCAAAAAATTCATGTGATAAAGATCATAAAGTTAAAAATATTCAACATCTTATGCATTAATAAGGTGAGAAATAGAACCCATGGAAATATCTTGAAGGAATAGTTCAATGTTTTTTATGTGGTAAAGGAGGGAATGAATCAATAAAATTCCAAGTAAAATAAGGAAGATTTTGGTTATCACCATAAATTTGAATAAATTTATTCCCAAGGTATCAATTGAATGATTTAAATATAGGGAGTATTGAAATTATGAAAATTGATGCCTTTAGGGGAAATCATAAGAAGGGGGTCAATAAGACCATACATATAATGTTTTTTCAATGTCTAATTCTATTTCAGTTGAAGATGACAAAACTATTAATGACATATAAAAGGTATGGATTATATGTTTTATTAAGTTTTGATATTAATTAATCTTAGGATATGATTTATAATTTAATTATATAAATTAAGTATTAATGAATAAGAGGGTAAATCATGGTTAAAGTATTATAAAATGATTTGAAAGCTTGAGGTGCCTATATATAGATATTCAAGAGTTATGATGGATTGATAAATTTAAGGACGGTTATAAGTTTAAAGGCATTAATACTCTTTTAAAGTTTTATATGATAGGAGTACTTTGTGTGATATTTATTGAGTTTTAATAAATGTTTGAGGTATATGTAACCCTTATACTTAGCTTGTGTTTTATAAAAAAGGTTATTTTAGGAATAATGTTATCATATTTTTTGGATATAATTTTAAAGGTATTTTTAACGTTTAGAGTTAAGATAATCTTTGAGGTTGAGTTGATATAGTTAATTGGGATAAAATTTTTATTACATTTTGGGAACATGTATTTTATCATATAAATAAACATGAGATTGAAAATTCATTTATCTACTATGTGATTAATGTTATTTTTGAATAATTCCACTATTTTGGAAACAATATTAGATTAAGGTAAATTAAAATATGTTTGAATAAGAAGGGATTTTATTTTAGAAATATAAGTTTAATTATCTTTTGGAAGTATACATGAGTTTATTTTATCTTTTTGGTGATTCAAGTTATTTATGGAAAAAATTAGAATATTTTACAAATTATATGATTAGGAAATATATATTTTCGAGTATATGAATTTATGAGTGACTAATGAATTTTAGAGATAAATGTTAAATTGATCTCAGAAGAATATGTGATAAAGGTGCTCTGATTTTTGGGTTTTGAACTTAGTAAGGAATATTTTGAAGAATTATTTATGGAATGATTAATGTTTAAATTTGGGTGTTTTATTGAGGGTTTTGTGATTAATATAGTATTTATTCAAATTCTATATTACCTTACCTTGTGAAAAAATAATTTTTTTGTTCTGATTAATAGATAGAAGTATAAAAAATAACTTTTCACCCCTTTATGGATCATGTAATCCATTAAAAGTTAATTAATGTTCTTTATACATGAAAAAATCATATTAAATATTAATTTATTGGATTAATAGATGATATATAAGTTTAAATTGATCAAATAATAACTAAAGGATTAAATTCCTCTTTCAAAATGGAAAGGAACCAAGTAAGTAAATTTACTCGTGTTCTCCATCTTGATAGTAAAATAATCCCTAAAATCTAGTAAAATGATCTTAAAATTAAAAAAATATATTATATATTAATTTCCCAATAATTTTTGGTCTTATTTATTCCATAATTATTTATGGTTTTTTTGTCATTAACTTTTACATAAACATGTTCTCTATCACTCTCTATTATTCCATGAATGTCATTTTCTTCTCTAAGGCCATATTTTTAATTCCCACCAATGAGATCCTTATTTGGGAACCTGATAATGTGTTATTTCAAGTAACCTTTGTATTTACCTTCTCTAATATTCAAAAAAAAATCTTATCCCTTTATATGATTTTTGTTTTCAACAAAATTATTTTTAAATATTAAAAATATTTTCCTTTCATGATCATATTTTTTCCGTTAGAATTGATTCTAAAAATTTTTTAAAACCTTTTTATTGGTCATAAGATAAAATTATGAGGATGAATTTTTTTAAGGGGGTAGTATGTAACACCCCTATATTTTAGAATTTATTTTATTTAAATAATATATTTGATATCTTGTTGCATAAACAACATCATGCTTAAACAAACAATGAAATATTATTAATTAAACATAGTAATTATTACCTAGTCATTGGCTTTGAAGTTATGAATAAGAATAACAATATTATGAAATATATGTTTAATTTTTTTCCATAAATAATATGAATAATGATTTATTTATTGACTGTCAATTGGTCAGATATAAAGATAAAATATTTTGAAGGTAAAAGATATATTTTTCATAAAACTATTTCTATGGGTGTAATGTAATTTAATATTAATAGATTAAATTTATCACAATTCATAAATTATTATAATTAAATAATTATATTATATATTCAATTTAATTAATTAATTTTCATTTAATTATGGTTATTATTAAAGGAATGAGTATAAGGTCATTTTATGTTTTAAAAATACTTTTTCATCAAAAATGGTTTTTATTGCTTTTTGTATAGGGATAATATAATTAATTTATACCAATTTTAGAAAATTTATTTTATAAATATTATATCATTTTTTAAATCAACATGTAAAAATTATATTAGAGTGAATTTTTGAGAATTTTTTGAATAGTGTGATTTTTCAAATGAATAGTAAAAATTTTAATTTATATTGAAAACAGTATTTTAATTTGAAGAATTTATAAATTTCTATTATGATTTAAAAAAGTTTCAAAGAAAAATTATTTAAATTATATTATTAATAATAAAATTTATATCAATTCAATCAATTTTATGCCTGATTTTGATATAAAAAAATTATACTTGAGAAGACACTTTTTTGGAAAACCTCTTTTCATCGCGTTTTGTAGGTTGAATTTTACATTAAATTCTAGAACTTCTATGAATTGAATTTTATAAAATGGATTCCATGTTTTTAATTATAAAAATTAATATTATTTTATAAGTTGAACTTAATTTTTTGACATAATTAATAGTAAAAACTAAAACAATTCTTTACCATGATTAAGGTTATAACAAGATTATCGGGGGTTAAACTAAAGTGATAAGGGTTAAAATGACATAAAATTTTAAAAATACTTTTTATAGCCATATTTCTACCTAAATAATATCATATTAATAAATTCACCATTTTTTATCCATTATTTTTTAGCAATACAACAATATTTTTTAATATTTTTTAAAAATTCAAGTGTGTCCCCTCCACCGCTTATAAAGGGACACCCACTCTCCTCTCTTATCCACACTTCAAGAGCATTTTATTTCAACCAATACCTACCAAAATATATTCATAACATCCTACCCCATATCATATATGTATTATTTTATGTATAATACCAACCTTATATGGCTTAAGGTGTAAAGAAAAAGAAGTTGTATGGAGAAGAGGTATAGTTCTTAACAGACTGTTTTTGTTTTATTTCTTCTTCTACCTCCTTAAAATATTCTTCAACCATGCTGAAATAATAAAAAAACTATAAAATATTTAAATGTCACTTTTATTATGGTATATTCCTTTCTCATCTACATAACCATCCAAATAAAAATAAAAACATCACTCAATTATACGTGCGGACTACTGCCTTGTGACATAATGTATTTAATTTTTCATCACCAAATATTATTATTGGTAATAAATATATATAAAAAAATATTATAATATTTATGATATTAATTAAATAATTATAATTATTTAAATATAATATACCATCTATTTTCTTACCTTTTAATCCATTGAAAAATGAAAATGTCATTCGTGTGTACATGTGGATTACCACCTCCACAAAGCGATGTGATTCATTTTTCATCACCACCTCACATGGATGGTATACATATGTATAATTAAAGATATAATATTATATTTATTATATAATCATAATTTTTTAACAATATAAAGATAATTACTTTATTTCCCTCATTTTCATTGAAAAATTGAAACAATACCCATGCGTACATACGGCTTATTGTCTCCATGATTATAACATAATTAATATTTCATAACCATATTAAACATTTGTCTCTAAAAGTATAATTAATAAATAAAAATGATAATTATAAAATTATTAATATTCTTTAAATGACATAATCATGATCCTTTTGACCAAAGTTAGCCTATCGAAGTCATTTAGGACTTTTGAACCAAACATTCTCCAAACATTCAAGGTAAACATAATCAATTAAGTAAGTAAATATAACATGGATATAAGTTAAATAAAAGGAATAATAAAATTTAAAACTTTTATTAAGAAATTAAATAATTATCTTAATTTTATTATTCAGGAATATAAATAATTTATCTGATAAGTCATACTTGAAGTAATGGAAGATTTACCTTAAAAACACATTTCAAATGTTTTAATGATTTATTTTTCAAATTATTTTTCTTACATGTCCCTATTCTTAAAATTATTTTATGAATATATTTATATATACATAAATTAATTATAAATTAAATTTCATGAATCTTTTTAATTCCTTTCAAAGGTTTTCAAAAGTAATCTTTTTACATATTTTATATGGAATGTTTTGATTTTTTTTAAAAAGGAAAAGGGAATGTTCTATTTTAATGTATGCTGAATTCAGGGATTTTCTCACCATAGTATCCATTATTTTATGTTTGGATTCCTTTATAGGATTTTATCTTTTATTTAAAGAAATACTTTCATTCCCTTCATTCTATGTATTTTATTTTTGAAAATCTATTTGTAAAAGGAAAGGGATATACCAATATTTAAAAATATTTTTATTATGGGTTATGAAGTATATTTTTATGTGTTTTACGAGGTAATTACAAGATTATATGTGTTTTATACATTTTTTGTTCCTTTTAAATTTTTTATGATGATGTTTGAAAATCATATATCTCTCTAATTCATTGGGTAATTATTTTTTTCTCCAAATAATTATATTGGAAGTTGATCTTGTAGGTTATTATATTTCTAAGGGTTCTATGAAAATGATTTCCTGAGGCACATATAGGACTTTTCTATTATTTATAATGTGTTTTCATGGAAATACATTTATTTCATAAGGTAAGATATTTTTTTAATGAAAACCTTATGCCTTTTAAGGGTAAAAAATTTATGTTTTTAAGAAAAGTATTTTCATGGGTTATCATGTTTTATAAAAGACCCTCATGATTATAATTTTGTAGTTATGTTTTATTATAAAGTGTTTTATGAAAAAACAAATTAGGCAGTAAACCTGATTTTATGTGTAATTAAATGATTATTTGAGCTAAAATTTTATTAATTTAAAAGAAAGTTTTCTTATTTTATATCATTTAATTTAAATGGAATAATTCGTTTATTTATTCTTTTTATTTTTCCCTTACCATGGTTTTTCTTGTCATCCCATGTTTTCAAATAATTTTCATATGTTTTAAGGATGAGTAGGAACAATGATAAAGGCATGCTAAAAATCATGAATATTTTTCATGAAAATAAAATGTTTTTAATTTTAAAAGTTTTATATTGTGGTAAAAATAGATACTAATAGGAATCTTCCATCTTTAAATGTATGGTTTTTTTGCATAAGAGCTATGATCAAATTCTTTAAAACTCTAAACCAGAAGAGATATTCAGGAATGCAACAAAATGAATTATTTTTTAATAATAAAATTATCAGTTGAATATAATTGATTCCTTATAATGTGAATATTTTTATCTTATGTATTTGATTAAATTACTAACACATGATTTTCTTTCATCAATTTCATATGGATTATATGTTAGATAAAAAAACCGTCATTGGGAATGGTCTTAGTTGGTTTCTGATGCACCTATAACCTTCTTTTATGTGTGTGTGAGAGAGAGAAAAATAGTATATATATATGTGTTTATTTATGTAAATATGTGTGTTTTTTTTTGTGTGTGGAGTAAATAAATATGAAGCATATAGAGATATATAAGTTAAAATATTGAGTTCTGACTTCTTAGATCACTTTTACATAAATTAGAATGGATCTTTGGTCTTTAATTTCAAATTTTAAGGGCATGTTCGGTAAAAAAACATTGGAATTTAAAAAAACTAGAATTTCTTACATAAAATATATATAAGTTGTAAGAACAGGCTTGAATAGACTTTCATTAAAACACATTTATGGATTTAGTGTCATAATTGACTTATAAACTAATTTATTATTATTAATTTCACTCAAATCATTTAATTTTATACTCACATAATTTATGAGGTATTTAATTTCATCCTTACTAAGATTAATTCCCAAATTTTAATCTTTTTTATCATAATTATATCATTGACTAAGAACTATTAACTATTAAACCCTTATGAATTAGAAAATATCTACATTTATATATTATTATCAATTTCTACACCAAATGGAATGTGATTTTTCCCAAGAGTGAAAAGGTTAAGCTCTCATGTCCCAAAATACCGGTAATTGAACTCACTAAACTTGCCTCCATTGTGTTAGGGGATATCTAAAAGCATTGAGGTATCCACACATAAATGGTAGGCATTACCTCTATAAAAAACCAGTCTCCTACTAAAATAATATCAAACTATAAAAATACATAATATAAAGCATCCATCCATATTAATTATAAAATAGTAGTCATGAAAAATAGTTAACACCTATGAGAATATAGCCAATAAGAAGTCCCAACCTAACAATACATGTTCCAAAATAGTTAATAGTACCACATGTCTATGAGAAATAATATCAATCATGGAAGCACAAATCTAATGATTCTCCCCAGTGCCTCTAAAGTGATTATGGTTTTTTTCATGGACATGATAAAAAGTACACAAGCATACATATAAGGGAGAGAAATAATAATCAGTATGTTCATCCCAAGAAGTGGATTTTTACATAAATAATAAACTATATGTGAAACGTCAATCTATATAGTGTAGATAAAAACTAGTTCAAAAATATAAACACATTATTCTCTACTGTTCATAAGGATGTGATTTAATTTTCTTATGCTAAACTTTATTCAATTTATTTATCTCACTAAATAACAATAATATGTTACATTTGTATAAATTATTTATAATCATACATGTATAAATATAAATATATAAATAAGGAACCCATAAACTAGGTCATGTTGGATAATTTTTAGGCTCTCCAAGCTTAAACCGGTATCCCTTTCATCTAAGACCCCATGATAAAACTCTAGAAAATTATTCCCACTATATCCTATGTGACACCACTAATAACATCCCCACCCAACCCATTGGATTAGACTAGGGAGAAGGTGATACTGGCCTTAGGTGAAATCCTTAATGCACCGAAGGATACAAATAAATACCAAGGACTTATTAAAATTTTAGGGGATGATTTTCCATGAATAAAAACCATAACCTAAAAGGATAAAATAAAAACAACCAAACCAACCATATGATGCATGAGTGAAAAAAATAATTATCAAATGAAAAAAAAAAATAATATCATAGTAGTAGTGAAAAAGTAATAAAATATGACACAAATAAATCAAGGACATCCAAATGCAGTAACATCAATGTGGCATTACTCCAAAGACTCTAAGAGATAAATTTGAGTTCCAAATGTCAACCTAAGGATGAAGAATCATGATACACCACTTGAGAAATATAAAACCTTTTTTTGGGAAAAATCCCTCAAGGTAACATTGCATTATTTTTGGGTTGATTGTGTTTGTTGACAAAGCAGGTTTCCATGGAGAATTTTCGAGTTCCCGAGAAGTTGTTGACAATCCATGTTTACAAAGAACGATGAAAACGTATTGGACGATCTAGGGGCGGTACAAAAGAGAAGTACAAGGTGGCACTGTTTCCCAGTGTTTGCCAAATTTTTGGGGTCCAAAATTTAGAGTTTGGTGAGCATCGCGAAAATAGGATTTCCATGAAGATCATATTTTTATATGGAAATGGCATGAGTTTCGCAAAGATGGGATGCATGGATTGGATTTTGCGAAGACCAGAAAAATGGAGGCGGTGATGCTTCGCGATTACGTCAAAGCTTCGCAAATGTCAGAGGTGAAGTGCATCACAGTGGTAAAGGTCTTTGCGAGGGATCTTCGCAGCGAAGGTGCGAAATAATGTTGACGGTGATGCTCCTCGATTACGACTATATCCGCGATCCGAAAATTGACGAGGTGCTTTGCAATTTAGACAGAATTCTGGTGGAAACTTTGGATCTTCACGATTTGAGATGATGTGGCGTTGACTTCACACGAAAAGTTTGAGGGTCGGTGGAATCACCTATAAATAGAGGCCAACCCCCTCAATAGAAGTAGAGAGAATTTTCAGAGAAAATCATTTGCTCTCGGTTCACGAAGGTAGTTCGCGTAGCCTGTGTGCTTCATGAAAGAGGAGCTTCGCGGTGGCTATTTTAGCTCTGCGAAAGTTGCGAGCTCTGCGTTGGCTCAGTGAGATTCACGAGGGAAGTTTCTCTGCAATAACTTGAGCTTCGCGGTAGTGCTTCGCGAGAGTGCTTCGCGAAAAGGCAGGAGCTTCACGAAGGCTTGTTTGAGCTTCACGAAATTGGGAGCCTCATAAAGTAGGGTGCTTTGCGAAGGTGTTTCCAAAGAAATTGAGCAGTGTTCAAAGACAAAGTGGTATTCATCAGTGGATGAATGTTGGACTTTAACAGAGCATCTATCAACAGTTGAGGATGCATTCCTTCATGCAAATGAAGAGACCTACAGGTCTATAAAGTGTGAGTGGATCACTTCCAAGTGTAGTGATCATAGGAAGAGGAAAAAGGTGATCCTCTCCACCGGCATTGATCCAGAGAGAGAGAAATAGGGAGTGACCCTTGGGAAAGTGGTGAGCTAACCCTAAACCTCGTAAAGGTAGTGAGCCTGGGCATAGAAGTGATCTAGCCTGAACATTTTGATCCACATCTAGTGAAGTTCAGTGGAATTTGGTACGACTGACAACTTGTCGGTGTATGCTCCTTGGACGTAGAACTTTTTGGTGAACCAAGTAAAATTGTTGTGTCATGTACATTCTTTACTTTCTATTTACTTTGCGCAATAGGAAAGAGAGATAAGATTGTTTTTCTTAACAACAAAACAAGATCAGAATAGGCATTAATTTTCAATTATTCATACCCCGATTTACCCCCCCCCCCCCTCTCAGGGTATTTAGCCTTGTGGACCTAACACCTTTCCTTTTACAAGTGTCATAAATAATGACATCAATGTATGAACCAAAGTTTATATACAAGTGATGACCAATCATACCCAATACACTTTCCCCAAAAAACTTCCCAACTTACACCATTAAGAAAATAAAACGTTAGCCCACAAGTTAAAAAAAATTATTTTATTAAAAAGGAATATAATAATATTTATTCAATTTAAAATAGTTTAAATTTAAAGTATAAAATTAAGGAAATGGTTTAATAAAAAAATAAACTAAACCACTTTTCTCTTCCTTTACTTCTACTTGGAAGACCCATTCCATGTTTCATACACACACATACACACACACATTTTAGGTGACAATTCTATACTCATGACTAGTTATTTTTTAATCAACCAAGTCGTTAAAAGGTGACCAATATCCAAGTGCCCCAATGCCACATTCCCCTTATTCAGAATCACATTAAATAAAAATTAAATCACCCCAACTATGTACGTTGAAATCCTAAATAAATTCATTCCAAAAAAAAAATTCATCCCATTAAAACATTTCACAAAACATCTTTCTTGTGTTGAACCAAAAATAATAATTTTAAAACCACAATTTAAAATTTAAAATCAAATGGGTTTTCCAAATACCATTCTAATTTCCATATTTCCAAATCATAACCCAAAGGGGTTTTAATTAAGAAATCAATAAAAATTTCCTTTATAAATCCAATAAAACCATTCAATAAAAAATAAAGATTCAATTTCTAGAATAATTTGAGAAGAGAGAGAATCCACATACTCCATAATGGTTATAGAAAATGAGTAATGATACATGAAACATTTAGATATGACCTTAAAACTTATTCCCTTTATATATCCCAACAATATCTCATCAAAATACACAGCGTAAAATATAGATTTATCTATAAAAGATTAAATCTATTGATCCTTGAGATAGAATATGAGAAGATATTAAGAGAATAAGAAATTACATGGACTTACCATAAATTATAGGGATCCAATGCACTTTGATTCGTCAAACCCACCTTTCATTAAAAAGGATATCACCAAGGATTCTTAAGAGATGAGAGGACTCTGAGATCCAAATATAATAGATTATAAATAAGGGTTTAAATGTTTAAAACATATTTAAAATCTAATATTCAGAGCATTTAATGCACATAACATGGTTAGGTTGTATGTGTTTCAAATTGTACTCCAACCATGTTAATTCTAATGTATCAAAACCAATATCCACATGGTTGTGCCACATTTTTTTTTTAAACATGTTCCAACCATGTGCATACTATAAAATCCTGACCCTGAGGTGTGGTATGTCCCATATTGAATTATTGATTTATGGAATGTTTCTAGGGAGTAGGATAGGTCCTGGGGGTGTCATGGGGGTTTGGGATAAAAAATAAAGTAAATATATGCCAAATTGTGAAATTTGAATGGTTGGATCATGGTTAGTTTAACTATGATTCATAACTATGTTGGGTAGGGGTGTTAGGTAAAGATAATAAGACATATCCCATGCATGGTTTGAAAACTGTATAGGCCTTCCTAGACACCCGTGTAGTCATTCCTCCCTTAGATAGGTTTAGGCACATGGGATCCACACATTTTTTCTAAACTATAAAAGTGGCCAGTCAGACTGTGCAGCCTGGACCCCTCTCAGATAAAGTGAGATGCATGATTGTCACATGGTTTGGATAATTGTGTGCCTCTTAAAAAGTGGTGAAAAGACCATTTATCCTCCTCATTATTTTATTTTTCTCCCTTGATTTTATCCCCCATTTGACCCCCTATGGAAATTTTGGAAATCCAATATCTCCTCCCGCCTCCATGGATATTTCTTCTTCAATTATTAGTCATTTGGAGCACTTTTGGTTGGTAATTGAATCTTCGGGTTAGTCTTTCACTTTATTTCTTCCCTCATTATGGAATATTCATGGTGTGTTGTTTCCTCTCCTTATGGATCTCTAAAACCTTGTTTTCCAGGGTGCTCTTTGTTTTGATTTGATGCTTTTTTACCTCAAATCAAAGGTTAACGTTTGATGAGTGACTGTATACAAGAATGAGGTATGTGGTCTATAAAATTTTTGACATAATATTAATGTATTTGTGAAACTGTACTTCCATGATTTATTTTAATGTATTAAACTAAATAATGTAGTTTGGGTATTATATTGAAGTGTGATACCCTTCACGAACCTCATTGGGTTCGTTAATGATTTTAGACTGAGCTTATGGCTACCCTTGGGGTATAAAAAACCTTTATAAATGGTGAAATGAATCGGTAAACATTAAGATAGTGTAATTATGAAATTGAATGGGTTGTGAATTTTAATTTAGTATGTGGTCATGGTTAATGGGATAATTGAAATGTTTATGTGTTATATTTTGTAAAATTCCCAAGGGGTTTTTGAAATGGTTTAACAGAAGTGATTTTTATTTTGATCTGGACATGGTTTCCAATGAAGGAAAGTGATTTCTTGAAATTAGTTAATGTTTTGAATGGAGGGGTTTAACTAAAAGTGATTTTAAAATGGGTTTTATTAATATATTTCAAATGATCATTTAAAATGATGGGATGTTTTCCATTTTTGGTGAAAATTACTTAATAGATATTTTAAAGGGTTGGAAATTGTAATGAAATATTTGGGGAATGGTTTAGTTTTTCAATGAGGAAGACTCGTGTTTTAAAGGGAGACTTCTAAATGATTCAAAAAAATATTATTTGGTTTTTATGTTTAATCCCCTGATAAAAGGGTTGTGTTTTATTTACCCTATGATTTGATTTTAAGGGTCTATTGGTACCTTGTTAAATGAGATGAAAAAATGGGTAAATGTGATAATTGGTTAAGGAAGTATGTCCATGTGGGTAAATGGTATGAGTGGGGTATTTTATAGAGAATCTAATACTATGGGTTAGGCTATACTGATTCTCTAGGCCCCACCAATATATTCTTTTACTAGATAATTGGACTGAGGTACCTCATCTTTGGGTTGATCTAGACCGATGCGTTATTCCCCACTGATTTTTTCTGGTTTAGTATGTCGGAATGAGGCTATATTATCCTAAATTTGGCATGGTTTTGGATTTCATTCTAAGTCCCTATGCTCCCAAAGTATTTATATAATTTATTAAACTAGACTAATGTTCTAAGGTTCTTGGTTAAATTTAACAAATTATAGAACACCCCTTTGTGACTAAAAGTATGAAACACCTTTATGATATGGATTAGTCTCCTAGAATGGTCATAGTATGTTATATTAGTTGGATTTCATGATATGTGTTAAAGGATAAAATGGATATTTAATAATTTTTTAAATGTGAATCATGTTTTTTTTGTTTCCTAGTTTATTTATCGCACCTTTGATTATCTATATACACTATTTTATAGACTAATTATTGCTTTATACACCATTGGTGGTGGAATACTAAGTTATAATCCCGCCCTACTTGGGCCTCCATGAAACTTGGGAACTTGAGCAGATACTACTTGTTTTCTAGTACAGGTTTCGGACAAAAACATTATGGTTGGTTTATGCATGGGATGATGGTTTAGATAATGGGATGTTAGAATTTGGTTGGGACTCAGGGCTATGTTTGGGATCTTTTTGGTAGTTTGGGTATTATAGATTTTATTTGTATGACTAGCTGACAAGTAGTGTACCTTTCATATTGTTATATCATGTGTTACTTGGTTACTTGTTGATTCCTGCTATATGTTTCCTATTTATTATTCCAAATGGTTATTACTTTATTGATACTACATAAATTATCGATTTAATCTGATAAGTGGGTATAGTCTCCACTTGTTTGAGTTTAGACCCATACTATTATTCAGCAGCCTCTGGCGTATGGAAAGACGTGCCTGAGGCCATGTAGTACACTAGTTTGAGGACGAGTTTTAGTGGAACCCAGGTCGTAACATTAAAAAATGGTATTATAGAGGTGTCATTTTATTTCTTTTTTTTCATGGTAGATAGGAGACTAGGATCTTGTCAAGGCTTTTTAATGAGCTCATTTCTAGGTGCTTGTAGCCCCATATATGAGGGAAAACCCAAGGTATCAATGGTGGTAATTGATGTTATATTTTTTTCTTTTATAGTTGATTGATACTTCCACCTCAATTGGAACACTTGTATGTTATGTTATTGATTTATAAGGTTTATTCTCTTATCTAGGTATGGAAAGAGCAAGTGTGTGAGTTTAGGCATCATGCTAGGCATATAGGATTGATAGGCTATTTGTATGTTTCCTATGGTTGATAGTTCCCCAGGATTAATATTATAGTAGTGTATTTTTTTAATGTGGTTTATTCCTATTAGACATTTCAGGAAATGATCATTAATAAATATTTTTTAGAAAACTTAATTTGAATATATATATATATATTAAATGTTAGTCAATAAATAAAGGTTTTTAAATTTTAATTCTCAAGTTTTAAAATGGTAAAGTTAATTAAATAAGAATTTTTAATGATGGAACCAACAGGGAGACTATAAATGGGTATCCATGTTGTTATTGGACCTTGTTTACAGTTAGTTTGGGAAGTGAGGGTTCCTTAGTCTTGAGACCTTGGTTTATGGGATGTGAGACCTTTTGGGGTTTGGATGTGCTAGATAGTGGAATGTATCTTGGTGTTCCTTCATCTAGGTTGTGACATTAAGGTTGTGAATTGTTTCTTTATGACATGGATGTGGTGACCCTTGAGGGTTGAGACCTTGAAATTTGTGTTTTAGACCCTATAGTAGGTGTTTAGATCATGGTGTCGATGTATATGGGCATGAATCCTTGGTTTGGGACCTAAAGTAACTAGTTTCTTAGTGTGTTAGATGTCATGTTTTATGGAACAGTGACAGGGGTGTCACCCATGAGTAGTGACCTATGATAAGTTCAAAGTGTATGGATCAGTGGGATAGCTTATTAACCTTCTGTGATGTGAATCTAGTTTAGGGATTTGGTGCCTTGGGGCTTGTTAGGGTGACACATGATAGATTTCATCCATGTTGTGAACACTTTTGGGTGTGGAAGGTGTAGTTTTATGTTTTTATATTTTGTTTTTCAGAGTGTAATGTATGTTGTGGTTAGGATTCAACGGTTTTGGATAAGTGAGGGTAACCACGATAAAGGTTAGCCCAACGTTATGGGTGTTTTGGAATTTGAAGCATGAGGTAAGCTTCCTTGGTGAAATCGATGCATGGTAGGTTCCATGAGTTTTGGGTAAAAGGGCATGTTTATGCCTTGGTTTCTTCCTTAGGTAAGCACTTAAGTTCTTATGGTTGGTTATAAGGTCGGTTATGGAAGAGGAAGGATCATTCGAGTGTCTGACCTGTATGTTTTGGTGATTTCCAATGAAGGAATCAGTTTTGAATTTTTGGGGATAGTACTAGGGTGAAAAAATCATGGATGGTCTCTTTTGACATGGAAGGTGACACCCCATGTTATTAATGGTCATGTGGTTGGGATTGTTGTATGAAATGTTGGGTTGTTTAAAGGGAACATTGAGAATGCCTTGAGTCTGATGAGGTTGGTGGAATAGGAGGCATGGTTAGTTGTGTGAGTGGGAATTTGGTCCTAGATTTTGTGATGTACATCTCATGGGATCTTGAGTCGAGTTCAGTGAATGACTATAGGAAATTGTGTGACCTTGTGTGTTCTGATGAGGTATGGATGTTGAGGAATGATGTTGTTTGGGATGTGTGAACAAGTGTCTTGGGATAAGCACCTGTCATTTCCATAAAATCAAAGTGGGAAGTGCTATTTATGTGAGATACTATTTAGTTTTGGATCAATGTAGAGGGTAATTGTGTTTTTTTTGTGGGTCCCCAAGTTTTTGCAGGAAGAACTTGAGTGGTGTGGCGATAGTATTGCTAAATGAAACATTGGTTCACAACATCTTGGTAGAGGGTCATATAGAAATTGTGAGTTTTGTTTAGTAATCCCTATTTAGTTGTGGTTGTTGATTGTTGGTGAGTTGTGTGCGGGAAAGAAATCACGAGCACTACTAGTGGGTTTAGGTGTCCCTATAGTGAGAGGTGACATCAAAAAATGAATTGATTGAGGTGGTATTCATCGGGGAAATATTAGTGAACTCTTATATTAATGATGGTCAAAATCTTGACATCATCCTGAGTACACTAGGAGGGAATTACTAGTGGGTTAAGGTGTCCCTGTAGTGAAAGGTGACATCAAAAATGAACTAATTGATTTAGTATTCATTAGGGAAATTTTTTTTGTACTCTTATATTAAATATGATCATTTCCAACATCTTGACATAATCCTGAGTATACTAAGAGGGTGTTGGGTACATGAAAAGCGACATAAAGGTTTTTATTTTGGATGGATGGAGGACCTCTTGGAGGGTGCATTTGTAGAGTAGTGTGAGGAAATATACATGATGATAGGTGCACTATCATCAGTTTGTGAGTAGGGTCCTCATGTCGGACTAAGTTTTGGTGAATTATTTGGATGTTGTTCCCGGAATTCGGGGTAGGAGAGGGTTGATGTTTTTATTTTTCGATCAGGTGATAGTGGGGTGTCCAAATCCAGTTCTTCGGTTTGGTAGTGTTAGAGTATGGACCTTTGTGGATGGATTTTCTTGAGGATATTGGTGAAAATCATGCTCTTAAGGTGGGGAGTGATGTGTTAGCCATGGGAGGGTAGCACTCATGCTGAGATTTTTACAAGTGTGTGGAGATGACCATGGATTGGAAGTGGTGGAATTGGGATTCCAATGAGAAACATGTACAGTAAATGTTTAAATTAAATAGATAAGTCTAGGTGTGCCTGGGTTGTGGTGTTTGATCAAGCCGATCATTGGATTTGGGATTGAGGTAGTTCTAAAAGTAGTTTGAGTGTTTTTTTAGAAATGTGTCAATGGGTACAGAAGAGAACGATGATGGTTTGGGGAGTAGTGGGTGCTTTGAAAGTGTAATTTCATCCGAATTCATGGATATACTTTGGTAGGTGTGTTTATATGGTGGTATTATGCCTTAAGTGATAAGGTTTTGTGGTTAGGTAAAGGGGGTATAATGTCGACAGTGGAAATTGGGAATTTTTTGGATGAGTTGGTTGGGAATGGTCTAACCCAGGTTAGTGGATAGAGTGGTTGTGTCCAGTTTCAAACCACATCTGGATTGACATTTTGAAAATGGTAGATGTGTTTCAAGAATTAAAACGGGCTCTTGGGGAAAAATTGGGTTTTTCTTGGTTTGTGTATGGATTATGGGTATGCATCTATTTCTATTATCCTTTGATGGTAAGGATTCATTCAAATGTTGGATGATATTATCATGGATTTTTGTGTGTGGTGAGTTGGTAAACGCACCAGATAGATTGTGAATCTTGGGTTTGCAGTTGTTGTGGTCTTTTTCATTGGTGGAAGTGCCAAACACTAGAAGTTAGTGGTTATGAACTCAAGCATATGGTGGGGAGAACCATTTTATATGAGTGATTAGTTAATAATGTTATTGGTGTTATGAGTTGGATGAGATTAGGTAAAATCCATCTAGTTGTCCAATCTTGAAAACAGGCATCACCTTATGTTTTGACCAGATGAGTGCTATGATAAGAATGTTATGCTTGGGTTGTGTTATAGATGTTCGGATATAGAAAAAGGCTGTTAAGACTTGAGTTATGAACTGACATAGGTCAGGGGATTTGGTTGGTTAATCGTATGTTCCTTTGGGTGATTCTAAGTTTTGGGTCATCATTGGGTTTGGAAATGAGGGTGGGTAGAGAAACTGGTATGTCAAGTTGTGGGAAGAATAAGACTGAGGTGTAACATTTGGATCTCCCAAGGTGTAGTGGTTATTTTCTGGATTCTTTCCTTGTGTGTTAATTTTAATGGTATCACAGATACATTCCTCATGTGTTTGAAAATAGTAATGATGGGATTAAAGTAGATGTATACTTTGGGGAGCATCTGACTGGTTTTGTTAATTACAATGGAAGGGTTACTGGGTAAGATCGTGTGTTTGATCAGAATGTTTTAATAGCATGGTCATGTTCAATAGGCATCTAGAGATAGATAATATGGTATGTGATCCTATTTTCCTAAATCCTATTTCTCAACAGTTTAGGTAAGTTTTAAAGTTTATCCTAAAGATTGGTTGTTATAAGTTGGGGAGGTTGTATAATCCAGACCCTAAGATAAGGTTCATCCTAGATTTAATTTTTGGTTAATAAACTATTAATGGGGAATATGATAGGTATCAAAGGAGTCCTAGGTGTTTGGGACATGGAATATATGAAATAGAGTCTAAACTATACAAGTTGAATGGTTTTTGTGTGGTTATTTTAACCATGCAACATAACCATGCGGGGTGGGGTGTCTTGGGAAGAAATGGGGACACATCCCACACATGGTTTGACAACTATACGGACCTACATGGACACCTTTGCGGATATTCCTCCCCTAGAAAGGGGAATGTGCATGGGAGAAACTAGGCTCTATGGCCTGGCCCCCTCTTAGACAAAGGGAGATTCATGGATGGTACACTGTTTGGATAACCATGGGGCCAAACCATGGGCCACTTAAAAAGAGGTAAAAATGACCATTTATCCTTCTCATGTTTTAAGTTGTCTCCCCTAATTTTCCCCCTTCGACCCCCTATAGCAAGGTTGATGGACCAAAAATTACTCCCTCCTCCAGGGATGTTTCTCCCTTGATTCTTAGGCATTTTGATCATCATTGGATTCAAATTGAAGCTCTTGGTAAGTCTTGGACTCTGTTTCCTTGATTTTTCTAGAAGAGGATTGGTGTGTTGTTTCCACTCCTTCTAAATCTCTAACACCTTATTTTCTATGTTGTTCACAGTTTTGACGTTTGGGGAAGTTTTAACTCAAAATAAGGTTCAAGGTTATATGAGTGATTGTTTAAGAGAATGAGGTAGGTGTTCTATAATATTTTTACTATATTCTTAATGTTTTATAAGTTTATGTGGTTATTTCTATGAACTGACTTGATGCATTTTAATTTCTTTAACAAAATAAAGTAATGTATACCTTAGATTGAGGTGAAAGACACTTCATAGGCCCCATTGGGTGCATTTTTTATGTGAGACCAGACCTAGGGTTACCCTTGGGGTATGCCAAACCCTTGGAAATGGTGAAATGAATTAGGGAACATTAAGATAGGGTAACTAAGAAATTGAATGGGCTATGAATTATAATTTGTTATGTGGGTATGGTTAATGGGATAATTAAAATGTTTATGTTTTAACTTTTTTAAAATGAACAAGGGTATTTTGAAATGGTTAAAAGAAGTGTTTTAGATTTTGATCTGGATATGTTTTTCAACAAAGTGATTTCCTGAAAGTGGGTGATGTTTTGAAAGATTTTTTGACCTAAAATTGATTTTAAAATGGTTAATAAATTTCAAATGAAGATTTAAAATGATGGGGTGTTTCCCCTTTTTAATGAAGATTCTTTAATGGATCTTTCAAATGGATGGAAACGGTAATGAGATACTTGAGGCATGGTTTAGTTTTTCAAATAAAAAGACCCGTGTTTTAAAGGGATAATTCTAGATGATTTAAAAAAAGAGTGATTATTTGGTTTTGGTGTTTAATTCCATGTGAAAATGGTAAGGTTTTATTTACTTTGTGATTTGGTTTTAATGGTCTATTGGTACCTTGGTAAATGAGATGAAAATATGGCTAATTGTGATAATAGGTTAAATAAGTATGTCCATGTGGATAAATAGTATGATTGGGGTATTGGATTGAGGCTATACTCCCACGGTTTGGGATAGACTGATGCTCTAGGCCCCCACTGATGTATTATTTGACTAGAGTATTGGACTAAGGTTCATAATATTTGGGTCAGGATAGACTGATTCTCTAGTCCCCATTAATTTTTTTCCTAGTTTAGGATTTCAGAAAGAGGATTTATACTCCTAAAGTTGGCATGGTTTGGGATTTTAGACTAAGGATCTATGATCCCAAATTATGGATATTATTTGGTTACCTGGGCTGATGCTCCAAGGTGCTTGGTTAAATTGAATTGATTATATAATTCCCCTTTGTGACTAAAATTATGTAAAATATTTTTGATATATCATAGTCTCCCAGTATGGCTAGAGCGGGTTAAGTTGATTAGATAACATGATAGATCTTAAAGGATAAAATGGTTAATTAAAAGTTTTTTAAATGTGAAACACATTCCTTTTGTTACCTTTTTATTTATATCACATTTGATTATCTTTATACATTATTGTACAGACTAGTTATTTCTTTAGACACTATTGTTGGTGTGGTATAGAGTTGTAATCATACCCTATTCAGGCTTCCATGGAACTTGGGTACCTAAGTAAATGCTACTTATTTTTTATAGGTTTAGGATAGGAACCTTGTAGTTGGTTTATTAATGGGGTTATGGGTTGGATCATGGGATGTTTGGACTGATTTGGGACTTGGGTCCATGTTTGGGATCTTTTTTTAGTTTAGTTATTATAGATTTTATTTCTATGACTTCCTGACATGTAGAGTATTTGTCATATTGTTATAGCATGTGATACTTGGTTATTTGTTGACTCTTTCAATTTTCTTAATTTATTATTCCTACTGGTTATTACTTTATTGATATTACATCTATTGTCACTTTACTTTGATAAGAAGCTATAGTCTCCCCATTTTTGTCTTTAGATCCACACTACTAGTCGATAGCCTCTTGTGTGTGAGGAGGCATGATTGAGGTCATGTGGCACACCGGATCAGGGAACAGGTTTTAGTGGAACCTAGGTCGAGACGTTTCACATATTACTATACACCAACCAGAGAACGCCATGGTTATGTCACATGGTTTGGAAAACTATTCCCTATTACTGTCTACATACCTTCATTCCTCACAGTTTCTCCTAGGAACCCACACGGTTTGGCCAAACCATGTGATAACTGTGATTCATCCCAGTGACTCTCAAAATCTCCTTACATAGTTTTTTGTAGATAGTTCATGGTTCCCCTAACCATGTTCAAAATGTATTTCCTTAAAACCCCTTTCAAAAGACTCCAAAACCATCTAAAAACTCCCAAAACTCAACCCAAGTATAAAGTACCTAAAACTAGGGCATTAAATTCTCCCTAATATTGGTATTTCCATCCCTATAAAGTTATATATTGGTGTTTCTTTGGAATATATCATGCCACTATTCAAACATTTCCTTCTCAAGTTCCCAATTTTCCTCCTAAATATGACCATGCTTCCATAAAACCCATACCAAACTGATACTTTTTCTACACAACATTTTCACATGTATATACATAATCTATATCGATGCTTGAATATATATAGTATTAGGATCAAGAATAATATGGTTCCATCAAATAACTTTTTCAGAATTAGGGTGGTACTTATTCAATTGAGAAACATGAAATACATTGTGCACAGAGCTGAATCTTAGGGGTAAATCCAACCAATAAGTCATGTCACCAATTTTATCTAGTATCTTAAAAGGTATAATATACTAAATATACAATTTACCATTCTTTCCAAAAAAATATTTCCTATCCTCATAGAGACTATCAAAAAAACATGATCACCCACATTAAATTTAAAATTCCAATGATGATATCCACATACGATTTTTAAATACTTTGAGATATTAGAATTCCTTTCCAAGTCATCTAAATATTTACCATCATCTCATGAACAAGGTTAGGTTTGATAGGTGAATTCTAACTTATTTCCACCCAACAAAGAGGATAATGACATGGATAGATATACAAATCATGGAAAAGGTCTATATTTATTGAGTTTTGGTAACTTTTATTGTATGATAACACAAAAAATGGTATATATTCCTCCAATGAGCCTCCAAAATCTAAAACACAATATTTAAGAATGTATTACAGTTTTTTTATCATCCATTTGGATTTTCCATTCATTTTAGGATGATAATTTTTTATTATAATAAATTGGGTTCTATGGGCTTGTGGCAATGATTTCCAAAATCAAGATATAAAACTAAGTTCTCAGTTAGACATAATTGAAATTGGAACATCATGCCACATTAAAAATTCAATGAATATAGAGTTTGGAAAAGTATTCCACCATATTAGATTTAATAATAGGTATGAAGTGATCCAACTTTGTCAAAAAAAATCCACAGTCACTCGTATAGAATCATATTTCTGAACCATTCTTGGTAAACCTATGACAAAATTCATAGCTATTTCCTCTCCTTTACACATGGGTATAAATAAAGATTACAACATACCAGTGGGATGTTGGTGCTCCATCTTGACCTTCAAAAAGGTAAGGCATCTTGATATAGACTCTTCTACTTCCCTCTCTATACTATCACACTAAAACTATTCTCTCAATGACTTATACATCTTCTGAATTCTAGGATTAAAAATCCAGATGCATATCAGTTATGACTATCATCAGTTTCCACTAATCAAAAACTATTTACCAAAATAACTATATGTCTTTCTAATTAATGAATCATACACTAAATTTCCTTTTCCCAGTTTATATATCAAGTAAAAGTCAAACATCTAATGGTATTCTATCCATCTTAGTTTCCTTGGATTCAAATCTCGCTATGAGAAGATGTGTTTCAAGCTCTTATGTTCTGTGAATATGGTGAACATATTACCAAATAGATAATGATGCCAAATTTTTTAAGTATGAACAATAGAATCTAGCTCCAAATATTGTGTCAGGTTATTCTTCTCATGAATTGATATCTATTTTTCACCATATGCTACAAAATAATCTCCTTGTATGAGAATACATCCCAAAATAGATTTGAATTCATCACAATAGACCACATATCCTCATCTTGACTCTGCTAATGTAAGGATGGGTGATGACATAATAAAAACCTTGAGATATTTAAAATATTTATGGCATTAATCACTCCAATAGAAATAAACACTTTTACTCATAAAATTTTTCATCATAGAATCAATTATTAAAAAAAGTCATAAACAAAGAATCGGTAATACCCTTATAAGACAAGAAGACTATGTATCTCAAAGACATACTTTAATGGTTTCAAGGAGATAATAGATTCTAACTTTTCCAGATCTATTGATACTCTTACTTTAGAAATGAAATGGCCAAGGAAATGTAACTTTTTGAACCAAAAATTGCATTTGAAATCATAGCATAAAGGTGATTTTATTGCAAGATACCCAACATTATACCCAAGTGTTGTTCATGATCAGCCTTAGTCCTAGAATATAGTAGAATATAATCAATTAATACCACCAAAATGGATTCAAGATACCTATAAAAGATCATATTCATCAATACCATAAATAGTATTGGTGCATTTGTAAGACCAAAGGGAATAACCACATATTTGTAATGACCATATCGAGTCTAAAAAGTTGTCTTCAGAATATACTCCTTCTAAACTCAAAGTTAGTGATACCTTGATCATAAATAAATTTTAGAGAACCATACGAATCCCCTTAATTAATCAAACAAGTCATCAATTATTGGAATATGATATCGATTTTCTATCATAACATGGTTTAGCTTACAATAATACACATGAAATAAAAAAGTTACATCATATTTCATTATAAGAAAATTGATGCTTACCAAGGAGAAAAACTATGTGGAATAAACCCTTTTCTTTTAAACTCTTCTAGTTAAACCTTCAATTCCTTTAATTCCATTAGTGTTATCCAATATAACATAAGGGATATAGTACTGGTCCCTGGTAAGAGAAAAATCATAAATTCCACTTCTATTTTGATTGGAAACCCATATAAATTTTTAGAAATGTCATCAATAAATTGATCTATAATGTTTGAAAAATATCTATGTTTGATTGAATCAATAGTTTCCAAAGTAACTATTATAAATTGGTAAGAGATATTCCCCACCACTAATACAAAAATTAATTATATTCTTTTATTAACATACCAATCCCCTTTAAATAGATTTTAAACACCATATGAAAATTTGAAATTAACCGTCCAAGAATGAAGTCGATGTGGACATTAAAGGATATAAAATAATCAATTCCCAAAATTAGTTCAAAGATTTCCATCTCAAGAACAGAGAAATCCCAAGCAGAATAACACTCAATGATAGTCATAGAACACAATGTACACTTAATGTTCTGACACACTTGTAACATCTCGGACTATGTGCCACAGAACAGTGCCATGATCTGGTCAGTCACATGACCTCGGGCAAGCCTCCCCATATGAAAAAATGTTACCGGATAGAATAAAGGGCCTATTAATTCAGTCATGGGGAGACTATTCCATTCTTTATTAGAGTAAAACATAAATGGAAGTAAATAAGAAATACAGGAAGCATATGCAATAACAAACAGTATGAATGTCATATGATAACCAAAATAGCAAATAAATATTCAACTAAAAGGGGAAAACATACTATTCCAATAGAAGTGTCAAAGTGCTTAAAAATGAAACTAAAAATAAAGACTCTAACAACTCCCAATTGGTTCCTAAACCATGTCTAGTTCCCTAATCCAAGCTCCATCCCCAATCAATATTCTAACTTAGGGCCCTTCCCTTAACCCGCCCTATAACAATAAAGTATATTCGGGTACTGATCAGAAATTTCG
Organism: Viscum album; assembly: GCA_963277665.1. Lineage (NCBI taxonomy): Eukaryota > Viridiplantae > Streptophyta > Magnoliopsida > Santalales > Viscaceae > Viscum > Viscum album. The sequence goes on from OY728136.1 coordinate 7,576,384, forward strand.
ATTATGGTGTTATTACAACTCAATAGGGCACCACCAATGGTGTCTAAAACAATTCCAGTCAGAAGATATTGTAAGAAATTCTTTAAATTAAAGAATACAACACATAAATAATCAATTATCACATTATTATTTATTCTTTATTTAATCATATTAACTCCAGGGTTCTTGGGGATAATTGTACCTATATACTATCTCCGGCTCACAATAGAGCCCAAAGTGTTCCCTATGTAATATCATATCTTAATACCTAATTAGAATCATGCCAGAGCTCAAATTATTCATAGGTGATATGATATCTCAATACCTAATTCGACTCATAGTGGAGTTTGAAGTATTATCATGTGAGTAAATATCTTGGAGTTCATTTATTACCATTATTTAAATTCAAACATAAATGCCAAAGTTTCCAATAACAAATTCATAAGTAATATTACCATGTTACCATTCTTAATTATCAGTATAATGACCATGTTCCCATTACTTTAATAATAAATACAATGACCATGTTACTATTTATACTTCCCACTTGAATAACTATGTTCCCATTTCTTTACTCACAAGTACAATGACCATATTACCATTTATATATCTCATTTTAATGAACTTATTCCCATTATTTCACACATAATTAATTATTAATTAATTATCCACCACAATTCCATTACGAATTCAACAATTAGTTAAATACATTGATATCCTTAATTAACTCTCTAATTAATTATGTATGTCGATCCCAATAATCAATTCAACAATTAATTAATTAATAACACAATTCATATCCCATAATTAATGTTCTATAATTAATTATATCTCTATAAATATAAACTCTTTGTAATTAATTCCATAATTAATTATCTAGATCATAATATCAAGGAACATAATTAATTCATGATTAATTATCTCAATCTAGCCAATTAAAAATCTCATAATTAATCCTCTGATTAATTATCTAGATTACAACCCCTAACTCTAATAATCAATTTCCCTATTTAATTATCTAATAGTATAACCCCTTAGTATAGTGATTAATTCCTCAATTAATCATATATTTTAATAATTCTTTGATAAATCAACTGGTCAAGATAATTAACCTAATTTAGGAATTAAATTTCTAAATAATGCTAGGAATTCGATAATTTTTCATACATGCATCAAATCCAAGATAATTTGAATTAGATTTTAGACCACCTTTCTCAATTCTTTGATGGACATTCATTAAATGGAAATCCCCAGAATCCAAGCAGCACAACAATGTAGATTTGAGTTTTGGATCTAAATCCCTAAATCAATATAAAGGATATCAAGATCTAATCAATCTAGATCTAGAATCCTAGATCTAGATCTCTCCAAAAAGGTTTAGATCTAAATAAATAGAGGATAAATTCCACCAAAAAATCAAGGAAAGATAGAATAATGAATTGGATAGGCATCGAGATGAAATCCACTTATTTGGAGAAGAGTAGATCTTTGATTCGGGCTTTGAATCTTGAACAACGGAGGTCAGGCGGCCTTCTAACCCCTCCAAAAAGCTCTAAAATCGTCCAGAAACTTCTAGTCCCAAGACAAGGCAATAAAGGAGGTTTTTTGGGGGTTCGGGGGATTTTAAAATGAATTTTTGGGTGAAAAGAAACTGTGTGCATGGTTTTCTGGGAAAGGGCGCATGATTAGGTTAACTGTCACCGATTGTGTGACCCTCACTATCTAGGGCCACACAGTTACCTGGGGTTTGTCCGCACAGTTTTCTATGACTGTATTCTAACCATGCAAAGCCCCTTTTTTCTTATATTTTTCTCAAAAATCTGCCCAAATCCAACCCAAGTCATAACTCCACTCAAAGGTACTTAAAAACAATAAAAAGTACCTGAAATATTTTCCAAGATAACTCCATAAAAGTTTGTGATCTTATAATCTCCCCACATTATAACAGATCATCCTCAAGATGTACTTACAATATTTTTTAAGATTCAGAGCCAAAAATATTGGACCATTGATCCCTCATGTCTTCCCCCCTTTCCCATTTTTCTATTGAATAAGTCTATGTTTCTATAACACATGAACTATCAGCATAGTCTTTACCCTCAACACTTTCTCACTACAATCTAGCAAACATATCATATGATCCTTAAAGGACGCATCTATCTCCAGTTCACTTCATCTAAATCAGTCACATGATAAGGTTTGAAGTGATACCTCCATATTTGTGACACATGGAATACATCGTGTATAGATTTTTATTTCTATAGAAGAACCAATCAATACGCCACCGGCCCGATTCTCTCCACTACCTCAAATGTTCCAAAAAACCCGGGCGCCAACTTTCCATACCTTTGTATCTTTAATTGGACCATCCTAGATGACACCCAAAGAAACATATGATCAACATATGTAAACTCTATGGGTCATCTTCTTCTATCAGCATACGATTTCTTCCCACTCTGATCTGTAGTCTTATGTTTTCGAATCAACTACACCTTCTCTAAAATCTATTGTATGGGACTCATCCCAACAACTCTAACTCACCAGCCTTCATCAAACATAGTGGTGATCTATATTTCCTACCATAAATATACTCGTATAGTGCCATCTATATAGTTTCCTGATACTATTGTTATAGGAAAACTCCACTAAATCCAAGTGCTTCTCCCAAGACCCACTGAAGTCAAGAACACATGCATGCAGCATATCCTCAAACACCTGTATAGTACATTCCAACTCCTCATCTATCTGTGTGTGGAAAGACATACTCAATAAAACCTATGTACCAATCACTTTCTAAAATCCCTGCCATAAGCATAAAGTAAATCTGGAATCATGATCTGAAATTTTAGTCAGTGGAACTCCTTGTATACAAACTATCTTCTGAACATATAGTTCTTCCAACTACTCTACTTTAAAGGTTTACCTTATAAGCAAGAAATTCTCTACCATTGTTATTCTATCCACAATGACCCAAATAGAATCACTCATCCTAAACTTCTTCAGAAGATCCACCAAAAAATCTATTGTCATGTCATCCTACTTCCATTCCAGAATAGGAAACGGTTGTAGTAAACCTCCAAGTTATTAATGTTCTGCCTTCACCTGCTGACAGGTGAAGCATCTTGTCACAAAACCTACTATATCCTTTTTCATTTCTAAACACCAAAACTATTTTCGCAGGTCATGAAACATTTTGGTCACACCTGGATACACCACCCACTTCAAGGAATGAAATTATCACATGATCTTCTCTCGTATATCGTATGTACAAAAAACTTGATTCTTCACATAGATGATCTCGTCCTCATCTATCAACCATTCTGAAGGTGTCTCCCCACATTCAAATCTTTCCCTCAAGTCTTAGCACTCTAAATACTCATATTTTATATGTACTCTACATCCCACTACCCTAGATAAAGCTGTCATAATGGAACTTTCTTCTCTCATAAGTCACACCTATGGATCATCTAGTAACAACTACTTACCCTATATGGAAATCCTACCTTAGGTTCCCTTCATCTATGAGAGACTGATACAAAAATTTAACAACTTATTTAATTGTAAAAGTCTGACTTGGGACTTAATTCACACTAAAGTTTGTCTTGGAAATGTTTTATCATAGCTACCTCACCTCTTGATAACACTGGAGAAAAGAGTTACATATCGGTGTAGCATCCAACATAATCTATCATGGACATGCTCCACTGGGTCAGATGCAAGAACTCTACATATTTATCTTATCTTGGTGTCTTTGGATATAAGTTCTCTGAGAACCTATCCAAGAAGTCATTCCATGACATACCATTAGTTTGTATAGTTCATGCTTGAATTTCCCACTAGTGCTTTACTGATCCTCATAGAATATACTCTACTAGCTTGACCCTCCTCTCATCCAGAGTCTCTAGATGTTCAAGTATTTTCTCAATGGACTCAACCCAAGATTCATCTCCCTCGGGCCCACCCTCTCTAATAAAAGTTGTAGGGTGTTGCAATTGAAACTCCCTTGTCAACTTAGACATGATTTTCACAACCCTGCTTGGGTATCTTTCCATGAATTGAATGAAGAGAGAAAAGTTCTCCCAGGACTTCTCCCCTTCATCTTCATCTAACACCATCCATGTCTCAAGTTCTCTGACTGGAAGATCATTCCTAGCCATGCCCCTCAGTCGTCCCCTCAACAAGAATTGTAGAGGCATATTCTATATAACTCTAAACACATGTCTTAGGTCTCATAACACAACCTTATAACATTTAAATAATAGGAATATTCACAATAGGTTGCAATATGTCTTTTCCCTTCATCTCTCTACATAGTCAAAACTGAGGTGTTATCACTACCCATAACCATCCTACTCATAGGTTTTGTTGAAGAAAGGGTAAACATGCTATCATAATCATGTTTCTCACTTAGACACCCAATTATTATAATTTCACATCATTTTTTTAACCTATTATAATTCATATTATGTTCCATTTTTTATTTTAATCTCACCAACAAGGAAAACAATTCAAGTTCAACAACTTACCCATAACCCATTTTCCAGTGTGTGTCTAAAGTGATGCATGTCACAATAACCCTAAGTTCCTAGAATGATGCACACAAACTCAACTCTCATGTCATTCTGGGACACGAATAAATACTCAAAAATTCTCAAAAACAATAATCACATCACACCTCAAGTGTGTCACCCAAGGTGAAATAATATTCAACTGTCACAGTAAAAAACAATAACAAAAATCCCACCCTGAGTACTCGGTTTTCCCCTCATACATGGGTTTGAAACTCCCATGAAAAATCTCATTTATAAGCCTCAACTCTTATAATTCTCCCATATACCTTTCCCCAAATAGTAAGATAAAAAAGAAGAAATAAAACGGGTCCTATGATACCACTTTGTAACGTTCTGATCCAAGTGTCGTGCAACAGTGCTCCGAGTCGGTCGGTCACATGACCTCAGGTGCACCTTCCCATACTCCATAGGTTTCCAACTAGAATCCAAGGTTTGGTAAGTCATTAATGGAGAGACTATACCCTCCTTTATCAGATTGGAATTGTGGAATCATTGTGGTCCCATAACCCACATGTCCCATGATTGAAACCTGCATATGATAGCACTTTGTAACATCCCAAATTGGGTTCCATGCAATAGTTCCCCAAGCTGATCGGACACATGGCCTCAGGAACACCTCCATGTATGCTAGAGGTTTTTTAATAGTAGTGAGGTCCTGGTAAGTTAGTCATGGGGAGAATATACCCTCCTTTATCAGAGTAAAACACCAATGTAAGTAAATAAGAAATAGAGGAACCAAATGTAATCATAAACAGTACCAATGTCATAAGATAACCAAAACAATAAATAAAATATTCAACTGAAAGGGGAAAACATGATATAACAATAGAAGTGTAAAAGTTACTAAAAAAACTGAAAATAAAGACACTAACGACTCCCAAGAGGGTCCCGACCCACATCTAGTTCCCTCATCCAAGCTTCATCCCCAATCCACATTTTCACTCAATGCCCTTACCCTTAACCTACCCTGAAATAGTAAATTCTATTTGGGTACAGATCAGAAATCCCAAGTAGGGTGTGAGTACAACTCAGTAGGACACCACCAACTATGTATAAAACAATTCCAATTAGAAGATAGTGTAATCAGCTCTATAAATAAAATAAGGCAATTCCTAAATAACCTGTTATCACATTATCATTTATTCTTTATTTAATCATATTAACTCCAGGGTTCCCAGGGAAACTCAAACCTATATACTAGCTTTGGCTCATGCTAAAGACCAAAGTGTTCCCTAGGTAATATCATATCTTAATACCTACTTTGACTCATGTTACAGCTCAAAGTATTCAAAGGTGATATGATATCTCAATACCTGATAAAACTCATGCCAGAGTTCTAAGTATTATCATGTGAGGTCATATCTTGGAGTTCCTTTATAACCATTCATTAAATTCACCCATAAATTCCAAAGTTACAAATTAAAAATTAATAAGTAATATTACCATGTTACCATTCTTACTTCTTAGTAGAATGACCATGTTCTCATTCCTTTACTCATAAGTACAATGACCATGTTACAATTTATACTTCTCATTTGAATGACCATGTTCCCATTACTTTACTCACAAGTACAATGAGGAGGATATAGAGAGAGATAGGTCTTGTAATTCTATAATTTTTCATATACATATCAAATCCACAACTATGGGAATTCTATTTTAGACCACCTTTCTCAATTCATTGATAGACGTTTGTTCAATGGAAATCCCCAAAATCCGAGCAGCACAATGATATAGATATGAGTTCTGAATCTAAATACCTAAATCAAGATCAAGGATATCAAGATCTAATCAATATTGATCTAGATATAAAATCTTATATCTACATCTCACCAAAAAATATATCTAAAGAAATAAGGGATAAATTCCACTAGAAGATCAAGGAAAGAGAGAAGAATGAATGAGATAGGCATCGGGATGAGATCCACTTATAAGGAGAAGAGTGGATCTTCAATTCGAGCTTTGAATCTTGAAGAACTAAGGTCATGAAGCCTTTGAACCCATATGGAAATCTATTAAATCATCCAAAAATGTCTATTCTTGAACCAAAGTTAAATAGGAGGTGTTTCGAGGGTTTGGGGGTTTTTTAAACTAATTTTTGAGTGAAAAGAAACCGCGCACATAGTTTTCTGGGTAGGGACAAATGGTTAGGTAAATTTTGTTCCAACCATGAATCCCTCACTATCTAAGTTCACATGGTTACCTAGGTTTGAGAGCACATTTTTCTCTAACTGTTCACCAACTGTGCACAGCCCCTTTTTCTTAATTTTTACTCAAAACTCCTCCAAAATGCTCCCCAAGTCATAACTCCACTAAAAGGTACTTAAAAACAACAAAACGTTCCTATAATTTCACCTGAGATAACTCCATAAAAGGTTGGGATCTTTCAACACTCGTTGGTCAAGAGGTGTTTTATGTTTCAATACATGAGGAATCATTTCAACATGCAATCCTATAATGTTCACAACATCAGCAGAAATATAAATGTGGGGTACAAGAATATCAAATAGTAAATTTATGAGATTTGAGTTCAAAATGATAGTACCTCAAACCATAAAAGGACCAAATTGATCCTTAATGATCATATTATCAGTACTCTATAGCTTCTTACTTGGTTCTCTTGGAAATTTTTTATTACTCTATTGTGGTTTTGATGACGGATTAGATGTCGGTGTGATAAGAGAGTCACCCTAGGCTGCTTGGTTATAAGGGAAATTACCATTATATCTTGATCGACTAGTATGATCATAAAAAGTCTAGGACATAGTCAATCCATTACCATAATTTATCCTTAGATTCACCATACAATAATGTATCAGATGTCCCAATTTTTCACAATTATGAAATTCTAGTATAGGCATTGTGTATTCTAGATTGATATGTTCATAATATCTACACTAAAAATATACCGACATGATTTTGGGTCCTGGAGGAAAATTAATTGATTGAGTGGTCTGAGTCTAAAGTTCTCTACCTCATTGAAAATAGGTTTCCCTCGTTCACTTGTTCTTTTCCATAAAGTTCCTACCTATTCCAATGGATACAAAATACTTCCTCCAGTTGTATTCCTAGTCGTATTTCTTTCCACCATTATCACTCTATTAACCATCTCAGTATAATATGTAATATAGAGGACAACTATATTATAATGAATCTCTATTCATATTCTATACTCAAATATGTGTGCCTTAAATAATCCACTAGCAGCTACTTATGGAGAAAAATAAAATATGTTCATAAACATAACTGGATACTCTATCACTAATGGATTATATTGATTTATAATGAATAAATCCATTTTTTGGGATATATTGAAGGTTTTAGGATAGAATTATTTGTTGAAAAATTCTTTAAATTACTCCCACATAATTCCATTGTTGATTTTATATAGGAAATCAAAATCCCACAATTGGTATGTAAAATCCTCTAGTATGTGGGCCTCTAACTTCACCTTAATATCAGTTGGTGTTCCAAAGAAATCAAAATTTTGATTCATTATACTAAACAACACTTATTTTTTTTGGTTTTTAATTCCTCTAAAATATTAGTGGATTCTATTTCTAAAATTTCATATAATTATATACTTGTCTTGGTTTATCAGTTCAATTTCCCCTAAATATTTAACAATTATCTAAATAAGTTTATTTTTCACTTATGGCTCCATTGAAACCATCTTTTCTAAGGCCTATTCTTGAAGGTTTATATGATATCGACCTGGTTCCATTTATTTATAGAGATAATAAGAAACCACTTTGTCATTACTCACAAGAAACTTGAGGATTATAATATAATGACTCAAAAAAATCAACAATCATTACAACATACATTGAAAAATTCAAACATTTTAACCTTTTTCTAAAAATCATCATACATTAGATAAATAATTTGGACCTAGTGGGAGGTCTCAGTAATAATTCATGATATGTTATAGTCATCAGCTAATCCTATGTTGATCAAATAAAAACATGCCTAGAAGTGTCTTAGAACACGTTTATACCCAAACCACCCTGGTAACTTGAATTTTAGCATAAAGAGGTTATCTACATCAGTTTATGTTATACATTTAAAGTTTTTACATTTCTATATCTTTAAAACCATCCCAAGATAATTAGTTCACTCAAACTAATATCATTTGTAACATCCCCACCCAACCCATTGTCTTGGACCCAGTCAAAGGTGCTATTAATTTTTGGTGACATCCCCAAGATACCAAAGGCTGGAAATAAATACCAAGACCTTTTTAAAACATTGGGGAATGATTTACCCTAAAGAATAAACAAAACCTAAAAAAACAACCAAACAAACCATATGATGCATGATTGATACCAATACAACTCAAATGAAACCAAATAGACAATAATATCATAGTAGTGGAGAAAAAGTAATAAAATATGACACAAAGAAACCAAGGACATAAAAATGTCATAACATAGATGTAGAATCACTCTGAATACTCACTCAAATCTATAAATATAAACCTAATGAAGAAGACTCATGATGTGCTTCTAGAGAAATATGATACATTTCTTTAACCTATTTCATTAGTAATAACACCTGGATACACAATGAAGTACATATGTAGGGGGTGAGTAATCATATCAAGTAGGATTTCCACAAAATACTTCCCAAATCATGCCAATAAGAAAAGAACATGTTATCCCATCATTTAAAACTTATGTTTTATCAAAAATAGAAGCATCAAAATAATTATTTAATTTAAAATATTTTAAATTTAAAGCAAAACATTCTACCTACAAGGAAACAGTTTAGGCAAAACATTTGAACTAAATAAATTTTATCTTACTTCATTTCCACTTGGAATATCTATTCCATGTCTCTCATGAAAAAACACACACACACATACATTTCATGTGATAGTTCTATACTCATGATCGGTAACTTATTGATCCACCAAGTTGTCATAAGGTGACTAGTCTCTAGGTGCCCCAGTGGTACGCACCCCTTATTCACGGTCTCATCCAATGAAAATGAACTCAAAAAAACCATGTAGTAAAAAATAATATATAAATTCATTCCATATAAACAATTTATTCCCTTTAAAACTTTTTATAAGATAACATTCTTTCATTAAACCAAAACCATAATTTAAAATTATAAATAAAATAGGCTTTTCGAATGTCTTTCAAATTTCTATATTTTAAAATCATAACCCAAAGGGGTTTCCTTCAAGAAATAATTCAACATTTCATTTTTAAGCCCAATAAAAACATTCAATAAAAACTAATCCTTTAATTTCTAGAATAAGTAGAGAAGAGAGATAAGCCACATTCTTCACAACAGTTAAAGAAAATAAGGAATGGAACATGAAACTTCTAGATCCATCCATGAAACTTTTTTCCTTCATAGATCCCAAAAATATATCATCAAAATACACATCATAGAACATATATCTATCTATAAAATATTATATCTATGGATTCATGAGAGAAAATATGGGAAAATCTATAGGTAACATGCAAGAAAGAGGACTTTCCATCAATTCTAGATATCCAAAACACTTTGATTCATCAAATCCACCATTATGATCAAAGGAAATAACCAAAGGAAACCTAAGTGAATATAGGAGATTTATATTATATGATAATAGGTGAAAAATAAGGATTTCATTATGTAAAACTAAGTTTGAATCTAATTTTCAAATCATTTATTTCACATCACATAGTTAAGCCACGAAATTTTTCAACCAATGTGACAGAAATGAGCATGTTACTGTATCCAAAATAGAGATCCATATAGTTGTACTGCATTGTTTAGAAAACCATAAACCAAGCATGTTCTTACTACTGTACATCAACCATAGATCCGCACAGTTGAGTTGTATGGTTTGGAAAATCGTGCACCAAATATTTTCTAATACTTTCCAAATATCCACATTATGCATGGTTTCTCATAGAAACATACATGGATTGTAGAAACTATTCACTAACCATGAACATTCCCAGTGACTCCCTGTAATGACCTAACCCACCAGGGTTCAACCTGTGACTACTCCAAGCCTAGCTCAAATAGGCCAGGGGCTGGTGACTTGCACCGAGTAGGAATTTTCTACAAAAGGGAGGTATTATCCTAAATTACATGTACACACACACATATATAATCCCACAAAATGTTGAAATGTAAAAAACTATAACAATTCATGAATACATCTAAAATTCTGCCACAAGATTACAATAAAAAGTAAAGGAAAAGTAAATAGAGCAAAATACAAGCCCACCACAAAGAGTCTATAACAAAATTCTAACTGAAACTATATAAGTCCAACCTACTCAAAGGGTGAGGACTAATTCAAAGGTATACTCCTGGTAAACAAATCAGTCTTCCCACCTCCAGCTATGCTCCACTCACTCCATGTCCTCCTAGAACACCATCAAAAGGGTCTTCGTCTACACAAGTCACGACACATATAAGCAAATATCATATAGGGGTGAGTATAACAATACATAGTAGGACACCAAAAATACATTAAATATGAAGAAACAAGTATAGTAAGCTCAATGAAATATTTAACAATGTATCATAGATACAAGCAGTACAAAAACACAGATATACCCAAGAAAGACACTACGCCATCAAGAGGTCATAACCAACTGTAAACCACAAGATTATTCTCAAATAAACACTCATTCTGAGATAAATCAATCCATGAGCCATGTTATCATCAAAGATACTCGATGAAGAGGTCTAACTCATTTGGGCCCTACCTAAAGAGAATGTACTGGTCTGAGAAGACTATGATACAAAGAGAGGGGTTCACATACAAAACTCTTGGGGGACACTACAAACCTAATCTGGATCAACCCGCTATGTAGGGATCATATGATAATGATTCCACAAACCCTACTGATGCATACCACTAGATGGTGGATCAACATCCTACTTAGTGAGGTCACACTAGTTCCAAAAACTTCACTAGGGATGATATAGAATCACACTCCAATCTCGTAGAGGGACCCCACAAATCTATTTGATACTTATCCCCTAAAGGGGATTACAATCCAATGATTTGGATGTAAATATGCATTGTACTCTTGAATAAAGGACAAAGATAAGGCACTCAAACTATAAAGGTCCAAACTAGGAAAACAAAGAGCCTCAATAACTCTTGTTGGGAGTACGCAGTGTGTCCTAGGGGGTACATAGCATGTCCAAATATCCCAAGCTTTTCTTGTGTGGAAAAACTCACATGGAATGTAGTCTCTGTATAAATGGAATGTAGAGACACATGGTTCCCTGCCCATGTCACCTGGTCATGTCCATGTACTAAAGTCATGTCTATGTATCGGTCTATGTATGTGAAGTTGTGTCCATGTCTAAGTACACAGTGTTCTATCTGGTCATGTACTGTTACTTGTGTCTGTGTACTCTTTAGATTATATGCTAAGTCATTCGGGAAGGGTCACATTCCATGTGACACAGGTTACATGTGGTGTGATCCTTAGTTCCAGCCAAACCCTAGCGTTGTAAACATGGGGCCCTACACGTCGTGTAATCCCGAATTACATATTGTGTTCTATGAGATTTTCTAGAACCACCATTCTACCTCCATGCACCCTGACCAGTGCTCCGCCTTCAATCTGGAAGTTGATTCACTATAAAATCAAAGATCCAAGGTTTTTCATGCCTTGTCATTGTGGAACAACATGTTTCGTCTCAGGATCTTCTCAAAAATTGGATCAAATTTTTGTTCTTCATTTCACGGTGAAGAACACAAAGTCGGTAATAATCTATCATCTGATATGCTTTGTCTCCATAATCACACCTCTATCATGCCATGATGATCCCATATCTATGATATCAGATCATTTCTCCAAGAAACAGGTAATCAATGATCGATTGATTGGGAAAAGTCAAGTCACGGTCCAAACAAAGAATGCCTGCAATAAATAATGAATTAGGGAGAAAATTAAAAAAATGATAGGAATAAACCTCAATTGATGTTTGTATAAATATTGATTCTTTCCATAAGATAAAAAATGAAGATATTCAAATATATTCTCTCAAATAAATCCCAAAATAAACCCATCCCGCAAGGAGATCGATCCACAAACCAATACTTTCATGGATTTATTTGATATCATCATATAAATTTAGAATACGGGAATTAAAAAATTGAAATGCATGCCTTAACTTTATTTGGATCGATCATTGATGAATAAGAATCTTTGTTTGGTTTGTTGGTGAGATCCTTCAAAATAAATGTACGCCGATTTTCGAACTTTGATCCTTCTTCATTCGTCGGAAAGGATTGACAGATCTCTCTATCCAAGATCCTCTAGAAGTTCCAGGGTTATATGGATAACCCTAGAATTTTTAAATAAGGATAAATTTAAAGAAACAAGTCACTATGTCATTGTATCAATAAAATAATTAAATTATTTTATTTATTTTATGCCCGCAATAGATTATTCAAAAATGACCTACACCAACCAATGTTAGGTCATTTCTAAGGTAAAGCCACTATTTTAGATTCAACTGTACCCTAAAATTTTTGATCTGGGAACCTTTTTAGGAGTTATTCCACTTTTTAAATAAAATCATGCATGCATGTTATTTAATATTTTAGTATTTTTCAAAAATTTGTTTTGGGCACACCGAGCCTCAAAATTGCACACCATCTCAGCACCTGGTATCAAAATAAATCCATATAATATTTAAAAATAATACATGGAAAATATGAGATGTTACATTATTTCCACGTTGGGGATTTACGCCCCTGAAATCCAAAACAAGGGCTAATCAAACAGATGAGGGTACTAAGTATGATTCTGAGCTTCCTACTCCCATGTACTCTCCTTGGGATCTTTGTGATTCCATAGGACATGCACTGAAGGAATAGGTCACCCATGAAGTATCCTCTCCTACCGATCCAAAATCTCCACTGGGTACTTAGAAAAAGTCGATCCATTCATGATTTACATCTCTCCCAAGTCGATGATGTGCGATGGGTCATGCACGTACCTCCTCAGTTGCGACATATAGAAGACGTCGTGTACCTAGTCTAACTATAGAGGTATATCCAAGTAGTACACCACATCCCCAACTCTATGTAGTATATGGAAAGGTCCGATGAACCTCAAAGATAGCTTGTTCCTCGTCCAAATCTCATAATCCACATCGAGGTGAAACACAAAGGAACACATGGTCTACTTCCTCGAACTCTAAAGGCCTATGTTGTAAGTCATCATAAGACTTCTAACGGATCTGTGTAGTCTTCATCCTCTCCTAGATGATCTGAACCTTCTATGTAGTATCTCACACCAACTATGGGCCCATGGGTGATAACTCTCCTAGTTCAGTCTAGCAAAGTGGTGACCTATATGGTCGCCTATAGAAAGACTCGAATGATACCATAGTAATGGTGGAATGGTAGTTGTTGTTGTATACAAACTCTACCTATGGTGGGTGATCCTACCAACTACATACAAATTCTAACATGCAATCTCATAGCATGTCCTCTGGAACCTGAATATTCCGCTGAGTCTGGTCATCTTTTGGGGGGTAAAATGCTATACTCAAGAGTACCTAAATCCCAAATTCCTCATATAATCCCTTCCAAAACTTGGATGTAAAGAGAGAATCATGATATGAAACAATAATCGATGGAAATCCATGGAGTTTAAATATCTCCTAAATTTAGAGGCATCCCAAGATCTATACTGAACTCTGATCTCAGACAATTAGGAGGTGGGCCAACTTGGTGAGTCGGTCAACAATCGCCTAGATGGAATCATGTACCCTTGACATATGTGGTGATACTATCAAGACATCCATAGATATCTCATCCCACTTCTATTATAGAACCTCAAAAGGTTGAGTTAAACCCACAAGAACCTGGTTCTCATCCATCACTTGCTGACAAGTAAGCCATCGAGAAACAAACTCTAAAGCTCCTTTCTTCATCCATGTCCACCAAAACTGACGTCAGAGGTCAGGGTACATCTTTTCCATGCCTAGATACACCTCAAAAGGGGGTGTATGAAATTCCTTCAAAACCTCCTCACACAACATAACTGGTACTACTTTTCATCCTCAAAAAATAATGGCATTCTCCCCACCTTTATGAAATCCATTAGGAGCATGTCTTGTTGACATTTGAGCATATAGGGTCTCATAGTAGGTATCCCCAAGTTGTGCCACCCTGATTCACTATAAGATTGAAGGGGTGACAACCATTGACTAGAGGTTATCTTATCCATATCTATCCATAAAGGATAACTGTAATGAGGAAAACTTCTCAAATGCCTCATTCAGCAATTGTGACCTAGATCTCATGCTAAGAACATCTGCTACCACATTCCCCTTCCCAGGAGTATAGACAATATCAAATTCATAATACTGGAATAAATCTATCTATAATATCTATCTCAAGTTCATATCCTTATGATATAAGATATACTTGAGAATCTTGTGGTCAGAGTAGATGACAAACCTCTCTCCCATTAGGTAGTGTCTCCAAATCTTCAAAGCGAAGACTACCACTGCTAACTGAAGATTGTGTGTCACATAATCCTACTCATGTAGTCACCTTATTCATCTACATCAATAAACAACCAATCTCAGTTTCTGATGCATCGCAGAATACAACATACTCAACACCTTCCTTAGGTAACCTCAATATGGGAGTCCTCATCAACCTTTTCCTTAACCCTTCAAATAACTACTGGAACCTTTTTATCCACATGAAAGGCTTCCCCTTTTGTGTCAAAACTGTTAAGGGTTATTCCAATATTTAGAAGTTGGGTACAAACCTCTGATAGTACCATACCAATATAAGGAAACTCGACACCTTGGAAACACTCTTGGGTGGCTCCAAATCAAGCACTGCCTCAACCTTCATCGGATCCACTACAACTCCATCCTCTAAGATGACGTGTCCTAGAAAATGGAACTCTCAAATCCAAAACTAGCACTTTCAGAGATTCACATAAATTTGTTTCTCTCGGAGTGTGTCCAGGACTATCCTTAAGTGTCTTGCGTGCTCCTCCCCGGACGTCAAATACACTATTATGTCATCGATGAAGACTTCCACAAAACAGTCTAAGTAAGGCTAAAATATCCTGTTCATGAGTCCCATGAACACTGCTGTGGAATTATTCTTTCCAAAACACATCACCAAGTACTCATAGTGAGCATAAAAACATCTGAAGGTCATATTCGTTATATACCTATCTCATATTTATAGATAGTGATATCCTGATCTGAGGTCAATCGTTTAGAACCATCGCACCCCTTTTAACTAATCAAATAGTTCATTGATACTTAGTATTTGATACTTGCTCTTCATGGTCACTTGGTTTAAGCACCGGTAATCCACACATAACCTCAATCTCCCATCTATTTTCTTGAAAAAAAACTAGGGCTACCCAGGGTGAAACATTGGGTCTCACAGAGCCCTTCCTCTGCAAGTTCTACAACTGTACCCTCAAATCAAAAAACTCTATGGGAGATATCTGATATGAAGTTTTAGATATAAGTGTCATACCAGGTTGTAGATTAATATAGAGTTCGATCTCCCTATGGGGATTTAAGCCTAGAAAATCTTTAGTAAATACATCCTCATACTCCTCCACCATTGTAGGAAGCTGTGGACTCATATCATTCACTGCACTGAGGATTATGCTATCCAACTGGTGAGTAATAGAATGTACCCTTATATGTGTGATCCCATCCTGCACTACCTGGATTTCCTTTTCACCAACAAAGGAAAACTTGGCTCCATAACTTCGAACACACCGCTCTCTTCACCTAAAAAATTCAATCTGAGAATTAACTATGGATAACCAGTCCATACTAAGAATGAAACTATAAGGCCTCGACGCCACTACCAAGAGATCCCAACCAAAACTCTTTCCTCCAAGAGTTGGGTTATACTGTCAGCACTAATGTGTAATCATCGATTCTTATCTAGTATGAGTCTCCAAGTGTAAGGGTTGAGTCAATGGTTTAAACAGAATCTTTTAGTCTCATACAATATTCATGGAAAGAAAATAATGACTAGAAACTATGTCTGTCAGAACTACAACTAAGGTGGAAAAGACACAGATCATGCCACATATCATCCCTAGATCCTCACAGTCATAGGCCCCAATAGCCTATAGTCTGACTCATACCTATCCACCAACTCCCTAAGCCTAGCATTGACCACCTGGGGGTGGTGGTGGTAATATGTAAAACCTCCAACCACCTCCTGGTAGTTAGACACCTAGTCAGCCCACAAGGGGTTATCCAACCAATCCACCACTAGGAGGGCTAGAAGAGCCATCAAAGGTGTGAGGCTGAATGGAGATAATACCATGAAGAAGGCACATAAGGAAGATCACATGGGGTTTATGGGTTGTCCAAATCCTATAGGGGACACACAATGTGATGTGTCACATTTAGTGTGTGCATGTGTATCTGGGCGCCCACCCCAGTGTAGTCTTCTGATCCATGAACATCACTGATTGTATTATAAACAAAAATATCCTCTTACATCAATTCCAGTATGGAATGTGACTTTCATGGTTATTGTTTATTTTTTAATGAACTGCACTTCTTTGTATCTCCTCTGCTATAACCACCTTGATTAGAATCCAATGTTGCTGCCATTTCTTAGAGATGGACCTCCACCACTCCGCATCACCCAACCACCACACCACTCACTAAGAAACACCATTATTGTGGCTAGAAAACATTTTCTTGAGATTATCTCTGCTGTCGAAACATGGGACTGATATGGATCATCCTCTGGACCTCAGATAACCTTGGATATATCCCTTTTAAAGAAGACTAAAGCTGTTGTGGTAGAGGATGACCCAGATGAGGTAATTTTCACTACTTCTACACCAAACCCACCATAGAGTCACTACCAGTGGTGATTCTATGTAGCCAAACCACCATGAAAATAGTGTACATGAGAAGAGGCTAACTGAGGTGAATTTAATTCGTGCTACAAACGAGAAACAACCATTATCTATGGGTGATTTTCTAAAATCTTTATTCAAACCCAGTAAGATTTAAAGATATTAAAACTTTAAAAAATAAATATAGGAAGATTCATATGGTGGGAGGTCATGGATATTCTCCTTGGATTTACTATAAAATGATGAAGCTTCTCATGAGGAAGGGGATATCAAACACATAAAGGAGAGGTTGGGCTTATCTGCTATATTTTCCTTTTTATTTTCTCTTCTATAATTTATTTTATTTTAAATTTATATTTTATTATAATTTTAATTCATGCATTTCAACCATGAATTTTGTTAAATTGATTCACTGATATTATTCCTCTATTTATTTTCTTTTTATTTTATCCATTATGTCCATTTTATTTTCTTTAATTAATTCTATTTTATTTTATTTTTATTCTTTCCTTCTCTCTCTCTTCTCCATTATCTCTCATACCCCATTATTATTTTTATTTTCTCATCACCCTTATATTTATTTTATTTTATTTTATTCTTTTTTTTTCTCATTCTATCCACTGTGACATATTACCCTGGATAATTATGGGCTAACCCTAGGCTTGTCCTAATGGAGGTAAGTGGTGTTTCCAAAACTCTATGGTTAAATTTTATTATTTTATTTATGTTTGTGGTGAGAAAGGGTAATGTACATAAGTGTGGCTATTTTCCACAATGACACTAAACTCAAACTCACTTATATGCTTTTTTTAATATTTTACCTCCCTTATATTGGACACAATCTCTTCGCATAATGGAGTCGAGTCATTCAATGATTAATATGAAGTACGATGGAGTCTGGGCATGGAATGTTCCACATTCTCGATTGAGGTGTGTCATCAACCTTGATTACAAGAGGAGGTGGAATTTAGGTTTCATTAAGAATTTAAGATTTCACACAAAATAAATAAAATAATAGTAATTCATGCATGATATTTCATAATTGTATTATTAAAATAAATCTAAACAATGATAAGAAGAATGATGGAACCTATAATCTAAAAAATAAAA
Source organism: Viscum album (assembly GCA_963277665.1). Lineage (NCBI taxonomy): Eukaryota > Viridiplantae > Streptophyta > Magnoliopsida > Santalales > Viscaceae > Viscum > Viscum album. The sequence goes on from OY728136.1 coordinate 7,594,907, forward strand.
GGCCAAGTTATTTCTTTGATAACCACATTTTTTCATTTCATGTTATTTTATTTTTTGTAATATTTTATTTCATTTAAAATTCATTGTTTTAAAAATATTAAAAAACAAAAAAAAAATTAGTGTTAGGTGATTTTAAATTAGTAATTAAACAATTCTGAAGCTTCTCAAGTGAGAGGACTCTGGTCAGCTACTATGTTACACTAGGAAGCATTTAAAATATATTTTCCCATGCCCCATGATAGGCATGCATCAAATATGGATCTATTAATAAGGATAAAATTAGTAGTTTATTTTCTTATTATTTTTCACATTGTTGATATATTTTAATTTTTTTAATAAAAAACCCATAAAAATTTTATATATTACTTTTTTCCATGATGTATCCAAACTTTTATTACTCTAAATAGAATGAATTCTCATAGGTGAAATAAATACATGAATATGAAGTTCCATAATATAATAGATCTCATATGAATGAACTTAAATAATAAATACAACAACTGTAGAAAAAGATAGAATGGATAATTGTATATGTTAATGCATCCAAAGAGAAACCTAAACCTAAACCTAAACTGAAGGGAGAATCCTTAGACTTTCTGAATTTCATATAAGCGATCCAAGAAGTTGAGGCCAAACTCAAGGACCATCAGCAACCCAACCAATTAAAGATCTAGATCCAAGATGACCATTATAGTCGAGAGTGGATTCATGATGATTAATACTTTCCTGCTGAGCTACGTGTTGGAGATCAATAAGATTTGTACAACTTTTGGAATGAGTATAAGGTAAACATGATCTCCCCATTCCTTATAGAGTAGAATGGCCAGCACCATTTCATATCTCGTTATCCATAGAAGAGGTGGAAGCCACCCAATAGGTGGAATTTGAAGAAAAGATGGAGAATCTAGACTACCTACTTCCATTCACTAAGATCCAACTTTAAGAGGTACTTACCGTTAAAGAATAGATTGATGCTAAAAACATACAGGTATTTGATCTTATCTCAAACTATCTATAATTTTATTTTATTCAATCTTAATTGAGTATTAACACCCACTATTTTAAATTTTTATATTCTAATAATCCATATTTTTTCTTAGCTGGAGATGAAGAAAAAACACATTAACTTACTAAGGAACACATGGAACTTCCATTACTAATTGAACATACATTAAAGTAAGTCCTTGAGTAAATCCAAGTGGTTGAGCCCAAGGAGAATAAGACAGAGGATCCTCATATTAAAAGGGATAATTTTGATCTGAATAAAATTTTTTTAAATTAAGACTAATAAAAAATACATTCTAATATTCGTTTTGAAATTACAATTTATACTATCCATATTGAGAAATCACTGGACTATAAAGATAAGGTTTCACAAGTATCAACCAAGAAGGAGGATGATCAATACTTCATCCCACCCTCTCTATTAAAGCTATAAATAATTGTGACAGGGATGTATTTGGTGTACTATATCCATGGACTCCTTACCAACAAATAAGAAGTGGAAGATGGGAAAATTCACATGTGGGGGTTCAAATCCAATATGATCCACCCACCATCATATTATAGATAATGGATAGTACTTCCCTTCTACAGGAAATTAAAAACATAGGGACCACTTAGGGAATTATACTAAGATTTCTCTTAAATTTATTTATATAAATTTCAATTTAATTCATAGGAATTAGCTGTAATTCACTCCCTCTATCATTTTGAGCTTTAATGACATGGTTCTTAAGTTTTAATGATTGGTTATCTTGTATAGGTCCATGATAGCACAAGACAGCCCCCAGATAGTTGATTAAGATAAATATAAATATATGAGAATATAGAGTTAATTATTACATTCTTTCTGTTAAAACTACCAACATTTTTTTATAAAACCCTATTTTGAGCTTTAAATTGGAATTCCCATGCCCATTCTTGAATTTATGCTTTAATTAAATTATCTAGGAGATGTGATTTTCTTAGGAACCCTATTATGCCATTTTTTATACTTCAATTATTATGATATTTAATGAGTAAAATGGATAATTTAATGATTATAATGAATCATGGATATTAAAATGATGACTCTTGATTTGAGGGAATTGTTTGATTCATGTAAACGAAATTTCTATACTCATTTTTTTCATTCATTGAATTTATAAAATTTATGTGAATTAATATTTTATTATTATTCATGAAACGATTGATTATCCCAAATAATATATTACATTCTAGATAGTATTTATAGACCAAATACTTCCTACTTATTCTTGATCATATTTCTTCAGTGATCTTGAGACATATCACCTGCTAAAACTTGCATTGAATCTTTTCAAAGCTACAACGGTGAAGAACCAAATTTAAAATGATTGATTCATTTTTATTAGTAAAACCATATCCTTGAGGCCACATTTAACATTAATTCTTGTTTAGGAATTAGAAACCATGAATACCATTGTAATGAATGATCCATGTTTCAATCCATTTTTATTCATTCATGCCCTACTCTTGGTATTTTTGTGATATTTTACAGTTCATGAGTCGGGGTTGAGAGAATAATGGTTGAAGGGATAAAATAAATTGTAAATAAAAAGTGTTGGTATTATACTTTGGGTATTGGGAAAGGTTTATTATTTATTCTATTTACTTTATTGTGTTCCCTTATTGAATAAAAAAAGGAAAAAATAGGATTGGGATTGGCTTGGAGAATAAAAAGTCACCATTACTAGACCAATGATTTTTATCATTTGTGGTCAAGTAGTGGATGTGAGGTTTATTCCAAGAGTGATTTTCAAAAAATTAAAAAAAAAATTAATTTGAAAAAATAAAGTATAAAAGTAGAGAAAATTCAAGAAGGTTCGCATCATTCATTATGCTTTCATTTTTCATAACCTTTACTTTGAGAATGGGAAGTGGGATTTTTCATTTTAAAGGAGATATTTTCATTGAGATTTTACTTTTTGATATCATGATTTATAATTTAAGAGATAATAATCCTATTTGATCCTTTTAAACATCAATCACTACCAACCTTAACCATAAGAGTCATTTTAACCTTTATTGAAATCTCTCATTATTTTAGGTGCCTTTTTTCTTTTTAAAGTGGATAAAGTGGATCCTTTGAAAACCTGTGGATAAGGATCATGTATTCATGGTATGATCAAAACTCTATGTGAATTTTAATCATGTGTGATGAGATAAAAAATTCAAAATTGAGTTAAATCATGATTTGTAATGTTTAATAATAATAAAATGAGAAACTTGAATTAATGAAAGGTGAGGTTTCACAATTTTCAAAAGAAGAATGTAAAATACATGGATTGGTTGTTTATTTGAAACATTTGAAATTGAATTGATATTTTATAAGGAACATGAAATTTTTATTTCACATTGATAATTATTTTATTTTATTATATTGAGATTTGAATAATGGTGACATTAGTGCCCTCTAAATTAAATGTTGAAATTTTATACTTGAGGACAAGAATAGATTAATTGTGGGGGTATTTGAGACACTCATATTTCATGAACATTTTTAAACATAATTTAAGGGGTTTTGAAATATTTTAATGAATAATTCCATATATTTCAATGATTTTGTAAAAAGTGTCAATTTAAGTACTAAAATTGACTTATATGAATAGATAATGTTGAATTTTGGATATTAATTTTTTTTAAGAATTTCTTATTTATATTTTATTAAGTGTTTTGAAAATTATGATAATTGTTTCAAAAAAGTTAAAAATGGGACAAGCTTGGCCATCCCTTAATCAATAGAAGTTAGCAACCTAGCCATCCCAAAATAGGCCAGCTGAAAAACCCACCACCAGGAGGGCCAAAATAGTTGGAAGGGGTTTATAGATATATAGGTAAGATCCCATCTAGTTGGACCATGGGCAAGATCCCACAATGAGTAAAAGTAAACTAAATCATGTAGGGGGTGCACGATGTAACACGACACATTTAAGGTGTGCATGTGTATCCAAGATCCCACCCCAGTGCAAGCTTCTAAGACACAAAAATCACATATTGTATTATAAATAAGGGTGGCCTCTGACTTCAATTGCAATGTGGGACACACCATTCATGGTTATTGTTCATTTTTATTGAAATGACACTGCCTTTTCTCAACTCCGTTATGCTCTCCTTATATAGAACCTAACGTCGTTTCCACCACTCGATGCTAACCCTCCACAACTCTGCATCACCCGATCGTCATTCCACTCACCAGGAAACACCATAACCACAACTAGAGAGCTTTTTCTCAAAATCATCTCCACTTATGAATCATGGAACCATTATGGATCATCTTATGGACCTCAAACGACATTATTTACATCCCTTATCAAGAAGACTAAAGCCGCAGTAATTGTGAATAACTTGAACAAGGTTATTTTCTCCACTTTCACACCTAATCCACTATAGATTCACCATTTGGGTTGTTGAAATGGGTAAATATTACCATGAAAAACATGCATGTGAGAAAATTCTTCCCTCTATGGATTTCATCCATGCTAAAAATGGGAAACACCCATTATCTATGGGTGATTTTATAAAATCCATATTCAAACATAGAAAGATTTAAAAATATTCAAACTTTTGAAAACATAGATATAAATAGATTATGATGTTGGGAGGTAGAGGGTTTTCTCCTTGTTTTTCATATAAATAAAGATAATTCATTCAAGGGGATTTCGAACACACAGAGGAGGAGAGACTGGGCTCGGCTATTGAATTTTTATTTTTATTTTCTATTCTGTAACTTTTTTAGTTTTTCATTTATTCAAACTGTAATTCATGCATTTTATCCATGAACTTTTTTAAATTTATTCACCCATATTTTCATTCTTCTTATTTTCTCTAATCTATCCATTTTATTTTCTTTAATTTATTCGTTTTTTATTATTTATTTATCTCTCTCTCTACTTCATTCACTCTTATCCCACATTCTTCTTTTTATTTTATTCTCAACCTTGTATTTATTTTATTTTATTCTTTTTATTCTCATTATATCCATCGTGACCTATTACCCTAGATAATTAGGGCCCAAACCAATGCATGTTCAAAGGGAGGTAAGTGATTATTCCAAAATTCTAAGCTTTAATTTTATTGTTTTATTTGTGTTTCTGGTGAACAAGGGTGATGTGCATTGGTGTGGATATTTTCCACCATGAAACTGAACTAAAACTCTCTTTTATTATTTTATTTAAATATTTTACCTCCCTTATGTTGGATGTAATCTCTTCACATAGTGTAGTTAATCTATTTAGTGGATGAAATGGAATATGATTAAGTTGGGTCCTGGAAGGTGAGACATTTTTGATTGTAGTGTGTCATCAACCTTGATTATAAGAGGAGGTGGAATTTAGTTTTCTTTAAGAATTAAATATTCCAAAATTAATAAATAAAAGAATATTAATTCATGCATGAGATTTAATAATTGGATTATTAAACTAAATTTACACAATAACAAGAAGAATTATGGAACTCATAAACCAAACCATAAATATCAAGTTATTTCTTTATTAACCACATTCTTTCATTGAAAGTTAGTTTAGTTTTTTAAATCTTTATTCATTTAAAATTTATTATTTTAAGAAAATAACTAAATTAAAAGTAAAACAAGTAGTGTTAGGTGATTTAGAATTAGTAAGTAAGCAATTGTGAAGCTCCTCAAGTGAGATGACTTTGGTCAGCTACTGTGTTGCCCTAGGAAACATTTAAAAAAAACTACTTGCCCTAAAATAGACATGTTTCAATAAACATATTCATACATACTTACTTTATACCATTCCCTTATAATTTCCAAGTATCCTTTTATCCCAAATTTAATTATTAAAATGTACATTCGATGAAAACTAGTTTGTTTTCCAGGCATGATTTGGTTTGATGGTTCCAGTACTAGCACCTTGGTCATTATTTCATCATATAAATAATATTAATCATCAAATAATTATCATAATTAATCATTATATAAATTTTTATGACTATTTATATGAATAGGTGATGAGAAATAAATTACATCACTTGTTGGAGATGGTAGTTTATACATACACACGAGTGATGTTTCCACTTTTCGATGGATGGAATGAGAGAAATGTAAATAATAATTCACCTTTAAGGAATAATAATTATATAATAAATATAATATATATTCATTAAATATATATTTATTACAATCCATGTAAATATTAAATAAAAAACGAGTCACATCGCTTTGTGGAGGTGGTAGTCCACATGTATACTTGAGGAACGTTATCATTTTTAATGAATGGAAAGGTAATAAGGTAGAAAATATATTATAATTATAGAAGAAATATTTTTTCATAATTATAGTATCTAAATATTAAATTCATCATAATATCCAACCATGAAATATGGTGATGGAAAATGAATCATATCGCTATGTAGAGCCAGCAGTCCATACGTATGCACAAGTGATACTTTCATTTCCCATTTGATATAAAGGAGGTTGAAAATGGTTTTCAAATAATAATAATATTATCTTACTATATTAATTATAATATATTAAATATTTTATAATAGATACAATATATTTAGAGGAAGTGGAAGAAGAAATACACTTTGAAAGAGTCGTGTAAGACAATTACCTCTTCTTTGAGAGACCTCCTTTGTCTTACACCTTAAGCCTTTTTAGGATGGTATTAAGGTAAAACCCAGAAATAAATAAAAAAAGAGAATAAATCTAGTAGTCGTTTCAGATTGTAAAAGATAGAGGGACCATATTGTTTGAATAAGGTAGGTGAAGAGGTATCCTTTTATAAGAGAGGGGAGGGACACATGGAATTACTTAAAATATTTAAATAATATAAATTCGCTTTCTTATGAAAGTGGAACCAAATGGGAAAAAAAGAAAATAGGAAAATATAAGGTCAATATATATTCAACCAATAATATTTATATAATTTTAAGTGGAATTTTTTCCCTTATCTCTTTGTTTAACCCCTGGTAAACCAATTTTAACCATAACCATGGTAACAAATTTTTACAGTTTTTACTATTTATTATGACAAAAAATGAAAGTGGTCTTATTAAAAAAATTGAAAATTTTCATTTTGAATTTGGAATACATTTTATCAAACTAAATTCCTATAAATAGTAGAAATTAATTTTAAAATAAGCATGCCAAAAGGAACAAAAATAATTTTTTATTAAAATACATTTTTAATCATAAAACTACGTTTACATTTATTCCTTGCCTATTAAAAACTATTAGATGAATGTTAAATTATTTTATTGAATATATAATATACACATTTCACTAAAATCATTAATCAAAAATTATTTTTTTAATTTATTAAGTTAAAACACATTGCGCACATAAAAACAGTTTTCTGAAAAATAAATCTTTTTACCTTCAAATGATTTTATCTTTAGTACTAACCATTAGATAAATAATGTATGAATTATTATTCATGAATTATAAATAAATTTAATTTAAATAAATTTTTAATATTTTGAAATGTATTTGTTTCTATAAAAATACATAACACCTAGAAAACAAATTCTTCAGAAAAATGGGTCTTTTAATTATGAAATGATTTTATTAGAAGTTAATGATTATTTATGATGAATTAATCAATACATTTTAATTATATAAAAAATTTCTATATATATTTAAAAAGGTGATTAATATCATTCATATCCTTTAATCTAACAACTAGGAGATAACTATCATATTAAATAATAGTATTTCAATAGTATATCATGTTTTGTTTAAACTAAATGTTGTGTGTAATGAGTTCTATTAAGGAAATAATATTTAATTTAAAAAATATATATACTCAAATATCATTGTGTTACATTATATCCCCTTATAATAATTTTTTCATTTAAATTATATCACTCAGATACAAATATCTTAGGATATTTATGCCTCATCACAACCTTGGGTTTCCACATAGTTTCCTCAAATTTATGGTTTCACTGCAAAACATTGACCTGGTGAGTGGTATTATTTCATAACACTTTCTCTCTTTGATCTATAATATCTATTGGTTTTTACTAATAATATATATCATGTGCTAATGATAAGACTTATGAGTCCAGTACATGTGAAGTATCTGGTATGTACTACCTGAAGAGTGATACATAGAACACATCATGAACTTGAGAGAGGTTCGATGGAAGCACCAAGAAATAAGAAGTTATCTCAATATTATCAAGTATTTTAAATGGATTAATATATCTAGTTATATAATTTCCCTTATTTACAAATCTCATAACATTCTTCCAATGATATATTCATATGAATACATTGTCACTAACTTCAAACTCTAGATCCCACCGATTATTTTCAGCATAACTTGTTTATCGACTCTGAGCTACCCTAATGTGATGTGGAATGGTTCAAACCTTATCTAAATTTCCTAATCTATCTTTGTTCATAATATATTTATTTATCTAGATTTATACCAATGTAATAGAGTTATACACTTCCTACCATAGAGGGATTTATAAGGAGGTGTCTAAATGCTTTAGTGAAAGATATTGTTGTATGAAAATCCCACTGAAGGAAGGTGTTAATCTCAACTATCTTTAAAATCCATATAATAAGATATCATTATATGTTCAAGGGTTTTTATAATCCTATAACTATAATTTATTTATTTAGATTTTTGGAAAAGACAATGTACAAAGTAAAAAAGATAAAGACAATAAAAATACAAAGCATCAAGGTGGCATTAAATAATGAATCTTGAGGTTGTACCCTTATAAAAAGTTCAAACCCTTAGGGGGGAAAGAGATAAAGCTATGGAAGTAGTTAAATGACATATCCTAAGTTTCCTTGGATGCAAGGAAGTATACCACTTTGTTTTATTTTTGATAAGTGTGTAGAACCTCCATGTTGTTTTCAATGAGCTTCCTATACTTGGGAATGAGTTAGGATACATCCCATGGGATGGGGTAGGTACCACATAGAGAGTTGTGGATAGTTTTGGAATTTTTTTCTACCACTAAAAGATCAATTTTATTCTATCTACAAAGAGTGAGTCCTGCTAGCATCTCCCTTGCTTCAGCCTAAAGAGAGTCACTATTCCAAAAGAAGGAAGTAAAAGAAAAAATAACCGCACCTATGGAATTATAAACAATTTCTAACACCATGCATAATACCTGAGTTTCATGAGACATCCATGTTGAGTTTGAGTCTCCAGTTGTGAGGGGTCTAGAAAATCCACTTTCCATGTTGACTATTGAGCGATATGGGATTATAAAATATTGTATTTAATAGTGGCTTGAGATAGGGGTTTCAACTAGATTTTTAACGAGCTGACATAGCTCCATTAGCAAAATCTTTGTTCTAAAAATGAGTGCCATTTTTTAGGAACAAATTCCCTCATGATGATCATTGTTCATATTTGTCCAAATACACCAGCATACCACTTCAAGAATAAACGCTCTTTATTTCCCCTCATGGATGTTGTTCTCCACCCCTTAACCATAGATCGAGAAAGGAATCACTCAAAAACACCTCATTATAGATACATGTGAAAACAAAAAAAGTGTTACAAATAGTGTTCGCCCATTCACCTTAAAAAAATAAGTGTGAGGAGGATTCTTCTTGGTGGTTACTACAGAAAAAACACCTAGAAATGGTACAGATTCCAGAATTTTTGATCTATGCATCAGTGGATAAATCATTTTTTCAGATTCTTCATTAGAAGAAATTAATCTTCAATAGAATTTACTTACACCATAGAAGGTCCCCCTACCTATCCATCTAAGTCAAGATCGAAACCATACACCAATAATACTTTCCATAGAAAGATCCTGATGATTAACTTGTAAATATGCATTGTTCGGGATCAGAATTCATCTCAATGATACAAAATAACATTCCCTAGTCCTCGTCCAAGACTATAAGTGTGATGTACGGATACTCTATGGATTTCATGAAATCCATGTTCAAAATCAAGAATCCTTGGAACCCCAGGGTCAATCCAGCCCAATTATCATGCCCAAAGCTGATTTCACCTCTTCCCATGATCCACTGAACATGAGGCTGAAGAGACAGAATATGTGGATGAATTAATATCTATAAAGAATACAAGTTACTATTAGTAGAATCCATGTTCTTCTCATACTTTTGATCCAAGAGCTTACTCCCATAGATTCTGGCTCTCTAACACTTCCCATTCCATCTTTTCATGAATCCTATACATCCCACCAGAGATACTCTTGATGTTAATACCACCCACCTTTTTTTATTTCGCTATCCTCATCCAAAAATCCCAATGGTGTTTCCCATCCAAATAAGTATCCCAAATTAAGGAGACCTGAATTTTCTCAATTCCTTTAATCACCACTTTTTTAAAACCAAGAATGGATAGGATGTGTGTGGGAATTGAGGAAAGGAAAGAGTTCACCAAAGTTATTCTACCACTGAAGGATAAAAAAATTATGTTATTAATACACCTAGTGATCCTATAAACCCCCTTATTGAAGTGGTAAATACGAATCATGTTAAAAAAGATTGTGGATCTAAGGTATTCCATTTGAAATTTGCACTTGTGTATTCCCAAGATCCTTTTTAATATTCTAGCTCACCTATACTTGCACCGGTTAGATAAGTACATGTTGGTTATTTCACAGTTCATTATTTTCCTACTCTAATGATATTATTCTTCCAAGATTTTATTGATGCTATAGATAGATCACTTAATTCCATTGATAAAAATAATCATGTCATCTGCAAACATGATATGGGTGAAGTTATATTAATAATGCATATACTGATAGCAGAGAATTATAATGTCCAAAAGGCCATTGTTGATAAGATCACTGAGAGTGTATTGTGTGAGAATAAAAAGGTTGGAAGTCATTGGATTACCTTTTCTGATCCCACACACCGATTTGAAGAAGCCGTAAATTTTCCCCATGAAGGAAATAGAGATTCAAGAGAAGTTAAAACACTTATACATGAGGTCAGAGGACCAAGTGGAGAAACCCATGCGAGAGTGAACGTTTAGAATTAAATTCTATTTGATCCTATTGTAGGATTTTTCCATATCCATTTTGTGAACCACATTTGATCCAATAGCCTTAAGATTGATCTCATTATCAATTCCTGATCCAATCCAATAGTGATTTGGATTGACCTACACATAACAAAACCATGTTTCTCCTCTGAAATCCATCGTGGAAGATGCCTAGATAGTTTTTGGTTTCGGATGGTATCGAATACCTTATAGGTAAAGTTTCAAATATTTATTGGCCTATAATGATGGAGCAATGATGGATACTTCACCTTATGAATGAGCACTATGGAAGTAGCACTCACCACACATGGGAGCTAACCACCATGAAAAAAATACATGCACTGTTATCATTAAATATCTCTTAAATAGGTCCCAATAAGACACATAGAAACATCCTGGGAAACCATTCAGATCTAGTGATCTTTCATAGTTGATAGAATGCATCGCATCAAATAACTCCTTCACATCTAGTATTTCCTAGAATGAAAGGTCATCACTTGTAGACACCATGTAGTTAATAGTTTCAAATAGCTCGCTCTTCCCCTTGGATGTCCTCCTTGCATGTGAGAATTATGGCTAGTGAGAAGCGACTTTAATTTCAATTTAGTCAGCCACCCAAAGACCTTACGCTCATCAATATATGTGTTTTTATCTATTAGAATATTAGGATTTATGTGTGGTATTCTTTATTTAATTCACATATGGAAATAAGTGGTGTTCTAGTCTCCCTTTCGCAATCACTTACCCTTGGAATGATTGCGCGAATGTCGCTCTTGAACAAGGATCATATTTTCCAAAGTATATTTCTTGAGGGAAATATTGTTTAAGATTCCTTCATCATATTTATTTTCCATTAAGTATTTCATCCTCCCAAACTCATAATTGATAGATTCAAGGGCCTATAAGAGAGAGGGTTGATATTTGTTCCAACACTCCAAATCATTTTTAATCCTTCTAAGATTTATGTGGAGACCGTACCATATGCTACCCTATACAGACATAGTCCATGACTCTCTCATTGTTGGTCATAAAATGTAGGTGAGATCCAATTTTGAGATAAAAATAAAAGTTTTTCACACTCCATTTTAGAAAGATGATCAACAAAAAGAGGAGAATGATCAGAAATAGCATGCGCCATGTGAGTAACTTTAACATCCATATAAACAGATACAACATTGATATTTTATATACATTGATCAATATGGAACCATGTATGGTTTCACCTCTTATAGTTGTTGAACCAATTAAATAGATCAATTAAATACCCAAAATTCATGAGACTAGTATGAGACATGAAAGAGATGAAATCCTGGATAGCCTTCTAAGAGTGCTCACCACAGTCCTTCTTCTTCACCCTATCCATTATCATGTTGAAATACTATTCTAATATCCAAGGTATATTTGAATTTGAATATTCATTTTTTTAATTAAAATGCACATTTTAATATTCTCGTTTGATAATTTTGTCAGGTGGTTTTTGGAAACACCATTTCCAGCTCCTCCGACCATGTGTCTCAGCTTAGGGCTTCGGATCGTTGGCCTTATATACACATATTTTAGATCAGATGGAATGCCTATTGTGGGGGTGAAGGAATTGGTATATTGAGAAAGGGAGACCTCCCAAGTGTTGTATTTTGGATTCATCTTGGTAGAGACCCTGATCTTCATCTAGAATGTATCCTCTTGCTAGTTGGACCAAGAATAGTGTGCAGTGAAATTTGGGGATTTCTGAAGAGAGACCCCTTCTATAGAGACTCCATTCAACCTTTAGGGATATATGAGGTAGAAGAACCCTAGTGTTGGGTTTTCTTGTTATCCTAAGGAGTGATAGCAGTGGAGTGATAATCTACGGATAAGTTGTGGTTCGCATTATAAAACCTTGAGGATGGAGAAATCTTGATAGTGCACCGGTCTCAGATAGCAGTGCATTTGGGGTTTGATCACCCCGATCTTCATCGTCATTGTGATGCAGAAAGCTTCATAATTCTTCATGGTGGCATGACAATGTTTGGCAGGCACAGTTGGCTTCATCCGGGGTGAGCACCAGATTGGGTGTGGGGGTATGTTCTTCAAAAATCATCCACAGTTCTTGTCTTCTTCTTAGATTTATCCATGCTAGGTTCTTAAATCGTTTTCTAAATGAGATCAGACAGAGGTTGGATGCTCTCCTGGTTCTCCTTAATCCTAATAGAATCTAGGCCAGATGGAAATTCAGCATAGTGTGTGGTCTATTTGTAGATCTAGAGGGCAGGATCCTGTTCACACTCGATTTCTAGATCCTACTCTTATTCTTGCATCGATCTTATTCTTTGAAAAATGTGAGATCACGCCCTCGTAAAGGGGTTTTTATCCTAAATATTTCTTTTCTCATTATCTATTTTTTTTGAAAGACTAATTCGAGGTGATTGTTTTTTATTTTTTTCATTGTGTATGTATCCAGTCCTGGTTTCTTATTTTTGTTTTGCAGTCTGTTTGGCTTCTTATACTCTCCTTTTTTCATATTAAAAACCTATGATGATATTTCTCCATTCATGTAGGCCAAATGGCCGAAGCATGTAAATATTTTGGTCCTTTTACTGCTTTCATTTCCACTTTTATTTTGACCTATAAATTTTTTAACATGCACTTCTTGAATATTAATTCATTTATGCCACCTTATTGCATATGTGTTCTCATTTTCAGTTTTCTAGTTGGAAGAAGTTTTTGAGTGTTATATTATGCTCAATTGGTAATTGCTGCTATTGCCTTGTATTTTTGGAATGTTTATTGGATTCTAGAAATTTAATTCTCATTGTTTCTAGTTTAGTTTTATTAAATCAATGTATACATATTATGTTTTCTATTTTAATGTTAAATATTTCAAGTTTGAATTATTATTGTATTTCCATTGTCCAATTCATGTCCAGTGTTTTTGTTCACTAGTTGTATTCATTTGATTTATTCCTCATGTTGGAATTCAATGTGAACCTTCTATTACATGTTTTTAGTTTGTATTCTATTAAATTGTAAACAAACATCATTTTTTGTATTCCAGATTTTAACGAACCGAGACACCCAATGGATCCTAGGATATCTCATGAGATTATCTCTCACATAAGGTAATTCCCCACAACATAGTGGTATCAAATCCTAATTGGGTTTAAGTTTTTCTTTGTTAAAATTTTAAATCGTTTGTTCATTGATTTCAAAAGATTTTTTAGTGGATTTTATCGCCTATTTTAGCATGCTTTGTTGTTTTGTTCAGCTTCTTCGTGTGCTCTCTTGGTCTGTAATTTCTTTCTATTGTTTATAGTTTTTTTCCTAATTGTTTTTCTATTTTCTTTTCCTGTGTGAGTCTCAAAGATGACTCTTGGTAGTTTCTACCTATGTGTGTCTGTGGTTTCGGGGTAGGAATGAGTTTTGTGTGAGGTTAGACTATGATTGAGAGTCATTTAGTAGTAAGGTTTTAGTAGGATCCTATGTATCCAGTGTCTTCCTTTTTTTAGGAGATGATATTATATTAAATATTTTGTGTTACTTTGCATCCTTTAGGATTTTTTTCTCCGATTATAGACCTGTAGTGATTTTAGTGTTTAGGTGTGGGTATTTTGTGGGTGCAGTGTCACTTGGATGATCACCAAGATTATTTTTTTATTATTCGACCATGTTTAGAAAAAATTTTGGTTTCCTAGGAATCGTGTGTTGTTAGTCTAGAATAGTATGTGTAGATCTTTTTTGGATTGTTTTCACCTAGTTTCTAGTAGGCTCCCATCCTTTGTTCTCACATCTTAGATCTATCCTAGGATATTGGGATAGCTTGCATGTGTCCTTGAATTTTCCGATTTGTTTGAGTATACTGCATTTGACTTTTGTTTAGGCATTCATCTCCTTGTATGGATATCCTGAATCCATATTCTAAAGTTCTTATGGTTCCTTGCATTGAGAGTCTTCCTGTTAGATTTTGCAGGTAGTGTGTCTTGGTTTTAAAGCAGACGGTGCTTGGTGCTTTAGTACTCTTGTGTTTTTATGGGTCCAAGTGGAGACATTTATTTTTGGTTTTTTTTTCATTTACAATGTATGCTCTCTCTACTATTTCCTTTGTTTCTTTTTTCATGATTTCACTATTTCATACTGAGTTACAATTCTTTGTGAATTTTTATGATTTTTGTTTTTCCATGTTTTGTATTATGATAGATGCTACTCTATTTCTTGGTATTCTATAAAAAATGGTGAGCTATTTCAGAGGACCTGTTATGGCACATGATTTTCTGGTCCCATCGTCATCATTGACGTCATCTCAGAGAGTGCATTGGGTATGTTTTGGTATGGACTTTATCATACAATTTTTTAGAATTGTTTAATTTTGATCATGTTTAGTAGTTGTTTAAATATCATTCAACTTCATCTGAAATGTTTCACATTGATACATGAAGGGTGGCTATTTGGGTCATACACCATAGTTTGTTTCCTTTTTAGGTTTTTATTCCCAAGTTGATGATGTTAGGTGGGGAAGAATCACCATGTGGTTACATTTTAATTTTACAAGGTGGGGAGTATGATGTCGTTTCATATTAAATTTGTTTCTACATTTTAATTTCCAAGGTGGAGATTTTTGAATTTTAATATTCATTATTTTGGTTAATTAAAATTTATATTTTAATATTTCTATCTGAGAATTTTTTTACACAGTTTTTTTAGAACCACCCATTTCAGATCCTCCGACCACATGTATCAGCTTAGGGCTATGGATAATTGGCCTTATGCACGCATCTTTTTTATCATATAGAATGCCTCTTACGGGGTAAAATGAATTATGATATTGAGAAAGGGATACCTCTTGGGGGGTGTGCTTGGAATTCATCTTAGCAGAGACCTTGATCTTCATCAGTTAGGAATCCTCTTGCTGGTTGGACCGAGAATGGTGTGCAGCAGCATTTGAGGGTTTTTGAAGAGAGACCCCTGCTATAGTGACTTTGTTTGAACAAGAGGGATATCTAAGGGAAAAGGACCCCGATGTGGGGTTTTCTTGTTCACATAAGCAGTGATAGTAGGGGGGATCTCTTCTGCAGATAAGTTTCTGTTCCCGTTCTTGAACCTTGAGGATGGATAAATATCTATATCACAACAATCTTGGATAGAAGTGCATTTAGGGTTTGAGAAGCCCAATCTTCATTGGTGTTGCAGTGTAACGAGATTTAGAATCCTTCACAATGGAATGAAGGGGTCATTCAAACACAATTGGCTTCATCCTGGGTGAGCACCATATTGGGTGTGGTGGCATGTTTTTCAATAGGCATCCATAGTTCTTGTCTTCTTCCCAGATTTATCCTTGCTAGGTTATTAAACCATTCACCAAGTGATATTTAATAGAGTTTGGATGCTCTAATAGTACTCCTTAATCCTGATCGAATCTAGTCTAGATCCAAATTCAATGCAGTGTGTGGGCTGTTTGGAGATCTAGAGGGAAAGAGCCTATTCATGCTCAATTTCCAAGTCCTGCTCATGTTCATGCATGCATCATTTGTTTACAGTTCCTGATCTCTAATATCATCATAGTGTGGTCAGTAGTAGACACTTTTTTGAATGATTTACCTAGATGAATTTGATACAACGATGACAATTTCAGCAGCTGCATCAAGCTTCTTCTTCGACAAAGGTGAGATCGATCCCTAGTAATGGGGTATCAATCCTAAATATTTTTTTCTATTTGTAAATTTTTTTTTGAAAGAATCATTCATGTTGATTGTTTTTTATTGTTTTCATATTGTATGTATCTAGTCTTAGTTTTTTCGTTGTGTCTTGATATCTGGTTGGCTTCTTGTACTCTCCTTTGTTTTTTTTTCATAGTAAAAACCTGTGATGATCCTTCCCCATGCATTTTGGTCGAATAGCCAAAGCATGTAAATCTTTTGTTTCATTTACTGCTTTCATTTTCAATTTTATTTCGACCTATAAGTTGATGAATATGCACTTCTTGAATATTAATTCATTTCTTCCAACTTATTACATAATAATTCTAGTTTTGAATTTTCTAATTAGAAGAAGTTTTTGTGTTTTCTATTGTGCTCAATTGTTCATTATTGTTGCTTCCTTGAATTTCTAGAATGTATAATTGATTTTGGAAATTTAATCCTCATTTTTTCTAGTTTAGTTTTATTGAATAAATGTATACATATTATGTTTTCTGTTATAATGTGAAATATTACAAGTTTGAATTATTGTTGTATTTCCACTACCCAATTCAGGTCTAGTGCTATTATTCACTAGTTATATTCATTTGATTTATTTCTCATGTTGTAATTCAATTTTAACCTTCTATTATAAGTTTTTAGTTTGTATTCTATTAAATTGTAAACAAACATCATTTTTGTATTTCAGATTTTAATGAATGAAAACACCCAATGGATCCTAGAAGATTGCATGAGACCATATCTCACGTAGGAAAGATCCCCACAATAGTAGAGAACCTGGATCAAAATATCCTAAGTCATTCCATAGAAATTCCCTTTCTTTCACCTCACAACTGGCGTAGATGAAAGTAAATAATATGGTATGTACCCCGATGTTGAGCTTTGTAATGATGTATTGATTTGAAGCTTCCACTAGTTCCATAGAGATATTGGAATTCTAGAATACCCATATATTCTAGTTATGGTGGGATGAATTTATAAACTCATTCACTCTTATTCGATGAGAAAAAAGATCAATCTTAAGAAGATTTCTGTCTGGGGTCGAAAACCACCCATAAGAAGGAAAAATTTGTGAGCATTGCATTGGAGATAAATTTGGTTTTTACACAGGATCCTAGGATGCGGGAATTCCAGATAAATAATTAGATTATTGAAAGATATATCATCTGTATTTTTCCCCAAGCATGTTATAGCATTTATCTTTGTGATAAGAGTTATTATAATTACTTTTAGAACAAGAATGTGTACACATAATATTGTGGGGAGAATCAATAAAAACCTTCAACTGGACCGAATCATCCTGTTCACGTGAATAGATTGATGAGGGTAAGGATTATAGTTCATCATGTACATGTGATAATGTATTATTGGGAACCTTCTGCAAAAGCTATGGGTCAACCTTCTCAAGTTTAGATGCCACAAAGGAAAACTCTTTTGATATTCCATTATCATCTTCTGATATAACAATGAAATAATTGCGAGAGAGAATAAGTGGAACACTAGAAGATACCTGGTTCCGAGAATTGGGAGATTGAGGAGAGGATGGGTTGGTAGCCAATTTTGTGGCAACAGATGTTCATGTCAATGAAATAAACACAAACATAAGAAGAAAATGGATCAACACATGAATTTAACATGGTTTGGAAATAGTTCCAACATCCCCATAATAAAGGGGGTGTTTATTTTATTTCTCTATTCTCTAGATCAATTCATCTAATGATCACACCATGTTACAGATTCATGGGATTTTGATCCCATTATAAATAGGAATCAAAAAAAAATTCCCCTTCAGTTGGTGGGTTGTTCATCTACCTACGAAAATTCCTCCTTTTGTCGGCTTCTCTTCCACAATACAAGAGTTGTTCAGGTTGGTTTCAAACTAAAAAATAAACAATTCTTCTAATAAAACCCATCCACTATTGATTTATATCTAATTGGGAGTGGCCCCCACAAATCTCCCACTCACGACCAATTTGGGGTAGAAACTAGACTTGCAGTCTCCTTGCAGGCGTTGAAAACTTCATCAGTAAATCGAACATGCTTCTTCTCTTTAGATGATGTGTCACATCCACTATCTTCATTCAATCCCAAGATGAATATGGTCCCCATAAAATGATACAACACTTGGAAAAATTTACCTGAAATCATCACTGCATTGCCACATGAGACTTCCAACACTCCACCCACTATGAAAATATTGTACCCTTTCGCATTAAGCCTACTTAATGATACCAAGTTTTGTCTCATCCTCGGAATGAATTTTAGGTAAGCCAGATCTCGTACTGTTCTATCGGGTGTCTTCAATTTCACCATCCCAACTCCCCAAACATCACATGTTGGCCCATCACCAAGTCTCACCAAATCTTGTACCTACTGAAAAGTATAAAATTCATCTTTTGTTGTACATATGTGTATCGATATCCAAAAATCCAAAACTCATCCATATTTATTTGGATTTTGAGCCTGCTCATTCTTCCTTTTTAAAATTCTACATTCCTGCTTCATGTGCTTGTATCCTTTTCAGTAATGACATTGCACTTTTCCCTGTTCAATTATCCCATCTGTATGTGAGCTTACCATTGTCAGCAAGACATAATCATCTCCCGATTATTCAGTGATATTCACAACCTTCTCTTTGTTTTTCTCTTTCCTAGAAACATATCATTTGCGCTCTTCACATTCACTTTTATAGTGACCCTTTTTCTCACACCAAAAACACGTGATTTTTCTAGGATCATGTCCCCTCGATTTTGGCCACCATTCTTTACCTACAAATTTCTGATATCGGCTCCTCCCACGTTGATCATCTTTCATCACTATGATTTTCTCACCTGAATGTGTTATGCGTCTTAAAATTCCTTTTAATCTTGAAGCAGCACCATCACATTTTCTAGGTTCAATGTTTCCTTCCCCACGAGCAATTCAGTCACAAGTCCATCAAATGAGCTTGATAGAGATGATAAAAGAAAACATGTTTTGTCTTACTCTTCAACCTTCACATTGAGCCCCAATAATTGTGTTAGGATTTTGTTTAATTTGTGGGTGTGATCTAAGAAATATGTTCCCTCATCCATTCACAACTAGTACAATTTCTTCTTTAATAATAATTTTTTAGTGAGAGACTTCTCCATATAATGCTACTCCAAATTCATCCAGATATCCTTTGGTGGGGTCTCATCCAACATTGAGTACTTTACGTTGTTCACTAGACACAATCAAATTGTGCTGATAACCCACATCTCAATCTCTTTCCAATCATCACCACCGGTTCTATTGGGTTTGTATCTGATCAATGGTCTAATCATGCCCTACTGCACTAGAATATCTTTCACTATTATTTTTCACAATCCAAAATTGTTCCAACCATCAAAATTCTCAACATCAAATTTTGGTAGTACTCCACCACTAGCCATCATCATTGTAATAAAGCATGATTACCACTGTTGATGTCATACCCCTTTGAATCCACTTGATTGAGTGAGAATTTTAAAAATATAACCATATAGATGTGTTTGTAATGGTTGAAATAGATGAAATCAACTCTTGAATTTCCAAAAATATAGTTCGATTGGATGAGATATATCCAAAATAGTATCAATTGTCCAGATCATCCGATGATGTGGCATTGACGTGGTTCGCTAGAACAGTATCTAGAAAACTTGTCAGAAAGTTTCCACCAGCGTGAACAGTTTTTTCTTCTTTCTTAGGGGGTACTGTACCACCCGATGTTTGACTGAAACTTTGACCAGTTTACTGGCTACATTTCAGCTTCATCTTTTATTCCTCTTGAATTTGTGTAATTGTCTCACCAAGCACTTCATGTATCTAGTATCAAAAAAAATTATGTCCACCTTCAATTTTTTGGTTTCCAAAAAACATCACTTTAGTGTTGTTGTTTCTCTCTCGATGGCTTTGATACCACTTTGTTGTGGTAGAGGATGTTAATGGTGACAAAATAAACAAAAACAGAAGAATAAAATGGATCAACACATGAATTTAACATGGTTTATAAATGGTTCCTACGTCCATTGGAGAAAGGGGTCATTTATTTTATTTCTCTATTCTTCGGATCAATTTGTCAAAGGATCACACCATGTTACAGATTCATGGGATTTTGATCCCGTTATAAAGAGGAATCAAAAACATTTTTTTTCTTCAGTTGGTGGGTAATTAATCTACCCATGAAAATAACCCCTGCCATCGATTGCTCATCCACAGTACAAGAGTTGGCTGGGTTGGTTTCTAACTAAAGAATAAATGTTGTTTCTGATAAAACCCGTCCTCCATTGATTTATCCCTAATTAGGAGTGGCCCCACAGCTACTCCTTTACCATTATCATGAAATCCACCTTGAAACGAGGGTATAACCAAGAACTAGCATCCGAAGAGAGTGTCAGCGTCTTTGATCTGTAAGGAACCAACACCAAGATTGCTAGAGGTTCAAGAAGTGGAAGATAAATCAGAACCGTGACTTGGGAGGAAAGCTCCGAAGACCCGATTCTGGTACGACCTTTGCCTTTGGAAACAGGAACTGATATGAACAAGGGAGAACCATCCTTCTTTGGTTGAAAGATCTCGCATCAAGACAAGTAGACTGACTGATGAGATCCTGAACCATGATAGTATCCTACAAAATATTGATAAGATTTTCTTCATCTCTTTCGTGTGTCCCTAGATGTGTCAAGATTCACAAAAAAGTTATGGTGAGATAAAGGTTGTAACACCCCGACCCTAGATACCCAGAGTCGGTGCATTATTAAATAACATTGTCATGATCACAAAGGATAAAGTCTCGAAAGACCGATTAGTTTAGTAGTCTTGGAAATACTAGATATATTCATAATTCTTACATTACATCATAAGGTAAAAAAAACTACAACAACATCTTGTCTTCATATCCCCTCATACTATCCCTATAGGTCATTCATAAATTACTTCTTCACATCTGGGGAAAAGATAAAACATTGAAAGGGGTGAGCTCAGATTCTCATTAAGGATAACAATATAGCAGAATCTTTTATAAATAAGAATAAACATTCAAGGCAATGTATAACTAAAAAAAAGCCTTTTAAACTTGAACTTCAACATAGTATGGAAAAAATAAAATGAAATAATTCCATTTACTTATTCACATGGATATTCTACTAATTGAATAATCACATGAAATATCAATAACCACTTTTATAATGATGGAATGCATAATGCCAGACTATCATAACCACATATCCAAGGCCTCGTGCCAAGACTACAAATAAGATTTTTTCAAGGCCTTGTGCCAAGACACTAGTTTGTCTCATTAGACCTACCGATGCATCGAGGAGCTATAGAGGGCTCGACCCGTCACTTACTAAGTCTAATTCATTCTCATATTAAAATTTTTAAATGTAACATAAACATTCATATTAAAACTAGCATACAAAATTTCAATACTTTCTCCATAAACCATGAATGGTATAAAAATAACACATCCACAGTAAAACATATCACAAAAACTTCAATACAATAAAAAAGTTTGTATCATAATAAATCAATTTCAAATAAGCTTAAAATCCATCAAAGGATGTTGACATAGATGAAAATCAAAACTATTTGAGAGAAATATCTCTTTTCTCGAAATCATTGAAAAATCACACATTTATAAAGGAAGTAATTTAAAAGAGGTTTTTGAATCAAAGTGTCCCATAACACTTTGAAACATTTGAAAATAAATATCATTTCAAAACATTCATGTCCATATAAATAAATCCTTAAAATCATTTTGAAAACATGGACATTAATTAAAAATATTTAGAAAGACAAATCTTGAAAACATTTAAAATTATGATCTTGATAAAGAGTACGTTTCACAAATTCTTAAAATATTCATTTTGAAATCATTTAAAAGTCACATAATTATAAAATAAAACATTTACTTTGAAAATATTCTTATAAGATTCTAAGGGAAGCTTTGACGATTTTATAACAGTGGTAAATAGCCGCACCTGTCGTATAAGTTAAAAAAATACATTCTTACCTTAAATTTGTCGAAAAGGTTAAAAGTGCCTTGTTTGGAAAACGACGAAAAGATTCCTTTCAAAACACATAATGGAACAAATTACTTTAACACATTGTCTAGTAAATAGTAAAAATGTTTTTAAATACATTTTTAAGTAACATGTATGTGGATGATAAAGAGATCCCAGTAGATAATTGCGTATAAACAACCTCGGATAATGAAGAGATTGTGAAATAAACCCTTACCAATTTGGTAACTTACGAAACATACACCCCATGAAAGAGTTATCATACAATGAATATGTAAATACACATAAATTAAAGTGTATTACATAAATAATACAATTATAGGAAGTACATACACCACACAAAAGGTAACAGTGGCAATATGGCATGAATCTCACGGGAATAAGGAGTGAGATGAAAACCCCTTACCTGGTAATTTTCCTTGGTTGAGGGTAGTTTAACCTCCTATATAATGGTTAAATAATTTTTATTAAATTATACAAGAATAATATATATTAATATGATATCATTTATGATCTTTTAACATTTCTTTGTTAATAATATCTTAGTATTATCGTCGTTTCGGGTGTTAACTTACTCGTTTTCTTTTATATGTTTTGTTACGTAAGCCATGTTTGTAATGGTTAGGATGTATCTTTTTCATATCCAGAATGATATCAAGTCCTTAAACATTATTTTGAAATCATCAAATGATAATTATACTTGAATGGATATGATGGAGAATGAATCTCATCGCGTTCGTGGAGACGGTAGTCCGTACGTACGCACGAGCGAAAATATCATTCTTTTGATATTAAAATAATATATAATTGGATGTTATATCATATATACAGAATCATTATCATGTTATATTTATTATTTAAATGAATTAAAAATCATTATTATACCCATTCAAATAATAATATATTGAATAACAATTACACCACGACGTGGAGACGGTAAACCGTACGTACGCACGTATGATGACATGTTATTCAAAGGGTGGATAGAATACTTAATATGGTTGTACCATAATTATAATAACATCACAGTATATATAATATACTGGAGTTATTATTTTATAATGGTAACAACAAATAATGAAGAAGTGGAAGAAGAAAAGAACTTGAAAAAGGGTGGTGAAATCATTACCTCTTCTTCAGGTGCTTCCTTTTGATTTGATCAAAAGGGCTCCTTAGGTTGGCTTTCTGATCAAACTAAGACCTCTAGGTTGTAGTGAGGGAAGTTGGGAGAGTATTTGGGCAGATTTTGGCCTAACCAAAAGGATTTGAAGGTGTGAAGTAATGAGAAGGAGGAGTGCCCTTTTATAAGAGGGGTGAGGGGCACCTTTGGAAAAGCTAGAAATATTAATTTATAATAAATTCATATTCAGATTCTAATGGCTCCAAAGTTTATTATTTAAAGGTTACGGTGGTTATAGGTCTAAAACCATTCAACCAATATAATTTAGACAGGTTTGGGTTACTATATTAACCTTATCTTTTAGTTTTAACTCTTAGTTAATTAGTTTGACATTTACCATGTCACTTTGTATTTTTATATTATATAGTTAATAAACTTACTATATACATCCAACCAACCCCCAAGTGGTCCATTAATGATACACATATCATGATATAAGTCTCTTGGCCGAACTGTAGATTTTTAGGAATTTAATATCAATTAATAATATAACATTTGTTTTAAAAACTCTTTTATGTCAATTTTGACACTATTCAATAGTTGATTTTTTTGAAACTCATAACAGAATTATTACTTCAAAAAAAGTCAATTAAATTAATACTAATATGTCATAGTATCCTATAAAATTATTTTAATTCATTAAAAGTCTCAAATTATATTTATTTGGGTATTTATAATATCAATTATTTTAATTGTTCACTATTATGGTAATTACTGCATCGTCATTGTGTCATAAATAAATTAAATTATTTAATGTCTAAAAATTATAAATAAAATATCATTATGTAGAAAATATTTTTATCTTTCTAATGAATATTTACAATCGAATTTATCTTATGTATAACCCAATATTGAAAATGTTTTAGTAAATAAACTTTGATTTTAATTCTTTTAACTCTTCTTTGTATTAAATAATAATAAATGTCCTAATCTAATCCAAGTGGACCTAAATGATAATATTTTATTCCTAAGGTTGTTTTTGGTCGAGATACACTTGTCCAATATAATTAGGACATGTGTTAGGGTAATATTAATATCATTTCTACCCTTAATTACCCTATTTACTTTTAACCGTGGTAAATAAAAGTAAAAAGTTACTATTCACCAAAAATTATTTTCATCTCATTGAACCACATTTTACTTCTTTATATTAACCGTGTCTCTCGGATTTTCTAAATTCCATTCACAGAAGTGGTAAAATTATGTTTTATGAAAAATTCAGTTTTTTTAACTACCACTTAGTAGTTTCACTATTCATCAAAAATTGAAGTTTTTCAGAACAATGCCAAAATTTCACCCTAAGCTATAATTGATATTCCAAATTCAAAAATGATTTCTATTTTAAAAAATTACAAACATATAAGTTGCATTAATTAATTTTATAATTAATTCCTGTTGTCACAACAAATAGCGTCTTTTTAAGAAACAATATATATCAAAAGATTGACAATTGTTTAGGTCCAATTTCAAAGTGAAATTAATTCTAATGAACACCATTGGATAAAATGGTAAAAATATATTCTAATTATACTTTAAAACCTCTCAAATTCATAATTTATCACTATTAATTATTTTTATTTAAAAAGTTGTTTTTAATTAAAATTTAGTAATTTTCACTATTCATCAAAATATTAAAGTTATCCGAAAACTACCAAAATTTCACCCTAGGATAATTTTAATATTCTGAATCCAAAAATGAAGTCCATTTTAAGAGATAGAATTTATAAAATTTCAAAAAGTAGGTATTACTATTCATAACGGCTAGTTTGGTAAGTTATGGTGCGCTTTAACTTGGTGTTGCGTGTAGTGCAAGTTATTGAATTATTTTGAAGAAATAACACACTATGAAACCTTGGGGTGTTACATTCTCCCCTCATTTAATAAATTGCATCCTCGCAATTTGAAATTGTTCTTCGAAAATAAAAGGTTGAAAATAAAAAATATCTTTGTGGGAAAACCCACATCGGAAATTGGGTTACTAAAATTTAGTCTTAATATGAGGAAAAGAGAAATGAAAGGGTCACCACCAAATTATGATCTCGATTAGGAGAAAATTAGTGGAAATTAGAGGCATATAATTGGAGGAAAAACCTAAATATTTATAGGTTGTGATTGAGGTCATCAATCACAAACAAGTTTAAAATTGAGGTCCTTAAATTCATCAATCTATGATGATTTGAAATACCATCGGTTCAACAAAACATAGGGTATTAGGATAACACATTTTTGGTTTTAGGATTCCTTAAATAAAGTATAAGAATTAATTTCTTCATAGAATAAGAGAAGAATAAAAAATATATTCTTGACAAGTAGAGTTCCATCCTTTAACTAATTTCTACCACAGACTCATCTTTCACTCTAAAAGATAATAGAACTTAAAAATAATATTCTATTTATCCTATTCGTATAGGGTTAAAAAAATGAATTTATAATTCATCTAGTAGAACCATTAAAAAAATGACATTATTCAATCCAGGACATCACGTGGGTCAGTGGTAGGTGATACACACTTGTCGCCCTTCGGTTGTGGGTTCAAGTCTCACGGCCTTGTCGGACGTGACGGGTTGCCGCCCGACCTCCGGGTTGTCCTTTTATGGCAATCAAAATAATCCAAACTAGAACTATCCAAAATACTTCAGTCCAAAATTTATAAGGAAGTTAAACACAATGAAGATCCCTTTTTTCGCGTAATAACATGTGATCACCTTCATCGTGTATTCTTTTAAAACACTGCAACATCCTGAATTACCATAAAACCTTATTGATTACATTCATGATCCCTTATTCCTTATAGAATAATAGATATACTCTTTCAATCGAAAAATGTTGTAAACCCCAACAATGATAGAATATACAAATCATTAATCAGTTTCAAGGTAGTCAAGAATATCCAATATAATTTATCCAAATCAATCATGTATTATTATAAAATCACTACCTTGGTATCAGAACCATATTAGGGTTTATCTTTCTCTCAACCATATATTTTCCTAAAATTTAACCTGCTATTGAGTCACTTTTCTTTATTCTACACAATCTCAAGTCCTTAATGAAATAGTACTGCAGTACAATCCTTATATACTCCATAATTATTATAATAGGTACATTGTTGATACAACACTCAATTGACATAATCAACATAAGAACTCTAATCATTCCTCTTCATCTTTGGTAGTATCATAACTTGATTATTATCCAATAGCATCATTTGCGGCATAGTCTGATGACTGGGACATAGGTTCGCGTAGTGTCCAAACTCCTTGCAAATGAATCATTGTACATTTGAAACCATTTTCTTACCCTTGTAGTCACGTACTTTGTTCCATTTTCCTCCATACTTATAACAAACTCTCATTCCTTTCAAGAAAGTTCCAGGGTATTTCTTCCCACAGTTATCACATATAGGAAAATTATTCTTTTCCCTCTTCCCTTTATCCATCTTTCTCTCATCCATCCTTTTCTTCTCTTGCTTCCCTTCAAAGACATAGGACTCAGTAAACTCTTTACTTATCTTATCAGCACATGATATTATTTCTTCATATGATGATAATACATGGGAGACTATTTCTCTTATAAATTCTGGATTAAGAACATGAAAGATATGATCCTTCTTTCTCTTTGGATCATGTGCATTGTTGGAGTTCTCATTCCTTCTACTGGGTGCCATTTCTAAGCAATGGCATACACTAGATTAGTTTATGAATAACAATACCTAATCCCAAACTTGTAAAAAAGATAACATAAATTAAATAGTTTATGTATATA
Organism: Viscum album; assembly: GCA_963277665.1. Lineage (NCBI taxonomy): Eukaryota > Viridiplantae > Streptophyta > Magnoliopsida > Santalales > Viscaceae > Viscum > Viscum album. The sequence continues at coordinate 7,622,532 of OY728136.1, forward strand.
ATCTATAATCATAAAAATGTCTCCTTTGAGGAAGTATATACTCATAAACCCTTCATAATGGTTGGTAAATAAAATGAGAATTATCCTAAGCATATCCCCCGAGAGTGTCGTAACCAAGAGTGCAGCAAGGCCCGTTGTCGTGCACCAGTTCTCATTCGAGTCTAGCTCAAAGCAGTGTTTTCGGGTTTTACCCCTAGGTACATCTGTGCTAGAGTCGCCTCTACCTGCTCGTATCCAGACAGGGATGTATTGCTCGGAAAACTCACAAAATCTCTACAATACCAAAATTCTAGGAAGTTATTCTATACTAATCCTCATAGTCCATATTAAATCTATGTGCTCTAATCAGAGTTTATCTAAATCTAGCTTCCAAGGTTTATACTAAACTTCCTCTGATACCAACTATAACACCCCGACCCTAGATACCCAGAGTCGGTGCATTATTACATAACATTGGCATGATCACAAAGGATCAAGTCTCGAAAGACTGATTAGTTTAGTAGTCTTGGAAACACTAGATATATTCATAAGTCTTACATTACATCATAAGGTAAAAAAAACTACAACAACATCTTGTCTTTATATCCCCTCATACTATCCCTACAGGTCATTCATAAATTACTTCTTCACATCCTGGGAAAAGATAAAACATTGAAAGGGGTGATCTCAGATTCTCAGTAAGGATAACAATATAGCAGAAGCTTTCATAAATAAGAATAACCATTCAAGGCAATGTATAACTAAAACAAAAGCCTTTTAAACTTGAACTTCAACATAGTATGGAAAAAATAAAATGAAATAATGTCATTTACTTATTCACATGGATATTATACTAATCGAATAATCACATGCAATATCAATAACCACTTTCATAATGATGGAATTCATAATGCCATACTATCATAACCACATAGCCAAGGCCTCGTACCAAGACTACAAATAAGATTTTGTCAAGGCCTTGTGCCAAGACACTAGTTTGTCTCATGAGACCTACCGCTGCATCGAGGAGAAATAGTGGGCTCCACCCATCACTTACTAAGTCCAATGCATTCCCATATGAAAAGGTTTAAACGTAACATAAACATTCGTATTAAAACTAGCATACGAAATGTCAATACTTTCTCCATAAACCATGAATGGTATAAAAATAACACATCCATAGTAAAACATATCACAAAACCTTCAATACAATACAAAAGTTTGTATCATAATAAATCAATTTCAAATAAGCTTAAAATCCATCAAAGGATGTTTACATAGATGAAAATCAAAACTATTTGAGAGAAATATCTCTTTTCTCGAAATCATTGAAAAATCACACATTTATAAAGGAAGTAATTTAAAAGAGGTTTTTGAATCAAAGTGTCCCATAACACTCTGAGACTTTTGAAAAGAAATATCATTTCAAAACATTCATGTCCATATAAATAAATCCTTAAAATTATTTTTAAAACATGGACATTAATTAAAAATATTTAGAAAGATAAATCTTTAAAACATTTAAAATTATGATCTTGATAAAGAGTACCTTTCACAAATTCTTAAAATATTCATTTTGAAATCATTTAAAAGTCACATAATTATAAAATAAAACATTTACTTTGAAAATATTCTTATAAGCTTCTAAGGGAAGCTTTGACGATTTTATAATGGCAGTAAATAGCCGCACCCGTCGTATAAGTTAAAAAAAGACATTCTTACCTTAAATTTGTCGAAAAGGTTAAAAGTGCCTTGTTTGGAAAATGACGGAAAGATTCATTTCAAAACACATAAGGGTACAAATGACTTTAACCCATTGTCTAGTAAATAATAAAAATGTTTTTAAATACATTTTTAAGGAACATGGATGTGGATGATAAAGAGATCCTAGTAGATAATTGCGTATAAACAACCTCGGATAATGAAGAGATTGTGAAATAAACCCTTACCAATTTGGTAACTTACGAAACATACACCCCATAAAAGAGGTATCATACAATGAATATGTAAATACACATAAATTAAAGTTTATTACACAAATAATACAATTATAGGAAGTACATACACCACACAAAAGGTAACAGTGGCAATATGGCATGAATCTCACGGGAATAAAGAGTGAGATGAAAACCCCTTACCTTGTAATTTTCCTTGGTTGAGGGTAGTTTAACCTCCTGTATAATGGTAAAATAATTTTTATTAAATTATACAAGAATCATATATATTAATATGATATCATATATGATCTTTTAACATTTCTTTGTTAATAATATCTTAGTATTATCGTCTTTTCGGGTGTTAACTTACTCATTTTATTTTATATGTTTTGTTACGTAAGCCATGTTTGTAATGGTTAGGTTGTATCTTTTTCATATCCAGAATTATATCAAGTCCTTAAACATTATTTTTAAATCATCAAATGATAATTATACTTTAATGTATATGATGGAGAATGAATCTCATCGCGTTCACGGAGACGGTAGTCCGTACGTACGCACGAGCTAAAATATCATTCTTTTGATATTAAAATAATATATAATTGGATGGTATGTCATATATACAGAATCATTATCATGTTATATTTATTATTTACATGAATTAAAAATCATTATTATACCCATTCAAATAATAATATATTGAATAACAATTACACCACGACGTGGAGACGGTAAGCCATACGTATGCACGTATGATGACATGTTATTCAAAGGGTGGATAGAATACTGAATATGGTTGTACCATAATTATAATAACATCACAGTATATATAATATACTGGAGTTATTATTTTATAATGGTAACAACAAATAATGAATAAGTGGAAGAAGAAAAGAACTTGAAAAAGGGTGGTGAAATCATTACCTCTTCTTCAGGTGCTTCCTTTTGATTTGATCAAAAGGGATCCTTAGATTGGCTTTATGATCAAACTAAGACCTCTAGGTTGTAGTGAGGGAAGTTTTGAGAGTATTTGGGTAGATTTTGGCCGAACCAAAAGGCTTTGACGGTGTGAAGTAATGAGAAGGAAGAGTTCCCTTTTATAAGAGGGGTGAGGGGCGCCATTGGAAAAGATAGAAATATTAATTTATAATAAATTCATATTCGGTTTCTAATGGATACAAAGTTTATTATTTAAAATCTAAGGTGGGGATAGGTCGAAAACCATTCAACCAATAGAATTTAGACAGGTTTGGGTTACTATATTAACCTTATCTTTTAGTTTTAACTCTTAGTTAATTAGTTTGACATTTACCATGTCACTTTGTATTTTTATATTATATAGTTAATAAAATTACTATATACATCCAAGAGACCCCCAAGTGGTCCATTAATGATACACCTATCATGATATAAGTTTCTTGTCTGAACCGTAGATTTTTAGGAATTTAATATCAATTAATAATATAATATTTGTTTTAAAAACTCTTTTATGTCAATTTTGACACTATTCAATAGTTGATTTTTGTGAAACTCATAACAGAATTATTACTTCGAAAAAAGTCAATTAAATTAATCCTAATATGTCATATTATCCTATAAAATTAGTTTAATTCATTAAAAGTGTCAAATTATATTTATTTAGGTATTTATAATATCAATTATTTTAATTTTTCACTATTATGGTAATTACTGCATCATCATTGTGTCATAAATAAATTAAATTATTTAATGTCTAAAAATTATAAATAAAATATCATTATGTAGGAAATATTTTTATATTTCTAATGAATATTTACAATCAAATTTATCTTATGTAGAACCCTATATTGAAAATGTTTTAGTAAATAAACTTTGATTTTATCTCTTTTAACTCTTCTTTGAATTAAATAATAATAAATGTCCTAATCTAATCCAAGTGGACCTAAATGATAATATTTTATTCCTAAGGTTGTTTTTGGTCGAGATACATTTGTCCAATATAATTAGGACATGTGTTAGGGTAATATTAATATCATTTCTACCCTTAATTACCCTATTTACTTTTAACCGTGGTAAATAAAAGTAAAAAGTTACTATTCACCAAAAATTATTTTCATCTCATTGAACCACATTTTACTTCTTGATATTAACCGTGTCTCTCAGATTTTTGAAATTCCATTCGCAGAAGCGGTAAAATTAAGTTTTATGAAAAATTCAGTTTTTTTAACTACCACTTAGAAGTTTCACTATTCATCAAAAATTGAAGTTTTTCAGAACAATGCCAAAATTTCACCCTAAGCTATAATTGATATTCCGAATTAAAAAATGATGTCTATTTTACAAAATTCCAAACATATAAGTTTCATTAATTAATTTTATAATTATTTCCCGTTGTCACAATAAATAGCGTGTTTTTAAGAAACAATATATATCAAAAGATTGACAATTGTTTAGGTCCAATTTTAAAGTGAAATTAATTCTAATGAACACCATTGGATAAAATGGTAAAAATATATTCTAATTATACTTTAAAACCACTAAAATTCATAATTTATCACTATAAATTATTTTTATTTAAAAAGTTGTTTTTAACTAAAATTTAGTAATTTTCACTATTTATCAAAATATTAAAGTTATCCGAAAACTACCAAAATTTCACCCTAGGCTAATTTTGATATTCTGAATCCAAAAATGAAGTCCATTTTGAGAGATAGAATTTATAAAATTTCAAAAAGTAGGTATTACTATTCATAACGGCTAGTTTGGTAAGTCATGGTGCGCTTTAACTTGGTGTTGTGTGTAGTGCAAGTTATTGAATTATTTTGAAGAAATAACACACTATGAAATCTTGGGGTGTTACAAAGGCGGGGTCTGGTTGCAAATCCTACAAACCCTCAACCTGCAGAAGAATTGATAAAGGAAGGGGATAAGCCAGATCACATTCCACACAGATATGAGAAACTGAGGGTTCCTGGAAACCAGGGGTCTGTTCATCCGCCCATAAGAAGGTCCCCAGGGAATCACCTATATCCTGAAAGAAGGTGATGTTGTTAAAAGGTAGGGGAAGGCCTATAAGGTTGATCCACACCACCACAATGGAGGAGTCTCATCTGCTGTGCACCTCCATCAACCAACATAATAGATGAAAACACCACCTTCCAACATATCTAGATCTCCAGTACCACACCTTGATGAAATCCTCATGGGAAGCTAGTGAGATGTAGAAGGCATTACGGTTCAAGACAGAAACAATAGAGGGAGCCTCTAAATCCCATAAGTGGAAAAAGTTCTGGAAGAGATCAATGTGGGGTTTGTCAGGCCCCCATCTCACTACTAAGGTCCACTCCATGTGTTATTCGGCATCCTTGAAGAAGGAGGTAGAAAAATGAATCACCGGAGCTTCTTCATCTGTGGTCGACCAGATCGAATCGGGAGGAGAAATCGGCATCCGCTACCACAAAACCGGACAAGGGATACGCCAGCTTTAATCAACACTAAATAGAAAGCACTAATAAAAGAGGGGCCTTTATCTGTGCTAGCTAAAAGTGCTAATAAATCTTCCCTTTATCAGTGCTAAAGTGAGTGTTGATAAAGGTGTACCCCTTATCAACATTTTTATAGTGTTGATAAAGGGTAGAATTATCAGCGCTATTATTAGTGTTGATAAAAGTTTTTAATAAAAAAATATTATTAATTTATATAAAATTATTATATTTATATTCACAAATAATGTTTATTTGTATACATTAAATAAAAAAATGTTTATAATTAATATATATTCTTTAATAATTCAAATATATATATATATATAATGTTTTAAAAAAATATTTCTAATATTATAATTAAATAAATATATATATTTAAATAATTATAAGATAATAATAAATTTCATTAAATAATAAATATATTTAGTGTATTTATTATATTTATTATATTTATTATATTTATTATATTTATTATATTTATTATATTTATTATATTTATTATATTTATTATATTTATTATATTTATTATATTAATAATTATATATAAGTACTTTTAAAAGATATATATTTATAATTATATATATATATATATATGTTTCCAATGAATTTGGTCAATAAATATATTAATGCGTGAGTATAATTGACTGGTATATAGGTTTTGTATTCATCAAGAATGTTCATTAATACATTACACCCTTCTTATTATTCATGTTTCCCATATGTGAGGACTTGTTTTTTATTATCTACACTTTACTAGATATATGATTTATTCATGTTATACCCATGAATCTGTTATGTTCTTAAAAATACTTAAAAATTTACAATAAATATATTTAAATAAAAAATATATTTATTATATTTATAATTATAAAATTTTAATTATATATAAATACTTTTTAAATATATTTATTTCTAATAATAATTATAACTATATATATATTTAAATAATTATAAAATTACAATAAATATATCTATTATAATTATATATTTATATTTATATTTATAATTATATACAAATATTTATAAATATATTTATTTATAGTTATAATTATAAATATATATATATATATACATAATTATAAAATTATAATAAATATATTTATTATACTTATAAAGTTATAAATATATATAACTAAATAAATATATTTATAAATATATAAAAATATTTTTAAATAAATACAAATAGTTATAGTTATAATTCTAAATAAATATAGATATATTTAAATAATTATAAAATTACAATAAATATATTAATTATATATATTTATATACAAATATTTATAAATAAATACAAATAGTTATAATTATAATTCTAAATCAATATAGATCTATTTAAATAATTATAAAATTATAATAAATATTTTAATTATATGTATTTATAAAATTATAAATATATTTGTTATAATTTTATAATTATTTAAATATATATATATTTATTTATTTATAATTATAACTATAAATAAATATATAATTATTATAATTTTTCATTATAAATAATTATTTATTTATTTATAATTATAATTATAAATAAATATTTATTTATTTAAATAAATATAAATTTATAAAAAATATATTTATTATTATTCTAATGTTATATATAATTAAATACATATATTTATAAATATATAAAAATATTGATAAATAAATACAAATATTTATAATTATAATTATAAATAAATACGTATATATTTAAATAATTATAAAATTAAAATAAATATATTAATTATATATATGAATAAAATTATAAATATAATAAATATATTTGTTATAATTTTACGATTACTTAAATCAATATATATTCATTTATTTATAGTTATAATTATATATAAATATATATACTCATTTAAATAATTATAAAATTATAAAAAAAATATTTATTATATCTATAATCTTATAAATATATATAATTAATATATTTCTAGGATTTTAAATATAATAAGTATATTTCTTATAATTAAATAATTATAAAATTATAAGAAATATACTTATTATATTTATAATATTAGAAATATATATAATAAATATATTAATTATATATATTTATAAAATTATAGACATAATAAGTATATTTCTTATTATTTTATAATTATTTAAATGAATATATATTTATTTATTTATAATTATAACTATTTATATATATATATATACGAAAAGGTTTAGTTAGAAGCAGAAGCCTCTGACCATTTAATAAAAATAAAGGAAAAAGTATCAAGCAGGAAAGATAGAGCATGGGGTCACATAACAAGCCCTCATCCACAATGGGGCATCACTCCCCAAAACCATAATCAGAACCTTCACCCTCATCAGTAGTTTCCCATTCATATTGGGAAATTTTTGGATTGAGAATCACAGAGTACATCTACCTAAGCCTTTCTTGCTCTTGCGTGAGTTGGGCCTTTGAAGAAGACCTAGTTGACACTTTGTTCCCCCATGCATCATCATGACCACCTCCTCAACCACGACCCTTTGGATGCCTCCCCCGTTGCCAGGTCTGTTGAGGAAGATCCTACAAAGGAAGGCTTAGTGTATCCTGTATAATCAGGGCCTTTGCCTGCAATCCTTTTTCCTATCCCAAAACATGCACCTCATCCAGACGATAAGGCTCCCCTACCTACTTAGAAGGAGGAGGATCTGACTGCACGTGATGCTCCATGTCAATACAAATGGGAGGGGTCTGTCCATGAAAAGAAAGTGGTATAGACTTTTTATACAAAACAAATTAAAAACCATCTGCGTCCACCAGATTGGATGAAGATGATTTTCTGCCTTCCTTAGATGAGCTACCATGCATAGCTTTGTCAGAATGGGAAGGACCAGCATTACCTATTGTCCCCTTCAAGTCCATACCAGAGGAGGTCATTTCCATCCTAGATTTTTCCCTCCTAGATGAGATCGGGGCATGTTCCTATAGAAGCTCTCTGCCCACATCATATTGAATAGAGTTTTCAAATTCTGAATCATTATTTTCCTGTTCTTCCATATAAATGTCTACCCACATTCTCTTGGACAACATTGGGGAATAAACATTTCCAGCATCCATTGCTTTCACACATGCATTTGACATATCCAAGGTAAGGGGTTTTATCTTATTGAAGGATTTTCCTATATCTAACACCCTCTGTTGAGGTGATACCAAGCCATATGTCCCATAAAAAAACTCTTCTATCTCAACTAGCTAGGGGTGAATCATGCACCATCACCTCCTATCTCCCATTCAAATAAAGCTACAAATTATGGCCCTCATTCATATAATGGATGGGTTTCTTAGACCTCTTATTTCATGTGTGCTCTTCATGTCCGCGAGCAGAAAAACGGTTGCAAACCAGAATTCTCTTACAGGATGAGGACTCATAACAGATCGCCTTGAAATCCATACAAAATTGTAGCATCTTCTCATATTCAATTTTTAGATTGAACTCATCATTGTCTGTCAAAAGAAATATTTTTTCAACCAGAGTAGAACATGTTGGAGTTGGTGGTCTAGAACTAACTACTTTGTACTTTATTCATTAATAAAAGCCTTATCATATCTTGATTATTCTTCTATGTGACAATGCATGTGATAATGTCCTAAGGACAGTTGTTGCATTAAAGGGTCATAGCAGTTCCCTGTTATGATGAGAACCCAGAAGTGCCATAACACTGTTCTTGAATATATGTTCTATGGCAGGATGATATTATTTGAGGGACACAAATAATACAGGTCATTAGGGGTGAGGACTCATAAAACTTTGAGGCTACTTCTCATGGTGTGCATCCTTAGTAATATCCAGGAGGATATTATGAGAACGAGACCCGCCAGTAGGAAATATACATTTTATAGTGTCATTGGATGTTCCTATCTTCGGACGTGTGTATTGGTCCTTAGACTTTAAGATTATTATTAATGGGTATTACAACTCATGCACTTAGATGTATTGACGAAAACTGTTACGACACACTGTTCGCAGCGAGGTAGGATACATTGGGTGCGTCACGAGTAATATTGCATTAATATATAATGCGAGAAAGGATTTTTCCCTTATGTTCCATAACGGAAGTAGATATCTCAGGCCCTTTGATGGAATTGATATAGCCTAAATAAATCCATGGACATGGTAAGGTATGGGCGAGTTCAATTTCGGGAAGTCAAAGAAAAAATAATCGAGCACATGGGTTGATGGCACTAGCATGCAACCCACTTGATTAGAGATATCAAGACAAAGGGATTATATTACACGGTAAGAGTTTGTAGGAGGTGACACATCATTTCAGCGTTAACTTATTTCTTTATGGGTGCCTTGGTGTGTTTCTAGACGCTAACCTTGGACTTTAGGTAGGCTCTACCTAATGACACTGAGAAAGAGGCCTAGAGGGTCACACACTAAGTGTGTCCATGTATCTCAGTTAAATACTAATTTAACAAGTTAAATAAATATTATTCCCGACTGTGGTTTAATAATTATTTAAGGATTCCTGATCGCATTTATTTCGACACTAGTTATTCGAGAGAATATATTGTGGGCGAAATAATATATTTATTATTGAGTAATGTAGTTACATTTATTTAAGAAATAAATATCCATTACTCAAGGTATAATAAATGTGGTGGAGAAAAATGGAAAATAAAAGTGTGCACCGTGTATATTAAATATACACGCCGTGTAGTTTTATGGAAAACAAGTACACGCCTTGTATTAATTATTACACGCTGTGTAGTTTTCCAGTTGGGATTTTGAGGATATAATATTATTTTATTAAATGATATTAATTATAATCAGTGTGGGCGCATGTCAAGGAATTAATAATTCGACATGGGGTTTCAATAAGAGTTAATGAAATAAATAAAATGCTTAACGCATTTATTTATTTTCATAACTCTATTAACCTCAAACCCGATAATAAATATCCTCACAACCCCAACACTTTTCCTGAGCCAATTTTTGTGCACAATGGATTTGGAAATACTCTCAAGTGAATTGATAATTCCCTTTCCACTAAGAATGTCCTCAAGTTACGAGAGAGAGATCCTCCACCAGATCAAGGCGGTCGAAGGCGGACATCGCAAGCGAAGGTTCTTCCGCGCTAGCACCCGGAGATCCCTTCGGTGGTGTCCAGAGATATGTGGATCACCGCTAGAGGAATCCTATGCTTGGATTCTACGACGCAACAACGGATCACAGGATTGTGACCAGAGACATCGACGAAGAAATAATTCCACCGAGGTAATTCTTGTGAATTAATTAAATTAATTATAACCAATATATGATGATCCTATCTCAATGGTTCTGGGACTCTTCTTTTCTTTTTCATTCTTCATTCCATTCTGAAGATCTGGTGTTTTATTTCATGATGGATCTTGGATTGAACATTGTTTAACGCTAAAATTAATGTTGGGAAAACCCACCAACGCGCTTCCGCTACGCCCAGAACCTACAAGTGGTATCAGAGGGGTTATATCATTGATTATAATTATTTAGTTTTTTGTTGGTGATTTACACATTTAATAATTTAGTTATTTCAATTCATGTTTAATCGTTCTGGAAATCTGAATCTCGAGATCTGTTCCTCCTCCTTCATATCTCGTCAACCTCACAGAAACAAATTTTTCTTTTAATTTTGATTAAAATAAAATAGAGGAACTCATCTTAAAGATCCAAATGTTTCTGGACGTACAACACCATAATACATGGCATGTATTCGGAAGTACACGTCGTTTAGTCTAGGTTCAATGCATTGACTGATCTGCCAAATCAGGCCGTGTATTGGATTTTTTCTAAGAATTTAAGACACCGTGTGTTGACCAGAAATAGGTGGCACACGGTTTCCGGATTATACGTCGTGTGGTCCAATGAACACAGCGTGTAGTCCCTTCAGGTTAGGGTTGGGCCATGTACCCCGTACATGGCTTGATCGGCTGGAAACCGTGTAACATGGAAACTACACGGCGTGTGTCCCACAGAACATGCCGTGTACTCCAAAAATTTCCAAAGTACATTAACGCGCCCTGTCCCCGGGCATGTACTTCGGATGGACTGTGAAGAAAAGTACACGTCGTGTAGTCGAAACTACCCGCCGTGTACTCACCCAAATTATGCAGATTTATTAAAATTTATTATTATATTATACAAACCCTTGAGACGTGTACCATGGTGCCGGTGTAAAGCTAAGGCACAGCACGTGATAGGTGTTTTATATATATGTGTTTAATTTAACATCTATGTAATGAACGGGGATTCACCGGGTTGCCTGCAAGGTACAAGTTACGTACAAGGATAATTTTAAATGAATTTATTTGTTTAAAATTATGATGAGAATATCAAGGAAGTTCAGAAAAGGTTTTAAGATAAAAGGATTCATTAATTAAAGATAATTAATTGATTCGAGTGTGATTTATCTTAAACAAGAACGATTAAAGAATTGAATTCTAGTTTTATTTATGCGTAAATATCGTTGCATGTATGGATGATCATGTATGGCTGAACCTCCAAATGAAGAGGAACACCCCTGCTGGAGGGGACACTACCCATATAATGTCCAACCTTAGGAGCAAAATTTGTCGAACGACAGACATGATGAAGGTTTCCCAGATGAGAACAAGAACAACAAAAGTCCATCCAGCTTTCAAAAAACACAGTTTGATTATATCTGAACTCAACACCTACCTCAATCCAGAATGAGTCCAAGGTAGCCTTTGAGACATAAACTTCCACACAGATCTGAGGATCAATCGGGTGGCCAAAGGACCGAGAACGACCATCGAAAGCAAGGAACCTCCCGACGAGGTTACCCAACATCACCAGAATAGCTAGATTTTGGAAAGGAAGGGGGAGATTTGAGAAAATAACCCATATTTCAGCAGTCGGTGGGTCACGATTCAAGTAGAACTCGTATCCCCATATGAATAGAAAGCAACGGGAACCATCACAGGCGCGCAAAACTTTGGACCATGTGGAGGCCAACTCATCAGCGCTGTCGAAGCGGAGAATAAAGTGACGCGAATCCAACAGCCCAACCACGACGTGGGACTTCAGGGGCCAGGCACTGTTAACAAACCTATCGAAGCTATCCAGGGACGGTCTTAGACGTCCAAAACGGGCGATGAGGGATAGCTCAAGGAGCGATGAAGCCTCCGAAAATTCCTGGAGAGAAAGAGGGAGTGAAGGAGCATCCTGGAAAAGAGCAGGGACTTTAGGGAAGACACGGATATGAGGGAAATTAGGAAGGGAGGTCGGGGAGGTGAAAGGGGAGAAGTCCGGCAGGAGGCGAAGGAGATGGAATGAAAATCCAAAGGTGACTGATGTGCTTGATCGGCTAAAACAGAACCTGGGTATACAGTTGCAGGAACCGGGAGCTAATGAGGAACAACAGGCCTACACTGGTCCTGAATAGCCATCTGCTATCAGGTCTACAGTGGAGATGAAGAAACTCACTCAAAGTAAGCATGAATGTGCTATAATTGAGGCTGGCAAGGAGGCCGAACATTCTAGGAATGAAAAGGAGGTTCCCCCGCTGTATACCAAGGTTCCCTCTCCTGAAAAAGGGAGGCCTAAGGAGGGCAGGGTGGGCAAGCCTACTAGGATACATAAAGTTCCAAGGGCTGCTGATTCAGTAGCTATCATAGGGAGTCTGAAGGAGGGGAGTGTGTTGGGTCCCTTGGACCCAAACATTCTCCAACCCCCATTCTCTCTAAAGGATGCATCTTCAGGGGGAAACAAGCAGTTCCCCACTGAGCTGAGCAAGCAGTTTGGGCTAAAGGCCCCCACTGAAGGCCCGAGGGTTGAGTTAAAGAACCTCTTTGATTGTCTGGTGGATCAAGATCAAGTAATGTTACATGAGGAGGATGATTCAGGTTCTGATATATTTATCCAAATATCAGCAGATAGCTGGGATCATTTCCAAGGGAAAGGTCCGCACAGCCCTAGAAGGAAGAAGGGGCTCAAAGGAAAGTGAGACTCCGGAAAATGCATTTTGGTTCAGGGGAAAAAACCAAAGGGGCGTAAAGACTATTCTTACCTACCAAAACCAATGGAAACCAGGTAGGCCAAGAAGGGTGGAATCAAGGAAAGAAAGGCCCTGCAAGACAGAGATAACGGCGGTCTAAGCATAGAACCAAAGGGAATAGAAGAAGAGGTAGGGGAATGCTTGAAGCTCATTTTTCACTCCAAGGAAGAAATGATTGAGAAAGACATGAGGCACAATGCCTCAATTGAGGAAATTGATAGAATTTATGAAATAAGGTTGAAAGTTGAGGCCACTGAGGAACATGAAGCATGGATTGACAAGCAAGATCATATAATTGCCCGGGGTTTCAATCAAGGCAAAATATCTTTGGAAGAATTCATTCAGACGATGGACAGGATGATCTCACATCTCGAAGAACTTATCAGGGAGGATTCAAACACATAGTTTAGCACTTTTCATTGGGAATTATATAGATTCAATGATTCAAATAACCTTAGTCTGGTGTTTAACAATTTTGTGAGATCATTTATCACGTAGTGGTTTTGGCTCCACGAACGATGGTTTCCCACTTGTCCTTAAAGTGGATTTTTAATAAAAAATTATATTTTGGTGGTATGGATGATCATGAGCTAGACCGAGACCTTTTTATGTGAATGGTTTCTTTTAATTTATTTATTTAAATTAAATTTTTTGGTCTGCGAGCCATCTCCTCATTAATATGTAGGGCCTACGTGCCCAAGGATTCTTTTATGTAAAAACCCCTTTTACCCCCCAGCTACGTGTGCGATAAATGCATATGTAATGGATGGAGATCCCAAGCTAGTGGGGGTGGCTCAAGTCAGGAGCCAAGGTGAAACCAATCCAAGGAGATACAAATGTGGACAGGTGGAAAGCTGTAAACACGAACTCGAAAGGTTCAATGTGTTTCTCCACTAGGTCTTGGGTTAGTTTATCAATCGCTAGATAAAATAATCAATAGAAAAGCTCATGATCATACCATTTATTTTATTTCTGTCAGTTTCATGGTTTATTTATTGTGGGTGTGTTGTCACGATCACACAATTAATGAATTGAACGAGCATGCAAGATGGAACTAAAATAAAAACCGGCTTATACGTAAATATTATCATAGACATGGTTAATCACTTAAGTATATACCACTTAATATTAACAAGAATGTAATCAAAGATAATAAAATGGAAATTTACGTATAAGGATAAAATCTCTCAAAAGAACTATTAAGTCGGTATAGCCTTCCATAATCTTGGTTAGAATCAAACCATAGTTCAAAGTGCTTGACCAACCCTAGTTGGGGTGCTTTCAAATATTAGGGAATTATAATTCAAGGTTTTGGGTTGACTTGACTTGGTTCGCATCAAGGGTTGAATGCCACAGCAGGACTTGGTGTGACCAAGAGGCAAAGGTTGAGGAAATCCAAAATAAAAGGATTTCAGGATTGGGGAGTCCACTCAGCAGATCAAGGAGCTGCGAGTTAATGCAGTTGGCATTTGGAATTCCTACCTAAAACCCTTCAAGTTGCTTGACCAACCCTAGTTGGGGTAATGTAAAGGGAAATATGGATCCTTGCCACTAAAATAATCAGGCAACATAATATTCCAAAATCAATGGCGAGGGCTATTGGATTTCGATAAAACAGTGGGACACTAATAAGTATTAATTTATTTATTCGTCTCAGTTTGGTAATAAAGTAATAAACCTTTACTCATATTAATTTGTAGAAATGGAAAGAAAATGACTTCAAACATATCATTGTGAACCATACTCAAGAAGGAAAACCTTCTCATCGGCACCAATTTCCAAGAGTGGTAGAGGCGTTTACGCATTATCCATCGCCACGAGAGGAAATTGTATGTGCCGGAAGAGCCTGTTCCAGTTACACCTAGATCGGAACTTTTACCCTTAACTCACTAGGTAGATAAAGAGATGGGGCATGACAAAACTGAAGTCCTTATAGTGAATAAGAAAAGGAAGGACAAGTCAAAGGGGCCAAAGACTTATAAACGGTCTGAAGCCCCCGAGCACCATCCCTCCAAGAAGGGGAAGATCCAGAGGCAGGGCAAGGAACGGGAGGCAATGTGTTTTGCATGTGGCAAGCAAGGCCACTGGAAGAGGAACTGAACCCAAAAGTGTCAGGACGCTAATGGTACATTCGTTATTGAGTGTAATCTTTCTATTTCTACACATTGGGTATTAGATACAGCTTGTGGGGCTCACATCTATATTCAAATGTAAGAACCAAGTAGATTTAGAAATATTTCCAGAGGAGATGTGGATCTTTGAGCTGCCAATGGCGCAAGGATGGATATGTTGGCTATTGGTGACTACCACCTATCATTTCCGACTGGGATGATCTTGATTTTACATAACTGTTATTATGTGCCTGGTGTTACCAAAAACATAATTTTTGTATCTTGTTTGGATATGGATGAATTTATTTTCAAGTTTGGAAATAAGGGTTGTCTCTTTTATAAGAACAACGTATGTTATGGTATAGCACATTTAAATAATGGTTTGTATGTATTAAATTATGAAAACCAAGTGTTGGAAATCGATAACGAAACAAACTCACATGACTTATACATCACCCAGTTGTGGCATCACCATCTCGGTCATGTAAATGAGAAGCGCTTGAAAAAGCTCTGCCAAGATGGCTATTTAGACTCTACTGAGCTAAAACCACTTGATAGATGTCATGATTGTTTACAAGGTAAAATGACCAAGCCGACTTTCGGTGGACAGGGTGAAAGGGCCACAGAGCTTCTAGGATTGGTACACATGGATGTATGTGGACCATTTCCGGTAGAAGCTAGAGGTGGATATTCTTACTTCATTACTTTTATTGGTGATTTGAGTAGATACGGATTTGTCTACTTAATGAGGTATAAGTCAGAAGCCTTAGAGAAATTTAATTAATTCAAGAATGAAGTAGAGAATCATCTTGGTAATAATATAAAGAAACTTTGATCAGATAGAGGTGGAGAATATCTGAACCAAGAGTTCATCAATCTTCTACAGGAGTCTGGGATTCTATCTCAGCTCACTCCTCCTTATACTCCACAGTGGAACGGTGTTAGTGAAAGGAGGAAACTCACCTTGTTGGACATGGTGAGGCCAATGATGAGTCATGTGGATCTTCCATTATCCTTTTGTGTATATGCATTACAAACTACAGCATACACATTAAACTGAGTACCAACTAAGGCAGAAAATGGAATTCCCTCCAAGTTATGGAATAGAAAGAAACCCATTTTGTCGCATACACGTGTATGGGGATGTGAGGCATTTGTTAAGGCCTTCTCAGGAAACAAACTATCACCTCGGGGCACGAAGTGTATCTTTATAGGATATCCTAAGGAAACGAAAGGATATTACCTATATAACCCTTGGGACAAGAAAGTGATTGTCGCCAGACAAGACATCTTTCTTGAGAGGGAGAAAATACTAAAAAAGTATAGTGGGAGTAATATTGACTTCAACGAATTTGATGCTCAAGATACATAGGAGTTAGTACAAAAGCCAGTTCCACAGGTCCCCGTGGAAGAGGTTCCAGAAAAACAAGTACTACGTAGGATCTCAAGAGAGGTAAGGGAACCAGAGAGATTTGGTTTCCTAGTCACCGACAATGGGGAATCATTATTGTTGGACAATGATGAACCTCTCTCCTACAAGGAAGCAGTAGAAAGCTCAGAAGCTGCAAGATGGCTAGAAGCTATGAATTCTGTGATGGATTCCATGTATCAGAACCAAATCTGGGTTTTGGTTGATGAGATAGTTGATGTAAATCCTATTGGATGCAAATTGGTATTCAAGAGAAAACTGGACATGGAAGGTCAAGTTATCACCTATAAAGCAAGGCTAGTGGATAAAGGATTCAGACAGCGTCAAGGAATTGAATATGATGAAACCTTCTCTCCAGTTGCCATGTTTATATACATAAGAATCATAATTGCCATAGCAGCTTACCATGACAATGAGATTTGGAAAATGGATGTCAAAACAGCATTCCTTAACAGGAACCTTCAGGAAGATTTCTATATGACATAACCAGAAGGGTTTGTGACACCAGGTGAAGCCAAACGGGTTTGCAAGTTGCAGAAATCCATTTATGGATTAAATCAAGCATCCAGGTCATGGAACATTTGATTTGATGAAGCCATAATGGAATTTGGTTTCATTAAGAATGAATGTGAGCCATGTGTTTATAAGCGGTTTAATGGGAATGTGATCGTTATCCTAGTAGTATATGTTGATGACATATTACTTATTGGAAATGATGTACCAGTCTTATAGTTAGTTAAGGACTGGTTGAACAAGTGTTTCTCCATGAAGGACTTAGGAGAAGCAGCCTACATTATAGGGATCAAGATCATTCATGATAGATCCAAGAGGCTTCTTGGACTAAGTCAGGGTACATACATTGATCAGATACTAAAGTGATTTATTATGGAACAATCCAAGAGGGGATTGGTTCTAGTGTCACATGGCCTATATCATTCTAAGAAAATGTGTCCTTAAAAACAACAAGAGAAAGATAGAATGAGTAGGATCTCATACGCTTCGGCTATAGGATCCATCATGTATGTCATGTTATGTACCAGGCTTAATGTTGCCTATGCACTGAGCATGGTAGGCAGATATCAAGCAGATCTAGGAGAATAGCATTGGAATGCTGTTAAGACTATCCTTAAGTATCTGAGAGGAACTAAGGATATGTGCCTGGTGTTTAGAGGAGACGAGGAGATTGTCATCAGAGGGTATGCTGATGCTGGTTTTCAGACAGATCAGAACGATTTGAAGTCAAAATATGGATATGTTTTCTGTCTCAATGGAGGCGTTGTGAGCTGGAAGAGTTCAAAGCATCCAGTTTTTTCCAATTCTACAGTGGAGTCCGAATATATAGCGACTTCTGATGTAGGCAAGGAAGCCGTTTGGATTCGGAAATTTGTCTAGAAGCTTGATTTGGTGCCTAGCAGTAAATATCCCATTACATTGTATTATGATAATACTGCAGCGGTGGCTCTTGCAAAAGAACTAAGGTCACATAAATAGACAAAGCACATACTCCGGAAGTATCAACTCTGGAGGTATTTCTATCAGAGGGGTGAAGTTTCTATGATCAGAGTGTCCATGGAAGAGAACGTGGCGGACCCCATGACTAAATGCCTATCTCAGCAGAAGCATGAATATCATGTGAGAGCTAGCGGGTTAAAGGTTGTGTGTAGTTAGCTCTAGTCCAAGTGGGAGTCTGTTGGAGTTGGTGGCCTAGAACCAACTACTTTGTACTTTATTCATTAATAAAAGCCTTATCACATCTTGAGTGTTCTTCTGTGTGACAATGCATGTGATAATGTCCTAAGGACAGCTATTGCATTAAAGGGTCATAGTGGATCCCTGCTATGGTGAGAACCCATAAGTGTCATAAAACTATTCTCGAATATATGTTCTATGTCCGGATGATATTATTTCAGGGACACAAATAATACAGGTCATTAGGGGTGAGGACTCATACAACTTTGAGGCACCTTCTCATGGTGTGCACCCTTAGTAATATTTAGGAGGATATTATGAGAACGAGACCCGCTAGTAGGAAATCCACATTTCATAGTGTCATTGGATGTTCCTATATGCGGACGTATGTATTGGTCCTTATACTTTAAGATTATTATTAATGGGTATTACAACTTGAGAACTTAGATGTATTGATGAAAACTGTGATGACACACTATTCACAGCGAGGTAGGATACGTTGGGTGCGTCACGAGTAATACTGCATTAATAGATAATGCGAGAAAGGATTTGTCCCTTCTGTTCCATAACAGAAGTAGATATCTCAGACCCTTTTATGGAATTGATATAGCTTAAATAAATCCATGGCCATGGTAAGGTATGGGCGAGTTCGATTTCAGGAAGTCAAAGAAAGAATAATTGAGCACATTGGTTGATGGCACTAGCATGCAACCTTCTTGATTAGAGATATCAAGACAAAGGGATTATATTACACGGTAAGCATTCATAGGAGGTGACATGTCATTGTGGCGTTAACTTCTTTCTCTATGGGTGCCTTGGCGTGTTTCTAGATGCTAACATTGGACTTTAGGCAGACTCCGCCTAATGCCACTGAGAAATAGGCCTAGAGGGTCACACACTAAGTGTGTCCATGTATCTCAGTTAAATATTAATTTAACAAGTTAAATAAATGTTATTCCTGACTGTGGTTTAATAATTATTTAAGGATGCCTGATCGCATTTATTTTGACACTAGTTATTTGAGAGAATATATTGTGGGCGAAATAATATATTTATTAGTGAGTAATGCAGTTACATTTATTTAAGAAATAAATAGCCATTACTCAAGGTCTAATAAATGTGGTGGAGAAAAATGGGAAATAAAAGTATGCACCGTGTATATTAAATATACACGCTGTGTAGGTTTATGGAAAACAAGTACACGTCGTGTATTAATTATTACACGCCGTGTAGTTTTCCAGTCAGGATTTTGAGGATATAATATTGTTTTATTAAATGATATTAATTATAATCAGTGTGGGCGCATGTCATGGAATTAATAATTCTACATGGGGTTTCAATAATAGTTAATGAAATAAATAAAATGCGTAACACGTTTATTTATTATCATAACTCTATTAACCTCAAACCCGATTATAAATATCCTCACAACCCCAACACTTTTCCTTGGCCAATTGTTGTGCACAACGGATTTGGAAATACTCTCAATCCAAGAGAGAATTCCCTTTCCACCAAGAATTCTCTCAAGTTACGAGAGCGAGATCCTCCACCGAATCAAGGCGGTCGAAGGCAGACATCGCAAGAAAAGGTTCTTCCACGCTAGCACCCAGAGATCCCTTCGGTGACGTCTAGAGATACATAGAGCACATGTGGATCACTGCTAGAGGAATCCTATACTTGGATTCTACGATGCAACAACGGATCACAGGATCGTGACTGGAAACATCGACGAAGAAATAATTCCACCGAGGTAATTCTTGTGAATTAATTAAATTAATTATAACCAACATATGATGATCATATCTCAATGGTTCCAGGACTCTTCTTTTCTTTTTCGTTCTTTGTTCCATTCCAAAGATCTAGCGTTTTATATCATGAAGGATCTCGAATTGAACATTTTTTAACGCTAAAATTAAAGTTGGGAAAACCCACCAACGTGCTTCCGCTGGGCCTGGAACCTACAGAATATAGGTCCACCTCTACCAAGAAATGGGTGTAATGCCCGAATCTAACCATTTGAGTCTCTTTGTATAGCTTAATGGAAATTCCATTATCTAATGCAATATCATAGAAGATTTTTGGATTCCACAAGATCCAATTCAGACCAATCACCTTAACCCACACTTGAATTAAAGAGATTATTACCTCTATGGGATTGAAGTTTCGATCCCACTCTCGAATGTGCATGACACCTGGCTTAAGGGAGACCGATCCAAGTCCACACGCCTTCATTTTGAGATTCTCTGAGGTAAATAGGATATGAAAGAAGCCTCTACCTAGATAAATACACTTCCAATTGCTGAAACCCCAGAACTATGAAAATATGGCTACAAGATCATTCATAATCAATGGCTTGGCACCTTTTGATAAAATGATATGACCAATAAAAGAATGCCTACCAAGTTTCAACCATTCAAAAATTACCATAGGATCAGCCTTGACATGTGAAAACATTCCTTTGCGATGAAGCATACCTACAGTGAAATCTTTATAGAGGGATAAACCACTGCCATGACTATCCAAACACGAATCAGACACACCGCGAGTACCCAAAATAGCAGGATCTTCACTATGAGCTGATTTATGGAAACCCACAACATGCCTGTGAGATTCAAATCAACTAAAATCCAAGAATTTTTCTGCCATTGGAGGGAGAGACCGATAGGAATCACTAACATAACAATAAGGGTGACTGAAGGTAGTATGCAGACAAGCTATTGAAGACAGCTCCCTCCACAACAAAACCTCTGACTTTAAGTCAAACTGAAGGCCAAGAGAAGACGATGTCGACAAAGTCTGGATCAAGGGTGACCGAAGAAAAAAATATCGATGGCAGGTCACCTCAGCGGTCAGGGATCTTAGGAGACCACAAAGCTGTCAGAAGCAGATTCCACCATGACAGTGCCTCCCACCTTGAGAAACACCAATGATGAATAGGTTGGAAAGGTGATCAGCAGGAATAGCATAGATCCAAGTGAAAACAAAGATAAAAATGAAATCGAACAGAGTAAACCCTAGCCGCCATCAAGATTTAGAGATAGAAATTCTCTCTCAACCCTAACTTCCATTCTTCATATATATATATATATATATAATAAATATATTTATTATATTTATTATATTTATAATTTTATTTATATATATAATTAATATATTTATTTTAATTTTATAAATATAAATATTTATTTATTTATCTATAGTTATAATTATAAATATATATATATATATCATATATATAATTTTATAAATATATATAGTAATATAAATAAATTATTAACATTATATATTTAGGAATGCTTTTTTAGTGCTCATAAAGATAGGCATTTATTAGTGTTAAACAAGAACTGATAAAAGGTGTCTTTATCGGTGCTATGATTTAGCATTGATAAAGACACCTATTATAAACCCTTTTTTAGCATAAATAAAGGCCTATATTTATTAGTGCTTTCTATTTTATCACTGATAAAACTTACCTTTATCACCACTTTTTAATTAGCGCTTACAAAAACTTCACCTGATTTTATAAATAAACCCTAAGAGTTGGTTTCTTCTCTCGCACACCTCAAACTCTCGTAGAATCTGACCCCTACATCGTCAACCCCTCCTCTTCCTCAACCTCACTTCTGCCACTGCATATCCATCCTCTACCAATGAACCCTCCTCCACCAATGAAAATCCCTCCTCCACTATCGTAAATCCCTATTTTGTCGTGAACTCACCTCTGCCGTGAACCCTCATCTACCTTGAACCCACCTCCATCATAAACCCACCTCCACTGCGCACCGAACCCCACCTCCTATCGTGAACCCCTCCTCCTCTGTTCACCCTTATCCTCCTTTGTGAACCCTTCTCCATGGTTAATCCTCCTCTGTCGTGAACCCCTCCTCTGCTGCAAACCCATTTGCGGCCTCTACTGCCGCTTCCGTCACCGCCTACCCCGACTCCACCGCCGCCGGACCCTACTTCTTATGCCAGAGGGGAATGCCATTTTTTCCACATTATTATGAATTCCTAATATATAGATAGATATATTTTTTCTAGGTTTTTTCCGATTCTTACATTACATTTAATATTCAAGAAATTCCTTTGAATACCTTAAAATGAAGTGTCATTAATTCAATAACCCTAGTAGTATCATTCAAATACTTTAAAACATCTATATTTTCTATATTTTCCATAATAAAATTGTTGAAATTTTTAATATGAGAGGTTTTAGAAAAATTTCATTCCCCCTTCGAAACGGAAACAACCTCTAAAATTAACACTCCAATCTTCTGTGAAAAGGAACTAGTATATTGATATCCACAATAACTATTTTCATCCTATGGAATTCCAATACCTTATTTCTTTTGAGTTTTTATGACTATTAATGGATCTTCATTTGAATTATTTGATATCATAACATTATCCATAAACTATTCCAAAACTCAATAACATGATATCCCTTCATATTATGTTTTTTTTATTTAGCTAAAAATTTGTAGTATTCTTCTAACCTTACCTTTTCATTCCATTCCATATGCTCCATAAACTCATTTTTTCATAATTTATTTATGGTCAAAGACCTTATATTGATCCATAGAGTGACCCATAAAATTACTTGACCTGAAAAATGATGGAATATTTTCACTTTTACTTCTTAAATAAATATATTGGAGTAATTATTGTTAGAGCTGGTATTATAGATCTAACTGAAATTGTACTTTCAATTTCCAAAATATATTTATATATTTATATCACATAGTTATTATTATTTTGTTTAACATTAATTTTTTAATTTCTTTGGAATATAATTCACATTAATATATTATAATAGTTTCTCTATATAATGATAATATAGACATTCCATAAATATATTCTTAAATCAACATATCATATATTCTAGATACATTTATCTTACATGACATAGATGATGGTTGCCTATCAGGTGATGGAGTCTCATATGAAATTGATACATATTCTCATGAAGTTCACACTTGGTGATCTCTAAGAAGAATGGTCCCAAGGAAAGACCCACTAATACTAATTTCATATGTTTTATGTTTCATTTGATATTACTCTATCCAAAAATGTTTATTTTCCATAAAACTAGAATTTTTTGGTTTGTCTTAAAAAATGAATGGTATAAAAGCATTGGTTATATCCAATGAGGCTCTTTTCTCACACCATACATATACACATTGGTGTATATATAGACTTAGTTTTCTATAATATAGATAAAATGAAAGGGTCACACATTTATAGTGGTGTTTCGTAGTGACTTGTTAAAGATATAATAATGATGGGATGTAGAGGTCACCATAGAGCATAAAGAGACAATATTCATTTTGTGTTATTTTAAGATATTTAATATAAAGTGTATCCCTTGAAAATAAATTTATTTTTGGTTTAACATTATATTTAGGAGCATGTGTAAACATTTTATAGCTTTATATTTTATAAAATGTTAGTTATTTTTATTCACGTATCTTTTATAAAGTTCCTCTCTTAGGATTTGTGTTTTTGGTTAAAATGCCTAAGTGGATATTTTAAATGATTTAAGTGTTTTTAAATGTTTCTTAAAAAAATATATGTGTTCAACATACCCTTTTTGGTTTTAAATAGCTTTAAAATGATTTAATCACTTGGCATGGACTTAGGTTTCATGCCAAGTGTTTGTCAACTCACCCGATTAGATTTCATAAAGGGATGTAAATGTTTTTAAAGTGTATTTAATGTTGGTTTCATTTTAAAAAGGGTTATGTGAATTTTTAAATGAAAATTTGTAAAATATAGAAGGTTGTCGCTCATTTTAAATGATTAAGACTATTGGTTCATGAAGTTGATTTGAATGATTTAAAAAAATGAATTGTGGTTTTGTGAAAGAGTTCTTGGAATTGATTGGTTTATTTTAGAAAGGGTGTGTTATTTTATAGAGGAATCTGTGTAAATTTTTGGTTTTTTAATAGTATTTAAAATTTGATTTTATAAATAGTTTTCAAAGTACAAATGAAATGTAGTTTTTTCATGATCTTTTAGGTTTATATTTTTATATAATTAGGAAAACCAATACATTATATATGAAAGACAAGTAGATTGAATATAACACCATGGAAAGGGAATGTCACTAACTCTACCCAACCTATAGGACATCCATAATGACCTCAGTCCCACAAAAGGTAAATTAATCTTTAACCCCATTTCAACTCTTAAAACTACTTTGCATCCAACATCACCTGTATGGTTTAAATTAGGGGTCCCCTTTTTTGATATGTCTATTTTGGAATTTTCCCTTAGAAGGATGCAGTTCATTATTAATATGAAATCTTTGATTCTTTTTCATGGATGTGAAAATGGTCTCCTTCTTGTGAGGGTGTTAGAGTTGACATGTGATTTTCTACTTATATTATATTTATTTGTGTGATGATCATTGGACTTTTGTTTCTCGTTACACTTGTTTGGATGCATGGGAACACTATGAATTAAGAAATAGGTCTATATGTTTACTACACAAGTTAGCTCATGTAACGCCCCAACCCCAGCTACCCAGAGTCGGTGCATTACTTCGTAACATTGGCATGATCACAAGAAGATCAAATCTCGAAAGACCGATTGGTTTAGTAGCCTTGGAAACACTAGATATAATCATAAAGTTTTACATTACATTTCAAAGTGAAAAACTACTACAACAACAAAGTCATCATATCCACACTATTAACCCCTCATAATATCCCTGCAAGTCATTCATAATTTACTTCTTCACTACCTGGGAAAAAAAACATAGAAAAGGGGTGAGCTCAAATGCCCAGAAAGGATAACAATATAGCAGAATATTCAAAATAAGCATAAACATTTAAGGCAATGAATTACTAAAACAAAAGCCTTTTTAAAATTGAACTACAACATAGTATGGAAAAAGTAAAATGAAATAATGTCATTTACTTGTTCACATGGATATTCTACTAATCGAATAATCACATGCAATATCAATAACCACTTTCATAATGTTGGAATGCATAATGTCAAATGTTAATTTAATTGTCTAGGCCTCATCCCAAGACCTAGGGGTTACTTCTAACCGGAACCCAACCCGGAGTGCCTCTAATAACCGGACACCAACCCGGAGTGCCTCTAATAACCGGACACCAACCCGGAGTGCCTCTAATAACCGGACACCAACCCGGAGGGCATACTTTTACCAGTCCCTAACCTGGAGGGCTTACTTTAACCAGTCCCCAACCTGGAGGGCTTACTTTTACCAGTCCCCAACCTGGAGGGCTTACTTTTACCGGTCCCCAACCCGGAACATACTTGTTTAGCACATTCATCTAAAGAAAATTTTGAAATATAACATAAAAATTCGGATTAAAACTAGCATACGAAATGTCAATAGTTTCACCATAAACTATGAATGGTATAAAATAGCACATACACAGTCAAACATATCACAAAACCTTCAATACAATACAGAAGTTTTGTATTATAATAAATCAACTTCAAATAAGAGTAAAATCCATTAAAGGATGTTGACATAGATGAAATCAAAACACTTTTTAGAGAAATATCTCTTTCTATTTTTGAAATCATTTAAGAGCCATATAAAATAAAACATTTTCTTGAAAATATTCTTATAAGCTTGTAAGGAATGCTTTGACGATTTTATAACAGCGGAAAATAACCGCACCCGCCGTATAAGTTAAAAAAAACATCCTTACCTCAATTCTGTCGAAAAGGTTAAAAAGGACATTGTTTTGAAAACGACGGAAAGATTCCTTTATAAACCTCTTATAAAAAGTCAAAAAAGGGTATAAATGACTTTAACCCATATTCTTGTAAATAGTAAAAATGTTTTGAAATACATTTTTAAGAAAACATGGATGTGGATGATAAAGAGATCCCAGTAGATTATTACGTATATACAACCTCAGATAATGAAGAGATTGTGAAATAACCCTTACCTTGTACTTTTTCCTTGGTTGGGGTAGGTTAACCTCCTGTATAATGGTGAAATAATTGTTATTAAATTATACAAGAATCATATATATTAATATGATATCATATATGATCTTTTAACATTGATTTATTAATAATATCTTAGAATTATCATCGTTTCGGGTGTTAACTTACTCATTTTCTTTTATATGTTTTGTTACATAAGCCTTGTTTGTTGTATCTTATTCATATCCAGAATGATATCAAGTCCTTAAACATCATTTTTAAATCATAAAATGATAATTATACTTGAATGGATACGATGGAGAATGAATCTCATCGCGTTCGTGGAGACGGTAGTCCGTACGTACGCACGAGCGACAATATCATTCTTTTGATATTAAAATAATATATAAATGAATGGTATATCATATATACAGAATCATTAACATGTTATATTTATTATTTACATGAGTTACACATCATTATTATACCCATCCAAATAATATTATATTGAATAACAATTACACCACGACGTGGAGACGGTAAGCCGTACGTACGCACGTATGGTGACATGTTATTCAAAGGGTGGATAGAATACTGAATATGGTTGTACCATACTTATAATAACATCACTGAATATGTGAGATACTGGAGTTATTATTTTAGAATGGTATGAACAATGGAAGAAGAAGTGGAAGAAGAAATGAACTTAGAAAAGGGTGGTGAAATCATTACCTCTTCTTCGGGTTCTTCCTTTTGATTTGATCAAAAGGGCTCCTTAGGTTGGCTTTCTGATCAAACTAAGGCCCCTAGGTTGTAGTGAGGGATGTTGGGAGAGTATTTGGGCAGAGTTTGGCCGAACCAAAAGGCTTTAGAGGTGTGAAGAAATGAGAAGGAGGAGTGCCCTTTTATAAGAGGGGTGAGGGGCACCTTTGGAAAAGCTAGAAATATTAATTTATAATAAATTCATATTCGGTTTCTAAAGGCTCCAAAGTTGACTATTCAAAGGATAAGGTGGGGATAGGTCGAAAACCACTCAACCAATAGAATTTAGACAGGTTTGGGTACTTATATTAACCTTATCTTTAAGTATTAACTCTAAGTTAATTAGTTTCACTTTTACAATGTCTCTTTGTATTTTATATATTATGGTTAATAAACTTACCATATACATACAAGCGACCCCCAAGTGGTCCATTAATGATTAACCTATCATAATATAAGTCTCTTGGCAGAACCTTAGATTTTTAGGAATTTAATATCAATTAATAATATAATATTTGTTTTAAGAACTCTTTTATGTCAATTTTGACACTATTCAATAGTTGATTTTTGTGAAACTCATAACAGATTGATTACTTCGAACAAAGTCCATTAAATCAATCCTAATATATCATATTATCCTAGAAAATTAGTTTAATTCATTAAAAGTTTCATATTATATTTATTTGGGTATTTATAATATCAATTATGTTAATTTTTTACTATTTTAGTAATTACTGCATCATCATTGTGTCATAAATAAAATAACTTATTTAATGTCTAAAAATTATAAATAAAACATCATTATGTAGGAAATCTTTTTAGCTTTCTAATGAATATTTATAATCGAAAATCCAACATGTATAACCCTATGTAAAAATTGTTCTTCTAAAAGATGTAAGCTTATGCCATTTTTATTTTTATTTTAACTTTATTAATATAAAGTGTCCCTACCACATACAAGTGGCTCCAAGGGGTCCCCAAATTGACCCAAGGATGCCCATGGTCGGGTATGTGTCCACCAATAAGGTTAGGACACGTTCTAAGGTAATTTTGTATTATTATAATATTATTTTTTAACCCTTATTTACCGGATTTACCCTTTAACCATGGTAAATAAAATATTTACCGCAGTAATTATTCAAAATGTCTAAAAATAAAAGTTACCTATTTACACAATTTGAACATCCTGATTCCAAATATGGAATCCATTTTCCTAAATTCAAAACACAGAAGTGGCAGAAATTAATTTAAAATTAATTCCCGCTGTCAAAACAAAAAGCGTGTTTTTAAGAGATAATAACTATCAAAAGATTGACACTTGTTTATGTTCGGTTTAATTGTAAAATTATGTCCAATTACCAACATTATATTAAATGGTAAAAATATATTCTAAATATACTTTAAAACCACTCAAATTCATAATTTATCACTATTAATTATTTTGATTAAAAAAGTTGTTTTTAATTAAAATTTAGTAATTTTCACTATTCATCAAAATATAAAAGTTATCCGAAAAGTACCAAAATTTCACCCTAGGATAATTTCGATATTCCGAATCCAAAAATGAAGTCCATTTTGAAATATAAAATATATATGATTTCAAAAAGTAGGTATTACTATTTACAACGGCTAGTTTAATTAGTTGTGGTGTGTGTTAGAACTCGAGGTTGCGTACAACACACGCTATCGCATTATTCGAAGGAAAACGTACCGTAGAAGCTTGGGGTGTTACATTCTCCCCTCCTTCAAATAATTGCGTTCTCGCAATTTCTAGGGTATTACTGCATAAAAAGACTCGGGTGGTTCTTCATCATAAGTTCCTCGGGTTCCCACGTTGCCTCTTCCATCTTATGATTTCTCCACAAAACTTTTACCAGACGCGTCGTCCGGTTTCTCAGTACTTGTTCTCTTGTATCAAGAATCCTGACGGGCTCTTCGCAATAAGACAGATCCGGTTCCAGTTCTAATTCCTCATAGGTGAGTACATGCGTTGGGTCAGGCATGTATTTTCTCAACAGAGATACGTGGAACACATCGTGAACTTTGGAGAGACTTGGCGGCATTGCCAATCGGTAAGCTACAGCCCCAATTCGTTCTAGAATTTCGAAAGGTCCGATGTACCTGGGACTCAATTTACCTTTCTTACCAAAACGTATGACTCCCTTCCACGGAGATACCTTCAAGAAAACATGATCACCGACTTGAAATTCCAAATCCTTCCTTCGATTATCGGCATAGCTCTTCTGCCTACTTTGAGCTGCTTTGATGTGATTTTGGATTACTTTCACCTTTTCCACCGTTTCCTCCACCAGTTCTGGGCCTACAAGTTTTCTTTCACCAACGTCATCCCAACAGGTTGGTGTACGACATCTCTTTCCGTATAACGCTTCATATGGTGCCATCTGAATACTCGAATGGAAGCTATTGTTATAGGAAAATTCTACCAGAGGTAAATATTGATCCCACATACCCTGAAAATCAAGTGAGCAAGATCTCAACATGTATTCTAAGGTTTGAATAGTCCGTTCTGATTGTCTGTCTGTCTGAGGGTGGTAAGCAGTGCTCAAATGAAGTTCAGTATCCAGGGATTTCTGAAGACTTTTCCAGAATCTTGAAGTAAAACGGGGATCACGATCAGAAACAATCGATAGGGGTACACCATGAAGT
Source organism: Viscum album (assembly GCA_963277665.1). Lineage (NCBI taxonomy): Eukaryota > Viridiplantae > Streptophyta > Magnoliopsida > Santalales > Viscaceae > Viscum > Viscum album. The sequence goes on from OY728136.1 coordinate 7,652,470, forward strand.
CTCACAACTTCATTAATGTATAGTCTTGCTAGACGTTCCAGGGGTAGATCTTCTCTTATAGCAAGAAAATGTGCTGACTTGGTAAGACGATCAACAATAACCCATATTGCATCGTTCCTTCTAGGAGTCTTTGGTATCCCCATGACAAAGTCCATCGTAATATTGTCCCATTTCCACTCCGGTATGGGAAGAGGTTGCATGACTCCTCCAGGCTGTTGCCTTCCAGCTTTCACTTGTTGACAAACCATACATCTTGACACAAAATCAGCAATCTCCCTCTTCATGTTGTCCCACCAAAAATGTTCCTTCAAATCTCTATACATTTTGGTGCTCCCAGGGTGTATAGAGAAATTGGAACTATGAGCATCATCCAACAATTCCCTTTTCAGATCAGGTAAATCGGGAACACAAAGTCTCTTCCCGAATTTCAAAATTCCATCTTCATACACAAAGTCTCTCAATCTCCCATCATTCACAGCTTTAATCTTCTTTTGGAATTCTTCATCATTGGTCTGAGAACTCTTAATCCTTTCTAGTAAAGATGGTTTGGCAACCATTTGAAAAAGCATTGATGTTTCACCTTCCCTGGTTATTCCCATGTCCATCTTCTCTAGATCCATGAAAATTGGATCCCTTTCAATTCTCATATTGTTCAAAACTCCATGGTCTTTTCTACTCAAAGCATCTGCCACCTTGTTTGCCTTCCCCGGGTGGTAGTGTATCGTACAATCATAATCCTTGAGTAATTCAAGCCATCTCCTTTGCCTAATGTTGAGTTCTTTTTGTGAGAAAATATACTTCAAACTCTTGTGATCAGTATAAATCTCACATTTTTCACCATAGAGGTAGTGCCTCCATATCTTCAAAGCAAAGATCACTGCTGCTAACTCGAGATCATGAGTAGGATAGTTTTGTTCATGAATTTTCAACTGTCGTGATGCATAGGCAATAACTCTATCATTCTGCATAAGGACACAGCCAAGTCCTTTCTTTGATGCATCACTATAAATAACGAACCCATCATTCCCCGATGGTAGAGTCAATATAGGAGCATTGACTAATCTTCTCTTCAGTTCTTCGAAACATTCTTCACACTCTTTTGTCCAAACAAATTTAACCCCTTTACGTGTGAGCTTCGTTAATGGGTTTGCCAATCGGGCAAAATTCTGGACGAAACGTCGATAATAACCTGCCAAACCAATAAAACTACGTACCTCAGTTATACTCGTAGGTGCTGGCCATTCTTGGATTGCCTTGGTCTTAGAAGGATCAACAGAGATTCCATCTTTAGAGACAATATGGCCAAGAAAAGAAATCTCCTGAAGCCAGAATTCACACTTGCTAAACTTTCCATATAATTCATGCCTCCTCAGAGTCTTCAAGATAATGCGCAAGTGATTTTCATGATCTTCATAGGTTTTGGAGTATACCAATATATCATCAATAAATACTACCACAAATTCATCGAGATACTCCTTGAAAACTCTATTCATCAGATCCATGAATACAGAGGGTTCATTGGTCAATCCAAACGGCATTACAGTAAACTCGTAATGCCCGTACCTGGTTCGAAATGCTGTTTTCAGAATGTCTTCCTTCTTCACACACAACTGATGGTATCCAGATCGAAGGTCAATCTTTGAAAAGTATTGAGCTCCATGCAGTTGGTCAAATAAATCATCAATACGAGGTAGGGGATACTTGTTCTTTATCGTTATAGCATTGATCTCCCTGTAGTCAATACATAACCTCATAGATCCATCTTTATTTTTAACAAAAAGAACTGGGGCTCCCCATGGAGAAACACTAGGGTGAATAAATCCCTTATTACTCAATTCCTCTAGTTGTTTCTTTAGTTCGACTAACTCTACAGTGGCCATTCTATAAGGGGTCTTCGATATAGGCCTTGATCCAGGAATCAAATCAATAGAAAACTCAACTTCTCGTTCTGGAGGATGTCCAGGTAAATCTTCCGGAAATACATCTACAAATTCTTTCACAATAGGTACATCCTCTATTTGAACATTCCTTTTCATCTGTGGTAGTATCATAACTTGGTTATTATCCAATAACATCATTTGCGGCATAGTCTGATGACTGGGACATAGGTTCGCATAGTGTCCAAACTCCTTGCAAATGAAGCATTGTACATTTAAAACCATTTTCTTACCCTTGCAGTCACGTACTTTGTGCCCTTTCCTCCACACTTATAACAAAATCCCATTCTTTTCAGGCAAGTTCCAGGGTGTTTCTTTCCACAGTTACCACATATGGGAAAATTCTTCTTTTCCCTCTTCCCTTTATCCATCTTTCTCTCTTCCATCCTTTTCTTCTCTTGCTTCCCTTCAAATCCATAGGACTCAGTAAACTCTTTACATATCTTATCAACACATAATATTATTTCTTCATATGATGATAATACATGGGAGACTATTTCTCTTATAAATTCTAGTTTAAGACCATGAAAGATATGATCCTTCCTTCTCTTTGAATCATGTGTATTTTTGGAGTTCTTATTCCTTCTACTGGGCGCCATTTCTATACCATGGCATAAACTAGATCAGTTTATGAATCAAAACACATAATCCCATACTTATAAAACACTTAACATAAATTGAACTATTTATGGATATAATCCATAATCATAAAAATGTTTTCTTTGAGGAAGTATATACTCATAAACCCTTCATAATGATTTGTAAAGAAAATGAGAGTTATCCTAAGCATATCCCCCGGGAGTGTCATAACCAAGAGTGCAGCAAGGCCCGTTGTCGTGCACCAGTTCCCGTTCGAGTCTAGCTCAAAGCGGTGTTTTCGGGTTTTACCCCTAGGTACATCTGTGCCAGAGCCGCCTCTACCTGCTCGTATCCAGACAGGGATTTATTGCTCGGAAAACTCACAAAATCTCTACAATATCAAAATTCTAGGAAGTTCTTCTATACAAATCCTCAAAGTTCATCTTAGGTCTACGTGCTCTAATCAGAGTTTATCTAAATCTAGCTTCCAAGGTTTGTACTAAACTTCCTCTGATACCAACTGTAACGCCCCGACCCCAGCTACCCAGAGTCGGTGCATTACTTCGTAACATTGGCATGATCACAAGAAGATCAAATCTCGAAAGACCGATTGGTTTAGTAGCCTTGGAAACACTAGATATAATCATAAAGTTTTACATTACATTTCAAAGTGAAAAACTACTACAACAACAAAGTCATCATATCCACACTATTAACCCCTCATAATATCCCTGCAAGTCATTCATAATTTACTTCTTCACTACCTGGGAAAAAAAAACATAGAAAAGGGGTGAGCTCAAATGCCCAGTAAGGATAACAATATAGCGGAATATTCAAAATAAGCATAAACATTTAAGGCAATGAATTACTAAAACAAAAGCCTTTTTAAAATTGAACTACAACATAGTATGGAAAAAGTAAAATGAAATAATGCCATTTACTTGTTCACATGGATATTCTACTAATCGAATAATCACATGCAATATCAATAACCACTTTCATAATGTTGGAATGCATAATGTCAAACGTTAATTTAATTGTCTAGGCCTCATCCCAAGACCTAGGGGTTACTTCTAACCGGAACCCAACCCGGAGTGCCTCTAATAACCGGACACCAACCCGGAGTGCCTCTAATAACCGGACACCAACCCGGAGTGCCTCTAATAACCGGACACCAACCCGGAGGGCATACTTTTACCAGTCCCTAACCTGGAGGGCTTACTTTAACCAGTCCCCAACCTGGAGGGCTTACTTTTACCAGTCCCCAACCTGGAGGGCTTACTTTTACCGGTCCCCAACCCGGAACATACTTGTTTAGCACATTCATCTAAAGAAAATTTTGAAATATAACATAAAAATTCGGATTAAAACTAGCATACGAAATGTCAATAGTTTCACCATAAACTATGAATGGTATAAAATAGCACATACACAGTCAAACATATCACAAAACCTTCAATACAATACAGAAGTTTTGTATTATAATAAATCAACTTCAAATAAGAGTAAAATCCATTAAAGGATGTTGACATAGATGAAATCAAAACACTTTTTAGAGAAATATCTCTTTCTATTTTTGAAATCATTTAAGAGCCATATAAAATAAAACATTTTCTTGAAAATATTCTTGTAAGCTTGTAAGGAATGCTTTGACGATTTTATAACGGCGGAAAATAACCGCACCCGCCGTATAAGTTAAAAAAAACATTCTTACCTCAATTCTGTCGAAAAGGTTAAAAAGGACATTGTTTTGAAAACGACGGAAAGATTCCTTTATAAACCTCTTATAAAAATTCAAAAAAGGGTATAAATGACTTTAACCCATATTCTTGTAAATAGTAAAAATGTTTTGAAATACATTTTTAAGAAAACATGGATGTGGATGATAAAGAGATCCCAGTAGATTATTACGTATATACAACCTCAGATAATGAAGAGATTGTGAAATAACCCTTACCTTGTACTTTTTCCTTGGTTGGGGTAGGTTAAACTCCTGTATAATGGTGAAATAATTGTTATTAAATTATACAAGAATCATATATATTAATATGATATCATATATGATCTTTTAACATTGATTTATTAATAATATCTTAGAATTATCATCGTTTCGGGTGTTAACTTACTCATTTTCTTTTATATGTTTTGTTACATAAGCCTTGTTTGTTGTATCTTATTCATATCCAGAATGATATCAAGTCCTTAAACATCATTTTTAAATCATAAAATGATAATTATACTTGAATGGATACGATGGAGAATGAATCTCATCGCGTTCGTGGAGACGGTAGTCCGTACGTACGCACGAGCGACAATATCATTCTTTTGATATTAAAATAATATATAAATGAATGGTATATCATATATACAGAATCATTAACATGTTATATTTATTATTTACATGAGTTACACATCATTATTATACCCATCCAAATAATATTATATTGAATAACAATTACACCACGACGTGGAGACGGTAAGCCGTACGTACGCACGTATGGTGACATGTTATTCAAAGGGTGGATAGAATACTGAATATGGTTGTACCATACTTATAATAACATCACTGAATATGTGAGATACTGGAGTTATTATTTTAGAATGGTATGAACAATGGAAGAAGAAGTGGAAGAAGAAATGAACTTAGAAAAGGGTGGTGAAATCATTACCTCTTCTTCGGGTTCTTCCTTTTGATTTGATCAAAAGGGCTCCTTAGGTTGGCTTTCTGATCAAACTAAGGCCCCTAGGTTGTAGTGAGGGATGTTGGGAGAGTATTTGGGCAGAGTTTGGCCGAACCAAAAGGCTTTAGAGGTGTGAAGAAATGAGAAGGAGGAGTGCCCTTTTATAAGAGGGGTGAGGGGCACCTTTGGAAAAGCTAGAAATATTAATTTATAATAAATTCATATTCGGTTTCTAAAGGCTCCAAAGTTGACTATTCAAAGGATAAGGTGGGGATAGGTCGAAAACCACTCAACCAATAGAATTTAGACAGGTTTGGGTACTTATATTAACCTTATCTTTAAGTATTAACTCTAAGTTAATTAGTTTCACTTTTACAATGTCTCTTTGTATTTTATATATTATGGTTAATAAACTTACCATATACATACAAGCGACCCCCAAGTGGTACATTAATGATTAACCTATCATAATATAAGTCTCTTGGCCGAACCTTAGATTTTTAGGAATTTAATATCAATTAATAATATAATATTTGTTTTAAGAACTCTTTTATGTCAATTTTGACACTATTCAATAGTTGATTTTTGTGAAACTCATAACAGATTGATTACTTCGAACAAAGTCCATTAAATCAATCCTAATATATCATATTATCCTAGAAAATTAGTTTAATTCATTAAAAGTTTCATATTATATTTATTTGGGTATTTATAATATCAATTATGTTAATTTTTTACTATTTTAGTAATTACTGCATCATCATTGTGTCATAAATAAAATAACTTATTTAATGTCTAAAAATTATAAATAAAACATCATTATGTAGGAAATATTTTTAGCTTTCTAATGAATATTTATAATCGAAAATCCAACATGTATAACCCTATGTAAAAATTTTTCTTCTAAAAGATGTAAGCTTATGCCATTTTTATTTTTATTTTAACTTTATTAATATAAAGTGTCCCTACCACATACAAGTGGCTCCAAGGGGTCCCCAAATTGACCCAAGGATGCCCATGGTCGGGTATGTGTCCACCAATAAGGTTAGGACACGTTCTAGGGTAATTTTGTATTATTATAATATTATTTTTTAACCCTTATTTACCGGATTTACCCTTTAACCATGGTAAATAAAATATTTACCGCAGTAATTATTCAAAATGTCTAAAAATAAAAGTTACCTATTTACACAATTTGAACATCCTGATTCCAAATATGGAATCCATTTTCCTAAATTCAAAACACAGAAGTGGCAGAAATTAATTTAAAATTAATTCCCGCTGTCAAAACAAAAAGCGTGTTTTTAAGAGATAATAACTATCAAAAGATTGACACTTGTTTATGTTCGGTTTAATTGTAAAATTATGTCCAATGACCAACATTATATTAAATGGTAAAAATATATTCTAAATATACTTTAAAACCACTCAAATTCATAATTTATCACTATTAATTATTTTGATTAAAAAAGTTGTTTTTAATTAAAATTTAGTAATTTTCACTATTCATCAAAATATAAAAGTTATCCGAAAAGTACCAAAATTTCACCCTAGGATAATTTCGATATTCCGAATCCAAAAATGAATTCCATTTTGAAATATAAAATATATATGATTTCAAAAAGTAGGTATTACTATTTACAACGGCTAGTTTAATTAGTTGTGGTGTGTGTTAGAACTCGAGGTTGCGTACAACACACGCTATCACATTATTCGAAGGGAAACGTACCGTAGAAGCTTGGGGTGTTACAGCTCACACACTAGCTAGTTTTTCCTAGTTTTTATGGTTTGATTAGTCTATAAGAGTTTTCCTAATGAGCAATGTGTGGGTAAGTCAGTTGGATTTTCTATTTTTTTAGGATTCGACATAGGCCAACTATTAGAATCATTATAGTGTGAGTACAAAATAAAAGAATAATTGAATTACCTCTATGATTTTGATACATAGATAAACTGGAAGGTTTCATGCTAAATGGAATATAAGGTTAGGTTCTGGTCTAAAATGGAGTTTTTTTTGGGATTAAGTAGGCACTAAGACAATGTAACTAGAATTTCAATGCTTTTATGGTAGAATTAATGTTCATGCAGTGTAATGTAAATAATTTCTACCCTATGAAGGTGTATTATAAAGGGAGTTTTATAATTTTACTTCTTTATGTGGATGAATTTCTCTTAGTTGGACTAATGAAGGGAAATATGGAAGAGTTGAAGATTTATTTATCTATAAGATCACAAATGAAGGAACTTGGTTCTAGAAAGTAGATATTTGTAACGACCCGGACCTGCCCATCCACCCAAATAGTGTTGAACGGGTTGGGTGTCACTACCTTAGGCGCGCCTCCCCTGAACGCCAAAGGCTTCCGACTTGCAGCGAGGGTCTGAATAGGTATAGTGGGGAGGCTATACCCTCTTGTAGGAATAAAATGGTATTGGTCCGAGTATAATACTAAAATATGCAGCGGAAATAAATGACTCAATAGACTCGAACTAGACCCACAGAGCGGAAGCATATCAAATATCAATAAATAGCAGAAGTAATATAGAAAACAACTGCAGCGGAAAGTAAACAGAACTGCATGCCAGCAATCAACTGCAAAAAATACTGTAATAACCAAGTATGCATCCAACGCAGGTCATACACAACTGAATATAAAAAGGGTTCCAATGGCTAACCAACAGTAGCTACAACAAGTAAGCATGCTGATACAGAAAAGTAAACAAAATAAAGTAAACCCAACTAGGAATGACCTCAAGGTCCATACCATCTCCAGGAAATAACTAACGCAGCCCAGCTCCTGAAGCTGGCCTCTTTCCTGCATGTGAATCTGTAAAGTCTACACACGTCCCGAATGGCCCGTGAAGGGTGTGAGAAAAATCTCAGTAGGATACCACCCAACGGTGCATACAAAATATATGTGTTTAAGCAGTCATGCACTTACAAGGAAAGCAGTAAATAGTACAATGAATGAATAAACACAAACTCCACCCGTACTCAATAGCCACCATGGAGGGTCACCTGCTTCGGCCAACGCCGGAATCTCTGTCGTGTAAAACGGAACCACATGCAACCTGACACCTCGTGTCTCAAGTACCGATGTCCCAAAGGCACTCCCAAGAATAGTAACCCGGTACCATGTGCCTCCTGACACCTCATGCCTCAAGTACCGACGTCCCGAAGGCATGCCCAAAAATAGTAACCTTGCACCATATGCCTCCTGACACCTCAGGCCTCAAGTACCGACGTCCTGAAGGCATGCCCAAAAATAGTAACCTGGCACCATGTGCCTCGTGACACCTCGTGCCTCAAGTACTGACGTCCCTAAGGCACGCCCAAAAATAGTAACCTGGCACCATGTGCCTCCTGACACCTTGTGTCTCAAGTACCGACATTCCGAAGGCACGCCCATTCCCTAAAGGCTCCTCACCTCCCACCTGGATTTCTACGGAAAGCACCCACAACCAGAATACCTAACCGCGACTACGGGGGCCTCTACCCACACGAGTGGTCAAAACCACCTCATCAAGGAGTATCTCTGTGTGCACACTACTCAAAGTCCTAGGTGAGCGGTAATCACTAAAATAGTACCTAATCCACCAAAAACATCCGACACCTCGTGTCCCTACGACCATGTCGCTCAAGTCCGATGGCCTCGCCATCCAAGTAACCTGGGCCATGACCCAACCTGACAGTCATACTACCTCAAGCCGACGTCTGTGACGCCCAATCCCGTGGTCAAAACCACCCAAAGTAACCCGGGCAAAGCCCCAACCTATGATCAGCATCACACAAGCATAACCGATCAAGCCCAACACAACCCAAGGGGTCCAGCAGATGCAATTCAGCAATTTCATATATAACATATGTAAACAAAAAACATAACTCGGCAGAACAACCTAAATATTTTAATCACACTATGCGAGGTGTTGTCCCATACCAGCACTAAGGTCTTGAATGCCTCTAACAATTTATATCAGACTTTAATAAATTAAACTAAATAGTTTAACACATTTATATTTCAATTAAAACCATCCTGGTGTTCCCCGGCCAAAATGCCCCGATGAGCCACGGCCCCTCACCCATCCCGCTCGCGCAAACTGGTAACAGGGCATACCCAAAGGCATCCCATAGGTCTCATAAGCAATACAGTATGAAAAATAAGATAAAACAGGTCCTACTCAAAAATACCCGAAAATGCGTCGAAGGCCGCATCACCCAAAAAACCACGAAAACACAAAATGAGGTATGCACCACCTAACTAAGACTCATACGATGCTACTCCTCCGGTAACAGCCACCAATTCGGTCTAAAATGCAGTAAATCTACAAAAGATTCAATATAACGACCCATACTTTACATACAATGTTATTACTTCAGAATTGAAGCACACTTATTACAACATATAACAAAACCAAGAAAGGACCGTATAGGTATAGTGTCTTTAGAAACTGGGAAACATAAACAACTGGTTCATAAAGCATCTACTTCGCCTCCCATTTATTTCATCATATCTAGAGTCCCTTTTGGCATATTCTACTTAATAACCTTCTTCCTGACCTGGGGAAATAAAACATACAAAAGGGTGAGCTCAAATGCTTAGTAAGGGTAAACAAAAGAAATATCAATCACATCATATACATAAGCACATAACTTTTGGAAATCTTAACCTGAAAAAGAGATCATAATTTCATAACATGAGATCATAATTTCATAACATGGGATAAATCATAGCAGTGAAATGTAATCCCAATAATCATAACTTAAAACATGAAACTTTGTGTCATACACACATAATCATAGAGAATAATTTCTTATTAGTCAAGACACATTTCCAAGACTATCTTAGTGGACAAAGTCCATTTCTGAACCGAGTTTACTCTTCATTTCAGTCCTGTTTCACTGAACCGATATAACCTACCGTTCCAGCCATGTCTATCTCATGAGATATAAAATCTTTACCCAATGCATTTGAGGGAGATATAGGTCCCACCCATCTCATAATGATACCATTCTTATGTGTGCCACAAAATCATAAATCATACATCATTGCATAACCCATGTAATAAAAATGGGAATCTTAAACATCGGGACATCATAAAACAATTCATATAAGATAAAAGAATAAAAATATTTCAATCACAACATAATCAAATCCATGTAATAATAGGGATAGAAACATAACCCTTTATTATCTTAGATGGAATATAATTTTGATAAAACACTTGAACTTTATTCTTGAGGAAAATATCCTTTCTACTTCAAAAACATTTTCCTTTCTTAACATGTCATACAATTTTAAACTAAAAGAAGTTGATTAAAAATAAACTTGAAAACTTGTAAAGGAAGATTCTTGGAAATTTTTTTTAAAATTCCATTCATGCCGTATAAGTTAAAAAAACATTCTTCTCGTACTTTTGTCGAAAAAGTCAAAAAGTACCTCGTATGAAAAAAGACAAAATATTCCTTTCATATCTTTTACTAAAAAACTCACCAAAGGGTAAAATTGGATTTAAACAATTGTAGGTGGATGGAAATAATATTACATATTGAGGAAACATGGATTTGGATGATAAAATACACCCCAATAAATACAAAGTATAAACAATCTCAAATAAAAATGAGATTGTGAAATTTCCCTTACCTTAGGTCTGATATGCTTTGTACATGTCCGAACCTCTTGTATAATGATTTAAATAATGTTATTGACTTATTCTAGAATCATAATTATTTTTATGATATCATATATGGTCATATTCTTAGCTTCTTAGTAGTAATATTTCATTGCTACTTGTTATTTGGGTGTTTATAACTTTTTATTCTTATGCGTGTTTTGTTGAATAAATTCTTATTCTTATCTTTAGGTTATAGATACCTCATTTCCAGAATGGTATTAGTGTAATATATATCATATTAATTCATTCAATTCATTTATATAATCATTATGAAATGAATATCATGTAGAATGAGTCGCATCACATCGTGGAGACGGTATTCCGTACGTACGCACGAGTAATGATATCATTCCTATGATTGTGGAATTGTATTGGAGTGTATGTATACTATTTAAGAATCATTATCACTTTATAATAGTCATATATAGTCATTATTTACACCATTATACCCATCCAAGTAAGGTGGTGGTGGAAAAACAGATTACACCACGGCGTGGAGACGGTATTCTGTACGTACGCACGCGCGGTGATTTCTTTTTCCGTAGGATGGATAGATGGTGAAATAGGGTTGTTTTATACTTATAATAACATATCAGTATATGAGTGATACTGATGTTATTACTTCATAATGAAACAACTAAAGAAGAAGAAGTGGGAGAAGAAATAAAGATGAAAGAATCGTTAACGGACATTACCTCTTCTTTGAAGTGCTTCTTTGAGACCTTCTTTTAGGGTACTAAAACTAGTCTTTGAAGAAGACCAGGACCTCTAGGATGTCTCTAGGGAAGTGTAGGGTAGAAAGTGGCAGGGTTTGTCCGAGCTTGAAGGCTCAAAGTGGTGTGAGGAAGAGAGGGAGGAGGTGCCCTTTTATAAGGGAGGAGAGGGGCACCTTTAGAATAACTAAAAATATTATTTTATTATAAAGTCAAGTTCGGTTTTAAATAGCTCAAAATTGATTTATTTCAAGGATAAGGTGGGTATGGGTCGAAATCCTCTCATCCAATAGAATTTAGACAAGTTTAGGTATCAATTTTAACCTTATCATTTAGATTTAGCTTTATGTTAGATAATTTAACTTTTACCGTGTCTTCTTGTTTTCTTATACTATAAGGTTAAAAAACATACTATATCAATCCAAAAGAACCCCAAGTTGTTTATTATTAATATATATAACCTTATCTAAGTCATTTGGTCGAACCTTAGATTTTTAGGAATAAAATAACAATTAATAATATAATATTTGTTTTAAAAACTATTTTATGTCAATTTTGACACTATTTAGTAATTGATTTTTGTGAAACTCATAACAGAATGATTAGTTCAAACCAAGTTAATTAAATCAATACTAACATGTCATATTAACCTATAAAATTAGTGTAATTCATAAAAAGTCTCTAATTACATTTATTTGGGTATTTATAACATCAATTATATCAATATTTTATTAATAAGATAATTACTCCATCATCGTTGTGTCATAAATAAATTAAATTATTTAATGTCTAAAAATTACAAATAAAATACCATTATGTAGGAAATATTTTTAGATTTATAATGAATATTTATAGTCGAATTTGTCTTATGTATAACCCCATATTAAAAATGATTTACTTATTAAACTTTGATTTTAACTATTTAACCCTTCTTTATATAAATTAATAATAAATGTCCTAATCTAATCCAAGTGGGGCTAAATGGTCATATTTTATTCCTAAGGTTGTTTTTGGTCGAATTACACTTGTCCAATAGAATTAGGATATGTGTTAAGGTAATAATAATATCATTTTTACCCTTAATTACCCTATTTACTTTTAACTGTGGTAAAAAAAAGTAAAAAGTTATTATTCACCAAAAAATCATTTTCATCTCATTGAACCAAATTTTACTTACTGAAATCAACCGTGTCTCTCGGATTTTCGAAATTCCACTCACAGAAGTGGTAAAATTAAGTTTTATGAAAAATTCAGTTTTTTAACTACCACTTAGTGGTTTCACTATTCATCAAAAATTGAAAATTTTCAGAAAAATACCAAAATTTCACCCTAGGCTAATTTCGATATTCCGAATCCAAAAATGAAGTCCAATTTGAAAAGTAAAATTTATAAAATTTTAAAAAGTGGTTATTTCTATTCATAACGGCTAGTTTTAATAATATTTTATTAGCATATCATTGTTTAGTGAAACTCGGTATTGCGTATGACGCAAGCTATTGAGGAAGGTTGCGATTTCGTGTAAAGCAAGCCAAGAAAGTGTTGTGTGTAGAAAAATATTCCCTTGATAATTTATATAACATAAAAGTCTCGGGTGTTACATTCTACCCCCCTTAAAATGAATGAATTTCACCCTCGAAATTCGTCACTTTGTAACAAACAGATGAGGATACCTCTCCCTCATCATATCCTCAAGCTCCCATGTAGCTTCTTCTAATTGGTGGTTCCTCCATAAAACTTTCACCAATCGAGTGGTCTTGCTTCGTAGGACTTTTTCTCTACGATCCAGAATCTCTATCGGTTGTTCTTCATAAGAAAGATCTTGCTCCAACGGTATAACTTCTGAGTTGAGTACATGTGAAGGATCTGGTATGTACTTTCTCAAGAGAGATACATGGAACACATCGTGAACTTGAGAGAGATTCGGTGGAAGCGCCAATCGGTAAGCTACCTTCCCAACACGATCCAGTATTTCGAAAGGACTGATATATCTAGGGCTCAATTTCCCCTTCTTTCCAAATCTCATAACCCTCTTCCAGGGAGATATTCGTAAGAACACTTTATCACCCACTTCAAACTCTAGGTCTTTTCTTCGGTTGTCGGCATAACTTTTCTGTCAACTCTGAGCTACTCTTATGTGTTGTTGAATAGATCTGACCTTTTCTGCCATTTCATCAAAGAGATCAGGTCCTAATAGCTTTCTTTCCCCAACTTCATCCCAGCAAGTTGGAGTCCTACATTTCTTTCCATAGAGAGCTTCATAAGGAGCCATCTGAATACTGGAGTGAAAGCTATTATTATAAGAAAATTCCACCAAAGGTAGGTGTTGATCCCAACCACCTTTGAAATCCATAGAGCAAGCTCTAAACATATCTTCTAGGGTTTGAATTGTTATCTCAGACTGACCATATGTCTGAAGATGATAAGCAGTGCTGAAACTCAACTCTGTATCCAGAGTATGCTGAAGACTTTTCCAGAACTTCGAGGTAAATCTCGGATCCCGATTAGATATAATAGAAAGTGGAACTCCATGCAATCTTACCACTTCCTTTACATATATCTTGGAAAGCTAATCTAGAGAGAAATCCTCTCTAATAGCAATGAAGTGTGCAGACTTTGTAAGACGATCCACTATGACCCAGATAGCATTATTGCCTTTGGACATTTTAGGAAGTCCTATGACAAAGTCCATAGTGATGTTTTCCCATTTCCATTCGGGTATGGGTAATGGTTGTAACATCCCCTTAGACTTCTGTCTCTCAGCTTTAACTTGTTGACAAACCAAGCATCGAGAGACATATTCAGCAACATCTCTTTTCATGCCATCCCACCAGAAGTACTCTTTAAGGTCCCTATACATCTTCGTGCTTCCAGGATGAATAGAGAATGAAGAACTATGAGCCTCATCCAGCAGCTACTTCTTTAATTCGGGGATGGGAGGAACACAAACCTGATTCCTGATCTTTATTATCCCATCACAATCAAGGTTGAATTCAGGAAAATTTCTCACCTTCTTTTGTAACTCGACATCTTCTTTCTGTGCCTCTTTAATCTTCACATGTATAGATGGTTGAACATTCATTTGAGAAAGATACGATTTTTCCCCTTTCATTATAATTCCAAGATCCATCCTTTTTAAATCCATAAATATTGGATCTTTTGTGATCCTCATCATGGATAAACTAGCATGGTCTTGTCGACTTAATGCATCTTCCACCTTGTTTGCTTTCCCAGGGTGGTAATGGATTGAGCAGTCGTAATCCTTAATCAGCTCCAACCATCTTGTTTGGCGCATATTCAGCTCCTTTTGTGTGAAAATATACTTTAAACTTTTATGATCAGTATAAATATCACACCTTTCACCATAAAGGTAATGCCTCCAAATCTTTAATGCAAATATTACCGCATCTAACTCCAAATCATGAGTTGGGTAATTTTTCTCATGTATTTTCAACTGTCATGAGGCATAATCTATCACCATATCATTTTTCATAATAACACACCCCAATCCCTTCTTGGATGCATCACTGTAGATCACAAACCTTTCTCCACTACAAGGCAGTGTGAGCACAGGTGCACTGGATAACCTTCTTTTCAACTCTTTGAAATTCTCTTCACATTCCTCCGTCCAAACAAACTTAACTCTTTTCCGAGTAAAATTGGTGAGTGGATTAGATAATTGTGAAAAATCTTTCACAAAACGTCGATAATATCCAGCCAAACCAAGAAAACTTTGGATCTCGGTTACTGTTGTTGGTCTCGACCATCTTTTGATAACCTCTGTTTTTGCTGGATCCACAGATATCCCCTCTTTTGAGATTATGTGACCCAAAAATGCAACTTTTTGAAGCCAAAATTCACACTTGGTAAATTTGGCATAAAGCTTATCCTTTCTCAGGGTCTTCAATATATTTCTCAAGTGAGCTTCATGTTCTTCCTTGCTCTTTGAATAGACAAGAATATCGTCTATAAAGACTACCACAAACTGATGAAGATAGTCTCTAAAGACTCTATTCATTAGATCCATGAAGATAGTAGGGGCATTAGTAAGACCAAATGGAATCACTATAAATTCATAGTGTCCATACCTTGTACGGAAAGTCATCTTTGGTATATCCTCCATTTTGACCCTTAATTGATGATACCCTGAACGAAGATCAATCTTGGAAAAGTATTGAGCTCCCCGTAGTTGGTCAAATAGGTCATCAATGCACGGGAGAGGATATTTGTTCTTGATAGTGATCTTGTTAAGTTCTCGATAATCAATGCAGAGTCTCATTGATCCATATTTCTTCTTAACAAACAGAACAGGTGCTCCCCAAGGTGATGCACTCGGGCGTATGAACCCCTTATCAAGATTCTCTTGGAGTTGCTTCTTCAATTCCTGTAACTCAATTGGGGCCATTCTATAAGGTGTCTTTGAAATAGGAAAACCACCCGGTATGAGTTCTATTGAAAACTCAACTTCACGATTCGGTGGAAGACCCGGTAATTCCTCCGGAAAGACATCATCAAACTCTCGTACAATGGGCATATTCTTAATCGTGAGTTTCTCACCAACCATTTGAGATAAATAACCTTCATTTAGTAGAATCAATACCCATAAAATGGAAGAAATTTCCAATGGAAGTTTATGTTCATCCTTGCATCGATAGACAATCATAGATTGATCTGGAATATGAAATGTGACTTACCTTCTTTGGAAATTGATATTAGCTTCATGTAGAGAAAGCCAATCCATGCCAAGAATCACATCAAATTCCACTATAGTAAGGATCACACGATTTTCAGGAAGCACTTTCCCACAAACTTCAATCGGAGAAGAATTATAAACTTTTGATGCGACTGTTGTGCCATTAGGTGTTGTCACAGCTAACTCAACATCTAATTGTTGAGGTAATACGGTGATACCCTTAGAAAATTCTTAAGAAATAAAGGATTGGGTGGATCTAGAATCAAATAAAACATTTTCTACTTTAGAGTGGATGGTAAGTGTACCTTTCACCACATCGTTATCGTACTCCACATCGCTGATAAAAATTTCATGTGACTTTCCTTTGTCTTTATACTTAAGAGTTTGTTGACGTCGACCATCATCATCAACCCTTGGATTAGGGAATTTATTGGAATAATGTCCCATCTCCTTGCACTTGAAACATTGAAGTGTAGTAGGTTCATTCTGTGTATCCCTTCCTTTGTTTGCATCATTAGACATCTTCTTCCCATCATCGCGACATTCAAATGCCCAATGACCTTCCTTTCCACATTTGAAACATTTACTTGTCCCTTTAAGACAACTCCCTCCATGTTTCTTTCCACACTTTGAGCATAAGGGAAAGCTCGTCTTCTTTTCAGTGTGCTCTTTAGATTCTCCTTTGAATTCCATTTTCCTCTTCTTATCAAACCCATATGACTGATGGGTTACTCCAATCTCCATATCGACTTTGAGAGCACATCGAACGATTTCCTCATAGCTATTGAAGTCCCTTATGGCTAACGCCCTTTGAAGACTTGGTTTTAAGCCACTAAAGAATCGATCGATCTTACTCTCAGGTTGGATAATAATACCAGAAGCGTACCTTGAAAGTCTTGTAAAATTTGCTTCATATGTACCAACAGATTCATCATCCTTTTGCTTCAGTTCAAGAAACTCTTCCTCCATCTTTGTTTAGAGAATACGAGGGAAGTACTTATTGAAAAATAATTTCTTGAACTCATCCCATTCCATGGACTCAATTTCATCCCTTTGCCTCGTATTATTAATAAGATTCCACCATTGATCAGCATCACCTTCCAAACAATACACTGCTAAGATGACTTTATCATGCTCAGAACATTGAAGAACTGAAAATATCATTTCAGTAGTACTAATCCATTGTTCAGCAACTAATGGATCAGTAGACCCTCTGAATGAAGGTGGACGCTATCTCATGAAGGATTCAACAGAATGTTGCTCCTTCCTTTGCTCGTTTGGAAGTCCTGCATGATTCATAGCTTGAGAAAGTTGTGTGAGCATGGCTACAAGATTTTGAATTCCAGTTCCAATAAAGTTTTGTTGCTTAGGGGGGAAATCATTGCATTGCTCGTCGCATTCCGCATTAACACAGTTCCTTCGGGTTCTAGCCATTGACTAAAACCAAGAAGAATAGTGTGAGAAACAATAATTATAATAGGAAAACCTCATAATCAAGAATAAAATTTTACAATTAAGGTCTTATCCTAGGTTATTCATGGCCATTTCTAAAACACTAAGATTGTGTTACATGCTTAGAATTATCCTTAGGGTTCTTACTAAGGCTTTCACATCCTAGTTTCCAAAGGTTAACTATACCTTTCCTCTGATACCAACTATAACGACCCATACTTTACATACATTGTTATTACTTCAGAATTGAAGCACACTTATTACAACATATAACAAAACCAAGAAAGGACCGTATAGGTATAGTGTCTTTAGAAACTGGGAAACATAAACAACTGGTTCATAAAGCATCTACTTCGCCTCCCATTTATTTCATCATATCTAGAGTCCCTTTTTGGCATATTCTAATTAATAACCTTCTTCCTGACCTGGGTAAATAAAACATACAAAAGGGTGAGCTCAAATGCTCAGTAAGGGTAAACAAAAGAAATATCGATCACATCATATACATAAGCACATAACTTTTGTAAATCTTAACCTGCAAAAGAGATCATAATTTCATAACATGATATCATAATTTCATAACATTGGATAAATCATAGCAGTGAAATATAATCCCAATAATCATAACTTAAAACATGAAACTTTGTGTCATACACACATAATCATAGAGAATCATTTCTTATTAGTCAAGACACATTGCCAAGACTATCTTAGTGGACAAAGTCCATTTCTGAACCGAGTTTACTCTTCGTTTTAGTCATGTTTCACTGAACCGGTATAACATACCGTTCCAGCCATGTCTATCTCATGAGATATAAAATCTTTACCCAATGCATTGGAGGGAGATATAGGTCCTACCCATCTCATAATGACACCATTCTTATGTGTGCCACAAAATCATAAATCATACATCATTGCATAACCCATTTAATAAAAATGGGAATCTTAAACATCAGGACATCATAAAACAATTCATATAAGATAAAAGAATAAAAATATTTCCATCACAACATAATCAAATACATGTAATAATAGGGATAGAAACAGAACCCTTTATTATCTTAGATGGAAAATAATTTTGATAAAACACTTGAACTTCATTCTTGAGGAAAATATCCTTTCTACTTCAAAAACATTTTCCTTTCTTAACATGTCATACAATTTTAAACTAAAAGAAGTTGATTAAAAATAAACTTGAAAACTTTTAAAGGAATATTCTTGGGAAAAAAATTTAAAAGTCCATTCATGCCGTATAAGTTAAAAAAAACATTCTTCTCATGCTTTTTTCGGAAAAGTCAAAAAGTACCTCGTATGAAAAATGACAAAAGATTCCTTTCATATCTTTTACTAAAAAACTCACCGAAGGGTAAAATTGGATTTAAAAAATTGTAGGTGGATGGAAATAATATTACATATTGAGGAAACATGGATGTGGATGATAAAATACACCCCAGTAAATACCAAAGTATAAACAATCTCGGATAAAAATGAGATTGTGAAATTTCCCATACCTTAGGTCTGATATGCTTTGTACGTGTCCGAACCTCCTGTATAATTATTTAAATAATGTTATTGACTTATTCCAGAATCATAATTATTTTTATGATATCATATATGGTCATATTCTTATCTTCTTAGTAGTAATATTTCATTGCTACTTGTTATTCGGGTGTTTATAACTTTTTGTTCTTATGCCTGCTTTGTCGAATAAATTCTTATTCTTCTCTTTAGGTTATAGATACCTAATTTCCAGAATGGTATTAGTGTAATATATATCATATTAATTCATTCAATTCATTTATATAATCATTATGAAATGAAGATGATGTAGAACAAGTCGCATCACATTGTGGAGACGGTATTCCGTACATACGCATGAGTGATGATATCGTTCCTATGATCGTGGAATTGTATTGGAGTGTATGTATACTATTTTAGAATTAGTATCACTTTATAATAGTCATATATAGTCATTATTTACACCATTATACCCATCTAAGTAAGTTGGTGGTGGAAAATAGATTACACCACGGCGTGGAGTCGGTATTCCGTACGTACGCACGCACGGTGATTTCTTTTTCCGTAGGATGGATAGATGGTGAAATAGGGTTGTTTTATACTTATAATAACATATCAGTATATGAGTGATATTGATGTTATTACTTCATAATGAAACAACTAAATAATAAGAAGTGGAAGAAGAAATAAAGATGAAAGAATCGGTAACGGACATTACCTCTTCTTTGAAGTGCTTCTTTGAGACCTTCTTTTAGGGCACTAAAATTGGTCTTTGAAGAAGACCAGGACCTCTAGGATTTCTCTAGGGAAGTGGATGGGAGAAAGTGGAAGGGGTTTTCCGAGCTTGAAGGCTCAAAGTGGTGTGAGGAAGAGAGGGAGGAGGTGCCCTTTTATAAGGGAGGAGAGGGGAACCTTTGGAATAACTAAAAATATTATTTTATTATAAAGTCAAGTTCGGTTTTAAATAGCTAAAAATTGATTTATTTAGAGGCTAAGGTGGGGATGGGTTGAAATCCTCTCATACAATATAATTTAGACAAGTTTAGGTATCAATTTTAACCTTATCATTTAGATTTAACTTTAAGTTAGATAATTTAACTTTTACCGTGTCTTCTTGTTTTCTTATACTATAAGGTTAAAAAACTTACTATATCAATCTAAACGAACCCCAAGTTGTTTATTATTAATATATATAACCTTATCTAAGTCATTTTGCCGAACCATATATTTTTTGGAATAAAATAACAATTAATAATATAATATTTGTTTTAAAAACTATTTTATGTCAATTTTGACACTATTTAGTAATTTATTTTTGTAAAAATCATAACAGAATTATTATTTCGAACCAAGTTAATTAAATCAATAATAAAATGTCATATTAACCTAGAAAATTAGTTTAATTCATAAAAAGTCTCTAATTACATTTATTTGGGTATTTATAACATCAATTATGTCAATATTTCATTAATAAGATAATTACTGCATCATCGTTGTGTCATAAATAAATTAAATTATTTAATGTCTAAAAATTAAAAATAAAATACCATTATGTAGAAAATATTTTTATCTTTCTAATGAATATTTATAGTTGAATTTATCTTATGTATAACCCCATATTAAAAATGATTTACTTATTAAACTTTGATTTTAACTATTAAACCCTTCTTTAAATAAATTAATAATAAATGTCCCAGTCTAATCCAAGTGGGCCTAAATGGTCATATTTTATTCCTAAGGTTGTTTTTGGTCGAATTATACTTGTCCAATAGAATTAGGACATGTGTTAGGGTAATAATAATATCATTTTTACCCTTAATTACCCTATTTACTTTTAACTGTGGTAAAAAAAAGTAAAAAGTTACTATTCACCAAAAAATTATTTTCATCTCATTGAACCACATTTTACTTACTGACATCAACCGTGTCTCTCGGATTTTTGAAATTCCACTCACAGAAGCGGTAAAATTAAGTTTTATGAAAAATTCAGTTTTTTAACTACCACTTAGTGGTTTCACTATTCATCAAAAATTGAAAGTTTTCAAAAAAATACCAAAATTTCACCCTAGGCTAATTTCGATATTCCGAATCCAAAAATGAAGTCCATTTTGAAAAATAAAATTTATAAAATTTCAAAAAGTGGTTATTACTATTCATAACGGCTAGTTTTAATAATATTTTATTAGCATATCATTGTTTAGTGAAACTCGGTATTGCATACGACGCAAGCTATCGAGGAAGGTTGCGATTTCGTGTAAAGCAAGCCAAGCAAGTGTTGTATGTAGAAAAAGATTCCCTTGATGATTTATATAGCATAAAAGTCTCGGGTGTTACATTCAATACCGTTCAAAATGCCTATAAATCATTCTAGAATGAAAATCAGACAAAACGGCCAAAAAAGAATCAAGGCCATACAGAGGGGGTTCCAACACATCCAACAGAGATCGAATCCGACTTCGAATGGAGAACCGATAAGCAATTTAAGGTTTGGCCGATTTGAGGGAGGAGGTTCTGTCCAGAACCTCAAAACGAGGCTACTACCCGTTTTAAGCGAAAAAAAGAAAGTACACGGTGTGTACTTTAGGACTACATGCCGTGTATAGGTCATTTAACTGTTCATAAGATGGCAGTATTTCGCCAACTTACTTTCTGAACCTGCCAACATGAGTACACGGCGTGTACCTAGGGGTACATGGCGTGTACTTTCTTCCTATTACTTTCTGCGCTGACTTAACCACACGCCATGTGTTTCCCTTATACACGGCTAGACTATACAGCATGTCCAAATGAAACACAGTGTGCCCCTGGTTCTACCCAGCCAACAGGCCTACACGCCATGTATGGCCTCACACGGTCGGGGTATACACGGCGTGTTCAAAACTACACGCCGTGTAGTAAGAAACTACTACACGGTCATCACACGGCATGTACTCAGCGAGCACACGGCCGGTCACTCACCTATGCATACACAGCTTGTATATAAAGTACACCGCGTGTAGTCTAGAAATTTCCAGAAACTTCTCATTTTCTCCAGTTTCCTCAGAAACCAGTCAAAAATTCAAACAAGGTCGGGATTTTAACCCGTTCCAAAAACTCGGGTTCTTACAAACTCCCCACCTTAACATAGCTCGTCCCCATGCTACTGAACGACACCTGAAGATGGAACCGAACATACCACTCCATTCAAAGCAACCCGGACTTCCCCGGTCTCAATGGTTCCAGCTAAATTCCTCAAGGGGGGGCTCCCCAACTTAGGAATCACCTTACCCGGTCTCAACCCAACAAAATTTAAAGCAAACAGGTTTTACTAACCTATTTTTCGGACGCATAGTACTTCTGTGATGCATCGTCACCCCTGCACCTCATTGGTGCTCACGTGTCGTTCCCGACACTCAACGTAGCCCGCACCGCATCGGTGTCTGCCTCCATGAGGTCCTATTGCCTAGCACCTCAAATAGCTCGCATCCCCAATGCCCCGATGCCCACGGAACCTCAAGTAACCTGCATCCTTGATTCCCCGATGCCCATGGCACCTCATACACACACACACACACACACGCACATATATATATATATATATCACGTACCCGATAAAGTTCCAATCCCACTGACTAGCATCTAGTCAGTCCACAAAGATCCTGCGCACCACGTGCACTCAAAACAGACATGCCTCCACAGGTCATGCCAAAAAGGAAACATGGAGATCACGGCCACACCGCGGTGTACCTCTAACTATCGTTGGCTCACCAGCCTGCTCAGCCTCCGGTAGCTCCACAACGTGCACCTGTACTGAAACACGGATGTCTGATGCCTGACCTCCCTGCGATGCTGCTCCAGTCAGCGGCCACTGAACCCCATCTCTGTCACGACCTCCGCGCACAGCTGAACCTTGACTACCCTCACCGGGTACTGAACCTAAACCAACTCCAGACGCTACATTCTGTCCTAGTCCCTGCCTACCGGCTATTTGAGAAGGCTGCCTGCAAAACCTCTCCAGATGCTCGTCCTATCCACAAACCCGGCACTCCTTCAGAGGCCTATCGCACTGTGCCCGAACATGTCCCGGTTGTCTACACTGGAAGAAAATCACCGAGGAACTCCCACGAGGTGGTCTATCTGAATCCCTGGCCTGACTACCCTACTGGAACTCATCCTGTCCTTGTTTCCTACTATATGAGCCATCACCTGAAGCTGTCGTCCTACCCAAGAGAGATTTCTCCTTCTCATTACCCTCGGCTATGAGCGCCTGATTCACTGCCTCAGAAAAAGAACCCATCCGGAGATGTTCACCTAGACCCGTATGGCATGTCGTAATCCATCCTTGAAGCGCCTCACCCTAGTTGTATCATCGTTCACCATACCAGGTGAAAAATGGGACAACTCTTTAAAATTATCTGTGTAGTCCATGACAGACATATCTCTCTGCTGAAGACTCAAGAACTCCTGAGCTCTCTCTGCCCTCAGTGTCTTCGGGTAGAAGTGTTCGAAGAAACTGCCCTCAAAGTACTTCCAAGCCAGTCCCTCATTCCTACGAGCCTGAACATGTAAGTCCCACCAACGCCTCGCCGGTCCTCTCAGCATGTACGTCTCCAGCTTGACCCTCCGCCCTGGAGGTGTCTCAAGCTGCTCGAAAAACATCTGCAGACTCTCTATCCAGTTCTCAACTGCCTGCATGCCACCCTCACCCTTAAAAAAGCGTCGGGTGCTGCAACTAGAACTCCCGCGTCAGATATGCCATAGAAGGGTCAGTACCTTTCTCGCCTCTTTCAATCCCCTGCAAAACACGTACCAGGCTAGCTCGGAGCTACTCGTCAAGCCATGGTCTGAACGTTGCCAAACCAGGCTGTTGTCCTGCCTGCACTGGATCCTGAACCTGATCCTGTCCCTGATCCTGTACCTGTGGCTTGTGCTCTTCCTGTACCGAATTCTGTCCCTAATCCTACGGCACTGTATCACCTCCTTCCTGACGCTCCATTGAGTCATGAAGGAGTAACCCATTGAATACCATAAATGGTCAGACATCCCATATATATATAAAAATATATTCTACGCAGATAAGTAAAGTAGTAAAAGGCAGTGCATAACAACTACCCTTACTCTCCCTCACCGCAACCCATTCCCCACGGCATCCTGGCCTCATGGCCTCCTTACCCGCCCTCAACAGAGCCAAGTATCAAAGTACCGCGGACCATGCCCGTCCCTACAACTCATGTTTCCTAAAACCGACGACCGAGTCGCCCAATCCTGACAGTTACACTGCCTTAGTCATCGTACCTTCCTGCTCTCATAGGAGTCCGACCCATATATCCTGCACATGCAATTTTACAAAATACAAAGCATGTCATACACATTGCACTAAACAATCAATTCTATCAGGAATTTCACCAATTCACATTTCAAAGCAGATAAAGCATGGCAATTGATATTTCATTCACATGGCATTATCACTTCACAAAGCATACGTGCAATTATGAAATTGAAATACCCTAAAAATGTTCTTATCAAATCCAAGCATCCAAGCCTTTCCATACCGGGACAAGGTCCAATTCTCCCTTACCATACCGGGTCAGGGGTCACATATCTCAATCACGAACATCACACACCAAGTGAGCCACCGAGGAGGAAATCATATAAACTGTAATCTGAGCAAAACAAACAGAAGTTCACACCCGTGGCAACTAGGTCCATCCCTCGTACCTAGGGATGCAGGCACCCAAGAACAATCTAGAAACCCAGTCCCTGTAACAAACTATCTTCAGTCTACCATATCCCAAATAGTAAAAATAGCAGAAATAAAAAGAGAAGTCTCAAACTCATTAGTAGCCAGTAAAACGCTGCTACTAAATCCCTGTCAAGAACTCCTTTGATACCACTTTGTAATGACCCGGACCCGTCCATCCACCCAAACAGTGCTGAACGGGTCAGGTGTCACTACCTTATGCATGCCTCCCCTGAACTCCAAAGGTTGCCGACTAGCAGCGAGGGTCTGAATAGGTATAGTGGGGAGGTTATACCCTCTAGAAAGAATAAAATGGTACTGGTCCAAGTATAATACTAAAATATGTAGTGGAAATAAATGACTCTGTAGACTCGAACCAGACCCGCAGAGCGGAAGCATTTCAAATATCAATAAACAGTGGAAGCAATATAGAAAACAACTGCACCGGAAAGTAAACAGAAAAGCATGCCAGCAATCAACTGCAACAACTACTGTAACAACCAAGCATGCATCCAAAGCAAGTCATACACAACTGAATATAAAAAGGGCGCCAATGGCTAACCAACAGTAGCTACAACAAGTAAGCATGCCAATATAGAAAAGTAAATAAAACAAAGTAAACCCAGCTAGGCATGACCTCAAGTTCCATATCATCTCCATGCAATAACTAACGTAGCCTAGCTCCTGAAGCTAGCATCTTTCCTGCACGTGAATCCATAAAGTCTGCATGCGTCCCAAAGGGCCCGTGTAGGGTGTGAGAAAAATCTCAGTAGGATACCACCCAATGGTGGGTACCAAAATATGTGTTTAAGCAGTCATTCATTTATAAGGAAAATAGTAAATAGTACAATGCACGAATAAACACAAACTCCACTGGTGCTCAACAGCCACCACGAAGTGTCACCTACTTCGGCCAATGCCGGAATCTATGTCGTGTAACCCAGCACCATGTGTCACCTGACACCTCGTGTCTCAAGTACCGACGTCCCAAAGACACACCCAATAATAGTAACCTGGCATCATGTGCCTCCTGACACCTCGTGCCTCAAGTATCGATGTCCCGAAGGCACGCCCAAAAATAGTAACCTGGAACCATGTGCCTCCTGACACCTCGTGCCTCAAGTAGCGACGTCCCGAAGGCACGCCCAAAAATAGTAACAAGGCACCATGTGTCTCCTGACACCTCGTGCCTCCTGACACCTCATGCCTCAAGTACCGACGTCCCGAAGGCACGCCCAAAAATAGTAACTCGGCACCATGTGCCTCCTGACACCTTGCGTCTCAAGTACCGACTTCCCGAAGGCATGCCCATTCCCTGAAGGCTCCTCACCTCCCACGTGGCTTTCTACGGCAAGCACCCCCAACCAGAATACCTAACCGCAACTATGGGGGCCTTTACCCACACGAGTGGTCAAAACCACCTCATCACGGAGTATCTCTGTGTGCACAATACTCAAAGTCTCAGGTGAGCGGTAATCAACAAAATAGTACCTAATCCACCAAAAACATCTGACACCTCGTGTCCCTGCGACCATGTCACTCAAGTCCGATGGCCTCGCCATCCAAGTAACCCGGGCCATGCCCCAACCTGACAGTCATACTGCCTCAAGCCAACGTCTGTGATGCCCAATCCCGTTGTCAAAACCACCCAAAGTAACCCGGGAAAATCCCCAACCTGTGATCAGCATCACACAAGCATAACTGGCCAATCCCAACACAACCCAAGGGGTCCTGTATATGAAATTCAGCAATTGCATATATAACATATGTAAACAGAAAACATAACCCGGCAGAACAACCTAAACAGTTGAATTTCACTATGCGAGGTGTTGTCCCATACCAGCACTAAGGTCTTGAATACCTCTAACAATTTATATCAGACTTTAATAAATTAAACTAAATAGTTTAACACATTTATATTTCAATTAAAACTATTCTAGCGTTCCCCGTCCAAAATGCCCCGATGAGTCATGACCCCTCATCCAGCCCGCTCGCGCAAACTGGTAACAGGGCATACCCAAAGGCATCTCATAGGTCCCATAAGCAATACAGTATGAAAAAGTAGATAAAATAGGTCCCACTCAAAAATACCTGAAAACGCGCTGAAGGTCGTGTCACCCAAACAACCATGAAAACACAAAATGAGTTATGCACTACCTACCTGAGACTCGCACGATGCTACTCCTCCAGTAACAGCTTCCAATTCGATCTAAAACGCGGTAAATATACAAAAGATTCAATATCGTTCAAATTCCTATAACTCATTCTCAAACGAAAATCAGACAAAACGGCCAAAAAGGAATCGAGGCCTTACCGAGGGGGTTCCAACACATCCAAATGAGATTGAATCTGACTTTGGACGGAGAACCAGGAATCAATTGAAGGTTCATCCGATTTGAGGTAGTAGGTTCTGTCTAGAACCTCAAAACGAGGCTACTGCCCGTTTTAAGTGAAAAAAAGAAAGTAAATGGCGTGTACTTTAGGACTACACGCCATGTATAGTGCATTTAACTATTCATAAGATGGCAGGATTATGCCGACTTACTTTCTGAACTTGCTGACATGAGTACACGGCGTGTACCTAGGGGTACACGGCGTGTACTTGATTCCTCTTACTTTCCGCGCTGACTTACCCACAAGCCATGTGTTTCCCTTATACATGGATAGACTACACTGCGTGTCCAAAGGGAACATGGCGTGCCCTTGGTTCTACCCATCCAACAGGCCTACACGCCATGTATGGCCTCACACAGTTGGGGTATACACGGTGTGTTAAAAACTACACGCCATGTAGTAAGAAACTACTACACGATCATCACACGGCATGTACTCGGAGAGCACATGATCGGTCACTTTCCTACGCACACACGACGTGTACATAAAGTACACAGCGTGTAGTCTGGAAATTTCCAGAAACTTCTCGTATTCTCTAGTTTCCTCAGAAACTAGTCAAAAATTCAAACAGGGTCGGGATTTTGACCCGTTTCAAAAACTCGGGTTCTTACAATATTGGGGATAAATATTGAAAGAGACTTAAATTCTATAACTTTTTTTAGCATGGGTTAATTTTTATATCAATGTTTTATTTATTTATTTTGTTAAATATTAATATTACCAAATAAAATGGGATGGATATTAATAAAGAATGGATGGATTCCAATCATATGACAAAAGATTATGAAGATGGAGTGAAAGAGTTCATCAAGTTTGCAAAATATCATGTATATGACCCTTATCAAATAATTTTTTCAGTTTTTATGCTATTTTTATTCAAGAAAAATTAGTCTAGAATATTTGTAAGAACACTTGACTTATCACGGAATAGATTGAAGTTATAAACATTGAAATAAACATGGGGAAAAGTTGAATGTATCTAGTGGTTGGGATAACACTCCATTTAATGAATCATTTGATATGATTAAAAGTGTGGAAAATAAAGAAGACTATATCAAGGATGTGATTAAAAATGTGAATGATGATGAATATTATATTAATGAAATGAAAAGGATAGTTGAAGATGAACTTCATGATTGCCCAAAATTGTTTGAGAAGTTAAAGAGTTGTGCAAATATGACATTGTATGACGGTTGTAGTAAATATGCAACATTTTTAGTCATACTAAAGCTGTATAATTTGAAATCAGGCAATGGATGGAGTGATTATAGTATTATGAAACTACTTTCTCTCTTGAATGACAAGATCTCAGAAGATAATGAGCTCATTGTTGTACCTCTCGAACCCCTCAAGGTTTTATTTTCATGATCACAATCACCCTCATATTTATCTAATCCTCTTTCAAGTGTTTTTGGTTAATAGGAATCAAATCAGGTGGCCAAGGAATTGGGCCAAGAAAGAAAGAAGGCAAAGTGGACTAAAATTCAGTCCACCGGCCAACCGGTGGCTTCACCACCGGTCAGCCGGTGGAGCCTGGACAGAAGGCATCCTTCTGTCCAGACCACCGGCCAGCCGGTGGCACACCAGCGGCCAGCCGGTGGAACCTGCATTCAAGAGGAAGCCACTGCCTCCCCACCGGCCAGCCGGTGGCCTCAGCACCGGCCAGCCGGTGGCTCTGGCACCGGTCGACCGGTGGCCCCTGGACAGGAATCCAATGACTTTTTGCAAACACCGGCCAACCGGTGGGACTGTACCGGCCAGCCGGTGGAGCCAGTCAAACTAGCCGTTGCAGTTTGACCAGGCTGGCCCACTTGGCTCCCAACGGCTCTTTTAGCCTCTCCAACGGCTCCGAAGACTCCCCAAGGGTTCCATGCCTATAAATAAAGGCCAAGGAAGCCCCGGACACCCACCCGGAACAATTGTGAAGCCACCGTACACATCTTCCATCTTTGGCGTACCTCCGGCGGACTTCCTCCAAGGAACCCATCCTGCTCCAACACACTTCCATATCCAAGGAGCACCTCAAGAAGCTTGGGAGAGCACGCTACATCAACTCCATCATCCAATTGGCGCCCAAGTCTTCCCAATCACGGTTTTTCTTGTATATTTTATTTTGAGCTTAAAATTGGGTTTGTGCCTACAAACCCCAAACTTTTCTCATCCCCTCTTTCTTTGGGTTCTCACACCACCACTAAGGTGTGAAGAGGTTTCTTCAAGCCTTTCCTTTTAAAAGGCTTGTGTTTCGGTGAGCTAGCCTTCACCCGTTAAAAAGGCTAGTGGGTTCTTACTTAACCATTAAAAGTAAGTGGGTTCTTGCTCAACCATAAAAAGCAAGCTGTAATAGGTTCTAGTGCTACCTCAAAGCCTAGTGGGTTTCTTGCTAAAACCATTGAAAAGCAAGCGGTAGGAATCTCTCAACGGTTGAGTTGGGAGCGGAGACGTAGGCCGGGTTTTGGCCGAACTCCGTTATCAATTTTGTGTGTCTTGCCTTCTTTATTTCCGCTGCATCTTTCACTTTGATTTTAATTTGTTAATCAATTTTTTAAAAGGCAATTCACCCCCCCTCTTGTCATTCCCTCGCTTTTCTTCCGACCCAACAATTGGTATCAGAGCACGTATTTGAATAATTCCCTAACCGGTTTCAAATTAAAGATCCTTTTTGATGGCTTCTACCGCTTCAACCTCTTACGCCCCCGAAGGTTTTTCTTTGGATCGTGCTCCATTCTTTGATGGAGCCGATTATTCTTTTTGGAAAACCCACATGACTACATTTCTTAAAAGCATTTGTTATCCTATTTTTAAAATTGTCATGCATGGTTATTCACTTTCTACTCCCGATGAATCTAAATGGACCCCCGTAGACATTGCAAATTTCGAGCTTGATGGCAAAGCCATGAATGCTCTACATTGTGGGTTAGATCGTAATGTTTTTGATTGTATTTCTTCTTGCACATCTTCTCATGATATTTGGAAATGTTTAGAACTAACCCATGAAGGTACTAGCATGGATCAAAAGCAAGAACCCGCTCCAAAGCAAGAACCCGCTCAAGAGCAAGAACTCGACGAAAAATCCGTACCCGCTTGGCCACTTCACAAGAAAAGGGCCAAGAAAAAGGAGAAGAAGAAGGCTTCAAAGGCTACATGGAGTGATAGCTCCACCTCTTCATTCTCCTCCTTCTCCTCGAGAAACCAAGGTAAAAAATGCCTAATGGCAAATCATGAGGTATCATCTTCCTCCTCTTCTTCCTCGTCTTCTAGTTCTTCAAATTCTTTCAATCATTTGTCATATGAAGAACTCTCACATGCTAGAGATCAATTAGAAAAAGGTTTTCATGAACTTTCTTCAAAATTTGTTTCTTTAAAAAAATCTTTCAAAAAACTTTCCTCCGAAAAAGACCAACTTCTCAAAGAGAAGGAGGAACTCACCCTTAAAATCCAAAATTTCCCAAACGTTGATTCCATGGAATCAACCATCAAAGACCTTAGAGAGACCCTAGCTAAGTTCACACAAGGGGAACAAAATTTGAACAATCTCCTAGGTTCCCAACGTATATCTAGAACCACCCAAGGGCTAGGATACACCAACCGAGCTTCCTCCTCCCATGCTCCAACTGTTTTTGTAAGGGGGAGCTCCGAATTTAAATTTTGTAATTATTGCAAAAAACCCGGGCACCTCATTTATGAGTGTGATTGCAAAAATGCCCGGTACGGCCAACCCAAGTCTATTTTCGATTCCAACTTTCAATTTCAACACTTGGTATCAAAATTTTCATTTCAAAAATTTCATTTGGTTTCAAATTTCAAATTTCAAATTGGTTTTTGATTCAAAACTTTCAATTCAAATTTTTCATCTCAATTTTGATTCAAAACTTTCAATTCAAACTGTTATTCAATTTTCATTTCAAAATTTTCAACAATTGGTTTAAAATCTTGATTTTCAATTTTTCCCTCAATCAAGTTTTATGCCCCATTCTATTTTGATAATCACAAAGGGGGAGAAATTTCTTGATTGATTGGGGGAGAATCATTTTTCATCATGCTTTGCATTGCCTTTAATCTCAGTATTTTACATTGTTTGTTTCGGTGATTGTGATCATCAAAATAGGGGGAGATTGTTGTACCTCTCGAACCCCTCAAGGTTTTATTTTCATGATCACAATCACCCTCATATTTATCTAATCCTATTTCAAGTGTTTTTGGTTAATAGGAATCAAATCAGGTGGCCAAGGAATTGGGCCAAGAAAGAAAGAAGGCAAAGTGGACTGAAATTCAGTCCACCGGCCCACCGGTGGCTTCACCACCGGTCAGCCGGTGGAGCCTGGACAGAAGGCATCCTTCTGTCCAGACCACCAGCCAGCCGGTGGCACACCAGCGGCCAGCCGGTGGAACCTGCATTCAAGAGGAAGCCACTGCCTCCCCACCGGCCAGCCGGTGGCCTCAGCACCGGCCAGCCGGTGGCACCCTCTCCAAATAGTGTCAGCTACTGCCTCACCACCGGCCAGCCGGTGGCTCTGGCACCGGTCGACCGGTGGCCCCTGGACAGGAATCCAATGACTTTTTGCAAACACCGGCCAACCGGTGGGACTGTACCGGCCAGCCGGTGGAGCCAGTCAAACTAGCCGTTGCAGTTTGACCAGGCTGGCCCACTTGGCTCCCAACGGCTCTTTTAGCCTCTCCAACGGCTCCGAAGACTCCCCAAGGGTTCCATGCCTATAAATAAAGGCCAAGGAAGCCCCGGACACCCACCCGGAACAATTGTGAAGCCACCGTACACATCTTCCATCTTTGGCGTACCTCCGGCGGACTTCCTCCAAGGAACCCATCCTGCTCCAACACACTTCCATATCCAAGGAGCACCTCAAGAAGCTTGGGAGAGCACGCTACATCAACTCCATCATCCAATTGGCGCCCAAGTCTTCCCAATCACGGTTTTTCTTGTATATTTTATTTTGAGCTTAAAATTGGGTTTGTGCCTACAAACCCCAAACTTTTCTCATCCCCTCTTTCTTTGGGTTCTCACACCACCACTAAGGTGTGAAGAGGTTTCTTCAAGCCTTTCCTTTTAAAAGGCTTGTGTTTCGGTGAGCTAGCCTTCACCCGTTAAAAAGGCTAGTGGGTTCTTACTTAACCATTAAAAGTAAGTGGGTTCTTGCTCAACCATAAAAAGCAAGCTGTAATAGGTTCTAGTGCTACCTCAAAGCCTAGTGGGTTTCTTGCTAAAACCATTGAAAAGCAAGCGGTAGGAATCTCTCAACGGTTGAGTTGGGAGCGGAGACGTAGGCCGGGTTTTGGCCGAACTCCGTTATCAATTTTGTGTGTCTTGCCTTCTTTATTTCCGCTGCATCTTTCACTTTGATTTTAATTTGTTAATCAATTTTTTAAAAGGCAATTCACCCCCCCTCTTGTCATTCCCTCGCTTTTCTTCCGACCCAACACTCATGAGCTAAACATATGACACCAAACGAATCCTACGCTCTATGGTTATGATCTATGAATTAATAAACACCTGCCTGAATGATTTTATATTGTTTCTCAAGGACCAAAAATCACTTATAGATTTCCAAAAGATTGGTGCTTCTCGATAAATATGAATCAAGTCCTATGAATTATTTATGGTACTTTACAATAATTCCAAGGTTTAGGCACCTATATAGAAGTGAGGAGACTACAGGGAAATTGATGTAGCACACATATATAAGAACTAAAGATGGGAAAATATGTCACCTAGTAGACTCTCCCTAGTAGAATAGAATTGATCATGAGTATCCTGAATTTGGAAATGATATGAGAAATATTATTCTTGCATTATCTACAGATGGAGTGAATCCTTTTGGTTTTCAAAGTAACACTCACAATACATGTCCTATTATGTTGGTAAATTATAACTTTTCATTAGGGTTATGGATGAAATGAAAATACATCATGTTATCTATGCTTATATCAAAACAAAAAAATGGGTAATGACATTGATGTTTATTTGGCTCCATTGATCAAGTATTTGAAATTATTGTGGGATTCAGGTGTTATGTTGTGTGATTCTTATAGAAATGAATATTGCACAATGAGATCCATGTTGTATGGGATGATAAATGACTTTCCTACTTATGGAAACTGTTTAGGATATAGAATTAAAGGAAATCAAGGGTGTACTATTTTCGAACAAGGTACACAGTAAATTAGGTTGAAACATTCATCGAAAACCAGGTTTCTGGGAAATCATATATTTCTACCCCGACAACATAAGTACTTGTTGTACCTCTCGTATCCCCTCGTGGTTTAATTTTCATAATCACAATCACTTTCTTTTTTTTCTAACATTGTTTTAAGTGTTTTTGTTTTATAGGCAAAAGATTGCCAAGGAAATGGGCCATGAAGCACATCACGTGGACTGAAATTCAGTCCACCGGCCAACCGGTGTGATAGCACCGGCCAGCCGGTGGACCTGGCAGAGGCATTGCCCACTGCCAGGCCCCACCGGTCAGCCGGTGGCTTGACCACCGACCAGCCGGTGGCATCCAGTCAAACAGTGGTAGCTACTGTCTGCCCACCGGCCAGCCGGTGGCTATGGCACCGGTCAGCCGGTGGTGCCTGGAAAAGAAGAATCAGCTACTGCCAAGCCACCGGCCAACCGGTGGCCCATCCACCGGTCAGCCGGTGGAGCCAAGACTCAAAATCTACCAAATTCTTCTCCTCTGCCAAGACACCGGCCAGCCGGTGGAGCTGTACCGGCCAGCCGGTAGCCCAGTCAAACTAGTCGTTGGCTTTGACCAGTCAACCCTCTTTTGGCCTCCAACGGCTCCGAAGACTTCTCCAACGGCTCCGAAGGCCCCCAAAGGGTTCCATGCCTATAAATAAAGGCCAAGGAAGCCCCGGACACCAATCGGATCATATACAAAGCCCACGGACACGTTGTTCATCATTTGGCAATCCTCCGGCGAGCCACCTCAAGGAACCCCAAGTGCTCCATCCAATTCCACATCCAAGAGCACCACCAAAGAATCTTGGAAGCGGCCTCCAAACTCTCCTATCAATCAAAGGCTCCCAAGGCTTCTCCAATTACGGGTTTTATTGTATTTTTCTTTTTGAGCTTTCAAATTGGGTTTGTGCCTACAAACCCCAACTCCTTTTCTATTCCTCTCTCTTTTGGGTTTCACACCACCTCTAAGGTGTGAAGAGGTTGTCAATCTTTCCTTTAAATAGCTTGAGACATAGGTCAGCTATCCTTCACCTGTAAGAAGGATAGTGGGTTCTTGCTCAACCATCAAAAGCAAGTGGGTTCTTGCTAAACCACTAAAAGCAAGCTGTAATAGGTCCTAGTTCTACCTCAAAGCCTAGTGGGTTTCTTGCTAAAACCATTGAAAAGCAAGCGGTAGGAATCTCTCAACGGTTGAGTTGGGAGCAGAGACGTAGGCCGGGTTTTGTCCTAACTCCGTTATCAATTTCTTGTGTCTTGCCTCTTTACTTTCCGCTGCATTTTTAACTTTGATTTTAATTTTTTAATCATTTTTTAAAAGGCAATTCACCCCCCCTCTTGCCATCCTTCCCGTTTTTCTCCGATCCAACAATTGGTATCAGAGGGAAATTTGAATAATTCCCTAACCGGTTTCAAATTAAAGATCCTTTTTGATGGCTTCTACCGCTTCAACCTCTTACGCCCCCGAAGGCTTTTCTTTGGATCGTGCTCCATTCTTTGATGGAACCGATTATAGTTTTTGGAAAACCCGCATGACCACATTTCTTAAAAGTATTGGCTATCCTATTTTTAGAATTGTTATGCATGGTTTTACCCTCACTTCTTCCGATGAGTCTAAGTGGACCACCATAGATATTAAGAATTTCGAGCTTGATGGCAAAGCCATGAATGCTCTACATTGTGGGCTAGACCGAAATATATTTAATTGTATTTCTACTTGCTCTAATTCTTACGATCTTTGGAAATTTTTAGAACTAACCTATGAAGGTACTAGCGAGGCTCCAAAGCAAGAATCCGATCAAAAGCAAGAACCCGCTCAAAAGCAAGAACCCGATGCAAAATCCGTACCCGCTTGCCCACTTCACAAGAAAAGGGCCAAGAAGAAGAAAAAGAAGAAGGCTTCAAAGGCAACATGGAGTGATAGCTCCTCCTTCTCCTCCTTCTCCTCGAGCGACCAAGGTAAAAAATGCCTAATGGCATTTCACGAGGTAACTTCTTCCGACTCTTCTTCCTCATCCTCTAGTTCTTCTAATTCTTTCAATCATATGTCGTACGAAGAACTCCAACATGTGCGAGACCAACTTGAAAATGGTTTTCATGAACTCTCTTCAAAATTTGTTGCTTTAAAAAAGAATTTCAAAAAGCTTTCCTCCGAAAAAGACCAACTTCTCAAAGAGAAGGAGGTACTCTCCCTAAAAATCCAAAATTTCCCCAATGTTGATTCTTTGGAATCAACCATCAAGGACCTTAGAGAAACTCTAGCCAAGTTCACCCAAGGGGAACAAAATTTGAACAATTTACTTGGTTCTCAATGAGTATCTAGAACCACCAATGGACTTGGCTACACCAATATAGCTTCCTCCTCCCATGCTCCAACTGTTTTTGTAAGGGGGAGCTCTAGTTATAAATTTTGTAATTATTGTAAGAAACC
Source organism: Viscum album (assembly GCA_963277665.1). NCBI lineage: Eukaryota > Viridiplantae > Streptophyta > Magnoliopsida > Santalales > Viscaceae > Viscum > Viscum album. The sequence continues at coordinate 7,688,447 of OY728136.1, forward strand.
CGGGTACCTCATTTATGAGTGTGATTGCAAAAATGCCCGGTACGGTCAACCCAAATCTATTTTTTATTCGGACGAGTTTTATAGGAGAAGACCCGCCATGAAACAAATTTGGATTGAAAAATCCCTTTTGGCGAGTCTCTCCGGGCCAAAATTAGTTTCGGTTCCAAAACCCTTTCCCCGATGATTTTTTGTTTTATTTTGGGGGAGAAATTTTCTTAAATTCAAAAATATCTTTCGACTCTTTTTTTAATTTAAATTCATTTTTGATTCAAAACATTCAATTCAAACTGTTATTCAAATTTTCATTTCAATTTCAAAAATCTCAATTGATTTTTCAATTCTCATATCTAGTTTTTCAAACCCTTTCCCTCAATCAAATTTTTATGCCCCACGCTATTTTGATAATCTCAAAGGGGGAGAAATTTCTTGATTGATTGGGGGAGAGTATTTTCTATCATGCTTTGATTGTTTCGGTGATTGTGATCATCAAAATAGGGGGAGATTGTTGTACCTCTCGTATCCCCTCGTGGTTTTATTTTCATGATCACAATCACTTTCTTTTTTTTTCTAACATTGTTTTAAGTGTTTTTGTTTTATAGGCAAAAGATTTCCAAGGAAATGGGCCATGAAGCATATCACGTGGACTGAAATTCAGTCCACCGGCCAACCGGTGTGATAGCACCGGCCAGCCGGTGGACCTGGCAGAGGCATTGCCCACTGCCAGGCCCCACCGGTCAGCCGGTGGCTTGACCACCGGCCAGCCGGTGGCATCCAGTCAAACAGTGGTAGCTATTGTCTGCCCACCGGCCAGCCGGTGGCTATGGAACCGGTCAGCCGGTGGTGCCTGGAAAAGAAGAATCAGCTACTGCCAAGCCACCGGCCAACCGGTGGCCCATCCACCGGTCAGCCGGTGGAGCCAAGACTCGAAATCTACCAAATTCTTCTCCTCTGCCAAGGCACCGGCCAGCCGGTGGAGCTGTACCGGCCAGCCGGTAGCCCAGTCAAACTAGCCATTGGCTTTGACCAGTCAACCCTCTTTTGGCCTCCAACAGCTCCGAAGACTTCTCCAACGGCTCCGAAGGCCCCCAAAGGGTTCCATGCCTATAAATAAAGGCCAAGGAAGCCCCGTACACCAATCGGATCATATACAAAGCCCACGGACACGTTGTTCATCATTTGGAAATCCTCCGGCGAGCCACCTCAAGGAACCCCAAGTGCTCCATCCAATTCCACATCCAAGAGCACCACCAAAGAAGCTTGGAAGCGGCCTTCAAACTCTCCTATCAATCAAAGGCGCCCAAGGCTTCTCCAATTACGGGTTTTATTGTATTTTTCTTTTTGAGCTTTCAAATTGGGTTTGTGCCTACAAACCCCAACTCCTTTTCTATTCCTCTCTCTTTTGGGTTTCACACCACCTCTAAGGTGTGAAGAGGTTGTCAAGCTTTCCTTTAAATAGCTTGAGACATAGGTCAGCTATCCTTCACCTGTAAGAAGGATAGTGGGTTCTTGCTCAACCATCAAAAGCAAGTGGGTTCTTGCTAAACCACTAAAAGCAAGCTGTAATAGGTCCTAGTGCTACCTCAAAGCCTAGTGGGTTTCTTGCTAAAACCATTGAAAAGCAAGCGGTAGGAATCTCTCAACGGGTGAGTTGGGAGCGGATACGTAGGCCGGGTTTTGGCCAAACTCCGTTATCAATTTCTTGTGTCTTGCCTCTTTACTTTCCGCTGCATTTTTAACTTTGATTTTAATTTGTCAATCATTTTTTAAAAGGCAATTCACCCCCCCTCTTTCCATCCTTCCCGTTTTTCTCCGATCCAACAGTACTGATCTTGGACGACATCATTCAATGGAAGTTTAGAAGAGAATACAACATCGTCTCCACTAATAGGTGATAAACTATTTGATAAAGTAAAACATGTGGACACTGATTTTGGTAAACCATTCTCGAAAAACATTACGAAATCTGATTGGAAAAATATGTCACAACCCGTCCTCAGGGCCCGTGCCGTGACTACCCCAAGCCCGCCTTCCATAGGGTAGGGGCTGGCGACTAGCACCAAAGGCGTAAATCCCAGAAAAAGGGAAGGCATTGCCTTTATAAAAGTAAACAAACACAATAGAGTACGCAAGTGAAGTAAGTACTAAGTAAAACTGAGTACAAAAGTAAGTGCTGAAAAGTAAATGGGCCAGTATACAAACCCAACTGATAGTATAGTACAACTGAAAAGAAAGTACAACAGCAGTAAAGTAAAGCAGCAACCACTAAGTCATCCTCCGCATATCTCACCTGAAGGGTGGGTACAGATGGTATCATCAGCTCCTCGTGTTCGTCCATCCACCCCGTGTATGTCCCGCCAAGTTTTCCACCTCCAGGTACCGTCCAACTCCACAAACCTCTACCTCGATCAGTGTTGTTCATCATCTGCATCCAACACAAAGTAGTGCGGGCATAGACCATGTAGGCGTGAGAATACGATACTCAGTAGGGACCCCGAGACCCCTGAAGGTCTCCCAGAATCCATGAAAGTTAAACCACAAAGAAAATATACAATCAAGAAGTATCAACCAACACTACTTAGGTATATGACCATACATATACCTAATTCATCAATTCCAATTTGTCTCCAACTCTCAATCCCAAGCACAACCCAGTCCACACAGGAAAGAAGAAAATCACACCGTTGGTAATGATTGCAAGTCAAGACTCAACTCACACAGGTATGATACTCACGAAGAAGGGTGGAGATGATTAGATGTAGCCTCTGAATCATCTCCTCTGCTGAACCCACATAGGATCCTAGTACAGAAGTCTTCACTGCTGAACCCACGTAAGATCCAAGTACAGTCGTCACTGTTTTCGAACCCACAGAGGATCCAAGTATAGTAGTTGTCGCTGTCGAACCCACGTAGGATCCAAGTATAGTCATCATCGTTCCTGAACCCATAGAGGATCCAAGTATAGTGGTCATCAACATCGAAGCCATGGAGGATCCCAGCACTATAGTCGTCGTAGTGGCAGCCATCTCTAGGGTTCCCACACACAGCACGCTCGGTTATGGGAGGTTCCGCTCTTTGAGTCAAGGGGTTCGATACATCAACTAGATCAAAGTCCTGAGTTGATGTATCCTGAAGTTCTTTCTCTTCAAAAGGAAACTGCCGCGATAGACGGCGCCTCAATCGGACGCTCGGTCTGAGAGATATTGGCTTTTCCATTCCAAAGGCCTGGTTGAAAATATGCTCGTTCCAAACCCGGCCATTTTCCAAATTTGTCCGAAACTCACTTAGAGTATCGCAAAGGTACCTCCTCGTCAAAAGGTTCCCAATTCCGCAGACAATGCGTCGATCAGACGCTCGTTCTTTATGTTATTCATGCTTAAGTGAAAACGGGCCTGGCCCATTAAGCCTAGTGGGCCGACGGGTCGGGTTAACCCAGTTTTCGCAGGTTCGACCTGAAAGGGGTGTCGGACTGGCCCGATGAATCGCACGGCCCAGCCTGAGGGGCGCGGCCTGGCCCGACGATGCGTGACCTGGCCCGGAGAGGTGCGACCCGGCCCGACAGGGCGCGGCCTGGCCCGGAAGAGCGCAGTCCAAGGGGGGGTGTGGCCCCCCAGCTACCCGAACCGGCGGCGCCACCCTCCCTAACCACCATCCGGCCTCTTGGAGCAAGCGACCCGCTTGGGCGGGCCTCGGTTCGTCCGGAGAGGTTCCCTCCTGGCGTCGCGGCTTTCCTTCTCCCGATCGGCCGACGGGCCAGCCGGTTCTTCTGCCGAAGGGGCCCGCGATGCGGGCTGCGGTTCCTTCCGTACAGCCGACGCGACGGCGCCGACTTCCTCCGATACGGCCTGCCCTAGCCGCGGCTCTGCGTTCCCGACACGGCTTGACGGCGCCGTGATTCCTCCACCGCGGCCCGCTTGGCCACGACTTTTCTTTGCATGTGCGATGGAAGCCCTCGCACTGCTGGCCTCTTCTGTGTTCCGCCTCCGGTCGCCGATTCCAAAAATAAATAAATAATATCCAGCGGAGGGTCATCGTGTCGTGTTAGTTCGGCCCGCGCCCTCCGCATTAGGCAATAGAAATAGGTTGGGACAAAAAAATATAAACAATGACGAATGTGGCACAATTTTAATCCATTAAAATTAATCACAAACCCCCTACCTCGAATATGGTTTGTTCATCGTAGACGTGGATAGCAATGTCACTCCGTCAACCCCGGAAAAGAACCATCGTCGTTGGTGAGTTTCCCACATCGGTGTCTCCTCCCCTGACGCGGAGGAAGTAGAGGATAGAGAATCATGGAGTGTTCTTTGCCGAGTCATTCTTCATTGAAGGTGGGTGTTCTTCGTTGAAGAAGAAAACTATTCTTCATTGAGGAGAGGAATACTTTTATCCCTTTCTCAAGAGCTCTCTCCCAACTCTCCTTAACACAATGAATGCCCCAAAAATAAAATAATAGGCTAATGCTATTATTTTATTAACACATGAAATTTAAAATTTAAAATTCAAATCACTTAATTAATTAATTGAAGTGGTTCAATTCATTAATTAAGGTATGTTGGCAAACATTAAAGAGGGGGAGAGGGAGAGGAAGAGTCCTCATAATTAAGGGGGGTTGTCATGAATTAAACATGGGAGTTTAAAGGGGTTTTGAAAAGAGTTATGAGAGGTGAAAGGTTGGGGATAGTGTGGGCCCCACCTCTCAAATATCCACACATGGGATTTTGGGTGGGTGTGGGCCCCACTAATAACTTCCCATGAGAGAAATTAACTTCTATATATATAAATAAAATTGTTCGAACGATTTTATTTAACTTCTTAATTTAACCCCAATTTTAACATTCAACCCGCATAAAACGCAACTACAGTAAACGTCCCCTTAGGAAAATATCGGTGTTGCGAGTTCATCGGTGCCATCAGATTTCAATTCTAAGCACCGCTTCAAAATATAGAAAAACCTGCTCGTTCGTTCACTGAACGTACCCGAGCTAAACTTCAGAAAATTATTTCGGGCACACCGGGCCTCGGAATTAGGTACCGTCAGAAACTGCGTACTCGTAAAATTCCATAGAATTTAAGAAAAATTTTCCTTGAAATTTACGGATCTTTAAATTACCCGCACCTCAGGGATTTATGTCCCCATAAAGATACAACAAAGACTAGGGAAACAAATGAGGGTACTGAGCACGCATCTGAGCCACCCGCTCCCATGTGCTCTCCTGGAGGTTCCTGTGCTACCAACGAATGCACATCAGAGGAATCAACCATCCACGTAGGACCTGATCCTGTCGATCCTCGATCTCCAATGGGACCTCCGCAAATGCCTCCCTGTCATCGATGTTCAGATCCCCATGGTTGATGATGTGGGATGGGTCGTGCATGTATCTCCTCAGCTAAGATACGTGGAAGACATCATGCACCCGGTGCAACTGAGGTGGAAGGGCCAGGTGGTAAGACACCTCGCCTACCCTGCTGAGGACCTGGAATGGTCTGATGAAGCACAGAGATAACTTATCTCCCCGGACAAATCTCTATAATCCACGTCGAGGTGAGACCCGTAAGAAAATGTGGTCGCCATCCTCAAACTTCAGTGGTCTCCATCTCCTATCATCATAGGACTTTTGTCTACTCTGTGCAATCCTTATCCACTCCTGGATGATCTGCACCTTCTCCGTCATAGCCTGAACCATCTCTGGTCCTACAAGTGCTGACTCCCCAGGGTCAGTCCATCACAGAGGTCATCTGCATGGTCGGCCATACAGTCCCTCGTAAGGCTCCATCCTGATGGTGGAGTGGTTGTTGTTGTTGTAGGAAAACTCCACCAAGGGTAGGTGATCCTCCCAGCTGTGACCAAAGTCAAGGACACATGCTCAGAGCATGTCCTCGAGAGTCTGAATGCTCCTCTCCGTCTGGCCATCCGTCTGAGGATGAAAGGCGGTACTCAGGTATATCTGCGTCCCAAATGCCTCCTGCAACCCCTTCCAAAGCCGGGAAGTAAAGCGAGCATCTAGATCGGAGAATATAGTTGAGGGAACACCATGAATTCGTATGATCTCTTGAATGTAGAGGTGTTCCAAGCTCTCCACTGAGCCCTGCTCTCTGATAGGTAGGAAGTGGGCCGACTTGGTGAGTCGGTCGACGATCACCCAGATGGAGTCATGTCCTCTGGAAGTACATGGAAGCCCCATCACAAAATCCATGGATATCTCATCCCACTTCCACTCTGGAACCTCTAAGGGATGTACCAATCCTGCTGGTACCTGGTGCTCTGCCTTCACTTGCTGGCAAGTGAGGCATCGTGAAACGAACTCTGCTATAGCCTTCTTCATACCTGGCCACTAGTGCTGTCATCTGAGGTCCTGGTACATCTTCGCCACTCCAGGATGTACCGATAGAGGTTAAGTATGAAACTCCCTCAGCACTTACTCTTGTAATGAAACTGGTACCATGGTACATCCCCTAAAAAGGATGACGTGATCTCCTCCTTCAGAAAATCCATCAGGTGCCTGTCCTGTGGAAATCTAAGCATGTCACGTCTCACAGTCAACATCCCCACATTGTGCCTCTCTGGCCCGCTGAAGTAGTGGAGGAGTGACTGTGAGAGACTGAAGAAAGGCTTACCCATCTCTATCCACGAAGGATATCTGCAACGTGGCTAGCTGCTCCGTCACCTCCCCCAGCAGTTGTATGCCCGATCTCCTACTGAGAGAATCAGCTACTACGTTCCCCTTCCCAGGAGTATAGACTATCTCAAAGTCATAGTCCTGGAGGAACTCAAGCCATCACCATTGTCTCAGGTTCAAGTCCTTCTGCGAGAAGATGTACCTGAGACTCTGGTGGTCAGAGTAGACTGTAAATCACTCGCCCATAAGATAGTGTCACCACATCTTCAAGGCGAAGACCACTGCTGCTAACTCCAGATCATGGGTAGCATAGTTTTGCTCGAGCTTTATCAACTACCATGAACCATAAGAGATCACTACTCACTCCTACATTAGGACACACCTGAGTCCAGTCCCTAATGCGTCGCAGTAAACTACGTACCCTATTCCCTCCTCTGGTATCCTCAAGATGGATGCACTGGTCAATCTCTGTCTCAGCTCCTAAAAGCTCTACTGACATCTATATGACCACATGAAGGGTTTCCCCTTCTTTGTCAAAGATGAAAGCAGTACTGCAACTCTGGAGAAGTCTGGCACAAATCTCTGATAGTATCCAGCCAGACCTAGGAAACTCCGCACCTCCGTCACGCTCCTGGGTGGCTCCCAAGCAAGTACCACCTCGATCTTTGCTGGGTCCACTACAACCACAGCCTCCGAGATGACGTGTCCCAAGAAATTAACCTCTCAAATCCAGAACTGGCACTTCGAGAGCTTACCATAAATTCGGTGCTCTCGAAGTGTGTCTAGTATAACCCGCAAGTGGTAGGTGTGCTCCTCCTCAGTATTCAAGTAAATCAGTATGTCGTTGATGAAGACTACGACAAAACGTTCGAGGTAAGGCTGGAAGATCCTATTCATGAGACTCATGAACACTACTGAAGCATTGGTTACGCCAAAGGGCATAACCAAGAACTCGATGTGGCCATACCGACACCTGAATGTCGTCTTCTGCACATCCTCATCTCGAACTCTAAGCTGATGATATCCTGACCTAAGGTCTATCTTTGAGAACCATCGTGCTCCCATGAGATGATCAAAGAGGTCGCCAATCCTCGGGAGTGGGTACTTGTTCTTCACGGTCACCTGATTCAGGAGATGGTAGTCGACACATAGTCATAAGCTTCCATCTGCCTTCTTGGCGAACAGAATTGGAGAAGTCCAGGGTGAAACACTGGGTCAGATGAATCCCTTTCCCTGCAAGTCCTCCAACTATACCCGCAGCTCATGAAGCTCGGAGGGAGCCATCCGATATTTTAGAGTAGATATCGGTGTTGTCCTGGGGTACATGTCAATGTAGAATTCTACCTCTCTATGAAGAGTTAGTCCGGGAACGTCGTTAGGAAAAAAGACAACATACTGATCCACCAAAACAGGAAAACTCAGACTCCACACATCAACCGCTCCTAGGATGAGACTAGCCAACTAATGTGTGATCGGCTGCCCTCTCCTCTGCGTAATTCCATCTTGCGCTGCAAAGGATCCTTTCTTGCTGGTGAAGGTGAACCTGCTCCCATCTGTACGAACACACCGCACATTGTTCTTAATAAATTTGATCTGGGCATGAACTGTAGATAACCAGTCCATACCCAAGATGATTTCGTAAGGCTTCGATGATGCTACAAGAAGATCCCAGCCAAAGCTCCCGCCTCCTAGAGTAAGCTCACACTGCTGGCACCAGTGTGTAATCATCGAGTCTACTCCTGTAGGATTCTCTAGCCATAAGGATCAAGCCAACAGATCTGTTGGAATATCTGAGCTCTGAACAAGGGTAGTGGCAATAAAAAAATGACTCGCTCCTATGACTATAATAACTGCAGCAAGGTTGGAGTAGACACAGATAGTACCTCGAATCATCTCAGGTGCGTCGTGGTCATAGGCCTCGACTGCTAAGAGCTGAGTCTGCCCCTGTCTGCCAGCTCCCTGTGGTCGTGGTAGTTCTCCTGGTGGTGGTGGTGGTAGAGCCTCGAAGCGTCGTCCACCACCCGCTGCTCGGCCAGCTCCTCTGCCTCGTCCTCCTGATCCCTACAGACCTCCATGGTCAAACCTCTACCTCTGCCTGGGAGGTCCCTCTACTGTCTACTACTCGTCTGCATGGCGGGTCGGGCAGTAACGAGCCATGTGGCCCTACTCGCCGCATGCATAGCACTGTCTGGCCCTCGTATGGTTGGCTCTGCTTCATGTTCCCGCCAAATCCTAACCAGTATCCTGAGGTCACCCACCTGATGGCCTGGTTTGCTTGGACCTCTGTGACATCTATCTACTTCCGGCTGTAGAAGACTCCACTACGTGTCGCCCTGCGGTGGGTCTCGCTGCTGGCATCGGATCAACAAGAAATTTCTTCACAAGAAGGGCTTGCTCCAACACTCCTACCTGTGTCGGAATGCTGAGGGAGATCATTGAAGCCCTGATCTCATGCCTCAGTCCCTGCTCAAAGGTTCGGGCCCAGAATAATGGGTCACGTACCATGTCCATGGAGTAGTGTGATAGGTTGGTAAATCTCGCTGAGTACTGAGCTACTGTCATACTGCCCTGCCGCAGATGAAGTAACTCCTGAATGTGCACCGCACGGAGGGTGGCTGGAACAAACTCCGAGCGGAAGAGACTCTCGAAGTTCATCCAAAGAAGAGATGTATCATCATGCACCTAGAGCATTAGGCTCCACCATCTACCTGTTGTTGCATGTAGTAGACTCGTGGAAAGTATCACCATAAGTTCAGCTGGTGTACCTACCAATCTAAAGACTCTGACGATAGCCTCCAGCCAATCCTCGGCTGCCTGAGGGTCTATCTCTCCATGGAACCTGGGCGGCCTCTGTCGTTGAAACTCATGAAATGCACTCAGGCGGCGTGCACTCTCTGCTGCTGGGGCAGGTGGCATCGGTGGCTCATCGGGTAGTGGTACCGTTGGTGCCTTTGTTGTAATGGGGCCCTACACCGAGGCCTCGTCACTCGGTGGCCTGCCATCTCGCATGTAACTAGGAACCCTAGCTAGATGCTTTCATGGGGACATCCTGAAAAGAAACAGGTGAGCCACAGTCAAATAGTATACCTGGTGAGCTGACACAAAGTAATCACAAAGAAAACTTTTGAAACACACATGTAATCAATGTTTTCGTGCACTAAGTCGGAAATTAGATGTCAGAGTTCCAGTGTTTGGATACATCGGCCGCCACACCAACACTAGACTCCCTGATTTGAAAACCAAACTCAATACTCTTAACACTATTGCTTAATATAGTATAAATTATCAGAGTCCTGAGTTCTGCGGTAGAACCTGCCTCTGATACCAATTTTTCATGACCCGTCCTCTGGGCCAATGCCATGACTACCCCAAGCCCGCCTTCCATAGTCCATGGGATGGCGACTAGAACCAAAGGCATAAATCCCGAAAAAAGGGAAGGCATTTCCTTTACAAAAGTAAACAAACACAACAGAGTACACAAGTGAAGTAAGCACTAAGTAAAACTGAGTACAAAATTAAGTGCTGAAAAGTAAATGGGCCACTATACAAACCCAACTGATAGTACAGTACAACTGAAAAGAAAGTACAATTGAAGTAATGTAAAGCATCAACCACTGAGTTGTCCTCCGGATATCCCACCTAAAGGGTGGGTACATATGGTCTCCTCAGCTCCTCAGGTCCGGTCGTCCGCCCCGTGTATGTCCCGCCAAGTGGTCCACCTCCGGGTACCATCCAGCTCCACAAACCTCTACCTCTATTAGTGTTGCCTGTCATCTGCATCCAACACAAAGTACCACGGGCATAGCCCATGCATAGGTGAGTATACGATACTCAGTAGGGATCCCGAGACCCACGAAGGTCTCCCAGAATCCATGAAGGTTAAACCACAAAGGAAAGATACAATCAAGAAGTATCAACTGAACCTACTTAGGTATATGCCCATACATATACCTAAGTCATCAATTCAAGTTCGGCTCCAACTCTCGAGCCCAAGAACAACCCATTCCACACAGGAAAGAAGTCAATCACACTGTTGGTAATGATTGCAAGTCAAGACTCAGCTCACACAAGTATACTACTCACGAAGAAGGGTGGAGTTGATTAGATGTATCCTCTGAATCATCTCCTCTACCGAACCCATGTAGGATCCTAGTACATAAGTCATCGCTGCCAAACCCACGTAGGATCCAAGTACAGTCGTCACTGCTACCGAACCCACGGAGGATCCAAGTATAGTAGTCGTCACTGCCGAACCCACGTAGGATCCAAGTATAGTTTTAATCACTGCTGAACCCACATAGGATCCACGTACAGTGGTCATCATCGTCGAACCCACGGAGGATCCCAGCACGGTAGTCGTCGTAGTCACATCCAGCTCTAGGGTTCCCACACACAGCACGCTCGATTCCAGGAGGGTCCGCTCCTCGAGTCAAGGGGGGTCGACACATAAACTAACTCAAAGTCCTGAGTTTATATATTCCTAAGTTCTGTCTCATCAAAAGGAACTTGTCGCGACAGACGACACGTCAATCGGACGCCCGGTCTGAGAGGAATTGGCTTTTCCGTTCCAGGGTCCTGGTTGGAAATATGCTTGTTCCAAACCCAGCCGTTTTCCAAAGTTATCCGAAACTCACTTAGAGTATCGAAAATAGACCACCTCATGGAAAGTGTCCCAATGTCGTAGACGGCGCGTCGATCAGACATGCGGTCTTTAAGTTATTCACGCTTAAGTGAAAACGGGCCCGACCCATTAAGCCCAGTGGGCCGACGGGTCGGGTTAACCCAGTTTTGGCGGGTCCAACCTGGTAGGGGTGTCAGACCAGCCCGAAGAATCATGTGGCACGGCACGAGGGGCATGAATCGGCCCGGATAGGCGCGACCTGGCCCATAGCGGCGCGACCCGGCCCGGCGGGGCACGGCCTGGCCCGACGTGTCCCCGTTGGCTCGGCCAGCTGGTCGAGCGGTCAGAGGGGGGGGGGGGGGGGGGGCGCTGCCCCTCGGCTAACCAAACCAGTGGCACCAAGCGGCGCCGCCCTCCCTAATCGGCCGGACGAAGCCGGCCGGCCTCCTGGCGCAAGTGGCCCGCTCGAGCAGGTCGTGGTTCGTCCGGCGCAGTGCCCTCCTAGCGGCGCGGCTTTCCTCTACTCGGTCAGTTGACGGTCTAGCCGGTTCTTCCACTGAAGCAGCCCGCGAAGCGGGCCGCGGTTCCTTTTGCACAGCCGACACGACGGCGCCGGCTTCCTCCGCCGCGGCCTGCCCTAGCTGCGGCTCCGTGTTCCCAGCACGGCGTGACAGCGTCGTGCTTCCTCCACCGCAGCCCACTTGGAAGCGGCTTTTCTTTGCCTGTGCGATGACGGCCCTTGCGCCACCGGTCGCTTCTGCATTCCGCCTCCGGTTGCCGATTCCAAAAATAAATAAATAAGATCCAGCGGAGAGTCATCGGGCCGTGTTCGTTCGGCCTGCGCCCTCCGTGTTAGAAGATAGCAATAGGGTGGTACAAACAAAGATAAACAACGAGGAACGTGGAATAATTTTAATCCATTAAAATTGAACATAAACACCCTACCTTGAATATGGTTTGTTCATCGTAGACGCGGAAAGCGATGTCGCTCCGTCAACACCGGAAAAGAACCGTCATCGTTGGCGAGTTTCCTGCGTCGATGTCTCCTCCCCTGACGCGGAGGAAGTAGAGGATGGAGAATTGTGAAGTGTTATTTGTCTTGTCGTTCTTCGTTGAAGGTGGGTGTTCTTTGTCGAAGAAGAAAACAGTTCTTCATTGAGGAGAGTAATACTTTTCTCCATTTCTCAAGAGCTCTCTCCCAACTCTCCTTAACACAACGAATGCCCCAAAAATAAATTAGCAGGCTAATGCTATTATTTTATTAACACATGCAATTTAAAATTCAAAATTCAAATCACTTGATTAATTAATTGAAGAGGTTCAATTCATTAATTAAGGTATGTTGGAAAACATTAAAGAGGGAGAGAGGGAGAGGAAGAGTCCTCATAATTAAGGGGGGGTTGTCATGAATTAAACATGGGAGTTTAAAGGGGGTTTGAAAAGAGTTATGGGAGGTGAAAGGTCGGGGCTTTTGTGGGCCCCACCTCTCAAATATCCACACATGGGAAGTTGGGTGGGTGTGGGCCCCATCAATAACTTCCCATGAGAGAAATTAACTTCCATAGATATAAATAAAATTGTTCTAATGATTTTATTTAACAACTTAATTTAACCCCAATTTTAACTTTCAACCTGCATAAAACGCAACTGCGGTAAAGGTCCCCTTAAACAAATTTTGGCACTGCAAGTTCATTGGTGCCCTCGGATTTCAATTCTGAGCACCAATTCAAAAGATAGAAAAACCCACTCATTTGTTCACTGAACGTACCCGAGCCAAACTTCAGAAAATTATTCCGGGCACTCCGGGCCTTGGAATCAGGTGCCGTCAGAAACTGCGTACTCATAAAATTACAAAGAATTTAAGAAAAAATTTCCTTGAAATTTATAAGTCTTTACATTAGGAAGGAACTGCGGCCCGCTTCATGGGCCGCTTTGGTGGAAGAACCGGCCGGGTGGAGGAAAGCCGCAGCGCCAGGAGGGCGCCGCGCCGGACGAACCGCGGCCCACCCGAGCGGGCCGCTTGCGCCAGGAGGCTGGTAGGATTCTTCCGACCAGTTAGGGAGGGTGGCACCGCTTGGCGTCATCGGTTCGGGAAGCTGGGGGGCCGTGCCCCGCCCTCAGACTGCTCGGCCTTCGGGCCGAGCCTGCGGGGACGCGCCCAGCCGAGTCGGGCCGCACCGAGCCGGGTCAGGCCACGTCGGGCCTGGCCGATTCACGCCTCTTTGGGCCGGGCCACGTGATTCTTTGGGCCGGTCCGACACCCCTGCCGGGTCAGACCCGCCAAAACTGGGATAACCTGGCCCGTTCGCCCATTGGGCTTAACTGGCCGGGCCCGTTTTCACTTAAGCATGAATAACTTAAAGACCGCACATCCAATCGACGCGCTGTCTGTGGCATTGGGACCCTTTTGATGAGGCGGTCCCTTTGCAATACTCTAAGTGAGTTTCAGACAACTTTGGAAAATGGCCGGGTTTGGAATGAGCATATTTCCAACCAAGCCCCTGGAACGGAAAAGCAAATATCTCTCAGACCGGGAATCCGATTGACACGCCGTCTATCACGACGGGTTCCTTTTGATGAGACGGAACTTTGGGATACATAAAATCAGAACTTTGAGCTAGTTGATGTATCGACCCCCCATGACTAGATGAGCAGACCCTCCTGGAATCAAGCGTGTTGTGTGCAGGAACCCTAGAGCTGGCTGCGACTACGACGAGTACCGTGCTGGGATCCTCCGTGGGTTCGACAATGATGACCAATGTACTTGGATCCTCTGTGGGTTCGGCAGCAATGAAGACTGTACTTGGATCCTACGTGGGTTCGGTAATGACAACTACTGTACTTGGATCCTCCGTGGGTTCGGCAGTGGTGACGACTATACTTGGATCCTATGTGTGTTCGGCAGCGACGACTTCTGTACTATGATCCTACATGGGTTCGGTAGAGGAGATGATTCAGAGGCTACCTCAAATCATCTCCACCCTTCTTCGTGAGTATTATACCTGTGTGAGCTAAGTCTTGACTTGAAATCATTACCAACGGTGTGATTGACTTCTTTCCTGTGTGGATTGGGTTGTTCTTGGGCTCGAGAGTTAGATCCAAACTAGAATTTATGACTTAGGTATATGTATGGGAATATACCTAAGTAGGGTCGGTTGATACGTCATGATTGTATCTTTCCTTTGTGGTTTAACCTTCATGGATTCTGGGAGACCTTCGGGGGTATCGGAGACCCTACTGAGTATCGTATACTCACCCATGCATGGTCTATGCACACACTACTTTGTATTGGATGCAGACGACGTACAAAACTGATTGAGGTAGAGTTTTGTGGATATGGATGGTACCCGAAGGTGGACCACTTGGTGGGACGTACACAGGGCGGACGGCCAGACCTGAGGACCTGAGGAGACCATTTGTACCCACCCTTCAGGTGGGATATCCGGAGGACGACTCAGTGGTTGCCTATTTACTTTACTACTATTTTACTTTCCTTTCAATTGTACTGTACTATCAGTTGGGTTTGTATACTGGCCCATTTACTTTTCAACACTTACTTTTGTACTCAGTTTTACTTAGTGCTTACTTCACTTGTGTACTCTGTTGTGTTTGTTTACTTTTATAAAGGCAATTCCTTCCCTTTTTCGGGGATTTACGCCTTTTGTTCTAGTCTCAATCCCCTGGAATATGGAAGTCAGGCTTGGGGTAGTCACGGCATGGACCCTGAGGACGGGTCGTGACAAAAGAGATCCGTTTTTTTTTTTTTGAATTACCATAACAAATTGTCTGTACGTCTGGAATTTTCATGATATTATGTATTCTAAAAAAAATATATGTGATAGTTTCATTATTACATTGCTAAATAAACTCGTGAAAAAAAAGGATGGAATTAAGGCTAGGTTTGACATGGTTGACATGTGAATATAAGAAGATTGGGATCCATGTAAGGGTGAAAAACAATCTTTTTTTCCTCCTGATGCTTACACTCTTTCCAGGAAGGAAAGATATCAGTTTTGAAACTTCTTGAATGATGTAAAAGTTCCAGAGGGTTATTCATCAAATATTAAGAACATTGTGTCAATGACCAATTTATAGTTAAATAGTCTGAAATCACATGAATACCATGTTTTGATAAAATATTTAATTCCTATATATTTACATTGAACTTTTTCTAAGAATGTATGGCATACATTAACCAAGCTATGTTTATTATTCAAACCTATATGCATCAAATTTATAGACCCGGAAAAATTTCCAACTATGGAAAGAGAAATTTTCATCATATTATGTGAATTGGAAATGTTATTCCCACCAACATTCTTTGATATGATGATTTATTTGATGGTTCACTTAGTGATAGAGATTCTAAAATGTGGTCATGTACAATATAGATGGATGTACCCTATTGAATGGTATATCAATATTTTGAAAAGGTATGTCAAAAATCAAATTCAGCCAGAGGATTGTATTGTGAAGTGATATTTTGTTAATGAAGGCATTGAAATATATATTGAATACCTATATGGTGTGGAAATCATTGTTCTAATGAAATGTCTTCACCCTGGGTGGCATGCACGTGAAGGAATTTCTAGAAGAGATGTTGTCACAATCAATATTACAGATCATTTGTAGGCCCACCTTTATGTTTTTCATTATAGTTTTGAGGTTTCTCCATATGTTGAAACTCATAAAGAAACTATTAGGAATTTGAATCCATCAAGGGATGAAATATGGGTATCAAATACACATAATCAATAGTTTATAGGATGGTTTCAGGACCATATTTTTATGGAGTCAGATGAAAATCCAAATTCATTTTTATAATGACTTTGATTTCTATTTGGAGGACCAATTGTGTATGTATTATCTTATAATGGTTATGTAATTAATGGTTATATGTTCTATATAAATGAACATGATGAAGAAAGTACCATAAAAAATAGTGGAGTTACACTTGTGGAAGAAGTGATGTATGTTTCTAGTACTAAGGACAAAAATCCAATTTACATGAATATGTCATACTTTGGAGTCATCAAACAAATATGGGAGTTGGATTATACAACATTCCAAGTTCCGATTTTTCAATAAAAATAGATTGATAACAGGTTTAGTATTAAAATAGATGAATTGAGATTAGTGAAAGTTGATTTCAGTAAAGAAGGTTACAAATAAAAACCATTTATAATGGCATCATAGGCAGTACAGGTATTTTATGTTCTAGATCCCACAAACCAAAAGTGGTCAATTTTTTTGTTATCAACCAAAACCACTGAAGGGTCAGATGAAAATCCAACTAAGGATGGAGCTTTTATTGGTATTTCATAATCATTTCAAAGAAGTCCCAATTTAGATGGTGTTTTTCATGTTAGATGAGACCACAATTAAGGAATTTGGATAGTCGATAGAGGGGTAAAATTCATTCAACATTTAAAAGAGAAAAATAGAGTTCAATAATCAGGTTATATTTTTTTAATATACATCATTTTACCTCATGTTATTATTTTTTCTCCACTGTATTTATATTATCTACATTAAATTTTAAACCACTTCTACAAATAATTACTTCTATATGTGTTGGTACTCTCAATCTTGATGCACAATATGTCTCTCTTCTAGTTGATGCTCGTAGTGCAGAGGATCAATGACCTTCTACACATGCTGGTGCTCCCAATCCTGAGAAACAATAGGTTTCTCAACCTACTGCTACCCCCAGTGAAGAGATATAATGACCATCTACATATACCAATACTACCACTCCAAAGGAACATATTGATGATGTTTAATCTGAATAAATGGTAAGCGACGAAGGCCCAACAACATAGAAAAAACAGAAGTGTCGTAGTTTGATGGTGTTAACAAAAATAATTAAGGAGAAAATCAAAGGCATAAAATACATGTTTAGATGGAATGTGATGGGCTAGCATGTTAACCCCAATAAGACATGTTTAGTAGATATTGGAATCATCACTCAGAAATGTGTGTTGATTGATGTAGATTTGTGGAACCATGTTGTGACCACGCTTAAGACACTGATGTGGGAAGATATTATAGTAACATTATGATATCATTTCTTTATTTTACTAAAAAATAAAATAATAAAACATTGACTTACCCTTCATCATCCATTGCAGAGTGAATTTATAGTGGATGACTCCCACAAAAAATATGTATTAATTCTTTCTGGAAGGATTTATAGAGTATTTCACACAATTCTAATTAGACACCATCTTAAAAATGATAAAGGATAAATAAACCCTCACCCACTGCTTATATATGCACACATGATAACCCAAAAATCACGGGATGCGTTTAATGGAATCCGTGCAGATGTGTCTTTTTAGGTACATTGTGTCTAGTAATAAATTGTTTGAGAATACGTTTATTCATCACTTTGATTGAATTTTTTTTATGAAACATCAGCTAATTGTTAGAAATAAGGAACGATTAGTAAAACTAGCATACCCCTACCATAAATTAAGGATGGGGTATGCTTCACTTGAAAAAAAAATGGTATGTATTTTATATCTATTGTAATACTTTTATATGACATGAAACAAAACCATAATTATGTTCCTCCATTTATATGAAGATTGATGAATCCAAATCCAAAGCCACTTCCATCCAACTCCATGTACTATGAAAGGATGCACATGTAAATAAATATGGGATACTAATAGATTAAAATACACAAAAATTGTGGGAAACATGTGTAAATATTACATAATAAAAAAATTATTTAAATCAATATTACATAATAATAATGATCACTTATTTTCCTATATTTTCTATCTAAAATAGTAACAAGAATCAGAAACACATGTACCAAATGAAAACATATTATTAGTGGACTTGAAGTAGACAGAATATTATGGCCACGTCAGAGGTGCAGGTTTTGGGGTGACACCTCGAACATATTTTGAGAAGAAAACAAGAGGAGGATCAAAGTTAATAAATGAAATGAATGAGAGAAAGACTAGATACCCTTGAAGAACCATTACAATGAAAAATAGAGATGATGGAAACTTTTATGGGGGGGAATCAAAGAGAAGAAATAACTCAAGAACAACTACTGTGTGGAGATCCCACTCTACTACCACCAGCTTTGAGGTGAGCTATTTCTCTTAAAGAGATGTCTTAGCTAAAGTAATCAATGTTCTAATAATTTTTTCTATAAAAATTTAATCATAAATACATTGATATCTTTCCTATAATGATATTATATGGGGTGATAATGGTTGTGATTTATATCTATCAACACCCACCCATCACCTTGTAGCGAGGGCTACGGTGTCCCATATCCAAAATGACATTCTACACAATAGGTCACTTCCAACAGGTCATGTGAGAGTGTTGATTAGAGTCTCCCATGATCTGAGTATTAAGATGCCTATTTCAATTGATTATGAATATATTCATATGGTCAAAAAAGTTGTTGGAACATTCATCGCATGGTCCTCACATCTTGTAAAAAAATGTCAAAATGAGGTATTCATTTACAATTTATTTTTTAGGCTAAACCTTTAAAAATTAATGAAAAAAGGTCTGAACTGGTGAATGTTATTACATATGGACAAATGGAAGGGTATAAAATTAAATACTGACTCAAAACAATCTAAATGATCAGCAAACCGATCAAAAAGATCTACCAAAATCACCATTACCCCACCCGTTCTATATCCATATTTACTAGCATTAAAGTTTCATGTGGATTGAAAGTTAAAAGATAGTAGTAATCAAATATTTGATTATTAATAAAATATGTATGTATAGTAAGTTCAAGACTTCATTAGTGTTGAGAATTTAAGTGAAATCCTCAACTATGATTGTCTACGAGGCTCGGTTGTAAATGTATACATGAGATATGTTTTCATGATTTGATTTTCCAAAAGCTGATATATTATGTTAATTATGACTAAATACATTTTATATTTTTTGTGGTAATATATATGAAAAAAAATTGAAGGTATTTTCCCATGAATTTTTTTTGAACTCATTAGTCCTAACATCACCCCTACAAAAAAACCAAAAATAGATACCAAAAAATGGTGAAATAGTGGTAGGTGGGGTCAAATATTTTGAAATCAAAATTTTAGATGACAGACTCTGTTTAATACTAACAATGTAGGAGTAAACCCCTAAAATTTAATTATATCAAATATATTTTCATTTCTTTCATCACTTATTTCTTTTTGTGTTTTTAGATGGAATTGGATGCTCATTGCGGTAAATTTGGATACTCCACATATTTATTTCATGGATTCAATGCATGGATATCCAACAAACCATCCACACGTGATGGATCTTTTCAATTTTTAATACACTACATCCAACATTTTAGAACTAAGAAAAGTTATATAATTTATATTATCTTTTAATGAGGGTGGTGCATGAATATCATAAAAAACAAGGAATGAGGTCAGGGACTAAGCATGAGGACCAAGACAATTTCTATGACTAGACAAGTATTAGGGTATATATAATAAGATTTCACTATCCAAACATATATCAAAACAAATTACTTATTATACTCAATATTTTTCCCATGTCTAAAACAAACCAATGGAAAAGATTGTGGTTATTATGTTTGTAAATTTATGGGATAGATCATATTCCATGAACAAACTAGCATCCTTAAAGAGATATTTTTTAAGATAATTATTATTTAATTTAAAATATTTATTAATCCTTTGTGTGTCTATATTTTCTCAGTACTACTATGACCGCCTAAAAGACTCATATTCACAATATGATATAGATGTTCTCATAAACTAATGGGTAGCATACCTAATGGAAGAATATATAAAAATAGCACGATGATGTGACTTCCATAGAAGTAGTGGATTATTTTATATTTATGTTTAATTTAATTATTTTTATTATTACTCATATAATAATTTTTTTCATATATGGTTGGATTACTTTGTTTGAGTCGGGTGGTTTGTTGAAAGATTATCATGCTCATGAGAGATAGGACTTCGAGGCTGCAACTTAGATAATGACAATAAAGAAATGGGTCAAGAATGTATAAGGGTGAATTCCTACTACTTATGTAATTAATTAATTTTTTAAAAAAATTATATATTATTTCTAAGTTAATTTCCTTATCATTTTAATCTAATACTTATTTAGTTTTTTTATAGATATTTTGGGAATTCATACTTTCCTTTCAACTATCTGCAACAAGCCAGACAAGAGAGAACGTGTTCCTTCCAAGTGGAAGAAGAAACACTATGTTGCATGAAATGGGAAGGTAATCATAAGGATTCATCTACCAAGGGATTTATCAGTAGTTGAATTCAAATTATGACATATCAAAATACATGTCATGAACATTTTCCTGAACATTGTAGCAATCAGCCGCAGCTCAATCAGTTTCACCTCAATCTGATACACAGTGTGCTCAGTATGACTCAAAGTGTATGTTTTTAGTTTATAATATTATTTTATCCTTTAAGATTAATTTATTATGAACTACCATGATTTTATCCATGACTCATGATTATGATATATGATATGTATTTTATGAATTTATAATGTTAATATCACCTTCTAATATCTTTATGCTCCTGTTATTCTAATATGATCATTGATATATCCCTTGTTTACACTTATTGAGCATCTATGATCTCCCTTTCTTATGTTTTTTATATTAAGGTTATTAATAATGGTTTTAGAAATTATATGTCTAAGAAGGTTTCTAGTAAATAATAACTTATTGAGAGACTCTTATGAACTTGTTCTTTATGCTTCCATATTTCCAAAAGTAGTAGTCAAAAACTATTCTAGCAGGGATCGTTATGTTATGTAAAAAATATTAATCTACTAAGATTTGACATCTATGTATGAAATATATAGGTAAATATATTTGTTATCAAAGCAACTGACCTACTCAAAATTAATCAAAAAATAACAGGTGATCAGTATCACTCAAAGTGTATCTTTTTATTTAAAATTGACATTACTTTTACTAAAAAAACAAGTGACATACTAAAACCTAATAAAATGTGTTAGGATTTTTTTTATATTTTATAAAAACTATTCATCATCCATTTTTTGATGTGTAGGAATCAACCGCACCTCAATCTGATGCATGGTGTGGCTGGTATGACTTTAAGTGTGTATTTTTATATTAAATTGACATTAAATTTAGCAAAAAAGAACAAGTGACATATTGAAAACTAAGAAAATGAATTCATATTGTTATGATGCTTTAGTAAAATGATCCATGAGTCATTTTTAACATATAGGAATCTAACACACCCCAATCCAACACACGGTGTTACCGGTATGACTAAAAGTTTCTGTTATCGGTTTAAAATTGACATTTTAGTTCAAAATGTGTCACTCACTGAAAACCAAGAAAAAATATTCCAATTGTATTCATAATTTAGGATAGAGACTCATAATTATTTTTTAATATGTATTAATTTGTATCATAGAAAACCGATTCATGATGCGATTAGTATGACTCAAAATGCATGTTTCTAGTTTCTAATGACATTTTAGTAAAAAAACACAACTAGAATAATGAAAACCAACCAGACATATTCAGATTGTTTTGATACCTTAGTAAAATGATCTATAAGTCATTTTTAATTTGTATGAATAAACCTCACCTAAATATGATGCGCAGTATAGCTTATATAACTCAAAGTGTCTCGTTTTATTTAAAATTGACATTAATTTAAGTAAAAACAAAAAGTGACATACTTAAAACTAAGCAAACATATTCAGATTGTTTTTATATTTTAGTGAAATGATCCATGGGTCATTTTTTAGATATTTGAGTCAAAATCACCTCAATAAGACGCATGGTGTGACCGGTATGACTCCAAGTGTGTCTTTTAATTTAAAATTGACATTAATTTAAGTAAAAATAACAAGTGACATACTGAAAACTAAGAAAATGAATTCAGATTGTTTTGTTATTTTAGTAAAATGATCCATGAGACATTTTTGACATGTATGAATCAACCTAACCTCAATATTAAATACAGTGTGACTGGTATGACTTCAAGTGTGTCGTTTTATTTAAAACTCACATTAATTTAAGTAAAAAAGAACAAGTGATGTACTAAAAACTAAGAAAATGCATTCATATTGTTATAATACTTTAGTAAAATGATTCATGAGTCATTTTTTATGTGTAAGAATAAAACCCACCTCAATACGATGCATGATGTGACCATTATGACTAAAAGTATTTGTTATCGATTTAAAATTTACATTTTAGTTTAAAATGTGTCACTCCTGAAAAACCAAGAAAACATGCTCTAATTATCTTGATAATTTATTAAATTGATTCATAAATCATTTTTTATGTGTATGAAGAATTGTCACATCAAATCAATGCATGATGCGATTGGTATGACTCATAATGCATGTTTCTAGTTTGAAATGACATTTTAGTAAAAAAACACAACTGGCATACTGGAAACTAAGAAAATGCATTCAATTTGTTTTTATATTTTAGTAAAATGATATATAAGTTATTTTTGATGTTTAGGAATCATCCACACCTCAATAATATATATTTTGTGATCTTTATGACTCAAAGTGTTTCTTTTTATTTAAAATTAACATTAATTTAAGTAAAAACAACAAGTGACATACTGAAAACTAAGAAAATGCATTTGGATTGTTTTGATATTTTAGTAAAATTATCCATGAGTAATTTTTGACATGTATAAGTCAACCTTACCTCAATATGATGCACATTGTAACCAGTATGACTCCAATTGTTTCTTTTTATTTAAAAATGACATTAATATAAGTAAAAAAGAACGAGTGACATACTGAAAATCGAGAAAACGCATTTGGATTGTTTTGATATTTTAGAAAAAAGATACATGAGTCATTTGTGACATGTATAAGTCAACTAACCATCAATATAATGCACAGTTTTACTGGTATGACTCCAATTGTGTCTTTTTATTTAAAATTGACATTAATTTAAATAAAAAATAACAAGAGACATAATGAAAACTGAGAAAACGCATTCGGATTATTTTGATATTTTAGAAAAATGATTCACAAGTAATTTTTGACATTTTTTTAATCAAACACACCTCAATATATTGTAAGGTGTGACTGGTATGACTAAAATTGTCTGTTATCAATTTAAAATTGACATTTTAGTTCAAAATGTGTCACTCACTAAAAACCAATAAAATGTGCTCCGATTTTATTGATAATTTATGATAATGATTTTTAAGTCATTTGTGATGTGTATGAAGTATTATCACATAAAATCAATACAGGATCTAACCAGTATGACTTAAAATGTGTGTTTCTAGTTTGAAATGATATTTTAGTAAAAAAACACAACTAACATACCGAAAATTGAGAAAACGCATTCAGATTATTTTAATAATTTAGGACAATGATCAATAGGTAATTTGTGATAGGTAGGAATTAGTTTCACCTAAATATGATTCACAATGTGACTGATATAACTTTAAATGTGTCATTATTTAAAATTGACATTAATTTTAGTGTTCATATTCAAAACTAATCAAACCAATTCAGATTATTTTTATATTTTAAGAAAATGATCCATAAATAATTTGTAAAGTGTAGGAATTAACCCCACCTCAATAGGACACATGGTGTGACTAGTATAACTCCAAATGTTACATTTTTATTAAATATTGACATTTATTAATACATTCTTTCATAGTAATGTTTAATTTATTTCTTTATAGTATTACTAACATAATATTTGTTTTCTTATATAGTCGAAATCTTTTTCTTGGTATGTGATGATTTGTTTGGCAACTGATACCATGGGTAGACATTTATTAGAGGGGATCACGAGCATCAAAAGATGAACTATTAATGTTTTAAAATGTTTGTTGGATAATTATAAATGCAATTATATAAAACATTGTTTTAAATGTAAATGGTAGTGTTTTTTTGTATATACCATGGGTGGAAATTTTTTTATTCAGGATTTAAATTAAATTTATATAGAATTTTTTGAAATTATAGGTTGTATATAGCATTGTTTGAAATTATAGGTTTTTTCTGGGTGTGCGGTTATATTAACAGAACATTACAGTCAACTTGGACTTTATTAGTACTAAAAAAGCGTTGATAAAGGGGTCCTTTATCAGCACTTTTTTAGCATGGATAAAGGCCACCATTTATCAGTTTTGCGATTAAAAGTGCTTTTTTAGCATTGTTAAAATCATATTTGTGTGGTGTTAAAGGGAATATGTGTAGTAGTGTTCTAAGGAGATAACTTCCACTGGGATGAAGGAGGTTTCATGAAAATATCTTTTAGATAGGAACTTGTTGGTGAAAAGTGACTTTCCACCCCTCCCGAAGGGGATTCCTATGTAGATACTTCCATGAGGTAAACCTCATATCCCAATTAAATATAGTATAAATTAGTAATCTATGAAACATTAACACTTTATTAATATATATCCTAAAAATCTAATAGAGATAAAAATATTATCTTATGGAAACAAAATGTGTAGATTTTATAAGGTGATCAACTACAACCCAAATAACATTATACCCTTAAGATGTTTTATTGAGATGAAAAAATTCATGGCCATGTATTCTCATTTCTATTATGGTATAGATAATGGTTATAAAATACCCTTAAACTATTATATCTTAGTCTTAACTTTATAACACATTGAGCATTGAGATAAAACTCTAAAATATCTATTTTCATGTTATCCCACCAGAAATACACTTTCAAATCACTATACATCTTCATACTTCAAGTATGAATAGAGAATGGTGAGTTATGAGATTAATATAATAGATTATTATTTAATTATGGTATTTAGGGGAAAAATATTTTGTTCTTGAACCTTTTCATTCCATCTTAATCATGGTTGAACTTAGTAACATTCCTCACCTTCTTTTGTAGTTCTATATCTTATTTTTGGGCCTCTTTAATTCTCACATTTATGGATGGTTGGAAATTAATCTAAGAAAGATATTATATGTTTCCATTCATCATTATTTCAATATCCATATTCTAAAAATCCATAATTATTAGATTTCTTTAAATCCTTATCATGGATGAACTAGCATGGTTCTTACGACTCAGATCATCAACCACATTGTTTGCCTTCCTATGGTGGTAGTGTATTAAGCAGTCATAATCTGTAATCAATTACAACCATCTCCTTTGGTTAATATTCAACTCTTTTTTTATGAATATATACTTCAAGATTTTATGATCTTTATATAAATATCACATCTTTCACCATAAAGATAATGCCTCTATATTTTCAATGAAAATTTTACCACTACCAACTTCAAATCATGATTTAGGTAATTTTTCTCATGAATTTTCAATTGGTGTGAGGTATAAGCTATCACCATATC
This sequence comes from Viscum album, assembly GCA_963277665.1. Taxonomy (NCBI): domain Eukaryota; kingdom Viridiplantae; phylum Streptophyta; class Magnoliopsida; order Santalales; family Viscaceae; genus Viscum; species Viscum album. Next base: position 7,714,037 of record OY728136.1, read on the forward strand.
AATATACATAAGGATGCATCCCTGACCTTTTTTTGATGTATCATAATAGATCAAAAACCCTTCTCAATTATAAGATAGTGTGAGAATAGATGCACTAACCAACCTTATCTTTTATTCCTTAAAATTTTCCTCACATTCATCTCTCTAATGGAACTTATCCCCCTTCCATATAAACTTGGTTCTTGGATTATATATTCATGATAAATATCTCAAAAATCATCATTACCGTTTAGAAAACCCAAAAAAACTATGGATCTCGATCATTGTGGTTATGTTGGTCCATTTTTCAATATCTTCTGTCTTTGAAGGATCCATAAATATACCCTCTATTAAGATTATATAACCCATGAATGAATGTTTATATAACCAAAATTAACACTTGTTGAATTTAGAATACAGCTTCTCCTTCCTCATGGTCTTCAACACAATATTCAATTGATCTTCAGACTCTTCATTCTCTAATAATTTATAAAAATATCACCTATAATGATTACCACAAACCAATAATGGTAATTTTTAAAGACTATATTCATTATATCCATGAATATAATGGGTAATTAGTAAGTCCAAATATAATCATTGTAAATTTATAATGAATCTACCTCATATGAAAAAGTTTTCTTGGTTATATACTCCTTATTGACTCTAAATTGATGATATCTAGAATAAAGGTCATTATTGGAAAATTATTGAGCTCCACATAGTTGATCAAACAAGTTATCAACACTGGGTAAAGGATACATGTTATTGATAGTGATCTTGTTTAGTAAAGACGCATTTACCCATAATTATTCTTAACAAGAAGATAAGGTGCACTCCATGGTGACACACTCAGGTATATGAGTCCTTTTTTCTATATTCTTCTATATTTGCTTCTTTAATTCCTTCAACTAAATTGGGTTTATTCAATAAGGATTATTTGAAATAAGTGGAGCACCAAGTATGAGTTCTATTGAAAACTAAACATAAAAATTTGGGGGAAGACTAAAAGTTTATTCAAGAAATACATTATCATATTCCTAAATAGTAGGAATATATTCAATTTTGAGTTACTCCCCATCCATTTGAGATAAATAACCCTCATTAATAGGTATTAAGACTCACACAATAGAAGTAATTTACATTGTAATTTTATATTCATCCTTGCACTAAAATAAAAATATAGGATTATTTGGAATATCAAATATGATTTACCTTCCTTGGAAATTGATATGGTCCCTAAATAAAGAAATCCAATAAATTCTCAAAATAGCATAAAATTAAACTAGAGGTATAATAACAAGATATATAGTAATAATGTTCCTATAAACTTCTGTCATAGAGGAGCTATAAACTTGAGATGTGATTATCATACTATTAAGATATTTTAATACTAACTAAACATCTAATTTTTGAGGTGGTTATATGATACCCTTAGTAAATTATTTATATATAAAATAGTGGGTGTATCCATAATAAAATAATAAATTTTCAATTCTAGAGTATATGGTAAGTGTATCATTCACCACTTCATTATCATGACCCACATCAGGAGTTTTCTTGACATGATCTTTCACTTTGTCTCTTGGCTCAAGAGGCTGCTAGAATAGATTTTCATTATTAACCCTCAGATTCATGCATTGATTAATGTAATTTTCATACTCCTTGAAATTATATAATTAGAGTGTGGGTGGAAAATTTGGCCAATCTCTCTCATCATTCCTTCCATTAATTGGCCTTTCCACATCACTTTTTCATTATTTTTCTTGATGGAATTATTTTACACACATAAAACATTGACAGTACCCTATAAGTAAATTTCCTTAGTTCTTCATTCTAAACTTTCATAATAAAGACAAATTAATTTTATTTCTTCCATGGGTTTAATTATTATAATTTCCTCCAAATTCCATCTTTCATTTTTTGTACCCAAAAACACAAGAAAATTTAAAGTCTCTAATATCCATTTCTATCTTGAGAGCATGTAAAAATATTTCACTATAGATATTAAAGACACCTATATACAATGACTTTCATAGAATTTATCTCAATCCACTAAAGAATCAATCAATTTTCTTTCATGGTCAGTGACAAAACCAAAATCATACCTTGCAAGTCTTGAAAAATTTGTCTCATAGGTATCGATGGATTCATCATCTTTCTATTTCAATTTTATGAATTACCACTCTATTTTAGTGTGAATATTTTTATAAAAATACTTATTAAAAAATACCTTCTTAAACTCATCCCATGTCATTGAGTCAATTTCTTTCTATTGACTAATATTCTTGATAATTTTCCACCATTGATATACTTTTACTTCCAAATGATATACCTCCAGGACAAAGATTTCATATTTTGAACACTAGATAATGTAGAATATATTTTAAATGGTATTGATCCATTACTCAGCCACTAATGAATCGGATGACCTAGTAAAATAAGATGGATGTTATCTCAAAAAATACTCAATGTTTCCTTGGTCCCTCATTTTATCATTTGTTTGTTTATCATTATTCATGTATTGAGAGGTTTTGTGAGTATATAAATAATATTTTTCATCCAATATCTCATGTAGTTTAGTTACACATTTCATTTTCCATCACATTAATTGTTAGTATTATTCCTTTTAGATCTAACCGTTGAATAAAACAAAAAATCTTAGTGTGAGTATCAAAAATATATAATTAGATTAAACAGTCATATGATTATGAAAATAATTATTATACTATCCTAAATTATGAAAACATTATTTATATTCATGAAACTTTAAGTTCATCTTATATAACTATGAATATTTATAGTTTTTCATAGATTCTATCCATGAAATACTCATAAGGGTTCATAAAGAGAGTATGAATTAATAAAATCTTATCCCCTAGAAGTGTTTATCAAAGTGTGTAGTCTTATACCCACTCATTGAACACCATTGATGATCAATTTAATAATAAATCATCCCCTTTAAGATTTTTTTACCCTATGAGAATTTTTTCTATAGTCTTATCCACTTACTAGTATTCAGACAGGGTTATATTTTCTTGGAAAACCACACCCCTTTATTTACCATAACTTAGGATATTTCCCTATACTTAGGCTTATCCCTATGGATTTCAACAAATTTATCTAATTCTAATATAAAAATTTAAATAAACCCAAATATTATACAAATTGAGATGAACCAATCATTTTATACATAAATATTACATCATTTTATATGATTATTCAATACATACAATAAGTATACATTCCCTATAACTATAAAGGTTTAGTGTCTTGAGAGACTAGATAGATAATTATATTATTTCATGATATCTTCAAAATCTCCCAAAAAGTTCTTCTCACATAGGACACTTCTTAGAAATTACCTACATAAAACCTTTATTCATAACCTAGGAAAATAAAACATAAGAAAGGGTGAGATCAGATGCCCATTAAGGTTAAGCATAGGCGATATCAATCAATAATCATAAGTGAGCATAATCTAAGAATAAGGGTATGATAATATGATCATAACTTATGAAATTAATACCCAATCAGTCAAATATATTTAATTATGAATCATAGATTAAGGATTTGTTATAAAAAAATAAATAACTTATGAGAGTATGAAATCATGAATAATCAATCATGATCCATGAGAACATATCATAATCATAAGAAAAAGGTTTTTGGAATACACATAAACATAGAAAATCATTTCCATAGTCAAGTGTCACTTCCAAGACTGTCATAGTGGATTGGTTTCACTCCCTATTCCATCATTTCCTTATTCAAAGTTCACTCATAAGACTATTACATTGGACGGAGTACCTTACTAAACTAGGTTCACTCCCCATTCTAGTCCATATTATATCATGAGATATCATTACTTACACAATGCATTAGATGGATATATAATTATGGGACAACACGTCACATAATGGAAATCATACATATGTCTACCACAATATCATAAATCATCGATAAATTCATTTTATCATAACCCATGGAAATGAAAAAAGTTATATAATCATTTTATTATTTCATTATAACACAACTCATGGAAAATAATTAGGTTTCATAAAGATTTTATTATAAATTAATTAACCCATGGGAAACAAATGGGTTTTATAGAATCATTCTTAAATCATCATCATCATCATAAGACATCCCAAGAAACTAAGTGGATGGTATAAAATGATCATATCCTTAATTAAACATGATAATCCTTAAAGTATGTTAACATAGATAAAAACTGCCTTTAAAAGAACATCCAAACCTTTCTTTCAAAAAATGGAAAATATCATTTTATTTTGGTGTCTTTAAAAACTAAAAATTACAAGAATATTGAGAAAAATATTTTATTTTAAAATAACCATGGAAACTTATAAATAAATATTCAAATTAAATAACAATCATGAAATCAAGAAAATCCAGTCATGTGGTAAATGTTAAAACAAGTATTCCTTTCACACTTTTTGTAAAAAGTCATAAATAACCAGTTTGAAGAATGTTATAAAATTTTATTTTTAAAAATGTTGAATAAAAATTAAAATATGCATGGAAATGAATTTAAAAAATCATGGTATCATAAAAATGACACATTTTTTGAAACATTATAAATAACACGGACATGGAATAAAAATTTCACCGACTAAAGAGGAAATAAGGTCGGTTTTTATTAAAAATATTTTCTCAATAATTTTATGTACCAAAGAGTAAAATGGTAATATTAATTGGTTATTAAAGGAATAACCAGGGAAAAATAAAATATATTTTATTTGAAGTATAAGATCTATATAATTTCCATCAACATAAATTTAGCATAGACAATCCTAAAAATAAATGAGATTGTAACATACACCTTTACCTCATGTTTCATCTTTCTTAATACGTGTTCAAAACTCTTATATAATAAATATATATTTATTATAAATATATTCTAGAACCACATTGAAAAATAACTTTATATGTATAATTCCCTTATAATTTACATTTTTCCTTTTATTAACAATTTCTTTATTAAAAATGAACATTCAAGTGAAAATTGGTTTGTTTTCCCTGAATGTTTCAATTTTATGGTTCAAATACATGCACCTTGGTCATGGTGTCATTATATTCAGAATAATAATAATGATATAAGTATAATATGTAATCATTATATAAATTTTTATTACTATTCATATAAATATATGAAGAAAAATTAATTGTATCACTTCATAGAGACGGTAATCCACACATACGCACGAGGGACGATATCGTTTTCCAATGAATGGGAAGGTAAGATGGTAGATAAAATATTATAATTATAGAAGCATAATTATTTCATAAATATAATATATATAATTAAATATATCATAATAATAAACATTGAAATATGGTTATGTAAAATGAATCATATTGTTTCATGGAGACAGTAGTCCACACGTACGCACGTGCGATACTTTCATTTTCCATTTGATGGAAAGGGGATGAAAATGATTATTAAATAATAAAAATAGCATATAAGTATATTTATGATACTGAATACATTAGTTTTGTATTTATAAAATATATTTATAGTAAGTATAATAGTAAATAAACTTTGAAAAAGTCGAGTAAGATGATTACCTGTTTTTTGAGAGACCTCCTTTGGCTTACACCTTAAGCCTTCTTATAATGGTCTTAGGGTAAGAAAATGAGCTCAAGAATGAAGTTAATGGGTATAGAAAGGTTTTTTGTATGGTATTAGATGATCAATAGGGATAAAATTGTTTGAATAAAGGGGTATAAGAGGTACCCTTTATAAGTGAGGGGAGGGACACGCATGGAATTACTTAAAAGATTTAAATAATATATAGTCACTTTCTTATGAAAGTGGAACCAAAATGAAAATATTTATAATTTGGGATAATATATGGTCTAAATACATTCAACCAATAATATTTCTAAAATTTTATGTGTCATTTTTAACCTTATATTTTATTTAACCCCCCCCCCCCCCCACACACACACACACAGGGTAAACTCGTTTAAACCTTAACCATTGTAACAAATTTTAATGATTTTATTATTAATTATGACAAAAAATGAATGTGGACTTAATAAAAAATTGGAAATTATAATTCCAAATATTTAATCCATTTTACCAAATTTATTTTTTATAATTTTCATCAATTAATTTTAAAATAAGCGTGAAAAACGCATCAAAACCCAATTTTTTTAAAAATAAATTTTTACATATAAAACTATGTTTACATTACTTCCTTGACTCTTAAAACTATTATATAAATGTTAAAATATTTTATTGAATATATAATATACACATTTAATTAACATTATAAATCTACAATTATTTATTTGATTTATTAAGTTAAAAATATATTGTGTGGATAAAAACAGTTTTGTGAAAATAACTCTTTTTACCTTCAACTGATTATATCTTCATTCCTAACTATTATATAACTGATTTATGAATTATTATTCATATAATATTAAAAAATTTAATTAAAATTTATTTTTAATAGTAATTAATATAATTTTTTATGTAAAAATACATAACAACTAAAAAATATATTCCTTTAGAAAAATAGATTTTTAATCATGATGATTTTAATAAAATTTAATGATTATTTATTAGGAAATAATTAATACATTTGAATTAAATAATATATATATATATATATCATAATGTGATTAATCATATTCACACTCATTAATCCAATGGAAATGTGATAATTATCACATTAAATAATAATATTTCAACTGTATATCATGGTTCGTTTCAACTTGGTTTTGCATGTGAATAAAGATATAAAATACATAAAATTTATTTAAAAATAAATATTTAATGCATTATTGGGGTGTTATAGTGAGTCCCTCAACAGATCCTCTTGTATTTATATTCTTGTTATGTATTAATAATCTATATGGTATATTTATATTATTGTACATTGATTGATGCTTATGAGTTGACTATGAAAAGGGGTTGTTTCTTATGAGGGAGTCGAAAGTGAGATGATATTTACCATAAATGTTTTATTTTGATATATTGATGATGTTTGAAATGTTTTTTCTAATCTCTTATTTGAATAATAATGGTAACTCAGGCAGCTAATAGAATATATGGAGGCGTGTTAAATTAGTGTAGTGTGCACACACTAACTAGTACCCTGTAAGAGTTGCACCCCCCCTAGGAGTTTATTTTTGTACTCAGTGACCCTAAGGGGTGCTAAGAGGTATGTTCTGGTTTCAATGGGGTTAATCTATATAGAGTTTTATAGGGAGACTAGATCTTTTATTTTTCTAGTAATATTCCTTAGAGTTATGCATGATGCTAGAGTTTTTTAGGGTGAGTTAGGGGATCACAATAAACATGTATTTTTTGTGCTCCCTATCCTTATTTGTTTTCATGGAACCACTAATTTTTTTGTCTATTTTGTCATTTTTAATTGATATTTTTGTTCCCTATATGTTTATTCATTATTTTGGTTATAGTTTTTAGTTCACTTTAAAATTGAATTGAAAATAGTTTGGAAGGTTTTTTTAAAAGAAAAGTGAAATTTTCATGAAAAGGATATTTGGTAAATGATTTGGGAAGAGGAAATAGATTTGGTTTTATTTTTATGAAATTTTTATAAATAATCCTCTTCCCACTTTTGAATTTTTTTGATTAAAAAGGTATAGACCCTGCTTTTTTATTCTAAGAAGTATGTTGTCTTATAAAGAATAATTATACAATGATATTTTTTTTTATTGAAGTTGCACGTGAAAACCCTATTTTATATCAATATTTAAAACCGGTGTTAATGAAATGGTCATTTAAAGGTAAATGACACGAAATTTTTGGTAAAATCCTACTGGTTATGTTTTTCCCACAGCCTGCATACACCATTTGGTCTATATAACTCTTATGTTTTATCTTAGGTACCCTGGTCTGGTATTTATAGAAGTTTTGATTGGGTTAATCCATTTATGGTCAAGTTTGTGACTTGGTGAGTGATTTTGGGTCATTAGGATATGGTTTTTAGTGGTTCAGGTTTTAGATTTTTTTATTTTTGGATTCTCATGTATCAACCCTATCGGCCTGGATATTATTTTAGTTGTATTGTATAATGTTTATTAATATTCCCTGATGAGTTCATCTATTTAATGTCATATATTTGTTATTTTTTAATTTCTATGAGTTTTACTAATATGGTTGTTTTATATTAATTCTATTTTTTGTGGCATGTAAATCCAAGTTATAGATGGGTTATGCTAGATTTCTGATTGGGATCCTTAATGTTGTTTATTGGATTTAGAGGGTAAAATAATTCCCATGCACATTCTTGATACGTAGGCTATAGTTTCTATCCCATGAGGATTGGAAAATATCATGAATTTTCCCTATTGGGAACCCCTACTAAGACTAAAGTGAAGACAAGACTGACCCCTGAGGCCCACCTCCAATAGGTCCTTGTTTGGATTCTAGCGCTAAGGGTATATCATGCAAATATAGGAGGAATTACACCCAATAATCATAGGAAAATATAGAAATACACCCAACCAAATACCATGAAAGTTAAATAAAAAAATACCATATAAAAATCCCAATAATGTATGAAAATAGAACTGGTATAAACATCTCTAAAATTAAGTAACACTAAAAGAATATTTTGGTAGCAATTGCGAAAACTCTAAGCTCTGAGATAGCTATATCCATCCCGATCACCAAATTCCTTCTGGAAACCTAGAAGATATATATATTTTAGTGATAATAATATTTATACTCAATAGGATAATACACAATTTCTCTCATAAAATGCGAAAATACCATACTAATGTCCTGACAAACAAATAACAGAACTAACCAACACCTACAAAGGTCAACTAGTTTTCCCCCAGCCTCACCAAGGCTCACTCATTAAAAAATGTATCCAATAATAATAATTTAATATAAAAATAATATAGATTATGTGCCTCTTTAACACTTTACCTACTGATTTTATGCTCTCACCCAATGAGAAGACATCCTTTACTAACATCCCTTCCATATCCACCAATGACGGCATCAACTTTATGTCATGTCTCATGGAACCAAGAACAAATCACATCTTATAGGTCCAACTGTAAAACTCATATCACATAACCAGGGTATTAGGTTATTAAGAACATGTAGGAAATCAACCCAATTCCCTCTTATTACCTCTCATGACCCCCGCCACAAGTTTTATCATCCACCATTGGTATCACCTAAAAAAACTATTAAATAGAGAGTTGGAGAGAGGGGTAGAGATCCATATATATCCTCCCCATCCTAGATATTAGGAAAAACACCCCCAATAAATTTTTTTGTTTTTTACATTATTTGAATTAGGTGGGGTGCTTAAGGAAAACATAAGAAAATGCATGTATATTATAGTCTCACATAGGCTGACGCCTATTGGTTCACATAAGAAACATCGATACCATGCCACCAAGAACTATTTATAATGTATAACAACCAACCAAAAATAATAACACAACATGACACAACCCAATTTCAATTTCCCATAATTAATTTAATAATTCATCCACCAATATTTATCCATTTAATTTATTTTTTTAAAATTCACACTGATAATTTATTTATCCATCACCACATTAATATATAAGTTGATATTATTCCATTTCTAGCGAACCACTACCAAGCATCAACTATGTCAATCCACCACATTACAACCAAGGATACCAATATGTAAAACAACCAAGGCCACCAAGTTTCAAAATAACTAAGTCCACCAAGAATTAAAAAAACCAAGTCCACTAAGTCACACACATAGTGACAAGTGTAAAATAAGTATATTCAACTCAGTCTTTTCATTTATTATCTCTAAGTATTTAACCATTTTAAGGGTATTATAAAATAAATCATTCAATACATGAATTATTCCTTAAAAAGAATATAGTATGAAAAAACAACAATAATATCAAGGAAAACTAGTAAATTTATGTGTACTACACCATTACCAATTAATTTCATTAGTCCAATTTATTTTATTCATTATTATAATTCATATCATTCACCCAATGAAAAAAAACATAAAAATATCATTGATTCACCTAAAATAGATAGATAAAGAGAGAGAGATATTCCTTTAACTCAAAATAAGATCCTTGATTCACTACACAAAGTCCAAGAAAGAGAGGATGAACTGCATGGATACAACCACACAAGGGATCCTTGAGTCAATATGGAATGCAGCAGTGACTCATAAAAATTATAACACAATAAAACACTAACTCCAAAAAAACATATCCATTTTTAAACCTCTAAATAAATAAGGAAAAAATTATGTAAAAATGGGTAGGACTCACTTAGAATCTCTTCTATCAAACCCCCAAAATCCAAGGATTAATACCAAAGATCATAGACAATTATAGGTACCAAAATTTCCTAGGATCCATATAAAATTAAAGATAAATAAAGGGTGAATAAGCTAAATCTGAGGGAGTATGGAATTTATAGAAATCTTAGAAAATAATTTATTGATGGAGTGAAGGTCTTTTTCACACCATGAATATTTTGCATCTCACGTTATCCAAAAAACAAGGTGCTTGATCTAATAAACTCAGGAGGGATTTAACACCATAAAAAACCTTTTACACCATGAAACATTTGAATACAGAATAACCAAAAACACCACCATAAACATTCATGACATGAACTGGTGATTCATGGCATGAATCACCAACTACAATTTCACATTCAACTCTATTGATCACAATATGGGTTGAAATGGTTATTTTGATAAATGGGGTTAAAGAATTTATATAGATAATATGATTGAGTATGTTGGATTTTATTTTCAATGCATAAATCATATTAAAAGTTAACTAAAATTATTCCATGTGAAATGATCTTCAAGGTTATAAATATCATGATTGGTTAATCATGGTTAAGGATTTTTATGAATTTTGAAGAAATATTTGGAGAAAATATGGCCTACACAAGAAGACCATATCAATGGTAGATGGCATGTTGAGAATTATATTCCCAAAATGGAAAACAAGAACGTGATGACACCCATTGTGGTTCCCATGGTGATATCCTAGTGTGATATTGAAAAAAATACATGAAAAAATGGTTGTGATAGTTCCCATTGTGATCTCTCATTGTGACTGTGTGGAACATACAAAGTCAAAATGGTCATGATGATTCCCATGGAGAACTTCCAGTATACCTGTTCAAAATGGGAAATCCACTATAGTCATGGTGGTTCTATTGTTGATCATGGACAATAGAAGGAATACTATTTCAAAAAGGCCAAAAGGAGAAGTACCATACCTGTGGTTTGATAATCCATGGTTGATAGGTGGGGTAGCAGTCAAAAACGGCTACAAGAATAAGGACCATGCATGTGGTACTTGTCTTTTTTAAGGAAAAACAACCAATTATTTTTCACCAGGCCATGGTGTAAGTCTTGTCAGGAGTATTGTTTCAGTTACAATTGGTTTTGATGATATGGCTTCATGGATTACTCAAGGGCTCTCTAACTAGATCTATTAGGTCATTTTGTAAATCATAAATGCTATCTAGAAGATCCAAAAATATCCAATGGATCAAAATAATGTGGTATTAGTTGATTTGGTTAAAGGAAGTTATTGGTTTGAATTCAAATATAAAAATTTGAATTGGTTATTATGATTTTCAATTATTGTTTTTCAAAGGATTTTATATGTGTAAGAAGAAAAAAATAATATATTAAAATTAGTAAAGAAAAGAAAAAAAAATTGTATGTGAAAATTGGGATTGAGTGAAGAGATTCGACCTAAGTTTATAAAAGTTGAAGAAGAAGAGGAAGAGTAACATAACATCAACAAATAAAGGAAATGCATAAAAGTATTTCTTATTATTCATATAAATTTATTTATCATTATAATAGTGTGGTAAGTATTATCATAGTTTGGATAATTATTGTAACATGAGTTAGAGGATAAACGCTTGAACATTGAACCTATATGTTGAAACTAGTGGATAGTATGATCTCAATGAAATATGGATTATGCCAAGTACTAGCCTTCCCATTTTTATAGGTGAACCTAGTAATTCTTCTTTTCTCTTTTTTTTGTGTTTGTATTGTATCATGATAAATATTCACTTTATCTAGTTATGAGGGTTGTTTCGCTAAGAAAACTTAAAAAAAAATTAATCATTAATTCACCCCACCCCCTCTCAGTGATTCTTCACTAATTCAACAGATGGATTTTCAAACTCCATCCCCTCTTATGCTCCTAAAGTATTTGAATTTCAAAAATTAATAGACTAGGAAAGTCTAATACATTACATTAGATACCTATCAAATGATTCTAATCCTTAATAATCATAACTAACTATAAAAAAATATCATGAACTGTTGGAAACAACCAAACACTCCCTTAGGAGATACCACTCGAAAAAGGATAAAACTATTTAAAAAAATATGAAACAAAAAGATTTAAAATGACCATAAACAAAATTATAACATCAAAAAAACCAAAATTTTATAGAGTAAAATAAGATAAAAACAACTTATGGTACTGGGTGTGCATCTATGAATCATACTCCCAAGTACTCTCCTATAAAATGCCATGCCTCTGTAGAACTTAAACCAAGGTAATAACGCACCCTTGAAGCACCTTATCCTAATGGTTATAAATCTATATTGGTCATTATATTAACATTTTATCATCCTAGATATCTATATTCCCCTAAACAATGGTGTGGGAATCAGTGTAAAGATACTGATGAAGTCGGGACACATGGAAGACATCATGAACTTTTCTAGCTACGTTGAAATTTCCAACCAATAGCCCACCTCACCAACATGTTCCAATCTTGGTCCAGATCAAAGGAGAATAACATATCCTTTCATACAATGCCTCATGGGGTCCATTACGATGTATGAGTGACAACTATTATTATAATAAAACTTAACCAAAGGTAGGTGTCTCACTCATAATCCCTTGAAGTCCAAGACACATTCCCACAGCATATCCTAAATTCTTTGGATGGTTCACTTCACCTATCCACTTATATGGGGATGGAAAGTAGTGTTATGTTGTAACTAGGATCCAAAGTCATGTTGTAATACCCTCTAGAATCATGAAGTAAAATGAGGGTATTTATTGGAAATTATGGTCCCCAGGGCTCTATGAAGCCTCACTAAGTCATCCACATACTGTCTCTCCAGAACATCCATGGTACTCACCTCCTAGATTTTCAAAATTTAAGACAACTTTATTAGCCAATCCATGATCAGCCAGATAGAATCATGTCCCCCATGATCCTAGGGTAATTTGATACATAGTAGAGTGGGGGATATTTTTTATTTTATGGTTGGGCTAGGATTTAGAATCTAGGAATCACTATGTACCTCATTAAGGTGAGAATCAATCAATGTGTAGTTCTAAGATAGATTCCCCACACTTATAGAGTTCATGTATGGGGAGGGGGAATTTAATCATATTATGGCTAGGATAGGATGTAAAATATTAGAGTAATTATGTACCTCATTAGTATTAGAATCAATCCACACATAGTTCTAAGATATAGTAATGTTAGGGGACAATCACTAGTAATGGTGGTTCTCTCAAGTGAGGGCCACAACAATGGATAGTTTAACATCGTATTAAAGGGATATAAACCACACAGTTTAACATTATCTATAAAAGACATAGGTTACCCAATGTAAATATGATGCATGAGGTCTCTCATTTCATAAATGCCTCTAGAATTAAGTACACATAGTTTATGGTCATGGTGTTTGGACCATGAAGTGACCTGACCATGAGAATATTCCCTTAATAATATTCCTAAGCACATGTGAGCTATAGTTGGTATGAAAAACAAGGAATAGTTAGGGTCTCTTATCACATGGATTTGATTGAAATAAATCCAGTGAATTAAATTATTAACACTAGTGTGTATAAATTGGCTTCGTTAGCTGATAAGGAAGAATATAACACGAATGAATGACATGGAGTCAAACACTAGTGAAGAAAATCATACTAAAATTCATAATTTAAGTTTGGTATTAAGAAATAAGGTCTAGGAATCTCTACGTATCCTATAGAAATAGAAATCAACTTGTATATGGTTTTGGGTAAATATTTCTTACAGTGATCTGATTCATATGTAGAGAACGGGGAAGAATTTTTGTTTTGTTTTACTATTGGTCCTAGGATAAGGTACCTAGGCATCACTACATATCTCATAAAAATGGTAATAAAACTAAAAATATTTCTTAGTATTATATGTAATTTAACATCATGTGGTAAGGACATTTTTTCCATGGAAGAAGTGTAAATAAGGGATGTGGAGATTATGCATCAAAAGTTGACCAGGCATTCAAGAAATCATCACATAAGAATAGTTTCCCAAGCGTTCGATAAATCATCACATAAGAGGAGTTCCTTGGGTTTTTTTAAAATCATCTCATAAGAGGCATATCATACTTATCTCATGAGGATTCCTAGGATTATCTCCCAATGTATCCTATTCTTGGTTCATAGGGTAAGACTACATTTAAACATCATGTGATCAAGACATTGTCATATATTTTAACATCTTGTGACTAGGACAGTATGGGTCATGCCTTTTAGGGTTGAGCGATAAGGACTACTCCATATAGTTTATCTTCATGCATTAAGGACAAATAGTGTATTGTAGTTTTAGGCTAGATGACTAGGACCATATCTCATTAATCACATGAATTATTTCTTAATAAATCTTTCATTGGTAGGGGGTAGGAAACTCATTTTCCATAATGATCAATAAAAATTATCCATTGGAATATACCTTATGGGTAGGAAAAGTTCCTTCCCATTTTGGTTCAATCTTAAAAGTATTCTTCCTAGATATCATCGGGGTCCTGATGACCAAATCTAGTCCCCCTTATAGGGATAAATGATGGAAAACTTTCTTGTTGAAAGTTTGAGCTATTCAATTTTAGTGAACCTCTAAATTATGCAAGGTATATAGTCTTTTCTCATCCAGTTGTTCCAATTCATTTAAATTCTTATGGGGCCACTCATATGTTGATAATTGATCGTAGATGGAAATAAGGAGAAAAATAAATTCAACTTATATGGTAAAAAATTATTTTATCTCATATACTAATGAGTAAGGGGTCACCTATGTAGAAGTACTGGTTGTGATATGGTAGGCCCACAAGTTATGAAGAATATTTTTGAGCTAGGATTTCTTATATTTTCCATATTTTTTTGGAGTATGTTTGATAATTTTTTGTTAAAAGCCTCTAATTTTCCATTTTCCATCGCATTATTGTAGGGTGAATGGTTAGACTCAATGTTATATTCCTAGTACAACCTTTTAAATTTAAAAGAATAGAAGTTGGTGATGTTTTCCATAAATATTGTATGAGGGAAAAAAATTGGTAATAATATAGGATTTCATGAAATTTATGATAATTTTTATCCTGAATTATTTGAGGGGTATTGTTTTATCCCATTTGGATAAGAAGTAGGTAAGAGTGAGGATATATTTTCCTTCTTTTCTATAGTGGGAGGGTATGGTCCCAAAACATCCATTCCCCATACACTGAATGGCCAGGAGTATTTGGAAGTGTACAACAACATTGGGGGTTGATGGATGAAATTGGTCTGTACTTGATAGGGATGGCACTTTTTGGTGAACTATGTACAATCCTACATCATCAAAGGACAAAAATATTTGAGCCCTATGATTTGGTGAGAATTCTTGGTTCCTAAGTGAATGGTTCCAAAAACACTTCCATGGACTTCTCATATAATAAAGATAGTCTAATATCCATAAATGCATCTAATGAGGACTCCATTAAAGCCTTGTTTATATAGGACCTTCTGATAACCCAGGTTTTCATAGATGATGAAATTAACTACCCGCCATCAGATCTACTCTTTTCTAGATCTATCTGATGGAATATTACAACTTTAGAGATAGTCCAGGATGGGAATCATCAAAAAATTCATAGGATTACCTAGTTTAAGGGTATAACTGAACTCATTGATCTATTCTATTCTACTATGAAAAAATTGTGATACTATTCTATAGTGTGTAATGTTGATGACTATTTTATTCCTATCCAGATCTTTCAAAGTTATAACTTCATTTTCCAGTGCATCAACCTAATAATTTTGTGAGTGTGGAATATGAAACAATGTTGGGGTTGAGGGTAATTCATCCATCGATTCAGGTTCTAAGGTGACACCCAAAATTTCCATTGTCATTCATTATGCACCCTCTTATTTTTAATGCATCACTAGGGCACCCACTAGGGTCCCCTTAGTCACATCACAACATGGACACACTTTGAGGTCTCTTTACCTCGTTCTCATCTCTCAAGTCAATACTCGTCACTCATAGGGTATAATGTCCCACTATATCTTCATATTAACATTATGACCTCACTGGTCTCATAGGGTAAGTCACACAGAGATGGCATAAGTCCCGTCTTAATTCCCAAGGTGATACTAGGTTGTTCCTCTCACCCAACCTATACAAAAGTATTCCTATGGTATATCACCTTTGTATCCACATCTCAGAGATGGATTATCACCTACCTCAGGCTCATATCAGTTATCCTAAAGGATTTAAGGCATCTCAAGTCTTACATGGTCTCCCCCCAGGTTCTAAGGTAACACCCAAGGTGATATATACCCAGTCTATCCCTTCTCCCTACCAAGAGAAGAAAATGAAACCCATATAGACCCACTATATTTTATTAATTTTAAAACATACCCCCTAGGTTTCTTTAATTCTCTTCAAAAAACTTTATAATCAAGGCCTCAACCATCGATGATTGAGGCACTAAGTTAGAGCATAAGGAAGCATAGTATCCCTTGGAGCATAAGTTCCATCTACAAGCGGAAACAATAATCTATTTTAAATAAAAATAATAATTTAAATTAAAAAGTTCAAATTGACTACAGTGGAAAGACCACACATCACATTCCATAAAAAATCATAAACTAAGAGTAATGCTTAATGATAGACTACCTCACTTATGTTGCTTCCTTTAAATAATATCCTAATATCTATCTCCCGAGCTCATCCATGTCTAACCAGTCATCACCCATCATCATGATTCCCTATCTCATGACACAACTCTCAATAATTAATTAAAACAATTTATAATTAATTATTTAAATAAATTTAAAAAAAATAAAATTAATCCACAATTTAATTTAATTAGGTATAATGCCTAAAATACCACTGAGAAAACTCATCACACTGAAACAGAAACCAATCACCCATGGAATGTTCGTGACATACTTTATAGATCATCTTAGAAAAAATACCTAATATTTAAAACTCAGTCAATAACTAATTTAATTTAATTTTGGAAAAATCCAAAATTAAATTCATATGGTGACGTACCTCAATTGAAATATTAAGTAATGGCATGTATTCCTCCTTTTAGGATATCCTATATACATCACATGAAAAATCCTCATCATACTAGATGATTTCCACCTTTATCTGGTGAATGTATTCACCAAGCCCTAAGTTGGATCACATAAAAATTAGAGGCAATTGAATGGTGAAAAAATAAGAGTGGAATAAAACACCTCAAATCATAAAAAATTCACTAAAAAATTCACTATAAATCATGAGGGAACAAAGCGAGGAATAGGAATAGGAGGTACGGTTGAATGGCCTCTCCTGATTCCCCTTCTCTTCTAAAATTCAAGGGCGTCAGCTGATAAATTATCAATCTATACCTATTTTTTCAAAAAAACACCTAAGTCTTAGTCACAGTATGACCAAGTAAAGTTATGACGTGACTCCGACCTTTACTCAACATTTTCATAGTGTGACCAAGGATCACAGCACAGTACTCCCCAGGTATATCACACCCCTTTAGCCTACAATTCTCTATAGTGTGACCCCTTCTAGGTCGTGGCATGACCTATTGAAAGTTATGGAATTTTAGAACCTAGAACTACTCTGAAATCCACCCAAGAACTTGAAACATAAATAAAGTATCAATACACATCCAAAAACATCTATTTGATATATCCCAACACTTGGAATTCCAATTTGAATCTTAGTTCTAAAAATGAACCTCTAACCAGAATCATAATTCAAACATTCCCTAAAATTCATAGCCAAGAAAAGGTATAGGTCTTTATAGCTTCCCCACCATATAACTTCTCATCTTCAAGAAACCTAGGTGGTACTTCAACCATTAATACTAACCTCCACTATCTTTAATTAATTCTCAATTCACCACATTCTATCCTAGAATACCAAAAGAGCCTCTACTATCAACTCCAAACTCAAGGTGTGTTATTCATAAAAAAAATAGAGCCACCGCTTTTCACCATCATTAAAACATTGAGACAATGCTTAATGAAACTCATCTAAACTGAGACACTATGATTTCATCAGTCTATTTATCATCAGACTCATAGTGATCCCCATTATAATCCTCTACTCATAAGGGGTTATTTCAATCCATGGTGCTCCCTATCATCAAAATATCCTACTGAAACACATTTCTAGTGATCCATTTACTAACTCAGTGTGTCTTTCATCTCACTGCACCTAGTTACATGAAAAAACACTATTTAAACCTCCAATAGACAATCTTTCACAAAAACACTCGATCATACCCAAAAAAGTGATATCTCATTGTTTGATCATGATGCCAAAATGCCCAGTGGAATCATCTGATTGTAAAAACTACTATTGCGAAGTACAAGACTAAATATTGGTGTGAAACAGTGGTTTAATCCTCAACCAACCAAAATATTCACCATGTTCTCACCTCAAGAATTAGTGTATCATAAATATAAATCATGCTCATATCACATCAAGGTCATCATAATCCCAATGTTAACATATGGACTCCATACAAAGCCATATCCATGTCTTAAATTTTGTATTCACTAAGGAATAAGATAAAACCCCATCCATCCACATGATGGAATCCCAAATTTCATGATGACTATCCAAAAACCAGTCTTATCATATCCACAACCCTAGCGGAATGGCATGCATACTTACTGCAGTGCATGAGGCTAATAAGTTGCATTCTGGAAAATGCAGAAAATCAATTGAAGAATGGCTTATCCTTCAGTGGCTTAATATCACTGGTAATTTTCCTGAACCCCATCAGACCATGGAAGTTTTCTGGACCTCACCTTTTGCAGGATGGATCAAGTGCAACACGGATGGAGCCTCTCGGGGGAACCTAGGCCCCTTGGGTTATGGTGCTATTTTCAGGGATGAGAATGGGGACGTCATCGAATGTTTATATAGACCTTGTGGAATCTTCACAGCGCTTGAATCGGAAATGATGGGCCTCATAATGGCGGTTGATACCACTCTCAAATGAAAATGGAATAATATATGGTTCGAATGTGACTCCAAAACCCTTGTACAGGTTGTTAGAGTGGGACAAAGGCATCTCTCATGGAAGCTGGCTGCAAAATGGGTGAATTTTATGGACATGTTCTCTTCTTTGAATTACATCATCACCCATTCATACAGGGTGGTGAACTATATTTTGGATGGGTTGGCTAACAAAGGAGTGAATGCAGAAGGACGACAACACTCGACTTCTTTACCCGACGACATGAGTATTTTCTTTCTACGAGATAAATGTCAAAGTCCTTCTTTTCGAATAATGTAACCCTTTTTTCTTATATTTCAAGGGCCTCAATGCTCACTTTTCTAAAAAAATATCCACAACCCTATTAACATGTTGTTCATACCTCCATGACCCATGCTCTATCCATTACCGCACATAATGACTGGGTGTGAATTTCTCACTCATACCAAAGCGCCAACATAAAACATTAACCACTACTCATTCCTAGCTCACTAGGAATTCCATCATCATCATATGATGAAATTCAAAATGAAATTATGGTCTCACCCTAAAATATCTAATGGTAAACTCCTCATCATATGTATTTCATTATACTGCTCCTAGAGTGAAAAATTAATAGGTTCAAACATTATGTGTATTTCACTCCTCCCAAACAATTCTCACCAACCTGTTAACACCTAAAACCATATATACATGGTGTCAATATAGTTATAAAGGTAAAACTCCCTCAATTCCACTAAAACTTCAGGAAACTATGCCCATAAATGTTTCATTAAAACCATCAGTCCTTGGCTCAGACACATCCTCTCATTGATCCATAACTCAATGACACGCACATACTAGCATGTACCACATCAACCTCATATAAACCCAAGGTTTACTCTCCTGTATAGACTAGTCATAAAATATAACTCATGCTACTATGAATCGCATGATATCAAACCATCACAAAAAAACTAGATCCATGATCAATTTAAAGTGAACCTGACTTATAAATCCTTTCACATGAACCTTATTCTATCACATGATTCATTCTCTAGAAAGGTGCTCAACAGCCCCTAGTAACAAAGTGAAGCATACCAAAGAATTCATACACCCTAGTTCCACCCTAATATATAATTTGAATCCTACCATCTCAAGTTTTTTCTATCAATCCTAGGATCACTAACCTCTCTCACCTTTCATTTCAATATCATCTAGCCAGAATCACCTTAATGCATTATTTCCAATAAATCGAAGTCATCTCGCTCATACTATGGTCATTCATGTGATCACCTACTAATCAGTGTCATCTCAAAACCATAAGTATCTACCCGCACTCTAACCATCTTGGATCTGAAAATCCACAAATAAAATCTCCAACCTCATAAAGAACCACACTAAAGATCATCGAGCTAGGAATCCTATCGATCCTACCCTCAAAACCTAACCTTGATACAAAAATCACTCATGTGCTTTATGTCATTAAATTCCAATTCACCTCCATACCAAGATCATATACATAGTAGAACCTTCTATGCACAAAATATCATAACCAATGCATATACCCATGCTTCCCACATCTAAGGCACTCAAAATTTTGTGAAAATACCTCTCCTGGGTTACCCTCAGAAACCAAAAAGCCATTAACCTCTCCAACCAAACCTGAAAACAATTCCTCATAGGTTAAAACTCATGAGAAACCTCTATGCTCCTATCTTAAACATCACCCAATAACTCATGTTCCAAAACACACATATAGGGTTCCCATATATGCATCTCATGAAATACATTACAAATCATCAACCTACTAAAGAACTAATCATAATCGAGCATATGTATATGAGATTATCCCCTAAAGAACCATGATATCATCGATCAGCATATATATAATGGAATTTTCCTAGATGATTGATGTAGAATAATTATTATTATCTAGTTTTTTTAAGTGGAATTAGACCAATAAAATATATGGGAAAAAACCATATAGGTTGTTGTTTACACTTTAAGTAACTGAACACCACTAAAAAAATTTCTTTTAAAGGTGCTAGTAAAGGGCCTTTATCAACGCATATAAAGAACTGACTACAAAAGAGAGGTTAAAGGATAGGATTTATCAGTGCTTGAAAAAAACACTAACAGAGGCCCCCTTTAATAGTGCTAAAACACACTGATAAAAGGTGCCATTATCAGTAATAAAAAAGCACTGATAATGAAAGAAAATTTTATTTCATACCTCTCTGACCCCCCCCCCCCCATTAGTGCTTCCTCATTCCCTTTACCAGTGCTTTGTAAAATTCCAGCCTCCTGTGTGTGCCTGGATTTGATCCTTGTATTTGTCCTTTGGAACTCAAACACCTTTACCACTACACAAATATGTTTTATTGTCTATTTTATGATATTTTTTTAGATTTATATATATATTTATATATATATTTATATATATATATATATATATTTTATTCATATATTTATATAATTATTTTTAAATAAATCTATAAAATATATGTTTGTGTGTGTGTAATATATATATATATATACTTATATTTGTTTAAATATATTATATAATATATATGATATATTATATTCCTTTCCATATACTAAAATATAATATAAATATATATCTATTTATTAATACACACATATATGTATATATAAACATTATATATATATATGTATGTATATATATATAAGTATATATATATTCATATATTTTTATAATGTAAAAAGTGGTTAGATATTGTTTTAAATACATTTTTATAAAATGTATTTATTTACCTATATTAGAATATAAATATACATTTTTTTTGACATACACATGTTTATATATAAACATTATTTTTATAGTTATATATATACATATTAATTCATTTGTATATGGTAAATAAAATGGATAATTTTTTACTTTAAATAAAATGAATAATAAATATTTATTTTATATATTTAAAAATAATTTTTTTATGTAAATATGCTGATATATGTATTTATACAAGTGATTTATTATAAGTAAATATAATAAAATATTTGTATATTTAATTATAAATAAAAAAAATTATGAAAAATGATAAAATTTAAAAACCATAATATCCATATGAATGTAATGCCTTTAAATAAATTTAGTCCCCACTAAAAATGGGCAAAAAGACCCCCTTAAATGCGGTTGAAATTCCATTGAATGTTAAAAAATTGGAATACGCGGACTAAAAACTCAGTTTTGGAGGCATTATATACATTTTTTTACCTAAAAAATATGATTGGGGTTCCCTAAGTCAGAAGGGCATAAATCTTATCATATGCTTTTATTTGATATGTGGTAGAGCTCAAACAGACACCCAAATCAAAAGTTATGTTTGTTTGAAGTTCAAATATTGTTTTTATCTTATCTTATACCATTCATTAATTCATTTAATTTTTATCTCATCCAAATATTATTAAATGACTATTACTTAATAATAATTATAAAAATATTAATTAATAATATTTTATAATTATTTTATAATCCAATTTCACTAATTATATTATATATTAATTATAAATGCTTATGTATCCTTATCTAAAACATGTTTAAAAATATATATTATATTCATAACAATATAAATATATTTATATATTAATATATATTTTTTAATGAAATATAATTTTTTTATGAAATGTACACTTTATCATTGCTAGAAAAAAAGTGCAGATAAATGGGGGCCTTTATCATCGCTTGTAAAAAAGTACCGATAAAGCCCCCCCCCCCCTATTAGTGCTTTTTTACTAGCACTGATAAAGGACCCCCTTTATTGGTGCTTTTTTTTCTAGCATTGATAAAGGTCCCCCTTTATCAGTGGTTTTTTAATAGTGTTGATAAATGGAGGCCTTTATCAGTGCTTTTTTACAAGCACTAAAAAGGCCTCCCTTTATCAACACTTTTTTAGAATTTATAAAACCCCTTTTATCAGTGATAAAAAAACATTGATAAAGTCTCCCATTATCAATGTTTTTTATAACATTGATAAAGGGGAACTTTATCAACGCTTTTAGTTATAACTAATAAATCCTAGCACTGGATAAACCTATTTTTTTAGTAGTGTAGCCCCATTTATCTTTTGAAACCAGTATCATATTACCCATGAGAAATTTATCATCAAGGTATTCAGTGCCTGTACTTGCCCACAAGGGGTCACTATACACCCATTGAAAGAGGGAATGTATTGTTTTTATTTAAATTCCTATAGGATAATGATGTTGATATACTATATATATTTTCATTCATTTGTTGTAAAGATAATGAGGAAATTAAAGGTTCCTAATAAAACATTTTAGGATAGTGATTCTAATATATAAGAGAACATTGTAAGATGTAGATGTTTTATCTAGGTCATTTGAAGTTTAAGAAGAATGTAATAGAAGATAAGTAGAATGAAGAAGTCTACTAAAGGAAGTTATCCTGAAGGAAACCCCATTGGAAGTACAATAGTGAAGTTTGAGTTCTTGATGAAGGTTGGTAAACTTTTCTAAGGAGTTACTGGTGGAGGATAGAAATTTTCCTTAACCTTATTAAGAAACTTTCTTACAAGGCCATATAACGCTAAGTTATTAACATCATGAATATTATCATGACCCAAGATTGAGTCCAAATGGGGAGATCAAGGATATTGGAGATAGATCACTGGACATATGTGATTATATGGAGATACAACCTATGTATAAGGATGAAATTTCACAATGTTATCAGATAGAACATGAATGATGTAAATAGTTGAAGAGTTGTTAGAAGCTGGAATTGTAGTGTGAAAATTTTATATGATTTTGTAAAAAGAGAAGAATACAAAGTTTGAGCTATAAAGTTGGATTTGTGGATACAAAAAATACAAACCAATATATAGTGGAGTTTCTGACAGTGATCGGATAGACATAATTGAAGGCTAATGAGTTTAGTATTCTTGATAGATTATTTGAATGAAGTTTGATGTTATTAAATCAATGAGTGTATTGCTAATTAGAGTCTACCATATGGGTTCCATCATATAAAGATCCATTTAAACAAGTTTTTTATGATATAAATATTATCCATCTAATAGAAGGTAATTTCATATAGATATTTACAAAAGGTAATAGATATATAGGTTCAATGTTGCACCAAATGGAGTATATTGAATAGAGAAAGAGAAAGTTTCAAATAATTTTCTATTAGAAAAACTTTCATGAATTTATATATGATGAGGATTTATGATATCATTGTATAAAAAAATTTAAAGGTACTCATAGCAGATAAA
This sequence comes from Viscum album, assembly GCA_963277665.1. Classification (NCBI taxonomy): domain Eukaryota; kingdom Viridiplantae; phylum Streptophyta; class Magnoliopsida; order Santalales; family Viscaceae; genus Viscum; species Viscum album. The sequence continues at coordinate 7,738,554 of OY728136.1, forward strand.
TATGTATTAATACTAAGGTAAAACTTAGGTTATATTGGACAGAAAATTAACAAAGTCCTACCAATCAATATAGAGTAGAATGTTCATTGGTTGAAGAAGTCAGGTTATCAAAGAAGAGGTCAGGGTGAGTTTTAAAAGTTTGGAAGAACAGTCTAAGAACCATTATATGTAAAATCATTGTACAAAGGATCATGATGTTATATAATGGGTGATTATGAGTTTTGAGAACCAAACATTGTATAAAGAGCATCATTCAAAGAAGTGTTGAGTCCATCAGAACGAGTCAATTAGTCAAAGCATTTTATAGAGAGGTGATTTACTGGATAGAAAAACATAAAATGCACTAGATAGAGACATAGTCATGTAATAGAGGTGTTATTAATGAATTATTCATAAAAACATATGTCGGATGGAGTACTGAGGATCTTTATATGACTTTGTAAAGTTCTTAACATGACTATACTAAGATAGTCATTCAATTATTTATATCTTAATAAGGTTAATAAAGATTGAATAAGTTTCTTAACAATGAAGTTAATAAAGTTCAATTATCGTTGCGGATTTTGGAGTTTTCATGAAGCCTCAAGAATATTCTAGAAGAATTGTGATGTATCCAAAAAAGATGAAATTAGTGGGAAGTTTGAATTTGGAATTTGATTTGAGTGGGAAAACATATTTGAGTTCCTGTTCTTTTCTCTTGAGGTGTGCTAATAAAAATGGGAGTACATATTGAACATACCAACACTATTCATATATGCAAGTGAAGCAAAGTGATGAATATTTTAAAGTATTGTGAGGGTCTAACCAAGGAAACACTCTTTTGAAAAAGGCACTAGATAGAGCTACTGAGCATAGGTGTATCATCTAGAGGTTTTGATCAAAGGTATTGGAAATAGGTTCACTGGTCACAGGTATAATAGACAGGGTTTTATCATATATAGGTATTAGTCAGAGGGGAATTATTTAGGTTCATCGGTAGAAGGTGCAGAGTGTTAAGGTGCATCAGATAGAGTCTCACTAGATGAAGACAAAGGTGCACCAGATAGAGTCACACCAAATGATGACAAATGTGCATCATATGAAGTAACACTATAAATAGTTATTAGAAAGATAATTTCTAGACGAATTTTCAATGATTTTCTTACTTGTTTATCTTAAGTTTACTCAAAAGGTAATCAAAGTTTGTAACTAATGGGAGTAAGTATGATTTTCTATTGAAAGATAGGATGATATTTCAGGGAGATATCTCAACTATGTGATGTATTATAAATACCCATAACTTGTGATTGATGAAAATAATATTAGTGGAAGAATCCATAGACTGATGAGAGTCACTATGTAAAGAACATAGGTTCTCACACTAAGGTCAAAACATGTAAAAATACCAGTGTGAAGTTTTCCTTATATCATCTAAATAGAATAATGGTAAAGTAGTGATAAATATTTTCTAAAGATCCCTACATCTTAACCAATAATAGTTGTTTAATCAACTTAAAGTAATAAAGAGTTTAAGTTTAATATAATTGATAAAATTTGGCCACCACTAATTCACCCCCCCCCCCAACTAAGGGTGGTTGCATGATCCACCTAGGAATCTCAATTGGTATTAAAGAGAATGTTTCATCTATTTTAATATATATTTTTTTACTCCTAGTTGTATTTAAATATTATATATGAAGTGAAGCATTCTAGAAGTTGAAGAAAGTTTTTCTCTGGAAGATAAGTAAGTTAATCCTGAGATGAAGAATAGAGAAGTTGTTTCTAGTTGTATAAATATGGAGGTTTCTTCCATAATCTTAAAAAACTAGAAGACAAAACAAGATCAGAAGTAGTGGAAGTTATCTTCTCATAACCAAATTAATTAAGATCCGTTACTACCAAAAGTTATGGTGTGTGGTAATAAATCTTGTGAATATGAAAAGATTAATTCTCCAAGATAATCTTTCTCAAATTTTTAAGAATATGATTCATTTATAACCATTGAATATTTTTATTTTAAAATCAAATAATACATGAAAAATGTCCCTATTGATGTTTTTTTAGAGGTTGGGGCTAAAGCCTCATGTTATTTCATATATACTTTCATATATCAGGGGAAAACAAGAGGAAATATCACAACTAAAATTGTAACTTTATGACATGGAGTAATTGTTAGGAAAGAAACTCCAAGAATGTAAATATCTTACCAAATACATTGAAGTAAAGAAAGAAAATGTGTTATATTCTCAAGAAAAATCCAAACTTTCAAAAGAAATATTATATAGAAGTTTTTTGTGAGAATTATATTTTTAAGGAATCTCTTAAGGAAATATTTCATGCATTTGAATCTATTGTTCAAGTCAATAACACCTAGTTAGTTGATAAATATTGAATAATATAAGATCTTGAAAGATTACTTTAAAAGGATAGTAAAATTCATGAATAAATAATTCAAAAGGAACACTTGTGTGATACCCACACTAAAATATATGATCTTAAGGATGAATCATAAGCTTTATATGAAGAAAATTTCACCCTTACAAAAGAATATTTACTTAGGAGTTTGTGTGAATGATATGTGTTAACAAAATTTGTCAAGGAAAAGCTCCAAGTACTAGAAGATACTCACAAAGAAATTTTTGAGGTTAATAATTCTCAGTTGGATATCAAAACAAATCAAGTAAAGGAACTTAATTTTTCATTGAAATATTTTATTAAGTTATATAAATAAAATATACAAAAGTTTGAATCTATTTGTGAAGATAAAGTGAGGATTCTTGAAAATCAAACAAACAATTTAAATATAAAGTGTCTTGAACAAGCGGTGAGATTGAGAAACATGGAACCTACTCAAGTTGAATCTTCAAATAATGATGATATAATAATATCTACTAAATTTTCTAAGGAAATTGTTGTATTAGGAAAGACTCAATACAATAGTATAAAGAATGTGAAAGCATCATAAGCATTATATTCTAATAAGATGAAGAAAAAGGTGACCCAACACTCTGACAAATCTATTAACACTAACTCTCATAATATTAGTGTAGGTTATAATTTTAGAAAAAAAATGGGCAAACAAATTTGAGAATCCCATCTCTTATAAAAAGGTGGAATTTAGAAAATTAAATAAAAATATTTTCCCTAGATATGTCCCAAAGAACAAAGTTTCCACCTGCCAAAATACAATACAATGAAATAATCCTAGGTTCATTTGTTAATTTTTGTGATTTGGAAATTTCAAACACAAGGATATAAATTATTGGTACAATATTCCAAGATATGAAGAACAAATGAGGACAACATTGAGTGGGGATAAAAGTTAAAACTTAGCTAGTTTTACCCAACCATCACAAAATAAGAAATATCTAATGATATAAAACATATTTGGATATATTGAATATTTTTTGTGAGAGTTGTGGAAGAAATGTACATGGTGAAAAAAGTGCTTGTTTATTTCTACCAAGAACAAAACATGTACTATTAATGGAAATAGGCCACAAAATCTAAAATAAAAGGTCAGGAATATAGATTGTAGATCTACCTTGGGGTGTAAGGAGAATAGGTAAAGAATAATATTACACTTAGGAATAAATATTTGGCAGATTTAATACCCAATAAAATTTGTTACTTCTATGGAACAAAATACCACTTCATGGAAATTTGTAATCTTTCCATGAAGTTTCACAACAATGGAAGGCATTTAAAAAACCAAAGTCAATTGATCTAAGAAATACATAAGAGGATTGGAATAATGGAATACATATCTGATGAAGAATTTTAATCACAATAGAATTTACCTCAAAAGAGTAAAATTATAGAAAATAAAAAACTATGTGGAAGATATAAGTTGGTTAGCCACACTCTTGAAAATTACATGACATTATTTCCAAGATAAGAGATTTTTTTAAACAAGAATAGAAAATATTTGGAAGTAAAAAGTGGCGTTGTAATATTTTTTGAGCACAAGAGTAACATTAAACACATTCTAAATATTTCCATAGTTGTATGGATAGTGTATTTAGAGGAATCAATTTGGTTGAAAGCATAATAAAATAAGAAAATTTTATGATCCTTGATAGATTAAGTTAAAAATAATCCACCACATAGTGTTAAAATATAAAGTTAGGATAACACCCCCATGTATCCATTAATGATAAATTTTTATAAAACCAGGGGTGAAGGAATAGATAAATATAAAGAAAAGAGAGTTTCTAGGTTGGGAAAACATTCTTAGTCTCATTTCACTTTTTAAGGGAGCTAAGAAAGATCCACCTTATCCCCCATTTTATTTCGATGAGATTACAATGTAATAATGTTAAAGGGGATTCCTTAAGTAGAAAGTTGAATTTTATTTTTCTAGAATGTTTATAAGGTGTTGTAGAAAGTCATTCCAGTCAACCAAGGTGTTCCAACACTGGATACTAAAATTTTGAAATATTAAAAGTTTATTTCATCCTTAAGGAATGTTTTTTGTACTCCCATTTCATATGAAAACTGAAGAAAAAATGATAAAGAGAAAGATGTTATGTTGATGAAAAAGTATATGTTATCTTGAAAAGTGAGAGAAAAACTTCTAATGTTATTTCTAGAAAAAAAATTATATGTTTGTTAAGATGGATGCAAGAGAATTATTTGAATAAAAATCTGATGAATTTTTCCCTGAAATAATTTTTTTGAAAAGCTGGCATCGATTGAAAAAACTTCATAGATAGATTTAATTTATGAGTTAATCACTATTGTTTTCTACACCAATAATGGATCATACTTATATTTTGTTGATTTTAGGATTATTAATTTAAGAAAATTGATATTTTCCTTCTCTAAAGATCTTCAAATTTAATAATTGGTTCTGTAAAAAATGGGGAAGAAGAAAAGGTGTAAAGAATGTTCCTCCATCATCCCAAAATTGTGAACAAGGGAGATTAAAAATTCTAATCATTAATGGTGAGAGAAAAATTCTCCCTCTCTTATGTTATCAAAATAAGGAGACCTTGAATTCATTTCCAATAAGGGGGAGAAAATTCTCATTGACTTTAAAAAGAATTTGGTATTGAAAAAAATATGAATGGGTATTGAAGTTCATATAGAATAATGATGTTGATGTATTGTATATATTCTCAATAGTTTTTTGTAAATTAAATGAGGAGTTTAAAGGTAAAGGTTCCTTAGATAAAGGTTCCTAAGGAAATTATATAATATGGTGCTACTAATGAATATAGAAGCAATGTTTCAAGATACAAAAGCATTATCCATGTCATTTGGAGTTGAATAAGTACCAGATGATTAGTAGATTGAAGAAGTATACTAAGGAAAATTTTCTTAAAGTAAAAACCATTATAATTACAATAGTGAAGTTTGAGTTCCTAATAAAGTCTATGATACTTTACTAATGATTTATTGGAGGAGGTTATAAAGTTTCCTTAACTTTTATAAGAAACTTTCTTAAAAATTCGTATGATGCTATAATGATATTCAAGTTCCTAAAATTATTAATATTCTCATGATCCAATCTTGATTCCAATGGAGGAGATTGAGGATACCAGATGCAGATCACTAGACAGATGTGATCAGGAAAACATGTGATGGATGTCTAAGGTTTCACTTGCACAATGTTATTAGACGGAACATGAATTATGTTACCAAAAAATAGTTTTTAGAAGATAGAATTGTAGAGTGAAAAGTTTTTATGAGTCTTTACAAATAGAATAATCAAAATTTTGAGATATAAAGTTGGATTCGTGGATATACAAAATACAAGACAACATATAGTGAAGTTCCTTCTAGTAATCAAACAGACATTATTGAAGGCTAAAGGATTGAGTATTCCAAAAAGATAGTTTGTATTAAGTTTAAGTGGAAAATATTATGTTAAAAGCTATATGAAGTTCTATTTTATGAAGTCAAAGGGTGTGTTGTTGTTTGGAGGCTACCATATTGAGTCCATCGAACAAATATCCATCATACTGAGTTTTTTATGATATAAATGGTTTCCCTCTAATAAATTTAAATCTCATACGTATCTTTATAAATATCAATGGACAGAAAGGTTCAATGTTTCACTAAATGAAGTACATTGAATAGAAAAAGATACGGTGTTTTTCGATGTTCCATTGGACATAATTTCATAAAGTAACATCAAATGAGGATTTATGATGTCAGCGACTAAAGAAATATGAAGGTTCTCATAGAATAGACAGATATATAAAGACTAAGATAAATCTTAAGTTATATCAGATAGACAATTAACAAATTCCTATCAATTAGAGGAGTAGAATTTTCATCGTTCGAAGAAATTGGTTTATCAAAGGAGATGTTGGGATGATTTTTTCAAGTCAATATGATCGTTGAAATAACCATAAGATGGAAACGCATCAAAAAAGGATCACAATGTTATTAGATGGATGACTCTGAGTTTTTTAAACGAAGCACTCTACGACTATCATCATTTGAAGAAGTGTTGAGTTTATTGGACCAAGTCAACTGGTCAAAGAAATTTTTGGAGAGGTGATTTACCGAATAGAGAAACATCAAATACATCAAATAGAGAAATAGTCACAAGATAAAGGTATTATTTGTGAATTCATCATAAAAACATATTTCAAATGGAGTATTAAGGATCTTTAAATGACTTTGTAGAGTCCTTAACATAACAATGTTACTTTGGTTGTTCAATTATTTCTATCTTTTTTAGGTTAAGGAATTTTGAAAAAGTTCCTTAATGATGAGTTTAAGGAATTTCGGAGAAGGTTGTGAATTCTAGATTTTTTATAAAGCTTCAAGGAAATTCTTGAATAATTGAGAAAAATGCATCAAATTAGAAATGAGTGGCAAGTTCAAAATTAGAATTTGAGTTGATAAGGAAAACATATTTGAGTTCTCACCCTTTTCCCTTGAGTCATTCCTATATAAAAGAATTTACATATTGAATGTACCAACCCTGTTCATATGAATAAGTAAAGAAAAGTGCTAAAGATTTTAGAGAAGTGTGAGGTTCTAACCAAGGAAACACTTGGTTAAAGAAGTGTCAATAGACAGAGGTACCAAACTGAGTTGTACTAGCCAGAGGTTTTAATTAGAGGTATTAGAGAGAGGTTCACTAGTCACAGGTACAACAGACATAGTTTTATTGAATAAAGGTATTAACTATAGGGGGAGTGTTGAGGTACATAGGTAGATGGAATAGAGAGTCAAGTAACATTGGTTATAGTCACACCAAACAATGAAATAGGCACGTAAGATAGAGTCAAATCAGATGGATTTATGGGATAGATAATTTTTGGATGAAGTTTTAGTGAGATTATTACATTTTTATCTTATATTGGCTCAAAAGATAAATAAAAATTTGTAACTAAATGAAGTTGGTATAATTTCCTATCAGGATATAGAAGTATTTTTTTGGTAGATATCTCAATTGTGGGATTTATTATAAATACCCCTCACTTGTAATTGATTAAAATATTATAAGTGGAAGAATCCATGGACAGGCAGGAGTATCCATGGAAAAGATGTAGGTTCTCACACTGAGGCCAGACCTTGTAAAAATACTTGTCTGTTGTTTTCCTTATATAATCTTCACAACATAAGTGTACAGCGGTGAGGAAGAGTTTATAAAGATCTATATATATTAATCAATAATAGATTTTAGATCAACTTAAAGTAAGAAATAGTTTAAGTTGAATATAATTGGTAAAATGTGGTCACCACTTACCCCCACCCCCCCTTAGAGTGGTTGAAAAATCTACCTGTGAATATCAGTCACCAAGGAGAATCCCTCTATAGAATCCATATGAACTTCCATCAAGAGAAAATTCACTATGGTCCAACTAATTATAATACCACTAAAAAATTATATGGGAAAATACCATATATTTTTTTATTGATACTTTAAATAGTTGAAACCTTTTCGTCGGTGATATCAATCATACATAGGCATGTGAATGTCTTGTGAATCATATATTATAATAACTATGCATGTACACAGACCTCTTTCCAATGGTCCAAGATCCAAAAACTCATAATTAGTAAATCCAAAAACTCAATTGGACCACACTATGTGAAATATTACAATAATAAAAGTATAAACCAACAAAAAAAATATCATATCCCTAGTAACATAGACATCACATAGGAAAAAGGTGTTCAAAATGAACCAATCTGAGGTGCATCACAAGTTTTGACACATACCTAGTCTATGTATACTATACCCACAAATAGTATGAAAAATAAAGTATTCTTTGATACCACTTTGTAATATATTTCTTTCCTTGGACCACTTGACATTAACCAAACTGACAATCACTACATGACCTCAGGAACACCTCCTCATAAACCAGTGGTTGTAGATTAGCAACGGGGGTCTAGGGTGTTATAATGGGAAGACTATACCCCCATATCAGGGTGAACCATAGTAGAATTAAATCAAATGTCATCCATAACAAAAAAAACATTATAATATATAGAAGAAAATAAAAACAACAATTTTGTTTCAAATTAAAATGAAAAAACCTATAGTCATACAAACACATAGTCTTGCCAACATATAATGAATAGTTTCCCATTGGGTCCAACACATCTATAAAAATAAACATAAACAATAAAATGCATGGAGGCTCTACTACAATCCTCAAGACTCGTCACATCCTAATATTTGAAATTCATTTGAGCTATCATGTTTGATCATTCAACTCTAGGCTTATACCATACCTGAACCTGTAATCAGTGAAGTCTTCTTAGGTACCCAAGTTTTGTTTCCACCTAAGAAGTGTGAGAGTATAACTCAATAGGGAACCACTAATGGGGTCCCATGAAAAACTAGAAAATTAGTGTATACACATGTGATATTCTCAGCTGAATAAATAAATATAGTGTAGAAGCATAAATAAATAAACCACTATTGATCATCAAGTTCTATCATGACACCTAGGATAGACTATACCTACTTCGACCCATGCTAGATTGACTTTGAGTGTGTGACATATCATGTCATCCTTTATCAGGATTAATGGTTGAACCTAAGTTAAGAACCTAGGAATTCCATAAGTAATGGGTGCAAGCATTTATTCCAAATAGGTGATCCTAGGAAATCCAACAGTAACAGGCTCTATGGTTGGATCCTAGGTAGTATCCTAGGAATCCCATATATGTGAGGCATAATCATCAGATATAAGGTAATATCATGGGAATCTCATAGTTTTCAAACTCCATGGCCAAATCCCTTATAGTATCCTGGTAATTCCAAGTATCAGGTGTTTCCACCAGATCATAGGGAGTATCCTAGTCATTAGATCAAAGAGAATAGTTCCATACACATGATTCCTCACACATTAGTGAACAAGGGAAAGCATCCCACCTGGCTACACATCATGTATCACCAAGCTTAATGAATGAATCATAAGTGATCCACTATACATTCCATAGTCATCGAGGATAATATAAATTCTAAGAGGTAATCCTCAGCATTCCATGGTCACTAGGCATAATCCAAATCCTAGGAGGTAATCCTAGGAATTTAGTATCATTTTAGGCATTACTATCTGGATCCTATGAATCCTAATAATCCCATACATGAATATATATATATATATATATAACTCAGATGGAAAATCCTCTCCCATGATATCTCATCTCACTATCAATTCAGGTTCTAAAGTGACACCAATAATCATCACTACCATTCTTGCACACACCCTCTCAGGGTCCATGCATCACTAGGGAACCCAATGGGATCCCCAAGGTTACATCATAGAATGGAAACCCATTGAAGGATCCTCTATCTCATTCTCCTCTATTAAGTCAACACTTATCAGTCATGAGGTATCATATCTCTCAACATCTTCATATTTACCTTATGGGCCTCACTGTCCTCATAGAGTAAGCCATGAATTCATTAGTTAAGAGAGATGACATAAGGCCCATCTTAATTACCAAGGTCTTACTAGGTCGGTCCTCTCACCCAACCTATACAAAATTCTACATAGAGAATAGCACCCATGTCTTCACAAATCATGGGGGGATCAATCACCCAACTCTCATCTCAACTAGCCTATAGGATTTATGGAATCTAAAATCTTACATGGACTTCCCTCAAGATCTAAGGTGACACCTGAGGCTATCTATACTTGGTCCATCCTTACTCCCTACCTAGTGAAGTTAAGGGTTCCCATACAGACTAATTAAATTTCATTCATTTTAAAATACACACCCAAGGGTCTTTATGTCTCTTGGCACACCTTTATAATCAAGGCCTCTATCATTAGCGGCCAAGGCACTAAGTCAGAGCTCAAGGGACTATAATTAGCCTTTGTAATTTTAGTTCCAACTATAGGCAACAATAATAATTTATTTTAATTAAATGGTTTGTTTAAATTAAAAAAATCAATTTCCTATAGTGGTGAGACCAAACATTGGATGCCATAACAAAATCATAAACCAAAGGGTGATTCTTAAGGACCACCTACCTCACTCATGTCATTTCCATTAAAACATGGCTAGGAAACTCTCTCCCAAGATCATCCATGTTTAACCAGTTATTTACCATCATTGTGAGGCCCCATATGAAGCCACGAAACTCAATAAATAATTATAACAATTTATAATTAATTAATAAAATCAATTTTAAAAAATTAAATTTATTCTACAATTAAATTCAATTAGGAATAATGCCTAAAATATCACTAAGAATATTAATCACACCGAAATAGGGACCAACCAGCCACAAAAGGTCCATGGCAAACTCCTAACATCATATCGTGAAAAATCCCTCACAATCACAACCCATTCATTAGAAAATTTAATTTAATTTAGGTAAAAACCATAAGTAAATTCATGAAATGATGTACCTAAACTAAAATGGAAATCAATGACATGTGTTCATCCTTCCTATACATCCTCTATCCATCACATGAAAAATCCCCATCAAACTGGATGATTTCCACCATGCTCTAGTGGAAATAATCACCAAACCCTAAGCTGGGTCACAAAAAGAATCATAGGTAATCAAATAGAAACAAAACAGAAGGAAAGAGAGGAATAAAACACTTAAAATCACAATAAAAATTTATATAAAATCCACTCTACACCATGGGGTCCATGAGATGAAAAGAGGGAGGAGTCTTAGTCAAATGGCCTCTCCCAAATCCCCTTCTCCTCTAAAATTTGTGGGATCAAATTGGTAAATTTCCATTTTTCCCCTATTTTTAAAAAAACCACCTAAGACTAGGTAATAACATGGCCATAGATGTTTTTTGAATGGTCAAGGGAGGTCATGGAATGACTCCTACCTCCACCCAACATTTTCACACCACCACCAAGGATCATAGCACAATAATCCCTATACAGAGGGAACCCCTCAACCTTCAATCTATTATGGCATGACCCATCATAGGTTGCAGGGAAACCTATAGTAGGTTACTAAATTTCATCACTCAATCCACCTGACCCTACTCCAGCATCCACCCAAGCACCTGAAACATCAATTGTACCTTGTTCTACATCCAAAAAAACCTTCTTGTGATGTCTTGAGACTCGAAATTCCAACCTGAATCATGGTTATCAAAACAACCCTCTCACTAGAATAAAAAATAAAACTTCCCCTAAAATTCATATCCTTAAAAATTATAAGTCATTACAAATATATTTTTTTAAAAAAATAGGTTTCAATGTCATTTATTTTTAAAACTGATGTTGAATTCAACTTTCAACATCGATTTTTACAATAACCAACATGGGAAGTGACTTTTAATGTTATTTTTTTATAATAAATAACATTGAACATCTATATATATATATATATAGACAATATTTCAATATTATCTTTTATAAAATATGATTTTGAAATCCTTTTCCCATATTTGTTTTTAAAAATTGATGTTAAAACCCTAATTTTAATGTTAGTTGTATTCACATTTAATTTTAAATGATATTAAACGTAAAAAATAACTAATGTTAAAGGGGTTATTTTATATTTGTGATTGACATGAATGTATTTATAAAAAATAATCACATTATCATTAAAAAACTACAATATCATTTGTTTTATTTTTCCTCTATTACTCTTTTACTCCACCTTTAAATTATAACACTCAATGGAGTGTCCAAGTTATCCATAATGGTGACACTTAACATCATATCTTGATCTCAATTTTTAACTCTTTCTCCTTTTTTGATTTTGGTCTAATAGTACTTTTTCTCTAATTCTTTCTTACCATTTCTGTTTCCCTTGTCTTTCATGGATAAGGGCTTTGGGGGTTTAGGGAAATTCCCATCATATTTCCTCCATGGTTATTCATTCAACATTCTATCTTTCACTATTTCAATGGTGAGAAATATATCAAGAGTGAAGATATTAATTGGCATGAATAGTGTGTCACAACTCTTTAGTAAATAACTTAGGAAAAACGTGATTACAACTCATCATAAAACATCATTTTCATATAATTAAATTGATCAAAAATACCTTAGAACTCACCCATTTACTTGAACACTTTCTCCCTTTATTGAAATTCAAATTGAAAAATATTCATATTTGATTTTCCTTATTTTTTTTGTTATCCTAAAATGCATATTTTCTTATTTTTTCCAAAAAAAAATTCGTATTCATTATCAAAATTTTGGAATATACTTTTGTTGATTCATTGACTGATTTGAGAAGAATATTTTTTGATGATCACGACCCACTCTCTAGTAACTAGTGGAGTGCTGGTATAATGGTCATCATCAAAATTTTTCTCTAATGAATTTGTTATAGGATTATTTTTATCTATTTTTTCTATAATAGGATTCCATAAAATTTTAATATATAAAATCTCTACCATTTTAGGCTTTTAGACTACATAATTAAATGAAATAAAATTAATCAAATTTCAAGTATTTTTCTCTATTAATGTAAATTTATTATAAAAAAATAACTATATGGATGTGTTTGGAATGATATATTTAGTGGAAATCGACTCTCAGATCACCCAAATTAGACTCCAAATGAGTGAGTTATAGTGTAACTCACTGGAACAACTATCACAAAAATCACTAGAAAGTCATGTCTGGGCACTATGAATTTTACGATCATAAAAAATATCATTTTTTATCATTTTCACGGATTTTATACCACTCTTTTGGGAATAAAAATATGCACACACAATTTTTTTAGAAGAACACACACATAAATAGAGAAATAAATAACACAAAAATTTCACATGGTTCAACAGTGTGCCTATGACCAAGGAAGAAATGATCAACTCTATTTATTTCTCTCTAGATAATCATCTAAGGTATAGCATCCCTGACTTATAATCCACTAAATGGTTCCCCGATATGAGTCATCGCATGACCTCAAGCATGCATCCTTGCATGCCAGAGGCTGCTGACTAGTAGTGAGGGTTTGTTAAATCACATGGGGAGATTATACCCTCTTTTTTAGAGTAAACCAAAATAGATAATATATATATATAAAGGTAAAAAATAAACAATAAACTAGAAACATGAATTGATATCCAAATCAAAAACATGGTACAAACAACCAAATAAGTAAACATGTCATGTCATGCTAATAGTGTCAAATGTGAATGGAAACCCAAAATGGAGACAAACAACTGAATCCCCAAAATGGTTCCTAACTCCATGTTTAGATCCTTTTCCATGCATATCCCATGTCCAACTCAACTCCCTAGCACAATTCCTTTACCCTTCTCTTTACCTACAACCATGAAATCTGCTTGGGTACCCAATGGCGGCCCAAGAAGGGTGTGGGTACAACTCAATGGGACACCACCAACGATGTATACAAAATATCCAGTTTAAATAGATAGTATGTGTAATTATGAAATATATAAAAAGGTAAATAAAAGAAAACTATGGATCCATTAGTTAACAATCTTTACTTTAACTGATTTCATCATTTGATTTATGGGTTAAGCATTTATATCATTGATACAACAGTCCAAGCCAATCAATTACCAAGAATAAGGAATAAGTCTAGTTCCCTATCTCACTAGGTAAATCTATTTCATGATCATTTACATCACACTTACCTTGGAATATCAGTCCATTTGGTCTCATCCAATGAAACCATTAGGGCCTGGAGCATCAGTCTGGCATCCTAACCTGTGCATTCTATGTGTGGGTTTAGAGAATCAATCCAACCCGACCTATGGGAGGAGCCTTATTCCTTTATCCTACAACAAAAAGACATGTAAAAATTATTATTTATCCAATCGTCACATATACCATATCACAAACCAAACATAAAAAATCATATAAAATTTTCAATTCAAAATTCATGCAAAAAATGAATCATCATCAAGACTTAACCCATTAGTGAAATTACTATTTTCTTGTCATATCCCATTTAACATATCTCCCATTTTCATATCTTTTCTCATTTATCATAATAAAAAATGAATTCACATTAACTCATTAATAATAGTTAATAAATTCATAATCATTATCCCATTTACACATTTCAAATACAAATCACAAGTTATTTAACACATGAAAGTTATTCCATTTAATGCTTTTCACATTTTTCAAAACAAACCTTTATACTAAGGCTAACTACTTGACACCACTACCATTAGTACACCTTAAAACCCAACTAATAATGTTTACACATTTATCATGGGCTCTATTTCCACACAAAGTAACTTAAGGATTAACTTTACCAATTTCCAAGTTCGGGAATATTGGTGCACCCCATCGGTGGCCATAAATAAGTCTAACCAACCTCAATGCATCCTATAGGGATCATGAGGGGTTTAAATCAAAACTTAATAAAACATTTTATCAATTATCAATCAAGAAAACAAACACACATCAAGAGGAAATAAATATGACAACCACAAATGCACAAATCTATAACAAAACTATGGGATATAAATTGTAGACCTCCTACCTCGATTCCGATGAAGAACAAACTCTTAACATTAGAATGAGATCTGGATTCAAGTGCCCATTTAATACTTAACCTAGAATACACTAGAAAAATAGGTGTTTATGTATTTCGAAGGAGATATCCAAATCCACAATCCCTGATCCGAAAAATAGAAGAAATAGGAATATTAGACTTACTCGGAGCTTCAATCCACAACTAACGATGCTTCAAATGGCCTATAAAAGAGGGAGATCAATACATGGGATCTCTTGAGGGTTTAGATTCATTAATAGGTATGTAGGTAGAATATAGGGGATGAAAATATGGTCAAAACATAAAAAAATGAGGGGGTAGTTTCATAAACTTGAACTTTTTAATGGGTCGTATGGTTTGGTCGCACGGTTTGCCAAACCGTTCACCAATAATGCGCCAACCACTACCAAAGAAGGATTAGGCCACACAAATACATGGGGAGGAACACATGGTTTGAAAAAACGTACACCAACTATGAGAGAATCCTTTATCCAAGGTTTCACAGTTTGGTTTCCCCCCTCTCACGGTTTTCACTAACCATGCGCAAACCATGAAATATGCACAGAATAGCCCGATTTCCCTTTCCTTTCAGGTCCTAAGCCCTCAAAACACCCATGAACCTTTTTATACACCTAGTAAACATTTAATTAAATAACATTAATATATTTAAACAAAACTTTAAACAATTACATACCTACATGAAGTCCTAGATCTTAAAACCTCCCCACCTTATAATGGCTCGTCCTTGAGCCGCACTCTCGAGAATCATTGAGCTTCTAAAGAAAAGATATTGGGATAATATTCATATATATATATGACTCCCTTTCCCAAGTATATTCCTTAAAATTTCCATGTTACCACAGAAATCGAACCAAGGGCATGGTCTTACCTCGCAAATTTTTCTCACTACCATCCACAATATGATCCAGGTTCTCATCGAAGGACATATCATCCTCAAGATCAACATCCTCATCATAAACCACATGATATGGGTTAGGGTGATACTTCCAAAGATGTGAAATAGAAAAAACATTTTTCATGACACTATAAAGTTGTAAAAGATCCAATCAGCACACCACCGATCTGATTCTATCCACAATCTCAAACGGCCCCACGTACATGGGTGCCAACTTTCCCTGTTTTTGAATCCAATGGTGACCCAACCTTGGGGACACCCTAAGGAACACCTGATCACCCAGCCCAAGATTAATAGGTCTATAATTCCCATATGTATACAACTTCTACCTACTCTGATCTATTTCTATACTCTTCTGAATCAATTGAACTTTTTCTAATGTCTCCTACACAATACTTGGTCCCAACAACTCTGATTCCCCATCCTCTAACCAATATAACAGATATCTACAAGTTTTACTATATAGTTCCTCAAATGGTTCCAAATGAATCATATCATGGAGACTATTATTATATTAAAACTCAGTAAGTGGTAAGTATTTATCCCACGATCCACCAAAATATAGAATATAAGACCTCAACATTTCTTCCAAAAGCTGAATAGTACAATCTGACTTCTCATCATTCAGCGGGTGGAAAGTTTTACTCAAAAACACCTGGGTACCAAGCACCTTCTACAGTCCCTACGAAAACTATGATGTGAAATGAAGATCATGATCCAAAAATACAGTATATGGTACCCCATGCAATCATACTATCTCTTGAACATACATATCACCCAACTGATCTATAGTGAAAGTCTCTCTAATCATAAGAGAGTGATCCACCTTAGATAAATGATCCATGACTACCTAGATCGCATCATTCTTTTGAGGAATCCTCAGGAGTCCTATGATAAATTTCATTTTCATGTCATCCCATTTACACTTCAGAATGGGTAATGGCTGAAACAAACCACATGGTCCATGATGATTATCCTTAACCTACTGGAAGGTAAGGCAACTCACCACAAAACAAGTAACTTCCTTCTTCATCCATAGACACCAATATGGTCTATAGAGAACATGATACATTTTCATTAAACCAGGATGCACCACCCACTTTGATTCATGAAACTCTCATGTCAACTCTTCTTGCATACATGTTGACACAACCACACATCCAATAAAAAAATGATCCCATCACTACTAATAGTCCAACAAGAACGTGACTCCCCACCTTTAGGACTTTCCTTTATAGATAAACATTCTGGATCTTAAATATTCATCTCTTTGATCCATCTCAAAATCATGGACTCAACTGACCTGGATACTAGGGTCATCTACCCATGCCCATCCTGCACCTCTAGATGCATTTCAGTGAACAATGACATCATCATCCACTTGGTAAAGAACTCATGTACTGTCTAATTTTGAGTATTCTAACTCAAGGAATCCAAAATGATATTCCCCTTTCTTGGTGTATAAACCAACTCAAAGTCAAAATATTTCATGTACTCAACCCATCTTCATTACCAAATATTCAAATCATGCTAATAGAAAATGTAATTCAAGACTTTATGATTGGTATACATCGTGAACTGTTATCCCAACAAGTAGTGTCTCTAACACTTTAATCCATAAACTACTATGGAAAACTCATGATCATGATTTGGGTAGTTACTTTCATAAGGCCTCAACTTTCATGACCCATAATCCACTACCTTATCATCTTGGATCAATACCACCCCAAGTCCACACCAGATGTGTTACAAAACAAGGTATACTTCTTACCTGGATCAAGTAAGATCAAAATCAATATGGTTTTCAACTGGTTCTTCAACTATTGGAAAGAATTATCACATGCCTCAGACCACTCAAACCTAATTCCTTTCTTGATCAAACCTAAAAGTGGCGCAACTAAATGGGAGAAATATTTGATGAAACTTCAGTAATAACTAGATAATCCTAGAAAACTCTAAACATCATAAACATTCTTATGATTCTCCCAAGACACAACCGCATAAAATTTCTCTAAGTCCACTAACACACCTTCTCTAAAGATTATGTGACCCAATAAATTCACTTTATCAATATAGAATTTATACTTTGATATCTTAGCATATATCTTATGCTCTATTAGTTTACTCAGGATGATGTCAATATGTTTTTCATGATCATCATGAGTTCTAGAGTACACCAAGATTTCATAAACAAAAAACAACTACAAACTGATATAGATAAGGGTGAAAGAATCAGTTCATCAAATCCATGAACACTACTGAAACATTGGTCAAACCAAATGGTATAACAACAAACTCATAAAACCCATACCTTCTCTTGAAGGTATTCTGTGGTATGTTGGAAGGTCTCACCCTTAGCTGATGATACCCTGACCTAAGATAAATCTTTGAAAACAACATAGAACCCCTCAAATGGTCAAAAAGATAATTTATTTGTGGAATAGAGTATTGGTTCTTGACCATCATCTAATTCAGATTCCTATAATCAACACATAATCACAAAGATCCATTATCCTTCTTAAAAAATAACACCAGTGATGCCTATGGTGACATACTATGATGAATAAACTCTTTACTCTCCAAATCCTCTAACTGGGTTTTAAGATCCTAGAGTTATGTCGGTTCCATTCTATATGGTGGAATGGAAACTAGTTATGCTTCTAAAAGAAACTCAATTGTGAACTCAACATCTCTCTCAGGTAGCAACCCTAATAATTCCTCAAGAAACACATCTTGGAATCAATATACCACTAGAGGAAATACAAGTTTTTATACTCCCGCATCATCAAGAATAAGAAAATATACTAGGGTTGTGAGCTCACCTAATGGATAAAAAAATAGCCCAACATGGCATGCCTGAACATCTTACTCACCATGATGGACATAGGTGTCCCCCTTGAGTGACATGAACGTTACCCTTAAATGGTAACAATCAATATGATCCTGGTATAATTCCAACCAATCCATTTCCAAAATCAAATCAAAAAATGAAATCTCAATCACAAACAAGTCCCTTGGAAATTGGTATCCACCAATCTCCAAAGCACACCCCTTATATTGTTGGATGATTTCTTCTCGTACCCCTAAGGGAGCATCAATCAACATAACTCCACACATATGGTTACCTCTAGACCTAAAACAACCACAAGTTGAGAAGAAATAAAATATTGTGAGGCACATGTATTGAATAAAGTGATAGTAAGAGTATAGTACACTAGAATTATACCTCAAACTGTCGATGTTCTAGCCTCACCACATCTCAGTTTAGACTAAACTTCATGAAGTTGGCCTTCCCCTCTACCCTAGACTCTGGCCTAAGATCTTGGTGTTGCGCTACACTACTGATATGGATGCTCTCTCTCTAGAGTACTGCATTCTCTACCTCTACTGGTATGACTGTTTGAGCTCCATGTACCTACCTGATATGGGGTAACCAACCCCCTACCTGCACTCAGCATCTGCCTCAATATTTCTTCCATGCCTGGATTCTGAGGGTTCCTACAAAACCTCTGCACATATCCTAACCTACTGTATACCTGACACTCAACTGGAGAGAGAGATCACTAACTCTGCACATGTCCCAGTCTACCACACTGATAACAAAAAAAATGGTCACTGCCCTAAGATACTAGTTCCCTTTTATGACTACCTCTTCCACTACTTCTTTGGTTGATACTCTATAAATGACGTTTCTTACCATCAAAATTTGAACCATCAGATCACCCTACCAAAACTGCAGGTCCACTTCATGTTTCCTTCTTAAGATTCCCCTCTCAGATAAGGTCTTGATATATTAATTCTGCAAACATCTTTATATGAAATATATTCACATGGGACTTGATCTCATGTCTAAGTCTATCCTATAAACATTATTCCATAGCTACCTCATCACCCAGCAAAGCGGAAACAAAACACTGCAAGTCAATGAAACAACCTGCATAATCCATCATTGACATGGTTCCCTGGGTCGGCCTCATAAACTCCATAGCCTTGTTTTCTCCTAGGGTCTCTAGATATTAATTCTTCAAAAACTTTTCCTGGAAACCCTTCCATAGAATCCCCTCTACCTTCTTTATCTAAACCATGATGTCCCACCAACACTTTTCTAACCTCGTAGCATGTAGGCTTCCAACTTGACTCTCTTCTCAAGAGGAGTCTCTAAGTGATTGAGAATCATCTAGATAAACTCTATCCATAACTCAACCACCTATTTCCCACCCTCTCTGGTAAAGTTTTGAGGGTGTCGTAGGTGAAACTCTCAAGTCATCTCAAACATACTCAGTGCAACCCACCCTAGGTCCCTATTCATAATCTTCATAAAACAAGCGAAGTTCTCCCAGAACTGATACTCTCCTCAATTTCCTTGTTCAACTGAGTCTCTTTCTCCACTTATGGGGGAGCATTCTCAATTATGTATTATTTTCTCCCAATCGTCACATGTTTTTATGGTGGAATTTCTCTACAATGCCAAACACGTGTCTTGGAACTCATAACATAAAGTTTCCACAATTTATACAAAATAAATCTCTTCACTATCCATAACCATTTCATTTTACATACACTATCTAATAGGACCACGTCACATTGAGAACACCACCCTCAACCATCCCCACTACATTCATGGTTAACTTTGGGTAAACTAACATACATGGTTCCAAGTATTTCATTAGACACCCTTTTCAAAACCTTTTCCACTTTGTACAACACAAATATTTTTCTCTTAGCCACATTCCTCATTTCACAACCAACACTTTAACTCATTAACACCCTTTCATTATGCACAATTATTTAATATTATTTTTATTTAACCATTTGCATCACATTTATTAGACATAATTTTCTTCATATTTTCAGGGAAGTGAAATTCATTACACCCTCTATGACCTACACACCCATCCTATGTGTGCCTACTATGATACATGTCACTTATATCCTAGGTTCCTAAAATGATGCATGAATTCCCAACCTCATTTCATTCCAACCATGATAAAAATATCATGAAATAGTCACATCACACAACAAGTACATCACCCAGTGGTGAAATATCATCCAACTATAACAACACATGTCAGAAACAACAATTTCCCACCCTAGAAACTTTGATTTTCCTTCGTACATGGGTTAAATACTCCCAATAATGAGCTCATTTCCAAGGACTGACACATCCTAATCTCCTGTATATTATCCCAAATAGTAATAACATAAGAAATACCTCCTATAATACCACTTTTTAACATCCCCAACCCAAAATCCACTAAAAAGTGTCTCGATCCGAGTCACTGCATGACCTCAAGTGTGCCTCCCCATATGCCAGAGGTTTCCGACTAGCAGTGAGGGTCTGGTAAATCATGTGGGGAGACTATACCATCTTTTTTAGAGTAATAAACATTAGATAATATATATAGAGAGAGAAAAAAACCAATAAACCAAAACGATGAATTGATAACCAAATCCCAAATAAGGTACAAACACAACCAAATAAGTAAACATGCCACTCATGCTAACAATGTCAAATGTGAATGTAAATCCAAAACAAATACAAAAAACTGACTCCCCAAAATGGGTCATGACTCCAATTCTGGATCCCCATTCATAAACATCCTATGCCCAACTTAACTCCCTAGAACAGGGCCTTTACCCTTGTCCTGACCTGCAACCATAAAATCCGCTCAAGTACCTAATGGAGGCCCGAGCAGGGTGTGAGTAAAACTCAATAGGCCACCACCAAGGGTGTATAAAAAATATGTATTCTAAATAGATAGTGATTGCAAGTATGAAATAAATTTCAAGGTAAATAAAAGACAACTCTAGAGATCTTAATTAACAATATTTACTTTAGTCGATTCCATTATTTGATTCATGGGTTAATCATTTACATCATTGATACAACAGTCCAAGCCAATAAATTACCAAGCATAAGGAATAAGTTAAGTTCCCTATATCACTAGGGAAATCCATTTCAGGATCATTTACATCAGACTTACCTTGGATAATCTATCTAGGTAGTTTCATCCAATTCAACCATTAGGTCCTGAAGCATTAGTTCGGCATCCTAACCTATGAATTCTATGGGTGGGTTTAGAGAATCAGGCCAACTTGGCCCATGGGAGGATCCTCATTCATTTATCCCACACCACCAATCCATATGAACATTCTTATTTATCCGATAACCACATATACCATATCACAAAACAAGCATAACAAAGCATATAACATTTACAATTCATAGTTCAGGAAATAAATGAATCATCATCAAGCCTTAACCCATTAGTACAATTATTGTTTTCTTGGCATAGACCATTTAACTTATCTCATTTTTTCATACCTTTTATCATTTAGTATAATCAATAATTCCTTCACATTAACTCATTAAATTAAATTTTTCAATTCACAAGTATTTTCCCATTTACACATTTCAAATACAAATCACAAGTCATTTAACACATTCAAGTTATTACATTTAACCCTTTTCATATTTTTTTCAAACAACCCCTTATGCCAAGGCCAATGAATAGACACCACTACCATTAGTGACCCTTAAAAACAAACTAATCATGTTTAAACATTTATCAGGGGATCGATCTCCACCCAAAGAAACTCAAGGCTTAACATTACTAATTTACACATTCAGGAATATTGGTGCACCCCATGGGTGGACCTAAATCGGTCTAACCAATCTTAATGCATTCTATGGGGATCATGAGGGGTTTAAATAATCACTTAATAAACCATTTTATCAATTAAAATTTAATACAAAAAGACACATCAAGTGGGAAGCAATATCGCAACCACACATGCACAAATCTATAACAAAACTATGGGATATAACTTGTATACTACCTACCTCGATTATAGTGAAGAACACACTCTTAATCTTATCCTTAGATCCAAATTCAAGCACCCATTGAATACTTAACCTGGAATCCATTGGAAAAGATTTTTTTAGGGATTCATAAATAGATAGGAAAATACACAATCCCTAATCTAGAAAAGAGAAGCAAGAGGAAGATTAGACTTACTCGAAGGTTCGATCTACAACCAACGGTGCTCCAAATAGCCTGGAAATGAGGGATATTGATCCTTGGGAGCTCTTTAGGGTTTAGGTTTATCACTAGGGATAGAGGTAGAATAAAGGGGGGGGGGAATTGGTTGATAAATTAAAAATACTAAGGGGGAAGTTTCATAAATTTACACTTTTTAATGGGGTGCATGGTTTGGCCACACGGTTTTCCAAACCATGCGCCAATCGTATGCCAGCCTCTTACTAATAAGGGGTAGGCTGTACAACTACTTGGGGAGGAATCATGAATGCATGATTTTAAAAACCATTCACTAACAATGAAAGAAGCCTCTATCCAAGGTTGCATGGTATGGCTTCCCCCCTCACACAGTTTGCACAAACTATGTGCAAACCATGAAACATGCAAAAAATAGCGAGGTTTATATTTTCTTTCATGTCCCAAGCCCCCAGAACACACCCAATACTCCTCATACACCTAGTAGACATTTAAATAACCAACATTAAGATATTTAAACCAAAATTTAAACAACTACATAACTCCATGAAGTCATGTATCTTACATAAGGATACATAGAATTATAAATACATGATAAATAATCTTTAAGGGGGGATAAATAATTGAATTTAATGATTTGTTAAGTGATCCACCCCCTTGAAAAATATTTTTCTATGTTGATTACCAAACATTAAAGATGATCATTCGTGGTTTTTTAGTGAACAATTAATATTTCAATTGCAATTCTCCTTCTAGATTAGGAGTGAAACCCGCATGTCAAGTGATAAGGTATAATATATGTGAATCGTGCTTTGTGAATTCAAAGCTTGAGCCTTTAAAATATAGATAGATTTTTTGATGCGTCAAAATTCTCTCTAGGTTTAGTCAAAATATCTTTATCGAATTTTAACCAATCTAATCCCATTAGTTTTATCTTGATTTAAATAATAACATGTTTATATTTAATTCCATGATTCAAAATTTAAGAGGTATATTTTGGAGAGAGATTTTAAGGCTCTAAATATTTAAATAAAATATTCCAAATATCCAACTAATTATACCTTTAACTTGGTGATTCTTTTTTTAAATTTTTAGCATTATGAATATAGTTAAAATTAACATTTTACACTTTTTGAGATTAATTATTAAATATAAAAATTCCTTTAAAAATTAACCTATCCCTCAGGGGAAAAGTAATCATTGAATAGAAATCTAGGATATTATATTAGGCGTGGGGGTGTGATCACATTATGATTAACCATTCTCCCATACTTCTATACTTAGGTTCTTAATTTTTTATGGATTTTAATTTACCAACATATATACCATTTTTACTTCTAATTGTATCCATGTTTATAATATTAAACAATAGTAATGTAACACCCCAACCCCAGAATCCAGGAGTTGATGCCTTACTTTATTATATTATCATATATACAAGTTTCAAATCCTAAGGGGATGAACAATTTAGCAGTTTTAAAAAACCAGATTACATACATGATACCCATAATACATTGGGAACATAAAATAAAAATATGATACATAATAAAATTAAATAAACAGTATCCTTGAAACTCATTAAAATAAATATTCTTCATAACTTAGGAAAATTAAACATAATAAGGGTGATATTAAATGCTCAGTAAGGTTAAGTAAATAGAAATCAATAATTAATTGATGAGAATAATCAACATGGAAAGATAAATAAATGATAACATGTGACATTAAAATGACTAGATAAGGCAATATCAATATAGAAAGGTAATAAACTAAATCACATGACATTTAATTCAATAAATTGAGAATATAATGCATCCATATATATGCCAACATAATAATATCATAGATAAATAGTAATTGAGTCTAAATGAAGTAAATGCTTAATTATTGTATGCCATATTTCCTAAGTGCATGCTACCTTTACCCTCAAGACCTTTCATAAGACGGTTTATCATATTAGGTAAAAATAGATCTAATTTGGCCAACTAAATTATCTCATGAGACTACTAATTCATCAATGGGATATCTATAATTGGGCCCCACCTATGTCGTACCTGTCTAAAGCATTATTTATATTGAATAATCGATTCAATTAATAAACAATATGCCTTATCAAGTATCTATATTAAATAAAGGATATAGATTTATCAATAATTCCCTAATGGAGGAAAAATAACAACAAGGTTTTTTGATGTTGATTAATGGAAATATCATTAAACAATTCTTGAGAAAAAATAGTCTTTAAACATTCCAAAGTGTCTCATACCACTTTGAAAAATTTGAATCATAATCCCTATGAAGTAATAACATTAAATAATACTTATAATATCATAAGAATATGTATATTCATGATATAACATGTCAAATATCGGTATATACACTATATAAAAGTTAATTGGTGCATAACAACAAATAAGTCTCAATGGAATGTAAGTTGAGATGAAATACCTTACCTTGAGTCCGACTTGTCATGTGGAAATTTATATTCCTAAATAATAAAATTAAATTAATTATTTACTTTATTTATAAATTTTTTAATGTTTATCATTAATATTCTTCCACTTATTACAATTTTGTAAATAACTACTTAAACAATTAAGTTTACATCAGGTGTTTTGACCATCTTCTATTTATTTGTCAAAAATAAATTTGGTTGCTAAACTTATAATAAAAGGTTTAATTATATGAAAATATATATAATAATATTAAAGAAATATTTATACATAAATTATATATTTAAAACCAAACATATAATATGTTTATGAAAAATGAACCAATGTTACAATCATGGAGACGGAAAGTCGTATGTATGCATGAGTAACGTTCCCATTTTTCTGTGATCGTTATGGAAAGAAGGTAAGTAACATTATATATTTATATAATTATAAGTATATCATAAATAATATTTTATTCATTCATATATACTTATATATATAATTCTTGTGATGTAAAAGTAATCACATCATGTGGGGAGGTGGTAGTCCACACATCCACGACCAATGTTATCACTTTTTAGTGTGTGAAAAGGGTAATAAAGAAAATGATATATTATATTTATAGAAATATAATTATATAATGAATATAATATAGATTTTATTTATGTTACATATTTTTAAATTAACATATCCTTAATACATTACATGTAATGTGTGAATGTATCACATCTCTTTGAGGATGTGGTAGTCCACACGTCCACAAACGTTGTTATCGTATTTACACCAAAATGGAAAGCATAAGGGTATGTGTTATATAAGAATTAAATAAGAATAAGAAAATTATAAATATAATATATATAATATATAAACAGTGTTTCCATCATAATTCTCAACCATGAAAATTGTTTTAAGGAAAAAATTATTGACATCATTTCATGAGGCGATAGTTTGTCGTGCATGAATGGTAAGTTCATTACCCATTCGATGGAAGTGTGTGTAGGTTTAGGCTGTAAACTTATAATAAAAACATATATGTATATTGAGGATAATTTTTTTATTATATAATAATTTCATAATAATATTTTATGGGTTGTATAATGAAAATAAAATTAAATTGATCATTGAAGAACGTTACCTCTTTTTCGGGTAACTCCTTTTGGTTTGTACCAAAAGGATTCCTTGGATGGATTTCATCCAAAAGGGAGGATTATAATATGTGGGTAGAAGTTTTAGGAGATTATTTTATCAGAGTTTTTGTGATAAAAGGGGCATTGAGATGTGTGAATAAGTGGAAGGTGTGAGTTCCTTTTTATAGTGGAGTGGCATTCTTGTAAATTTTTGTAAAGAGAATTGCACCCATGTTTTTCCTATGGGAAGTGGCACCAATAATGAACCATATTCAATAAAATTTAAGATATGTTACAAATATGTCCATAAAAATTATTTTTTACAATTTTATAGGTCATTTTATCCATTAATTTTAAGGTTTAGTCCCTTGTTAAGCTAATTTTTCTCTTAATTAATGTAATTAATTTTAATCACTTTTATTAATATTTTTTTGTCAAAAACTAAGATGAACTTATTATAAAATATAAGTTATTATTATTAAAAATATTGAATCCATTTATATAAATTAAAATCACCTAAGTGGCAGAAATTGATTTAAATTTAATCCTGTAAATGGGACAACAAAGCGGGTTTTTAAAGTATAAATGTTCAAAAGATTTGTAAGTTTTTATATTCAATTTAAAAGTGAAATTGATTAAAATTGTGTAAATTGGACTAATATATTCATAATTTATCTAATATAACTTTAAAACCAATAAAAACATAATTTATCCTTATAAATAAATTAGATGAAAAAACAGTTTCAAATTAAAATTTAGTATTTTTCACTATTCATCAAAAATGAAACTTCTCAGAAAAATACCAAAAATTCACCCTAACCTAATTTTGGAAGTCCTATTTCAAAAATTAATTTTATTTTTTCATATAAAATTTATAAATTTTCTAGAATTCATATTTAAATTAGGTGCGCTATTAAAAGGTGGTAAAACTACTTTTATAAAAATATAGGTTTTTACATATAAGATTGGGTTTGTTCTTATCTTATTCTTAAAAAATATATTGGATGAATGTCAAAAATATTTTATTGAATAAAATATATATATATATATATATATATATATATATCATTAATACCACTCACTAATTGTAATTAATTTAATTTATTACGATAAAATGACTTTGTGAGCATAAAGATGTTTTTTTATAAAAAAATATT
This sequence comes from Viscum album, assembly GCA_963277665.1. Taxonomy (NCBI): domain Eukaryota; kingdom Viridiplantae; phylum Streptophyta; class Magnoliopsida; order Santalales; family Viscaceae; genus Viscum; species Viscum album. The sequence goes on from OY728136.1 coordinate 7,766,083, forward strand.
CCCTTTATATTCAACCATTTCTTATATTCAATTATAATTAATTTGTAACTAATGAATTCCACTATATATTTTCATAAGTTATTTAATCATATTTATAACCTTCAATTTAATGGATAGTTTTTATCTTATTATATTAAATAATAATAGCTTAATAATATATTATTTTTCAGTAAAACTTGGTCTTATGTGTAACACAAACTATCGAACAAAGTCATTCTTGCATGTAATGCTAGATAAATCAGTGTTGTGTGCATTAAAAGCTATAGAATAGATTTATTTAAAATATTAAATATATCATAAAGTCTCAGGATGTTATATTTCTTTCTATGCTTGGTGTTGTGTGTCATACATGTAGGATCTAAATATGATGTAGATGCTCAATATACAAGAGGGGGGTGAATTGTATCCTTTAAAAATTCCTTTAGAACTTTTAAACTTGTTATAAAACTTTCTATTGTTTAACAAAGTTAAACAAGGTAAATTCACAAGACCTCTTAATTCTACAAACTTTCTAGATTCCAGAAATATGGTCCCGAAAATGAAACTTAAGAGAAGTTTAAAAGGACAAATATTCTACCTTAAAGTGTATAAAATCTTAATAATCAGAGTATACAAGTATAAGAAAGTATAATATAGTTATACTTTCTTTAATAATCAAAATTCAGCGGAAAAAAAACTTGAAACAATACAAGTAACAAGTATAAAATCTTTTAACCCAAAGAACAGGGTATCCAACAACCTTGGATAAAGGTCTCTTGATTTATAATTTTAAGAAAGTATATCTTACCCACACTAGGGTAAGACCTCGATAAGAATATCAGAGTATGTCTTGTTATCCTCGCAAGCCCTTTAACTTCAAGGTAGTCAGCACCTCTGTCTTCCTTATCAAGTAAGTCCTCAAACTTTAAGGTAGTCGTCACCTCTATCTTCTTATCCCTAGAAGCCCTCGATTGTATACAACAATAATCATAGTCACACGAAGCAATCTGAACAAGATGTTCAGTATGCACAAGGCATGAGAGTCTCTCTCTCTCTCTAGAAAACACTTTAGCAACATGTAATTTGTAGAGTTATAGAACGGTCTCTTTGGGATTATTCAAATGAGCTCCTATTTATAGGCACATCTCCAATGGTCAGCTCCCTCCTCCAATAGTCATATTTTTCCTTGAATTTCGGAGGGACCTGTACACATGTCACTCAAAAAAAACTTGGTTATAAATAGAATGCACGACATCATTCTATAACTATAACAAGGGTAAGTAAAATATGGTTTCTCTATCAAATATATTTTTCAGAGTCTAAGGAAAAAATAAAGTTCAGATTCTATGTGGAAAACATTCAGATTCTATATTACATAGATATTTGGATTCTTTTTTCCAAGGAATTCGGAATCATAATTCTATAGGCTTCAGAGTCTGAACTCTGAGGAATTCGGAGTTTGAATTCTATGGAATTAGGAGTCTGAATTCTAAGGAATTCAAAGTTTGAATTCAAAGTAATTTGGAGTCTGGATTATAAGGAATTAGGAGTTTGAATTCTAAGGAATTTAGAGTCTGAATTCTGAGGAATTCAAAACCTGAATTTTAGAAAATTGAGAGTCTGAATTTCATAGAATTTGGAACCTGAATTCTTAAGAATTTGGAGTCTGATTTTCAAAGAATTCAGAGTCTGAATTCTAAGGAATTTGGAGTATAAATTTTAAGGAATTAGAAGTATGAATTATAAGGAATTCAGAGTCTGAATTTCTGAGAATTCAGAACCTAAATTTCATAGAATTCAGATTCTGAATTTCAAAGAATTTGGAACCTGAATTTCATAGAATTTGGATTCTGAATTTCAGAGAATTCGGAACCTGAATTTCAGAGAATTTGGATTTTAAATTCAGAGGAATTAAGAGTCTGAATTCTGATCCTGAAAACAGAATACTCTATATCTAATTATTTATATAATTCTGAGTTTTTATATGTGAAACCTAATTTTTCACTTAGTAATAAAAAGAGTTAGATTTAGATAAACTGAAATATGAACAAAGAAAAATAAAGGTAAGGATAAATTTTCCTTGGAGAAGGAAAATTTTCCTTATTAAGGAAAATCTGGGTAATGAGACAAATTTCCTTATAAAAAACATAGAGAAAATAAATTTTTCCTTGAGATAGAGTTTTTGTGATTTTAAAAACATATAGGAATATAAAAGTCATAAGGAAATCTTATTGACTCAACAATCTCCCCATTTTTGGAAAGTACAAACATCCTTACTAAAAAGAATATAAGGACTTTGAAATTTTTATGAACTTGAAAATAAAACTTATCTCCCTTTACTTATAGATCATAATGAATACAAATAACTCCCCCTTAGGCTTTGAAATCCCTAAGGATCGTATTCTTGATTTCCTGAATGATATTTTGTAATTTCTTGCATACGAAAGTATTCATGATAAAAAATCCCCCCTAGATTAACTTCCCCTTACTTAGGGAAATTTATTCTTTACTTAGTATTCTTTTTTATCATTCCTTTCTACCCCTTTGTGATTTTCAAAAAGGAATGAAGGGGATGGAAAAGAAAATATGGTACCTGAAATATTAGTACTAAACCACCAAATATATGAAGTGCAGTGAAAATTTCACTAAGATTGAAAGAATTTGTTCAATAGTAAAATACAAAAAAAGATCATATTTGAATGAAATTATCCCTCTTTCTCTGTTAGCATCATCTTATTCACAATAGTCTTGATCTTCTTGAGTTCCTTGTGATCATCTTCCATGCACTTGAGTAGTTGATTTTGATCTTCACTTTTCTTTTCTAAGGCTTTAATTTTTTCTTCCTAAGCTTTAATCATATCAACCTAAGCCTTCAAGGATTATTCTTGTTTAGCAAGTTTTTCCTCAAGTTCGATTCTAAGATCCCTTCCCTCTTCCAACTCTGAGAAACTGAATATAGTTTCCCATTCAGATCTTTCACTTCTTGCTTCCGAGTAGTTTCTTCAAGGGATAGATTTTATTAAAAATACTTGGTGAGATCTTTGAACTTAGCATATTCGGTTTCAAAATCATCCTTGAAATTATCTTGAAACTCATCGAGAATTCTCATCTCTTCAACAGTTTTCCTTGACCAACTAGTTATCTTCTTGCAAGATCTTTTATGGGCTTCATAATTAATGAAAAAAGTTTTGAAATTGGCCTCAAGTTTGACACACTTATTCATCACCATGGATACTAAATCTATTTTCTGATTTAAGGAATGATGAAGAATTTGGCATCTTGAATCTATGCTTAGAAATAAAGTAATAGTACTTACCAGCTTCTTCAAAGACTGAACAACAAATTCATGGACAAGAGAAGATGATTCTGAATTTGAATGATTTGTTGATGAGGATTCATTTTCAAGCACATCAGTTTTCCTCTTTGATGAAGCATCAGTATGTTTATTACTGACCAAAGACTTGGTAGGAGTATCAACCATCACATGCATTCCCTTATCTATTCTTGAAATGATTTATTCTTGTTTAGGTGATTCATGGTCACTATCTGATAGCTAAAAAATCTTATCGTCATCAAATTCTTCCTTCTCAACTCCTGCCTCAGCACCCTATGGCTGAATGAAATCATGATTGCTGCTTTCTTCTTCAGAAAATTTATTTACTTCTTCCTTGCCCTTCTCATATTTTCTTAGGGTAGCAAGTTTTAAAGACTCGGCTTCAGAAGTTCGGATTGATAACTTATCATAAGGACTCTCCTTATCATGATAATATTCTACTTTCTTTATCATATCTTTGGTATCACCACTTCCTTCTTCTTCTTCTTCCACTTCTTCTTCTTGGATTATTTATTCTTCTTGATCTCACTCAGTAATCACCAACTTCGTTCCCAAAGTCTTTGGGATTGATTCTACTAAAAAGGATTATGGTACCGGAATTTTCTCAGAATATTTCTCAGCATCCTTAAGAAGAGATTGTACTATCTCAGCCTTAGACATCTTCTTCTTTTGCTTCTTTTCTTTTTGTTACTTCTCAAGCTCTTTAGCAACCTTTTCCTTTAAGGATTTTTCCTCAGTAGGGTCAAAGCCAAACTTAGGCTCCCCTTATTTTTTGTTTTTCTTATCCTATCTCCATTTTGCAACTACCTCATCAGGATAATATTTTTTCTTATTTTACTTCAGTGGTGTAGATTTAATTTCATTGGCAACAGAAACTTTTGCTATCTCTTGAATTTCCTTCACTTTCCTCTTCCTTCCACCTTTCTTGGAGGTTTTAGCTACAACAAGTTTATTTGATAAAGCTTCAACTTCTTCATTTGATAAATCATAAAACTCTCCGAATTCACCAAAAAATTCAATTTTCATTCTCCTTAGAGTTTCATTGCTTAGAAACATTACCCTAAAATTTTGTGAATTCAATTTGCAGGAAATTTTCATTGATTCTAAACAAGAAACAATGATCTTTGATAGAATTTCCGAATACATGATAATCTAAGACTTCATATTTCCATTATTTATATTCTCAATCATAATCAAAATATACTTAACCAGATTCATCTTCTGGAGGTTCACTAAGAAATACAAAACATATATATCACTTTTCTTTAGAGTATCTTTATCTCCTTTCCTTGGAATGATAAATCCTTAAACCCAAAGTTTAAGAATCTAGAAATTTGAAGAAAGATGAATAATATTTAGATTCTTGACTCCAACTAAACCAAGGCGCTCTATGGCCTTCCCCTTATCAAAGCTTCCTTCAACATCAGGTAACTTATGTGAATAAAATTCAGCTTCTCCTTCATAAGTTATTCCAATCAGAATAGCTTCCTTAGAATAAGAAAGAGAGTAATTCTTACCATAACTCTTGAAAGAAAATTCCTTTTTTCCTCCTTGATTGAAAAAAATATGGATTCATAGAACTTTACTAGAAACTCCAAAATCACTGGATCCTATGCCTTGGGTTTAGATACAGTTATACTCTCCTAACTATTTAACTTGATGTTCTTTGAGATGATTGAATCATACTTATTAAAGAATTCTGGGTCTACTAACCTTTTACAATAAATCTTCCATTCAGAGATTTCCACTTTGGTTGACATTTCTTTCTAAGGAGAGGCTTCTTTAGACATTTGGAAGTAAGGAAGACCTAAGAAATTTATAACGGTCTTAAGTAGGAAGGGTAGAGCTTTAGTATGCAATATCTTGGGATTCGATGTGGGACAACCATCAGGGGGTCCTTTATATAGGAAATTGAAGAAACATTTCAACTTCCCTGATTGATCCAACGGTTGAAAACTTCTTGAGAAAATTTGACGGTTGAGATGATAGCTGAAGAAGGATTTTGATAGATTCTGATCTTTTGAGGTTTTTAAGAAAAAAATTAAGATTTAAGGAAAAATTAATCTTAAAATTTTGAAAACAAAATAAGAAATACAACAATTAAAAGATGATTATGAACATTTAAGAAAGGAAACATACCTTTCGGATTACTAGGAAGATTATTCGTAATAAGTAAAATTCTTCTTGAAGAACTTTAGATTTTGAAAATTTTGATTATGAAAATTTTAGATTATGAAAAAAGTTATATTATGAAAAAATTTGGATTACGAAAAAATTAACTATGAAAATTTTAACTACGAAAATTTTGACTACGAAAATTTTAACTAACAAGAAAATGTACTCCCCCTATGAAAAGAAGTCTGTTACTGTAAGGATATAGGTTTCAACAAGAAGTTAATAAGGAAGATTACCTTATAGTTATCATTCCTAAATTATATTTAATGTATTCAAATCTATCGGATGGTAAATATTTTGTGAAAATATCAGCAAGTTTATATTGCATTCTGATAAATTGAAGAATGGTATCTTCTTTTTGTGTGTGATCCCTAAGAAAGTGATGCCTAATATCTATGGGTTTTTCACGAGAGTGATGTGCAGGGTTTTTAATTAAGGAAATGGCACCTAAACTTCTATACTATAACCAAGATTGATCTTCCATTGCACTAAGACAAGGTAGATCTTGGCTCCTAATGTCTTCTAAGTTTAATGTGTATACATTCTCTTGACTAAGGGTAAAAGAATAAACTCTTCCTTAGAATTGTGTACTAAACACTTGTCATTCCTAAAATTTACAAGGTAACCTTCATCACATAATTGACATATGCTAATAAGGTTATGCTTAAGACCCTTAATGAATAAAACATTTGAAATCAAAGTTTTTCCAATAAGAACAATGTTACATATACCAATAATTTCTCCCTGATCATTATCTCCGAAAGTTACTTTTCTTCCTTTCATCTTGATAATATTTTCAAAGAAGTTTTTGTTAACAGTCATATGCTGGGAACATCCACTATCCATGTACCATGTATTGTTGTTGGTACTTTCTTTACTTTCTTAAAAATAAGAGTGTTAGACTTTCAGAACCCAAACTTTCTTGGATCTAGAAACTTTAGAAAGGAAAATTTTATGAATCCACATTTTCTTTAAAAAATAATCTTTATGAAAACCTAAAGACTGATTTTTGTTTAAGGAACAATTTTTTTCCTAATGCCCACCACACTGAAACTTAGTGCAGAATGGAGCACTTTGAGGTACAAAATAATTGTTACTAAAAATCGGTTTTGAACAAGTATAGCCAAATCCAAAATTATTCATTAGAGGTCAAATTTGGGAATACATCTTATCAAAATTTTCCTTACCTAAGGTAAATTTTGACAAACACTTCCTCAAGGAAAATATTTCTGACTTCAGTCTAATAACTAATTTTTTATCCTCAAAAACATTAGTTTTAGCACTAGAGTTAGGCTCTAAAATATTTTTCTTAGAAATTACTTTTTCTAGATCCTTAGAAAGTTTATCCTTCTTGGAGTTAACTTCCTCAAGGTTTTTTGAAATACTTTCAAAATCAAGGTTTTTCTTATCAAGATATTTATAAAGATATGATATTTTCTTAGTAAGAATAGTAATTCTAGAATTTGTCTTATCAATATTTTTATTGACTTTAGAATTTTCATTCTCAATGATCTTAGAAAACCTAGACACTTATTCATAAGTAGGTAAAGTATTATCTTCATCAGAAGAAGATTCTTCATTTGAGGATTCATAATATTTACTATCACTATAATTAGAATTCAAGGATTCATTGGTTATGGATTCAGCATTGTGTACCTTATCTATTAGACAATTATTTCCAATAAGTATCTTTTCTAATAGACTAAGATTCTTCTATCAAGAAGATTTGTACTCTGAGGATTCTTCAGAAGAGTCACCACCACAAGCACGCTAGGTTTCATTGGATTTCAAAACTTTCTTAGATTTAGCCTTGTAGTACTTATTTCTATTCCTCTCAAAATGATTTTCCTTTCTATCTTTTATTTTAAGCATAGGACAATCTGGCCTTATATGCCCTGCTCTTTTGCATTCATAGAAAGTAAATTATGAGTCTTTATTTTCCTTTATTTATTTATTCTTATATCTAGATTGAAAGTTCTTCTGTACAAAAATCTTTCTCATCCTTCAAGAAAGATTGGATAACTCGTTTTCTAAATATTCACTTCCACTAGATTCGGATTGAATAACATTCCTCTTAGATTTGGATCTTGTAACTCTCTCAGGAGTCTTGGATTTCATATGATTTGAAGTAGTTGTAAAAGCAACACTTCCATTTTTATTCTTCTTCTTATTTAGATCAGTATCTCTTTTCATTCTTATCTCATGTTGAAGAAGAGTTCCAAAAATCTCATCAAGAGTAATCTGTGAGACTTTCCTATTCTCATCAATAGTTGTTCTCTTTGATTCCCACTCATTAGGCATGATATCTATAATCTTGTCCACAAGTGCCTCATCATCTAAACCTTTTTCACCCATGGATTGTAAACTATTAACAATAGTCACCTCTGTTGTACCTTGCATACTGGTTCTCTATAAGGAAATAGAAATCCATGATATTCTTCTCTAAGAATAGCTCTTTTAGTTTTGATAACTTTGGAAGTTCCAAAATGAGTAACCTTTAATTTCTTCCAAATACAATTTTCAGGTTCACAAGAAGAAATATGGTTATATATATTCCTGGTCATAGAACACAACAAAGTATTGTGTACCTTGTAGTTTAGTTGATATTCTGACATTTCTTGATTACTAAAAGTTCTAACTTCATTATTAGGAATCTTGTAATCTTCAGTAAGCATTACAAAGTTGTCCACTCTAGTGTTAATGAAAAAAGTCTTCATACGATATCTCCAATATTCATAATCATTCCCATCAAATATAGGTGGTCTAGTAGGATTAAGATTGTCAATCGAATCAACATTCATTCCTACCATCTAAAAGATAATATCTTTCTAAATAATCTTGTTAGCAATAAAAGTTTGTAAACAAGGATAAAAAATCCTAAGAAAGGAAAATATAGAACAATGAAAACTGAGTAAGAAAACTTATATGTGAATATAAGTATTTAAAATACCTCCTTTGATACCAATTGTAGGATCTAAATATAATGTAGATGCCCAATATACAAAATGGGGTGAATTATATCCTTTAAAAATTATTTTTGGACTTTTAAAGTTTTTATAAAACTTTCTATTGTTTAGAAATGTTAAACAAGGTAAATTCACAAGACCTCTTAGTTCTACAAACTTGCTAGATTCCAGAAATATGGTTCCAGAAATAAAACTTAAGAGAAGTTTACAAGGACAAAGATTCTACCTTAAATCATATATAATCTTACTAATCAGAGTATAAAAGTATAAGAAAGTATAATATAGTTATACTTTCCTTAATAATCAAAATGCAGTGGAAAACAAACTTGAAACAATACAAGTAACAATCATAGAATCTGATAATCCAAAGAGTAAGGTATCTAACAACCTTGGATAAAGGTCCCTTGATTTATACTTTCTAGAAAGTCTATCTTACCCACACCAGGGTAAGCCCTTGATAGGAATATTAGAGTCTATCTTGTTATCCCTACAAGCCCTCAAACTTCAAGGTAGTCGACACCTTTGTCTTCTTGATCAAGGAAGTCCTCAAACTTTAAGGTAGTCGGCACCTCTATCTTCCTATCCCTAGAAGCCCTCAATTGTACACAGCAACAATTGGAGTCACATAAAGAAATATGAATAAGATGTTCAGTATGCACAAGTCATAAGAGTCTCTCTCTCTAGAATTCACTTTCGTAGCATGTAATCTCTAGAGTTCTAGAAAAGTCTCTTTGGGCTCATTCAAATGAGCTTCTATTTATAGCCACATCTCCAACGGTCGGATCCCTCCTCCAATGGTCATATTTTTCCTTGAATTTTGGAGGGACCTATACATGTGTCACTCAAACAACAGTTGGTTAGAAACATAATTCATGATATCTTTTTATAAATATAACAATGGTAAGTAAAATATGGTTGCCCTATCAAATCTATTTTTCAGAGTATAAGGAAAAAATAAATTTTGGAGTCTAAGTGGAAATTATTCAAAGTTTATATTACATGGATATTTGGATTCTATTTTCCAAGGAATTTGGAATCAGAATTCTGCAGACTTCAGATTCTAAATTCTAAGGAATCCGGAGTCTGAATTCTAAGGAATTTGGAGTCTGAATTCTAAGGAATTCAGAATCGGAATTCTAAGGAATTCGGAGTCAAAATTATAAATAATTTGTAGTCTGAATTATGAGGAATTCAGAACCTGAATTTCAAATAATTTTGAGTCTAAATTTCAGAGAATTCAGAACCTGAATTCTGAGGAATTCGGAGTCCGAATTTTAGAGAATTCGGAGTCTGAATTTCAGAGAATTTGGAGTCTGAATTCTAAGGAATTCGGAGTTTGAATTCTAAGGAATTCGGATTCTGAATTCAAAGGAATCCAGAGTCTGAATTTCAAAGAATTCGGAACCTGAATTTTAGAGAATTTGGATTCTGAATTTCAGGGAATTCGGAACCAGAATTTCAGATAATTCAGATTCTGAATTTTAGAGAATTTGGAACTTGAATTTTAGAGAATTCGGATTCTGAATTTAGAGGAATTCAGAGTCTGGATTCTAATCCTAAAAACAGAATATTCTATATCTAAGTATTTATAGAATTCTGAGCTTTTAGATGTGAAACTGAATTTTTCACTTAGGAATAAAAAGAGTTAGATTTAGAGAAACTAAAATATGAACAAAGAAAAACAAAGTTAAGGATAAATTTTCCTTGGAGAAGGAAAATTTTCCTTATTAAAAAAAAATTGGGTAAAGAGAAAAATTTCCTTATAAAAAAAATTATAGAAAATAAAATTTTCCTTGAGATAGAGTGTTTGTGATTTTAAAAACATAGAGGAATGGAAAATTCATAAGGAAACCTTATTGACTCAAAAATACATGATATTAAATATAATGTTCTTACTTTAGAATTTCAAGGTGTTACATTCTCCCCGCCTTAATTAAAGTGTGTCCTTGAAATTTAAATTTGATCCTGGTAATCAAGGGATTAATATTTGAAAATAAAATATTGTTGAAAAACTGACATCATGAATAGGGTTAATAACACATCTTCTTAATAAGAGAGAAAGGGAAGTACAATGGTCATATAACAAGGTTCCCTAGTAGGATAACATAGGTGGGAAATGGAAACATGGATATGAAAGAAAAATATAAAAATAAAGTTTTGATGGAGAGTAATAGAGAACATATTTATCTGAAAGTTTATGACCAAAAATCCTTAAAACACTATTATAAAAATGGTCATTAATATCATGAAAAATGATGATAATAGGACAAAAAAATCAAAATCATTTTTCCTATATTTTAGGAATTATTTAACTCTATAAGAATATAAGTAAATAAAAATTTCTATTTCATAAACACAATCTTATCCTTTGGTTATGCCTTGAACTATTTATACCTCATTTCTTAGCACGGTATGCATCATATGGTGAAGTAATACATTAACCCATAAAACCTCATCCAAATATCAACTTAAATTATTTAATAAATGGTTAACCTGTCTAAATTACTATGATACAATACTTTATAAGTAAGGTCACTGAATTTTAAAAATAAACTTATCATTATCCTTTAATCAACATAAAGAAGCTCTAAATTGTAACGTTCCAAACATGTGAATACCTTTATCATGTATTCTATTGAAATATGGTAATAACTTGAATTACCATAAAACTTTATTAGAAACATGTATTGTTCCTTATTACTTAAGTAAAACACATGTTATTGGATATGTTCCATAAATAAAAAAGTGTTGTTAACTCCATCAATGATAGCATAAACGACTTTTTTGAAAAATCATTAATCAGTTCCAAGGTAGTTGATACTTTCTAGTTTACTTTATCAAAATCTGTCATCTTTTATTCCAACATCATTATCTCAGTATCAGGAACATATTAAGGGTTATCTTTCCCTTAACCATTTTTTCCAAAAAAATTAACTTGTTTCCGAATCAATTTTCTTGGTACCATTCAACATATGATCTCAAATCTTTAATGAAAAAGTATTATAGTACAATCCACATATATTCCATAAATCTTATAACCAGTAAATCATTGATAAAATACTCAAATGATATAATTCTTAAATCTAAACATGAGCACATTAATCATTCCTCTTTTTCTATGGTAGTAGAAAAATATTGACCATGATCCATTATCCTATTTTGGGGTATATTCCTTTAACACATGAGATATTGATCTGCATAGTGTCCCATATCCTTGTAGTGGAAGTATTTCACATTATAATTTAATTTATTTCCCTTAGAATAATGAACTTGGGGGAATTTTTATCCACACATATAAAAAACTCCCATTACCTTTAAGCAAGTACTTGGGTGTTTTTTTCCACAATTATTACATGTGGTAAAATATTAATTTCCCGTATTCCCTTTATACATATTTTGAACTGTCATCACCTTCTTTTATTACTTTCCTTTTAATCCATATGACTTGAATAATTCTTTACACATCTTATTATCACATGATATTATGTCCTCATCTGATGAGAATTCTTGGGAGGTTATTTTATTTCAAAATATTAGCCTAAGACCATAAAAAATATGATCCTTATTACTCTTTAGATCATGTACATTAGTGAGGTTCACATTCCTTATACTAGGTGCCATTTCTAAATGATTCCATACACTAAATTAGTTCATATCATTATAAAATATAATGTATAATCCAAAAACTAGTAAAATAATTGACATAAATTGAAAATTTTATTCATAGCTAATCTAATAATAATAAACATGGTTTCTTTGGGGAAATTTTTACTTTAAAATCATTCTTCATAATTTTTAAAGAAAATTTGAATTATCCTAATAATATCCCCAAGAAGTGTCAAAACATGTATGTAGTAAGGCCCATTATAAGGTACCAGGTTATGCTGAGTCAAGCCCATTACACCTTGTCGGAGTTGTTACCCCAAGGTAAATATGTCTCAGAACCACATCCACTTTTAGTATCCAGATAGGGATGTATTTCTAGAAATACCCACATAATCTTTACCTTACCAAAATTCTAGGATGTTATTCTATAATTATACTCAAATTCAATCTTAGGGTTATGTTCCCTAATCTAAGTTTTCTAAATCTAGTTCACAAGGTTATTGTTAAACCTCCTTTGATACCAACTGTAATACCCCAACCTTATAAGCTCAGAGTTAGTTCCTTACTTTGTAAATTGTCATATATACAAGTTTAAAATCCCAAGGGACCAAACAGTTTATCAGTTTTGGAAAACCAGATTACATACATGATACCCATAATAAATTGGTAAAATAAAATAAAAACATAATACATAATAAAATGAAATAAAAATAATCCTTAAAACTCATTCAAACGAATCCTCTTCATAACCTGGGTAAATTAAACATAATAAGGGTGATCTTAAATTCTCAGTAAGGGTAAATAAAGTGGAATAAATAATGAATTGATAAGAATAATAAACATGGAATGGTAAATAGCTTATAACACATTCCATCCAAATAACTAGATAAGTAAATATCAATATGGAAAGGTAAGAAACTAAAAAACATGACATTTAAATAAATAAATTGAAAATAAAATGCATCCATAGATATTTCAATGCAAAAATATCATGGATAAATAATAACTGAGTCTAAAAGAGTGGAATGATTAATTATTAGATTCCATGTTTCCTAGGTACATGGTAAATTTACCATTAATACATTCACAAGAAGGTTTAGAATATTAGGTAAAATCTCATCTAATTTGGCCAACTAATTCATCTCATGAGACTACTTATGCATCGAGGGGCTATCTATAACTGGGACCCACCCATGTTGTACCTATCCAAAGCATTCCTCATATCGAATAATCAATTCAATTAATAAGAAATATTTCTTATAAAATATCCATATTGAATAAAGGATATAGATTTATCAATAATTCCTCAATGGAGGATAATTAACAAAAAGGGTTGTTGGTGTCGATGAATGGAAAAACCATTGAAATATCATTAAAACATTCTTGAGGAAAATAGTGTTTAAATGTTTCAAAGTGTCCCATACCACTTTGAAACATTTTAATAATAATCCTAATAAAGTAATAACATTAAATGAAACTTAAAATATCATGATAATAAGTATATATATGATATAAAATGTCAAAGGGTAGTATATACACCATATAAAAGTTAATTGGTTCATAACAACAAATAAGTCTCAATAGAATGTAAGTTGAGAAGAAATCACTTACCTTGAGTTTGACTTTTCACTTGTGTCTTTATCTTCCTGAATAATAAACTTACATTAATTATTTAATTTATTTAGAACATTTTTCAGGTTTATCATTACTATTCTTTCACTTATTATAATGTTGTAAATAACTACTTAAATAATTAAGTTTATGTCTCGTGTTTTGACCATATTCGGTTTATGTGTCAAAAATGAATTTGGTAGGATAACTTATAGTCAAAGAGGTCATTATATAAACATATACAGAATAATATTCATGACCTATTTATACATAAATTATAATTTTAAAACCAATCATAAAATATGGTTATTAAAAATGAACCAACATTATAATCATGGAGATGATGGGTTGTACGTACGCATGAGTAACATTCCTATTTTTTAGTGATCATTATTGAAAGAAGGTAAGAAAAATTATATCTTTCCATAATAATCATTATATCATAAATAAAATTTTATTCAATCATATATACTTATATATAGAATTATTTTTATATAAAAGGAATCACATTGTGTTGAGGATGTGGTATTCGATACGTCTACGACCGACGTTACCACTTTTTAGTGTGTGAAAAGGGTAATAAAGAAAATGATATATTATATTTACATAAAGGTAATTATGTCATTGATATCATATAGATTTAATTTATGTTACATATTTTTAATTTAACCTATCCTTAATACATTTCATGTAATTTTTGAATGTCTCACATCGCTTTGATGAGGCGGTAGTCCACACGTTCATAAACAATGTTGTCGTATTTACACCAAAATGAAAAGCACAAGGGTATATGTTATATAAGAATTAAAAAAACATAAAGAAATTATAAATTTAATATATATAATATATAAATAGTGTTTCCATAATAATTCTTAACCATGAAAGGTGGTAAATAAAAAATGAACGACATCATTTCGTGAGGCGGTAGTTTTCCATGCATGAATAGTAAGTCTGTTACCCATTTGATGGAATTGTGTGTAGTTGTAGGTTGAAAACATAGCATAAAAAAATCTCAGTATATTTAGTATAATTTTTTTATTATATAATAATATATTAAGAATATTTTATGGGTGGATAATTAAAATAAAACTAAAGTGATCATTGGAGAAGGTTACCTCTTTTTCGGGTAACTCCTTTTGGTTTGCATCAAAGGGGTTTCTTGGATGGATTTATGCCCAAAGGGAATCTTATAGGATGTTTTTAGGGGATTTAGGATATTATTTGAGTATATTTTGTTCTATATAAATGGATTTATATGTGTAAATAAGTAGGAGGGGTGAGTTCTTTTTATAGTGGAGGAGGAGTGTCATTCTTGTAAATTTTTTGAAAGGGAATTTCACCCACACTTTTTCAATGAAAATTGGCTCCAATAATGAATAAAATTAAATAAAATGGAGTATAGGGTCTAAATATGTCCATAAAATTCCTTTTGTACAATTTTTTAGGTCATTTTTTCCCTTAAGTTTAAGGTGTAGTCCTTTGTTAAGTTAATTTTTCTCTTAATCACTATAATTAATTTTAATCACTTTCCCTAATATTTTTTTTCAAAAAATAAGTTGAACTTATTAGATTTTATAAATTATTTTTATTACAAATATGTAATCTATTTTTCCAAATTCTAATCATAAAATTGGAAGAAATTAATTTAAATTTAATCTTGTAGACAGGACGACAAAGTGGGTTTTTAAAGTAAAAATGTTCTAAAGTTTGGTAAGTTTGTATATCCAATTTCAAAGTGAGATTGATTACAATAACCTAAATTAGATTAATTGATGTATAATTTATCAAATTAAACTTTAAAACTAATAAAAAACAAAATTTAATCTTATAAATAAATTATATGAAAATTCAGTTTTGAATTAAAATTCAGTATTTTTCACTATTCATCAAAAAATAAAACATCTTAGAAAAATACCAAAAAACCACTCTAACCTAATTTTTAAAGTTTGGTTTAAAAATAATTAATTTTATTTTTATATATTAAGTTTATAAAAGTATAAAAATTCATATTTAAGGTAGGCATTCCATTAAAAGACGGTAAAATTGCTTTCATAAAAAATATAGGTTTTTATGTATAAAATTAGGTTTGTTATTATCTTATGCTTATCAAATATATTGAATTAATGTCAAAAATATTTGATTTAATATAATATATATATATATATATATATCATTAATATCACTATTAATTTTAATTAATTTAATTTATTTGGATAAAATGACTTTGTGAGCATAATGATGGATTTTTTTATAAAAACATTCCCTTTATATTCAATTAGTTCTTAAATTAATTTCTAATTATTTTATAACCAATTAATTCAATCATATATTTTCATAATTTAGTTAATCATATTCATAACCTTCAATTTAATGTCTAGTTTGTATCTTATTATATTAAATAATAATATCTTAATAATATATTGTTGTTTAGTAAAACTCAGTCTTGCCTATAATGAAAACAGTCGAACAAAGTCATTATTGCATGTAACGTAAGATAACTCAGTGTTGTGTTAATTGTAACCTATATAATAGATTTATTTAAAATATTAAATATATTATAAAGTCTTGGGATGTTATATTCCTTTTTACACTTAGTGTTACATGTCATGCATGCTATTAAATATAATGTTATTACTTTAGAATTTTAGGGTGTTATAATTAAAATAGGGTAATTTCACTATTTTTCATATTTTCATTACATAATGAGTTGTTATGGAATTTTTAGGAAATGAGTATAGAAAATGATATCAAAATGTGTACAATGATAGACAATTTATTGGATTAAAATTAACATTCTTATGGCTGTGTAAAACCAATTTGGATGAAATTTTGTTGGTGGAATGACTTTCTCATGTGCTACAACTCTAATGAAGATCATAAAGACTGATTTGGTAATATAAAGGCTCAAATTATGACATTATTGGAGTGAAAAAAAATTAATTTATTCATATCACGCTGTATAAGGCTCCAATTGTCTCTAAATTTTATGGGGGAATATTCAATAGGTAGACCAATATTTTTTTAATTAATTAAATATCTAGATAAGAATGTCCTATTGCTAAAATCATCATGTCAAGTGGTATTAAAAAATATATGTTAAAAAATAACTACTTATTTGACCTATAAATATTAACTTTAATTATCATATAAGATAGTTTGACCAAGGAGAGGAAGTTTTGTCATTTTGGAGTGGCTAAAGGTTCTTTTTATTCACACTTGAGGTTATAGATCTTCCTACCTTAAAAAGGAGAGTTTAGATAAAGATGAGAATATGTTTGATCCCCCTCCCCTATCTATGGAGGAATAAAAATTTGATAATATAAAAAATGGATTTGTACATTTGGAAATGGATTTCCAATATGTTATTAGATCCATGGAATTTTTTAAAGAAATATGTTTAGAAATATTTCATGTATTTATATCTCAATATAATTCTTATTAAACCCATATATTTTGAAGAAATAAATTTATTTTTAAAATGAAATACATAATTTATCTTAACTAATAAACTATGGGATTTTTCAGTAGAGAGTTAACATTATTTTGATTGGAATACATAATCGTCAACTTATTTAGAATACACTTGAGAATTCATTAAATATTTCCAGCACCTAAATAATACATGAGGGTTGAATCTTAGTTGTATGATAGTTGAGAAAATGTTTTTGTTTAACTGAAATTACTATATATATTCCCTTTAATAGCATTAAAAAGGAGTTTAACAATGCTAAAAAAACATTGTTTTCCCCAGTTTCATTAAAGGGGGGTCCCCTTTATCAGCACTTTCATTAGCACTGATAAAGGCACAACCTGCTATAGTGTGTTGATATACAAATAACACACTGCATTAAATACCTACAACATGTATGCAAAATATATAATTTAATTGAAATAAATTTTACATCATGAATATAAAAAACACTATTATATACATTTCAAACAATGTTTTATATAATTACATTTAAAATTACTATCTGAAAACATTTAAAAACATTAATGTTTCATCATCTTTGGTACTTGTGATCCCTTGTCAAAACATTTCACCCATGGTATTAGTTGTTGAACAAATCACATCAACCCAAACAAAAGAATTCACCTATATAAGAAAAAAATCTTATGTTAGTAATACTATAAAGAAATAAATTAAAGATTAATATGAAATAATTCATTAATAAAATGTAAATTTTAAATAAAAAGACACACTTGAAGTTATACCGGTCACAATGTGCTTCATATTAAGGTGTGATTGATTCCTACACGTCACAAATGAGTTATGTATCATTTTCTTAAAGTATCAAAATAATATGAATGTGTTTTCTCAATTTTGATTATGTCACTTACTCTTTTTACTAAAATTAATGTCAATTTTAAATAAAGATAGAATTTGAGTTATACCAGTCACACCATGCATTGGATTTAGGTGTGGCTAATTCCTACATGTCACAAATTACTTTTGTATCATTTTCCTAAAGTATTGAAATAATCTGAATGCATTTTCTTTGTTTTTAGTATGTCACTTGTGTTTTTTACTAAAATGTCATTTCAAACTGGAAAAATGAAATTTGAGTCATACTGGTGACATAGTATATCAGTTTTATGTGATACTGTTTCTTACATGTCATAAATGAATTATGAATCACTTTCATAAATTATCAAGAACGTTGAAGAATTTTTGCATGGTTTTCAATGAGTGACACATGTTTTGAACTAAAATTACAATTTTAAACTAATAACGGACACTTTGAATCATATCGGTCAAAAATTGTGTTTAATTGAGGTGATTTTGATTCCTATATGTCACAAATGACTCTTGGATCATTGTATTAAATTATTAAAAAAATCATAATAGATTTTCTTAGTTTTTAGTATGTCACTTGTTCTTTTTACTAAAATTAATATCAATTTTAAATAAAAATTCACACTTGGAGTCATATTGGTCACACCATGTGTTGTATTTAGGTTTAGTTGATTCCTACACATCAAAAATGACTTATAGATCATTTTACCAAATTATAAAAATAATCTGAATGTGTTTTCTTAGTTTCCAGTATGTCACTTTTTCTTTTTACTAAAATTAATGTCAATTTTAAATAAAAAGACACACTTTTAGTTATATCAGCCGCATCATATTGAGGATAGTTTAATTCCAACATGTCAAGAGTGACTTATGGATAATTTTCCTAAAGTATCAAAACAATATGAATGCATTTTCTTAGTTTTCAGTATGTCACTTTTTCTTTTTACTAAAATTAATGTCAATTTTAAATAAATCGAAGCACTTGGAATTATACTGTCATACCATGCATTGAATTGAGGTTCATATGATTCCTACACATCAAAAATGACTTATGGATATTTTCCCTAAAGTATCAACACAATATTAATTCATTTTCTTAGTTTTGAGTATGTCACTTGTGTTTTTTATTAAAATGCCATTTGAAAGTGGAAACACACACTTTGAGTCATATAGGTATCATAATGTGTTGGTTTGATGTTAGAATACTTTTTACATGTCATAAATAAATTATTAATCATTTTCCTAAATTATCAAGACAATCAAAACAAACATTATTTCTTTTTAGTGAGTGAAATGTTTTGAACTAAAATATCAATTTTAAACTGATAACAAATATTTTGAGTCATACCGGTCACACCATGTGTCAGATTAAGTTGTGGTTGCTTCCTACACATCAAGAATTACTTGGGGATCATTTTCCTAAAGTATTAAAATAATTAGAATGCGTTTACTTGGTTTTTCAGTCTGTCACTTTTTCTTTTTACTAAAATTAATGTCAATTGTAAATAAAAAGACACACTTAGAGTTATACTGGTCACAATATGTGTTATATTGAGGTGGGGTTTATTCCTACATGTCAAAAATGACTTATGGATCGTATTCCTAAAGTATCAAAACAATTAATTTTTTTTATTGGATTTCATTATGTCACTTGTTCTTTTTACTAAAATGTCATTTGAAATTGGAAACATATACTTTGAGTCATATCAATCACATAGTGTATCAATTTTATGTGAGACTACTTCCTACATTTCATAACTGAATTATGAATATTTTTAATAAATTATCAAGATAATTGGATAATGTTTGGTTAGTTTTCAATGAGTGACACATGTTTTGAAATAAAATGACAATTTTAAACTGGTAATAGACACTTTGAGTTATACTATTCACATCATGCATCGGATTGAGGTACAGTTGATTACTAATAATTATCCTAAATTATATATTTTGTGTCTTGTTTTAGATAGTTGGAAGCAAAATATGACTTCCCAAAAGATCTATGAAAAAAACTAAATAATTATTAAATAAAAATTATATGGAAATTAACTTAAAAATAGTCAGTAAAATAATGACAAAAATAACTAAATAAGTAGTAGGAATTAACCTTTTTTAGTATTTTTGTATACATTCCCTATTTCAATTATCTTAGTTGCATCCTCAAAGTCCAATCTCTCAGTATCATGAGCAGCTTCGAGTAAACCACCCTAATTCGAACAAATAAATCCATCTATATAAGAAAACAATTCTTATGTGAGTAATATTAAAAAGAAATAAATTAAACATAAATATGAAATAATACATTACTCGTATATAAGTCACATATTCATTCTATTTGTATACATTCTACCATCATGTATATTTCCCATTAATTTCTAAGAAAATCTATATCATCTTGTGAATATCATTTTTTTCTATAGTTATAGTATTACTAGAAAAATATAAATACACAAAATATTAATAAATATTTTAAATAAAATAGTAGTTATCTTTGAAAATATCTGTTTGGGGATGCTATTTTTTGATGTAATATGATCTCTCTCATATGTTTACAAAAATAATAGCCATAATATTTTCTATTTGTTTATTTAGAACACTTTAGGAACATTGAGAAAAATAAGTAATTTGTTTTTATATGTGTTTTTATAGTGAAACTGTATTTTATATACCCTGATACTTGTCCACTTTTAGAACTTTTCAGGCTACTTGTGCGCATGGACTATCCTCATGCGATGATTTTCATGATATTTAAACACCACCCTATCATAATAGAATTATCATTAAAAAATAATATAAAATATATAAATTGAAGTTTAGCTCTAAAATTTTGGATGTATTGTATTACAAATTGAAATATATCATCATGTTTGGTTGGTTTGTTGGGTATCCATGCATTGAATCTAGTAAATAAATTTTTAGAGTATCCAAATTAGTATCCAATGTTACCTAAAAACACAAAATGGAGTAAGTAATGAAATAAATAAAAATATATTTTATATGATTAAATTTTATAGTTTTACCCCCTCATCATTGGTATTAATAAGATTCTGTCATTCATAAGTTTTCTTTCAAACGATTTGGCTAGTTTTTCCACTATTTCATTCATTTTTTTATTCTATTTCTTTTTGGTATGTAGAAGTTATGTGAGGAATAATGAGTCCAAATTTATGTTCATGGGTTAATCCCTTCAATTGGTATTCATATATATTCTTGTAAAAAATATGAAATGTATATAGTTATAATTACTAGAAATGCTCAGTCGGAGGCAAGCCTCTGGCCATTTATTAATAAAAGAAAAGGCATAAAGTAGATACAACAAGTCCAAAACAACTACATATCATAGAAATCATACTCATCACCACCCCCTTTAGCAATTATGTCCTCTGTATTATTTGTATCCCACTCTGAGCTTTTATAGTGTTTAAGAACCTTGGAATATTTCCTTCTAAGATTCAGCTTCTCCAAGGCTAGAAATTCCTTCGAGGACTGCATAGCCCAACTCTCCTTCCCAATTGAAGATCTAGTAGACACTGGATTTGGAAGATAAGAATAATCTTTCTTCACTCTTTTTCATGGAGGATCATTCCTAGAACCTTTATCCCCATGCACCTTCATCCTTTCGCTCTGTACAATATCACCGTAGGAAGGTCGGACCTCACCACTATCCTTTTCCTTGTCACTATCTGAGATATCACCCCACTTTCCCAATATTTCCACCTGTTGAGAACCATCCTTCAATCCAAAATCCTGCTGGGATGTATTGTCAATGTCAACTATAGAAAGGAATTGTGAATGATCCTTCACGGTCAGCACGCCTTCCCTGGTTGCAGCATCCAGTGAGTCAATCTCAATATATAAGTGGCCATCTTCCTGCCTCACAACAATCTCCTCGTCATAAAATTCCTCCTCATTCTCTAGTGAAAGGAAACTATTTCCAATAGAAATCGTGATCTCCACTCCCCCATCTCCATCATCTTGTCATTCTGGAACACAAACC
Organism: Viscum album; assembly: GCA_963277665.1. NCBI lineage: Eukaryota > Viridiplantae > Streptophyta > Magnoliopsida > Santalales > Viscaceae > Viscum > Viscum album. Next base: position 7,788,048 of record OY728136.1, read on the forward strand.
CCCACAGCCCCTGAGACAAGAAAAACTATGTCCAAAATAGAGTCAAACACAGACTCAAACTGCAAGGATTTGCAAGCCATAACCTACAATTTGAACTCTTTGCCAATTTGTAAATTTCTATCTGCATGAACCTTTAATGTTAGTAAATGTGGATATTAAATGGGCAGGGTAAAGGTGATTTTTGAAGATATTTTATATCGGTTGGTTGATCCTTTAAATGGTTTTGATTCAACATTTTGTTTCACCCCTTACCTTTTTATGTTTATAATAACATATATCAGTTCTGATATTTTTTCATTAATTGTTAAAGGTTTATCATGAAATATAAATTAGAAATAAATACCTTCTTATCGATATGTTTTTTACAAGATATGGTATGAATGTTCCAACAGCTTGGTCGACCATATGAATATCTACATCATCAAGTGGAACATGTAGCTCAATGATCAGATCATGAGATACGCTAATCACCACTCTCACATGACATGTTGGTGGTTAACTATTATGTAGACTGTATTCTTGGATATTGAACATAGTATCCCTCACTATAAGGTGATGTGTGGGTGTTGATAGATATAAATCATAGTCATTTCACCCTATATAATATCATTATAGTAAAGGTATCAATGTATGCCTGATTCAAATTTCACAGAAACAATTATGAGAATATTGATTACCTCATATAAGACATCTATTTCAGGGGAATGGACTGCCTCAAAGATAGTGGGGGTGGGGGATGGTTCTCCATGAAATGGTTGTTCTTGAGTTTTTTATTCTCTTTGCTTCCCCCTATAACATTTTCTAGCAACTTAGACTGCTAATGAAATTTTTCTTAAGAGGAATCTATTGTTGATTTTATCTCTTATATTCTTTATCTTTATCTTATTGTTTTTTTCTTTTCTAAAAATATGTTTGGAGTGTCACCCCAAAACCTAAACCTATGATGTGGCTATATTGTTCTGGCCACTTCAAGGCCACTGATAGTAAGTGTTCATTTGGTATATTCATTGATGATTCATATGCTAGAGTCAGATATAAAATATAGGAAGACAATTAATAATTTTAATGTAATAGCGATTTAAAGCAAAAAAAATATTATGTCATACTTACACATGTTTCCCACACTTTTTGTGTGTTTTCATATATTAGTATCCCATATTTATTTATGTGTTCCTCCTTACATAGCACGTGACATGGGATAGAAATTCCTTTGGATTAGGATTCATCAATCTGCATATAAACATAGGAACATAATTATGTTGTTGTTTCATGTCACATAAAAGTATTATGGTACATTTTTAAATACGTACCAATTTTTTTTTCAAGTGGAGCGTCCCACATCCTTGATTTACGATATGGGTACATTGGTTTTAATGCTCATTCCTTATTTTCATCACTCAATTATTGTTTCATAAATAAAAAATTCTTAATAAAATTTATGAATACACATATTGGACAACAATGTATTACCATCTATAATGTACCTGAAAAGATATCTCCCTATGATGGCTAGTAAACACATCCCACGTTGCTCAGCTTATCAGGTGTGCATACATAAGTGGTGGGTATGGGTTTATTTTCCCTTCAGAATATTTAAGATGAAATCTCATTAGAATTATGAGAAATCCTCTATGAATAATTCCAATAAGAATTAATATATATATCTTATGGGATTCATATACTATAAATGTGCTCTAAAAGGTATGATTAAAAGTATGTCAATGTTTTTTTAAATACGTACCAACATGGTGCCATGAATCTAAATTAATCAACACATACTACTGAGTGATGATCCCAATGTAACTATTGAACATAGCCTTGTTAGGGTTAATAGGTTGGGCACGCACATTCCATCTGACCTCAAAATTGATGCCTTTTCTTTTCAACTTAATAATATTTTCTAACACTGTCGTGCTACGGCACTCCTATTTTTTTCTACAGCATTAGTTATTCACTGTAAACCATTTCTTTAGATTCAACATCATTAATATATTGTTCATCTATATTGGCAGCATTGTCATGTGCATAAGTTCATTATTCCTATACACTGGGAGAAGTATCAGGTTGAGAAACCTATTGTTTCTCTAGATTGGTATCATCGACATGTGTAAAAGGTCATTATTCCTCTGCACTAGGAGTAGTTTTAGGTTGAGAAACCTATTTTTTCAGGATTGGGAGTACCAGTACTTACAAAATTCATTATCTATATAATTGGTTTAAAATTTAATTTATATTACATAAATTCAACATCAAATAGAAAATAACATGAGGTAATGCGATGTATATTACAAAAAATATATAACCTACTTATTGAACTCTCTTTTTTTAAAGGATAAAGGGATTTCACCCCTCTATCGAATATGAAAATCCTTTAATTATGGTCTCCTATGACATACAAAACCTTATCTACATTAGGACCACTATGAAATTAATATGACATCCTAATGAAATGGTCATCCTTAGTTGAAATTCCATCTGACCCTTCAGTGGTTTTGGTCGATAATAGAACAATTGACCACTTTCGGTTTGCAAGATCTGGAACATAAAATAATAGTACTGCCTAAGATTCAATTATGAATTGTTTATCTCCGTACCCTAACTTACTGAAATACACATTCACAAATACTAATTCATCTATTGTAACATCACTCCTATTATCAACCCACTTTCATTGAAATATTGGCACTTGAAATGTTATATAATTCAACTCCCATATTTTTTGTATGATTCCAAAGTATGAAATATTTACATAAAATGGATTTCTATCCTTATTACCAGAAACATGCATCGCTTCATCCACAAGTTTAACTCCACTAATTTTCATGGTACTATCTTCATCATATTCATTCGTATAAAACATATAATAATTAATTACATAACAATTGTAAGATAATACATACACACTTGGTCATCTGGCTAGCCATCAAATTTTTCTGAAATTGAATCTATATTTTCATCTAAATACTTAAAAATATGGTCTTGAAACCATCCTATAAACTATTTATTATGTGTTTTTGATATCCATATTTCATCCCTTGATGTCTTCAAATTATTAATAATTTATTTGTGGGTTTCAACATATGGGGAAACCTCTAAACTATTATGAAAAATGTAAAAGTGTTCTTGCTCCCAATCTATAATATTGATTGCGACAACAACTATTCTAGAAAATTTTTTACCCACAAGCTACCCAGTGTGAAAATATTTTAGTAGACTAATTCTTTACACACCAGATAGGTAGTTGGTACAGAATTCAATGGCTTCCTCAACAATATATCGCTCTTCAATACAGCCCTCTGGCCAAATTTTATTTTTGACATACCCTTTAAAAATATCCATATATCATTCAATGGGGTGCATCCATATATAATGTATATGACCACATAGTTGAATCTTTCTCACTAATTAAACCATCAATTAAACCACTATATCAAAGAATGCTTCTAGGAAGAACATTTCAAATTCACATAATATAATAGCGATTTCTTTTTCTATAGTTAGCAATTTTACTGGTTCTATAAATTTGTTGCATATAGATTTGAAAAAGAAACAAATCTTGTTTAATGTATGATGGGAATTATTGTGAAAAATGCAATGTAAAGCTACAGAAATTAGATATTGCATCAAAACATGATAGTCATGTGATTTCAGACCCTTTAACTTTAAATACATCATTAACATGGTATTATTGATCTTCAATGAATACCCCTATAGAACCTTCATATCATTCAATAAGTTATAAAATATATATCTATCCTTCCTAGAAAGAGTGTAATCATTTGGAGGAACAATAGTTCATTTTTCACCCTTTACTATTGCCAACTCTTCCCATATTCCCATATCAATCATATCCAACCTATCCTTAATTCCATACTTTGTTTTTTACAGGTTCATTTAGTAATGTTCCAATGACACTATCAGATGAATTTTTTTCAACATTAATAACATTAAGAAAATTTCTAATGTACAGACAATTCTAGTATGGTAATTTAAAAAAAAAAATCTCTTTTTCCAATCATTTTTCATAATGTTTTTCGAAAAAGGTTTACCAAAAGTAGTGTCCATGTCTTTTAATTTCTCAAATAGTTGATCACTTGTTGGTGGATATGGTGTTTTAAATTCTTCTAAACTTCCATAGAATGATGACTTCCAAGATCAATACTTATGTCATCGAGGTAGAAATATGTGATGTCCTAAAAATACAGTCTTCAAAGGATGTTTCAACCTAATTGAATGTGTGCCTTTTTCACAAATAGGATACTCTTGAGTTCCTTTAATGCTATATCTTGAAAAATTTCCATAAGTAGGAAAGTCATTTATCATTCCATACAACATGGATCTTAATGTGAAATATTCATTTTTGTAAACATAATACAACGTAACACCTGAATCCCGCAATAATTTCAAATATTCAATCAATGGATCCAAATAAGCATCAATATAATTAACCGGTTATTTTTTCCTGATATAAGTATAGGTAACATAATTTATTTTAGTTTCATGCATAACCATGGTATAAATTTATAATTTTCCAGCATAATCATCTATGTATTGTGAGTGCTTCTTTGAAAACCAAAATGATTCACTCCATATGTAGATAACGCAAGATGAAGGTTTCTTGACTCGTTTCCAAATTCAGGATAGTCATGATCAATTCATTTCCACTGAGGAAATTATATTGGGTGACTAAGTGTCCCATCTTTATTTCTTGTATCTTCATGTCAAGACAATTTCCTTTTAGTATCCTCATTTCCATATAGTCACCTAAACCTTAGAATGATTATAAAGTACCATACAAATTTTATAGGACCTAATTCATCTTTCTTGTATCGATAATCACCACAATTTGGGAATTATTTAAGTGATTGTGTTCCTTAAAAAATCATATACAGTCATTTGGACAAGTATATATTCTTTTATATATCAAAACCATCAAATAAAGCATTCATTTAGCATGATATGTTCAGATAAGGAGCTCATTATGTTCTTGGAGCATATCATTCAAGAGAGAAATTAGTTCAGTAAAATTGGTTTCACCCCATCCATTTCTAACTTTAAAATTATACAACTTTAATACGGATGAAAATTTTGTATATTTAGTGCAACTAGCATACAATAGAATCTTTTAAAAACTCTTTAACTTCTCAAAAAAATTGGACAATCACGAAGTTAATCTTTAACTGTCTTTTTTATTTCCTCAATACGATCTTCATCATCTTTCACACCTATAATCACATCCTCGATACGGTATTCTTTATTATCCACACTTTTAATCATATCAGATGATCCATAAAATGTAGTGTTATCCCAATCACTAGTTATATTCTCTTTTTCCCTATATTTATTCCAACATTTATAACTTTGATCTATTCCATGACAGATCAAGTGTTCTTACAACTCCTTTGGACTAATTATTCTTGAATAACAACAGCGTAACATGGAAAAGGGATTTGAGAAAGGTAATATTCATTATCTTTTTCAAACTTGATGAACTATTTCACCCCTTCTTCATAATCTTTTTTCATACAATTTTCATCCATCCATGTTCTATTCATATCCATCCTACTTGATTTGGAAATATTAATATTTTAACAAAATAAATAAATATATAAAAATGGGACTTTCAAATAAGGGGAACCCAACATTTGAATGTTTCAAATAATTTCATCCACAATGTTCATCGGTACCTAGTATGGGATGACTACTGCTCATAATAGTTAAAGTAATATTGGTTCATGTCCATAAGAGATTAGGGATGAGTTTTAGGAAACAAAATGAAATAATAAATTTTTTGGAGATGAAGATGATAAGGATGATAGTTATTATTGAATTTTATTTCATAACAGTCATTCCCTTATAAGCCAACACCAAATCAAAGAGAAAATGTAGTTGTGGATGAAATAGGTATTTCAAAAAATAAATCATTAGAAGAATGTATAAAAAATAAATAAAACATGAAAAGATAAATATTATTTATGATTTAATATTTATGAATTTAATATGAATATAATGCATATTAAATTTTTTAGTACTTAAATGAAACCCCTTTTAATACCTAGTGTGAGATTCCTTCCAAAGTGTAACTTTTTGATTCCTCGATCATTCAAATGGGTATTGTTAATATCAACAAGAATACCCCTAAATTATCTTGTGTAAGACAAGAAAGATATACATAACCCAAGATTTTCATGTTGGGTATTGTCTAGATTAGAATGAGTATCCTTTGATTGTTATATGTTGTCTTATTCTTGGTGTTTAATTTGGGTTACACTAACTGAGAAGCCCTAATAATGAGGATACCATAGGAATATAGTTGAGTGAATACATGATAGATTTGGATATGTGGTCATCTTCCCAACTATTTAAGAATTATAAATATTATAATTAGGATGATTTTATACCCAAATAATCATGGTTTACTTACCTAATAACCAGTGTAATCCATGATGAAATGTGGATCTTAGCTCACTAAATGTATATGATGTCTCGGGTCATCATTTTGTATTGTTCTTAGGATATAAATTATTTTTAAAAATATCTTTATAAAATCTCTCATATTTAATGCATGATTTCTAAATACACATAGATTTTTATTTAATAATTAAATTTAATATAATCATCAATTGAAAATTTGGATTCAATGTGTAAAAAATATATATGATTAAAGTTTTATCAATTATAAAAAATAATAAAATATGTATTCAATTATTAAAATATGATATTTATATATGATAATTCATATTAGGAATATTGATTAAATTTAATTATATAATTATTATATAAACTTTAAATTATGAATATATAAGTCATTATTCATCCAATAAAATATTTCCCCAAATCCTATTAGAACCCTTATTGAGCTTATAATGGTTAATATTAGAATGAAATGAAATTATTTTTTGTTTATTTTCAATTGGTTGTAAGTGATTAAATATGACTAAGATAAAGGTTGAAAGAATTATGAAGATGAATTGATAAAGTTTAAAAAACATATTATATAACACTTATTGGTATTTTATTTTAGTTGAAATTTATTTTATTTTATTCATATATTTAATATGATGAAAGTATATTCAATTCGTTAATATAAGGATCTAATAATAACATTTGTTTTAAAATTTTAAAAAAAAATAAAAAAAATAAATCTCAAGAATATATAATTGAAAATTTAAACACAACTTATTAAATTTTTGGTTAAAAATAAATATACATGTAGAAAAAAGACATATATTTAGATACATTGATTATTTTTATCATTTCAATGTTTAATATCAAACATATTTTGTAGGATCAAAATAAATTTCACTTCACTAAAATTATTTTGTTTCTTTAAAAATTATGCAATAGTAAATTCAATTTAATCTTTCAATACTAAAATTTTACTATAATACTTAATTTAATAAAATTAAAAAATATCAAAGTGATATATATTTGGAAAACTTATATGGGTTGAGGGGTGATGGTAATTAGAAATTGTTGACTACATGCCTCATTTGCGTGATCGTGTGATCTCATTCCCACCATGAAATCGTAGGAAAATATAAATTCCAATTGAATTTAATTCAATATCATGGACATATATAACCATAGCATAATGGAATACAATTAGTGTGGTTCTACTAGGGTTAGTCTTCCAAACCCAACTTATATAGTTTATGGAAAATAAACTCATTTCAATTTTAGGTCAATCGCAATCAGGAGGTGATGCCACATATCACACATATCATGAACCATTCATTACCCCTAGTGAAACATTATAGACCACTAACCTCAATATATAGTTATCCCTTGAATAAATATAGGAGAACCATTTCCTAAGTTTATACAATATTGTTAAAACTCAATTAGAAAACCTCTTATCACACAATTCCATAGCACCATCAAATATACATTTCAATTATTTATAAAACAAAAATAATTAATTAATAGAATTTAACTATATAAAATAAAATAGTCATAATGGATATATTGAACCTTAAAAAGTAATTAGTGTCCCTTATCTACCACTTTCCTAGAATCAATATACTCTTGGGACCTCAAAACATGCTTTAGACCACTTGCAATGAATCTTATACATTAGAAACATCCCCCTAGTCATTTAATACAAGTAAAAAATTCCAAATCTCATTCCAAGACTGTTTTTCATGGAGATCTCATGGGATTCATGTGGTGTGGTGTGATGTGGTGTAGGGGGTGATGTGGTGTAGGTATTCATCACATACCTTAGATTTAGAGAGGAATGATTCTTCGAAGAAGTCGCTAAAGATCGAGAGTGGCGGCGGTGAGATTGGTGGTGAGAGAAGTGGCAAGAGCGGCAGCATGGTAGAAGATCGGTGAGAGCAATGGTGTGGCAAAAAATTGAGAGTGGCGGCAAGAGCGGTGGTGTGGCAGAAGTAGGGTTCCACAAGATCTTGAAGGTGTTCAAGAGAGAAGCCTCGTGTTAGGGTTCTTTCATAAAATCGGGTAACGCTTTTATCAACACTTTCCAAAAAACGCTGATAAAGGGTGGTTTTATCAGTGTTAAATTTGAAAGCATGGATAAAACTAGTCTTTATCAATGTTATTTTAGCGCTAATAAAGATCTACTTTTATTAATTTATTTATATTATTATATATATATATATATATATATTATTATATATATTTATAAAATTATATATATAATATATATATATTTGAAAATTATTTATATATAATTATAAATATAATGAATATATTTATTATTTGAATATATTTATTGTAATTTTATAATTATTTAAATATGTATTTATTTATTTATAATTATAATTGTAAATAAATATATTTAAAAAGTATATATCTAAATAAATATATTTATTTATATATTATATAAATGTTTAAATAAAATATTAATATATTATTTTTTATTTTAATTATATACACATTTTGTAATCAATGTATATAAATAAACTATTAAATATTTTGACTAATATAAATTTGATAATTTTTTATATATAAAATTATTTACAAATATATAAATATATATTTAATTATTTATAATTACAATTATAAATAAATATATTTATAAATATTTGTATATAATTATATATATATTTATATAATTATATATATTTATAAAATTATAAATATAATAAATATATTTATTATAATTTTATAATTATTTAAATATATTTATTTATTTATTTATAATTATAATTATAAATATATATATTTAAAATTGTTTTCTATGGATTTAAATCGTCTCAGGTTCGGCACCCCAACCTGACCCTCAGTTTGGGTTTTGACCAATGGATGATCCTCACGTCGGAGTAAATTTCCAGTGGAAATTTACACTGGAAATTTCCACTGGAAATTTCCTCCGACGTGGCGATCATCCATTGGTCAACCTGAGACGATTTAAATCCATTTTCTATATAGTTATAAATATATTTATATATTTATATAATTATATATATATATATATATATATATTAATATATAAATATATATATTTATAAAGTTATAATAAATGTATTTATTATAATTTTATAATTATTTAAATATATATATTTATTTATTTATTTATTTATTTATAATTATAATTATAAGTGAATATATTTAAAATATTTCTATATAATTATAAATAAATATATTTGAAGATATTTCTATATAATTTTAAATATATTTATATAATTATACCTCATGGTATGCACTGCTTTGGCATATTTATATAATTATATATATTTATATCGATATATAAATATATATAATTATAAATATAATAACTATATTTATTATTTAAATATAGTTATTATTATTTTATAATTATTTAAATATTTATTTATTTATTTATATTTATAATAATAATTATAAATTCATTTAAAAAGTATTTACATATAATTATAATTATATAATTATAAATATAACAAATATATTTATTATTTAAATATATTTATTGTAATTTTATAATTATTTATGAGAACATAAATAGGTTTATGGGTATAACATGAATGAAAAGTATAGATCATAAAAAACGAGTCATCACATACTTAGAAGCATGAATAATAAGGGTGTTAATGTATAAATGAACATTTTATGAGTCGTGAATACATAACATATGAATGTATCATCATAAGAATGAGTAATCTGACATTTGGAACATATATAGAAACCCACAATCATGTCCACAAATAAACTTATGATCATAGCTTGTGTCAATTATACTCACGCATCAATATATGAACATAAGCATGTCCATGAATGTCATCATTATCTCATGAGATATATATATATATATACCCAATTCATTAGAGACAAATATTTATTTAAATATATATATATATATAATTATAAATATAAATATAACAAATATATTTATTAATTAAAAAATATCATAATTTTATAATTATTTAAATATATATTTATTTATTTATAATCTTATAAATACCTTTTTTTAAACATTATATATATTTGAATTATTAAAAAATATTAATATATCATATTTATATTAATTATAAACAAGTGTTTTTCAATTAATGTATATGAATAAACATTTTTTTGAATATAAATATAATAATTGCATATATATTAATAATATTTTTTATTAAAAACTGTTATCAGTGTTAAGAATAACACTGGTAAAGATAACCTTTATCAGTGATTTTAACTAGTGCTGATAAAGATAACATTTATCAGTGCTTTTAACTAGTGTTGATAAAGGTGAGGCTTTTATTAGCGCTTTCTGTTTAGTGTTGATAAAAGCAGGCACTTCCTTTGCACCGATTTGTGGTAGTGTGGACTATTTTAAAAGGGATAGGGGATAATTGATACCCCGATTAAACCTCAACCAATGAATTTTACCAAACCTAATTAACTTTTGAGAACTTCAAACTTTTCAAGTTTTATAGAAATTTTGTAACAATAATTTCTCCATATTTATCTCAAGTCCCACTTTATTTTGTAAATATCAAAAGTTATGCTTCTATTATTTTTATTTATTTTTATTTTGAATTTTCATCAAAACTCGTATTCTTTCTTGTTTGTTCTATTAATCATAACAAAAATTAATACTATATACTTTTAACACTTCTTTAGATATGACCAAAAATTTATCATTTACCATAACCCTGGTAAAAAATTAATTAATTTAACGCATAATGATAACATGATCAGAGATAAATGGGGAATGGTATTTTTTGTCCTTTGTTGTGTAGTTTTATGATGAATGGGAAGATTATTTTTTTACCAAATATTTGGTTGCATGAGGTATTCAATTTACTATATTCCCAATTAAAAATTAATTAATTTGACACAAAATGATGAAACAATCAGAGATGAAGGGGGTTCTTCTTTTTTTCTTTTTTTTTTTGTTGTGCGATTTCGTAAGGAAGGATAAGAGTTTTTTTTTTACCAAATATTTGTTCCTCAAAAAACATGGATTTTCCACTGGGTCTCAAACATAGAAACAAGATCTTTCCAGCACCTTTTTCCACATGTCAAATTCAAATTCAACATGCTAATCTATGCCTTGAGAAGCGATACATCATAACATGTCTCAACGATTTCAATTTATACTCTAGTCTAAGTTATATAGTTATCCACATCCTAACCAATATAAAATCAAGTTTCCTTGATCCAAGTCAAGTAATGACCACTAAAACAACAACTTGGAACCCCTTAAGAGGGTTGAGTACAACAATAATCTCAATGTTAAAAGATATGCCTATGCTCGACTTGATGATTGAATTCTTTAGGTTGGTACATGTTGTGATCATCAGACCAGTGACTTAATGTCGCCATATTAGTTGAGGTGGGATGTCATTATTAGAATAACACCTCATTATCATTATGTCAATCAAATACAGCTAAATTGGGTTAAGATGGGTTTGGTTGGGTCATGTCGAGTTAGCTCGAGTCACATCAATCCTAATCATTTTGAGTTTCATTTAACTAAGTCAAGTCAGGCTAGGCTAGGATGGTTTTGATTGAGTCAATTCAAGCATGGTTAAGCCAAGTTGGGCACAACCAAGTCAAGTAGGGATCAAACCAAGTCAAATTTAGCTAAGTTGAGTTAGGTCAAGAAAGATCAGACTAGTCTGGGTTGGGTTAGGTTTTATCGAATGGAGACAGGTTGAGCCAATCCAAGCTAAGATAGTTTGAGTAATGAGTTGTGGCAAGTTCAGTTGCATCAATTTATGACAAGTTGTGATTATTGGACCAACACTTTGATGCCATCATTCCAATCAAGTTGTGATTGTCATATTGATATCACCTCATCAATATCGGTCAAGTGAGGTTAAATTTTCTTGAGACGGGTTGGGTTGGGAAATATCGAGTTAGGATGGGTTGAATGGATCTTAATTAAGTGGATTCAAGTCTGATCAGTTCAAATTAGGATAGTTTGACTTGAGTGGAAAAAGTTTGGGTTGTGTCAGGTTGAACTAAGTTGGATCGAGTGTGGTGAATTTGAGCAATATTGAGTAGGGTTGGGATTTGTCGAATGAAATCAGGTTCAATTAAGTCAAGCAAAGTTATTTTGGGATAAGAGTTGACTCAATTAGATTATGAGGCTAGATTAGGTCAAGGCTAGGAACATTAGTCAAGGAAAGGTTGAGATAAGTCAAAACTTGGATCATGTCAAATTGAATCAAGTTAGGTTGTAATTATCATTAACAATCCAATATCATTTTTTAGGGAAAAGTTCAAGGTTCACCTAAAAAAAATTATCAAGTACATTAGATTAGGAATATTAAAATCAAGTTATGTGATCCAAATATCTATCAAATGTACAAATCAAGTTATTATTTAAGTTGAACAATCATGTGTTGAGTCAACATCAAGTTAAGTTAAGATCCTTAATATAAACTTGATTAATATAGTCTAAATTATATTTTTAATTATAATTAAAACTAATCAATATATTCATACAAAACATCAAATGATTAGAAAAATCCATTAATTTTCAATATGACAAACAAGATTTAACTCATGGCAATTGATTTCTAAAATATTTTTTCCCTCATTCTCATCCTGCTTTTCACTTCCCTTCCCCACCATGTTCATACCAACCATGTATTAATTGTATTCCCATGGAACAATCATCTTCACACATTTTTAAATTCCATCATTTATATCCACATTTTCATCTTATAATCATTTATTGTTATTTCATTATCATTTGTGTGTACCAAATATCATTTCTTTCATTTATAAGTAAATTTTACTTCTATTTTAACTACTACAGATGTTCTATTTAACAGCGTGAAAAAAGGATATTAAACACACTAAAAAGTGTTGTTATCCTCGGTGTTATTAAAGGGGGTCCCCTTTATCAGATCTTTCAATAGTGCTGGTAAAGGCCCAGCTTGCTGTAGTGTGTTGTTTATATAACAGCACACCTGAAAAAAACCTGTAACCTATGTATGAAAAATATATAATTTAATTAAAATAAATTTATAATCATGAATACAAAAAAAAACACTACTATATACATTTCAAGCAATGTTTTATATAATTACATTTATAATTATCCACAAACATTTAAAAACATTAATGTTTCATCTTTTGGCGCTCATGATCCCCACTCAAAAATGTCTTCCCATAGTATCAGTTGCTGAAAAAAACATCTCAACATGAGAAAAAGAATCCACCTATATATGAAAATAAATATTATGTTATTAATACTATAAATAAATAAATTAAACATTAATATGAAAGAATACATTAATAAAATGTCAATTTTTAATAAAAATACACACTTTGAGTTATACCAGTCACATTGTGCATCGTATTAAGGTGTGGTTGATTCATACACATCAAAAATGAGTTATGGATCATTTTCCTAAAGTATCAAAACAATATGAATGTGTTTGATCAGTTTTGAGTATTTCACTTGTTCTTTTTACTAAAATTAATATCAATTTTAAATAATGAGACACTTAAAGTTATATCAGTCACACCGTGTATCGTATATAGGTGAAGCTAATTTATACCCATCACAAATTACTTATGGATCATTTTCCTAAAGTATCAAAAACATTCTGAATGTGTTTTCTCAGTTTTTAGTATGTTAATTGTATTTTTTTACTAAAATTTCATTTCAAACTGGAAATACGTACTTTGAGTCATACTGGTCACATCATGCATCAGTTTGATGTGAAAATGCTTTATACACTTCAAAAATGACTTATGAATCATTTTCCTAAATTATCAAGACAATTGGAGTGTGTTTTCTTGGTTTTTAGTGAGTGACACGCGTTTTGAACTAAAATTTCAGTTTTAAATTGATAACAGACACTTTGAGTCATACCAGTCATACTGTGTGTTTTATTGAGGTTCGGTTGATTCCTACATATCCCATATGACTCATGGATCATTTTCTTAAAATATCAAAATAATATAAATGATTTTTATAAAATTTTAGTATGTTACTTGTTCTTTTTACTAAAATTAATGTCAATTTTAAATAAAAAGACACACTTGGAGTCATCTAGGTCACATTGTGCATCAGATTGAGGTGAGGTTGACTCCTATATACCAAAAATTACTTATGGATCATTTTACTAAATTGTTAAAATAATATTAATATGTTTTCTAAGTTTTCAGTATGTCACTTGTTCTTTTTACTAAAATTAATGTCAATTTTAAATAAAGATATATTTTGAGTTATACCGATCACACTGTGCATCATATTGATGTACAGTTGATTCCTACACATCAAAAATTACTTATGGATCATTTTTATAAAGTATTAAAACAATCCAAATGTGTTTTCTCAGTTTTCAGTATGTTACTTGTTCTTTTTACTAAAATTAATGTCAATTTTAAATAAAAAGACACACTTAGAGTTATACCAGTCACATTGTGAGTCATATGGAGGTTAGTTTTATTCCTACATGTTAGAATTTACTTTTGAATCATTTTACTAAAGTATAAAAACAATCCGAATACGTTTTATTGGTTTTCAGTATGTCACTTGTTCTTTTTACTAAAATGAATGTCAATTTTAAATAAATTGACACACTTTGAATTATACCGACCACATCGTGCATCATATTTATGTGTGGATGATTCCAAAATGTCAAAAATGACTTTTGGATCGTTTTTTTAAAGTATTAAAACAATTCAAATGTGTTTTCTCAATTTTTAGTTTATCACTTGTGTTTTTTCTTAAAATGTATTTGAAATTGGAAACACAAACTTTGAGTCATACTAGTTACAACGTGTGTTAGTCTAATGTGAGACTACTTCTTACACATCACAAATAACTTACAAATAATTTTCCTAAATTATCAAGATAGTCTGAGTGAGTTTTCTTGGTTTTTATTGTGTAACACTTTTTGAACTAAAATGTCAATTTTAAATTGATAACGGTCACTTTGAGTCATACAGGGCACATCATGTATCAGATTTAGGTGCAGCTAATTATTACACATCATAAATGACTTTTGGATTGTTTTTTTAAAGTATAAAAACAATCTGAATGCATTTTCTCAGTTTTGAGTATGTTAGTTTCTTTTTTTCTAAAATTAATTTCAATTTTAAATAAAAAGACACACTTGGAGTCATATCGGTCACACCGTGTGTCGGAGAGAGGTTCAGCTAATTTATACACATCCTAAATGACTTATGGTTCATTTTTCTAAATTACTGAAGCAATACAACTACCTTTTCTTATTCTCAAAAAAACTACCTTTTCTTGGTTTTGAGTACGTTACTTATATTTTTTACTAAAATGCCATTTTAAAATGGAAACACGCACCTTGAGTCATACCGGTCACAACGTGTATCTCTTTTATGTGAGACTGATTCTTAAACGTCAAAAATGACTTATGAATTAGTTTCTTAAATTATCAAAACTATCTGAGTGCATTTTCTTGGTTTTTAGCAAGTGATACTTTTTGAACTAAAATGTCAATTTTAAACTGATAATGGGTACTTTGAGTCATATTGGTCATGTTGTGTATTATATTGAGGTAACACTAATTCATACATGTCACAAATGACTTATGGATCATTTTCCTAAATTATCAAAAGAATATGAATTTTTTTTATCGATTTTGAGTAGGTTAGTTGTCTTTTTTACTAAAATTGATGTCAATTTTAAATAAAAATATGCACTTTGAGTCATACCAGTCACAACGCACGTCGGATTGAGGTTAATCTAATTCCTAAACATCATAAATGACTTATGGATAATTTTAATAAAGTATCAAAATAATCTAAATTCATTTTTTTGGTTTTGAGTATGTCACTTTTCTTTTTTACTAAAATTTCATCTTAAACTAAAAACACACACTTTGACTCATACCAATCACATCATGTATCGATTTGATATGAGACCGATTACTACATATAAAAAATGACTTATGAATCACTTTCCAAAATTATCATGAAAATCCAAGTACGTTTTCTTGGTTTTTAGGGAGTGACATTTTTTGAACTAAAATGTCGATTTTAAACTGATAATGGACACTTTTAGTCATATCGGACACATTGTGTATTAGATTGAGGTGAGGTTTATTTCTATATTTCAAAAATGACTTATAGAATGTTTTATTAAAGTATAAAAACAATATGAATATTTTTCTCTGTTTTGAGTATGTTAGTTGTCTTTTTATTAAAATTTATGTCAGTTTTAAATATAAAGAAGCACTTGGAATCATATCGGTTACACCATGTATTAGATAGAGGTGTGGTCTATTCCTACACATCGTAAAGTATTAAAAAATCCTAACTTCCAATGTTATCACAATTTCCATTTCCATTCTTTTTTGAACTTCCAACACTTCATATTGATATGATGTTCTTATCCAAAAACCTTTCTCGTTGAAATCCAGGGGAGTAGAGGAATATCATGTGCCCATTATATTATGAGAAGTCTCCACAATGATAACATGAGGTTCCAATACTCTTATGGATTTCAATGAGAAAGGTTTTTTTCTAAGAACATCTAATCAATATGAAGTGTTGGCAGTTCAACAAAGAAAATAAATGGAAAGCGTAAAGATCTATGAAAAAAACTAAATAATTATTAGATAAAAATGATGAAGAAATTAACTTACAAATAGTAGATAAAATGATAAAATAATTAATTAAATAATTAATAGGAATTCACCTTTTAATGATGGTTTTATACATTTTTGACCCATTTCCTTATTTTCATTATCTCAATTGTAACCTCGATGTCCAATCTCTCGTGAGCATGAGAAGCTTTGAACAAACCACCCCAACTCAAACAAAGGAATCCACCTATATAAGAAAATAATTTTTATGTGAGTAATAATAAAAAGAAATAAATTAAACATAAATATTAAACAATCCATTACTTTTTTTTAAGTCACATATTTGTGCTATTTGTGTACATTATGCCATTAGGTGTGTTTCCCATTTGTTTCTATGAAAATCTATATCATCTTGTGAGTACGATTTTTTTGGGTAGTCATAGTAGTACTGAAAAAATATAAATACATAAAGGATTAATAAATATTTTAAATTAAATACTAATTATCTTTGAAAATACCTCTTCGGGGATGCTATTTTTTTATAGAATATGATCTATCTCATAAATTTACAAACATAATAACCACAATATTTTCCATTTTTTTATTTCAGACACTAAAGAAACATTGATAAAAATAAGTAATTTGTTTTTATATGAGTTTTTATAGTGAAATATTATTATATATACCATGATACTTATCCTATTGTATAACTTTTTAGGCTCCTTGTGCTTAATGCCTATCCTCATGCCATGAATTTTACAATATTTAAACATCACCCTATCATAATATAATTCTCATTAAAACATAATATATATTATATAACTTGAAGTTTAGTTTTAAAATGTTGGATTTAGTGTATTATAAATTGAAAAATGTCATCATATGTGGTTGGTTTGTTGGGTATCCATGCAGTGAATCCATGAAATAAATATTTGGAGTATCCAAATTGACCACAATGAGCATCCAATGTTTCCTAAAAACACAAAAATCAATAAGTAATGAAAGAAATGAAAATATACTTAATATGATTAAATTATATATTTTTACCCCTACATCATTGGTATTAAGAAGATTCTATCATCCATAAGTTTTCTTTCAAAAAGTTTGGTCAGTTTTGTCATTATTTCATTCATTTTTATTGAATCTATTTCTTTTTGTTCTGTAAAAGTGATGTGAGGACTAATGAGTCCAAATTTATTTCCATGAGGTAATCTGTTCAATTGGTATTGATATATATTCCTGAAAAAATATGAAATGTATTTAGTCATAATTAACATATTATATTAGCTTTTAGAAAAAAATCATGAAAAAATACCTCATGTATACATGTACAACTGATCCTCCTAGCCATTCATAGTTTAGGATTTCATTTACATTCTCAATAGAAATGTATCCAATAACTTCATATTCATACATTTTTTCTTTAAAATCAACTATTTTATTACTAGCATTTTATAACTTTGTATCTGCATGAACATTTAATGTTAGTAAATGAAAATATTGAACGAGTGGGGTAAAGTTTCTTTCAGAAGGTCTTTTCAATTGATTGGTTGATCCTTTAGATGGTTTTGAATCAAACTTTCATTTCAACCTCTTTCCTTTGTCTATCTGTAATAACATTCATCGGTTCAAATATTTTTTTCATTAGTTTTTAAGGGTTTAGAAGGAAAAATAAATTGGAAATGAATACCTCCTTGTCAACATGTGTTTTTATAAGATTTTATGGCCATATGATGAATGTTACAACATCTTGGTCGACCATATAAATATCATCGTCATCAAGTGGAACAGGTATCTCGGTGCTCATCTCATGAGCTATGATAATCACCACTCTCAAATGACCTGTTGGAAGTGGTCTGTTGTGTAGATGGTCATCTTCGATATTGAACACTGTAGCCCTCACTAAAAGGCGATGGGTGGGTGTTGATAGATATAAATCACAGTAATTTTCACCCTATAGAATATCAGTATAGGAAAGGTATCAATGTATGTCTGATTTACATTTCATAAAAACAATTATTAAAATATTGATTACCTCAACTAAGATAGCTCTTTGAGGGAAATGACTTGCTGCAAATATGGTGGGGTGGGGCAGGATCATTAATAAATGGTTGTTATTGAGTCATTTTTCTCTTTACCCCCCCCCCCCATAACATTTTCCATAAACTCAATCTGCCAATGAAATTTTTATTCAAGGGAAGTTAATATTGATTTCAACTCTATGATTTCTTTATCTTTATCCTCTTGTTGTTTGTTTTCTCAAAATATGTTTAGGGTGTCACCCTAAAACCTACACCTCTGTCACGGCTATACTATTATGGCCGCTTCAAGGCCACCGATAGTATGTTTTCATCCATTATAGGTTTTGATGATTATTGTAACTAAGTCGGATAGAAAATATATGAAAATAAGTAATCATTGTTATCTAATAGAGGTTTAAAGAAAAACAAAATTTTATTATTTCATACTTACACATTTTTTCCAATCTTTTTTTGTGTTTTCATATATTAGTATCTCATATTTATTTACACGTTCCTACTTCTATCACTACTGGAAAACTAACCTATACTAATGGTTTGGAACTATTGGTATAGGCCTCCAAACCATTGGTATAGCCTATACCAATGGTTTGGAGAACCGTTGCCAAGTAAGCCATTGGGATAGTTCTATACCAACGGTTTTCCCAAAACCGTTGGTATAGACCTATCCTAATGGTTTTGGAAACCGTTGGTATAATTAATATGAAAATCTATACCAATGGTTATGGAACCGTTGGTATATATATTTCAAAAAAAACATTCGTTGGGATTTGCTCCCAAGACCCCTAATTTATTATTGAACGACTTAACCACTAACCTAACATGAATTTTGTGAATATAATTACATAAATATATATATGTATTATCATAATTATTTTAAATTTTGATTTATATAGGTGTCCACAAAGTGGAATTTTCCCAACGGTTTGTCCAAACCGTTGGGAAAGGGTATACCTATCCCAACGGTTTGCCCAAACCATTGGGAAAGGTGGCCACAATGTGGGATTTCCCAACGGTTTGGCCAAACCGTTGGGAAAGGTGGCCTCAAAGTGGGATTTCCCAATGTTTTGGCCAAACCGTTTGGAAAGGGAACCTATACCAATGGTTTTTACGAACCATTGGTATAGAAGCATTGGGAAAGGTCAGATTTCCAGTAGTGTATAGCACATGTTGTGGGATGTAAGTGGATTTAGATTTAGATTGATCAATATACATATAAACTGAGAAACATAATTATGTTGTTGTTTCATGTCACATAAATACGTACCAAGTTTTTTCAAGTGAATCATACCCCATCCTTGCTTTAAGGTAGGGGTACATTGGTTTTTCTACCTATTCCTTATTTTTAGCACTCGGTTTTTGTTTCATAAATAAAAAAATTTCAATCAAAGTGATGAATACATGTATTTTTAAACAATGTATCACTAGCTACAATGTACCTAAAAAGAAATCTCAGTATGATGGTAAGTAAATGCATCCCATGATTCTTGGGTTATCAGGTGTGCATACATAAGCGGTGGGTGTAGGTTTATTTTTCCTTCGGTATCTTTAAGATGAAATCTCATTATAATTATGTGAAAGACTCTATGAATACTTATAGTAAGAATTAATATATATTTCTTATGGGAGCCATCTACTATAAATGCACTCTACAAGGGATGATGAATAGTAAGTCACTATTTCATTATTTTATTTCTTATTAAAATAAAGAAATGATATCATGATGTTACTGTAATCTCTTCCCACATCAATACCTTAATCATTGACATAACATAGTGCCACGAATCTACATCAATGGGCACATGTTGCTGAGTGATGAGTCCAATGTAACTACTAAACATAGCCTTGTTGGGGTTAACGTGTTGGTCTACTCATTCCATCTGACCTCAAATTTTATCACTTTTCTTTTCGTCTTAATGATTTTTGCTAACTCTGTCAAACTATGGTGCTCCTGTTTTTTCAGCATCATTGGTCCTTCATCGCCTACCATTTCCACATATTCAAAATTTTTAATATGTTGTACCTCTATATCAGTAGCATCAACATGTGCAGAAGGTCATTGTACCTTTGAATTGAGAGTATTAATAGGTTAAGAAACCTATTGTTCCTTAGGATTGGGAGCACCAGTATGTACAGAAGTTCGTTGCTTCTCTTCACTGGGAGTAGTAGTGGGTTGAGAGACATGTTATTCCTTAGGATTGGAAGCACCAACATGTGCCGAAGTCATTATCTACAGAAGTGGTTTAACAACTAATTTAGATCATATAAATGCAGCAACGAACATATAATAACATGAGGTAACACAATGTATATTGAAAAAATATATAACTTGATTATTGAACTCTCTTTTTTTCAAGGATTAAGTGATTTTACCCCTCTATCAAGTATTCAAATACCTTCATTGTGGTCTCCTCTGATATACAAAACCCCGTCTATATTGGGACCATTGTGAAATGATTGTGATATTCCAATGAAAAGGTCATCCTCAATTGAATTTTCATCTGACCCTTTAGTGGTTTTGGTTGATAACAGAACAATTGAACACTTTCAGTTTGCATGATCTAGAACATAAAATACTTGTATTTTCTATTATTCCATTATAAATGGTTCATCTTTGTATCCTTTCTTACTGAAATCCACTTTCATGAATCCCAATTCATCTATTTTAACAGCACTCTTGTTTTTTACCCAATTGCATTAAAAAATAGGCACTTTTAAAGTTTTTTAATCTAACTCCCATATTTGTTTGATGATTCCAAAGTATGACATATTTTCATAAAATGTATTTTTGTCCTTAGTGCCAGAAACATGCATCTCTTCAACCACAAGTGTAACTCCACTATTTTTCATGGTATTATCGTCATAATTTGTATAAAACATATAACCATTAATTACATAACCATTGTAAGATAATACATACACATTTGGACCTCTAGATATCCATCAAATTCATTCTAAAATAAAATATGGATTTTCATCTGAATCCTTAAAAATATGGTCTAAAAAACATCATATAAACTATTGATTATATGTATTTGATATCCATCTTTCATCCATTGATAGATTCGAATGCCTAATAATTTCTTTTTGGGTTTCAACATATAGTGAAACATCCAAACTGTTATGAAAAATGTAAAGGTGGTCCTACTCTTGATCTATAATATTGATTATGAAAACATCTATTCTAGAAATTCCTTCACCCACAAGTCACCTAATGTGACAAGATTTCGATAGACCAATTATTTCCACACCGGATAGGTAGTCGATATAGAATTCAATGGATTCCTCAACAATATATCACTTTGTAATACAACTCTCTAGCTGAATTTGAATTTTGACATAACCTTTCAAAATATTGATATATCATTCAATGGGGTACATTCATCTATAGTGTACAGGACCACATAGTTGAATCTCTCTCACCAAGTGAACCATCAAGTGAACCATCGTATAAAATAATTTTGGAGGGAATAACATTTCCAATTCACATAATATGACATAAATTTACTTTTTCATAGTCAATAATATTACTGATTCTATAACTTTGTTTCATATATCTTTGAAAAAGAAACAAATCCTGGTTAATGTATGACAGGAATTCTTGGGGAAAATGTAATGTGAATATATAAGAATTATATCTTGCATCAAAAGATGTCAGTCATGCGATTTCAAAACCTTTAACTTTAAATCAATCATTGACATGGAATTCTTGATATTCGATGAATACCCCTCTAGAATATTTACAACATTCAAGAAGTTTCAAAATTGATATCTCTCCAACATGGAAAGAGTGTAAGAAACTAGATGAAGAAGAGTTTGTTTTCACCCTTCACTAGTGCCAACTCTTCCTGTATTCCCATGTCAACCATGTCCAACCTATCCTTAATTCCATCTATTGCTTTGTTGGGTGCATTTAGTAACGTGTCAATTACACTATCATGTGCATTTTTTTCAAAATGCATAACATCAAGAAAATGTCTAACGTACAAACAATTCTAGTATGGTAATTCAAAAAATGGATCTCTTTATCCAACTGATTTTCGTAAGGGTTTTCAAAAACAATTTTCCAAAAGCAGTGCCCACATATTTTACTTTCTCAAGTAGTTGATCACCTATTAGTGGAGATGGTGATGTATATTCTTCTAAACTTTAATTGAATGATGTTGTCCAAGATTGATACTTATTTCATCAAGGTAGAAATCTATGATGTCCTAAAAACACTATCTTCAATGAATGTTTCAACCTAATTGATTGTGTACCTTGTTCACAAATGGGAAACCCTTAAGTTCCTTTAATTCTATATCTTAACAAATTTACATAAGCAGGAAAGTCATTTATCATCCCATACAACATGGATCTCAATGTGAAATCTTCATTTATGTAAGTATCATACAACGTAACACCTTAATCCCATAATAATTTCAAATCCTCAATCAATGGAGCCGAATAAACATCAATATCATTATCCGATTGTTTTGGTTCTTATATAAGCATAGATAACAAGATTTATTTTCATTTCATGCATAACCACGATGGAAAGTTATAATTTACCAACATAATTGACCATGTACTATGAGTGATACTTTGAAAACCAAAAGGATTCACTCCATCTGTAGATAATGCAAGATGAAAGTTTTTTGACTTATTTCCAAATTTAGGATACTCATGATCAATTTTCTTCCACTAAGGAGAGTCTATCGTGTGATGTAGTTTCCCATATTTATTTCTTGTATATGTGTTCCACATCAATTGTTCTGTAGTCTCCTCACTTTCATATAGGTGCCTAAACCTTGAAATAATTGGAAATTAGCATACAAATTTTATAGAAACTGATTCATCTTTCTTGTATCTAGAATCACCACACTTTGGGCATGCTTTAAGTGATTTTTGGTCCTTGTGAAATAGTATACAGTCATTTGTTCAAGCATGTATTCTTTCATAGATTGTACCCATTGAATGTAGCATTCATTTGTAATTGTATGTTCTTCCAAGGAGCTCATTATCTTCTAAGAACATATCATTCAAGATAGAAATTAGTTCAGTAAAACTGGCATCACTCCATCTTTTGTCCACTTTCAAATTATACAGTTTCGGTATGGCTGACAATGTTGTATATTTAGTGAATTCAGCATACAATGGCGTCTTTGCACAACTCTTTAACTTCTCAAATAATTTTGGGAAATCATGAAGTTCATCTTCAACTGTCTTTGTCATTTCCACAATATGATCTTCATCATCATTCAAACCAATAATCACATAATCGGTATAGTCTTCTTCATTTTCTATGCTTTTAATCATATCAGATGATCCATAAAACATCGTGTTATCCCAGTCATTAGCTACATTCTCTTTTTCCCCGTTTTTATTCCAACATTTATAACTTCGATCAATTCTATTATAGATCAATTTTTCTTTCAACTTCTCTAGACTAATTAGTCTTTAATAACAATAGCGTAAACATGGAAAGGATTTGAGAAGGGTCATATGCATGATCTTTTTCAAACTTGATGAACTCTTTCACTCCATCTTCATACTCTTTTTCATATGATTGGCATTGATCCATTATTTATTCATATCCATCCTATTTGATTTAGTAATATTAATATTTAACAAAATAAATACCCAAAAGATGTTCAATTGAAGATGGATCTCATGAATTGATTGAAATAAAATGGAAAGATTGAAAAATGTTTTATCATCCCACGTGATCAAAAACAAAAAATATTGAAGGAAATTTATAAATACAGCTATTGAATGTAATAATTGAAATGTAAAAAACATAAAATATATATTATTTTAAAACCTTTTTCGTAATAGAAAATACATTTATTGAAAATAATAATGGTTTCATAAATAAAAAATAAATTATTAGATTTTTTAAAACAACAATCTGTACCTTTGATAAAATCAGGGTCGTTATATGAGACCTAAGGGATTTAATACAACGATGTGAGTAAATGTTTTTTTAATGGAAAAAGTGACTGTATTTAAAATGTTGTGTGTAAACTATAATTTAAAATTTAAGAAAGGGTTTTGATGTGGAATTTTAAATGGATAGAAATAATTATCTAACTATTTTAGGAAGTTAAATTTTAATTTGATGGTTTTGAATAAATCTAGGGAAATATTTTATTTTTGAAATTTTGGGATATAAACTGATAATTTTAAATGGGTTTACTTTATTAAAAATCACAAGGAATAGCATTTTTATGAAAAACATTAGGATAAAAAGGTATTTTTCAAAAACCCCTTGGAACATTCCCATCTTAAAATATAAATATTCAATTCAAGAGGTTGGAAATTTCCCAACCAAAGTTCTATATCCATATTCAACTAGGGCCACAAGATTTCTTACCCATTTTACCACATGTTATCATATTATGGGTTATCATAGGACATCTATTTTTGGATTGCATGATAACAGTTTCACTTATGTCACCCTTCGAGTTTCCTCCTATAATTCCTCTCGCAATAGTTGAAGGAATGTATTTTTTAGTGTCCACATGAAACTTACGTCACCCTTCGAGTTGCCTCCTATAATTCCACTCTCAGTAGTGTTTGATTCCCTCGGTTCTTGTTTCTAGCTAGTGGAAATTGAGAATGTACTCCAGGCCTTGTGACAAATCAACTCGTGTGACATGGTAAGTTGACCTGAGTTGGTTCATTACATTAATTTTGTAATTGCATTACAATAATGAAATAAAAGAGCATGTATTGTATAGTGTCTATTCTAATGAAATGTTTATTATAGTGAAATATTGAGTCTTACACTATCCATGTGATTTTATTTTTATAAAATAAAAATCATAAAAACATTGAATTCCTTATAAGTATATTAAATCAAACAAGTCTTCCCCTAATCATTTGAAAATAGATCATGAAATCCACCATAAAACATTCTGATTTTACCTTCCATATTCATTTTAAAAGAGTTGTATTTTCCAAAATTCACTTTATATTTTAATTTAAAACACATTTATTTGTCCATATTTTAAGGAATGAAAGTATTAACCAAAACAACACAATTATAAAATCATAATAATTTAAAGAAGTAAGAATGATGACATTTTTTTCAAAATACATGATTTGGATTCTCAATTGACTAAACAGAGCAATAATCAAGAAATAACCCCTATAGTGAAATACATAGTTTGGGAAACCATGAATCTATTAAAATTCACCCATTGTGGGTTAATTGCTTTAATTTAACACTCAATATCCTATATGACATTACTAATACCTAAAAGTATCTAATTATGGTGTGTTACACCCTTTGGATTTGTCACGAACCATCCCAGGTACCCTGGTAACCCGATAACCGAGCCAGCCCTGACATAGCCTGAAGGGCGTTCCCGATCCCCACAGGCCGGCGACTAGTACCTGACATCACACAACATGCAGGTGGGAATGATTTTGCCACAATAATGTGGAAGCAAAAGAAACAAGACAGTATGCAAACAAAAGAAACTCCACCGGGAGTAAACTACCAGAATACAAAGAGGCATAAAATCCCAAAGTACTACAACCCAAGTACTAAAAAAATGGGAAAATAGCCCCAATGTCCCTAAGGACTCAACTCACCAAAACCAAAGATCAACAGCTGGATACGCCTCCAAGAGGTCCCTTCCCTTTGCTCGATCCTAGAAGAAGAAAGTCTACAAACACCCGAAGGCAAAAGTAGGGTGTGAGCCTAAGCCCAGTAGGATACCACCAAAGATTCCATAACAGATGCTAAATATAGATTTTCCAAAGAAAATCTTCCAATTTTCAAATAAACAGGTTTGGCAATTCAAAATCACATTTTTAACAAAACATGCAATACATTTTCAATTGATGTAAAAAATTACTTTAAGTAAAGGATTTACAATGATGGAATATTTCTAAAACAATGGATTAAGAAAAAAATTTATATAAAACAGTTTAAATAAATTCAGTAGGCATGTAAGGACCTTAAAAAGCATTGGCATACATTTATATCTCACATATAAATAAACAAGCGAGCAACAAGGTCATCTGCCAAAAGGTACGATAGCATTAACCAGTTATAGGATTCCGCACTCTCTATGTGAACTCAGAAAAATGTGTATACACATTTCCCTATGACACTGACCAAAGGAGACTCGTCACCAACCCATCGGGGATGTGACCCTCCACAAGTATGTTTTAGAATGTTGTCGTAGTGTAGAGTGTATCCAAATAACTTACTAACTACCTAAGGCCTGCATGCGCTCTTATATGATGGGCGAACTATTTTCAGAATGCGTAAAATACGATCAATCCCATTATTCCTTTTAAAAAGTTCCAATTTCATTCCATTTAAAACTAAAACAGGTTTTATTCAAAACATGCCTTTTTCACAAGATAAAACCAATGGGTTTCTATCAAATCATTTTAAGCCATTTTCACTAGTTTGAAATCCATTCAAAATCAATTCCATCATTACACAATTTATTTCCACAATTAAATTCAACAATTTAATTGAAACCATTTCCATCAAATCCATAATTTAAATTCAATAATTTAAATCAGCCAATTTCCATAAACACACCCAATTCAATGGAATTGGGGTTTTCCAAATTTCCATGCCAAAACCATTTCAAATATCTCGAATCACAGGAATTGATTTTTATCAATTTAATTGAAATAAAACTTGAGCAATTGAATTTAAATCAACAATTGAAATAAACCAAGAAAATTCAATGTTAATCAATTTGGAAAGTCGGGACAGAACCACCTACCTCGAAGGTTTTGACCAAAATCACAACGGTCGAGAACGCTCAAGAAAACTGGGTTTCTTCTTCAAGAACCCACCTAATATCTCTTATCCTAGAAATATCAAGACCAAATCTCATCATACTTGGTACCACACACTTAGATCTACCCATAACGGGTGTAGATCTAAGAAACTGAGAGAAGAGGAGAAGTATATCTAAGTAGATCTAAGAAAACGATCAAGAATGATGAAGAACGATCACATGCCTCAAGAATCTGGCTTCGATTCACCAAGAGGAGCCTTTGGATTGCCTCCAGAACGATGGGAGAACCTTCTCTGACCTTAGGAGAAGACAAATCCCGAGTTAGGGCCGCTTAGGAGGAAAAATAAGGCACTTAGAGGCAAAACCGAGTGAGATCCACAATTTAAGGATCACATTTAAGTGGTTGCATGGTTAGTTCGCATGGTTTGACAAACCGTTTACTAGCCATGCGTTAGCTACTGCCTCAGCCACCCTTCACGCATGGTTTTTCCACACAGTTAAACAAACAGTGCGCTGCCCATGCGGAAGCTACTGCCTCAAGGACCAACTGCGCACGGTTTGGCCACACGGTTTAGACAACCCATGCACCGCTCATGCGACTTCCCCTTTGCCTCAAAACATCATTTAAATTTCTCCCGACTCTCCCAAGTCACTAATCCAAAACAGAGGTACTTAGAAACATCAAAAGTACCTGAAAACATAATGTAATGTTACAACCTCCCCACCATAAGATCTTTCTGTCCCCAAAAATCCTATGAAGAAACCTCCATGTCAAAAAGATGAGGCCACTACTCTCTCATTAGTGCCTCACTTTACCACGTCTCATGAGAATCAGAACCATGCGGCCATAGTACAAGGACCAGAGGTATCGTTCTCCCACGAAGTACCTTGGTCTCAGAATCAACAACCTTGACTGGTCATTTAGTAACAGATAAATCTGGTTCAATCTTAAGATCACTCCAGCTCACAACATGAGATGGATCAGAGAGATACTTTCATAGCTACGATACATGGAACACATTATGTATCGATGTTAGCTATGGTGGTAGAGCTAGATGGTAAGCAACTTTCCCTACAAGACCAACAACCTCAAAAGGTCCCACAAAACAAGGAGCAAGCTTCCCTTGCCTCCCAAGCTATCGATGACCTAATTGGGGTGAAACTTTCAAGAACACCTGGTCACCAACTGATAACTCTAAAGGTTTACGGCAACGATCAGCATAAGACTTGTACCGACTCTATGCTGTCAACATTCTCTGACGAATCAACTGGATCTTAGCTGTCGTCTCTTGGACCAAACTCGGTCCTACCAAGGAACCTTCACCAATCTCCGACCAACATAAAGAAGATTTACAAGGGCGACCATAAAATGCTTCAAATGGATCCATTTTGATCACAGAATGATAACTGTTGTTATAAGAAAACTCAATTATCCCCAGATAATCATCCCAAGACCCACCAAAGTCGAGAACGCATGCGCGGAGCATATCCTCAAGGATCTGAATAGCTCTCTCTATCTAGCCATCTGACTGTGGATGGTAGGTCATGCTCAAACAAACCTGAGATCCCAATGCCTCCTGAAGGCCTCTCCAAAAGTGAGAAGTGAACCGAGGATCCCTATCAGAGACTATAGAAGAAGGAACTCCATACAAATGAACAACTTATTTCACATAGATGTTTCCCAACTTCTCAACTTTGGTTGTATCTCAAATAGGTATAAAGTGAGCTAACTTAGTCAGCCTGTCAATCACAACCCATATCGCATTCTTCTTCCTCTGGGTTTGAGGTAACCCCACCACAAAGTCCATAGATATTTAATCCCACTTCCATGTAGGGACTGGAACTGGTTGAAGCAAACCCGGAGGTTTCTGGTGCTCGGCTTTCACCTGCTAGCATGTATAGCAATGAGATACAAACTCAGAAATGTCTCGTCTCATAACTGGACACCAGAACTGTCGCCGCATGTCATAGAACATCTTCGTGGTTCCTGGGTGTACAGCCCACTTAGAGTTATGGCAACCCCCCATCACATCCTACCTTATCGCTAACGGCACAACATAGCGGTTTCAATAACACAAAACACCCTATTTGGAGAATGACCACTGGGTGTCGGTCTCCCCACCATAAAGAGATTCCCTAATACTATGGAATTCATCATCTAGTTGTTGTTCCTGAATAATTAACTCGAGGAGAGCAGAGTTCAACTGAACACTGGATAAAGAAACTTCATTCCCCTTCCACTGAACTCCAATATGCAATTGAGCAAAAAGATCCATCAAACTCCACTCTTCTAAAGATTCTTTCATAGCCTGTGATGGAAGTTTCCTGCTTAATGCATCTGCAACTACATTCCCTTTTCTCGGGGTATAGGCAATGTCAAAGTAGAAATATTGCAGGTACTCCACCCAACGCCTTTGGCGGAGATACAAATCTTTTTGAGAGAAGATATAACTCAAGATCTTGTGGTATGAATACATAGTAAACATTTCTCCATAAAGGTAATGTCTCCAATACTTAAGTGCGTTCATTACATCTGCAAGTTCAAGTTCATGGGTAGGATAGTTCTTCTCATGAGGCTTAAGTTGATGAGATCCATAAGCAACAATATGATTACCTTGCATAAGGACACATCCCAAACCTGAACCTGATGCATCACAGAAGACCACGTAACTTATCCTAGCCTCAGGAAGAGTTAACACCAGCGTTGTAGTCAAATGATGCTTTAGCTCAACAAAAGAACTATGAAATTTATCATTCCAGGAAAACTTCACTCCCTTTCAAGTCAGAGCAGTCATTGGAGATGCTAAATTTGATAAGTCTTTAACAAACTGGCGATAATATCCTGCTAAGCCCAAGAAGCTCCAAATCTTGAAAACATTTTGTGGTTTTTCCCAAGTCATAACAGCCCTCACCTTCTCAGGATAAACTGATATTCCTCATTTTGACACCACATGTCCCAATAATTTCACTTCTTGAATCCAGAAATTGCACTTTGAAAGCTTGGCATAAAGTCGGTGATTCATTAGAAGACTCAGAACTATTCTCAGATGATGCACATGATCTTCCTCAGACTTGGAGTAGACAAGAATGTCATCCACAAATACTACCACGAAAGTATCTAGATACTCACAAAAAAACTTGTTCATCAAAGCCATGAAAACTGCAGGATCATTTGTTAGGACGAAGGGCATAACAAGGTACTCATAATGTTCATACCTACTCTGAAAAGCGGTCTTATGAATGTCAGATTCTTTTATCCTCAACTGATGGAAACCAGATCGAAGATCAATTTTTGAAAACCAATTCGCCCCTTTCAATTGATCAAACAAATCATCAATTTGTGGTAATGGATATTTGTTCTTTATCATAACTCGATTGAGCTTTCAATAATCAACACATAAGCGAAGAGAACCATCAGCCTTCTTGGCGAAGAGGACAGGTGCTACCCAAGGTGACACACTCGGTCGTATAAAACCTTTCTCAAGAAGATCATCTAACTGAGACTTCAATTCTTTTAGTTTATTTGGAGACATTCGGTAAGAGGGAATAGAAATTGGTTGAGTATCATGCATTAAGTAAATAGAGAAATCAACCTCCCTTTGATACCACTTTGTCACGAACCAGCCCGGGTACCCTGGTAACCCAATAACCGAGCCGCCCCTAACATAGCCCGAAGGGCGTTCCCGATCCCCACGGGTCGATGACTAAAACCTGGCATCACACAAAATATAGGTGGGAATGATTTTGCCACAAGAATGCGGAAGCAAAAGAAACAAGATAGTATGCAAATAAAAGAAACTCCACCAGGATTAAAGTACCAGAATACAAAGAGGAATAAAAGCCCAAAGTAATACAACCCAAGTACTAAAAAAATGGGAAAATATCCCCAAGGTACCTAAGGACTCAACTCACCAAAACCAAAGATCAACAGCTGGATACGCCTCCAAGAGGTCCCTTCCCTTTGCTCGATCCTGAAAGAAAAAAGTCTACAAACACCCGAAGGCAAAAGTAGGGTGTGAGCCTAAGCCCAGTAGGATACCACCAAAAATTCTATAACAGATGCCTAATATAGATTTTCCAAAGAAAAGATTCCAATTTTCAAATAAACAGTTTTGGCAATTCAAAAGCACATTTTTAATAAAACATGCAATACATTTTCAAATGATGGAAAAATTTACTTTAAGCAAAGGCTTTACAATGATGGAATATTTCTAAAACAATGTCTTAAGAAAAAAATTTATATAAAATAGTTTATATAAATTCAGCAGGCATGTAAGGCAGTTCAAAAGCATTGTCATACATTTATATCTCACATATAAATAAACAAGTGAGCAACATGTTCATTTTCCAAAAGGTACGATAGTATTAACCAGTTATAGGATTCTGCACTCTCTATGTGAACTCAGAAAAATGTGTATACACACGTTCCTATAACACTGGTAAAATGAGACTCGTCACCAACCCGTTGGGGATGTGACCTGTCGCAAGTATGTTTTAGAACGTTGTCGTAGTGTAGAGTGTATCCAAATAACTCACTAACTACCTAAGGCTTGCATGCGCTCTTACATGATGGGTGAACTATTTTAAGAGTGCTTAAAATATGATCAATCCCATTCTTCCATTTAAAAAGTTCCAATTTCATTCCATTTAAAACCAAAATAGGTTTTATTCAAAACATGCCTTTTTCATAAGATAAAACCAATGGGTTTCTATCAGATCATTTTAAGCCATTTTCACCAGTTTGAAATCCATTCAAAACTAATTCCATCATTACACAATTTATTCCCACAATTAAATTAAACAATTTAATTGAAACCATTTCCATCAAATCCACAATTTAAATTCAACAATTTAAATCGTCCAATTTTCATAAACACACCCAATTCAATGGAATTTGGGTTTTCCAAATTTCCATGCCAAAACCATTTCAAATATCTCGAATCATTGGAATTGAGTTTTATCAATTTAATTGAAAGAAAACTTGAGAAATTTAATTTAAATCAACAATTGAAATAAACGAAGAAAACACAATGTTAATCAATTTGGCAAGTCGGGACGGAAACCACCTACCTCGAAGGTTTTGACCAAAATCACAACGGTCGAGAACGCTCAAGAAAACTGGGTTTCTTCTTCAAGAACCCGCCTAAGATCTCTTATCCTAAAAAGATCAAGACCAAATCTCATCATACTTGGTACCACACACTTAGATCTACCCATAACGGGCGTAGATCTAAGAAACTGAGAGAAGAGTAGAAGTAGATCTAAGAAACCGAACAAGAATAATGAAGAACGATCACATACCTCAAGAATCCAGCTTCGATTCACCAAGAGGAGCCTTTGTATCGCCTCCGGAACGATGGGAGAACCTTCTATGACCTTAGGAGAAGACAAATCCCAAGTTAGGACCACTTAGGAGGAAAAATGAGGCACTTAGAGGCAAAACTGAGTGAGATCCACAATTTAAGGATCTCGTTTAAGTGGTTGCACGGTTAGTTCGCACAGTTTGACAAACCATGCGCTAGACGCGTGTTAGCTACTGCCTTGGCCACCCTTTACACACGGTTTTTCCACACAGTTAGACAAACTGTGCGCTGCCTGTACAGAAGCTATTGCCTCTAGGACCAACTGCGCACGTTTTGGCCGCACGGTTTAGACAACTCGTGCGCCGCTCGTACGACTTCCCCTTTGCCTCAAAACATCATTTAAATTTCTCCTGACTCTCCCAAGTCACTACTCCAAAACATAGGTAATTAGAAACATCAAAAGTACCTAAAAACATAACGTGATGTTACAGGATTAATATGAATTCGACTATTATAACCATATTGAAAGTATCTTTGTCCAAAGTTGGACACACACCAAAAGTAAATAAGGACCTATACAAATAAAAAACCGATCATTTACCTAAATCAAAACCATCCTCCCATGTTAGAAAATCCAAGAAGAATTTTAATTTTTTATCATAAGGAATCTAGGGTACCCTAACTCATAATTCCTCCTACACTGACTAAGCCTTAAAAACCAATGACTAACAAAATTAAAAAAAAAATTAATGATTTACTATAGGACTATATAATCCATTACCAAATCATTGAAACATAAACCATTATCAAAACACTTCCCCAAAAATTCCAATTAATTATCATCCTCACCATTATCTCTTGAAGGAACCCAAATACCATCATTGCTATATTAACGCTCGAACTCCTTCCTATAAAAACTTTTATAGTAAAAGATCATTAATTATACCCAAAACATAAAATCTAAATTTTGGTAGATCACATTAATCACAACTGAATAAAACCTTTTCAAACCAAATTTCTCATCACATAACCAGACCATGTCAATTTACTAAAATCATATTTAACTTTCAACAACCTAAGACCATAACTAGAGAAGCAACAAATTTCACAAGAATAACATAAAGGGGGTGTCGCACGCACTATTGTTTGAGAATAACATAAAAAATTGAACCATGAAGAGAATAGATTGAGAAATATATAAAAACAATATTTGAATAGCATACCTTTAGTTTTGAGGGTCTTGATTCATCGAAAATGTTCAGTAAAGTCACAACAGAGATGCATTGATAATAGGGTTCGGTGAGGCAGTGGGGGAGACGGCAGTGGGGTTCGGAGAGGCGATAATGGGGTTCAACAAGAGCAATAATGGAGGGAATACGGTTCGGCGAGAGTGGCGGCACGACAGCACTAGTGCGGTTCGACGAGAGCGGCAGAACGACGGTAGGGCAACAGTAGGGTTTGGCGAGAGCGGTGGCACGGCGGCAGTCGGCTTCCACAAGATCTTGAAGGTACGTGAGAAAAGACAGTCGGTTAGGGTTCTTTTAAAATAAGGGATAAGGCTTTTATCAACACTTTCAAAAAACGTTGATAAATAGTAGTTTTATCAATGCTAAAATCGAAATTGCTGATAAAACACCTTTTTATCAGCACTTTTTTAGCACAGATAAAGGAATACCTTTATCAGTGCTAAAAAACACTGATAAAATGTGTCTTTATCATCACTAAAATTATAGCACTGATAAAGATCTAATGTTAATAATTTATTTATATTATTATATATATTTATAAAATTATATATATAATAAATATTTATTTATTTATCTATAATTATAACTATAAATATATATTTATTTATTTATTTATCTATAATTATAACTATAAATAAATATATATGTATTTATAATTATATATATAATAAATATATTTATAAATATTTGTATATATTTATATAATTATATAATTATAATTATAAATATTATAAATATATTCATTTATTTATAATTATAAAATTATAATAAGTATATTTATTATAATTATAATTATAAATATAAATAAATAAAGATATATTTAAATAATTATAAAATTATAATAAATATATTAATTATAATTTTATAATTATTTACATAAATATATATTTATTTATAGTTATAATTATAAATAAATATATATTTATGCAAATAATTATAAGATTATAATAAATATATTTATTATATTTATAATTTTATAATTATTTTGAATAAATATATATTTATTTATACTTATAACTATAAATAAATAAATATTTATTCATAATTATAAAATTATAATAAATATATTTGTTATATTTATACCGAAAAAGTTCAAGGTTAGACCCCTTATTATTAAAATGAAAGAAAAATAAACAATCACATGAAAGATGGATGAGGTCAAACAAGGGCAAACCCACATCCATAAAAAAGAATCTACAAATCAAGAACATGTCCATAATCATGATCAAATTCCTCGTCATCATCGGCAGTTTCTCACTCTGACTGTGAGTTTCGTTGATTGAAGAGCACAAAATACTTTTCTCTAAGCTTTTGTTGCTCTAGAGTGAGTCCCTTAGAAGAAGATCTGGTGGACACATTTTTGTCATGCCCTCATGCACCAGCCCAATCATCACAGCCACATCCTCGACCATGATTTTTTGGATGTTGACCCCACTGACAAGTCTTAGCTTATTGCCAATTTCCTCCCAACTCTTTCCTTTCCAAATCAGAAGCACCTTTCTTCATCTACTCCTTATCATTAAGATTCACAATGTCTACAAAGGGGACATCTTCATTATTGGAGCTACCAATAATTGGTGTTGCCTTCACACTGGAATCCAAAGTAGGAGAATCAAGAAAATTAGAGGTGACATGCACCATACCCTTGTTCTGTGAAGGGGATTGTCTAATGTTTGAGGCATTGATACTCACCACATTCTTCTTAGTAGGAAGTGGGGAAGCTGATACCAACTTAGATTTTTACTTCCTCGTAGAGGAGATCAAATATTGTTCTTGGATCAATTATTTGTCCACTTCATCTTGAATAGCATTTTCAAGGTGCTCCAAATCATTATAATTCTTAATAGAATCAACATGATCCTGCTCACCTTTATCATCGACATTTCCCTGCTTTCTCGTGTCATAAGTATCAACATTCTTTGAAATAGGTATAAAATCCCCCTCTTTCCCAATAAGTGCATGCATAGGCTGGACTGTTGAATTGACCTCCTCCACAGCAATATCAGCCCATGTTTTCTTCCCCAAGTAGGAAGAGGAATCTTTCCCACCATTAAACATATTCAAATTAGCTCTATGTTGTGAGGCATAATTACTTGCATTCCCCCTTGTCAGAATCCCATCATCAATCAGGTGTACACCAGTATCCCGAGTAAATGCCTTCATATACCAAGCCTTCCTATTGCAATTATGTTCAACATGCCCACGAGTTGAACAATGGGAACAAAAAACTACTCTTTTGTAGTTCAATAAGTCATGACCAATTAATTTGCAGTTCAAACAGAATTTTGAAACCTTTTCATATTCAACTCTCAACTCAATCTCCTCAAGATCAGTGGAGAGAAAACTTTTATTAGTCATGATGGATCCTAAGTCAACCTCAACTGGAAATATAGAATAGTTTCCAAAACAAGCAAGCTCGGTCTCTTTATCTAATTTAATAGGAACTCCAATACCAAGAGCAATATCATAGAGGATCTTTGGATGCCACAGCAGCCAATTTAAACAAAAAAAATCACCCATAATTGAGCGGATGATCTACCTGCCTCCAATAGGTGGAGATTTATATCTCATTCACAGAAATTCATAGCGTTGAGCTTGATTGAAATTGAACAATACCCCCATTTACGCATCTTCAGATCATCGGTGGGAAAGAGGATATGAAAAAATCGTTTGCCCAATGAAACATACCTCCAGTTGCTAAATCCCCAAATTGTCACGAACCGAATCTGGTTGGCACCAATACCGGAACCAAACCTAGCTCGTGGCAAGGCCCAAAGGGCGTACCCTATCCCCACATACTGGCACAAGCTCTCGGGTATCATTTATCTTGGTTTGGGAACGATTTACCCGAATATGTATACATAAAACATCAAAAACATTTGATAAACTGAATCTGAAAAATTCATACCAAACAAGGTATAAACAAAATTATAGAACTGAATACATAAGTTCAAAAGAAATAAAAAATTTCTAAAGACGCAAATAAATAGCATCAAAAAATCACCAAGGACTCCACACGACAAGGGGTCATCACCCACAAGCTGTCTCCACTACTCTTCCCCAATGATGAGAACTAACACCCCGAACTGTCATCACCCAAAGCATTTCCTTTACCTGATTCAAGAAAAATAAAGTCTACTTACACCCAAGGGGTGTCAGTACGGTGTGAGCCTAAGCTCAATAGGATATCACCGAATTATTCCAAATTGGATGCAATACAAGGTGAAAAAGCAAGCAGTTTTAATATGCAAAGAAAAGTGGTGACAAATTCCAAGAAATGCAACTTTCAATTGAAAAGAGTTTTCAAGCTAAAAAAATTAAGAATGTTAACACATTTAAATAGTCATGTTAGATACTATAATATAATTCCAAACACACCCTAATTCAAGGGAAAATACCACAAATCTAATGAGAAACAAAATCAGGAACACCCCTAGGCACTAGATAGTATCGGGCCCCATGTACCTCGTACCTCGGTGTAAAGTAACCATAGTAAAATTCATTCTCGTGAACGAGACACTAGTAGGGAACATACCCATAACCTAGTGGTCCACAATCATCATCTATATAGTTTATTTAGAGTTGTTTTTATCCAAATTCTAAGTGAAACAGGGACAAAACCCATCCGGTCAACTAGCTGTACTAGTACATATCTGCCCCACCTAGGTACTTGGGCTTCCTCCTTTGTGGTCAAACAATTTCAGCATGCTACATAAATCCATTTTTCATATAAAACACCACTAATGGTCACATACAATCAGTACAGTAGCTATACACATTTTAAACCACTTAAAACACACAACAAAACACTTTGATTTTTAATGAAATAATTTCTCAAAATCCCACATTGTTTTGCCGCTAAAACTCTTTGAAAGCCCACTTTGTACATTATGTACACACTTTTAAGTTACCAAAACATAAAATTCAGCACAATAAATTTCAATGAAACCAAAAAATCAATTTTAGGGCAGCCCCATGTGAACCAATAAATGTTATCTTTGTAAAACTTCTATTTTTAAACAAACATGGCACTTAAAGTTCACAAGTTCAACAAACACCATTAAAACCCACTTTCACAACAACAAACAGAGGGGTTAAACATTAAAAAATTATTTTTATCCCTATTATAGTTCAATAAAATCAATTAAGTATTTATAGGGCAGTCCCAAATAAACCAATAAAACATTTCTCTGAAAAACCCTCAATTTCACATGGAATCGGCATTTAAAATTCATTTTCAATGCAAACACCTCTAAAACTAATTTTTGCAGGAATAATAAAATGAGATAAACCTTAAAATATGATAAATACAGCATGATAAGACACAAATATTGCATAAACATGGAATCACCAACCAAAAATTGTTGAAACCCTCAAATCTTGGTGCGAAACTTCAACCACACCACTGTCGCACCACAAGGAAGGTAAAACCAACCTAAAACCCCGATATTTCACCCAAAAGACAAGAAGTTAAACCCTAGGTACGAACCCTAGTTTCTAAACAATTTATAACTCAAGAAAGGGTGAAAGAAACCCTAAGGAAAGGGAATAAATCAAAGAGAGAAACACTTATCTGAATAAATCTTGAAGAAAACGACCCAAATACACATGTAGATGAATTTTAAAATAGAAAAAAATTCAATGGAGGTTAGAAAAATGATGAGGAGATCATTTAGGATTTAGAATGGGGGGAAATAGTGAGAAATGAAGGAGTTATGAAGGAAAAAAGATACCTCTTCAAATCTGGACGATTTGAGAACCCCTATGAAAGGATGCCCTAATTCGCGATTCACACGAGCTCCAAAGAGGGGGGAAAGGTAATGGGGATGCGCCTAAGAATGTTAGATTCGAGTGGAAGGTGGAATCACTGAAAAAGAGTACAAAATGAATAATTTATTAAATAAAAAAAATCATTTTTAAAACTGAAAATGGACTTCCGAGCAGGCTCAATCCCTTAAATAAAAACCCAAATCTACCATGATTATCGATTTATAAATGGTCCAAATTAATATGGTGGTGTTAATAGGTCAGGTTAGTCCAAGTAGGAATTAAAATGGATGAAAAATGTTGAAAAATTAAAGTGTTATAAAGGAAACAAAATTTATTTTTAAATCTGGAATTGAGCTCACGGTTTGGCCCAAATTTTGAAAACCAACCATTTCCACAAAAATGAATGGGAAACCCCCAAAACAAAACAAGAATGGAAATTAAATAAAAATACCTTTAAAAAAAGTTCATGGATGTGACAATTCTCCCCGCTATGAAAACTTTCCACCCTGGAAAGTTACAGCAAAGCCAAAGCAACAATCAAACCTAACTGAGAAACTAAGAGGTACTCCCTTGCCAGGTTTCACCCCCAAAGGTCAAAACACCTCTAGTTATCAATTAAGGAATGAATAATCTCACAAACCAAACTTACACCACTTTTCTAAAACAATCAAGAACATTTGGGCTTTATCCCAAAATAAAACTTCTCAAACACAATTTGAAAAAGACTCAAGCAATTTACTCAAACAAACAAGAACATCGAACAAGGTTACACTTACCCTGTTATAACTAAACTGTTGGGCACTCCCCAATCCCAACGTTTACTCCATGAAGATGTTGGTAGTTAGATAGCTCTGAACGAGACTACCTCCCGCCAGGCCAAGACCAAGGACCAATCTGAGTTACTAGTACAGGGAGACACAAATGGGCTCCCCACCATAAGAGACAACTTAAATTTTTTCCGAGACAGAATCAAAACACTAACAGAGGGAGGCCCGAACGGACTCCCTAGTACAAGGGGTATACATCCATTAGACATTTCCAAAATAATATACATGATACCCATGGTGGGTCTCCTCACCATGAGAACCAACTATCTTAACCGACCGGCATGGACCGACACGAAAAGACCCCAAAATTAAAGAGTTGGTACGGCCACACGGTTAGTCTGCATAGTTTGGGAAACTGTGCGATAACCATGTGGATCCTTATATATGCATGGTTTTATGGGGCACAGTTACAACTAACCATGTGAAAACCGTGTGCTCAACCTGTCTAGCCAAATTCCCAACCATACTCCAAAAACTCAAAGGAAAGCAATGGGGAAAAGAAAGACATTGGGCGATAACATGGGCACGAGGCCCTCCACCTCTTTCCACTGAACAGGAACAACATAAGCAAGATGACAACACTAGTGGTTTAAAATATTCCCATATTTCATACTGAGGATAGGACTTTGTACAAGGGTTTGAACGACCTTGGGATTTCTCCTGACTACGCGCCAGCTTCTCTCCGGGACCTATGGCTGGAGCTCAAATGATTGAACCATCTTCGGCCTCATAGTTAGGCTTTGGAAACCCCCGAACAAAACTTCTTCTTCTGGTGCTACAAAAAACTACACCGCAATCCAAGATGGGTTCAACAAGACATAACACACTCCAGAACTCACTTTACTAAAACCTGGCACTTCAGTGAAATAAGGGCTTAAAAGATGCACACACATCACACCTTGTTTCTTCGGGTGAGAAACAACATAAGGAAAGGACACATATAAACACCTTCCTCTAAGATATAAGATTTAATGTTTTTCCAAGGGAGAAATACTCCCAACATAACAGAGACTCTCATAGGATTGTACAACCTTCACCTCTACAGTCAAACGAACACATGACATCACAAGGCATCACCGATCATGACCATTGTGACTGATAGAAGCAATGCATGGAGAGGGACCTTATGCAACATCCCCAAACAACACACAATTTCAGAAGGTGGCCATAATGGCCTCTCATGTCCAGATCTCTCACACCGTTGGTTTAACGTAAACCCTTGCTTCTAAGAGACTACGAAGGACCTAGAGTCCCTCTTAGACACCATCCACACTAGCAACCCCATACTACTTTCACCTTCGATGAATCAAGTAACTTAATAAACTAAGGTCTCTTTCAACCTTCCAAGAGAACTCTCATACTATAAGAGGGTCCACCAAACAAATAGAGGAAATGGTGTAAACTCAATCTCCAAAACTTGAGAAAATGATTCCTTATATTGACCAACTAGAGGATCTTCCAACGGCGAAACAACCTGGGTTGCACTTCAGTTGTGCACTAACCCTTAATGGGGCGTACCTTATCCAACGAAAGAACCCAAGGACCCAACCAACCTGGTCCATTGGCCAAGAAATACCTCAACCAGATCCAAACAGATGAGGGGAACCACCATAAAGGCTTCCCAAACTTTTCTCATAAGAGACCACTAACCATCCCTTCAACCCAGCTTACCGACCAAGCACA
The DNA here is from genome assembly GCA_963277665.1 of Viscum album. NCBI lineage: Eukaryota > Viridiplantae > Streptophyta > Magnoliopsida > Santalales > Viscaceae > Viscum > Viscum album. The sequence goes on from OY728136.1 coordinate 7,829,634, forward strand.
AACCCAAAACACCGTTCAAACAAGAGGGGTTCTTGGACTCAAAATATTTCACAACATCAACATTCAAAAAACACATAATACACACCATCCCAAACCACTCATCAAGTCATCAGTTTTCCTTTTAAAAATATTTCTTTGAAAACAAACGGTTCAGCGGTTAGTGTATCCTCCAATGGGCCCTACACATGCATGTTTCCATACCACACCGGGCACCCTCCTCATATCCATCCTGAAACTCATCCAGTCATGCCATTAACTATCCATCATCCCATATAACCCCATGCATGTGGTCTCTCACAAAAATACTAAAGGTTAATACAAAAACTCTTTCCACTTTTCAAAACCAAAACAATCAACCAATACATCCTTTTTCTCAAGACCACTAACCATGAAATCGAACCCAAATTACCGCTTAAAAAAACTTTTCAGAAAGGCAAAATCATTCAAATGAAAACTCACTTTTAAGTAATTAAAATTAATTTCAAAACATCTCATCCCATTAAAACACCTTTCAACAGTTTAGAAAACTCTATTGGAAACACTTTTTCAAAACCAACTTTAACATACTTCCTGGTTTCAAAAGAGGTGTAAACACACCATTTTCCCAATTCAAAAAAATTCTGAAATTTTAGTTCCACCATTTCAAAAATCAAACCATTCCCTCTTTATTAGAAAATCATTTCAAAAAAACCTTACGCTTCCTAAAACCATGTCATTTTTTCTTTAAAACCGAACTTCCAAGATTTCAAAACTAAAGGACACAAGATAATGCGAGGGGGAACTAGCTTCGGTGGGTGACTTGGACATATGGTTGGCGGCCATATGAAAATCACTTCACTGTCACAGAGAGTGTTCTGGGGAAATATCCCCGGCTCTACATGGATTTTTAGGCCTTGTGAGCTCACTGAGACCATTAAACCAACCCTCTTTTCATTTCCCCTAATCATCATTAAACCAAGAAAACCAAAGGACTCGGATAAGTCCCGACTTCCCCTGGTGACTTGAATCCCGTTATGAGGTGTGGTGATTAGGCACAATACCCATATCCGAAATGTCAAGTCTTGACAATACTAACTCCAGACTATCTTGACTGCTCCCCAAATAACATGACCCAAAGAGTTAACCTGAACCTCCTTTGATACCATTTTTGTCATGAACCCAATCTGGTCGCCACCAATACCAAAATCAAACATGGCTCGTGGTAAGGCCCGAAGGGCGTTCCCTATCCCCATGGGCTGCCACAAGTGCCCGGGTATCATTTATCTTGGTTTGGGAACGATTTACCTGATATGTATATATAAAACATCAAAAACATTTGATAAACTGAATCTGAAAAATTCATACCAAACAAGGTATAAATAAAAATCCATAACTGAATACATAAGTTCAAAAGAAATAAAAAAAGGTCCAAAGACACAAATAAACAGCATCAAAACAGCCCCAAGGACTCCACATGACAAGGGGTCATCACCCACAAGTCGTCTTCACAACTCCGCCCCAAGGATGGGAACTAACACCCCGAACTGCCATCACCCAAAGCCTTTCCATTACTTGATTCAAGAAAAATAAAGTCTACTTACACCCAAGGGGTGTAAGTAGGGTGTGAGAATAAGCCTAATAGGATACCACCCAATGATTCCAAAGTGCATGCAATATAAGGTGAAAAAGCAAGCAGTTTTAATATGCAAAGAAAAGCGATGACAAATTCCAAGAAATACAACTTTCAATTGAAAATAGTTTTCAAGCTTAAAAAATTAAGAATGTTAACACATTTAAATAGTCATGTTAGCTACTATAATATATTTCCAAACACACCCTAATTCAAGGGAAAATACCACAAATCCAATGAGCAACAAAATCGGGAACACCCCTAGGCACTAGATAGTCTCGGACCTCATGTACCTCGTACCTCAGTGTAAAGTAATCATAGTAAAATATGTTCTCATGCACGAGCCACTAGTAGGGAACATCCCCATAACCTAGTGGTCTCCAATCATCATCCATATAGTTTAGTTAGAGTTGTCATTATCCAAATGCTAAGTGAAACAGGGACAAAACTCATCTGGTCAACTAGCCATACTAGTACATATCCGCCCCACCTAGGTACTCGGGCTTCCCCCTTTGTACTCAAACAATTTCAACATGCTACATAAATCCATTTTTTCATATAAAACACCACTACTGGTCATACACAATCAGTACAGTAGCTATACACATTTTAATCCACTTAAAACACACAACAAAACACTTTGATTTTTAATGAAACAATTTCTCAAAATCCCGCATTGTTTTGCACCCATAACTCTTTGAAAACCCCACTTTATACACTATTTGCACACTTGTAAGTTACCAAAACAGAAAAGGCATCCCAATACATTTTGATGAAACCAACAAATCAATTTTAGGGCAGCCCCATGTGAACCAAGAAATGTTATCTTTGTAAAACATCCATTTTTAAACAAACATGGCACTTAAAGTTCACAAGTTCAACAAACACCATTAAAACCCACTTTTACAACTACAACCAAAGGGTTTAAACATTCAAAACATGATTTCCATCCCTATTACAGTTCAATAAAATCAATTAAGTATTTATAGGGCAGCCCCAAATAAACCAATAAAACATTTCTATGAAAAACCCCCAATTTCACATGAAATTGGCATTTAAAATTCTTTTGCAATACAAACACCACTAAAACTAATTTTTGCAGCAATAATAAAATGAGATAAACCTGAAAATATGATAAATACATCATGCTAAGACACAAACATAAACATGGAATCACCTACCAAAAATTATCGAAACCCTCAAATCTTGGTGCGAAACTTCAACAGCACCACCGCCGCACCACAAGGAAGGTAAAACCAACATAAAACCTCAAGATTTCACCCAAAAGACAAGAAGTTAAACCCTAGGTACGAACCCTAGGTTCTGGACAATTTAGAACTCAAGAAAGGGAGAAAGAAACCCTAAGGAAAGGGAAGAAATCAAAGAGAGAAACACTCACCCAAATAAATCTTGAAGAAAACGATCCAAATACACCAGTAGTTGAATTTTCAAACAGCCAAGCATTCAATGGAGATTCAAACAATGATGAGGAGATCATGTAGGAACTGGAATGGAGGAAAATAGTGAGAAATGAAGGAGTTATGAAGGAAAGAAGTTACCTCTTCAAATTTGGACGATTTGAGAACCCCTATGAAGGTCTGCCCTAATCCGCGATTCACACGAGCTCCAAAGAGGGGGGGAAAGGTAATGGGGACGTGCCTAAGGATGTTAGCTTCGAGTGGGAGGTGGAATCGCCGAAAAAGAGTACAAAATAAATAAGTTATTAAATAAACAAAATTCATTTTTAAAACTGGAAATGGGTTTTCGGGCAGGCTCAATCTCTTAAATAAAAACCCAAATCCACAGTGATTATGGATTCCTAAATGGTCCAAATTAATATGGTGGTGTTAATAGGTCAGGGGAGGCCAAGTAGAAATTGAAATGGATGAAAAATGTTGAAAAATGAAAGAGTTATAAAGGAAAAAATTATTTTTAAATCTGGAATTGGACTCGCGGTTTGACCCAAATTTTGAAAACCCGCCATTTCCACCAAAATGAATGGAAAACCCTCAAAACAAAGCAAGAATGTAAATTAAATGAAAAATACCTTTAAAAAATGTCATGGATGTGACACAATTGTCGATAGACGCGCAACTATGTCATCAATTTTCCACAATTTTGACCTCTTGGGCATGATTAATCTTGCAATAAGTGAGTGTTTACCTAGATTCATGCGTTCGGAGACCGCATCAGCATCAACTCTGATGTGCGCAATATTTCCCTTCTGACGAATCGCCTCAACACCGAACTCTTTGTAGGGAGAGAAGGCAATGCAAGTTGCACCAGTGGAAGGCGGGACACCCAGTCTGGATTTGCTACCACCAACCAGGCAGTCGGTAGTGTAGACCGCAGATGTGCCATATTTGTGCATGTCAAAGCACCTCGGGTCGAGTAGAAGGTCGGCTGATATTCCATTCAAAATCGGATCAGAGAGATCTGATTTACACGCGTCCACTGCAACAGTTGAAGATCAAGGCACACCGTCCAACCTCGCATCACCTTGAGCGCCCAAAACCCGCACCAGATTTGAACGTGCATCCAGTGCCCTCGAACAACCAGGGGTGGTCGAAACTTTAGCCAAACTTTTGTGTAAATTGAATCTACCATATGGGTGAGGAAAGAAGCGACCTGCATCACGTGATTTGGATCCTCCATGCTCGCCCACTCGTTGAAACTCGCCATCAGGGAATCAGGAGGAGCTCCCGCCGACCGCCATCCTTCATTATATTTATAATTTTAAAATTATATATAGTAAATATATTTATTATAATTTTATAATTATATATATAATTATTATTATTATAAATATTTGTATATACTTATAAAATTATAAATATAATAAATATATTTATTATAATTTTATAATTATTTAAATATATATATATATATTTATAATTATAATTATAAATAAATATATTTATAAATATTTGTATATAATTATAAATATATTTATATCTATATATTTATTAATATATAAATATATTTATTATAATTTTATAATTATTTAAATATATAATTATAATTATAATTATAATTATAAATAAATACATTTATAAATATTGATATATAATTATAAATATATATATATATATATTTATTTATTTATTTATTTATTTATTTATAAACTAATCATAAATGTATTTATTGTAATTTTATAATTATTTAAATATATATATATATATATAGTTATAATTATAATTATAAATAAATATATTTAAAAAGTATTTATATATAATTATAAATATAATAAATATATTTATTATTTAAATATACTTATTGTAATTTTACAAGTATTTCTGGGAATATAATAAGTTAATAGGTATAACATGAATGAATCATACCTAATAAGATATAGATTATAAAAAATAAGTCATCACATATATATATATATCAAAGCGGGTCCAACTAGAAGTCATGGCTCCTGACCATTTATTAAAATTAAGAAAAGAAAACAAGTACATGATAAGGAGAATAAGAGCAAACAAGAGCAAGCCCCCAAACATCAGAAAAACAACACATCAAACATCGTCATAATCACGATCTGAGTCATGCTAAGAGTCATCAGCATCAGCAGATTCCCAATCTAACTGTGTGGTCCTCTGGCTGAAAAGCGCAGTGTACTTGTCCTTAAGCGCCAACTGCTCCGGCGTGAGCCTAAAAGTTCTAGAAGAACCACCTCGTCCACGCCCTCGAGCAACCTCCTCTCAACCACATCTGCACCCACGACTCTTTGGGTGCCTATCCCTTCGCCAAGTATGTTGATGCATAATCACATCATGACTTACATCATCATTAAGAGAGGTAAGAACAATTTGTTTCCCTGTGCTCTGCACAACAGCTTCCTTCTCAATGACCAAATTCACTGGAGACATATTTACTTGAATATATATTTATTTATATAATTATAATTATAAATAAATATATTTAAAAAGTATTTATATAAAATTATAAATATATAATTATAAATATAATAAATATAATGAATATATTTATTATTCTTAAAAAAATATTATAATTTTATAATTATTTAAATATATAATTATTTATTTATAATCCTATAAATACTTTTTTTAAACATTATATATATATTTGAATTATTAAAAAATATATATTAATTATAAACATGCATTTTTTAATTAATGTATATAAATAAACATTATTTTTGAATATAAACATAATAATTTTATATTTATTAATAATATTTTTTTAAAAAAACTTGTATCAACGCTTTTTGTAACGCTGATAAAAGTTACATTTATCAGCATTTTGAACTAGCGCCGATAAAAATACGGTTTTTATTAACGTTTTCTGCTTCGCACTGATAAAAACCGACGCATCTATTACCCAAATTTGTGGCAATATTTCATTTTTCATTCTCATGCATCTTAAACAAGGTGAAGAAGGGGCTCATGAATTAAAATATAACCAACCTTGCAACTCACATCTAAGATATACACATACACACAAGTGTTCATCTGTGGTGATAACATTCAGAATCCACAACAGCAAAGGCCTTGCCTCCAACCCTTCTTCGTCCGGCCATGTTTCCTGTCATCCTTTTCCATTCTTACAGGACTACTCATCCACTCAGACTGTAATCTGTAAATGAAAACAACTTTAAAGATTCAGATTCAAGACCACTCTTCAAATTCCCATCAAATACCATGCAAACCAAAACAGAACCGGTTTAGGCTCCATTTGACATCACTTACTGAAAACTGATTATATCACCTAGGATAAATGTTTCGGTATAAATGTATTTAGGCTGATTAAAGTCCATTTGAAAGTTAATACTTATGATAATCTGTCTGAAAACATAAAATGTGTTAAGGGTCCGTTTGACAACACCTAAGAACCGTTTGTCAATAAGTGTCATCAGACGAACCCTAATCAATCCAGAAAGGCTTAACGGCACCCCACGGGTGGAGCCTTGTGCTTGCGTCCTGTGGCGGTGTTTGGGAGGTCACGGTTTCGGGACTCCTGTGCGCAATTAGGGTAGATTTTTGTTTCTTCCCCACTTCCTGACCAATTTATAACCTAGAAACACTGAACGGCCCTTGCAGCTTTTATGTCACTTATTAAAGCACCTTTCTTTTGGAATTCAAGTGTATGTGATTTTTCAAAAACAGAACTAAAGCCATTTATTTTTTCGAACTGCTTATCATAAGGGTTAAGTGTATAAGCAGTTATTAGTCTTAATGATAACTTACACAGGAAAGGCAAAGGAACGGGTGCTCGTCGTGCTGCTATCTGATCGAATGGATAGGCTCCCGGACTGCACAACCGGCCCCAAGTAAGTTATGGCACCTTCTGCTCCTTCATATTCACTGTTTTCAGGGCTCTTCCCTATCCTGCTACTGGCAATTTCATGATTTTCAGCCTTCTTATCAGCAGACAAGCAGCCATCAATGGCAGTATCTCTTGATTCTTTCGATGTAGGCGCAGAAGGGATGGCATCGTCCCCAGAAGTCTGCAATTAAATCATTTCAATAAACTTGCATTGTAAGGTTGAGTTTGATTTTGAAAAATATATTATGTTTACATTTTCTTAAAAATGTATTATGTAAATGAAAAGAAAATGGAGGTTCAAAAAAAATAACTTTCATGTTTTATGAACCAAGCATAACATAGGTTTTGATTCTCACTCTCTCATACAAACACTCAGGAATGTCATGTAATGAACAACTCAATAGACAACTGGTTTCTAAAGCAGGAGACAATATAAAGAATCCATGGTATAATAAGAGTTTTGCGACTAATGATGTCGCTTATTATCACAGCCCAACATTTATGAGGGTCTTGTCCCACACCAGCTGGAACATCAACGTTACGGTTCACATGGTCAGTCTCATTTTAAGAGATAAGAGTTGTTGCCCCTCTGGCGGTCAAGTGGAAAGGGTTGGGGGCTGATCCTTATGGTCGGGGGTTTGACTCCCACGGGTTGTGCTTCAACGTCATAATTACACACTCAGATGATTTAAGGCCTCAACAGCACAAGGCGGAGCGGGGAGGACAGTTTTACCCGGTTCAGCCCCACAAGACACATCCAAAACCCGGGGTCCAGATACCCGCTTCGATGGGAGGAGGGGTACGCTGGGAAGGGCATGGACTGTAATGGGTTGGACTGGAGTTTCTGTTCAAAAAGAAAAAAAAGAGTTGTTCCGACGATAAGGAAGAGTGTGCGTCTTGGATTGTCTTGACACCGCACTGGTTGGGAGTTGATGAGACCACTACAGGACAAAACCAATGAACCTCTTATCATTTCGAAGAGATGGCAGGTTGAACTGGTGAATCTCTCATCATTTAAAAAAAAGCAAAATTTGTCACAAAATTATCAAACTTAAATAATTTGTGTGATTAAGAAGAATATTGTTTTGAGCCTCCAAAAGATTAATTTATCATTCAAAGAGAACTAAACTTAAAGCAAAGAACATCTATCTTGGTTTGGAAAAGAGAAGATACATTTAAGACATTTCTCAAATTTCAACAATTTGCAATAAACGAGAAGATGAAAAACAGAGGCAAGCATGCTTAACAACTTGGGAAAACGTCCAAGAGAGTTCCAAGCTTTATTGGTTTCTTAAATGACATTAAGAGAGTTACAGTTCTCCAAATTGGTTCAGATTTCAACTCTCCCAAATATAACAAACAACGCATTTAATTCTATTTTCACACAAACGATCATCATTAATTATGAGAGAGATTATGGTGTAGATGCTGAATAAATGGTATTGCAACCTGTGATGAATTCAACATGTTCAACCACTTCAAACCAATTTCCTTAATTAACATGAAATGGTTATTTTATATTTATTTTATGGACCAGAGGTCGTACCAAATATTTCAATGAAATGGGGAATCACGTATTCATGCAAAAATATCTGACTATCAATAAATGAATATAAACAAAAGTAGAAAAAAGAACATTTTGTGCATCAATCAATTGGGCAGCTTCCCCAATAGGCTTTCAAGTAAAAGATAAAATGCCATCAACAATTTAGGCAGAGATAAACATACCGGAAACTGCCATTGTTGAGATTTACAGCCATCGAAAGTGAACAATTCATGGATGGAATTCTCTACCCCTTGCTCTCCCACCATAGGCCTATTTTTAGGCAAGATTTTCTCTTGGTTAATGTCAACTTCAATCCCCTCCGCACCAATGGCTGTTTCACTTACATGCAGTGGTTCATTATAACCATAATGCTCCTTGCTATGATCCTTATCCTGTAAATTTTTTTCACCCGACATCTTTTCCCGTAAGCCAGTTCCCTCATCAATGCATATATCCTTCACAACACAATCCATAAGTTCACGATGGCAGACCGACAGCTCTTGAAGTTCACATTCCGTAACACTTTTATCGGCGTATATATTCATGTCATCTTCCAACTTGTTGGAAGGGATTGCATGTGATGAAATATCAGGAATTTGAACATTGTTTGCTTCTCCAGTGTCTATATTATTTTTACTAACTAAACAATCAGGAAAAGATGCCTCCCACAGATTCTTATCCTCAATCTTATGAGGCAATAATTCTAAACCAAATTGACTGCTCTTTAAATCACATGAATCAGTGGTTTGATTTCCCCTGATGATCTCCCGAGCTATGTTTGGTAAACCAGGTTTTTCGATTAGAGCTGCGCAAAAAATGAAAAATTCACTGATGACAACAACAATTAAAAGATCAAATAACAAACATGCACAGCCAACAGGAAGGAAGCATTTTAGTATACTTTCATCATGCATGGAAACCTAAAAGAACCAAAAATATCAACTGGGGGCTGTTCAATATATAAAGGACAAGAGAAAATATCAGTGCCAGCAATAATAAGATCAGCCTCAACAGTTTCAGATGACATTTTCAGCTTCTTCAGCCATTTTATCGTTGCAAGGAAATCATACTAGCAGCACATTTGGACAAATTGGTATGATTATTTTCAATGGACAAATTGATATTCATAACCAAGTACTAGGGTATAATTGTCTTTTTCATTTTTATATTGCTCCTTTCCAATTCCATTCATACAATGGTAAATGATGAACATGAGTTGAAGTTTTGAGGTACAGGAAAATGATCCACAATCAAATATAGTGCACAAAACAAGAAAACCAAAGCAAAAGCCAAGCAATAAACTTAAAGGGCAATTTTATTTTCTCTAGGTGCAACAAGAAGCAAGTGGTAAAAATAGAAGTAGGAAAACAAGCACTTATCACTGGATAATGAAAGTCAATAATCTAGGGGGATATACCATTATATGTATCCACAGTGAAAATTTGAATTACCCAAAGAAAGTGGTGGGTTTTGATCACAATATCCAAAGATCAAATGAAATCAAATGCGGCAAAAACAAGCACCAGACAGTAAAAACACAGCAGAAAAAAAAATAGTTGCTTGACAGCCAAGAAAAATGATAACTATGTGGATTGAAAACTCAAAATCACCTATCATACATAACCTTGGTTTTCAAATGAAAGCCATGTTTGAAATAATGGGATGAAGTGAATAGATTATAAAGGGAAAGGCTAGTATTTTCAGTTCTCGTCTCAAATACAAATAGAATATGAGAATAAGCATTTTTATGTTAAGAGTAAGAGAGTCCGTTAGTTTCAGCTTAAAAAATAAGTGATTTTGAGATAATTTAAACAAGTGATTTTAAATAAGTAATTTTTTTATTAAGCTTTTTCAAAAAATCAATCTAAAGTTTGAGAGCATGGTTTTTTTTTCTGGAAAAATAAATAATTTGACCCCTAAAACGATTCTTAAACAAATGATTGAAAGGAACATTACTCTGTTTTAATTAATTTTTTTAGTCAAGATTCATTTCATTTCATGCATGAAACACGCCCAAATAATCCTGGAATAGGTTCACAGAACACGACTGCTAGAGTATCAGAAAAGATTATTAGAAAATATCACTATTCTTACTGACACATGTTCACCGACGGCTTTTCACCATGAAGATACGCCAAAGAGAAAAAGCCTGCAATTCGGGGATGGTTTCTGCAAGCCTAAAAGTTGTGTTTCCTTTTGTCGGCAGAATTACAAAATCAAAACAATGAAACTTCCAAATCAATTCAAAATCCACGATTTAAAGGTCGTCAGCAAATTGTCATGCTAGATCTGACCAAGTGGTATTTAAGAGACTAGGGTTTTTATTCTTGCGAAGGAGAATTAAGTGTGTATGAACATATTTCTGGTTCAAAAACAGGAAGAGTCCGACATTATAGAACCTGGGAGATGCCAGATCGAATCCCGACAAGGCCATAGAAAAATCAAACTCAAGAAAGCAAAGTTAAATTTAATCGGAAGTACCCCGGGGATTATGACCATTCATCCGCACCAATCCCTCTCTGATCATTCGTCTAGCAGCCAACTCATTCCCCTGATTCACGGTCAGTTTCCAGCAGAACTAGAATCATAAAATCATTAGAAGAAGACGAACACACTCACAGACTGGGAAGGAGGGCCACAGGATGAAGTTAATGGTAAGCAAATTAAAAGGTCAAATTAAAAGCCTGCGATTAATATGGAGGAAGACAGAGAAAGGGAGAGTGGGGAGAAGAGAGCGAGAGACATCAGAGAGAGGAGGCAAGGAACTGTAATAAATGAACTCGAGGCAATCGCCGTTTCCAAACGCTGGGCAACAGCTATCTCAAACCCCGAATTAATGCTCAGAGCCCCCCCACAGAACAAATTTATGAAGATTTCTTCCAATCGATACGCTACACGTACGTGTACTCCCACTCTCACTCCCACTCCCACCCATATACACCTCCCACGCCTCCCTTGTGCCCCGTAATCTCAGCCGAACAACCCGGAAAACAAAAAGCGCACACACGCAGAGACGATCTGCGGCCCCTTCATCGGAAACCCTTCCACCACAGCTTCCAGCTGCCCGGGCGACGGCGGAAGAGTTGTTCCGAACCCTTTCAGCCTCCCTTCGGACACTCAGAAACAAGGGGCAATGAAGAAATCCGTATGCCGCGACATCTAGTCCATTGCCGAACGGGTAGCAATGATAAAAATTGCAGTGGGACTTTCATAAAGAGAGCCGGTGCTCTCACCGGGAAATCCGGTGCGTCGCCGACGATGGGTTGTGGTGGAAAGCTTCAGGTTCCGGTTCAGATTATTGAAAACATAATTATCGTTTTTATCGTATATAGGAAGAGACATTTTCGTATACTTGGGACCCACATCGCATTTGGTGGAACGGAGATCGTGGGGGCAAGCAAGGTGACGATTCGTACATGACTTGATGCTGTTTTGGAGGAAATCTTCAGTAACGGTTCTTCGCTGCCATGAGCAGAAACAGATCTCCGCGAGCTCCGAATTGCGACCTGGCCTTCGATTTTCTTACCGATTACAGCTGTATATTAGTGTTCAGTTCGTGTGTGTTTTCCGCGATTCGAATTGCCAATCATGTGCATGATTGATCATGAAAATTTGCAGAATGAAAGTTGGATTTTGAGGGCGATGGAACCATCAATTCCTTGACTTTCTTGTGGGGAGAATGACAAAGGGCGATCAAAACTGAAAGCTTTCAGTAAAAAGGTAAATAAATAAATAAATAAATAACTACAGTGTCTCCTCAAAGGAATAAACTTTCTGTTTTGATGCCTGTTATCAGTCACCCTTTTTTGTGTTCTCCGCCGTCCTCCGATCCAACCAACTCATATTGGATGGAATCATGAGACTGTTTACAGGGGAATGGAATTGAATGGTAATGATTGGACACTGTTTTTTTTTTTTTTTCCTATCATCAAATAAGTAAACGGGTGAGGAATCTAAGATCAAATCCAACCCATTACTTCATTTTGGAGTAAGGGTGCAACAAAAATGAAGCATCAAAATTGAAATCAATACTTCATTTTCTACTCTAAAAAAACATTCCTAAAACATTCCTGATTTTTATATATTAAAATAAATTTAAACCATTTATTTTGATGATAAAATATGTAGAAAGTATAAAAAAAGGGATCTGGTGAAGATAGCGGTGAATTGGAGCTGGTTTCTCATTCATTTTAGCGACCGGTTGGAGATGATGTAATGATGTCTACAAGTGAGTGATCCCGCCATTAAATGGGGTTAAGAAATTGAGAACATAACCAAACCTGAATAACGTTCAAAATAATCATATGAAGCTCATCGCATATAACAAATTTAATACCTATAACTCAAAACCTCTTTAATATTTTTATATTTTTAATTTTATAATCATTCTTCAGATAAAACAGTTTAAAGGTGGTGCACCGCAAGACAGAGTGACGAAGTGAATCCAGGTATGAACTTTTAATTACATCACGTTTGATCTTGGTCTCACGTTGGTAATAACCCTTTAAGCATGTTGCAGATAACCGCACATCACCCACAATTACGAAGGCATAAATTAAAATTATGCGCAACAATTTTAATTAGTTCACCGTTAAGAGCTACGTTTAATAAGCACATACCGATGATGTGTTGATATGTTGAAATACACTGAGGTTCAATAGTTTGATGGATACCGTTTTTGGACACGGTCACTCCGTGTTAGATTCACTACCTTTACAAACGAGTTCAAGAAATAATGTATTGCCTCACTTGGAACACTTCCACCGACTCCTCATTTGTTCAATGTTACACATGAGTGTCTTCTAAGTTTACCGGCATGAAGACCACTTCCATACCATCAAGAAAGTGTAAGGTGTTTTGCATCATAAATGTCAGAATATGATGCTCCAATGCAATTCTAGATCTCAAGAATAACCGCCAACAATAGGCGCATGAGTTATGTGCAGTATACTATTCACCGCATAAAATCCTTTGCTCAAAACTACCCTTCACAAAAATTATTTTGCATCTCCCCTTCGCAAGCGATAATGCTTCTCGAAAGCAGTACTGCTTTGTGACTGAAGCAGTTTCACAAACAACTTTGCTTTGTGAACGTCATGTTTCGTGAGCGATACCGCTTCGTGAAAAACTTTGCTTCACGAACAGTTTTGCCTTCCATGAACAAATCTCCCATCGCAAAATGATCTACATTCCATGAACTTCCAGTACCCGCAAACGATGTGGTTATTTCCCTTGATATTCCTTTAACACTTTCTCCATTTTTCAACAAAACAATTAGTAGACTATTTGTAGGCAAAGGCCCTTGAAAAACTTGTTAAACACAAGATTACTCTTATGCCCTTCAAATAGCCCCACTTCGCATAAGTTTGCCTTTGTGGAAAACGACAAACACCATTAATTGGTCGCAAACGACGCCACCTTTGTGGCCTTCGCATAAGATCCACCCTACGTGGTTCGCAAATCACAACTGTCAACCCTTCGCAAACGATGTCGTCGACGCAATGTGATTCCTTTGCAACTTTCACAAAAACTCCTCTGCCTAAAACCTTAGTGGTTTGCAAAATGCCTTTCACGAACAAGTTGTATCGCATGAAACTCCTATGCGAAAATCCCTTTCTATTCCTGAATTTTTGCACAACTTCATTGAAGACTCCAAACTTTCACTAAACTTTTCCCTTTACTCCGAAAACACAGATACATCAAGAAAGTAGACTTCCGCAAAAGAATCATCTTCTCACGCAATCTGCATGTAAGAATTAAAGTCTACTGGACACTCATAAAGTCTGACCATAATGTAACACTTCGACTCGAATCATCGGGTCCGAGCCGATGTGCTACATAAACTCATGCGTGCCTCCTTATACACAAGAGGGTGCCAGCTAGCGGTGTAGATCTATGAGTACAGTGGAGAGACTATACCCTCAGTAGCAAACACAAAGAACTATGCAACAACATCAAACAACCCAAATAAATACAACAGAATATAACATGAAGAGATGATATAATGGATGACACGTCATTCATATAAAATAAAGCAAGGACCCCCATTGTGGGTAGGTCAACTAGTGTATAAGCAACACTAGGAAAATGAATGAAGACACTGCAGTGTCCATCCAGAGTTTGTCCTGGTACTGCTTTTGTCAGCAAGCACCATCTCCTCAACATCTTGCCATTGGGCCCTTTCCCTTCCCTGGATCCTTGATCACAAAGTTTGCATGTACATCGAGATGCCCGTACAGGGTGTGAGTATAACCCAGTAGGACGCCACCAATCCGTCCTTAACATAAGTGCACACATATATAGAAGTGTATGTCATGATAATAAAATAAATGCACACACAAGCAAACAATACCATATCAAGCATTTGTACACTAATCAAACCACCACGAACCCCAGTCGCACCAGCTTTGGCTCCACGCCAGATGTATATCTGAATGGTTTATAACAACCCAGGAATTTATTTCTTCTAAATATATTTTTCCTTGGATCATTATTAATAATGTAGTATAATGCAAGATACATACTAGAAAACAAAAAAAAAACTTATTTCATTATTTGAGAATGTTACAATAATAGCCAATAAAACACTATCTATTACAATAGGTAGACACAAAAAAGACTATTACATTTCATTACATATCATGCGTAAATATGGACTAGTACAACTAGAAACAGTAAAGTTATATACACTTGGAAGAATAATACGTTCACTAAAACAAACTTCATAGGTTTAAATTCCCCAAACAAGATTGCCCCTGCCATAAAGATCGTAAAACGGAAGAGAAATGTTAGGAAAATGATAGACATTATCAACAAGTGTAAGAACCTTTGTAAGCGATGTAGTGAATGATTATGTAAGAATTATGATATATTTATAGGGAAATATGTCATTTGTCATTATGACGGTTGGCCAATATGGATGATGGACATTATAACCATTAGTCAAAAAGTCAGTTGGTCATTATTATTATTGACTATGTAGATGCAATTAAGTGAATGTATGGATTATTTTATGATATAATCAAAAATGTATTATTTATGGAGACTATAAATATATTCTATCAACAAATATGTTTTATAATAAATGTAATTTTTTTTAAAAAAATTTATAAAACACTTTTTAAATGATTGTATATTTTAACAAAGCCCCAAGTAATTTTTATGACGGTCAGAACATTTACTACGCTATAAAAATCGTTAATTTTCAATAAATAAGGATTTTAAATTAAAATTTAAAATTATAATATTTAGATAATTATTTTGAAAAAATAAATTTCATCTTTGGACTCAGCACATCTGAATTATCCTAGGGTGAATTTATAGGAATTTTCAAACAAAGTTGTTTTTTCGGTAAAAAAATGAAAATTACCTTTTTACAAGCATTGTGATTTTATGACATCATTATTATGTGAACATGATTTAAAAATTTATGAAACACTTTATGCAATCAAAATTGAATTTAATAAGTATAAAAATGAATTAAAAAATATTAATTTCAATTTAAAAATTTACACTTTACATTTTGGAACCAAAAAATGGATTTTTAAGATAGAAAAAATATTTTTGGTTTGCATACATTAAATGGGTTGGTTGGAAGGTAATTTTCAATTTGGGAAGGTTTTGAACATCTAAACACCCTCTTTCACTCTTTAATAAGCTAATTTTTTTTTGGAATTCATTGAACCCAAAAGTGGTTGACTTATATAATAAAATAACCAATATTTAATCCTTTAAAACCACCCCTCCACAAGTATAAATACCCTCATTCCCTACTCACATTCCACAAAAAAGACTTTGAGCATGAATTCCCTCTCAATATTCCTCTTAAGCGTCTCTCCAAGGCAGTTCCAAGGTTTTATGGAGTCCCTCTTTAGCTTTAAAAAGCATCATCCCAAGGTAAGGGTCCTCAATCCTCCTCTTTCCTTTTCATGTTCATTACCTTTATTATATTGTATTTTTAAATTTATTTTTTATATACTTCCATGTTTTTTATTCCATGGTATTAACCTCCATTTTATATCATGTAAATGAGATTTTATTTATTCCCACTCATTATAGCCTTTGTCAAGTCATTATAATACTCGGACTATCCACTACTGGAAAAACAACCTATACCCACGGTTCAAAACCGTGGGTATAGCCCTCAAAACCGTGGGTATAGGTTATACCCACGGTTTTGGGAACCGTGGGCTGGAACGACGTCGGTATAGGTCCCCAGCCTATACCCACAGTTTTCCAAAATCATGGGTATAGGTGTTCTTCCACGGTGTCAACGAAACCTACCCAATTTCCACGGTGTCAAAGGCATTTACCCACGGTTTCAAAACCGTGGGTATAGATCCTAAAATAATGCACGCGGCGGGTTTCGATCCCGCAACCTCTTCGCTGCAAACACCGCGTCTAACCACTACCCTAACATCACCTATGTGTATATATATTTATATTTAGTTAAATATAGTTATATAAACCGTGGCTATAGAGGGAAGAACCGTGGGTATAGGACCCCTGCTAAAAAAAATTTCTTCCCGTGGAAAAAAAAAATTTCCCGCGCACACACGAGAGACCTATACCCACGGTTTTTCATAACCGTGGGTATAGGTATTTTATCCCATACCTATCCCCATGGTTTTGGGGGAAACTGTGGGGATAAATACCCCTATACCCACGGTTTTCCAAAACCGTGGGTATAGGTGACTTTTCAGGGTCTATCCCCACGGTTTTGGAAAATCGTGGGGATAGACCCCCCTATACCCACGGTTTTGGAGAACCGTGGGTATAGGTCTTGAAAATTGACCTATCCCAATGGTTTTCAAAAACCGTGGGTATAGGGGTACCTATCCCCATGGTTTTGGGGAAAACCGTGGGGATATGTCCATTTCCAGTAGTGATCACGTAACCATAAAACCATCCTAAAATTTTAGTAAAGCAAAAAGTGTGTGGTTTTCTAAGAAATGAAATCTCTATCAGGATACTGCAAGTGGATGTTGCTCTACCATAGTTGTACTTAGGGGTAATAACCCCGAAAAGGGCGCATTGGTCTTTGAATCGATCGTCTCTACAACAATGAACTTTGTTGCACACCTATTTTAACACTCTCAGGGGACATGCTTTGAATAATTCATATGCTCTTTAAAAATCAATTATAAAGGATTTATTTATTATTTCAATAGCCTCCTACCTTTGAAAATACACGTATTTAGCTACCTAGATACCTTAAAAACTTAGTCCTTGTGAACACCCAATGACTACAATCTCACATCCTTAACTTGTTAAGGGTGTTTATTTGTACATTGTGAAACCCACAATTATTCCTTAATGGATTTCACCTAGATATCATTATTGGTTCTTGATTGGGGGAAATATTTGTGTACCACATAATTTATTCTTTTATATGGGAAAGTATTGTAAGATATTCCTCATTGGGAAATCGTGCTAAGTATTTATATTGTTCATTCCTTGAACATCATGCCATGAAATTATTCAATTTGTGATGGAGTGCATTAGAATTTTATGTTATGGGTGAGACCCAAAATTATATAGCCCTTCAATGCACTGATAGGTCTCCTGAGATGACTAAGATAAGGTAATGGGAGTGTATTTACCTTGTATATGAGATGTCTTGGCACAAGTCCTTGACGGTATGTTTAAGATATCCGACATTATGCAATCACTTCACTACACGTTCATTTTTTATCATCCTGGAATATATTCATTGTTATATTGGTCATGGATTTATTTATGCTCTTAGTTTCATTTGATATGGAATAACTCAGTTTGTTTATTTATTTTTTAAACAGTGTGAGACATGTCTTGGTCACCCAAGTCATGCCCCAAAGAAATTTATTAAACAAGTTCAAGGTCATAATACATGCACGAGTTGTAACAAGCTTACACCATCAAGGAATTGATGGAGATACATGAGGAATTTGCATAAAATCATAAAGGTAAGAACATATTACATCATACCTATCAGAAAACAACCTTCCATCATCCTAGAAATCACATAATTCGATGAATATAGTCACTCTAAATGGACATTAACTCCTTGGAAGAATGAAAATGAATCCTCTAGGAGACACATCATCTGGGATGAAATACCATTGCTCTGATAGAATAGAATTAACACAATGGATAAAACAACCAAGAAATGAAGTATCTCATCAACAATGATATCATACACTCCATTTACTGTCCCATCCCAACAAGGTCGAGTGCTGAAGATCCCACATGTTTAGCAGAGAGCATTAACAAAGTAGAAATGATGTAACCTTTCCATGTATCAAGAACCTCATTTTAAAAGTCACCAAAAAATCAGAACCCCTTCATGGAGTTCCCATAGGTACGCATCAACACAACACCATAGGATATAACACAACATCTTGTGAGATCCATCAAGTACATAATAAACAGACAATAAAAAAGATACTGGAAGTCATTAAAGCAAGGATCTTCTGATCAGTATGAAGCAAAAATTGACCCCAAATGAATGCACTGTAAAAGGGTCATTAAAGAACAATACCACCATCTTGCAACTCAGATCATCATCATAATAAAGACCATTTATCTATGAAGCTTCAAGTAACCAAACCTACTTCAAGTCAACTGAGAGCAGCCGAAGTAAAAACCATTTAAGCCAAGTGTCGCAGCAAGACTCCAAGAAGTAATACACGAAGAATACATCTCTTCTTCCCATGCCTTTATATTCAGCCGTGTAAAAATTCATCAACAAAATCCTTCATGTGACCACAGGATTCCAGATATTAACACAGAGAAACTGAAGCTCTCATAAAACTTCAAGATTGTCCATTCTTTAGTAACTGAAGACGAAATTTGTAAAACATGAACATGTGAATGGGTGAAAGGTCCAAGCTTTCAACAACAACATAATTTAAGAAGAAATATCTCTCCAAACACACAAAAAAGAGTGAAAGAAGATAACACTAAAAAACCAACCAATACCAAACATCCAAACCAAGAGTCCTTTTATCATCATTGAAAACCAAGAATGCAATCCTCAAACATGAGGAAATAAAATGATTCATTGCCATGGAATGTCTCTGAAATTGAATTGAGGATGTCATTTAAATTACTCTACCAATTTGATGAACATTCCTTTTTATGATTTGAAGGTATAACTCCGAAGTAATTTCACCATTCTTGTATCCATTTAATACTATTGTATGTTGATCATCCATCCAAGATTCTAGTTCTTCCATCACATCCTCATAAAATTGATAAGCATACCCACAAACAGGTAGAGTTTTCATTATCAGTAGTGTTACTCAAAGTATCTTCACCATAGGATGTACTATAATTTTTAGTAACCTCAATCTATGGAGGAATAGTTGTATTCATCTTCTTAGAAGCCTCTAAAGATATAGTAATGGTTGTTCTCTCAAGATTAGAGTAATCTCTGTATTTCCAAGTCTTCTTTGGGTGTGGAGGGATGAATCCATCTGAGTCAATAATCATTTTTTACCTTTATTGGATCTCGATTTCAAGTAAGCATCCTCAATATAATAAGATTTATCACATGCATCATGTAAAGACTCACTCAAATCAGAGTGGACATTGTCATCCTTTTTTAGAAAGGCATCATGAGGTTCACTGGGGTCCTCCTGACACTACTAAAAAATTGGGCAATAGCGACCGCCATTGGCGGTCGCTATAGGCCTCTAGAGACTGCCCAGCGACCGCCATTGGCGGTCGCTTTAGCTTCGTCGCAATAGGCCAACAACGATCGCCAATGGTGGTCGCTTTAGGTGGCTGAAATTCCGGCCTACAACGACCGCCTGGTGGTCACTAAAGGCGGCATGCCTGGTCACCATTAGCGACCGCCAATGGCGGTCGCTGTAGGTGACCGAAATTCCGGCCTACAGCGACCGCCTGGCGGTCGCTAAAGGCGGCCTGCCTGGTCTTTTTTTATAAAAAAAATTCATAGTGAAAGAAATATATATATATATATATATATTAAATAAAATATATATATATATATATATTAAAGAAAATATTTATATATATAATATTAAATAAAATATTTTAAATAAATAAATATATATATAATATGTTTTAAATATTTTAATATATATAATATTATATATATATATATATATTAAATATAATGTATATATATATATATATTTTTGTGGATTTTCATTTTTTTAATGAAATGTACGAATTGTGTTTTTTTATTCACGGTGCAAAATCAGAGATAAAACAAGGTAAAAATCATAAAAAATGGAAAAAAAAATTCAAACAACATAAACATCAAGATCATCATAAACAATAAATGATAAACGTACTTCAACGACCCGAGCGGGTCCATCCATTTCAATCTTCTGCTTCAATAAACCTACAATAAGACAAAAAAACAACAAAACAAAACAAACGTAAATTATACATAATTATTCAGTTATTATATACATATAATAAAATTAAATCTGACATCAAATCATGGTTCTATAATAATTTTAAACCCCCAATTTAAGAAATTCTATCATTTCAGGTCATTCGGAGCATGTTTGCTCCGAATTCGACCGCCTCACGTCGTTCTGGTGTTTTATGACATCAGAAACGCGTTTCCGATCACCGTGGTCAAACGACACCTTCGATTGATGTGCCGTCTGCTCGACCATTTTAAAATTCACTCAACGGATGTTGTCGTACGGTTTCATGGAATTCCGAGGTTGTTTGGGTGGTTTTGACCCCTCAACGCGGCATTTTAGCGCGCGCCGAGCTGCTGAAAATGACACAATCGATCGTACCGCGCGCACCGCATGTCTGATTGGTGTGTCGTCTCCTCCTACACGTCACGAATAATATTACTAATTTTTTCGTGTGGTTTCAGGTCATTCGGAGCACGTTTGTTCCGAATTCGACCGTCTCACGCCGTTCTGGTGTTTTATGACTCCTGAAACGCGTTTCCGGTCACCGCGGTCAAACGAAACCTTCGATTGACGTTTCGTCTGCCCAAAAATTTCACAATACACACAAAGGATGTTTTCGTACGGTTTCATGGCATTCTGAGGTCGTTCGGGTGATTTTGACCCCCCAACGTGCCATTTTAGCGCGCGCCGAGCTGCTGAAAACGACACAATCGGTCATACCGCGCGCACCGCACGTCCGATGGTCGTGTCGTCTCCTCCTACACATCAAGAATAATATTCCTAATGTTTTCGTGTGGTTTTAGGTCATTCAGAGCATGTTTTCTCCGAATTCGACCATCTCACGCCGTTTTTGGTGTTTTATGACTCCAGAAACGCATTTCCGGTCACTGCGGTCAAACGACACCTCCGATTGATGTACCGTCTGCCCAAAAATTTCACAATTCACACAAAGGCTGTTTTCGTACGGTTTCATGGCATTCCGATGTTGTTCGGGTGGTTTTGACCCCCCAACGCGCCATTTTAGCGCGCGCCGAGCTGCTGAAAACGGCACAATCGGTCGTACCGCGCGCACCGCACGTCGGATAGGCGTGTCGTCTCCTCCTACACATCATGAATAATATTTATAATGTTTTCGTGTGGTTTCAGGTAATTCGGAGCACGTTTTTTCCGAATTCGACCGTCTCACGTCGTTCTGGTGTTTTAGACACCGGAAATGCGTTTCCGATCACCGCGGTCAAACGACACCTCAGATTGACATGCTGTCTGCCCGAAAATTTCACAATTCACACAACCGCTGTTGTTGTACGGTTTCATGGCATTCAGAGGTCGTTCGGGTGGTTTTGACCCCCCAACGCGCCATTTTAGCGCGCGCCGAGCTGCTGAAAACGACACAATCGGTCGTACCGCGTGTACCGCACGTCCAATGGGCGTGTCATCTCCTCATACATGTCACGAATAATATTCCTAATGTTTTCGTGTGGTTTAAGGTCATTTGGAGCACGTTTGCTCTGAATTCGACTGTCTCACGCCGTTTTTGGTATTTTATGACACCAAAAACGCGTTTCCGGTCACCGCGGTCAAACAACGCCTCTGATTGACGTGCCGTCTGCTCGACCATTTTAAAATTCACACAATGGCTGTTTTCGTACGGTTTCATAGAATTCCAAGTTTTTTCGAGTGGTTTTGACCCCCCAACGCGCCATTTTAGCGCGCACCGAGCTGCTGAAAACGACACAATCGGTCGTACCGCGCGCACCGCACATACGATGAGCATTCTGTCTCCTTTTACGCGTCACAAATAATATTTCTAATGTTTTCGTGTGGTTTCAGGTCATTCGGAACACGTTTGCTCCGAATTCGACCGTCTCACGCCGTTTTTGGTGTTTTATGACTCTGGAAACGCGTTTCCGGTCACCGCGGTCAAACGACACCTCTGATTGACGTGTCTTCTATCCGAACATTTCAAAATTCACACAACGGCTGTTTTCATACGGTTTCATGACATTCCAAGGTCGTTCGGGTGGTTTTGACCCCCCAACACGCCATTTTAGCACGCGCCGAGCTGCTGAAAACGATACAATCGGTCGTACCGCGCACCGCACGTCCGATGGGTGTTCCGTCTCCTTCTAAACATCACAAATAATATTCCTAATATTTTCGTGTGGGTTCAGATCATTCAGAGCACGTTTTCTCCGAATTCGACCGTCTCACGCCGTTTTTGGTGTTTTATGACTCCGGAAACGCGTTTCCTGTCACCGCGGTCAAACGACACCTCCGATTGACGTGATGTCTGCCCAAACATTTTAAAATTCACACAACGGAAGTTTTTGTACGATTTCATGGCATTCCGAGGTCGTTCGGGTGGTTTTGACCCCCCAACGCGCCATTTTAGCGCGCGCCGAGCTGCTGAAAACGACACAATCGGTCGTACCGTGCGCACCACACGTCCGATGGGCATTACGTCTCCTCCTAAACATCAAGAATAATATTACTAATGTTTTTGTGTGGTTTCAGGTCATTCAGAGCACATTTGCTCCGAATTCGACCGTCTCACGCAGTTTTTGGTGTTTTATGACACTTGAAACGCGTTTCCGGTCACCGCGGTCAAAAGACACCTCCGATTGACGTGTCGTCTACTCGAACATTTCAAAATTCACACAAAGGCTGTTGTCATACGGTTTCATAGAATTCCGAGGTCGTTCGGGTGGTTTTGACCCCCCAACGCGCCATTTTAGCGCGCACCGAGCTGCTAAAAATGACACAATCAGTCGTACCGCGCGCACCGCACGTCCGATGGGCGTGTCATCTCCTCCTACATGTCAATAATAATATTCCTAATGTTTTCGTGTGGTTTCATTTCATTCGGAGCACGTTTGCTCTGAATTCGACCGTCTCACGCCGTTTTTGGTGTTTTATGACTCCGGAAACGCGTTTCCGGTCACCGCGGTCAAACGACACCTCTGATTGACGTTCTGTCTACCCGACCATTTCACAATTTACACAAAAACTGTTTTCTTACGGTTTCATGGCATTCCGAGGTCATTCGGGTGGTTTTGACCTCCCAACGCGCCATTTTAGCGCGCGCCGAGCTGCTGAAAACGACACAATCGGTCGTACCACGCGCACCGCATGTTAGATGGGCCTGCCGTCTCCTCCTACACATAAAGAATAATATTCATAATGTTTTTCATGTGGTTTCAGGTCATTCGGAGCACGTTTGCTCCGAATTCGACCGTCCCACGCCGTTTTTGGTGTTTTATGACACCAGAAACGCGTTTCCGGTCACCGCGGTTAAATGATACCTCCGATTGACGTGACGTCTACACGAACATTTTAAAATTTACACAACGGCTATTGTCGTACGGTTTCATGGCATTCCGAGGTCGTTCGGGTGGTTTTGACCCCCCAACGCGCCATTTTAGCGCGCGCCGAACTGTTGAAAACGACACAATCGGTCGTACCGCGCGCACCGCATGTCCGATGGACGTGAAGTCTCCTCCTACATGTCACGAATAATATTTATAATGTTTTTGTGTGATTTCAGGTCATTCGGAGCACGTTTTCTCCGAATTCGACCGTCTCACGTCGTTTTTGGTGTTTTATGACACCGGAAACGCGTTTCCGGTCACCGCGGTCAAACGACACCTTAGATTGACATAAAGTCTACACGAACATTTAAAAATTCACACAAAGGCCTTTGTCGTACGGTTTCATGGAATTACGAGGTTGTTCGGGTGGTTTTGATCCCCCAACGCGCCATTTTAGCGCGCGCCGAACTGCTAAAAACGACACAATCGGTCGTACCGCGTGCACCACACGTCCGATGGGCATACCGTCTCCTCCTACACATCACAAATAATATTCCTAATGTTTTCGTGTGGTTTTAGGTCATTCGGAGCACGTTTTCTCCGAATTCGATTGTCTCACGCCGTTTTTGGTGTTTTATGACACTGGAAACGCGTTTCCGGTCACCGCGGTCAAACGACACCTCCGATTGACGTTCCGTCTACCCGAAAATTTTAAAATTCACACAACAGATGTTTTCGTATGGTTTCATGCCATTTCGAGGTCGTTCGGGTGGTTTTGACTCCCCAACGCGCCATTTTAGCGCGCGCCGAGCTGCTGAAAACGACACAATCGGTCGTACCGCGCGCACCGCACGTCGGATAGGCGTGCCGTCTCCTCCTACACATCACGAATAATATTCCTAATGTTTTTGTGTGGTTTCAGGTCATTCGGAGCATGTTTGCTCCGAATTCGACCGTCTCACGCCGTTTTTGGTGTTTTATGACTCCGAAAACGCGTTTTCGGTCACCGCGGTCAAACCACACATCCGATTGACGTGCCGTCTGCCCAACCATTTTACAATTCACAGAACGACCGTTGTCGTAGGGTTTCATGGAATTCCGAGGTGTTTCGGGTGGTTTTGACCCCCCAACACGCCATTTTAGCGCGCAGGGGGGGGGGGGCTGTCTGGGGGGGCGGGGGCCTGTCCGGGGTGCGGGGAGGGCTGTCCGGAGTGCGGGGAGGGGTGTCCGGGGTGCGGGGAGGGGCTGTCCGGGGTGCGGGGAGGGCTGTCCGGAGTGCGGGGAGGGCTGTCCGGGGGGCGGGGGGGCTGTCCGGATTTCGGGGGGGCTGTCCGGGGTGTGGGGGGCCTTTCCGGGGTGCGGGGAGGGCTGTTCGGAGTGCGGGGAGGGCTGTCCTGGGTGGGTGTGGGGGGAGGGGGGGGGGGGGGGGGGGGGGGGGCTGTTCAGGGTGTGGGGAGGGCTGTCCGGAGTGCGGGGAGGGCTATCCGGGGGGGCGGGGGGGGGGGGGGGGGGGGGGCTGTCTGGAGTGCGGGGGGCCTGTCCGGAGTGCGAGGAGGGCTGTCTGGGGTGCGGGGGGGCTGTCCGGAGTGCGGGGGGCCTGTCCGGGGTGCGGGGAGGCCTGTACGGCGTGCGGGGAGGGCTGTTCGGGGGGCGAGGGGGCTGTCCGGGGTGCGGGGAGGGCTGTCCGGAGTGCGGGGAGGGTTGTCCGGAGTGCGGGGGGCCTGTCCAGGGTGCGGGGAGGCCTGTCGGGCGTGCGGGGAGGCCTGTCCGGGGGGCGGGGGTGGGGGGGGGGGGGGTGGGGGTGGGGGGGCTGTCCGGGGTGCGGGGAGGGCTGTTCGGGGTGCGGGGAGGGCTGTTCGGGGTGCGGGGAGGGGCTGTTCGGGGTGCAGGGGGGCTGTTCGGAGTGCGGGGGAGGGGGGGGGGAGGGGGCTGTCCGGGGTGCGGGGGGGCTATCCGGGGTGCGGGGAGGCCTGTCCGGGGTGCGGGGAGGGCTGTCCGGGGGGCGGGGGGGGGGGGGGGGGGTGCTGTCCGGGGTGCGGGGAGGGCTGTCCGGAGTGCGCGGAGGGCTGTCCGGGGTGCGGGGAGGGGATGTACGGGGTGCAGGGGGGGGGGGGGTGTACGGGGTGTGGGGAGGGCTGTCCGGGGTGCGGGGAGGGCTGTCCGGGGTGCGGGGGGGCTGTCCGGGGTGCGGGGAGGGCTGTCCGGCGTGCAGGGAGGGCTGTCCCGGGGGGGGGGGGGGCTGTTCGGGGAGCGGGGGGGTTGTCCGGAGTGCGGGGAGGGCTGTCCGGAGTGCGGGGCGGGCTGTCCGGAGTGCGGGGGGCCTGTCTGGGGTGCGGGGGGCCTGTCCGGGGTGTAGGGAGGGCTGTCCGGAGTGCGGGGAGGGCTGTACGAAGTGCGGGGGGCCTGTCCAGGGTGTGGGGAGGCCTGTCCGGCGTGCGGGGAGGGCTGTCCGGGGGGCTGTCCGGGGTGCGGGGAGGGCTGTCCGGAGTGCGGGGAGGGCTGTCCGGGGTGCGGGGAGGGACTGTTCGGGGTGCGGGGGGGCTTTCTAGAGTGCGGGTTGTCCGGAGTGCGGGGGGGCTATCTGAGGTACAGGTAGGCCTGTCTGGGGTGCGGGGAGGCCTGTCCGACGTGCGGGGAGGGATTTCCGGAGGGCGGGGGGGCTGCCCGGGGTGCGGGGAGGGCTATCCGGAGTGCGGGGAGGGCTATCTGGGGTGCGGGGAGGGGCTGTTTGGGGTACGGGGGGGCTGTCTGGGGTGCGGGGGGCCTGTCTAGGGTGCGGGGAGGGCTGTCCGGAGTGCGGGGAGGTCTGCCCGGGGTGCGGGGGGGGGGGGGGGGGGGGCTGTCCGGGGTGCGGGGAGTGCTGTCCGGAGTGCAGGGAGGGCTGTCTGGGGTGCGGGGAGGGCTGTCCGGGGGGCGGGGGGGCTGTCCGGAGTGCGGGGGGCCTGTCCGGAGTGCGGGGAGGGATGTCCGGAGTGCGGGGAGGGCTGTCCGGAGTGTGTGGGGGGGGGGGGGGGGGCTGTCCGGGGTGCGGGGGGCTGTCCGGGGTGGGACAGGGACTATAAATAGTGAACTCAGCTCATTCATCAAAAACAAGTTTAATGGTTTATATTAGGAATCACATATTTTTTTCAAAAATATTATAGAACATGAAATTGAAAACATTGAAGAATTAAATGAACAAAAAATATCCAAATCATTAATCAGTTTCATGGTTACTTCTCAATTCGTGCACACAAACATTGCATCAGGCCAAAACACACATGATACCCCCAAATCACAAAAAATATCACTAGAAACCCAACATAAATATCAATAACAACCCCACCATTAAAAATAGAAACACACCTCGTGAATATGATGCGTCATGCATGGTCATGACTACTACCTCCATCAGGTGGGTCAGGGGCCTACAACAAAAAAACATTATGAATATTTTCATAACAAAAATAATATAAATTAAATAAATAAATACAGTATAAACCTGCGTCGTCCGATCCTCTGCACCATCACCTGGACGTACATATTGCCGCAATGCTCTAACCTCAGCGATCAATTGCGCATTTACCTCCTCGGAAGCGCGCAGCCGTGCCTCGAAGTCTGACAACCGTTGTGTCATCTGAGCAACAACAGGACTGACAAACGCAGCACGTGACACTACAGAACGAGGAATCTCTGTTCCATAGGTCAAACTATATCCATGCCCATCCCGACCAATAATGCGATGAAAGATCTCATCCCTTCACATGGGAAGCTGTCGCTGGTCCTCTGGTAGATGTTCTAACTTAGCTTCAAATTGAGCCTGTGAAATATTTAAATATATATACATATATTAATATACAAATTTTATGTAAGTATTGCTAATGAGTACAAGCACTTACTATCAATGCTGCAGCCTCTGGATCATTGCGATCACGAGTCCTCATCCACACCAACATTTTATCAGTCGGTACACCTTACTCCCGCAACTGTATATGAATATAA
This sequence comes from Viscum album, assembly GCA_963277665.1. NCBI lineage: Eukaryota > Viridiplantae > Streptophyta > Magnoliopsida > Santalales > Viscaceae > Viscum > Viscum album. Next base: position 7,857,753 of record OY728136.1, read on the forward strand.
TATAAACAAAAAACTGTATTAATTAAAAAATTAAAAAATGAATAATAAATACCTCATGTCGGATCTGAGACACGTGACGAGTCCCGAGCCTGTGAGGTGGTCCCTGCAACGCTCGATTCTCAGAATGGCGTGTTGACACCTCCTACATTCAATTCATTCAAATTTGAAACAAATCACACATTCTTGAAAATATATATACCAAAATAAGTATACAAACCGCAACACCCTCAGTAGACTAATATGCAACTAAATCACGCCACTGAGCTGGGAGTACACCTCTCGGGACTTTTTCCAGAATGTCTAGGGCAACCACATTTGGTACCCAGTGGTCCCTCTTGACTTTTCCTTTATAGTCTTTCCACATCTTACGACATTTGATCATACACACTGACCGAAAATCATCGGGACATACTTTCAAATTTTTCTATTAAAGAAAAAAATCACATATGTTATTATTGTTTATACATAGGGAATAAAGTAAAATGGTCTTCTTACCTGAACCTCCCTCCAAAGACGATCTAATGTGTTCTGAGGGATAGAATCCCAGTCATGCGTGGTCAATGTAAATCGATGTGGGTCACATATGATATGACTCAACTGATGAATAAATGCAGGGGAATTCCGTACCATAGGATGAAATACCTCATCAAATGAAACATCAAAAGTCGTGTCAGAATTCCATGATAATATGCCATGACCAGGGCCTCTCCTGCGACAGGAAGAAGCAGTCGAGTCTGATCCTGTTGAAAACAATTTTATATATAAATTGACAGATGTTATAAATATATATATATATATATATATATGTTTATCAATTACATAAAAAATAGAGACAATGACATTCCAACATACCTCGACCCTGAGATGTAGATGCCTCATATGGATGATGTGGATCTTCTGCCTCTTCCCCTGACATGCCTGCAGTCATGGAAAACATTAGTAAGGGGATTATCCAAAGTGTCCAAATGATAAATTGGATTATTTTTTAAAAAAATCAAACTTGTACAGTTGTTAATCAAACAAAAAGGGATTGAATAATTAGTTGTGAATGAATTTTAAAAAATTAGAAAGTTAACAAAATAGATATACAAATTATGTACAAAACCAATCAATGCATAGGCAAATTTCAAATTGAATTAATAAAAATTCAAGCATAACATGAACCAAATGAAGAATACCTCAATGGGAAGATACACCGACAATAACATCAATATAACATGAGTTAAATCACCCTAAATATTTATAACTGAATAAACTTCCAAAAGTGAGCATTAAAACATACAAGTATTTATAAAATGGTTAGATAATTTATGATATCCTAGGCTGAATAGCGGGAAAACAATTATACCTTTCATTAAGCATGAAAATCGACCGTTTCTCCTTCAACAACCACTCTGACCCAATAAATATCTTCTTCACGTTGAACTACGGTATGTTGATCAAGATGTTGGGAAACAAAAGGAACATTCTCGGATTCATCTTGTTCAAATACAAACACTCCTCGCCAAGACATTTTGACAACAACTTTCCAACTTGGATTCGAAGGCAAAGTAACGAAGAATACTTGTTCTGCTTGTGATGTAAAAATGAAAGGTTCATTATCAACTCATTCATTTTTGTATAACATATAGTTAAAATTCACCAATGAAAACTGATATTGATCGACTTTATATCCACGCACTGGATCAACCCAATTACACTTTAACAATATGTACTTCAACCCGTGTGTGTATACAACTTCAATTATGTATATCAATTGACCATAGTAATAACCAGAATCAACAAATGGAAAACCGATGCCACTGTTTTGTGTTTCTCGTTTGTCGTCAACATCTTCAATGCAAAATCGAAAACCATTAGCATCTATATATTTATAACGACGAGAAGTTATAGATGGACCCTTATCCAGTTGGATAAATTCTTCAGTTAGCGTGGGGTACCCTAACTCCCTTAGCTTATGAACCTACATAATTCATAGAATTCAATAATGATATATGCAGAAATAAATTAGTATAATACTTCATTCATAATGAAAATCAATTTATATGTACATAATCCTTGAAACAATCATGAAATGATGCATAATGAGACTGTTGAATTTGCAACTCAGTCGCACGATACATCTCTTATTTTATCTCATTAATGTGTTTCCTGCAAATGATAACGCGATGTTTAAATGATCAACTTATGCAAACAAAACATGTAAAAGTTAAACAATAAAAGTGATAAGATACTTATTGAATTAATGGTTCAACTGATGGAGTATTGAACAAGATATATCGATGCGCTTGTATCCACTCGATGTTGTCCATATCATATGTGGTTCCTTATCCAACTGGACCATCATGAATCCGAGAGGGCTTATCTAATTTTGTTTCAACATCTGTAAGATATTCTGCACAAAAATTAGTATACTCATCCATCAAATAACCATTGGCTATTGATGCCTCCGGACAAGATCTGTTGCGTACAAATCATTTCAATGTACTCAAATACCGCTCAATAGGATACATCCACCTGAATTGAACTGGACCAGCAGCCATTACTTTATCAGTTAGGTTCACTATCAAGTGGACCATAACATCGAAAAATGAGGGGGGAAATAGTTTCTCAAAGTGACAAAGCGTAAGTAAAATTCGGTCCTGTAAACTTTTTAAATCACTCATTCGTTGATTTCTTAAACAAAGTTGTCTAAAAAAATTACTCATCTCAATCAATGGCTGAACAACATTGGGGGATAAATAATCACAAATTGCGATTGGAATCAACTGCTGAAGTAGTATGTGATTGTCATGACTTTTTAACCCTTGCAATGTCTTGCTCGTCATATTCACACACTTTGAAATATTAGAAGAGTAACCACCAGGCACCTTGAGCATCTTAAAAATGGAAAGAAATGTCTCTTCCTCCTTTTTAGTCATCGTATGCTGTGCAGCAGACATATATGCCTTGTTTCCCTCAGCTAACTATAAATGAAACTGTTTCCTTAAACCCATTTCTTCCAAATCACGGCATGCATTAACATGGTCCTTTGATTTTCCACTGACACTTAAAATGGTCCACAATATGTTATCACAGACATTTTTTTCAATGTGCATGACATCCAAATTATGCCTCAACATGTTAGTTTTACAATACGAAAGACTATAAAAAATACTTTTCTTTTTCCAATTGTGACTGCGCTGCCTACCCGCAGCTCGAATATTACGTACCAGAGGAGCCACCAAATCCTGAATTTCATATACCGTGCGGATGTTTTCTTCCTCAATTTGCAATAACATTTCGACTCCTATCATGATCTTTGGTGCTGGGATGAACTCTCTAGAACCATCAAATGCCACTCTGTCCTTTCTGAACCTGTGCTGAGGGGGGAGAAAATGTTTGTGACCCATGTATGCCCATTTTTTTGGAATGCTTAAGCCATACAAATTTTTTACTTTTGTTGCAACAAGGGAAAGAAAATTCCCCTTTCGTACTCCAGCCTGATAAATTTTCATAAGATGGAAAGTCATTGATTGTCCACAATAAAGCAGCCTGCAGTTTGAACATTTCATTCATTTCACAGTCATAAGTCATCACACCATCGCCCCAAAATTCATTCAACTCATCAATCAATGGCTGAAGGTAAACATCTATCTTATACCCCAGACTTTTAGGTCCATCAATAAGAGTGGAAAGTAATATAAATCGTTGCTTCATACAAAGCCACGAAGGAAGATTATATGAAACCAACACCACGGGCCATGTTCTATGAGTTGTACCAACCATAGACTTGAATGGATTGAAACCATCTACTGCCAATCCCAATCAGATATTACGAACATCTTTGGAAAAGTCGGGATGTATCTTATAAAAATCCTTCCATGCATGAGAGTCTGTGGGGTGGGTTAACATATAAATTTCATGAACTCTTTCTACATGCCATCTCATTAAATTAGAAACTTTAGATGACATAAAAAATCTTTTCAACCTCGTTTTAAGGGGAAAGTAACGCATTTTCTTTACAGAAATCAGTTTCCCCTATATCACAATCTAACTTTGATGAGTCTAATTTCTTCTGTTCTCTTTCCACTTGGAAGCACCACAAACCGTACAAATATCCAAATAGATAGTTTCCTTTCTAAACAACATACAGTTGTTTGCACATGCATCTATGGTCTCATATGTAAAACCTAAGTTCTCTATCAACTTACGAGCATGGTAATACGACTCGGGAATCTTAGCGTCGACAAGAAGAACCTTTTTCAATAACACCAACAACATGTCGAATGATGTGTCTGACCAATGATTCAAAGTCTTCAAATGCAACAACTCCACGATAAATGAAAATTTATTGTAAGAAGTACATCCGGGATATAATTATGTTTTTTCATCATCAATTGCTTCATAAAAAATCCATGAATCACGATCTGCACAACGAAGATTTATCTCACCGGTCTCAAGATTTTGGATGTCAATGCCTTCAGGATCCAACCCACGTACCATTTCAGTAATCATTTCATGCATTGGATCATTCATCCTTGCATCAACATCCATTTTAACTGCATCCGTATTTTGAAAACGAACATATTCTTCTCCATGATGAGTCCAAATCTTATAATTTTTTAGAAATCCATTAAAGAATAGGTTATCCCTCATAGTATCTCATGTGAATTGATATCTGTTAGCACATTTTCTACATGGACAACTAATATAGTCACTTTCAAATCCTCTGGTGAATTCAATAAACTACATAATGCCATTGAAATATTCTCTAGACGTTCGATTTGGAAGATCAATCCAACTCTTATCCATAATAAGATCCCTATAACAAAAATTTACACAAGACTTAATACATTTTCATTTTTCATATCAAATATATTTAAAATAAATACTAATTAATTGTTTGTGAACCATTTATAAAAATAATAATGTAAGTGAAAGACCATGTCATACCTGATTGCGCTACAAACCTGGAAGGGAGGGGAGCCGAAGACGGTGCTGCGAGGGAGAGGAGAGGCAGTGGAGGGGAGTCGGAGCCGGAGCCGGTGCGGCGAGGGAGGGGATGGGCGGCGGTAGTGATGGGGAGCCGGAGGAGAAGAGGTGGTGAGGTGGCGACAGTGCAGCGAGGGTGGGATGATGAGGGAGGGGATCGAGGACAGGGGGATCTGGAGTGGACAGGCGACAATGGCGAGGGGACGAGTTGCGGTCGTGCAGGGAGGGAGGGGACCGGGTGGTGGCGGTGCGGCAAGAGAGAGGACGGGTGGCGGTGGTGCGGCGAGGGAGGGGACGAAGACGGAGGGGACGAGGGTTGGCGGGGTGCGGGGGGGGGGGGGGGGGTGTACGAGGTGCGGGGAGGGGGGGGGGGGGGAGGGGGCGGAGGGCCGAGGGTGGAGGTCGGAGGCCGGAGGGGCTGGAGGATGGAGGCCAGAGGGCGGCCGGAGGGCGGTTGAAGGGCTACCAAAGGGCCGCCGGAGGCGGGTGGTGGGAGGCCCGAGGGCAGAGGGAGGCCAGAGGGAGGCTTCAGGGTGGAGGGCGGCCGGAGCCAGAGGGCAGAGGTGGAGGAAGCCCGGAGGAGATGGAGGGCAGGGCAGAGGGCGGCCGGAGGGCGGGGCGGCGGAGGGCGGCCGACGGAGGGAGGAGTCCGAAAGGGCGATAGGGGATGGAAGCGAGGGAGGGTGCGCGGTGGCGGGGCAGGGCGCATGGCGACCGGGGGAGGGCGGTGAGGGAGGGAGTGCGGCGTCGGGGAGGGCGCGTGGCGAGGTTGGGCGGAGGAGGGTTCAGGTGGGGGGGGGGGGGCGCCGAAGCCCCGTTTTTTTTGGGGGAAACCTAGCGACTTCCAGTGGCGGTCGCTATAGGTAAAGGGGCTCAAAAGCCCAGATTTCTAGTAGTGTGAACTCCCAACAGGGTAGGGGGGGGATCATTTCTAGCACTTAATGTGATGTGAACAACATTAAAAAAACCCAAAAGATCATTGAAATTAGAAGAATGTCTCACAGATTGTTCAATATAGTCATTGCCCACATCTTGAGATATAACCTCATTAGGCTTCATATTGACTTTATTTTGTTCTCCAAGAGGGTCCTAAACCCTAGAAGGTCCAGGAATAACTATATGAGTTCCATTGCATTATTCAGGGTCCTTATTTTGTTTTCCCTTTTCAACCCATGTCAGTTTACATGCCAGAGGGAATAATATCTTATTATCACAATCATTAGTGAACTGTCTAAGCTTATGGAAGACACTACAATAGTCAAACATATGTTCATAAATAACTTCTTAAAATAACCTAAAATTTCCATCTTGAATCCATATATGGGATGAGAGAATTTGGGAAATGTCAATCTCATCATAAACCCCAGAAACAATGGGTCTTAAAAGATTCCTCATTTCAAAGTATAATTTTAAAGGATTTCCAATAAGGTTGGAGATCAGATACAAAGTAGCTTGCTTAAACAGGTGAAGGGGTAATCTCGAGAAGCTAAGACAGAACAGAGCAATAGGAAGTTTGGTATAAGGATAAAAGTATGGTGTCTATTTGAGCACTTTCATAGAAGATCCCTCGAAGACCCATGATCATCTCTCCCAAAGTCTATAGTAATCATTTCAAAAGAGAGGCGAAAGATAACATTGGAGGAATTTAACAAGCCGATATGGAAGCCCATAAAACCTATTACTTCAAATGATTTCCTTAAAAAGTTCAATTTCAATCTTCATTTGATGAATTTCCCAATGAGTTCAAAGCATAAGTCCTAGGAAATTAGGTTTACCTTATTAGCTGAGAAAGAAATCACAGGATGACCTTTGTGATGAAAAATATTTGGCTCTATGTGTGAATTAGAATCCATGGAAGCACCAACAAAAGGTTAGATAGGTTTATTTATAATTTATTATTCTATACCTAACCCCCTTATTGAGAATATAATATCACCCTTTATGTTGTTTCCCTTTCCCCCAAGGAACCAAGTGGAGTACTATGCATGATAAAAGGGTCGCAAAGAGGATGATAACATTTTCATGTTTTCAGATGATGTATTATTATTTGGAATGTAATGTAAAAATAATTTATGTATTTATATTCCTAAGGTTACTAAGATTTTGGATTATATACACTGTGATCTATATACCAATGTAATAAAATAAGCACTGGATCTGAGGTGATGGAGTTGAGGTTATTACAGTTGGTATTAGAAGACAGTTTAATACAATCCTTAGGAACTAGTTTTAGAAGAACATAGTTAGAAAACATGAACCATGGGAGAGACCCTTAGGATATTTTAAAAATATTTCTAGAAATACAAATCATATTGTTGTTTATACACTAATTGAGTATATACCATTTTCTAGAAATGATGCCTAATGTAAGGAACAATCGTGTCAACACTAGAAATCAATGTAGGGATTTCCCTCCAGAGTAATTAAATGGGACTAGTATTGTATTAGAGAAGATTATGACTATATTAAGTCATTTAATCCATCTTATGACCAATAAACTTTCTATCATGGAACAACATATTTCTCCATAGCGTGGTGCATCAATTTTAGACCGATTCATGCACCAAAAACCTCTATCCTTTAATGGGGACACAAATTCATTAGTGGATGAACAATGGATAAATACCCTAGATAAGGTATTCCTTTCCTTAGTATGTGATGAGAAGGATAATATTTCCATAGTGGTATACCATCTTATGGGAGATGCTAACTAGTGGTGGTCATTAATTTGAAACACCAAGAAGGAAGAATAAATAAAAAACATGGACTAGAAGTCTTTTATAGTGATATTCTTTTAAAAGAACTTCCCTTGAGAGTAACAAGCAAACATGGAAAGGAAATTACTAAACTTACATTGAAAGTATGAGGAAATTGTATCCAAGTATGAAGATAACTATACAAGGTTAGCATGGAATATTGTTGATTATGTGCACAAGCTAGAGAGAAATATTAATTGATTATTCTATGGGTTAGAACCAAACCTTCAATGAGCACTAGTCTCTCAAACATTTTCCTCATATGAGAAGATTACGAATAGTGTTATCAAGACTAAAAAGGAATTATTCAAGTATCCTATTTTCAAAGGGAAGTAGGATAATAAGAGGGTGGATATAATGTCTTGTGTTTTAGATGGGTTGAAATTTTCAAGGAATTTTAGTTTTTTTAGAGGATGAGATAAAACTTAAATTGAGATTTTAAAGGTAATTATGAGAGCTAGAACACTTAAAAGTATTTTTTTGTGACATGAAATGGGTCCTAGAAGGTGTCTTAGAGGTTTCAAGATAGTCTTGAGCATTTGAGACATGAAATAGAGGGTTTTGAAAAGATATCTAAATGCACATGGTTGGTGAACAATTAGTGCTAACCATGTGGCCAAATTGTGAGGCTTGTTTTGATGAAGCACATGATTTTTATAAAACATATGGGAGGTCCCATATAAGAATTCAAGCCTTCAAGGGTGTCACATGGTTTGTAAAACCGAGCAACTGAGGCCGCACGACCGTGAGAGGAGTCTGCGGAAAATTGCAAAGGTGAACCGCACGGTTTATGCATGGTTTTTCAAACCACGCACCTAGAAGTGAAAGGTAGGAGTGATTGGGTCCAGTAGCTATGAACAATTAGAGAATGATTTGAAAGTTTTGTGAGGAAAAAATGTTCATTAGGGGGTTCTTTGGATTGTGAAACCACACGGTTGATACATAGTTTTTCTAACTGTGCAGCCTAATCGTGTGCCTATTAAAAATGAGTAAAATGACTATTTTCCCCCTCTGACCTTAAATAGGATTTTACCCTATTTCTTCCCCCATTTTTCCAGGATCCTCTATGCATGTACCCACCTCTTCCTCCCACTCCCATGGGTGGATCTCCTCTATTCTTAGTCTAATTTGATCACCGTTAGATGCGTTGGAATCCTAGAGGTGAGTCTACAATTACACTTTCTTCCTTTATCTATTTTATTTTCCCATAAAAACGTTATCATTGTGAGAGATATTATTCCATATTTTTACAGATTTTGTATGTTTTTTTGATTTCTCTTGTTCTAAATCAAATCAAAGCCTGGTATTGGATGAGTGAAACGTATTTGGTATAAGGTAAGTGGTCCATATGCCTTTACTTTAAAGTATCATCATTTATAAAATTCGCCATTGTACTGCACGCTAGATTCTCTATGCATTTCCACTTAAATTATAAATTAATTAGATATATGGTCAGTACCTTGAATTGGTTGTCCTTGAGACCCATTTCCTTCAATGGAGGTTTTCTACCTTGATGCAAACCACCCTTTAGGGTGTGTGGATCAAAATACCTATAAACGTTATACCTTGTTATGTATTTCAAACCATATTTTTAGGTGTGTTGGATTGACCCTCATGAATGAGATTTTTATGTTAAATTAAATGAAATGGTTGAATACCATCAACTGAACCCCTTTAGGAAAATCACAAAGAACTAGTTAGTAGTATTAATTGAATTTAGATGAGCATCATTTAATTAAATGAATCATGGTGAATTGTATAGTGGATTAGAGTCCTACTTGGACCTTGTTAATTATTAAGTATGATTATTACTCCTAAAATTATAAATACTCTTGGACCATGTCACTTTTAAATGAAAGGGGAATTTTTACACAAAATGAAAGGGGAAAGTGGATTAAATGTAATGTGAATGGCATGAACATTCCACTTGGCATTTTTAGCACTTGAAAAATAAAATGTTTTAAAGGTATGTTGACTTGTTAATAGGTGTGGGTGTTTTCCATTGGACCATGTTTAGTTATTAAAGGAAATTAGCCTTTATATATATTACCATAAGAATCACTTGTATTTCGATATAAAATTCCATAAATAGGCTCATAAGGAACTTTAAATTGAATGAATTATAATGGTTAAGCAATGTTGGACATGACGCTCATCAATGTTTAGTTGTTATTGTTGGACACAACATTACACTTTATTAATTGAATTTATTGGACACAAAATTCCTTATTTTTATTATTAGAACTTACTGGATACAACATTCTTTATCATTATTATTATAAGTAATTGGGCATGACACCCCTCCTCGTTAGTTATTCAATTGTTGATTATGGTTACCCATACCCTTGATTACTATATTGTTGGGAATTTCACCCCATATCATCATTTATTAAATTGATAGGCATGGAACCCCATATAATTTCTTGTTAAATTGAAAGTCATGGATCCCTTATCATTACTTCTAATTGAACATGTTGGACATCGAGTCCCTTTTAATAATTATTATTTTCATTTTCAGTTAAATGGCTTGGAATGGTGCCCCTTATCAATCAATGGGAATTATTGGACATGACACCCACTCTACCTTGGTTTAGATGTTTGTATTGATGCCTCATATTTAGATATGAAACCCTTTATGATTATCATTTTACATGGATGCCATGGTTATCTTCCATGGGTCCTGAGACTATTTAGATAAATCTATAGGTTCAAAGACATTATAGCTTAGGTCGAAGCAAGTGATATTGGATGAGTATCTGAAGGGAGTCCTATTGTAAACTATTTACCATTCAAAGGTCTAGTTCTTTACTAATGTGTATCACAGCACTCGGGTTGAATTCTTAGTGATGGTACAAATTTTAGAGTCGATTATTTTTGTTTTATATTTTGAATGGGGGGGGGGTTGTTTGTAGAGATTAATTAAGTTGATTGATAGATGAGGTTTGATTAAATTTTTTAATAAATATTGGGGTGAGTTCATTATTAGAGATTTAATCTTATGATATCCTTGAGCTTTTCTATATATGGCATTAAATTAACACCCACTTCACATGATGATTTTGATTGGAATTCCCAAGTGTTGAGGATTTAATCAAAGACTTAACTTAACTAGGATTCTAATATCAATAAATACTTATTTATGGTAGTGTATTTATGGTTCCAATAAACCATGGAATCCACACATTAAACAAAACATATAATTAATTCGTGACATTTTAAGTTTAACATACACAATGTTAACCTAAGGAATGTTCATCGAGTAAGATCTCTCAATCACTTAACATCCTCAAATTATGACTCACCTCATTGGATGATTTACTCATCCATTGAGATGGTTAGTAATCTTGTTTAATATGTTTATGGTGATTATTTAAAATAAAATGAAAAGAATGAGATAAGAAAAGATTAGTGTTCCGAACATACACATGAACGGTGAAGAGAATTATAAACGGACTTTCGATTGAATGAGAAAGAAAAATAAGGGTGTGATTTCCAACTTGATTTAATTTTTTTAATAAAATTAATATTAAAAAACACAGGGTGGATTATAATAAGAGATAATGAGAAATAAACATGCATTAAAATAGAATTACAATATAAACACTTACAAGATTACAAACAAAGAAGAATACAAAAGTAAATCAAAAGGAGTATCGAGGAATGGTATCTAAAGTAGAAAATTAAGTATGTAAAATACTACCAAGAATTTTTAAGATATTTGGTCATTCCAACCTATCCTCTGTTTCTCTAAAATTCTAACCCCTTGCAAGGAGAAGAGGGGGATGTATTTATAACCCAAGGTGGTGGTCTGTTTGCATTCCAAATCTACCCCTCAAGTTAGATCGACAATTTGATAATTCATAAATCTGAATCTGGATAAATCATATTATTTAAGATTTTATATATTGATGTTTATATTACAACTTCAAAATTTGGTGTCCATTGGACTTTTTAGCCAAAGTTATGGTTGTTTAACTAAATAATATGCAGATGTCCATTTTTATCAACAATTTTTCAAAGTCCAAAATGTGAATTTGTTTTTAAATAGGACGATACCATAAAATATGAACCATTTATTCTAAAAATTATTACACCTATAAATTTTATTTAACACTGAAAAATATCAGTTCCATTTGATATATATATCAAAATAAAATTCAAGTATTGTGTGTTGATTTTAAATACCAGATAAAATAGTGGGTTGGAATTTCATGGATCAATTGGGCCACTTATTGGTTCATTTAGGACCTGAAATTTTTATCCATGATTCCTTTGGATAATAAAGAACATATTATGGAGTTTCATAAAATTTGAGCTTCTATATTGATCCCATAAATTGTATCATTATGGATGGTCCATTTTTCTCAACAAATTTGTTGGGCCTTATTGTGTGGTTCATATGACCCTTCAAATGGATGAATTGTCCAAAGATCCCTTAAAATGATTTGGTGGAATTGTCACCAGGAACACTAAAAAATAATAATTAGATAATTTGGATAAATATTTTTAAATTTATGATCAAAACATTAAACTAAAGTTTAATTAAATGAACTCTAAAAATGATCTTCTTACGTGTTTATGATTAAAACATGAAAATTGGTTGGAAATTAATCATTTTTAAGTGAAATTTTATGATGGGAGAAATTTAAAATCATTAATAAATACGTAATATCAACTACCCCACACTTAGGCTTGTTCATGTCCTCATGTACATCAAATAAAAACGTAACTAAATCATTTTTACTCACAAAAAAATATTAAAAATTTGTTATCACCAATCAGGGGGGTCTAGAATAGTTCACTCATCCATAAATAATTATACAAAAAAATGTTACAGTAATAATGTTTAAAAAAAATTCATTTTTCATGCTTAAAATTAGTAGTGGAAAATGCAGGCACTCATAACTTACTCCTCTCAAGATGATAAAAATTTATTTCTAGAGGTTCACTCATTCACCAACCAAAAGTAAAAATCTTAGAGTTTGAAAGAGATCTTATCTTCCATTATCAATCCTAATGTGCACAATAATAAAGATGTCTTTTTATGGGGTTTTTAGTGGCTATGAGATGGTAGGAATATAGTGTCCAAAATAGTTGAAAAGAGGGGTAAAACACCAACATGGGTAAAACAATGCACAATTTTTTTGAAATGAAACATGTAAGGAAATGGAAACACATATTTACATGGTCATTATTGTGTGAAGAAAGACACAAAAGAGGAAACAAAATTTGAAGGGGATAATAATATGAAATATTTACAAAACACAAAACTTCTTCCAATGACATAAGTGTTATTTTCTTCTTCTTCTTCTTTTTTTGTATTTTTTCAAAATCTAAACTTGAAACAGATCTCACACTCATCTATCAACCCATTTTTGATCTCATAATGACACTAATTGTAATAGTTATGAAAAGATCAAAAGTTGAGAAAGAGCGATTTATGACCCTTCCAAGACACAACCTATTATTTTTTCTTTCTTTTTTTGTTTGTTTTTTTTCATATTTTTATGAAAACATTTCAATAAAATTTGTACAAGATGTCATAAACCTATATATATTCCCAAAACTCACCGAATGAAAACCTCTACCCACACTAAAATAGATGATTTCCATCAGGCATATGATGTTATGTTAAAAATAAGGAAATTATACCCAAAATGAAATCCATTACCCCCACTCTTAAATTTCAATAAATTATGCAATGAAAATCCATGTAGATGTTGGGTGGGATAAGGTATTGGTCTTGTAATGTGGCTATAAAAAAGGTTTTCACAGGATAAAAGGGTATTTCAAAATTAGGATCAATGTAAGGGTAAATGGAGGATATTTGGCTATTATAATTCTCATGTGGTTAATAAAATGCCTATATCATATTAATTTACACCAAATTAGGAAATTCAACTTGAAGTTCCATAAACTCAAGACTCATAATTGGGGGTGAAAAACACACAAAATGAAAATATGGACATAGGTAACCATGGTATGAAAGCTAATGTTATTCCTCATAGTTGGGGAAGAATCATTTTCCAAATAAAAAACTGAGCATTCAAAATTTATTTTGCTTGATAAAAAATTATTTACCCAAATTTATGATGAAAATAAAAAATTTTTAAGATAAAAACATGTCTTTTGACTCCCCAAAATGGTTTGGAAAAAATTTCACAAGTGGATGGTGAGTAATTATGACTCTTTTTTTTTCAAAATTTTTTAGTGTTTTTAAAATACACACCCACACAAAATATAAAGAGGAAATAAAAAAGGTTTGATGAAGAAATTGGTAATTAAATTAGAATGAGAGATAAATAAGAAGAAAGAGAGAAAGAGAGGAAGAGAGGGAGAGGGAGAGAGAGATAGAGTTAAAGGGAAAGAGGTTCCCCTGGTTTGGATTTGGTGGGTTTCCATCTCCATACAATGGTGTGTATAGAGTAGTGGTTGGGGATTCGATGGAAGTCGATGTGGTTCCTGAGATGCGTGTCCTCTCATGAAGATTCTTTAACCGATGTCCATTAACTATGAATTTCCTTTTGGAATAGGGGTCTGGGACTTGCATTTCACAAAATGGGTAAACATTAGTAACAATAAAAGGTTATTCCCAATGATAATTAAGCTTACTTGGGTGAATTCGAAATTGAGAGTTGAAGAGAATTACCTTTTCACCTCCATGGAATACCTTTCATAGGATGTGTTTTTCATGGAGTGCCTTAGCCTTTTCTTTATATAGACTGGAATTCTCATAATAATCTAGTTGAAGCTCCTGTAGTTAATTTAACTGCAAAAATACCTCTTCACCAAAATTTTCACAATCAAAATTACAAGTTTTAATAGACCAAAATTGCTTATATTGTATTTCAACTGGTAAATGAAATCCTTTACCAAAAAATAGCCTAACTAGAGACATCCTAATGGGTGTTTTATAGGCAGCTCAACAAGCCTAAAGTGCTTCACCAAATATTTTTTGGTGGGATTTACAATTCTCTCAAGCACTCTTTTCACTCATCTATTAGAAAGTTCAACCATTCCATTTTTTTGGGGGTGATATGCAGTTGAAGTTTTATGTACAACCCCATTCTTTTTCAAAATAGATTCAATGGTCCAATTATAAAAATGAGTTCCTAAGTCACTTATCAAGGCATAGGGTGTTCCAAATCGATGGAAGATATGGGTTTTTAAGAACTCACTAACAATATGTGAATCATCATTTCTAGTGGGTTTGTCATCAACCCACCTAGAAACATAATCAACCACAAGAATAATATATGATAATCCATTGAAAGGGGAAATAGTCCCATAAAATCGATGCCCCAAACATAGAAGATCTCATAGAAAATTAAAGGATTTTGGGACATCTCATTTCTTTTGGAAATTATTCAAATCTTTTGGAAAATGGGACATGATTTACAGAACTCATGTGAGTCCTTGAAGAGTGAAGGCCAGAAGAATCCAGAGTCAAGGAATTTTTGGGAGGTCCTTTGTGGTCCAAAGTGGCCACCACCAGGCATTGAGTGACAAAATTATAAGATGGAGTAATTTTCATATTCATCAATACATATCCTAATTACCATGTCAGCCCCACTTTTTCAAAGTTTATTATCTTCTCAAAAATAGAATTTTGAATCACTTTTCAGCTTCAATTTTTATTCTTTTGAATTTTTTTAGAAAAAACATTGGAAACCAAGTAGTTTAAAATTGGGATATACCATGGTAACATTGGAGTGATATATCAGAGGTGTTCAGTTGGAAATTTAGGATCAATTATTTTAGAATGAGAAAAATTAGAAATTATACTAAGGTGATCAGCCACAAGGTTTTCTTTTCTAGGTCTATATTTAATCACAATGTCAAACTATTGGAGCATTATGATTTATCTTATTAGCCTCAGTTTAGAATCACTTTTCTTAAGTAACAACTTTAAAGTTGAATGGTCTATAAAGATAATGATTTTGGAACCTAAGAGATAGGGCCAAGATTTATACAAGGAAAAAACCACAACTAAAAGTTCATTTTCAGTCATAGTGTAGTGATATTGAGTCTCATCCAATGTTTTTGAGGCATAATAGATGGAACGAGTAATATTTTATCTTCTTTGACCAAGAACAGCCCCAATGTCCCTATCAAAAGCATCACACATCAATTAAAAGGGTAAAAACTAATCTGGGGGTTGGATTATTGGGGTAGATATAAGAACAAATTTGAGTTAAATGAATGATCTCTTGAAAGACTCGTCGAAATGGAATGTAAAATCATTTTGGAGTAACCAAGTGAGTGAGAGGGAAATCCTAATAAATTTATGGATGAATCTACGATATAAACCGACATGACCAAGGAATGGATGGATGTGTCAAACTGTTGTGGGTTCAGGAAGTGATTAGATCACCTCAATTTTGGCAGGATCAACTTGAATACCATCATGTGAAATTACGTTCACTAGAACAATCCTATTTGTAAACATGAAGTGAAAATTTTCATAATTTAACATAAGGTTACATTTGACACACTTTTAAAGGACCAAAGAGAGTGAATGAAAGCAAGATTCAAATGAATCACCATAAATGGTAAAGTAATATGTGAATACCTCCATGAAATGATCAATGAATTCAGAAAAGATACTCATCATACACCTCTAAAATGTTGTAGGAGTATTGAAAATGCCAAAAGGAATTCTTCTATATGCATATATTCTAAAGGGGCAAGTAAATGTTGTATTTTCTTATTCCTGGGGTGCTATTGGGATTTGGAAATAGCTGGTGTATCCATAAAGAAATCAATAATGTGAATTTATGACTAATCATTCTATAATTTGATCAAGTAAAGGAAGAGGGTATTTATATTTTCATGTTTTGACATTCAATTTCCGATAATCTATGCACACACACTATTTTTTTTTCACTTGAGTTGTGACCACCTCTCCATGTTCATTTGTGAAAATAGTTATCCCACTATTTTTAGGTACCAATTGAATTGTACTAACCCATTTACTATTAGAAATTGGGTAGATAATGTTATCTTGAATAATCTTGGTGATCTCTTCCCTAACTACCTCAAAGATGAGTGGATTGAGTCTTCTTTGTGGTTGTCTGATTGGTTTGTATGTCTCTTCAAGATGGATGTGATTTACACAAAGAGCAGGGATGATTCTTGGTATGTCATATAGGTTCCAACCTAAGGAATTTTTTTCCTCTAACACCTAAACAAGTTTGGAATCCTCAGTTTTAGTAAGTGTGGAAGATACACTGACAAGATAAGAGTGATCATGTAAAAGGAATGAATATTTTAGGTGTGTAGGAAGAGGTTTCATATCCATCTCATCTTTCATTTGTGGGATAGAAAACTCAGGAATGGAGGAAGGTATTTTAGTTGGTTTCGGTTCATTTTCCTAAATACTATACAAGGTGGACTAGCAGAGATCATAGTTGATATGGGATTCAAGAGATTTTTCAAGATCCTCTAGATTGATGGAGTCTATGAATGAGAGGTCAACATCAACTTTCCCATTTATGAATTGGTTAATCATGGTGACAATATCACAAAATCCTCTCTCATTAGAACATAATAAACATGATTAAATAGGGGTGAGTCCTCTCTCATAAGTATCCTTAGAATAATAGATTGAGAAGGCATAGTGATCCTCTGATGGGTATCTCATGGCTTGAAAATTGTTGAACTTGACCAGTTGGTCACCAAATTCCATGGGTAAGATGCCCACATGGAAATAAATCTTATTTATATCTGTTAGGATGAATGGTCTTCCTAAAATTATGGGAGATTGAGAAGAGGTTGTCTCACCTTCCATGTCAAGGACATACAAACCATCTTAGAAGATAAGATCATTAAATCGTACAAGTACATCCTCAATTATTCCCTTACAAATGGCTGTGCTTCGATTAGATAACTGGATGAAAACACCTATTGGGTGTAAGGGACCCACACCAAGGTTAGAGAAGATGGATTTTGGTATGACATTTATCACGGATCTCAGGTTTATGAGTTCATCATCAAAGTTTTCACTCCCTATTTTTCATGAAACCATAAAGTTCCCTAGATCTTTTCACTTCATAGGTATGAACTACTGGGTTTAAACATTCTCAATGGTCCTATATTGTCTCTTATGGGTGAAAAACTCCTTAAGAAACTTTTTATACTTAGGGATTTTTTTGATGGAATATAAGAGGGGAATACTTACTTCAATATGTTTAAACATGTCAAGAATTTTAAGATAGGGTTTAAAATACTTCCTTGGATTATATATAACTTGAGGAAAAGTAATTGGGTTCCTTATAGGAATGGAAGGAGGTGAGCCATTTTATTTAGGTTCATTTTATGGATTTTTGTTCTTTTAATTTTCAAGATCAACATTCAAAGGTTAATTTGAGGATTCATTATGAGGCTTGTAATTTTTTTCCTAATCGAAGTGCACTTTAACATACATTACCCTTGAGTTTGGGCAATGGTTGAGTTGGGAGTTGGGATGAATTGGATAGTTACTGCTGTCTAAGGTGGGATACAAGTTGACCAATTTGGGTTTCAATTATTTTAAGTCTAGAATGAGCGAAGGATTAAATATCTTATATAATGATTTACCATGGTTTATTGGAAGAAAAGGCATGTACTTCATTTATATTACCTTGATTTTGGTTCTTGGGAAAGTGATTGTATTAGGTTGGGAATTGGGAAGGCTCATTAGGATAGTGGAATCCAAGAGTAGAAAGAGGAGGATTGATCCTTTGAGGTTTAAGAATAAAAGGATATGGTTTGTATTTTGAGGAGTTAACTGAGGGGGATGAGAAATGAGATTACTATACCTCAAGCTTGGGTTGAAGTCCAAAGAAAAGGGATCAAAGTGGGGTTGGTTAAAGTTTCTAATGAACTGACCTAATTGTCGAGGGTTGGTGTTCCTATGAGCATATGCTGCAATGATCTCCATTGGTTCATATGAATTATATGGATCCTCTTGAAGTTGTGTAAGTGTGTTAGTTTGATGAGTTGGTGAGATACATATTTCACAAATTTTGATAGGTCCATGGAATAGAGATTGTAGAGAAGATGAGGTTTGGGCTTTGGTAGGCATCACTAATTATCGCACAAGGAATGTAAGTTCACTCATCCACTCAGTCATCTTGTTGGGCTCCATGGATTGATTCTCTTGGAATTGTTTAAATTAAGCATGTAATCGAGTATGGAATTTATGTGTGTTTGCAGCCACATTTCTTATGAGATCTCATGCAACTATAAGAGTTTTTTTAAAAAGAGAACCACCACTTGAGACATCAATGAGAGTTCGATCCATAGTCAATAAACTCTCATGGAGTTATTGGATCGAGATTTGGTTAGGGATTTGGTAGTGTGGGAAGGTTTTCAAAAGTCTTTTTGAACCTCTCCTAGTACTCATAGAGTTATTCATTAGATAATTTACGGATACCACTTATTTCATTTCTGATAGAATTGGTTCGAGAAATAGGAAAGAATTTCTCTAAGAAGAGTTGATTCATGTCATTCTATGTGGTTATGGAACTAGGAGGGAGATATTAGATCCATTACTTAGTAGAGTCATCTAGGGAGAAAGGGAATTCTCAAAGTTTGATTTGTTCTTCAGAAACCCCTTGGGGCTTTATGGTAGAGAACACCACTTGGAACTCTTTGAGGTGAAGATGTGGATCCTCACTAGATAGCCCATGGAAATGAGGTAGAAGATGAATCAAACTCGATTTGAGTTTGAAATCAGCCTCAATATTTGGATATTTAATACCAATGGGTTGGTAATTTATATAAAGGGAAGTGAGTTCTTTAAGGGTTTGTTCCCTAGTATTTTCCATATCTAGAATAACCAGATGGTCAATGAATGAGTTCAGAGTGATTTGATTATCTCTAATGTTTCTCCTAAGTCGGTGAAGAGTTCACTTGATTTTTGGGTCAAACAAATCCGATGGATTATTTGGGAGGTTACAAGGAATTCAGAGAATTTTGTAAAGGATGAGGAATGTGGGTTTTTCTTTATAGTTTTTATCCATTTATAATTTTTATGAGAAGGTGGGTTTTTCTTTGTTTTTTTTTTCAGATATTTTTTGGTTTATTTTATTTTTTTTGATTTTTTTTAAAATAAAAAACTATCAACTATAAGTTGAACCATCCATATAAAAGGATCCATTTTAATCACGAACTATTGTCGCATATTGATCGTTCAAAAGTTCAGTGATCTGCTAATGTGTATAGTGGCACTCAGGTCGAATCCTCGACGATGATACAAATTTTAGAGTTGATTTTTTTATAGTTTGAAGGGGGGGGGTTGTTTGTAGAGATTAATTAAGTTTATTGATTGGTGGAGTTTTATTAAACAATTTAATAAATATTAGGGAGATTTCATTATTGGATATTTAATTATATGATTTCCTTGATCTTTGCTATATATTGCATTAAATTAACACCCACTTCACAAGATGATTTTGATCAGAATTCCCAAGTATTGAGGATTTAATCCAAGACTTAACTTAACTAGGGTTATAATATGAACACATAATTATTTATGGTAGTTTATTTATGGTTCCAATAATCCATGTAATCCACATGTTAAATAAAACATGTCATTAATTCGTTACACTTTACGTTTAATATACACAATGTTAACCTAAAGAATATTCATCAAGTAAGAGCTCTCAATCACTTAACATACTCAAATTATGAATTTAACCAATGGACGATTTAACCATACATTGATATGGTTAGTAATATGGTTTAATATTCTTATGGTGATTAGTTAAAATAAAATTAATAGAACATGATAATAAAAGAATAGTGCGCTGAACACACACATGAACGGTGAAAAGAATTAAAAACAGACTTTTGATTGAATGAGAAAGAAAAATAAGGGTGTGATTTTCAACTTGATTTAAAAATTTTTAAGAACATTAATATTAAAAAACATAGGGTTGATTATAATAAGAGATTATGAGAAAGAAACATGCATTAAAACATAATTACAAAACAAACACTTATGAGATTACAAAAAAAGAAGAATGCAAAAGTTAAACAAAAGAACCATAGAGGTTTGGCATATCAAGTAGAAAATTGAGTATATAAAATCATACCAATCCTTTATAAGATCCTTGTTCATTCCAACCTATCCTACTTTTCTCTAAAATGACAACCCCTTGCAAGGAGAAGAGGGGGATGTATTTATATCCCAAGGTGGTGGGCTGTTTGTATTCCAAATATTCCCCTCAAGTTGGATTGAAAATTTGATAATTAAAAGAGCCAAATATAGAGGAATAATATTATTAATATATACATATATATATATATATATTTAAATTACACCCTCCAAATTTTTCTTCCATTGGACATTTGTATCCAAAGTTATGGTTGTTTTACTAAGCAATGTGCAACTATACATTTTTATCAAAACTTTTTATAAGGCTGAAATGTGAATGAGTTTTTGAATAGGAAGATTCCCTAAAATATGAACCATTCATTCTAAAAATTCCTCATAATATATATTTTCTTTCACATAACAAAATATCAGCTCCATTTGATATTGATATCAGGAGAAAAGTCAAGGACTGTGTGCTGATTTTAAATCTCAAATAGAATTGTGGGATGGACTGTCGTGGATCAATTTGGACACTTATTTATTCATTTGGGCCTTTAATTTTTTACATGATTAATTTGGATAATAAATAACATATTATGGAGTTTCATCAAATTTGGGCTTCCGGATTGAGCCCAAAAATTGTATCATTATGGATGGTCCAGTTTTCTCAACATATTTATTGGGAATTATTGTGTGGTTCATATGACAATTCAAATGGATGAATTGAAAAAATATCCCTTATAATGATATGTTTAAATTTTCACCAAGAAAACTAAAAAATAATAATAACATAATTTGGATTAATATTTTTAAAGATATGATTAAAACATTAAACTTAATTTTAATTAAATGAACTTGAACAATGCTCTTCTTATGTGTTTATGATCAAAACATGAACATTGATTGGAAATTAATCAGTTTTAAGTGACAATAATATGATGGGATTAAGTTAAAATAATGAATGAATATCTAATATCAGTATCTCATGATGAACCTGGTCCGACATGATCTATTTATTTTACTACTTCCATTATTACACCTATACACTATACCATTTTATACTCATGGATTGGATATGAATTATACATCATTGGTGGTATCCTATTGAGTTTTACTCACACCCTGTTTGGTCCGAAGTTTGGTACCCATATAGATCTCTTGATTTCAGGATAAGATCTTGGACTGTTCTTACTTACTACTACTCTTTATGGACTAGGACATGACATGGTGTTGGGGGATGAGAATGTACTTGAGTTTTCTATAGGATTTGGGTCTTTATTTATTTATTTCATTGTCTATTTTCTCCTGTAGAATGTATTAACTACTATATATTTACTTCTTGTATTATAACATATCATGTTCATGCATGGTTGGATTATTTGGCTCTATCCTAGTTTTATGTTTATTATTACTTATCAGTTTTGATTATCTTCCAATTTTATTATACTTATTATTTAATCTAATTTATTTAGTACTGAACTAGAGGTTATAGTCTCCCCACTACACCACCTTTATACCCTCACTTCTAGTCAATAGCCTTTCACTTACGAGGAGGTGCGCTTGAGGCCTTGTCCCCAACCATCTCAGGGAGCCATTTTAGTGGATCTTGGGCCGAGACTTGACAAATTGGTATCAAAGGTGTATTTTTCCTTATGTTACCATTTGGGATTGGTATAAAGGAGACTTGGAATGTGTCGGTACTTGGTAAATAGCTTGTGTTAGGGTCCATCCAACACACACATGTGGGGAAGATCAAGTTTCTAGGGATGAGACTATTGTTCATGATGATTGTTATTACAATTGATTATTATTTCACCATGAGTGATTGATGTGTTAACACTAAATAATGATTTAAGTGATTTAAATCCTGATCTAGTATGAAAAGAGAAAATGTGTGTTCATGAATCATTCTAGGTACATAGGATTCACATGTCATTAACATTCTTATCTACACACAATGCATGGTTGGTTATTTCTGTGTTTACCGGTATTCTCTGGTGATTTGATAATGGCCTATGATATAGTTTTGTTCTATGATTGGTTAAATAAAGTCACAACATCAACCTAAATTTTGTTTTCCCATATATATTGATGGTTTCATTCTACTTAACCATCATATGATGCAAAATAGAATGGATTTAAATGAGGTAATTAATTAGCCTGAATAAAATTTTTTAAATTCAAAAGGAATTGGAATTTTTTTAAGAAATTCAAGTGATTACTTATAGATGCCAGTCAAATGGTGTGTCAATTTAAACTTATAAAGTATTGTACCTATATAACTTGAAAAAGATAAACCATATAACTGAATCCTTTTATGCTCAACTCGAACCTTATAAGTGAATTTTAGCATGGTATGCCTTGTGAATGGGTTGTACTTAAATGAGATGCCGATTGTAATTTATAGAGTGTTGCCTCTATAAATTGGGAATGAATTCCCTTATAATTGAACCTAGTTTATAATGATGTCACCTTGTAGGTCACCTTTATCTTTATATTCCTTGGTTCTTAACCCCTTGGGGGTATGCCTGTGATGTATGGGATGGTTATTTAAAGTGTCAACAACCACTTATATGATGTTATGTATAAATGTATAGTGTCATATTACTAAATATATTCCACTTAAAATAATAAAATACCTTTTATATACTTTTTATATTTAATTTATATGAGGCTCTAGTTAATTAAAATTTAAATTTCAACCTAAAGGATGTTTTCCACTATATATTGGAATTGAATTTTTTTAACTAATCTAGTTGTGAGAACTTATGGATAAATAAATGTTTTAAAAATGAAATTATGAAATAATTTTCCTAATGCTACATTGTGTCAACTATATAAATTTCTAAGTACAGTTGTAAAATGTTTTCTTTAAAACCAGAACTTGTTATATGATATGTTTAAGCCATTTTAATGTGATAATAAATGAGAATTTGTGAAACAGAATAAATAAAACCTTTTAGAGGTGTTAATAATGAAGGAACCTCATGTAGTGGTTAGTTTGAACATTTCCATGAGAATTACCTTGGATGGGAACATAGACATTTCCTATAGGTTTCAGTGTCCTTTTATGTTGTGTTTGATCTAAAAAAGGTAAGTAGAGGCTAGTGAACTTTTAGGCATTACTCAAGTTTTAAAAGTCAATACCTTATGTAAATAAGGGGTTATACCATTGTGGTAGTACCCTTGAGAATATAAAGATGGTTGAATTTTGAGTCGAGCTCTTAGGAATGTTAACTGTCGTTCCTTGATTGTTTGAGTCGAGTAGGACCCTTAACTAATAAAATGACACCCAAAGTAGGTGGGTGGTTGTCAGTAAGTTGGAACTAGAGGGGGTATTACCATATGTGGATACCCGGTGATTGTAAAATATTTTTCCTTTTTATATTAGCATTGTTACCCTCTAGGGAGCAGTTCCTTATGTGGATTCTTAGAGAGGATCAGAGACTTATAGATCAATTCTTGGCAGGTGATACTGTTATGCCTATGTTTATAGGTTTTCACCCTTATAGGTTGATGATCTTTTACCTTCTTCCAAATTTACTTCTTTTAGATAGATTTTATAGGCATGTTGGATTCCATGAAATAGAGGCTCTTAAATGGGATATAGTTCACATGTGAGAGACCTTCTGGATAGGTGGACAGACCTAGTGGCCTTTTTTTGAGACTTGATCAGTAGGGATAGGTGGGAGACCTAGAGGAACTTAGTTTTGACTTGGAACCTTATAGGTTTACATGTGGTTTGATTGAGGGAAACTTCAGAGATAGGTTGTCCCAAGGTTTATGTTTTCCTTAAAGTCAATAAGACTGGTTTTATGCTCATTTTGAGGATGATTCATGGTATATGCTCAGGTTTTGTGATTTGGGATTGATGACACCTTTGGTTTTCAAGGAAGCACCTGGAGTGATGAGTATTGATACTAGATTTGATAGGTAGGACTGTTCGGGTGATTGGTCTTATCGACTAGTGGTTGTGACATTTATATTGTAAATTTTTGAAATGATGCCATGAGGTGAGTGATCATTCAATAAATCATGGAATAAGTAGGAGCCTAATTTTGAAGAGGATATACAAGGGAGCTCCTGAATTGTTAAGACTGAAATTATAGGTAGCACGATCAGCTTGGCCTTGCTGGTGGATGACTCATGGGAGTGTGAGTAGGGTCTTGAATCAGGTGTTACAAGATGTGAACCCACTGAATATAATAAGATTATTTTATGCTGGTTTCATGTGGTAAATGGTTAATATGGAACATTAGAGAGTTCCCAAGTTTAGGTTGATGATCAAAGGTTTCAAATATGATACTTATAGGCATGGTGACCCAGAGCTTTAGATAAATTATAGAAAATTCACTGTGATGAGGAATAATTTGGAAATAAACTAGTTTCTATGAGATAGTTGATAAGTGGGTGGACATGGACACACATTGTCGGGAGATGTGGTCCCAGGAATTGATTAAATCCATGTGTAGTCTGGTTAATGTGATCATAGATTGAGATAGTGAAACACGCCTATCGATGGAATATCAGTGTACTTCTAGTTTAGAGATAATCATGTCCAATATCATGAAATTATCTTGAGTACATTGATATATCCTCAACTATACACCAAGATAAACTAATTTATTTTCTTGTATGATGGAAGAAATCCTTGGGAATTATGCTCGAGGAGCGGTTTAAAGTAAGACATATGATGGGAAGTGCACTATTGTACATTAAGGGTGGTGATCCTTGTTATGTTTTGAAACTCAATGAATGTCATAGGAACCATTCTCAGGAATAAGAAACAAGTGATGGTTGGAATTTCCATTAGTTCTTGGGGATGAGAGGGTTCTTAATCAAGAAATATTTTTATCGGTGTGATGTCAAGGATGATCCTAAGGTAGGGAGATATACATCATTCACCGGTGGGTGACCCTCATGTGAGAAGGGTCATGGGATCCTTAAGATTGGTCATTAGATGGTAATTTATATCTTTTATGATGTTGG
This sequence comes from Viscum album, assembly GCA_963277665.1. Taxonomy (NCBI): domain Eukaryota; kingdom Viridiplantae; phylum Streptophyta; class Magnoliopsida; order Santalales; family Viscaceae; genus Viscum; species Viscum album. The sequence goes on from OY728136.1 coordinate 7,883,553, forward strand.
ATAAATGGAACAATGTACGATTGGATTTCTTGGTAAATTCCAGACATGGGCTTAAGGAATTCTAGGTAACTATTGGTTTTTTTATTCTTGACTATGGTTATGGACCTATATCTCTTTATATGCATGTATTTTCTTGAGTGAAGCCTGGATTCCCAAGTAGGAATGACTTGAATGGACTCATGAACACCATCTAATTCATTGAATTGATTATCAAGTGAGATAACTACTTTGGGATCATTCATTGGTTTTGATGTGTGTAAATTTCAACTATATCCAAAAATTTCAATTATAAACTCTAGAGTATAGACTGTCTTGGATGATTTACATGGACTCTAGTAGTTTGATTACAAGTTTACCTTGGACTTATTTCTAATATCTAAATATGGTTAGCTTGTGAAAATACAAGGATGATGGATCAGAATTGCACTTGTGTTTGTGTTGTAGTACAATAATAGAAATGACCAGGAGATAGTTTAGCTAGAGATGTTGCTGGAAGTTGGTTATGGGATTTGGTGTGCATACTTGAAATTATATTGATATTCCTTGGGGGTAAAGTCTTTCAAAATTGGGTTTTTGGTGATGTGTCACCTGTTGAAGCAGATCATTTTCAGAAGTAGTCGAGCAGAATCAGTTCAACATGGGTTTCTTTAAATATTTTGATGTGGTCAATGAGGAACCATATTAGGCATACCATTGGGATGAGACTAGTTCAATTTAAAGGTCAGATATAGATTTTCAAGGAAAAGATGACTCAACCGGTATGATCTTGGTCAATTGGAGTTCGACCATTTCAATAAAATCGAGGACTGAGGGTAGTTTCCTTGAATGTAATGTATTTAATGTGTCAGGATAATCATTAGTACATCAAGGGATTTCTTCAATATGCAATTCTGATGGTGAGAGAACTGTGGTTTAGAATTGACCATTTAATACTAGAACCTATAGTGGGGAGCACCATAGGATGTTTGATGAAAAGAGATAATGAAGCGATTATGTATCAAGTTTATAAAGGTTCTAATAAAATTTTTCTTAGTGTTTTGGAAGTGGCTAAAAGTATTGTCTCTATTTGTATCAGTTTCAGCACTGTATGATTAAAGTGATTTTTGGAGGCGGGTTGGGATTTTGGAAATACAAAACAACTATTTTAGTGGTAAATTATCAACCTAGGTAGGTTGGGTGATGTTTCCATTGTCCATCAAAGATTATCTAGGATTATAAGTTCTAAGTTTGGGAGGTTGTAATGTTCTATGTTCTTGACTAGTTGAAACTTTCAAAGAATTTTAGTTTTTTCATCCAGAGGACGGGCTAAAACTTAAATTGATCTTTATAAGAAGATTATAAGAGATGGAACACTTAAAAGTGTTTTTTAGATATAAAATAAGACCTGACATGTGTCTTAGATATTTTAGGATCATATTGAGTATTTGGGACCCAAAATGGAGGTTTTGGAAATGACATCCAAAGGCGCATGATTGACACACAGTTATTGATAACCATGCATCCAAACTATATGGATTATTTTGATGAAGAAAGTGGTTTTTCTAAACTTTGTGAGTGGTCCCAAACAACCATACAAGACTTAGAGGGTGTCATATGTTTTGTAAAACCATTCACCTAAGGCTGTATGACCACGTGAGGATTCTGTAAAAAAAAAGAGGTGAACCACATGTTTTTCACATGGTTTTCCTAATAGTGTGCCTAGCCATGGGGGGTAGGAGTGCTTGGTGTCAGTAGCTCCACATGGTTAGAGCACTGTTTGTAAACCGTGTAAGGAAACCACATGACTTGGAGAGTGCTTTGGAAAGTGGCACCACATGGTTGGTGCATGGTTCTCTTAACCATGAAGTCTAACCGTGCACCTCTTAAAAGTGGAAAAGATAACTATTTCCCCCCTCCAACCTTAAATGATTTTTACCCCATTTATTCCCCCATTTGGCTAGTAGACTCTTCGCACACACCATCTTCTTCCTCCATCTTCCATGAGTGGATATCCTCCATTCTTAGTCCAATTTGATCACTGTCAGATGTGTTCGAATCTTAGAGGTGATTCTACAATTCATCTTACTTCATTTCGCTATTTTCTTCTCCCACATAAATATTATATTTATGTGAGATAATATGCTCTATTTTTAGAGCAATTTTCTAGTTATTCAATTTATCTCATCCCAGCTCAAATAAAATCCTGATATTGGAAGAGTGAAGCATCCTTGATATAAGGTAGGTTGTCTATATTCCTTTACTTTAAAGTTTCATCATTTATAAAATGAACTTTTGTGCCGTGCACTAAATTATCCATGCATCGTCTCTTAAATGATAAATTTATTAGATAAATTGTTAGCACCTTGAATTGGTTGTCCTTGATACATAGTTTCCTTCGATGGAGGTTGTATACCTTAATGTGAACCACCCTTTATGGTGTATGGATCTAAATACCTATGAACACTATAATTTGTTATATATTTCAAACCACCTTATGAGGTGTTTTGGATTGAACTTCATGAATGACATGTTCAATTTAAATGAAATGAAATTATTGAATACCAAAAAATGTCCCCATTTAGGATAATCATGAAGTATTGGTTAGTGTTATTAATTGAATTGAGGTGGGAATCATTTAATTAAATGAATAAAAATGAATTGTATAGTGACTAGGAGTACCACTGAGCCCTTGTTAATAATTAAGTATGATTATGACTCCTAAAATTATAAATACTCTTGGACCTTGTCACTTTTAAATGAAAGGTTAATGTTTAAACTAAATGAAAGGGGAAAATAGATTAAATGGAATGTGAATGGAATGTCCATGTCACTTGGACTTTATGGCACTTGTAAAATGAATTTTTTTAAAGGTATGTTAAATTGTTAATAGGTGTGGGTGTTTCCCCTTATCCTATGTTTAGTTATTAAAAGAAATTTTCCTCTCCATTTATTTCCTTGAGCATCACTTGGATTACGATATATAATTCCATTGACAGGATCATAAGGCATTTTAAAATAAATGAATTATAGAGGTTAAGTGGTGTTGGACATGGATCTCATCACCCTTCAGTTGTAATTTTTGGATATGACATTCCTCTTTATTAATTGAATTTATTGGACATGAAATTACTTATTGTTATTATTTGAACTTACTGGACACAATGTTCCCAATAAAAATTATTATAAGTGATCGGGCATGACACCCCTCTTCATTACTTATTCAATTACTAGTAATGACACCCCATACCATTACTTACTAGATTTTTGGGCATGGTGACTTGTCATGAACCAACCAGGGTCAACCCTAAATTGGTCACCCCAGTCGGTCTGTGGTAAGACCCAAGAGGTGTTTCTGATCCTCTCGGGCTGGTAACTAGTATTGAGAATTAAGATAAAACCACTGGGAATGATTTATCTCATTAAAAAATAGAAAATTTAATGAATACAAACTAATCAATAAAAATAAAACTAGAATTAGAAATAAATAAAACCACACATACCTCCATGTGACCCTATAGGTCACCACCAACCACTGAACCAATGTCACTCCACAACAACAGATTCTGAGCCAGAAATGGTACTAGAATCTAAAAACAAAGATAAATATATAGACGTGAGTATTAAAACTCAGTAGGAATGCCTGAATAAACTATTCCCCATGCCTTTACTTTTAAATAGAATCCAGTCATTCCAGTTTGAATATTGGACATATAAATATGAGTTTTTTCTATTCTGTCCAAAAACAAGTAACAAGATTCCAATTTAAAGAATTTTTTTTCCATTACACTATTTAAAATAGTTTTCAAGAATGAAGATAGTTAAATGAAATTTTTTAAAATACCATCAGTGATGGAATAGGTATTTCAATATAGAAGCAAAGAAGATGTGTCACTTTATAAAAGCACTAGAAAATAGAGAAAAGTAGCGTATGTGTAAATCGGTGTCATGGAATATAGGGTGTTGGTCGAGAAGACCTAGGATAGATCTATAATACTAACACATAATAAATCTATATCAGTACCAATTATCCATAATAACTTCCCAAACACTCGGAGACACCATCATTGGCTCGATCAATGTGCACATCCTATAGTAGTTGGGTTACCTACTCAGGGCCACTAGCCAATGCATAATCTCAACTAGTGTAGCATGTGTACTTAGTCTCCCACCTAACAACCAAAGGCTTACCATGATATTAAATGGAGGTGAGTTTTATCAAGATATTGTATACATATATATCTCTTTATTTACACAAAATCCCATCACCCTTCTCACCTCTAAAATCCCACCTTAAGAGTAGAGCCTTTCTACGTCACACAAAAACCAAGAACAAGCCTCTTCACTAGGCACATGACACAAATCACACATTTATCGCACACACCAAATCTACAAATCAAGGGGTTTAATGAACTAATAGGGGGTTTCCATTTTTATAAAATAAGTCAAAGTTCCAATTAGGGTTTATCAACTTATGAAAACACATTTTATTTAAAAACAAGGTTAAAAGCATATTCTTAATATGAAGAACCCATGTGGAATCCTAGATAAACTTTGAAAACAAAATAAAACCATTTCCAAGGGGAACAACCAATTTTTAAATAGCAAATGTATATCACATAATAATAAAAACACACTTTTAAAACACTCATTAAATCAAAGAATTCAAATTAAAGGCTTAGACATAGGGAAACTACCTCAAACTCATGGTGCTCTTTGATAATGGAAACCCAAACCCAATATTTTACGCTAACTCAAACATGCATTTATACATATATATAAACCTTACCCATGCACATTCATATAGTTCATTCTCATAAATAGCAGTCTAAATGCACTAGAGAAAAATTCTGGAGAATCAAAAATCACAAAAAGACCCCAACAAAATCTGAAACAAACAAAGAGGGTATACGAAACCAACCTGAAACATAGGCGGAAAAACCGAAATGATCTGATATGATTCATTGTCAGTGGAGAATACCAAAACACGCCTGAAGCTGACTTGAGAGACCCATTGAATTCCCTAACAATAGAATAAAACCAACAGAACCAGATTAACCCTTGAACTAGGGTTCATCCAAATTAGATGGGGTGATGGGGAGAGGAAAAACTCCAAACCAAGGAGGGTGGGGGGGGAGAGGAGGTATTGCCTCTGATAATTGACCAAGAACCCTCAAGAAATTATAGGGAATCACCAATTAGAAAAGGGATCCAAGAGGGGGCACTAAGAATGGCTAGAGGGGGGGGGGGGGTGGGCTTCACATGAGACACAAGGGTAAATAGGGGAAAAAATTAAAGGGAGGAAGGAGAAAAAGAAGACAAATAAAATAAAAGTTCTTTAAAAAAAACTAGGAAACTCGCACAGTTTAGCTGCACAATTTTCCAAACTGTATTCAAACCATGAACTAGCCACTGCCTAGTCCAGACACCCCCTCACATGGTTTCCCCTAGGAGGCCGCCCAGTTTGTACAAACCATCCACCTTACCCCTGACACACCCAATACCCCACTTAGTCTATGGGGAGCTTCACATGGTTTGAAAAACCATACATAAGCCATGAAAAATAGCTCAATAAAATGAAAAAACATAACCATATGGTCACTACACGATTACACCAAACCATGCAGGCTAATCATGCAACAACAAAAAGCCTCCAGAAAAAAGAATCTACGGCGCACAAACTATCAGATCTTGAGCCTTCTCAACCACAAGATAGAATAAGACCATGAATAAATAAAATAATAGGGAAGTGTCAAGTTAGGGTATGATAATTATCCCCACCATGAAACTTTATACCCCGAAAAATTCCCAAGAGACTCAATTAATAAAGCAAGAGATAAGGATGTAGTCATCCTTAAAACAAAACCTCCAGCACCCGAGGATTGAAAAAGGAGAACTCACTCTCACCCAAAACTAAAAAATTTTAGATCCCAAAAAGGAGATAGAAAATGAAGAGTCAAATATTGAGGGACTCATATCTCTAGACGTAACCTAAAATAAAGAACACCCTGATCCCTAACATAAGAATCACTTAAGAAACTCCTCAGGGTCGGGTGGGAAGATGACAAAGGCATACCACATCAAGAAGGTTGAAGGTCTAATTCACTACAAGTCCCTTTCTATTGTGTTATTGCCACCATTTTGGGACCTATTTCAAGCACCATTTCTTAGAAAAAACAACCCACAAATCTAGAAAAAACATTTAACACCAGTTTGATCTCTGAATTTGATGAGTCAACACTTGGCCAGTTTAAAAGAGGATATCAATGAGAACCATAATGGGTCTCTCCACCATTTAAAAACCAATTAGCATAGATGAACCCCCAATATAAGGGTCCCAAAATAAATAGACTAAAATTAAACACTAGACCCAACCAAGATTCATAATTTCCATAAGACACAATCATATCCAAATATAAACTTCCCAAAAATCAAAACCATTCCAAAAGAAAGCTACAAAAACCTCCAAAACAATAAGGGGTTCCAAAAAAGATAACCATAGTAAGGAAAAAACTCAAACATCTTATTCTATAATGTTGGATAAAATAGTTTAGGTCAACCCTTACCATACCCAAAAATTCACCGACTACATGAAAAGATTAACTCTATGACCTTTGGTTGGAGCCCTGATGTATTAAAGAATATTCCGCACCATAGTAAGAAGCTGATAATCCCTGATTAGAACTAATTATGGTGTTATGAGAGGCCACACGGTCAACAAGACCTCAGTGAATTATAGAAAAAATGGATTAAAGTGACTATAACAACCACATTGGGAGAAAATGAGTGAGTGGTATGATGAATGAATAGAAGTAACCAATAAGGATATTTGTCTGGAATAGGTTCCTCCGGTTCACACTCCTCACTATATGAGGAACCTTCACGAGAACCAAAATAAACCAGACTATTAACTTCCACGAGTTTCCCTCTAAGAGTTTCCCAGACAAAAGAATGTGATCCTTGAACCCTAGATGAAGACCCCACAAAAAGATGACCTTCCAACTGATATCTCAACACTATCTCTGGATAAAATAAAACCAATTTATTTAAATGGTCAATATCCCCCCTCACCATCAGTTGACCTTATCAAGAACCCATGAGATCTGTAGATTTCTTCTCCTTATATTCTTCAAGAATAAAACACCAGATTAAAGTGGTCTTGAAGATCGAGCGAGATATCCCAACTCGCAACAAGGATGGGAAAACCACCTTCCACTGGTCAAATCCTGGTTCTTCAAACACACCTAAAACAACTCGCACTCTCATGACATCTAGAGTTCCCAGAAATCTGAATACACTCTCAAATTCTTCAAGAAACTCCATAACCCCTAAAAGACCACATTAAATACAAAAAATAGGAAGCAATTGAGAATATATTGGATCCACCACTCCACTAGGAGTTTGGGTAGGGCCAATTATTGGAAGAGACTCCTTAGAAACCTTCTGATTCTTTATAGGTGTAAAAATATAAACAACATAAGTAATGAAACTAAATCAACATCAAACCATAACTTAACCAATTAACATTTTAAACTAAATACCAAGCTCACAATCCAATACATTATAAAACCAGATAAAAAAAATTAGGTCCCAATCAAAATAAAACCACAAAAATATCAAAAAACAAGACAAGAATGCTTTTTTAAAAATCACCATTTCCAAGTTCATCCATTTTCAAATTCATTTCCCCTTTTAAAATTAAAACCATTTCTACTTATAAAACTATCCTAAACACAAAATCACATTTTCCAATCCATTTTCCCATTTTAAATATCCTTGGACCAAAAATCATTTTAGCACATATACTTTGAAACCCAAAAGACCTCTTTCACTCTCCCTTCGAACCACACACCCCATTATAAAAAGAATCCCTTTTCTAAATGAAAACCATTTCCTGAAATCATTTTCTTTAAAAAGAAACCATTTTTTCACACAAAAACCATTTTCATTTATAAATAAAATCACACCAAGGAAAATCATTACAAAACATCACCCACACAAAAATAACTAAAATAGGGAACTATTGGTCATTTATATCCCAAAAAAATGGTTTAATAGACCATGCCCTGATCAAGAACCAACCATTGGAAGTGTTTTGAACCATTCAATTAGGCTCCACATGGGTCTCTACTCCACAAAATATCACTGCATAGCATCAGTTCACTTCCATTTTCATCCCCCAAATCACACAACCCAAACGAATCCAAAAAACATAAATAAAAAAAAGACTCAAATCTTGAACTACCCATGAAAACTCAAGGATCAGAACAAGAAAGGGTTCATGATGCTCTTCCCATACCTACCTATCGAGTCCTGAAAATCCTATCTCTAGATAATATATGATTAGAAAATAAATGAGGATAATATTCATTGTTAATATATATAATATTAATGTGATTTATTATTCATAAACACCATTTTAGTTCATTTTACACTTTGAACATCATTTCACATTATGATTGCAATTCCTTCTTAAAATGCACTATTATGTGGTACATTTTTGAACATCATTTAAAGTACCCAATGATCTTAATTTTATTTTATTATTTAATTTTAAGGTTTCTAATTATATTATTAACAATTAAAACTTGTGGAGTGTTGGAATATTCAAATTGGAAGACCACCAAAATGGGATTTCATGCAAACAATTTTGGAGAAGGCAGATTGGACACCAACCCACTAATGAGAATGTGGGGCCCACAATACAGACCCAATGAAGACCAAATTTAGTGGGATGAAAGAATAATTATATAGTAACAAATAATTCTTCATGATCCAATGCTAATTTGGCCTCCATGATGGAAATTAAGGTGGACCAAATAGAATATCAAAATCTGGGCCAGAATCTATGACCCAGAATAATTTCCCACTAAACTGGCCATAACTCCTGAATAACAACTCCAAATGGGACCATATTTTACAGGAGGTTAAGATACATCTGGAGATCCATTTTCTTCTTCTATGTAGCACTCTAATTCGGCCATCAAGAAGGTCATTTAGATGCGTATGTTTGGTGGTTTCAAGCTAGCTTCCACCTCAGGTCAAGAGTGGAAAAGTCCAAGTTCCACAAGCTTTCCACCCCCCTAAGCCTACCATAATCAAGTGGGATGACTTTAAATATTGGAGTCTAGACCCAAGGCTCCCAAAATGCTTATTTAATGCAGTGGTGTTGGAGGATTGAAGTATATTTGGTGCTTGGTTTCATTATAGTGTTATGCTGCCGCTTTGTGTTTGTAATCACATTTCTTTCTCATGTAAGTTGTTCAATTCACCTTAGTTTATTAATAAAAGTTATTAATTTACTCTTATTATGTTCTTATACATATCACGTTGATACCATTAGTTCAATGTTTGAATTTATTCACACCATACTTTGTGATATTTATCACACAACGGTGGAGTGATCGATTTTTGTTATTGTTTTTACTTCTTCAATTCCACCCTCGTAAGTCTACTTCCCACTTCTGTTGAAGAAATGTCATCAATGGAGGGATAAATATTTTATGGGTTGATCCAAGGGAGTATCAAGGGTCTAGATTGGATGTTATTCCTCACTCCATTAATGTCTAATCACTTCTTTTAAATGAGATTTTTATTTGATGATTTTAAAACCTCTTCATCCTTATTGAATTTAAGGTCACACTTTTCAAGTGCTAATACGAACCTTTACCTTGGAGTGCTCAAAACTTTGACCCTTAAAGTGTATAGGTGATTAGTATTAGGTTGTGTAGGAATTAAACCAATAAGTGATTATTTTTTTGATCTTCTTAAATGAACCCATCTCAATTATAAGAAATTAAAATCATTAAAAAACGAATTCATCCAAATCCACCCCAAGCGATAACCTAGGATTAACTCATTATCTTAATTTGAATTAACATAAATATGTTAGTGATTCATTAAAAACATCTAAAATCAACCCAAGTTGGCCACTTAATATCCAAAAATATTCCTTAGAATGTTCGTGTCTATAGGTTACTTCTTAGGTCTCTGAGGATTCAGCAACCCAAGCTAGACTATAAAGATTGTTCTACCTTCTTCTCTTGGGTAAATTTGAGCATGAATCAAATTTTGGCACCATTTATAGGGACCCAAGTAAGTCATCTCAACACCCATTATATTCTCCCCCATTTTTTCTATTCTCACCCAAGATCTCTTATCTTGTCCCTTTCTCATTTTTTTTTCTTTTGGTGCATGTCTGCCTACACCCGCGATCAATCAAACCGTCTAGTTAGGGTGGAAAGTCCTAGGGTTGGGGAGTCAAGTGAACCTAGGGGATTGTTTACATTAGATACTAATCCTATTGATATTATAGAGTCCAAAATTGAGCCCATTTCAATGGATGGTCTTCAAAGAAACCAACTCATCAACCCGAGTGGAAACCAAAATGGAAATCCAAATGAGGCAGCCCCAAACTTGGGGAATGCGGTCGATCAAACCATGAATGAAATCTCACACCTACCTGGACCAATTACCCCTCATGCATTATCCAAAATTCCCTAGAAGATGCCAACTACATCTTTAAAACCCATGTCCTAAACCACCTTCCCACATTCCATGGAATGGAGTCTAAGATGCCCTACCTTCATGTTAAGGAGTTCAATGACATTGTAGAAACCATGTGTCCCCCACATCAACTAGAATAAACTAAGTTGAGGATATTTCCTTTTTCTTTAAAGTATAGATATAAAAACTGGCTAAACAATTTGAGACCATAATTCATCAACTCTTAGGACCAACTACAAAGAGAATTCTACAAAAATACTTTCCCCACCACAAAAAAATTGCACTTAAAAAGAGTATCCAAAACTTTTTTGAAAAAGAGGAAGAGTAATTATATGAAACATGGGAGAGGTTCAAAGAAACTCTAAACATGGTTCCACACCATGGTTTTTCTATTCCTGAACAAGTGGGAATTTTCTATGAAGGGTTGGGTCTGGGGAACAAACAATTCATTGACATGATGTGCAATGAAACCTTTAAAAAAATCCCCAAATGATGCTTACAAGTATCTGAAAAGCCTTGCTGAACAAAACCAAACATGGGGAACTTCACCTTATTCTAAAAATCCATAAATAACTACTATAATTCATATACTTATATAATAGGAAATCCTTAGGGATAAACTCGCAGTACTCTCTTGGAAGGTTGAAGAGATAGATCCTAGGAAAGTCCATGAAATCCAAACTGTAGACCCTATTTACACAATTTGTGACAAACATGACCATAAGAAAGACAACTACCCAAACATTCCATCCATCAAGGAGGTTCTTTTAGAAGGACCCCCAGTGTAAGTAAATGCCTTGAACTTTCAAAAGCCTCAATACCAAAACACCTTCAACCCAAGGTATAATGACCATCTAGGATTACGATGGAAAGATAACTAACAACCTAGCCAACTACAGGGAAATTTTTTTTACCCCCATCATAACTACCAAACCCATAACCAGTTCCAAACCCAACCTATCCAATACTAATAGCCACTAGTCCATTTTCAACGAACCATCCCACCTCCAAAATATCCCCCTAGGATAAACCAATCTTCTCAAGAACCAACCCAAACTGTTCCACAAAGCCTACTAGAACAACTGTGAAAACAAATGGACAAAATAAACTCAGAATTATATTACCTTAGACAATAACCTCAAACCATAAAAACTGGAAAGGAACCCATGCCTACTCAGGTGGTACCATCCTCAAATTTAAGGGTAGAGTCAAGCTGTACTCAAATAACTCATGAACAACTAAAGGCTGTGACTGTTTTAAGAATTGGGAAATCAATTGAGAAACCTGAACAACTAATTCAGAACCCATATGAAGATTCAAACTTGGATGAAAATATAAATGAACCAAATGATCAAACTGAAAAACACGATAAAATTTTCAAAGAAACAACTCTTCAACAAACAACCCCACAACCTGCACCATTTCCTCAATGCATGAGGGGGAAAAGAAAGCCTAAATTGAGTGAAACATTGAGGTAAATCTTCTCATAAGTCAAGTTGAACATTCCTATTCTCGATGCAATCCAAACCATACCTGCTTACTCAAAGTACCTTAAGGAACTATTCACTTTTAAAAGAATTTTTTCACATAAAAACCAAGTTCTTTTGGCTGCTAATATGAGTACCACCATTCAAGGGACCATTCCTCCTAAGTTGAAAGACCTAGGTTTCCCTTACATAAATGTTGAACTAGGAGAGAGAAAAGTTGTCAAGGCCTTGTGTGACCTAGGTGCTAGTGTCAATCTCATCCCCTATGCTGTGTGCTTCCAGTTAGGCCTAGAATAACTCCAACCCACATCTGTCACACTTGAACTTGCTTATCGTAGCATTAGGGTTCCAAAGGGGATTTTAAAGGACATTCTGGTAAAGGTTGAAAACGTTATCTACCCTGATGACTTAATTTTCCTTGACAACCATCCAAACTTAGAAAATAAGGAACAAACCCCAATCATCCTTGGTCTTCCTTTCCTTGCAACAATCAACTCTGTTATTTGAGTTCGAAATGGGAAAATGACCATCACCTTTGGAAACATGAGTCTAGACTTGAAAATCTATAATGAAAGCTCACAAATAGGGGATGATGAAGACATTCATGAATTAAACATGATAGAAAGCATTGATAATGAATCCATAGAACATCAAGGAATATTTGATGAATGTTTAAGTCAGGATGAGATTAATTTCCTTTGTTCAAATAAAGGAAGTTTATCTCCTTGGCTTGAATAATTTTCAAATTTCTCTTATGATGAAGTCTTAGGTCCAACAATCAGTGAAACCTTTCAGGAAATCACTTTCAGGGAGACCACTCCAACTTCCTTCCCTAAATCTGATCAATCCAATCTAGTAGCTGAACCTTCTACATGTGGGGAATCAATCCTATCTAAAACTCTAGGAAACAAAATTGATCTTGATCCAATGTCCCCATTTTTTACTAAAATTCTAAACCAACCTAATCTTGAATTGAAGGAACTTCCCACTGCACTCAAGTATGCCTTCCTAGGGGACAATAAAACAAATCCTATTGTCATTTATTATTCTCTTGAAGCCAATCATGAGAGGATGCTTCTAGATGTCCTTAGGAAACATAAGAAAGCCATTAGTTAGACCCTGTCTAATATTACTGGGATTAGCCCACTTATTGGGATTCATAATATTGTTCTGGAATCTGATTCAAAGCCACGTCGTCAACCTCAACAGCGACTCAATCCTAATATCATGGAAGTAGTGAGAAAAGAACTTCTGAAATTGTTAAAAGCTGGTATCATATATCCCATAGCTGAGAGTGAGTGGGTCATCCCAATCCAAGTGGTTCCCAAGAAGGTAGGAATCACAGTGATAACCAATAAGGATGGATAGATTCTTCCAACTAGGGTTTGTAGTGGATGGAGGGTCTGTATTGACTATAAGAAGCTAAACTAATTTACCAAGAAGGACCATTTCCCCTTACCATTCATTGACCAAGTCCTTAAGAGAGTGGAAGGTCATGAATTATAATGTTTCTTAGATGGGTAATAAAGGTATAATCAAATTGAGGTCTCCCTAGAGGATTAAGGGAAGAATACATTCGCATTTCCATTCAAAACCTTTTCTTTCAAATGTATTCCCTTCGGGTTATGCAATTCCCTTAGAACATTCCAGCGGTGCATGATGGGAATATTTTCAGATATGGTAGGGGATTTTCTTGAGGTCTTCATGGATGAATTCTCTGTCTTTGGGGATACATTTGAAGGATGTATAAGGAATGTGGAGAGAGTCTTATCAAGATGCAAAGAAAATAATCTGGTCCTAAACTGGGAAAATTCCATTTCATGGTTAAAGAGGGACTAGTTCTAGGCCATCTAGTCTCAGGTAGGGGGATTGAAGTTGATAAAGCCAAGTTTGACATCATTCATCACCTTCCATCACCCAAAATTGTTAAGGAAGTGAGGTCTTTCTTAGGACATGCTGGTTTCTATAGAAGATTCATCAAAGAATTTAGTTCAATCTCTCGTCCCCTTTGTGCTCTCCTAGTAAAGGATGCTCCATTTGTTTGGACTGAAAGCTGTGAGGGTTCATTCTCAACCCTCAAATCCTCTCTCACCTCTCCTCCCATCATGAAATATCTAAATTGGAACCTTCCTTTAAAACTTATGTGTGATGCTAGTGACTTTTCTGTAGGAGATGTGTTAGGACAACAGTGTGATAAAAATCCTTATGTCATTGCTTATGTAAGAAAATCCTTAAATGATGCCCAAATAAACTACACCACCACTAAAAAGGAGTTACTTGCAATATTTTCCTTAGATAAGTTTAGGTCCTACCTCTTAGGATCCCCCATCACTGTGTTTAATGACCATTCTGCACTAAAATACCTCTTCTAAAAACAATATGCTAAGGCTAGAATAATTAGGTGGGTCCTTTTCTTACAAGAATTTGACATCACAATCAAGAAAAAAAGGGTGTTGAAAATGTTTTAGATGATCACCTATCTAGGATGGAATTCAAAGATAACTCAAATCACCTTTCTGTGTCTGATTAATTTCCTGATGAACACCTATAATCTATGAGTGACTGCCCTTGGTATGCTGACATAGCCAACTTCTTAGTTACAGGAGTAATTCCAAAATTCTTAGGGACTCAATCTCGAAGGAAATTCATTTCTGATGTTAGGAACTATGTGTTTGATGATCCATACCTCTAAAAGTTCTTCCCTGGCCAAGTCATTAGGAGGTGTGTCCCATAATCTGAACAAGAGTCCATCTTTAAATTTTTTCATAGTGAGGCATGTGGAGGTCACTTTTCCTCTAAGAAAACTTCTGCTAAGGTTATTCAGTGTGGTCTCTTCTGGCCCACCCTCTCAAGGGACTCCTAAACATTTTTTCAAATATATCCTAAGTGTCAACAAGTAGGTTCCATCACCAAAAGGAATCAAATGACACTCACTCCCATCTTAGTAATTTAAATCTTTGACTGCTGGGGAATCAATTTCATGGGTCCCTTCCCAAACTCTAGGGGATATCTGTACATACTCTTAGCTGTTGATTATGTCTCAAAATGGGTTGAGGCCATTAACACTAAGTCTAATGATCATCAAGTTGTGATTTGATTTCTTAAAGAGTATATATTTTCTAGATTTAGAATTTCTAGAGCTATCATTAGTGATCGTGGAACCCATTTCTGCAACCGACCATTCTTTTCACTCATGTCTAAGTATGGGATTTCTCACAAGGTTTCCACTACCTACCATCCTCAAACCAATGGTCAAGATGAGTTAGAAAATAGGGATATTAAGAATATTCTTGAAAAAAATGTCAATCCTTCTAGGAAAGATTGGTCCGAGAAACTCTTGGATGCTCTTTGGGCATATCGTACAACATACAAAACCATCATAGGAATGTCACCATATAGGTTGGTTTATGGAAAATAATGCCATTTACCTGTTGAAATTTAGAATAAGTCTTTTTGGGCAATTAATAAAATAAATTATGACCTCTCATTGTTCAAAAAAAAAGGAAATTAGATCTCAATGAACTTGAGGAACTAAGGATGGAGGCTTATAAAAATTCAAGGATCAATAAAGATAGAGTTAAAGTCTACCAATCTAGGAATATCAAAGTAAAAAATTTTGAACTGGGAAAATTCATGCTCTTGTATAGTTCAAAACCTCATTTACACCCAGGAAATTTAAGGTCTTGATGGTCAGGTCCTTTCATAGTACATCATGTGTACCCCCATGGGGAAGTAGAGGTTAAAGATACCACAAGTGGTTACATTTTCATGGTCAATGGTCAAAGGTTAAAACCATTCATTAAATCATTCAATAAAAAAACAGAGGTTGAGTTAACTGATCCAACCTATGAACCAGAAAAAATTGATAGATTTAGGATCCATATCAGGCTAACGACATTAAACAAAATCACTGCACGGGAGGCAACTCATGGTTTTCATGTTTCCAATATTTTTAAATCTTATTTATTTTTCAAATAGGATTAATAAATCATTTTTATATTTTAAAAAAAATATTAGACTATTGACCTGTTCTCCTATTATGAGTATGGATGGGTATGAAAGGAGAGCACCATATTCATCTGTGTCACATGGTGTGATCCTTGAGTAATACCTTACCCTGAAATTTAAAAAGAAGACAATGTATCATCAGTTCATTTTTATGTGTTTTTAGGATAAAATAAATAAAAATATAATAATAAAAAAGGACACATCGTAGGTCGTGGGTCAAACCCCATCACAACCGGTGAAGCCATGAGGAATCGAACCCAGGACCGAAGGGAGGCAGGGGCGCGCGCTTACCACTGACCTACGACTTATTGTGCTTTCTTATTGTATAATTTATATATATATACTTATATTTTACTTTTTTTATTATATGAATATATATATATATATATATAGTTTTTTGTTGTTGTTTTTTTTCCTTTTTCCACTAGGGAACTCTCCGAGTGACATAAAGATCAATGGAGTAAATTGGAGCAACAAGAAATTCAACTTCAACCACCAGGTGATTTTGTTCCATGTTTATTATTTCAAATTCTTTTTTAGAACTCATATCCTATATCTCCACCCCTTCTAAATTTTATTTTCTTTAAACACTGGGGACAATGTTATTTTAAGTTGGGGGGGAGATGAAATAAAAAATTTGTTTTTTTGTGAAAAAAAATGATTTTAAAAAAATGTGTGTAAATGGAAGGAAAAATTACTTTAACTTTGAACATGGTAATACACATTGCACACTTTGAAACTGAATATAAAATAATTTAGCATGCTTAGATTCTGATTTTAATCCATATATAATTTCATGAGCATAGATATTTTGGAATGTGTGGCTGTCTAATGTGAAATTTCATCGTTTATATTTTCATCTAAATAAAAAAAGATCACAACACACGTCCTTTGGATAATGGGGTATTAGTTTGAGTTCATGGGGTACCCTAAATAAATATCATAGGTTTGGTGATCATTTTAGTTTTAATATGAGTATTCAAATTTTTTTTTTTAAAAAAAACAATAAATTTGCGCGTAGAGCAATGAAATGACCTAATGCGTGGATTTCGGCATTTGGGGGTTGTGACTCCATAGTTGTATGGCCCAGATTTAGTAATTTTATCTCTATTTTTGGTAATTTGAATTTGTTTTTGACTGAGTTAACTCAAGATGATGCCCGAGTATGTGGGATTCACTTGGTGCCCTAAGGTCTTTGAGCTTGGGAGTCATCAGCAAAGTCTCGCTATAGGGGTTGACTCTTTTGAGTGCAATTTCAATTACCATGGAAAAATTAAAAAAAAAACAAAAAAAAAATACAATAATTTTTTTGAATACTCATCTTAATATTGAAATGTGATTCCACCTAGCTCTTTCATCATTTCCCTCTTGAATAAAGATGAACCCCCATGTCTAATGCGATGCACAACACATCATCACTCTTAATTGATATTGGATGAAATATGGCGATGAATTTAAAAAAAGGAATGAGATTGGGATTGAGATTTGCTTATGAAACTATCATGTATTAAAATATTTTGATGGGTTTCATGATTTTTTGGTATAAGGGTTTTTGGTGATCATTGTGTATTAAAATGTTTTTGGAAAAGGGAATTCGAATTTCATATTGTTGAGATATATTTTGCTCAGAACTAGAAAAACTCAAGTTGGGGGATGTTATTAGCCACTAAATGAGGCTATTATTTTTTTTGTTAATATATATAATATTCATGTGATTTATTATTCATAAACACCATTTTAGTGCATTTTACACTTTGAACATCATTTCACATTATGATTGTAATTCCTTCTTAAAATGCACTATTATGTGGTACATTTTTGAACATCATTTAAAGCACCCAATGATCTTAATTTTATTTTAATATTTAATTTTCAGATTTATAATTATATTGGTAACAATTCATACTTGTGGAGTGTTGGAATATTCACATTAGAAGACCACCAAAATGGGATTTCATGCAAACAAATCAGGAGAAGGAAGATTGGACACTAGCCCACTGATGAGAATGTGGGGCCCAAAATACAAACCCAATGAAGCCCAAATTTCGTGGGATTATAGAATAATTATTGAGGAACAAATAAATATTCATAATCTAGTGCTAATTCGGCCTCCATGATGGAAATTAAGTCAGACCAAATAGAATATCAAAATTTGAGCTAGAATCTACGGCCCAGAATAATTTCCCACTAAACCGACCATAACTCTCGAATAACAACTCCAAATGAGCCCAAATGTTACAGGCGGTTAGGAGACATCCGTATATCAATTTTCTTATTATATGGAACACTCTAATTAGGCCATCTATAATGTTATTTAGATGTGTCTGTTCGGTGGTTGAAAGCTGGCTGCCACCTCGGGTCAAGAGTGAAAAAGTTCAAGTTCCACAAGCTTTCCACCACTCTAAGCCTACCATAATAAAGTGGGATGACTTTAACTATTGGAGGATCGACCCAAGTCTCTAAAAATTCTTATTTAAGGCAGTGGTTTTTGAGTATTGAAGGGTCTTTGGTGCTTGGTTTCATTGTAGTGTTATGCTGCCGCTTTGTGTTTGTAATCACATTTCTTTCTCATGTAAGTTGTTCCATTCACCTTAGTTTCTTAATAAAAGTTCTTCCTTTACTCTTATTTTGTTCTTTTAAATATCATGTTGATACTATTGGTTCAAGGTATGAATTTATTCACACCATACTTTGTGATATTTATCACACAATGGTGGAGTGATCGATTTTTTTTATTGTTTTTACTTCTTCAATTCCACCCTCGTAAGTCTACTTCCCGCTTTCGTTGAAGAAATGTCATCAATGAAGGGCTAAATATTTTATGGGTTGATCCAAGGGAGTATCAAGAAGCTTTATTGGATGTTATTTCTCACTCAATTAATGTCTAATCACTTCTTTTAAATGATATTTTTATTTGATTATTTTAAAACCTCTTCATCCTTATTGAATTTAAGGTCACACATTTCAAGTGCTAATACGAACCTTTACCTTGAAGTGCTCAAAACTTTCATCCTTCAAGTGTATAGGTGATTAGTATTAGGGTGTGTAGGAATTAAACCAGTAAGTGATGATTTTTTTTGATCTTCTTAAATGAACCCATCTCAAATATAAGAAATTGAAATCATTAGAAAAGGAAATCATCCAAATCCACCCCAAGCGATAACCTAGGATCAAATCATTATATTAATTTGAATTAACTTAAATCTATTAGTGATACCTTAAACCCATATAAAATAAACCCAAATTAGACACATCATTTCAAAAAATACTCCTTAGAATGTGCATGTCTATAGGTTACTTCTTAGGTCTCTGAGGATTCGACAACCCAAGCTAGACTATAAGGACCGTTCTACCTTCTTCTCTTGCGTAAATTTAAGAGTGAATCAATCTGACCCTAAAAATAACAAAGGGATACTCTGATAAAATTTTTTCATGAACAAACTTGAGTCAACCCCAAAGAGATCACTCGAGATGACTCATTTAAAGGCCCGAGAGGCATTCCCGATCCTCCCGGGATAGCAACTAGTGATGGGTATCATGATAAAACTATTGGGAGTGATTTATCCCATTAATCAGTAAAAAAATTAATGAATATAAATTAAACAATAAAAATAACACCAACAACAAAAATAAATAAAATCTCACATACCTCCATGTGACCCTGTGGGTCACTGCCTACCACTGAACCTACGTCGCTCCATGGTGATTGAGTCTGAGATGAAAACTAGTCCAGAATCTAAAAAAAGGATAAAGCTACAGGCATGGGTATTAAATATTAGAAGTTATTCACAAATAAACTATTCCCTGTTCCTTTCCTTATAAAGATAATATAGTCATTCCAGTTTGAATATAGGACATATAAAGATACAATTTTTTCAATTCTTTCTGAAAACAAGTAAAAATATTTTAATTTTTAGGTAAATCATTTTCCATTACACTATTTAAAATAGTATCCATGCATGAATACATTTAAATGAAATTCATTAAAATACCATTAGTGATGAAACATTTATTTAAATATATAAGCAAATTAGGGGTGTCACTTTATAAAAATACTAGAAAATAGAGGAATGTAGAGTACATTTAAACCAGTGTCATGGGATCTAGGGTGTTGTTGGAGATGACCTAGGACAAAGCTATAATACTAACACATAATCAATCGCTATTGGTACTGGTTATCCAAAAACACTGCCCAAACACTCAGCGATACCCTCACTGGACCGATTGATGTGTACATCCCATGGTAGTCAGGTTACCTACTCAGGGACAATATCCATTGCGTAATCTCAACTAGTGCAATATGCGTACCTAGGCTCCCACCCAACTACCAAAGTATTCTTATGAAAATAAATAGCAGTGAGTTTTATCAAGCCATAATATACATATATATCACATTATTTACTTAAAATCTTATCACCCTACTCACCTAAAAATACCACCTTAATTGAAAAACCTTTCTAAATCACACACAAACTAAGAACAAGCCTATTCATTAGGCACATAACATAAATCACACACCTCATTTCAAAATCAAGGGGAGGGGGAGCCTTAAGAGGGGTTTCCATTTTTATAAAACAAGTCAAAGTTCCAACTAGGGATCATCATCTTATGAAAACACATTTCATTTCAAAACAAGGTTAAAAAAACATTCTTAATATGAATAAACCACGTGGAAGCTTAGGTAAAATTTGTAATTAAAAGAAATCAATTTCAAATAGGCACATTTTTTTTTCAATAGAATATGTATATCACATGATAATAAAAACACACTTTTAAAACACTCAATCCATCAAATATTTCAAATTAAAGGATTAGACATAGGGAACCTACCTCAAACTCAAAGAAATTTAACAAGAAAAAAACCAAACCCACTCCTTTATGCTAACTTGCACATGCATTTATACATATATATATGACTTACCCATGCATATTCATATAGGTCATCCTCATGAACAGTGGTCCAAATTCACTAGAGAAAAATTCTAGAAACTCAAAATTCATCAAAATACCCCAAAAAAATATGACACAAACAAAGAGTGCAGAAGAAACCAACCTTAAATAGTGGTAGGTGAAAAAAAATGGTCCAATATGATTTTCTTTCAGCAGCGACTTCCAAAACACACCTAAAGCCAACCTGAGAGACCCATTACACACCCTAATAATGGAAGAAAAACAAAATAACTGGGTTAAACCTTGAACTTGTGTTTGACTTAATTAAATGGGGTGACAGAGAGACGAAAACCCCCAAACCAAGGAAGGAGGGAAGATGAGGGATTACCTTGGAGAATTGAACAAGAATCCTCAATAAATCGAAGATAATCACCAAGGAGGAGAGGGAGATGAGAGGGGGTGGTGCGCACAGATGGAGAGGAGATGTGAGAGGAGTTGAGTGAGGCACAAGGGTAAGGAGGGGGAAAAATAAAAGGGAGGAAATAAAAAAAATAAAAAAAAAATAAAATAAAACTATTTTTTTTAAAAATCGGGAAACCCGCATGGTTTGGCCACATATTTTTCCAAATTGTGCGCCAACCATGTGTTGGACACTTCCTAGGATAGGATCCCCATTGCATGATATCCTATAAGAGTCCACACAGTTCTTAAAAACCATGCACCTTATCCCTGACACACCCAAGACCCCACACAGTCTCTAGGGAGCTTTGCACGGTTTGAAAAATTGTGCGGAATCCATGAAAAATGGATTTGTAAAATGAAAAACCCTAACTGCATGGGCACTTCATGATTACTCCTAACCATGTGGGCTAACCATGCAATAGCTAAAAGCCTAAAAAAATAAACTCTAGCCTACCAAATACCTAAAATCGAGCACTCTCAAGCACAAGATATAATAAGACCACAAATAAATAAAATAATATACTAGTGTTGGGTCGGGGTGTGACATGACCCATATTATTACTTATTATATTTTTGGGCATGGTTCCCCATATCATTACTTATTAAATTTATAGTCATGCCACCCTATATCATTACTTGTTAAATTGATAGGCACAGTTCCCTTATCATTACTTTTAATTGAACATGCTATACATGGTGTCCCTTTTCATTATTATTATTAATATCATTGTTTGTTAAATGGTTGGGCATGGTTCCCCTTATCAATTACTGGGAATTTTTGGTCATGAAACCTAATCTACCTTAGTTTAGATGTTTATATTGATGCCCTGTATTTAGATATGAAACCACTAATGATTATCATTGTACATGGATGCCATAGTTATCTACCATGGGTCCTAATCCTATTTAGATAAATGTAAAGGTTTATAGACATTTTAGCTTAAGAAAAAGTATAGGGTATCAAACATGTATCTCACGAGGAACCCAATACAACATGATATATTTATTTTACTACTTTCATTTTTATACCTGCACAGTATACCATTTTATACTCACATAATGGATATACATTAAACACCATTGGTGGTGGCTTACTGAGTTTTACTTACACCCTATTTGAGACGCTTTTTGGCACCTGGATAGATCCCTTTATTTTAAGATAAGATCTTGGATTGTGCTTGGTTGATGATACTCTTTATGGACTCGATCTTGACATAGATATGGGGGATGAGAATATACTTGAGCTTCCTATAAGATTTGGGTATTTTATTTATTTATTTCATTTTCTATCTTTACCTGTATCATGTATTAATTTATATATGTTGAATACTTGTATTACGACTTAACATGTTCATGAATGGTTATATTATTTGGATCTGGCCTGGTTATCTATTCATTATTACTTTCCATTTATGATTATCTTCAACTATTATTTAATTTATTATTTCTTCTACTATATTTAGTGTTGACCTAGAGGGTATATTCTCTCCACATTACTACCCTTAGACCCCCACTATTAGTTATAAACCTATGATGTATAGGGAGGAATTCTTGAGGAATTGTCACCAATTGGCTTGGAGAATTGTTTTAGTGCCTCCTGATTTGGGACGTGATAAAGGCTGAGCACCATATTAGTAGAAATTTGGAAAAAAGACAAGAAATGAAGGATAAAATTGCCAACATGAAATAACTATGGGAAGAAGCAACCTAGAACTTTTTTGAAGGGTATGAGAGCCTTCTAAAAGTCTAAAGATAAATGAAATCAAGCTCATGAATGAAAGGGTAAGTGGGAATCCCCTAATTCCCAATGATTTAATTGCAAGAATATTGGACATTATTCAAATCAATTCCCCAAGCATTAAGTAAATATAACATAAAAGAGTCCCAGGGAGAAAGGTCATACTTATGTGATTATTACTATATAAGTTTAAGTTCCTAACAATGTTAAGACATTTACATTGGATGTAACTTCAAAATTAGATAATGATCAGCTTTAAACATTACATAATTTTGAGTTTTAATTCTAGAATTTATTCTCTTTAATTTGTAGATCTTTACTGTTTTTAGTTTTAAATAATTATGTCATCAACCTTAAATAAATAAGTATTACATCATAAAGTAGACACTTATACTAAGTATCCATTTTATATATAAAACAAAACATTTAATATATAACAAGATTTACTTTCATGACACATCTTCAAAATTTTCATCTTGACCTCATCCTTGTCCATAATAATCCTTAAAAACCTATCAAGGACATCTTAAAATGTTGGATAAGAATAAAAATCTCAGTAAAGGACATAAAAATATAGAAATAAAGTATTAGTCGATGAATACTTATAATTTTTTTCTTTTTGAAAATAAAATTCGGGTTCAAAATAAATATTTTCTTACCCAAGAAATAAACTTCTCTACCAAAATATTTTTATAAAACATTTCATAAAAATTTAAAAGTCAAAATAAAACTCATAAAGCTTTCTTTGTAATCCTAAAAATCTTATGAAAATTTTTCCACAAATTTATACATTTCATCCTTAAGATGTAACATATAATTTCCTTTGAACATAAGATCATTAGATTACCTTGAAAAATCATAATATTTATATAAAAACCCATAGAAAACATAGATAAATAATATAGGTAACTTGATACATCATTTTATACATCACTCTTACAAATATAATAAAAAATATGGTTAGATTTCATACCCAATACATTTGAGGGATATCACAGAACCACCCATACTTGGTTTATAGTGAAACCACCTGTCCTTGATTTATAGCAGAACCACCCGTACATGGTTTATAATGGAACCAACCATCATCATAAAAATTACCAAAAAAAAATAACATAATTTCAACATATAAAATATTAAAATTTCCAACATTACACTCATAAAAATATTATTTTCACCCATAAGAAAACATTTATGGATATTGAAATATCCATTAAATTTTAAAACCCTTATTGAAAATAAATAGAACACATGGAAGGAGAGTTTTTATTTGAAGAAAACCTGGAATATTATGAATTATGTAAAATATCAAATAATAGCTATGATGTTGGGAAAATTCATTATCACCGTATATGTTAAAATAGAATATTTCTTTTTTTCTTTTGTTAAGAAAGTAAAACAATTCCATATAAAATACATAAAAAAACTCATTTTAAAAACCTTTGAAAGAAAGTAAAAATGGATATAAAATTTCCTTTATAATTAATTAATTTATATATAAATATATTTGTTAAACAACTTAAAATTATGGACATAGAAAACAAAGAGTTGGAAGGAAAACTTTAAAAGACAATTTCTCAATGAAAGTCCCTTACCTTGAGTCTGACTAATCACATACATTATTTATATTTCTGAATAATAAAATTATGTTATTTATTTAATTAATAAATAAACTTTTTAAAGTTTATTATTTATTTTATTTTATTTATTACCATTCTGTATTCAATTACTTAATCATTTAATCTTAAGTCTGACGCTTTGATAATATTCGGATCATGTGTACAAAATAACTTTGGTAAGCTGACTATAGTAAAATAGGTCATTATTAAATCATATATAGAATATTAATCATTAATTAATTATCATTTATATACATCAATTATAATTTTAAAACCAATCATGAAATATGTTTAAGAAAAATTAACTACGTTACAATTATGAAGATGGTGGTCTGTAGGTATGCATGAGTAACATTTCCATTTTTCAACGATAATTATGGAAAGAAGGTAAGTATTATTTTATATTTATATAATTATAATTATATTATAAATAATATATTATTTATTTAACTATATGTAGTGATATAATCCATGTGACATGGTAATGAAAAAAGAATTGTATCGCTTCGTAGAGGTGGTAGTTCGCACGTATGCACAAGAAACATTATCATCTTTAAGTGAATGGATAGGTAATAAATTATATGATATATTGACTTTTCAGAATGATAAATATGTAATGAATATAATATATATACATTAAATTCATAATTAAAACCATATGTAAAAATAGGTTATGAAAAATGAATTACATCAGTTCACAAGGCGGTAGTTCATCGTACACACGAATGCCGTTTTCATTTCTACTTTGATGGAAGAAGAGATATATATAAGATATTACATTAACATAATCAAATATCAGTATATTTAAGATAATGGTTTAATTAGTTCATCATTTTTTAATAAAATTTGAAGGTTTTAGAAGAATAAATAAAATGAAAATGCTTGGTTAAGAACTATACCTCTTCTTCAGACAACCTCTTAAGGTTTACACCAAAATATTTCCTAGGTTGATCTTTTAATAAAAACAAGGTCTATAAGAAAAGGAAAGGAATGTAAGGATGGTATTTGGTAATGGATTTATTTAACTAAAAAGATATTTAAGTGTGAATAAAATAGGATATTAAGTGCCTATTTATAAGAGAAGGGGGGAGCACTCTTATAATTTCTTAAATTATTAATTTAATATAATTTAATTTTCACATTAATATGGAAAAAAATTGATAATATTAAAATATAAGATGATTAAAAGTCTAAATATTCTCATAATTTTTTTTGACTAGTTTAGATTATATTTTAACCCTTATCTTTTTGTTTTAACCATCTATTAACCCTTTTGACAATTATAATAATATCAATGTTTTTTACTCTTAAGGAGTTAATATAGTAACTATAAAAGAAAAATTGGACCCTAAATAGAACATTGTTGATATTTTAAACAATTTAAAAATCACTTGGATTAAGATAATATTTTTTATTAGTTTTAAAACATTTAATAAAATATTATTTATTATAAAATATCATTAATGTCATTTTTGGAACTATTCATTTAATTTGACTTTAAAGATATCATGAAAAAATTAATTTGATTATAATAATTTAAAACATTCATAAAATTTTATATTTGTCTATAAAATTTTTTCAACAAAATAATTCATTAAAAATATAGTACTTTTAATGTTTTTAAAATCAGTTATTCTATTTTTCTATTAACTGAATAAATATTGTATCAGTGTTGTATATGGATTTAAGGTAATTATTTCATAAATAAAAATTAAAAAAAATCACCATGAAAAATAAAAATAATTTATCTCTAAAATTATTATTTATAACCTAAAATTAATTATTTTTATCCCTCTTTTAAAAATTTAAAGATATTAAAACAAATAGAATGTCATTTTTGACTTTTCTTTACATAAAATTTTTTAAAGGTAAAAATCATGGAAAAATGAAAATAAAAGGTCATATATTAAAATTATATATGATTATGGATGAAATATAATAATAAAATAAAATTAATTCAAGTGTTAGGGTTACTTTCTAGTCCTTATCAAATTAATTTTTCCCTGAATTAACCCATTTTGCCTTTACCATGGTATCAAATTTTACTATGATTACCATTC
Source organism: Viscum album (assembly GCA_963277665.1). Taxonomy (NCBI): domain Eukaryota; kingdom Viridiplantae; phylum Streptophyta; class Magnoliopsida; order Santalales; family Viscaceae; genus Viscum; species Viscum album. The sequence goes on from OY728136.1 coordinate 7,910,299, forward strand.
ATAACGACTAAAAATAAAAGGGAAATATTTATCAAATTTAGAACTATAAATTAAAAATATTTATTCCATTTTTTAAGATTCAATTAAAAGAAGTGGTAGAATTTAATTTAAAGCTAAACCTGTAAAACTTGATGAAAATAATTTTTTAGAAAAATTCATTTTTAAGTACAAAAATGGTTTTATACTAAATTATAGAATAAAATTCATCTAAAAGATTGTAATTATATTATGTTTAATATCAAGTAACTAGTGAAAATTTTAAACTAATAAAGAGAATTATTTTACTTTATAAATGCTTTAAAATAAAATAAAATTTTCAATAAAAATCAATATTTTCACTATTCATTTAAAAATATTTTTTTTAGAAAATTATCGAAAATTCATCTTAGGATAATTTTGACATTCTTAATTCAAAAATAATTTTTTTTTTCAAATTAAAATTCTATAATTTTAAGATTAAAATTTTAAATAAAACCTTATAATAAAATAGTTTAATAAACTATTTCCTTTTTGTTTGAAAAATTAATTAATGTTTTTATAATGAATATAACTATCTATATCATGAATACTAATAAATATGGAAATAAATATATTCTATCATTATATGGATTGTTACATTATTTCCTCTTTTGTAATTTTCATCCTTGCAATTTTATTCACTTATTAAACAAGTGAGGATATCATTCCCTCCGAGCATTTTTAGATTCCCATGTTGCTTCTTCAAATATATGGTTTTTACACAAAACCTTAACTTGATGAATTACCTTACTAAAAAACACTTGAAATCTATGGTTAAGAATACGAACTGGTTTTTTCTTTATAAGAAAGTATATCTTCTAACTGAACTACTTAATGGATCAAAACATGAGATGAATCCAAAACATATATTCTTAATATTGAGACATGAAATATGTTATGTAGATAGGATAAAATTGGAGGTAAGACCACTCGGTGGGTGACTAACCCAAATTTGAACAAGATTTCATATGGTCCAATGAACTGTGGACTTGGCTTCCCCATTTTACCAAAACACATAACACTATTCCATGGATATACTTTAAGAAATCATGATCTCCCACCTCAAAAAGAAAGATATTTCCTCTAGTTACATGTATAACTTTTCCACCCACCCTGAGCTATCCTCCCATGCTGCTGAATCATATTTACCTTCTCAACCAGTTCCTCTACCAACTCTATCTCCATTAACATAATTTATTTTACTTTATCCCAAAATGATGGAGTATGACACTACTTTCTATATAATGATTCAAAAGGTGCCATCTGTATACTAGAATAAAAAATATTATTAGAAGAAAACTCAATTAATGAAATATTCTGATCTAAAATTCCATTGTAATCCATTGAACAAGCATAAATCATATCTTCCAAGGTCTGAATTTTTTGCTCAAACTATCTATCATATTGAGGATGAAAACCTGTATTGAAATTTAATTCAGCACCCAATGAATTTGAATTACTTTCTAAAAATTTAAAGTGAACATGGGATCATGGTCAAATACAATGAATAGAGAAATTATATGTAACCTGACTATCTTCTTGATGTATAGTTGAGAAATAAATACATAGTATCTTGAATGGGAAAGAAATGTGATGATTTAGTTATTCAATCAACAATAACCCAAATCACATTATTACCTCAAGAATTCATTGGTAATCCCACTATGAAATCCATGGATATATATTTCCATTTTCACTTTGGCACTAGAGAAGACTGAAGCATCCCCTTTGGTAAAGTTCATTCTAATTTAACCTATTGATAAGTCAAATATTTCATAGTAAAGTCAATAATATATCTTTTCATTATATCCCAATAATAATACACTTGAAGGTATCTATACATCTTAGTGTTTCTAGGATGAAAGGAAAATGGGGAACTATGAGCTTCAATTAATAATTCTTTCTTAAACTGAGAATCACAAGGCACATATAATCTTTTTACAAATATGATAAAACCATTTTCATTAACATTAAACTCTAGAATATTACCCTTATTAAAAGATTATATGTTTTCCTATAAAACAAAATCTTCTTTCTGATATTGCTTAATTCTTTATAATAGAGATGAATGTACTGAAACCTAAGAAAAATAGAGGGAGTTCTTGCATGCATAATTTCTAGGATAAAATTCATCGAATTATAAACCAATGGGTCATGTTCCAAATGTAACATGGGTAATTCATCATTATTTTTATGACTTAGAGAATCAATACTTTGTTTTCTTTTTTAGGACGATAATAAATCATGTATTCACAATCCTTAATCAGTTCTATCCAGCTTCTTTACCTCATGTTTAACTCTTTCTATATAAATATATACTTGAAACTTTTATGATCAACTTTTATTTCACATTTTACTTCATATAAATGATTCCTCCAAATTTTTAAAGAAAAAAACACAGTATTTAATTCCAGATCATGTTTAGAATAATTTAACTCATGAGATTTATTTTTCACATACAATAAGCAATTACCTGATCATTTGACATTAGGATACAACCAATACCCTTCAAATAAGTATCATTTTAGATGAAAAATACACCATTTATAGAGGGAAATACAAAAAAAATCATTCACTAATATTTATTTAATTCCTAAAAAAATATCACATTCTTTCATCTAGATTAATTTTACTCCTTATTGAGTTAACTTAGCCAGTGGTATAGAAAAATGAGATTTTTTTAATAACCTGCCTATAGTAACCCACTAATTTGAGAAAAATATAAATTTATGTGACATTTTTAGGTCTTTCCCACTCTTCAACAACTTTAGTTTTAGAGGCTTCAATAGTTATGTCATCTTTAGAAACAATATGACTAATAAAATAAATTTATTATAACCAAAATTCACACTTACTAAATTTTACATATAGCTTATTTATTTTAAGGTTTTAAAAAAAATCCTTAGGCATATTTCATGATCCTTATGACTTTTATAATATATCAATATTTCATCAAAAAATAGAGCACAATATTATCCAAATATTTATGAATAACTCTATTCATAAGATCAATAAATAAATAGTTTTATTAGAAAACTCAATGGGAATAACTACAAACTAATAATTCACATATCGAGTCCAAAATTCCATCTTCAAAATATATTACTCCTCCCATTTCAACTGATGATACCTCGACCTAAGATTAATCTTCCAAAAGTACTATTCTCCCTAGATCTGATCAAACATATCATTGATATGAGGAAAAAGGAACCTATTCTTAATAGTTATGCTATTAAAATCTCTATAATCAATGAAAATCCTCATGGAACCATATTTCTTTTTTTAAAAATAAAATAGAAGCACCCCATGGGGAAGTTCTATGACAAATGAAGCCTTTATCAAGAAATTATTTCAATTGATTTTTCAATTCCATAAGTTCTACTTGAGACATTAGATAAGGAGGTTCTAAAATAGGCTTAAAATTAGGCACTAAGTCTCGATCAAGAATAAAACTAGGTAAATCACTAGGATATACATCTATATATTCGTTCACTATTAGAACATCACTAATTTTAATAGTTTATTTCTTCTCAACAACATGATCTAGGTAACTATCACTTTTACATCTAATCAATTTATCCACTTCTTAATATGTTATAAAAGGTAAAAAATAATTGAATATAACTTTATTATATTTTAATATATCTTATCATGATATAATGAAAGAAAATCCATACCAAGAATAACATCAAACTACACTATAGGCTATTCAACTATATTTTCAAAAAATACCATCCCACTAATAACAATAGGAATATTCCTATAAATCTTGGTTTATTTAATATTTCTACCCAAAGTTTTCACCAAAAGTTATATCTTCTTTTCATGGGATGATTTTCCCATTTTACTTGTAAATTTTTCAAAAATAAAGGAATTTGAAGATCCATAGTCAAATAGAGAATTGGAATATTTTTAATAAATAAGTAAATCACCTTTCACCACTTCATTAGATGGACCAACATCAACCATTATAGTATCAAATTATTTTCACCCCTTTTTTTATTTTAATCTTGTTGATTTCCACCCTGAGTAACTAACTTTAGACACACATTTTCATAATTCCCCAACTCACTGAAATTAAAACATCTCACCATTGGATGGCTATTTGTTTCCCCTTTATTGGATGGTTTGGGATTCTTTTCTTTGCAGTCAAGGGCCATATGACCAAAATTACCACATTATAAGATCTTCCCATATTTCATAAGGCATTATCCAAGGTGTTTTTTACCACACCTATCATAAACTATAAAATTGATTTTCTTACTTTTAAATTTCTTTAATGGATTTTTTCCTTTTGCCTACCACCTATACCTCTTATTATTATTATTTTCATAGAATACCTGATCATTAATAAAATCCATTTATACTTTATTAGGCCATAAAATAATTTTATTATAAATTTCAAATTCATGTGAAGCTAATTCCCTTTTATATCTTGGTTTCAATCCTAATTAAAACCAATTAATTTTACTATCAAGATCTTAGATAAGATTTAGGATGTAACTTACTAATCAAGTGAAGTTTTCTTCATATACAACCACTGAATCTTCTTCCTTTTTTCTTAATTCCAAGATTTTTTTTCCATTCCATGTCAAACATCTTTAATAAAATATTTATCAATGAAAATATTCTTAAATTCAACCAATTACAAGGCATAAATATCTTCTCTTTCTTTAACATTATTAACCATTAACCACTACTGGTTAGCTTCAACTTAAATATGGTTAAAAAAGAGTTACCTTTTAATGATAAGAACAACCCAGGACTTCAAATAAATTTTCCAAAGCATAAATCCATACCTCAGCAGCCAATTTGTTAAAATATCCTCTGAATGATGGAGTATGTTTTCTCATAAACTTCTCCACTATCATCATGTTAATCTATGGAATATCTAGTTTCTCTCTAGCATGGATACCACCACCATTTATATCCTATGTCACCTGATATATCACTAAAAAAACTACTTTGTTTCAATTCCAACCATTCATGTTACTTATTCAAAAGGATATCACCCCCTTGATGCCTTCCTAATTCATCTTCCTTGTTTTATCTATGAAAAAACATTCTAAATAGACATAGTTTAAATGAAGAAACATGGTAGTGTTCTAATTCTATATCATTTCAACTTAAATAAAAATTAAAATCTTTTAAGGGTATTGTATTAACATTATCCTAACCCCTAAACTTTTCTAAACCCTCCTCTAATACCAAATATAAGTAACCAGCCTTAAATATTACAAAATATTGAGTTTTAAGTCAAGAATTAATTATCTTAAATTTGAGGATCTTTACAGTTTATTTTTTTAGAGAATTTTTTCATCACCCTTACATAAATAAGTATTATATAATAAAGTGGACACTTACACTTAGTATCCATTTTTCACATAAAATATAACTTTTAAGATATAACAAGTTTTATTTTCATGACACATATTCAAAATTTTAATCTTGACCTAATCCTTGTCCCTAATCATCATTAAAACTCTATGAGAAACATTTTAAAAATGGGATGAGCACAAAAATATCAGTAAGGGACATAAAAAGAAATAAATAAACCATTATTCCATGAATACTTATAAAATTTTCCCTTTTTAAAAATAAACTTTAGGTTCAAAATAAAAAATTTCTTACCCAATAGATGATCATCTATGAAAAACTATTTTCATAAAACATTTCATAATAATTTAAAATAAAAAATAAAACTCATTAAGGTTTCTTTGAAATCATGAAAATATTATGAAAACTTTTCCATAAAGTTATACTTTTTATCCTTAAGAAGTAATATATAATTTAATTTAAAAATAAGATCATTAGATTAACTTGATAAATCATAAGATTTTTGTAAAAACCCATAGAAATCATAGATAAATAATTTAGGTAACTTGGAACATCATTTTCCATATGAAACTTACAAATAGAATAACCAATATGGTTTACTTCCATACCCAATGCATTATAGGGCTATCACGAACCCACCCATCCTTGGTTTATAATAGAAAAAATAATCTTTGGTTTATGAAAAAAAACCCATAATTGGTTTATAATGGTACCACCCATCATCATAACAATTAAAAAGAACTATAAAATAATCATAAAACGTAAAATATTTCAATTCCCAACATTAAACTCATAAAAATATTCTTTATACCCATAAGAAAATATTTCTGGATATTGAAATAACCATTCCATTTCGAAAACCTATTTGAAAATAACTATAATATAAGGAAGGATATTTTTCTTTGAATAAAACATGGAAACTTATAAAGGAAGTCAAATATAAAATAATGGTTACAATAGCGGGAAAATTCATTGTCTTTATATACATCAAAATAGAAAATTTCTTTTTTTTCTTTTGTTAATAAAGTCAAAACATTCCATATAAAATAATTAAAAATATTTATTTTAAAAACCTTTGAAATAAAGTAAAAAGTGACGTAAAATTTACTTTATAATTTATTTATGTCCATATAAATATATTCATTGAATAATTTTAAATATATGGACATGGAATAAAAATAGTTGGAAGGGAAACATTAAAATAGGTTTTTTGAAAGAAAGTACCTTACCTTGAGTTAAAATCATCATGTACATTATTTATCTTCATGAATAATAAACTTATGTTAATTATTTATTTTCTTAGGAATATTTTTTAAGCTTATCATTCCTTTTTATTTTATTTATTACCATGTTATATTCAATTACTTAATCATTTGTGTTTATGCCAGATGTTTTGATGACATTCAACTCATAAGTCCAAAATGACATAGATATGTTGACTATGGTCAAAGAGGTCATTATTACATAATTTCCAGAATAAAAATCATGAAATTATTATTATTTTTATATATCAATTATAATTTGAAAACCAATCATTAAAGATGGTTTTGAAAAATGAACAACATTACAATCATGGAGATGGTAGGCCATACGTACGCATGAGTAATGTTTAAAAAGAAGGTAAGTATTATTTTATATTTAAATAATGATCATTATATAATAAATACCATATTATAAATATTATTATATATATCATCCATGTGATGTGGTGATAAAAAATGAATCACATCGCTTTGTGGAGGTGGTAGTCCACATGTACACACAAACAACATTATCATCTTTTAATGAATGGAAAGGTAAGAAATTAAATGATATATCATATTTTAATAATGATAAATATTTCATTAATATCATATATATACATTAAATACATCATTATAACCATCCTTAAGAGGAGGTAATGGAAAATGAATTACATTGGTTCCTGAGGTGATAGTCCACCGTACACACGAATGACGTTTTTATTTACCATTTTATGGAAGTGGAGATATATGCAGGTGATTAAATTAATATAATAACTTCTAAGTATATAATATATATTGGTTTTATTATTTAATCATATTTTAATAAGATTTTAATGTGGTATAATAATAAATAAAATGAAAATTATTGGTTAATAACTATACCTCTTATCCAGACAACCTCTTAAGGTTTCCACAAAAATATTTACTAGGTTGGTTTTATAATAAAAAAAGGACTATAGGACATGGGGAGTAATGTAAGGAATAAATTTTGGTATGTATTTTCCAAACCAAAATTATTTTTAAGTGTTAATAAAATAATAGAGTATTTGACCTTTTGTAAGTGAGGGGAGGGGAACTCTTGGAATTTCTTTAAGTATTAATTTAATATAAATTAATTTTCACATTTAAATGGATCCAAATTGATAAAATTATAAAATAATATGATTATGATTCTAAATACTCTCATAAAATAATTTTTTTACAATTTTAGATTATATGTTTACCCTTATTTTTTGTTCTAACTCTCCGTTAACCCTTTTGACAATTATAGTGATATCAATGTTTTTTACACTTAAGGGATTAATATAGTTACTACAAGAGAAAATTTGGACCCTAAATAGACCATGGTTGATATTTTAAACCACATTAAAATTTCTTGGACAAATATAATATTTTTATGAATTTTATATCATTTATTATAAAATATCACAAATGTCATTTTTAGAACTATTCATTTAATTTGACTTTGAAAATATCATGAAAATAAAGGAATTCAATTATAATCCTTTAAAACATACCTAAAATTTTATATTTATCTATAAAATTTGGGTAATATAATAGTTAATTCAAATTATATTACTTTTTATGTTTTTAAAATCATTTATTCTATTTTTTTATTAATTGAATAAATATTGTATTGGTGTTGTGTAAGAATTTAAGGTAATTATTTCATAAAATAAATTAAAAATAAATTAACATGATAAATAAAAATAATTTATATCTAAAATTAATATTTATAACTAAACATAACTTGTTTTTATCTCTATGTAATTTTTTTAAGATAATAAAACAAAGAGAATGACATTTTTGACTTTTCTTTATATAAAATATTATAAAGGTAAAAATCATGAAAAAATGTAAAAAATGTCATATATTTGAATTTTGGATGATTATGAATGAAATATACTCATAAAATAAAATTAATTAAAGTGTTAGGGTCACTTTCTAGTCCCTATCACATTATTTTTACCCTTAATTATCCCATTTCACCTTTACCGTGAAAACAAAATTTACTATGATTACTATTCATAATGACTAAAAATAAAAGGGATATATTTAAAAAAAAAATTACATGTTAATTAATATTATGAAATAAAAATTTCAAGATTAAATTAACATAAGTAGAAGAATGTAATTTAAAATTACCACAGAACACGACGAAAAACAGTTTTTCAGAAAAAGAATTTCTAAGTACAAAAATGTGTTTATACTAAATTCTAGCATAAAATTAATTAAAAAGACTATAATTGGATTATTTTTAATAAAAAGGAAAAAATTAAATTTTAAATATAATATAAAATATATTTTTTACTTTTTAAATACTTTAAAAGAAAATACTATTTTCAATAAAAATCAATATTTTTCATTATTTATTGAAAAATTGAAATTTTTAGAAAATTATAAACAATTCATCTAAGTATAATTTTGAAATAATGAATTCAAAAATGAAATTCATTTTTTCAAATTAAAATTATATAATTTTAAAATTAAACATTAAAATAAAATATTATAATAGAAGAGTTTAATAAAACTACTTCCTATTTAATTTAAAAATTACCTTTTGTTTTTATAATGAATATAAGTATCTGTCTCATGAGTAATAATAAATATGAAATTTTTTTATTCTATCATTTCTCAGGTTGTTAAAAATTCTCTATTTGATTTTAGATCATCACACTATTTTATATCTTCCGTTTTTTCTATGAACATTAGATATTTCACTAGCAACCTAATAAGGGAGTTATTAATCAGAACACCTAGTGAAAATACTATTTTAATGAAGATAAATCAACCAACCCCCATTTTGATTCATAAAAATACAATATTTATGGATTTAATTATCATACATATGATATAATTTTACATACTCCTTGGGATGGATTGGATTTCAATGTATAATGCAACAATTTATTGTTGAGAAAATAATATTACAACCTATGAGGATGGTATATAATCTTTTACATTTTGAGGAGATACTTCATTGCCTGAGTCTTATCTAGAATCTCCTCCCATGGGAAATTTTAATGAAATTATTGGTGATGGTTCAATGAATGAAAATGGTGTCCTAATAATAGAGTACATATCTATTATTCGGGAATATATTGATGTATTCCCAAAGGATTTACTAGGATACACTACTAACCATAAAGTTGAATTCACTATTGATCTTATCCCTGATGAAAACCATATCTAAGCCTCCCTACTGGATGGATCCAATGGAGTTAATGGTGCTTAAGAAACAAATGCAAGAATTAAGTGAAAAGGGGTTTATATGCCCCAGTGTTTCACCTTGGGGAGAACCTATCTTGTTTGTGAAGAATAAGGATGGGTCCATGAGATTATGTGTTGATTATATGGGAATCAATGGAATCATTGTTAAGAATAAGTATCCATTACCTTGCATTAATGATATATTTGATCAACTTCAAGTGGGCCAATGCTTATTAAATATTGATCTCCATTTTGGTTATCATTAATTGATAATCAAGAAGGATGATATACTAAATATGGATTTTTATATAAGTTATAGACATTATGAGGTGGTAATGCCTTTTGGATTAATTAATACACCGCCCATGTTTATAGATCTAATGAACATAATATTCAAGGACCATTATAACACCCAAAGAATTTACAATATTTTTTATTTCTAAATAAATTTAATATATTATATGGATTTTAATGAATGCAACACTGAGTTATCTTGTGTTACATGCAAGATCAACTTTCTTCGATAGCTTACTTTATACACAAGACCGAGTTTTACCAAACAAAAATATATTATTAAAATATTATTATTTAATATAATAAGATATAATATATATATTAAGTTAGAGGTTATAAATAGTATTAACTAACTTATGAAAATATATATTTTAATTCATTGGTTACCAATTAATTAGAAATTAATATAATATCTAATTTAATATAATGAGAATTTTTTTTATATAAATTAATTTTCTACTCACAAAGGCATTTTATCCTAATAAATTAAATTAATTACTATTGATGAATGGTATTAATTAAATATAAATTTTATATATTCCATCAATTATTTTTTACATTCATTGAATATACTTTATAGGCACAAGATAAGAACAAATCCAATATTACACATAAAAACCTATATTTTTATAAAAGCAGTTTTACCGCATTTTAATGGAGAACCTATTTTAAATAAAATTTTGATACTTTTATATATTCTATTTTTAAAAAATAAACTTCTTATTTTAAATTAGAATATTAAAATTTACTTTGGTTGATTTTTGGGTATTTTTTTGACAAGTTTCATGTTTTGATGAATAATGAAAAATACTAATTTTTAATTGAAAACAACTTTTTTCATCAAAATAATTTATAGTGTTCAATTATATTTTGATTTGTTTTAAAGTATAAATAGAATATTTTTTTTATAATTAATCAAATTTAGGCCATTGGAATCAATTTTATATTGAATTTATATATAAAAACGTTTCAATCTTTCTCATGTTTAAGCTTTAATAACCCGTTTTATCACCCTATCAACGAGATCAATTTTAAATTAATTACTGAAAATTATGTGTTATTATTTTTTAAAAATGGATTAAATAATTAGAATAAATGGATACAAATTATTTAGATAGGTTTATTTTATTTTTGGGAATATTAATAGTAAATTTTGTAATATTTTAATTACCACGGTTAAGGGTAAATTAGGTAATTATGGGTAAAAATAATGTTATAAAGACTATAAAATTATCTTAAATCTTGAACTAATTTCATTGTATGAGTGTGATTCGAATAAAAACATACTTGGGACAATATTATAACCTTTGTAATCCACTTGGATGAGAGTATGAAATTTATAATATTATATTCAAAGAAAAGTCAATTTTTTCATACTTTTGTTTTTAACAAGTGAAATATTTTTAATATGAGGTTAAATAGAGGATTTGATCGACTATAAATAGTATCTGGAAATAGAAAATGTTTTTCTACATCATTTTAATTTATTTATAAATTTTAGTGATAAAATAATTACCTTAAATGATGACACAATGATGATGTAATAATTGTTTAATTAATGGAAGAATCAAATAAATTATATTAGAAATATTAAAATAAATATAATTTTATATAATTAATGTCATAATTTTTTATAGATTAATTTTACATATTAGTTATGATTTAAAGGAGTTTTTTCGAAGATATCATGTTGTTATGATATTTTTAAAAAGTTAAGTAATGAATAGTGCCAAAATGGATACTAAGGATATTTTAAAATAAATAATATTTTATTAAATGATAAAAAATTAATAAAAATTTAAAATTTGTCAAAATTATTAGGGTAAAGTTAAATATGTCATAAATGACCTATTTATAGTTCTTTTGGCATTTTATAGTAATTATATTACCCTCAAAGTGTAACTTACATGATATCACATTAAGAGTTAAAAGTGTTAAATAAAGGTAAAAAACGATAGGGATTAAAATAATAATTAAAAATTGTCTAATTTTCATTTTATGAGTTAATTTAGAACCATAATCATCCTATATTCTAAATAATTTACATTGGATCCATTTTAATTGAAAATTAATTTATATTAATTTAATATTTTGAGAGTTTCTAAAGGTGACCCTCACCACAATTATAAAAGGGAACACCCTTCCTTACTTACTCACACCACTTTGAGCCTTTTATATCAACTAATCCTACCCATTTATCCTAAAAATATTCTTATCCAAGTTCTGGAGGTCTTGGTCTTACAAAATTACCAAACCTAGATCCCCTAAAAAGAGATCTAAAAGAAGTCCGTCAAAGAAGAGGTAATCATTTTTACTAACTCATCCAAGTTCATTTCTTCTTATACTTACTATTTATGTGTTATTTCCATTAAAAAGTAATAAATAAAGGATCATATATATTATGATATGTTATTATGATTATTTTAAAACCATATTCTTTACTTTATTCATCATATGAAAAATGAAATCACCACACGTGCGTACATACAACATACCGTCTCCACGCCGCGGTGTAATATTTTTTTATAACTACTTTATTTAGATGGGTATAATGATAGATATAATGGATATAAATAAGAAATATGACATGATATTTATTCTTTATAATTAATATACTATCCAATTCCTTACCCTTTCACCATTAATGGAATGATACCATTCCCCGTACATACGTACGACCTACCGTCTCTATGATGTGATGAGATTCATTTTCCACATCAACCATTTAATAATGATTATAATAATGTATATAATGAGTAAATATAATATATATGAAATTAATATAATCATGTAGATAATATATATATATATATATCCTATGCATAATAAATGAGACTCACACTATAAAACATGCATAAGAAAATGAAGCAGTTAACACCCAAAATAAGGGTAATAATGGAATATTATTAACAAAACGACATAAGAAGATCACATATGATATTATAAATATGAATATGGTTCTTTTATAAGCTAATAACATGTTTTAAACCATTATACAAGAGGATAAATAACATTCAACTAAATTAAAGTACAAGGGAAGGGTTAATTTTACAATCTCATTATTATTCAGGGTTGTTTATACATAAATATCTATTGGGGAATATTTATCATCCATGTCCATGTTTCTTAAAACTGTTTTCAAAATTATTTTTACTATTATCCTAAATTTTTTTAAAGTCTTTTTACCCATTTTTAAATTTTTATAAAATAGTTTGAATGGAATATTTTTTTCATTTTCCAAATGAGGTACTTTATGATTTTTTTCGACAAAAAAATATGAAAGGAATGTTTTTTTAACTTATGCTGTGTGAGTGGATTTTTTTTTCTGTCATGACACCTTAACCTTTTGAATATTCCTTTACAAGTTTACAAGGTTTTTTTAAATAAAATATTTTAATTTATAATTTCATAGCTTTTTAAATAAATGATTTCGAAGTAAAAAGGAGTATTTCACTCAAGAAATATTTAATGATTTTATCAGAGTATTTTCATATATATTAACATACTTTGTTGGATATTATGATTGATTGAGGTTGATCTCTTATGATACCACCTACCTTATTTTATTTAAGGTTTTATGATTAGTTTAACTGTGAATGTTCTATTTTTATACCATTCACGATTTATGGTTAAAGTATTCACATTTTGTATGCTAGTTTTTTAATAAAAATGTTTATGTTGTTCATGTTTTCATATGAGGAATGTACTGAACATAGTAAGTTATGGGAGGGGACCTCTATATCCCCTTGATGCATCAGTATATCTCATGAGAAAAACTATTTTGGGTATTGGCTGAGGCCTTACCCATTCATGTATGGTGTCTTGGATGAAACTTTGATGATATGTTTATGATGTATGACATTATGCATTCCTTCATTATGAGATTAGTTGTTGATATTACATGTTATTATTAGAATAGTAGAATATCCATGGTTATGTTTTCTAGATCATGTGATTATTTATATGGTATTATTTATTAAGGATATATTATGCTCAAGTTATGTTAAATGGAATGTGTTTTAGTTATACACCTTGCCTTAATGTTTATGGTTATTATTCATAATAGCTTTCGCTATATGATTACCCTTACTGAGCATCTAATCTCACCCCTTTCTTATGTTTTATTTTTACTAGGATACCAAGATGTGTATTATGACTGATATATAGGGTTAATATAGGAGAGTATTTATACTCTTAAATTATTGACTATATTGTATTTTATAGTTTCAATTATAATGTATGGTTCATGTATATAATATGGGTTTCCAAAACTTCTAAACTGATCAGTCCTTTTAGATTTTATTTCTTAAAATCATGCTAATATAATAAAGTGAGGCACCAACTTTAGGTTACTAGGGTCGGGGTCATTATAGTTGGTATCAAAGAAATTTTAGCAGCAACCCTGGAAACTAGATTTAGAAATAAAAGATTATGGAATATAACCCTAATATAAACTTTAAGGATAAGAATAGAATAAAATCCTAGAATTTTTGTAAGGTAGAGGTTATGTGGGTCTTACTAGAAATACATACCTATATGGATACTACAAGTGAACGTGGTTCTGACATAGATGTACTTAGGAGTAACAACTCTGACAAGGTGTGTTAAGCCTAACTTGGCATAACCTGGTACAGGACAACGGGTCTTACTGCAGACATAGTTTGACACTCCTATGGGATATTCTTAGGATAATTCACATTTTTTTTACGAACCATTATGAAGAATTTAAAATTAAATATATCCCCAAAGAAACCATGTTTATGATTATGATACTATATACCTATAAAATTTTCAATTTATGTTAAGTATTTTTCTAGTTTTGGATTATAAATTATGATATGATCTAAACTAGTATATGTTCCCATTTAGAAATGGGGAATATTAGAAGGAATGTGAACTTAATTGATTCACTTGATCCAAAGAGTAATAAGGATCATATCTTTCAGCTAGACTCGACCTCAAGGAACATACCTCATAAGAGGATTCAAAGGAGGCAGTTCACCTATGCAGGCTGCATGGAATTGGATGTTTGAAAGGGTATGGTGTCAGCCATCAGATCGGGCCTGTTCTTTGACACATGACATTTTTTGGTCATACAGTCTTGCAATGGTATATAGATTTACATGTTTTTAATGCTGGGGAGAGGCAGATCCAAGGTGTCATCCTGAGTTTTATTTTCTTGATCTTTGGGTCATGTAATGTTTTTAGTCCATGAAGTATGTCCAGGTTTCCCCCATTCTTTCCTTAAAAGTGGGTTTATCTTATCATATAATAAAAAATTAAGGCCTTCGGGCCATTAGAGGAGGAGGAAATAAGTATTTTACCACATTTAATAATTGTAAAAAAAATCACCCTGGCACTTGCTTAAAAGGAATGGTATTTTTCTATAAGTGTGGAGAGAAAGGCCACCATGATTGGGATCTCAAGGATAAGAAAAAGGTTTATAATCTAAAATGATTCAATTTAAAATAGATGAGACACTATGCAAATCAATTTCTCATGCATAAAAGGAGTATACCCCAAAAGAAGCTAATGGATCATGGTCAATATTATGCTACTACCACAGATGAAGAGTAATGATTAATGTTCTTATGTTGGGATTTAAAAATTATTTAATTTTTTTATTTTATCAATGATTTACTAGTTATAATAATTATGGAATATATAAGGATTGCACTATAGTACTATTTCATTAAGGATTTGAGATCGTATGCTGAATAGTACCGATAACCAAGAAAAGTGACTCAGTAGAAAGTTTTTGGAAAATATATGTTTGAGGGAAAGATAAACCTTAATATGTTCTTAATACCAATATAATAATGTTATAATAAATAGATGATTGATTCAGATAAAATAAATTGGATAATACCGACTACCTTGGAACTGATTAATGGTTTGTTGAAAAAGAGGTTTATTCCATCATTCATGGAGTTTAAAATATTTTTGGATTTAAGGAGTATATCCAATAATCTATGTTCTATTTAAGGAATAAGGAAGCATGAATTTTTTTAATAAAGTTTTATTATAATTAGTTTTAATACCATATTTTAAGGGAATACATGATGAAGTTAGTCACATGATTGGAATGTGATAAATAACAGCTGCTTCATGTTGTGAGAAGATTAATGATAAGTTCATTTTGGAAATGTTAACCATTTATTAAATGGTTTAAGTTGATCTTTGGAAATGGTTTTAGAGGTTAATGTATTACTTCACCTTATGATGCAACTTGTACTATGAAATGAAGTATAAATAGTTCAAGGCACAACCAAAGGATAATATTGTGTTTATAGAAATGTATAAGGAAATTATATTTCCTTACATTATTATATAGTGAAATAATTAATCAACTCTAGGAAAATGATCTATTTTTTTTAATTTTCATTGAACCAATGGTATTTTAAATCATCATATATTTATAGCTTTGAGTCCCTCAACTTTCCATTGATAATTCACTTGTTTGTGATTGATTACCTCAATCACAGATGACAAATATTTATGCTTTTCCTCCATGTATGTATCTCTACTCTCCACTAATGTTATCCTCTTTAAAAGCATGGTTTTGTGGTGATATTCACATTTACCTTTCCTACTTATTAAGAATATGTGTTATTAACCCTATTTATGATGTGGGTTTTTCAATAATAATATTTTCAAACCTCAATCTCTTGATCACCGAGATCAAGTTTAAATCAAGAGGACATAATTTAATTATGGTGGGGATAATGTAACACCCCAATAATTTACAATATTTTGTGTTTTTAAATAAATATAACATATTATATAGCTTATAATTCATTAAACACTAAGTTAGATAGTGTAACACATAAGATAAACTTTCTTTGATAGCTTGCGTTATATGTAAAACTGAGTTTTACCAAACAATAAAATACTATTAAAATATTATTATTTAATATAATAAGATATAACCTAGCCGTTAAGTTGGTGGTTATTAATATTATAACTAAATTATGAAATTATATAGTTGAATTCATTGGTTACCAATTAATTAGAGATTAATATAAGAACCAATTGAATATAATGAGTTTTTTTATAATTTTTTTATACTCACAAAGGCATTTTATCCTAATAAATTAAATTAGTTACTATTGGTGAATGATAGTAATAAAATATATATTTTATATATTCAATTAAATATTTTTTACATACATTTAATATATTTTATGGGAATAATATAAGAATAAACCCAATATTACACATAATAACCTATATTTTTATAAAAGTAGTTTTACTACCTTTTAATGGAAAAATTATTTTAAATAAAAATTTTAAAACTTTTATATATTCTATTTGAAAAAATAAACTTCTTATTTTAAATTTTAATATAAAAATTTACATTGGTTGAATTTTTGGTATTTTTTTGATATGTTTCATGTTTTGATGAATAATGAAAAATACTAATTTTTAATTAATTTTTTTTCATTGAAATAATTTATAGTGTTACATTATATTTTTGATTGGTTTTAAAGTATAACTATAATATTTTTTTATAATTTAATTAAATATAGGTTATTTTCATCAATTTCACATTTAATTTATATATAAAAACATTTTAATATTTTTCATGTTTAAACTTTAATAACAAGTTTTATCACCCCATTAATGAGATTAATTTTAAATTAATTTTATGTCTTTTTAATTTTGATAAATGGATTTAATATTTGGAATCATTGGGTCCAAATTATTTAAATATGTTTTTTTGGACATATGAATAGTAAATTTTATAATATTTTAATTTCCACAGTTAAGGGTAAATCAGGTAATTATGGGTAAAAATAATATTATAAGGACAATAAAATTACCTAAAAACTTGTAATAATTTCATTGGATAAGTTTTTTAGACCAAAAAAATCTTTGGGATTATATTATAACCATTTTAAGCCACTTGGATTAGATTATGACATTTATAATATTATATTCAAAGAAAAGTCAATTTTTTCACACTTTTGTTTTTAACAAGTGAAATATTTTTTATATGAGATTATATAGGGTATATTATCAACCATAGATAGTATTTGGAAATATAAAATGTTTATCTGCATCATGGTAATTTATCTATAATTTTTAGTGATAAAATAATTACCTCAAATGGTGACATGATGATGATGCAATAATTGTTTAATTAATTGAAGAATCAAATAAATGATATTAATAATATTAAAATAAATATAATTTGATATAATTAATGTCATAAACTAATTTTATAGATTAATTTGACATTTTTATTATGATTTAAAATATTGTTTTCTAAGATATCATGTTTTTATGATATTTTTAGAAAGGTAAGTAATGAATAGTGTAAAAATTGACACTAATGATATTTTAAAATAAATAATATTTTATTAAATGATATAAAATTCATAAAAATCTAAAATTAGTAAAAATTTTGGGATAAAGTTAAATATTTCATAAATGACTCATTTCTTGGTATTTTTTTATTTTATTTTAATTATATTACCCTCAAAGTGTAACTTACATGGTATAACGGTAAGAGTTAAAAGTATTAAAACAAAAATCTAAGGTGTAAAAAAATAATCAAAACTTGTCTAATTTTAATTGGATGAATTAATTTAGAACCATAATCATAATATATTTTAAATAAGTCATTTTTATTCATTTTTAATTGAAAATTAATTTATATTAATTTAATATTTTGAGAGTTTCCAAAGGTGTCCCTCACCTCAATTATAAAAGGGAACCTCCTTCCTCACTTCCTCACACCACTTTTAGCCTTATATATTGACTAAGTAATATCCATTTATCCTCCCAATATACTTATCTAAGTTATGGGTATCCTGGTATTACAAAAATACCAAACCTAGATCCCTCAATATGAGATATAAAGGAAGTCCTCCAAAAAAGAGGTAATCGTTTTTATTAATTCATCCAAGTTCATTTCTTATTCTACTTACTCTTTATGAATTGTTTCTATTCTAAAGTCATAAATTTATTATCATATATATTCTAATATTTTATTATTATTATGGGACAACCATATTCCTCCTTTTATCCATCCTAAAAAAAATTAAATCACTACGCGTGCGTACGTACAACCTACCGTCTCCACGCCGTAGTGCAATATATTTTTTCATCACTACTTTATTTGTATGGGTATAATTATGGATGTAATAGATATAAATATTAAATATTATATCATATTATAGATATTATTTATAATTAATATACTATTCAATTCCTTTCCCTTTCACCATTAATGGAATGATACTGTTGCCCGTGCGTATGTACGACCTACCGTCTAAACGATACAATGAGATTCATTTTCCATGTTAACCATTTAATAATGATTATAATAATGTATATAATGAGTAAATATAATATCAATGAACATAATATCATTCTGTAGATAAAATATATATATCCTATGAAAAATAATTATGACTTATATGCCAAAATATGCATAGGAAAATGAAGCAGTTAACACCCAAAACAAGGGTAATAACAGAATATTATTAACAAAATGATATAAGAAGATCATATATGATATCATAAATATGGATATGTTTATATTATAAATTAATAACATGTTTTTTAACCATTATACAAAAAGGATAAAGAACATTCAACTAAAGGAAAGTATAAGGTAAGGGTTATTTTCACAATCTCATTATTAGTCAGGGTTCTTTATATGCAGGTATCTACTGGGAAATATTTATCATCCATTTCCATGTTTCTTAAAAATGTTTTCCATTTTTTTTAATATTATCCTAAAACATTGAAAGAATTTTTACCCATTTTGGAATTTTTATAAAACATTTTAAATGTAATATTTTTGTCATTTTCCAAACGCGATGCTTTATGAATTTTTTGATAAAAAATATGAAAGGAATGTTTTTTAACTTATGCTGTATGAGATTATTTTTACACTATCATGAAACCTTAATGTTTCAAATCTTCTTTTAAAATTTTACATGGTTCTTTTCAAATGAATTTTTTTCATTTATAATTGTGTGGTTTTTTAATTAAATTATTTCAAAGTAAAAAGGTGTATTTCTATAATTAGATTTTAATGATTTTATTATAGTATTTTCATCTATGTCAACATCATTTGTTGGATATTATTCTTTATTGAGTTTGATCTTTTATAATACAAAATACCTTATTTTATTAAAAGGTTTATGATCAGTTTGACTGTGGATTTTCTATTTTGATTCTTTTCATGGTTTATGGTTAAAGTATTCACATTTTTTATACTAGTTTCTCAATAAAAATGTTTATGTTTTCATATGAGGAATTCATTGGACTTAGTAAGTGACCAACGTGGCCCACTATAGCCCCTCGATGCATCGATAGGTCTCATGAGACAAACTAGTTTGGGTATTGGTTGAGGCCTTAGCCGTTAATATATGGTGTCTTGGAAGAAGCCTTAAAGGTGTGTTTTTGATGTCTGACATTATTCATTCCCTCATTATAATATTAGTTATTGATATTCTATGTGATTATTGGACTAGTATAATATCCATGGTTATCTTTTATTGCTCATGTGATTATTATATGGTATTATTTATTCTATCCATATTATGATCAAGTTATGAGAAATGGAATCTATTTTAGTTATAGATATTTCTTTAATGTTTATTCTTATTATTAATAATAGATTCCACTATACGCTTACCCTTACTGAGCATATGAGATCATCCCTTTCTTATATTTTATTTTTCCTAGGATTCTAAGATGTGTATTATGACTGATATGCAGGGTTAAGTTAGGAGAATATTGATACTCTCAAAGAATTGACTATATTATATTTTATAGTTTCAATTGTAATGTAAGGTTCATGTATGTAATCTAGATTTTCAAAACTGCTAAACTGATCAGTCCTTGGGGATTTGATTCCTTATAATCATGATAATGTAATAAAGTGAGGTACCGTCTCTAGTTTACTGGAGTCTAGGTTATTACAAACATCTTGATAAATTTGTTGTGACATTCATTAATGACATCTTGATATACTCAAAGTCCTATGATGATCATAAATATCATTTATGTATCACCCATTAGACCCTAATGGATAATGAACTTAATGGGAAATTTATTAAGTGAGAATTATGGATTCAATGGTCTCTTTTTTTGGACATATTGTATCCATGTATAGAATATCGGTTGACCCCACTATGAAAAAAGTTGTTAGTGAATGATCCACTCCAAAAAATATAATTGAGATATGTAGTTTCCTTGGCTTAGTTGGTTATTATCGATGATTTGTTGAAAAGATTTTATAATTAGATAATCTGTTAACCAAATTGACACATAAAGGGGTTAAATTTTCATGGTACATGGAATATAAGGAAATATTTGGGGAACTAAATAAAATATAGTTCAATTCACCCATTTTAATTTTTCCATCATGAAAAGAAGGATTTTTTATATTTAGTGATTCATATAAGAAAGTTCTAGGGTGTGTTATGAAAAATGATAAAAATGTTTTTTATGCCCCAGTACAATTGAAAATCCATTAGCAGAACTTTACAACTCCCAATCTTGAGCTTGTTGTTGTGATATTTTCTTTGAATATATAGAAACACTATCTCTATGGTGAAAGATTTTACATATATATGGATCAAAAAAGTTTAAAGTATATATTAAAAAAAGATTTTAACATGAGGTAGGGGTGATTGTTATAACTACTTAAAGACTATTATTGTGTAATACACTACCCCCTAGGAAGGAAAAAAGGAGGTATATTATTTGAGTAGAATGGATCGTGGGGTCCTATCCATGATGATGATAAATAAGGATCCTATATTATAGGATTTAGTAAAATTGTATTTAAAAATTATTAGGGAAGGGGAAAAATATTCCTTTTTTCAAGTAATTTTCCAACCATATTTATTGGAGAATATAAAGAAGCCTTAACATTATGATAAAGGTATTTAAAAGAAAATAAAATCTATAGAGGATAAAAAATTGGAGATGTTCACCTATAAATATGGTGTGATAAAATCTGGAATAAGATCACATGTACCATTAGTAACTGATCCAAAGAGGGAGTTACTAGATGATTATCCTAGCTCAAAATTCTCTATACACCTTGATATTACCAAGATGAATAGGGATCTAAAAGAGAACTTATAGTGTGATAACATGAAGTAGAAAATTTCTAACCATGTGTCTAGATGCTTAGTTTTCCAACATGTTAAAGATGAGAGGAAACGTCTAAAGGGTGTCATGAAACCTCTCCCTATACCTATGTGGAAGTGGTATAATATCAAAATGGACTTTGTCACTGGGCCACCTCTCAAATAGAAATGATGCTATATGGGTCATTATTGATCACCTTACCAAATCTACACATTTTCTAGAAATAAAGGAGGATCTACCCCTTGAATTTCTTACTCATATTTATATTAATGAAGTTCTAAGACTTCATGGTGCACTATTTTCAATTATTTTTGATTTTGATCCTCACATAACATCCAAAATTTGTAATATTATTCAAAATTAATTGAACACTGAGATAAATTTTATCACCACATATCATCCTCAAACCGACGGGAAGTCTAAAAGTACTATAAAAAAATTTAGAGGATATGCAAAGTTCATTTTCAAATGACCTCCAAAGAATATGGGAATGATACTTACATTTGGTGGAAGTTTCATATAATAATAGCTTCCATTCAAGCATACATATGTCACCATATGAGGCCTTTTATGAGAAAAGATATCATACTTCCAATTTTGGGATGAGGTTGGATAGATGAAGCGAGTTGGTTAAGAACTTGTTGAGGAGAAAACTAAGAAGGTGAGAGAAATTCAGAATCACATTAAAATTGTTCAGGTCAGATAGAAAAGATATGCTGATAATTGATAGAAGGACTCAGAATTCTAATTTGGCGATCAATTCTTCTTGAAGGTATCACCATGGAAAGGGGTTATAAGGTTTGGGAAGAAAGGGTAGTTATGTACAAGGTACATCAGTCTATTTGATATCTTAGAGATAATTGGAGTTGTAACTTATCATTTATCCTTTTCACCCAAAATATCTAAAGTTTATGCAGTATTCTATTTATCGATGCTAATAAAATAAATTCTAGACCCAACTCATGTACTCACTATAGATGAGATAGAGCTAAAACATGATTTTTCTTATATTTATGATCTGATACAGATTCTTGACACTAGAGATAATGTATTGAGAAACAATAGAACCCACCTTGTGAAAGTG
This sequence comes from Viscum album, assembly GCA_963277665.1. Lineage (NCBI taxonomy): Eukaryota > Viridiplantae > Streptophyta > Magnoliopsida > Santalales > Viscaceae > Viscum > Viscum album. The sequence goes on from OY728136.1 coordinate 7,933,606, forward strand.
TTTTGGAGAAAATACAAGTTATAAGTTACAACATGGGAACCCGAAGAGGAAATGATGCAAAAATACCCTCTTTTTTTTCACCATAAGGTATAAAATTAAATTTTGAGGATAAAATTTCATAAGGGGTGAAGAATGTAACAACCCAAAAATTTATTTCTTCTAAATATATTTATCCTTGCATTTTTTTAAAAGCACCAACATGAATTGGTCACCCAATTCATGCCGAAATTTATTAAAATCAAAGAGGTCAGTACAAGCACGAGGTGTAAATTACTTACACTAGTAGGGAGTAAAGGGGAAGAAAAAGGAAAAACCTAAACAACAAGAAGAAGAACAACCAGCTCAAGGTCTTCAGAAAGTGAGGCATTGAGGTTGAAGCCCAAATTCAGTAGGCAACTAGGAAAACACTGTAGTGCACCAACTATAGAAAGAAAGAAGGTACCACTGGCTCAGCCTCGATTAAGAATGGACAACATAGGTTTTGCAAGACAGCTTCAAGTAAAACATCTCTTCATTGCAAAACTCATAAAGATCTTTAGTTCAAACCTCAAAACAAGCAAGACCAAACATAACCATGCTACATGGTGCTCCCAAAAGAAAAGAAAAGAAGCGCAAAACATCCCCCCAAGGACAAGAATATTCACATATCATTTGACCAAAAAAATAAGCATCTTGAAGTAGAACTTATGATTTAAAGAGAGGAAGTCACTCCCACGGTATAGCCTTGAAGTCAAAATCAGGATTTTTTTTACTCTGCCAACATCCTAATAAACATGGACTTTCTAATTTCAAGGTATTTCTAAAAAGTAATGAGACCATCTTGATATTTCTGGAATGTGATTGCATCTTGTTTATCCATCCATTCCCCATCTGTGTCTCCCACTACCTCCTCATTATAGTAGGCATCCCTGTATACCAGATATGCAGTATAATGTAAGAAACATACTTGAAAAAAAACTTTATTCCATTATTTGAGAATGTTATAATAATATCTAATAAAACACCCACTATTATAATAAGTAGACACACAAAAAATATTATTACATTTCATTACATTCCATGAATAAATATATACTAGTACAACTAGGAAAAATAAAGGGATACACACTTGGAATAATAATACATTTACTAAAACAAACTCCATCGGTTTGAATTCGCCAAAGAAGATGATCCCTACCATAATGATCGTAAAAAATAATATAAGTGTTAGGAAAATGATGCAAATTATCAATGAGTGTGTAAGAATATTTATAAGTGATGTAGTGAGTGATGAGGTAATAATTATGCTATATTTATAGGGAAAATTTTCATTTTTCATTATGAATTTTGGCCAATATGGATGATGGAAATTATGACCATTATTCAATAATACAGTTGGTTATTATTATTGTTGTTTTTTAGATGTAATTAGTGATCGTCTAGATTATTTTATGATATAATCAAAATTGTATTATTTATAGAGACTATAAATATATTCTTTTAAAAAAAATATGTTTTATGATAAATGTATAAGTTTTTAAATAAAATTTATTTCATGAAATAATATTATAAATTTTTTTTAAATGATTGTATATTTTAACCAATCCTGAAGTAATTTTTATCATGGTAAAAATGTTTACTGTGCTATAAAAATTATTATTTTTCAATAAATAATGATTTTTTTAAAAGTTAAAATTATCATATTTTGATTTTTTTTGAAAAAATAAAATTGATTTTTGGATACAACATATCAAAATTATCCTAGGTATATATTTTTTTGTAATTTTTCAACAATGTTTATTTTTTTGGTGAAAAAGTTAAAATTACCATTTTACGAGTACTGTGATTTTATAACATCATTATTATGTGAAAATGAATAAAAAATTTATGAACAAATTTATCCAATAAAAATTTAATTTAATAAGTATAAAAATTAATTTTAAAATATAAATTTTAATTTAGAAATTTATAGTTTATATTTTGGAACCCAAAATTGGTTTTTTGGGATAAAAAATTATTTTTTGGTTTGTGTGAATAAAATGGGTTAGTTGTAAGGTAATATTCGATCTGAGAAGGATTTTAACATCCACCCACCATCTTTTAATCATTAATAATCCATAAAAGTGGTTTTAATTCATTGAAACCACAAGTGGTTGGCTTATATATTAAAATAACCAATATCCAATCCTTTAAAACCACCCCTCCTCAAGTATAAATACCACCATTCCATTATCACTTTCCATAAAAAACCTTTGAGAATGAATTATATCTCAATATCACTCTTATTATTCTCTCCATGGTGGTTCCAAGGTTCTAAGTAATCCCTCTCCATCTTTAAGAATCATCCTCCCAAGGTAAGGATCCCCAATCATCCTCTTTCTTTTTTAGGTTCATTACCTTTTTTATATTGTCTTTTTAAATTTCATTTTAATTTACTTACAGGATTATTATTTGATGGTATTATCTTCCATTTGATATTTTTAAATGTGATTTTATTTATTCCCTCTCATTATAGACTTTGTCAAGTTGTTATAATACCCAGACTATCCCGTAGGTAAAAAACCATCCTAAAATTCTGGTAAAGTAAAAAGTGTGTGGTTTTCCAAGAAATAAAATACCTATCTAGATACTAAAAGTGGACTTTATTCTAAAATAGTTTTACCTTGGGATTATAACCTAAAAAAGGGAAAATTATGCTTTGACTCAATCATCAACTGGTGCACGACAACAGGTCTTGATGGACACCTAGTTTGACACTCCTAGGGGATATAATTTATATAATTTACATTCTCATTAAAAAAAATTTATGAATGATTTATTTACCATTGAATTTTTATCCTAAATTTTAAAATAAATGTATCCAACTACCAATAAACCTTGAAACATTTGTCCTTATGAACACCAAATGATTGAAATATCACATCCTTTACTTGTTAAGGGTGCTAATTTATACATTGTAAAACCCCAAATTATTCCTTAAGGAATTTTACCTAGATATCATTATTAGTTTTTAATTAGGGAAAATATTTTTGTACCATATAATTCATTATTTTATATGGGAAAATATTGTAAGATATGATTCATTGAGATATTGTTTTAATTATTTATGTTGTTCATTACATGAACATTATGCCATGAAATTATTCAATCTATGTTGGATTGCATTGAAATTTTATGTAATGGGTGGGGCCTAAAATTATATAGCCCCTCTATTAACTGGTAGGTCTCATGAGATGACTAAGATATGGTAATGGGATCATCCTTACCTTTTATTTAAGATGTCTTGGAATAAGGCCTTGATGGAATGTTTAAGATGTACGACATTATGTAATCCCTTCACTACATGTTCAGTTATTATTATTCGAGAATATATTCATTGTTTTATCGACCATGTATTTATTTATTCTCTTAGTTTCATATGATATGGTATAATTAATTTTTTTTATTTATACCATAATGTTTTATTTATAATTTCATATGTTGTATGCAACCACCTTACTGATCATCTTAGATCACCCTATATATTATTTTTGTTATCCCCATGGAACTAAGAGGATTACTACATATGAAAATAGGGTCACAAGGAGAATAATAACATTTTCATGTTTTTAGATGATGTATTCTATATACCAATGTAAAAAAATAACCATCGACTCTAGGGTGCTGGAGTTGGGGTTGTTACATGTTCATGGGAACATCATAAGTGTAGGAGCTAGCTGAAAGGCTACTCAGTAGCAGTACAAGCTCAAGGCCATTGTTCAAGACACATAATGCTGTCATGCCTCATCTCCAATCCCAAGGCCATAGGTCAAGCCACATAAGAATATCATACACCATTTTTTCTAATGACTGTCAAGTTAGGTCATCAAAGAACTTTATACCCCCAAGTTAGGCCACATAAGACCACACGACCTATCAATTAACTCAGTCCTATCATCATGTCATATATAGTGTCTGAACATGCTCCCCATTTCAGGCCACCAGGCCACAACAAATCCACTTGTAACTTTGTTACCATGCATAGAAAAAAATATAGCATATACCAAATACAACACATGGAAACAGTGTTATCATATCCATCACATCTAGAGGCATAACAAAATAATCATGGTTCTCACTGGCCACACATACATACATGAGCATACTATATCAAACAATGGTTCTCTATGCTATGTATACACATGGGCCAACATGTCATGCCACACAAGGAACTTATGGCTATGCACACACATACAACAGAACTTAAAAACCAACTAAATATCAATATAATATATGGTAAGGACTTAATACTTTAATCATGTTGACATCAACATCAAGGATCACCAAGATCATCACCGCCTAACCACACTAGCACACTAACCAGAACAAACTTTCAAGCCAAGAGTTCCCAATGTTCAAAACTATCAATAATATAATTTGAGTCTGTTTTAAGGAGTGATAAATTAATTTCTCTCATGATTATGTTTTATAAATAATAGGTATCAATCTCCCAAGGATTGATTTTTTATTAGGGGAAAGCAAATAGGGTTGAGAGGAACAAGGTTCTCCAATATAGGAACCTCATCGTAAGAAAACTGACCCAAACTCACACTAGGTTCTTCTGAAGAGAATCTATATTGAAGGAGTGATAAATAAGAGGATCATGTAATGATTAATAATGAGGATAATCAAATTAAAATTTCATTCAGGATCCCTCATTGAAGTTCCACTTGTTTTCCATTTGAAACATTCAAGATCCATGGAAGAATGTGTCCATTTTTTCCATTTCAAACTCTAGTACAATCGTTATAACGACCTCCACCATGACCATAGTGGTTGTAAACATAATATCCTAGGTATCTTGAAATAGTCACCCCCTATAGTGTGTTTTGAAGATATTGAATATTTTGGGCTCTCTGCACCCTTAACTATGGAATGGTGAGGCTAATATAGCCGTTTTACATAAGAGATATCCCAGCGCTCCATGACCATGGATAATAATTGTCCTAGCCATTTTTTGTTTCCTGTTTTATAAAGGGGATCACTAGGTACCAACACGACTTACACCACAATATTAGTATAGCCTGTGTTGAACCCAAATCCTGCAAAACACTCAAGAGCTACTCAAAAGCTCACAAGGTTATACCCAAGTGTGGTTTAACCCAAACTTGTAAAGGAGATGATGAAAACAAGGCTTAACATATTCAAAATAAAAAAAATACGAGGCTTTAAAATCTACCCATATGAATTCTCATCATTTATATATATCTATAGCAATCTTGGTTGAACAACTTAGACTATTGAACTCAAACATCAGACCCCCACTACCATGTTTCCTCCTGGATCCATCCATGTTTCCATAATATTAGAACAAGTAGAGTCATATTTCACCTCAACAACTTGTTTCTATGATATATAATCTTCACCATGTGATTCATAAAAGATGTGTTTGGTTCCAACTCAACTCCTCATAGTCAAACACATGTACAAGATTGGGCATGTACCTCTGAATATGAGAAATGTGGAACACATTATGCATTCCTCAATAACATGGAGAAAGGTCTATTTGGTAATCCATTGCTCTGATACATTTGGTGACCTCAAATTTATCCACAAACCATGATACTGACTTCCCTTACTTCTATATATGATTATTCCCCAATTTAGGTGATACCCATAAGATAACCCAATCACCAACAGTGAACTCCAAAGGTCATCTCCCCTGGTTGGAATATGATCACTACTTACTATGATCAGTGACCAACTAATTTTTGATCAATTGAAATCTCTTAAAGGTATCCTACACTATATTGGTCCCAAAAATAACCATCTCATCTGCATCATTCCAATATAGTGGTGAGTGGTATGATCGACCATAGAGATATTCAATTGATTCCATCTAAATTAAATCCTAAAAACTATTTTTATAAGAAAACTCTACCAAGGATAGGTGATTATCCCATTATATAACAAATTATATGATAAATTCTTGAAGAATATCCTCAAGAATATGAATCATCTTCTTTGACTTTCCATTGTTCTATGGATGATACATTGTAGTTAAATTCAATTGAGTCCCAAAATACTTCTAAAAGACCTGATAAAACTGTGATGTAAAACAAGCATCCCTATTCATTACAATATTGGAAGGAACTACATAAATTTTTATAATCTATTAATCATAAATATTTCCCAACTCATCTAAAAAGAAACCCTCTCAAATTAGTAATAAGTGCACAAATTTCATTATCCAATTTACTATCACCCAAATAACATCTCAAATTTTCTTAGTTCTGAGCAACCTTATCACTAAGTTTGTCATCAACTTATCCCATTCCCATATAGGCACTAAAAGTGAATGAAGAAAACCATAGGGTTTTTTATACCTGACCTTTATCCTCTGGTAGGTAAGGAATTATAAAACAAAACCAACAATGTATATATTCATTCCTAGCCACCATAACTAATATCAAATATCATGATACATTTTCATGGACCCTGGATGCACTGCCCACTTAGAAGAATGATAGTCCATCATTATCTTCTCCCTAAATAGATCTAGCACAACTAACCTTAAATGGATTTTAATCATGTCTTCATTGTCTAAGGACCACCTTGGAACAAAATCATCCCCCACAAAGCATTCCTGCATCACTATACACTCAGGGTCTGACTCTTGGATCACTTTCACATGGTACACCAAAGATGCAATGACAACCAAAGGTATAGATATAATTACTCCATGATCCTATGTTGCATCCACTATCCACTCAGTCATCAAACTCATCAATCACTATTCCTATTATGAAGGATAATCTCTTAACTCTGATTCCACCGATGTGAACCTTCTAAGAGAATTTTCAATGACATTACATTTCTCAAGAGAATAATACATATAAAAGTTAAACATTCATAGATAATCTACCCAATTTCTCTTTTAGATATTCTTTTCTCACTAAGAGGATATATAATGCAAGATCTTATTGTCTATATATATTTCAAATGTCTCATCGAAGTGATAATGGAGCCAACACTTTAAATTTTAGACCAAAACTATCAATTCCATGTCATATGTATGGTAGTTATACTCATGGAGATATAGATAGTGATACCCAAAAGTCAATACCTTCTTTATTTTAATCATCAAAACTCCCAAACTAACACTTGAGGCATTAAATTAAACCACATAAGTAATCCTGGGCTCTGGAAATTTCAGATTTAGAGTTGTTATCAATCTTCTTTTCAGCTCTAGTAAGGCCTCTTCACACTATTCTATCCATTCAAACTTCATCACATTCTTGGTAAGTCTAGTCTTAGGTGATCTAAAATTGAATAAGTTCTATATAAACCATATATAACATCCATATAAACCAATTAATCTTATAATCTCAAACAAATTCATGGTATTATCCCCATAAATCACTTCCTATACCTTCTATAAGTCCATAGAAATCCACACCTCAGAAATCACATACCTAAGGAACCACACCTCATGAATCTAAAAGTGACACTTTGATACGTTGGAATAAAGGTGATTCACTTGAAGTATAATCAATATAGTCTCAAAGTGCCTATAATGAATAGATTAAGTCATCAAATAGATTAGGATATCATCCATGAATGAAACAATAAAGGAGTCAAGATATGTATGAAAAAACCTATTCATGAGAGCTATGAAAAATTTTGGTGCATTTCTCAACCCAAAAGGCATGAAAATGTACTAATACAGTATGTATATACTCTTGAACTCTATCTTATGGATATCCTAATCTTTGAACCAAAGTTGGTGGTAGTTTGGCTGTAAGTTAATTTTAGAAAACCATCAAGCTCCCTATAACTTTTCAAAAAGTCCATGAATCCTCAAAAATGGGTAATGACTCTTCATAGTCATTTGGTTTAGATTCCTATAGTCTACAAACAATTGAAGGAAACTATCTACCTTATTTATGAACAACACTCTTGTAATATAGGGATATATTCTTGGTCTGATAAAACCCTTTGCCTCTAAAATCTAAAGCTGTAACTTGAGTTCCTTGAAATCAGTCAGTGCCATATGATATAGAGGAATTGATATAGGTTTCACTCCTAGAAAAAGTTTGATCTTAAATCTAATTTCTATACTAGGAGGAATTCCAGAAAAATCATTAGGGAATACATCCTAATATAGGTTCACCACTTGAGGAAGAGAATATGAGGTTACTGATGTCTCTACCATAAGATCTAATACTTCCAATTTCATCCTAATAGCTCCGATCAAGCTCAGGTCTGTTCTTGGTCTAAATTCTTTTACATCCCATTAATCAGTTATCATAAAATTTTCTCCTCAATCATGGAAAATGACACTCATCTCTACTAACAATATTTTTACACTTGATAACAATTCAGATAGTCCATATTTAATATCACATTGAAGCTAGTCATATCATGGATTATGAAATCCCATAGCAATCCATAGCCAACAAATACTATAGGAATCCCTAGAAATATTTGAATAAGATACAATTTCTTTCCCATGGGTGTATAAAGAGACAAAAATTCATAAGATAACTTGATAGGTAGGTTAGGTATAAAAATAACTTGTGTAGATATAAACTAATGTGAAGATATCATATCAAAAAAGGAAGTAGAAAGAATAGATTTAATCTAAACCATACCTCCAATAGTTGATGGTCCCTCACCTCAATCAGCTAGAACCTGGTCTATTACATACATATGACCTGATTCCGAATGTCACTACAGTGTATAAATCACTTGGGTCACTAAAGTCCATAGGATCTGAAGTTATCACTGAGGACCATGATTTGTCTTATGGATCGATGAATGTGTCTGACTTGAAACTTTATGAGACATCATCCATGATTCCTTTAAGAAAAAATTATATAGATTCAATATCTTGTTGAATCAGTGGATGTACCTATACAACTCTAAGTAATCCTTGTTGTAATTTCCACTCTAACCATAGTTGTTTCCCCAAGAAGGAACTGAAGAAGACCTACCATATGCTATCAGCTTATCACTATCTTGTTGTAGCTCCTAAAACCTCCTCTTATTACCACCACTATAAGTACTCAATAAGAATATATATAAGACATGTGATCATACATTCCCACTCATGATGCATGAATGCATCCAAATCTAATAAAATTGTAGCAACAGTCCCATCATTAGTAAATTAGAGGTCCATTACACATGAAATGGACATGAACATGGAAACTCCTCTACCAAAGTTCCACATATCCTATCTCCTTTCTACCATAACCCCAAAAGAAATGAAAGGAAACTTTAACCTTTAATACCATTTTGTAACACCTCAAACTGAATCAGAGGGCCCAATACAAAGTGTTATATAACATCATGTACACATCTTTATACAAAAGAGGATGATGGATATTAGTGGGGGTCTATGGGTTCTATGAAGAGACTATACCCTTGCTAAAAAATCCAAAATTTATGTAAAAAATTGAAAAACTAAAATAAATAAAGAAAAATATAACATGAAAAAATTATATAATACATGGAATGTCAGTCATACATAAAATAAATCAAGGAACCCCGATGTGGTAGGTCAACCAGTGTATAAGAAACAATAGTAAAATAAATTAAGGCAAAATAACATCCATACCGAGTCTTTCATGACACTGACTCCATCACCATGCACAATCTTCTTAGAATCATGTCACTGGGCCCTTGTCATTCCCTGAATCCTTGATCATGGAGTCTACACATGCATCAAGATTCCCATGACGTGTGAGAGTATAACCCAGTATAAAGACACCAATGAATCCATAACATAAGTGAAAATGTATATAGATATATATCCCATAATAATAAAATAAATACACATATAAGAAAACAATACTATACCAAGATTCCATGCACTAACTAAGCCTCCACAAACCTCGTCCATACCTACTTCAGGTCCATATTAAATGAATATCTGAATGGTCATGAGAACATCATAAGTGGCGGATCTGGACATAAGGATTCTATGTAATAGTATAGGTCTAAGGCCATAGTTAATCCAAATGAGGCTATCGTGCCCCATCTTCACCACCGCCTCTTGGGTTAGGTCACCAAAGACCATAATTCACCCATGTCAGGCCACACAAGGCCATAATTCCATGTCAACTAACTCAGTAATGCCATCATGTCACATGTACCATCTGAACACACTCTACCTTTAGGGACACTAAGCCATGCTAAGTCCACATTTCACTTTGGTACCATGAACAGAACAATAAAAATATAACATATAAAACATTAATCACAAGGAAACAATGTCTTAATTTTATCCACAAATATCCAAAGGTATAAAACAACAAGAATGGGTCTCATGGTCCACACATGAAAACACATGCATACTATATCACATAATGGTTCTCTATGCTATGTCTATATATGGGCCAACATGTCTTGTCACACAAAGCACATATGTATATGAAAACACATACAATAAAACATGGAAAATAACTCAAGATAAAGGATCAATATGGTAATGAATTCCTAACTAAATCTTATTGATTTAAACATAAATGTTCTCCAAAAGTTTCATCACCCAAACCACATTCACACACCAAACAAAACAAGATTACATTCTAAGAGTTCCCAACATTTAACACCATCAATGGTAGAATTTGAGTTCGATTGAAGTAAGGATAAATTAATCACTCTCATGAGTCTAGTTCATTAAGAACATGAATCAATATCTTATGGTTTTATTTTATATCAAGAGTGAGTAAATAGGTTTTAGAGGATTGAGGTTCTCCAAGGAAGGAACCTCGTTTCTCTAAAAATGACCCAACCTCACCCTAGGATCATCAGAAGAGTTTCTAGATAAAAGGAATGATAAATAGGAGGATAACAAATAGATTAATACATGGTAGAATCAAATTAAAATTACATTCAATACCACTCATTGAAGTCACACATGTTTTTCCTTTGAAACACACATAAGCTAAGGAAGAAGGTGGCTGTTTTAGCTGTTTTGAACTCTATCATGACTGTCACCATGGCCTACACCACAACCATGGTGGTCTCAAACTCATCATCCTAGGTATCCCAACATGTCCACCCTTATGGAGTATTTCCAATATCTTGTATTTTTTGGTCACATAATTCCCTTCACCATGGAATAATTAGGCCATTATATCTATTTTCTATAGGATCTTCCCCAATACTCCACACGTAGGGACATTCCATGGACCAACCATTGTTTTCCTTTCCTATTTTACATAGGGGATCACTAAGGACCAACATAGATTGTATCGTAGCCATGGTGTATCCCATGTTGAACAAAAAATCCTCCAAAATACTCAATAACTAGTAAAAATCTCACAAGGTTCCAATAAATCATGGTTCAACACAAAAACTTAAAGGATAAGATGGAAACAAGTCTTAAAATATTATAAACAAAAAAATTGATGATTTATAACATCAATGAAATCTATAAACCATCTCCATTTTCCTTCAAGATCTATGTTTATATCGATATGATGATCATAAAATGGATTTTCAATAAACATAACATACCAAATACCTTTATTATCCATGTAAAATTATCCTCTATATTATATTATTCTAATGAGAATGAATTAGATTTTTTCATCTTGCAATATATATAACCTTGGCTCCAATATTATCTTTATTTGGGTTTATTGGTGATCCAAAGTGAAATTCAGTTTCAAAGACACAATTTTTTCCTTTAAGATAGAAATATAATATAAAAAAAATCAGTCTAATTCTATGTTATAAATTCTCTTTGTATAAAAAAAGAGTTTAATAGGGTATCCCATACCTCATGACATTCCTCATTCTAGAACTCCCCCTATCTTCAAGCTCGTTCAAATTCTACTCTCCATAGATCATATTGCCCCATGAATATCATAACATGTACTCATCCTTGATGAGGGAATTAAACATTTAATTTCATCATTATTATTCATTTAATTTCACCAGCATCATAGTTAATCTTATTCTTTGACAATAAAACCAAAGAGAAAGAACTCAACAAACACAAAAAAACACCATATAAAACATTAGATTCAAATGGACAGAGGGAATTATTATAACCTCCTAAAGATGAGGGAGTTGGTTAAATATCTATTATTAATCAATATTTCTCAAATTTTGGAGTGAGAATTAGTTTATTCATTATGTTTTCTGATTATTAATTAGTAAAAAAAAGCTCAATTCTGATCACTCTTTTCTCTACCTTTTCTTTGATAAAGTGATATCTGATCTCAATATGTTTGGAATGAGAGTATCATATGATATTTTTCTTGAGATAAATCACACTATTATTATAATAAAATATTAATACTGGTTATTTAAAATATTCAAAAGTATCCTCCAAATGTTGTTTAATCTATAGAAGCTGAGTTCATGCCTTAGTAACCAATATATATATTTTGTTTATGTTGTTCTCAACAAAGTGTTTTACTATTTTTTACTCAAACATCCCACACATTTAATTACAATGAAGAATTATCCACTACTTGTGGAAATTTAGTCCACCACATCACTGGCCCTGTAATATCCCAATTTATTAAAAGAACTCTATTGTGTATACAACACAGAACACCGAGCTTAAACGAACCATGAAATATTAAGATTTAAATTTCGTAGTCATAACTAGATATTAAATTAGTTGTTATGAATAGGATAAAAAAATATAAAATATATATAAAGGTCCTACTCAATAAAAATATATTTATTAACCCTTATGAAATAATCCCTCAATTTTTAGTAAAGTTATTTTATTCTTCAAAAAATACGTTTTCTTGAAAAATAGTTTTCATTAATTTTTGTGAGTTAATATTATAATTAATTTATAGAAAATTTAGAAAATTTATTTTTTATAAAGGATATAAATTTTTAATTCATAATTTCAAAATAATCATAGGATTTAATTTTTATAATTTTCTAGAAAGCTTTATTTTCTAGTGAATAAGAAAAATACTGATTTTTATTGAAAAATTTATTTTTATTTCAAGAATTAAAAAAGTTTAATTTTGTTTTAAAATGGTTTAAAAGTATAATTAGTTATATTATTTTATTAAAAATCCAATTAAGTTTATTATAATCAATTTTATGTTTGAATTTGGTATAAAAACATTTTTTACATAAAATTCATTTTTTTGAAAAACTATTTTTTGTTAGATTTTTCATTTTTATGTTAAATTATGTTCATCCACCTATAGAAATTTAATATTGAAAAATTTATTAAATATTTGGAATACTCAGTTCAAATTTTTTTAAACATTACTCTTTTATTTTAGATCATCATGAATAGTAATCATAATAAAATTTTATTACCATGGTAAAGGTAAAATGGATTAATTAGGGTTAAAAATAATGTGATAAGGATTAAAATTAATTAAAACACATAAATTTATTTTATTAGACAATTATATTTCATATATTGTCATTCAAACTTCAAATCCATGACCTTTTCCCATTTTAAATTGATTTTTACCTTTATAATATTTAAGTAAAAGATTAAATAAAAAATGTAACTTTCTTACTTTTAATATCTATAATATTTTGTGAAATGGATAAAAGCAACTTATGTTTTGTTATAAATGACTGTTTTAAATATAAATTATTTTTTATCATGGAAATTTATTATTAATTTTTATTTTTTAAATGATCACCTTAAATGCTTACTCAATGCCAACATGATGCTTGTAAAAATAGTAGAAAAATCAAGTAAATGATTTTAAAAACTCTATAAGTAATATTTTTTGGGTGTATTAAAGTGTCCAATGAATTTTTAAGATAAATATAAAATATTGGTGTTATGTTAAAGGTTTATATTATAATTAAATTAATTTCATGTTGTTTTCAAATTCAATTTCTTTAAATAGTTCTTAAAATAACATTAATAGTATTTCATATTAAATATATTTTATTAAATTATTTAAATATCATAAAAATATTAAAAGAGGGAAATTAGGATGGTAAATGGTAAAAAATATCATATATTATCTATTTATAATAAAATTGTCACAATATAAGTAAAATTATAACCCTTTAATATTAAAAAAAATCATTAACATAGTTAAGGATAAAATTGGTTAACCAAGGGGTTAAACTAAAAGATATGGTTTAAAATGATATCAAAACCGCTAAAAATTTGATATTGTTATTATAATAATACCATATAATCCTTATATTATAATAAATGGAATTTTAGAACCATTTTTCATAAGAGAGGCACATATTATTTTATATCATTTCATGTATTTCTAAAAACAACGTTAATGACATTTTATAATAAGAAATAATTCATTAAATGATTTAAAATTAATAAAGATACAATATCAGAATTTTTGAATGATATATGGTTAAAAATATCAACCATGGTGCATTTATTCATCACATTTTATTTTATATTAACTTTATTGACACTAAAGAGTGAAAAACATTGATATTACGGTAATTGTCAAAAGGGATAACGAGCGGTTAAAATAAAGAGATAAGGTAAAAAATCTCCTAAAATTATGATAATTTTATTATATGAGAGATTTTAGGCTAATAATAATCATATATTTTAATTATATCAATTTTAATCTATTTTTCCATGAAATTTAATTTATATTAATTTAACAGTTTAAGTAATTCCAAAAGTGCCCTCCATATATTAATAAAAGGGAACCCCCTTTCATTATCTCTACACACTACAAGAACCATTTTTTTCAGCCAATAACTACCCAAATAACTTACTAACATCCATAATCATGTTTTAGAGGTCTTAGTTTATAAATAATACCAACCTTATAGTGTATTATGTGTAAAGTAAAGGAGATTTTCTGAAGATTAGGTATAACTTTTAACCAAATGTTTTAGTTTTATTTATTCTTCTACCTCATCCAAATATTATTCAAACATAATGAAATAATAAAAATATAATATTACATATACTAATATGTTTCCATGTTAATGACATAACCTTTATCTATATTCTCTTCCATCAAATTAGAAACAAAACCATCATTCGTGTGTACAATGGACTACCGCCTCACAGATCGATGAAATTAATTTTCCATCACCGCCTCTCATGGATGGTTATAATGATTGATTTAATATATATATATATATATATATTATATTCATGAAATAATTATAATTCTATAAATATAGTATATTATATATTTTATACCTTTCCATCCATTGAAAAATGATAACGTCGTTCATGCATACATGTAGATTAACACTTTCATAAAGTGATGCGATTAATTTTTCACAACCACATAACATGGATACTATATATGAGCGTATTTAATAAAGCATATGTTATTTATGATATAATTATAATTCTATAAATATAAAATAATAATTACCCCCTTTCCATCATGTTCTTTGAAAAATGAAAATGTTACTCATGCATACATACAATCTAACATCTCTATAATTGTAATGTAGATCATTTTTCATAAAAATATTGCATGGTTAGTTTTAAAATAATAGTTTATGCATAAAAAAGATAATTATTTCATGATAATTATTTTTAAGATTATTTAATAATGACCAATTTGACCATAGTCAACCTACCAAATATATTTTGGACATATGAGCTAAATATCGTCAAAACGTCTAACATGAACATAATTGATTAAGTAATTAAATATAACATGAAATAAAATGAATAAAAAATATTGAAAAAGGTTATTAATAAATTAAATAATTAATTTTTTTATTCAATAATATAAATAATGTTTGTGATGAATCAGGCTTGAGGTAAGGGATACTTTACCTTAAATATCCCATTTTGAATCATTTTAATGATTTATTTTATAAATATTTTTCTTACATGTCCATATTCTTAACATTATTTTATCAATATATTTATATGGACATTAATGAATTATAAAGGAATTTTTTTTAATTTCTTACATATGTTTTCAAATGAATATTTTTATGGATCGTTTTGACTTTATTTACAAAAGACAAATGGAATGTTCTATTTTGAGGTATACAACATCAACAGCTTTTCCCACCACCATAACAATTATTTTATGTTTTGATTAATTTAAAATATTCTATGTTTTATTAAAAAAAACCTTATTTCCCTCTTTTCTATTCATTTTAGATTTCAAAATGGGTTTTTAAAAGGAAATGATATTTTGATATCAGAAAGTGTTTTGTATATGGGATCAAAAGAGTCTTTAAAAGGATTTATGATGAAAAAGGTAAAAGATTAAATTTTTTTATTCATTATTTGATCATTTTATATTATATATGATGGGTAATCTTAATATAGATCATTATTATGGGTGGGATCTATATATATTATTATTATGGGTGAGCCCGATATAGATCATGATGATAGGTGAGCTCGATATAACTTTCTAATGTATTGGGAATTAATTATGTTCCCTGGATAATTATTTTGGAAATCAATCATAATGATTTTTGAAATTATAAGGTATATTGTAAGGGGTCTATGAAGATTATTTCCCAATGAACCTTCATGAATTTTCTCTGCATCATAATTATTTTTTATATAATTTTTTTTATTTTAAAAGGTAAGTTATTGATCTTTTGTTTTAAATGAATGAATATGTCCTTTTGGGTAAAAATGTATGTTTTTTAAGAAAATTATTTTCATGGGTTATCATGTTTTTAAATAAAACTTATGATTATGATTTTATCTTTATGATTTATTATAAAGTTTTTTATGAAAAATTTTGGCCAATAAAGCTGATCTAAAGTATAAAATATGATTATTTGATCTTAAAGTTCACCATTTTAGAGGAAAAATATGTTTTATTATCTCATAGGTTAAAAATATACTAATGAATTTATTTTTTATGTTCCTTACTGAGATTTTTGTACTTATCCCAAATTTTCAAATATTTTTCATAGGTTTTAAGGATGAGTAGGAACTAAGAATAAGTCAAGTTTAAAATCATAAATATTTTTTTATGAAAAGAAAACATGTTTTATTTTAAAAGTCTTGTATTTTGGGAAAAATTTATACTAAGATAAAGTGTCTAACTTTTAATGTATGGGTTTTTTATGTAATAGTTTTTCACAATTCTTCAAATATCTAAACCAAAAAGGTTTTTGGGTATGTAAGTGATCCCATATTTCCTTTTGATGTTTTAAGTTTTGGATGGTTAAAATTGAGTCACATTTAATGGTATTAAATCTAGAAATGAAATGTTTATGTTTTTAGCATCGGATCCAGGAGTGTGGTTTCAAGGCTGTTATAATTGGTATTAGAGCCAGGTTTAGATGAATTTGGAGATTAGGATGTTTTCATGTGAGGTTAACTTAATAGTAATATATACCTTCATGATTTTATAAGTTCAATTTTAATAATAATCCAAATGCATAGACATACCTTTGAGGTTTTAGGTGGTGGGAGTTTAAGATGATAAAGATTATTTTGGGAGAAATTTATGGTAATACAACCCTTTGGTTTAGTATTTTTTTTAGTGAAATTAATTTTTTGAAGAATAATGCTTTATAATCTATGGAAATAAGTTGAAAGGTCTTGATAAACTTTAGGGTTAAGATGATCTTTGATGTTGAGGTAATTATGGTTAATAGGGATAAAATGGTTATTAGATGTTTAGAATATATTATTCACCACATAGATAACCATGGGATTGGAAATTGATTTGGTGACTATGTCATTAATGTTTTTTTAATAAGTTCACTATTTTTGTGAAACTAAAATATTAAAGTAAATATAAATACTTTCAGATAAGATCATATTTTTATTTTTTGAATAATGGTTGAATTATATTTTGGATGTATATATGATTATATTTTAGATATAGAGTGATTCAATTTATTTATGTAAATTATTAGCATATTTTGGAGATTATATGATTTGGGAATATACATTTTGGGTATATGAATTTATGAGTTTTTAATGTTCATTAGAGATAAATATTAAATTAATCTCAGAATAATATGTGATCAAATTATTCTGATTTTTGGGTTACAAACATGGTTGGAAATATTTTAAAGAATTTTTAGGTTATTTATTTATCTAATGATCTAATTTTAACTTTGGGTGTTATTGTTGATTATTTGGTGATTAATGTTTCATTTCTTTATATAAAGGTTTATTAATTTTTGGAATTATCTTATATAGTACCAACTATTTTGGTTTTGGTTAATGGATTAATACATGAGGAATATCTTGTTATCATTTTATGGAATTATAAGATCCATTATAAATTGATTTTATTACTTAAACCATGAAAAATTAATATTGAATACTAAATATTTGGATTAAAATATGAGATAAGGGTTAAAACTGATTTAAACACGCAACCACAAGATGAAAAATCTCATTTATGGATTTGAAAAAAATCAAGTAAGTATATTTCCTTATATTCTTATTATATATAGTAAAGGAATTACTCAACTATATGAAAAGGATATTGAAAAAAATATTATCATATTACCTTAATTTATGATAAATCAATGGTCATTTTTATATCTCTTTGGTTTATGGTTTTGTGGTCATTAACCATCTCTTGACCATTTACTTTCTTGTGATCAATGTTCTCTATCACTATTCATAATTATTTGAAATTTAATTTTCCTCCATGTCTATATTTTTACTTACCACTAATTTAAGCCTATTTGGGAACCTAGTTACGTGTTATTCTAGATGAACTTCATATCTACTATTCCATCTTTTTAGGAGGAAGTTTTATTGACCCTTTTTATGATGTAAGTTTACAATAAAAGAATTTTCAAATTTCAAACCATTAATTACTGATCCAAGGTTTAAATTTTTAGGAAATAATTTATTAATGTGTGTGTGTGGGGGGGGGGGGGGGTGGAGGTGGGGTTAAGAGAAAATTTAGTATCCAAATATTTTAAAATAACACTATAACATATACAACAGACAACACCGAACTTAAATGAACCATGAAATATAAATATTCAAATATTATAGTTATATCCTAGCCATTAATTTGGTAGGTATTAATAGTATTAAACACATTATGAAAAAAATATAAAGGTCTTACTCAATACAAATTTATTTATTAATGCTTATGAAATAAGACCTCAAATTTTTAGTAAAGTTATTTTATGCTTTAAAAATACGTTTTCTCCAAAAATGATTTTATTTCTTTTTATAATAGAATAATATAATTAAAATATATAACTATTACAAATTTTATTTTATAAAAAGGATATAATTTTTTAATTCTTATTGAAAAATAAGGTTTTGATGATTTTTTGATATTTTTTTAAAAAGTTTAATTTTCTAGTGAAAAGTGAAAAATACTAATTTTTACTAAAATATGTACTATTGTTTCAAGAATTCACAAAATTTCATTTTATTTTAAAATGGTTTCAAATTAAAATTATTTCTATTATATTTTTTATAATACAATTAAGTATATTGAAATAAATTTTATGGTTTAATTTGGTATAAATTTTTTTATACTTAAAAAATCATTTTTTGAGAAAATGTTTTCCATTGCGTTTTGCGTTTATATATTAAATTAATTTATAAAATTTTTTAGAAATATAATCTTGAAAAATGGATTTCATATTTTTAATCAATATTTCAAATTTTTTAAAATATTTTGCTTTTATTTTTGATCATTATGAACAATAACCAGAGTAAAATTTTATTTCCACGATAAAGGTAAAATGAGTTAATTATATGTAAAACTAATAAAATAAGCTTCAAAATTCATCAAAAAATTTAATTTATTTCATTGTATGAGTATATTTAGTTTATTATCATAAATAATCATAAAATATGAATTTTTTGAAAATTTAACTTTGATTTTTACCTTTTTAATATTTAAGTAAAAGATAGAGTAAAAAATGTCACTTTCTTTCTTTTAATAACTATAATATTTATTGAAATTGATAAAAAAATCATGATCAGTTATCAATGATTATTTGAAATAGAATTTTTTTATCATGGTAATTTTTTTTAATTTTTATTAATGAAATTATTATGTTTAAATTTTTACGCAATGCCGACACAATGATTATGCAAGGAGTGAAAATTCAATAAATGACTTTAAAAACTCTATCAGTAATATTTTTTGGATGAGTAAAAGTTAAAAAAATAGAGATAAATATAACATATCGGGGATTTATTAAAGGTTTTTATTTTAATTACATTACTTTCATATTGTTTTCAAATTCAAATTATGCCAATAGTTCTTTAAATGACATTAATAGTATTTTATGTTATAAATATTTTATTAAATTATTTAAAAATAAACAAATATCTTAAGAGTAAAATTAAGATTATAAATGGTATAAAATGTCATTAATTTTCCATTTATAAGTAAATTATCACCATATAAGTAAAATTATAACCCTTTAATATTGAAAAAAGTCATCAGTATTGTTAAGAATAAAATTAGTTTACCAATTGGTTAAACCAAAATATAAGGTTTAAAATGATCTCTAAACCTATAAAAATATGATTGGATGATTATAATAAGATAATATCCTTATGAAATTCTTATTAATATCATTTTAAAATCATTTTTCATGAGTTAGATGCATATTATTTTATAATAGTTCATATACTTCAAAAAATGCAACTAATGATATTTCATAATAAACAATATTTTATTAAATAATTTAAAATTAACAAAAATACTATATTAAGCTAAGTTAATTAGATATGATTTAAAATATAAATCATATATGGGTTAATTTTTATTTCATAACAACTTTTGTGACCACTAAATAGTGAAAAATATTGATATCACGATAATTGTTGAAAGTGTTAATGGGGGGTTAAAACAAAGAGATGAGGGTAAAAACATCAACTAAACTTGTCCAAATATCATTAGATAAGATAATTAAACTCAGAATAATACAATATTCAAATTATATCAATTTTGATTTATTTGTCCATGAAAATTAATTTATATTAATTTAATAATTTCAGTAATTTCAAAAGTACCCCTACCCTCATTTATAAAAGGGAACCCCCTATACTTTTATCTACACACTTCAAGAACCTTTTTTTTGGAAAATACCTACCCAAATACCTTTATAACCTATATAACCACATTATATATATATATATATATATATATTATTTTGGGTATAATACCAACCTCATAGGGAATAAGGTGTAAAGCAAAGGAGGTTGTCGAAAGAAGAGTTATAGATTTTAACAGAATTTTTTTATTTGATTTCTTATTATACACCCTTAAAATTTTATTAAAACACACTAAAATAATAACACTAGTATCTTTTATGTACTAATATGTTTATATGTTAATTTAATTTCCTACATTCATCACAACTTCAATCAAATAGGAAGTAAAACTGTCGTTCATGTGTATGAAGGACTACCACCTCACGAACCGATGAAATTTGTTTTCCATCACCACATCTCATGGATAGTTATAATGTTATATTTAATATATATATATATATATATTATATTCATGATATAATTAATTTTTTTAAATATATAATATCACCTATTTTATTATATTTCCATCCATTGAAAAATTACAACGCTGTTCATGAGTACGTGTAGATTACCAACTCCACGAAGCGATGTGATTTATTTTTCATAAAATTATCAAATAGTTGTAATATATTTTTGAATTTAAAGAAATGATATTATATTTATTATATAATCAAAATTATTTAAATATAAAATAATACTTACCATCTTTCCATCACGTTCTTTGAAAAATGGAAATGTTACTCATGTGTATGTATGACCCGCTATCTCCATGATTGTAGCATAGTTCATTTTTCATAACCACATTTCATGGTTGGTTTTAAAAGTATACTTGATATATAAAAATTATAATTATTTCATTATTATTATTTTGGAGATTATGGAATAATGACCTCTTTGACCATATTCATCCTACCAAAGTTATTTTGGACATATGATCCGAATATCGCAAAAACATCCATCATAAAATTAATTGATTAAGTAATTAAATATAAAATTAAATAAAAATAATAATAATCTTGAAAAATATTATTAATAAATTAAATAATTATCCAAAGTTTATTATTTTGGAAGATAACTAATGTATGTGATGAGTCAGGCTTGAGGTAAGGGACACTTTACCTTTAAACCCCATTTTTAATTATTTAGAAGTTTTGTTTTATAAATTTTTTTATTCCATGTTCATATTACTAACAATATTTTATTGATGTATTTATATAGACATGAAATAATTATAAAGGATAGTTTTTTTTATTACAAATTTTTTTACGGAATATTTTTATGGATCATTTTGACTTTCTTTAAAAAAGATAAAAGGAATGCTCTATCTTAATATACACGACATCAACGAATTTCCCCTTCAACAAAAAAAATTATTTGATGATTTTATTAATTTACAAGATTCCATGTTTTATTCAATTAGAAACCACAATTCCCATTTTTTTAGATATTTTAGTTTTGAAAAATGGTTTTTAAAAGGGAAGAGTATTTTGATATCCAGAAGTGCTTTTCATATGGGTTCAAAATATTTTTTAAAGGGATTTATGATGAAAAAGGTATAATATTAAAATGTTTTATTCAAGATTTATTCCATGGAAATTATTTATGATGATGGGTGAGCATGATATATCTCATTATGATGGGTGATTCCAATATAGCTCATTATGACGGGTAAGCCCGATTTAGCTCATGATGATGAGTGAGCCTAATATAATTCTCCAATGAATTAGGTAATGATTATGTTCTCTAGAGAATTATATTGTATGTCGACCATAATGGATATTCCAATTGTAAGGGATTTTTCAAGGGTTCTATGAAGATGATGTACCAAGGAACCTACATGACTTTTCTATGATTTCTAATGAGTTTTTATGGAAATAATTTTATTTGAAAAGTCAAGATAATTATATTTTATTTTAAAGGAATGATTATTCCCTTTTGGGTAAAAAGGTATTTTTTTTAAGAACATGATTTTCATGGGTTCTAATGTTTTCTAAGAAAACATCATGATTATTATTTTTCCTTTATGTTTTCTTATAAAGTGTTTTATGAAAAACTTTAGTCATTAGAACTAATTTCATGTGTAAAAAATGATTATTTGAGATCAAATTTTATAATTTTAAAGTAAAAATTTCTTTTATGATCTCATGGTTTTAAAATGGACAAAAAAGTTTATTTTTTTATGTACCTTACTGATATTTTTGTGCTCATCCCACATTTTCAAAAGTTTTTCCACAAGTTTTAAGTATGAGTAGGAACCAAGGATAAGTCAAGTTTAAAATAATAAAGATTTTTCATGAAAATAAAAAATGTTTTATTTTAAAATTATTTTATTATAGGAAAAAATGGATACCAAGAGAAAGTGTCCAACTTTAAATGTATGAGTTATTATATAAGAGTTTTTCCTAATTCTCTAAATCTCTAGACCTAAGAGGTATTTGGGTATGTATGTGATCCCATGTTCACTTTTGATGTTATAAGTTTTATATGGTTGAAATTGGGTCACATTTGTTGGTATCAAAACCATAAATGTGAATTTTATGTCTTGAGAACCCTATTTAGGAGTGCACGTTCATGACTATTACAAGCCCAATCCGCATTAGAAAATATTTATAGTTTATGATCCTTTATTTCATCAAAGTGAAATCCAAAATTGCGATTACCTCATATATACCTCATTATATCTTGGTTTCTCATATAT
Source organism: Viscum album (assembly GCA_963277665.1). Taxonomy (NCBI): domain Eukaryota; kingdom Viridiplantae; phylum Streptophyta; class Magnoliopsida; order Santalales; family Viscaceae; genus Viscum; species Viscum album. Next base: position 7,957,200 of record OY728136.1, read on the forward strand.
GATCCTTATTTGGATTGCTTTATAAATAGTGTTCCAAACATGTTTCATAAACAATATTTAAATGATTTTCAGTAAAATAAAGTATGATTCCAATTATCCACCTATATAATATAAGATCCATAGATTTCCTACCCTCATTATTACCAAGTGTAGTTACAAATACAATCAAAGTTGACATTGATTTAAAATCATGCATATAAAATTTATTCTACAATGCTCTTGCATAGTTAGTTTGAGAGATAAAAGTGTATTTTTCTCTTTGAAACAATCATAGATGAAAAAAATATGCAAGTTCACCAATCATAGACATTTAAATTTTTTAACTCATTAGATTAATAAAATTTTCTATATTTCTATTATATTCTGCCAAATATAATATCATCCTAATAAATAATGAAGGTTCAAGATGTGGTGGAAGATCCTATTCGGTCTAGGCCAATTTTGACCATTGTTGGATTTAGTGGATTTTCTGACATGTACATGAAAAACCATCACAACTAATGAATAAAACCGAAGAAACCCTTAAAAAATAACATCCTAAGAAAGAGGATATCTTTTGATGTCAAAATTATAATTAATTTAGAATATGAAAATTACCTCAGTCTTGAGATTATTTATTCAAAAAGAAGGTTGATCATCCAAACTTTGTCTGGTTTCTTTATTGTTTCATTTTGAGTATTCAATTGTAGATTAACCCTAGATATGATCCACTTGTGTTCCCCTAATCTTGAATCGTTTTTGATGATACTATGGGTACTAAAATGGTGGTATTGATCATCATGAATCACTCACTTTATTGCTGCCTAAATTCCTTTGGGATATGAGAATCAGTTATGATCTCTTTGGCTGGTGATAATGGAGGAGAAAAGTCAATTCTCACATGATTGAGAGAAACCCTAGAGGCATTCCTTTTCCTTTTTGGATAGCATGTTCCAGGGTCGATAATGTTATGCAGAATAGATTATTTCTACAACGGTTTATATTTTTACAATATTTTTTATCTATAATAGTTATATCTACAATGGATTTTATTTACAATGGATTGAATATAAAATGGATGGTATCTATAATGGTTTTTATCTATAACAGTTTGTATCTACATTAATTATATCTATAATGTATATATCTATAACGGTTTGTATTTACAACATTTTTTAACTACAAAAGATATAAATGGATATTTATTATTGGAGTTGGTTCTGTGAACTAACTTCTATGTAATTTATGATCAAATTTATTGTTTTGAATTTTAATAAATTCATTTCACATCATGATTGTTCTTCTACGTGACATAGTATATTATAATGTCCTATGAGTAATTGTCAAACTAAAAGGTCATGATAGTTCTCCACTATGAGAGAGAGAGAGATAGAGAGAGAGTGAGAGATGGGGGGAGAGAGAGAATGTGAGAGAGTGTGTGTGTGTGAGTGAGAGAGAGAGTGAGAGTGAGATAGGGGAGAGAGTGAGATACTGAGTAAGGATTTATTCCTAGTATATGGAGGATATGAGGATATATTCATCAGGGGTTATCTGATTCTATTTTTAGATAGATCAAAACAATATGAAGTTGTAGTCAAGATATGATTTTTATGCATCCAGAGGACTCCGTTAAATCCTCTGGTAGAATCAAACAAGAAATTTATATGAAGTCTGAATCATACTTACTACAAAGTCAAAGTAAAATGTAAGTATGAGGTTGATCCCATTAGAGTGGGTAAATCAATGATGAAAAATCTTGATTAAAGTTCAGGATGATTCAATTTCAATTTGATTTAATTAAAATTTTGATGCAAATTAAAGAAATTAATTAAAATAGAAAATCATAAGAGAGGGGAATCAGTTTCCATGGGTGGTTTTTCTAAAAAGGAATCCTGAATGAACTTGTAAAACAATAATACTCATTGGATACACAATCAATCATATTTAATCAATAGGAGATATGGTAAAACCCTTTTAATCTACCATATATTCCCAAATCATGGTGGTTTGAAAAATTAAAATAACCAAAGTTTATTAAGATCAGATTGTAATTGAAGAATAATAATCACATTCAATGGTCATGAATTAATTATCTAAAACATATTGGGTTTCATTTAATATTAAACACACTTTTTCCATGATTTAATAATTGACATGATGAAAGTGAATCACAAAAAAATACTAATTGAAAAAAATAATAGTGCAAGTGAAAAAAGAAATAGAATAATTTGGTACACACCCATTTTGATTGATTCCACTCCCACCTACAAATTTATCCAATAATTATTGGGTGATCTTCAATAATGAAAAAACCATATTACATAGGTAATATATCATAAGATAAAGAATGATAAAGAAATAAAAAAATAAACTGGAATTAAAATAATAAGAAAACTAGTGTTACATTAAAACTAGAAGAAGAAAAGAGAAGAAAAATAGAAACCTATCTACAAAGAACTATGGGTTGGAACCTTAAAGTAGCCTCCTAGTAGTCAAACCTCTCCATGCCTGGAATGAAATTTATTTTCTTTTTCCAAAACCCTTTATTTATAATCATAGAAGTCATCCTCGAGTTCCCTGGGTTAAACCTGATGTTAAATATCCATCCTAATGGCCGAGAAGATATCTCCCTACCGTAGGATAAATAAAAAATAACCATTTTTTATCCTATCTAAGAATTTCATGTTGTGTAATCTTTACACGATTGTAATGTGTCAGGATGAAATAACCTTCTTCTTCATAGCTTGTAAATGGTTCACACCTTGTAAAATTTCATGTCATGTAATGATTTCATGATGTTTAAAGTGTGTTTTCATCTCCAAAATCTTAGTTTTTCTTCATTTCTTCAGTTTTGAGACTCTAAAACCTCTTGTGATCATCCAAAGTCATGATAAAACTTCATTAAATGGATTTATTGGTCATTTTGGGTTAAGTATTCAATTTTTATTTTTTTTCCAAGTCATGAAGCGACTTGACGCGAAGTGCCTTTATGATCCTTAATTTCCCTACTTCCCATCATATACTCCAAATATTGGTCATGCATAAAAATACACAAAACATAAATATCATGAAAACATGAATATTAAATCAATTAAAACTATATCTAAATTAATATAAAAACACATGAAAATATAGATATAAAATATAGATATTATTCTTCAGTCTCAACATAGGAGTTGTGACTAGAAAGAGTTCAAAGAATCCAGTTGTTGCTGATTATATAGCAGAGTCTGAGTATATAGAGGCTTTTGATACAATCATGGAATCTATTTGGATATACAATTTTCTATAATATCTTTATGTGGTGCCTAATAGTAAATAACCTATCACATTATATTATAATAATACTACATCGATGGATCTTGCAAAGGAGACAATGTCACACCAATAAAAAATGCACATAATTTGAAAGTATCACCTCTCGAGGGATTTTTCTTAGAGGGGTAAAGTCACCATAAGAATAGTTTCAATGAAATAAAACATGTTTTATCACTTGATTAAATCCATATATCAATATAATCATGAATATTATGTGAGTTATAATAGACTAAATGTTGTTAGTAATTGGATATGGTGCAATTAGGAGTATGTTAGAGTTGGTGCCCTAGAACCAACTTACATATAATTTATAATTACATATATTTATTATTTTGAATATTAACAAAGTTATTATCACAACATGATTTTTCTTCTATATGAAATACTATTTTATAATGTTCTAAGAGTAATTATCACATAGGAAGGACATATCAGTTCCCCACTATAATGAGAGCTTAAAAGTTCCACAATAGTACTCATGAATATATATTATATATCTAGATGATGTAATTTGAAAGGATATAAATGATATAGTATATAATGGGTGGAGACTCATAGGACTTTTAGAAACTTGCTTATGGTGTACACCCTTGGTAATTTTAAGATTAGGAGATTATGAGATCATGACCTTTTAGTAGGAAATCAATATTTATATGTGTTAATAGATGTTCTTACCCATGGGCATGTTTATTGGTCCTTATAATTTAAAATTAATATTTATGAATACCATGTCCACAAACATTGATGTATTGAAAAAACCTATGATGATAGATGTTCGTGGTGAAGTAGGATTTTTTGGGTGTGTCATAAGTGGTATTACATTAATCAATAATGCAAGAAAGATTTTTTACCTAATTTTATTTAACATAAGTTTATATATTAGGACCTTTTATGGAAATAAAAAAACCTTATTAAATTTATATCCATGGTTTTATATGGGGAGATTCATTTAAATAATGTTAAAGAAAGAGCCACTAGACACATAGGTTGATAACATCAATATGCAACCTGCTTGATTAGAGATATCTTAATAAAGATATTATATTATATAGTGAGAATTTTTATGAGGTTATATGTTATCAAGAAATTAAATTCTTTCAATATGGGTACCTTATCATGTTTTTATACACTAACCTTGGATTTTAGGCGGTTCTAGCTAATGCCACTGGGAAAGAGGCCTAGAGTGTCACACACTAAGTGTATCTAGAATCTTAGTTAAATTCTATTTTTAATATAATGAGTTATAATAAATATCACTCCTACTTTTTGTTTAATAATTATTTATGGTTTATTTATAGTCATGATTTAATGAAAAGTTATTTAAAAGAATAAATATGTGAGTTAAATAATAATAAATATTTATTCACAATATATATTAAATATAATATTTATTGGTAAATAGTGTATTAAAACCTAATTATTAAATAAATATATATTATTCAAGTTTCAGAAAAAACCAAGGAGGATAGTGTAACAAGTTGACCTGGGTCAACCCATATCATCATCGAGCCTACTCACCACAAGTCCCAAAGCGTGTTCCTAATTTACATAGGCTAGAGGCAAGCACCAAGAATAACCAACAACATTTGGGGAATGGATTTTCCCATGGTAAACTGGCATGAAACACCCATGAAATGGGATGACCAAACCAATATGATCGGTGTTATCATACAAAAATAAACACCCAGAGTACATAAAAGGACAAGATGATATTGTAACATATCATTACATTCTTTTAGGTATGTCTCATATCTCTTTTAATTTCTCTCTTTGTTTGGGTGCATTTTGGGGATTCTGTGGGAAGAGATCCTTTTCTAGGGAAAATGACCTAGAGTTTGGGGATTTTTGTTTGTTGAAATTAATGGAGTCTGGGTATAAATTTTTTAAAGTATTTTTAGGGTTCTCTCTATGTTTGGAGAACACTAGAGATGGGTTGGGTTCTTTCTTCAGAGTTTAGACTGTTTACTACCTAAAGTGATTTTTTACATCATGAATGGTCACATTTCATGTATTAGTTTCTAGAAAGATGCTGTAAATTGGTTTAAGTCATGAAAAGCTTATACACAATGAATTAGGTTCAAGTCATGAAATGGTCGAAGTCGGTATTTTTAATCTGTGGTGACACTTTTTTTGGTTTCTTTTGTTAATTAAGAAATTCACAGCATGAATTTTTTTAACATAATGATTATTTCAATATTAGTTCATTTTAGGGTTCTACATGAATGAATAATCTTTCATTATACATGTAGGATTTTATTCTAAGGCCCAGAATCTCTTCTAGGTGATTTTGAGGATCTTCGCTTCTTTAGAATTATTTCATCCAGTGATTGAACTTTATCATGGATGCACTATGTCTCTATGGGTAAGTTATATTTCTAATTATTTATTTTTATTAGTCATAGCATCACTATTTCACTATGTTTTCAGATCTATTGGTATTGGGGTGCTAATTATATTGATCCTTTCAATATATATTTAGTAATCTTCCTCCAGAGGTTGACCTTTTTGTTGGTTGTGGCGTAACATGCGAGTTTCTTAAGGTACATGTTGTATTATCTTATCCACAAACTATTTTGATTGTTGAATTTATTTTGAGATGTAAGGATTGATTCTAGGTCCTCCATTGATGCGATTTCCTTCTTTTTTGTTGGTGGATTTCATTGTTGGTGTGTGCGACCTGAGTTTGAGGTAGGTGGTTCCATCTCTAGCCTATGTTGGATGAAATGTATTTCTCTAGTTTTATAAATTGTTTTATAAATAAAATGAAATGATTGAATTATGTGTGTGGAAATAGGTTTTGAGAAAAATGGTTCCCCCTTGTTTTGGTAATGTAGATGGTATTTTTAAAGAAATGTGAAATGGATTTATGAAATGGTTTTCAAAGAATGATTTTGATGAAGTGGTTTGGAAAATGTATCACATGGGAAGCCTCAAGTACATAAGTGGAAGGTATAGAAATATACCTCTTCCATTGATACTTTTGAGGGGTTAAGTCATAAGGTGTTCCTTTTCTCCATAGGCCTGATATTACAGGGACTTATTAGATAGTTTTGGGAGGTTCATTTTCTAGGGTGTTCCTCTATTATCTTGATTTGATGCATATATCTATAGATTGGATGTGATCTATTGTCTATTCCTGGGTATGAGTGTCCTAGATATCCTAACCTATTGCGATCTTTAGTGTGATGTTACCTATGGTTTTAGTTTGAATTTATTTGGATTTTGATATGATATGAAATACATGCTTTGATTTGAATTATTTTTTACATGTGATATGATTTGAAATTATTTTAACATGGTTATTTGGAACTATGGAAAAAGGGGGAAATGTTTTACAATTAATTTGATATAAAAATTGTTTAACTGATTATCATGCCTTGTTTTCATTAAATTTGATCATGTTTGGGTTGTTGTACAGAGACTTGATATGGAAGAATTGGGTGGGATCCTAGTGATATTGTTTATCTCACACCCCCCACACCCCTTCAGTAGTATCTAGACCTTGTTATATCTTTCAATTTAGGGAAAGACAATGCACCGTAGTGAGGTGGTAAGGTTTCTATCAGTCGTGTATAGGTAACTAGTTGTGAGATGGTGGGATTTTGATTAATCTATCAAATAGAGTATCTATTTAAATTTTAGTTATCTTTTTCTATTGGACTTTATCTTAGAGATGGTTTTGATACTTTTGAGTTGTATTGACTCATTGTTTCCTTTTTGATATGAAATGTATTTCATGTCTAAATCTCCCACTATTTCTTCATGTCATGTATATATATATATGTCATGTTGTATAATTTAGGTTGGGATAAATCATTCCCTATGGTTGTTGTTGATGCCCGAGTGCTAGTCACTAGCCCGTGGGGACTGGTAACACCATTCGGGTAAGTGAAAGATCGATTCAGGCACCGGTTTGAGAGGGAATTTGGGTCAGGTTTTCCATAGATACCATAGTCAATATTTAACAAAGCATTATATAGTAGGTCATAAACATATATGGCATCTCAAATCAAAACCCAAACTCAAAATAATGGGAATAACACCAAACAAGGCCTGCACATACATTCCAATGGATACAAATGTCCCAAATTGACTCCATGTAATCCAAACCCTATGAGACCACATCTCCCCCACAAAACATGGACAACAGTAATCAAGAAGATACACCCTAGTACCTGGTTCCCTTATCCTTACCTATGTCCTATAAAATGAAGTATACAAACTCCCATATTCTTAAGTAGGGTGTGAGGCATAAAGCCTAGTAAGATACCACTATGAATCTATTTAAGTATTTTGTCCATGAAAACTAATAAACTACTTTGAAAAAAATTTCAAAACTAAAATAATTTGAAAACATATCATTTTAAAATGAAACTTTGAAATCCCCTTAGTTTTCCATTTCAAACAAAATAGGTTTCCAAAATAAAACCCAAACATGGATCAAATAGATAAACAAAACCATAAGGCATAACATGCTTAACATAACTAACAATTCATAAAAAATGTTGATCATAACATCAATGAAAAGAAAATACATCAATAAAAAATGGGTATATTATATCTCATCACATCAAAATGGCACTAATAAAATTCATAATTTATATATAAACCAATCTTGCATGAGTAATGAAAACCTAGGGCTCTAACCATCAATCCTATCATGATTAGCTAGATAAGAAAATTAATGCCCTAACGATCTTATTTGGACCCAAATCCAAGAGCTCACACTGTCTCTCAACAACTTATCATGGAATCTCTAATAGTCTTCCAACCTAAATGATCTCATAGTCCCTTAGAAACTATAATAAAATCTCACACAGTCTTCCCTCTAATAGATCACATAGTCTCTCGAACAAACCCCTTGATCACACCCTGATTAACCCATGTGCTACTCTATTACAACATAATTAGAAACATATTCCACACAATCAAATCCTTTTCATAAGATAATTTCATAATGAAACACAAACATTTCTAAAAAACACATTTACCAAGGTATAAAATTTTTAAAACCACTTTATAAATCCTTTGAAAACCATAAAAACATATTTGAGCCATTTTAGAAAACAAGTGGTGTGCTTACTAGACACACCCATTTAGAAAACCTTCTTTAAACATCCAAATTACAAAAAAAAATCATAGAATATATCAAAAATTTGATAAACATCAAATATAAATTATTTATTTGGAAATAAAACAAACAAAAACCAATGGTGATTCATAATTAAAAGGTAGGCCATGGAAAATTCCCTTAAATTGAGACACATACCTCAGAAATGGTTCCAACTCCATCACCTTCAACAAAAACCACCTAGAATAGGTAGATCAAGTAATCACACACCTAATCCATAAGAAAATTAATGGAAGCCCCCATCACACACACTAGATTCATCCAACATCACCCCTAGGGTTCTAAATTTCCACAAAAATGGAAGAACAAGAAAGAAAAATGGAGAACGAGGAAGAAACCATAATGAAATTGACTCACCCCAAGACAAACCACCTTAAATCCAAGGAGAAAAAACCAAAAAATAGAGAGACATATCCAAGGATAAGAAGGAGGTGTTTCACACAATAGAGGAAGGAAAATGTGGGCCAAATTTTATAAATTTAATAGGGGAAAATGGTAAAATAACACTTTTTAAGTGACCCAGAAAAGACACATGGTTTGGCCTCACAAATTAGAAAACCATGTTCCAACCGTGTGAGATCCAATTTATCCTAAAAAATAGTATGAATAATTAATCCTAGGTGTTTCTCAAATTTAAAAACCATGAAAGACCCCAATGTCACCCTATACAACCCCTTACATGGTTATCCTCATAATTAGAAAAACTGTGCACCTTAGTATGTCTTTCCATAAATCCCCATTTTGAACCCTCAACACTTGGGATCTCCAAGAACATATAAAAAGGTAAATAAAACTCAAAATTAGACACACCGGTGACCCGGTGGGTGTCTTAACTCCCCACCATGACACTTTCTACCCTCAGAAACTATATAAGCTACACTAGAAGAAAAAAAGTGTGGGTATTGATCCCTCACCAAATCTTCCCACTCTTATGTCTCATGGATATTGCCTCTACAATTGTAGATCACACATACCTATGAGATCAATTTACTACGAAACACTTTGTTATGATAATCCAAGATATGAATGGGATTCTCTACAAAGGTGATATTAGGGTCAAGATACAACTATTACCACTCTAACACATAATATGGGTCTGGATGGTATCTCTTTAGCTAGGAAACATGAAATAAATCATGGATTAATTTCATATATGGTGGAAGATCCAAATAATAGGTTACTTTACAAATATGCTCCACAACATGAAATGGTCTGACATAATGTGGCACTAATTTCCTCTTCTTTCCCAAACGATGGTGACCCAGATGTACAAATACCTGAAGTAACACCTGATCATCAACTTAAAATGCTAAAATATAATAATGACAGTTGAAAGTTGACTTTTTGAGACTCTGATCTACCACTAAATATTTTTGAATTAGCTGAAATATCTCGATTGTCTCCTGGATGAGGCTTAGTCTGACAAAGGAACACTCACCCACCTCATCCCAAAATAATGGGTATTGGAATGGATACCTTTATAACACCTCAAATGGGGCCATACTAATCGAGTCTTGATAACTATTTTTATAATAAAACTCAGCCAATGGTAATCCCCTTTCCCCAAAACTTCTAAAATCAAGAACACATGCCCACAACATATCCTTGATATTCTGGATGGTCTACTCAGACTGACCATCTGTCTGTGGGTGATATGTAGTGATAAACCTCAACTAGGTTCCCAAATCCTCCTAGACTCCCTTATTGAATTAGGTTGAAAAATAATCATCCTACTCCGAACCTATCACTGAGGGTACTCCATGAAACTAAACAACCTATCGAATAAAAAGGTGTTTGAGTTTCTCTACCTTCATCAAATCTCTGATGAGAAAAAAGTGGGACGATTTCATCAAATTATTTTCAATCACCCATATGGACTCTTTCCCACTCAGAATACAATGCAAACCAATAAAAAAATACATAGATATCTCATCCCACTTCCACATAGGAATGGGAAGTGGCATCAATAAACTGGTTGTTCTCTGATTCTCATATTTGATCCTCTGGTAGGTCAAGTATATGGAAACAATTTTCATAACTATATGACTCATCTCAAGCCACCAATAGTATCCTCCAGTGGTATAAAACATATTGGTCTCCATGGGATGCATGACCCAATTAGAATGATGTACCTTATGAATTACCTCCTACCTCAAACTTCTAATCATTACCATCTACTCACTGAAGAGAAGATAACCATTTGAAGATCAATACTAATCACCTAAGTTATCCCCACCATTTAAAACTCTATTTATCTATTTTCACCTAGGGATGGATAAATGCTCAATCCTCACCTGATCGATAAAATAGGGAGTAACCTATACACTTGAAAAAAAACCTTCCCTATATCTTCTTTCACCTCAAGTCGTAAATCAGAAAACAAACTCATCAAACCTCACTCATCCACTGATTCTCAAAAATCATGAATGAGAAGCTTCCTTCTCAGAGAACTAAAGACCACATTCCCCTTCCTGGGTATATATGAAATCTCAAAATCAAAATTCTGGAGATAATCCACCCAATGTATTTGTTTGAGGTTCAGACCCCTCTGGGTGAAAATATAATTTAGGCTTTTAGGATACAAATACACTATAAATTACTCCCTGAAGAGGTAATTCCATCAAAATATTTAGCGCATGAATAAAAACTTACAATTCCAGGTTGTGGGTGGGATAATTCTAACCATGTGGGCATAGATCCCATAATCTATAAGCCACCACATGGTCATCCTGTATCAACACACATCACAAAACCACACTGGAAGCATCACAAAACACTTCATAAGCTCTCTCAATCTCAGTAAGAATCAAGATAGGTGTGGATGTCAAATGAGTCTGGAATTTCTCAAAGTCACTTTGTAAATTCTCATCCTACTCAAAATTTATCCCATTTATAGTCAAATCCATCAAGGTATAAGATATCCTAAAGAAGCCCCAAAAAAAATTTATATAATAACAAGCCAAGTATATAATACTATGGATCTAAAATACATTCATGGGATGCTCCCAAGACATGACTGCTTGAAAAATCTCTAGATCTAATGAAACTCTTACCTTGTAAATCATGTAGCCCAAAAATGTTAACTCATGAATCCAGAACTAGCACTTGGATAACTTGGAATATAGGTTATGGTATCACAAAACACCAAAAAAAACCTCCTGATGGTTTACATGATCCTAATTCATCTTGAAATACCCTAATATTTAATCCAAAAACATGACCATGAAGGACTCCAAAAAGAGATGAAAGTTCCATTTCATCAATGAAATAAATATTGTAGGAGCATTGGTAATACCAAATGGAATAACCAGATAATAAAAATTCCCATACCGACTTCAAAAGGTGTTCTTTAGAACATCCTCTTCCCAGACCATCAACTAGTGGTACCCTTATCTCAGGTTGATTTTTTAAACCAACGGGCCCCTCTGAGCTGGTCAAAAAGTTCATCAATTCTGGGATATTGGTATTTATTCTTCATGGTCACTTGTTTAATCTTACGATATTCTATGTAAATTTGGAGGCTCCCATATGCCTTATTTGTAAATTTCACTGGTGAATACCACTGGGATATGCTGGGATGGATAAATCACTTTCCCTTAAGATACTCAAGTTGGATCTTCAACTCTATTAGCTCGATCAGAGCTATAAGATAATATGGAAAGGAGACCAAGATCATCCCAGGGAGTAGATCTATAGTAATATTGGACTCTAACTAGGGTATAAACCTTAACAAACAATCCAGAAAGACGTTCAGATACCTATCCATGACCACTATATGATCACCTAATGAACTCCACTCAATAGACTCAACAAACAACTTTGAAAACTGGCATGAAATCAACCCCAAATATGAATAAATTGGAAATTACCTCCCTTAATGTGGATCTCAGTCACCTTGAAATATGTGATTGTTCAAATTAGGAGTAATAAAATAGAACCTATGATAATAATAACTGACCAAAACCTTGAAGATGATCAACCAATCCATGCTAATAATAAGATAAAAAACATACAGGTCCAAAACAAGGAAGTCATAGATGACTTCCATGCCAACTACCAGAACACAACACTCAGGGAACTAAAAACCTTTATCCTTATTCCTAACCAATGGGTTTATCAAATCCATGAAAAATGGAATCAAATCATCTTGCATACCCAAAGAATCAATCAAATTAAGAGAAATAAAATAATGGGATGCACTGGTATCAAATAAAATTGATGCCATGGAAGAAGAAATAAACATCATACCTCTAACAATGGCTAGAACAGAGTCTAATTACTCTAGAAAAACCTCTCATTCATGGATAAACCCTAGATCAGGACCACCCTAAATTTTCTTCCCTTGTTGAGAATCTCCCTTAATATGAGGGTGAGATTCTTTACCCTTATAAGCCTTTGAAAGCATTTAAGATCTCTTCAACAACATAGATACCACACCTTTCCCCTGTGAAACTAACTATTATAAGTACTAAAGATGAATTAGACATCCGAATTAGTGGAACTCCCTTAGAGACTCTGAGAAAATAAGCCTCACGTGTCGTTCCTTACCACACTGATAACATACAAATATTCTACATAATCTAAAAACCATAGGATTTGAACATGATGACTGCTAGACACTCTTGACACTACCCTAATGAGACTCATCCTACTTTCACTTATAACCTGATAAAGAAATATGGATATTGTCTATAGAAGGAACACCGATATGACCTGTCATGTCAGTCAAATCTATTGAAAATGGGTGCCCTAGACCCAACTTTTGTATGTAATTTGATTACCATAAATGTATAAAATTTTATATATACATGTGTTCATCATACCAAAATAGTGTTGATACTTCCGTGTCCACTATATTTATAGTAATTTCCTAAGATTATAAGTCACATTAAAAGGTTATAGTAGTTCCCAAGCTATAATGAGAACCTAGAGATATAATGAAAATAATCTTAAATTTATGTACTATGGTTCAGATTAATCATACTTATAGAACAAAAATTAAGTGAGACCATCAGGTGTTGGGGGCTCATAAGAATTGATACTTTTCTCATGAAGTTAACACTTAGTGATCTCTAGTAGGTGAGATCATGAGAGAAGTCCTAATAATAGGAATACCACATGTTTTAGGTGTCATTAGATATTACTATCTATGAACATGTGTATTGGTATCCTAAAATGAGATTATTATCAATGTGTTCCATTTGATTATGTAATTTGATACAAGGAAAAAACCATGAAATTAAAATCGTGGAGAGGTTTCTTGTGTTGGGTGCACCATTGGTAGTATGACATTGTTTGAATGATCAAGATATAATTTGTTTCTTCCATATTGAGGAAGTGATATATTATGCATAGTTTTCCAGGATGGTAGTACCTTTATAAATCCATGTTCATGGTAGTCAAAGGTAAGTTCATCCAGTTAGATCAAAAAATAATAAACCAAGAATATATGATGACATAAGCTATGCATCCTGCTTTATAAGATATTGTGAGACAAAGAGATTATATTATATAGTGTGTATTCATATGATGATTGTAATTTCTATAATTATTCCTTATCTCTTTAGGGGCCTTCAAGAGATGCTAGACCCTACTCTAGGTTTGTGAACAATATTCATTTCTATCTAGATAAGGGCCTAGAGGGTCACACAAAATAGAGTATTCAAGAGTTTTCCCTATTTTAGTGAACAGGTATATAGGACATGGTGGGCCTCACCATGAGGTCTGAGATTTTTCCAAGTATTATAGATCCCCAATGAATAAATAAATTCATTATTATTTGAGTAAAGAATAAATGGGTTAAATTTATCAATTAAAATTATTCACAAGGTATTAAGTGAATACATTGAAAAATATTATACAAGTGAATATTATTTTAATATTCAAGGTTGTTTAATATTTTTGGAATTATGAGTTGAGTTAATAAATTGGTTTTATCATGAATATATTTAATATATAATAGAAGTAGGTGATAAAATATGAATGACATTTATGAGGAAACTAGTTTATTATAATTATTCATTTATTTATTATTTATTGGAAGTTGGATATACAGGGGGTTGGGGAACCCTTACCTGGTATTTGGACATCCACTATATAAGTAGAGAAGTGTTCTCATTCTAAACACTATTCATTATTCAGAATTGATAGATTCTCTCTCCTCCTACATCCTAGAGAGAGAAAAGATCCTTTCAAGTGATTAATCTAAGAAAACACTCATAGATTGAAGGACCAAGATCAAGGTGATTGTCACAACTGTGAAAGAATCATTAGAGATCTGTACTAGAACATGGAATTCAATGATCAGTGTAAAAACGAATTCTTGAAGCATGTATAGATGATCTAGAGGGGTTTTTACTCAGATCCTTCATGAAATGGTCACCAATGAAGCACTACTATCAATCACACTTCAATTCAAATGAGTTAAATATTAGGTTAATTTTTTTTTACTTTTATGATTCACACAAGATCCTAGGACCTTACAGGGGATTAGACTAATGGATATGATAAAGTTTCATCACTCCAGTAATGATAATTTTTAAATTCTCGACCATATAACTTCTGTTGTGCACCCCAGTACAATAATTGTCATTAGAGTGATCATATAAATTTTCTAAGATAATAAAAAATAATTTTCATTAAATTAAGTAGAGGGAATTAATTCAGTTCTAATGGAATAAACCATGCATTGATCCTATTTCGGACTACTAAGTTATTTCCATCTAAAATGTTTAATAAGAATCGTTCTTAGTTTTATGTGTATTAAAATTTAAAGAACATATATTTCTAAATATATATTAATTATTATCTATTTCAATTTATGGTAGTGATTCTGGTGAATTCTTATTGCTTGACTAAAATCTAGCCACCAGGATATTATATTTCCATGGACAAAACCTTCCACTAGCTTTGGAATAATAAAAAATATCAAGATGTCTAAAACTAGGATTTTTGAAAATAGGGCAGCCATTTTTTCTGGTGAGGCTGTCCTTGTCCGCATGAAATCACATTCCATTATTTTAAAAAAATTAAATCAGGTGGGGTTCCTTGACCAAATAAAAAACTATTTTAAAATTGCAAAGGTAGATTCCTGTATAAGACACAAATTGATGTCGACCGGACAGTCGACCCCTAGGATCACCGCAAAACAATTACTCATAGATCTCGACCACGTCCCCTAGTCGAGCCCACTGACCATAGTGGGTGGTTTCCATCATGGCCTACTCCTTCCCTGGCACTTCCCATGTTAGCTGCGGCCGAGCCTACACCAACCTATGCACCTACCTTTGATTGGAACGTTCCGCCTATGACCTAACCAAGCTACTTCCCTCAGTCAGCCTCCCTCCCAGTCGACAGAGAGTGGTGTGCGTAACCCCCCTATCTGGTGTGGCCCATCCCTGGTCAGCATCCCTATCACCTCCCAGTGGGTTTTTCTGACTTGGAATAGGTCAGGTTGAGTTTTTACTGACCCAAAATATGCCTAAATGGGTTATTCCCAACCTAAAATAGATTTTCAAGGGGCTTCCTAACCCGAAACCCCCTTCAGTGGGTCTGAACAACCCCAAAATACCCTGCACGGGTTTGACCCGACTCATAATGGGTCTGGGTGGGTTCTGGGGTCCATAGAAATAATTTTAATTATCCAAACTTAATTTAATTTAATTTTTGGAATTTAAAAATAATAAAAAATAAATTTATCATTAAGAAAATTAATGTAATTTTGAATTGTATTAAATTGATTTATGGACTAAAATAATAATTTATTTTTATTAAATTAATTCATTTAATTTATTTAATATCCCTTGAATTTAAATTTATTATAATTTAATTTTATCATGCATTAATTTTACCCTTTGATTGGTCTTTAGCTATGATCGAACCTGTGTTTGTCTTGGTTAATTTTATTTAATTATTTTATATCTGTGTGTGATACATGTTATATTTAATTAGTTTTATGATAGTATGTGCATCATCCTTTTTTTCATTCAATATATATAATGGTCTATACATCCAATCTTATTTTTATGTATTTTCCACCTCTCGATACCCCCTCACCTATATGAAAGTATACATGTATTATTGATGATGATACTATAATGCATGGAATACACCAAGATGAGGTGGTACCCTAGATAAGAAATGAAAACACTGGACCCAGGATGATCTATGATATGAGTTAGGACCCAACTCTAGTATGATACCCCTAGGTCATGTTTGATCCATTGATTTTAAATGGATTTTCCAATATTAGATTCTCAAGATAAATCTGGTAATTTATTTCTTTTATGTATTGTTTATTATTTTATGCATGTACATGCTTACTATGGGAACATATAAAATAATTAATAGGAAAATGTATAAAGCAATGAATGTATTCTTTTAATTCATGTTTAGTTGTGAGTGTGACAACATAGTATTAACAGAATTAATAGAAATGGATTAAATTTATTGGGAAATATTAAAAACCCATCAAAGAAATATTAAGTCATGAATGACTTTTTCCATTTACATTTGAACAAAACTGAGTACACAAGGTTCTTTTCATCCATAGTTGAGGTTTCCTCCAACTATTTGGGACTTCTTTTATAAAAAGTGTGTTTAATTAACTAAATTTGGTAGCAAATGTGTATGCATAGATTGCTTGCTATCACTTTAGAGGAAAATCCTTGAGTTAATTAAGGTTACAATTATGATAAGCTAGGAATTTACTCAATAGATCAAGGAATCATGTGATAATTTGGTTACAAAACCTAGTTCCTATCTTGTAACTATCTAAAAAGTGGCGTATCCATAACTTGTAGACTATGAGAGGAGGTTTTTCGGATCCTTTACAATAGGATACTCAAGTGATAGAGTATTCCAATTATAGTAGTGAGAGATACTAGAGTTTGATAAAATAGTGGGAGACATTTAAGGATTTACGTAATTAATCAATAATGTATAAATCAGTAATCAAGATAAAAACACTAACTAATAAAGTTTATTTATTATAGATAAAAATTGAAATTACCAACACCACTAGAACATTATCACTACGATCAATACTGGATAAAGAAAATATCATGAATGGCCATAACTTTCAGGAGTTGTACACACAATTGCACATAGTACTATTCCAAGAGAGTTTATGTGCCAAACCCTTCACTTTTTACTAATCCCCATCATAGAGGAAGAAAGGAAGATAAAGACAAGTATAAAAAATGTAGATGATTCAATAGATCTACACTATATTATGTTGTCATCTATGTATAGTAAATTATCTAAATGAATGAGTATGAAGATGACTACAATATGTTTACTCATCTCCAAAATTTATATCAAGAGAGAGGTAGGAAAAACGGTGTGAGATATCTATTACACTCTATAGGTGTAGGCTAGAAGAAGAGAATCAATCAGGACCTCATGTACTCATGATGATCATTTACATTAAGAGACTTGAAACCCTTGGGTTCAAGATAAACTAAAAACCAGTGAATGATCTCATTATTTCCTCTTTATTTCCAATATTTTTAACTTTTATTGTTAATTGCAAAAAAATAAAAAGAAAAACATTTCTCATGGATCTTTTGGATTTATTTTTCCAAGAAGATAAGGATATGAATAATACCAATTATTTAGTACTTATGGTGAACAAGAAGAGTAAGGGAAAGGATAAGGGGTCTAAGGCTAAGTCCAAGACAAAGAAACCTATGAATTATCCTTCCAAAAATCCAAAGATACATAGGGAGGGGTGTAACACCCCAAGCTTTCACGATACGCTTCTCTTTCAATAATGTAATAGCATGCATTGTACTCAAGTTTGAGATTCTAACACACCGCGACCAATCAAAGTAGTAGTTATGAATAGTAATACCCACTTTTTGAAATTATATAAATTTTATATTTCAAAATGGACTTCATTTTTGTATTCGGAATATCGAAATTATCCTAAGTTGAATTTTTTGTAATTTTCTGAGAACTTCCAATTTTCTATGAATAGAGAAAATACTTATAAACAACTTTTTTAATCAAAATAATTTATAGTGATAAATTATACTATTTAGTGGTTTTAAATTATAATTAGAATATATTTTTACCATTTTATCCAATGGTGGTCATTAGAATTAATTTCACTTTGAAATTGGACATAAACAATTGTCAATCTTTTGATATATATTGTTTCTTAAAAAATGCTATTTGTTGTGACAGTGGGAATTAATTATAAAATTAATTAATGAAACTTATATGTTTGTAATTTTTTAAAATAGACATCATTTTTAAATTCAGAATATCAATTATATCTTAGGGTGAATTTTTGGCATTGTTCTGAAAAACTTCAATTTTTGATTAATAGTGAAACCACTAAGTGGTAGTTAAAAACTGATTTTTCATTTAAATGAAACATTACCACTTCTGTGATTTGATTTTCAAAAATACAACATACATGGTTTTTATTAGGAAGTAAAATCTGGTTCAATGGGATTGAAACATTTTTTTTGGTGAATAGTAACTTTTAAATTTATTAATCGCGATTAGAGGTAATTAGTGTAATTTAAGGTAAAGATAATGTTATAATAGTATGAAATGACCTTGACACATGTACTACCCCTATTGGGTGAGTCATCTCCAACCACTACAATCCATGGGTCAACTTGGGGACCCCATAGAGCCACTTGGGTAAGAAAACGATATTAATAACTTTTTATTTAAAATAAAATAAAATTGTCACAAACATGTGTTGTTTTACTAAAACAATTATTACATGGGGTTATATAAGGTAAATTTTAGATTATAAATATTCATTGAAAAGATAAAAATATTTCCTAAATCATGATATTTTTTTTATAATTTTTAGACATTAAATATATTAAATTTTTTATGACACAATGATGATGCAGCGATTACCTCATTAATTACCGATTTAAATAAAATGAAAAGATAATGTAAAATATAAGGATTACACTTTTCAAAAACCTATTGGATGGGAATATTTATAACCCTTATCACCTTATCATCGAAATATATCATTTTGGGACCTTTATAATCTGAAAAGAATTTCATAATAATGTAACATTTCAATCTTTCCAAGAGTGCCCCTCCTCTCCTCTATAAAAGGCCTCCACCACTACCACATTATTCACACCATAAAAGCCATTTGGATCTGAAAACCTCTTCCCAAATAATCTCTCAAATTCCCTCTCTTACTCTTAGAAGCCTCACTTTGGGCAGAAGTCTTCCCAAGGAAGCCTTTGGCTCAAATCAAAAAGAGTTACCTGATTTTAAGGTAATGTCTTCTCTTATGTTATTTTGTTTTATTTTGCTTCTCCAACCCCTTAAACTATTTTTATTCCTTTATTTTGTAACAACACCAGTATCGTAAATATACTAGGATGTTTTTATGAGAAGTATTTGATTTAAACTTATACACACCTTCATCTAATGGTTAAAGAACATACTTTTTCTGTGGTTGACGAATTTCTACCTCACGAAACGATGATTGTTCGATCTTCTTTTAACACATATCATGGTGGACATTATGATGACACTATTTTTATATATGATATATAGTATTTTTTTGTTTTCGTTATGATTATTTATTTTTCATTTATGTCATACCTTTATGATTTCCATTATGGGTAAACGCGATAATTTCATTTTAGGAAGTGCAGACTACCGCCCCCTCAAAGTGACTTGAATCGTTAATGCCATATGTGGGATGTATAAAGGATGGAGTAAATAGTATTATACATTATATTATACTGGAAGTATATTATACCTTTATATAATTATAATTTCTTTCCATTAAATACGAAATAGAAATGAAAGTAGCGTTCATGCGTACGTACGGCTTACCGTCTCCATGAACAGTGCATTTCATTTCTTACCTATAAATGTTATGTAATATTATAAATGAATGTATATACTAGATATATATGATATATATGATATCTACATCATGAATATAATTCTGGATATAATGGATATTTCATCACATGAACAACTTGTAATTATTAGAAGTTTATTTTTGACTCAAGTACCAAAGATCGACAAAATGACCGTTATTAACTTAAATAATTACATAATGTTCATAACATGGTAATAAGTGATATAAAAGGAATAATGAAAATGAAAAAGGTTCTTAAGAAAATATAAATTAACTCTAGTTTATTATTCAGGAGATTAAAGAACGATCGAGTCAAGTCGGACATGAGGTAAGGGAACTTCTTAACCCAATTTCCGTTCTTTGGGTTAATCTCTTACTTTAAAATTATGTCATGATATTATTATTTCCTATCTTGTATTTGTACTTTATTTATGTGTACTTATAGTGATTACACATAATAGATCTATTTTATTTAAAAAATGATCTTTGTAAGGGACTTCGACTTAATCTCCATTCATTGAGGAATATTTTGTTTTATACACAAATTTATTTTATATGGTGTATAAACCCCTTTTACTTTTACAGTTATTAAAAAGGAATATTTTTATACAAAGCGTTTTACTAAATGACAAAAAGGGAATGTTTTTCTTGTCTTACTTATGCGGCGACAACTACTTCTCCACCGCCGTGACCATTATTTGAGTTTCGGCTTCCTCTACAAGCCATAATTTTTTTTAAATGAAAAATAAATACCAAGTATTAATTTTCTTTTATTTTGGTATTGAAAATGGTTTTGATAATGTTTTTATTATATAAATGTGTTGTATTGATATCTTGTGATTGAAATGTGGAAATGTTATGTTTCCTTTATACATGTTTTATGTGATACAATTATGTTATGGTTTATGATATGTTTAAACCTGTTCATATGAGGAATGCATTGGACTTAAAAAGTGACGGGTAGAGCCTGCTATAGCTCCTAGATGCATCGACAGGTCTCATGAGACAAACTAGTGTCTTGGCACGAGGCCTTGACAAAATCTTATTTTTAGTCTTGGCACGAGGCCTTGGCTACATGGTTATGATAGTCTGGCATTATGCATTCCATCATTATGAAAGTGGTTATTGATATTGCATGTGATTATTCGACCAGTAGAATATCCATGTGAATAAGTAAATGAAATTATCTCATTTTACTTTTTCCATATTATGTTGAAGTTCAAGTTTAAAAGGCTTTTTTTAGTCATACATTGCCTTAAATGTTTATGTTTATTTATGAAAGCTTCCGCTATATTGTTATCCTTACTGAGCATCTGAGCTCACCCCTTTCAATGTTTTATTTTTCCCAGGATGTGAAGAAATATTTTATGACTGACCTACAGGGATAGTATGAAGGGGATAGAAGTGTGGACTATGGAGACTATGTTATTGTGATTTTTCACTTTATGATGTAATGTAGCATTTATGAATGTATCTAGTGTTTCCAAGGCTACTAAACTAATCGGTATTTCAAGACTTGATAATTTGTGATCATGCCAATGTTACACAATAATACACCGACTCTGGGTAACTGGGGTTGGGGCGTTATAGTTGGTTTCAGAGGAAGTTTAGTACTAACCTTGGAATCTAGATTTAGATAAACTCTGATTAGAGCACATAACCCTAAGATAGACTTTGAGGATTAGTATATAAGAACTTCCTAGAATTTTGGTATTATAGAGATTTTGTGAGTTTTCCGAGCAGTACATCCCTATCTGGATACGAGCAGGTAGAGGCGGCTCTGGCACAGATGTACCTAGGGGTAAAACCCGAAAACACCGCTTTGAGCTAGACTCGAACGAGAACTGGTGCACAACAACGGGCCTTGCTGCACTTTTGGTTACGACACTCCCGAGGGATATGCTTAGGATAATTCTCATTTTCTTTAAAAACCATTATGAAGGGTTTATGAGTATATACTTACTCAAATAAAACATTTCTTTTTATGATTATGGTTTATATCCATAAATAGTTCAATTTATGTTAAGTGTTTTACAAGTATGGAATTATGTATTTTGATTCATAAACTAATATAGTTTATGACATTGTTTAGAAATGGTGCCTAGTGGAAGGAATGGAAACCATATCAATGCATGCACTCCATGTAGGGATTTCCCTCTTGCTCAAGATAATTATAGTGGAGCTGGTGATACAACTGGTGCTGATCAACTTATCACCATACTGGGACAACTCACTCAGGTTATGAATAATAACCTTACTCGTATGGAGCACCCTGATCCGCAATGTGGAGGATCAATGTTAGACCACTTCATGAGGCAAAAACCACCAAAATTTAATGGGGGTACAAATCAATCAGTAGCTGAGCAATGGATAAACTCCTTAGAGAAAATATTCCATGCCTTGGGTAGTAGTGAAAGGGAGAAGGTTGTCATGGCAGTTTACCGCCTCACTAGAGATGTTGATCAATGGTGGTCATTGATTCAAAACACAAAGTAAGATGATGAATTATAAAATATGGAATGGAGGGAGTTCAAAGAGATTTTCCCAGAAAAATACTATCCTCATGACCATCGAGCAGATATGGAAAGACAATTTTTGAGTCTGAGACAAAAGGAGGATGAGAATGTCGCAAAGTATGAGGCCAACTTTACAAGGTTAGCGAGGCATGCTGCAGATTATATACATAACCCAAGAAGTAATATTGATTGTTTCTTTGATGAGTTAAAACCATTTCTCCATCGAGCATTAGTCTCACAAACCTTCTCATCGTACGAAGATATAGTCTCGTGTTATATCAAGATAGAAAAGGAATTATCTAAGTCTTATGAAAACAAAGTAAAGAAAGAGAAGAAGAGAATGGTGGAACAAGATACAGATAAAGGGAAAAAGGGAAAGAAGGATTTTCCATTATGTGATAATTGTGGGAAAAATCACCCCGGTACTTGCCTAAAAGTAATGGGAGTTTGTTATAAATGTGGAGAAAAAGGTCATCAGGATCGTGATTTCAAAGGAAAGAAAGAGGCTATTAATGTTGAATGCTATAATTGTAGGGAAATGGGGCATTATGAAAATAAATGTCCTAAGATTCAGGGAAACTTACCTCAAAAAAGGCCAATGGATCAAGGAAAATCTTATGCTGTTACTACAGTTGAAGTGGAATAATTAATGTATTGGTGCTTTTGGACTCAAGGATTATATTCTGGTTATAAGGATAATGTGATATATATATAAGGATTGTACTGCAGTACTTGTTGTTTTCATTTAGGTTTTAATATGTTAAAGGTAATCATATTTTTAGTATGTGACAATAAGATTCATTACTTTGTTTGGAGAATCTGATGTTACAATTGATTTTGGAATTTAGAGACCTTTTAGAGAAAGTTTGGATAGAGGTATTTTGGATAAATATAAAGGTTGGAATGAATTAAGTTGAACTTTGGATAGTATTGTTTAAGGTTAAAACATTTCTGAAGATTATTTTTGGAGTATTATAATACTATACTTTTAGGAAAAGGACAACCTGCAGGTCAGGGGATAACCCGTCGCGTCGGACAAAGCTGCAGGAATCGAACCCACAACCATAGTGCGACATGCCTTTATTACCTACCACTAGCCTACAGGAAGTCCTTGGTTATTAAAAAATAGTTTTCCTAATCTAAATGGTATGTGGTAATATTTGGAACCTTATACAATTAGGATAAATAGAATATTTTTGAGTTCTGTTACCATTTGGAGTGAAAGATGGGTTCATGGTAAAAATTTATTAAAGAATGAAAGCCTACATGACAAGTAAGTATATTTCCTTACGTTCTTAGTAAATCTCTTAAATAAATTCCTCAACTTTATGAAAGGTAACTTAAAACAAAAATGTTGTTGGTTAACTTTTCCAACTAGGGATTCAATGACCATTTAACCAATCACAAGTTTGTGATTTTCTTGTGGTTAACTTTCTCCTAATCCTGTCTTCTAAAACTCTCCATCAGACCTTGATGGTTTGTTTTTCCTCCATATCCATATTTTCATAGAATCCTAGTATGGGCTATCTCAGGTGACCTTTGTACTTCTCTTTCCATCTTTTAATATTATATTTTTATTAACCCTATTTCCGATGTGGGTTTTCCACAAAGGTATTTTCTATTTTCAACCTTTTATTTTCGAATAACATTTTCAAATTGCAAGGATGCAATTTATTGAAGGAAGGGAGAATGTAACACCCAAAGCTTTCACGATACACATCTCTTTCAATAATGCAATAGCTTGCATTGTACGCAAGTTTGAGATTCTAACAAACCGCGACTAATCAAAGTAGCAGTTATGAATAGTAATACCCACTTTTTGAAATTATATAAATTTTATATTTCAAAATGGACTTCATTTTTGTATTCGGAATATCGAAATTATCCTAAGTTGAATTTTTTGTAATTTTTTGAGAACTTCCAATTTTCTATGAATAGAGAAAATACTTAAATTTTTTTTTAATAAAAATAATTTATAGTGATAAATTATACTATTGAGTGGTTTTAAATTATAATTAGAATATATTTTTACCATTTTATCCAATGGTGTTCATTATAATTAATTTCACTTTGAAATTGGACATAAACAATTGTCAATCTTTTGATATATATTGTTTCTTAAAAAACGCTATTTGTTGTGACAGTGGGAATTAATTATAAAATTAATTAATGCAACTTATATGTTTGGAATTTTGTAAAATAGACATCATTTTTGAATTCAGAATATCAATTATAGCTTAGGGTGAATTTTTGGCATTGTTCTGAAAAACTTCAATTTTTGATGAATAGTGAAATCACTAAGTGGTAGTTAAAAACTGATTTTTCGTTTAAATGAAACATTACCACTTCTGTGATTTGATTTTCAAAATTCTGACCTACATGGTTGTCATTAGGAAGTAAAATGTGGTTCAATGGGATTAAAACATTTTTTTGGTGAATAGTAACTTTTAAGTTTATTAATCGCGATTAGAGGTAATTAGTGTAATTTAAGGTAAAGATAATGTTATAATAGTATAAAATGACCTTGAAACATGTCCTACCCATATTGGATGATTCATGGACGACCAAGAAAATCCATGGGTCAACTTGGGGACCCCATGGATCCACTTGGGTAAGAAAATGTCATTAATAACTTTTTATTTAAAGTAAAAATGAAATTGTCACAAACATGTGTTGTTTTAATAAAACAATTATTACATGGGGTTATATAAGGTAAATTTTCGACTATAAATATTAATTGAAAAGATAAAATGATTTCCTACATCATGAAATTTTTTTTATGATTTTTAGACATTAAATAAATTAAATTTGTTATGACACAATGATGATGCAACGATTACCTCATTAATTAACGATTTAAATAAAATGAAAATATAATGTAAAATATAAGGCTTAAACTTGTCAAAAACCTATTGTATGAGAATATATAGAACTCTTATCACCTTATCCTAGAAATATATAATTTTGGGACCTTTAGAATCCGAAAACCATTTCATAATAATGTAACATTTCAATCTTCCCAAGAGTGCCCCTCCTCTCCTCTTATAAAAGGCCCCCACCACTACCACCTTATTCACACCATCAAAGCCATTTGGCTCGGCCAAACTCTGCCAAAATACTCTCTAAACTTCCATATATTACTCCTAGAAGCCTAAACTTCGGCAGAAGTCTTCCCAAGGAAGCCTTTGGCTCAAATCAAAAAGAGTTACCCGATTTTAAGGTAATGTCTTCTCTTATGTTATTTTGTTTTATTTTGATTCGCCAACCCCTTAAACTCTTTTTATTCCTTTATTTTGTAACAAAACCAGTATCTTAAATATAATATGATGTTTTTCTGAGAAGTATTTTATTTACACTTACACACACCTTCGTCTAATGGTTAAAGAACATACTGTTTCTGTGGTTGGCGAATTTCTGCCTCACGAAACGATGATTGTTCAATCTTCTTTTAACACCTCTCATGATGGACATTATGATGACAATATTTTTATATATGATATATATTATTTTTTTGTTTTCCTTATGATTCTGTATTTTTCATTTATGTCATACCTTTATGATTTCCATTATGGGTAAACGCGATAATTTCATTTTAGGAAGCGCGGACTACCGCCCCATCAAAGTGATTTGAATCGTTAATGCCATATGTGGGATATATAAAGGATGGAGTAAATGGTATTATACATTATATTATACTGGAATTATAGTATACCTTTATATAATTATAATTTCATTCTATTAAATATGAAATAGAAATGAAAGTAGCGTTCATGCGTACGTACGACTTACCGTCTCCATAAACGGTGCATTTAATTTCTTACTTCTAAATGTTATGTAATATTATAAATGCATGTATATACTGAATATATATGATATATATGATATCTACATAATTAATATAATTCTAGATATAATGGATATTTCATCACATGAACAACTTGTAATTATAAGAAGTTTATTTTGGACTCAAGTACCAAAGATCGACAAAATGACCGTTATTAACTTAAATAATTACATAATGTTAATAACATGGTAATAAGTGATATAAAAGGAATAATGAAAATGAAATAGGTTCTTAAGCAAATAGAAATTAACTCTAGTTTATTATTCAGGAGATTAAAGAACGATCGAGTCAAGTTGGACATGAGGTAAGGGAACTTCTTAACCCAATTTCCGTTCTTTGGGTTAATCTCTTACTTTTAAATTATGTCATGATATTATTATGTCCTATCTTGTATTTTTACTTTATTTATGTGTAATTATAGTGATTACACATAATAGATCTATTTTATTTAAAAAATGATCTTTGTAAAGGACTTTGTATCAATCTCCATTCATTGAGGCATATTTTGTTTTATACACAAATTTCTTTTATACGGTGTATAAACCCCCTTGACTTTTACAGTTATTCAAAAGGAATATTTTTATATGAAGCATTTTACTAAACAACAAAAAGGGAATGTTTTTATTGTCATACGTATGCGGTGACAACGACTTCTCCACCACCGTGACCATTATTTGAGTTTCGACTTCCTCTACAAGCCATAATTTTTTTAAAATGAAAAATAAATACCAAGTTTTAATTTTCTTTTATTTTGGTATTGAAAATGGTTTTGATAATGATTTTATTATATCAATGTGTTGTATTGATATATTGTTATTGAAATGTGGAAATGTTATGTTTCTTTTATGCATGTTTTACGTGATACAATTATGTTATGTTTTATGATATGTTTAAACCTGTTCATATGAGGAATGCATTGGACTTAAAAAGTGACGAGTGGAGCCCGCTATAGCTCCTCGATGCATAGATAGGTCTCATGAGACAAACTAGTGTCTTGGCACGAGGCCTTGAAAAAATCTTATTTTTAGTCTTGGCACGAGGCCTTGGCTACATGGTTATGATAGTTTGGCATTATGTATTCCATCATTATGAAATTGGTTATTAATATTGCATGTGATTATTCGACCATTATAATATCACTACTGGAAATAAAGGATATACCAACGGTTTAGAACCGTTGGTATAGGCTGGAGAACCGTTGGTATATTCTATACCAACGGTTGTCCAAACCGTAGGGAAGTAAGGCGTGGGGAAAGATATATACCAACGGTTTGAAGTAAACCGTTGGGGTAGCCCACTGTAGGTGTGGATTTTCCAACGGTTCTTGCTGAACCGTTGGTATAGGTTTACCCAACGGTTTAGAACCGTTGGGAATACTATTATTCTCATCTTATACCAACGGTTCACAACCGTTGGTATAGTATTTTTCCCAATGGTTTTCATCAAACCGTTGGGAATTCAATGGTTTTTATTTTATACCAACGGTTGTAAACCGTTGGTATAGAATTTTTTCCAACGGTTTCATGGAAACCGTTGGGAATTCAATGGCTTTGATCTTATACCAACGGTTTACAACCGTTGGTATAGATTTTTTCCCAACGGTTTCATTGAAACCGTTGGCATATGTTTAAGTATGGCAAAGTATACCAACGGTTTACAACCGTTGGTATTCAGTATTTTCAGAATTGTCAGCAGCCCCTCCAGTGGCCCCTCGAGTGCATACACCTGCATAAAAAACAACACTGAAAAAAACACCACCTCTTTGAATAGAGTCATGCTGAATAATTCCCCATTTGAATCTTCATATGACAAAAACACTGACACACTTAAAACAACAAAAAAGAACACCACCTCTTTGAATAGAGTCATGGTGAATAATTCCCCAATTGAATCTTCATATGACAAAAATCATCCAGTATAGTTGAATCAGAGTTTCAATAAGTCAAATATTATTTACACCCATTTCAATCTTCATACGATAACCACTTTTATAATATATAGTGAAAAGGTATTTTCATAGGAGTCTCATCACTTGTAACTCAGTAAGTGCCACACCATGCCTCAAATTGAGACTGGGTTGACTGGTACACATCAAATATGATCCATGGATCATTGTCCTTAAGTTTCAACACAATCAAAATCCGTTTGATCGGTTTGGCATATGTACGTAAAATATTAATCCATTTTGAACAAATGAGAGGTAGTTTGGGTGGTCCCCGCCCCACGGTGACTCGTATTGAGGTGGGATTGACTCGTACATGTCACATATGACCCATTGATTGTTTTACTAAAGTGTCAAAAGAATTAGAAGGTATTTGGTCTGTTTCTCGTATGTCAGTTGTTGATATCACTTACAATTTAGTCCCTTTTCAAGAAAAGAGAGACAATTTGAGTGGTCCTGGCCACACCGTGGCTTGGATTGAGGTAGGTTTGATTCTTAAAAGTCAAATATGACCCATGGATCGTTTTTTTAAATTTTCAATAGAATCCTAATGCGTTTGGTTGGTTTGGCGTTTGTCAACAGTTGTTTTCAGTTAAAGTTATGTCCATTTTAAACAAAAGAGAGACACTTGGAGTGGTGTCGGCCCCAACGGACCTCGGATTGAGGCGGGGTTGACTTGTACATGTCACATATGAGCCATGGATTGTTATCCTAATGTTTCAACACAATCAGAATTTGTTTGATCATTTTGGAGTATGTATGTAAAATGTTGTCCATTTTTAACATATGAGAGACGGTTTGGGTGGTGTCGGCCTCACCATGCCTCGGATTGAGGTGGTATTGACTCTTACACATCAAATATGACCCATGGATTGTTTTCCTAAAGTGTAAATAGATTACGAAGGTGTTTGGTCAGTTTCCCGTATGACAGTTGTTGATTTCACTTACAATTTAGTCCATTTTCAACAAAAGAGAGAAAGTTTTAGTGGTCCCAGCCACACCGTGGCTCGGATTGAGGCGGGGTTGACTCGTAAACATCACATATGACCCATGAATTGTTTTCCTAAAGTTTATACAGAATCCGTAGGCATTTGGTCAGTTTTCCGTATGTCAATTTTTGTTTTCACTTAAAATTAAGTACATTTTTAAAAAAAGATCCACTTTCAGTGGTGTCGGCCACACCGGGCCTCGGATTGAGGCGGGGTTGACTCATACACGTCACATATGAGGCATGAATCATTGTCCTAAAGTTTAAACACAATCATAATCTGTTTGATCGGTTTGGCGTATGTACATAAAATATTGTCCCTTTGGAACAAAAGAGAGGCAGTTTGGGTGGTCCCGGCCCCACGGTGCCTCGGATTGAGTTGGGGTTGACTCGTACACATCACATATGACCCATGGATCGTTTTCCTAAAATATAAATAGAATCCGAAGGTGTTTGGTCAGTTTCCCGTATGTCAGTTGTTGATTTCACTTACAATTTAGTCCATTTTGAACAAAAGAGAGACAGTTTGAGTGGTCCCGGTCACACCGCGGCTCAGATTGTGGCAGAGTTGACTCGTACACGTCAAATTTGATCTATGGATCATTTTAGTAACATTTTAATAGAATTAGAAGTCGTTTGGTTGGTTTGGCGTATGTCAGTTGTTGTTTTCACTTAAAATTATGTCCATTTTAAACAAAAGAGAGATAGTTTGAGTAGTTCCGGCCACAACGTAGCTCGGATTGAGGCAATGTTGACTTTTAAAAATCACATATGACCCATGGATCTTTGTCCTAAAGTTTCGATAGAATCTGAAGGAGTTTGGTCCGTTTCCCGTATGTCAGTTGTTGATTTCACTTACAATTTAGTCCATTTTTAACAAAAGAGATACATTTTGAGTAGTCCTGGCCACACCGTGGCTCAGTTTTTGGCGGGGTTGACTTGTACACGTCACATATGACACATGGATTGTTGTCTTAAAGTTTAGACATAATTAATAGGCATTTGGTCGGTTTCTCATATGTCAGTTGTTGTTTTCACTTAAAATTAAATACATTTAAAAAAAAGAGAGGCACTTTGAGTTGTGTCGGCCACACCGGGCCTCATATTGAGACGGGGTTTACTCGTACACATCACATATGAGCCAGGTATCATTTTCATAAAGTTAAAACACAATCAGAATCCGTTTGATCGGTTTGGCGTATGTACGTAAACTATTGTCCATTTTTAACAAAAGAGAGGCAGTTTGGATAGTCCCGGCCCCACGGTGCCTCATATTGAGGTAGAGTTGACTCATACACGTCACATATGACCAATGGATTGTTTTACTAATGTTTCAATATAATCCTAAGGCGTTTGGTCCGTTTCCCGTATGTCAGTTGTTGATTTCACTTACAATTTAGTCCATTTTGAACAAAAGAGAGAGAGTTTGAGTGGTATCAGCCACATCATGGCTCGGTTTGTGGAGGGGTTGACCCGTACACGTCACATATGACCCATGGATCATTTTACTAAAGTTTTAACAGAACTCGTAGGTGTTTGATCAGTTTGGCGTATGTCAGTTGATGCTTTTCACTTAAAATGATGTCCTTTTGAAACAAAAGACGGACACTTTGAGTGGTGTCAGCCGCACCGCATGTCAGATTGAGGCGGGGATGATTCGTACATGTCACATAGGACCCATGGATCGTTATCCTAAAGTTTCAATGGAAACCGAATGCGTTTGGTTGGTTTTCCGTATGTACTTAAAATGATGTCCATTTTAAACAAAAGAGAGCCACTTAGACTGATCTCGGCCACACCGCAACTCGGATTGAGCCCGGGTTGGCTCGTACAGGTCACATATGACCGATGGATCATTGTGATAAATTATCAACAGATTCGGAATGCGTTTGGTCAGTTTTGCATATGTCAGTTGTTCTTTTCACTTATAATCCTGTCCATTTTAAACAAAAGAGACACAGTTAGAACGGTGTCGGCCACACCGCTCCTCGGATTGAGGCGGGATTGACTCGTACACGTCACATACGACCCATGGATCCTTGTGCTAAAGTATCGACACAGTCCGAATGCCTTTGGTCGGTTTTTCGTATGTCACTTGATGCTTTTCACTTAAAATGACGTCTTTTTGAAACAAAAGACCGACACTTTGAGTGGTGTCGGCCACACCGCGTCTCCGATTGTGGCGGGGTTGATTCGTACACGTCACATATTACCCATGGATCGTTCTCATAAATTTTAAATGGAAACCGAATCCGTTTGGTCATTTTTCCGTATGTACTTAAAATGGTGTCCATTTTAAACAAAAGAGATCCACTTAGACTTATCCCGGCCACACCGCGACTTGGATTCTTCCCAGGTTGGCTCGTACACGTCACATATGACCCATGGATTGTTGGGATAAATTATCAACAGATTCAGAATGCGTTTGGTCGGTTTTCCGTATGCCAGTTGATGCTTTTCACTTAAAATGACGTCCTTTTGAAACAAAAGATGGACACTTTGAGTGGTGTCGGCCACACCGCGTCTCCGAATTGAGCTGAAACCACCGTGAGACATTCTAATTATTATTCGTGACATGTACGCGCATAGGTCACGTCAATCGGACGTGCGGTTTGCGCGGTACGGCTCAATATTCGTGTATTAAGTGATGAGCGTGCTTCGTAAACGCGCGCGAGGGGGTCCAAACAGGCCGAACGAAGTCAGAATGGCCTGAAATCAGACAACAAATATGGGTGAGTGATTTATGAAGTGTTCGAGCAGACGACACATCAATCGGACGTGTCGTGTGCCCGCGGTGACCGACAACGTAGTTCTGGTGTCAAAAACGGCCAAAACGGGCGTCCAACGGTCAAATTCATAGGAGACGACCTCGGATTGAGTTGAAACCACCGTGCAACATTATAATTATTATTAGTGACGTGTACGCGTAGACGGCACGTCAATCGGACGTGCGGTTTGCACGGTACGACTCAATATTCATGTTTTAAGTGATGTGCGCGCTTCGTAAACGCGCGTGAGGGGGGTCCAAATGGGCCAAACGATTTCGGAATGGCCTGAAATCAGATGAAAAATACGGGTGATTGATTTCTGAAGTGGTCGAGCAGACGTCACGTCAATCGGACGTACCCTGTGCCCGCGGTGACCGAGAACGCAGTTCGGGTGTCATAAACGGCCAAAACGGGCGTCAAACGGTCAAATTCATAGCAGACGACTTTAAATTCACCTGAAACCACCGTGCAATATTCTAATTATTATTCGTGACGTGTACGCGCAGACCTCACGTCAATCGGACGTGTGGTTTGCGCGGTACGACTCAATATTCGTGTTTTAAGTGATGCGCGCGCTTCGTAAACGCGCGTGAGGGGGGTCCAAACGGGCCTAACGATGTCAGAATGACCTGAAATCAGACTATAAATACGGGTGAGTGATTTATGAAGTGGTCGAGTAGACGGAACGTCAGTCGGACGTGCCGTGTGCCCGCGGTGACCGACAACGCAGTTCTGGTGTTATAAACGGCCAAAACGGGCGTCCAACGGGCAAATTCATAGCGGACAACCTCGGATTGTGCTGAAACCACAGTGAAACATTATAATTATTATTAGTGACGAGTACGCGTAGACGGCATGTCAATCGGATGTGCGGTCTGTGCGGTAGGGCTCATTATGCGTTCTTTAAGCGTTGCGCGCGCTTGATAAACGCGCGTGGGGGGGTCCAAACTGGCCGAACGATGTCCGAATGACCTGAAATCCGACGACATCAAAGGGTGAGTAAATTGTGATGTGTTCGAGCAGAGGGCATGTCAATCGGACGTGCCGTGTGCCCGCGGTGATCGGGAACGCCGTTCTGGTGTCATAAACGGCCAAAACAGGCGTCTAACGGTCAAACTCATAGCGGACGACAACAGATTGACCTGAAATCACAGGACAACAATCCCATTATTATTCTCGACATGCACGCACAGACAACACATCAATCGGACGTGCGGTCTGCACGGGAGGGCTCATTATGCGTTCTTTAAGCGTTGCGCGCGCTTGATAAACGGGCGTGGGGGGGTCCAAACTGGCCGAACGAAGTCCGAATGTCCTGAAATCAGACGACATCAAAGGGTGAATGAATTGTGATGTGGTCGAGTAGACGACACGTCAATCGGACGTGCCGTGTTCCCGCGGTGACCGGGAATGCCGTTCTGGTGTCATAAAGGGCCAAAACGGGCGTCTAATGGTCAAAATCATAGCGGACGACATCGGATTGACCTGATATCACAGTACAACAATCCAATTATTATTCGTGACGTGCACGCGCAGACGACATGTCAATCAGATGTGCGGTCTGTGCGGTAGGGCTCATTATGCGTTCTTTAAGCGTTGCGCGTGCTTGATAAACGCGCGTGGGGGGGTCCAAACTGGCCGAACGATGTCCGAATGGCCTGAAATCGGACGGCATCAAAGGGTGAGTAAATTGTGATGTGTTCGAGCAGAGGGAATTTCAATCGGACGTGCCGTGTGCCCGCGGTGACCGGGAACGCCGTTCTGGTGTCATAAACGGCCAAAACAGGCGTCTAACGGTCAAACTCATAGCGAACGACAACAGATTGACCTGAAATCACAGGGCAACAATCCCATTATTATTCTCGACGTGCACGCACAGACGACACATCAATCGGACGTGTGTTCTGCATGGGAGGGCTCATTATGCGTTCTTTAAGCGTTGCGCGCGCTTGATAAACGCGCGTGGGGGTGGGGGGGGGGTGGGGGGTCCAAACTGGACGAACGATGTCCGAATGGCCTAAAACCGGAAGACATCAAAGGGTGAGTTAATTGTGATGTGGTCGAGTAGACGGAACGTCAATCGGACGTGCCGTGTGCCCGCGGTGACCGGGAACGCCGTTCTGGTGTCAAAAACGGCCAAAACGGGCGTCTAACGGTCAAACTCATAGCGGACGACATCGGATTGACCTGAAATCACAGGACAAAAATCCCATTATTATTTGCGACGTACACGCGT
Organism: Viscum album; assembly: GCA_963277665.1. Classification (NCBI taxonomy): domain Eukaryota; kingdom Viridiplantae; phylum Streptophyta; class Magnoliopsida; order Santalales; family Viscaceae; genus Viscum; species Viscum album. The sequence goes on from OY728136.1 coordinate 7,991,785, forward strand.
AGACGGCACGTCAATCAGACGTGCGGTCTGCGCGGGAGGACTCATTATGCGTTCTTTTAGCGTTGCGCGCGCTTGATAAAAGCGCGTGGGGGGTCCAAACTGGCCGAAAGAAGTCCGAATGGCCTGAAATCGGACGACATCAAAGGGTGAGTGAATTGTGATGTGTTCGAGCAGACGACACATCAATCGGATGTGTCGTGTGCCCGCGGTGACCGGGAACACCGTTCTGGTGTCATAAACGGCCAAAACGGGCGTCTAACGGTAAAACTCATAGAGGACGACATCGGATTGCCCTGAAATTACAGGACAACAATACCATTATTATTCGCGACGTGCACGCGCAGAAGGCACATCAATCAGACATGCGGTCTGCGCGGGAGGGCTCATTATGCGTTCTTTAAGCGTTGCGCGCGCTTGAGAAACGCGCGTGGGGGGGTCCAAACTGGCCGAATGAATTCCGAATGGCGTGAAATCGGACGACATCAAAGGTTGAGTGAATTGTGATGTGGGAGAGCAGAAGGCACATCAATCGGACGTGCCGTGTGCCCGCGGTGACCGGGAACGCCGTTCTGGTGTCATAAACGGCCAAAATGGGCGTCTAACGTTCAAACTCATAGCGGACGACATCAGATTGACCTGAAATCACAGGACAACAATCCCATTTTTATTCGCGATGTGCACACACAGACGGAACATCAATCGGACGTGCGGTCTGTGCAGGAGGTCTCATTATGCGTTCTTTAAGCGTTGCGCGCGCTTGATAAACGCGCGTGGGGGGGTCCAAACTGACCGAATGACAAAACCAAATAGGAACACACCCTCATGTTATCATATTAATAACTCTTCTTGAATCATTGAGAGTCACATCCCAATGATCATAGGATCATTAGCCTAATTGATCACTAACCATGAAACACATGTATGTTGGTCATGTCACCACATGCATCATCACTCATGCCACCATATCAATATATCACAAGGAATTCTCCAGGATAAGACAATATTTGATCACACATCATTCACATTTAGTTATCATAATACAAATTATATTTACATGCTTATGATATAGAATGAATCCACATTAGTAAGACCCACCCCTCTCATAAGTTACCATCACATCACTACAACCCATCCTAGAAAGCACCCTACCGCATACAAATTCACCCAATCTAGGGTCTAATACCCAACAGGATCTTACATACTAGGATACACATCATGGATCACTATCAAAACCATAAAAACATTGAAAGATCTCAAAAAATTAGTGCATGCCATCATTAGCTCATAGAATTGAAAAAAGGTAAGTAACAAGCAATATATCTCACTACTCCATACTCACCCAACAACATAAGGGTCTCACATTACTAGGGAATAATTCTATCCAATACTAAATGATCTTGATCTATTTTTCATATACATATATGATTCACCTCACCAATTACTAAATATTAATAACATAAAAAATTATGATTCCATTTAACTAGAATTAAACCATCAGGTTTTACAAGGAAATTCTATATAAGTATTTGTTTACACTTTAAATAATCTTACCCCATACCATAAATAAGGTGTTCAACAAAAATCAAGAACATGAATTTCATGTTAACACCCAACATTGATTCATTAATAAATTTTATTCGAATTTTATGGAAATACCAAAATAAATTAGTGAATCAATGTACCTATAGTGGTGCACATGACCACCATGAAACAATCATAAATTTTTACAAAAACCCTAATAATTGGGAATAACAAAATCAAGAATAGAAGTATATGATTTATAAGAGCTGGAACTATATCGTTGATAAAATATAGGAGTCTAACCTGGTAGGTGATGATCTAATGGACGATGTGGGGATTGGGAGGTCCTTCTGCAAGAAATCGCTCCAGGAGGACACGAGGTGAATGCTTCTGTAATGTGGGGAGGCCGCTGGCTCGATTTGGTATTTGGGGCTTTTTTTCCCAACGGTTTTTAATAACCGTTGGGAAAGACCAACCTTTCCCAACGGTTCTTAGAACCGTTGGGAAAAACCTATCTTTCCCAACGGTTTCCATATAACCGTTGGGAAAACAAGGGTCCTTCACCACTTTTCCCAACGGTTCTTAAGAACCGTTGGGAAAAACCTATCTTTCCCAATGGTTTCATACAACTGTTGGGAAAACTATGCATTGAGGGGTTTTTCCCAACGGTTTATAGAAACCGTTGGGAAAGATATGATATGCCAACGGTTCAAAGAACCGTTGGTACACAACTGTTGGGAAAGATCCCTTTTCCAATAGTGTATCCATGTGAATAAGTAAATGGAATTATCTCATTTTACTTTTTCCATATTATGTTGAAGTTCAAGTTTAAAAGGATTTTTTTTAGTCATACATTGCCTTAAATGTTTATGTTTTTTTATGAAAGCTTCCGCTATATTGTTATCCTTACTGAATATCTGAGCTCACCACTTTCAATGTTTTATTTTTCCCAGGATGTGAAGAAATATTTTATGACTGACCTACAGGGATAGTCTGAAGGGGATAGAATTGTGAACTATGGAGACTATGTTATTGTGATTTTTCACTTTATGATGTAATGTAACATTTATGAATGTATCTAGTGTTTACAAGGATACTAAACTAATCGGTCTTTCGAGACTTGATCTTTTGTGATCATGCCAATGTTACGCAATAATACACTGACTCTGGGTAACTAGGGTCGGGGCGTTACAAGGGGAATGAGAAGGATACTGTATGATTTTCATGTGGTAAGAAAGTCCATTAGAAGAATAATTCTAGATATGAAAAAAAGAAGCAAGGAAACACTTCTACTTTAGGTATTTTTTTTTTCATTCAATAAAATCTATTTTTTCTAAAAGTTTTGTATTCTATACACCATGTTCCTCACATATTTTTTTCAGATACAATAAACAAGTAGATTCTAGAATATTTCAAATGATTAGGTGTATCTCTGAGCCATAAATGGTGTGAGACTATACAATTTTGAAGTGGGAGAGTATCACCTAACTCTTCCTAGTGGTGTAGTTCTTATATTAAATAAATTTTATTATATTCATTCAGTTACTAGAAATATAATCTCAATGTCAAGTTTGGGAATAATTGTATTTTATTTCATGTTTAGAGATAAATGTTGAATCTTTAATAAGTATAACATGTGTTATGGTATTAATTTACCTAAAAATGGATTATATATACTTGAACTCAAAAAACCTGTAATGGAAATCAATGTAAAAACCAACGAACATTACTCATATAATAACCACCTATGGAACTTTTAGATTAGTCATGTAAATGATAAGAATTAATAGAAATTACATCAAGTAGGGTATTTAGACTAAGATGAGTTAAAACCCCTGGATGTATTCTAATATTGTTTACAAGGAAAAATGAGCAAAAAACCCTTCTCTGGCAAAGTAAAAAAGCCACTAAATTACTAGAATTAATTCATATTGACATATATAGTAAATTTCCAGTTGATTAAAGGGTTGGGTTTTTATAATTCATTAATTTTACAAATGAATATAGTAGATATGGTTTTATCTACTTAATGAGGTATAAATTAGATTAATTTAAGTTGTTTCTGGAATATTATCATGAAGTAGAAATCTATATTGGTAAGAAGATTGAGGAAATTTTATCAGAATGAGGTAGAAAGTATCTTAACCAAGCCATCATTGATCACTTAAAAGAGTGTGGGATTGTATCCCAAATCACTCCTATTTATATGCCACAATGGAATGGTGTTAGTGAGAGGGGGAATAAAACACTTCTAGATATGGTCAAATCAATAATGAGTGAGGAAACTATTACATTATCCTTTTGGGGATAAACCTTATAGAAAGCATCATATACCCTTAACCAAGTACCAACTAAATCTATATATGGGACTCCATTTGATTTTTGGTATTTAAAGAAACCAATTTAGTCACAGATATATGTATGGGGATGCACCATTTTATCAAGACTATACCTAGTCAAAAATTAGTATCCTCAGGTAGGAAGTGCATATTTTTTGGTCATCCTAAAGAAACAAAAGGATATTACCTATATAAACTTCCAGATAAAAAAGTGATTGTGGTGAGACATGCCATTTTTCTAAAAAAGGAACACATTTCTAATGGTAATACTAGGTTAAAGATTTAATTCGATGAAGTTGATGCCCTATGAGCATAAAAGTAGGTATGAGAAGAATCTCCATAAGTGAGAGTGGGTGATAGAGATGTTCCTGAGACACAAGTACTGCATAGGTCTACTCAATAGGTTAGTGAACCAAAGCATTATGGTTTTCCTATCATCGAGTCATGTGAAACAATAATATTAGATAATGATGAACCAATGACCTATAAGGAAGTATTAAAAGTCAAGGATGATGATGAATGGAAATAATAAATGCATTATGAGATGAGGAATATGTACCAAGATCAAGTTTGGATTTTTGTAGACTCTTTAGATGATGTAAAATCAATTGGGTGAAAATGGGTATTCAATAAAAAGATGTAAATGGATGGTAAGGTCAATAAATATAAGGAAAATCTATAATTGAAGGGTTTTAGGAAACATCAAGGCATAGAATATGATGAAACCTTCTCACCAGTAGTATTGCTAAAGTTCATAAGAATATTACTCTCAATATCATCCTTTTATGATTATGATATTTGGAAAATGGATGTCAAAAATGATTTTCTAATTGGTAAGTTGGTTGAACATGTCTATATGACTCAACCCAAAGGGTTTATTAAGTGAAAGAATACCAATAAAGTGTACAAGATATATAGACCCATTTATGGGTTGAAGAACGGATCATGATCAACAATGTTCACTTTTATGAGGCTATAAGAGAAGTTGGTTTCATCAAGAAAAAATTTATCCATGTGTCTATAATAAGTTTAATGTGAATGAAGTTGTTTTCGATGTATTGTATATTGATGAAATTTCAATTACGGGAAATGAAGTGTAAGCCTTAAAGTCAGTGAAAAATTGGTTAATTGAATTCTTCTCCATGAAGGACTTAGATGAAGCAACCTATATTCTAGGGATTAAGATCTATCGAGATATATCTCAGAGGATGCTTATACTAAATCAAAATACATATATTGACAAGTTACTTAAAAGGTATAGTACGTGACAATCAAAGATAGGGTTGTTTCCAATGTCACATGGTATCAATCTCTCCAAGAAAATGTGTCCACAAAAAAAATAGAATATTGAAATAATGAGTATAATACGATATGATTATTAAGTGGGATCTAATATAGAAATAAATGAATTATAATTTAAATATTATTTATATTTTTAATTTCATATTTTTTTTCCAAAGGACTCTTTGTATGTATTTTATATGGAAGTTTTGACTCTATTTATAAAAGGAAAAAAGAATGTTCTATTTTAACATATATGGAGTCAGTGGATTTTCCCGCCTCCATAACCATTATATTTTATTTTTCATATATTATATGAATATATGTGTTTATTAAAGAAAAACACAAAATTCATTTGTTCTAGGTATTTTATTTTTAAAAATGAGTTTTGAAAAGGAAATTGTATTTTGATATCTAAAAATGTTTTACAAATGGGTACAAAAAATATTTTCAAGGGTTTTATGATGAAAACGTGAAAGAATAAAATATTTTATTCATTATATGGTATGTAATAATTATATATGAGAATGAGTGATCTCGATAAATCATATACAATGGGTGATCTCGATATAGCTTATACGATGGGTGAGACTGATACTACATATATAATGGGAGAACCTGATATAAATCTCAAATGCATTTGGTAATTATCCTTATCTTTAAATCCAAGAAGTAGGGAGTTAATCAGGGAGGTTTCCTCTATGGATTTAATTGGGCTCTAGTTATATCTAACATGGGTTATCAATATAATACTCTATGTATCCTAAATGGATTTATATATTCATTCAATGGGTTTTAAAAGGTTTTTATGAAAAAAAGTGTGATTTTCATGTGGTTCTGATTTATTTCATATTCTTAAATAATATTGTTATAAAGGTAAACATTTTAATGGTTTTTATGATTTTACATAGAGTATATATTTCTTTTATATCCCTTTATAATATTTTTGTTCTCATCCAAAATTTTTAATTGTGTTTCAAAGGGATTAAGGATGAATATAAAATCTAATAAAACCAAAGATCCAAATATGAAATTTACCTTGAATGAATCAATCAATTCTTTATAAAGATATTGTTTTGTGAGAAAATGGTTACTATGTAAAATGCAAACTTTAAAAGAGTTTTTCCAAATTATATAAAACTCTAATACTCAAATTTATAATCATATTTAAGTGATTAAATATTTCCTTTTTTCTTTTGTATGTTTTAGATGGTTGAAATTGGATCACAATTTTTGCTATCAAATCCATAAAATATAAAGAGTTTTTTATCACCAGACCTAAGAGTGTGGGTTTGGGGGTTATTATAGATATGCCTCAAGTTAAAAAAACCATAGTTTAGATGATGGGTTTGTGGGTGGGTTGTGATGACCATTATTATTTATGATGTATATTTATAGGTAGGGGTAATATTCCCCTGGATGATATGATAAATGTTACTGAGGATGTGAATTATTTCCCCCTAATAATATGATGGATATTATCAAGTAGGGGTGTGATCATTTTTTCATGAGAAGACAACTTTTTTTTAATGTAAACCCTATGTCATCTCAAAAGATTCATTAGAAGTTTATAGTGTAAAATTTTAACAAGTTTTATAAAAGTGAACTAAAAAGAGGTGGGTTTGAAGGATGTTTCAAAATAAAATAATATAATTAAATAGATTAATAGTTTAAAGATATAAGAGTATTTGAGAATTATTTTTTAATGAGGTCATTTAATGTTAATTAAACTCCAAAAAATGTACCTTATTCTTAAAAATTCATTGGTTTTAGTGAATTTCATTGGTCGAGGTTTCATTAGAATCCCAATTATCCTCATGCCTCTCAAATAAATTCAAATTGACTCAAACCTTAAATAAAACCCATTTAAAAAATTTCAAGAAATTGTACATGATAAAAGATATTCCAATGTATACTAATATCTTATTTGAATGATATGTAAAAGGTTTCTTATGTTGTCCAATTGGAATAAAATAAGTTCCCCAATTAAAAATTATAGTACAATTAGCTATGAATGAGTGTTAGTTTCTGTTAATGTATAAAAAGATAGTGGTATGATTAGAACTACATTAATATAAAAAACATATTTTTTTTAAATATCGTATTCACCAAATGAGTATCCATTTAGTTTGGAAAAAATATCTTTCAAATGGTTTGGTGGAAGATCATATGGAAATCTTCCAATATCCTTTCTCTCCACATAAGGATTGGGATCTCTAGAATTTTCAAGATGATGAGTAGAATCCTTTGGATATACAAAATATAATAGTTACACTCCCTTTTTTGAACATGAAAATTTGGAACCCAATGTGGGAATTTATTGGCAAAGCACAAAGTGATTTTTCACCCTCTCTTGCAAATACCACATTGAACCTATATTTGAGAAATAAAATAGTATTATCTCTATTTTTAAAAAACTAAATGCTTTTTACCACCACATTAGTATCCCCAATATACATATATATATATATATATTGAATTAAAAGTTTATAACTTGATATATATCAAAATTACAGAGGTTCCCATGAGACTATAAACAAGAATGATCCTTTCCCAATGATGATTTCAAAAAATTTGAACCTAATTTATTTGATAGATCATATAAAGTATGGATTATATTACAAATTTGTGCTTTGTATCTCACATAATTTTGAAGAATATTTCATCAACATTATCTTGGGATCTAAAAATCACCTCCACTTATAATTTAAACCTCAAAAAAGTGAAATTATCAATTTTAGTAGTTTTGTTGGAACCTCATTATTTTAATTATAAATAATAATAATAATTATTCTTTTGAAAAATATCAATGTTTTGTGATAGTAAATAATTTTCTAAGAATTTTTTTGAAGAAAACTTTGTTAAGTGTTGATATATCATTAGTTTAGAAAGAAATACCATTGGATATAATGATCTACCTCTAGTTCAATTGGATATACCAGTGGACTAAGTCTACCATTAGCCTATACTACTAAAAAAATCTATAGTTAAGGAAATATATTGATAGTTTAGCAGATCTAAATTTAGTTTAGAAGATATATACCATTGATATATCTACCTCTAAAAATCTACCATGAAGATCCACCACTAATAGATCTAACTATAAAGATATACTATTGATAGATCTACCAATAAAGATATTATACTGAAGATCTACCACTAAAGAGATCTAAAGTTAGCACATCTACCATTGCATTTTACTACATCAAGATTTGATCTACCATCAGTAAGCATATTACTTTAGAATATATCTACCATTAAGATATCTACCACCAGAATGATACCATTACTTTATATAATTTTATTTGAATTTAATTTCTCCAAAAACTAGTTTATGGAATTTAATACATTGAAGTCACATGTGTATTTAAGTATTAGTATTCCTAAACCAATCTACAGATGCATTAAAAAAAAGTCAGACATACTAATTTAGTTCCTAGTATGAGGATCCAAGATTTTTTATTATTCTTCAATGGATAAATGGATATGGAGAGTTATATATTCAAAATAAATACATCGTATGTGTGTGTGGAAAATTATATTTCTAACAACAGTGATACATGAATAGTGAACATAGACTTTTATACATTAATCAAAAGACCTGTGTGTGTAAGGATTATGTATTTTTATATAATAAAAACAAAAGGACTTTTTAAACCTTTATGATACTAAATTTTTCTACACATTCTAAGAAAAAATGTTCAATCTCCTATCAAAGACAGATTCAAGGAACTTTGAAAATTTAAGGCTATACAGATCGAGAAGCTTTAATTTATCCCATTTCTAAACATTTTCCCAATATGTTTTGCTTTATCTTTTGAGTTTTTTGTTTTATTAATCTGTTTATTTATACACACTATCTCATGTGCTTAACTAGAGAGTGATTGAAAATATTTCACTCAAATTTATTTCTTTGTATACTCACGACAACTGTGGAAGAGATCATGTGTGACCTGTGCTTGTCTTTATCCCACATGTAACTAAGGAAGGGGATTTGTGCCTGGAAATCCATGTGTTCTATTGATTGTAAAAACATGATCCAGGTTATGGATTATGTTTATTATTTAATAAACTTCTTAGAAATAAGTGATTACCAAGTGGAGGAGATTAATTCTCAGCTTTAGACTGAACCTCTTATTTAATTACACTGTGTGTTTTATTAAAATTTTCCTATATTTAAAGGTTAAAACTATATCTATTCTTAAAATATATAACAAAACTTTACTTTTATAGTTAGTCTTAATTTTTTTAAATAAATTGTTTAATTAAGTAATTTAGTTTCAAAATTTAAAGTGATTTCAAATATTATTTTAACTGATCATTAATCCTACTTTGGGAAATTATTTGAAAGATCAAAATTATATATTTCTACTATTTTAATTAACTTGGTGTTTTTATTAATTTGGGGGATTTAGGTTTAATCTTTTTTAAACAGATTTTTTTGGGAACTCATTTTACCCCTATTGAGTTACTCACTCCAAACAACATTTTGGTGGTTGTATGTTTGATAGAAAAATAAATTATAGAATATTTCACCTTTTGGGAAAGTCACTAGTTTCATGGTATAGTATAAAAGAAATTATTGCACTGTCTAATACCGATGCTGAATATTAGCTGTGGGAAGTTTTAGTACTCAGATTCTATGGATGAAACACACCTTACTATATTATGGATATCAATTTTGACATTTTACTATAAATTTTGACAATAAAAGTGTGATAAATATTTCCATGAATCATGTTTCAAATTCTAGGACAAAACAAATTAATATAAGACATCACTATTTGAGAGATCATTTCCAAAACGGTGATACAACTCCTGAATTTATTAGAACAAAACATTATATTTTTTTTATATTTACAAAGCCTTTTAATTACAAGAGATTAAGATATATTTGACATGAACTAGGAATGCTAAATGTTTTTTAGTTATTTATCTTCAGAGTTACTTTTTAGAAATATTGACCATTAATAATCCACCGTTGGGTGATCCACCATTGATGATCCACCATTGGTGATCCACTATTGGGTGATCCACCGTTGATGATCCACTATTGATAATCGAATATTGAGTGATCCACCATTGGAGATCTACCTTAGGGTGATCTACCATTGAGAGATTAACCATTAGAAGATCTACCAATAAAATATTTTCAACTATCTTCTATCGCTCATATTTTTTGCAATTAATTTTTATTATATCTATTTATGTATATTTTATTTTATTTTCAAATTCTAAATCCTGAAATGATAAAATTGAATTTAAATCAGATTTTGAGAAATATATCATTCGTGCCTTCCTTCAAACCTTCCAACTCCCTTTCTCTCCCGACCTTCAACTTTCATTACAATATCTCTTCTTCTTTCAATATTTATGAAGATGGTGAGATTGAAACATGTCTTGGTTTTATCTCTTGAAGGATCGTGTCCTGCGAAGAAGTATCAAGGTGACTCTATCCGAACTTCTATTGTCAAACCAGAGAACCCTAATATTTCTACTCGAGTTTTCATTACTGAAAAATATTTAGATACTGAATGGCTACTTTCAATCATGTTGTAAGTGATTAAAGTGATCCAATACCAAGGATGGATGAAATGGTTTTCAAGGACTGATAAACCTTTCTTTCCTCAATTATTTCACCAGTTCTATTAGTATGAAGAGTATGAATTCAGTGAGATGAAATATTATATTAAAATTATTATTGATGGTAAATAAGTGGTATTTTGGTCAAAGAAATGAGCCATATACCTCATTATACCTCACTGAGGTATTTATGATGAGTTTCAAGGTTCAATTCCCAGTGATACTGAGTTCTTCATATATGAGGATGCTCTTATATAGTTGGTTGGAAATAATATAGTGTGAAGAATAGATACTATAGATCTTAATGTGGAGTGTATAATCTTGTTTAAGTTTATACAACACATGATTTGTACTAGTAATAGGGGAATTAACACCATGAGGTACCAAGATGTATTTCCCTTATTCCTTATGAAAAGAGGAGATAAGATAAATCTGTGTAGATATCTGATGTTCTACATGATAGATATTAGAAATACCTCATCAAGATAAAATTCCTTGATACATCATAACTCATTTTGTCTATGTTGGAATCCAAGGGGTTAACGATAAGGAAGAAGAAGCTATTATTAGTTGTGGCGGTTTTTGTTTAAGTTAGTTTACATGAAAAAGGATGAAGGTAAATTGGAACCCCTGGATGAAGAAATGGGTGGCTGAAAATGATATGATTTATGATAATTTCAATACTAAGAATCATACATCTTGACCTAAGGACATGGTTGATCATAGCATGGATTTAAATAAAGCTGTTGTATATTTCTCTGATGAGGAGGTTGGGGTAGAAGAAGTTGCAGTTATAGAATAAGTGTCAGTGGCTTCTTTATCTAAGGAAGGAAGTGACCCTGATGTGGTTAAGATCCCATATGTTTCTTAAATATATTATAGTCTATCTATTTATCTTCCTGATAGAGAAATCCTACTTAGTGAAAGAGAAGAAGAAGAAACTACTATATTATTTGAAGCACCATCTGAGAGTTCTTATGAGAGCTCAAGAGAAGTAGTTGAAGTTCCTAATGAATCTATTGGAACTTTAAATGGAAATGATGATAGAACTCAGGCCTCTAAATTTCATGATGGTGATATTGATGTTGGAGAGGGAGAGTGGTCTTATCAATATCTTGTTACTTATACTTTAGGTAAGAATGGTGATGTGGTGAGACCTTCTAAGATCCATATTGATGATGATGACTTTAATAAGGATGATCCTAGATAACATTTTCAAGGGAAGGAACAACATTATTTTTTATTCAAAAATCAATTCATATGAATGAACCAGTTGTTTCAGCTACAACTGAGGATGAAGCATTATCCAAGCGGGGCCATCTCATGGTTCCAAGCTGTTAGGAACCAACTAACCCAATTCTAACGGTGTAAGTGATGATGATGACCATGTAAGTCAACCTAGGAATTTCATACTTTCTATCCCTATTTATGTAAAATATCCTAAGGTATCTCTAGTAGAAAAGATAGATGAGGTTGTTCAGTTGGAATCCTTTCCCTCAGATGTTTCTACTAATGAATATGAAAATATAGATGATGCTTTACCTACCCTTGAGAGGATTCCATATCCTCCACCTTATGATACTATACCTTATGGTTATATTACTAAGGATTAATTGGATTATTTTAAAGTTAGGATGTTATTAGATATTAGTGGTATCCTTAGATCCACACCTCCTTAAGAAACCAAGCTGAGTGAAGTTGATACTAGGTGGATTTTTGAATCAGTGATATCTCATATTCATCTTAAAATGATCTTGAAGATGAAAGAACTAGAAATTGAGAAAAATATGTTGTAAAATGATAAAGAAGAAGTTAATTCCATAATGTAAGAGAGAAGAGGAAGCTTTTTTGTAATCCAAACATCTCTTCTGGAGAGGTTAGAGTCCTTACATACTGTCAGTACTTCTATGTCAACTAATACACTTCTTTCTTCTTCAGTTTATGTTGATGAGATTTGATCCATCATGATAGAGGAGTTGTATATTATTATATGTAATACTTCTTACTCTCACCAAGAAGATATTTTTCAAATAAAGGGATAAGGTAATTCAAGGATAAAGTGAATCAGCTCAAAGTTTTGGCCCATTTTCTCAAACTTTCTATGGAGGAGAAGAAGGATTTTTTCACAATAATGGATCATGGTGGAAACATAATTATGAATTTTTTAATTTTATGAATTCATTTTTATGCTTTTGGGAATGCATTAGTGGAACCTAAATCTATATCCATGTTTTATCTCACTTCTGTTCCTTCTTTAGCACCCCTTATTTCTTAGTTTAAACCTTTTATAATGACACCAGTTGAGTCTATTCTACATCTCAGGCTTGTCATCATCCAAGATCTTACTCCAACTAGTTCTATGCCATATTCTTCCACTTCTATACCTCCTATTACTCTAGAAGTAAAAGACCCACTGGTTCTTTCAACCCATCAAGACGTGAGTGGTTCATATTTGGATTAGTTTCTTGATATGGATTGTAATTTCTCCCTTTTATTACTTTTTAAAATGTAATCATCATCTATTATCTCTAATAGAGATTCTCTGTTATTCATTTTTATATCCTTAATTTTTTTAATGTTATAATAATCTCCTTTTGATAATACTAAAATGGTATGTATTCTTGGATAACATTTAATATTTTAATTCTTTTATTATCATAGATAAATCGATATATCACATTAGTGATTTTAGATGTTAAGAATAATATTATTTATATTTATACATACTTTTTTTGTTTTTTTTTTCATATTCATGGATATAAAATTCTATAGTTTTTGATAATCAAAGAAGGAGATACTATTAACACCTCCATATTTTAATGATCAAAAATCATGATTGTTATGTTTTCTAACAAGATTAATGTTTTATGATAGTAAATTATTTTCCAATAAAATGTGTCAAAAGAAATTGGTTAAGTATTTATCTACCATTAGTTCAAAATAATATACCATTGTCTATAATGATCTACCACTAGTTCAACTGGATCTACTGGTGGAATACATATAAAATTAGACTCTAATGCTAATGAAACTACCATTAATGACATATACCAATAGTTCAGTAGATCTAACATCAGTTCAGAATAGATCTACAACTGATGTTATATGACTAACAGATCTGCTGCTAAATATTTACCACTGAAGATATATAGTTGAAGATCTACCACTGGTAGATCTACTGATTAAGATCTACCACTAATAGATATACCATTTAATATCTACCATTGAATATCTACCACCAATAGATCTACCATAGAATATATCTACTATCAGAACCTCTACCACTAGATTGTTCTACCACTAGATTTAATCTAACTTCAATAAGAATCTATAGTCAGAATAGAAATACCGTTAAGATATTTACCGACAGAATGATACAATTACCATGCATACTATTCTTTAAATTTAATTCCTCCAGTAGATTATTTATGTATTTTAATGCATTCATGTTAAAAATGAATTTAAGAATCATTATTCTTAAACCACCCCAAAAATTCATTAAAGAAAAATCCATAATTCCTAATTTAGTTCCCATTACGAGGATCCACGATGATGATGATTATTATTATTAAATGGATAATTGGATTTGGAGAGTTATATATTCAAAATAACTCCCTCATATGTGCGTGTGGAAAATGATATAGCCAATAGTAGTGATACATTCATAGTGAACATATAATATCATATGATAATCAAGAGACCTATGTGTGGAAGGATTCTATATTTCTACAGACTAAAAACAGAAGTACTTTCCAGACCTTTACGAAACTCTGTTTTCTTTCACATTTTGATAAACCTATTCGAGACCCTATCAAAGATATATTCAAGGACCTTTGAAAATTTGAGGTCATCCAGAGTGATTATCTTCACTTTATCCCATTTCTAATCATTTTTTCTTTCTATTTATGCTTTATCTTTTGATTTTTCTGTTGTTTTACTCTTTTTATCTATATACACTATCTCTTATACTTAACTGGAGAGTTATTGACACTCTATCTTAAATTAATTTCTTTTTATACCCTCTAAAACTATAAAATAGGTTATGTATGAAATGTTCTTGTCTTTATTCCATATATAACTATAGAATAGGCTTTGGGTCTGGATATCCCTATGTATTGTTGATTATGAAATGTCGATCCAGGTTTCAGATCAAGTTTAGTGTTTATTAAACTATATGGGAGTAGGCTGGCTTACAAGTGGAGGGGATTAAGTATTGTCTTGAGACCGAACCCCATTTTTAATTACGATATGTGTTTTATTAGTTTTTTTCTATATTTAAAAGTTAAAACTATATTTGATCTCAAAATATGTATCAAAACATTACTTTGGTAGTTAGTCTTAATTTGTGTTTATATAAAGTGTTTGATTAAGTAATAAAGTTTCAAAAGTTAAAGTGATTTCAAATATTATTTTAAATAAGTATTAATATAACTTTGAGAAATTATTTGAAAGATAAAACTTATTTATTTCTACTTTTTTGATTAAATTTATTTGTTTACTAATTTGGGGAATTTAGTATTAATTTTTTTTAAACTAAAATTTTTATTGGGAACTCAATTCACCCCCCTCTTGAGTAACTAACTATGATCAAAAGTTTTTTAAATTAATTAATTAATTATAATTAGATGTGATGTTGTATATTTTATAGTAAATTTATATACTAAATCAATTTAAAATATTGGTATAAGGGAGGAATAGAATAGTGAATCATGATGTAATCACACCCCCACTTCTGAATTGTTTCACTCATGGAAAAGTCACATTTTAGAAAATGATTTATGGTGAAATTACTATTTTAATGAATATTTAATGTCCAAATATAATAAAATTCATGAAATTAATGATAATAAAGAAATAATCATACCAAGGAGTTAGTCTTTATAATTGTTAAATAATTATCTTATAAAATATATCAAAACAGTATTCATGTTGTTATATGATACTAATCTAAGAAGGTAATTCAAAAGTAAACCATGAAATTAAATCCCCACATGTGTGAGTGAAAACCATTTCATTACCATATTCTAACTTTTTATTCAATAAATATTAGTCATTTTAAAAATTTTCTGGTTACCTGATTCTTTTCATTGAAACCTCCCTACACCCTTTGCAATCAAATTACAAAACCCACAAACCTAATCAATCTTAGAAGCTAAAGAATAAGCTCCCAACATATATATCCATTATGTTTCATATTTATTCAATCCTATCATTATTTACTATATATCATTTTATGTTTTTCATGTTTTTTAAGGTGTATAATTTTAAAATAACGGGTATACATAAATACCAAAATTTGGAATAGTAATAAAATAATTAGGTAATGAGGCGACATATACAAAAATTATTTTTTAAAGGTGAATATAATTAACAAAAATTATATATATTTTCAAATAAGTATAAAATAATAATGTTCAATGATTGAGTGTAATGAGGTTTAGAGATATAAATAATACACTTTTACGATAAAAAACCACACATAGGTTAACAACAACATATTGGTTTTGTTAATATACAACCATTTATATTAATGAAAAACCATTTTTATTAAAATAAACCCATTAATGTTAAATACCTACTCATACTCAGATTTTATTAGTGAAACAAATTTTCATTAAATGTTAGAACAATATAAAATAGTGAAATTCAGTATATAGTTTTATTAATGTTCAAGGATGTGATAAAGTTATGAAATGAGATTTATATATTTAATTATTTAATTATTTATCATTATTTTAAATTACCAAAAGAAACACACTAAAACAATAAATGGAAATACCTTTTTATTCAAAATGTTTATTATTTTCTTTTTTTCTTCTCTTTTTACCTAGATGAAGATATGAATATGTAATTAATATTTATAAGAAAATATATAGGGCATATACTTATCCTTATGATGTTTTATAAATTTTAAAGGCATAATATACATAATGAATATATTTGTTTTATAGAAATGTGATGTAATTGAGTTGGTTAGTAGGACTCAAACTTAGGTCTCTTAGACCTTAGGTAGAGACTCTTCCAACTAATCTAACCCTACCTTCATTTTTTAATTTATTTTATTATTTTAATATTTATAAAAATATCACATGACCAGTTATGAAAATAGAAAATCAAACATACCCATTTCACGATGTAAAAAAACATATATGTTTTCTATTTTGTTTAAAATAATTGAAGTGACACAAATGTGAATCACGTGGTTGGGGTTGTATTTGAACACATGTACAATTTGATTCCATAGAATGCTCATAATAGGAGGATTTTTAATTTTTCCCTATATTTTTTTTATATTTATATTTTTCAACAATATTAAAAACCACATACATGGATATACACAATGTTGAATAAAAAATGAAAAACAAAAAAATCAGGTACTAATTGTTGAGTGGGGATTCAAAATGGAGATCAATCATATCGCACAAACTCATTTAACCCTCAACATAAACTTCATAACTAATTTTTATACATTTATTATATATATAAATTCACATAATGTTTTATATAGGTTTTTACATTTTTCTAGAATATACCAATAAATATAATTATGTGTTATACTATTACATTTTTTCTATATTTATATATAGATATAGTATTACATGATTCCATGAAATATTGGTAAACACCATGTAATTATTTAATTATATAATTTACCATTTACTAGAATGTATTATGGAATTATTTAATACGTGGGTTTCAATATCTTTAATTTACCCTAAAAAATTATTAAAAATTGTATAGTTTGGATCAAGATATTACTGAGAATGAAAATAAGTTCCCATATCCATTTAACCTCAAACTCACATGTAAATTTAATCAATATGAATTCATTCATTAACTATATTTAGTTATCATAAATAAGAGGATAGTCATGCACATCCTCAATAGACATATTTTTTATCATCATTAATTGTGGTTGAAAAAAAAATGTAAAAAATTATCAATTAATAAACATGTGGTAAATTTTAGAATTATTTTACAATATTCAATATAATTTCTAGAATGTGAAATGTTTATTAAATATATAAATGAAATAGAAACTGGAAAATAAAAGAATAAAAGAGGAGGAGTCAAGATATGTGACTTTGACACTAAATGTGTCACACCAGAAGATAATATATATTAATACGAAACTATATATACAATAGATACTGAGAGGAAAATATTAAAAAAACATGTTATATAATTACACCATTCTTATAAAAAACACATGAAACATACTAAGATTCATCAAAATAGATAAAAAACTTTACTATATTTTCATGACACATCTAATATTTTACGTTCTCAAAGTTGATTTATAGAATATGGAATACCCTATATCATATATAAAGGAATGTTGGTTTCTTGAAATGTAAAATTTTAAAATAGTTTAGAAAACTAAACTAAAATGAGAAGGGGTTTGAATTATTTAAAAAAATAAAACAACTTAATTAAAGAGGTTGATAGATAAAAAATAGAAGCATGTTTGAGAATTATTTAAAATGGAGGTCACTGAATGATCACTACACATATCAGAAATATCCTTATACTAAAAAATTCATTACTTTTAGTTTAATTACATTGTTAAGGATTCATTAGTATCCCAATAATCCTATATCCTTTAAGATAAATACAGTTAGTTCAGAACTATGTTTCAACTGTTGTTCATCCAAGATCAACACCTTTTTCTTGATTAATGGGATAAACAGGTACACTAATCTCTTAGTTCTACATGATGAAAGAGGTTTTTTATATTGTAAAAACAAAAAACCCCCTACTCAAAATTCACAATCCAATTTGTTATGCATGAGAGTGAATTTATATTAAATTATCAAATGATATTTCCCCAATAAGAACTATATAAAGATACAAGTAAATGAAAAATTTGATAGACTAAAAGACACAAATCCAGTAGTTCATTATTTTTTATAACTCTCATTACAATAATATAACTCCCTTAAAATGATCAAACACATTTTAACTAACCATCAAGAGGAGGTAGAGTATCATAAAAAACTCTTATTTTATCCTTGATCATCTTATCAGGATATCGAGCTCTAGAATTTCTAGGAAAATGAGGGGAATAATTTGGATCTTAAAAATTGTATAGTTTCAATCCCTTGGATGGTCATCAAAATGAGTCACCAAGGTGCCAATATATAGGTAATATAGAAGTTTTCTTTGGAACCCTATTATCAACATACAACTTGGAACCTTGATTTCCATTAAGAGATAGTTTTATATTTATTTTTATAAAACTATTTTTTCCCATCCTATGTAATATCTTCACATAACATTTTTTTTGAAATTATATTTCTATTAACCAAGATATAGAAAAATTATAGATGTTCCCATGATATTGTGAATAAAAATTATTTCATCCAATGATTCAATATTTTGGGAAGAAAAGGTTCATTTGGGCTTAAGTAAATTATTTAAAATTTTATCTCAAGTGGTCAATGATATTTTCACCAAATTTAAGACCAATTCATTTTATAGATCAATTAAAATGCAGATTTTAGTCAACATGTGTGCTTTTTCTCTCATGTAGTTTCAGACGTATTACACCAACTTCATCTTGGTATCTCTAAATCCCCTCCACCTTTAATTTTATCATAAAATAATCAAAATATCCAATATTAAACATATTTAGCATTAATTAATTTGATCAAATGTGAATAAAATATAATTATTATATTTTTAATTAACAATACAAGGTTAATTTAAAACCATGGAATAATGGTGGAATAGAATAGAAATTCATTATGTGATTTAGGAATTATTCACCTGATGATATAAGACTTTGAAAATTCTTATTAAGTACTATATAAATTCTTATGAAATCTCAAATTTTAGACGAGTTTAATGCATTTAAAGTTAAATACTAGTCTTACTAACTTTAGAAAGTCTTATGAGAAATGTATTATATAGTACCACAATGTCTTATTATCTACCTAAATGTATTATATGTATAATTATTATGATTATAAAGACTTTCATGATCTCAATTTTATCAAACTCTGAATTCATTTGAAGTACGAAAGTCATAAATTGGATCTCAAAGTCTTATACCAAGCATAACAGCCATTAATATTTTTAATAAAGCCTTAAAAAGTGATTATAATGACTTATAAAGTAATACATTTCCAAATTAAATCCAAATGAAATTTTTTATAAACATCTACAAGAGTCATTCATGCTTATAAAAGTTTAACACACTACCTCAAAAGTCTTGTGAGATAATAATTATCTATTATTTTGTTTTATGAACATAATTTCATATTTTAGTAGAATAATCAAAGAATTTATTAAAACAAATTTTGATCTATTCAGGTCTTATAAATAAAATTCCAACCAGTTCCAAAAATATCACATCATATTTAAAAAAATCAAATGGTGTTGACAAAAAATACAACTTTTCTAAAATTACATAGGGATTTTTAGTTTCCTAGGTGGGATTTTATTCTATCTAGATGAAATAAAACTAATATTTCCTCAGTCAAATTTTATTCTCCCATGATGATATGTGACTTAATAATAAATATTGGTCCATTATTAACTAATTTTTATGTGACTATTGATTACTAGGTGGGGAGATATTTCCCCAGATGATATATCCCAACAATTCTTGAGTATGAATAGAATTAATTTTTTTTGAAAATTATATGTCTAAAACATGTATAAAATATATTAATTGGTTATAAATTTAATATAAATGATAATAAAAATCATTTGAAATTAAGATAAATATTTTTATGATTTTTTATGCATGCAATGTGTTTAACATAATAAACTAAATTAATCAATTTTTTTGAATTAATTTAAATAAATATTTATGTTATATATTCATTAATTTTTTTATCATTCATCTAATAGTTTTTTTCTAGGCATGGTAAAAGAATAAATCAAGTTTTATGCTTAAACATGTATTTTTATAAAAAGTGGTTTCATCACATTTTTCAAACTAATTTTAAAATTATTTTTTTTTCACATTTATAAAATTTATTTTAAAAAATAAACTTTATTTTTTAAATCTACATGTCAAAATTACCTTTGAGTTAATATTTTATAATTTTTTGAAAATATTAATTTTTAGATGATTGGTGAAATATACTGATTTTTATTAAAAATTATGTTTTATTTTAAATAATTAAAAAGTTCCCTTTTTTAAAATGGTTTTAAAAGTAATATTAGTTATATAATATCAATATTAATCCAATTTAAATCATTGTAATCAAACTTATGATGTATTTTTATATAAAATCTTTGTGTACTTATGATTTTTTTTTCATTGGAAAATCCCTTTTTATCGCGTTTGCGAGATTAATTTTATATTAAATTGTTCCACTTATGTTAATTGAATTTGATAAAATAGATTCCATATTTAAAATCATCACTATTAATATTTTGTGATAATATAAATTTAATTTTTGGTCATAATGATTATTAAAAACAGTCAAAATATGTTACCACAGTTAAAGTTAAAACTAGTATACCAGGTGTTAATCTATAAAAATACTGTTCAAAATGACCTAAACCCTTGATGATAACCCATTGGTTGGTTTCATTTAGAACTTATAATTAAAAAAATTTAATATTATATTTTTTTGAATCAATTTTTCTAGGAATTTTACATGACACTATTTTAATACTTTGAACAATTATAAGTGTGCCAGTCACCTAAATTATAAAGGGGAACCTCCTCCCCTCACTTTTTTATGCCTCTTAAGACATTATTCTCAACCAAAACCTACCGATATCTCTTTAAAAAATACTTATAAACCTTTTAGTGATTCTATAATTCTATAAATACCTACCCATATGGTTCTTTAATAATATACCCAAAAGATATTTTTAAAAGAGAAGGTAATCTTCTTCACCAAGCTCTTTCATTTTAATAATTCTTTTACCACATTAAAAACTATCTTAAAAATTATAATATTATAACACCAGTATTTTAAATATACTAGGATTTTATTATGTTGATATCATAACCTATATCTGTCTTCTCTTCCATCAAATGGGAAATAAAACTATTGATCATGTGTATGATGGACTAATACCTCGCGAACTGATGTAGTTCACTTTCCATTCCCGCCTATAAAAATATGATATAATGATTAATTAAATGTATATATATTATATTTGTGAAATTATTATACTTATTAATTATAATACCAAAAATAACTCTACCTTCCAATCCATTAGAAAATGATTACGCTGCTCATGCGTATGTATAAACTATCACTCCCACAATGTGATGTGATGTGATTTTTTTTTCTTTTTTTCATAACATGAATAGTAATAATGATATATTTAATGAATATATATGATATATATGATATAATAATGATTATTTAATGTTGAATTAATATTTACATTTCTTTCATTCCAACCGATGAATAGTGAAAACAACTTTTATGCTTACGTAAGGCTTACCATCTTCATGTACGGTTTAATTAATTTTTATGTATCTATCCTTTATCAATAAATCTATATATGTATATATAATGAATTTATATTACATTTATATCATTATAAAAATTATTGATATTATGTAACCATGATTAAAGTTTAAGGACCATAATAATTGAACCGAAACTCTCATAAATAATGAAATAGTTAACACCCAGAATTGTTGATTTTAATATTGAATTATTAATAAATGGATGTTGAAATGTTTTAATTGGATAATTAATGATATTATAAGTATGTAAATAGTTATTTTATTGAAGTATAATAAAATTAAATTTATTATACAAGATTTAAGTGTGATTTTTATGTTAAGTGAATTTCGAGGTAAGGGATTTTCATCTCACTTTTACATCTATAAGACACATGCCATATTCACCACATATTTATTTTATGGTGTCTATATAATTCCCATAAATGTATTTTATAATTATCCTCATGAAAATTATAGTGATATACATATCCATATAATATTCTTTCTTTCATGAGGTTTTTATCCTAATGTTACAAAAGTGGTATGGGTTTTATGTTACATTCTCATTATTTATTAATATTTTTTATAGTTTAGTTATGATGATGAAATATTATAGTCTATGTCAAAATAATCCCATTTATTTCCTTATCCTCTGTTCATTTCTTGAAATTAAATTTTTTCCTTTCATTTTCCTCTCTTTAAGTACTCAATATACTAAAATAATATTTTTTAGGAAGACCAAATTTATTTCTCTCTCCAGTCAAAAATAATTTTTATTTCATTTACTTGTTTTCTAAAAACATTTTAAAAATGGTTTTTTCTATTCACCATTTATTGTTTAAATTTATTTTTTTCCACATTTTCTAAGTTTTACAAAATTCATTAAAATGAATATTCTTGTCAATTTCTGAATGAGTTACTTTTGACTTGTTACTGAAAATGTGAAAGGAATCATTATTTTAAAGTTTATGGAATAAAAGAAATTTATCACCATTATAACTACTCAATGATTTGATTCTTCAATTAAAAAAAAGTTTCCATTAATATTTGGATGTGATTTTAAAGTTAAAATTGTATTTTCCTCAAGAAATGTTTTGAGTGAGCTTTTAAAATCACTTTCCATCTAATATGACATCCTTTGATGTTTCCTAACCACTTTTGGGTATATAATCCAATGATACCATCCTTATTATTTCCTGGGATGGTTTATGATTATGATCGAAAGATTTTTATAAAACTCATTCCTTTATATGGGATATGTTATGATGAATTGATTAAATTTTTATGAAACATATTTATTTTTTCATGGGTAATGATATGATGACCCTGTGAATAAATATGTATGATTTTAATTTGTGAGCCTGAAATTATATAGCCCTCCCATGTATTAGGTAAATTTGGATATCTGATGAGATAAACAATACAAGAATGGGGAGGGAACCCAACTCAGTTAGGGAATATATCTACTATTATAGTCTTGGTAGTGAACCTTGAATACTATGATGGTTTGGGGAGTAAAACCTATAACATATTGTTTCTATAATCGGGTTAGTTTTCCACATTTTCTAAGTCTGATTTTGATTAAGAATCCTTAAAAAAAGTTTTCTAGGGTTTACTACAGGTTTCAGGCCATGTACCTGAAGTACAAGTTGTGTACCTGAAGTACATGTCGTGTACCTGAAGTACACGTCGTGTACCTAAATTACACACTGTGTACCTGGATTACACGCTGTGTACTTGAGGATGGATTCAAGTCATGATGTGGGGGTCACACTGTGAGCTGGTATACATCATGTACTTGAGGTACACGTCATGTAGGGGTTAAATAACTGATTTTTAACCTGAGGCAAGAGGTTTTTTGGCGTAACTTATCCAGCATGGACTACATGTTGTTACTAAGAGGTACACGTCATGACTCAGCCCACGCCTAGGTTAAATTCACGTGCTTAGAAGTTTCGATCATCTATTCTTTCTATATCTCTTATCTCTCGGACCAGAGCTCTCCCTTTTCATTTTTTAGAGGTGTATCACCTTCCATATTGATTCGATCAGCTCCCATTCATCGTCATTTCTACGGTGCATCTCTCCAGGTAAGTGTTCTCTCTGATTCTTCCTTGCAATTGATCATGATAGAAACCTAGCCTTGCATTATTAGATCCAATGATCCAAGTTGGATGCTTCTTGTCTTCTTCTTCTAGATTTGTTGTGAGATCTTGTTCCAGAGGCCTTTTTACATCTTTGGTTGTGGTGCGGCGGGTGTCCTTCTTCGAGGTATGTGGTTTTCCTCCCTTCCTCCGACCTTTTTTTGTTTATATTTGAATCAATTTTTTCATTTATTAGATCCTAGGGTCTCCTTTTGTGTTTTTGGGTTTCCTTGTTAGTTTTGGATTCCGTTGTGGGCATGTGTGACCCAAAATTCGAGGTAGGTGGTTTCGTCTCTACCCTATGATAATGAACCTATTTGTATTGATTTGAAAATTGCATTATAAATTAATTTATGAAAATGGAATGATTGTTGTGTGTGTAAAAAAAGGGGTTTTAATGAAAAATGGTTTTACCTGGATTTTGATAAATGAATTATAAATTGGTTTTAATGGTTTTTCAAGACTTTGAAATGGGTTTGTGAAAAAGAGACCATGGGTTACCTTGGGTACTTAGGTGAAAGGTTTAGATTGAGGCCATTATCCATTTATTTGTGATTATCAAGGAGGTTTTTCTTGGGGATTTTCTCGGTTTCCTAGTCCTGTTGTTCTAGGGGACTGATATTGATATTTTGGGGGGTTTACTCATGAGGTATTCCTCTACTTTCTAGGACCATTGTTCTTGGATCAGTTTTGTGCACTGATTATTTTAGTACGAGTTGTCTGCTGTCTAGACATAGTATTACTTGGTGTTGTGATACCTATGGTTCTGGTTTATACAGCTTGGATTTCTAAGTTTTCCTTGATATGCATGTTGATTCTTGTGAAAAATGATATATAAATATGATTTGTAAAATGATATACATGATTTTGTTTAGAACTGTGAAAAAGGGAATGTTAACCTTGTTTTCTATAAAAATTATTTACTACTTATCATGCCATGTTTTATTTAAAAATGAGCATACAATATTTTTTATACAGATACTTGTTAGGGAAAAACTGGGTGGGATCCTACTGATCCTGTTAGCTCACACCCTGCACACTGATTTGGTGGTGGATAGACCTTTATTTTTCTTCCAGTGTAGGGAAAGGAAAGGCACCATAGTGAGGTAGTGAGGTTCATGTTAGCTGGGATGGGTAGCTAATGGTGAGATGGTTAGATTTTGTCCATGACATCATTGGATTAGCTGTTGGTTTTGAGTCCCCTATAGTCAGACTTGTTTTTGGGAGTTTTTTGCTACTGTTATAGTTGTTTTTTTATTTTGTTTTCTACAGTTACGTCATATATATTTTCTTAGTCTTCTATTGTTCCCTTCTTTCCTTGTATATATAAATGCCATGTGATTCTCTAGGTTGCATGAAAGAGTTACCTCAATTATGTCATTTGATGCCCAGGTGCTTTTCGCCAGCCCGTGGGGATCTAGAACGCCCTTTGGGTATGGAACAAATCAGGTCGGGTGCTGGGTTTGTGGGTAATCTGAGTCGGTTAATTACAGTTTGGTATCAAAGGGAGATTTTCCCTCAATAATATTTTCTTGGGATGTCTGTTAGAATGGAGATAATATTGTAGGGACTTTAGAGGTATGTTCCGATGAGTTCCTAGATAAATTTTGTCATAATGAGACTCAAGTTACTATGGGATGTCAGGATATGTGTCTCTAGTGTTGGTTTTTCCTTTTGAAATATCATTTTATCCTTATGGGTTTTTTAGTTTGAACTAAGATCTGTTCTGTGTTTGATCATTATTATGTTTCGGTATACAATTGTATTCCTTTGAGACGTCTTCCATAGGTTCCTTACGAGGGTGTAACTGATTATCCTCAAGGAAATCCACCTATGGATCATAATCTCATTAAGAATATCGTATGGGAAGTCCGTGCTGTCGACACAGATGTGCCACGAGTTCAGAACCCAGTGGTTGAAGTACAACCAGGAGCTGGAGGAGAAAGAGATTTATCATGAGAGTTATTGCACGAGAATAAACCATCCTTTAAAGGGATGAATGAACCTCAAGAGGTGGAGGATTGGCTAGATAGGATCGATCAAATCCTCAACTTCTTGGAGACACCTGATAATATCAGGGTGAAGTGCATGACGTTCAGACTCACGGGTTCTGGAAAGAGTTTGTGGGACTTTATGGTCCAGGTAGACAAACATGTGGGCTTAGATTAGAAGGGTTTCAAAACCTTATTCTTTCAAAAAAAATTTCCAGAGTCTCTGATGTTGGAAAAATCTCTGGAGTTCCTATCATTGCAGCAGGGAGAGTGTTCAATGTCAGCCTACACCAACCAGTTTTTTGAACTTGTCTATTTTTCTACGGACATGGTGAGGAATGACTAGATGAAGGCACAAAAGTACCTACAGAGTTTGTGACCGAACTTTAGATCGAAGGCCATGTTGAATCTTTCTACCTATGTGGAGATAGTGGACAAAGTAATGTTGGCAGAAATGGACATGGCAGGCAAGGTTGGTGCTACTACCTCTTCTCTTAAAACTAGTGATAGCTTCAGTAGTGTGCATGGGAAGAAGAGGAAGTGGTAGGACCATCGCAGAAGTGGTGGAGGTGGGTCTCAGTAGTGAGCCTCCTCCACACCATCCGTTACAGATGGTAGTGTGCATCTGACTTGATACCATTACGACAAGGGGTGTCACACTAGATGTTCTTGTCCTATGTCCAAGAAGTTGTGAAATAGCTATGGACTTGTTGGTCATCTACAATGTTTCTGTCAGGCTATGAATATGACTTTTTATGGTCAGGGTTCGTCATCTCCAAAGGCTACTACGATGAAATTAGAATCTTCAAAGACTACAAGGCTCTATCCACAAGCCTCAGGAGTGAAACATTTACACAAAGTAGATAATTTTCCCATGGGAGTTGATGTAGGTCTAGAAACAGTGAGAGGTACACTCCTTATTTCTTCTTCTATAGATACCACCTTGTTTGATACTCGTGCCTCCCACTCATTTATATCTGCAAATTTTGTTGATATGTTCATACTTCCAACAGAACTTATTCCCTTTACAATGGAGTTAATGACACATCTTGGTAATATGAGGGAACAGGGGTTCAGGTGTCCTTGTTGTTCATTCAAAATATCTGATACGAAATTGGTTTGGGATTTTCTCATTCTTGATATAGATTCATTTAACATCATCATCGATATGGATTGGCATGTCACTCATCGATCTGAGGTCGATTGTTATGATTGGCGCGTTTCGTTTCTTACTTCCGATGAGAACTCTCATATGTTTTAGGGAGAGTGGGACCCGAGGTCAGGTCATGCAGGACCGTACTGCCTAGATCTATGGAGTTTGTTGGTTACTGTTTCATTTGATCCTGATGAAGTTTCTTCCATTGAGGATATTACTATTCTTGTCTAATATTTTCCTAACGTTTTCCCAGATGACTTCTCCGGTCTTTATCTAGAGAGAGAGGTAGAGTTCATGATTGACTTAGTTCTAGGTATGCATCCAATATCGATTCCTTCTTATCGTATGTCACCAGTGGAGTTGAAAGAGATCACGATTTAGTTGGACAACCTATTAGAGAAAGGGTTTTTTCTCCCTAGTGTTTCTCATTGGGCATCCCCTGTGCTCTTTTCCAAGAGAGAGGATGGTTCATTTCTGTTATGTGTGGAATATCGAAAGTTAAATTGGGTGAAGGTTAAGAAAAAATATCCTTTGCCTCATGTGGATGATTTTTTTGATCATTTTAAGGGAGAAAAGTGGTTTTTAAAGATCGATCTTCGATCGGGTTATCATCAACTTAGATTTTGGGAGTCTGATATATCTAAGACGAACTTGAGGAGTAGGTATGACCATTATGAATATCTCATGATGCCTTTCGGTCCGAATAATGCTCCTACAATTTTTATGGACTTGATGAATCAGATATTCCACCAATATATTGACACTTTGTGGTAGTTTTCATTGATGATATTATAGTTTATTCAAAATATGAGTGTGATCACGAGAACTATATGATTTTGGTTCTAGAGATTTTGAGAAATCACCGTCTTTATGGAAAGCTTTCAAAATGCAGTTTCTGGATTTGAGAAGTGAAATTATTGGGGCATAGAATTTTTGAGTATGTCTTATCAGTTGATCTATAGAAGGTAAAATCTATTTTATAATGCAAGAAAAAATATAATTTCTTTTAAATTCAAAGCTTCCTTGGTCTTTTTGGATTCTACCGACGGTTCATCAAGAATTTCTCTAAGATGGCATCACATTTGACTGCTCTTACAAAGAAATCCGTGAAATTCTCATGGGATAAAAAGTTTCAGTCTTCCTTTGATGAACTGAAATGAATTATTACATTAACACATATTTTGATCTTACCTGAGCTCAGTAAGGGGTACATGGTGTTTTTTGATGCATCTAGTGCTTGTTTGGGATGTATATTGATATAACATGATCATGTGGTAGCTTATGGATCTCATCAGCTCTGACCACATGAGAAGAAATACCTCACTCATGGTTTAGAGATTTCTATGGTGATTCATGTGCTTAAGTGTTGGCGACACTATCTCTCTGGGGATAATTTCATAGTCTTTTGTGATCATAAGAGTCTGAGGTATATATTTTCCCAGAAAGACTTGAATATTATAAAAAGACGATGGGTATAATACCTTCAGATGTTTGAATTCGACATTGCCTACACCTCGAGGAATGGGAATGTTGTTGTAGACGCTCTAAGAAGGAAGGCACCATCACAGGCTATTCTGGAATTGAAGAAAGAGTAGAATCTTATAGAGCTTTTCACTTAGTTTCACTTATATGATCAGGAGGATTTATTTGGTACTGTTATGACCAATGTTTAGTTGTCATCATCTCTCTTGGAGTCTATCTTGAAATGTCAACAACAAGATGTTGAGTTTCAGAAGATTCAAAAAAACCTTTATGGTGGGGAGATAGTTCCTTTTTGGTCCCTTTATTCAGATGTCAAACTTCAATTTAGGAAGAGATTCATCATCCCGACACCTGTGAGAATTTTAGTCTTGTTTGATTTTCATATATCTTCCTGGTCTGTTCATCCAGGTGCTAAAAAGATGTATTATGACATGAGAAGATGGTTTTGGTGGCTGGGTATGAAGCATGACATCCCAGATTTTGTGTCCCACTGTTACACCTACCAACGGATAAAGGCAGAGCACTTGAAACATTATGGTATGATTCAACCTCTTCCAATGCCAGTTAGGAAGTGGGATGAGGTTTCCATGGATTTTTATGTTGGGTTTCTATGGTCGCCCTGAGGTAAAAATGATATCTGTGTGGTTTTTGATCGGTTGACAAAGCCTTATCACTTTATTCTGATCAAAGACACCACTAAAGCTAAAGATCTAGGTAAGATGTATGTGCAAGAGATCATGAGGTTATATTGGAGTCATTCTTCCATTATATCAGATTGGGATCCTAGGTTTACCTCAAGGTTCTGTATGAGTCTTCAAGAGGCAATAAAGAATCATGTAAAGTTGAGCAAAAATTACCATCCATAGATAGATGGCCAGATGAAGCATGTAATTCAGATCCTAGAGAATATGCTTTGTGCCTGCATCTTGGATTTCGATGGATCGTGGGATATACATTTGTGATTGGTTGAGTTTGTTTACAATAAAAGTTACCAGTCGTTGATTATAATGGATCCTTTTGAAGTGTTGTATGTTTTCTTATACAAATCACCTCTTTTTTGGGCAGAGGTGGGAGAAGTAGATTTGGTTGGACCAAGTCTGGTTCAAGAGATGTCAGCAAAGATTCCAGAGGTGCATAGATGATTGGTTATAACCCATAGTCGACAGAAATTGTATGCAGATCGGAAACATAATCCTTTAGAGTTTTCCATTGGTGACTGGGTTTTCTTGAATGTTTCTCCTCTGTTGGGTCACCTTCAACTTAGAAAATAGGAAAAGTTGGATCTGAAATATGTTGGACTGTTTGAGATCACTGAACATATTGGGAAAGTTTCTTATCAGTTAGAATCTATGGCTCAGTTAATGGACATTCAAGATGTTTTCTACATATCTCATCTCAAGAAGTATCACCCTGACCCTACTCATGTTCTAAGTTGGGAAGAAATTGAGTTAGATCTAGATGCTTCTTTTTTAGAGAAACTAGTTGAGATAATTGACTCTCAAGAGAAATTTTTACATAAGAAGTCAATTCCGTTAGTTAGAGTTATATGGAAACAAGGATCATATTCTCATGAGACTTGGGAAAACGAGTCGTTGATGAGGGAGAAGTGGCCTCATATCTTTCCAGAGGATACGTCTTCCACATGAATTCCCAGGGACAGAAATACTTTATATTGGGAATTTTGTAACATCATGTTACCTTGATCAGGTTAGTTTTCCACCTTTTATAATTCCCCTTTTGATTAAGAATCCTTAAATATAGTTTTTTGGGGTTTACTGCAGGTTTCACACTGTGTACCTGAAGTACACTTTGTGTACCGGAAGTACACACCGTGTACTTGGGGACAGATTCAAGTCATGATGTGGGGGTCAAACTATGAGCTAGTACACATCGTGTAGGGGTTAAATAGAGTATTTCCAACCTGAGGAGATGAGTTTTGTGGAATAAATTATCCATCATGTACTACACATCATGACCAAGAGGTACACATCGTGACTCGGCCTGTGCCTAGGTTAAATTCACTCGTTTAGCAGTTTTTCTCATCTATTATTTCTATATCTCATGGATCTTAGACCAGAGCTCTCCCTATGAATTTTTAAAGGCATATCACCTTCCAGATTGATCTGATCAGCTCCATTTCATCGTTGTTTATACGATGTGTCTCTCTGAGTAAGTTTTATCTCCCATTATTCCTTACAATTGATTGAGATAGTTCCCTAGCCTTACATTATTAGATCCACTGATCAATTTTTTATGTTTATTATCGTTTTCTTCTATATCCGTTGTGAGATATCATTTCGGAGGCCTTTTTTTTTCATTGGTTGTGGTGCGAAGAGCATCATTCTTCGAGGTATGTGGTTTTCCTCCCTTTCTCTGACCTTTTGTGTTTATGTTTGAATCAATCTTGTCATGGATTGGATCCTAGGGTATCCATTGGTGACATTGGGTTTCATTCATGGTTTTAGATTCCGTTGTGGGTGTGTGTGGCCCAAACTTTGAGGTAGGTGGTTTTATCTCTAGTCTATGATAATGAACCTATTTTTCTTTCTTTGAAAATTTCATTATAAATTGATTTATGAAAATAGAATGATTCTTGTGTGTGTAAAAAAAGGGTTTTGAATGAAAAATGATTTTCCCTGGATTTTGATAAATGAATTATAAATGGTTTTAAATGGTTTTTCAATGCATTGAAATGGGTTTGTGAAAAAGAGGAAATGGGTTACCTTGGGTACTTAGTTGGAAGGTTTAGTTTGCATCCATCATCCATTTCTTTGTGATTATCAAGGAGGTTTGTCTTGGGTCTTTTCTATGTTTCCTAGGATTATTTTTCTAGGGGACCAATATTTACATTTTTGTGGGGTTTACTCATGGGATATTCCTCTTCTTCCTAGTCCCCTTTTCTATGATCGTTTTTGTGTACTTGATTATTTTGGTATGAGTAGTCTATTGCCTTGAACTTTAGTATTCCTTGGTGTTGTGATACCTGTGCTTCTGGTTTATACTTATTGGATTTCTGAGTTGGCCTTTATATGAATGTTGATGATTGTGAAAAATGATATGGAAATATTATTTGGAAAATGATATACCTACTTTTTTTAGAACATTGAAAAAGGGAATGTTTACCATGTTTTATATAAAATTGATTTACTACTTATCATATCATGTTTTATTTAAAAATGAGCATACAAGATTTTTTATACAGAGACTTGTTAGGGAACACCTGGGCGGGATCCTACTGAGCCTATTAGCTCACACCCTATGTACTGTTTCGGTGGTGCTTAGACCTTTATTTGTCTTCCAGTGAAGGGGAAGGAAAGGCGCCGCAGTGAGGCGGTGAGGTTCGTGTCAGTTGGGATGGGTAGCTGATGATGTGATGGTTGGAGTTTGTACATGACATCATTGGAGTAGATGTTGGTCTTGATTCCCTTGCACGAACTTGTATTTTGGAGTTTTTGGATGCTATTGTAGTTGTTTTGTTTCCGCTATTTTCTACAGTTATGGAATATATATTTTTTTAGTATTCTGCTATTCCATTATTTCCTTGAATATATATTCAATGTGGTTATTCAGGTTGGGAGAATTTTTTCCCTCGGTTATATCGTTTGATGCCTGGGTGCTTGTTTCCAGCCCGTGGGGATTGGGAACACCCTTCAGATATGTGACAGATCGGGTCGGGTGCCGAGTTTGAGGGTAACCTGGGTCAGTTCGTTACAAACCCAATCCACTATGATAGACTCGAAAGTAATCCTTGATTACTAAGGAAATTATTTCATATGATTATTTGTATTCAATAAACTCAAGTCTTATGCCTTTGTTATACTCTCATTGATCATATTCTTTGATTCATTTATGATTCATGTATTATGAACTTATAAGATTTATTCCATGACTCAATATTATGATCTGTGATATACAATGTATAGTTTTCAAATGTTTTTCTCATGTTCTCATACCATTATTCTCATGTTATGTTTATGTGATAATTGATATATCCCTTATTTACTCTTACTGAGGATCTGAGATCACCCTTTCTAATGTTTCTTTTCCCTTGGTTATAAATAAATGTATTATGTATGTTATATCTAAGAAGGGTTCTATTTATGAATAACTTAGTGGGAGATGATGTTGTTTACTTACGAACTGGTCGTTTATGTACCCAATTTTTCAAAGATATATAACTTATATGATTCTTGCATGGATCATAATGTTATTCATTGAATATTCATCTAAAAAGATTTAAAATAAAGATATGATAAGTGTGGGGAACTATAGCTGGTATCAGAGTAAGGATTAGATAACCATTTTAAACTGGTATGAGAAAAAATTAGTGAGAAACTTAGGATAATCCTATGTATAGGAGAACATCCAATGTTAAGTTAAAGAAATGTGTGTATTTTTTGTTATAAAAAAAACTTGTCTGGAGACTACAAGTGGTAGTGGTTTTGGAACAGATGCATCTAGGGGTAATAACCTTTAAAAGAGTTAGTTGAGCATATATCATCTATCATTATGGTGTATACTGATTATTCCTATACTATACACCTAGTTTGAAACTCTTTATGGGTATTCCTAGGTTAATTCACATTTTATTTATGAACTATCATGAAATATTTTATATATATAATGGCCATAAATGCTGTAGGTTAAACCTAAGGTGTCATATATTGAAAATAATATACCATGATTTAGATATATTATAAATTATTTTTCATGATTATATAGTTTCCCAGTATGATTATTATTTATCATACTATGATTTTTTGTATTAGTCAATGGCTAGAACCTGATGGATCTATTTTAATTTTGAATGTGAAAAATAATTCTATGGTTTTCCTCCTTAGAAACCAAATGTTTTGGGATATATAATGCAAAATATCATTGATATGTATGCCCAACATTATCAAGATTTAAATCATTTTGTGTATGAAAATGAGAAAAGGAGGAAACTATATTTTATTGAGTACTTCAAGATGAAACATACACTATCCTTTAGTGGGTCCACCAATCCTCTAGTTACTAATTAATGGATTAGTACCACTGAAAATATATTTTCCATTCTCCAGTGTTTAGAACTTGAAATATTTATTTTGATTGTCTATAATTTGGAAAGCAAATAAGATCAATGGTGGACTCTTATTAAGAATACAAGGAAATAATAATAAATTGAATTGATGGATTAGTATGAGTTTGAAATATTATTTTTCAAGAATTAGTTTCTTTATATTCATTGTATGAAAATATAGAAGAAAATACTTGAGCTAAAGCAGAAGGATGATGAATCTTTTGGTATATATGAGGAAAATTCTTCAAAATTTGTGAGGTATGCTTACAATATTATCATCCAACCTGAATTCAAGGTTGATCAATTATTTAGTGTCTTAAAACTAATTATTCTAATGAAATTAGAAATAAGGGTCTTTAGTAGCTATAAAGAAATCATTTTATGTGATAACAAGGTGGAAATAGTGATTGGAGTTACCCATCCGTATCATGGTTTTGATAAGAAAAGAAAGATTTAATTCAAAGGAAACTATAAAAACCATATAGGGAAGAATATGAGCATTTACCTATGCTTAATGTGTGTAATAAAACATGAAGATAATTGTCTTAAGGGTACTGGTAAATGTTTCAAGTGTGGAAAAGAGTCTCATCGAGTAATTCAATCCAAAAGCGATGTGAAGAAGTTACCTAATGATGAGAATAGAGAGAAATCTCTAAATAATTAACCACCCACACTCCTATGTTTCAAATACATGCATTATGGTAATTATTCCAACCAGTTCTCAAGTTTTAAGGATAATTAATATCATTTACATAAAAAACCATTTATCTTGAGAGACAAAGGGAAATATCACATGATCACTATTTTTTATGAGGGTTACAATGGTTAAATGGTGAAATGTACACTTAACATCCACTCTAGAACTGATAATGTCTTGTATGATTCTATATGCACCCAATATTTTATATATTCATAATTTTCTATGGGTATAAAAATTAAATCCTAAAAATTAAATATTGAAATACCAGTGAAAACCACAAATAGTATAATGATTGCATCTCAAGCTTATGATTCTTCACCATTTGGAGTTTTTGGGAATGTGTTTTCTACAAATCTAATTGTTCTCCCTCTAGATGAACTTGATGTTATCTTAAGAGAGTATTTTATTTCTCTACATAAATCCCACATCAATTATTGATGAAGTAAATTAATGTTTTATATTCCGAACCAACCTATGATCATTTATCAGTGAAATGATAAATATGAACTTCCAATTGAAGTCAAATACATTTTATGGGTATTGATTCTAATTCAAAATTATTATTTATCTCATATGGTTGGTGATAAACTCAACATAGATGATATTATATACTATGTTGGAGTTTGTTGATTTTTTTCTAGAAGAGTTGGATAGGCTTTCACAGAATCATGATGTTGAGTTCTAAATGTAACTCATACCTTATGCTACACCTATTTTGATGAATCCATATAGAATGTATTTATTTGTGTTATAGTAATTTAAGAAGCAACTCCCAAAGAATATTGATAAGGTATTCATTCATACAAGTTACTTATATTTTTGTGAACCTTTTTGTTAAGAAGGAAGATGAATTAATGCAAATCTTTATTGATTATCGGGAAAATAACAATATCACAATCAAGAATAAGTATCCTCTTCCTCATATTGATAACTTGTTAAATAAAATATGAGGAGATCAATAGTTTTCCATGTTTAATATTCATTCTAGATATATTCAATTGATAGTCGAGAAGGATGATATATCCAAGAAATCATTCCATACAAGCTATGTAAACTATGAATATATAGTGATTCTATTTTGTCTTACTAATTACCTCACTATCTTCATGTATTTAATGAATATAGTATTTACATATTACCATGATTAGTTTGTATAGACTTTATAGATGAAATTATTATATATTCGAAGAGAAAAAAGATCATGAAGATCACTTGAGGATTGTACTGAAGTCCCTAAGGAAGGAGAAGTTGTATAAAAAATTTACAAAGTGTAAATTTTGTCTACACCATTTTATTTTTTATTTTTAGGGTCATATAATCTCAAGAAAGGTCATATCAGTGGATACATCAAAGATGGAAGTTATTGAACATTGTCCATGACCAACCACTATGGTAAAGATATGAAGTTTTCTTGGTTTGGTTAGATATTATTGGTGCTTTGTGTAAATTTTTTATAGCTCTCTAATCCACTCTCTAGGTTAACTCAAAAGGGTGATAAGTTACTTTAGACAACTAAATGTGAAGAAAATTTCCTAGAACTGATGAAAATGTTATTCAGTGAAATTTTTTTTACATTACCCTATGGTGGAGAAGGTTTTTTGATCCTTAGAGATTCATAAAATAAGGTATTGGGATATGTTCTCAGAAAGAATGATATGGTGATAGCTTATGCCTCATGACAATTGACATTTCTTTATAAAAATTACCCAAATCATGATTTATAGGTAGATTTGGTAAATTTTTAATTACAAATATGGACGAATTATCTTTATAGAGAATGATATGATATATATTGATCATAAAATTTTAAATTATATATTCACTCAAAAAAAGATGAATATGTGCCATAAAATATGGTTGTAACTGATTAATGATTATGAAAACTCAATACATTGCCACCTATAGAAATAGAACATGGTGGGTAATAATTTGAGTTGGAAGGATCATGATATATTATCTATGACGAGGATAAAAAAATATCTAATATTTTTGGATTTTCAAATAATGGATATGTAAATATTGAAGGAAGGGTGTAAATATTATCATTATCAAATGAGGGTTTAACCATCTATCCATATGAGGATTAAAGAGGTGTAGAAGGAATATGTGGAACTATAAAATAAGTGCAAAACTTATCCTGAGATTAACCTTTATTATAATTGAATGATAAGTTTCAATCACCATGTATGTATTCCATCCATACTATATTTAAATATGGAGTTGTTGAAAGAGGCTTATATTAAATCATTCTTTATTAAACTTGGAAGTACAAAGATGTATTGAGATATGAAATATTATTTTTGTTGGTATAGTTAAAAGTGACATATTACTAAGTATGTATCTGAGATCTTGGTTTGTTAGTATGGTAAGGATGAGAGAAAAAAGTCTAAGGGGTTGTTACAACCATTATCCATACCAAAATATAAATGAGAAAACATCAAAATGGACATTGTCATCCAACATTCCAAAATGTCTAAAGGCCATAATGCTATTTTGGTTATATTTGACTGACTTACAAAGTTATCCCACTTCATTAAACTAAGATAATATTTTTCTCTAGATCAAATTACCAGGATACACATTAATGATATTTTAAGGTTGTATAGAGTACAATATTCTATTATATCTGATCAAGACATGAGGTTTACCTTGATGTTATGGTAAAGTATATAGTAGGATATGGATATAGAGTTGAGTTTGAGCAATGATTACCATCCAAAGAAATATTTCAAGTATGATAGAACCATTCAAACACAAGTGGATATGCTGAGATATTATTCTATAGATTTCAAATTTGGTTGGGATAAACACCTTCCTCTAGTTGAGTATTTTTACAATAATAGAATTCAATTAAGCATTCAAATGGCTCCTTATAAATAACTCTATGAAAAGTGGTGTATAATACCATTGTTCTAGGATGAATTTGGAGATATAAAGCTATTGGGACCTAATATAGTTGATGAAATTTTAGATAAATTTAGAGCTATTCAATATCACATCAAGGTAGCTCAGAGTCAAAAAAATGTTATCCCAATAATCATAAGTGAGATATGATGTATGAAGTTGGTGA
The DNA here is from genome assembly GCA_963277665.1 of Viscum album. NCBI lineage: Eukaryota > Viridiplantae > Streptophyta > Magnoliopsida > Santalales > Viscaceae > Viscum > Viscum album. The sequence goes on from OY728136.1 coordinate 8,029,542, forward strand.
GATGGTAATTTTATGAATTTATCTACGTAATAAGGTTCTAATATATAAGAGGAAAGAAAATACGATCCCTAGGTATATTGGCCCCCTTTGATATTCTGATTGAGTATAAACGACAGGTTATCACTTCACACTTACACCAAACCTCTCAGAAGTTCACAATGTTTTCCAGGTATCTCTTCTGAGGAAGTACATAACTAATTCATATCATGTACAAAACTCTATGTCCATACTAATGGAGCATGATATTTATTATTAAGAATAAACAATAGAAATCTTGGATCACTGAGAAAAAATTCTAGGGATCATGACTACTCACTTGGTTAAGGTTCATTGAAGGAATCAAAAATTTGAAGAAGCTATATAGAAGCCTGAGGATATGATGAACCAAAGACATAATCATCCTCTTATATCAGAGTAATTGAATTTTGAGTGTGAAATTTATTTTAATGGGGGATAGAATGTTTCCCCCTAAGATCTTGTGATATATTTATTTTTAGATAAATTTAATCTCTTCGATATCTTTTGATGCACGCAACCCTGAGTCTATAGGAACCCTAATATAGTATACCATTATAATATTGTTGTTATATTGGTGGGTATTAATTAAACTAACTAAATTATTAAATTAATATGTTTTAAATAGTAATAAATTAAATTCATTGGGTATCAATAGATATGAAATGAAAATAAAAATTATTTGAAAGAAAAAGAAATATTTTTCTGAAAAACTATTTTTATGCGCACAATGTGTTATTATCTTAAGAAATTAAATTATTCACTATTTAAGAGTAGTTTAAAAGAAATTTATATATTATATATTCAATAAAATTATTTATCATTCATTTAATATTTTTTTCAAGGCATGAGATAAGAATAAATCCAGTTTTATACTTAAAACAGTATTTTTTCAAAAAGCGGTTTCATCGCATTTTGTGCACTTATATTAAAATTAATTTTTTGGAATTTTAGAAAATTTATTTTAAAAAATTAAATTAATTTTTAAAAAAAACATGTTCAAAATATATTAGGGTGAATTTTTGATAATTTTCTAAAAAGATTAATTTTTCGATGAATAGTGAAAAATACTGATTTTTATTGAAAGCTGTATTTTCATTTAAAGAATTTAAAAAATTAATTTTTTAAATGGTTTTAAAAGTAAAATTATTTTCATTGTATCATTATTTATTCAATTTAAGTAATAAGAAACAATTTTATGCTCAATTTTAATAAAAAATCAATTTATAGAAAAATTTTTCTTTTGAATTTTTTTTTTCATCTCATTTGTTGATTTAATTTTAAATTAAGTTATACCAATATTGTGAAATGAATATGATAAAATGGATTTTATATTTTTAATCATCATAATTAATTTTATTCAGTAATTTGAACTTAATATTTTTCTTTCATAATGAACAGTAAAAATAATAAAAATATGTTACAATGATTAAAGTTACAATAGGTTTACCGTGGAGTTTATCTATAAAGATTAAGGTTAAAATGAACTTAAAACTTTTTGAAACCCCATTAGTTGGATGTATTTATAAATTAACCTTATATCCATCTAATATGAGCTATTTTGGATCCATTTTTCAATGAAATTAACTTTAATTTTTTTTAAAACATTGAAAAACTATGAGTTTTCCACTCACCCCAATTATAAAAGGGCACTTCATTCCCACACTATTTCACACCTATTAAGCCATTTATCTCAGAAAAAAACTACCTCAATCTCTCCCAAAAATCCTTAACTATGTAATATATATTTTTTTCTCCCCAAAATAAAAAAACTAGGGTGTATTATATGAGATCCAATAAAGGTTTTTCAAAGTGAAGGTAATTGTTTTCTCCAAGATATTTCATTTCACTTCTTCTTTTACCACCTTGAGTTTTATTTCTATCATTAAAATATAATAAAAAAGTATCTAAAACATAATTAAATGTTATTTTATTTATGGAATAACATATATCTATCTCCTCTTCCATAAAATGGGAAACAAAACTATTGATCATGCGGATGGAAGACAACTGCCACACGAACTGATGTAATCTATTTTCCATCATCACCTCCCAAGAATAGATATAATGTGTAACGACCCGAAATTATATCAATGTAATTTCTCTTATTATGTTTATTTTATATAGTATTAATCATATAAAACCTCATATAGAACACAATAAAATCTTTATAAATGAAGAATAAAATATATAAGATGTATATCTAGACGTTAAGGAACCTATACCGATGAAATAGTAACTTGCCCTTAGGAATAGTAATATGAACCTTATGAATAGTAAATCAACACAATGAATAGTAACCAGACCCATGAAAGTATAAATAAAATTTAGACATCTCATAAGTGAAAGTATGATATAATTATATCATAATAAATGTAAGTGAATATTTTAAAATTAATATTTAAGTGTTGGTATTTTTATAAGTCATAAATATTTAGTTACAATTTTATAGTGAATAAAATTATTTAAAAGAAAATTAATTTAAATAAAATGGATTCATAAATCAATATTTTTCTATCTTATTATTTTAGGATAATTTTATGAGACCTTGTTAATTTTTGAAAGTGTTATAAAATGAGTTTTAAATTTAAATTTGTATTTTTCAAGTAAATAGTGATTTTATTTAAAAATTAAATTTCTCATATTTAGTAAATTATTTTTATACAATGGAGTTTATTTTTTAATTCTACATGTCAAAAAATGGTTATGGTGAATTTTTGGGATTTTTCTGAAATACTTGAATTTTTAGTGAATAGTAAAATATGGTAATTTACGGTATACAACCATTATAAGCTAAATAAAATATTACTTGAGTCATGGATGATATAAAAACTCTTTTTTAGAACTCACATGAACTTATTAATTTATTTGTTCACAATAATTAACAATATTGTTTGTCTTGACCAAAATAGTAAATTAATGAATAAGATATTCAAAAATCACCCCTCTCCTCCACTATAAAAACCACCCTCACCCTCTCCTCTCTTCACTCCTTCAAGCTTTGAAACTTGTCAAATTTCTACCCAAATCCACTTTCCTAGTATCTCCCCACGTAAAAGAGATCTTGTTATTTACAAAATACCAAAACCCCTTCCCTTAAGAAGATTCTCAAGGAGATTAATTCAAGAGGTAAATCCTCTTCCAATTTCATTTAATTTCATTTCAAATTATTTTCTTTTATTATTATATCCTCACCTAATCTGTCCAAATGATCATGATAACTCCAGTATAATATATATACTGGAATTATATCATTTTAATGGATGATACAACATCAACATCCTTACTCTCTCTCTCTCTCTCTCTCTCTTATTTTAAAAAATGAAATCATCATTTAGGAGGTGTTGATTTACGACCTTCATGGATGACAAACATTCATTCTTAAATTTATAATTAAAGGCTTCTCATGATAAAATTTTTATGGTTAAAACATATTATAAAATATTAATTGTATCTTATGTAATATTCTGGAACTATTTTATATATATGATATAAAATAATAGAACAAAACTAGTTCGTTGTGATAAAAAAACTGCTAAAACTAAGATAAATGATTATCATTAATATGTTATCTAATGAGTCATCCTAATTTATGAAAAAAATAATACATAACAACAATTAAACTTCTTTTTTTTTCATTAATAACATGAAATTACAATTCTGGGGAATTATACCCATTTTACATGAACTCCATTAATTATATTCAAGCAAACCAATCATGCAATCAAGGCAACGAACACTCCAAAACGATATAATTAAATCTTATAACTTATCAATAAGGACATAAATGAACTTAATAAAACTATAGTGAATAAAATATATTTATATAAGGTTATTAATTAATTACTTAATGGATTTAATTTGATCAACCAGGATGTTAAGGTCAAGTGCATAACACCTTCGGACATTAGGTAAGGGTTTCTCCCCGAACCTCCATTTTCCATTCAGTATTATGATTTCTCTCTCTTTACCCCAATGAAATTATTAATTATTATTATTTAATCCTTATAAATTATGTGTGAGTGTTATATATATATATTTATAAATAATAACATTTCTTTATTTTATGGGGATTTACATGTTTTAAAAAGGATCTTTCTCAAATCCTTCTTGATAAACAGACCCGATTCAAGGGAACTTCTCGAATTCTTACCTATTTTCAAGTGCACTATAAAATATGTTTTAAGAAAATATTATTTTTCTAAAATCACTAATTTTATTATTAAAAATCTATATTAGTTCACTTATGGTGTTATACAATTATTTTTCCAAAAGAACTCTTCTTTTCAAAGTAAAAGAGTATTTCTCTCAAGTATTACTCGATGATTTTATAAGAGTATTTCCATCTATTTCAAACTCTTGTTGATTATTATGTGTAATTGTTATTAATATTTTATGATATCATATACCATATTTTATTAAATGTTATATGATTAGTTTTATTATGGCTGTGATATCTTGATACCATTCACCATATTACTCTGAATGGTTAGTGTTTTTGTTTACTGATTTGAGAAAGTTATTTACACTTCACATGTAAGTTTCAATATGATTGTATATTTTGATTATGTTTCTTACCTTTAATATGAGGAATTAATTGGACTTAGTATGTTATGGGTGTGTCCCACTATAGCCCCTAGATGCATCGGTAGGTCTCATGAGACAAACTAGCTTGGGTTTTTACCCATTATGTATGGTGTCTTGGCCGAGGCCTTGATGGTATGATTATGATGTATGATATTCTGCATTACCTAATTATGAAACTAGTAATTTATATTCCATGTGATTATTCTACTAGTAGAGTGTCCATTTTTATATTTTATTATGGAATTATTTATTTAGCTTTTATTCATGCCATATTATGCTCAAGTTTATGTTTTAATGGAATGTGTACTTTTATTTATTCACCAAACCTTATTAATTATGATTATATTGTATTAATTACCCTTACTAAGAATCTAAGTTTTGTTATTAATATTTTAATAACTTATTATATACTCCCTTTATTGATTTTATATGAAATGTGCATAATTTGTGTGAAATATTAATGTTTAAATATTAAATATAATTTTGGAGCACTATTTGAATTCATCCAGACTCAAGTCGGTTTAATGTTTTAATAATAAATATCATATTAATTATCCAAATTGCATGAATATTGTTTTTTATGTTTCCTTATTCAAATTAAAACATTCCATTATAAATGACCTTTGGCCAAATCATCCATTTGAAGGGTCATATGATCTACACAAGAAGACCTAAAGAATCTGTGAAGAAACTGGACCAACCATGATGATTGAGATACTATGATAAATCCCAAATCCCATATTTTATGAAAATATACCATATATTTTTTATTATCCAAAGTAATCATGGATAAAAATTCTGAGGTCCAAATACAACAACAAGGGTCCCAAATGATTATTTGAAGTCCATCCACCATTATGGCCAGAAATTAAAATCCAGACACTATTCATGAAATTTATCATGATCTTGTTATCAAATAAAGATGGGATTTTTCAATGTGAAATACAATATATGTTCGAAAAAATTTTTAGAAGAATTTATTTTTATTTTAGGGCATATTACTATTCATAAACCCATTCACATTTCAGACTTCTTAAAAGTCTGGATTGAAATGGAAAGATTAAAATTTTTCACACAAACCACTATAAATTTGGATTCATAAGTGATAATACCTCCAAAGTTTTAGATTAGTAGGAAAACATTATTATATACAAATTTTAAGAAGAGGATATCTATATATTAGGATATCGGGATGGACAAATTGGCGATGCAAGTGGAGGGGAATAATTGGAATGCAAAAGTCCACCTCCTTGGGTTATAAATGTAACCCCCTATTATCCTTGAATGTGGTTGGAATTTCAGAATATAGGAGCATACATTTTCATGAAAAAATCCTTGCCAAAGTCTTGATATGACCTTCCATACTCAAGTTTTCACTTGAGATACCCTTCCTCCTCTCTTTGTTTACATTTTCTTTTGTGTTCTTCTTATTTGTAATTGTGTAAGTCTGTTTTCATTTCAATATAATTTTAATGAATGTTTCTTCTTCTTAATCTATTATTCTCATCCACCTTATGTAAAATAATATTAATGGTCTTAAAATAGTTTAAATACAATTGAATCCCCTTCCCTTATTTTGTTTCCTCATTCAATTGAAAGTCTATTTTTAATTCTCATCATTGTTCGTGTGTGTGTGTTCGACGTACAAATCTTTTCTTATCCCATTATTTTTGTTCTATTTATAATTAATAACCATAAAAACATATTAAAATATTGATAACTATCTTAATGGATAAGTAAATATACCATTTGGGTGATTTAAAATTTAGTAATGTTAAGTTATTGAGAGTATTTTCTTGATGAATATTCTTTAAATTAACATTGTGTATGTTGGACTTAACATGTCATGGGTTAATGACTTTTTTTTAAATAATGGTTTACATGGATTATTAGAACCATAAATACACTACCATAAACATGATATGATTAACATTAGAACCCTAAGTTAAGTTAAGGCTTGTATTAAAGCCTTAACACTTGGGAATTCCAATCAACATTAACTTGTGACATGGGTGTTAATTTAATGAAATATAAAGCAAAGATCAAGGATATCAAAATCTTAACTACCTAATGATTAAATCAACCTAATATTTATCAAATTGTTAAATCAATTTTAATCAATAAATTATTTCAATTAAGGTATGCAAACAACCCCCTCAATCGAAATATAATCAACTAAAAACAACTTACTATTAAAAAGTATCATCGCTGAGGATTCGACCCCAGTGCTTCTATACACATTAGAAGAGCATCGTAACCTTGAATGGTCAATAGGAGAAAATAGGCCATGATTTCAAATGGTGCTGTTTCTGGGGATGGTGCAATTAATTAGTTTGATATAAACTTAAATGATTACAAATAAAAATAACACAAAATAACATGAAAACAATGAGAGGAAGAAGTGTATATCAAGTGAAAACTTGAGTATGGAAGGTCCTCCCAATCCTTTTTCAAGTCTTTGGTCATTCTAATGTATTCTTATCTCTTCTGAAATTCCAACCATATGCAAGGAGATGATGGGGATGTATTTATAGCCTAACGTTGTGGGTTGTTTGCATTCCAAAACTACCCCTCCACTTACATCTCCAATTTTATATTTTAGACAGCCGAATCTGGAGAAATATTATACTTAGAAGTTGTAGATATTAAAGTTTCTAGTCTGATATAAAAATTTGTAGGAATTTAGACTTATAGATATAAATTTATGGTAGTTTTAATAAACAATGTTAAACTATCCATTTCTTTCCATTCTTTTTCAATGGTTGGAATTTGAATGGGTTTTTTTAATATTAAGATTCCCTAAAATCCAAAATATTTCTTAAAAAAAGTAGGCCACCTATATCTCCTCTTTCACACTGAAAAATATAAACTTTATTGGATTATTAGATCATGGGAAATGCCATGAATAGTGTACGGATTTTAATTCCTGGCCAAAATGGTGGGCTGGACTTCAAAGAATCAGTTGGGCCCATTTTTATTGTAGTTGTACCTTAAAATTTTTATCCATGATTATTTTTGATAATAAAGAATATATGGTGGAGTTTCATAAAATTTGGTCTTTGGGATTTATCCCAGTATCTCAATTATCATGGCTAGTCCAGTTTCTTCACATATTCTTTGGGTCTTCTTGTGTGAACCATATGACCCTTCAAATGGAAGATTTGGTAAAATGTACCTTCTAATGAAATGTTTTAATTTTAATAAGAAACCATAAAAAATAAGAATCATGAAATTTGGATAAGTAGGGTGATATTTATTATTAACACATTAAATATACTTGAATATGGATGAATTCAAATAGTTCTCTAAAATTATATTTAATATTTAAACATTAATATTTCACAAAAATTATGCACATTTCATATAAAATAAGTAAAGGGAGTATATAATAATTTATGAAAATATTAATAACATAAACTCCTCCACACTTAGTCTTGTTCATGTCCTCATGTACAAAAAATATAAAAAACATTACAAAATCATTTTCACTCACCAAAAAAATATTAAAATTTTGTTTTCCCCAATCTGGGGAGGTTTAGATAATTTCAATCTTCCATATTGAATTCCACCACAAACTATTATAGAAATAATGTTCCAAAAACAATTCATTTTTCATTATCAAATTTATAAATGGAAAATGTGGACACTCAAAACTCACACCTCTCAAGATGATAAAATTTATTAATGGAGGTTCACTATTTCACCAACCAAAAGTTAAAATCTTAGAGTTTGAAAGAGCTATTAGATTACATTCCCTATCCTAAAGTGCATAAGAATCAAGAGGTATTTTGAAGGGGTTTTTCTGTGGCTATGGGATGGTAGGAATTCAATATTCAAAAGAGTAGAAAGAGGGGTAAAACACCAACATGGAAAAAGCAATTCACAATAATTTTGAAATAAAACATGGAAAGAAATTGAAACACTTATTTACAAGAGAAAAATTGTATTAATAAAGACAAAAAAGTGGATGAAAATTTGATGGGAATGAGAAGATGGAATATTTACTAAACACAAAAATTCTCCCAATGACATAAGAATATATAATGTAAGTGTTATTTTTTTATTTTCATTTTTTTTGAAATTTTAACTTGAAAAAGATATCATACTCATATCCCAACCCATGATTGATCTCCTCACGTCACTAATTTTAATATTTATAACAATATCAAAGGTTGAGTAAGAGTGATTTTTGACCCACCCAAGACATAACCCATTCTTTTTTGTTCTTTTTTTTTTTGATTTTTTTGATTTTTTTGAACACTTGTCAATAAAATTTGAATAATATGTCATAAGAATATATACATTCCAAAAAAACACTGAATGAAAACCTATCCCCCACACTAAAATGGATTCTTTCCCTAAAGCATATGATAACACATTGAAAATCAATAAAAGGGCACCTAAAATGAAATCCATTCCACCACACTTAAATTTCAATAAATAATGCACTAAAAATCCATGTAGATATTGGGTGGGATAAGGTATTGGGCTTGTAATGTGTCTATCAAGGAAAAGGATTTCTTAGGGTCATAGGGGCTTTCAAAAGTAGGATTACTATAAGGGTAATGGGAGGATATTTGGCTATTGTGATTATCATGAGGTTCAAAAAATGCCTCTATCATATTAATGCATACCAAAGTAGGAAATTTAGATCGAAGGTCCAAAAACTCAAGACTCACAAATGGGGGTAAAAAAAACACAAATTTTGAAAAGATGGCCATAGGTGACCTTTTCTTGAAAGCTAATGTTGTTCCTCACGATTGGGGAAAATAATTTTCCAAATAAAAAATTGATCATTCAAGATTTTTTTTTGTTTTGAAACAATATTATTTATCCAAATATATGATGAAAAAATAAATTTTTTGAGATGAAACCATATATTTAGACTTCCCAAAATGGTTGGACAAAATTTTAAAAATAGATGGTGAGTAATTATGAATCTTTTTCTTCATATTTTTTTTCGTTTTTTTTAATTTAGTTTTTTTACAATCAACTAAAAACAATCGAATATTAAAAAGTATCACTGCCGATGATTCGACCCAAGTGATTCTATACACATTATCAGAGCACCATAAAATTGAATGTTTGATAGGTGACAATCAGATGTGCTTTCAAATGATGCCGTTGCTGGGGATGGTGCATATAGTAGTCATTAGTTTCTGGTTATTGTAAAAAAACAAAAAGGAAAACAAAATTAAAAAAAAAACAAAGAAAAAACCATCTTCCTCTTTCTTCCAAAATCTCTTTGAATGCCTCATATCCTCCCAAAAAATCCCTCGTATTTGTTTGACCCTGAAATTAAGCGAACACTTCTCCAACTTAGTAGAAACGTTAGGGACAATCAAATAATTCATAAACCAATCCTTGTCCAACCAATTGAATTAGATATGGATAATCCTAGGGAACAAACACTTAAGGAACTTTCTACCCCTGATTTGAATTACCAACCCCATGGTATTAAATATCCAAACATAAATGCTGACTTTAAACTCAAATCTAGTTTGATTCATCTTCTACCTTATTCCCACGGGATAGCCGGTGAGGATCCACATATTCATCTTAAAAATTTCCAAGTGGAGTGATTAAACTTGTATCCCACCTAAGTCGGAAACAACAATAAAATTCTTCCCAACTCCCAGCTCAACCATTACCCAACCCCAAGGGTAATGTAATTGCAATGTCACTTATATTGGGGAAGAAAATTTCTATGCCTCAAGATAATTCCTCCAACTCCCCTTTAAATTTGGGCCTAGAAAATGAAAAGAAAAAGAAACTTGAAAAGGAATATGAATCCATTCCCTAACCTTCTCCAATTCCACTTAAGAACCCAATTCCTTTTGCTCAAGACATTTCTACACCAAAGAAGTCCTTTGAACCCGATCGTGAAATACTTGACAAGTTTAGACGTGTTGAAGTAAACATACCCCTATTAGATTCCATAAAAAAAATCCCTAAGTATGTCAAGTTTCTTAATAAATTGTGCACCCATAAGAGTCAACTTAGGACCTTAGAAAATGTTTCCACCTAGAAGTCTATTCCCATAAAGTGAAAAGATATTGGGACCTTTACGGTTCCATGCCAAATTGGAAGTTCCAACTTCGATGACGCACTAATAGAACTAGGATCCTCAATTAATGTCATTCCCAAATCCATCTTCTCCAACCTTGGTCTAGGTCCGTTACATCCAATGGTTGTTGTCATTCAATTGGAAAATCTAAGTACTGCTAGTCTTGAGGGTATAATCGAGGATGTCCTTGTTCGTGTGAATGATCTTATCTTCCCCGTTGATTTCTATGTACTTGACATGGAAGGTGAGACTAACTCTTATAGATCTCCCCTAATTCTAGGAAGACCATTTCAAATGATAGTGAGAACCAATATTGATGTCCATTCAGGCATCTTATCTATGGAATTTGATGACCAACTGGTCAAGTTCAACATTTTCCAATCCATGTGATACCCATGTGAGGATCACTCTGCATTCTCAATCCATTATTTTGAGGAAACTTCTAAGATTCAATTAAACCCCAATCCATCATGTTCATTATGCTATAGTGATAAAGGAACTTGTAAAATATGCACCATGATTAAAAAAGTCCTAAATGGTGAAGTTTATGTGGACCTCTCATTCATAAACTCTATCAATCTAGAGGATCTTGAAAACTTTCTTAAATCCCACATCAACTCTGATTTATACTTCTCCACCTTAGAAAATATTAAGGAAAATGAATATGAAGTAACTGAAATCCCTTCCTCCATTCCTGAGTTGTCTAACCCACAAATGAAAGATGAGACTAATCTGAAACCCCTTCCTAAACACCTAAAATATACATTACTTTTCCATGATCACTCTTATCCTGTCATTATCTCCGCTTCACTTACTGAAACTGAGGATTCCAAAATTGTTCAATTGTTAAAGAACACTTGCATTATATATTCTTATGTCATTGGGAGAAGTTTTTTGTTTTTTAAATATTCCATCTTCTCATTCCATTAATTTTTTTTCCAATTTTGTGTCTTGATTCACAGAATTTTTCCCTTGTAAATATGTTTTTCCATTTCTTTCCATGTTTTATTTCAAAAATATTGTGCATTTCTTTTTTCCATGTTGGTGTTTTACCCATCTTTCTAATTTTTTGAATACTGAATTCCTATAGACCGATAGCCACCGAAAAAACCCTTCAAAAGACCTCTTGATTCTTGTGCACTTTAGGATAGGAAATGGAATCTGAGAGGTCTTTCAAATTCTAATATTTTCACTTTTGGTTGGTAAATGAGCGAACCTCCAGAAATAAATTTTTATCATCTTGAGAAGAGTGAGTTTTGAGTTCCAACATTTTCCATTTCAAAATTTTATCATGAAAAATGAATTGTTTTTGGAATATTATTTCTGTAACAATTTGTGGTGGAATTCAATATGGATGATTGAAATGGTCTAAATCTCCCCTGATTGGGGATAACAAAATATTAATATTTGTTGGTGAGTGAAAATGATTTTTTCAGGGTTTTATATTTGTTGTATATGTTGACATGCACAAGATTAAGTGTGGGGGAGTTAATGTTATTAATATTTTCATTACTTTTTATATACTCCCTTTACTTATTTTATATTAAATGTGCATAATTTGTGTGAAATATTAATGTTTAAATATTAAATATAATTTTTGAGAACTATTTGATTTAATTCAGATTCAATTCAGTTTAATATTTTAATAATACCTATCTCCCTACTAATAAAAATTGTGTGGTTATTATTTTTTAGGATTCCTTATTCAATTTCACACATATCTTTAGATGGAATCATTGGCCAATTCTGCCATTTGAAGGGCCATATGGACCACACAATAAGGCCTACCAAATTTGGGAAGAAATTGGACCAGCCATAAATATTGAATTTCTAGGCTCAATAAGAAAGTACAAATTTATTTAGTCTCCTTCAAAGTTCAGAGAATAATTCAAGGAGTCACGAATAAAAATTTCAATGAAAAAATCCAAAAACAATAGGCCCAAATGAAGCTTTGAAGTCCATCCCATCATTCTGGAAGTGAATTAAAATCAGGACACTATTACTGAATTTTCTCTTGATTTACTCATAAAACAAGGATGGTAATTTTTAGTGTGAAATCTAAGATATGGGTGGCCAGCTTGTTAGAATAAATTATTTTCATTTTAGGGCATCTTCCTATTCAAAAACCCATTCACATTTTGGCCTTTGAAAAAGTGTTGATAAAAATGGACAGGTGAAAAATGTTTAGTAAAATAGCCATATCTTTGTCTCCTAAAGTACAATGGACACAAAATTTTGTGGGATGACATTAAACATCAATATGTACAACTTAGAAGAAGATAATATCTCAATATTCAGATGTATGGATGGCCAAAGTGGCGATGCAATTGGAGGGGAAGATTTAGAATGCAAACAATCCACTTCCTTGGGCTATAAATACAACCCCCATATTCTCCTTGCATGTGTTTTGCATTTCAGAAGAGAGGAGCATACATTGTAATGACCAAATATTTTCCAAATTCTTTGGAGAACCTTACATACTCATGTTTTCACTTGATAGACATTCACTCCTCTCTTTGTTTTCATTTACTTTTGTGTTCCTTTCTTTTGTAATTGCGTAAGTTGTTTTCAATTTTGTTTGAATTTTAATGAAAGTTTCTTCTTTATATTCCATTTTAATCCTCCAAACTCTATTATTAAATATTAATTCTCTTAAAATATTTAAAATCATGTTGAAAACCCTTCCCTCGTTTTACTTTCTCATTCAATCTATTTTTTTAAATCTCATAACCGTTCGTGTGTGTGTGTTCGATGCACAAATATTTTCTTATCCATTTCTTTTCCTTATTTTTATAATTCATCATCATAAATATAATAAAACATATTAATAATCATCTTAATGGTTGATTAAATCTCTAATTTTGGTGAGTTATAATTTAGGTATGTTAAGTGATTGATAACTTTTTCTTGATGAATATTCTTTGAATTAACATTGTGTATGTTAGACTTAACATGTCATGGATTAGTGACTTGTTTTGTTTAATGAGTGGTTTACATGGATTATTAGAACCATAAATACACTAATATAAACAATATCTGATTGAGATTAGTACCCTATTTTATTTTAAGGCTTGTATTAAAGTATTAACACTTAGTAATTCCAATCAACGTTATCTTGTGAAGTGAGTGGCAATTTAAATGAAATATAAAGAAAATATCAAGGATATCACAAGATTAACTCCTTAATAATGAACTCACAACAATATTTATCAAATTGTTAAATCAAAAACCAACCATTAATCACTTAATTTAATCTCTACAAACAAACCCCCCTAATCAAAATATAATCAATTAAAAACAATCGACTATTAAAAAGCATCATTGCCGAGGATTCGACCCGAGTGATGTTATACACATTAGTAGAGCACCAAAACCTTGAACAACTGATAGGAGAAAATAATCTGTGCTTTCAAATGGAACTTTTTCTAGGGATGGTGCAATTAATTGATCTTTAGTTTCAAGAAATTGTAAAAAAAAACAAAAAAAAAAAAACAAAAAAAAAACAAAATTTCAAAAAAAAATTAAAAAAAACACAAAGAAAAAACCACCTTCTCTTAAAAAACATAAACGAAAAAACACAAAGAAACACCCATCTTCCGCATTCTTCCAAAATCTATCTAAATTCCCCATAGCCTCCTAGAAAATCCCTCAGATTTGTTTGTCCCTGAAATTGAGTGAACAATTCGCCAACTTAGGAGGAACATTAGGGATAATCAAATAATTTAAGAACTAGTTCTTATCCCACTAATTGAATTAGATATGGATAATCCTAGGGAACAAAAAATTAAATTTTTTTTCCCTTAACATGAATTACCAACCCCTTTTTATTTAATATCCAAATATATAGGCTTAATTTGAACTCAAATCAGGTTTGATTCATCTTCTTCCTCATTTCCATGGGCTAGCCAGTGAGGATCCACATCTTCATCTTAAAGAGTTCCAAGTGGTGTGCTCTACCGTGAATCCTCAAGGGGTTTTTTAGGAAAAAATAAAACTTTGAGCATTCCCTTTTTCCTTAGTTGACTCCTCCAAGTCATGGATTTACTACCTCTCTCATGGTTTCATAACCACATGGAATGACCTGAAGCGACTCTTCTTAGAGAAATTCTTTCCTGCTTCTTGTACTGCTTCTATCCGAAAGGAAATAAGTGGTATCCATCAATTCCCAAATGAATTACTCCATGAGTATTGGGAGAGGGTCAAAAATATTAGGGAAACCTGTCCACATCACCAAATCCCTAACCAACTCGTGATCCAATACTTCTATGAGGGGTTATTGGCTATGGAGACAACTCTCATTGATGTCGCAAGTGGCGGTGCTCTTGTTGATGAACATCATGTAGCTGCAAGAGATCTCATAAGTAACATCAATGAAAACACACAACAATTCCATACATGAGTACATGATCAAGTAAAACTAGCCCAAGATAGTCAATTGATAGAGCTGAACAAGATTATAGAGTGGATGAGTGAACTTACATAACTAGTGCGACAACTAGTTGTGGCATCCAAAGCCTAAACCTCATCTTCTCCACAATCTTTGTTCCCTAGACCTATCAAAAACTATGGAATATATAGCTCCCCATATCATCTAACTGATAAATGTCCAAAATTTCAAGAGGATCCATCTGATTCATCCAGACCAATGGAGATCAATGTAGCATATGTTCAGAGGAACACCAACCCTCAACAATCAGGTCAGTTCATTAGAAACTTCAACCAACCCCACTCTGAGACATTCTCTTCTACCTTCAACCAAGTCTTGAGGTATGGGAATCCCATTTCTCATCCCCCTCAATTCCCTCCTCAAAACCCAAACCAATTCCAATATGGTCAAGGTGGTGGTAACTTCCATCAACCTTATCATTTTGTTCCTCAACCACAATAGAACAATCCTCCTCCTGGATTCCACTATCCTAGTGAGACTACCCAATTCCCAAACCAATTCAATCACTTTCCCAAAAACCAAAATCAAGGTAATCCCAATCCAGGAAAATCCTCTTCTTCCAAACAACCCTCGGAAAGTGCAGTATAAGATCTTTCCTCCTTCACCCATTCTAGACTTAAAAATATTGACACCCAAATTGGCCAACTTTCATCCCACCTGATCCAGCAGTAACAATCAAATTCTTCTCAACTCCCAGCTCAACCATTACCCAACCCCAAGGGTAATGTATGTGCAATTGCACTTAGATCGGGGGAGAAAAATTATATGCCTCAAGATAAGACCTAAAACTCCTATTTAAATGTTGACCTAGAAAATGAAAAGAAAAATAAACTTGAAAAGGAATATGAATCCATTCTCTCACCTCCTTCAATTCCACTTAGGAACCCAATTCCTTTTCTTCAAGCCATTTCAAATCCAAATAAGTCCTTTGAACCCGATCCTGAAATGCTCGACATGTTTAGAGGTGTTGAAGTCAACATACCCCTCTTAGATGCCATAAAAAATACCTAAGTATTCCAAGATTCTTAAGGAATTTTTCACCTATAAGATACAACTTAGGACCTTTGAAAATTTTTCCACCCAGTATTCTTTTCCCATAAAGTGAAAAGATCATAGGACCTTTACAGTTCCATTCCAAATTAGAAGTTCCTACTTCAATGATGCACCTGTAGACCTAGGATCCTCAATTAATGTAATTCCCAAATCCATATTCTCCAACCTTGGTCTAGGTACCTTAAATCCAATCGACGTTTCCATTCAATTGGAAAATCAAAGCACTGTTAGTCCAGAGGGTATAATCGAGGATGTCCTTGTTCTTGTGAATGATCTTATCTTCCCTACTGATTTCTATGTCCTTGACATGGAAGGTGAGACAAAATCTTATTTATCACCCCTAATTATAGGAATACCATTCCCAATGATATCGAGAACCAAGATTGATGTCCATTCAAGCATCTTATCCATGGAATTTGGTGACAAACTGGTCAAGTTCAACATTTTCCAAGCCACGAAATACCCATCTAAGGATCACTCTGCATTCTCAATCCATGCTTCTGAGGACACTTATAAGAGTCAATTGAACCCCAATCCATCATGTTCATCATGTTATATTGATAAAGGATCTTGTGAAATATGCACCATGATTAACAAAGTCATAAATAGTTAAGTTGATGTGTAACTCTCATTCATAGACTCTATCAATCTAGAGGATCTTGAAAACTCTCTTGAATCCCACATCAACTCTAATTTCTTCTGCTCCACCTTGGATAGTATTAAGGAAAATGAATCTGAAGCAACTAAAATCCCTTCCTCCATTCCTGAGTTGTCTAACCCACAAATGAAAGATGAGACTAATCTGAAACCCCTTTCTGAACACCTAAAATATTCATTCCTTTTCCATGATCACTTTTATCCTATCATTATCTCCGCTTCACTCATCAAAACCGAGGAGTCCAAACTTGTTCAAGTGTTAGAGGAAAACAAAAATTCCTTAGGTTGGACCCTAGATGACATACCAGTAATAAAAAATTCCCTTTTCATGCATCACATTCATATTGAGGAGTCATCCAAACAAATTATACAACCACAAAGAAGACTCAATCCACTCATCCCTGAGGTATTTAGGAAAAAGATCACCAAGCTTCTTCAATATGGTATTATCTACCCAATTTCTAATAGTGAATGGGTTAGTTCAATTCAAGTTGTACCTAAAAAGGGTGGGATAATGATTTTCACAAATGAACATGGGGAGGTAGTCACAACTCAAGTGAAGAACAATTGGCGTGTGTGCATCGACTATAGGTAATTGAATGTTGAAAGAAGAAAAGATCACTACCCTCTTCCATTCCATGATCAAATTCTAGAATGATTAGTTGGAAGGTCACATTATTGATTTATTTATGGATACACCAACTACTTCTAAATCCCAGTCACACCTCATGACCAAGAAAAGACTACTTTCACATGCCCCTTGGGAAAATATGCATATAGAAGAATGACTTTTGGCCTTTTCAATTCTCATACAACATTTCAAAGGTGTATGATGAGTATCTTTTCTAATTTTATTGAATACTATATGGAGATATTCATGGATGACTTTACCATTTATGGTGATTCATTTGAATATTTCTTGAATTCACTCTCTCCAGTCCTTCAAAAGTGTGTCAAGTGTAACCTTGTGTTTAATTTTGAAAAATGTCACTTTATGGTTGAAAATGGGATTGTTCTAGGGAAAATAGTTTCAAAAGAGGGTATTGAAGTTGAACCTGCCAAAATTGAAGTGATCTAATCACTTCCTAAACCCACTTCTGTTTGAGACATCCATTCATTCCTCGGTCATGCCAGTTTCTATCAGATATTCATCCATAACTTCCACAGGATTTCCCTCCCACTCACTCAGTTTCTCCAAAATTATGTCACTTTACATTTCAATGAGGTTTGTAAGAGAGATTTCATTGAACTCAAAACTTCTCTTACATCTTCTCCGATAATCCAACCCCTAGATTGGTCCTTACCCTTTGTGTTGATGTGTGATGATTCTAGTAGAGCCGTTGGGGATGTTCTTAGTCAAATAAGAGAAAATATTCCTCATGTCATCTATTATGCCTAAAAAACATTGGATGAAACTCAATATCACTACATTGTCACTGAAAAGGAACTTTTAGCAGTTGTTTTTTCCTTAGATAAATTTCAGCACTATGTCTTAGGTTCCAAAATCATCATCTTCACAGATCATTATACTATAAACTTTCTACTCAAGAAAAGTGATTCCAAATATAAGGTAATAAGATGGATCCTAATGATCCTAGAGTTTGACCTTGAAATAAAAGATAGACCTGGAAAAGAAAACCTTGTGGCTAATCACCTGAGTAGAATTTATAATTCTTCTCATTCTGAAATAATTGACCCAGAATTTCCCACTGAGAACCTTTCATCTATCACTCCAAAAATACCATGGTATTACCCAATTGTAAATTACTTGGTTTCTGGTGTTTTTCCTGAATTTTTTTCAAAAGAACAAAAAATGAAGTTGAAAAGTGATTCAAAATACTATTTTTGGGAAGAAAATAAACTTTAGAAAACTGGGGCAGACATGGAAATTAGGAGATGTGTTGATGAAAATGAACATTCTTATATCTTAGAATTCTGTCACTCACTTCCCGAAGGTGGCCACTTTGGACCACAAAGGATCTCCTGAAAGGTCATAGACTCTAGATTCTTCTAGACTTCACTCTTCAAGGACTCACATGAGTTCTATCAATCATGTCCCACTTGCCAACAATTTGGCATGATTTCCAAACGAAATGAAATGCCCTAAAAACCTTTAATATTCTGTGAGATATTCTATGTTTGGGGCATCGATTTCATGGGACCATTAACCCCTTTCAATGGATTATCATACAATCTTTTTGCAGTTGATTATGTTTCTAGGTGGGTAGAGGCCAAACCCACTAGAAAGGATGATTCACATACTATTAGTGAGTGCCTAAAGACACATATCTTCCATCAATTTGGCACACCACGTGCCATGATAAGTGAATTAGGAACCCATTTTTATAATAGAACCATGGAATCTATTTTGAAAAAGAATGGTGTTGTATATAAAACTTCAAATTCATATCACCCCCAAACAAATGGCATGTCTGAACTTTCTAATAGAGAATTCAAACGAGTGTTTGAGATAATTTTTAATCCCACCGGAAAAGATTGTCCTGGAAGACTTGGTGAAGCACTTTGGGATTATCTAACTGTCTATAAAACACCCATTGGGATGTCTCCTTTTAGGATAGTTTTTGATAAAGTGTGTCACTTACCAGTTGAAATCCAATATAAGTCATTTTGGGCTATGAAAACTTGTAATTTTGATTGTGAAAAATTAGGTGAAGAAATATTGTTCCAGTTGAATGAACTGGGGGAGATTCGCATTTATTGTTACAAGAATTATAATATCTATAAATAAAAATCTAATTTACTCCATGAAAAACACATACTAAGAAAGGTATTCCATGAAGGTGAAAATGTATTGCTTTTCAACTCTCGATTTCGTCTTCATCCAGGTAGGTTTAATTCTTGTTGGGAAGGTCCTTTTATTGTTTTTCATGTTGACCCATTTGGTGCAGTGTAAGTCCAAGACACCTCTTCAAAAATGACATTCACAGTTAACAGACATAGGTTAAAGCATCACCATGAGAGGACACATAATCCTAGAACAACATCGACTTCCACCAGATCCACATCTTCTACAGTAAACACACCACTAGAGGGAGACTGTGGCCCACCAAATCCAAACTAGGGGGAACCTCTTTCCCTTTAACTCTCTCTGTCTTCTCTGTCTTCCTCTCTCTTCTTCTTCCCCTCTTTTTTTACTACTTTCTTAATAAAAACCTTTTTTTTTTATTTCTGTTTTTTGTGGGTGTGTATTTTAAAAACACAAAAAAAAAACAAAAAAGTAAATAAAAAAATGTTAAAAAACCCCAAAGAGTCATAGTTACTCACCATCCATTTTTGAAATTTTGTCCAACCATTTTGTGGAGTCTAAATACATGGTTTCATCTCAAAAATTTTGTGTTTTAATCATATATTTAGATAAAGAATATTGTGTCAAAACCAACAAAATTTGACTGATCAATTTTTGATTTGGAAAATTATTTTCCCCAACTATCAGGAACAACATTAGGTTTAATTCGAAGGTCACCTATGGCCATCTTTTAAAAATATGTTTTTTTCACCCCTGATTGTGTGTCTTGAATTTTTGGACCTTCAAGGTGAATTTCCTACTTTAGTGTGAATTAATATGATAGAGGCATTTTCTAAACCTCATGAGAATCACAATAGCCAAATATCATCCCATTACCCTTACATTAATCCTAATTTTTAAATCCCCTCTAAGCCTATGAAAACCTTTTCTTTGATAGACACATTACAAGCCCAATACCTTATCCCACCCAACATCTACATGGATTTACATTGCATTATTTATTGAAATCTAAGTGTGGGGGGATGGATTTAATTTTGAGTTTCCTTTTATTAATTTTCCATGTGAAATCATATTCTTGAGGGCAAGAATCCATTTTAGTGTGGGTGAGAGGTTTTCATATTGGGTTCTCATATCACTATCTCTACTTCACTTACTGAAATTGAGGAGTCCAAACTTGTTTAGGAGTTAGAGGAAAACAGAAAGGCCTTAGGTTGGAACCTATATGACAAAGAAGGAATAAACACTTCCCTTTTTATGCATCGCATCCATCTTGAGGAATAATCCAAACCAATTAGATAACCACAAACAAGACTCAATCCACTCATACTTGAGGTAGTTAGGGAAGAGATCACCAAGCTTCTTCAAGCTGGTATTATCTACCCAATTTCTGATAGTGAATGGGTTAGTCCAATTCAATTTGTACCTAATAAGGGTGGGATAACTATTGTCACAAATAAACATGTGGAGGTAGTCACAAATCGAGTGAAGAACAAATGGCATGTGTTCATCAACTATAGGAAATTGAATGTTAAAACAAGAAAAGATCACTACCCTCTTCCATTCCTTGATCAAATTCTAGAACGATTAGTAGGAAATTATCATTATTGATTTCTTGATGGATACACTATCTCTTCTAAATCCCAATCGCACCTCAGGACCAAGAAAAGACTACTTTAACATGCCCCTTTGGAACATATGCGTATAGAAGAATTCCTTTTGGCCTCTGAAATGCTCCTACAACATTCCAGAGGTGCATGATGAGTATGTTTTCTGATTTCATTGAACATTGCATGGATGTCTTCATGGATGAATTTAACATTTATGGTGATTCATTTGAATTGTGCTTATATTCACTCTCTATAGTCCTTTAAAAGTGTGTTAAGTGTAACGTTGGGTTAAATTATAAAAAATGTCACTTAATGGATGGAGATGGGATTGTTCTAGGGAACATAGTTTCAAAAGAGGGTATTAAAGTTGATCCTGCCAAAATTGAAGTGATCCAATAACTTCCTGAACTGACTTTTGTTCAAGATATCCATTCATTCCTCTATCATGCAGGTTTCTATTGGTGATTCATCCATAAATTTAGTAGGATTTCTATCCCACTCTCTTGGTTTCTCCAAAATGATGTCACTTTCCATTTTGATGAGGTTTTCAAGAATGTCTTTGTTGAACCCAAAACTTCTCTTACATCTTTCATGATAATCCAACCCCCAGATTGGTCCTTACCCTTTGAGTTGATGTGTGATACTTCTGATAGAGAAGTTGGGGTTTTTATTTGTCAAAGAAGAGAAAATATTCCTCATGTCATGTATTTTGCCTCAAAAACATTGGATGAAACACAATCTCACTACACTTTCACTGAAAAGGAACTCTTAGAAGTTGTTTTTTCCTTAGATAAATTTCGTCCCTATATATTAGGTGCCAAAATAATCATCTTCATAGATCATTATGCTATAAAGTTATTACTCAAGAAAAGTGATTCCAAAATGAGGCTAATAAGATTGATTATAATTCTCCAAGAGTTTGAACATGAAATCAAAGATATACCTGGAAAAGAAAACCCTGTGGCATATCACTTGAGTAGAATTTCTAATTTTTCTCATTCTGAAATAATTGATCTAGAATTTCCCACTTAGAACCTTTCATCTCTCACTACAAAAATACCATGGTATGCCCCCAATTGTAAATTACTTGGTTTCTGGTGTTTTTCTTGAAATTTTTTCAAAAGAAAAAAATGAAGTTGAAAATTGATTCAAAATACTTTTTTTTGGAAGAAAATAAACTTTGGAAAACTGGGGAAGACATGGTAATTAAAATATGTGTTAATGAAAATGAACATTCTTCCATCTTAGAATTCCGTCACTCAATGCCCAGTGGTGGGAACTTTGGACCACAAAGGACCTCCCAAAAGGTCATAGACTCCGGATTCTTTTGGCCTTCATTCTTCAAGGACTCACATGAGTTCTGTCAATCATGTCCCACTTGCCAAAATTTTGTCACAATTTAAAAGAGAAATGAAATTCCCCCAAATCCTTTAATTTTCTATGAAATCTTCAATGTTTGGGGAATCAATTTCATGGGACTATTCCCCCTTCCAATGGATTCTCATACATTATTCTTGAGGTTGATTATGTTTCTAGGTGGGTTGAGGGCAAGCCCACTAGAAAGGATGATTCAAATACTGTTTGTGAGTTCCTAAAGACACACATCTTCCACCGATTTGGAACACCACATGCCTTGATAAGTGACTTAGGAACCCATTTTTGTAATAAAACCATGGAATATCTTTTGAAAAAGAATGGTGTTTTACATAAAACTTCAACTGTATATCACCCCCAAACAAATGGAATGGATTAACTTTCTAGTATAGAAGTCAAAAGAGTTCTTGAGAGAATTGTAAAACCCACCAGAAAAGTATGGATTGAAAGAATTGTTGAAGCACTTTGGGCTTATCGAACTACCTATAAAACACCCATTGGGATGTCTCCTTTTAGGCTAGTATTTGGTAAAGTGTGTCACTTACCAGTTGAAATCCAACATAAGTCATTTTGGGTTGTGAAAACTTTTAATTTTGATTGTGAAAAATCAGGTGAAGAAAGATTGTTGCAGTTAACTGAATTGGAGGATCTTCGACTTGATTCTTACGAGAATTATAATCTCTACAAAGAAAAATATAAGGTACTCCATGACAAACAAATCCTGATAAAGGTATTCCATGAAGTTGAAAAGGTATTTCTTTTCAACTCTCGATTTTTTCTTCACCTAGGTAAGCTTAATTCTCACTGGGAAGGTCCTTTTATTGTTTCTCATGTTTTCCCATTTAGTGTAGTGCAAGTCTAAGTCCCCTATTCAAAAAGTACATTCACATTTAATGGACATTGGTTAAATAATAACCATGAGAGGACACAAAATCCTAGAACAAAATTAACTTCCATCAAATCCACAACTTCTATAGAAAACACACCACTGGAGGGAGACAACAACCCACCAAATCCAAACCAGGGGGTTCCTATTTCCCTTTAACTCTCTCTCTCTTCCTCTCAATACCTCTTTATTCTTCTTCCTCTCTATTTTTTTACCACTTTCTTCATCAAACCCTTCCTATTTATCTTTCTCTTTTTTGTGGGTGTGTATTTTAAAAACACTAAAAAAACTAAAAAATAAACAAAAAAATGAAAAAAAACCAAAAGAGTCATACTTACTCACCATCCAGTTTTGAAATTTTGTCCAACCATTTTGGGGAGTCAAAAGACATGGTTTCATATCAAAAATATTGTTTTTTCACCATATATTTGGACAAATAATCTTGTATCAAAACCTAGAAATTTTTAATTATGAATTTTTGATTTGGAAAATGATTTTCCCCAACCATGAGGAACAATATTAGCTTTCATACCAAGGTCACCTATGGAAATATTTTCAAAATGTGGTTTTTTCACCCCTGATAGCGAGTCTTGAGTTTGTGGACATTCTAGCTTAATTTCTTACTTTGATGTGCATTAAAATGATAGAGGCATTTTATGAACCTCATGAGAATCACAATATCCAAATAACCTCCCATTACCCGTACATTAATCCTCCTTTTGAAAGCCCCATCGAGCCTATGAAAATCTTTTCCTTGATAGCCACATTATAATCCCAATACCTTATCCCACCCAATATCTACAATGATTTTCAGTGCATTATTTATTGAAATTTAGGTGTGTGGGGAATGGATTTTATTTTTGGGTGCCCTTTTATTGATTTTGAATGTGTTATCATATGCTTAAGGGAAAACATCCATTTTAGTGTGAGGTAGAGGTTTTCATTGAGTGATTGTTGGGGAATTTAATTTTATTTATATAATTTTGTAAATGTTATTGACAAGTGTTCAAAAAAATAATCAAAAAAAAAAAAAAATCAAAAAAAGGAAAAAATGGGTTGTGTCTTGGGAAGGTCAAAAATCACTCTTCCTCAACCTTTGATCTTGTTATAAATATAACAATTAGTGTTGTGAGGAGATAAATCATAGGTTGGGATATGAGTGTGTGATCTTTTTCAAGTTCAACTTTTTAAAAAAAAAGAAAAAAAGAACACTTTAATTATATATTCTTATGTTATTGGGAGAAGTTTTGTGTTTTGTAAATATTACATATTCTCATTCCCTTAAAATTTTCTTCCACTTTTGTGTTTTGATTAACACAATTTTTCCCTTGTAAATATGTGTTTCCATTTATTTCCATGTTTTATTTCAAAAATATTATGCATTGCTTTTTCCATGTTGGTGTTTTACCCCTATTTCTACACTTTTGAATACTGAATTCCTACCATCCCATAGCCACAAAAAACCCCTTCAAAAGACCTCTTTATTATTGTACACTTTATGATAGGGAATGGAAGCTAATAGATCTTTCATACTCTAAGAGTTTCACTTTTGGTTGGTGAAAGAGTGAACCTCCATTAATGAATTTTGTCATGTTGAGAGGTGTGAGTTTTGAGTGTCCACATTTTCCATTTCTAAATTTGAACATGAAAAATGAATTATTTTTGGAACATTGTTTCTGTAATAGTTTGTGGTGGAATTAAATATGGAAGAGTGAAATGATCTAAACCTCCCATGATTGGGGAAAATAAAATTTTAATATTTTTTGGTGAGTGAGAATGATTTTGTAATGTTTTTTATATTTGTTGTACAGAAGGACATGCACAAACCTAAGTGTGGGGGAGTTGATGTTATTAATTTTTTCACAACTTATTATATACTCCATTTAATTATTTTATATGAAATGTGCATAATTTTTGTAAAATATTAATGTTTAAATATTAAATATAATTTTAGAAAACTTTTTGAATTCATCCACATTCAAGTCTGTTTAATGTTTTAAAAATAAATATTATCTTACTTATCCAAATTGCATTATTATTGTTTTTAGGGTTCCTTATTCAAATTAAAACATTACATTATAAGGGACCTTTGGAAAAATCATCCATTTGGAGGGTCATATGATCCACACAAGAAGACCCAAAGAATATGTAAAGAAAATGGACCAGCCATGATGATTTAGATATTGGGATAAATCCAGAATCCCAAATTTTAGGAAACTCTTCCATATATTAGTTATTATACAAAGGAATCATGGATAAAATTTTAAGGTCCAACTACAACAACAAGAGGCCCAAATGATACTTTGAAATCTATCCCACCATTCTGGATGAGAATTAAAATCTAGAAAGTATTCATGACATTTATCATGATCTAGTCATCAAATCAAGCTGGGATTTTGCAATGTGAAATCTAAGATATATGAGGAAAACGTTTTAGAAGAAATGTTTTTTATTTGAAGTAATCTTCCTATTCATAAACCATTCACATTTCGTCCTTCTAAAAAGTTTGTATTGAAATGGACAAATTAAAATTGTTTACAAAAACCACCATAAATTTGGATCCATAAGTCCAAATGCCTCCCTATTTTGCGATTAGTTGACTAACATTATTATCTACAACTTTTAAGAAGAGGCTATCTTGATATTAGGATGTTTGGACGGCCAAATAGGCGATGCAATAGGAGGGGATGATTTGGAATGAAAATAGTCTACCTCCTTGGGATATAAATACAACCCCCTCTTCTCCTTTCATGTGGTTGGAATTTCAGAAGATAGGAGAATACATTGGTGTGAACTATTGAGATGGTATGTATGAGTATGATATACTCTACAATACCAAATTCAGGATCAAAATAATAATGATATTATCAGATACAAGAGGGGGGGGGGGTTAATTGTACCTTTTAAAAATTCCTTTGGAACTTTTAAAGATGGTTATGTTTAACAAGGTTAAAAAAAATAATTCACAAGACCTATTATAGGTTATAAACACTTGATAGATTCTGGAAAAGTAATTTCAAAAAATAAACTTAACAAAATTTACAAAGATTAATATTATACCTTAAAGCGTATAGAATCTATCTAAATCAGAGTACAAGAGCGAGGAAGTATAAGATAATATAATTTCCTAAATAATACAAAATGCAGAGGAAAAACTTGTAACAAAAACAAGTAACAAGTAATATGTCTTTTAACCCAAAGAGAAGAGTATCCAACGACCTTGGATAAAGGTCCCTTTATTTATACTTTCAAGAAATTCTGTCTTACCCACACCAGGGTAAGCCCTAGATACGAAGATCAGAGTCTATCTTGCTATCCCCACAAACCCTCAACAATAAGGTAGTCGACACCTCTGTCTTCCTCAGTAAGGAAGCCCTCAACTTCAAGGTGTTGGAACCTCTGTCTTCCTATCCACAGAAGCCCTCGATTGTATACAACAACAATCGAAGTCGGACGAAGAAAATCTGCATAAGGAAAAGTTTGAATAAGCGGTTCACACATTTTTCACGAATCTTGAGAGTTGATAATATCCTCTCTCTCTAGAAATCACATCAACAACATATAATAACCAGTGTCAAAGATGTTCTCAAGTGTTTTCAAATGAGCCTCTATTTATAGGCGAATCTCCAACGGTCGGTTCCCTCCTCCAATAGTCATATTCTTCCTTGAATTTCAGAGGGACCTATACACGTGTCACTCGACCAATGGTTAGTTGATAACTGAAGGCACGCCATTGTTTTATAATAGAACAAGTGAAAGCATAACTAAAACCGATATTCGGAATGGAAAAAATGAAAGTTCAGAATGTAAGAAAATAAAAGTTTGGAGTCTAACCAAAATAGAATTCGGAGTCTATAAGAAAGAGATATTTAGATTCTATTTTTCTAAGGAATTCGTAATGAGAATTCGTAATCAGAATTATTTATCAGAATTAATAATGAGAATTCGTAATCAAAATTCTTCACTAGAATTCATAATGATAATTTGTAATCAGAATTCGTCACCAGAATTCGTAATGAGAATTCGAAATCAGAATTCATCATCAGAATTCGGAATGAGAATTTGTAATTAGAATTCGTCATCAGAATTCAGAATGAGAATTATTAATCAGAATTCATCATCAGAATTCGGAGTTAGAACTTTATGTAAGTTCATAATCAGAATTCAGAGTTGAACTTTATGAAAGTTTAGAACAAGGAATTCGGAGTAAAACTTCATAAAAGTTCATAACAAGAATTCAGATCAAAAAATAGAATGCTTCATATATAAGTATTATACGATTATGAGGTTTTAGATATGAATCTGATTTTTACACTTAAGAAGAAAATAGTGGCAAGAACAATGAAATCTAGGTAAGGGTAGATTTCCTTGGGTACAGAAATTTTCATTATAGAAGTAAAATATAGATTTTCTTATGTATAAGGTGTTTGTGATTTTCAAAATAAGAAGGGATGGAAAATTCATAATGAAAACATTATTGACTCAACAATCTCCCCCTTTTTGGAAAGCACAAACAAACATTATAAGGACTTGGAAAATTTTCTTTAGACTTTGAAATTAAAACTTATCTCCCTTTGGTTATAGATGATGGTGAATACAACTAACTCCCCCTTAGGCTTTGGAACTCTAATGATTGTATTCTGGATTTCCGGAATGAAATTTTCATTATCATGAGAATGAAAAAATTCTTAATGAGAAACTCCCCCTTAGATAAGATCCCCCTCACTTAGGGATAGTTATTCTTTACTTAGAAATTTTCCTTCTCCCTTTTAGATTTTTCCTTGTCCCTTTCGAGTTATTTTTCCTTCTCCACCTTTGTGATTTTCTAAAAGAGTTTAAGGGAATGGAAAATAAATATGGTACCTGAAATATTAGTAAAGAAATGCAAGAAAAAACAAGCAAACCATAATTCCATTACGATTGAAAGTATTAGGACGGGGAAAAACATATACAACAAAATATCGGAGTGGTCTATTTTTTTCTTTTTTCCATGGGCATTAGAATTTTGACAATTGTCTTCAGCTTCTTCATTTATTTGTGTCCCTCTTCTACTTGCTTCTCCGAGACTATGATCCTTTCTTCTTGAGTCTTCAGGATATCTTCCTGAGCCTTCATGTATTCTTCCTGAGCTTTTAGCAATTCATCTTCCTTAACAAGTATTTCTTGAATCTCACTCTAAGGATACTTCTCTGTTTTCAGGCTTTTAACAATATAACTCAGCTTCCCATTCAGATCTTTCACATCCTGAATCTGAGTATTTTGTTCTAAACTTAGCTTTTCTTGAAAACTATCTGAAAGATTTTTGATCCTGACATATTCGGTACCAAAGGCATCCTTAAAATCTTGTTGGAACTGATCAAGCTCTTCCATATCTTCAACAATCTTCTTAGACCATAGAGTTATTTTGCTGTACGACTTTCTGTGGACCTCGTAGTTGATAAGAAAATTATTATGTTCTGCTTCAATCTTCACACATTTATCCATTACCATGGATAAGGATTCTGACTTCTGATTCAAGCTGTGCTGAAGAATCTAGCATCTGGATTCTATTGTAGGAAATATCCGAATAATATCTACCAATTTCTTCAAGGAATCAACCACAAAATCTTGTCCCAATGCAGATGACTCCGAATCCGACAACTTTCTAGGAGATTATTCTTCTTCTATTTCAACCAGCTTCCTTTTAGAAGAGCCTACAACTTGCTTCTTCCTTATGATATCATTCGTTGGAGTTTCAACAAGCACTTGTTTACGCTTATCAACTTTCGGTACGACTTCCTCATCAGGAGATTCCTACTCACTCTTGGATAGCTGTATAATCTTGTCTTCATCATGTTTCTCATTCTCTACTCCAGCTTCAACTTCCTCAGGATGTAAAAATTCATGATTATGACTCTCTTCTGACAATTTGTTCACTTCTTCTTATTCTTCTTTCTCATCAACTCTCGGAGTAGAAATTTTTGAGGATCCGTCTTGAGAATTCTAGAGTGAAAATTTCTCAGATGGGGTTCCCTTATCTTGATATTCTTCAACTTGCTCAATTATATCATCAGAACTTTCACTCATCTCAGTTTTTTGAATTTCCTCCACAACTTTCTGAACTTTCTCCATCACTCCCTTCTCACTTTCCTTATCCTTGGAATTTTTCAGAGTCTTCTTACCTGGAGTCTTAGGAAATTGTTCCATCAGAAAATATTTCGGAACGAGAATAGTTTCAGAAGCTATTTCTGTTGCCTTCAAAAGAGATTGAACAACCTCTGCCTCAGACATTTTCTTCTTGAGCTTCTTCTCCTTGGCCTGCTTCTCTAACTCATCAGCAGCTTTTTCTTTTAAGGCCTTAGCCTCAGCAGGATCCAAGCCGAACTGTGGATCCCCTTATTTCCTCTTTTCCGTGATCTCTCTCAACTTTGATACCACATCATCCCAGTAGGCCTTTTGATTTTTGGGTTTAGGAGGTATGGATTGAACTTCCTTTGATTTCGGGGTTTTATCTTCAGCTTTCACTTCCTTCAGCTTCCTTTTCTTACCGGCCTTCTTTGAGGGTTCAACCTTTTCTACATTTTCTGGATTGACTTCTACCTCCTCCTCTGGAAGATCATAAAACTCACCTGACTGTTTTGAGAAACCAACTTTCATTCTCTTCAGAGTGTCATTACTAATCAGCATCACCCTGCATATTCTCGGCTTGGAGGTAAATGGGATTTTGAAGGACTCTAGGCACCGAACAATAATTTTGGAGATAAGAGCAGGATACATAATAATTTGAGCTTTCAAATTCCCATTCTTGATGTTCTGAACTGTAATAAGAATGTACCTCATCATATTGATCTTTCTTAAATTTACTAAGAAATCCAAGATGTAAATGTGACTTTTCTTTATGTTATCCTTGTCACCTCTTCCTGGTATGAAAAACCCTTGAACCCAAAACTATAGAATACTATTATTGGTAGAAAGATGAGAAATATTTGCAGTCTTGACTTCTTTAAGTCCAAGTTATTCTATAGCCTTCACTTTGCTGAAAATTCCTTGCACATTCGGTAGCTTATGGGAGAAAAATTAGGCCTCTCCATCATATGAGAGCCCCACTAAGCCCGCAACCTTGGAGTAATAAAGCTTGTAAGTCTTGCCATAGCTCTTAAAGGAGAATTTTTCTCTACCATCTTCATCATAGAAGGAAACAGACTCATAAAATTCTACAAGAAAATCCGTATAAACAAGATCCTGATCCCCTGGCTTTGATATGCAGAAATCTTCCCATCCATTGAGCTTGTTATTCTTAGAAATTAGAGAATCATACTTACTGAAAAAATTTGGATGGACCAGCCTTTCCCTGTAGACTAACCAACATGATATTGTCTTGATAGTGGACATTTCTTGAGAATTTTCTTCTACAGACATTTGGAATGGGGAAACACTGAAAGATTCAGAACGGTCTTAAGAAGGAAGGGAAGAAATTAAACACGTGAGGGCTTGAAATCGATGTGGGACAACCATTGGGGGTCCCCATTATATTGGCAAAGGAGTTGACCTTTCATCTTCCAAAACCCATCAAACGGTTGTGAATCATTCTGATCAGATCTAACAGTTGAAAAACTAGCCGCAAGGAAATCTTGAATTCAATCATTTGAGGTTTTAGGAAAAACATTCAGATTTTATGGAAAAAAAATCCAAAAAACACAAAAGAAAATACAATCATGAAAAATATGATTACGAAAACATTAGTAAGAAGATAATACCTTTCATATTTCTAAGAAGATTATTCATAATAGGTGATATTCTTCTTGAAGAAAAATTTGACTATGAAAATCTTACTATGAAAAACTCACTACAAAAAACTCACTATGAAAAACTTAAAGTTGAAAAGATTATTGCAAAAAATTTGTGTAAAAAAAACTATTACGAAAAGTATGAGTACAAAAAATCCATTACGAAAAAAACTTCATTACAAAAATTTCCAGTACAAAAACTTCATTATGAAAATTTCCAGTATGAAAACTTCATTATGAATATTTCCAATATGAAAACTTCATTATGATTTTTTTTTCAAAATCTCATTATGAAAAATTTAAAATCTCATTACAAAAAATTTTAAAAGCTCATTATGAAATTTTTTAAAAGGCTCATAAACAAGTGTACTCCCCCTATGAAAAAGGAGTTTATTACTGTAAGGAGATTGGTTTAACAGAGATTTAATCAAGGAAAAATACCTTATGGTAATCATTACTAACTTCTATTTGATATATTCGAATCAATAAGAAGGTAAAGATTTTGTGAAAATGTCAGCAAGTTGATCTTGCGTTCTGATAAACTAAAGAATAATATCTCCTTTTTGTGTGTGACCCCTAAGAAAGTGATTCCTAATATCTATGTGTTTTTTCACGAGAGTGATGTGTGGGGTTTTTACTGAGGGCAATGACAATTGTATTATTAGACAAAATTTAAGTCTTAGTAAAACTCAAGCCATAGTCTGTGAGTGTGTGTTGCATCCACAACACTTGAGCACAATAACTTCCAGCTGCTACATATTCAGCTTCAGTAGTGGATAGTACTACTGAGTGTTGCTTCTTACATGACTGAGAAACTAATGAATCTACTAAGAAATGAAAAGTTCCAAATGTACTCTTTCTATCCATTCTACACCCACCAAAGTCAGCATCTGAAATTTTTTTAAGATAAAATCATTTCCAGAAATATAAAATAGTCCTAGATCCATGGGTCCCTTTAAGTAGCGAAGAATTATTTTCACTGACTTTAAATGGGATTCCTTAGGATTGGATTGATATCTAGCACATAAGCATACTGAAAACATCAAGTCTGGATGACTAGCTATCATGTATAGTAATCTTTCTATCATTCCACTAAAAGATGTTTGATCCACTGGTTTCCCAGCTTCATGAAGATCAAGTGTGTTTGAGGTATCAATGGGAGTACTAATAATTTTAGTGTTGTCATATCCATACATTTTAAGAAGATATTTAATATACTTATGTTGATATATATAAGTTCCTTCTGGTTTTTGAGAAATTTGAAAACCTTGGAAAAATGTTAACTCACCCATCATACTGATTTCAAACTCATATTTCATTAGATCTGCAAAGGAATCAGTTAAAGATTTCTGAGTTGAACCAAATATAATATCATCAACATAAATTTGAACAATCAAATTTTTTTTTCTTATCTTTCTTTATAAAAAGGTTTGGATCTGCATTTCCCTTAACATAGTTATTTTGAAACAAAAATCCTGTAAGTTTATCATACCAAGCTCGAGGGGCTTGTTTAAGGACATAAAAAGCTTTGGTATTTCTAAAAACATGATTAGGATGTTTTGTTTCTTCAAATCCAATAGGTTTTTCAAAAAAAACTTCCTCTTGAACATAACCATTAAGGAAAGCACATTTTACATCCATTTGAAAAAGCTTGAAATTGAAGAATGCTGCAAAGGCAAGTAAAATACAAATAGATTCAAGTATAGCTACTGGAGCATAGGTTTCTTCATAGTCTATTCCTTCTTGTTGATTATAGCCTTTAGCAACCAATCTAGCTTTATTACTGACTATGACTCCATTTTCATCACACTTATTTTTGAAGACCCATTTTACTCCAATTACAGAAGTTTCCTTAGGTCTTTCATCCAAGGTCCAGACTTTATTCCTTTCGAATTCATTTAGTCCATCTTGCGTGGATTTAATCCAATCATCATCACCTAAAGCATCATTGGTGATTTTTTGTTCCAATTGGGAAAGGAATGCTAGATGTTATACTTCATTTGTTAAAGAACTTCTAGTCCTTACAGGTTGATTCACATCACCAATGATACTATCACTGGGATGATTCTTAAGAAATGACTGATTTTGGTTTTGAAGAACCTGTTCATCAACAGAGGGTAGGAAATCTTCTAGGGTAAATGTTTTAGAAGTATCTTCTTGTACATTTTCCTTATCAGAAGGATTTTCTATCATAGGTTGATAATCAGTTTTTGAAAACACATCCGAGGATGGGGGTTGAGGTTGTTTAAAAACAAAAGGACCGGTTTCATCAAATTTGACATGTATTGTTTCTTCAACAGTAAAAGTGTTTT
This sequence comes from Viscum album, assembly GCA_963277665.1. NCBI lineage: Eukaryota > Viridiplantae > Streptophyta > Magnoliopsida > Santalales > Viscaceae > Viscum > Viscum album. Next base: position 8,063,080 of record OY728136.1, read on the forward strand.
TGTTAAAAACTCTATATGCCTTAGAAGTCATGGAATAGCCCAAAAAAAATTCCTTCATCAGATTTTGGTGTGAATTTATGTAAATTATCTTTAGTATTCATAATTAATACTTTGAAACTAAAAACCTTAAAGTAGGAAAGTCTAGGTTCTCTACCATTCAACAACTCATAAGGAGTTTTATTAAGAAAAGGTATAATCAAAACTCGATTTATAGTATAATAGGAAGTACTTATAGCTTCAGCCCAAAAGTGTTTGGCTACAAAATACTCACTCAACAAGGTTCTAGTTATTTCTTGAAGAATTCTATTTTTTCTTTCAACAACAACATTCTGTTGAGGTGTTCTGGGTGCTGAAAAGTTGTGAGTAATACCTTTTCTACTACAAAAAGTTTCAAAATCATAATTTTTAAATTCTCCTCCATGATCACTATGAATAGTTTTCAATGGAAGGTTTTTCTCATTTTTGAATTGGGCTCTAAAACTTTTGAAATAATAAAAAGCTTTAGACTTCTTTGCTAGAAAATAGACCCATGTAAATCTAGTGTAATCATCAACCAATACAAAAACACAATATTTTACCCCAATGCTTCCAGTTTGTGTAGGACCAAAAAGATCCATGTGCACCAACTGTAGTGCATCAGTTGTTGTGACTTCAGCAATGGATTTAAAACTTGATTTATTTTTCTTTCCATATTGACAAGGTTCACAAAATTTTGAAGAATATAATCTAAGCTCTGGTAGATCCTTAACTAAACATTTATTAGAAAGTTTCCATAAGTTCCTAAGGTTACAGTGTCCTAACATTCTATTACATAACCAAGAATGATCTTCCATTGTACTAAGGCAAGGTAAGTCTTGGATCCTAACGTCTTCTAAGTTTAGTATGTAAACATTCTCTTGCTTATTGGAAGAAAGAATAAATTCTTCCTTGGAATTGTGTACTAATCACTTATCATTCCTAAAATTCACAAGGTATCCTTCATCACATAATTGGCTTATGCTAATGAGGTTGTTATTAAGACCCTTAAAAAATAAAACATTTGAAATCAAAGTTTTTCCAAGAAGAACAATGTTACCTATACCAATAATTTATCCCTAAGCATTATCTCTGAAAGTTACTTTTCCTCCTTTTGTATTGATAATATTTTCGAAATAGTTTTTGTTACCAGTCATATGCCAAGAACATCCACTATCCATGTACCATGTATTGTTGTTGGTACTTTCCTTATTTTCCTGAAAATTAGAAAAAAAGTTTGATTTTCGGAATCTAGACTTGCTTGGATCTGGATGTTTCAGAAAGAAATTTTTTGGGTACCCACATCTTCTTAGTAAAATAAGCCTTATGAAATCCTAAAGATTGGGTTTTGTTTAAGGAACAATTCTTTTCCCAGTGACCACCACATTGACATTTAGTACAGAATGGGACACATTGAGGAACAAAGTAGTTGTTACTAAAAATTGGTTTAGAACTAGTGTAACCAAAACTAGAAGTATTCCTTTGAGGTCGTATTTGTGAATACATTTTATCAAAATTTTATTTACCTAGGGTAAAGTTTGACAAACACTTCCTCAAGGAAAATATTTTGGATTTGAGTTTGATAACTAAGTTCTTTTCTTCAAAAACTTATGATTTTGAGCTAGAGCTTGGCTAGAAAACATTTTTCTTAGAAATTAAATTTTCTAGATCTTTAGAAAGTTTGTTCTTCTCAGAACTTACTTCCTCAATATTTTTTGAAATACTTTCAAAATCAGCATTTTTATTAACAAGATCTTTAGAAAGATCTGATATTTCCCTAGTAAGAATAGTATTCCCAGAATTTTCCTTATCAAAATTTTTCATGAGTTTTTAATTCTCATTATTGAGGAGTTTGGAAAACCTAGAAACTTCTTCATAGGTAGGTAAAGTATTATCTTCATCAGAAGAAGATTCTTCATCTGAAGAGTTATAATATTTACTATCATTAGAATTCAAAGAAACATTAGTCATTGATTCATCATTGTGTACCTTATCCATTAAGAAATGATTATCAATAGGTAGCCTGGCTAAAAGACCAAGATTCTTTTTTCCAAAAGATTCATAATCCAAATATTAATTTGAGGAGTCTCCACCACTAACACTCGATGTATCATTAGCTTTTAATACTTTCTTAGATTTTGACTTGCAATACTTCTTTCTGTTTTTCTCAGAATTCCTTTCCTTTATTTATTTTCTCTTGAGCATAGGGCAATCAGGTCTTATGTGTCCAACTCTCTTACATTCATAGCATGTAACTTCTGAATATTTCTTGTATTTCCTTTCCTTCTTCTTATATTTGGTTTGAAAGTTCCTCTGTCTAACTATCTTGTTCATTCTTCGAGCAAGATTTGTTAATTCATTTTCTGAGGATTCACTTTCACTAGATTTGGAATGGATGAAAACTTTCTTAGATTTGGATCTAGTAACTCTCTCAGGAGTCTTGGATTTCATATGATTGGAAGTAGTAGTAAAAGCTAAACTTCCATTTCCATTCTTCTTTTTCACAATATCAAAATCGCTCTTCATTTTAGTCTCATGCTCAAGAAGAGTTCCAAAAAACTCATCAAGGGTAATCTGAGTAACCTTTCTATTCTCATCAATTGCAGTCCTTTTAGATTCCCACTAATTCAGCATGATGTCTATAATCTTGTCAACAAGAGCTTCATCATCTAATCCTTTTTCACCGATTGATTGTAAACTATTCACAATAGTCATGAATCTCTATTGCACCGTGCATATGGGTTCACCATAAGGAAAACTAAAACTATGATATTCATCTCTAAGCATGGATCTTCTTGTCTCAATTACTTTGGAAGTTCCAAAGTGAGTAACTTCAAGTTTCTTCCATATATAATTTGCTGTTTCACAAGATGAAATTTGGCTATATATATTTCTAGTCATTGAGCAAAGTAAATTGTTGCGTACCTTATAATTAAATTGATATTCATGATTTTCTTGACTTGTAAAGGAACTTACTTCTTTATCAGAAATTTTTTATCCACTGGTAAGAATAATAAAATTTTTAATCCCAGTGTTGATAATGAAAGTATTCACATGATCTCTCCAATATTCGTAATCATTACCATCAAATATTGGTGGTCTAGTTGGATTAAGATTGTCTATAGAACCAACATTGATTCCTATCATCTTTAAGAAAAGTCTTTCCAAAAAAACATGTTAGTAGAAAAAGTTTGTAAACAAGGAAAATATTCTAAGAAAGAAAATACAGAGCAAAAGTATCTCTATGAAAAAGTGAACCCGAACTATGAGGCCAAAAAATAGATTCTGAAAAATATGAATCCAGAAAATGTAACTCCGAGAATTTCCTTCTGAATCTAATCATGGGATTAATTCAGATTGATCCAAATCCTCTGATACCAATTGTTGAGATGGTATGTCTGAGTATGATATACTATAGAATACCAAATGTAGGATCAAAATAATAATGAGATTCTCAGATACAAGAGGGGGGTGAATTGTAACTTTTAAAAATTCATTTGGAACTTTTAAAGATGGTTATGTTTAACAAGGTTAAACAAAATAATTAACAAGACCTCTTATAGGTTCTAAACACTTGCTAGATTCTGGAAAAGTAATTCCGAAAAAGAAACTTAAAAAAAGTTACAAAGATTAAGATTCTACCTTAAAGTGTATAGAATCTTACTAAATCAGAGTAAAAGAGTGAGGAAGTATAAGATAATATACCTTCCTAAAAAATAAAAAATGTAGTGGAAAAACTTGTAATAAAAACAAGTAACAAGTAATAAGTCTTTTAACCCAAAGAGAAGGGTATCCAACAACCTTGGATAAAGGTCCCTTGATTTATACTTTCAAGAAAGTTTGTCTTACCCACACCAGGGTAAGCCCTCGATACGAAGATCAGAGTCTGTCTTGCTATCCCCGAAAGCCCTCAACTATCAAGTAGTTGGCACCTCTATCTTCCTCAGCAAGGAAGACCTCAACTTCAAGGTGTTGTAACCTCCGTCTTCCTATCCCCAGAATCCCTCGATTGTACACAGAAAAAATCAGAGTCGCACGAAGAAAACATGCACAAGGAAAAGTTTGAATAAGCTGTTCAAACTTTCTTCACAAAGCTTGAGAGTTGATAAGAGACTCTATCTCTAGAAATCACTTCAACAGCATGTAAGAACCAGTGTCAAAGATTTTATCAAGTGTTTTAAAATGATACCCTATTTATAGGCGAAGCTCCACCAGTCAGCTCCCTCCTCCCACAGTCATATTCTTACTTGAATTTCGGAGGGACCTGTACACGTGTCACTCGAACAACGGTTAGTTGATAACTGAAGGGACAACATCAATTTATAATAGAACAAATGAAAGAATAACTTATATCATCCCTCCTTTTTATCACATACACTTTCATTACATTATACAAAACTGAGGATCTTTAAGGTTTAGTGTCTTGGAAACCAGGAACTAAAAACATGAAAACATAAAACATTCTTCTAAAACACTTGAAAGGATTATCCTCATGTTCATCCTAGGTTCATTACTGCATCACATAACCTGGGAGCATACATCAAAAGAAAGGGTGAGCAGAAGGCCCAGTAAGGGAAACAAGGGAAACATTTAACATGTGAACTTGAGATACATCAACTATGTCATGAAAAAGAACTTTAAGGCATGATAAAAAAAATCATGTGGCATATCATAATAAAAATAACATTTTCATAACTTGAATATGTGGCTACATCATTTAACATAGACAATCATGAACATATCACCAAGGTCCATCCCCAAGGTGTCATTTGAAAATTACCAAGGTTATTCACCAAGGAATCGTGAAAATTGTAATCTCTAGTGGTTACATCATTACCCAATGCATTGGAGCGCTATCAGGCCGCACCCTTAAATTTGCCTTTATTATTATGTGATCCACATATATCATCATCAAAAATTTCGTAAATAACCCATATAGCATAAAATAAATGGGTTTCATTTCATAATCATAATGTTTTAAAAACTGCTTTAAAGACCTGATCTTTACGTCACTTTAAACCCACGGAAGGGGAGAGCGGGCTTCATGTATGTAAATCCCAGAATTTAAAATAGAACATTTTTGTATATATGTTAATAACCCTGTATAAATAAGAGCTTTTAGTATTCACTTAATAACATGAAGTAATTTTGAGAAAAGAGAGAGGCATTTTGAGATGAAAATTCTGCAGCACAACGGCTACGTTACAGGGTTTTAGAAAACGTTGAAAAGAGAGGGGACATGGGTAAAACAATCATAAATTACCCATAAAATAGTAGAGGGACATAATATAATGGATTTAAGAACATGGTAATGAAATTTGAAAATATAACATATGAAATGAAGAACATGAAAGGAAGAAAAAAATAAGATTTCTCTTGTGAGAATTCGGCAGCCTAACGGCGTCACTTAAACTTCAACAAAATTGAATTGAAAAGGTCAAATAGGGTCTATAATCACATGAACATAAGAGTCCAGTATTATAGATATAGAGATCATACCCCAATATAATAGAAAGGAACTTGAAAGAATTGACATGAAAGTAGAACTTCAAAACGAGAATTGTGAAGAACCACTTAAAAATCCGGCAGCCTAACGGCGCCACTTAAAACATCAAAATACTGAATTGAAGAGATCAAATGGGGTCTATCATCATATGAACATAATAGTCCAGTATGATAGATATAGAGATCATACCCCAACATAAAAAAAAGGAACTTGAAAGAATTGACATGAAAGTAGAACTTCAAAACGAGAAGGGTGAAGAACCACTTAAAAATTCGGCAGCATAACGGCGCCACTTAAAACTTCAAAATACTGAATTGAAGAGATAAAATGGGGTCTCTAATCATATGATCATAAAATATCAGTATGATAAATTTAGAGATCATACCTCAACATAATAAAAAGTAACTTGAAATACTTTACATGAAAATAGATCTTGAAAAATGAGAAGGGAGAAAGAATCTGTTACAAACATTTCGGCAGCCTAACGGCGCCACTTAAAACATCACAAAATGAAATAATGAGAGTAAGAGGGGATCTTTCATTATATTAACATGAAAAGGTAAGTAAGAGGAGTATAAAAGAACATCCTTCAACATAAGAACATGGAGTATAAAAGGAATTACATCAAAGAGATTACTTGAAATGAAAGAGAGAGGTCAGATCCCTTACCTTAAAACGTGACTCTTGAAACTCAAAGGTTTGGACCTTGAGGGCTTGGGGGCACCTTGGTAGGACTCTTTGGGAGGTAATTAGACCAGAAATTCGTTGGGGGAAGAGTGGGGAGTCTAATGGATGAGATGAGGGCTTGGTATTTATAGGGAAAGTGAGGGGACAAGGCATTAATGGCCAAGGGACACCTCACAAGTGCTTTTCTCAAACCCATGTGCTCTCTCATGATATTTTTCATAAAGTTAGGCCACATGGGCCCCCCAAAACAATAATTCATCACCCTTGTCCGGCCAACCCTTTAAATATATCATGACATCATCATGACACAGTTATGATGTCATTAAACATACCGAAACCCTAAAACTGTATTTTTACTATTCACTGAAAATTCAACTTTCTCAGAATAATCCCAAAATTTCACCTTAACCAAATATAAATGCTCTGATTACAAATATGAACTCCATTTTATAAAAATAATTTTCTAAATATTTTTAATTTAAATTTTAAGTAAAAACACTATTCACTGAAAATTTATTTTTTTCAGAAAAAACACCAAAAATTACCATAGCATAATATCGGTGCTCTGAGTTCAAAAATGAAATCCGTTTTATAAAAATAATTATCTAAATATTTTTAATTAAATTTTTAAATAAAAAACATTAATCAAGGTGCCTAGATTATATTAATACTTTCTTTAAGTGAGACTACTAATCCATTTGGACACATTACTAATCCTAATCATAAAATCACTATTCATAATTTACTATTCATCAAAAATTAAGTGGATCTTATTAGACTCTAAATTTCATACTGAACATAATTGTAGAAGACCATTTTTCGAAAATCATTACACATTTTTAATTATTTAAGGTTTACACAACCATTTTTAAAATATCATTTTTCTAAAATTCATCAAAAATATGCATATTATATTTATCCGGTCATTTGAAAATTCATAAACTTCATCATAAGAAGAAATCCCAATTTTTATTTAAAACAAAGGATTACACAGGGAAGTTACGGTCTCCTTACATAGCCCCTTATCACACGAGCATAGGACCTAAGTGTAAGGTGTGCTAAGGTGAGAGAATCCGAGGGAGGCTCGGCCAACATTGCACGAGTAGTAATTTCTATCTGTTTGAACTTCTCGCGAAGGCGATCCCGTTCTAGCTTCACACGATGATGTTCAGCTTGGGTTTGGTCCAGAGCAAATCCCAGTGGTGCTACCTCCTTCCCAAGTTCTGTTAGATGGGATTCGATTGGTCCAAGACTACTGGGTGAGGCCATCAAATCTTCTTTCTATATTAATTAACCAAGATTACTTGTATTTAGAGACAATAGTCAAAACATTTAGTTTCCAGTGGTCATATTGACCAATGGTCAAATAAGAATCAAAACCCAACAGTCTCATTTTAATTATACTCATGTTATCAAATGAAACATTTTTGTTGAGTATAAAAATAAAATAAAATAACACATAAAATTAGGAAACAAGATTTATTTAAAATTTCGGGTCGTTACATAACTAAAACTGATATTCAGAATGGACAAAATGAAATTTCAGAATGTAAGAAAATAAAAGTTTGGAGTCTAACCAAAATGGAATTCAGAGTCTATAAGAAAGAGATATTCAGATTCTGTTTTTCTAAGGAATTCGTAATGAGAATTTGTAATCAGAATTATTTATCAGAATTTGTAAATAGAATTCGTAATTAGAATTCTTCACTAGAATTCGTAATGAGAATTCATAATTAGAATTCGTCATCATAATTTGTAATCTGAATTCATAATCAGAATTCATTATTAGAATTCAGAATGAGAATTTGTAATCAGAATTCGTCATCAGATTTCGGAATGAGAATTCGTAATCAGAATTAATCATCAGAATTCAGAGTTATAACTTTATGTAAGTTCGTAATCAGAATTCAAAGTTTAACTTTATGAAAGTTCGTAACAAGGAATTCACAGTAGAACTTCATAAAAGTTTGTAACAGGAATTCAGATCAGAAAACAGAATACTTCATATCTAAGTATTATACAATTCCTAGGTTTTAGATATGAATCCTATTTTTACACTTAAGAAGAAAATAGTGATAAGAACAATGAAATCTAGGTAAGGGTAGATTTTCTTAGGTATGGAAATATTCCTTATAGAAGTAAAATATAGATTTTCTTAAGTATAAGGTGTTTGTGGTTTTCAAAACAAGAAGGGATGGAAAATTCATAAGGAAAACCTTATTGACTAAACATGAACAATGCCTTGAAAAAGGCTTGGGAGGACCTTCCATACTCAAGTTTTCACTTGATATACCCCTCATCTTCTCTTTGTTTTCATGTTATTTTGTGTTCTTCTTATTTGTAATCATGTAAGTCTGTTTTCATTTCAATAGAATTTTAATGAATGTTTCTTATTCTTCATCTATTATTCACATAAAACATCTGTCAAATAATATTAATGGTCTTAAAATAGTTTAAATATAGTTGAATCTCCTTCCCTTATTTTGCCTCCTCATTTAATCGAAGGTCCGTTTTTAATTCTCATCATTGTTCGCATGTGTGTTCGACGTACAACTCTTTTCTTATCCTATTATATTTGTTCTATTTATAATTAACCACCATAAAAACATATTACCAGATTAATAACTATCTTAATGGATGAGTAAATCCAGCATTGGGGTGAGTCAAAATTTATGGATGGTAAGTGATTGCGAGTATTTTCTCAATGAATATTCTTCAAATTAACATTGTGTATGCTGGACTTAACAAGTCATGGATTAACGACTTGTTTTATTTAATGAGTGGTTTCCATGAATTATTAGAACCATAAATAGACAACCATAAATAGAATATGATTAATATTAGAACCCTAAGTTACGTTAAGCCTTGGAATAAATCCTTAACACTTTGGAATTCTAATCAACGCCAACTTATGACATGGGTGTTAATTTAATGCAATATAAAGCAAAGCTCAATAATATCACAAGATTAACTAAATAATGATGAACTCACCCAAATATTTATAAAATTGTTAAATAAATCTTAATCAATTAATTATTTCAATTAATCTCTGCAAAAAAACCCCCAATCAAAATACAATCAACTAAAAACAACCTACTATTAAAAAGTATCATCGTCGGGGATTCGACCCGAGTGCTGCTATACATATTATCAGAACACCATAAACTTGATCAGTCGATAAGAAACAATCGTCTATGATTTCACTAAGATAAACCCTTTCTTATGTTTTATTTTTCACCAATATGGGAAGATGTTTATTATGAATGAGTTATAGGGATAATCTAGGAGTTTATGTGAAATTCAAAAGAAGTTGATATGCTTCATTTCATTTCAGGTTATAATGTAACAATTATGTATGTATATGGTTTTACAATGATACTAAAATATTTGTTACTTTGGGATATGACTTCATTTTTAATATTCCAATGTAATAAAATAAAGAAAAAGCTCTGGGAAACTAGGTTCCAGGTCATTATAGTTGGTATTAGAGGAATTTTAGTGGAATCCTTGAAAACTAGATTTAGAAAATGTAGATTAGGGAAAAAAACCCTATGATAGACTTTGAGGATAGAAATACGAGAACATACTAGATTTTTTGTAAGGTATAGATTATGTGTTTATTCCTAGAAAATACATCCATGTATAAACACTACAAGTGGATGTGGTTCTCGAACATATATACCTAGGAGTAACAAATCTGGCAAGGTGTTCCAGGCCGAACTTAGGGTAACCTGGTACACGATAATGGGACTTAATGCACACCTGGTTAGAAAATCCTAGGGGATATGGTTAGGATAATTCAAATTTTATTGAAAAAAATTATGAAGGATTTAATTGTAAATATGTCCCCAAATAAACTATTCTTATGATTATGAGATTATACATGCATAATATTTCAATTTATGTTAATTATTTTACTAGTTTAACATTATACATTATGATTCATAACCTAATTTAGTTTACATAATTATTTAGAAATTGATCCTAATATAATGAATGGAAACCACATGAATGCACATATCCCATATAGGGATTTACCTCCTATGAAATATAATGATGTTGGTTATAGAGCTGTGACTGGTGCTAATCAACTTATAACTATACTGGGATAACTGACTCGGGTTATGAACAATAACCTCACCTGTATGGAGTATCACAGACCATAATATAGAGGATAAATATTAGGGTGCTTTATGAGATAACAACCTCTATCATTTAATGGGATTACAAACCCATTTTTAGCTGACCAGTGGATAAGTTCCTTAGAGAAGATATTTCTCGATTTGGGAAATAATGAAAGGGAGAAGGTTGTCATGGAATTTTATCTTCTATTAGGAGATGAGGATCAATGGTGGTCACTAATTCAAAACACAAAGGAGGAGTAATATATTGAAAATATACAATGGAGGGATTTTAAGGAACTTTTCCTAGAAAAATATTTTCTGCATGAATAATGAGTGGATATGGACAGGCAATTCTTGAATCTGAGGAAAAATGAGGATGATAATGTTTTCAAGTATGAATACAACTTTAAAAGGATATAAAGGTATTCTTCTGACTATATACATAATTTGAGGAGAAATATTGATCAATTCTTTAATGGTTTTAAACCATTCATCTGAAGGGCCCTGGTTTCCCAAACTTTCTCATCATATGAAGATATAGACTCATGTGAAATCAAGACAGAAAAATAATTATCCAAGTCTTATGACCTTAAAGGAATGAAAGATAAGAATAAGGATGTTTAACACTCTAGAAATATAAGTAAGGAAAATGGTAAGAAGGGAAGAGTTGATTTTCCATCCTGTGATAATTGTGGGAAGAAACAAACTGACACTTTCCTGAAGGGTATGGGTATTTGTTACAAGTGTGGAGGAAAAGGCCAAAAATACCATGATTGTAAGGGAAATAAAGAAGATGCCAATGTTTAATGATACAATTGAAAAGATATGGGATATTATAAAAATTATTATCCTAATCACCAAGGAAACATTCCCCAAATAAGGCCAAGGGAGAAAGGGAAATCTTATATGGTCATAGTTGCTAAGGTTGAAGTTCTTAATGATGTGGTGATAAATACTTTAATCATTTCATAAAACTTATCCCATGATTTATTTTATTATCGATCATATCATTATTTTATATCTTCCCAGTTTTTGAAGAAAATTATACATTTATCTTTTAATTTAATAAAGGAGTTGTGTATCAAAAATCCTAAGGGGAGTATCATTTCAATAAATACATGTAAACCAATCACTTTTATGAATAATAAATGTTCTTTAGTTACTAACCTTATCATCATACCCATGATTTATTTTGATAAAATACTTGGTATGAATTGTATTCCAAATTAGGATGCCAAGATCTATTGTAAGAAGAAGAAAGTTACAATTTATGCGAATGATGTATATTCCCTTATATTTAGAGAAGAAACATTACCATCTGATTCTTATCTAGATCCACCCTCAATATCTCTACTAAATTAAATTCTTGGGGAGGAAGAGAATGAAATATCTATGGGTGAGGGAAGAAATGTTCAAATTTAGGGTGTACATACTGTTCAATAATACATTGATATATTTCTATAGGATTTAACTGGACATCATCCATAGCGGTAAATTGAGTTTTCTATTGATTTAATTCCCGATGCAAGGTCTATATCAATGAATACTTATAGAATGTCCCCAATAAAATTAGTGGAACTGAAGAAATAACTAGAGGAGTTGAGTAGTAAGGGGTTTATTAACCTTTTTTGTTTCTCCATAGGGAGCTCCTGTTCTTTTTGTTTATAAGAAATATGGATCTATGAGACTGTGCATTGACTATAGTGAGATCAATGCTATTAAAATAAAGAACAAGTATCCTCTTCCTCAGATTGATGATTTATTTTATCAACTTCTTGGAGCCCAATATTTTTTGAAGATTTTCCTTTGAGCTGGATATCACCAGTTGCATGTGAGAAAGGAAAATATTCCAAAGATTGCATTTCGATCCAGGTATAGGCATTATGAGTTTATAGTAATTCCTTTTGAACTAACTAAATCACCCATTTTTTTCATAGATCCAATGAATATATTTTTAAAGAATATCTTGATGACTTTGTGGTGGTATTTATTGATAAAATATTGGTATAATCTAAAAGATATAAAGATCATGAGAACCACATACACATTATTCTGAAAACTCTTAGAAGAAATGAGTTATATGGTAAGTTTAGCAAGTGTGAATTCTGGCTTAAAACAATTTCTTTTCTTGTCTATATTGTCTTTAAGGATGTAATCTTAGTTGATCCAGAAAAGATAAAGGCTGTTCAAGAATGGCCTACACCAATGAACATAAATGAGGTACATAGTTTTATTGGTTTAGCCGGTTATTATCCGTGTTTCATTTAGAACTTCACCCAAACAGATAACCCATTAACCAAGCTTACACATAAATGGGTTAAGTTCATATAAATAAAAGAATGTGAAGAATGTTTCAAAGAATCTAAAAAATGGTTAGTGATTTTTTGAATATTGACTCCACCATCAGGAAATGGTGGATTTGAAATTTATAGTGATGCATCAAAGAAAGGACTTGGATATATCCTTATGTAGAATGATAGAGTTATTGCCTATGCATCAAGGCAGTTAAAAAATCATGAAGGGAACTATCCAACTCATGATCTGGAGTTAGGAGTTGTAATCTTTACTTTGAATATATAGAGACACTATCTATATGGTGAAAGATATGAGATATATACAGATCACAAGAGTTTGAAATATATCTTCCCATTGGAAGAAATCAACATGAAGAAAAGAATATGTATTTAACTACTCAAGGATAATTATTGTTCAATACACTATCACCCAAGGAAGTCAAATAAAGAGATGATGCATTAAATAGGAAGGATCATGGAGTTCTAAACAAAATGAGGATTAAAAGAGATCCTATGTACATGGATCTAGAAAATATGAATATGGGAATTTTCAAGAAAGGTGAAATATAATTACTTTTTCAAATGGTTACCCAACCATATTTATCGGAAAGAATTAAAATTTCTCAGTGTGATGTTGAGAATATTATAAAGAAAATTAATGTTGTGAATAATGGGAAGTTTCCAAACTTCATGTGTGAGGATGAAATTTTGATATTTTGGAGGAGGCTATGTGTTCCCTATATACCTGAGCTAAAAATGGAGTTACTAGATGATAACCATAGCTCGAATTTCTATATACACCATGGTAGTAGTAATATGTATAGAGATATGAAGTAATATTTATGGTGGTATAATATGATGTAGGAAATTACTGATTATGTATCGAGATGTTTAGTTTGTCAATATGTGAAGGCTGAAAGACAATATCCTAGAGGTGTCTTGCAACCTCTTCCTATTACAACATGGAAATGGGATGAAATCACTATGAATTTTGTCACTAGATTACCAAGAAATCCAAGAAGGAATGATGCAATATGGGTTCTTGTTGATCGATTTACAAAATCCACACTTTTCCTTGCTATAAGGGACGATTTTTCACTAGAGTACCTGACACTGATCTATATTAATGAAGTTACCAGACTTCATGGATCACCTCTCTCAATTTTTTCTGAACGTGATCCACAATTTACATCAAAATTTTGGAAAATTCTCTATAAATCATTTGATATTGAGCTTTATTTGAGTACTTCTTTTCAACCTCAAACTGATGGGCAGTCAGAAAGGATAATCCAGACATTAGAATACATGTTTAGATTACTCTCAATTTATTTTCAAGGTATGTGGGATCAATACTTACCTTTGGTAGAGTTTTCCTATAATAATATTTTCCATTATAGCATTCAAATAGAACCATATGAAGAGTTTCTTGGAGGGAGATGTTGTATACCAACATGTTGAGATGAAGTTGGTGAAAGGAATCTTGTAGGCCCAAAGATTGTGGAGGAAAAAAAAAGAAAAGGTAAAGACTATTGAAACCCACATCAAAGAAGCTCAAAGTAGGAAAAAGAGCTATGTGGAAAATAGAAGGATTTGTAATTTAAAGTTGGAGATCATGTTTTATTTAAATTATCTCCATGGAATGGTGTTATAATATTTGGAAAGAAAAGTTAACTGAAACCCAGGTACATTGGTCCTTTTGAAATTCTAGAGAGAGTTGGAGTTGTGGATTATCATTTGGTGATTCCAACTAGCTTTTCTAAAGTACATAATGTGTTCCACGTCTCATTTTTGAGAAAGTACATGCTAGACCCAACACATGTACTAACTTATAAAGGCATTGAATTGGAACATGACTTATCTTACTGTGAAGAGCCTATCCAGATTCAGGTAACTAAAGAATATGTGTTGAGAAATAAGACGACTCGACTGGTCAATATACTTTGGAAGAATCATAAAATTAAAGAGGTGATGTGGGAGCCTGAGGATCATATGATAAAAAACTACCCAATTCTTATTGTGAGGTGACATTTTTTAAATTTCAATGAAAAATTTTTTATAGGAGGGGAGAATGTAATGAACCAAAACTATATCAACTAAATTCCTATTATTATGTTTATTTTATGTAGTTTGAATTATATATGAAAACATAGATAATCCAATACAATCTTTATAAATGAAGAATAAAATAAATAAGAGGTATTTCTAGACATTAAGGAACATTTACTAATGAAATAGTAACTTTCCCTAAGGAATAGAAATATTACCCCTACGAATAGTAAATCAGCCAATGAATAGTAACCTCACACATGAAATTATAAATAAAATTTAGGCATCTCATAAGTTAAAGTATGATATAATTATATTATAATAAATTTAAGTGAATATTTTAAAAATTAATATTAAAATGTTGGTATTTTTATAAGTCATAAATATTAAGTTACAATTATATAATTAATAAAGTTATTTAAAAGAAAATTAATTTTTAGAAACTAGATTCATAAATAATTTTTTTTCTATCTTATTATTTTAGGATAATTTTATGAGACCTTATTTAATTTTTGAAAGTGTTATAAAATCAGATTTAATTTTAAATCTGTATTTTTCAAGTAAATAATGATTTTATTTAAAAATTAGATTTTACATATTTAAAAAATTATTTTCATAAAATGGAGTTCATTTTTGAATTCCACATATCGAAAAATGGTTAGGGTGAATTTTTGGTATTTTTCTGAAATACTTGATTTTTAGTGAATAGTAAAATATAGTAATTTATAGTATAAATACATTATAAGCTAAATACACTATTTATTAAGTCATGGATGATGTAATAAAACTTGGTTACAAATAAAATTCACTTATTAATTTATTTATTAAAAATAATCAACACTATTTGTTGTATTGAGAATAATAATAAATTAATGAATGAGATATTCAAAAATTACCCCTCTCCTCCACTATAAAAGCCAACCTCACCCCCTCCTCTCTTCACTCCTTCAGGACTTGAAGCTTATAAAAGTTTTGCCCAAATCCTCTTACCTAGTATCTCCCCACGCCGAAGTGCTCTTTGTCTTTCCAAAATACCAAAAAACCTTCCCTTAAGGAGGTTCTCAAGGAGGTTAATTCAAGAGGTAAATCCTCTTCCTATTTCATTTAATTTCATTTCAAATTATTTTATTTTATTATTATCTCCTCACATAATTTATCCAAATTACCATGATAAATACATTATCATATTTATACTTGAATTATATCATAATAATTGATGATCCATCATCAACCTCCTTACTCTCTTTCTTTTATTAAAAAAAAACGAAGTCATCATCCCAGAGGTGCCGATTTACGACTTTTGTGGATGAACTTTCATTCTTAAATTTCTCCTTCAAGGCTGGCCATGATACCATTTTTATGGTTGAACCAGATTATAAAATATGTATTATATCTTTTTATGGTCATATAACCATTTTATATACATGATATTAAATAATAGAACCAAACTAGTTCATTGTGATAAAAAACCGCTAAAATTAAGCTAAACAATTTTCATTAATATATTATCTAATGATTCATCCTAATTTATGGAAAAAATAATAAATATCTATAATTAAAATTTTGTTTATTAATTTGTAACATGAAATTATAATTATATATAATTATACCCATTTTACATAAACTACATCACTTATAATCAAGCGAACCAATCATGAAATCAAGGAAACGAACAATCTGAAACAACAAAATCCAATCTTATAACTTATCAATAAGGACATAAATGAAATTAATAAAACTATATTAAATAAAATATATTTATATAAGGTTCTTAATTAATTAATTAAAGGATTTAATTTGATCATACAGGACGTTAAGGTCATGTGCATAAGACATTCAGACACAAGTTAAGGGTTTCTCCCTGAACCTCCATTTTCCATTTGAGATTACACTTTCCCTCTCTTTTCCCCAATAAAATTATTAATTATTATTATTTACTCCTTATAATTTCTATTTGAGTTATATATATATATATATGTACCAATCATAATTTTTCTTTATTTTATGGGGAGTTACATTTTTTAAAAAATATCTTTCTCAAATTCTTCTCGATAAACAAACCCAATTCAAGGGAACTTCTCAAATTCTTACTTTTTTCAAGTGAACTATATAATATGTTTTAAGAAACAATTATTTTTATAAAATAAATAATTTTATTATGAAAAAAATATATTAATTCACTTATACTTTTATACAAAGATTTTTCCAAAAGAACTATTCTTTGCAAAGTAAAAGATTATTTCTCTCAAGTATTACTCGATGATTTTATAAGAGTATTTCCATATATTTCAAAACACTTGTTTATTCTTATGTGTAATTAGAAATAATATTTTATGATATCATCTTCCATATTTTATTAAATGGTATAAGATTATTTTGATTGTGGATGTGCTGTCTTGATACAATTCACCATATTACTCCGAATGGTTAGTGTTTATGTTTACTGATTGGGGAAATATATTTACATTTCATATGTTAGTTTAAATATGAATTTATATGTTGATTATGTTTCTCTAATTTCATATGAGGAATGAATTGGACTTAGTATGTGATGGGTGGGTCCCATTATATCCCCTAAATTCATAGGTAGGTCTCATGAGACAAACTAGCTTGTGTTTTTACCCATTATGTATGGTGTCTTTGCCAAGTCCTTGATGGTATGATTATGATGTCTGAAATTATGCATTCCCTCATTATGAAACTAATAATTTATAGTCCATGTGATTATTCGACTAGTAGAGTATCTATGGTTATGTTTTATTATGGAACTATTTATTCATATTTTATTCCTGCCATATTATGCTCAATTTTATGTTTTAATGGCATGTGTACTTTTATTTATTAACTATTCTTTATTACTTACCCTTACTAAGCATCTGATCTCACCCCTTTCTTATGTTTTATTTTTCACCAGGATGTGAAGATGTGTATTATGAATGACCTGTAGAGATAATATAGGAGTTTCTGTGTGATTAAAAATAAATTTATATGTTTCATTTCATTTCATGTTGTAATGTAACAATTATATATGTATATGGTTTTACAATGCTACTAAACTATTCTTTCCTTTAGGATACAACTTCCTTTTTTATATGCCATTGTAAAATAATAAGGCACCGTTTTTGGGAAACTGAGGTCCGGGTCATTATATAATTATGGATTAAATTCATATATATATGTATATGATATTTATGAAATTATTATACTTAATTAATTATAATATAACATTTACCTTCTTACCTTCCAATATTTTGAAAAATGATAACGTTGCTTATGGGTACGTGTGGACTACCGCCTCCACAAAGTGATGTGATTAATTTTTCATTTATGATTTACATGGATGTTAATAAGGATATAATTAATGAATATATATTATAAAATAACTATTTTTAATATTGAATTTATATTTACCTTTATTTTATTAAATCCATTAAAAAGAGAAAACAATGTTCATGCGTACATATAGATTACCGTCTCCATGAATGGTGTAATTCATTTATATGTATATATATCATTTATATATGAATATATATAAATATATATATAATGAAAATATTATATATATATATATATATATATCTTTATAAAAATTATGGAGATTATGGGACCATGAGCAATGAACATGGACCAAAACTACCAAACATAAACTCTCTTGAAAAACGAAAGAGTTAACACTCGAAAATAAAACTTTTAATAATGAATTACTAATAAATAGATTCTTAAATATTTTAAGGAGATAATTTATGATATTATATGTATTTAAATGAATCTAGTATATATTTATAATAAATTTAAATATATTATACTGGAGGTTAGAATGTTTTCTATGCAAGTAGAACTCATGGGAAGAGATTTTTGTCTCACTTTATTTTTGTGGGACACATGACATATTCACCACATGTTTCTTTTATGTGGTGTATATAATGTTAATTAATGTATTTTATGATCCTCATAATGAAAATTATGGGCATATAAATAGTTATATGATGTTTTCTATTTCTTATGAAATTTATTTTAGTGATTCCAAAGTGGAATTATTTTTCAGGTACAATCTCATTATTTATTGGGATTGTTTATGATTTAGTTCTAAAAATGAAATATTATGGACTATCTCTCAATAATACCATGAATTTTATTCTCCTATTATTATTTCATGAAATTAATTTTTTTCCTTTAATTTTCGTCTCTTTATGTACTTAGGAGAACAAAATAACATTTTTAAGGAAAACTGACTTTATTTCTCTCTTTGGTCAAAAATATATTCTCTTATAAAGTTCCTAAGGAGGTGTTGCACCACTAAGGTGGGGGGGGGGGTTTAATCCATGATGGTTTTTACAATTTTTTATTTATTTTAAAATTAATATAATTTGATTTGTTAGTATTTGATCCACTCTTATGATAACTCAACCTTTCCCAAAGGTAGTAAAAATAAACAACATAGGAACAAAATATTTTTACAAGGTTTGGTATCAATGTGAGACTACTACTTGGTGTGATTGGTTAGACTCGCCAATCATAGATTCTACACTATAATCACAAGTGGTTACAACATAAATTTCTTCACTTGAATAGAGTCCCACCATGATTTCCAGAGTCCCACTAGAATGACAGTTTCACACTGTCAGTTACAAAAATTATTACACATCAACACAAGAAAGACCACTTATGAATGTTTAATGGTTCTAAAATAACTTATGATGATATTTATTTTGAACCTTCAAGATAAATAAAATATAATATGATAATATTATGAAGAACATCACTGAATAGGTTCTTCCCCAAATTATGTACCTTGACTTCTCAACAATATGCTACTCATATAGTATTAAAAAATATCTTTATGTACATTAAATTATTCTCGCATAGTATATGTATCATTCGAAAAAATTTCTACATAATAATATACTACTTCACAAACTGATATCTGCACTCACATATACTGCTGCATAGTAACTATAAAGGATTTTATTGGTTAATGAGTATGAAATCAACCTTTGTTGAAAAATTGAATTTCTCAGAAAAATTCTCCCCATTTTACTTCATCACCCAATTTCTATATATTTCATCCATGAAGTAACCCATTATTTTATAAGAATCAACTTAGTGGTTATAGAATAATTTTATCACATGATGGAAGAATTTTAAAGTGGTTCGTTCATATAAAATCATTTTCTATACAAAGGAATTAACCTCCACATATACCAAAAAACATTATTCACCACTTATAGCCTTCTCTACATAGCTGTCACTGCACGCAATTTTTACTACAAACTGCATGGTAACAAACTGATGTCTATAGACTCAAAAATTGATCCTCAAAGTAGAATCCATGAGATATCATCATCAATGAAGCACCCAAATCCACAAAATATTTTTCTATGTGGCTTAATTCCTATACCCTCATTGCAAAACATGCATGGGACTTCACCAAAAGTTCTCTTTATCTGAAAAGAATATTTACCCAAAAGCAGTGCCCAAAAATATTTTCATTTGAGGTTGATCAAATGACCATTTATCCACTGCAAAGTAGTATCACACATATCATTTAAGTTTATACATGGTTCCTCAGATGAAACCCTGATCCATGAAGCATCTTCCTTATGATGTTCATCTCCAAAACTCAACACCATAGATAATTTTTATGCTTTGTGGAAATATATATTCTATTGATTTTCAATATCCTGAAGTGTCTTGAAAGATCCCATAAAGTGATTCAGTTTGTTTTTTGGGTGCTCAGTTTGAAAACCCTCAACCATGAAGGGGTTGTTCATGAAGGTTTTTTACACTAGAGGTCGAAAAAAACTACCGATTTGATCAGAAAACTTAAATTTAAATGAGTGAATAGATCCGACATACACAAATATTTTTATCTTTTTTAATGAATGAGTGAACAGTAACCACATAGTGATCATCCCACATTGACAATGAGATCCTATTTCTACTTCCTTATTACTCAAGTGTTGTTTATTCCACCTTAGAGTGGGTACTGATATTAGAACCCAGATTCACATGCACACACCACGAGCCTGTGGCCTAGCAGGATTCAGCCTAACCCATGCATGCATGCAAGAACGTGTTCTTCAGGCCCTATGCATAGGGTCACCACCATATACAATAGCCTTATACCCTAGGGTGATTATGTTGGACTATACACACCCCTTCCTCCTTTGGGTTAGGTTAAGGTAGACCCTTGTTTCCACCTTAGCAGTGGATTCCCTTGGGTTCCTTGGGACGACTTAAAGAGTTGGCTTAATTTTTATTAAACTTTTTGATAAAGAGTTAGAAAGATATATACATGGTAAGTAAAATCCTCATTTATTCTTCTCTCCTATAGTTTTTTTCTTGATGAAAAGAGAAATTCATATAGCGTGGTATTCTTTAATCAGCTAAAAAATGATGCAAAAAATTAGTTCTTCTTGACACATGTCTTAGACATTGATGATCATCACAAAAAATCATCACATATTTATACCTCGAATAATTGTCCAAGATTGAATTCAAATTCCATATAAAGAAGAATTTTCCAAGTGTGAAATCTAATTATATAATATGGATCCATAACAATTCTCCATGAAAAAACACTTCATCTATAACAATTCTATAGGCATCAACACTTCATGCATACTCACCAAACACATATTGACACACTGTGGCAACAAATGCAACACTTAGGTTCAACAATCCCCCTTTGTATTATTTTGTCAGCGTCCCTTAACATATATCCCATCATATAAAATCCAATATGTATGTATCATATTTACCCCCTTTATGAAAATAAAATTCAAAGTGAAGTTGGGTCTTCTTATTTCATCTTTATTCTCAAAAACCTCTTCTATTATTGTCATAAAAGAAGTAATGACATCACATGATACTTAGAAAAGAGCCTTTAGTTAATCACCTCTAAGTATAATTGTGAATACCCAATGTGGAAAATAATATATATATAATGAAGTTTATCTAATATGTTGTTTTAAAAATACAGGCATGTGAAATCAATCTCAGAATATCTCAAATAAAGTACATGATTCTGCACAAACTTTATCAAACACATCAAAAAGATCAAATGCACAAGAATAATTTCCCATTTTTCTTAGAATTTTATCATTCAATCGCACTTCTTTAATAAATAAAATTTATAATGAGAGATGAGAGTATAACTAGTTTACTCAAACCTCATGAATTCCCCTCTCAAGAAATGCAACCACTTTCATCTTCATGGAATTAAATGAAATACATGATGAGTAACACTTCTCCTTTAATTAAATTATTTGTTAGCATGATACAAATAAAATAATAGGTAATAATAAGTCACCTCTTGATATTATTCAAGTGAGATAAGAAGGATTAACATGAAGTTTCAACCTCAACTTAACAAACCTCTCTTTTTTCATTACTTTGGTGAAAATATCTACAACATAATATTTAATAGAAATATATTCTAGCTTAATATCTCCACCTTACACCTTTTATTTGATAAAATGACACATAATATAAATATGCTTGGTTATTGAATGTTTTACTAGTTTTTTAGATAATCCAATAGCACTTTTATTATCACATGAAAATTTCAGTGGTTTCTCAGTATCAATTTTCAAATCTTCCAATTGCACTTGCATCCAAATCATTTATGTACATGCATGTGTAGCTACAAAATATTCAACCTCATCTATACTGAGTGTTACTTAATTATTCTTCTTACTATACCAAATGACAGATCCTTATCCCATTAAGAAGGTTCAACCAAAATTTGATCTCCTGTCTATACAATCACCTACCCAATCATCATCTCTAAACACCAAAAGTTCTAAATCTTCACTATGTATATATATAATCCCAAAGTTCATAGTTTATTTAAAATATCTCAAAATTATATTATAATAAAATTAATGAGGCTCTTTATGGTCACTCTGAAATCTATACCATAGAGTTACTAAATAAGTTATATATGACCTTTATGTTATTAGATCAAGTAAACTTCTAATAATTCTTCTGAATTTTTTCTAATTAACACCATTTCCAGATTAATCCATGCATAATTTAGTTACAAATAAAATGGGTGTTGAAAATTATTTTTCATTTTCCATTCCAGACTATTTCATCAATCACATAACATACTTTTCTTGTGTTAAAAATATGTAATTTGGTTTCTGATCAATCTAAATTCCCAAAAAATATGCCATCTTACAAAGAATGGATATCTCAATTTTTTTTTATTTTCTTAGAAAACTATTATCATAGACCTTTCATGTCACCAAAAAATATGAATTCATCAACATATAAAATGACCATGAGAGTACCTTTAGACATTTATCTCACATAATGGTTATTGTAAAACTTTACTTTTATAAACTTCATATCTCTTAAACAATAATAAAATTTGGAATACCAGGCTCTAGGGGCCTATTTCAAAACATACAATTCTTTCCCCAATATTTATACCATGCTTCCATAATTTTCTAATAAAAAACCATCATTTTGTTCAATAAAGACTTATTCTTCAAGATAAACATTTTTAAAGTCATATTTCATATCAATTTTATATTTTATAATGTTTGTATGATTCTACTTACAATAACATTCTAATAGTTTCCTGTATTTATACTTGTGAAATTTTTTCTTCAAATTTAATTAATTCCATTTGATAATATCCTTTCCACACCAGCCTGGCTTTGTTTCTTGAAACTTCACCTTTCTCATTTAGCATATGTCAAAAAACCAACTTGGTGATAATAACATTTTTATTTTTAGGTCTTAACATAAGATCCCAAGTGGATTTATTCTCAATATTCTCATGTTACTCATTCATATATTGTATCCATTCCTCATGATCAACTACATCTTCCACTTCATGAGGTTAAACTTGAAAAATAAGTGTAGTTTGATCTTAAATTCTCAATCTTCTTCTATTTTGAGACGAATCTTACTAATTTCTAATGATATTTTCATTCTCAACATTTTTATTAATTTTTTACTATTTTATATTATTTTCATTAGTTTCACCTTTATTAATAGTATATTTAGAATCAATATAAAAATGTTTGGCGCTTTCTCAGTAACTTAATTATTCTTCGATTCTATTTTCATAATATTTTCTATCGAATAATATGAATCCATATTAGCGTGTTATCTTATTTTTTTCAATAATTTTTACATCATAATAGTCAAATAATTTCTACATTAATTTTTTACAACATCGGTAGCCAGTACCATTAGATAGGTAGCCCCTGAAAATTCCTTCATCAACTTTTTCTTCAAATTTTCCCAGATTGGTGTTATTGATCTTTACAATGCAAGGGATTTTAAAAAATATGAAGTATTTAACAATTGGAATTTTCTTATACCACATTTTATATGATATCTTTTGTGTTTTTGGTCTTAGTATAAATATATTATATATATGTATGGTATTATAAACATATTCTCTCTAGAAATACTTTGAGATGTTGTTTTTAGCTAACATAGTCCTATCCATCTCAAGTATGATTATGTTATTTATTTTAGCCACCCCATTTTTTTGTGGATTATATGGTGTATTTTACTGATTCTTGATTACATGTTTGGAAAAATAAATTTCAAAAATAATCAAAAGTAAACTCCTTACCATTATCAAATCTTAGTTTCTTGATATAGATACCCATCTCCTCAGCTTTGCTTCTAAATTTTCAAAACATTTTAGTTTCCTCCAACTTGTGATTGATAAACATGGAACAATTAATATGAGTGTAATCATCAATAAAGGTAATTAAATACATATCAACTATGGTATAATGTGTTTTCATTGTTCCACATATGTTTTTATGAATAAGTTCAAGTGGCAAAGAAGATAGGATATCCACCACTTTGTGTGAAATTTAGTCCAATTTCTCCTTTTTACAGGTTTCACATATTTCACCCCTTTCTCTTTTTAGCTTAAAAAATATCTCACAATATCATGATTTAATATTTTACTTATACTCCTTTGACTAACCTGGAAAATAATTATATGCTAGAGGTTGTTTTCATCTTTGAAACTCAAATACCAGGATTTGATAGAATCAACAATTTGAAATAGATTACCATTGGTTCTTTTTTCCTTGAGAGACAATTCATTTATCTGTTGTGATTTTGATGACACATGAATATTTTTTGAATAATTCCTAATTCCAATTATCATAAATTTGGATGAAGCTAAGAAAATTGTACTTCATCCCTTCAATAAATAACACACTATTAGACTTCATATTTTGAGTTTAATATTTTATTTTCCAACTACCTTAATTTTCAATGAATAATCTTTTCCAAATTTTATTACTCATCCTCCATGATTATAAATGTTACTCAGAATTTTTGTGTCACTAGTAATGTTTGATGAACATCCACTATCAAGAATCAATGACATTATTTTTCTATTGGATTTCAAAGAAACTTCAGCAAAACATGATTTTTATTCATTCATGTTTTCAACTATCATACCTTTCATAATATTATATGTTTATCCAGGGAGAATACTTATGAAATTTTGAGAAATATGGTACTTCTAATCACATATACAACATATTTATTCTAAAAATTAAAATTTGTTTTATGTTGGTAGATAGGATGAATTCTTGACAACTACTTACTTACTTTGAAAAATTTCTCTCATATTCTCAGAATAAATCCCCCTTGGTTCTTGCCTCATCTCTAGTTTGGAAATGTTATGACAACATAAATATAATTTGTTCCAAAAAACCCCAAAAAACTAATAGATTCCTATGAACCTTGATATTCCAAATGGATAACAACCCTATGATGAATATTTGTTATGTTTTCTTTCCATATACTGAGGTTATCTATATTATGGAGGAAAAAATATTCTTTGAGAATTTATTTATTCCTTTGAATTAGAAGATGAATTCTCAATAGTCTTCATGTTTGATACTTGTCTAGAATTTATGTTTGGACTTGTATTTCTCGAGATAATATATTTATTTTGAGATTTATAGATTATGGAATTAACCTTCTTCTTTGAATCCCTATTTTCACTAGTTTGTAATGATTCTTCCTTAACATCAATATCCTTGCTAAAATATTGTCAAATATTTTTGAATATATTTAGTGATTCGATACATTTAGAATGAATATTGGAAAATTATTATTATTTGAGGGAATGATTTTCTTCACGGTATTTTATTATATTTTCTATTTCAACCACTTTCAGTTTTTGTATTTTGATTTCTTCAATTTAAAGAATCTATTTCTTTGAACATTATTTATTTTCCTCAGTCATTTTTCATTTTATTTCACTAATAGTCTCTTATCCTTATTGAGATTTGTGTTTTTCTCAAGACATGATTCTAATTCATTTTTCAAAATGTTCTCCAGCTCTATTCATTCACATTCATCATCTTTACTTACAAAGGTTTAAAATATTTTTCAACATGATCTATGAAGTTGTTTTCATATTATGATTGGATTATTGTGGTAGAGTTAGCTTTATATTCCTTAATTACTAAAGTTATTCTATTACTTTTAAATAATTTCTTCTTAATTACATCAAATTTGGTTTTGATTTTTTATATCTTCACCCATTTCTTTTTTCTGTTGTTTTCATCATCTATCTCATGTTCCATAGACTTCTTTTTAGGAAAATTTACAGCAAAATTTACAATATCATTATAGTTGTATCAACTTGGTGGTAATTTAATTTTATTAATAGAATTTTACTTATTGAATATTTTTTTATACAAGAGTAATTATTATATTAAAATCTTTATCTTCACTTTCATTATTAGATTCACTTGATTCTGACATTTTTTCATCTCTGATTTTGAGCTTTATCATGGCTTCAAAATCTGTCTCATTTTTTATCTTATTCTTGAATAATGGAATCATTATCATTTCATATTCAATGAGTATGTTATGAAATTAATTTTGAGTAAGATCATATCTATCTTCAAAAGATGATAATTTAGGATCAAACTTGTCATGAAAATTTCACATTAATTTTTTTACAATAGTTGAATCAGCCATATTTTCACTAAAAGCCCTAATATTAGTGAAAATCTCATTGAATCTAGTGTATTAATCATAATTTTTTTTCTTCACCCATATTGATATCTTCAAATTTTCTTCTCCAAATTTTCAATTTTGATTCCATGAATTTCAAATTTCCTTCATAACTGCTTTCCAATTTATCACAAATATCTTTGTCATTTTTGAGTCCCATAACCTTTGTGTAAAATTTTTCTGAAAGGGACATCAAAATAGTATTTTTAGCTTTGAAATAAAATTATATATTTCTATCATCTATAAAATTAATAAGATCTTCATCAAAAATAATTTGGAATCCAATAATAACTATATATTTAACTTCAAGGAGAAGATATAAAAGATAGTGGATCATCCTATTCTTCCATCTGTGATAGTTCTTTCTATAAAAGTAGGAACACCCATAATATTGACCAAATTTAGATTATCCATCTTAAATGATTAGTTGAAACCAACAGAGGGAACCATCCTTAGATACCAATTTAAGGGACCAAGGAGGTGTTTCACAATTGGGGGGGGGGTGAATCTGTGGTGGTTTTTATAAAATGTTCTTTCTTTTAAAATTAACCTCTATTGATCTATTAAGATTTGATCCAATATTCTGATAACTCAGAATTTCCCAAATGCTGTAAAAATAAATAGTATACGAACACAATATTTTTATAAAGTTTGGTCATAATGTGAGCCTACTTCTTACTATGACTAGTAAGACTCCCTAATCACATCTTCTCTACTATAATTACAAGTGTTTACAACATACATTTCTTCACTAGAATAGAGTACCACTATTCTTTCTAGAGTCCAACTAGAATGACAGTTTCACACTTTCAATTAAAAAAATGATTATAGAAAAATACAAGAAAGACCAATTATGAATATTGAATGGTTCTGCAATAACTGATGACGATCATTATTTTGAGCCTTTAAGATAAATTAAATATCACATGCTCATATTACGAAGAATAAAACTGAATAGGTTCTTCCTCAAATTCTATATCTTGAATTATCAACAATTTTCTTCTCATATATTATGGGAAATTATATTTATGTCCATTTAATGATTATCGCATATCAAATATATCATTTAGTAAAAAATCTGTACAATAACATACTGGTTTATGAATTGATATCTTCACTTACATATATTTCTACATACTAACTATAAAGGATTTTATTTCTTCTTTAGCATGAAATAACCTATGAGAAACAAATGAATTTATCATAAAAAATCTCCCCATTTTAGGTAAGTACTCAATTTCTATATATTTAATATGTGAATCAACCCATTATTTTGTAGGCATCAACTGAGTGATTATACAAGTGGTTTATCACATGATTATAATTAGTTTAAAGTGGTACATTTATAGAGAAGATTTTTCTTTATAAAGTACTTTAGCTCTACATATACCATAAAAAATTCTTCAACACATAAAAAACCTTCACTACATAGCTTTCATTTCAAGGCATTTTCATGGTGAACTGCATGGTAACAAACTGATGTCTACAAAATAAAAAATTCCACCGCAAAGAATACACCATGAGATATCATCATATGGGAAGCACCCAACTCTGCATACTATTTTTTTATGCAGCTTCATTTACAAAACCTTACTAAAAATAATAAATGGGGTTTCAATAGAAATGATCTTCATCCTTAAAGTAGCTTCAATTAAAAATTATCAACCACAAAATTTTTCATTTATGGTTGATCAAAATACCATTTATCCACCACAAAGTAGTGTACCAAATAGAATTTAAGTTTTTATGTGGTTCCTTTACTACAACCCTCATCCATAAATCATCTTCCATAAGTCATTATTCTTCAAAAAATTAACTTTGAATTTCATTTTTATGATTTTCATAAATCTATAATTTACCAATTTTTAATCTCCCAAAGTGTCTTGTAAGATCATGTAATGTGAGAAAGTTTGTTTGTGCGTACTCAGTCTAAAAACCCCCTATCATGAATAGTTATTTTGTGAAGGGTTTTCACATGGGAGTTAGAAGACAAACTCCTACTTAAATCATATTGTTCAAATTTAAACGAGTTAATAGATCAGATGACAAGTGATATTTCCATATTTTTTTAATGGATAGGTGAACAATACCTTCTTATCACTCAACCAAATCAATTGTAAGATCCAATTTTCACTTACTTATTACTCAAGTGATGTCGATGCCACTTTATATTAGATACAGTAGTTGTTACCCAGATTTTCATGAACACACCAAGAGCATATGACCCAATGGGCTTTGGCATAACCCATGTGCACCTATGGACACATGCTCTAAGGGACCTATGTATGGTCCTATCTGCATATCTGAGTCCCTTATATACGAGGTCACATTTTTTATACTATATATGCCCCTACCTCTTTTGGGATGGATTGAGGTAGACCCTTGTTCCCACCTTAGTCGTGGATGCACTTGGGTCCCTTAGGTTGGTTTGAAGGGTTGGAGTATTTTTATTAAACTCTTAAATAATGAGTTATCCAAATATATACATGGTAACACAAATCCTCCTTTCTTATTCTCTCCTCAAGTGTCTTATTCATGAAAAATGAAATTCATATAGAATGATATTCTTTAATCATCCAAATAATGTTGTAAACAATGTGTCCTTTTTAACACATGTCTTAGACATTGAATATCAACACAAACAATTAATACATATTTATACTAGGAATAATTGTCCAAGCATGAAATCCAATGATATATAAAGAAGAATTGTCCAAGTGTGACATCCAATTTTATAAGATGGATCCATAATAATTATCTAGGCATCACCACTTCATCCATAACAGTTCTCTAAGAATCACCACTTAATTTATACTCACTAAGCACACATTGACACTCTATGAAAACAAATGAAACACTTAGGTTCAACACCTTCAGTGTCATTGTTTTATAAAAATGTTTTTAAAGAATGTTTTTGTTATTATGTAATATTGATTTTTATTTTCATTTTTACACATGATTTCCTTTTTTATAATATTTTTTTATGAATATTCTTCTTATTTTTCAAATTAGGAACTTTTGAAATTTTACTAAAAACATGAATGGAATCTTTGAATGAAAATTTATGGGATGAATTGAATTTAAAACTATCATAACCAATAAATAATTTGAGGCTTCCATTACAAGTATCCTAGATTATTTTCAAATACAAAGTTTTTTTTAATATTTGTGAAATTTTTATATTTAAAATATGTTATTTCCAAGTGAAATGTATTTTTTCCTTAAAAAATGATAAAAGTGATATTTTAAAATAATTTCCCATCTAGGATGACATTTTTTGATGTTTCCTATTCTCTATAGGAGATATGATCGAATGATTCCATCATTATGATTTATCTTGATAGTTTATGATTATGATGATAATATGTTTGTAAAACCCATTCCTTTCCATTAGTTATGATAAGATGAACTGAATAAATTTTTATGAAATGAGTTTGTTTTTAATGGGTTATGATATAATAATCTTGTGGTGCACATCTATATGATTTTTATTATGTGATGGGTGGTCCTAGAATTATATGTCCCTCTAATGCATTGGCTAAATATGGATATATAATGAAATAAACAAGACTATAATGGGGAGGGAACCCAAATAAAAAAGGTATTGTGTCCATTATTATAGTCTTGGGAGTGAACCATGACTATTATGGTGGTTTTTGCAATAGACCCAATCCACTATGATAGTATC
This sequence comes from Viscum album, assembly GCA_963277665.1. NCBI lineage: Eukaryota > Viridiplantae > Streptophyta > Magnoliopsida > Santalales > Viscaceae > Viscum > Viscum album. The sequence continues at coordinate 8,093,467 of OY728136.1, forward strand.
AGTAGTAAGATTTTATTACTAAAGAAATGATTTTATATTCATATATGTATAAAACAAACTCATGTTTTATGCCCATGTTATACTCTCAAATATCATGTTATTTTATTCCATTATACCATGACTCATGATTATACAGGGTATATTTTTCAAATTTTATGCTCATGTTCTCACAAAATTATGATCATGTTATGTTTAAATGATCATTGATATCTCCCCTATTGACCTTTACTGGGAATATGATCTTAACATTTATTTATTTTCTTTTTTCCTAGGTTATTAATAAAGGTATTATGTATGATATTTCTATAAAGGGTGTTAGTTATGAAGAACTTAGTGGGGATGATGTTTTTCAATTATGGACCAATTTTTTATATACCCAAGTTTACAATGATACTATAACTATATAAATCTGGGATGAATCATAATGTTATGTATTGAATATTCATCTAATAGGATGTAATATTTATGTATGAAAAGTATGGGTCACTAATGTACCCTATTGTTCAGTTATTAATGATGTTTTTTATAGTATGGATTTTAATTTTTTTACTATTGTATGAGGGTATCATATTACCATGGTAAAACCTTAGATACTCACAAGAGACATGCTTGGGTACATGTGACACCTTGATATTGTTACTACTGAGTCGAAAAGACCAAGGATTTCAGAAAATGGTATGAAATTGACTACCCAAATGGTGTGACCAGTGAGAAAGTTCGAACCACCTTGGGTGTTAATTACATTCCCAAATTAGTGATAGAGGTGAAAAAGAAACCCCTTAATAAGGTGGTGTGGATACCTCATTAATCAATATGTGTTTTCTAGAAGAGGAATACCCTAGATCCTATAAAAAAACTCATAATAGTGAGAACCAAAGTAGAAAATATTACAATCACTTATTGGATGAGACTATTACACGTATAATATTTACTTTTATTTTCCCTCTCTTATTTCAGAATATTGAAATTATCTTATCAACTTCCTCATCTTGTTAATTATTTTATTTTTGTGAATTGTTCAAAATCTTGAAGTCCAATTCTTTAAAATTCATCTCATAAATAAAGGTATATTTATTTATCCAAATCACAAATTCATTTATTATTCTTTGGAAATCATTCAAGTATATTTTCCTAATATCACTTTCTTCAATCATAGAGAATTTTTTATTTAAGTGAGTGAGGAATATTTTCAAGATATTCTTTATAATGAAAATATCTCCAATAATTTCTACAAGTCCATGTATATTTATATATTTTTTAATCAAAACATTGAAAAGTGTTGTAATAAAATAAACTTTTAGTTTCATAAATCTTTAAATATGTTTTAAAAATCATTCAATCTTTCTTCCTTGACATTTTTCACCATCAATGTTGCTCAACTATTTTTACACATATTTTTTTAATGATTTTTATTCCCTAAAACTTGTGTAAAAGGTGATGGATATAGTTTATTTAAGGTAAATATACCCATTAACACACACACACACACATATATATATTTAAAACATTGTGTCCTTTTTAAGTGATAACTCCACCAGTCATGTCCTCAGTAGTGATTTTATGCATTAAAAAATGTAATAAATATATTCTAGTATCTTAGAAATAATGTTTTATTATATTCATCAAATAAAAATATATTTTTTCTAAATAGATAATAATAATATTATGATTCATCATATAAATTATTATTTACACATTGATAGAAAATATTCTCACAAGATAAATTAAATATATTTGAATAGTGTTTTGTATTGTGATAGAAACACCCTACAAGGGGATAAATTAGAGAATTTTATTGGAATATTTTTCAATTCATTACCTTTGGGATCTAATATGTATAATTAATTAGAACAATTAACTCTCTCAACCACTTATTTCAAATTAACGGGAGTAAAGAAAACAAATCAAAAGAAAAATTTATATGGTTCCCTGAAAATATCAAAAATAAATCCAATAAAGTAAAAATTGAAAATAGTTATCTTAAATAAATCATTATAACACATAATTGATTAAAAAGTAAATTTAGTAATATTGTTATTCCCCAATGATCAATTCCATGACCATGTATTCAGATACTAGTATTTTATTTAATCACTTAAAAAATAATGAAATATTACACCTTTATTTTTGAGGATTAATAATAATCTCCATCTATTTATTCCTTTGATATTGGATGATAACTTTTGATATCACTATAATGACCTCATACCTTAGGAGAATATCCAAATCAATATATTTCTCCCTAATAATAATATCTATAACTGTTCTCTTATTTTTTATGTATCTCATCCTTCAATATGTTTATTAAAATATATCTTTATATCATTATATTTTTATCTCCTTAATTTTTTCATATTTATATAATATTTTATGGTAGTAAAATAATATTAATATATACCAATAATATCTGAGTTTAACGATCAAATGAAATTTCAATCATTCCATATTTGTGTGAGATAGTGATCCAATAATTTATTTTCTAATAGATCAAACAATGAGATTGTCTTATACAACAAGCCTATCTTTTTTTTTCATTAAAGAATTAATACTACAAACCATATAATGACATTATTATCACCTTTTATTTATTTTCATTTATATACATGATATTTATTTTCATATTACTTTAAAATCTAGGAGGTTCACATGAACATGATTTTTTTCCAATTCCACCAATAGATTTGGTCTTCTCGAGATAAATACTCAATACAACACTTTATATTTATTTTTTATTCCAAATTCACAATAAGAATAGATCCCAACCTATCACGATGTTATTATTATCCTTATTAAATTGATAGATCACGGATACATATTTTTAAAAATGTATTTCTACTATGTTTTGGTCTTCTAATGTATCCTTTTTCTGATAACAACACACCTTAAAACATCTTCCATAGTGAAAAATACCATGTCCTATTTTAACATAAATTTATGGAACCTAGGTACTTTTTAACATATTCTATTTAAAATGACCTTGAATATTTTTATATTTTATTATATAAGGTGTGGAATCTATAATGGACATCTATTCATTTAATCAAACCATAGGAATTTATTCAAACAATATTAAATATTCCATGGAATTTCATTATTGAATATGATGGGGCTTTGATAATTAAAAAAACTACATCCAATGGATTCAAAACACTATGAAAAATCTATAAGGTAACTTCATTCATAATATGTCTTGATTTTTTTTGATTGATTAAATTTAAAAAAACCGAAACTCAACTTAATTTTTTTTCCTTAATAAGTTATCTAAATAAAAATTATAAGTGATGGTTAAATATGTATCTTTGGTGAAAATAATGGTTATGTTATAATATTTAATTAACATATTAGTTTATATTTCTAGAGTTAAAAGGTCTTAATTATAGTAGTATATCAACCCTAAAAACATAATTTTAATAGTATATTTTTATAACATTGCATCATGGGCTATATGGGTGAGAAAAGACTTTTGATTTTGAGAAACTCGAAAAAAATTATGGTGTTGAGATTGGAAATATGTATATATGTAAATTCTTATGTGAATTTATTGGGAAGTTCTGTTCAACATCATTTTAAACACACATAAGGTTTTACTTATGTTTACTCATTCAAAATTTTTATGTTTTTCTCATATTAATTCACATGGTAGATGGAGTTCACTTTCTTAGATTCTTTAATAATAACTAGATGAGTTTTTTTGGGTACATTATAAAATGAAATATAATCTGTTATGGATTCTTAAAGAGTGGAATACAATGGTGTATATTGATTCAAAAAGGAAAATAAACTCTAAAAAGATAACTCTTTAGAGATATATAATTTATTATTTAAGTTTTTTACAAGAAATAAGGTATATTAATTTATTTAGTTATATATAATTAAAATTATGATATAGAATATATAAACCAAAAACACATATTTCACACTCAATGTATGTTATTATGTGTTACTTTTTCAATGTTAATTTAGTTAGAAACAATTAATACTACTTGTATTTGGTAAAATACAATTTCATTGAATATGAATTATATGAAAAATTCTTAAGAGGTATTTTTGGTAAAAATCATTAATTATTGAAGACATTTTATATTATATATCGCTTTTCATGATCACGTTATTGATTATATATTATAGTTAAGTGAAGTAGAATTCATATATTTAGAGAATACAATCAGCGTGGGTATATATTGTGGTGTATATAAAAAAATAAAAAGTAAAATGTTTCATTAATAATGATGTCAAATTTTATTGATATATTTTATTCTTTAAAAGACAATATATTAGAAGTCATATAAGTATTAAAGGTTATGTTATTCTGTATAAGGTGATGTTATACTAATAATTTTTTTATGATCATTCGTTTTTTTACTCATCAAAATTTGAGTTCATAAATTTAAATCTGAGTGATTTTGATATTTTTTGTGACTTGTTAATTTTTTTTATAATTTATAATAAATTAAATGATTAAAATTATTTAATATTAAACTGTTAAATTTTTTATATACAATTTTTTTGAATTAAAAATTCAAACATCTTACCAATGATATTTCATATTAAAAAATCATCAATGTAGCGTTACTTGAAAAACAATGGTTTATTAAGTTTTTATGTATGAAGAATTTGAGTTTCAAGACCTTAGGAGACCCTTTTTATAAAAATAGGTAATTACTAATCTAACCACCCTCATTATTACACTTTAAAGGGTGTGATAATTCTATGAGATTCAATGAAAACAAAATAAACCCCCTAAATGTAGGATTATTAAACCATTCATGTTTCATTTCATATATTATTTCAAAATTAAATATAAAATTTAATAAAATAGTTTTAATTGATTTTAATTTATTGTAATTTTTTTATTAAATATCAAATAAAATATAAGTGGGAGAGTAGTGTAACTCCACGACCTAGGATCCACTGAACGGTGCCCCGAGATGGTGGGTCACATGGCCTCAAGTGCACCTCCCCATACGCTAGAGGCTGCCGACTTGCAGTGAGGGCCTAGGGTGTGTCTATTGGGAGAATATTTACTTATTTTTGAGTGTAACAAAGTGGTGTAAACATATCAATCAATAAAGGAATCCTAATATAAATTAAAGATAGAAGATAACATCCAGAATACTATGATAATATTAAAAACAAAAGAATTATAATGTAAAATATAATGATTATGTCATGTATCCATACAAAATGGAAAGAAATACTTGGAAATACGCATCTAGTACAATACATGTATCAAAAGTAAAAAAAATATTAAAAGGAACTATCTCTAGCTAGAATCTTGAGAATAACTCAGTCCTATGCTCCCCTTCTCTTAAGAATAGAATAATCAAGCATCGTATAATAGGATCTTGACTTGGTCTCTACCTGCATCCATGAAGTCTGTCTAGGTACCCAACGGAGGCCCGAACAGAGTGTGAGATAACACACAGTAGGCCACTACCAATATTTCCTATAACATGTCTAGTCTATGTATAAACAGTTAAATAATGTGAAATATATCACATTTATAATAGTAATAAAAGTATTGTGTGAAATGCATATATGATCCAGTCCATCCAAATATATATCCCTTTGAGAAATAGTAAATCTACCATAAACAAGTGAAATTGTAAATAAATACCCATACTAGGGCTACCTGTAAAGCATAGAAAAACATTCATAACGACCACACTATGTAATCAAGTGTCAGGACTGAAAGCGCCTGATTCAAGGTATAAATGACCAAGGAATCCTCATCGATTCCATGGAGAATATTGATGGAAACTCAATAAATTCTTGGTTGTAATCCAAGGATATTGTCCAAGGAATTGAAAGAAATCTAGATCCATGGAGTAGACAAGTCCTTGGAATCCTATGGAATCCATATCCAAGGAGAATAAATGTCCAAGGTGTCCACTACTGTAATCAATATAGATATATGGAGTAGAAATGTCCATAGAATCCAATGGAATTAGGATTAAAGGATTAGAAATGTACAATTAATACACTACCATTATCAATATGGATCCATGTAGTAGAAATGTCGATGCAATCCAATGGAATTAGGATCCAAGGAGTGAAGTGTCCAAGTCATCCACTACCATTATCAATTAAACATACCATTCAATTCATAATACATTTAATAATTATAACTAATATATGAGTTCATCCAACCCATTCAATATTTTCTATATAATCCACTTAATCAATTTAAGGAATTTCATAATATGTTAAAGGAAGTAAAATCCCTCTCCTATGTATTCATTTAAATCCCCTTCAATTTAAAAAGGCTCCCAAAACAAGTGATGATATCAAACACACAAAATGGGGTGGTATAGGTTAGGAAATATACTCAAACACACCCCACATGTGGTCAAGGATGAGGTGAATGATCTCCAACCACATAAAGGTACTAGTGGGTAACCTAACAGGTTACAAACAAGTTATTCAAGATGTTCAATTAGTTTTTTGGGAAAATCCGGATGGTACGGTGTGTGACATAATTTGAACAGGGTATATAAAACACCAAAATTTAAGGGAAAGTTATATAACACCTACCATATATACATATAAGTACAATTGTCCAATATATAACTTTGATTCAGTCCAAATCGAGAGAAAAAGGAAGAAAGGATTAACACCTTGAAAATAGGGCATATTTGCTTTCAAAAAATAATTCTATCAAAACTAAGACAAATGATGAAAGGAACAAGATGAATTAATAAATCAATAATTTGGATACAATGAGACCAAAAATGGAATAATAAGAGTCTAAATCATGAAACAACACCAAATAATAGGTTTGGGATTCAAGGGAGAACTTATATGAGAGAAGGGAGGTAGGTGAGGACTTCTATAAAAAATAGAGACCCTACCTCTTATTTTAAAAATCTGACCCTGAGAATTTACACAACATGTAAATGAATTAAACATCATGTAATTCTTGAGAGAGGATCATTAACACAATGGTGGATATCCTTGGGGGCCACACTGACCTATTAATTATTCTTTTCCTTGTATGGTTCTCACTGAACCTTAAGGTGTCTTTTTTGAAAATAAAAAATATATTGATGGTGGTTGTGTAATGCTCAGGATTTCCCTTATGGGGAAAGTTCATTATATGTCAAAAATTAGCCTTCCCAATCCAATACACATCCTGTAATGAGTACACATGGTTTATTCTAATTACACATCATGCACTTTTCCTCTAGTTTTCCTTCAACCCTCTAATTTATTCTTTCCAAAAAACTCAACCATCCCACATGACTAGATTTAGGGTCTAACCCCAAAATAGAACTTAAAAAAGAGTTTAATAAGAAAAAAAATAATCCATACCTCATTTAAAAACTTGAGATCTTACAATATCTCCCCCTTAAAGCAATTATTCCTAAAATTTCCCTTTCAAGGGTGTTCAAGCATCATCTGAGAATACTTTTAGCCATTGAGCACATACATAAGCCTCCATCTCCCAAGTCTCTTCCTGTACATGACCATGTTTCCATAGAACCCGTACTAGATGAAATGACAAGCCTTAAAGAGACCTTTTTATCCTTTAAAATATACAAATAGTATTATTTTAGAAATATGTATCTACCTATAACTCAAACTCATTTGGATACATATTATGAGATAAGTTTAAGCGATAATGACACAACTGAGATAAATTGAATACATAGTGAATGTATCTGTACCTATGAGGTAACTGAAACTGATAGGCTTCTAACCTGACTCTCTCTAGAATATTGAATTGCCTGAAATATCATGGTGAAAGCTTACCCTATCTCTTAATCCATCTGTATCCCAAAATAAAATAGATTCATAAAAAGTACCAATCCCAGACCTCGAACTCTAGTGGTCTTTGATGGTGATCATCATAATATTTCCATCTAGACTATGTAGAATCCATCTACTTCCTAATCAACTGGACCATCATGAAGTATTATTCATGAGATGTGGTTCGAGTAACACTACCTCTCATACCACTAACCATCATAGGGGTTATCGGTATGGCCTACGGTATAGAGCTTCATAAGGTTCCATCTATATAGTCTTTTGATAGCTATTGTTGTAGGTAAACTAAACCATGGGTACATGCCTCTCTCAAGATCCCCTAAGATCATGGACACATGATCTAAGAATTTCCTCTAGAACATATATAGTGAACTATGACTATCCATTAGTATAAGTGTGGTATGATATGCTCAAAATATCACGTGTACCCAATGCCCTCTATAAGATCTACCAAAACTAAGATGTAAATCAAGCATCCCTATCTGATACAATGGTATGAGTAATCTCATGAAGATATAAAATATCACAGTAATACAATCTCCCGATATCATCCACTGATAAGGTCTAAATGATTTTTATGAAATAGGGAACCTTCATGAGCCTATCCACAACAACCAATACATCACTACCTTGAGGCAACCTCGGAAACCCGGTCAAAAAATCCATAAAAAAATATTCTTATTTCCATTTAGGAATGTGTAATTGATATAAAAACCTATCTAGTCACTGGTGTTTTTACTTCACCTGCTTATAAGTGGAACAACTCGTGAAAAAACTATCTACCTCACATTTCATCTCCAACCACCAATACTGGCCACATAAATCTCAATGCATCTTGGTAATGATAGGATATACTACCCAAGCTAAGGAATAAAACTCTCTCATTGACTCCTCACATATATCTACTAGAACTCGAACACAACCATGAATACATATAATTTCATCCTCACTAGTGGTCCAACCCGGAGGTGGGTCCTTACCTGCCACACACTCCCATAGGACTAGGACCTCAAAATTAGATATTGTCTCATCCACACCCTATCCATAAGGGTGGAAGTCACTAATAAGGATGATATAAAATTTTTCTCGAGATTATCATATAATTCCAAGTGAATCTCTGAAAACATGGTCATAAGCCGCCACTCACTACTAGCCACCTGAATATCCTATATCTGGGTCCTCCTACTCAGTTCATCGGTAACTACATTTCCCTTTATAGGCATATTGGAAGGATTAATGTCAAAATACTATAGGTACTCAACCCACCATTGTTTTCTAAGGTTCAATTCATGATGTGTAAATATATACTTGAGGATTTTTTGGTCTATGTACACCATCAAACAACACTAGTAAATAATTCCTCTAATAGAACAAGGTGTGTACAAAAATGGATAACTCAAGATCATGTGTTTGGTAGTTCGTCTCATGTGGCTACAACTGGTGAGACATGTATGCCATGACTCACTCCTCCTACATTGGAACCACTTGTATCCTGATACCTAATGTGTCACAATACAACATGTAGCTTCTTCTTGGCTCGGGTGGAATCAGGATTGACATTGAGGTAAACTACCTTTCATCTTTTGAAAAGATTTTTCACAGGTATCTAACCATAAAAACTTCACACCCTTCTTAGTCATGCCTGTAATAGGTGATTAGAAGTGTGAGAATTCCTATATAAAACACCTGTAATAACTGGTTTTACCCAAGAAACTCCATATATCAAATATTTTATTTGGATTCTCCTAGGAAACTACATCTCTCACCTTCTCTGGGTTAAATTGTACTCTTATATCTACAATAATATGACCTATTAAGTGAATATTATCCATCCAGAGGTGGAAATTTGTGAGATTATAATATAACTGATGTAGTATCAGTTTATCCAAAATGATCTCAATATGTTTGGAACTTTCATGTCGATTATGAGAATACAATAAAATATCATCCATAAATACCACCACAAATGAATCCAGATAAGTATGAAAAAACTAGTGCATCAAATCCATGAAAATTTCTGGTGCATTCATGAGACTGAATGACATAACTAAATAATCATATAGACCATACCTACTACGAAACATATTATGAGGTATGTAAGAAGGATGAGCACACACCTGATGATAACTTGACTTCAAATATTTTTTTAGAAAACCCGATATCCTCAGAGATGGTCAAAGATATGATCTATCTGCAACAAGGGATAATGATTCTTAACTATCACCTATTTCACTTTTTGATAATCCACACTTAGACTGATGGTTTTCTCAATATTGTTTTGTAGAAAGAACCGAAGAACCCCACGGAGAATTATTGGGTCATATAAAACCCTTTGTGTATAATTCCTCAAGCCGTCTCTTTAGATTTTTCAACTCAGTAGTAGACATCCTATAAGGGGGAATGGATACTAGTGTAGCTCCTAGAACCATCTTAATATATAACTCCACCTCTCTCTCAGGAGGTAGACCCTAAAATTCATCTACTAAAATTTCTTTGAAACAATCAACCACTGGAGGGAAGTCTACCCGAAATGTTCTCTGATCATCTAAATAAAAAATAGAAATCTCTATTGTCATCCCACCCAGTCCATGATTCTCTTATTCATCTCAGCTTTCTTGGAAATCCCATTAACCCATATGAATAAAAATATACCCTTTGGTGATGTTAATGTCACCCTATGGTGATATAAATTGACATGGGATCAATAAGAAAATATCCAATCCATCCCAAGTATTACTTAAAATCCTGTCATCTTAAGGATGAAGAGATACCATATGAAGTAGCACCCACTAATCTCAAGGGGGTAACTCCTTACACTAGAGTACATCCTCTATTATAATCCCCAATAGAGTTCTTAAAGTTATAACTCCATCAAAAAACTAAACAATGATCCTAAGGCTATCCAAAATAGGTACATATATGAAAGAATGAGATACACCAGTATCAAAAATATAATACACTAGCATAGAGGCTACTAAGATCATACCTCTCACTGTAGATAGTTCAACACTGTTCTCATCAGGTGTATGCTGTATAGAATATATCTGACCTAAAATGAGGACCTATGAAACCACTACACAACCCGGAGTAGACCCACTCAGCTATTATGGTACAACTGGTGCCTAGCTGCCTCGAACACATCCACCACATTAGTCTGAATGACCAGTACTACTATTTTTCCCTGATTGACGTGGAACTGTGAGTCATGCTCCTGAACCTAGAGTTAGAGTCAATCCCCTTCTACTAATTTTTGTAGGGAAGGTCCTATAGACACACTTTACATGGACCATCCCTCCTCCTTCTCAACACTTGACTAGGTCACTATCGCACTAACTCCTCATATGTCCCCATACTCCATAATGATGATAAAAGATGAAACTACTATAAATCACACTCTTGATGGTATTCCCCTCATGAGAATCCTCAAAAAGGTGATCCCTACTATCCGACACTAAACCACTAGGTCGAGAGGCTGAACTACCATACTCTACATCCCCATCTTCCCTCAGGTTCTGTTTAGTTATAATTGCCTAATTCACTATCTATGTAATAGTAGTCAACCACAACACATTGAACTATTATCAAACAAAATTCTTGAGACCATCGTTGAATTGTCTTTCCATGGATGGATCATTAATAAGATAAATCGATGAAAAATGATGAATATCTATAAAGCATGTGGAATACTCCATAACAATCATCACTCCCTTCTCCAAATGGATAAAATCACTAGACCTTTCAACTCTTAGGGTATTAGGAAAAAAGTAATCATAAAACCTCGATTGTAAATCCCACCAAGACACATCTTAAATCATATTAGTATGGTTAAAAACATCCCAATAGCATTTAGATTCTCCCCAATGCATATATGTTGTGATATTCACTCTCCTCTCAGGAGATGTCTCTAGATGCTAGAAAATCGATAGAAAAATATCAGGCCATATCTCAGAAACTTGTGGACCACAATCCACTGAGAATGTGGGAGGATGTTACTACTGGAATAAACACGTCAGATCTTCCATATATGAAGCATGATACATGACTCCCTAAATGGTCTTCATAAAGCGCATTAAGCTCTATCAGAACTGGGAATAAACACCCATATCATGAATAACCACTGGTTCCACAACTGGTACTATAGGAAGTTCTACTGGTGGCTCACTACCCCCTAAATCTAGACCAAAGTTGTCACCACCCTCCCAATAAATGACTAGTGTTCATTAGGGTGGAATATATTTACAATTCCAAAACAAACGCCTTAGATTTTTTTTGGTAACAACCAGATCACATATAAAAGCATAGGACAGATTATAGAATTTCTAAAAAAAAACCACACACCTATACCTATTCCTAAATCTAGGATTGGGTAAAAAGAAATTCCATAAAAATTACCAGATACACTTCCTACTTCCCACCTTAAAACCAGGTCTAGGTCAAGTTCTATATTTCAAAACACGAGACCCAATATACATTTAATGAATACCTTTCAATTTGATTTCAATTTCATTAAAATTAATATTTATATTTATAATTCCCTTTAACTAGTTGAACCACATGAATCACTATTTCCAATATATAAGGGCACATAAACCTTATAAAAAAATCATGTAATCCATTTAATCCCAACCATAAAACATTCTAGTCAATGTGACCAATGGTCAATGATTTGTTCCATAATTTACTGCTTAGGGTGTCTATTGTATCCCATGCAGAAAAATCATTGTTTAGGTTACGACCATCACTCTAAGCACTAATTGTGTTTCTAAATTCCCTGCACAAGTCATTTATCAAACTAAAAGTATATCACACAATACACACATATAAAATTTCATGTAGTCAAGCAATGCGTCCTATATGGAAAGACATAATTCATGGAATGTTAATCCTAGAAGGTGCCTAAAATGATGCATGAGATGAAATTCCCACATCTCATCAGACCAAATGTAAAATTATGTAATCATAATAAACATAAAACTTTAAGTTAATCACCCAATGGTGGAATCAAATCAATTGTAATAAGAAAAACCTAAAACAAAAATTTCCATTCACATCAATTTCAATTTTTCCTGTACATGGGTTAGCTACTCCCAGAAATAACTCCTTAAAAAATTATAAAACCTTCATAATATCCTATGTACTATCTTAAAATGGTAAAACCAAAAATAAAATGATCTCATACAACTTTGTAACACCCTGAAACTAGAGCCATTGAATGGTTCCCCGAGATGATGGGTCATATGGCCTCAATCCTGCCTCCCCATACACCAAAGACTACTGACTAGTAGACAATACCTAGGGTGTGTCTTTAGAGAGACTATAACCTTATGTTAGAGTGTAACATAGTGGTGTAAACATATCGATCAATATCACAATAATAATATAAATAAAATTTAGAAGATAAAATCTAGAAGACTGTAATAATAATAAATCCAAAAGTAGAGTCTTGTACAATATGATGATATTATCAAATCTTTATAAAAAATGGAAGGAAATACCTGAAAATAGGCATTTAGTACAATACATATATCAAAATTACTAAAAGAATAAAAATTAACTATATCAAGATAACATCATGATCATAGATAAAACACATTCTCCCCTACTAATAAGCACAGAATGATCAATCATCATACAATAGAAATTGTCCCTGATCCCTCCCACTATCCATGAAATCTATTCTGGTACCCAACAACAGCCTGAACAGGGTGTGATATAACACTCACTAGGCCACTATCAATGATGTCTATAATATTTCTAGTCTATGTAAAAACAATGAAGCGGTGTGTAATATATCACAAATATAACAATAATAAAAGTTCAATGTCAAATGCATATATGATCCTAACTAGAAAAACATGGATCCCTGTGAACAATATTCAATTCCCCGTAAACAAGTGGAACTTTAATCAAATAACCATTAAAGGGATACCTTTAAATAATAAAAAAATATACACAATAAATATTCCATGTAATCAAGTATCAGGCCTGAATGGTATGGATCCAAGGTATAAATGACCAAGGTATCCTCATCAAGTCCATGTAGAATCTGATGGAAACCCGTTAAAGGCCTGAGTGGAATCCAAGGACCATATACAAGGCATTCCAAGCAATCTATATCCAAGGAGTAGAAAAGTCCTTGGAATCCTGTGGAATCATGATCCAAGGAGTAGAAATATACAAGTCATCCACTACCATAATCAAGACAGATCCTTGGAGTATAAATGTACATGGAATCGAATAGAATCAGGATCTAAGGATTAGAAATGTCTAAGGAATCCACTACCATTATCAATATAGATATATGGAGTAGAAATGTTCATGGAATCTAATGGAATCAGAATCCAAGGAGTAAAAATGTCTAATAAATACACTACCATTATCAATTCATCATCTCATTAAATTCATAAGGAATTTAATTATTGTAACTATGCTTTGAGTTCATCCAACCCATTTGAAATTTTCCATATAAACTACTTAATATGTCAATAATTTTTTTAATTTTCAAATAAATCACATTATGGTTAAGTGAGAACCATACAAGCATCCAAGAAACAAACCACCATGAAAAACATAGAAAAAGAAGGCCATCCTGATAATATGTTCAATTAGTTTTAGGGGAAATTACGGAAGGTTTGACATGAGGAAAAACTTAAAAATGGTACATAAAACACAAAATTTTTAGTAAAGTTATAGACCGCCTACCATATACCTATAGAAGAACACTCCTCTAGTATCGACCTTTGATTTGGTATAGATCAAGAGAAAAAGGAAGGATGGATGAACTCACTTAAAATAGGGAATATTAGTTTGAACTAAAATAACTTCATCAATATAAAGAAAAATGATGAAAGGTACAAGTTGAATAATTAACTCGCTGGTACGGATCCAACGAGTTCGAAAATGGAAGAATCAGAGACCATATGGTGAAATAAAACCAAATCATAGGTTTAGGCTTTAAGGTATCTCCTATATGAGATAAGGGAGGGAGGTGATGCCTTCTTTTGAAAATAGAGCCCTACCTATTATTTTAATAAAATGACCTTTGGAATTTACATGATGTGTAAATGCATTACAAGTTATGTAATTCACATGATTTACCTTATAGGGAAAATTCATTACACATTTTGAATTGGTCTTCCCAGGCCAATACACGTTGTGTAATGAGTACACGCTATGTATTCTAATTACACGTCGTGTACTTAGCCTGATTCCTACCTTAAGCCCCTCCCAAACAGACCAACTGGATCATTGTTCTGGATTTAAGGTCTAAGACAAAAATATAACTTAAACCAGAGTTTAACGAGAAACAAAAGAATCCATACCTCATCGAAACCCCATGATCTTTCAAGTAGATCCATCCCCTGTTCATCACATTGATTCTCACTCTCGGATGTGTTGACTTAGGGGTCAATGGTTTTCACCATGTTAGGACCCAATGAATCTATTACCATGACCATTGAAGTGTATTCGCATTCATAAATTATCATTACATGTTTCTGAAAAGCATTAGTCAAATTCCATCTAATTATCAAAACTCAAAAAAATACCATAGAATGAATATAAATAGAAAAATATGATTCTAATGAACCCATTATTGATGAGGATATATAGAAAATACTTTTTATTTCATTCTTGGATAATGGACCTCAATGTAACCCACCCTCTATTATTAGGGAAGACAATCATATAGTAATAACCATGACCATTAATAGATAAACAAAACCTTGAACCATGTTCCACCCACTAGTGCTCCTAGTCAAAGCATACTAAGATATTTCTGAAATTTATGCACCATCAACCATGTTTGTAGGTCCAAAAACCAAATTGTGTCTTGTGTCACCCACTGATTAGGCGATAAGGGTGCATCAGGGCCACTCTTTGTTAATAAAATTTCTATCATTGAATGAATCACAATAGAATAATATCAATCATCCACCAATGTTAATATGGACCATTTCATAAAGTGATTATGGACTCCCAATAATGGAATGTGATATGATTAATTCCTTCCATGATCACGATAAGACACATCATTTCTTCACAAACTAGCTATAGTTTTTTCATATCCAGGGATCATTTTATTAAAAAATGAGACATTCTATATGGATAGGTCATGTACACAGTGTAGAACATGTGTTTGGTGGGCCTAAATATGATGGGGGATCCACATGGTATTTTTGATCACTCCATAATTCCTATAGTGAGTAGTGGTGTGGAAGGAACCCAATGGGCCTATATAAAATAATTTCCCATTATTTTTTTATTTAAATTTAAATAAACCATTATATATATTATTTGGAGGTTTTAAATAGATATTATTTTTTAAAATGTATAAAGATTCATGTATGACTATGAGGAATGGTGTGATTTCCATGATGATGACTCTTAATGGTAATGATATCTAGGAATATCCTAAGAGCTATAAGATGTCTATTGATATGATTTAATGTTATAGAATCTAGATAGTTATTTGTATTAAGACACCATTATATTAATATTAAATTGATATTGGTAGTTTATATGGTTTATATGAATACTAATATGATCATACAATCTTCCCATATTCATGTCCATAAAACCATTTTCAACCTATAAAAAAATTAGAAAGAGATTCATTTTTGTAATAGGACATGTGATCAATGATATAATATATTGTGGTTTTTTGGGTTGATACTCATTATCATGGGTTGGAATGTTATTTCTATGATTTCCATATAATTATATAATTATCATTACATAAAACTATTTCCTTGAGATTCATACAAGAGTGATAATATCCTAGAAATTAGGGCAATGATATCTAAGTTTTTGGATTGGGTAAATTGATAGTGTTATGACATTTAACTAACTAAATTTTCTACCTATGAATCATGATCATTGGTAGTATAACAGATATATTTTTTGGATTCCTATGAAATAATATTCACCTTGGTGGAATGTGACACTCTATATAAACATATATGTATCTCTATGTTTCAAATAAACTTATCCTCTACTTTCAAATGAGTGGTAGATTATTCATGGTTATGTGTATTGTTTTGGGGCCCTTTTTTATGTTTTATCTCTCACGGTACTTGTTTTATATATAATTATATTCATGTGTGGACCGTAGGATGTGATTGTTTTATGAGTGTTTTTTGTAATATTATAAAAATAACAATTTTTTTATGTAGATATAATGACATCATATTAATCATTAAACACATTATAAAAATAAAACATAAGTTTGAACTAGGGTTTTGTTGAAATTAACCATTCTAAAATATCCCAAATCAAATGTAAGATCAATATCGACCCCTAGTGTATTCCATAAAATCATCATATGTTTCTAAAAAATGGTGAGGGTAATAATACATAGTAAAAGGGACTAGTTTTTCCTCAATTACCTATTATATTGCAACTCCATAGATATTCCAAAAAACCTAATATCATGAGTTTCTATATGATACATGTGAATATTTATAATTTAATGAACAAATCCCAAAATTGGGATCCCACAACCTCAACTGTTATATTAAATTAAATTGTATAACATTCCTTTTTTAAATATACATAAATCACATGAGGATTTGAATGAAAAAAACTAAATAAATACTATAAATAAAGATAAATAATTCATATAGGATAACCCATAACTATTCCTTGATGAAAAAATAACTATAGAAGAAAAACCAAAATTGACAATAAAGAATTCAAGGATGTATTCCTACATGATTAACCAGTAATAACTCCATAATCTTTGATAAAATTAAAAATTATCTTCTCACTAATCATTATTAGTGATATTCATGTCATAATTAAACACTATATATAAATAAAATATCCAATTGCACTAAAATGGTCATAAAGTGGATGATTATTAAATACTTTGAGATATTTCCCCAATTGGACACAATGATTTCCCATGCATATGAATCCCATATATATTGATACTAATAGAATATAAAATTATTAATTAATTCCATGAATGATATTAATTAATATTTTAAAATAAATATCATTAAAGAATTTAAATAATAAAATGAATGTATTTTAGTAAAGGAAGTGTCTTTATATAGTTTATCCTCTAAAACTTGTGGACCTAAAACTGGTTCACCTCATATCAAAATAAAAATACATTATTAACCTACTAGATATCCTTTGGGAAATAAAGAGAAGTATAAAAATAGAAAACTTCACGACTGAAGGTAAGTACTCTATAGAGTGAGATGACTTCATCACCTAATAAAAACATATAATAATCATCCCTTCATCAAAATATAGATTATTAAAATAATGGTATGATCATGCATATCATTTATATGATCGTAACTATTTATAATTTTAATCTAATACATTAACACATAATCATAAAAAATCAATCATTTAACCAAATTAAATAACCACTATACAAACAAAATTTCTAATAATGTACCATGCTACTCAATACACACTACATATAAAACTTTAGTTGGTAGGGAAACATTTCTTAATAAAATAAATTACAAAATCCTATATAATTTGAATCTAATAAAAATTTCTTATACACCTTTCTTGTTATGTAAAAAAAGTATTCCATTTATCATTAAAATATAAAATAATTTACAAAGAAACAATGTATTATAAATTTTGAAAAAAAACTTTAATAATTAGTAAAAACCTTCTAAATAATTTATATAAATCAAATTATCTATATGTACAAGGTTTCTTTCAAAAAATAAAAACATAATGGAGACACATACCACAAAATGATGCATTATCTTCATTATATACTTCTACTTAATAATGAAATACAAATCAAAGGAAAATAATACATAAAAAAAATACCAAACTATTAATTAAAAAAAAAAAAAAATTAATCAACAAAATAAAACACAAAATAAAAAATGGAATTTACCTAGAAAAGAGAAAATATTAATCAAAATAGAAATAAAATAATTAAATTATTGACATAGATAAATAACCTCAATGAGAAATGATGGAGTGATAGGATTGTAAACACCAAGAGGGGATCATAATATGACATAGAGTGTGACCTCCCACCTTTTGTATTGTATGAAACCCAATAAAAATGGGACTTTAATTCCTTCCTTAATTTATTTACAAATCCCATTTAATAATTTTAATATTATAATATAAGAGTAATAATAATAATATCTTGAATGTAATTAACTCATGAAGTACACATAATTATTATAAAATTAACCAACCAAATATAAAAACATCTATATAGGAAATAAATATCCATAAAAAATACTACACAAAATAAACATTAATTTTTTATATGACGATCAATGAGATCAAAAGTAAAATATGATATTTTTGGAGGTTTTTAATGTGTAATAGTTTATGAAAATGGTTTGAAACATTATTATTAACATTTCTTTGTAAATATCCATATATGGTCAACTAAATGTATTCCTAACTATGAATATTAACCATGATTCTATAAATAATTTATAAAATAATATATTATTATTTTCACAAAAATCAATTTTAAATCCACTAATTTATTTATATAAAAATATCATGTGAATAATGGTTTTTAGTATATGATATTTCTTATCATACATTATTATACTCAATAATTTATAAATACTTTTTAGGTCAAGTAACAAAGGATGTAAAAATGAATTAAACCTTTCTAGTGAATGTGGTGACTCTTGAAACCATACAGTTAGTCTATAGGTGATAAAGTGATTTTGATCAGTGATTTTACTTATAGTGTATTTAAAAATTGTTGGGTTAGTTAGTAATTTCATTATTCACACTTGGATTTGTCTTATATTGTTATTTTTTATTGTATTATGTTGATTATCTGGTAGCAGTGATGAATTTCATTCATGTGTAGACATATTTCTTATAACATATCATATTTCATATTTTCCACTAGTATTTTTTCCATGGATAGTTATGTTTCTTGTTTATATAGGTTATATGGTGAACATTCCTCCTATTTTAATATGTGTATTCTTTAAAATTATCACAAAATATTGTAGTATTTTAGGTATGTAAGGGGTTGCAAATTTTTATTCAACTCTATCCTAGATGGAGGATATGAAGGTTAAAATCATATAAGAGTGGTATCAGATCCATTTTTTTAAGAAATAGAATTTGAATAATTTACACACGAGGATTCATTTTTGGTTTACATAATCATTAAATGTGAAAATATAATTAATTATATCAAATATTGGACCCCAAATACATGTATAGTTACTAAAACATTCATATTTAAGGATACTAATCATCAATAGGTTGACTTGGTGTTTTTGATATTTCTATGTCACCCCTTTTTATTACATGTTGGTTCAGATTAATCTGCAATGTGAATGGGATGTTTACAAATCTCATTAGGGATATTTTTATCAATTTTGGGTCTCTCCTATTTATTTAATATTGTTTATGAAATTATTCAAAAATATATCCCTACATATGACAATTAATTATATATATTTCCACTGAAATAGAGTGAATAACTTTAATTAAAAGGCTTATTGAAATTCATGTGGGATGAATTTTGTCCCCAGTGAAGTTTTTATACACTTATAACATAGAGAATCTTACTCATGTCACATACAGAAGATTGGTTATGTTTTAGTATCTAGAAAAACCAAAAAGCATTCTTTGATTAAAATACTATCATGTAGTCACTCTATATTTTTATATCAAGGGGAAGAAATGATATAATTTAATTCCCATAGAATGGAACTCATTTCATTTAATGACATAAATATTGAATTTTATGTTTCAATCCCATATAAGAGGATAGAGAATATCACTCATAGTTTAAATCCATCCACCATGGGATATATTATTTACAATATACTTTTAAGTCATATAGAATTACTATGAAAGGCCTTTTGGAATTTAAATTCATTCAAGATGCTAGTAAGATTTAATTTAGAGTTTCAAGTAATATTAGAAGTATTTAAAGCTTACTATGTAGTTTAAATCATTCAAATAATTCAATAATATTTACTATGTTGGTTAATGTTGAATGGGAATACTATGATGTTCACCTTAGAATTTAATATTATCAAATTTTTTGTCAACACAATCATTTAAAGAGAACCAGAGAAGAGTGACATCTTTAAAGGAGGTTCATAGAAATGAAATGTGTCTAGTAGAGAACATAAAAGGATATTATTAATGGATAATTAAAGTGTTGAATTGATATTGTGTTTGAAAAATAATATTGATTCATTTGTATATCATAATTTTCATGAATCAAGACCATATATACCCTATAGTTTTTCATACAATTTATATTTAGGTAGCATCAGAGTGTTACACAATCTTTAGAAGTGAGTGATATAGTTCCAATATATGATCAAAAGTATAATTCATGACTCTAGAAGATAATTATTTTAATAATTTTTTTTAATAAAGAAATACCATGCAGTTTTACATCAGTTAGGGATGTCAATATCTCTATATTTTAAGGTCCTATGGTAGGGACATGTACTATGTATTATTAGATTATACCGAAAATATGACAGTATATAGTTTAATTATATGTGTGGAGGAAATTATAATACATTGTTTTAGATCATTTTCAATGAAACCCATGAATTGGAAGTTACCTATTTTTTATATTTTAATAGGAATCACACATGATAATCCTAAGAGTATAAAAAACCATTGAAATATGATATATTTTTATCATTTTCAAGAAGATATATGTAGTCTATGGAAATTTAATAATATTGGAAAAAATCCACTTGAACCTATATATAGTAACATATTTTTATTGTGGAAAGTATAATGTATCTACATAATAGGATATTAGGTGTGATGAAATATCTTTATTGCAGGGATCCTACATGATTTTGTATGTGTAATACTAATGAATTTTGGTTCCATCATGAAAATGGTTAAAGATTGATTTAACACTTTTAAATAAATAAAATCCTAATATATATAGAAATATTATGAAAATGGAAAGTCAACATGAATGACATATGTTTCATTAATTTGTAAAAAATAGCCCAACGATTCCAATTTAGAGGGGGGGGGGGGGGGTATTTTGAAGGATTTTATTATGTAAGTCACTTGATGAACTGATTATATCAATAAACATTCACAATGTTCAATAGTTTTAGGAAATTTCAATGCAGCCTCCATCAATCTCTCAAATGAAGGGACTCATACAAATCAATTATTAAATACTTTCATTATTTTTGAACAATAAATTCACTGGTGAGAGTTTGGTTTTCCAAAAGGATTAATTATTTTATTAATTTTATAAAGTTGTATCTCTTAATAGTAATCTTATTAACCATGTTCATTTTCATTCATATAATATAATTTATATATACTATATGGTGATGAGTGATCATTGTAACTTCCATGATTTCATTCAAAAAGTGATCAGGGTTGGGTTATGTGATCATGAAGGCTTGTTATTGTACACAATCATGTAAGTTAGACTTGTATCCATTTCATCATAATGTAAAATTTTAAAAAAATTATAGTGACCCATACATTTCATATATAGATATCACATATTTTTAGATGAATTTTAATTAGATAATATAACAATCCATGCTATAATTATATAGGTCTAGTGCCATTAGAAAAATAGGCACATAAAAAATTGGTTCATAAAATATCTATATCATCTCCAAATATGTTCTTCATAACTACCACCTGTTATAGACATATCATATTCAGTACATTTATTCATAACCTAGGGAAAGGAATCATAAGAAAGAGTGAGCTCAGATATTCAGTAAGGGTAAGAATGGTAAATATAAACCAATGATCATATAAAAACATAATATAATCATAATGGTATAAGATCACGAGAATAAAATAAAAATTTTACAACTAATCTAAAAAATATCATAAACATGAGTTATGGAATAAAACAATATCATTTAAAAAGTCATAAATCATAAGAATGAGAAATCACCATAACTTAATCATGAACCATAAGTTCATATAAAAAATATGCGTGGAATCATCATAAGTTTAGAAACCATTTCACAAGTCAAGGTTAACTACCAAGACCATCAGGTCAGGCATTAAAACATGTTTCCCATATTAGATCAAGTACATTGACTTGTTTCCCATAACATGTCAAATAATTAAACTTGTTTCCCATAATAGATCAAGAACTTCAACTTTTTTTCCATAACTATGGTAACAACCCGAGATTTTATGAAAAATATTCTTTTAATTTCAATAATGTCTTCTGTTGTATGCTACACTAAGATTACCTTGTGCTATATGCAACACCGTATTAGCTTGTAGTATATGCAACACTATTCTTGGATCGTGTTACACACAATTTTGATAATAGTTATTCTATGAAACATTGAGTATATATATATATATATATATATATATTCAATGTATAAATGAAATATGGTTTTATTCTGTTATATGAAACAACTAAGGATTCATTCATAACACGCAACCCTGACTTGGCTTGCATTACACACAATCACGACCTTCCTCGATAGCGTGTGTTGTACGCAATACCAGGTTTTACTAAATAACGATATATTATTATAATATTATTATGAACTAGCCGTTATAAATAGTATTAACTAAATTTTGAATTTTATAACATTATTATTCATCTTACACATTTTCTAGAACATGGTATAAGAACAAAATAAATTTTTCGGGTAAAATAAGTATTTTTCAAAAAATGCAGTTTTGCCGCATTTTGATAGAGCACCCACATTAAATCTAGTTTTTGAAATGTTTATAAGTTAAATTTGGAAAAATAAAATTATTCTTTGGAATCAATAAATAAAAATTTACTTTGGATAAATTTTTCGTATTATTCTGGTAACTTTCATATTTTGATGAATAGTAAAAACACACTATATTTTAATGAAAAAAAACTTTTTTCATCATAATAATTTATATGGTTAAATTATAATATTGAATGGTTTTTAAGTATAAATAGAATATATTTTTACCATTTAATATAATGTATGTCATTAGAATTGATTTTACATTGAATTCGTAGGTTAAATCAATTCAATCTTTTGCAATGTTTTAAACAAAAACCCGTTTTCATTCGACAACGGGATTAATTTTAATTTAATTTCTGCAACTTATGTGTATTGAATTTGAAAAAATGGATTCCATATTTGGAATCATTGGGTCCAAATTATGTTAATAGGCTACTTTTTATTTTTGGGAATTATGAATAGTAACTACGGTAAATTTTATTTACCATAGTTAAAGGTAAATCGGGTAATTAAGGGTAAATATAATATTATAAAATTACCCTAACACATGAAAAAATTCTATTGGATGGCTAAAAGTAAACCCATATCAACTAAGGGTCGGATTAGATTCATTTTATGGACTTTTGACCATGAAAATAATTTAATTATTATTAAAACCAAAGAAAGTGACAACATGTCACTCTCTTAAATATTATAAGTATAATAATTTTAATTTAGTGATAAACATCATAAAACTTCGAACATGAATAGTATACAGAAAGATAATAACATTATCTACATCATGATAATTTATTTAGAATTTTTAGGGATTAAATAATTATCATTAATGGTGATACATTAATGATACAGAAATTATTTATTAAGTGGAAAATAAGTAATATAGTTTTTATTGAAATAATAATACCCATTAAAAGGCCCAAAAACCTGAAAAAAACTTATTGGTAGTGTATATATACACCGTAATCATCCAATTACCTAATATATAACTGTTTGGATCCTTATAAAAGTGATTATGACACTTATATTATTTAATTTTAAATGATTCCAAAGTTGTCACCTTCATAATTTAATAAATATAAAAATTTAACTATTGTGATTTTAAGATGATAAATTCGAGTAAAAGTATTATTGTGAAAGGTAATATATTTATATTCATAATAGGATTTTATTTTAAATTTTTATGCAACAAATCAGTATATTAAATAATTATACAAAAATGTTGTAGTAATTATTTTATTAAGAGATAAAAAAAATAAATGGTTTTAAAAATAATAAAATAAATATTATATGAACTATTTAATGTTATACACTAATTTTATAGATACATATGACCTTTTATTAATCTATTAAATCTTTTAGTTCAAACATATATTTTCTATATATTTTATTTAAATTCAAATAAATGAATAGTGTGAAAATTGACACTATCGTTATTTTATAAAAATAACATATTATAAAATTGTTTAAAAATAACAAAAATATTTAAAAATTATAAATTTAAATTTATATGGTCTATAATGTTATAAAGTAAACAATTATGGAAAATTCACAACAAATAAGTAATTATTTGTTATAATTTAAAATTTAGAATTTTATTACCACAAATAAACTTAAATAGATTAAATAAGGATAAATCAAAATGATAAGGTTTAAAATAAGATCCAAACATGTCTAAATTTGATTTTTTGATGAGATTACAAACCTATCTCATCTAATATTAGAATATGAGTCATTTTTGGAGGTTTTTAAGTGGGTTTAGATTTATTATAAAGAATTCCAAAGGTGCCCCTCTCCTCCCTTATAAAAGGGCAGCTCCTCCCTCTCTTCCTCACACCACTTTGAGCCTTAAAGCTCATCCAACCCCTGAAATATTCTCTTCCCCACTTCCATAGAAAATCCTAGAGGTCCTGGTATTCTTAAAAGACCAATTTTAGTGCCCTAAGAGGAGGAATCAAAGAGGCGCTTCAAAGAAGAGGTAATGTCCATTACCGATTCTTTCAACTTTATTTCTTCTTCCACTTATTCTTATTAGGTTGTTTCATTATGAAGTAATAACATCATTATCACTCATATAGTGATATGTTATTATAAGTATGAAACAACCCTATTTCACCATCTATCCATCCTACGGAAAATGAAATCACCGCGCATGCGTACGTACGGAATACCGTCTCCACGCCGTGGTGTAATCTATTTTCCACCACCACCTTACCTGGATGGGTATAATGGTGTACATAATAACTATATATGATTATTATAAAGTGATATTGATTCTGAAATAGTATACATACACTCCAATACAATTACATGATCATGAGAACGATATCATCGCTCGTGCGTACGTACAGACTACCATCTCCACGACGCGATGAGATTCATTCTCCACATTAACCATTCATGAATGATTATAAAGTATATATAATAAGTAATAATGAAATATATGACATAATAATGATTCTGTATTTATGTGTATATATATTTATGTCATCTACTTAATTCCATTCAACTCAATAAGGAAATGAAAACGGCGTTCATGAGTACGTACGGCCTACCGTCTCCATGAACGGTGTATTTCTTTCCATTTACTGATCTATTATATATATGTATATTCTGAATATATATTATATATAAATTATGTTTTATATTCTGGAATTAATTAATCATGATCTAAGTAATCATATGAATAATTACAAGTCAAAACACGGACGACAAATGAAACGATTTTACCTAAAACGCTCTTTAACATGGAATTTACAAAAGAAATGGTAATATAAAGTCATAAGTGAACCATATATGATATCATAAAAATTATTATGATACTGGAATAAGTCAATGACATTATTTAAATCATTATACAGGAGGTTCGGACACTTAAGAAGCAAATCGGACCTAAGGTAAGGGATAATTTTGTAAATCTAATTTTTATCCGATATTGCTTATTCGTAATTATTTACTGGGGTTATTGTTATCATCCATGTTCATGTTTCCTAAAAATGGTTTCATGTATGCTTAAAGTCCTTTTTACCCACTTTTTACTTTTACTACATGGTATTTAAGGAATCTTTCTTTTGTTTACGTTATGAGGTACTTTTTGACTTTTCCGACAAAAGTACGATAAGAATGTTTTTTTAACGTATACGGCATGAAATGATTTTTATGGTTTTATAAAACCTTATTTTCATGAATATTCCTTCAAAATATTTCATGAATATTTTCAACAAAAACCTTTTCTTCTAAAATTGCATGACATTTTGTGAAAAGAAAATGATTTTGAAGAAAAAAGGATATTTTCCTCAAGAATTCATTTAAGTGTTTTATCAAAACCATTTTTCATCTAAGATGACATTATTTAATATGTGTATGTTTCAAGTATAATGTCTTTATGATTTACATGGTTTGATTCTTCTTATTAAGAAATTATATCCATTTCTTTTATATGGATTATGTGATGATGGTATGATGTTTATGAAACCCATTTTATTCGTTGGGTTATTATGAATGATGTATGTTTATTTTGTGGCACAAGTAAGAATGATTTTATTATGAGATGGGTGGGACCTATATCTCCCTCCAATGCATTGGGTAAAGATTTATATCTCATGAGATAGACATGGCTGGAACGGCAAGTTAAACCGATTCAGTAATACAGGACTGG
Source organism: Viscum album (assembly GCA_963277665.1). Classification (NCBI taxonomy): domain Eukaryota; kingdom Viridiplantae; phylum Streptophyta; class Magnoliopsida; order Santalales; family Viscaceae; genus Viscum; species Viscum album. Next base: position 8,120,581 of record OY728136.1, read on the forward strand.
AACGAGGAGTGAACTCGATTCAGAAAGGGACTTTGTCCACTAAGATGGTCTTGGAAGCAATGCCTTGGCTACTATTGAAATCATTTCATGTGCTTAATGGTTTCCAAAATTACATGTTTTATTACCATGCTATTTTATCATTCTTAATGTTTCTTTATGATCTATGCCTTACGTACTTCCATGTTTTGTGTCATTTCTCAAGATTTTGATGTTTAAACATTATGTTCATGTTTTTAAGTTCAAATGTATATGGTATGTTTTATTTTATCCATGCTTACCCTTACTGATCATTTGAGCTCACCCTTTTTATGTTTTCTTTTCCCCAGGATATAAAGAAAGGTTTTAGGTAGGAAAAAAAAGGAAGATCTTTATGGGAGATGTTGAAGATCTTTCACCACGATTAGAAGATTACGTTACAAGTTTCCAAAGACACTAAACTATTACGGTCCTTGTGTGTCTATTTTTGTTATGTATTAAGTATTCCGCTAAAGTAATGTAATGTCCATGTACGTCAAGCTTCGGGTCTCTACAACTATCACATGAGATATAAAACATTACCCAATGAATTGGAGGGAGATATAAGTTGTAGTACCCCCAGTTTGTGGTGTGTAGCCCATGTTTATGCCTTTTTATGTGTTTAAAGTGCTTATGATAAGTTGGGAAGAGGTTGGGAGTGTTTAGAATGGTTTTGGATGAGTTTGGAGGCTTTTAAAGGGGTGCACAGTTTGAGCACGGTTAGTGGAAACTGTGTGGATTTCCTAGGAAACCGTGCAAGGGAGACAGTAGGATTCGCACGACCTGCACAAGGTTTTCCAAACCGTGTGAGGAAACCGTGAAGACCCTTGCTCTCTAGGCAGTAGCGTGTGCACGATTAGCGCACGGTTTTCCAAACTGTGCGGGCTAACCGTGCGGCCACTTAAAAATTGGGTTATAAGTTCCAAGCTCCCTTGGTCTTAACCTATTTCACTCCAAACTTCCTCCCACTCGTGGCTCACTCGGGTTATTCAGTTCTCAGGGGGTGGAGGATCTTTCCCACTCATTTTGGAAGGGTTATGAAGAGGTTTCTTGGTAGATTGAAGGTGGTTTCTCCCGGGTAAGTCTCTCCTCTTGTTTTCCTTGTTCTTTCCTCTAGATCTACATCCCTATCTTTCTTGGTTTTCTAGATCTACACTTTTTGTGTGTAGATGTAGGGTTGTGGTTGCCTTGGGTGATGTTTTTAAGGCTTGTGAATGTTAGGTAAGGGGATCTAGAGAGGTATCAGTGGTGCGTTCACCGATTTTGAGGTTAGGGTTCTTATGGGTTGATTTCTCAGGAACCCTAAAGGTAGGTGGCTTCACTCTTGATTCCTCTTTCATAGAACTTGAAGACTTAGTTCAATTTGATTTAATTTCATGGTTTTGATTGTGAAATTGTGGTGAAAACCATGTTATAAATCTTCTTTAGTGAAGATTTATGGGTTTGATGGAATTGTGAAAATTGAAAGAATGGGTTGTGCAAAGTGTTTTGGTTTCTTGGTTTAAAATAGTGATTTTAAAATATGGATTTGGTGGATTTTGAAAATGGTTTTGCTGCTTTAAAGGAATGGTTTTCAATAAAAGGTTTTATGCTTTAGTGAAAGGTTTTTAACACACTTAGTTTTGGAATTGATTTGTATGGGTTGTGGTTTGTGTTCATAAGAATTGGGATGGATAAGGGAGAGAAGTACCCCCATAAAAAGGTTGGATGGATAAGGGAGAGAAGTACCCCCATCAAAAAGGATTGATAAGGTCGTGAAGTTCCCTCGTCAAGGTAGTTCACTAATTGACGACTTAGTAGAAGGATAACTCACCACTCACGAGTATAGGGAGGTCCGGGTTTCATGCATGGTTGGTTGTGTGGATTTGTGAAATGGAATGAATGTGCCAAAATGGAAATGAGAATTTTATTGGAAACTTTTCTTGGTTGTTTTTCTTGAGAAAGAAGGTTTTTGTTGGAAAATGGTTTTGACTTGGAACTTGTTATGTTGTGAATTGTTTTGGAATTGTTTTGTATAAATTGTTTTATATAAATGTGCTAACATGTTTTATCCTAGAGGCATGGGTTGGTAAGTCATTGGGGAAAAACTTCAGAGTTTCATTACTCACCCCCTACTTTGGCATGTTGGTGCTTTTGCAGATGTCATATACCAGGATGTTGGAAAAGGTAAAGTGTCACATGTTTACAACACTACTTTGTGATACTTGGGATAGTTTGTGACGTTGGAGCTTGTAGCTGGTGAATCTTGGAGTTGGGTTTTCATCTTGTAGTCTTTGAGTTGAAATTCATTCTTGACTATTCCTTGGGTCAAAATCTTATATAGGAGTAGGATTGTCTGAATTTGAAAGGTATAGCATAAAAGGACGTAGCTAACCCATTTATGCTGAACTTCAAGTTACCAGGGTGTTGGGTACACAAGTGTTTTGGATACACTTCTAGAATGTTGGAAATCTCATTGTCATGGGTTTATCCAATGAGATGAGCATGACATGCATTGTAGAGTAATGACTTCCCACTAGGATTGCATATCTCATTTTTAAGGGATGAGTAAAGATTTTGCACAAGTGGTGATTTTTTTAAAAATGTAGAAATTGTTTTCAAGTGAAAGATTTTGAAAACATGATATTTGGTGTATTTTGAAAATGAGTTGATTTTCAAAAGGCATGAGTAATGTTTTCAAAAATGTTTGAACATGGGAAAAAGGTTGTTTTGAGAACAATGTTGTGATAGATAATGTGATAGAATTTGAAATGATAAGCCATCAGTTTCTAGAGAGTGGGATTGACCAGGGTTTGTTGTTGGTTTAGAAAATGGCACTGGGTAGGCATCATAGAGACCAACCAGAGGTGGCCGATGAGAACATGGTTGCACCTGATCTCCAGGTGAACTAACAGTTTGTGCAAAGTATAGTGCAATCTTTCCAAGCTGTGGAAAGTGGAAATAAAAGAGAGGAACCAAGGCATGTGGATCATGCGAGTTAGTTTCAAAAGCATAATCCACCCATCTTCAGGGGTGATTCCGAGCCAGAGAGGGCTGAAGCATGGTTGAATAGAATGAACAAGATATTTGAGTTCTTGGGAACACTGATAGAGTTAAAAGTGAAGTTGCCCACATATATGTTGGAAGATCTTGCCCTTTAGTGGTGGGAGTTGGTAGTCCAAGCTGGGATGGAACAGGGTATGATGTGGGAACGCTCTGAGGAATTGTTTATTAAACAATTATAACCACATACGTTTACAATTCAGTGTACGACTGATGTCTTCAGTCTAAAGCAAGAGCTTATGTATGTGACGGAATATGCAGCTAAGTGTATGAGCTTAGTGTGGTTTGCACCCGGGGTGGCAGGTAGCATGTCGTTGAAGTCAAGGATATTCAAAGCGGGGTTAAGGAAAGAAATCCGTTCAAAAATAGAAGTGGTATGTATCAGTGATTACACAGAGATAGTGAATCGGTCATTGATGGCTGAGCGAGATCTATTGGGATCTCTAGGCGGAGGAAGCATGGTGGTACCCATGGGGAATAGTGAGAACTATAACATTGCGTTCAAGCGGAGGAGGGACACTTAATCCCAGGGTGGGAACTCTATTGTTTCATGCGTGGTTGAGTTTCTGGATTTAAGAGCCAAAATGATGCCTTCATTTTTGAAACTTCAAACTCCTCTGGGTCGAAGAGAGTGTCAAGCCTTCTTGTGTAGAGCATGTGGTATTCTTGAGGGCGAGGTTGAGATAACCTGGAATTTCTCAATGCTTGAGATTGATGGGAATGATGTAATCCTGGGAATGGATTGGCTGGTGGCGTTTAAGGTCCACATCAACTAAAATTAGTAAACAATGGATTTTACGACACATGATGGCATTACACATCTCTTTTGAGGAGAGAGGCATGAAAGGCAAGGTGCAACGGGTTTGTTGGCACCAGCAGTGGGCACATTATCATATCAGTTGATGGTGTTGTCATTGGAATTGGTAGACGGTGTTGAGCAGAGTGCTCTTCCAGTAGTGGTGGATCAACTCATGAATGTTTTTTCTGAAGAATTGTCTGGATTACCTCCATTAAGAGAAGTGGAGTTTACAATTGATCTCCTTCTAGGGACCAGTCCTATCTCACTTCCATCTTACAGGATGGAACCTTGTGAATTGCAGGAATTGGAAGTCCAGTTGGAAGAGTTAGAAAACAAATCGTTTATCCGGCCTAGCACGTCTCTGTTGGCAGAGACTGTGTTGTTTGTGAAAAAGGTGGAGGGAACTTTGAGGCTCTGTGTTGATTATTGTAGACTTAACCAAGTTATGATAATGAAAAAATATCCACTTCCATGAATTGATGATTTGTTTGATCAGTTGATGGGATCCCAGTGGTTCTCCAAGATTGACCTGAGGTTAAGATATCATCAATTGCAGGTGAGGAAGGATGATATTCCTAAAAAAACTTTCATAAGTAGATATGACCATTATGAATATGTGGTTATGCCCTTCACTATAACAAATTCACCAGTGGTATTAATAACATTGATGAATCAGATATTTCAGAGATATTGGTATTCATTTCTAGTGGTGTTTATAGAGGATATTTTGGTGTATTCAGAGACAAGGGTGGAGCATGAGAAGTACCTGACGACAGTGCAAGGGATCTTGAAGAATCATCGGTTGTATGCCAAATTGTCAGGGTTGGGGTGTGTTCTCATGAAAGGGAATCAAGTGGTTTCTTATGGCTCACTACAGTTGAGGGTGCAAGACAAAAACTACCCAACTCCTGATTTGGACTTGGCAGCAATGGTCCATTCTTTGAAAGTGCGACATCATTATCTCTTTGGTGAGAAATTCAAGGTATTTACAGATCATAAGAGTCTAAAGAATATCTTCTCACAAAGGGATTTGAACTTGAGGCAAATGAGATGGATGCAATATCTACAAATATTTTATTTTAACTTAATGTACACACCAGGTAAGGGAAATATGGTGGAAGATGCATTAAGTAGAAAATCATATGCTCAGGTGGTGAAACATGTATCATAACAGTGGCAGTTGATGTCAGTTATAGCTGACATGTGGTTGGAATGTGAGGACCAGGGTGATAGAGCGGTCTTCTTTCCGGTTTTGTTGATTCCTAACTTGCTTGGCCTGGTTAGATAGGTACAGATATCTGATTCCGAGTGTGTGACCTTGGGGTCGAGACTCAATGGTGGGGAGACCATTGAGGGTTGAAAACTGAATGGATATTCAATTTTGTGTTTTCGAAATTGGATGGTTGTACTATTTGCTTGTCAGGACAATCTTCTTAGGGTGTATCATCATTCTAGGTGGGCTGTTCATCCTGGAATTCAGAAAATTTGTAAGGCGTTGAAAGCGTAGTTTTGGTGGGCTGGTATGAAAAGGAGAGTGGTTGTGTTTGTTTCAAGATGCTCGACTTGTCAGCAGGTCAAGGCAGAGCATCAGAGGCCATCGAGATTGTTGAAATCTTTACCAATACCTATTTGTAAGTGGGAACAATTTGTGATGGATTTTGTCATAGGTCTCCCAAGAATGGTCAGAAAGCACGATGCCATTTGGGTGATAGTGGATTGGCTAACAAAGTCAGACCATTTCATCCCAATTCTTGAATCTCATACGGTGGAGGATCTGTCCAAAATCTATATCTAGAAGGTGGTAAAAAGGCATGGTGTTCCAGTTTCAATCGTCTCTGATAGTGATATGAGGTCTACATCTCACTTCTAGAAATACTTACAGCAAGCCCTTGGGACACAATTGACGATGAGTAGGCGTATCACCCCCAGACGGATGGTCAATCCTAGAGGATGATACAAACTATGGAGGATATGTTGCGATCTTGTGTCATGGATTTTGGTGGCTCATGGGAGGATTACTTATTGTTGGTTGAGTTATCATATAATAATAGTTATCAGGCATCCATACATATGGCTCTGTTTGAAGCATTGTATGGGTGGCCGTGTCATTCTCCACTATGTTGGGTGGAAATGGGTGAGTCCTCGATGGTTGAACCAAGCCTTGTCCAGGAGACTATGTAAAATATCAAGTTAATTAGGAAGAGAATGGAGATAGCTCAGAGTCGTCAGAGATCGTATGCAGATCATCATCGATGGCCGTTGTTGTTCGAGGTGAGTGATCATGTTTTCTTGAGGATCTCTCCTAGGTCGGGACATCGTCGGTTTGAGAATCAGGGAAAGTTATCTCCAAGTTATAGTGGACCTTTTGAGATTTTTGAGAGGGTTGGTGAGGTGGCTTATCGTTTGGATTTTCCACCTAGGTTCAGTGCGGTGCACAATGTGTTTCATGGGTCGCAGTTGAAAAAATTTCAGAATCATGACCATGTGAATCGATGGGATCATGTTGAGCTAGAACCGGATGCTTCGTTAGGGCTTGTCCCAGTGTGGGTTGTGGATAGGCCAGAGAAAGTCTTGAGTGATAAAATCATCAGTTTAGTTCGTGTTTGGTGGCAACATGGTCAGATTCAAGAGGAGGCTTGGGAGCGGGAGAAAGAGATGGCCGACCAATGGCCCAAGCTCTTTCATCAAAGATTTGGTTCACTAATTTCTGAGGATGGAAATACCAATGGTGGGGAGAATGTAGTACCCCCAGTTTGTGGTATGTATCCCTTTTTATGCCTTTTTATGTGTTTAAAGTGCATGGTATGAGTTGGGAAGAGGTTGGGAGTGTTTGGAATGGTTTTGGATAAGTTTGGAGGCTTTTAAAGGGGTGCACGGTTTGATCACGGTTAGTGGAAACCTTGCGGATTCCCCAGGAAACCGTGCAAGGGAGACAATAGGCTTCGTACGGCCTACGTACAGTTTTCCAAACCATGTGAGGAAACTGTGCGGACCCTTTCTCCCTAGTTAGTAGCGTGCACACGGTTAGCACACGGTTTTCCAAACCATGCGGGCTAACCGTGAGACCACTTAAAAATAGGGTTATAAGTTCCAGGCTCCCTCAGGCTTAACCTATTTCACTCCAAACTTCCTCCCACTCATGGCTCACTCGGGTTCTTTAGTTATCAGGGGGTGGAGGAGATTTCCCACTCTTTTTGGAAGGATTTTTAAGAGTTTTCTTGGTGGATTGAAGGTGGTTTCTCCTGCGTAAGTCTCTCTTCTTGTTTTTCCTGTGCTTTCCTCTAGATCTACATCCCTATCTTTCTTGGTTTTCTAGATCTAGAAATGTTGTGTGTAGATCTAGGGTTGTGGTTTCCTTGGGTGATGTTTTTAATGCTTGTGAATGTTAGGGAAGGGGATCTAGACAGGTTTCAGTGGTGTGTTCTCCAGTTTTGAGGTGCAGGTTCTTATTGGTCGATTTCTCAGGAACCCTAAAGGTAGGTGGCTTCACTCTTGATTACTCTTTCTTAGAACTTGAAGTCTTAGTTAAATTTGATTTAATTGATTTGTTTTGATTGTGAAATTGTGGTGGATAGCATGTTATAAATATTCTTTAGTGATAATTTATGGGTTTGATGGAATTGTGGAAATTAAAAGAATGGGTTGTGCAAAGTGTTTTGGTTTCTTGGTTTTAAAATAGTGATTTTAAAATATGGCTTTGACAGATTTGGAAAATGGTTTTACTACTTTAAAGGAATGGTTTTCAATAGAAGGTTTGATGGTTTATTGAAAGGTTTTGAACACACTTGGTTTTGGCATGGATTTGTATGGGTTGTGGTGTGTGTTCATATGCATTGGGATGGATAAGGGTGAGAAGTACCCCTATCAAAAGGTTGTATGGATAAGGGTGAGAAGTACCCCCATCAAAAGGGACATATAAGGTTGTGAAGTACCCCCGTCAAGGTAGTTCACTAAGTGACGAATTAGTGGAAGGATAACTCACCACTCACGAGTATAGGGAGGTCTAGGTTTCATGCATGGTTAGTTGTGTGGATTTTTGAAATGGAAAGAATGTGCCAAAATGGAAATGAGAATTTGATTGGAAACTTTGCTTGGTTGTTTTTCTTGAGAAAGATGGTTTTTTTGGAAAATGGTTTTGAGATGGAACTTGTTATGTTGTGAACTATTTTGGAATTGTTTTATATAAATTGTTTTATATAAATGTGCTAACATGTTTTATCCTAGAGGCATGCGTTGGGAAGTCATTGAGGAAAACCTACTGAGTTTTATTACCACCCCCTGCTTTGGCACATTGGTGCTTTTAAAGATGTCATATACTGGGATGTTGGCAAAGGTAAAGTGTCACATGTTTACAACACTACTTCATGATACTTGTGCTGGTTCATGATGTTGGATCTTGGAGCTAGTGAAGCTTGGAGTTGGGTTGTCGTCTTGTAGTCTTTGAGTTTGTCTTTCTGCTGTTTACTCTGATTTGGTGTTGGTTTCTGCTGTAATATTTTTGGTTGTTTTATGATAAAATAATTGGTTGAGTTGTATTAGATTTTATCATGCATCATTTAGTTGACTTTTTGGTTTATGGTTGTTGGATCTGTGGTATGTTCTAAAAGGTTAAATCGTTCCCCACTTGTTTTGAAACCCTTTGGCATTTATTGCCAGCCTTTGGCACCTTGGGGATGTCTCTTAAGGCCTAGTAATGACTCGTTGTACTCTCAAGCCAATGAGAATTGGCGGGTCATTACATAGGTCCCACCCATAACATAATGAAAACCATATATATGTGTGCCAAAATATCATAAAACTTTCGTCTCATCAAAACCCCAGAAAAAAATGAGGTTCATAAACATTTCTCCATAGATTAACCAATATAAATGAGTTTTATAAAAATTTATCTTCATAGAAAAATATATCTAGATAAATAATAATAATGGTGTCCTGGTATCATAAACCTAGTAAATCATCATTATAATCAATGGCTAATTCCATTTATTAATAGAGATACCATTAAAATATCATTAAAACCTTTTTGGGGAAAATAGACTTTCAAATTAAAAAACCACTTTTCAAAATAAAAAAACTACACATGTAATAAAGAAACCATTACCATTGAAAACAACCTTATAACGTTTTAGTGGAATATTAGAATCGTTGAGGCTCCATGATGACATGAAATTCTGTTCATTCTATATAAGTTAAAAAACATTACTTTCACATTTTCTTCATAAAAAATAAAAATACACCTCTTTCAGAAAATGTAAAGAAGATTCCATATAATAATTTTTTAAAAATTAAAACAAGGTTAAAAATTACATTAAAAAATAATAGGATAATATTAAATTAATTATTTAATTTTTTTTATAAAATAAAGATATTTAATAAAAATAATTTTAGACTGAAGAGAGAAATAAATTCGATTTTCCTTAAAATCAATCTTTTAATCTCTGAAATAATTAAAGTTATAAAAAAATTAAACTTATAATATAAATAAATAACCAATGGGTAGTAAAATTAAAGGTATTAATCATATAAGGATTATATAATTTCCTTAATTAAAATTAAAGTATAGACAACCCTGATTAAAATAATATTGAAACATAAATCCCTTAACTTAGGTCCGTCTTACTTTATATGCTTTAGAATATCCTATATAATAAATATAGATATATTATGAATATATTATAGAACAATAATCATTTATATCACCACATATATGATTTATTTATAAACTTTTATCACTTGTTTATTAATAATTCCTTAATAAAATCACTGTTCCAGGTGATATTTGCTTCATTTTTCACATATGTTTTGGTTTGGAAGTATTGATATTGGAATATTTATTATAGTTATATAATCTAAATAATATTAATCATGATATAAACATAATATATATTCATTATATACTTATCTATAGTCATCCATAATTGTTATAGAGAGAAAAATTAATGACACCATTCATGGAGATGGTAGACCGTTTGTATGCATGAACATTGCTTTCAATTTTCAAAAAATAGAACTAAAGAAAAGTAAATAATAATTCACCATTAGATAATAATTATAATTATATATATATAATATTTATTAAATATATTCATGTTAATATCCAATTAATATGGAAATTAAAAATGAATCACATCACTTCATGGAGGTGGTAGTCCACATGCACCAATGAGCGACGTTATCATTTTCCAATGGATTGGAAGGTAAATAAGTATATGTGTTGTAATAATTTAAATTTTTTAATTATTTAATAAATATAATATATAAAAATTAAACCCATAAAAATACTTATCTATAAAAGATGGTGATGAAAAATGAATAGTAGTGCTATACAGAGACGGTAAGTCGTACGTACACACAATCGACACTTTCACTTACCAATTAATGGGATAGAAGATTAATTATGATGGTTTCCTAGTAATAATAACATTTAAGTTTATTTATTAAACATAATTTATTATTTTATGATAATTAACATATGTTTATAGGAGTTTAAGAAGAAATAAAAATAAATTGATCGGTTATGATGATTACCTCTTATTTGAAATGACTCATTTAGATCTCCTTTAAAGGGCTCAATGGTTGAACTTTTAGGAAGACCAGAAACTATAGAATCTTTACATATAAGTTAATAATTTATTTTATTAGGGTACTATTTATCTATAAGTCTCAATGTAGTGTAAAAAAGTCAGGTAGGAGGTGCCCTTTTAAAATTTGGGTGAGGGGGAATTTAGGAATTTCTCAAAAGATTTAATTATACAAAATTAATTATCAATAAAAATGCCTCAAAATGGAAATTTATTAGAATATAAGGTATGATATGGTTTTAAAGTCATAAAAAATAGATTTTAGGAATGTTTTTGTGCCATTTTGAACCTAATAATTTTGATTAACCCTTAGTGGACAAATTTTAATTGTAATTACAGTAACAAATTTTTCAATATTAAAGGGTTGGAAATTTTACTTATAAGTTAAAAATTTGACCACAAATAACCAATTTATAATATTTTAGACCATTTCATAACCAAATTGTCCTATTTCGACGTTTTATGTTTTTTAAATAATTTAATAAAATATTATTTTGAAAAAATATCATTCTTTTCGATTTTGACACAATTCAATTAATTTTACATTATATACTTCAATAAAATGGGGGAATTAGAATATAATATCTTAAAAACTCTATAATATGTAATATATATCTAAAATATTAGTGATACACATTAATTAGTTCAATTTATATTAGTTTATGTATTTTTAAAATCATTTAGTTTATGTTTCTAGGAATTAAATAATTGTTGTGTCGATGTTGTGCTAGCATTTTAGATATTTATTTTATAAATAAAAACTAGAAATAAATTATGACCCTGAAAGTAAGATTATTATTATAAATCAATAAATTGATATCAGTAAATTATATATTTTAACTCATATCTATTTCATGAGAACTTATTTAATATGTTTTTTTGACTTTTCTGGCCTTACACAAGCATTGTACAAACATTTAGATAAGACATTTGTTATATATCTCAAAAAAATCATTTATAATAGTAAAAATAATATATAATTATTAAATTTTAATAAAATAGTCTATAAATGACTTATTACATCTCAAATATTATTTTTAAGGTTCCAAATTTGACCTTTACAGTTCTCTAGAAGCTTTGCGTCAACACTGAAAATGATTTTCATATTTATCATGGAATAAATTCTAATTTACACATTTTTTTGAATTAAATTATTATAATATATTTAGTATATTATCATACTTTATCCATTCCATATGTTCCATAAATCCTGATACTATGTTTATATCTTGGTGACATCATAAAAGATATTGTAATTCATAAAAACTATTTTTTTTACTATTCAACTAAAATATAACTTTTTTCATAAAAACATCAACAAATAATCCTAAGATAAATTTGAATTTATGAAGCTAAATATATTTTCAATTTAATAAAATTCAATTCCTACAATTGATAAAAATTAATTTTAATATAAATTCATAAAACACAATGAAAGATAAATTTTAGAAAAATTTATTTTTAAGAATAAAAATGTTTTTATACCAAATTAATCAATAAAATTTATTATAATGAACTTAATTGGATTATTAATAATAAAATAGAGCTAATTTTAATTTTAAAGAATTTTAATAAATAAATTGATGCTTTTTAAATGCCTAAAACAAAAAAAATCAATAAAACTCAGTATTTTTCACTATTCACTAAAAAATCAATATTTTTAGAAAAAACAACAAAATTCCCCCTAAGATAATTTTGATATGGTAATTTAAAAAATGATATTATTTTTAATAAATTAAATTTCTAAAATTTATATAAATTAAGTATAATATTTTCTCCTAAAAATTAATAAACTCATTTTGAAGAAAACATATTTCTGAAGCAAAAAATAACTTTACCAAAAATTGAGTACTTATTTATTAATAATTAACACATGAATTTATATTTATTAGGATGTTTTTATATATTTCACAATCTAGTTAATCCTATTCATACATGGTAAAGTTATAATGGTCATATAATAATATTTTAATAATATATCATGGTATGTTTAAACTTAGTGTTATGTGTAACACAAACTATCAAAAAAATAAAATTTAATTGAAAAAATTATTTCATAAAATCATCGGGTGTTATTAAAATTTTTATTTTTATTTCTATTTTTTTATTTAGAATAATAATAATTTTTATATAATTTCATGTAAATGTTCCACCTATACAACCTAAAATTTGGCACAAAATACCCGAGACATGTAACCCTACATGCATGAGGCTAGCGACTAAATGTAATGGTCTTCTAATACCTGTGGGAGATTAAAATTTCCATTAGATAATTATAATAAATAGAAATAAAAAAACCCAAAAAATAAAATCAATGCATAATGTGGAATGTATATAATTTTTCAATCAATAAATATATATCAGATGCTATAACAAAAAACGATACCAATGTAATTATTGACGCTCCTTTCCTTCACAGAGTCTAATGAATTGTAATGGCCCGGACCTCTCCGACCCATTCCTTTGTCGAAAAGAAGGTCATGAAGTGTTCTGGAGGGTAAAATGGACTTTTCCCACACTTTCCAGAATTTTGTAAGTACACGCCGTGTAGTGTGAGTACACACCATGTACCCCCTCATTGGGTATACCCCATGTTGAAGGTCGTGTCCTTGCCATGTGAGATAAATGAGTACACGCCGCATATCCTATACTATACGCCGTGTAGTCCCTCCCCACCTATGCATTACCCTCAAACCGTGTATTGACCAGTCAACGGCCGTGTGCCGTGTTGATGCCGTCTCCTTGCAGTGTGAAATAAATGAGTACATGCCGTGTAGTACCTCCCCACGTACGCGTTACCCTCAAACCATGTGTTGACCAGTCAACGACCATGTGCCACATTGAATGTCGTGTTGGAAGCCGCGTGGAGACCGTGTGAAATGGCTGAGTACACGCCATGTACTAGAAAGTACATGCAATGTACTTTAGTTTTTCTCACCTATAAAAGGAGGGGGCCTCTCCTCCTTTTCAAATCACTCCTCTCCTCCCCTCTCATTCGATCAGAGCTCTCCCGAGAGACTCCAAATCTCTTTTCCTCCATAACTTCTTCGTGCGAGCTCCGGTTTATGATCCGTGAGTGGCCACGAGATCGTAACGACGAGGCAGAACTTATGAGCTTGGACTTGTTTCTTTCCCTTCGGCCTTTCCTTCCAATCTTCCACCCGAGGAGGTTTTTACGGGTTTTTGACAGAAGTGACAGATTTCGACGGACGTCTTCTAAAGCTGATTTTGGGGAGCATTGTGATCAGAACTTGTTGAGGTAGGGATCTTACCTTCGTCTCTCTAAATTTTGCATCATGCGAGGTGGGTATCCTCTTGTTTACGTGAAACACATTTGAACCGGTTTAATAAAGATAATAACTGGATTATATAATGGGGATGGGAAGTTTTTGAATACAATTACATTATTTATATCCTGTGATATTATGTTGTGAATTGAATGAGCTTCTGCCTACTGAAAATCATGGTCGTTGGGGGCCTTTGCTTACGCAATTAAATGTTTCCCTCTCCTTCTGGATTTTCTTATGGATGAATTTTTTTTATTGAATGTGGAATTGGTTAATCATGTAAAGTTGGCTGATTAAAAATCCGGAACCCTTGTGTGATCTCCCCGATTGAAAAAAATGGAATAATGAACATGTGGGCGTTGTCTTAGTTACGTGGTGTGTGAAGGGGGGGGGGGGGGGGGTGAATCCTGGGTTGTTATGGATAGAATGGGTAGTGAGGCTATGTTAGATGATGGTATTAAAGGGGCGATGATGTGGTATGAGCCTTTTTTGTGTTATGGTGTAGAGATATGGTTATAATGGAAGCAGGGCTGCAGTAATAGGTTGTGTTGTTAAAAGGAAGTGGAAAGTTGATAAATGAACTGTGGGGGAACGATAATGAACTAAACACGGGAACAATCAATTGGGTTTGATTGATGATAAAAAGGTTGGTTTTTTGTTTCTTGTGACTTATCTAACTTGGTTTGTGGTTGGCGGGTATGTGTTTTACAAACGTTTGATATGGTTGGTTGCAGCTAATTTCCTAGCAGTTAAGGAACTAATAAACTAATTCTGTTGAAACATGAAAACCTAAATGGGGTTGGGGTTGTTCATTGTATGCATGCTTCGTGATAGCAGTGCCGAGGCACGTGCTCAATCTCTCTGTTTATAAGCCGTAGGTTGGGATGTGTGTTTGGTATATATATATATATATATATATATATATATATCTGTATCTTTGTGTTTTGTTGCACCCCACCCATGTTGAGAACTTAGTGCCGAACACTCCCATTTCTTGGGAGAGGGTGTTTTCCCCTTAGTTACTAGCTCCTTCCTGCTCCTTCTTCTACATGCTGTGATGGCTTGAGGTGAACTTACACCCAAGACTCTTCAGGTAGGTTTTGATTGGGATGGTTTTAGCCCAATACTCTTCGGGAAGGATTATTGTTCCCAATAATCTTCGGAATGAGGCCCAAGTGTGTTCGGGCGGGGATATGATTGTGGTTTGTGAGGCCCAGGTGTGTGCGGGCTGGATGTGTGGTTGTGTGGCCCAGGTGTGTGCGGGCGGGATGCGTGGTTGTGAGGCCCAGGTGTGTGCGGGTGAGATATGTGGTTCTTGAGGCCCAGATGTGTGCGGACGGGAAGAGTGTGGCGGCGTCAGGACATTCGCTGTTAGTAAGAGCAGCTAACTAGTGGGAAATGGTGCGGGGTACCCAATACTCTTGTTCTTATATACTACTACCTGTTGTAATGTGTTTTTGGTGAGCGTGGCTGGTGAGGTTGGGTGAATAGATCTCCTTGTTAGGTTTTGGATTCTTCTGTTGTTCTCACGGGACATTAGGATGTCTCCCCACTTGTGCACGAGAGCTTTAGGTTTCCCTACTGAGTATACTTGTATGATCACCCTACGTTTACTTTTAGGTTTCCAGGAGGACTACCAGGGCCATGTGGGACCCTAATAGTCGGGACAGTTGGAGTTGTTGCAGTTGTTGTACTCTTGTTTCTTTTGGTATTGTACTTTTGAGATTTCTTGTACTTGTAATTTGTTTCAGAATTGTTTAAACATGCATGTGGGATTGGTTTGGGTTTATTTCTATACACTTGTTCTTTTCCTTTTTGGTGGTTGACTTGTCCTATTTCTCGATATTAAATAATATAAAGGGTAATTCCTCCCATATTTGTGAAAACTCATACCCTTGGTGCTAGTCGCCACCCCGGGGCCTACTGGAGGCGGGACTCAGGGTTCATTATCTCCCTTTCACCATTGCCAGTTCAGGAGGGGCATCTTTGATGGAAGGGGGTCATGGCAGAATGGTATCAGAGCTGATGGTCGAGAGATAGGATGGAGTCTGGAGTTAGGTACAGTGAGGATTGCATGGGATAGTAGAGAAACAATGTTGGTTAAACTTGGTGCATGACATAGGCCAGGGAAGACCGACTAGGACACGAGATTTTAGGGCCCCCCGTGATCTGATGCAAGGACTCTGAGCCTACCGAACGACCAAGTGAGACTACATTAATTGCAGGGTAGAGACCCTAGGGAAGGTACATGCATCATCATGATTCCGTTTTACTTGATTTGTGTGTTCTGGGAATGAAATTGAATAAAATGATAAAATGAAACCTTGATAAATTTCCTTACTACTTGGGTTTAGGAGATCTTTGTTTACCGTACAACTATGGCACCTGGGCATCGTCCTCAGGTGGCTCAGATAGCCAAGGCCCAGCAGTTTCAGGTGGTCGATTAGTTGAGGATTGACTGAGAGGAGGAAGATATCCAGTGGAAGATGACTCTCTGTTCTTTCTAGTGACAAACCCTCAAGAAGTACGAGGGTAGTACTTCGGATATGGAAACAGAGGGATGGATTGAGGAGCTAGGGATCGCTTTTACTTTGATCCGTGCTCTAAGGGAGTGTTGGGATCCTCTAGCGGTCAGTCAGCTTAGAGGTGTGGCACATCAGTGGTGGACTCTCTACCTCGGAGAGAGGACAGAGGCAGAGGTTCTGTGGGCTGACTTTGAGAAGGAATTCCGAGAAGAATTACTTTCTTCCATGATCAAGGCGGAGAAGCGGCAAGATTTACTCTCCCTTCAGCAGGGGAGTATTTTAGTATGAGATTTGGGGATCAAGTTCAAGGATCTCCTATGATTTTCTCAGGATCTCTTTCCGGATGAGGAGTCTCGGGCGAGACGTTTGGAGGAGGAACTTTGTCCTTCGCTCTAGTATGCTGTCACCCCCTTCACCCTTCCGACGTACTTGGCCGTACAGAAGAAAGCAGAGGTTGTAGAGAGGATGCAATCGTAGGGAGGTACACCACGAGAGTTGATCCAGCCGGGTTCGTCGAAGGGGAATGCAGTCAGCAGCAGGTCTCCTGCGACGGGACCTTCCAGATTCAGGCTAGTGGGGAGCATGCCCCAGCAATTCCAGTTCAGATCTTCAGGTCCTCGTCACTTTTTTCACGAGCCCAGGACTGAAGTGTTTCTCTTGTGGAGGTTTTGGGAACATTCAGAGTCGTGCCCGACCCGATCTCAGTACGGTGGAGGTGGTAAGGTTCAGCGCCTTCCTGAGCAGCACTAGTTGCCGGTGAGGCCCTTCCAGCAGTAGCAGGACCCTGCTCCTCCGAGGGAAGACTCTGCAGGAGGAGGCCGGCCTCAGGGTGATCCTCAAGGACCTCGACCAGGGCTTGGTCGGGGAGGTGGTCGACATCATAGAGGTAGAGGAGTTGGGCGTGGACAGTTGCATGCAGTAGAGTTGGCAGCTCCGGCAGGACCAGAGGTGGTGCGAGGTACGATTTGTTTTTTCAGCACTCTTGTTTCTGCTTTGTTCGATTCGGGAGCTTCGCACTCCTTTGTTTCACCTGGTCTAGCCCATTATTTGGGTCTAGACGTAGATAGACTTTCTGTACCACTGATGATGAGTACACCAGTTGGAGGCCAGACCGACATATCTTGTGTTTTCCAGGGATGTGGGCTGACATTGGGACCACATCGATCTAGTGGGGATCTTCTTCTGCTGCAGATGAAGCCATACGATGTCATCCTAGGTATCGACTGGCTGTTTTCTATTAGTTCCTTTATTGACTGATTCTGAAAAAGAGTCTCATTCTCCAACATGGACAGGAAACGTGTAGCTTTTGTTGGCGAGAGGAGCTATCAGGTGGGAAGCCGGCATGTGATGCCTCTCCTTTCCTTGTTAGGCCGGTTATCAGTGGTTCCAGCTGATATAGAGATGATGGATGTTCCATATGTTGTTGGGGAGTTCCTCGATATCTTTCCCGAGGAGGTTGTGACTCTACCCCCCTGATGTGACGTTGAGTTTGGGATAGACTTACAGCATGGTGCCCGTCCGATTTCGATGGCCCCTTATCAGATGGCACCTTCAGAGTTTCTGGAGTTGCAGATTCAGATTGACGATCTGATGGAGAAGGGTTTTGTTCGAACCAATGTGTCGCTGTGGGGTGCTCCAGTTTTGTTCATGAAGATGGAAGATGGTGGTCTCAGGCTATGTATAGACTACTGAATGTTGAATCAAGTAACGGTCAAGAACCATTACCCCTTCCAAGGATAGATGATCTCTTCGACCAACTGAGGGGAGCAGGTTGGTTTTCTAAGATCGATCTATGATCTGGATATCATCAGCTGAGGGTAAGGGACAGTGACATCTCGAAGATGGATTTCAGGTGCAGGTATGGGTACTTTGAATTTGTAGTGATGCCGTTTGGAGTTACAAATGCACCAGCTGTGTTCATGGGACTTATTAACCTTGTCTTACGAGAGTTTCTGGACCGGTTCGTCATCGTGTTTATCAATGACATCCTGATCTACTCAAGATCAGAGGAGGAGCATGTTGAGAATATTAGGGAAGTCTTGGAAGTCCTTTGACACCACCAGATTTATGGGAAATTGTCAAAGTGTAAGTTCTTGACACAAGAAGTACACTTCCTTGGGCACGAAGTGTCTCAGCATGGAGTGTCAGTGGACCCGTCAAAGGTGGAGGCAGTTGTTTCTTGGGAAGCACCCAAGAGAATGACAGAAGTTCGTAGTTTACTGGGGTTGTTAGGATATTATTGGAGGTTCGTTTCAGACTTCTCTCGAGTTGCTGCTCTATTGACAGCTTTGACTAGGAAGAACCAGGTCTTCCTATGGAGCGAGCAGTTCCAGAAAGCTTTTGAATACCTAAAGGAGAAGTTGGTCAGTGCTCCCATACTCAGGTTTCCAGAGGAAGGGTTGTTGTATGAGGTGTTATGTGATGTTTCTGGCCTTGGTTTGGGGTGCGTACTGATGAAAATTAAGGGTGTGATCTGTTATGGGTCTAGGCAGTTGCGCCCTCAGGAGCGTAACTATGCCACCCATGACCCGGTTCTTGCAGTAGTAGTGTTCGCACTGAAGTTGTGGTGACATTACCTCTTTGGGGAGCACTTTGTGGTCTTCTCAGATCACAAGAGCTTACGTTATATCTTCTCCCAATGTGACCCGAACTTACGACAGCGGAGATGGGTCAAGTTTCTCCAAGACTATGAGTTCGAGATCTCTTACACTGAAGGTAAGGGCAACATTGTGGCTGATTCCCTGAGTAAGAAGTTTCATCAGGAAGTGGTTCGAGAATCCACTGATGCTTGGAAAGCAATGGGAGAGTTGGCTGCCTTGCACTTGGATGCAAGGGTAGAGGGTATTAGAGGCTTTTTGTTTCAGATGACGGTGCAGTCCTCCTTGTTACAGCAGGTGGAAGAGTCCCAGTTGGGTGACTCCGAGACAGAAGTAATGTGGGATCGTATCGATCATGGGAATGCTCCATAAGGATGGTCAAAGGACAACTGACATCTGATGCTTTTTCATGGAAGGCTGTTTGTTCCGGAGGTGATGCGTGAGGGAGTTCTCCATGAGTTCCATATCTCATCCTTGGCGGTAAATCCATGGGTTTCAAAAATGTACCGAGGCCTGAGGGAACAGTTTTGGTGGCCCAGGGTGAAACGGGTAGTGGCAGAGTTTGTGGTTAAATGACTAGTGTGTCAGCAAGTGAAGGCTGAATACCGTGTTCCCAGTGGTTTGTTGCATCCTTTAGATGTCCCCGAGTGGAAGCGCGATGACATATCAATGGACTTCATCATAGGAATACCCATAGATCAGGGTGGTTATGATGCTATCTGGGTAGTGGTGGATCGATTGAAGAAATCAGCTCACTTCTTAGCAATTAAGGAGTCGGGCCCGGTGAGTACCTTAGCACAGAGGTACGTAGACGAGGTGGTGCAATTTCATGGAGTTCCGAAGACTATCATCTCAAATCGGGATACTCAGTTCACCTCACGAGTCTGGAAGGGGTTACATCATGATTTTGGAACCCAGATACGCCTTAACACTACTTTCCACCCCCAGACCGATGGGCAGATAGAGTAGACTATCCAGACATTGGAGGACATGCTGCGAGCATGTGTTCTGGATTTCGGAGGATCGTGGGTGCGACAATTTCCTTTAGTAGAGTTTGCCTACAACAACAGCTTCCACTATACTATTGGAATGGCACCATTTGAGGCTTTGTATGGAAGACCATGTCGTTCACCCATTTTCTGGATAGAGTTTGGTGAGACAGGTGCTCTTGGGCTAGAGGTAGTACAAAGCACCACAGAGAAAGTCCAGCTTGTGCGTGAGAGAATGAAAGCGGCTCAGGACCAACAAAAGTATTAGGTTGATCGTCGGAGGAGGCCCTTGGATTTTGAGGAGGGAGATCATGTGTTCTTGAATGTTTCCCCTCGACGGGGGAAACAGAGGTTTGGGAAAGGGAGTAAGCTCTCCCCTAGGTTCATTGGACCTTTCGAGGTGCTGAGGCGAGTCGGCGAGGTGGCATATCAGCTAGCCCTGCCACCTCAGTTGGAGAAGGTTAATGACATCTTCCACGTCTCCCAGCTTCGTCGATACTTACCCGAGGACTCTCATGTTATCGACTGGGGAGAGTTAGATATGGAAGATGACACGAACTTCGAGGAGCGACCAGTCAGAATCGAGGATAGTGAAGAGAAGGAACTCCATGGATGAACCATTCCCTTGGTTCGTGTGTTGTGGAGTCATGGCAGCCTCGAGGAGAGCACTTGGGAGCAGGAGTCTCAAATGAACGCTAAATACCCAGAGTTGTTTTGACTTGTGTTTTTATTTGTTCTTTTGAGCCTTGTTTTGATGTTATACTCCGTACCTTTGATATATGGACCGCTTGGCTTGTCAGTTGTAAGACCTTTTGTTTCCATGTTCTCTGGAAGTGTGTAGCATGTACGGATGTGTGGGGAAAGGGAAAAACCTGATCCTTAATCGACATGCATTATTTCGAATGTAATTGAACCCATGCGGGCGAGTTAGTTCTGCCTAAAGCGGATAATATCTCAATATAGGAGAAGGAATTTCCCCAAACCACGTGTTCGGGCAGTGTGTTGGTTGTGTGGTTTTGGGGGTAGTTCAAGTTGAAAAATCCTGATGTATGGAAGTGGGAATACCCAATTCTTAATCGAGACGCATTAATGAGGATGTGATTAAACTCGTGTAGGAAAGTCAGTGCCGCCTAAGGCGGATAATATATCGACACAGGAGAAGGAATTCCTAACACATATGATTAGGGTTGTTGGATGGGTTCCACTTATAACGAGAGACCTAAGAGGTATCTTGTAGGTTTTATCGGGGTTGGTTTTGAATTATCAGGGATGAGAATGTTTTAAGAGGTATCTGATGTAATGTCCCGGACCTCTTCGGCCCATTCCTTTGTCGAAAAGAAGGTCATTGAGTGTTCTGGAGGGTAAAATGGACTTTTCTCACACTTTACAGAATTTTGTAAGTACACGCCGTGTAGTGTGAGTACACGCCGTGTACCCCCTCACTGGGTATACCCCGTGTTGAAGTCTGTGTCCTTGCTATGTGAGATAAATGAGTACACACCACGTATCCCATACTACACGCCCTGTAGTCCCTCCCCGTGTACGCATTACCCTCAAACCGTGTGTTGACCAGTCAACGACCGTGTGCCATGTTGATGCCGTTTCCTTTCCATGTGAAATAAATGAGTACACGCTGTGTATCCCATACTACATGCCGTGTAGTCCCTCCCCACATACACATTACCCTCAAACCTTGTGTTGACCAGTCAACGACCGTGTGCCGCGTTGAATGTCGTGTTGGATGCCGTGTGGAGACCGTGTGAAATGGCCAAGTACACGCCGTGTACTAGAAAGTACACGCAATGTACTTTAGTTTTTGTCACCTATAAAAGGAGGGGGCTTATCCTCCTTTTAAAATCACTCCTCTCCTCCCCTCTCCTTCAAGCAGAGCTCTCCCGAGAGACTCCAATGCTCTTTTCCTCCATAGATTTTTCGTCCGAGATTCGATTTACGATCCGTCAGTAGGCACGAGATCGTAACGATGAGGCGGAACTTCTGAGATTGGATCTTTTTCTTTTCCCTTTGGCCTTTCCTTCCCATCTTCTATCCAATGAGGTTTTGACGGGTTTTGACAGAAGTGACAGACACCGACAGACATCTTCTAAAGCTGATCTGGGGGTCATTGTGATCAGAACCTGTTGAGGTAGGGATCTTACCTTTGTCTCTCTAAATTGTGCATCAAGTGGGGTGGGTATCCTCTTGTTTACGTGAAACACATTTGAACCGGTTTAATAAAGATAATAACTAGATTATATAACGGGGATGGGAAGTTTTTGAATACAGTTACATTATTTATATCCTGTGATATTATGTTGTGAATTGAATGATATTCTGCCTACTGATAAATCATGGTCATTGGGGGCCTTTGCTTATGCAATTAAATGTTTCCCTCTCCTTATAGATTTTCTTATGGATGAAATTTTTTTATTGAATGTGGAATTGGTTAATCATGTAAAGTTGGCTGATTAAAAATCTGGAACCCTTGTGTGATCACCCCGGTTGAACAAAATGGAATAATGAACATGTGGGTGTTGTCTTAGTTACGTTGTGTGTGAAGGGGGGGGGGGGTGAATCTTGGGTTGTTACGGATATAATGGGTAGTGGAGCTGCGGAAAATGATGGTATTAAAGGGGTGATTATGTGGCACGAGCCTTGTTTGTGTTACGGTGTAGAGATATGGTTATAATGGCAGCAGGGCTGTAGTAATAGGTTGTGTTGTTAAGAAAAAGTGGAAAGTTGATAAATTAACTGTGGGGGAAAGATAATGAACTAAACACAGGAACAATCAATGGGGTTTGATTGATGATACGAAATGTTGGTTTTGTGTTTCTTGTGACTTATATAACTTGATTTGTGGTTGGCAGGGATGTGTTTTACGAACGTTTGATATAGTTGGTTGCGGATAATTTCCCAGTAGTTAAGGAGATAATAAACTAATTCTGTTTAAACATGAAAACCTAAATGGGGTTGGGGTTGTTAGTTGTATGCATGCTTTGTGATAGCAGTGCCGAGGCACGTGCTCAGTCTCTCTGTTTAGAAGACGTAGGTTGGGATGTGTGTTTGGTATATATATATATATCTGTATCTTTGTGTTTTGTCTCACCCCACCGATGTTGAGCACTTAGTGCCGAACACTCCCATTTCTTGGGATAGGGTGTTTTCCCCTTAGTTACTAGCTCCTTCCTGCTCCTTCTTCCATAGGCTGTGATGGCTTGAGGTGACCTTACACCCAAGACTCTTCGGGTAGGTTTTGATTGGGGTGGTTTCATCCCAAGACTCTTCGGGCATGCTTACTATTCCCAAGAATCTTCAGGATGAGGCCCAGGTGTGTTCGGGCAGGGATATGATTGTGGTTTGTGAGGCCGAGGTGTGTGCGGGCGGGATGTGTGGTTGTGAGGCCCAGGTGTGTGCGGGCGGGATACATGGTTGTGAGGCCCAGGTGTGTGCAGGCAGGATATGTGGTTCTTGAGGCCCAGGTGTGTGCGGGCGGGAAGAGTGTGGCAGCGTCTGGATGTTCGTCGTTAGGAAGAGCAGCTAACTAGTGGGAAATGGTGAGGGGTACCCAATACTCTTGTTCTTATATACTACTACCTGTTGTTATGTGTTTTTGGTGAGCATGGCTGGTGAGGTTGGGTGGATAGATCTCCTTGTTAGGTTTTGGATTCTTCTGTTGTTCTCACAGGACATTAGGATGTCTCCCCACTTGTGCACAAGAGCTTTAGGTTTCCCTACTGAGTATACTTGTATGCTCAACCTATGTTTACTTTCAGGTTTCTAGGAGGAATAACAGGGCCGTGCGGGACCCTACTAGTCGGGACAGTTGGAGTTGTTGCAGTTGATGTACTCTTTTTTCTTTTGGTATTGTACTTTTGAGCTTTCTTGTACTTGTACTTTGTTTCAGAATTGTTTAAACATCCATGTGGGATTGGTTTGGGTTTATTTCTATACACTTGTTATTTTCCTTTTTGGTGGTTGACTTGTCCCATTTCTTGATCTTAAATAATAAAAAGGGTAATGCCTCCTATATTTGTGAAAACTCATACCCTTGGTGCTAGTCGCCACCCCGGGGCCTACTGGAGGTGGGACTCGGGGGTCATTATCTCCCATTCACTATTGCCAGCTCAGGAGGGTCATATTTGATGGAAGGGGTTCATGACACGAATGGAAAAGGGGGATACCTTAAGGACAAAGAGAGTCATCCTTTGAAGAACATCAAAAATTGACAAAGGCATGAATAAGGAACTATTTAAGAATGGGTCACACAAGTTTTATCATGTTCTTGCAAATCTACTTGTGCGCCACATATGGGTCACACAAGTCACTTGCGCACCAAATTATTTTTTCACCCAAGGTCCTCAATGGACTATAAATACCCCCAGTGGGCCCCCCATTTCGAGATCAAAAAAATCCAAAACTCAGATTCAATCTCTGGTCACCCAAGTCTCCATATAAAAGTCTTCTGAACACTTCTAAGGTAATTATTTACCTATAATGGAAGATCTAAAGAGGAAGAATAAGGCCTAAGTTTTAGAACTCATCAATACTTGCGCGCCTAAGTGTCCAACCCTTAAGGGAAGTGAGGATACTTGTGCCCCGCCTTTCCCTGTCATGTAAAATTGTGTGCCACCCATCTGAAAGCATTTAGGGATGATACTAAGGGATCCAATTCAAAGTATCCCATGTATCACTTCACAGTTTCTTCATCGCCCAAGTGAACTCATGTCACGCAAGTATACTTGCACGACCAGGACTTACGCACCAGACCAATACTTGTGTGCCTCCTTCCAATTCACTTTCTTTTATCAAATCCACCTTTCCTCTTCAAGGACATCCTTCAAAACCTTTTTTTTCAAAGCCATTTATTGAATGGTTCCTTTGTTAGCTTCCTTATCTGAAAGGAATTATGTGGAACATCTCTCAAAACCTCGTGATTTACATAACTTTATGTCACTAAGGTTAGATATTTCCTCTATTCAACCACATCCTTTAAGATGATAAGATCTTTAATCTGGGAATCCTCCTTAGGAATAAGCCCCAAGTTCCCTATTCATGGGAATCCTCCTTAGGAGTAAGCCTCAAGTTCCCTATTCAAGGTAATCCTCCTTAGGAGTAATCCCCAAGTTCCATATTCATGGGAATCCTCCTTAGGATTAATCTCCCAGTTCCCTATTCATGGGAATCCTCCTTAGGAGTAAGCCCCAAGTTTTCTATTCATGGGAATCCTCCTTAGGAGTAAGCCCCAGGTTCCCTATTCATGGGCATCCTCCTTATGAGTAAGTCCCAAGTTCCCTATTCATGGGAATCCTCCTTAGGAGTAATCCCCAAGTTCCCTATTATTGGGAATCCTCCTTAAGAGTAAGCCCCAAGTTCCCTATTCATGGGAATCCTCCTTAGGAGTAAGCCCCAAGTTCCCTATTCATGGGCATCCTCCTTAGGATTAAGCCCCAAGTTCCCTAATCATCTTAACCTGGGCCTTCTTTTCAGGAGTAAGCCCTAGTCTTAATTTCTTTTGATTTGGGATTCCCTTTCAACAATGAAACCCAATCATAAGTCCCCTCTAATTTGGGCATCCTTCTCAAGAGTAAGCCCTAAGTTAAGTATCCAAATCTCCATAAAGCACATATACCTTTATGGACCCTGTTCCCATGCCTCTTCCCTGAAGTAAGTACTGATCCTCATCTATCTTGGGTATTCATACATACATAATCCCCAAATCATTTCTTATGATTTCATCTTTCGTGGCACAATCGTCAGGTTTTACTAATACCTCTTGTTTGTCACACCGAGTATGAATCATGCGATCTTAGAGTGTAAAAGTAATTATGAAATCTCTCTTTGGTCCATTAATCATGCATAAATCTCATACTTCTTTACTCGAACTAAGTGGGTTCTGATTCCTTTTCTAATAAAGGATACATAGGTAGCCCATCTGTGGGTACGATCCCAACTCTAAGATAATCCCTATCCATCTGAATTACAATAAACTTCATGTGCCCCACTGAGTGGATTTAAAACCAGTATGGTTATCATAATGACAAAGAGATTTATATATAATTTATGGAAGGATACCATTGATTAAGAATCATTAATTCATCATATGGATGATTATCTATTGATAAAGAACCTCAAATACATATAAAAGATTCTCTAAATCTTTTACATATCAATCATTGATTGAAATATCTAAAGGAAAACCCATTTTCATGCTTGGTAAATTAATAAGGATTCACGAACATAACTCAAATCTATAAGAGAGTCCCAGAGTAGACAATAATTCCCCCAAAAAAGGTGTGATGAGTCTGACCACCCATCCTCTTGACCAATGAAAATTCTTAAGCCTCATCGGTCCACAACTAATGAGCACCTACCTTTGGAAAGTAGGTCCAAATGGATATAGAATCATTTGATGTTTCCAGTTCTATGAATAAACCCATTAGAAACTGATTGGAATGTTTGAACCTTAAACAAATGAGGTCATCCCCATTTCCAAAGGAAACAAAAATGGTGAACCCGACGTGAATCCTTAACCAAGTTAAATGATGTTTTACTTATTTGTTAGGCCCCTATTTAACTCAATGTGAGGGCCAACAAAGTAATAAATTACATATGTTCTCATCCAAAATATGTAGTGGCCAAAATTATCTTGATTATGTCTATTATATCAAACATGAACTCTTTTCCAAGATCTTCTGCATTACAGAAATGGATTCTTTAAAGTCCACACCTGTGAATGCCTCAACCGCTACTCCTAATGGATCCTCATTCTCTCTGAGGACGACATCACCTACTCAGTATCTTCAACGTTGGGTCTCAAATGCATTGGTTAAGGAATACCATCAACACGGTACCATTCCAACACTGGGGGCCGCTCAAAAATCCCTCCAGGTAAACAATTCACCCTGGTTGTCCAGACAGCGACAACCAATGATCAAGAAACAGGTGGTTCCAACCACCGTCTCCAACCGTTTAGGGTTGTTATCCCCGGAACGCAATCACCAGTCCCTCCCATATTATGGGGAGGTGAATGAGAAGGTCACTCAAGGACTTAATTCAAGGATACAATAGTCCTTACCAATGTATCCCATCAACAATCGACGCCAGACTCGTACGGTAGCGCACCCTCAACATGATGAGGGTACCGCCTTTAGGGGTTCAGATTAGGTTCCTCAGACCCGAGCATGAAATATGAATCGTCAGAGGCGAAATCTGGTCAACAGGGAGCAGGTTCTTACGTTTTCCCCCTTTAGAGAAGTCCATCAAGACAACTTGATGGAAAACAATGAGCAGGAATATACACCCATACGTCCTAATATTACTTCCCAGAAGACTCGTTTAGCAGTAACACGCCAATCCCATCAGGAAATTTCGGCGGAGTATTATAGGCAGACACATACACATGTTTATAATTCATCAACTAGTCAGCAGAATTGTCTAACTACAACCAAAGAAACTCACCAATCAAATGTGGTGGGGAACAATCAGCAAGCACATACACCTGTAGTTCATCAGGATAACCAAAAATATCATTTGGTAGTACCTGGAGGTGTCAATTAGAAAGCTCCAATGACAAGAAGAAGGCAGACACAATTTTCTGCCCCCACACATGAGTACTGTCAGAATTCACTAATAGGAAAAGGAAGAAAGGAGCAGGAATACACACCTACTCCACACACGGAATGGACGTATATTCCCGTTCTGGTCGCTAAAGTCACCAAGAACATTCTGACAATGGTGAAAGATCAGAAGAAAATTCCTACCCATATTCTGGATGCCTATAAAAATATTATAACAACTTCAACAGCATCACAGGGAAAGAATCATAAATCTATCCCTATCAGTGGAGTGACACATTAATATATCAATCCAGAACAGATACATACCTCTTTCCCAGTCCAAGAGGGTTGTGAAGCATACTCCCCCATGTCATACGGAAAATCAAGTCAGGCACATACACCCGATTTGAATGGAGATAACCAGCCTAACCTGACCATTTCTCCTGAGCATGAATATACACCTACCCATAATAATCACTTTCATCACCAAGTGGTTTCCAAAGTGAGTAATAAGGCATCTAAGAAAAAGACCCATCCAACACAGTCAAGAAATCAAGAGCCAATATGTAATAAGGCCTTGCTCGATGCTGGAGTTCTTGAAGCCCTCAGACAATTATCTTTTACAACTCAAGATTTTACTCTCTCATTTCCCAATAGTGGGAAAAATAATTCCGAAGGTCTTCATCAAACACTTCCTCATGAAGTCTTGATTAATGAAAGTTAGGTCGATCTCAAAGTATCATCTTCCGATGATAGCCACAATAACCCTCTGTGTGGCCAGAATATCAAGGAGAAAGAGATTTCATCTTTTGCTGTAACCCACCATGGTGGTCCTCCCCATGATGATGAATTTAGCTGCAAAAGTCCTCTCCACAGTAGTAATCTGCATTACCTGGAAAATTATTCAAAGGACAATGCAGTAACGAGAAATCCCTCTTATCTTGAGGCACTTGAAAATGTGAAGCCAGTCATGTCTGATGCTTTAACACTAGTAGGTGAAATACTTTATCAATCAGAAGATATCCTGGGGTGTATGTCATTCTCTGAACCACCTCTGGGTCATTCATATTCTAATTTTATAAATGAATTCTCTACCAATCTTGTTGAATATGATGAAGTAACAAAGAAGAACTATCTTTAGTCTAATCAGGTAGAAGAATCTTCATCGAATGATAAGGAGGAAGTGCTGAATATGAGAAAACAATTGGAAAAAGGTGAAATACTAGTCATGTTTTGGCCTTTGGCTGACTCTCAGTATGATATTCCAGAAATGTTGGTGGAAGATTGTATTCATGATATTCATATCAAAATGTGGAAAAATATTTGTCACTTGAAAAATAAAATATTATCTTATGATGAATATGAAAATCATGTAAAGATAATAGAAGGGTTGCAATGCCAAATTGATTTGGCATCTCTATCAGTTTCCCGATATCCAAAGGTTGAAAAACAGCAGAGATCCCTTCAACGTTCATGCCTTGGCGCACTAAAAAGATTGTGTCAGTTAATTACCAATACCCCATCTGGTATTCATATCAGGGGATGGGGTGTTCATGGAGAACGGCATTTCACTATACTCTCCAGTCAACAAATCCCGCCAAAAATGGTCTCATACAATGTTAT
Organism: Viscum album; assembly: GCA_963277665.1. NCBI lineage: Eukaryota > Viridiplantae > Streptophyta > Magnoliopsida > Santalales > Viscaceae > Viscum > Viscum album. The sequence continues at coordinate 8,149,592 of OY728136.1, forward strand.
TGCCCATGGAAAACCATAACCAATTGGTTTTGTGTGTAATCAAAGGCCTTCTTAGGAACATGACTCAACTAGTTCTTCCAAAAGTTAGGTATATAAAGAACAAGTTTTTGAATTACTCTTGCATCAAGAAAATGAGAATATCGACCAGGATTCTCATTTAGAGCATGCACATCATCAGGTGATAGAGGTGTCAGAAATCATCCAACAGTCATTTGAGCCAGGTGATTTGAGTGGATGTAGGTTGATGCATCAGGCCAATTTCTGGACTAAAGTGTACAAAATTAGGAGAGATTTTAAGAAAGTCTCAGATGTAGCAGCTCAAGAACAACCTCATCTTTCTAGACTGAGGACTCTTTTAACCCAACCCTTGGAATCAACAAATAGGATTCGAGGAGTTGAGCAGGAACAACCCTAGTCCACCAGACTGGGGACTTTTTCAAATCCTCAATTTCTTCCTCAACGAAAATCTGTCTTCTCTCGATTAGGGAAGAAGACACAAGAGGAACGCATAGCTGAATTATCAGGAGATTCTCTCCAAATTACGGTTCATCAAGAAGTTCCTAAGGGATCAACTAAAAAAAAGGCAATGTCTCATCAAGTATATGGGAGAATACAATATCGTAGAAGTGCTGATAGAAGGAATGCAATGTGTTATGCATCAATAAATATCATCAATTCTGTTGTTACTGATCCCCCAGAACATGAGGTTCACTCTGAGGAATCAGATGAAGAAATTCATGTTCAAGGGGCTATACAAATAGAAATAAATGAAGAAGGTGTGCATACCAGAAGCTAGAGGGATGCCCAGAGGAAATATATTCCTTTGGGCAATGCCCTTCCATACTCCATAATGTAACATTCTAAGGAAAAGGGTAAAAGTTAGGTTAAACTCTACCCTACCTTTGGATAAGTCCAATCACTCTCATTAGAGAAAAGGTTCGCACAACAAGAGGAAGAAATGAAGGATTTAAGAATATTGAATGCAGAACTACTTCAAGGTAGTCTTCCTCCTAAGCATGCTGGAGTCAGTTAGTCAATGGAATTTGTTACAGCTGCTAATATGGATCAAGAATATCCTCCTTTACCAGTACACCCCCACAGGTCTAATTCTATGGGTCATGCATAAAAAAAACTGGCAATACTACCATCAGTTGTAGTCCCAGTCGCCACACCTGTCCAAACTCCAGTTATGGCACCTGCTCAGGTCCAAGCTCAACCATATGTTTCTCAAAACTTAATAACTACCATTGAGTCATTAACAGCTCGGTTGGAGGCTATGGAGGGAAAACGTGCATAAATTTAACCAGAAAAGAGATATTACTGTAAATGGGTTGATGAAGTTCCCCCCCATCAAATTTTGCAAGTACAACATTCCCAATTTTTAGTGGTTCGGTAGATCCAGAACAACACTTAACACATTTTGTTTCTTGTTGTGATCCAATGATGGTAAATCCTCAACAATAAGAAGCAGTTAAGCTCAGGTGTTTTGTACAGTCATTACAAGGTCCTGCTTTTGTCTGGTATACAAGTTTGCAATCCCAATCAATTACCGGGTGGGAAGATATCTGTCAACGATTCCTTCTTCAATTTATCTCAACATTGCCAAAGATGATAGTTTTTGACCTAAAAAATTGTAAGAAAAAGGAGAATGAAAGAGTTTTGGATTTCATTTCTCACTGGAAGGGATTAACACATTTCTTAAGCTTAGCACTCCCTCAAGAAGAATTGTTTCCAATCTATGTGGAAACTTTGTGTGATGATTTATGCACATAATTTATCCCTGTGAAATACACAGGAAGGTTTCAATACCTTACTTCAATCGCTCAACAGATTGAAGATTCTCTTATAGAGAATAAGGCTAAAACTCATGTAATTCCATCAGCCCCTGGAAGGAGAATGGGGAGAGCAGAGATCGCTACAGTTACACTTAAACAAGCATCTTTACCTGCTTCTACTTCAAAACCTTCATCTTATCGAAGGGATCCACCTCTTGAGCATCAACAACAGAGGCCGTTTTTTCAAGATGATAAAAGAGATCAAAGACAAAAACAATTTGAGGAGTTAAAGAACAAAGTATATACTTTCTGAAATAAACAAGTTCCTGGTTACTTCATTTTGGCTCTGGAAAATAATTTGGTTCAGTTTCCATGGCCTAAAAAGCCAAATAAGGAAAGAGATAAAGACCTTCCCAACTATTTCCCATTTCATCAGATGTAGGGTATCCCATTCAAGAGTGTTTTTTCTTCAAAGACCTCCTACAAAAAATAGTGGACTCTGGACAGGTAAAACTGAAAGGTTATTCAGCCCAGGTAGCATATGTTACTTCTACAGATCCATAGGAAGATGGCGAGTGGCACTAATTCAAAATCAAAAATGCGTAGAAATATGGTGATGGGATGGTCGGGAAAATGATCAACCGAACTCATGCCATTTTACAAATTCAATTGAATAAACCAATTGTGTATTCTACTATGAATGCCACAGAAAAACCCCCTTCATCAGAAGAGAAATCCTCAAAGAGGTGGAATAATTCGAAGAAAGAAAAGCAGTTAGAAGAAGATGAGCTCATGTCAAAGCCCAAGTTTTCTTTGACTATGGCAGATTTTATGCCATCTACTTTAAAAGAACAGTCACCACCCCACCAAACAGCATAGCCTAAACTAAATAACCAGGAAGAATCTTCATCAGATGAAGAGTTTATCTTTGGTTCTGTTAACATTATTCAATTAACAGATCCTTATGCTAGTCACAGTTTCGATCTTGATGAGCCTGAGTTCCCTGTATCAAATAGAGGAATTAGAGGGAGTTCCAGAGGTCTAGGATACAGAGGAAGACGTGGATATTCCAGAAGACACTATTTCAATACAACCCCTGATAGAACTGTATATGCAGCAGAAACTCATGGTAGAGACCTTCAGTAGGCTCAAAGAGAACAAGAAAGTTCTCCCACACATGGAAAATTCAGTCCTGGTATAGTTATCTTGGAAGATCAGTTAGAAGTTACACCTTCCTCCTCTTAGAAAATAAATAGACCTAGTCGGTCTAATCTTCCAAAGACAGGAGTATTTCCAATTCCTACCCCGATACAAGATGCATCTACTTCCAAAGCATCAAATTCTAAGGCACCTGTGAAACCACATGTTCTTGTTGGGAAACACAGACCTTTGGACCAAAAGTATGATGTCTTGAAACATTTTTCCCATGTACCAGCCATGTTGTCAATTCTAGATTCCTTGAATCTATCAAAGTATCTTTAGGAGGCACTCATCAAGGCTTTGTCAAGTCCTCAGAAATTCGAAACTGAAATTGCTGCGGATGAAGTCCACCATGTAGAGAATGATCCTAAAAAATCCCATACAGTGATATCTTTTACAGATGATGATGAATATGATATTATGCATGGACATATTAGACCTTTGTATTTATCTGGAAAGGTCAATGATATAGACATCTGATAAGATTTCAATGATAATGGTTCATGAGTCAACCTCATCCCTATTCGTACACATTGTCGATTAGGCCTCACTGAATCTAATTTATCTCCTTCTACTTTGATTTTTAAAGGATATGATAAAAATGAACAAGAACCTCTGGGCAAGATTACACTCAGAACTAAGTTTGGGGACCTTGTATCTAATTCAGATTTCATGGTTGTTCATCATGACACAACCTTCAACATTTTGCTTGGAAGACCTTGGCTACATCAACATGCGACTATACCTTCATCATACCACCAATGTCTCAAATATTGTTTCAATGGTCAAATTGGGAAATTGTATGGTGATAAATCCCCATTCAAAATATGTTAATCTCAATACATTGAGGCATAATTCTATCACATGGAGGGAAAGGAGGTATCCACAACAAAGGAGGTCACCAAAATTAATGATCCATACGATTTGGAAAAGATTCCAGTAAACCCATTCATACATGTGAGTATAGATTATGTGTTTCCTATCAGTTAAATTGACAAGATAGACCCAAATCCAAATACTCTTATGGAAACTTCCATAATGTCAATTATGACAACCAAGACAAACAACATGGTAGAAGTTATTGATTCACCAAGCAATGATGAAAGCTCAAATAGAGATTTCTTCATTTCATCCGTTGAAATCCATCAATTCTATACTTCATCAACCAGGCTAGAAGAAGTTATATCAATGCCAGATATGAACGATGATGTCGATTCTCAATCCATCATCTCCTCTTTATTACCAAAGAAAGACCCTTCATCATTAATATGGTTAGAAATGGTAGCCTCTACTTCAAGATGTTCAAATTCTAACTTCTCTCTTGATCATGAAAATTATGCTTCGTCATCTACTATGCAAGTAGAAACCGAAGAAGTAACACATATTGAAGAAGAAGAGGAAGATCTCAGAGATAATCTTCCAGAATTTGAAGAGGGTATCTCTACCATTGTGGATGAACTCAGAGAAATATATCTTGGTACAAAATAAGATCCACACCCCAATTTAATTAGTGCGTCCATGAATCTTGAAGAGAAAGAAATGTATAATTCTTTTTTAAATCAAAATTGAGATATTTTTTCTTGGAATTATACATAAATTCCAGGGCTTGATCCTGATGTTGCTAGTCATCATTTGGGGTTTCCAAAAGAACATTGAGGATTCAAGCAAGCCGCAAGAAGAACACACCCAACTTATGCCTCCAAAATTAAAGCTGATGTGGATAATCTTATCAAGGCTAACTTCATCAGATAAGTTCAATATACCAAATGGATGGCTAACATTGTCCCTATGAAAAAGAAGAATGGACAAATTAGAGCTTTAATTGATTTCAGAGATCTTAATCAGCATTGTCCCAAGGATGATTTTCTAGTTTCGATCATAGAACTCTTAATTGATGCAACAGATGGCTATGAAGCACTTTACTTCATGGATGGATATTATGGGTATAATAAAATCCAAATGGCTCTAGAAGATGAATAATCTAAAGCGTTCAGAGCCCCACAAGGTGTGTTTTTCTATCGGGTGATTTCCTTTGGCCTGAAGAATGAAGGTGCAACGTATCAACATGTCATGCACCGTATCTTCAAAACCTTTTTAGGGAAATTTTTTGAATGTTATGTGGATGATTTGGTGGTTAAATAAAGACAACATTCTAATCACTTGGCTGATTTGGAAATCATATTCCACAAACTTTGACAACACAATTTGAAGATGAACCCCTGGAAATGTGCTTTTGGGGTAACCTCAAGAAAATTCCACAGCTTTTTTGTACGCCACCATGGTATCAAAGTTGATCTTGAGAAGACAAAATCAATCCATGGTATGTCACCTCCTCGAAATTTGAAGGAATTGAGAGGACTTCAAGGACACTTGGCCTATATTCGGAATTTAATTTCCAATCTGGTAGGAAAATGATTACCCTTCACCAAATTAATGAAGAAGTGAGTCACTTACCAGTGGACCAAATATTTCCAAGAGGCATTTGATATCCTCAAGAAATATCTATTGAGTCCACCGATATTAATGCCACCTATTGAAGGAAGACCACTTATACCTTATGTGAAAACTTTAGAGAGATCATTGGGTGCCTTCCTTGCCCAAAAGAATGATGCATGGAATGAAAACAACTTTTACTATCTCAGTCGAACTATGATTGAGGAAGAAACTCGATATTCAAGTATTGAAAAGTTCTACCTAGTGTTAATCTTTGCAGTTCAGAAATTGAGACACTACCTGCAACATCATGAGGTCTAATTGGTATCTCACAATAACCCGCTCAAATTTATCCTTAGTCATCCAATGCTTACAGGATGTCTGGAAATGTGGGAAGTTATTTTGCAGTAGTTTGATATCCAGTATGTGTCTTAAAAGGAAATAAAGGGCCAAGTTCTTGTTGATTTCCTTGATGAACACCCTTCAGTAGAAGATATATCTTTAGATATTGAACTTCCTGATGAGGAAGTCTTCTTTATTAAAGATAATATTCAAACATGGGAAATGTACTTTGATGGTGATTCTAGAAGTCTAATAAGGAAGAAAATGGAAGATCCTAAATTCAATAAAGTTGGGTTGGGAATTGTACTTATTTCCCCTGAAAAGGAAGTGATACCCTATTAATTCTTATTATTGGAAGGCGGTACAAATAATAAAGCGGAATATCAAGCCCTCATCGCAGGATTGGAGTTGGAGCTTTAGGCACAGGTGAATCACTTAAAGGTGAAAGGTGATTCAGACATGGTAATCAAACAAGTCAATGAAGATTATGCCATCAGAAAAGAATAGTTAATCTTTTTTTATGATTACGCCATAGAGTTAATGGTGTAATTTCCTTCGGAACTAACATTTTCTTATGTCCCGTAATCACAAAATGCCCAAGCTGATGCATTGGCTAATGTAGCCACAACTCTGGAAGATCCAAATCAGGACGAAACGATCATCAGTATTTCCCACCGTCATACAGTTTCACCTTATGTTCAAATCATAACAGAGAAAATCAATGAAATCAGTCCCATTTCTGAACCATATGGTCATACTATAGGATGGATGGTACCTATTAGGGAATACCTTCAAAATGGAACACTCCCACCTGATAGAGTCAGAAAAGAACAAGTCCGGCGACGTGTGGTCAATTTTACTCTTTATGATAGCCCAGATCACCTAGGAAAAATTCTCTACGAAAGAGATTTTGATGGAATTCTCTTCAGATGTATTGATGGTGAAGAGACAATGGAAGTCATGAAATAAGTACATGCAGGAGTCTGTAGTGCTCACCAGTCTGGACATAGACTATCTGATCAAATTCGAAGGCTTGGATACTTCTGGCCTTCAATGATACGAGATTGTGTTGATTTCACTAAAAAGTGTCATTCTTTCCAAGTATATTCCAACTTCATTCATCAACCCCATATTTTCTACATATAGTTAAATACTCATTGCCATTTTCCACATGGGTAATGGATGTAGTAGGACCTTACCCATCGGTTACATCCAAGCAGTTTAAGTATATTTTTACTGCTACTGACTTCTTTTCCAAATGGGCAGAGGAAATACATCTCAAAGAAGTTAGTTCTAAAAGCATTGTTAGCTTCATCAAGTCTAACATCATTACCAGATTTGGTGTCCCTCATACCATATTGACGTACAATGGCACCAACATCTGTTCATCTGAGGTAAGAAATTTGTATCAAGAATACAACATCAAATCCAACCATTCATCTCGGTATCATGCAGTGTCCAATGGCCAAATAGAAGCCTTAAATAAAACTCTTTCAAACATAATACCAAAGATGGTGGATAAAGATAAGAAATCATAGCCTAATAAAATTTTTCATGCTTTATGGGCTTATTGGACCACCACACGCACTGCTATGCGGTAAACTCCATAATCATGGGTATATGGAACAGAAGAAGTTTTTCCCATTGAGGTTCAATTACCTTCGCTCAGAGTAGCCATTTGGGATCATTCATCTACAGATGAACAATATGAAAAGAGATTGGATGAATTGGAATGACTAGATAAAAAAAAATTGTGCACACTGCACCATTTAGAAGTCTATCAGAATCGAATAACGCGGGATTTCAACAAAAAGTTCATCTTTGTTAATTAATTAAAGGAGAATTGATATTGGTCCTCAAAACTCCAATGATACCAAGAAAGAAACCTCCCAAGCTTGTGCCAAAGTGGGAAGGACCTTACTCAATACATAAGGTCTACTCTAATGGAGCTTATTCTTTAATCTCAATGGATGGAGAACTCATCATGACTCCAACCAATGCCATATTTATAAAGAAGTATTTTGTTTAACACAAATATCTCTTTCATCCTTACTGCATGACATTAAACTGCACAGTCCCCAAAGTCCTTACTGTATGACATTAAACTGCACAGTCCCCAAATTCCTTACTGCAAGACTTTAAACTGCTCAGTCCCTCTTTCATCCAACATGACGTTAAACTGTGTCTTGTCCCTTATGTCATACATGACATTAAACTGTGCATCTTTAGGGTTTTTCCTACCTCTTTTTTCTCACACTGAGTATGAATCACATGAGCTTAGAGTAAACTTCAACCATAACACCCTCTCTGAGCTGCTAACCACGCGTAAGTCCCAACACCATTTTTAGGTCGTTGTCCTCAAGTACAACTCGATCACCAATTCATTATTCAATTGAACTACGCAGACTTTGATCCTTGCCTTCTAAGCAGGGTATGTAGGCAACCTTTTGAGGTTCAAGCCGAAAACCAATATCTTCACATCGGTTCACCTCCATCTCATATGATGCTGATTCGTGAAGTTGCGCCCAAAACCAATATCTTCACATTGGTTCACCAGTCTTTGACACCATCACCTGAGAGGGAATCATTATTGACATTGATCTCCAATCATTCCATATTCCAAGGACTACGTGCATACATGGAAATGCCCGAACCTTAATCTTGGATCAAACCATCATTGCACAAAAGTCCCCTTTCACCCTTCACTTGTACGAACCAAATCAGTACATAGGGTATTTAAAGAACTATGTATGGATTGATTTCCATCCTTATGGGATACATAGGAATGTTCGAGCATCCCTCAAATTCAGCCCGAATTCTTTGGGTGTAACCCCAAATTCCACTTTCAGTCCCTTGGCTAAAAAGTCCCCTTATGAAAACATGAATGTGGTATGAAAACCCTAGTCTTAATTCACATCAGGTTTATAAAACACACAATATGTATTCCTTATTATTGTCTGAGCTCTATGACACTAAACTAAGATATCCTACACTCTCATCCCACATGATGTTAAACTGTATTTCAAGAACTACATTTAGCTTGATTCCCATCCTTATGGGATATGTAGTGAATTCCCACATCTCAATTCAAGACTCATCCACAACATGATTATGGTTAGAATTGGTCTATGTATCTCTTTCATTCATTGGACAATGCCCATTTTGATGTGTCATATTCCTAACCTTAAATACTTCCAGATCTCCATACCTTTTTTCTTGACTTCTGGTCACAAAATGTCTGATACCCATGAATTCTTTTGCCTGACTATGCAGAACGTGCCCCTAGGTGGCCTTGCATAAGTAGTCTACATAACGGACCTGTCAGCCAAAATATGCTATTATTTGACTATGCAGCTAATTACCTTAAGTGGCCCTGCATAATTCAACCCCCTAACGGGTTTGTCAAATAGTGATAATTTCATTCTTGAGAGGAGAACCTCTTTTGTCCTTATTAGTCTTAAAGATAATATATAGGGATCTGAAAAAATAGCCATCCTTAACATATTCGTCCCATACTCTTTTTCATGATCTGAAAGTATTCAAGTTTATAGTTTATATTTCCCTTCCCTACGTTTGGGTTAGACCTTCACAGAAGTGATATTCATCCCATTCTTTGACAATCTTGATTGGAAATATCATCTTCATATTCAAGTACCTCTCTTCATATAGCAGACTCTATGATTTGGAAAATTTGAATCTCCATAAACATTCAGTGGCTTTTAGTAATAGAAAAGTAAAATTTCTGAGAGTTCTTTTGCTTGACTATGCAGCATGTGACCCTAAGTGGCATTGCATAAATAGTCTACAGAACAAACCTGTCATCCAAAAGATGCTATTATTTGACTATGCAGCTGATTCCCTTAAGAGGCCCTGCATAATTTAACCCCCTAACGGGTTTGTTAAATAGTGGTAACTTCACTCTTAAGAAATGATTCTTCTAATGCCTTTTTAGCCCTTTTTTCATATCATTCCTCATATTCAAAATTTATTAAGTTATAGTTTACTTGTTTTCCCCCATACTTGAATATGGTAATGTTTTTTAAAACAAATTATCAAGGAATTGAGTCAATTTTAATCCATTCGGTCAAAGCTATTCGACCTTAAACATTAGCCTTTTTATGTCTGATGTGAATGAATTTAAACTTCCCACAAAAGACAAGGGAACTCTAAAAAAAGTCAATTCCCAGCTCACTAAACATACATTTCGTATGATTTTGATAATATTGATAAATAAAAAGATGAAAAGTTTGTGGGGTTGTTTGTATCACCCTATAAAAAATCAAACTATTCTTACTAGGCCCATTGGCATAGGTAAAATTAATTTGAATCATGTAGCAAGAGAATGCAGGTGCAAATGATTGAAGATGAAAGTTTTTTCCATTGATGCACAATGTTTAGAAGTACATCCACAGACTAGAGTCTCTTCTCTTTTTCAATAATTACAATAGGCTTTCAACATAACTCTTCATTTGATTTACAGCATCCCGAGCTTCATCAACATCCACTTAAAGTTCATGCACTCGACCAGCTTCACCCTTTTCATCTTGGCAGAGTGATTTCTTGGCATCTATTATGGTTTTCATACCGTTTGTTTAAACTCCTTCTAGTGAATTGTTAAGCTGGTCAAGTTCCCCAGTAACAACATCTAACTGTTGCTGAAGGTGCATCTGCTGGACCACTTTCTCCTTGATCCTAGGTTTCAACTTCTTCAATTTTGCAGCATGATCAGCCTCATATCAGGACACCACAGCCTCAAATTCGTTGATATTGGTCAACATCCTCACTCTGTTTAGATCATGATGATACCTTTTCTCCTACTCCCTCCTTAAAATGACTTTCTTCACCGCGGTATGGATCTCTTGATATCCAAACCCGCCAAGTCCCAACATGACGAATAGGGATGACAGTCGCAGGATCTTCGAAGACAAATCATCAAGAGGCACTTCAGATATGATCTTCTATATATTCTGTCATGCCTTGAGACATGACAATTGGAGTGCCTTTTGTATCTCCGGGTCTGATTCAATATCACTATCACAGGGGGTAATATAGTCCATAATTATTGCACTTAAAGAAGTTCCCTGTTATGCTCCTTCCCCCCCTAAACCTTTGATAAAACACTATTTTGTTGAATATTTTATTGATAATAAATGCTATAATTTCCTCACATTATGCTTGATATGTTAAATTATGTAATATTTGGGATTAGATCATTTATTTGAAATTTTGATGAAAAATCCAGTTTTACCCTTTTAAAATTCACTGTAGTATTTCAGGCATAAATATTTTTCATTAAACTATTTTTACTTAAAATTTTATAATGGTGTTCTTGACTTAAAGGGATAAAAATTATATTCAGGACTTGGGAGTTGGATCGTGCATATGAGTGGATTAAATGGGCCATGAAGACAAAGATGGACTGAACTATCCAGATTGGACATCACTTCACCATTTGGGAAGTATCTTCTTCATACGGGATTTGATTGAGCCCAAATTTTGAGGAACAATCTGAAACATGATTTTGACCAAATCATCCTTCTAGAAGGTTGGACAATTCATGCGTTTTGGAGGTCAAATATGTGGTGCAACGTGGAATAAAATATTTCGCTGAGTTTTCATTTCATACTTAAAAAGTTATGTAACCCTAGCCCTCACCAAATATATTTAAAGGGGGTCTTCACTTTTTGGCAGGGTTGGTCGAGGCTTTGGGAAGGTGTGGAAAAAAGGGTGTCTCTTAGGAGCCCCTCACAACTCTTGGAAAAAGTAAGTCTTTGTGCAAACCTCTCTTCCAAAAAGGCTCTTCCCTCCCACCTCCTCTTTGTATTTCTTTTCTTTCATGTTTGTATCTTGAATTTTTCTTCAAATAATCTTCTGTGTTCTTCAATTTTATTCTTATATTAATCTTCTTAATTGGGTTGGAATCATGAGTGGATATGAGATTGGGTTCTTCCCTTTCAATCCTTTGCTCATGCAAAACGTCTCCACGATGAACACACCGCCCATGGAAGAGTAGTTTTTTAGTGATCGATCTAACTTCAACCCTATTCATTTAATTATTTTGATTCATTGAGATACTATAATTCAATTAATATGATCCATGAATTTTGATTTTAAATTTTATGAAACTAAGCAAGCAATTTAACAATTAACACAAAAACATGCGAGGTCAAGATTTTGTGTAAATTGTGAGAGCGCGATCTTAATCGGTAATACAAGACCACACATGACAAATTTGTAGAGTTCAAATATAATACCTAAACACAATTCATCCTCATTTACAGAATGGATATGTTCTCTAATTAACCAATAACCATAAGGTAACCTTAGAACAATAATCAAAGCCGGGTGCTACGATTGCGTGTTCCGAAGCTAGCCTAGGGTTTAAGTAATTCCATCTTTATGGTTAAGTTAACTCTTGTAGGGTTTGAGGGTTAACAAATTAGGGGATCATAATTAAGTGGATATTGATTTAAATGATAATTATTAATAAGTAAATTAATAGGTAGAGTTATATCGATTACTCCTTTTAAATATTTTTCTAAAAAAACATCTTTTTAATGTGTCATTTTAATCGAACTTCATTTTAAAACAAAAAAACAATCTTCTTCCAGAAAACTTCTTCTAGATTTATAAACTATAACCAAAACCTATAATTTTAAGTAGTATTTTTATTCTCTTTTATTTTATTTTTATAATAACTCTAAAAAGTTGTTTTAATTCACTTCCTCCTTTGAGAGACGACCTTGGTTAGCCACTCTACTGCACCTAAGTACCCTAAAATCACACTAATCATTTGAGGGCGCCCACGAAAGTGCTATTTCAAATTGGCACCATTTCCGGGGAGCCAAGTAAATTATTTCAACTAATTAGTGGTATTTATTTTATTTTACATTTTATTCTCTTCCTCTCTTCTTTCTTCCTTCTTTTCCCAATCTGGTTTTTTTCTTCTTCTTTTATTTTCTTCTACTTCTTTTTGGACCATCAACTCAAACTTATTATTTTTATTTTACTATAGTACAATTTATTTCTTATCATTTTTATTTGATTTATGACATGAACTAATCTCAAAGATCTCTTAGACCTTTACCCTAATATTGAACGTAGACTTAGGGCTTGAATCAGACATTCTCAGTCTACGAGAAGTTTCAACATTCAACCAGTTGGAGAATTACTCCAATATCAGAACATTGAAATTGGAAGCAATTCAAATTAAACCGTAAAACAAGAACCAATAGCTGACAATAGTAGAAATAAACTTAATAGAACCATTCAAGAATTGGCTTCAGATGATATTAACTATCAACCAAATTGTATTGCATACCCAAATCTTGAATTGGACATTGAACTAAAATCTGGGTTAATTCACTTACTTCCAAAGTTTCATGGACTCTTTGGTGAGGATCCCAATAAAAAATTGAATGAATTTAATGTTGTTTGATCAACCCTAAAACCTAGAAATGTCTCTAAAGATAAAATAAAACTAAGAGCATTCCCATTCTCACTTGATAGAGCTGTGAAAGATTGGATGTATTATTTTCAACCTGAAGATGTAACTTGTTGGAATGATTTGAAAAGTCTTTTCTTGCAGAGATTTTTTCCAGCATCGAGGACCACTTCCATTCATAAGGAGATCTCGGGGATCAAGCAAGCACATGGGGAGTCATTGTATGAGTATTGGGAGTGATTCAAGAAGTTGTTTTCAAGCTTCCCACATCACCAAATCAGTGAGCATTTACTCATCCAGTACTTCCATGAAGGACTCACACCTATGGAGAGAAGCATGGTGGATGTTGCAGCTGGAGGAGCATTGGTGAACAAGACACCAGTAGCTTCACGTTCATTGATCGACAAGATGACCCAAAACTCCCAACAATTTAGCGATAGAGGTACACCACATGTCAGGGGAGTACATTACGTAAGTCATTCTTCTCTTGAAAGTCATTTGATTGATACAAAGTTAGAAGAATTGTCCACTATTGTGAGGTAGATTGATTTGGCTCAAAAGAAATCCCAACCCACTTCTTCAAGGCTTTGTGGAATTTTCACCGAGACAAGCCACCCAATTGACCGTTTCCCACAACTACAAGACATAGAGGATTGCACAACAGTATTCCCAGGGAGACCATATCAGCAGCAACAACAGACATAACCCCAAAAGAAGTTTGATTCATTTTCTCCAACATAAAACCAAGGGTGTAAGGATCAACTGAACATGAGGTATGGCTTTGGACAACAACAAAGGCATCCTTTTCAACAAAAATTCTAGTAGTCTCCGCCTTACCAGCAAGGATTCCAACAACCCCAAATGAGATTAGAATCTCAAGCATCAACAAGCCAACAACCAGGGAATCCCCCACCAACGGTAGATTATAATACTGATGATTGTTTGAAACAAATTGTTCTTAATCAACAGAATGAGATGAAGAGTCAAGGTTTAGAGCTAAGGGAGTTGAAGTCTCAAATGAGCCAGATTGCCACCGCCCTCCATGAACTTGTGAGTAAGAATTCCAGAAATCTATAATCCCAATCCTCTCCAAATCCAAAGGGGAATGTCAGTTCCATCACATTGGGAAGTGGGAAGCAAACAACTGATGATTCTCCAGTTACCATTCCACCGGGATTCACCACAACTCCAAAAACCCCAATTCCACATCAACTGATGAGAATCCCAAGGAGAAAGATAAAGGTAAGAAAAATATTAATGATGTTCCTCCTAAATCCCTTCCTTTTCCAAATAGGGTTGTTCAAACCAAGAATATGGATGAAGAAGCAATGCAAAAGGAGGGTTTGGACACATTTAAGCATGTGGAGATCAACATTCCTCTACTTTAATCCATTAAGAAAATTCCAAGGTATGAAAAATTCTTAAAATAACTTTCTACCAATCGAAGAGGGATTAAGGGAAATGAGAGGATGAATCTTGGAAGGAATGTTTCAGTACTCATTACACCAACTCTAATAATGCCAACAAATTGCAAGGATCCCAGGACATTCACTATCCCATGCACGATAGGGGAGTTAAAATTTTTTGATGCACTTTGTGATTTGGGAGCTTCCACAAATGTGATGACTAACTCTGTATTCTCTTCTTTGTAGGTTGGTGAGTTGAAACCGATGAGAGTAGTGGTGCAGTTAGTGAATAGAGCTACGACATATCCCGCGGGAGTTCTGGAGGATGTACTTGTCCAGATAAGAGACATGATCTTTCCAGCATATTTCTATATGCTTAACATGGAGGATGATCAAGTAAGTTCTCATGCCCCCATTATCTTAGGTAGTCCCTTCCTCAAAACTGCAAAAAATATCATAAATGTCAATGATGGTACACTTTCCATGGAATTTGTTGATGAAATTGTGATATTTAATGTTATGGATTCCATGAAGTACCCCTCAGAGGATCATTCTGCATTTGTTATCTCCCATTTTCAACCACCAAGTAAAAACACCATGGAATTGGATTGTCCTATGCTTAGAGAGATTATGAATATTGGTTCTAGTTTGATGTCTAAAAGTACTTCAACACCCGTTTCTAAGGAACAAGACTCTCAAAGATTTGATTTTGAAATGGAATCATATTTTAATTTTGATCATGTGAACTCTAATTGTGACATGGCTGTTGAGTATACTGATGGGTTTGATGCTTTATTCTCTTATTTTGATGATGTATATTCTGATACTAATGCTCTTTGTGCACATATTTCAGTTCCTTCTATGACCCCATCCATACACCCCCCTACAATGGAACTCAATCCATTGCCACTAAATCTAAAATACTCATACTTGTTAAGTGGTAAAAGATTTACCTATTATCATTGCTAACAATATCACTTTTGAACATAAAGAAAAACTTTTTATTCTTTTGAGGTATAACATTAGGGAAATCGGGTGGACCTTAGCTGACATATCAGGTATTAGCCCCTCTATTTGCATATATATGATTCTTTTCGAGGATGAGGCTAAACCGGTGAGGCAACCACAAAGGAGGCTCAACCCAACCCTTCTGGAGGTTGTTAAAAAAGAGGTCGAAAAATTGCTCGAGGTAAGTATAATCTATCCCATTTCAGATTCTTAGTGGCTAAGTCATATTTAGGTTGTGCCTAAGAAAAGTGGTGTTACTGTTGTTAAAAATGAGAAAGATGAGTTAGTTCCAATGAGGGTATAAAACAATTGGCGTGTGTGTATTGATTATAGGGAACTAAATCATTTCACTCGCAAAGACTATTTTCCCTCCCATTTATTGATCAGATGCTTAAGAGACTAGCTGGGAAGACACACTATTGTTTCTTGGATGGATTTTCTAGATATTTTCAGGTTCCTATAGCTACGGAGGATCAAGATAAGACTACATTCACCTGTCCCTTTGGCACATTTTCTTACTAGAGGATGCCATTTGGACTTTGCAACACCCCAGGTACCTTCCAGAGATGCATTGTGAGTATTTTTTCTGATTTTGTTGAGACCTACAATGAGGTATTTATAGATGATTTTACAGTGTATGGATCCTCATTTGATAAATGTATAAATAGTTTTGGAAAGGTATTGAATTGTTTTATTGAGAAGAATCTGATCCTAAACTTTGAAAAGTTTCATTTCATGGTAGAGCATGGCATTGTCTTAGGGCATGTAATGTCAAAACATGGGATATGGGTTGATAGATCTAAGATAGACATTATTTCATCCTTTCCCTATCCTTCATGTGTGCGTGATGTTACATCTTTCCTAGGGCATGACGGATTTTATCGGTGCTTCATCAAATATTTTAGTAAGATTTCTCTTCCTATGTCATGATTACTTGAAAAGGATTCTGATTTGGTGTTTGATGATTCTTGCAGTACTTCCTTTGATGAGATAAAGAAGTGTCTGACCACTCCACCTATCATATAGCCACCACGGTGGGAGATTCCTTTTGAGATTATGTGTGATTCCTCCAACTTCGTGGTTGGAGATGTCTTATCTCAAAGGGTGGAGGGACATTCACATGTGATCTCCTATGAATCGAGGACACTGGATTCAGCCCAATCAAACTACACAACCATGGAAAAGGAGTTTATTGCCGTTATATTTTCTTTAGATAAATTCCATTCATATTTATTGGGCTTTAAAGTAGTTGTTTTTTCTGACCATGCAGCTTTGAGGTACCTCTTGAAGAAGCCAGATGCAAAGACCAGGCTGATCCGATGGATGCTCCTTCTTCAAGAATTTGATATTGAGATAAAGGAAAAAAGGGGTCAGAAAACTTGATGGCATACCACATGAGTAGTATTACTCACACACTGGAGGATGACACCTTGGACCAGGTACCACTTAAGGACACTTTCCCCGATGAGCATATTTATTCCATCTAAGGTACACATCCTTGGTATGCATATTTAGTTAACTACATTGTTGCCTTTGAAATCCCTGCAAATTTAAAGAAATATCAAGTCCAAAAATTAAAAAGTGAGTCTCGATATTATGTTTGGGATGATCCATACCTCTGGCGCATGTGTAGTGATCATGTTATTAGGAGGTGTGTTCCTGATCATGAGTTGGAGTCTGTTTTACATTTTTTTCATACACTTGCTTATGGTGGACACTTTGGAACCCAACGGACAGCTAGGAAAGTTTTGGATTCTGGATTATATTGGACTAGCTTATTCAATGATGCCCATGTGTTTTGTAAGTCATTCTCTCGTTGCCAACACATTGGGAACATTTCTAGAAGACATGAGATTCCCCAATAAACCATACTATTCTGTGATATTTTTGATGTATGGGGCATCGATTTTATTGGTCCTTTTCCTAGTTCATTTGGATTTTTATATATTTTTGTTGCTGTTGATTATGTGAGTAAATGGGTTGAGGCTAAGGCCACTAGGGATGATAATTCTCATGTTGTTGTGGACTTTTGAAAAGCACAGATTTTTTGCAGGTTTGGAGTATCGAAGGCCATCATCAGTTACCAAGGGACACACTTCTGCAATTGGAATTTTTCTTCCCTTATTCAGAAGTATGGGGTGACACAAAAAACATCAACACAATACCACCCTCAAACAAATGTCCAGGCTGAGGTTTCAAATAGGGAATTGAAACAAATTTTGAAGAAAACTGTGCAGCCAAATAGGAAAGATTGAAGCAGGTGTTTTGATGATGCATTGTGGGATTATAGGACAGCATACAAGACACCCATTGGTATGTCCCCATTCTGGATTGTTTTTGGGAAAGCATGTCATCTCCCTGTGGAAGCTGAGCATCAGGCTTATTGGGATATTAAGAAATGCAACATGGATTTGGCCCAAGATGGAATCCAAATGAAGCTTCAAATTCAAGAGCTTGAGGAGATTCGATTGTCTTCATATGAGAACTCAAGGATCTATAAGGAAAGATAAAAAGAAACTCACGAAAAAATGATCCAACAGAAAGAGTTTCATGTTGGAGAGAAATTCCTTCTCTATAGTTCATGACTAAAGCTGATTCCTGGTAAGTTGTGTTCCAGATGGTTAGGTCCTTATGTTGTGACTAATGTTTTTCCTTAGGGTGTAGTGGATATCACACAAGAGGACACAGGAAAGATCTTTACAGTCAATGGGAAATGTTTAAAGAGATACATTGAGGGACTTCCTACTAATGCAGTGGATTTTATCACCCTGCATGACCCCATCATCACCTAAGCACATCAGGCTGTTCCTAACCCTTTAAATTTGTTATTCTTTGTACTATTTAAAATTATACATTTCATGTGAATATATCATATCATGGGTTTACATTGAGGACAAAGCAATATTTTAAGCATGGGGGAGGGGACTTTTTAGTATAGAAATTTTAATTGTTTTCCTGTTTTAAAAAAAAATTGTGTGTTTTTCAAATTTTGTGTGTTTATTTTTAAATTTTCTATGTGTTTTTGAAACTTTTGAGCTAAAATGATTCTCAACAACCATTTTGAAATCCATATCAATAAGTGAAACAATTTATCCCTTGAAACTATGCTTAAATGAATGCTGAAATTACTTTGTTTCAAGTTCAAATATTTAGTAATTTCATGAAAAGTACACTGAATTTTAAATCCCATGCCACATATCACTATCTTTATATTTGAAATCAATTTCCTGTGAGGCTTCTGAACCATTATTTTCATATTATTTAAATTCACCTCAATTCTTTAGAGAACCAAACCATGTTGATTTAACCAGAATTTGATTTATTCCTATCAAAACTTGAGGGTTGGAGGTACATATATTTAAATGACTGAGGCATTTGTTTGGTATTAAATCCCTTATTTCAAAGAATACTTTTTTATAATGGCATACCTTGAACCTTTAATCCTTTTAGACCTTATAAGCCATGTATAGACTGTTAGGTTAGCCACATTATAAGACAATTTTCCCTATCCAACCAACTCTTGAAGTGAAATTGCATAATCTAGTTGAGATTAAGTGTGGGGGAAGATGTCTTGTGTTGTGATACCACATTTTGTGATACTTCAGATGAAAAATTAAATTATGAAGAGATGTGTTTGATTCTGAATAAAAACATTATATTGAAATCTATGCCTTTCTGGAGCTTTCATGATAAAAGAAGCTGTGCCTTTCTTGAGCTTCTAATAGAGGGGGAAAACTGTGCCAATCTAGAGATTTTAAGAAAATCATGTTCAATAAGATTGACATTTTTACCGTGGAAATGTTGAATGGTGTGAAAATTCCTTTATTTTTCATGATTATGGAGCTGAATTGTTACTATGGATATTAATTAGAAGACCATATTTAAGTGAAAATTAGATTAATGTAATTTTTCTTCAAAAAGAGTCAAACCCTCCTCATTCAGCCTCAGAGTTTTTCACATCTAAATCCTACCAACTGAAAGCCACAAAACAATCCTGAAAAGTCCTCATGATAAACATATGTCCTTGACTCACATCAGGTAGTGATGTAGGAATTTATCATGCCTATGGTGACCCTTGTATGAGTTTGGATGAGAAAGACATTGCAAAAAAAATTTGACATTTGTGTGATAAGAGAAAATTCAAGTGAGGTAAGTGTTTTGTGCATGGGAGGATAAATAAATTGGAAATATATTGAATGATATAAATAAAGAACTTGAAATAATGGTTTTTTATGAGGCATGATATCTTGTTTTTCTTTGTTTGTAATTGTTTTATCTCAAGGATATATGTTTTAGAATTGGTTTTGATTTGATATTGATGATTACTTGATATGAGGTTTTTCCCAGGAGTGAGAAAGGGTAAGTGTAGGGGAGTTGATAAAACACTATTTTGTTGAATATTTTATTGATAATAAATAATATAATTTCCTCACACTATGATAGATATGTTCAATTATGGAATATTTGGGATTAGATCATTCATTTGCAAATTTGATGAAAAATCCAGTTTTACCCTTTTAAAATTCATTGTAGTATTTAGGGCATAAATATTTTTCAGTAAACTATTTTGACTTAATATTTTTTAACTATGTTCCTGACTTAATGGGATACAAATTATATTCATGACTTGGGTGTTGGATCGTGCATATGAGTGGATTAAATGGGCCATGAAGACAAAGATGGACTGAACTATCCAGATTGGACATCACTTCACCATTTGGGCCGTATCTTCTTCATACGGGTTTGGATTGAGACCGAATTTTGATAAAAGCTCGGTGACATGATTTGGAACAAATCATACTCATATAAGGTCTGCCAATTCACGGTTTTTGGAGGTAAACTAAGAGTTGAAGTGTGGAATAAAATATTTGGCCGAGTTTTCATTTCACACTTAAAACGTTATGTAACCCTAGCCCTAAAAAACTTTATTTGAAGGGGGATTTCACTCTTTGGGAGGGCTGGTCGAGGCATTGGTAAGGTGTGTCCAAATGGGTGTCTCTTTGGAGACCCTTCCAAATCTTGGAAAAAGTAAGGCTTTGTGGAAACCTCTCTTCCAAAAAGGCTCTCCCCTCCCACCTCCTCTTTGTATTTATTTTCTTTCATGTTTGTATCTTGAATTTTTCTTCAAATAATCTTCTGTGTTCTTATAATTTCTTCTTATATTAATATTCTTAATTGGGTTGGAATCAAGAGTGAATATGAGATTGGGTCCTACCCTTTCAATCCTTTGCTCATGAAAAATGTCTCCACGATGACCACACCGCCCATGGAAGAGTAGTTTTTTTAGTGATCGATCTATCTTCTACCCTCTTAATTTATTTTTTTTGAATCATTGAGATACTATAAATCACTTAATATGATCCATTAATTGTGTTTTTAAATTATAAGAAACTAAACAAGCAATTGAACAATTAACACAAAAAAACGTGAGGTTGAGATTTTGTGTAAATTGTGAGAGCGCGATCTTAATCGGTAATACAAGACCACATGGGATAAATTTGTAGAGTTCAAATATAATCCCTAAACAAAATTAATCCTCATTTCCAGAATGGATATGTGCTCTAATTAACCACTAACCATAAGCTAACCTTATAACAACAATCAAAGAGGGGTGCTGCGATTGCATGTTCCGAAGCTAGCATAGGGTTTAAGTAATTCCATCTTTGTGGTTAAGTTAACTCTAGTAGGGTTTGAGGGTTAACAAATTAAGGGATCATAATTAAGTGGATATTTATTTAAATTATAATTATTAATAAGTAAATAAATAAGTAGAGTTATATCGATTACTCCTTTTAAATATTTTTCTAAAAAACATCTTTTTATTGTGTCATTTTAATCAAAATTCATTTTAAAACTAAAATCAAAAAAAAAAATACAATCTTCTTCCAGAAAACATCTTATAGATTTATAAACTATAACCAACCCCTATACTTTAAAGTAGTGTTTTTATTCTCTTTTATTTTATTTTTAGAATACCTCTAAAAAGTTGTTTTAATTCACTTCCTCCTTTGAGAGACGACCTTGGTCAGCCACTCTACTACACCTTAGTACCCCAAAATCACACTAATCATTTGAGGGTTTCCATGAAAGTGCTCTTTCACCCTTTTTACTTCACTTTATCCTCCCATTGGGGTGGAGGATGAGGCTTCACCTCTAAATCTAGCCATTGAAATTGACGGCCCTACATAGTCAATTGAAAGTTTTGGTTAGTTTCAAAGGATAAAAAAAGTTGATTAAGTTGTCTTTAAAATTACGTACAGCCACAAATATTGTTATATCTTACCCAACAGTAGATCAGTAGCATGAGAAGGATCCTCCCTATCTTTCCTAGCTTCAACAGGATTTGCAGGATGGGTTTTAGGAAGCTTTTCCGGGTTAAGCACCACCTAAGCTAGCATCTCTACAATAATAGGGTTGTATCTACCCCCTTTAGGCTTTGGTAGTTCAGTATCTTACTCAGATGGAACTGAAAATTTCAACCAATCATGGTAAGAGATGTAATAAGAAATTTTTAATAGGACTAAGGATAACACTCACGTCCAAAATCTTCTAAATTTCATGGTAATTTAACATGTTCTAAAATTTCTTCAAAAGATGCGCCAAGTTTTATCATTTCATCCAGTGATATCTCAGATTCCTGGTTAGTATCACCAGTGGTAGAATTTGATATGTCTTCCTGACGACCCTCCTCCTACAACCTCTGATCCTGGATAGCTTCCTAAGAGAGAATTGCAGAGTCTGTTGCAGTGGTCGCCAAATGTTCTGGTGTAGGTGCTGAACCTAAAGCATCACAGAATGGAAGTCAGTTGATGTTTTCATTCATTATTCTATGAAGTATTGTTAATTTACTAGAAGAAGGATCTTATCTCCTTGAATTAGTAATAGGATAAGTACTGGGAAAGATTCTAGCTCTTCTTCAGGAGCAGCAAAGTCAACATGAATTTGCGACTGTTCGCCAGCACCCTCCGTCGTCCTCAGAAGAGGGTCAGTTCTCTCCCTCAAAGGGGAAACTGAGGAATCCCATGTAATCCTAAGAAATATGAGAAATATTTTCATGAGTTATGATTCATGACTATCCGAAGGACTTACCACTACTAATGAAGCATTCTGCTGTGGACTTCTTCCTTCGATGTCTTTGCTTATTTGGATTTTTGGGTGTTTTGACATAGTCATCTCCAAATACAGGTATTGGAGAGTGAAAATAAATTTATAACTCCGCGTCCATGGATTTCCGGCCTGGATATACCTCACCTAGCTTGCAAGGAGATTCAGTATCTCCGATGGCAGTTCCAACAGGGCTATACTACGGTGGAAGAACCTCGGTAGTTCCTTTCTTCATAAGCTGCAGTATGAAGAAAGTAATTTCCTTGAGTAACAAAGCTTTAACTAAAATCAAGTTTCAAAGAAAGTAAGAAAATAGACTTACATCTTTAGGATCCATGTAATCATGACACTCCTCATCTACAGAAGCACCAGTCCCCTCAGTGGTGCCATGATCCATCATTTCCTTCACCCTCTTGGTGATAGGAATGGAATCATCAGTGGCATATATGAGCATCTCCAGCTCTCTAATGTAAGCCAGCACTTCATCGGGGTTATCCTCAAAACAGATATCAGTAGAAGCCCGAATATTCCCTACTCTAGGGATGTGTATCCCTTTGCATAAGTCCATCCAGGTGGTTTCAGCATCGCAATATAAACTCCGCCATGTCTGGACAGCCTCTAGTTATAGATATTCCACTTGTACACCAGAAGGCTGCGAAGAAGGTCCTACAATCTTGGACTTCAACTTCTTCCCAACTCTTGCAATCACAGATAAAGGATAAGAAAATAAAACTTTTTGCTCCATAAAATAATGGAGATTAAATTTACTCAATGATATAACTCACCTGGAGTCGATGGAGTAGGTCTCTTAACTATGACAGGAGGATTATATATGGAATGAGGCCACTTTGACACATGTCATGCCTCATCATCCCCATCATGGGAATCTGATGAATCAAACCTGGGTGAGGAACCCAGTGAATCAGATCTGGGTGTGGAAGAGTTACCTTTCAGATGAAGGGTTTCTTTCTGGACATTTATCTTCTTTTTCCCCACCTGAGGAACCAGATGATTCAGTACCCCTTCAGGGTATGATGCTACCTAGTTCTCATCATACCATGTAGTCAAGTTACTCGCCGATCCAGCAACTGGTAGATCAAACATTGCTCCTATCTTCTCCATAACTGTTATAAACCATAGTTGACAGGAAACCATCAGATGCTGCTCTGACCTGACATGCACAGGAGGGAAAAAAAATCTGCTGAAGACACTTGAAATGGTGTGCAAATCTATATAGAGCATAGGCCTCGCATATAATCTCTCTGTCAATCCTAGTGGTCAATACACCATCTCTGCAAGACAGCATGTATAACCTCAATTCTAGGCTGGCTGTTCCATCATCAACAAACCACCTGGTTGGAGGGTTTTCGTAAAGAAAGAAATGGAATTCCTTAAACATTCTCAACCTTACCTTCATATCATAGGAGTTGAGGGATAACAGAAAAATTCCAGAATATGCCTGCACTGATGGCCTGAAAGAACCTCCAGGAACCTGTACTCCACTCTGTACAGTGTATGTCCTAAAATGAGTGGTGATCCATCCCCAAAAAACATGGAATGGTCCCACTATTCTAAAAGGAGACTTACCCATATAAACATGGAGTATGCTCCTATGAATCTTTTCCAAAATGGGGGTGGCCAACCCAACCATTTTACTCTCAGCCAACTTGGCGCTAACAACGAAGGTCCCTAGCCTGACACCTCCCTTAGAATCCCTAACTGGCAGAATATAAACACTGAGCCACAAGGCTAAGAAGCCCTCCAGATGGGTCTTCTTTGGGATTCTCTGATTCACTTCATATTCCCACTTTTCAAATTCTCCCGCTTCCTGGGTCGGCCAGAATGTGCCACGAGCACCCCTCTTCTCTGTTCTCGGGCAGCTGGTAGGACGAGTACAGGTGGGCCCCTTCTCCATCTTCTAGATAACAAACAAACCCATCCCCTCCTCTTGATGAATATCTTTTCTAGAATTAGTTTTGGAGGTCTTTGAATTCTTAAGCTTGTGGAAAATTTTCAATAATTCTCAAGCCAAAGACGGAGTTTTCTCCGAATCATTCCAGTTTTCCTTGGGGGGGATGAATTCATCATACATATCGCCTAAAATTGGATCCCTTGAGATCTTGTAGACATCCCACAAACTGATACCTACTTCTCCATGAGTCAGATGGAAAGAATTGGTTTCTGGGCTCCAGCGGCTGATTAGCTCTGGTACAAATTCATCATTCTTGTAAACAAATGTCTGCCCAGCCTAGATGACTTCATATATTGCAGCTCCTTTCAGATCCTCTATAAAATCTGCATAGGTTTTTTGCACCCAATATGTCCACATCCAAGTTGGCTTCACACCCCCTCCAAGATGTAAGTCCCAACTCTTATTCCAGCCTTTGGATTGATCCATCTGAGAGTTTCGGAAGATTGAGGTATAATAATGCGGCTTCAGCTCAGGTTTGTGAGGTTTCAGATCCGGGGAACATGGGCTATGATGCATTATAAACGCCTTCTCCACTATTCCAGCATTTACAAACGATCCTCCAACTGAGAAATTTGCTAAAGAAAAGTTGGTTTACGTTTGAAACCAAGAATGCGGAATATATTTCTTTGAATCTGGAACGTTGAATCCTTGCAGATGACCATGCCCATACAGAGGTAGGTAAATGCTCTGTGGTAAATTGACATGATATTTATTCAAGTACTTAGCCAGATCTGGGAGAGTGCTGTCTCAGATATTATAATTGTCATGGCCAACGACGTTCATCATATCATCAATCCGCTTGCTAGCCAGCTCATTAGCCATTCTAATTCTTCTGGGAGCCATTGAATCTACACAAAAATCAGATAATTGACTTTTAAGTAATTTGGGTTTTCATAAAAATTGAGAAGAAAATCGAAAAATTGGCTAAGTCATTAAGGTGCACAAGTCCCATATTGGCGTGCAAGTCTAAGTCGGTCGTTCAAGTTTTACCGCACTAGTACTATCGCGCAAGTCAGAAACTCACTATAGAAGCATGAACGAGTAGAAAGCCAAGTCACTTGCACGAAAATGAGGTGGTTCTATGCCGAGAGTTCAAGAGCGTTTGAGACAGAGTGCTTTGCGCGAAGTGGTTCCACATATTTATAGGCAAGGCCGTACCCCTGCGCACTGGACCCTGCGCGCCAGAAACATACCTGTATGCCTACAACTTGCGTGCCATAGTACCTTGTTTCTCGTTTTCCTCAAAGTCAAATCCTCTTTCCTTTTTCGGATCCAACTCTGAGGGGGGACTTTTTTTGATGCTCTTTTCTGTCACAGAGTATAACGAATAGAAAAGGGGAATACCTTAAGCACAAAGAGAGTCATCCTTTGAAGAACATCAAAAATTGACAAAGGCATGAATAAGGAACTCTTTAAGAATGGGTCCCACAAGTTTTATCATGGTCGCACAAATATACTTGCGCGACACATATGGGTCGCTCAAGTCACTTGCACACCCTATTCGTTTTTTCGCCCAAGGTCCTCAATGGCCTATAAATACCCCCTATGGGCCCCCCATTTCGAGAACAAAAAATCCAAAACTCAGATTCAAGATCTGGTTTCCCAAGTCTCCATCTAAAGTCTTTCGAACACTTCTAAGGTAATTATTTACCTAGAATGGAATCTCTAAAGATGAAGAATAAGGCCTAAGTATTAGAACTCATCAATACTTGTGCGCCAAAGTGTCCATCCCTTAAGGGAAGTGATGATACTTGCGCGCTGCCTTTAACTCTCAAGGAAAATTGTGCGCCATCCATCTAAAAGCCTTTAGGGATGATACTAAGGGCTCTATTTCAAAGTCGGCCAAGTATCACTTCACATGTTCTTCATCCCCCAAGTGAACTCATGTCATGCAAGTATACTTGTGCGACCAGGACTTGCGCGCCAGACCAATACTTGCACGCCTCCTTCCAATTCACTCACTTTTATCAAATCCTCCTTTCCTCTTCAAGGACTGCCTTCAAAACATTTTTTTTCAAAGACATTTATGGCATGGTTTCTTTGTTAGCTTCATTATCTGAAAAAAATTCTGTGGAACATCTCTCAAAATCGCGTGATTTGCATAACTTTATGTTACTAAGGTTAGAGATTTACTCCATTCAACCTCATCCTTTAAGATAAGAAGATCTTTAATCTGGGAATCCTCATTAGGAGTAAGCCCCAAGTTCCCTATTCATGGGCATCCTCTTTAAGAGTAATCACTAAGTTCCCTATTCATGGGCATCCTCGTTAGGAGTAAGACCCAAGTTCCCTATTCGTTGGAATCCTCCTTTGGAGTAAGTCCCAAGTTCCCTATTCATGGGAATCCTACTTAGGAGTAAGCCCCAATTTCCCTATTCATGGGAATCCTCCTTAGGAGTAATCCCCAAGTTCCCTATTCATGGGAATTCTTCTTAGGAGTAAGCCCCAAGTTCCCTATTCATGGGAATCCTCCTTAGGAGTAAGCCCCAAGTTCCCTATTCATGGGCATCCTCCTTAGGAGTAAGCCCCAAGTTCCCTATTCATGGGAATCCTCAAGTTACCTATTCATGGGAATTCTCCTTAGGAGTAATCCCCAATTTACCTATTCATGGGAATCCTCCTTAGGAGTAAGCCCCAAGTTCCCTATTCATGGGCATCCTCCTTAGGAGTAATCCCCAAGTTCCCTATTCATGGGAATCCTCCTTAGAAGTAAGCCCCATGTTCCCTATTCATGGGCATCCTCCTTAGGAGTAAGCCCCAAGTTCCCTATTCATGGGAATCCTCCTTAGGAGTAATCCCCAAGTTCCCTATTGATGGGTATCCTCCTTAGGAGTAATCCCCAAGTTCCCTAATCTTCTTAACCTGGGCCTTCTTTTAAGGAGTAGGCCTCAATCTTAATTTCTTTTGATTTGGGATTCCCTTTCAACAATGAAACACAATCATAAGTCCCCTCTAATTTGGTCATCCTTCTCAGGAGTAATCCCTATGTTAAGTATCCAAATCTCTATAAAGCACATATACCTTTATGGACTCTGTTCCTGGGCTTCTTCCCTGAAGTAAGTCCTGATCCTCATCTATCTTGGGCAGTCATACATACTTAAGCCCCACATCATTTCTTATGATTGCATATTTCATGGAACAATAATCAGGTTTTACTAATACCTCTCATTTCTCACACTGAGGACGACTCACGTGATCTTAGAGTGTAAAAGTAATTGTGACATCTCTCTTTGGGCCATTAATCATGCATAAACATCATACTTATTTACTCTTACTACGTGGGTTCTAATTCCTTTTCTAACAAAGGATACATAGGTAGCCCATCTGCGGGTACGATCCCAACTCTAAGATAATCCCTATCCTTATGAATGAAAATAAAATTTAAGTTCCCCACTAAGTGGCTTTAAAACCAGTATGGTCATCATAATGACCAAGATATTTATATATAATGTATGGAAGGATACCATTGATTAAGAATCATTAATTCATCATATGTATGATTCTCTATTGATGAAGAACCTAAAATACATATAAAATATTCTCTAAATATCATACATATCAATCATTGATTGCAAGATCTAAAGGAAAACTCATTTTCATGCTTGGTAAATTAATAATGATTCACGAACATAACTCAAATATATAAGAGTCCTGGAGTAGACAATAATTCCCCCCAAAAAGGTGTGATGAGTCTGACCTCCCATCCTCTCGACCAATGCAAATTCTTAGGCCTCATGGGTCCACAAATAATGAGCACCTACCTTTGAAAGGTAGGTCCAAATGGATATAGAATCATTGGATGTTTCTAGTTCTACGAATAATCCAGTTAGAAATCGATTGGAATGTTTGAACCTTAAACAAACAAGGTCATCACCATTTCTAGAGAAACAGTAATGTCATACAATCCATTCATCAGAATAGGGATTATCTAGTGGTTAAATCATATACACTATTTAATAAAAAAAATAAAAAAAAATATAGTTATTTAATAAAAAATTCTCAAATTCCATTCTTGGTCCCACCTCCAAACCTTTTTCATGTACCTATAGCTTATCCAAGATCTAACGGGGCCTTTTAAAAACCAATTTTTTAGAAAATAGATTATACACATCCCTCATGTTTCATACACTAAGTGTGAGAAATATTCTCATTATGGAACTACTAATGTCGTTCCCATAATAATAGAATATATAACGAGGCCTGTATTGCATGAAATGTAAAAAATATAATAAAAAATAAAAATACCCAATCAAATTATAATTTTCTAAATAATATACATATTTGAGAAACCATAAAAATTTTGTATAGTAAAATTTTAATATCTAAACATGATTTCTAAAAGTAATCTTGGAAACCATCCAACCCACTATTCTTATCATACAAGATTATCCTCCACCTATCCTCTCATACTCAAGAATAATTAGAATGATAGATTGGAATCCACGAACCCATCCATACATAATAATAATTAATATACTATGTTTTACACCACCAATATATCTATACTCATACATAATCAAGATTCTCGTTCATCCTTCACCAAACCATAAATATTCTATCATAATTGAGATACTGGATATGCCTACATAAATCCATATATACTCACTAAAAATAATATTGGCACCTATAACTTAACTATGGACTCTATATGACTAATTCATAAAGGTAACCTATTTTAAAAACCCACTCTCATAATAAACCTAGACATACTCATCACATTTTTAGACACACCCAATGTAACTAACAACATGTCATAATAACCTATCTTAAAATAATTAATCCATACAATACCTTACTCATTACAATTTAATCCATAATATTATTCTCACAATATTTTATCACATAATAATACTATTCCTTATCATTCATAATTATTTTCAATCAAATACTCATGTTCAAACAACTTACTCATGATAAAGGATTCATATCATGGGTTCCAATTTCTTGTAATTAAATACTACTCATAGGAAAACATAAACATAATTTGTTATGTGATCGATAAATTACTCTAAAACGATCAATTAAGAGTTGTGTATCCCTAAATCATCTCTCAACACACATTAAACCCCTACTACAGTTTCATTTAGCACCATTTGAACCAACATACCATTCCATATACATCACATGGTGCAATAAAATCATATATAATAAAGGAAAAACACAAGGAACACCTATATCATTCTTGGAGGTGTCTAATAATAAAAACCATAGATTAAATCATCCTTGATTTACAAGAATATTGAAACCTAATATAACCACCTCATCTAATAATTTAGAGTGAAGGAACAAAAATCATCAAAAAACCTAATATTTACCAGGAATTTGAGGATAACTTTAAATAATTGAGTCTAATGTAACAGATTATTCTTTAATATATGATTAAATTACATAGGTGGATCCAAATAAGTGCAGAGGATAGGAAAAAATTAGTTTCTAATCATACATGGAAAGTGAAGAGGAAATGATGAAATAAATGAAGTAAAAATAAAATAAAAAAACACCTTTAAGGTAACACCCCACTTATTATGAAGTGTGAATATAATTTAATTTTTACCAACCCTTATTTTTTAAAATGATTTTGGTTTATTAGGGGAGTTGGAAGAGGTCAAGGTTGATTTTTTATGAAATTATATTAGGATACAGAGTCCTGTATTTTGTGAAAAAATTTCACAAGGTACTTATTGACATATACCAGGTACCTGATTTACCTTATAGAAGTGGGTAAACCATAGTTGGTACTAGGTGGACAGTGACCCTAGGGTAGATAACTGATAGATCACTAGGTACCCAATGACAGAGGACCAATTATTTAGTGGTTAATTTAGATGTTTTTATTTATTTTAATTAATTATTGGTCAAAATATATTTAAAATTATAAAACTTATCTTTTTCATGGTAAACATATAACACACCCTCTACTCTCTTTGTATTTCTTATGATCCAATCTTGTTTCCCCATAAATTGAGATAAAAATTAAGTGTCCTACATATTTATGGATTTCATGATGTAATTATATAACCCCCTTATTTATTCATTTTTATTATGTTTTTCAATGTTTTATATTAGTTATGACCTAATTTATATGTTGTTTTTGATTCATAAAATCTATCATTTAAATATAATTCATTAGATTATCTCTAGTGAGTGAGTTTTTATAGGTTGGGTAAGTGTATCTGGAACTTTTAAATTGATTTAATTTTTTATTTTCTATGTGATATATAGTCATACCAAAAAAAATTGATTTACCTAGAAATAATCAGAATTTTTACCTTAATCCCGTAAGAGTAGTTTTCAGATATCTATGGATAAGGGGGACCTTATTATATTATGCATTAGTTATATAGATACTAATTTCCATATGTACGAGTTCAATTATGTTGATCCAAAAACATGGAACCTAGTGGTGCAACCCTTGAGTTATATTTTGATTTTTTTGACTTTTTTAGGTTACCCGTTTCATTCTTTGAGAAGGGAATGTATAATTACCATTTTGATTCTAAACCCGAGTTTTATTTTTGAGGTGAATCTTGGTTATTATGTAGTATTATTGGCTTATTATAACATATAAAGTGTGAGGATATAATTTCTTTTGTTTGTGCTCTTACATGTTGTGTGTTCCTAAACCCAATTTCTAGAAAGTGTATCCAATGTGAGTCAGGGCCTTAATTTGAATGAAAAAGGTATTATATTTAATCTCTTTTGCAAATAGTTAGGAACTATAATTTTTATATAGAAATACTTGAATGGTTAATATAATTGTTTTTGGGATTCCTTGTGCTATGAATGATATAAAAAACTATTGAATTTCACCTTTTTCAGCACATAAATATACAGAGATCCAGATATATTAATTATTAGATCACTATAGACATGGATTACACCCTACCATGGTCATCGTATCACTATGAGAAAAACTGATATGATATTCAGTTAAGATCATTGTAGACATGTGATTTAGTTTCCCCATATCTTTATATTGATATGATATGTTTCAAATATGCCTAATGTCATGGATCAATATAAGCCAATAAATTTACTTTACAATGGTCATATTACAATTCCAATTAGGTCTTGATATTCCTATGATCATAGAATGTCAAACACAATAGTGATATATATTTTATCTTCACACAAATAAATAATAGTCGATATGTTTAAGGGATGAGATCATTATATATGTTAGGGACATTCTCATTGGTCTTATGTTAGGATAATATGGGATCAATATTTGATAGGGATGAGATCATATAGACAGGGGAAACCATTCTATTTATCCTTATATCACATGAAACGATATATATATCTTAAGGACAAGGTCATTATAGATGGATGATTTCCCTTCTATTGTCCTTTTAATTTCTTTGGGAAGTGGTTAATATGCCTTTAGTATAGGATTCTAAATGCATATGAATGTATTGAACTAGTGGAATTTATATCATTTTGATATGTTTAGAGACATTTTGACCCTCACTAAGGTATGTTGGTTCACTCACTTGGAGACTTGTTAGGTCCTCAAGGGTGTGGCATTTTATATTGATATTTTTTGTTTATTATTATCAGTATGTCACTTCATACATTAACATATATATTATAGATTTATTTTTGGGAACTATTGGTGACGACCTATACTAATTTGTACTCACCCCTATAAGGTAGTCCCTATGTGAATTAATTTTACATTTTTTTGAGACCTTGGTAATAGAAATGGCCCTATAGTTGGTTATTTATATGAACATGCTTGGTTGAAATTGATAAATAGGACTAGGATGATATTCAATACTAGTTTGTGCATATATCCTATTTTTACTTATTTGTAGATCATGTTGTATATTATTAAACATTGATTGAACCTTCTTATCATGTCTTAATTATGTGAATTTTAATTAATTTTTTTAGATAATATGATATGTTATTTTATTTCTGTTATCCTTTAGCTATAATTTTTATATTCTACCATTATTTTATGAAGAAAATTTTATATTTTATTTTAAAGTGATTTAAGGATATTTTTTACCTAAGAAGGTATAGTCTACCCATGCTATAAATAGAATTTATCTACTGGATGGAAGTCTCAGGCATATGGGAAGGAATTCTTGAGGTATGATGTGTCGCATTCAGGTCACAATCATGTTAACTTTGATAGGGCTGATATAAATTTGTATCAAAGACTTGTTTATTTTTGACTTACTATTTAGGACATGGTTATTGGATATACGATATTTTCAGGAATTGGGATGGTATTAATTTCTTTGAGTATCCAACCCACAAATTGGTAAAGTATATGTTATTAGGGAGGTGTTATTATGATGTTTTTCTCTATTACAGTTTTATTGATTTCATAAATATATGATTAAATTCAATATTGATTTATGTTTTATGGTTTTACTCCTAAATAAGGGTGGGGGGATGATGTTTTTTCATATATCAGTTTCAAATCAAAGTATTAACTTGAAATTTATATAAATGCTAATAATTGAGAGTATCACTTATGATGTGATGTTTAGTTATTTAAGGTTATTGAAGCAATGTATATAATGTTTCTTAAATAATATTACAATGTAATTTTACTAGATCAAGCTATGGTTTAGGGTTTTCTTCTATAATATGATGGATCCTTATATGAGTCTTATATATATCATGATATTTACCCCAGAGATTGATTAGTTGAGGCTAAATAAACTCTTCAAGCTGTGTGAGATCCTTATATTCTAGGGGGTGTGTATGGTTTAGCATAATGAAATACTCATCAATTATTATCCTACCTATAATATTATGAATAGTGATAGGAATTTCATTCTAAGTCCTGTGTTTATAATTTTAGAAACATGCTACTATGATGTCCACCTATTACTCAGTATGATGGATGGGATGAGAAATATGTATAAGATTTTAAGATAGAGCCCCTATTTTTGTGTGGAACTCATATTAAAAAGAATCACTAAGAGTGTATACTACATGTTATTCAGTCATTTTGAAATTCACCTCCAGTAGAGGTTCCTTCGATAAAAAATATGACTATAGAGTTCTAGATATACCATCCATCTCTATTTACTAGATATAGTAGATCATAGTCTACAAAGTTATATATCAAGTCAACATTGTCAATTTTTAACTATAACGAGACACCCTAATGTGAAATGTGAGGGACACGACATATATTATTTAAGGATGAAAAATTACTTGTGGGATATCCAAGTCCAAGTAGATTAGTTCATGGGACTATCCAAGATGATCTTTTAGTATTGTTTATTTAACTTGTTTTTTTCATGACATTGAGAGATAATAGGGGTTTAGAGTTCATTAACCTCATTCAGGGGATCTTATTAGTGATAAAATATTCTTCTCATTTCATTGATTTAAAGTGAAAAACTGATTATTATTTTTCAATGTTTCAATATATGATTGATGAAGGGAGGATGATTATTAGAAGATTGTTATAGATTTATGAAAAGGCATTGGATTTCCTGCTTAATAATGAATCTACATATTTCCATAACATGATTATATTACTGCCATATTCTATAGATGAATAATCATGAAAATAAATCATGAAGAACCTGAGCGGATAAGTTCAAAAAATTTGAAAAATCGTTTATGGTGATTGTTGAGGTGATCTTAAAAGGAAACAAATACACGTGTTGATGAACTTGAGTCGATAAGTTCACATAGGATAACTCATTCCAAGTAAGGGATTTATATAGGTGATTTTCATTGATATAATATATTGTTGTGATATAAATAAATACTACTACATAATTGGATTCAAGATCATATAGGTGTTCAAGATGATGTATGAGATGCAGGGATGTAGCCATTTTCTACATATTTGAACTCATGTATGAAAATGAAAATTCACATAATATAATTTCACATACCTATTTGGTGGAACTCTACATGTTTCTAAATTTCAATATATTAAGGGAATAATGAATTTAGATAATTACTCTATTGTGATCTCCATGGAAATAAACATCATGATCATATGAGATGATTATAATCTATTCCAAGAAAAAAAGAAGACCATATGAATGTTATACCAAGGAAACTGAAATCATGACTCAATAAGTGTTCATGTAATTTTCAGGTAATGATCAAGAAAGATGATATTTTGAGATAACATGATGAATAAAATCCCAAGATTCCTTGTGAATATATTGATGATAGATTTCAGTTATTTAAATGAGTTTGCTGGTATTTCAAAACTGCATGGAGAACAATATATGAGAACCTAATTCCTTTGAGTATTTGTGAAAATTAATAATTTTAGTAGTCACTATGGATTTTAATTTTTATATATTAATCTAAATAATAAATAATTATTCGTTAGTATGTTTAAAATAATATTCAAATGAGAATTCAAATGTTAAATAAAATAGAAAATATGTTAACTGATTGAATTGTGTCATGACCCGTCCCCCGGGGCCCGTGCCGTGATAACCCCAAGACCACCTTCCATATCCCAGGGGCTGACGACTAGTATCGAAGGCATATTCCCTAAAACTTGGAAGGCATTTCCTTTATAACCTGTAAGCACACGTAACCAAGCACGCAACAAGATAGGAACACAAGAAAATTAAACTTTAAATAGAGTGAGTGTAGTACGTAAAAGGGGCCAGAATACAAGCCCAATAGGAAAGTACAAGTACAAATATGATACAATACAACTAAAGAAAAGGAAAATTTAGCTGTTGGATCTTCCTCTGAGGATCCTACCTGAAGGGTAGTTACAGATCGCCTCCTCATCACTCCACGTCCGTCCGTCTCCTCTGCGTATCGATACGCCGTATGGTCCACCTCAGGGCACCATCCAGTCCTGGTACTCATGTTCTCAGTCAGTTCTATCCATCGTCTCTACCAAAAACAATGAATTGAGGGAATATCCCATGTAGGGGTGAGTATAATGATACTTATTAGGGACCACGATACCCTCAAGGTATCACAAAATCCACAAAGGATAAATCAAAAGTTTGAAATCAACAGATAACCCTACTTAGGTATATGCCCATACATATACCTAAGTTATCAAGTAATCCATATCATTCACGAGGAAAACATAGAGGTACTGAATCCGATCACACCAAGATTTATTCTAGGGTATTAACAAGTAACATCCCCAGTCACATCGTTGAACACTTCAGCTGCTAGAGAACCCCTCCTCTTTTGAGTATAGTGGGCCAGCCGCATCACATAGAGGCGCTTCCCACTAACCTTGGACTACTGAGGTACTCCTCCTATTGATTACCATGGGTCCGTCACGTCACACAGAGGTGCTTCGCACCGTGGGTCTGCCGCGTCACACATAGGTGATCCCCCTCGTGACTTGCTAAGGTACTCCATTTTTCGAGTACCATGGGTCTGCTGCGTCACACATAGGAACTCCCCCTTGTAGCCTACTGAGGTACTCCTCCCATCGAGTACCGTGGCTCTACTGCGTCACACAGAGGCGTTCCCCACTATGGGTCTGCCGCATCACATAGAGGCGCTCCCCACTGGACCTGTCAAGTCACTCGGAGTCTAAATGGTCAGCATTCATCAAGTCTCATCCAGCTACTAGGTTCCCGAACTATGCTCACTCGTCTCTGGGAGGATCCAATCCACAAGCTACTGGTCGATATTCCAACTTCCATAAAGTCCCATGAAGAAGCATCTCAAAGGTCCTCCATGTCATAGGGGTCTCAACGCAACAGACGGCGCGAAAATCGGACGCCCGGTCTGTGAGTTATTAGAATTTTAGTCTTAGGGGCCCGGTTGGATTCGTGCTCAATCCAACCTGACCATCCCCCTTATTAATCCAAAAATTCAGTGGGGTATAATCAAAGGGACCGTCTCTCTCCAAGATTTCTAGCGCCGCTGACGGTTCGTCAAACAGACATATGGTGCCAAAGTTATGGCCAAAAGGAAGTAAAGGGGTCGTAGTGGGCCTGGGTCCAGTCCGACCTGGTTCAGGTTGACCCAGCCTGACCCCCTGGGTTAGGCCCGAACCGCTGGGCGGCCCAACCCATTGGGTTCAGTCTGGCCTGCTGAGAGTCCCGACCTGCTAGGTTCGGTCGGGCAGGCCGTGAGGGGCCGTAGAGGGTAGCGGGTGGCCGCGAGTCCACAGAGGGGTGACGTGAGGGTGGCTCAACAGTGGAGGGTGCCGCGAGGGAGGCTTAGCCGCAGGATAGCTCAGACGGGTATGGCGTAAGGCCGCATGGATGCTTGGCCGGGGTAGCTCGGAGGTCCGCGACCATTTTGGCTAGGGCGGCTTGGAGGGAATCCATAAGGGCGGCTCGTCTCGGGGTGGCGCGACGAGGGTGGTTCGGCTAAGGCGGATCGCGGGGCGTGGGCGGCACTGTGAGGCCGTAGGTGGTGGCTCGGCCTGGACTACAGCGGCTCGGCTCGGCGGCGATGACTCGGCGGATGGCGACGAAAGCACAACGGATGGCGGTTGAAGCTCGGCGCGGTGGAAGTGGGTGCCATGGAGCAACTTAGCCACGGGGGCATTGCGAGGGGCATGGAGGTCGCGAGGTGGCGGAAGCCATGGCGCGGTGCCGTTGCACCATCGCCTTCATCATTTTCAACACCACAAATCATCACTAGATTTATAGAGGGGTCAGGCCATGTTTGTTTGGCCCGTACCCTCTGCGTTAGGGTGGAAGAATATGGCTCAACAAGAACTTGAATAAGAATGTCTAGATTTACAACCTCCCCCAACGATTTATTCCCAATCCCAAAAAAGAATTCAAGGGAAGAACATGGGAAAAGTATTCATTCACAAATAATCCCCTAACTTGTTCATTTGATTTGTTGAAAAGGTCGATAGGAAGAAGAAAAATCATTGGGAAAAGATGGACATCAGTGTCATTGGAGTTTTCCTCGATTTTCGATTTGTGCATCATTGGAGATCCTTCGACGGAGTTTGGAGAATAATTCGTTGAAGGAGAGGCGTTTTTCATTGGTGTTCTTCATTGGAGTGCTTTTATCCCAAAGCTCCTTCCTCCCAATTCCACCAAAATGAATAGGTATCCCCAAAAATAATATATTACGATATATATTATTTAGTTTGTTGGATTAAAATTCAAATTGGCTAAATTAATGTGGTATGCTGGCATAATTAATGTAGAGGAAGCTCAAGAGGCTCCTCCAAATTAAAGATGGAGTTGAGAGGTTTCTCCCTCATTAAGAGTGGAGTTCAATAGGTTTAGGCCTCGGGTGGTCCCCACCACCATAACCTCTCATGGGAGGTTAAGTTTTGGTGGTCCCCACTACTCAACTTCCACATAGAGTGGTTACAACAAATAAAATAAAATATGTGCTTATTTTATTATTTCCACAGAAAACCCAAAAAACTATCTTCTACTCTCTACCCATTGTGATCAAGGTGAAGGTCTCCTTAAGAGAATACCGACACTGCAAGTTCAACGATGGCCTCAGATTTCAATTCTGAGCACTGGTTCAAATGTTACAAAAACCCGCTCGCACGTTTACTGAACGTACCCAAAAAAAGTTCAGAAATTCAATCCAGGCTCTCCGGGCCTCGGAATCACGTACCGTCAATTTTTCACGGACTCATAAAATTTACACACACACACATATATATAATTTACATTTAAATTTTGAGTCTTTACATTCTCCCAACCTTAGGGATTTACATCCCTATAAGCCACAACTCAGACTAGGTAAAAAAATGTGGGTACTGAGCTCACATCTGAGCCTCCTGCTCCCATGTGCTCTCATGGAGATTCCCTTGCTGCTAAAGAACGTGCACTAGAGGTATCGACCTCACACTAAGGACCCACTCCTATCGATCCTCAATCTCTACTGGAACCTCCGTAAAAGTCACCCAATTGTCGATGTCCAGCTCTCCATGGTCGATGATGTGGGAAGGGTCATGAACGCATCTCCTCAGCTGGGATACGTGGAAGATTTCATGCACCCAGTGCAACTAAGGTGGAAGAGCTAAGTAATAATCCACCTCGACAACTCTACTGAGGACCTGGAAGGGTCCGATGAATCTTGGAGATAACTTTCTACCTCAGAAAAATCTCCACAAACCTCATCAAGGTGAGACCCATAAAAAGACGTGGTTTCCATCCTCAAACTCCAAAGGGCTCCATCTCCTATCGGCATAGTATTTCTGCCTGATCTGTGCAGTATTCATCCACTCTTGGATGATCTACACCTTCTCTATGGTAGCCCAAACCATCTCTCATCCCACTAGTGCTGACTCCCCTGGGTCAGTCCAGCACAAGGGTGATCTACAAGGTCTCCCGTACAATGCCTCAAAAGGTTCCATCCCTATGGTGGAGTGATATCTATTGTTGTATGAAAACTACACCAAAATAAACGTGATCCTCCCAGCTACGACTGAATTTGAGGATGCATACACATAGCATGTTCTTGTGGGTCTAAATGGTCTGCTCAGTCTGGACATCCATTTGAGGATGGAAGGCAATGCTCAAACGAAGTTGCATCCTGAAAGCCTCCTGCAACCCCTTCCATAGCTGGGCCGACTTGGTGAGTCGGTCAACGATCACCGAAATCGAGTGATGACCCCTGAATATACGTGGAAGTCCTATCACAAAGTCTATGGATATTCCATCCCACTTCTACTTTGGGACCTCTAAAGGATGAACCAAGCCTGCTGGTACCTGATGCTCCGCCTTCACTTACTGACAAGTGAGGCATCGAGAGACAAACTCTTCTACTGCTTTCATCATTCCCAGCCACCAGTGCTGTCATCGGAGTTCCTGGAACATCTTCGCCACTCCTGGATGTACTTCTAGAGGGGAAGTGTGGAACTCCCTTAACACTTCCTTCCTAAAGTGACACTGGTACCATAGTACATCCTCTGAAGAGAATGATGTGCTCCCCACCTTCAGAAAATCCATCAGGTGCCTATCCTATGGATATCTGAGCACGTCCCCAGAGGTGTACCATACGACGTGTGGATATGCGGAGGAGACGGACGGATGTGGAGTGTTGAGGAGGTGATCTATACCTACCCTTCAGGTAGGATCCTCATAGAATGACCCAGCAACTGACTTTCCCTTTTCTTCAGTTGTATTGTATCACAGTTGTACTTGTACTTTCCAATTGGGCTTGTATTCTGGCCGCTTTTACTTACTACACTCACTCTATTTACAGTTTAGTTTTCTAGTGTTCCTATCTTACTGTGTGTTTGGTTACATGTGATTACAGTTTATAAAGGAAATTCCTTCCCAGTTTTAGGGAATAGGCCTTCGGTACTAGTCGCCAACCCCTGGCCTATGGAAGGAGTGCTTGGGGTAATAACAACACAGGCCCTAGGGGACAGGTCGTGACAAATTGGTATCAGAGACACTTCCCACAAACCTTGTACTGCTGAGGTACTCCTCCTGTCGAGTACCATGGGTCTGCCATATCACAAAGAGGCACTCCCCACCAAGGGTCTTCCGCATCACACAGAGGCTCTCCCTCTCGTGACTTGTTGTGGTACTCCACATGTTGAGTACCATGGGTATACTGCGTCACACAGAGGTGCTCCCCCTCGTAGCCTACTGAGGTACTCCTCATGTTGAGTACCTTGGGTCTTCCGCTTCACACAGAGGT
The DNA here is from genome assembly GCA_963277665.1 of Viscum album. Taxonomy (NCBI): domain Eukaryota; kingdom Viridiplantae; phylum Streptophyta; class Magnoliopsida; order Santalales; family Viscaceae; genus Viscum; species Viscum album. The sequence goes on from OY728136.1 coordinate 8,189,846, forward strand.
GATCCCCACCTTGGGTCTGCCGTGTCACACAGAGACGCTCCCCACTGGGCCTATCAAGTCACTCCAAGTCGAAATGATCAACAGTCGTCAAGTCTCAGCTAGTTACTATGTTCCCTCACTATGCTTGCTTGTCTCTAGGGGGATACACTTCACAAGCTACTGGTCGATACTCCAACTTCCACAAAGTCCCATGAAGAATCATGTCAAAGGTCCTCCATGTCATAGGGGTCTCAACGCAATATAAATCACGTCAATCAGACACCCGGTTTGTGAGTAATTAGCGTTTTAGTCCCGGGGGTCTGGTTGGATTCTTTCTTGATCTAACATAACCATCCCCCATCTTAATCCAAAACTCTAGTAGGGTATACTATATGGGACTTTATCCCTACACGATTTCCAGCACCGATGACAGTTTGTCAAACGAACGTCTGGTGCCAAAGTTTTGTCCAAAAGGAAGTGAAGGGGTCATAGTGGGCCTGGGTCCAGTCCAACCTGGTCGGACTGCCCCAGCCCGAGTCGACCCATTGGACGACTCAACTTGTTAGGTTAGGTGCAGCCCGGTAGGCCATGAGGGGCCGCAGAGGGCCGTGAGTCTGGGGAGGGGTGCCCCGAGGGCGGCTCAGCTACGGAGGGTGCTTCGAGGGTTACTCAGCCACGAAGCAGATCGGCCGCAGATGGCGCGAGGCCATGTGGTAGCTCGACTGGGGTAGTTCAGCTGGTGTAGCTTATCCTGGGTGGGTTGTAGGTGGTTCTTCTAGGGCGGCTCGAAGGGACGCGGTGAGGGCGGCTCAGAGGGACATGGTGTGGGTGGCTCAGCCCGGGTCAGTGCGGTAAGGGTGGTTCATTCGGGTAGCTCACGGGGCGTGGGAGGCACGTTTAGGCCGCGGGCGGTGGCTCGGTCGGGACGGTGGAGCCTCGGCTCTGCAAAGGTGATGGCGGCTCGGGCAGTGACGGCTCAGGCGGCGACGGCTCGGGCGGCAACAACGGCTTAGCGGATGGTGGCGGAGACCTGACAGATGGCGGCGGCGGCTCGGCGCGGTGGCCCTGGGTGCCACGGAGCGGCTCTTCCTCAGGGGCACCGCAAAGGGCGAAGATGTCGTGAGGCAGCGACGGCCCTGGGGCAGTGCCATTGCACTGTCGACTTCATCGCGTTCAACACAAAAAATTATCACTATATTTTCGAAGGGGTCCGACCATGTTTGTTTGGCCTGTACCCTCCACGTTAGGGTGGTAGGTTATGGCTCAATAAGAACTTGAAGGAGAACGTCAAGATTTACAACCTCCCGCAATGATTTATTCCCAATATCAAAAAAGAATTCAAGGGAAGAACATGGGAAAAGTATTCATTCAAAAATAATCCATTACCTTGTTCGTTTGATTCGTTGAAGAAGTCGCGAGGAAGAAGACGAATCGTTGGGTAAATATGGACATCGGTGTCGTCGGTGTTTTCCTCAATTATCGGTTCATGCATCGTTGGAGATCCTTCGATGGATTTTGGAGAAGAATTCATCTAAGGAGAGGCATTCTTCATTGTCATTCTTCATTGGAGTGCTTTTCTCCCAATGCTACATCCTCCCAATTCCACCAAAATGAATAGGTAGCCCCAAAAATAATATATTATGATATCTATTATTTTGTTTGTTGGCTTAAAATTCAAATTGGCTAAATTAATGTGATGCGTTGGCATAATTAATATGGAGGAAGCTCAAGTGGCTCCTCCACATTAAAAAGGGAGTTGATAGGTTTCAACCTCATTAAGAGGGGAGTCCAAGAGGTTTAGGCTCTGGTGGTCCCCACCACCATAACTTCTCATGGAAGGTTAGGCTCAGGTGGTCCGCACCACCATAACCTCTCATCGGAGGTCAAGGTTTGGTGGTCCCCATTAATCAACTTCCAAATGGAGTGGTTACAACTAATAAAATAAAATATGTGATTATTTTATTTTATTATTTCCACAAAAAACCACAAAAATCTATGTTTCACTTTTGACCCACTGTGATTGAGGTGAAGGTCTCCTTAAGCGAATACTGACGTTGTGAGTTCAACGGTGGCCTCAGATTTCAATTTCGAGCACCGGTTCAGAATTTACCAAAACCTGCTTGCACGTTTATTGAACATACCTAAAAAAAAGTTCAGAAATTAATTCTGGGCACTCCGGGCCTTGGAATCACGTGCCGTTAATTTTTGCGGACTCATAAAATTTGCATATTAAAAAAAAAACATTTACATGGAAATTTAGGGTCCTTACAAATTGAAAGAAGATCACACCTACCGATGATTGAAGAGTTTCAAAATATGAAGGAAATATTAATATTTATATAACATGATTATGTGATTATTAATATATGTTGGATGTGAAAGAATAAAAGGTGTTAGAGAAAAATAATTTATAACTCACATATATTGTATGAAAATATTTTCGAGAGACTGATACATCCATTATTATGGAGAGAATAAGGTGAGTCAAAGAAAATATTACTAATAGAGATAATATTTTCCTTATTTTTCATATGTATTTAAATGATTTAATCCCTACCAATTTAAAAATTTGAGTTTTTTTTCATAATTTTTTGGATATTTGGTGAATTTTGGGCTAAAATGTGAAAATTGATTAATTCTGAAATTTTAACAGTTTTCTATCAATTTTTTTTTCAAGAAAAACATTTACAATATTGATCCTAATTGAGTGATTATTTTTTTGTCTTCATTTTATTTTGAGATTCAACTTCTTCTTCTAGAACCAGATCCCATTCGAACATCTATAGGCCTAAAAAAATAAATCAAGTTGAAAACTTCTTCTGTCAAGAAGAATGGAATCCACCTTAATAGATGAGGCATATATTAAGCTACTGACATCCAAATGAGGTTATTCTAACTGGTTTCGAAGTAGGTCTCTAAGTAACATGTTAAAATTAAATATCATAGAAAAAATTACTCATTAAGTTAGTATTTCTACATGTCAAAATGGAGTAGGTGGAATTGTTTCTTCGGCTATAAAAAGTCACCTTAATTAACGTAGCCATAAATTCTTGTACACATGTCCAAAATCTTTGACATTTTAAAGCCGATAGAAAACTCTATTTTTAAGATATTTTAAAAAGTACCCTTATATAATTTCATCAATCTATTAGGCCGAATATGAGAAAACTTCATGAAGATAGATTCTAGAGGAGGAATTTTCTATTCTTCCGTTTCACCATTTTCTTCTTTTTAGTTTCATAATTTATTCTTCTTTCCCCTTAGTCATGAATAACCATTACATGGAGGGTTAATATTATGAGTGATTGTTAAATTATAGGTTTCCCTTTTATAATGATTGAGTTCTTTCTCTTTATTTAATAAAATCTTTTCTCTCTTATGTGAAGTTAATTTTAATTTCTAATTGATGTTTTTATTATCAATTACAATCATATTTGGTTTTATATTCTTTTTTTAATACTAATTTGGTCAATGATAATTTTTCTCCCTTTTCTAGGTTCTGGTTTATATATGATGGAATAGATCAAAGATTAGTGGTGAAGTACTCAGTAATCATCTATACATATGGGAGGGGTAGTAGATATTCTTGATTGTTTGGGAAAACAAGACCCTATCGAGTATTTCCTATGTCAATTAAGGGTATTCGTTAAAAATATCTCTCACATAGGAAGGAGAGTAGATTGAGATGATATCTTGTAAATGTTTACTCTCACCATCACCATTTGACTAAGGGAATTATAGGTATAGATCTTGAAATCTCACTTTAATCAGTTTAGGAGAAGAGAAAATGATAACTTGGAACTAAGATAGAATTACAATTGGAAAAATGAACCTAAAATGATCACCCTTATCATATCACTATTTTAAATTACATTATTTTTCAATATTTTTCTTAATTTATTAATTTTGTTTTTTTTATATAGTTTGTTTTCAAAATCAAACAATTTAAAAAACAACCACTTTGTCTTATAATTAAAGGTGACAACTTTATTGTTGTGAAATCCTCTCTAGATATAATATATGTTTACCACTTTATTGTATTTTTAAATTAGGGAATAATTGTTTTTGTCACACCCCATTATAGGAATTTTTCAAAACATGGCACCATTTTCGAGGAGGTAGTGTGAAAAATCTAATTCACATGTTTTATAAATAATTATATTTTATTTCATTTATAAAAAACTAAAAAAAATCCATGATGTATTCCAACTGAAATTAATCTTATTGGATTGATTTGCCACAAGTGAAAGGACAATTGGTTCAAAATGATGAGGAATCCCAATTATAAAGGGTTTATAAACTCACTATTTTGGTCAATAAAATTTTGAATGTCCATGTCATAGGTCTTTCACTTCAAGAAATTATGGACATGATTAATCAATTCAAAACCTATTATCAAATATTTAAGGATAAGGTGGAATTTCTATTGGTTGAAGGACCTAAAACTAATCAAAAATCCAAAATAGTGGTGGAAGTGATTTCCCAACTCATATTTCAAATAGAAGAGCCTGAATTCCTACCTATATCTACTTCCACTCTATTACATGATGCACTTTCCCATGAAGAATCAATTTAAGAGGAGCCATTTAAGCGAGATAATATTTTTCTGTATTAGTTTAATTCTAATTTTATTAAATATGAGTTGAGTATTACCTCCCCTTGTTTTAAATTTTCAAATCCAAGGAACAATTATATTTCCTTGGAGGATAAAGAAGAAGAAGAATATGCACATGATGAGGAACATCTAGAGCTCCCTGAATTTATTTAAATTTTATTTGAGGGAGTACATGGGGAGATCAAAGTGGATTTTTTATATCAAATATAGACACAAGATGATTACTTTTATGGTTAAGAATCTGATATTTATTATATATGATTTAATTTTTTTAAAATATAATTACACTATGACAATCCCTTTGATTATTATATTGATGAATCATAACTTTATAAAGCATTGTAGAATGAAGAATAAGGTGTGAAAGTGGAAATCAAGAAAGTGGAGGTCTCATTCTTTGTCCTACCCCCACCATGGAAGTTGTATCTCATTTTCATGGGGGGTTGATTTCACATACTATATCCATGGAGTCCTTAATGAAAAGGAAAATGTGTATATTGGAAAGAATATGTGCTGGTGGTTCATCTCAAAGAAACTCTACCCACCAAAATATTAGGGAAAACCAACTAGAACTACCCATCTGGAGGAAGTCAAATCCTAGGGCCCTTTTGGGAATTAAACAAATATCTATCATTATATTATCATTCTCTTTCTATTTTCTTTTATTTTAATAATTTTCTTATGTTTACCTTTCTTATTTTTATTTTAGGGTTTCAAAGAGCAATAAGTAGGATATTAACTCAATGTTTCATAGTGAATAATTCAATTTATGAATCTCCTTTACACTTTATTTCTTTATATGTGTAACATCTCGTTACCTTGATCAAGTACGTTTTCCCCTCTCTCCATGTTCCTTTTTAGCGAGGAGTTATTATATATCAGTTTCTAGATTTTTTGAAGGATGTAGAGGAATTTAACCCCATGTAACTAGGTTACAAAATGTGAATGGTTTCTGGGTACAATCCATTATAAGAGTTCATGCCATTATGGGTTACACAACATGAATATCTTTTAAACATCATGAGTTATTTTAATGTCATATTTTAATATGTGGTGACTGATTTTTTTTCTTTGTATTTAGACATAATGGATTTTATGACGTGTAATGGTTTTACATGTTGTGTAATTTCCTAAGAAAGTATTTTTAGGGTTCCATTCAGGTTTTGGGTGTCCATTTGGCCACCAGTTCACCTTTTCTCTTAACCCAAGGTTCCTCTATGGTGATTTTTGGATACACTGTTCCATCCCGATTGATCTATTCAGTATTTGATCTTTGTTAAGATTTCGGTGAATATCACTAGGTAAGAGGCCTTTCTTCTAATTTATTTCCATTGATCATGGTAGTTCCATTGAGTTGCGTTATCAGATTCATTGGTCTAAATTAGTGTTTCTTTATGTATTCTTCAAAATCCATTGTGCAATCTCATTTCAAAGTCCATTATTTTATTGGGTGTGGTGCGTCGGGTGTTTGTTCTTGATATATGTGGTGTTTCCTCTTCTACGCTGACCCTATTTCTTAATTGAATCTATCTTGAGATATGGATTGGATTCTAGGGACTTCATTGACATCATTGATTTTTATTATTGGTGGATACCATTGCAGGCATGTGCGAACCGAGTTTTGAGGTAGGTGGTTCCATCTATAGCCTATATTGATGAACCTTATTCTTAAATTTTTATAAAATAATTTATAAAAGGAATTGATATGATTTATTTTTATGTGTTGAAAAGAGTTTTTAAAGAAAAATGGTTTTTCCCTAATTGTTGATAAATGGAAATAAAAGGGGTATTTTCAAAGCATTGAAATAGATTTGTGAAATGGTTTTCAAATCATTATAATGAATTATAAAAATGAGCACATGGGTTACCTTGGGTAATTTGGTGGAAGTTTTATCTTGAGACCATCATCCATTTGTTTGTGATTATCAGGATGTTTTCTCATGGGTATTTCCTTTATTTCCTAGGCCCGTTGTTCTGGGGGACTAATATTGACATTGTTGGGGGGGGGTACTCATGGGGTATTCCTCTACTTATTAGGCTTGTGTTATAGGAAATGGATTATAAAAATGATTGAATATGGAACGATTAGTATGCTAGTATGACCTATAGCGATCATTTGTGTTGATACCTATGAATCTATTTTTGATTGTTTGTATTTTTGGTTTTGCCTTGATATGTATGTTTATGCTTGTGAGAGATGATATGGAAAATGTGCTTTAAAATTGATATACCTGCTTTTTTTAGAACTGTGAAAAGGGGAGTGTTTATCATGTTTTCTATAAAACTTATTTACTAATTATCCTGAAAGGTTTTATTTGAAATGAGAATACTAGAATTGTAATATAGAGACTTGATACGGAACACCTGGGTTGGATTTTATTGATCTGGTTATCTCACACCCTGTGCACCTCTTCGATGGTGTATATACCTATTTATGTATTCCAATGCATGTAAAGGAAAGGTTCCGTAGTGATGTGGTGAGATTTCATGTTAGTTGAATTGGGTAGCTAGTGGGGAGACGGTGGGAGTTGTTCCACACTATCCCAAGGAGTAGCTGTATGGTTTTAGTCCATTGCATGACTTGTATCTTCGATATTTTGGCTACTATTATAATCCTTTTGTTTCCACTATTTTATTACGGTTATGGAATATATTTATTAGATTTTACCTATTCCTTTTTTCTATATATATATATATATTCCATGTGTTCGTTCAGGTTGGGATAAATCATTCCCTTTGGTTTGTTGTTTGATGCCCAGGTGCTTATTGCTATCCCATAGGGATCAAGAATTCCCTTCGGGTATGTGACAGAATGGGTTGGGTGCCAGGTTTGAGGGTAATTTTGGTTAGTTTTTTACAAATTGGAATCAAAGGAGCTATTTCCTCAAGAGTACTTGTCCTAGGATGTCGGTTAGAATAGAGATAGGATTTTTGGGAGTTGAGAGGTATGTTGTGATAAGTTCTTCCCCAGATCTTATCAGAATGAGACTCAAGTTTCCATAGGAATTTGGGATATGTGTCTTTAGTGTTGGGTTTTGTTTTAAATATCAATTTCTTCTTATGATTTTTATAGTTTGAACTGATATTTACACATTTGTATAATTGTTTCTTATGTTTTGGTGTACAATAGTATACCTCCAAGATTCCATAAATGAGTTTCTCATGAGGGTGAAACTGATGATCCCTAAGGTAATCCACCTATAGACTAGAATATAATTGATACTATACTATGGATGGTTTGTGTTATTGATCAGAATGCACCATGAGTTCTTAACGCAGTTGTGGATGTACATGTAGGAGATGGGGGAGAGAGATATCGATCACGGGAATTCTTATGTGAGAATACATCTTCCTTTAAAAGAATGAATGATACTAAAGAGGAAGAGGATTGTCTGTATATGATCAATAAAATATTTGACTTCCTAGAGACACTTGATAATATCAAGGTAAAGTGTGCAACATTCAGGCTCAAGGGTTCTTGTAAGTGGTGGTTGGATTCTATTGTCCAGGTAGACAAACACCTAGACTTGGATTGCAAGGGTTTTAAAAACTTGTTCTTCCAGTAGTTTTGTCTAGAGTACCTAATGTTGGAAAAGTCTTTCGGGTTCCAATCTTTATAGTAGGGAGAGAATTTGGTGTCGGCGTATAATAATCTGTTTGATGAGATTTTCTATTTTTCTCCAGATGTAGTGAAGAATGATCAATTGAAGTCTTAGAATTTCCTGAAGGGTTTGATACTGGATATAATATCGTAGGTATTTATGTTAAAGCTTTCTACCTATGAGGATATGGTAGATAGAGATATTATGGAAGAGATGAGTATGATATGCAAGGTTATATTTTTCCACCTCTTCTCTTCCATATAGTAGAAGCTTTAGTGGCATGCATGGGAAGAAGAGAAAGTGTTAGGATCATCATAGGAGTGGTTGAGGTGGGTCTTAGAAACGTGCCTCCTCCACACCATCTGCTACACATAGTAATGTGCCTCTAACTTTCCATCAGTGTGGAAAGTTTGGACACACAATTCATTCTTTTACTATGTCCACAAAGACGAGAAATAACTGTGGACGCATTGGTCTATTACAACACTTATGTCAGGCTTTGTCTACACCTCATTATAAACATGGTTCATCGACTCCAAAGGATACTGTGGGGTGGTCAGATACTTCAAGTACTAAAGGGATCTAGCCACATTCTTCAAGATTGAAGCAATTTCACATAGTAGATGAGTTTCTAGCGAAGGTCGATGAAGGTCCAACAATAGTGAGAGGTACTATATTTATTACATATTCTGTAGAAATTTATTTATTTGATACTAGCGCTTCCCATTCATTTATATCTAATTTTTTTTTAATATTATTAAACTTTTAGTGGAACTTATGTCCTTTGTAATTAAGTTACCAACACCTTTTGGTAATAGGAAAGGAAAGGTGTTTCAGTTTCCTTCAAATTCATTAACAATAGCTAATATGGAGTTGTTCTGGGATTTTCTCATTCTTGATCTCGATATTTTTGACGTCATCATTGGTATGGATTGACTAGTCACTCATTGAGAAAAGGTTTATTTGTATCATCATCATGATTCATTTCTTGCTACCAATGAGATCTCTCATGTGTTTTCGAGAGAGTGGGACTCGAGGCCCAGTCGTACAGGGCCTTCCCGCCCAAAGACCAAGAGTTTTTTGTCTGCTGTTGCGATTGATCATGATGAAATTTCTTTTATTATTGATATTCCAATTATTGTTCTGGACTCTTTTGAAATTTTCCCATATGGCTTATATATTCTTCCTCTAGGGAGAGAGGTATAGTTTATGATTGAACTGGTTCTAGGTATGTATCTAAAATTAATACCTTTTTATTGCATGGAATCAGCAGAGCTAAAAGAGCTTAACATTCAGTTGGATGAACTATTAGAAAAAGGTTTCGTTTTCCCTTGTGTTCCACCTTAGGCAGCCACAATGCTCTTTTCTAAGAAGGAAAATGTTTCAGTTCGATTGTGTGTGGAATATAAAAAGTTTAACTGGTTAAAAATTAATGGAAATTATCCTTTTCTTTATGTGGGTGATTTGTTCGATTAGTTAAAGGGGGTAAAAGTGGTTTTTGAAGATTCATCTTTTTTCTGGTTATCATTAGCTCAGAGTTTGTAAGTCTGATATAAAGAAGGCATCTTTTATGAGTAGTCATGTCTGTTATGAATATCTTGTGATTCCTTTGGGTCTAACTAATACTCCTGCAATTTTTATGGTTTTGATGAATCATATATTTTAGGAATATCTTGACACTTTTATGGTAGTGTTCATGGATGATATTCTAGTTTATCTGAGATTCAAGCGTGATAATGAACTCCATCTCACTTTGGTTATGGAAATCCTAATACGTCACTATTTGTATAGAAAACTTTTGAAATGTATTTTCTCAATTTAATAATTTAAGTTCTTAGGATATATAATTTATGAACATGACCTATCAGTTGATCCTAAAAAGTTGAAGGTTGTATTGTCATGGAAAGAACCAAAGAATGTATTTGAGACACTGATGTTCCTTGGTATTTTTGGATACTAATGATGGGTTGTTAAGGATTTTGCAAAGCTATTATTACCTTTTACTTCTCTTACTAGGAAAGTAGTGAAATTTACATAGTGTGCGAAGTGTTAGCCTTATTTCAATGAATTGAAATGACTTCTGACATCATATCCTATTAAGATCTTACCTAATCCTGGTAAGTGGTATGTGGTGTTTTTTTATGCTTATGGTTCTAGTTTGGGATGTGTTCTTATGAAGGATAACCATGTGGTAGCTTACGTGTAACACCCCAAACCCAGAAGCCCGAAGCTGGTGCATTATTTCATTATATTAGCATTATTATAAGAAATCAATCCTAAAGGACCGATTAGTTTATCATTTTTGGAAGAAAAGATTACATAAATGATACCCAATGTACATTTGGAAAGACAGAAAATACAACATGATACATAACAAACTGAAATAAACCGCCTCTTTGAAATCTTATTCAACGTTATCTTCATCATAACCTAGGGAAAGGAAACATAATTCGGGTGAGCTCAAATATTTAGTAAGGGTTACATATAGTGGAATCATGAATAAATAATAATTGAATCATAATCAATTATTCATGATTAATATGGCATAATGAATAAATTAAAACGATTGCCATCAATAACCTGAGAATAAAAATGCATCCATAGATTTTTTCATAGTGAAAAACTCACGGATAGTAATAAATGAATAATGAATAAAGGGAATGATTATTATTTGGATGTCATGTATCTGGCACGTGAACCATTATACCATCGAGATGGTTTAAGTATGTGTATAGAAACCCGTCTCATTTTTGGAAACAAACTCGAAGGGTTTGTCACCAAATGATTTGTCTCATGAGACCTATCGATGAATCGATGAGATATAATAGTACCCAACCATAACTTTTTTTCCAAATAATTTTTTATACATAGATTTTATACATGAAAAACATTCCTTTTTTATATCTGTATTTAATAGAGGATACAAATTCATCAATATTTCCTTAGTTAAATTAGTATTTAAAATAAGCACCATATGTGAAATGGTGTATAGATTAAGGAAATAATTATATCCATGAAAAAATAAAATGGATATTTAATAGAATAATAATTTCAAATGAAAAATGATCTAAATGGTGCAGTAGATACACCACATAAAAAATATTAGGTTCACAATACCTAGTAAGTCTTAATGAAATGGATCTTGAAACAAAGTCCCTTTCCACATTGCAATCAATCGAATCATATGAAAAAAACTTAATAATCACAAAATGAATCATAGAATTCCATGAATATAAGGAGAATAATTATATTATATATCAAATTTCAGTACACATACACCCCATAAAAAAAATAATTAGCGAACAATGGAAATCTCAAGGAAAAAGTTTGATGAGAAACCCCTAACCTTATGCCGGAATGTGTTCTTTGAATGATCTTAATAAACTAAATAATAAAATTTATCTTCATTAATTAATAATTTCAAATCATCCTATACATTTAATTGATTTATTATAACCTTATTAGGTTCATCCATTCCTTTTTTATGGGTTTAAGAGGTTCAATTTTATTGTTTTGGAAGCATTTTCTTCTTTGGTTTTCATGATCGATTTACTTGTATTCATGAATGTAAATTCATTTGAAGTTTGGTTAAACATGAAGAATTATTAATATATTTTATTTAAAGATATATAAATTATCTTATAATTATTTTGGTTATATATCGTGAGGAATAATCATTAGATAAAAGTTAATGATAAACGCTTGGATTAACTTGGCTGTTTTCTGCATAATGAAATTGTTTTGTATTATTATTTTATATTATGAGTGTGTAAGGATTCAAGAACATTGAAAAAGATAAAATACATATATTATGATCTGGTTTAACCATTAAAAAATTTTCATGACCAGTCTTGAAGATACTAATAGAATTAAAAAATCGTCGTTCTTGAATGTGATAAATTAACATATATCAGACGACGTTTTTATTTTTAGTATAAGAGGAGGGGGAAATAGAGATGATGATGAAATATTACATTAGAATAATAAAATTATATTTCATGTAATGTAATAGAATTTTTATATCATTTGGATGATTAAAGGTGAGGAGATAGTAACAATATAATGGAACTTATAAAAGAAGTTGAAAGAAAAAGGAAGAGAGGTTCACCTCTTGGGTACTCCTCCTTGAGAATATCCTTAAGGCCATTGTTTTTAGCATTTTGATGAGACCAGAAGGTCTTGGATGTGGGGTTTGGGCTTGGGAAGTGTATTGGGAAGAACTTAGGAAAGGATAAAAGCTTTAGTGGTGTGTGAGGAAGAGGGGATGAGGGGTGGTTTATATAGTGGAGGGGAGGAGGGTTTTCTAAATATTTTAATCATTAGTTTACTATTTTCCCCTAAGGAAAGAAATGTTGATGATTACAAGACCAAAAATAATAATAATTTCATGTGAGTTAGAACTAGTGGTTTCTTACATCATCCATGATGCAGGTAATAGTGTATTTATCTCATAATGTATTTATACCATAATTACCGTATTTTACTATTCACAAAATTCAAGTATTTCAAAAAAATCCAAAAAATTCATCCTAATCAATTTTTGACACGTAGAATTAAAAAAGGAACTCCATTTCTCAAAAATAATTTTCTAAATATGATAAATTTCATTTTTAATTAAAATCATTATTTAATTGAAAAATACCAACACTTAAAATATTCATCTTTATTTTTAAGGTGCCTAAATTTAATTTATACTTTCTTGGGTAAGGTTACCATTAATAAGGGTCATATTACTATTCATAAGGGTATGTTACTATTCATAAGGGTAAGTTTCTATTCATAATAGTAAGTTACCATTCACTGAAAATTAAGTTGATTCTATTAGACTCCAAATATCACCCTAATCTCAACCCTGTATGTCTGTTTTTTAAAATTCAAAACATAGAAGTGGGGAATTTAAATTTAATTGCTAGGTTATGACTATCTACTATAAAGAACCAAAAATTATTTCACAGAGGCTCAGTTATTCATGTAATATAGGATATTTAATTAATTTAATGTATTTAAGATAAACATACCATAAAATTTTTGGGGTGTTATATTAAAGATCTCGCTAGCTTTGGTCGCATGATAAGAATTACCCCACTCATGATTTAGAGCTTGCTGTAGTTATGAATGTGATTAAATATTGGTGGTACCATATTTTTTTGGAAAGCTTCATAGTCTTTTTTGATCATAATATTTTGAGTTATATATTTTATTAGAAATAATTGAATTGCAGATAGAGATCATGGGTAGAATACTTTCAGAGGTTTGACTTTGATGTCACCTACACCTTTGATAAGGGGAATGTCATTGAAAATTCTCTTGGCAGGAATGTACCATCATAGGTTGTTCTGAATCGAAGGAGGAGTGGAACATTATGTGGATTTTTTGCTTAGTTACACCCGGATGCTTAAGAGAATATTTCAGGTATGATTCTGACCAATGTTCATATATCATCATATATCCAGGAGTCTATTTTAAAAATTCAACATCAATATGATGAGTTTAGTATAATTCAAGAAAGGATTTATGGAAGGGAGACTATTTATTGTTGGTATCTCTCTTTAGATGGTATGATCCACTTTGGGAATTGGGTTTCCTTCCCAACATCTATGAGAAGTTTAGTTTTTTTAATTTTCCTAGATCTTTGTGGTCCATTCATCCATACACTATGAAGATGTATTATGAAACAAGACAATGATTTTGGTGATTGGGTATAAAGTGTGAAATTTCAGATTATGTGTCCTTCTATTACACCTCCCAACAGACAAAGGAAGAGAACTTGAAACCCTCTAGTTTTCTTTAGCCTCCTCCAGTGATGGTTTTGAAATGGGATGAGGTATCCATGGATTTTTTTATTGGATTACCATGGAATCCTCGAGGGGGGAATACCATCTAAGTAGTTTTTAGTTGGTTGATGAACTATGCTCATTTCATTATATTCAAGGATACTACGAAGGTTGAAGTTTAGGGTAAGCTGTATGTATTGGATATTGCAAAGTTACATGGGTGTCCTTCTGTCATTGTCTCAGATAGTGATCCTAGGCTTACCTTGAGGTTTTGGAAGAGTCTCCAAGAGGAAAGCAGAAATTAGGTCAATTTAAGCATAACTTACCATCCACAGACAGACAGTCAGACAGAGCGTGTGATTTAGATCCTATAGGATATGCTTTGTGACTATGTCTTGGATTTTTATGGACCACGAGATATTCATCTGAGGATGGTTGAGTTTTTGTATAACAAAAATTATCAGTTATCAATCAGAATGGATCTCTTTGAGGCATTGTATGATTGCCCATGCAGATCACCTCTTTGTTGGGTTGAGGTGGGTGAAGTATATTTGGTTGTACCATGTTTGGTCTAAGAGATATTTTTTAAGATTTAGGATGTATATCGACATCTGGTTACATCCGAGAGTCAACAGAAATAGTATGTGGATCAGCGACATCATCCATTAATGTTTTCCATTATTGACTGAGTTTTCTTGAAAGTTTCTCCTTGATTGGGTCACCATCGACTTGGAAAATAGAGAAAGTTGGCTCCGAGATATGTTAGCTCGTTTGAGGTCCCTGAGTGGATCAAGTTGGTTACTTATCAATTAGAATTTAAAGTTTATTTGAAAGGTATTCATGATGTTCTCCACATATCTCTGCCCAAGAAGTACCATCGTGATCCCACTCACGTTCTAAGTTGGGAAGAAATTGAGTTAGATATAGATGTTCCAGTTTTGGAGAAACCAGTTGAGATCATTGAATATCATGTGAAAGTATTTCATGGGAATTAAATTCCATTGATTAGAGATTTATAGAAACAAATATTTGATTCTCATGATACTTGGGAATGTGATTCGTTGATGAGGGAGTAGTGAACTCATCTTTTTCCAAGGATTCCCTCTTCCACATGACATCCTGGGGATGTAGAGTCTTTAAGGTGGGGAATCTATAACATCCCATTACCTTTATCAGGTATGTTTTTACCTCTCTCTAAGTTCCCCTTTGGATAGGAGTTTTTAGATGTTGGTTTCAGGATTTTTTGTAGGCTGTAGGAGAATTTCATGCTATGTAACTGGGTTACATGATGTATTATGGTTGCTGGTATAGGATGTGAGAAGGGTTTATGTCTTGAATGGATACATGACGTGATGATATTTTACACATTGTGAGTTAATTTAAGGTCAGATTTTAATCCAAGGCGACTGAATTTTCATCATATTTGGAAAGCATGGATTTCATTATGTGTAATGGTATTACATGTAGTGTAACTTCTCGAGAAGGGATTTTTAGGGCACCATTTAGGTTTCAGGTGTCCATTTTACCTCCATTTATCCTTTTCTTTTGGCCAAAGGTTCCTCCCTGGTTCTTTTTAGAGACACTGTTCCATCCCGATTAATCCATTTGGTGTTTGATATTCATTGTGGTTGTGGTGTATCTCTCCAAGTAAGTGACCTTTCCACTTCTTCATTTCCATTGATTATGGTAGCACCCTGAGTTTTGTTATCAGATTCTTTAGTCTGAATTGGTGTTTCTTCATGTCATCTTCTAGATCCGTTGTGTGATATAATTTTGAAGGCCGTTCCTTTATTAGTTGTGCTGAGTGGGAGTTTTTTCTTGAGGTATGAAGTGTTTCCTTCTATCAAGCAAGCCTCTTTCTAAATTAAATACATCTTGATATATGGATTTGATTATAGGTCCTTCTTATAAATTGTTGTGTTTTTGTTATTATTGGATCCCATTGGGGGAATGTGTGACCCAAGTTTCGTGATAGGTGGTTCCGTCTCTAGCCTATGTTGATGAAACTTATTGTTATTATTTTATAAACTAATTTATAAAAGGAATTGTCAAGATTGTTTTTTGTGTGTTGAAAATAATTTTTAAAGAAAAAAGGTTTTTCCCTGGTTGTTGATAAATGGAAAGAAAAGGGGTACTTTCAAATCATTGAAATAGATTTTTTAATTGGTTCTCAAAGCATTGGAATGAATTTTTAAATTGAGAAAATGGGTTACCTTGGGTACTTAGGTATAAGGTTTTTCTTGAGGTCATTGTCTATTTGTTTGTGATTATCGAGAGGTTTTTTCATGGGGATTTCCTCAGTTTCCTAGGAACGTTGTTCTAGGGGGATTGATACCGACATTAGGGGGGTGGGGGTTACTCATGGGTGATTCCTTTTCTTCCCAGGCCTGTGTTCTAGGAACCGGATTGTTTACTTGATGGATTATGGTATGAGTAGTTTTATAGTCTGAACTATAGTGATCCTTGGTGATGATACCTATGCTTCTATTTCTGATTTCTTGGATTTATTGTTTTGGACTTGATATACAAGTTTATGCTTGTGAAATATGATATGGAAAATGTTCTTTGAAATTGATATACATATTTTGTTATAGAACTGAAAAAGGGGAGTGTTTACCATGTTTTCTATAAAACTACTTTACTGCTTATCATGCCATGTATTATTTGAAATGAGCATACAAAAATTGTTATAGGGAGAATTGTTATAGAACACCAAGGTGGGATCCTATTGATCTTGTTATCTCACACCCTACGCACCTCTTCAGCGGTGTGCATACCTATGTATGTCTTCTAATGCAGGGAAATGGAAGGAACCATAGTGAGATAGTGAGGTTTTGTGTTAGATAATTTGGGTAGATAGTGGGGATATGGTGGGAGTTCATCCACACTATCACATGGATTAGCTATTTGGTTTTAGTCCTTTTCAGATGGACTTTTCTCTTTGACATTTTGGATACATTTACAGTCATTTTGTTTCAATTTTTTTCTTACAATTATGGAATATATTTATTATATTTCTGTTGTCATTTATTGATCTGTGTATATATATGCCGCATGTTTGTTTAGGGTGGGATAAATCATTCCCTCTGGTTTTTTGTTCATTTCCTGGGTGGTTGTCGCTAGCCTATGGGGATCGGGAATGCCATTTGGGTATATGATAGAATGGGTTGGGTGCCAGGTTTGAGGGTAAATCAGGTCGGTTTGTTACACTAGGATTCAATTTCAAATATAATTACATGTAATATCTATATGAATTCATCATGAACCCTGCATCATTTATATATGTGGGAGTAAAACTTTGTAGTTTAAGATTTTAATTCATTGTTTGTTTATCTATTTTTCAAAAAAATTAATTTTTTTCAAATTTTTGTGTGTTTCTTTTTCAATTATTGTGCCTTTTTGAAACATGTGAGTTAAAATGATTATATTTACCATTTTCTAAATCCATATCATTGAGTGAAAAATTTTATTACCAAAAAATGATCTTAAATGAATGATTAAAATGACTTTGTTTCAAGTTGAAATCTTTGGGAACTTCATGAAAAAACCTCTGTTTTTTGAATTCCCTACCACATGTCACTGTCTTGAAAATATAAATAACTTTCCTACAAGGATTCTAATACATTTTTTTCATTATATTTACATTAACCTCAGTTGTTTATAGAACCAAACCATGCTTTCTTTAACCAGGATTTTAATTATTCATATAGAAACACGAGGGTTTAAGGTACTTGTGTTTTAAATGATTAAGGAATTTATTTGGTTTTAAATCCCACTTTAAAATAGAATTAATTTTATTTTTTCATACCTTGTACATTTAATCCTTCTAAACCTTATAATCCATGAACATTCTGTTAGGTTATACACATTACAAGCCTATTTTCCCTATCCAACCTCCTCTTGAAGTGAAAGTTTATGATTTAGTTGAACTTAAGTGTGGGGAGAAGCTATGTTATGTTGTGATACGTTATTTGGTGAAACATTGGGTGGGAAATAAAATTTTTAAGAGATAGGTTTTCTACTGGAAAATTAATTTTGTTGAAAGTTGCACCTTTATGGATCCTTCATGATAAAATAAATCTATGCCTATCTGGATCTTTCAAGACAAAAAAGAAGAGAAAAGTTATTTTTATTACTAAAATTTTGATGTTGTTTGATTTCCATGATATTTAAAAATATTGTTGGAACTAATTTTCTACTATGTTAAGTGATGAGGAGACCATACTTGAGTTAAAATTATAATCATGGAGTTTTTATTAAAAAAGATCCAAAACTTCTTTATTCAGCCTCATAATTTTTGACATCTAAATCCTACCAACCAAAACCCACAAAAAAACCCTAAAAATTCCTCATGATAATCCCATTTCCTTGACTCACATCGAGTTTATATGTAGGTAATTTTCAAACCTATAGTGACCCTTTCATGTGTTTGGATGAGAAAAGACTTGTTGAAAATTGACATTTGTGAGATGAGAGAAAATTCATGTGAGGTAGGTGTCTTGTGTGCATGGGATTTGAAATCAATTGAAAATATATTAAAAAATATTAATGGATAACTTGGAAAAAATGGGTTTTCATGAGGCATGATATCTTTTATTACTTGTTGTTAAATTGATGGATCTCATGGGCATGTGTTTTGAATTTTCTTTGATTTGATTTTGATGCTTACTTGTACAGGATTCCAAGTTCTAAGTGTGGGGGAATTTATAGAGCTAATATTTTCTTTATTTTTTATATTCATTTCAATGATTTAATACCTAAAAATTTAAAAATTTGATTTTATTTTCTTCATTTTATTATTTTTGGTGAATTTTTGGCCAAAATGTTAAAATTGATTAATTCTGGAATTTTAAAAGCTTTCTATCACTTCTTTTTTCTAGCACAAGTTTTACATTATTTAACCAAATGGAGTGATTCCTTTTTTAGGATTCCTTTTTTAATGGCCTTTAACTTCTTTTTCTGGACCCAGAGCCCATTCGAACTACCATAAGACCAAAAAAATAAATCAAGTTGAAAAATTATTCTACACAGAAGAATGGATACCACCTCAATAAACAAGGAATATCTCAGGATAAGAACCTAGAAAAGAGTTTATTCTATATAGGTTTAAAATATATCACAAATAAACACGATCCAATTAAATTTCAGGGAAATAATCACTCATAAGTCAGTCTTTTCAAATGTCAAATTGAAGTTGGTGGAAATATTTATTCAGCTAGAAAATATCAACTTAATTAAGTTGAAAATAAAATCTTGTACACATGTCCAAAAGTTTTGAAAGTTTTAGGTTAGATATAAAACTCTATTATGAACATCTTTTATAAAGGATCCTTAGTGATATTCAGCCATCTATTTGGAATAACTAGAGAAAAATTATGGTAGACAGATTCTGGATGATAAATTTTATGTTCTTCTTTTTCACTCTTTTTTTTAGTTTTGTAATGCCTTAATATTCCCCCTTCTTCATGGATACACTTCACATGGATAGGTAATATTATGAATTATTAGGTAAGGAGAGGTTTTCCCTTATGTAGTGTTTTACTTTTTGTGATTTATTTAATAGAATAGTTTTTCTCTTATGTGAAGTTGATTTGAACTTATAATAGTAGTTTTTATTATGAACTATGGTCGTTTTTTATTTTAGATTATTTTGTAGATATATTTTGGTCAATGATAATTTATATCCCTACTCTAGGTTTTAGTTTTTATGTGACGGGATAGATCAGAGTTTATTGGTGAAGTAATTGACGATTGTTAGTATGTGTGGGAGGGGTAGTGGATATTCTTGATTGTTTGGGATAAACAAGACTTGATTGGGTATCACCTAAGTAAATTGAAGGTATTCATTGCGACAATATTTCACATAGGAAGAAGAGTAGATTGAGATAAGACCTTGTCAAGGTTTACTCTCACCATCACCATTTTACCAAGGGAGTGAGATGAAATAATCATAGAATCTCACTTTATTTATCTTAGAAGAATAGAATTAGATAATTTGGAACTACGATAGAATTTAAATAGTAAAATTGAACATATCGTGATCAACCTTCTCATATCACTATTTTCAATCACTTTATATTTCAATTTATTTTCATTTTTTGATTAATTTATTTCTTTTGTTTCATTTCTTTAGTTTGTTTTAAAAATCAAACAATTTAAAAAACAATTACTTTTTACTCTAACTAAACGTGGAAAATTTATTATTGTATGCTATTCTTTGGAGACAACCTAGGTTAACCATGTTACGAAACATTTTTCTTAGGAAATAATTGTTTTTATCACACCCCATGATAGGAACATTTCAAAACATGGAACCAATGCTGGAGAACTAGTTCCAAAAATATAATTCTCACATTTCATAAATAATTTTCTATAATATAATTTAGAAAAAACTAAAACAAATTAAATGATATATCCCAACTACAATTATTCTTCTTAGATTGATTACTCATAGGTTCTGGGACAACTAGTTCATAATGATGTGGAATCCATCTTACAAAGGGATGATTAACACACTATTTTGGTTAATAAAATATTGAATATCCATGTCACTGGTCTCTTTCTTCAATAACTAATGTACATGATTAATCAATTCAAAACCTATTATCAAATATTGACGGCTAAGGTGGAAGTTCCATTAGATGAGGGAACACAACCTAAACTAGAATCCAAACTAGTGGTGGAAGTTATTTCCACACTCACATTTCAAATAGACGAGCCTGACTACTTGCCTCCATCTACCACCACTATAATCCATGAGGCAATTTCCACTAAAGAATCAATTGAATTTGAGCCACTTAAGTGAGATAATATTTTTATAAACTATTTTCATTATGATTGTATTAAATATTAATTGAGTATTACTGCCCATTGTTTTAAATTTTTAGATTCTTCCAACACTTGTATTTCCTTGGATGATGAAGAAGAAGAAAAATATGTATCTGATGAGGAATATCTCAAGATCCTCAAACTTATTGAAAAACTATTAGAGTTAGTACATGAGGTGATCAAAGTGGATATTCCAGATGAAATATAGATACAAGTTGCTTACTTATAAGTGGAATAATTTGATATTTATTCTTATTTATTTTTTTTTCAAATAGAATTACACTCTAACATTATCTTTGAATATTACATTGATTAAAAATACCCTGAGAAAGCACTAGAGAATGAAGTAGAAGTTGTGCAAGTGGAAACCAAGAAATAGGAGGGATCTTTCTTTATCCTAACCCTACCATACAAGTTGTATCTCATTTTCATGGGGGTGGATTTGGCGTACTATATACATGGTTTCTTCAACTAAGAGAAATATGTGCATTCTATAAAGAAGAAGTGATGGTGGTTCATCTCAAAATAACTCTATCCACCAACATATTAAGGATAACCCAATGAAACTTCCCATCTAGAGGTATTTAAAACCCAAGGCCCACTTGGGGGATTAAACCAAGATCTATCATTCTATTATCATTCTATTTATATTTTCTTTTATTTTAATAAATTTCTTATGTTTTATTCTTCTTTTTCTTGTATGTTTTCAAATAGTAACACTTTGGAGATTAAATCAAAATTTCACTGTGAATAAGTGAGGTTGCACCTCTATTTTAAACTTGCAAACTTATTGTCATTCAATTTAAAATATTATTACATGTAAAATCTACTTGAATTAATTGTGACCAAAACATAATTTAAGAGTGAGGAGGGAACATTTATAGTTTAGGATTCTATTTTTTTTTCTATTTTCAACAAAAAAATTGCATGTTTTTCATATTTTAGTGTGTTTAATTTTAATTTTTTTTGTTTTTAAAACTTGTGCGATGAAATGATTATCTTTTCCATTTTTGAAACTCATTTGAATGTGTGAAACAATTTATTCCATGAAACAAAGCTAAAATTAATACTAAAAATAACTTCGTTTCATGTTTAAATATTTAGGAATTTCATGAAATGATATCTAATTTTTGAATTCCGTGACACATCTCACTATCTTGATATTTGAAATCACTTTCATGTGATTATTTAAACCATTATTTTCATGTTATTTAAATTCACCTCACTTCTTAAGATAACCAAACCATTATTTCTTTAACAAGCACTTGATTTATCTTTACCAAAACTTAAGGGTTTTTGGTACTTGTGTTTTAAATGAATAAGGGATTTATTTGGTTTTAAATAACATTATTCAAGATAATAATTTTTATTTTTGATTTAATTGTACATTTAATTCTTTTAGCCCTTAGAATCTATAAACAACCTGTTGGGTTAGCCAAATTACAAGAAAATTTTCCCAACCCAACCCACTCTTGAAGTGAAATTTCAAGATTTAGTCAAACTTAAGTGTGGTTGGAATATTTATTGTGTAACGCACCGACCCCAGCTTCCCGGAGTTGGTGCATTACTTCGTAACATTGGTCACAAAAGATCAAGTATCGAAAGACCAATTAGTTTAGTATCCTTGGAAACACTAAATACATTCGTAAACATTACATTACATCCTAAAAATAAAAACTACAATAACATGGTCTCCCTAGTCCACACTCATATCCTCACTGACTATTATTGCAAGTCAGTCATAATACACTTCTTCACATCCTGGGAAAAAATAAAACATTGAAAGGGGTGCGCTCAAATGCTTCGTAAGGATAACAATATAGCAGAAACTTTCATAAGAAAACATAAGCATCTAAGGCAATGTATAACTAAAACAAAAGCCTTATTGAACTTGAACTTCAGCATAATATGGCAAAAGTAAAATAAAATAATTCCATTACTTACTCACATTGATATTCTACTAGACGAATAATCACATGAAATATCAATAACCACTTTCATAATGAGGGAATGTATAACGCCATACATTCTGAAACATTTTGTCAAGGCCTCGGCCAAGACGTCTAAAATGATTAAGGACTCGGCCAAAACCATAAATCAAATTGGGAAAGGGCCTCGGCCAATTCCACGTCTAGTTGTCTCATGAGACCTACCGATGCATCGAGGAGCTATAGCGGGCTCCACCCATCACTTATTAAGTCTAATACATTCCTCATATGAATAGGTTCAAACATAACATAAATATTCGTATTAAAAATAGCATACGAAATGTCAAAAATTTCTCCATAAACTATGGATGGTATAAAAATAACACATCCACAGTCAAATATTTCACAAAATGTTCAATGGATGTTTTGTATCATAAATCAATTTCAATTAAACTTAAAACCCATCAAAGGATGTTGACATGGATGAAATCAAAGCTATTTGAGAGAAATATCTCTTTTTTTTTGAAATCACTTAAAATTCACATAATTATAAAATAATACATTTACTTTGAAAATATTCTTATAAGCTTGTAAGGGAAGCTTCTATGAAGTTATAATGGCGGAAAATAGCCGCACCCACCGTATAAGTTAAAAAAACATTCTTACCTTAAATTTGTCAAAAAGGTCAAAAAGTACATTGTTTGGAAAACAACGGTAATATTCCTTTCAAAAACATATAAGGGTATAAATGAATTTAACCCATTTTCAATTTAATAGTAAAAATGTTTTGAAAGACATTTTTAAGAAACATGGATGTGGATGATAACGAGGTCCCAGTAGATAATTATGTATAAACAACCTTGGATAATGAAGAGGTTGTGAAGTAAACCCTTACCTTGTACTTTTCCTTGGTTGGGGTAGGTTAACCTCCTGTATAATGGTGAAATAATTGTTATTAAATTATACAAGAATCATATACATTCATATGATATCATATATGATCTTTTAACATTGCTTTGTTAACAATATCTTAGATTTATCGTTGTTTCGAGTGTTAACTTACTCGTTTTCTTTTATATGTTTTGTTACGTAAGTCGTGTTTTTCATGGATAGGTTGTATCTTATTCATATCCATAATGATATAATGTCCTTAAAAATTATTTTTAAATCATCAAATGATAATTATACTTGAATGGATACGACGGAGAATGAATCTCATCGCGTTCGTGGAGACGGTAGTCCGTACGTACGCACGAGAGACAATATCATTATTTTGATATTAAAATAATATATAATTGGATAATATATCATATATACAGAATCATTATCATGTTATATTTATTATTTACATGAATTACATATCATTATTATACCCATCTAAATAATAATATATTGAATAACAATTGCACCACGACGTGGAGACGGTAAGCTGTACGTACGCACGTATGGTGACATGTCATTCAAATGATGGGTAGAATACTGAATATGGTTGTTCCATATTTATAATAACACCAAAGTATATATAAGATACTAGAGTTATAATTTTAGAGTTTAAATAATAAACAAAGAGGGAGTGGAAGAAGAAAGAAACTTGAAAGAGGGTGATGAAAACGTTACCTCTTCTTCGGGTTCTTCCTTTTGATTTGATCAAAAGGACTCCTTAGGATGGCTTTCTGACTAACGTAAAGCTTCTAGGATGAAGGGAGAGAAGTTGGGAGAGTATTTGGGCAGAGTTTGTCCGAACCAAAATGCTTGAAAGTGTGAATAAGGTGGTAGAGGTGGGGGCCTTTTATAAGAGGAGAGGAGGGGCTCTTTTGGAAAGACTGAAATGTTACATTATTATACAATGATTTTCGAATTCTAAAGGTCCCAAACTTATATAATTAGTGGCTAAGGTGATAAGGGTTTGAAATATACCCATAAAATAGTCTTTGGACAAGTGTAAGCCCTGTATTGTACATTATCTTTTCATTTGATTAAAATCGTTAAATAATGAGGTCATCGCTGCATCATAATTATGTCATAAATAATTTAATTTATTTAATGTCTAAAAATTATAAAAAAAATACTATGATGTAGGAAATCATTTTATATTTCTAATTACTATTTATAGTCAAAAATATGACTTGTATAACCCCATGTAAAAATTGTTTTAGTAAAACATTTCATGTTTGTGTCATTTTTTACTTTAACATTAAATTAAAGGTATTTATGTCATTTTCTAACTAAAGTGGCTCCATGGGGTCCCCAAGTTGACACATGGATTTTCTTGGTCGGCCATGGCACATCCAATGAGGGTAGGACATGTGTCAAGCTCATCTCATATTATTAAAACATTATTTTTACCTTAAACTACACTAATTACCTCTAATCGCGATTAAGAACTTAAAAGTTACTATTCACCAAAAATTATTTTAATCTCATTGAACCACATTTTACTTCTTAATGAAAACCATGTATGTCAGATTTTTGAAAATCAAATCACAGAAGTGGTAATATTTCATTTAAACAAAAAATCAGTTATTTAACTACCACTTAGTGGTTTCACTATTCATCAAAAATTGAAGTTTTTCAGAACAATGCCAAAATTTCACCCTAAGCTATAATTGATATTCCGAATTCAAAAATGATGTCTATTTTACAAAATTACAAATATATAAGTTGAATTAATTAATTTTATAATTAATTCCCGCTGTCACAACAAATAGCGTGTTTTTAAGAAACAATTTATATCAAAAGATTGGAAATTGTTTATGTCCAATTTCAATGTTAAATTAATTATAATGACCACCATTGGATAAAATGGTAAAAATATATTCTAATTATAATTTAAAACCACTAAATAGTATAATTTATCACTATAAATTATTTTGATTAAAAAATTTGTTTTTAAGTATTTTTCACTATTCATAAAAATTTGGAAGTTCTCAGAAAATTACAAAAAAATCAACATAGGCTAATTTCGACATTCAAAATACAAAAATAAAGTCCATTTTGAAATATAAAATATATATAATTTCAAAAGGTGGGTATTACTATTCATAACGGCTACTTTGATTAATCGCGGTGTTTTAGAACTCGAAGTTGCGTACAATGCAAGCTATTGCATTATTGAATGAGAAGCGTATTGTGGAAGCTCGGGGTGTTACATATTGTGCTGTGATACCTCAATTGGTGAAACTTGGGGGTGGGGGATAAAATTATTAAGAGATTTTTCTACTTCTAAAAAATTAGTTTTGCTGAAAGGTGTGCCTTTCTAGAGATTTATTGACAAAATAAAGTTGTACCTATCTAGATATTTAAAGAAACAAAGAAGAGAAATATTATTATTTCAACTAAAATGTTGATGGTGTTGGATTTTCTTGACTAACATCAGGTGGATATTTTAAAATTTATCAATCCTATATCTTCCCTTGCATGTGTTTTGATGAGAAAATCCTTATTGAAAATTGACACTGGTGGGATGAGATAAAATTCATGTGAGGTGGGTGTCTTTTGTGCATAGGAGGATAAATGAAGTGGAAATATATTGAATTATTTGAATAGAGAACTTGAAATAATGGTGTTTTAGGAGGAATTATATCCTTTTTTTTTCTTGTTGTAAACTTGGTGGATCTAATGTGTATATGTTTTGAATTTTATTTGATTTGATTTTAATGCTTACTAATCCAGGAGTACAAGTGATAAGTGTGAGGGGATTGATAGAGGTAATATTTTAAATATTTTTCATATGTAAATCTATGATTTAATCGCTACCAATTTAACAATTTGATTTGATTTTAATTTTTTTTGGATTTTTGGTGAATTTTATGCTAAAATGTGAAAATTGATTACTTCTGGAATTTTATAGTTTTCTATCACTTTAGTTTTTTTGATCATAGTTTTTACAATATTTATATAAATGGAGTGATTATTTATTTAGGATTCATTCTTTCATGGGTTTCAACTTCTTCCCTTAGACTCATAGCCAATTCAAAATTCTAAAGGACCAAAAAAATAAAACAAGTTGACAACTTCTTCTAGCCAGCAAAATATACCCCACCTCAATAAATAAAGCATATCTATGGATATCTACCTAAAAATGAGGTGATTATAGTTGGGATATAAATAGTACTATAAGGTTTATTTTAAAGTTAAATATCATTGAAAACATTTCTCATTATGTGAATACTTTCACGCGTTAAAGTAGGGTAGGTGGAACCATATATTGGGTTAGAAAAAGTAAAACTAAGTAATGTGAAAATAAATTCTTGTAAAAATATCAAAAATATTTGAAAATTTTTAGGTTCAATATCCAACTCTATTTTGAAAATATTTTAAGAAGTAACCTTTGCGATTTTATTCAATCTGATGGAAAGAAAATAAGAAAACTTATGGCGGATAGATTCTAGGGGAGAAATATTATTTTTCAAATTTACAATATTTTCTTCATTTTAGTTTTGTATGGACATCTTATTCCCCCGTATTCATAGATACCCTTTGTATGGGGAGGTAATATTATGAGTTATTGGGGAAGGAGAGGTTTTAACTTTTGTAATTCTTGAGTTCTTATACTTTATTTAACAAAACCTTTCTCCCTTACATGATGTTGATTTGAATTTATAATAGATTTTTTTATTATCAAATATGATTGTATTTGGTTTTAGATTTTATTTTTGATATTTTTTTGGTAAATTCCAATTTTTCTCCATTCACTAGGTCTTGGTTTATATACAATTGAATAGATAAAGGTTTAGTGGAGAAGTACTCGATGATCATGAGTACATGTGTGTGTGGGGGGGGGTATTTGATATTCTTGACTGTTTGGGATAAAAAATTCCTGTTAGGTATTACCGAAGATAATTTAGGGTATTCGTTGCAACTATCTATCACATGGGAAAGAGAGTATATGACTTGAGATCTCAGAAAGCTTTACTCTCACCATTACCATTTTACCAATGGAGGGAGAGGAAGTAATCATAAAATCCGAATTTAATCAGCCTAAAAGAATAATATTTTATAATTTGGAACTAGGATAACATTAAAATTAGAAAAATGAACATATCATGATCACCCTTCTCATATCACTATTTTCAGTCACTAGATTTTTCAATTTTTTTCAATTTTTTTCTTAATTTCTTTCTTTTGTTTCGTTGCTTTATTTTTTTCAAAATCAAAAAATTTGAATAACAACTACCATTTCCTCTAATTAAAGGTGAAAACTTTATTTTTTTGCGCTCCTATATGGATTCAACCAAGTTTGACACCTTTACTATAGTTTTAACTTACGAAATAATTATTTTTTTCAACCCCCAGACAAGAATTCCTCAAAACTTAAAACCATTACCCAGGAGGCAATTTCTGCAATCTAATTCTCACATTTTAAAAATATTTTTCTTTTATTAAATTTAGTAAAACAAAAAAAAAAACTTTTCCATGATGTGTGTAAAATATAATTATTATTCTTAGATTGATTACTTATAGGTTTAGGGATAAATGATTCATAATGATGAGAAAGCCCTCTTACAAAGGATTGATGAACTCACTTTTTTGGTCAATAAAATATTGAATGGCCATGTCATAGGTCTCTCACTTCATGAAATTAAGGACATGATTAATCAATTAAAAACCAATTATCAATTATTGAAGGCTAAGGTGGAAGTTCCATTGGATAAGGGACTCAAACAAAACCAAAATCTAAATATGTGGTGGAAGTGATTTCCCCACTCAACTTTCTAATAGAGAAGCCTGACTGACCACCTCTATATATTACCACTCTACTCTATAAAAGCACTTTCCAGTAAAGAATCAATTTAAGTCAAGACACTTAAGGGTGATAACATTTTTGTAAAATATTTTCATTGTAATTTTATTAAAGATGAATTGAGTATTACATTCCCTTGTTTTAAATTTATATATTTGGAATACACTTGTATTTCCTTAGAGGATGAAGAAGAATAAGAATATTCACCAAATGATAAACATCTAGAGCTCCCTCTACTTATTGAAAATTTATTGTAGGTAGTACATGGGGAGATAAAAGTGGATTTTATAGATGAAACAGAGACACAAGGTAATTAAATTAAATGGGAATAATTTGATATTGATTATTCATGCTTTAATTTTGTTCAAATAGAATTAAAATCTGACATTCCATTTTATTATTCAATTGATGCAGCATAACTTGATAATGAAATATAGAATGAAGAAGATGTTGTGTAAGTGGAAACCAATAAAGAGGAGGAATAATTATTCATTTTACCCCACCATTCATGTTGTGTCACATTTTCATGGTGGTGTATTTGGCATACTATATCTATGGAGTCCAAAACAAAGAAGAATTTCAAGATGGAAAGAAGAAGTGCTAGTTGTTCATCTCATTGAAACTCCAACCACCAACAGATTGGGGATAACCAACTGGAACTGCCCATATGAAGGTAGTCAAAATACAAGTACTAATTATGATATTAAACCAAGATCTATCCTTATATTATCACTAATTTTGTATTGTATTTTACTTTAATAAATTTATTATGTTTTCATTTCTTCTTTTCTTAGTAGGTTTTTAAAGAGAAGCACTTAGAAGATTAACTCAACATTTGATTGTGAACAACTCATGTTGCACCTCTCCTTTACACTTTCTTTATTGCTATGATTCAAATCAAATATTATTAAATGTAAGATACACTTGAATTAATTATGAACAATAAATCATTTATGTGTGGGGGAGGGAAGCTTTGTAGTTTTAGAATTTTATTTTTTGTTTGTTTTTTTCTTTTCAACAAAAAATTATGAGTTTTTTAAATTTCTGCATATTTTTGAAACTTGTGAGCCAAAAATATTATCTTTTACATTTTTAAAACCCATTCCAATGATTGAAACAACATATAATATGAAACTGAGCATAAATGAATGCTGAAAATGACTTTGTTTCAAGTTTAAATCTTTTGGAATTTCATGGAAAGGCCTTTGATTTATGAATTCCATGACACATATCACTATATTGATCTTTGAAATCACTTTCCTATGAGTATTAGGAACCATTGTTTTCATATTATTCATATCCACCTCACTTATTGAGAGAACCAAACCATGATTGATTTAACCAGAATTTGATTTATTCCTATTAAATCTTGAGGGTTTTATGTACTTGTTTTTTAAATTATTGAGGAATTTATTTGGGTTTAAGCCACATTTTTAATAGAATAATTTTTATTTTTTCATGAATTTTAAATTTAATCCTTTTAGACCTTATAATCCATGAACAACATGTAAGGTTAGCCACATTATAGGACAATTTTACCTATCCAACCTTCTCTTGAAGTGAAATTTCATGATCTATTTGAACATAAGTATGGGGGAATATTTCTTGTGCTGTGATAACTCATTTGGTGAAAATATGGGTGGAAAATAAAGTTCTTAATAGACGTGTTTACTAGTAAAAAATTCATTCTATTGAAAGTTTTGTCTTTATGAAGCTTTCATGATTAAACAAAGTTGTTCCCATCTAGAACATTCAATAAAAAAGAGAAATGTTATTTTTGGTACTAAAATTTTTATGGCATGTTATTTCCATGATATTTTAAAAGATTATTGGAGCTGATTTACTATAAAGGGGAGTGTGTAGGAGACTATAAATGAGTAAAAATTAGAATCACTAAATTTTTCTTCAAAAAGAGCCAAACCCTCTATATTTGGCCTTAGAATTTTTGAAATCTAAATCCTACCAACAAAAATCCATAGAACAACCTTGAAATGACCTTATGATAAATACATCTCATTTAATCCCATTTGGTGGAGATGTATAAATATATCAAGTATATGGTGACCCTTTCATGTTTTTGTATGAGAAAAGCCTTGTAGGAAATTTCCATTTTTGAGATGAGAGAAAATTAATATGTGATATGTTTCTTGTGTATATTGGAGGGGAATTAAAGTGGAATTATATTGAATGATTTTAATGGAGAACTTGAAATAATGGTTTTTCAAGAGGAATGATATCTTTTTTTTGAAATTGGTGGATCTCATGGGTGTGTGTGTAAAATTCTCTTTGATTTGATTTTGATTCTTACTTGTTCAGGAGTCCAAGTGATAAGTGTGGGGGAATTGATAGAGATAACATTTTAATTATTTTTCATATGTATTTAAATAATTTAATCTGATCCATTTTAATAATTTGAGTTATTTTTCATCATTTTTGTATTTTTTGTGAATTTTGTGATAAAATGTGAAAATTGATTAATTATATAATTTTAACAGTCTTCTATCACTTCTCTTTTTGAAGATTATGTTTTACAATATTGATAAAAATAGAGTGATTCATTTGTTATAATTCCTTGTTTTAGGATTCAACTTCTTCTTCTAGAACCATATCCCATTTGATATTCCACTAGAAAAAAATATCAATAAATTTGAAAAATTATTCTGGCCATCAGAATGAAACCCACCTCAATATATTGGGAATATCTTGTGACAATGTCCTTAAAATGAGTTGGTTATTTCTGGGTTTTAAAAAGAACTCAAAGTTACACATGAACATTAAATTTCATAGAAAACATATCTGATTAATTTAGTCTTTTAACCTATCAAATTATAGTAGGTGGAATAGTTTTTTCGGCTAAAAAAAGTAAAATTCATTAATGCAGCCATAAATTCTAGTGCACATGTAAAATATATTTTAAATTTTTAGGGTCAATATAAAACTCTATTATAAACATATTTTATTAAGGACCCTTAGTGATTTTTAGAAATATGTTGGGTAGAACTGTAGAAAACTTCTCATAGATAGATTCTGGAAGAGATTTTTTCTATTCTTCCTTTTCACTATTTTCTTCTTTTTAGTTTTGTAATGACTCCTTATTCTCCACTTATTCATGTATAACCTTCACATATAGAGGAAATATTATTATTTATTGGGTAAGGATATGTTTTATATTCTATAATTCTGATTTTATTTCTCTTTACATAATAAAATATTTCTCGCTTCTATAAAGTTGATTTCATTTACTAATAGCGGTTTTTATCAAGTAAAATAATATTTGGTTTAGATCATGTTTTTTATATTACTTTTATGAATGATAAATTTTCTCCCTCCACAAGGTTTTGTTTTATATAGGATGGAATATATATGGGATTAGTAATGAAATACTCGATGATTATCAGTACGTGTGGGAGGGGTAGTGGATATTCTTGTTCTTTTGGGATAAAAAAGACCCAATTAGGTATTTCCTCTATCAATTGAGGGTATTCATTGAAAATATATTGCACATAGGAAATAGAGTAGATTGATATGAGATCTTGGAAATGTTTACTCTCACCATTACTATTTGACCAAGGGAGTTAGAGGAATCAATCATGGAATCTATCTTTAATCAGCTTAGGAGAAGAGAGTTGGATAATTTGGAACTAGGATAAAATTAAAGTTGAAACACGAAACCTAACCTGATCACCCATATCATATAACTATTTTTAATCTCTTAGTTTTCAACTTGTTTTTAATATTTTTATTAATTTATTTATTTTTATTTTCATGTATTTAGTTTTATTTTTAAAATCAAATAATTTTAAAAAGATCCACTTTTTACTCTAATTAAATGTGAGATCTTGATTATTGTACACTCCTCTCTAAAAAAAAACCTAGGTTGACCACTTTAGTATAATTTTAACACAGGAAATAATTGTTTTTATCACACACCATGATAGTCACATGTCAAAACTTGGCATCATTTCTAGGGAGGCTATTCCAACAATCTAATTTTCACATTTCATAAATAATTTTATCTGGTTTCATTTAGAGAAAAAACTAAAAAAACTATTCTATTTTGTATGCCAAAAAAAAATTATTCTTCAGCAATTGATTACTCAAAGGTGTATGAAAAAAGGTTCATAATGATGGAAAATATCTCATACAAAGGGTTGATGAAATCACTTTTATAGTCAAGAAAATGTTGAGTGTCCATGTCACAGGTCTCTCTCTTCTAGAACCGATGGACAAGATTAATCATTTTAAAACAGATTATCAAATATTAAAGGACAACGTAGAAGTTCTATTACATGAGGGACCTCATCTAGAACCAGAATCCAAACCAATAGTGGAATTTATTTCACCACTCATCTTTCAAATATATGAGTCTAACATATCACCTCTATATAATACCACTCTACTCTATAAGGAACTTTCCAATGAAGAATCAATTGAAGTCGGGCCACTTAAGGGAGATAATATTTTTCTAAACTCTTTTAATTATGATTTTATTATATCTTAATTGAGTATTAACCCCCCTTATTTTAATTTTTATGATTCATGCACCACTTTTATTTCTTTGGAAGATAAATAAGAAGAAGAAGATGCACCTGATGTGGAATATCCAGATCTCCATGAACTTATTGAAAATTTATTAGAGGGAGAACATCAGGTGATAAAAGTAGATTTTCTAAATGAAATAGAGACACAATATGATTACCTTGAAGGGGAATAATTCGATATTTATTCTTCATGCTTTATTTTTCTATCAAATAGAATTACAATATAACATTCCCTTTAATTATTACATTGATGCAACATTCCTTGAGAAAGAATTGGAGAATGAATAATAAGTTGTTCAAGTGGAAACAAAGAAAGAGGAAGAATCATTCTTTATCCTACCCCCACCATGAAAGATGCATATCATTTTAATGGGGGTATATTTGGTGTAAAATATACATAGACAAATTAAAAAATGGAATAAGTGCACACTAAAATTAAAAAGTTCTGGGGGTTCATCTCAAAGAAACTCTCCCCACCAACAAATTGGTGATAAACAACTGGAACTTCCCATCTAGAGGTAGTAAAAACCTAGTTTCATCTTTGGGGATTAAACCAAGATCTGTCCTTCTATTCATATTCTATATATACTTTCTTCTATTTCAATAAATTTATTATGTTTTATTTTATTCTTTTCCTTGTTGGTTATAAAAGAGAAACACTTAGGAGATTAACTCAACATTGCACTGTGAATAAGTCAGCTATCTTTAATTTTATAGCTGATCTGGTGACCATAGGCTTAATAAGTTTGGAGTAGTCTTTACACTGCTTAGTTTTTTTCTTTTTTTTTTGACTGGGAGGTTCCTAGGAACCTTACCTAGCTTTCTATTCCTTGAGCTTCACCTAGAGGTTACCAATATATGGTGATCTAGTTCCCACTCCAAAACAGATTTGGAGTCTTATTATTTATCACTTATAGAGTACTAAAAATCATAAATCATGTTCTTAGGAACCTAAAACCCTTTAAATAAAGTTTCCTTATTATTCATTATAGACACAACGTTCTCCCATACTTTTACATCAGTCTTATCCAAGACTTAATCTCCTAGAATCTAGAACATATTATCCAAAATAACATTGAGGATCAACTTCTCTTTACTAAAAACCATTTATTCTTATGTATTAATTTTCTAGAATTATAATTTAGAATCAAGGATTCATAGAAACTTTCCTGAGAATCTCAATCAGTAAAGGAATTCACAATAACATACTGTGAAGTAATGCATGGGATCTATATTACACCTGTTACGTTAGAAGAAGCTATAAGTCAGTCCTCCCTTACCACTGAGTACTGATAAAACAACTAAACACCCTTCCATCTAGTTCCCTACACCATTTTTGGATAAGAGGTAATTTTATCATAGACACCTAAGTAATTAAAAACTGACTATGTCCCTTTTTAAGAGAAATTATCCTTGGTTTTTCCATCCGGGGATAGCTGATCCATTACAAGTCCAACAGGATGATCAAAAACCAATGACCCCTATCTTCATGTGGACTATTGAATACGACCACACTACTTCAGACAGAATGGGTATGCTTAATTAGTTCATCCTCATGGGAAGACTCCAAATACCCTCAATCGAGCCCTATATCTAATTTCAGGTAAATGCACTTACTCCCACTCTTGAACTTAGTTGTCAAATGACCCATTATTTTTCACACATAATATAAATAATATCATGATTCAAATATACTAGACTACTTGTATTAGTACTCTTCCCCAATAGTGATCCAAAAAACATAGTTGCTGGTCTAGAGACATCAACCTCCATGAAAATTATCGGAGAAATTAGGAGACACACTAATCCAGTTCAGCTATCGAAACATAAATAGAGTCTGAATAGATTCCAAAACATTTTTATAATAGAAGGATTCTGAAAGGGAATGGGGAATTTGGGAAACCTTACCCAAATCCCCATTGTTGGGGTATTGCATTTCATATGGAAATCGTAGGTCCACTAGAAGAGAAAGAAACAAGACTTATTGCAGATGTGTGGGGCTCTATCCTTGGTGCGAATCAATTAATCATCTGAAGTGAAGAGGATTATGATATTATTGTTATTGATGAGACCCTTCCTGTAATCCCCATGATTTGAATACAAACTAGTCGAAGTATTCCACCGATGGTTGCCACTATTTAAATTGAAAAATTAGTGTCAAATTAATAAGTGAGGAGGCATTTGAGAACTCCGAGAATGAGAGTGCGAGCTATGGGAAACCATTTAGTAATAAGTTCATGTTAGAAACAAGATGTTCTGATAGTTCATATCGAAGAAACTACTCCCACCAATAGATGGAAAATAAACAATAGGAACTGACCATCTGGAGGATGTCAAGACCCATTTCCCACTTGGAGTATGAAACCAAGATCTACCCTTCTATTCTCATTCTATATATATTTTCTTTTCTTTTAAAAAATTTCTTATTTTTTCTTTTCTTCATTTTCTAGTAGGTTTTCAAAGAGAAACACTTACGATATTAACTCAATATTGCACTATGTATAAGTCAGGTTGTACCTCTACTTTACACCTAATTTCTTACTGTGATTGAATTTCAAATATACTTACATATGAAATATAATTTAATTAATTATGAAAAATAAATCATTTAATTTTGGGGGAGGAAAAATTTTTAGTCTAGGATTTTAATTTTGTGTTTGTTTTTCTATTTTCAACAAAAACATTGTGTGTTTTTCAAATATTTGTGTGTTTTGTTTTTAATTTTTGTGTTTTTTTAAACTTATGAGATTAAATGATTATCTTTTATATTTTTTAAACCCATGTAAATGAGGGAAAAAATTTATTCCATGAAACCGAGATTAAATAAATGCTGAAAATGAATTTATTTCAAGTTTAAATCTTTGAAAATTTCATAAAAATACCTCTGATTTTGAATTCCATGACACATGTCACTGTCATGATCTTTAAAACCACATTTTTATGAGGCTTAAGACCATTATTTTAATATTTTTTACATTCAACTTACTTATTTAGTGAACCAAACCGTTCGTTATTTAACTATAATTTTATTTATTCCTTTCAAAACTTGAGGGTTTGAGGTACTTGTGTTTTAAATGATTAAGGCTTTTATTTGGTTTTAGATCCCCATTTTCAATACAATATTTTTTATTTTTTCCTAGATTGTACATTTAATCCATGTATACCTTACAATCCATGAACATCCAGTTGGGTTAGCCACAATCCAAACCAATTTTCACTATGCAACCTACTCTTAAAGTGAAATTTCATGATCTAGTTTAACTTAAGTGTGGGGGGAAGATATATTGGGTTGTTCTACTTTATTTTTTGAGATTTTGGGTGGAAAATAAAATTTTTCACAGATGTGTTTGTTTCTGAAAAATTCATTATGTTGAAAGTTATGCTATTCTGGAGCTTTCATGAAAAAAGAAAGTTGTTCTTATATAGATTTTTCAAGAAAAAAAGAAGATAAATGTCATTTTTTTAAAATTTTGATGGTGTGTGATGTCCATGATATTTTCAAACATTATTGGAGATTATTTTCTTCTATTGGGAGTGATGAGGATATGATACATGATTTAAAATTAG
Organism: Viscum album; assembly: GCA_963277665.1. Classification (NCBI taxonomy): domain Eukaryota; kingdom Viridiplantae; phylum Streptophyta; class Magnoliopsida; order Santalales; family Viscaceae; genus Viscum; species Viscum album. Next base: position 8,226,423 of record OY728136.1, read on the forward strand.
AATCATTCATTTTTTCTTTAAAAATAGAAAAACCCTCCCTATCCAAACTAATATTTTCTGAAATCAAAATCCTATGAAATAAAATAAACAAAAAACCCTAAAAATTACTCATGATAAACAAATGTACTTGGATCACATCTAGTGGAGATGTTTTAATATATCAAGCCGATGGTGGCCCTATTATGTGTTTGGATGGGAAAATCTTTATTTAAAATTTAAATTTGTGAGATGAGAGAAAATTCTTCTGAGGTAGGCATCTTGTGTGCATGGGAGGAGAAATGAAGTGAAAATATATTGAGTTATCTAAATATAAAACTTAAAATAATGGTTTTTGAGGATTCAGTATATCTTTTTTTTCTTATTTTCAAATTGGTGGATCTCTTAGGGAGCTGTTTTGAATTTTATTTCATCAGACTTTAATGATTACTTGTCCAACATTCCAAGTTCTATGTGTGGGGAAATTTATAGATATAATATTTGCACCATTTTTCATATGTATTTAAAGGTTTTAATCCCTACCAATTTAAAAATTTAAGTTTATTTTCATTATTTAATAATTTTGGTGAATTTTGGGATAAAATGTAAAAATTGATTAATTTTAGAATTTTAACAGCTTCTTATCACTTTTATTTTTTGAGAATAAATTTTACAATATTCATCCATGTTGAGTGATTATTTTTTAGGATTCCATTTTTAGGGGGATTAAAATTCTTTTGCTAGACCCAGATCCCATTTGAACTTCCACAATCGAAAAAAATCAATCAAGTTGAAAAATTCTTCTGTTCGGTAGAATGGAACCCACATCAATTAATGTGGTATATCTTAGGTTAAAAAAATCCAAAAGAGGTAATTCTATATGATTTCAAAATAATAATATATGATATAGTTTAAATTTAAATTTCTTGGAAAAAATGGCTCATTAATTCAGTATTTTCACTTGTCAAATTGAAGTAGGTTGAACCATTTCATTGGATATAAAACATTAACTTCATTAATTTTGAAAGAAATTATTTCAAATGTTTCAAAAATCTTTGAAATTTTGAGGTTATATATAGAAATCTATTTTGAACATCTTTTTAGAATAAACCTTGGTGATTTTCAACTATATGGTAGGCATAAAAAAAAAAGAAAACTTCTAGGTGACATATTTTGGATGAGAAATTCTCTGTTCTTCCTTTTCAATCTTTTCTTCATTTTAGTTTTTTAATGCCTTATTCTTCCACCTTATTCATGAATACAATTCACATAGAGGAGTAATCTTATGATTTATAGTGTAAGGATATGTTTTTCCTTTTGAAATGCTTGAGTTATTGTTCTTTATTTAATAAAATATTTTATCCATTATGAAAAATTTATTTTAATTTCTAAAAGTGATTTTTATTATCAAGTACAATCGTATTTGGTTTTAGATTATATTTTTGATATTTCTTTGTTCAATGAGAATTTTTCTCCCTATACTAGGTTCTTTTTTATGTAGGATGGAATAGATGAGGGCTTAGTGGTGAAGTACTCAACGATTGTCAGTACGTGTGGGAGGGGAAATGGATATTCTTGATTATTTATGATAAATAAGAAATAATCAGGTATTACCTAATCCAATTGAGGCTATTCATCAAAAATATATCTCACAGAGAAAGGAGGGTAGACTGATCTTACATCTTTGTAAGGTTTACTCTCACTATCACCATTTTACCGTGAGAGTGAGAGGAAGCGATCATAGAACCTCACTTTAATCACCTTCGCAGAAGAGAATTGGATAATTTGGAACTAGAATATCATTATAGTTGAAAAATGAACCTAAATTGACCACATTTCTCATATTACTGTTTTCAATAACTTTCTTTTTCAATTTTTTTTCGATCTTTTGTTTAATTTCTTTTTGTTTTGTTTTGCTGCATTCGTTTTTTTAAATAAAAAAATTTCAAAAACCCCCCATTTTACTCCAATTAAAGGTGAATTTTTTTGTGTGATCATCTATGGATGCAATTTAGGGTGACCATTTTACTTTATTTTTAACATATGAAATATTTTTTTTATCTAACCCCATGACATGCCCTTTTTAAGTACTTGAAGGAGACATAGATGAGTATTCAGAATATCCAAGGAGATTTTAAATAGAACTAGGTCTAGAAGGAGTTTCAAGTCAAAAAGAAAATTTTAAAAGAAAATTTTCAATATATTAATAGTGTAAATGAGAAATAAGGATTATAAATAATCATAAAATAGGATAATATGAATTTGTAGAAAATATTTCTACTTCTTGGCCAACATAGAAAAAGAAGAGGGGATTGTAAATGGGTTGTGAAACTGGTTTATGAAGGGGATATTGGCAAAGGTGTCTAACCCATAGAAGATAAATAAGATAATATGGGGGTATATCCAACCAATGTATAATATTTAGTGACTAGGGTGTTAAAATAAGGCTAACTATAGGATCATCATTTTTGATGTCTAACAAGTTACTCTCTGAACCATAGAAATTGGTAATAATATTATAGTAGAGAATCCTTGTTGGGGTGTCTAACCAACACGATAAAGAGTATTATTTTATGTAAAATAATCTCTTTATCATTTTTATTTCACATGATGCAAGGTTTTGATATACTATTTAGGTAATATATAACTATAATAGGATCATGATGTTTAAATCATATGTTGAAGAATTTATAAATTACTAACGGCTACTAATTTACCCCTCCCCAATTAGTGATACATAATATGTCCTTGGGCCCTATAACTGGTATCATAGTATGGTCCCTATAAATATACAAGAATAATTTTTAGATACAGATAATCTTAACTCAATCAATAGCCGAGGTGTTCTGAAATTTTATAGGAAGAATTATCATAGATGTAGGAATAGGATGTTACCATATCTCCCATCAGTTTTTCTAGTAGAAAGAGATTCTACAATAGTGGAATTAATAGATATTATATTTTAATTTTTTTCATATGTATTTAAATTATTTAATAACTACCAATTTAACAATTTGAGTTGTTTTTCATCATTTTTTTTTGAATTTTGTGCTAACATGTGAAAATTTGGTTAATTCTGGAATTTTAACTGTCTTCTATCACTTATATTTTTTAAGAACGAATTTTAAAATATTGATCCAAATAGATTGATTATTTTTTTATAATTTCTTTTTCTATGGGATTAAATTTTTTCTTCAATATCCAGATCTCATTTTAAATTCCAGAGGCCCAAAAAAATCAATCAAGTTAAAAAATTCTTCTAGTCAGCAGAATAAAACCCACTACAATAAACGCGATATATCTTTGTATAAAGACCTATAAATGAGTTGATTATAGATGGGTTTAAAATAGGAATCAATGTTACATGTGAAAAATAAATTTTATTTAAAAAATATATCATTAATTTAGTCTTTTAATCCATCAAATTTTAGTAGGTGGAATAGTTTCTTCTTCTAGAAAAAGTTAAATTCATTAATTTGGCCATAAAATCCTATAAAAATGTCAAAAATATTTGAAATTTTGTGGGTTGATATACAAATATATTATGAACATCTTTGAAGAAGTACCCTTGAAAAATTGTGACCATATATTGGGCAGGAATGGAGAAAACTTATGGTGGATAAATTCTAGAGGAGAAACTTTTTATTCATCCTTTTCACTATTTTCTAATTTTTTGTTTTTTAATGCCTTATAATTTCCCCTTATTAATGGATACACTTAACATGGAGAGGTAATATTATGAGTGATTAGTTAATGATAGGTTTTCCATTTTTTAATGATTTAGTTCTTATTCTTTACTTAATAATATATTTTCTCTCTTTTGTGAAGTTGATTTCAATTTCTTATAGTGGGTTTTTTTCAAGTACAATCGTATTTGATTTTATATTTTTTTATTGAATTTTTTTATACCTGATAATTTTTCTCCCTCTACTAGTTTTGGGTTTATATAAGATAGAATAGATCAGGGATTACTGGTGATGTAGTCTACGATTGTCAGTATGTGTGGGGGGGGGGCAATGGATATTATTGTTTTTTGGGATAAACAAGACCCGATCTATTATTTCATCCATAAATTGAGGGTATTCATTGAAAATTTCATATATATAGGAAATATAGTATAATTATATGAGATATTGGAAGTTTTTACTCTCACCATCACTATTTGACTAAGTGAGTTAGAGGAAGTGATTTTTGGAATCTCACTTTAATTAGTTTAGTAGGAGAGAATTAGTTAATTGGGAACAAAAAATATCATTACAATTGGTAAACCGAACCTAACCAAATCACCCTTCTCATATCACTATTTTCATTCTTTTGGTTTTTAATTTTTTTTCAATCTTTTTTTAATTACTTTATTATTTTTCCTTGATTTAGTTTGTTTCTAAAATCAAAAAATTTCAAAAAGAGCCACCTTTTCCTCTAATTAAATGTGACAACTTGATTTTTGTGAGATAATCTATAGAGACAACCTAGGTTGATAACTTTATTCATTTTTACCTTAGGAAATAATTATTTTTATTATACACCATGATAGTAACATATCAAATATTGGATCCATTTCTGGGGAGGCAGTTCCAACAATCTAATTTTCACATTTCATAAATAATTTTCTTTGCATTTATTTAGAGAAAAACTAATATATTTTTCCATAATTTATGATAATAAAAGTTATTCTACTTATAATTATTACTCACAAGTGTAAGGATAAATTTTTCCTAATGATTAGGAATACCTCATAATGTTTTTTGATGAACTCACTATTTTGGTCAAGAAAATGTTGAGGGGACATGTCATAGTTCTCTTTATTTAAGAACTAATTGACATGATTAATCATTTCAAAAATGATTATAAAATATTGAAGTATAAGGTGGAAGTCCCATTAGATGATGGACCTCAACCTGAACTAGAATCCAAAAAAATGGTGGAAGTGATTTCCTCACTCATCTTTCAAATAGATGAGTCTGACTGCCCACCTCTATCTACTACTTCTTTACTCCACAAGTCACTTTCCATTGATGAATAAATTAATATCGAGCCACATAAGGGAGATAATTTTTTTATAAACTCTTTTCATTATAATTTTATTACTTATGAATTGAGTATTATCAAGCATAATTTTAAATTTTTAGATTTGGACAACACTTTTATTGCCTTGGAAGATGAAGAAGAAGAAGAAGAAGCACCCGATGAGGACTATTTGGAGCTCCCTGAACTTACTAAAAAATTATTATAGGGAGTACATTATGAGATCAAAGTGGATTTTTTAAATGAAACAAGGAAATAAGACGCATACATTGAAGGGTGAGAATTAAATATTGATTCTTCATTATTTAATTTGGTTCAAATAGAATTACAATACAATATTCCCTTATATTATTCCATTGATTCCACATACCTTTAGAAATCACTGGAGAAAAAAGACAAGGTTGTGCACCTAGAAACAAAGAAAGACTAAGTATCACTCTTTATCCTATCCCAACCATGAAATATGTATCTCATTTTCATGGGGGTTTATTTTGAATACTATATAAATGGATTCATTAAAAAAATGAACAATTTGAACTAGAATTAAGAAGTGCTGGGGGTTTATCTTAAACAAACTCTCCCCACCAATAGATTGATGATAACCAAATGGAACTACCCATATGGAGGTAGTCAAAACCCAGATCTTACTTGGGGGATTAAGATAGGATATGTCATTATTTTTTATTCTTTATTTTATTTTATTTTAATTAATTAATTTTGTTTTATTTTTTCCTTTTCTTTGTAGGTTTTCAAAGAGAAACTCTTAGGAGATTAACTCAACGTCGCATTGTGACTAAGTTAGGTTATACCCCTCCTTTACACATTATTTCTTACTATTATTCAATTTACAATATTCTTACATATAAAATCTACTTGAATTCATTTTGAACACTACATCATTTAAGTGTAGGTAAATGAACCATTAGAATTTATGATTTTAATTTTTGTTTCTATTTTTCAATAAAAAATCATGTGTCTCTAAAAATTTTGTGTGTTTCTTCTCATTTTTTGTGTGTTTTTGAATCTTGTGAGATGAAATGATCATCCTTTTCATTTTATAACCATTTAAATGATTGAAAAATTTTATTCCCTAAAATTTAGATTAAATGAATTATGAATATTTATTCTTTTCAAGTTCAAATATTTCATAATTTCATGAAAATACCTCTTATTATTGATTTCCATGCCACATATCACTGTCTTAATCTTTGAAATCACTTTCCTGTGAGGATTATAAACCATTTTTTTCATATTATTTACATTTAACTCACTTATTGAGAGAACCAAAACATTATTTCTTTAATTATAATTTGATTTATTCCTATCAAAACATGATGATTTGAGGTGCTTGTGTTTTAAATAATTGTGGATTTTCATTTGTTTTAAAGCCAAAATTTCAACAGAATACTTTTTATTTTGATGTTGTATATAAATTTAATCCTTTTTATCCCTTATAATTTATGAGTATAATATTAGGTTATCCAAATTACAATCCAATTTTTCCTATCAAACCTTCTCTTTAAGAGAAATTACATGATCTAGTTGAACATAAGTGTAGGGAGAAGGTATATTGTGTTGTGATACCTCATTTGTTTCAACTTTTGTGGGAAAATAAAATAATTAAGAGTTATGTTTTCTTCTGAAAAATTCATTATTTTAAAATAGGTTCCTTTATAAAACTTTTATGATAAAAGAAATCTATTTCTATCTGGATCTTTCAAAAGAAAAAAGAAGAGAAATGTTATTTTTGTTTCAAAAATACGGATTATGTGGGATGTACATGATATTTTAAAAGATTCTTGGATATTATTTCCTATTTTCTAGAGTTATAAGGAGATCATTATTTAGTGAAAATTATAATCATTAATTTTTTATTCAAGAAGATACACACCCTTTTAATTCGGCCTCAAAATTTTTAATATCTGAATCCTACCAACCGAAAGACACAAAAAAACCTGAAACTACTCTTGTTAAAAAAATGTCCATGACTCTCATTGTGTGGTTATTTAGTAATGTTTCAAGACTATGGCTACCCTTTCATGTGTTTGGATGAGAAAATCCTTGTTGAAAATTAATATTTGTTAGATGATGGAAAATTCATTTGAGGTTACCGTCTTGTGTGCATGGGAGGAGAAATAAAGTGAAAATATATTGATTATTAATGATTTAATTTTCATAAAATATAATCACATTATGAAATTCCATTTTACTATTTCGTTGATGAATCATAAATTTATAAATCACTAGAGAATAAAGAAGAAGTTTTTCATGTGGAAACTAAGAAAGAGGGGGACTCATTCTTTGTCCCACCCACCATGAAAGTTAAATATTATTTTTATAGGGGGGATTTGGTGTAATATATACATGGATTAATAAAAAAATAATAAATTAATTATGGAAAGAAAAATTTCTTGTTGTTCATCTTAAAGAAAATCCTCCCACCAACAGATTAGAGATAACCAAATGGAACTGCCCATTTAAGGGTAGTCAAAACCCAATGCACACTTGGGGGATTAAACTAATATATATACTTGTATTATCATTATATTTGTATTTTACATACTTTTAATATATTTCTTATGTTTTATTTTATTTATTTTCTTATAGGTTTTTAAAGATAAACACTTAGAAGATTAACTCAATGTTGCACTGTGAATAAGTCAGATTGTACCACACTTTTACACATACTTGCTTGCTGTGATTCAATTTAAAATACATGTAAAACGAAAATATAATTTAATTAATTATTAAAAATACATCATTTAATTATGGTGGAGGTAAAAATTTTATTTTAGGATTCAATTTTTTTTGTTTTTCTATTTTTTAACCAAAAAAATTGTGTGTTTTTCCAATATTTGGGCGTTTTTTTTCAATTTTTGTGTGTTTTTGAAACTTTTTAGATAAAATTATTATCATTTACTTTTTTTAAACCCATGTTATTGAGAGAAACGATTTATTACATGAAACTAAGCTTATATTAATGCTGGAAATTACTTTATTTCAAGTTCAAATATTTGGTAATTTCATGAAAATACCTCTATTTTTTGAATTCCATGCCACATCTCACTATCCTGATCTTTGAAACCACATTCTTATGAGAATTATGAACCATTATTGTCATATTATTTACATTCACCTAACTTATTTATAGGGCCAAATCATGATTTTTTTAAATAGAATTTGATTTATTCTTATCAAAACAAGAGGTTTGAGTTACTTGTGTTTTAATTGACTGAGAAATTTATTTGATTTTAAATCCCCATTTTCAATAGAATACATTTAATTTTTCCTTCCTTGTGCATTTAATTATTTTATACATTATAATACAATAAAATATTTTTATATTAGCCACATTAAGGGTGATTTTTCACTATCCAATCTACTCTAGAAGTGAAATTGAATAATATAGTTTACTTATGTGGGGGGGGGGAGCTTTCTTGTGCTATTTTACCTCATTTGGTGCAACTTTTTGTTGAAAATAAAATTATTAAGTGATATGTTTGATACTAAAAAATTCAATCTCTTTAAATTTGTTCCATTCTCTAGATTTCATGATAAAATAAAGTTTTGCATTTTTGGAGATTTCAAGAACAAAATAAGATAAATAATACTTTTCTTGAGAAAATTTTGCTGGAATGGGGTGTCTATGATATTTTCAAAGATTCTTAGAGCTGATTTTATGCTATTGGGAGTGATGAGGATACCATACATGAGTGAAAAATTAGAATCATAAATATTTTCTTCAAAATGAGCCAAAACCTCTTTATTCAACCTCATAATTTTTGAAATATAAATCCTACAAAATGAAATTGACATAACAACCTTAAAAAGTAATAATGATAAACACACGTCATTGACGCACATCGGGTGGTGATAATTGAATTTATCAAGACAGTGGGGACCCTTTCATGTGCTTGGATGAGAAAAGGTTTGTTAAAAATTTAATACGAGAGAAAATTAAATTGAGGTTGGTGTCTTGTGTGTATGGGGGGAGAAATGGAGTGTAAATATATTGAATTATCTAAATGGAGAACTTTAAACAATGGTTTTTAGGAGGCTTTATTTCTTTTGTTTCTTATTTTCTAATTGGTGGATCTTATGGGTATGTGTTTTGTATTTTCTTTGATTTGATTTTGATGTTTACATATCTAGGATTCCAAGTTATAATTGTGGGGAAATTTATAGAGTTAACATTTTCATCATTTTTCATATGTACTTAAAGGGTTTTAGTCCATACTAGTTTAATAATTCGAGTTTATTTTTCTCATATCTATGTTTTTAGTGAATTGTTAGGATAAAATGTGAAAATTTATTAATTCTCTAATTTTAATAATATTTTCATGAATTATATTTTTCAATCATAAATTTTAAAATATTGATTCAAATTGAGTGATTTTTTTTAGGATTCCATTGTTAGTGGGCTTAAAATTATTCTTCTAGGACCCAATCCAATTCAAACTTCCATAGGCCCAAAAAAATATATTAAGTTAATTTTTTTTCTATTTACTAGAATGAACCCACCTTAATAAATTAGGTATATCTCTATATAATGAACTAAAAATGAGGTTATTCTTACTGAGTTCAAAATAAGACTCTAAGGAATAAGGGAAAGTTAAATTTATTAGGAAAACTCTCTCATTAATTCAGTCCTTTTACAAGTCAAAGTGGAGTAGGTGGAACTGTTTCTTTGGCTATAAAAAATTAACTTCATTAATATAAAAATGAAATCTGGTAAATATATCAAAAATATTTCAAATTTCAAGGGTGTATATACAAATCTATTCTTAAAATAATTTTAGAAGGACCCTTGTAAATTTTTGGCCATATAGTGGGTTGAATAAAAGAAAACTTTTGGTGGATAGATTCTGGATGATAAATTTTCAATTCTTCGTTTTAACTCTTTTCTTATTTTTAGTTTTTTAATGCCTTATTCTTCCCCCTTACTTAGGGATACCCTTTACATGGAGGGGTAAAATTATGAGTGATTGGGTAAGGATATGTTTTCCTTTTTTTATATTTTGAGTTATTGAGTTTTATTTAATAAATTTTTTTTCTGTCTTCTAGTTTATTTAAATTTCGAAAGGTGGTTTTTATTATCAAGTACCATCGTATTTAGTTTTATATTTTTTTGTTGATATTTATTTTTCCAATGAAATTTTTTCTCCCTATACTAGTTTTTGGTTTATGTAGGATGGAATATATTATGGATTAGTGGTGAAGTACTCGACAACTGTCAGTATATGTGGGAGTAGAAAAGGATATTCTTGATTGTTTGGGATGAATAAAAACTGATCAGGTATTGCCTAATTCATTTGAGGGTATTAATTTCAACTATATTTGACATACAGAAGAGAGTAGAATGATATGATATCTTGGCATGGTGTACTCTCACCATCACTATTTGACCATGGGATTAAGAGGAATCGATCCTGGAACCTCACTTTAGTTGGATTAGTGTAATAATTTTAGATAATTTGAAACAAGGATAACATTAAAATTGAAAAAAGGAACCTAAATTGATCACACTTATCATATCACTACTTTAAATAACCTTTTCCCCAGTTTTTTTTATCTTTTTCATAATTAATTTTTTTGTCTTGTTGCTTTAGATTGTTGTCAAAATCAATTTTTTATAAAAACAACCAATTTTTTCCTTCAATTAAAGGTGAAAACTTGATTGTTGTGTGATCACCTACGGATAAAACCTAGGTTAACAAATTTACTAATTTTTTAACTTAGGAAATATTTTTTTTTCAAACCCCATGAGAGGCACTTGTCAAGTCCCTAAAGGAGACAAACTAGAGTATTTTAAAAATTTACCATGATTCTAAATAGAACTAGGTGTAGAAAAAGTTTCAAGTCCAACAGACTTTTTCTAAGAATATTTTGAATATATTAATAGTTTAATTGAGAAATTATGATTATGAAGACTCATAGAAGAGGATAATATAATTAAAAATAAAATATTTACACTTATGGATCAACATAGAAAAAGAATAGAGGATTGTAACTAGGTTATGAAACTGGTTTATGAAAGGGATATTGGCTAGGGTTCCTATATGATAGAATATAAATAAGATTATGCGGGGGTCTATTCAAAAAAAGTTGAATATTTGGAGACTAGGGTGTAAAACCATGGCTAACTTTAGGATCATCATCTAGGGTGTCTAACCATTTACCTTCTGAACTATTGAAATTTATAATAATATTGTAGTGGAGAATCCATGTTGGGGTGTCCTAACAACATGGTAAAGAGTAGGATTTTATGTTAAATATTCTATTTTCTTTTATATTTAACATTATGTGAGGTTTTAATATAATATGGAGGTGATATATAACTCTAACAAGTTCAAGATGTTTAAATCATATCGAGAAGAATTTATAAATTATTGAAGGCTACTGATTCACCCCTCCCCTATTTGTGGTACCTAATCCATAATTGGGACCTAAAACTGGTATTAGAGTAGGTTCCCTATAAATATACATGAATAATTTTTATATATTGAGAATATTAACTCAATCAATATATGAGGTGTTCTAAAATTGAATGGGAATAATTATCATAGATGTAAGAATACGATTCTATGATATATCCTATCACTTTTTCTAGTGGTGAGAGATGATACAACATCAGAATTGATAGTGATAATATTTTTATTTTTTCATATGTATTTAAATTATTTAATCCCTACCAATTTAACAATTTTAGTTGTTTTCATTATTTTTTTAATTTTTTTTAAATTTTATGCTAAAATGTGAAAATTTATTAATTATGGAATTTTAATAATCTTCTATAAATTCTATTTTTTAAAGAATATATTTTATAATGTTGATACAAATGGAGTGATTATTTTTTTATAATTACTTTTCTTGTGGGATTTAATTTGTTCTACTAGAACCGAATCCCAATTGAAATTCCACATGCCCAAAAAAATCAATAAAGTTGAAAAATTCTTCTGGATAGCAGAATGAAACCCAACTCAATAAATAAGGTATATCTTGGGATAGAAACCTAAAAATGAAGTGATTTTAGTTTTTTTTAAAATAGGACTTGATGTTACACGTTGAAAATAAATTTCATAGAAAAAATATCTCATTAATTCTGTATTTTAACATGTCAAATTGTAGTAGGTCGAATAGTTTCTTTGGTAAGAAAAGTAAAATTCATTAATGTGGCCATATATTATTCTATAAATTTTAAAAATCTTTTATATTTTTATGGTTGATATTAAAATCTATCCTGAACATATTTTGATAAGGACACATTATGATTTTCAACCATCTGTTGGGCATAAGTGGAGAAAACATCTAGCAGGCAGATTCTGGAGGAGAATTTTTTTGTTCTTCCTTTTCAATATTTTCTTATTTTTAGTTTTGTAATGAATTATTATCCCCCCATTCTTAATGGACAACCTTCACATGGAGAAGTAATATTACGAGTGATTGGGTAAGGATATGTTATAAATTTTTTATTTCTTGAGTTCTTGTGCTTTACATAATAAAATCATTTCTCTATTCTATAAAGTTGATTTCAATTTCTAATAGTGGTTTTTTTTAAGTACAATAATATTTTGTTTTATATATTTTTTTGTTGACATTTATTTTATAAATGATAATTTTTCTCCCTCTGCTAGGTTTGGGTTTATATAATATAGAATAAACCAGGGATTAATGGCGAAATAATTGGTGATTGTCTATACATGTTGGAGGGGTAGTATATATTCTTGTTTGTTTGGTATAAAAAAGACATGATAGGGTATTTCCTAGGTCAATTGGGGGTATTCATTGAAAATATCTTACACATAGGAAAGAGAGTATATTGAGATGAGATCTTTGGATTGTTTACTCTTACCATCACTATTTGACCAAGGATGTGATAGGAATCGATTGTAGAATCTTACTTTAATAAGATTTGAAGAAGATAATTGAATAATTTGTAACTAGGATAACATTTAAATTGGAAAACTGAACCAAACCTGATCAACCTTCTTATATAATTATTTTAAATCTCTTGATTTTACAATTTTTTTTCAATTTTTTTTTAATTTTTTTCTTTTATTTCATTGATTTAGTTTGTTTTTAACATTAAACAATTTAAAAAAGAGACATGTTTTCCTATAATTAAATGGGATAACTTGAATTTTGTGCATGCCTCTCTATAGATAACCCAGGTTTACCACTTTGCTAGATTTTTAACTTGAAAATAATTGTTTTTATCACACACCATGACATGAACGTGTCAAAATTTGGAACCATTTCTGTGGAGGCACTACCAACAATCTAATTTTCAAATTTCATAAATAATTTTATTTTCTTTAAATTATAGAAAAACTAAAAAAATTTCTATAATGTATGCCAATAATAATTATTCTTATTCAATTGATTAATCATAGGTGCAAGGACAAATGGTTTATAATGATGAGGAATCCCTAATACAAAGGGTTGGTGAACTCACTATTTTGGTCAAGAAATTTTTGAGTGACCATATCAAAGGTCTCTTAGTTCAAGAAATGATGGAAATGATTAATCATTTCAAAACCAATTATGAAATATTAAGGATAAAGATAAAGTTCCATTAGATGAGGGACCTCAACCTGAACCATAATCCAAACCAATGGTGTAAGTGATTTCTACACTCATCTTTAAAATAGACGAGTTTGACTTCCCACCTCTATCTACTACCACTGTACCCTATGAGGAACTTTCCATCGAAAAATCAATTAATGTTGAGTCAATTAAGGGAGATAATATTTTTCTAAACTCTTTTCATTTTGTTTTTATTACCATTTAATTGATTATTACCTCCCCTTGTTTTAAATTTTTAGATTCATCCAACACTTTTATTTAGAGTGAGTACATGAAGATATGAATGTAGAATTTATAAATTAAATAGTGTAAAAATATTCTTAATTTCAAGGGGAGGAATTAAATATTGATTATTCATGATTTAATTTTACTAAAATATAATTAAAATATGACATTACCTTTAATTATTCCATTAATGCAACATACCTTGACAAAAAAACTGGAGAATGAAGAAGAAGTTGTGAAAGTGGAAACCAAGAAATAGGAAGACTCATTATTTATCCTACCGAAACCATGAAATATGTATCTCATTTTGATGGGGTATATTTGGTGTAATATACAAATAGAGTCATTAAAAAAGGAATAAGTTCATGCTGTAATTAAAAAGTGATGGTGGTTTATCTCAAACAAACTCTCCCCACAAATATAATTGTGATAACTAACTGGAAATAACCATCTGAAGGTAGTAAAATCCTCAGTCCAACTTGGGGGATTTAACCATGATATTACCTTCTATTTAAATTCACATTCTACTTTATTTTTTTTAATAATTTTTTTTGTTTTATTTTCTTCTTTTCCTTTTAGGTTTTCAAAGATCAACACTTAAGAGATTAACTCAATGTTTCATTATGAATAAGTTAGGTTATACCCCTCCTTTACACTTCATTGTTTGGTGTGATTCAATTTTAAATATTCTTACATGTAAAATCTACTTGAATTAATTGTGAACACTACATCATTTATTTGTGAGGTAGAGAACCTCTGTAGTTTATGTTTTTAGTTTTTAGTTTTTTTTTTCAACAAAAAAATTGTGTATTTTACAAAATTTTGTGTGTTTTTTAATTTTTTGTGTTCTTTGATACTTGTGTGATAAAATGATTACCTTTTTAATTTGAATTCCATGTAAATGAGTGAAAAAATTATTCTATGAAATTTAGTGTAAATGATTGTTGAAAATGTCTTTATTTCAAGTTCAAATATTTGGGAATTTCATGAAAAGGTCACTCATTTTTAAATTCGATGACACATATAATTATATTTATATTTTAAATCACTTTCCTAAAAGGATTATTACCCATTTTTTTCATATTATTTACATTCACATGACTTCTTGAGAGAACCAAACCATGATTTCTTTAACAAAAATTTGATTTATTCCTATGATAACGTGGAGGTTTAAGGTAATTATGTATTAAATAATTGAGTTATTTTTTTTAAATCCAACTTTTCAATATAATACTTTTTATGTTGTCTTTAATTGTACATTTAATCCTTTTATCCCTTATAATACACGAACATACTCTTAAGTTATCCCCATTATAAGCCAATTTTTCCTATAAAACATGCAATTGAAGTGAAATTACATGATCTAGTTGAACTTAAGTGTGAGTGGAAGCTATCTTGTGTTATGATACCTCATTTGGTGATAAATTGGGTGGAAAATAAAATACTTAATAAGAGTTCTTACTACTAAAAAGATTAGTCTATTGAAATATGTTCCTTTCTAGATATTTTATGATAAAATAAAACTATTCCTATCTAGAGTTTTCAAGAAACAAAGAAGTGAAAATTTATTTTTTCTATTAAAATTTTGATGGTGTATATTGTCCATGATATTTTTAATGTTTTGTTGGAGATTATTTCCTACTAAGGAGAGTTATGAGGAGACCATTATTTAGTGAAAATTATAACCATGAAATTTTCTTTCAAAAAGGGCCAAACCCTCCCAATTCAACCTCAAAATTTTTGACATCTAAATCAAACAAAATTAAATCCACAGAAAAAAATTAAAAATTCCGCACGATAAGAAAATTTACTTGAATAACATTGGGTGGTGATATTGGAATTTATTAAGCCTATGGTGACCCTTGAATGTGTTTGGATGAGAAAATACTTATTTAAAATTAAAATTTGTAATATGAGAGAAAATTAATGTGAGGTAAGCATATTGTGTGCATGGGAGGAGAAATGAAGTGGAAATATATTGATTGTTCATACTTTAATTTTGGTCAAATACAATTACACTATGAAATTTCCTTTGATTATTCCATTGATGCATTATACCTTGAGAAATAACTGGTGAATGAATAAGAATTTGTGTATGTGGAAACCAAGAAAGAGGACTCATTATTTTTCCTACCCACACCATGAAAGTTGTATCTAATTTTTATAGGGGTGGATTTTTTTACTATATCCATGGATTAATAAAAAAAGAATAAGTATATGTTGGAATGAAGAAGTGCTGGTAGTTCATCTTGAAGAAACTACACCCACCAAAATATTGGAGATAAACCAAATGAAACTTCCCATGTGAAAGCAGTCAATACCCAACACCCACTTAGTGGATTAAACCAAGATCTATCTATCTATTCTCATTCTCATTATATTATATTTTATTTTAATAAGTTTCTTATGTTTTCTTTTCTTTATTTTCTTGTAGGTTTTCCCAGAGAAACACTTATGAGATTAACTTAAAATTGCACTGTGAATAAGTCGGGTCGTACCTATCCTTCACACTTGATTTATTAATATGATTAAATTTCAAATATTCTTACATATAAAATATAATTGAATCAATTTTGAAAAATAAATAATTTATGTTTGGGGTTGGTAACCTTTGTAGTTTAGGATTTTAATTTTTTTTTCTATTTTTCAACAAAACAATTTCTTGTTTTTCAAATATATCTGTGGTTTGTTTTAATTTTGTGTGTGTTTTTGAAACTCATTTTATGAAATTATTTTTTTCCATTTTTAAACCCATTTCATTGATTGAAAGAATTTATTCCAAGAAACTGAGATAAAATGAAACACAACAATGAATTTATATCATGTTTCAATATTTTCGAATTTCATGAAAATACCTCTGATTTTTAGAATTTCATACTACATATCACCATCTTGATCTTTTAAACCACATTATTATAAGGATTCTAAACCATTATTTTCATATTCTTTACATTCACCTCACTTATTGAGAGAACCAAATCATGCTTGTTTTAACCAGAATTTGATTTATTCCTATCAAAACACGGGGGTTTTAGGTTCTTGTGTTTTAAATTATTGTGGAATTTATTTGGTTTTAAATACACCTTTTAAATATAATACTTTTTATTCTGGATTTTCTTGTATATCTAATCCTCTTAGACCATATAATCTATTAACATCCTCTTACTTTAGCTACATTACAAGTTAATTTTCACTACCCAACCTGCTCTTAAAAAGAAATTACATGATCTAGTTTAACTTAATTTTGGGGGGAATCTATATTATGTTGTTATACCTCATTTGGTGAAAATTTTGGTGGGAATGTTTTTAAGATATTTGTTTCCTAATTAAAAATTCATTCTATTAAAAGTTGTTCCATTCTTGAGATTTCATGATAAAAGAAATTTGTGCGTATCTGGAGCTTCGAAGAAAAAAAATAAGAGAAATGTTATTTTTTTTTCATAAATTTTGATGGTGTGGTATTTATAAGAGATTTTTAAAGATTCTTGTAGATGATTTTATTCTATAGAGGGTGTTGATGAGACCATACATGAGTGAAAATTAGAATCATTCATTTTTTCCTAAAAAATATGCAAACCCTCCATTTTCGGCCTCATATTTATTGAAATCTAAATCCTATAAACCGAAAGTGATAGAAAAACACTACAAATTAATTATTATAAAAACATTTACTTGACTCACATCGGGTGGATATGTTGTATGTTATCAAGACGATGGTGACCTCTTCATGTGTTCGGATGAGAAAAGATTTGTTAAAAATTGACATTTGTGAGATGAGTGAAAATTCTTGTGAGGTAGGTGTCTTGTGTTCATGGGAGGATAAATTAAGTTGAAAAATATTTAATTATCATAATAGAGAACTTGAAATAATGGTTTTGAGGATACATTATATATTTTTTTTCTTATTATCAAATTGGTGGATCTCATGGGTATGCGTTTTTAATTTTCTTTGATTTGATATTAACACTTACTTTTCCAAGATTTTAAGTGTTAGGCGTGGTTAAATTTATAGAGGTAATATTTTAATCATTTTAATATGTATTTAAAGTGTTTAATACCTACCAATTTGAAAATTTGAGATGATTTTAATCATTTTTGTATTTTTGGTGAATTTTGGGCTAAAATGTGAAAATTAATTAATTTTTGAATTTTAACAGCTTTTATCAATTCTATTTTTCAAAAAAAACTATTAAAATATTTATCCAATTGGAGGGATTATTTTTTTAGGATTAATTTTTTATTGGGCTTAAAATTATTCTTCTAGACCCAAAGCACATTCAAACTTCAACAAGCCCCAAAAAATCAATCATGTTGATAAAATATTCTATTTGATAGAGTGGACCCCACCTCAATAAATGAGGAATATATCTAGATAACAACCTCCAAATTATTTTATTCTATCTGAATTTGAAATAATACTCTATGTTACAAGTGAAAAATAAATTTCTTCGCAAAAATAGCTCATTATGTGAGTCTTTTCACACATCAAAGTGGTGTAAGTGGAACCGTTTCTTCAGCTATAAAAAATTAAATTCATTAATTAGGAAATAAATTATTGAAAATTTTTCAAAAATATTTTAAATTTTTATGGTTGATATCCAAATCTATTCTGAACATCTTTTTAGAAGGTCCCTTGATGATTCTTAGCCATATGGTGGGAAAAATAGGAGGAAATTTCCAGGGGACAGATTCTAGATGGGAAATTTTCTATTCTTACTTTTCACTCTTTTGTTATTTTTAGTTTTGTAATGCCTTATTCTCAACTTTTTCACGGATACTATTCACATGAATGGGTAGTCTTATGAGTGATTAGGGAAGTAGGTGTTTTCCCTTTTGTAATTCTTGAGTTATTGTGCTTTATTTAATAAAATATTTTCTCTCTTTTGTGAAGTTTATTTCAATTTCTAAATTGGTTTTTATTATCATGTACCATAATATTTGGTTTTATATATTTTTTGGTATTTCATTGGTCAATTATAATTTCCCCCCTATACTAGGTTCTAGTTTATATAGGATGGAATAGACCAGTGGTTAGTGGAAAAGTAATCGACGATTGTCAGTACATGTGGGAGGGGAAATGGATATTCTTGATTATTTGGGATAAACAAGAACTGATCAGCTATTGAATAATTCAATTGAGGGTATTCATTGTAACTATCTCTCACATATTAAGGAGAGTACACTAATTTGAGATCTTGGAAAGGTTTACTCTCACCATCACTATTTTTCAATGGGAGTGAGAGGAAGCGATTGTGGAACCTCACATTAATCGACTTATAAGAATAAAAATGGATAATTTTGGAGTAAGATAGAATTATAATTGAAAAAATGAACATAAACTGATCACCCTTCTCATATGGATATTTTAAATCCCATTCATTTTTAGTTTTTTTTCAATATTTCTTTTAATTTATTTTCTTTTCGTTGCTATAATTTGTTTTCAAAATCAAATAATTTGAAAAACAACAAATTTTTCCTCTAATTAAAGACTACAATTTTTTTGTGCACTCATCTATAGAGACAACCTAGGCTGACTATTTTACTACATTTTTAACTTAGGAAATAACTTTTCTGTCAAACCCCATGACATGAAATTGTCAAGTCCCTAAAAGAGATAGACCTGAGTATTCATAAAATATAAGAAGACTCTAAATATAACTAGATATAGAAGTAGTTTCAAGTCTAATAGACTTTTTATATGAATATTTTTAATATCATTATAGTGTAGTTGAGAAATCATGATTATAAATACTCTTATAAGAGAATAATATGAAGAAGAAGAAAATATTTCAATTTTTGGATCAACATAGAAAAATTATAGGGGATTATAAATGGATTGTCAAATTGTTTTATGAATGGGTAATTATATTGGGTATCTAACCAATAGAAGATACATAAGATTATATGTGGTTCTATCCAACCAGTGTAGAAGATTTGGCGACTAGGGTGTGAAACCAAGGCTAACTATAGAATCATCATCTGGGATGTCTAACCAGTTATCATCTGAACCATAAAAATTGATAATAATATTATAGTAGATAATCCATGTTTGGGTGTCTATACAACATGGTAAAGAGAATGATTTTTTGTCAAACATTATCATTATCATTTTTATTGCACATGATGTGAGGTTTTTAAATACTATTAAGGTGATATATAACTCTAACAAGTTCATGATGTTTAAATCAGCTTGAGAAGAATTTATAAATCACTGAATGCTACTAATTCACCCTTCCCATCTTAGTGGCACGTAATCGGTCCTTGGGACCTTCAAATGGTATCAGAGTAGGGTCCCTATAAATATAAAAAAAATAATTTTGAGATATAGAGAAGAGTAACTCAATCAATAAATGAAGATTTTTGAAATTATATAGGAATAATTATCATAGATATAAGAATATGATGATATAATTTATCCCATCACTAAATATAGTGGTGAGAGATTATACAATAGTGGATTTACCACTAATTTCTAAAGTATTTTTTATGAATTAATTTGATATGATATATATGTAGTCAAATGTAAAGGCTCAAAATATTATCTAAATGTATCTATCAAAGAATGTATATACCATGTTCATGGGTATTCAATGTGTAAAATAATTCTTTGAAAAATTTAAAAGTGTTTATAAAGGTAATATTAGATTCAATGAAGTAAATATACAATTCTAGAGGAACCAATTTAATGACATAAATATGGATGATCTTGTAAATATTGATGGATAATTTATAATGGTAATTGAGATTATGAGAAAAATCATAGGTTTTAGTAAGAATATATAGGATTCCATCATTTTTTTAAAAAATAATTAAGAATTTTATAGATTGATTTGATTTTAAAATATCATCCTTTAATGAAAGAAGGGATTCCACTATAGATGTGTTACATAATACAATCATATCTTATGAGATATGGGATTATATTTCTTTCATGAAGAATGTAAAACATAAAATAGACATCATGGTCATGTTAAAAAGAATAATCCAAGAATAATATGTTAATAAATAATGTTATTCATAAGATAAGAAAATAGAATATTACTTTAACAACCTTTTATCCCTTATTTAAAATATATTACCCAAATGAAATTGGAATGGAAAAAAAAATTTCATTGGAGTGATATAATATTTACAGCCTTGTAAAATTTTCCTAATATTTCCTAATGAATAAGTTTGATTTATTATAATATAAGGAGTAAGATAAAAAAATAAAAAAAAAATTTAATAAAGAAAAGATATTTTCCATCAGTATGAAAAATAATTTTTATAGAAGAAGAATGAATAATCATAATATAGATCCTTAGATGATAATATTAATTTCTTTTCTAAATTTTGAAATGAATATAATTCATCAAAAATTTATGATGATGGTGGATAAATAAAAAATATAGAAAGAATACTAAAACAGAATTTGGATGCAGTTATTGAGAACAACACTCAACTAATGATTAAAAATAAATAGTGGAAAAGGAAATTAGAAAATTATCCAATAAAATGAATAGTTTTACCAAAGATCAACTGCTTTTGTAAATTAGAATAAGGATAATAAGTTGAATATAATTGATCCAAAAATTATGGTGAGGGATCTTGATGAAATCATATATGTAAAGGAGTAATAACCTTATGAGACATGGGCCATATGTTACACTATTCATCATAAACTGAAAATAGTGGGAAACTGTTTCAACAAATTAGTTGAAGTAAAAAATTGAAACTTTTAAAAAAAATTATAGGAAAAATTCAAAATTCAAGGTAAATATACACCCACTTAGGTTGAAAATTAATCTTTTTTCCCTAATAATGCTGATAATAGAAGAAAAAAAGAAGAGTATTAAATAAATAATAATGAGAGGATATCTTTCACATGAAATTAAGGAAGAGATGAGGTAATAGAACCATTTCCCCCTGACAAAAGATGGCCTATAAATCAACACGATGGTATAAAAAAATCATTATATATTTGAAACCAATCCATAAGATCAAAGGTTCAAGAGTTTTTTTGTGTTGTGGTAAGTATAGAAATATTGGCTATTCATGGTGGTTCAAAATTACTTTTCTATAAAAAATGAAAGAATCAAGGTTGTGTATCCATGATAATCTAAGAAATAATCCTTCAAGATAAATCATGTGACCAAATATTCACAAATTCCATCTAAACAAAATTGTTTTTTGGTTTTGCAAAAATATTATGGTATATGTAGTTTTCAAGGTCACAAGGTGGATGTTTTCAAGACAAGCATGAAAGGATAAGTTATATATGCTAAAAAATAGATGAGGCTTCACAAGATAAAAAGTGGTAAGTACTATGAAAAATATAATGAAGTTGAAAATATCATGAAAGAGTTCATGATAGTCTGACTAGGTCAAAATTATTTTTACAGGAAATGTATAATAGAGTGAAATCATAAGTGAGTAATAAATCTAATGGAATTCAAGTTGTTACTAAAGAAAGGGATGAAGTATTTTATGATTTTTAAATAAGTGGTGATTTAAAAAATAAAATGAAGATGAGTGAGATATGTGATCATGCTGGTCATGGTTTGAAGGATTTTATAATTATCTTACCAACCCAAAAAGAATGTATAAGGAGGATGAATCAAGTAAAATATAGTGAGATTTCCTTAACATCAGTGGTGATAAAAATTATTGTAGATAAACAAGAATTTCAAGAGATGAAATTGAGTATAATGACAGAATTGAAGGAGGAGAAGTTCTCATTATGAGTGTTTCTTCTAATGGAATAAAAAATTTACCTCCTTATTCTGAAACTATTTTATATTCTTTAGATAGCTATTAGGGAATTTAAGGAGGTTGTTTTTGTCATCACTTACAATAAGAAAATAATATGGGTTATCTCATGGAGTACTTCTGATGAATATTATCCTTGATGGAATGGAATTAAGTGAATCTGTTTAGGGGAATAATTATTGATAAAAATTATTTTATTATACCATTTCACATAAAAGTGGATTTTATAGATATCATGGGAAACATAATGGATGAGGTTTGAGAATCATACTTTCAACCCTTGATTATGAATATATTAAATTTATAGATTAATGAGGTAGTATGGTTGATAAAAAAATTAGAAAAAGGGTAAGTTATTTTTCTTACACATGAACGTTTTTGATGTGTTTTTGGAGTTGTGTAAATGGTATCGGTATATCATGATTAAAACCATTTTATATAACCCATATTTGAGAAAAGAGAAGATTTTTAGCATGTAATCACATGCATGGTCATTTCTGGATATCATAGAAAAACTTAGTAGTATCCCTCTTGTTTTATTCACTAGGTTATCTAATTTCAGCATGATTATACCAACTAAATCTGCTTTATTAAGAAGAACCACGTAATATCATCCTTAGCTCAGATTTCAAAAAATGGGGGATGAGTTTGTGAGTTCTTTGAAATGCAGAATAGATGGTGAAAATTAAGAAATTCTTACATTTAACATTGTATTTGGTTTTAAATAAGTGAGATAAGAAACACTTTAACCAAACACACATATTGAAATTGAGAAGTTATGGTATTTCAAAAAAATCATTATTGGAGATCGAAGTGCCCAAGGTAATATTTCAATTTTTTTGTTAATGGATCAATATGTTCCTACTAAAATGATGATTATTCTTGGAGGATTGTTATAGATTAATGAATAATAATTGGTTTTCATTCTCTATAAAGTATCTATTTATGTCCAATAGATTATTGGACTACTACCATGTTCTCTAAAAGAGGAATAATGAGGCTAGAAAATAAATAACTCGAGTGGATAAGTTCATGAAAATATAGAAAATCATTTGAGACTATTGTTGAGATAATAATTAATGGGAATAAAGACATGTAATGATGATTTAATGAGTACTATATATATAATGATTTATATGTTTTAAATTGAATAATAATGAAAAGAACTCAACAGAAGAGGAGTTGGGTATGTTTGAGTAAAAATAATAATTTTATAGATTCTCATTTGAGACTTTCATAAAGTGTGAGAATTCATTGATGTCGAAAAAAAAAACAAATTCAATGTGAACATCAAAATATAACCCATGTCACAAATGCTATTCATTTTGGTATTTTTTGTCTACATTAGATAATTTTTCCTCTTTTCTAAATGAAATAACATGTTAGAGTTCTAAAACATGTTGGCATTTATGCTGACATAAGAGAATATGGGGATGAGTCCATATTCTATATAGCCAAACCCAGATATATAAATTAAAATTCACATAAAAAATATAAAAAACAATCTGAGTATAATTATTTAGGTTTATATATTAATTTATCTAAGGTAAAATGAATTTTGATAATTTTTCTTTACGATATTCATGGAAATAAACATCATGATTATATGAGATTATTATGATTCAACCCAATGATAAATGTATACCATATGATTGTTCTTACATGGAAGTAAAACTCATGATATAGGATATATTAAGGTAATTTTCATTCAATGTTTGAGGAATTTGAGATTATGAGACCACATGAATAATATAATCCTAATATTCATGGTGATTTTATTAATGTTATATTTCAAGTATTTAAATGAGTTTACATGTACATCTAAGTTGTGTGGATAATATCATATGTCATGTACTTCATGAATTTAATAAAAGTGATATATAAAGAGTTTTTTATGTTTAATATTTTTATATATCATGTAAAATATTGAAGATCAATTCTTCATGAAGTTCATAAGATGATTCAAATTTGACTTCAAATGAGAGATAAATCAAGAAATCTTTGGACTGATTTAATTTGAAGAATATCATTCCTACTAATGGTTTAGGAGTTTCTTAATAAAAATGGAAACTAAATATCCACATGAAATTCTTCTGAGATTATAAATATATTTAGTTTGTGAAAGAATAATAACCATGAGGGGAAAATAATTGAGAACTCATATATTTTGCTTGAAGAGATTTCAAAGAGTCTGATACTTCTAGTATCATTGAGAGAAGAAGGTAAGATGAATCCAAGATTTCTTGAAGGAGGAAAACTTGAGTATTTACAGAAGATAAGTAGAATCCTAATCACACTCAATATATAATGAGATTCAAGACTAATAGACTTATTTCATGAAGCATTTGAATATATAGAATCTGTACATGAGCAAGGATGATCCACCAGGCTCATGGAGGAGGATCATATGAAGAATAATGGGATCTTTCTATTACTAGATCAATACAAAAATAGAAGAAAAGCATGTTAATGGGGGTGTATATATACTTTCTTAGGAGGATTTTGGTCATAAATCACTAACCAATCAAGGAAAATAAGGTTGGTTGGGTTTCTGAACAACCTAGGGAGATGATTTTGGGGCTAGGCTATAAAACTAGGGATAATAAGAGGAATGACTACTACGGAGTCTAACCAGTTTCTTCATAAACCACTATAGTATATAATAATTCTATAATTCATATTCCATGTTTTGGTGTCTTAACAGTATGGAAAGTAGTAGGAATTGTTTTTCTAATAATGTAAATATTTTTTATTGAACCCTCTATCATTTATATTTCAGACAAGGTGAGGTCATGAGATACTATTGAATAGATCAAGAACTCTATCTAGTTTAAGAGGTTAAAATAAAATGGGGAAAAGTTTTTAAATTAGATAATACCAATTATTAAACCCTCCCCTTTGATTGGTACCTAATCAATCCATGGGAACTACACGATTTAATTTTGTTTTCTCTTATACTATTAGGTGTGGAAATTTTGTGGATTCACTATTTAGAGGAGGTTATGAACTATTCAATATGAGTTCTGGTGAAAATATATAGTCTGATGTCGTTTACTAAATCAGGGAACTGAGACCTAATCTATAAGAAGATCTTAGTAATTCGTATTATTTAATTTTACTCTAGATTGTATTCTTGATCAGAGAGTAGAAATTATGGTTTTATAAATTGATTATATAACAAATTCTACTAGCATGGTAATAAAATGGCCAATTAGGTTCAAGAATAATGTTATTCTTAAAAATTAATAACTTTTCATGTATATTATCAATTAGGTAGGTTGTGGTATGCACAATCATGGTTCCTGTGAAAACCGATGGAGTGAATAACATATTAGAATATGGGGCATCTAAAGAACTTTTATTAGAGTTATTCTCATATAACTAGTATTAAATGTGATGGAAATAGTCTTGGATCCATTGTAGGATCTATAACCTTACTATTGACTGATAGTTATAAAACCTCTATCCAATTAGATCCTAGAGCAGGGAATTATGCCAAGAGCCAGCAAAGGTAGTTGGGAGATGGTCCATAGGGTAATCAATTGAAAAGAGGTTATGGTATAAGATTCTATAAAATACAACTTCATTCTATCAAGACAATTAATACTAAATATAGCTAAGGACTATTGACTATTTTTGGCATAATCATAGTAGTATTTACCTCAATATCTTCTATATTAAATATTGGTGAGTAATTCAAGTTTATATCCACTTAGATGGTTGATGATCTATGATATAATAAAATTATATATATATATATATATATTCATAGGCAATTTATTAAAAAAATATTCCATTCTTCTTTAATTTTATCTTTTAAGTTGATTTATGGATTAAAAGTGAATATTTTTTGATATAATGATGTTTTTTTTATTTTGGTGGATTTTGGGAAATTGTTTCTAAAGTACACTATTTTAGAAAAGGATAAAACCATTTTAAGGGTTCATATAACCAAATATAAGAGTCAATATAGAGTTGAAAATATTAGAAAATTGCACACATAGGGGGATAAAACATGAGGGCTCTTAGAATGATTTGTAATTATTGAAATATTTTGAGGGGTTGCTTGTATATGTTAGTATTTCTTTGAGATTTAATATTTTCATATATAATAGTTCTTCTTCATGTGTAGGTTTTTTAAATTTAAAATTATAAGAGAAATTATAGGTCATGAAAGTGAATATATAGATGTTCTATAATATATAATATTATATCATGTTATGTTGAAGGGTTTCACGCTGTTATGACTGAATTGAAGCATGTTTAATAGTAGATCACGTTATGTTGAAGGATATCACATTGTATCAAGCCTGTAGTAGTTCATATTTAAGAGTAGAATATTTTTTGTGTTGCACCACGTTTTACCACAAGTTTTTCATGTTATTTATCAAATAGAAATGCATATCAAATTCCCATATCTATTTTCTTAACGTTTTTCATGAGTTTTTAATAGTATCATTAAGGAAATTATCATTTAAAACATGAAATGTTGTTGACTGTATGTCGAGCTCAACATGTGAATGAATTAGAACATTAATAATAATATGGAAATGTGACATGTAATGGTATAGTAGTGTTCTGTTTCACCAATTAATGAAACCTAAAGACATGCAACCCACTTAGAAGAACCACAACATGCATGTAAATCATGATAGATATGGAAAAAATATATGGATGGTTAGTATTGAATCAAGTTGAAATGAGATCTTTATCTCTATAAATAAAATATTTACTGGTCTTCTACATGATAACAAAAAAATATTAAGGGAGGATACAATTCTTGGTGGCTATAACAAAATTGATCTGCAACAAAAATTGAGGAAAACTCTTATAATGGTGTCCATAAAAAATCTTACGGGAAATAAAAAAATATCACGATCGAGAGTACAATAACATAGGATTATCACAACATGTATCATCTCATGTTTTCATAGAAATAACAATTCATTTATAAAAATATGATGATGAAAAAAAAGATTGTAATAGCAACACATTCATAAATATTAGAAACACTATGTAAAAAAATAGAAATAATGATATGAATGATATGGTGGAGGAGTTCACACTATATTGATAAAGGGTAGGTGGTGATACTCTAGATAGTAATAATCATGAATAACTATGTCATATGAGGGCCTAATTTTTACTGATGTGTATCTAATGTTTTGTTTCCAATTTATTCATGTTTTCATTTTAAAATATTTGGTCTCATTATTTAGATGAATCATAATTCAAGTATGTGTTATAATATTATGAAATTAAATGTTTGTTATTTTAATATTCTATGGAATTTATCTCATTTTTTATCGATAAAAACTCTGTGATGAGTGGATTAACTCACTAGAGTGATTAGATATGATAAAATATGACTTGTATATATTTTTCTAATACTTATATACTCATTGTATGACATTAGATGTTAATATCATTTTGTAATCTAATTTAATTATCATATTAATTTTAAAAAAAATTCAGTTTTATTTTCTAAAATTTTTACCCCAACATGATATATGTTATTTATTAATTAACAGTGGGTTTTATTATTCTTTTACTTTTGTGATTAGATCTTTTTATACTTTATCAATTTTAATTCCTCTAGTCATGAGGTGTTGGGATGTTTAATTAGTATCTATATGAGTCATCCAAATGGATATTATTTACAAATATAAACATGTAACTAAAATGTTTGATAAATTTTTCAAGTGAAGTTAAGTTATAGTTATTACGATAAAACATTGTTAGATATTTACTGTCATATCTTTAAACTTTTCTGATATTTTAAATATACTCCAGTCATTGAAATTGTAGTCAAATTTATTTTAGATTTCATTTTAGATTTATTATAAAACTATGAAGACTTAATAGTTAGTTTAGTAATCTCTCTTGTATTCCTAGTTCCTCCTAGGATCGACCACTTAATTTCACTATGTTATGGCTTAGGTGTTACTATTAGTTTGACCATTATAAATTTCAAAAATACCATTTTATGATAAATTAACGGTATTTCATGGTTGGACAATCTAGGGTTTGTTATAGAGTATCAATATGGGGTGATGTCGACCGATGTGCCCTTAAGAGTGAAACCTAATAGTATTTAGATTTATTTAGAGTGATTTATCATATTCAGTGGTTTTAGGATACCCAATTATTTATTCATATTATAGAGGTGTAGTTTTTACTTGATATATGTGTGATATTGGTTAACAGAGTATCAATCACACCTGTACTATTATCACCAACTTGTATAATTCAATTCCATAGAGGGTGATTATTATAACCTAGTCAGAGAGAGGTAGTTTTAGGTAATAGTTTCCATACCTATCCATTAGTAGGTGATTATGATTTCAACCTAGTTTTCTAGTTTTATTCTAAGGTATTAGAAGACCTGTTAATCAATATTTACTCAAATAGTTGACTTGTTATATGACATCTTTTTTGAGGAATTTTGTGGTTTCCACCCAAGAGGTTGATCTACTATATAATTAAGAGGATTATAGAAACAAGTCCCATATCTATTATACCTTATAGGATGGATCTTATAGTGTTTATATGAATGATAGTCCAGATAGAGGATGTAGAGGTAATGGGATTTATTCACACAAGTATGTCCCCTTGGTGTACTCCCTTATTATTAACCAAGATGAATGGATCATTATACATTTTTATATATTACTGGAAGTTGGACCTGGTTAATCTTAATAACTGGTGTCCTCTTACATGTATTGATGACATATTTGATCTAATAAAGAGAGAAAAGTGATTCTATATGAATTAATTTAGATATATATATATATCATTAGTTTTCTATTCATCCATCTAATATTGATCACACTTATTATAGGAGAAGGTATGGTTTTTATGAGTTTCTTGGGATACCATTCAATTTCAAGAAATCACCAATAGTTTTTGTGACATTAATCAATCAATTATTCAATTCATATATAGATTTTTTTATTTCATTCAATTATTATATCCGAGTGTACTCATAGTCATGAGAGTATTTTTCTCAAAATTTAAATATTTTCTTCTGAACACTGATAGAGAATTGACTATATGTAAGGTTGTTGAATTTTTAGTTATGTATTAGTTAAGTTATATTTTTTTTCATAGCATCATTCTAATGGAATATATATCATTGAAACCAAATAAGTTTCATTCCATTACTTATTAGGACTGACCATGAATTTTGTTCAAGATTCATAGTATGTTGGGTTTTTTATGATACTAAAAGTGATTCATTTATGAATTCTACCATTTTGGTAGCACTGATGAAATCCAAGACTAATAAGGGGGTTAATTTTTAGTGGTAACATCCTTTTGACACATCCTTTTAGGAGATAAATCATATGATGAAAAATTCATCTACTCTGAATTTAACCTTGGTAAACAGTATATATTTTTTGGATTCATAAAGGTTTGGTTTTAAATAAATTTCAATGAAAAATAGGTAAGTGGTAAATTTTGGATCTAGGTTTTTGAGGTGATATGATAAGAATTCCCCAAATTGTTATGTATAACATGCATTGGTAGTCAATTCACTGATATTTTGGAATCACATCCTATAATAAAAGAGGTATGTGGTGTATATATTCTATAAGATTATTTGATAAATATTATCATAGTGAAACCTAAATCATCATTAGATAAGGTTTGTTATGCCTCACATATCCTTTAAATTTGAGGTGGTGTATACACTTGGGAAAGGGAATGATGTGTATTATAATATGATTAGGAGGAATCATGTACATATGGTCTACATAGCTAAAAGTGAGTGGGATGTGATTATCCTATTCATTGATATTGATGTCAACATACAAGAGTATTAATGAATTGATATTCTTGATACCTTAAAAATTTCTTACTCATTACTTAATAATTTATCAGAGAGTCAAAAACATAATTGGGATATTCAGGTTATGTGGGAAAACATATATAATGTGGATCCATGAGAAGATTAGTTTAGGGACAATGATGGAAGAATTTATAGATGGGGTTCTATGGAAGTTCTTTTAAGAATGTTTAAGGAACTTATGTTGGATGGATTTTTATGGGCTATTCACTGTGGGCTAACCAAGATGATTCACAATATATGTAGGATTTATTGGTGTCCCATGATGGAGAAAGACATCACATGATTATTTTTATGATGTTATATCTTTCAATGGGTAATGTATGAGCTCCTGCAACTCATTGGTCATATTCATCCTCTACTCATTTGGATACGAAAGTTAGAAAATGTGATGGTTTATTTCATGATGGGTGGTTTTGAGGCAACCCTAAGGTAGTGATGGGGTATGAGTTCTTTTGTATTGATTTTCCATGATTTCACAAGACCTACAAATAAAATATATCCATTATGTTTATAATTTGGGATTATATATTCATGAGATAATATAGTTACAAAGTGTGTTAGGAGTATTGGATTAGACCAAGATGCCTAATTTTCAATATGATTGTGGTAGGGTCTATAGATGGATCTTTATATGTAAGTTCATTTTAGAACAATATACCATCCTTATACTTATGGGGATTTTGACCATACTATACATGTATTGGGGGACATGAAACTATAAATAATTACTTTACAATGTTAATTGATATTATGAGAAATATCATATGTTTTAGAAAGAATTTAGATGATTCCATAATTGTAAAAAATTGAGCGGAATTTTCTAGATTAATTTGTTTCACAAACATCATCCTTTAATGAAATAGAGTATTTACCTATATATGAATTAATAAATATACTCAAATATTATGACATAAGGAAGCCTCTAACATTAATCAAGAAATAAAATCCCGAAATATAAATTGTGGTTATGAGAAAATAAATAATATAAGAGGAATAAGTCATTGAATTAAGTGATTAATAATATAAGGAAGGAGAATATAAATTTAACAAGATTTTTTTTCTTTTTCCAAAAAATAATCAAAAAAGGAAAGTGTAAGGGAAACACAAAAGGTCAATGAAATTATGGAATTTTTATAGCCTTGGAAAATTTTCCTTCGACTTTCCATTGAATAATATTGATGCATCAAAATATAAATAGGATTATAAAATACTTCAAAAACCCAAAAAGTATAAGTAAATTAAGATGTTTTCCATAATTAGAGAAAATAATTTCTGGGAATGAATGGGGATACTAAATATTCATCTTGTAGAACCTAAGAAGATGAGTAAAATTTATTTTATTAAGATTTAAATGGATATAATTCATCAATAAGTTATTATGATGGTGCATAAATAAAAAATCTAGATAAGATAATAAAGAGAATTTGGAAGTACCTCTAGAAAAAAACACAGAACTGATGAAAGAAAATAAATACTAGAAAAAGAAATTCAAAAATTATCTATTGAAAATGCGGAGTTTGAACAAAGGGAAACCACACTTGTAGATGATAACAAGGAGAATAAGTTGATGATAGTTTATCTTGAAATAATGGTGGGTGATTCTCATGAAAGGGAAATTCATCTCCCCCCACAGAGGTCCACCCGTGATTATTCTTCCCCTTTTATAACCCTGATTTTATCCCCAATTTCCATAAAATCCCTCTCTACCTTAAAGTCCCCAGTTATTTAAAGTCCTTCTAAAACTTCCTATATCAACATTGAAGTTCACATATGCATAAAAACTCCTTAACCTGACACCGTTCACTCATTTTAAACATCATAGTCCTTCGATGGATTTGTTCGATCGATTTGTTTTTGATGCATGGGGTTTACAAGATCATGCAATAGTCAGCCTACTGGACAATCATCATAATATGGTTCTCTTTTTCTTCCAATTTAGATATGTAATTAGCTTATTCTAGTGCCATATGAGTCTGTAGGTGCTTCTATTTATTCTTTTTCATGTGGTCCTTCAATTTCCATATGACCTGTGACTCACCTACAACGGCCATTTGGGTACGTTTTCTTATAATTCTCCTTCCATTCCAAAATCCTACAATTCTTCGTATGATTGGGAACCTTTTGGTTCGATATTTATTCTCTAAAAATCTAACTCCTATGGTATAACATATATTATCCCCAAGAATTTTTTTTGAGGTCAACGTTTTCTGATTACCTGTTGACTATGTATGGATTTCGGTTAGAGAAGAGTTTCGATAAAACCAGTTCACTTTGAAAAGTGGGTTAATTTCTACTCTTCCTGCAAGAATATTGGTCACTTGGAAGCATCTTATAGGAATGGTAACCTAATATAGAAGATGAAATAGGGGAGTAAAAGTAATTTTTATGTTTGGGATCTTGTGGATGATGATAGGCTGAGGGTGGTTGATGACTACATGGAACCAGTGGCTCATGCTCAGAAAGAGGTTCGTCCGAGGAAGAATGACCCAAAAGTTGGGGATATTTTTTTGTTTATTTAAAGCTGACATGGAAGTTGAAGTTGTTTAGACCAAACCTAGGTTAGGGGGTCCTAAGACTTTAGGTCCCTCTTCACAGGATGAGGCTGTGTGTTTTGGAAATGAAACTAGTACCATGGAGTGCTTACAAGATTTAGGTGTAGTTAGCCCCAAATAAATTCCGGATGCGGCTATCCAGTAACATTAATAAAAGGGTGTTGTGGATGATTCAAATCATATAAATAAGGATACAAGGTATGTTGAGGTTACTACCAATTTGATTGGCCCTGGGAAGGTCTTGACAAGCATTAAGCTGGGCAATAGGTTTAAATGTTTTTCCACTGAAGGATTGGTTTAGGTCCCATCAGTATTGACAATGGGTGAAGATTCTTATGAAGGTAAAGGTTACTTGGGGAAAGAGGCAAGTGATGAGACCTCCTTCCTAGGTTCAGATGTTAGTGTGGAGGGGGGTTTTGAAAGAGGGACTCATAATCCAAGGGGGAAGAAGGGGAACAAAGACAATAAGGGTTCTAGCAGCCGTATTCTTAAGAAAAAACTCAAACCCAAAGGTTGAAAGGACTATTAATTTCTTCTGAAACCAATGGAGACTAGATCTGATAAGAAAAAGAGACCTAAAGAGAAGATCTTTGAACTTAATAGTGCACATGAGGAGGTCCAATGTGAAGGAAATTTTCTAGTCAATGAAAATATGACAAATAGTATGATGGGAGATATTATGGGTCTCAGGAGGCACCAATGGTGATTGATCACGCCTTCTCTGAGAAAACCTATGATTGGGATAATCTTATGGGAGAAAATGTCCTACAATAGGAGGCATCCAAAGAGGTCCTAACTTGGGATATTATTTTTCAGTTAGAGGAGGTTATGTTGGAAGGTTCACTTATGATTAATGCCTCACAAGATGATGCTGATAGGATGTCTGAGGGAATTTTTTGTGTGGATACCAATAAAGATTAGATGGAGTGGATTAACAAGAAATACATTATACTTATAAGAGATTTTAATATAGGAAAAATGAATATAGGAGAGTACATTCAAAAGTTGGATAAAATGGCTAATTAGTTCAAATATCTAATCAAGGATGATCTAGTTACCGAGGTAAGCTAACTTCATTGTAAATTATTAAAGGATAGTGTGTCAAATAGGCTAAAATTAAATTCAAATGGTTTGATGATCCCGTAAGGTAATTGATTTTTATAATGTTTGGGTTCTCACAATCCCTTAAAATTATTTGAAAATAAAAAATTAATTTTCAGTTAGTGATCCTCAAGAAAGTTTAGCTGAAATAGAGGAATATCTTTTTGATACATGGGACATATGTCATAATATTCAAAAGAAGCTTAAAATTGTGGGAAAATGTTTCAACAAATTAGTTGAAATAAAAATATAAACTTTAAAGAAATTTTACGAGGAAAGATTCATAAGATCAAGGTAAATCTACACTAACTTTGATTGAAACTAAAAAATTTTCTCTAACAATGTAGGTGATAGAAGAAATACTGAGGATGCATGAACCAAGAAGAATGATTGGAAATACTCCATATAAAAGAGAGTAAGATATGATCTAATAGAACCACTAACCCATGAAAAAATAAGGCGTATATTACAACATGAAAATATCAATACAAATATGTATAGATCTATAACCAATCTGAATGATCAAAGGTTAAATGATGTTTTTGGTGTTGTGGTTAATATCAAAATAATTCACATTCATACCAGTTCATAATGAAATTTCTAGAAATAATTAAATAATAATGGGGGAGTATCCCTAAGAATCTAAGGATAAATCCTATAGGATATGAAATGTAACCAAATTTTCTTGAATTCTATCTAAAAAAATACATTTATGGTTCAAGAAAAAGTATGGGGTATAAAATATCAAAAGGATGAGTTTCTCTTCATAATTTGGAAATTATAAATTATATATTCTCTAAAATAGACTATATTTCAAAATAAAAACAATGGTAAGTCGTGTGAAAAATATTAGGAAGCTAATCATGTAAAGAAATAGTTCTTGATAGCATGTCTAGATAAAAAAAGAAGTCCAAGGAAATGTATAATATAAAGAAATCATAAGTGTGTACTAAAACTAAATAAAAGAAGGTGGTGACTATATAAATGGAAAATATTTTTGAGGAGTTTTTATTAAGCGGTTACTTAAGAAAAAAAATGAAGATGAGTGAAATATATGAGAAAGTTTGTTAGGGTTCAAAGGACTGTTTATTTATCATATAAAATATCAAAAGGATGAGTTTCTCTTAATAATTTGGACATTATAAATTATATATTCTCTAAAATATAATATATTTCAAAATAAAAACAATGGTAAGTCATGTGAAAAATATTTGGAATCTAATCATGTAAAGAAATAGTTCTTGATAGCATGTCTAGATAAAAAAAGAAGTCCAAGGAAATGTATAATATAAAGAAATCATAAGTGTGTACTAAAACTAAAGAAATGAAGGAGGTGACTATATAAATGGAAAATATTTTTGAGGAGTTTTTATTAAGAAGTTACTTAAGAAATAAAATGAAGATGAGTGAAATATGTGAGAAAGTTTATTAGGGTTCAAAGGACTATTTATTTATCATCCCATTCTAAGAAGAATTTATGAGGAGGATAATGTAAGTAAAATACAATTATGTTGTGTTTACTTATGAGGTTATGAAAATTGTTGTACATATACATCTAGTTCATCAGAAGAAACTGAGTGGAAGATGGAATTTAAGGAGAATAAATTATCACCCTAGTCTTTTCTTCTAAAGAAATATAAATGTTCCCCCATTATTCCCTAAATTTTTTATATTCTTGAGATAAAACCTATAAAATTTAATAAGTTGTTAACATCATCACTTATAGTTAGAAAATAATATGTTTTTTATCTGGGATTACTTATAATTAATATTCTCCTTGGTGGAATGGAAATACGTGTATCTCTTTATCATAAGAGTAACTGAGAAGGAATATTTCATTATATTGTTTCATATAAATATGAAATTTCTAGAAATTATTTAGAACCTAATGGATGAGGTATGATAATCACACTTATAAACCACGATCACGAATACACTAAATTTATATATTAATGAGGAATTAATGGTTGATAGCTGAATTAGAAAATGGGAAATTTATTTTTCTTACATAAGAACTATTTTGATATGTTCATTGAGTTGTAAATGTGGTGCATGTTTCTCATGATTAAATCCATTTTATAAAACCCCTATTTTATAAATGAGAATATATTGAGCATTGTATCACATGAATGATCATTTTTGGATAGTATAGAAAAACTTGGTTGTATCCCTCTTGTTTTATATGATTTTTAATCCAATGTAGACATGAGTAGAGAAATTAAATACTCTTCACTAAGTAGAACTATATGGTATCATCCTTGTATGGGATCCGAATAGGGGGAAGAGTACGTGAGTTACTTGAAATTAAGAATAATGGATGATATTTGAGAAACCCTTACATTGATCATTTCATTTGATTTTCAATAAGTAATATATGAAAAAACCATCCACATACACATATTGACATTGAGGAGTTATGGAATTGAAAACAAAATCAATGGTTGAGATCAAAGTTCCTAGGTGAATATTGATTTTTTGTTAATGGATCAATATATTTTTATTTAAATGATGATGATTCATGAATGGTTCTTATGGATTCATGAATAGTAATTTGATTTCATTCTTGATAAAGAATCTTTTTTAAGTCCATTATCTTATTATACAACTACCATTTTTTTCAAAATTGGAATCATGATTCTAGATCATGAAGAAATCAAGTGTATAAGTTTAAAATATCATGGAAAATCATTTGAGACTATTGTTGAGATAATCTATAATTTAAATAGAGAGATGTGTTGAGGTTTAAAGTAGCACTATTTACAATATTTTTTATAAGTGTTGAATTTACTGAGAAGGAAAAGAAATCAACAGAAGAGGATATGATTTTTTTGAGTGAAAAATATAATTATATGGACTCATGGTCAAAGACTTCCAAAAAGTATGAGAATTCAATGAAGTTGACAAATCAGTGTATCTTAAGTGAACCCTATAGGATAATTCATGCCACACATGGTATTCATGTACTTGTTTTGGGATGACATAAGAGAATATTTCCTCATAGCTAAATTCTATTATATATTTGAATTCCAAAACACAGAGGAATTTTTTATAACATAAGAGAATAAGGGAATGGGGATATATTCTATATAGCCTAACCATGTTATATAAATGAAAATTCACATAATCGAATATCCAAAACATAATGAGTGAAACTCTAAAGGATTATATATTTATATATCTAAGGCGAAAACTAATTCATATATTTTTTTGGTGTTATCTTCAAAGAAATGAGCATCATGATTATATGAGATGACTATGACTCAATCCAATGATAAAGGAACACCATTTGATTCTTAAATCAGGGAATCCAATCTCTTGATGTATGTGATGTTCATGTAATTTTCATACAAGGTTTAATGAATCTGATACTGTGAGACCATATGAAGAATAAAATCCTATGGTTATTTTATTAAATTTATATTTTAGGAATTTAAATGAGTTTATGGGTATTTCGAAACAGTTTAGATAATAACATATGAGAGCCCAATTCCTCTATGGATTTAATTACAAGCATGATTTTAGGAGTTTCTAAGGATGAATATATTTATATATAATGTGAGAAATTGAATATTAAGTCTTTATGATGTTAAAAACAATATTTTAATGAGAATTCAAATGACAGATGAATCAGGTAATCTATGGACTAATTTAATTTTAAGAAGATCACTCAAAACAAATATTTTGGAGTTTTCAAATAAAAATGGAAACTAAATATCCACATGATATTTTTTATGTTACTAAAAATATATGTATGTTGTGAAAGAATAATAATCATGATGGGAAAAGAATTGAGAACTCCCATATATTGTGTGAAGAGATTTTGAAAAGTTCGATAGTTCCAGTATCATGAAGAGAAGATGGTAAGTTGAATCCAAGATTCCTTATAGGAAAATGGATTGAGTATTTGAAGAAGATGTGAATAATACTAATCACCCTAGATCTAGAATTATTTTCAAGATTAAAAAACTTATTCCATGAATCATATGAATATATTAAAGTTTTACACGAGTACGACTAATCCAATAGGTTCATAGAGGAGGATCATCTAAAGAATAATGGGATCTTTTGGTTATTGGATCAACACAGATATATAATAAGAGCATGTGATTGGAGTTTCTACCTAGTTTTTAAATATTCTTGTATTTGTGGTCTCTAACTAGTTTAGGAAAATATTTATGGTTGTGGTGTATAACAAACCGAGGGAGAAGACTTGGGGTGCTTGCTATACAACTAGATCTAATTATAGGATTGAATACTAGGGAATCTAAAAAGTTTCTTCATAAACCAATATAACATATAGTAAGAATATATTAGAGAATAATTTTTTTGGTGTCTTAATAATATAGAATGTATTAGTCTTTTATGTTAAACCATGTAAATATTCTGTGCTAATACCTCTCTCATTTATATTACAAACAATATGAGGCTATAATATACTATTTAATGGATCAAGAAATCTATCTATTTTAATAGCTTAAAATAAAAACATATATATTTTATTAGACAATATCACTACTTCAACACTCCCCTATATGTGGTACCTAATCAGCCCTAAAGAACTATAAAATTTTCATTGGTTTTCTATGATACTTTTTGGTGACAATTATTTTTTGATTCACTCTTTTCTGGAGGGTATGAACTATTCGATATGGGTTTAGGTTAAATTTTGAAGTCTAGGGTCTTTTAGTAAATAAGGGAACCAATACCTCATCTATGAGAAGATATAACATCCTCAAACTATATGATACTAAACCAGTGCCCTATGTTGGGTCACCACATGACCTCAAGCCTGCCTCCCCAAACACCAAAGGTTGTCGACTAGTGGTAAGGGTCTAATAGAGCATGTGGGAAGAGTATAAACACTTTATTAGAGTGATTCACAATAGATAAGATATTAAATGAAGTAAATAATAAATTATAAACAATATGTATGCATTACAAACCATTTCAAAAAACTGGGTACAAGCCCACCACCAAATGATCAAAATGTCATGTCATGTCATATTGTGCCAATTGTAAAGAAAACCAAAAAATAAAGACAAATTGGGGAATCCCCAAAACAGGTCCTAACTCCAAGTATGGATCCCTCATCCATGAACATATCATTCCCAACTCAACCATCTAGTATAGATCCCTTGAACTTGTCCTAACCTGCAACCATGCCGTCTGCTCGGGTACCCAACAGAGGCCTGAGTAGGGTGTGAGTAAAACTCAGTTGGCCACCACCAACGATGTATACAAAATATCCAATATAAACAGATAGTGTATCCATTTAACAAACAGTTAACAAGGTAAAAAAAAGATAAAACATGATATTAGTTAAAAATTATTCACTTAAACCATTTACCACATTTAATTAAAGGCTTAAGAAAATATTTTTGTAACTCAAAGATCTATGTCGAAAAAC
This sequence comes from Viscum album, assembly GCA_963277665.1. Lineage (NCBI taxonomy): Eukaryota > Viridiplantae > Streptophyta > Magnoliopsida > Santalales > Viscaceae > Viscum > Viscum album. Next base: position 8,265,895 of record OY728136.1, read on the forward strand.
CACTAAGCATAAATAAATAAAATAAGTTACCAATGTCACTAGGTAAATAATTTAAAAATTAATTTCACCACACTACCTTGGAGCCTCAATTCAGGTAGTCTTATACAATGAAACCATTAGGGTCCTAGAGCCTCAGTTCAACTACCTAACCCATGCATTCTAGGGGTGGGGTTTAGAGCCTTAGTACAACCCAAGGGAATAGAACATCAATCAAAACCACGCATACCAGAAAACCATGGTAACCTGCTTTATTAACCATTAAACACATAAAATATTTTAATAAACACAAAAAAATTCATTTGACATTCAAAATTAATGATTCATTCAATTCATAAATCATCTTGATGTCTTACCCATTTAAAAATTCTCATTTAAAACCGTAAGTCATTCAAATCATTAACTTTAATTCTTTTAACCCCTTCACACTATTTTACACAACCCTTGATTCCAAGTTAAAAACCAATACAATCTCCATTAGTTTTTAATTCATTACCCAATATAACATGTTAACACATTTATTATGGGCTCTATGTCATAACAATTCAATTCTAAAATTATCATTTCAATTTCTATGTTGAAGAAGTGGCAAACCCCGTGGGTAGCCCTCAACCGAATCAAATAAACCACAACACATCCCATGAGGGTCATAAGGGTTCCAATTAAACATTTACCCAAAACATTTACCAAAATTTACTAAAGGCATACAATGCACAACAAGAAAGAACCAAATCCCAACCAAATACACAAAAAAAACATCAAGACTAGGGGATATAACATATATACCATCTACCTCGATTATGATGATGAACACTCACTTTAACTAATCCTTTTATTTGGATTCAAACACCATTGAAAGCCCAAAACTAAGATACAATAGAAAAGGAGGTTTTTAGTGCTTCATAGGATGAATAAAAACTACAAAATACCTAATATTAAAAAGAGAAGAATGATGAGGGTTTGAATCACTCGGAGTTTCGATTCACAACCAGAAATGCTCCAAACAGACTAGAAATTAGGGATATTGATCATTAGGAAGATTGGGGCATTTTGTTTTGTCACTAGGGATATTAGATAAATAAGTTATGGAAATATTGATTTAGAAAATTTAAGGTTTTATAGGGAACAGTGGTAAATTCTCACTTTTATATGGGTACATGGTTTGGCCGTACAATTGGCCAAACTGTGTGCCAACCATGCACCAACCTCTATCCAAGAGGGGTCTAGGAAGCATGATTTCCTAGGGATCTTACAAATTTTGAGAAATATTTCTTACACCATGTGGGATGGCTCTGTCTAAGCCTGCAAAGTTTGTCATTCCTCCTTCCATGGTTTTTTCAAACCGTGCAACCCTCCTCCATGCATGCATGGTTTGGGAACATGGTTACTACTAACCATTTTCCAACCATCAAACATGCACTGGATGCCATTTTTCTCTTAATTTCTCGTACCATACCCCTAGAACACCCCGAAGCATCCACATAGACTCAAAAAAAACTTTTTATTAACCATTATAAAGGTATTTAAACCAAAAATGTTAACAAGTACATACCTCAAAGAAGTCTAGGATCTTACAACCTATCCACCTTATAATGTCTCATCCTTAAGACGATCTTCCCAATCATCACTAAGAATCTAAAACAAAGATATCGGGCCACTGGGCCCACATATCTATGTCCCTCTTCCAATTTTCTTCCTAAACATTACCATGCTTCCCAAAAACTCAAATCAAAGGCACAGTCTTTCCTCATAATACTTTCTCACTACAATCCACAATATGAACTAGATTATCCTCAAAGGACACATCATCCTCAAGATCAAGATGATCAATATTAATCACACGAGATGGGTCAGGGAGATACTACCGAATCTGTGAAATATGAAAAACATCTGGCATACCACTATACCATTATAGAGGATCTAATCTATAAGGCCTCAGCCTTAAACCTTACTTAATCTTGAGTTATTACAAGATTACACATTGAGGATCTTTTCAGGTTTAGAGTTTTAGAGAATTAGATCATGAAACTTGCATTACATTCCACATTTAAACAAAGTGGTGACATAAAATACAATATTCATTCTTCCCATCAACGGAAACATATGTAAAATATAACACGGATTCTTTCTTGACACATCCTTGACACTATCATCACATCATGTACCTTTCCCTTGACCCGTGAAAAACATTTCAAAAACTTGGGATGAGCATAAAAAGCTCAGTAAGGGTTATAAAAATATGGAAAGGAAACATGAGTTCATATATACATAAGAATGAAATCATACTTTACCCATAAAACATAGGCACTTTAACATACCTCATCAAACCATGAATAAATCATAGAAAACATAAGACATAAAGGTAACTTGAGGCATTCATAACATTCTTACGTAGGGAGTAACCCTCTTGGTTACGTTTGGAATACCCATCACAGTATATTCCCTAAATCTCTTCGGAGAAACCTTAACGTTTCACTCCTTCACGTTACCCAATGCATTGGAGAGCTATATCGGGCTCACCCGCCCTTAGTTTATCACGGAACCACCCGTTCTTCATAACAATGCCCAAGAACCATAACATAATCGTATCACATAAACATGAATAAAGGAAACATAACATTTCCACATTTCAATCACAATATAACATTTTAGGATATTGAAATAATGAATCCATTCAAAAAGAAACCATTTCCAAAACCATTTAAAACATTTAATAAAGAGATTTTTGAATCAAAGTGTCCCATACCACCTTGAAGCTTTTAACATTTTAAACCATTAATATCCATATAAATAAATCCTTAAAACCATTTTGAAAACATGGATATTAATAAGAACAAATAATTAAAACATTTAAAACGATATTTTGGTTAAAGGGGTTTTACCAAAATTAGAGACACTTGAATACAATAATCGAGGAATAAAATTTAGTCAGAACTTTATAATATCATGAGAATAAAAGGATTCATGATATAATACTTCAAAGTACAGTATATACACCATATAAGATTGAATTGGTGCATAACAACAATGAACCCTCAATAGAAATGTCAAATTTGATGAAATCCCTTATAAAGAAGGTATCCTTAAATTAAGGACAAATAAATCTCAAAAATATGTGTGACAAATATATATACACCCAATATAAGTGGATATTAAGTGTAAAAAAATAAAAGGTCATTCACAAATATTCAATGGATGACATATTTAATGACTACAAGTTGAACCCAAAGAAATCGAAATTGGGTTAAAAAGTTCCCTTGACAGCCTAACGACATCACATCAAAATGAGTTGATGAGAGATAAAAAGTGTATCTCATCACTTGGACATAAAATTTACATCAATAAGGATGTATGAGAACATATCCCAACATAAAAATATGTAAATTAAAATACCCAATAAAAGAAGTCTTTTAAAAAGAGAAGGGTGAATGGTTTCCTTACCGACTTGGGTATCTTTCAAAACATACACCCCATGAAAGAAAGACAATAGGTCATTGATGTAAATACTCATAAAAGAAAGTATATTACACAAAGAGTAGGATAATGGTCAGTACATACACCACTCAATGGAATTTGTGGCGAATGTAGCATAAATCTCACGGGAATAAAAGTGAGATGAAAAATCCCTTACGAAAACTCGGCAGCCTAACGGTGCCACATAAAACTTCCGAATATGGATTGATGAGATCAAATAGGGTATCTCATCACATTAAAATAAAATTTACAGCAATAGTAATATAAAAGAACATCCCCCAACATTACAAAGAGGAGCTTAAAAGAAGTGACATAAAGGAGAGTACTTAAAAAGAAAGAGAGAGGTTAGATCTCTTACGAAAGTTCGGCAGCCTAACGGCGCCACTCAAAACTTCCAAAAAGGATTGATGAGAGAGAATAGGGTCTCTCATCACATGAACATAAAAATTAAAGTAAGTTTAATATAAAATATCATCCCAATAACAAGAAATATGAGCTTTAAAAATAATGACATAAAAGTGTGTACTTAAAAAGAAAGAGAGGAGTAGGATCCCTTACCTCAGATCCGACTTGACTCGATCGTTCTTTAATCTCCTGAATAATAAAATTGAGTTAATTTATAATTCCTTAAGAACCTTTTTCAAGTGCATTATTACTTTTATACCACTTATTACCATGTCATAATCATTATGTAATCATTTAAGTTAATAATATTTGTTTTGCCGATATTTGGTTCATAAGTCGAAAGTGAACTTCTTACAATTACATGTTGTTCGTGTGGCCAAATTTTTATTATATCCATAATTGTATTCATTATTTAGATATCATATATGTCATATATATCCAGTAAATTCATGCATTTATAACATTACATAATCATTTAGAGGTAAGAAATGAAATGCACCGTTCATGGTGACGGTAAGCCGTACGTACGCATAAACGCTACTTTCATTTCTATTTCGTATTTTATAGAATGGAATAATAATGATATAAAGGTATATTATAATTCCAGTATAATATCATATATAATAACATATTTCCATCCTTTATACATCCCACATATGGTATTTAACGAATCAAATCACTTTGAGGGGGCGGTAGTCCGCACTTCCTTAAATGAAGATATCGCGTATACCCATAATGGAAGCCATAAAGGTAAGAAAAAAATGAAAAATACAGAAGCATAAATAAAACATAAACATATTATATATCATATATAAAAATAGTGACATCATAATGGCCACCTTTGAAGGTGTTAAATGAGTATTGAACAATCATCGTTTCGGGAGGCAGAATTTCACCATCCACGGAAACCGTATGTTCTTTAACCATTTGATGTAGTTGTGTGAGAGTGTAGCTCGAATAAATATTATAAAAAAATCCTAGTATATTGAAAATACTGGTGTTGTTACAAAATAAGTAAATAAAAAGAGTTTAGGGGGTTGGAGAAGCAAAATAAAACAAATGAACATGAGAGAATGAATTACCTTTAAAAGTGTAACTCCTTTTGATTTGAGCCTAAAGGCTTCCTTTGAAAGGATTCTGCCCAAAGGGAATCCTCTAGGATGAGGAGAGGGATGTGGAGAGAGTAAATGGGCAGGGTTTGGCCGAGCCAAAGGCTTGAGGAGTGTGTGAAATGAGGTAGAGGTGGGGGCCTTTTATAAGAGGAGGGGAGGGGCACTTTTGGAAAGTAAGAAATATTACTTTATTTGAAAATGTGTTTCGGTTTTAAAAGGTCCCACATTGATATAATTCGTGGATAAGGTGATAAGGGTTCGAAATCCACCCATACAATAAGTTTTGGATATGTGTAGTGCATAGATTTTACATTATCTTTCCATTTTATTTAAATCGTCAAATAATGATGTCATCGCTGCATCATTATTATGTCATAAATAATTTAATTTATTTAATGTCTAAAAATTATAAAAAAAATACTATGATGTAGGAAATCTTTTTATCTTTCCAATTAATATTTATAATAAAAATGATGACTTGTATAACCCCACTTAAAAATTGTTTTAGTAAAACATATCATGTTTGTGTCAATTTAATTTTAACATTAAATAAAAATATATTATTGTCATTTTCCAACTAAAGTGGCTCCATGGGGTCCCCAAGTTGGCCCATGGCTTGTCTTGGTCTGCCATGACTCACCAAATAGGTGTAGGACAAGTGTCATGGTGTTTTCACATTCTTATAATATCATTTTACCTTAAACTACACTAATTACCACTAATCGCGATTAAAAACTTAATAAGTTACTATTCACCAAAAAAATATTTTTATCCCATTGAACCACATTTTACTTCTTAATGACAACCATGTATGTCGGATTTTTGAAATTCAAAACACAAAGATGGCAAAATTCCATTTAAACGGAAAAATAAGTTTTTATAAGTACCACTTAGTGGTTTCACTATTCATCAAAAATTGAAGTTTTTAGAAAAATCCCAAAAATTCACCCTAATCTATATTTGATATTATGAATTCAAAAATGAGGTCCGTTTTACAAAATTCAAAACATATAATTCACATTAATTATTTTAATAATTAATTCCCGCTGTCATGACAAATAGCGTGTTTTTATGAAACAATAAGTATCAAAAGATTGACACTAGTTTAAGTCCGATTTCAAAGTGAAATTAATTCCAACGACCACTATTGGATTTAATGGTAAAAATATTTTCTAATTTCACTTTAAAACCAATTCAAAATATTATCTAATCATATAAATAAATTTGATTAAAAAGAGGTTTTGAATTAAAACACAACATTTTACACTATTCATTAAAAAATGAACTTTATCGGAAAAATACCAAAAAATTACACAAAGTAAAATTTGATGTCCCGATTCTTAATAAGAGTTTTATTTGGTCCAAAATAATGTATAAGTGTGATCAAAACTATATTTAATGACGGTTCGCCATCAAAAGGCGACAAGTGAACCTTTAGGGAAAACTAGGGCATATACGCCTAAAATTGAATTCCTTCCGTATTTTAAGCCTTTATCTTTTATTGTATAAATGTAAAAACATTTAAAAACATATATAATCATATTTTAGTTATTTCTATACATTCCCGCCATTACAACGACTACATGTTAACTACCATTTAAAATAATATTATTTTATCATTAGAGTGCAACGTAAGATTCCCAAGAAACTCGTTGTTGCGTGTTGGGTACGCCATCGAGCATAGCGTCCCCTTTAAAGTCATATTAATATTTTATTCCCAAATATCTATAAATATGAAAATGTCATATTCTTTATTTACCTGGGGTGTTACATCCTTCCCCCCTTTTGGGAATTGCGTCCTCGCAATTCTAAAATTGCGCTTGGAAACATCCTTGAAAGTCCCACATCGGAACAAGAGTCGGTAAAACAACCACTTTAAAATAAAGGAAGATAAGTACAAAGGTCACCCGAGTTAACCCATACTAGGACTACATGTAGGAAAACATGGACATGGAGGAGAAAACATAGGGTCATGTTTTGATGGAGAGTGATAGAAAACATGTTTAAGAGAAAGTTAACAATAAGAAAATCACAAACTTGTGATGGGTTAAACGGTGTTGGGTTCCCCAGTAGGAAAAGTTAATAGACAACATTTTTGTTTTATGTTACTTTTTATTGAGGAATTTATTCATAATGAAGCATAATCACTTATCATGTTGACTTTCTACTTTTACTAGATTCCTTAGTCAAACTCATATTTTTTCCAAAAGATGAGTATTTAGGGAGACTTGTTCGCATTAAGAGTACTATAATCAACTTCTAGAGAATCACCTAATCCCCAAAAGAGAACTATATACATCCCATGTATTTAGGCTTTAACCAAAACCAAAACCAAAAAGGTTAGTACAAGATCAGATAATCCAGAAAAGGATAACCCCTTATAAAAAGAAAATCTATTCTTAACCTCCAAAATTTGTCCAAAAAAACCCAAAGTTCAACGAGGACCATTATATAATCAATTTGTCCATAAAATTCTTCAAAGTAAACCAAAATAAGATTGAAACCCAAATATTTGAAGGATTTAGTCACATAGTCTTCCAAGTTAAATCGTAACATTTATCTCCATACAACATCAGTTGCTCCTAAAGTCTCACATTGAAAAGTAATTATCCTAATCACATATCCTTCAAAATCAACTTATTCTTAATTCATAAAATCATATAACTAAAAAGAATCAGTCAAACTAACCAGGGACTTCACGTAGTCCATTGGTAGGTGATAAATACCAGTTGCAATTTGGTTGTGGGTTCGATTCCCGCAGCATTGTCCGACGCGACGGGTTGTCACACGGTCTGCGTGTTGTCCTTTTTCCAAAACTATATAATTCTCAAATCATTACCCAAAAAGGGATAAAATCATCAAAAATAACCATAACATAATTTAACCTCAATTTTATCTCATTCCTTTCACTTCAATCATAACATATGGTAACCCATAATTACCTCAAAAGTAAGGATCATATAAACCAAAATGGTTCTTTATAACTATGTCCACAAAAGAAAAGATAACTATTACTTGAATAAAATTTGCCTATATTAAACATCAGGGTTACACATAATATAAAAAGTCTTCTAATGTAACCCCATCATCAAAATAGACTTAATACTCTTAAGAATTTCACCATAACTCTTGAAGCCCTTCTATATTGACATCTTACTCATTCAACATTCTTCATGATCCATTATCCATTCCTTCCCAACTTATTCCGAAATACCTCTTTCCTACAAACAAAATCATGAATCATATCCAAAGATTCCAAAATAAGAAAACAATAGTCATGAAATAGTACATACCTTTGATTGGTCATTGTCAGTTTCTTCATCCTCAATCGGAATGGCATTAGGTATTGGTAAACGAATATTGGTACGCTCTTGGTGACCCCATTCACGAAAATTCTTCATAGGACATGTGTTTGCATAATGACCATGCACACCACATTTAAAACTTTCAATTGATCCCTCAGAAAGAACTTCTTTCCCTTTCCTCGAGTCAACTGGATGCTTCCTTTTTCCATGGAAGGTTCTTGATTTGTGACCTTCATTTCCACATCTATAGCATATTTCTGTCCCTTTGAAACATTTTCCTAGGTGTTTCTTTCCACATCTTTGACACATAGGTTTTTGAACACACTTACCTTTATTATTATTACCTGTACTTCCGTAGGGATTTTTTTCTTGCATATATGATGCCTTAGAGAAATCTCCAAGGTTTAGGTGGTCAATCATGACTCCAGATAGTTGGTTGAGGATAATCAAAAGAGTTCTCATTGCAGCTCCCATATCATTCAGTTGCTTGCTCAAAAAAACTGTCACAGTTTCCTTCACATCCACTGTTACTTTGGTGCCTACTAGATCCAGCCATTTACTAAAACCAAAAAGGTCAGTGTGAGTATATCAACAAAACCATCATGTACTAATGAGTAAGATAGAAAATAAGATATACTTACTCATTCACTTTATCTAAAACTAAGACTCTTTCTGAAATCCTAACCATTATGGTAATTATCAATTATGCTTAAAGAATACCCTAACCTCTAAAGTTATCTAAACCGACCTTTGATACCAACTATAAGGCCCCAGCCTTAAACCTTACTTAATCTTGAGTTATTACAAGATTACACATTGAAGATCTTTTCAGGTTTAGAGTTTTAGAGATTTAGATCATGAAACTTGCATTACATTCCACATTTAAACAAAGTGGTTACATAAAAGACAGTATTCATTCTTCCCATCAACGGAAACATATGTAAAATATAACACGGATTCTTTCTTGACACATCCTTGACACTATCATCAATCATGTACCTTTCCCTTGACCTATGAAAACCATTACAAAAACTTGGGATGAGCATAAAAATCTCATTAAGGGTTATAAAAATATGGAAAGGAAACATGAGTTCATATATACATAAGAATGAAATCATACTTTACCCATAAAACATAGGCACTTTAACATACCTCATCAAACCATGAATAAATCATAGAAAACATAAGACATAAATGTAACTTGAGGAATTCATAACATTCTTACGTAGGGAGTAACCCTCTTGGTTACGTTTGGAATACCCATCACAGTATATTCCCTAAATCTCTTCGGAGAAACCTTAACGTTTCACTCCTTCGCGTTACCCAATGCATTGGAGAGCTATATCGGGCTCACCCGCCCTTAGTTTATCACGGAACCACCCGTTCTTCATAAAAATTCCCAAGAACCATAACATAATCGTATCACATAAACATGAATAAAGGAAACATAACATTTCCACATTTCAATCACAATATAAAATTTTAGGATATTGAAATAATGAATCTATTCAAAAAGAAACCATTTCCAAAACCATTTAAAACATTTAATAAATAGATTTTTGAATCGAAGTGTCCCATACCACCTTGAAGCTTTTAACATTTTAAACCATTAATATCCATATAAATAAATCCTTAAAACCATTTTGAAAACATGGATATTAATAAGAACAAATAATTAAAACATTTAAAACGATATTTTGGTTAAAGGGGTTTTACCAAAATTAGAGACACTTGAATACAATAATCGAGGAATAACATTTAGTCAGAACTTTATAATATCATGAGAATAAAAGGATTCATGATATAATACTCCAAAGGACAGTATATACACCATATAAGAGTGAATTGGTGCATAACAACAATGAACCCTCAATAGAAATGTCAAATGTGATGAAATCCCTTATAAAGAAGGTATCCTTAAATTAAGGACAAATAAATCTCAAAAATATGTGTGACAAATATATATACACCCAATATAAGTGGATATTAAGTGTAAAACAATAAAAGTCCATTCACACATATTCAATGGATGACATATTCAATGACTACAAGTTGAACCCAAAGAAATCGAAATTGGGTTAAAAAGTTCCCTTGACAGCCTAACGGCATCACATCAAAATGAGTTGATGAGAGATAAAAAGTGTATCTCATCACTTGGACATAAAATTTACATCAATAAGGATGTATGAGAACATATCCCAACATAAAAATATGTAAATTAAAATACCCAATAAAAGAAGTCTTTTAAAAAGAGAAGGGTGAAAGGTTTCCTTACCGACTTGGGTATCTTTCAAAACATACACCCCATGAAAGAAAGACAATAGGTCATTGATGTAAATACTCCTAAACGAAAGTATATTACACAAATATTAGGATAATGGGCATTAAATACACCACTCAATGGAATTTGTGGTGAATGTAGCATAAATCTCACGGAAATAAAAGTGAGATGAAAAATCCCTTACAAAAACTCGGCAGCCTAACGGTGCCACATAAAACTTCCGAATATGGATTGATGAGATCAAATAGGGTATCTCATCACATTACAATAAAATTTACATCAATAGTAATATAAAAGAACATCCCCCAACATTACAAAGAGGAGCTTAAAAGAAGTGACATAAAGGAGAGTACTTAAAAAGAAAGATAGAGGTTAGATCTCTTACGAAAGTTCGGCAGCTTAACGGCGCCACTCAAAACTTCCAAAAAGGATTGATGAGAGAGAATAGGGTCTCTCATCACATGAACATAAAAATTACAGTAAGTTTAATATAAAATATCATCCCAATAAGAAGAAATATGATCTTTAAAAAGAATGACATAAAAGTGTGTACTTAAAAAGAAAGAGAGGAGTAGGATCCCTTACCTCGGGTCCGACTTGACTCGATCGTTCTTTAATCTCCTGAATAATAAACTTTAGTTAATTTCTAATTCCTTAAGAACCTTTTTCAAGTTCATTATTACTTTTATACCACTTATTACCATGTCATAAACATTATGTAATCATTTAAGTTAATAATATTTGTTTTTCCGATATTTGGTTCATAAGTCGAAAGTGAACTTCTTATAATTACATGTTGTTCGTGTGGCCAAATTTTTATTATATCCAGAATTGTATTCATTATGTAGATATCATATATGTCATATATATCCAGTACATTCATGCATTTATAACATTACATAATCATTTAGAGGTAAGAAATGAAATGCACCGTTCATGGAGACGGTAAGCCGTACGTACGCATGAACGCTACTTTCATTTCTATTTCATATTTTATAGAATTGAATAATAATGATATGAATGTATATTATAATTCCAGTATAATATCATATTTCCATCCTTTATACATCCCACATATGGTATTTAACGAATCAAATCACTTTGAGGGGGCGGTAGTCCGCACTTCCTTAAATGAAGATATCGCGTATACCCATAATGGAAGCCATAATGGTAAGACAAAATTGAAAAATACAGAAGCATAAATAAAACATAAACATATTATATATCATATATAAAAATAGTGACATCATAATGGACACCTTTGAAGGTGTTAAATGAGTATTGAACAATCATCGTTTCGGGAGGCAGAATTTCACCATCCACGGAAACCGTATGTTCTTTAATGATTTGATGTAGTTGTGTGAGAGTGTAGCTCGAATAAATCTTATAACAAAATCCTAGTATATTTAAAATACTTGTTTTGTTACAAAAGAAGTAAATAAAAAGAGTTTAGGGGGTTGGAGATGCAAAATAAAACAAATGAACATGAGAGAATGAATTACCTGTAAAAGTGTAACTCCTTTTGATTTGAGCCTAAAGGCCTCCTTTGAAAGGATTATGCCCAAAGGGAATCCTCTAGGATGAGGAGAGGGATGTGTAGAGAGTAAATGGGCAGGTTTTGGCCGAGACAAAGGCTTGAGGAGTGTGTGAAATGAGGTAGAGTTGGGGGCCTTTTATAAGAGGAGGGGAGGGGCACTTTTGGAAAGTAAGAAATATTACTTTATTTGAAAATGTGTTTCGGTTTTAAAAGGTCCCACATTGATATAATTCGTGGATAAGTTGATAAGGGTTCGAAATCCACCCATCCAATAAGTTTTGGACATGTGTAGTTCATAGATTTTACATTATCTTTCCATTTTATTTAAATCGTCAAATAATGATGTCATCGCTGCATCATTATTATGTCATAAATAATTTAATTTATTTAATGTCTAAAAATTATAAAAAAAATACTATGATGTAGGAAATCTTTTTATATTTCCAATGAATATTTATAATAAAAAATATGACTTGTATAACCCCACTTAAAAATTTTTTTAGTAAAACATATCATGTTTGTGTCAATTTAATTTTAACATTAAATAAAAATATATTATTGTCATTTTCCAACTAAAGTGGCTCCATGGGGTCCCCAAGTTGGCCCATGGCTTGTCTTGGTCTGCCATGACTCACCAAATAGGTGTAGGACAAGTGTCATGGTGTTTTCACATTCTTATAATATCATTTTTACCTTAAACTACACTAATTACCACTAATCGCGATTAAAAACTTAATAAGTTACTATTCACCAAAAAAATATTTTTATCCCATTGAACCACATTTTACTTCTTAATGACAACCATGTATGTCGGATTTTTGAAATTCAAAACACAAAGATGGCAAAATTCCATTTAAACGGAAAAATAAGTTTTTATAAGTACCACTTAGTGGTTTCACTATTCATCAAAAATTGAAGTTTTTAGAAAAATCCCAAAAATTCACCCTAATCTATATTTGATATTATGAATTCAAAAATGAGGTCCGTTTTACAAAATTCAAAACATATAATTCACATTAATTATTTTAATAATTAATTCCCGCTGTCATGACAAATAGCGTGTTTTTATGAAACAATAAGTATCAAAAGATTGACACTAGTTTAAGTCCGATTTCAAAGTGAAATTAATTCCAACGACCACTATTGGATTTAATGGTAAAAATATTTTCTAATTTCACTTTAAAACCAATTCAAAATATTATCTAATCATATAAATAAATTAGATTAAAAAGAGGTTTTGAATTAAAACACAACATTTTACACTATTCATTAAAAAATGAACTTTATCGGAAAAATACCAAAAAATTACACAAAGTAAAATTTGATGTCCCGATTCTTAATAAAAGTTTTATTTGGTCCAAAATAATGTATAAGAGTGATCAAAACTGTATTTAATGACGGTTCGCCATCAAAAGGCGACAAGTGAACCTTTAGGGAAAACTAGGGCATATACGCCTAAAATTGAATTCTTTCCGTATTTTAAGCCTTTATCTTTTATTGTATAAATGTAAAAACATTTAAAAAAATATATAATCATATTTTAGTTATTTCTATCCATTCCCGCCATTACAACGGCTACATGTTAACTACCATTTAAAATAATATTATTTTATCATTAGAGTGCAACGTAATATTCCCAAGAAACTCGTTGTTGCGTGTTGGGTACGCCATCGAGCATAGCGTCCTCTTTAAAGTCATATTAATATTTTATTCCCAAATATGGATAAATATGAAAATTTCATATTCTTTATTTACCTGGGGTGTTACATAATCTGTATGCCACTAGTCTGATGATCTCCACTATCTCAAATGAACCCACATACATGGGTACCAACATACACTATTTTAGAATCTAATGGTGACCCAACCTTAGTGACACTCAAAGAAACAAATAATCACCCACCATAAACTCAAGAGGTAAACAATGACAATCCACATACAACTTTTTTCTACTCTAATCAATTTCAATACACTTTTGAATCAACTAAACCTTCTTTGATGAATCCTATATGAGACTCATCCCCAACAACGTTGACTCCCTAGCCTCCATCCAACATGATAGATACCTACACAACATACCATATAGTTCCTAACATGGTTCCATTTAAATATTCTCTAAGTAACTGTTGTTATAGGTTAAGTCAATAAGAAGCAAGTTATTTTACCAGGATCTAACAAATTCTAGGACAAAAATCCTCATCATATCCTCTAGTACCTATATAGTATACTCTAACTTCCTACCCATTTTCTGGTAGAAATCCATACTAAAAAAAACTTGGGTACCAAGAGCTTTCTATAACCCTTTAAAAAATCAAAAAGTAGAACAAAAATCATGATATGAAACTGTTTTTTGTGGCACCCCATGAAAACATACTATCTCCAGAACATACAACTCTCCCAACTGATCAACAGTGAAGTTATCTCAAATCTATAGGAAATGTGCCACCTTGGTCAACCGATACAAAACTACCTAGATCACATCATTCTTCCAAGGAATCCTTAGAAGACCCACCAAAAAATCTATTATCATGTCATCCCATTTCTATTTCATAATGGGAAATAACTATAATAAACTACTCAGCCGCTAACGGATGGACTTCACCTGATTGAATGTGTAGCATTGCGCCATGTAACCTGAAATATACTTATTCATACCTAGCCACCAGTACTTACTATAAAGGTCATGATACATTTTGGTAAAACCAAGGTGTATAACCCACTTCGATCCATGAAACTGACACATCAATGCAGGAACAAAAATAGGAACATGAACATAAAAAATATCACTGTCATTGAAAGTTAAACCAGACGGTGTCTCCCCACCTTCAAGGATTTCTATCAAATATAATAACTTTGGATCCTCATACTTCCTTTTATTGATCTGTCTCAAAATCATGGACTCAATTGCCAAGGATGTAAGGGTTATCTATTCTTGCCCGTCCTTCACCTCCAGATGCATCTCATCAAACAAAACAATCACTCTCAACTCAGTATTGGATTCCTAAACCACCTAATTTTGAGTCTTTCACCTCAAATAATCCAAAAAACTATTTCTTTTTCCTGGGGTGGACACCAGCTTGAAATCAAAGAACTATATATATTCAACCCATATTCACTACTGAAGATTAAAATATGACTGGGATAAAATGTATTTAAGGCAATTATAATAGGTATCCACAATAAAATTTCTCTCAACTGGAAACTTGACCAACACTTTAAGGCATAAACCACCATGACCAATTAAATATAATGCATAGGGTAATTGTTTTCATGAGGCCTCAACTTTCGAGACCCATACGCCACAATCCGATCATCCTTCACCAATAATCCCCAATCCCAACACTGGATATGAATCACATGTTATACTCCATACCCGACTTGGGTAGGATCAAAATTTGTGTAGAATTTAGCAGCTTCTTTAACTCTTGTATGGAATTCTCACATGCATCATAACATTCAAACTTGATTCCTTTATTCTCTAAAACCAAAAGGAGTACTACCAAGTGGGAGATATCCTTGATGAATTTTTAATAATATCCTGATAAAAACAAAAAATTAATATATCAAATAAATCCTTGGGCTACTCCCAAGACACAATGGATTTCAATTTCTCCGGTCCACCGACACACCTTCCTTAGTGATTATATGACCCAATAAATTCACCTTGTCAAACCAGAAAAGACACTTGGATAGCTTGGAGTATATCCTATTCTCTCTTAGTGAAAATTTCAAGATGTTTGGGATGATCTTCACGAGTCTTGGAGTACACCAAGATTTCATCCAAAAAGAATACAAAATGATCTAGGAATGGGTAGAAAATTCAGTTCATTAGGACCATAAACACTGACTACACATCGGTAAACTAGAATGACATCATGAAAAACTCATTAAACCTATAACTTATCCTTAAGGAAATCCGAGGTATATTAGAAGGTATCACCCTCAGTTAATGATATATTGATCTCAAATAAATCTTGGAGAACACAGAATCACCCCTTAGCTTGTCACAAGGATAATTAATTCAAGGATGAGCGTATCAGTTCTTAACTATCATCTGGTTCAACTTCCTATAATCGAAAAACAATCACAAGGATCCACCAGCCTTCTCAGAAAAAAACATTAGAGATCCCCAAGGTGATGTACTCAGGTGAATAAACCCATTTCTCTTCAGTTTCTACAATTTATTTTTATGTTTCTGGAGTTTTTTTGGTGTCATTCCATAAGATAAAATAAAAACTAGTTCTTATCTCATCATAAACTCTATGGTGAATTCAACCTCCATATTAGGTGGAATCCCTGATAAGTATTCAAGAAGAACATCCTAGAAATGATACACATAGGAGGAAAGACAAGATTCTCTACTCCCCCATCATTAAGTGCAACAAAAGCGACTTGGGATGTGAGTTTACCCAACTACTGACAGACTGGCCTAGCACAAACTGTACAGATATCCCTTTCCCCATGGTGAACACATGAACTCACTTATGGGGGTGTAAATGTTACCCTAAAATGGTAATAGAAAATATGGGCATGGTAGATCACTATGAAATCCATTCCCAAAATCAGATGATAACTCGACATATCTAGTACAAAAAGATCCCAAAGAAAACGGTACCCACCAATCTCAAGGGAACACCCCTTACCCTTCCATATATTTTATACCCAAAATACCAATGATGTGTCAATAAAAATAACTACATCCATATATTACACCTATAGGACTAGCACACTTATAAAATGTGTATACATAAAATAATGTGTGACACCTGTATCAAAAAAATCACTAGAAAGAGTGGAAGATACAAGAATCATACCTAGAACTATCGATGACCCACCCTCACCATATACAGGTGTAGGCTGAAGAACATAAAGCTTACCTACCCCTCTATACATAGACCCATCCTATGATCCTGGTGCTGGACTACCCTGATGATATGGATACTCTCATCTCAAAGTACCACATCCATTACCCTGATCTGTATGACCAGAAGAGATCCAACTACCTACCTAGTATGGGGTAACCGACTCCCTTCTTACACTCTTCATCTACCTCAATCCTCTATTAGTACCTATCTATTGAGGGTTCCTACATAACCTCTACACAATACCCAACCTTAATCACACAAAAAACCTAACTGGTGGTTGGGGACACTGATTGTGCATGTGTCCCGACCTGCCACACTAGTAGAAGGAAACTCATTCACTACCTTGAGAGGCTAGTACCCTCTTCTGACTAATCTGTCCCCCACTACCCAGGTGTAAACACTCAAAGAGGAACTTACTTCCTTAAAAAACCACACCACTTTTTCACCTGATTAGAGCTACATATCCACCACCAGAATCCTCCTTGAGATTTCCTTCTGAAATAAGATCCTAATGCACCACCTCAGTAAACCTCTTTATGTTGAAGATATTAACCTGGGACATAATCTCATGTCTAATTCCATCATGGAAACATATCTCTATAGATTCCTCATCCCCTTCCAATGGTAGAATGAAGCATTGTAGGTCAGTGAAGCGGACAACATAATCCATCGACGTCATGGACACCTGGGCTAGCCTCATAAACTCAGCTTCCTTATTTTATCTCAAGGTCTTCAGATAGTAATGTTCTAGAAAATTTTTCTTGAAATATTTCTATATCATAGTATCATCATGCTAGGTTTGAACTAGGGAATCCCACTATCTCTTTCCCTTCCCTCACAAAATGTAAGCCTTCAACTAGACTCACTTCTTGAGAGGAGTCTCCAAGTGATCATGAATCTTATGAATGGAAGCTTTCCATAACTTGGTTACATTAGGTACACCATATCAAATAATATTTGGAGGGTATTGTACCAAAAATTCCCTTTTTAGAAAAAATCTGACCAACACAACCTACAATATTTACCTTTCCATCATTTTCATAAAATGAGTAACGGTCTCATGAAACTGCTCCTATCCCCCTTTAGCCTAGATCATTGGGTTTTATTACTCCACTTTTGGAGGATCATTCTTGATGACATCCTATTGTCACCCAACTGACACATGATGTCATGGTGGCTTCTTCCGATAATGAAAAATACACAACTAAGAACACATAACACAACACATCCACATTTTTAAGAAAGTGAGTCTCTCCACTTGCCATAACAACCCATTCTATATAAATTATTCCCAATAATAATAATCACATATCAACCACTACCCTAAGCCATACCTACCATGGGTCATGGTTATCATGGGTAAACCAACTCACACAACAACAAATAATTCCATTAAACATCCCTTTTTAACCACTTTACAGTTTCACCATGTAAAAATATTTCTCTTTTAGGAATCCTTTCACATTTACACTTATTACCACTAAAGTTTTTACACATATATAATTTTAATTAGGAACTATTATTTAAACACACTTTCACATTCCTTCTACTTATCAATTTTCATCATCTTTCTTAGAAACTATTTATTTAAAATTTTCTATGGAAATTAAATGCACTCTGCCCCTCATGTATCACACATTATTCTTGTGTGTGCCTACCATGGTACATGCCACATATATCCCTAGGTTCCTAAAATGATGCATGAATTTACAACCTCATACCATTTTGGCCATGCAAAAAATATCATAAAATAGTCACATCACACAATGAGTGTATCACCCAATAGTGAAATATCTTTCAACTATAACAACACACATCAAGAAAAATAATCCCACCATGGGTACTTGGGTTTTCCAACATACATGGGTTACTTAATCCCATGAATGAGTTCATTTCCAAGGATAGAACCCTCTAAGACTCCCATATACCATACCCAAATTGTAAGAAAATAGAAAAAACCGCTCTGATACCACTTTGTAATGTCCCCAACCCAAATTCCATTAAACTAGTGCCCAGATCTGGGTCACCACATGACCTCAAGCACCTCTCCCCATACGCCAGAGGCTACCGACTAGTAGCGAGGGTCTAATAGAGAACATGGTGAGAAAATAAAATCTTTACTAGAGTGATCCATAATAGATAAGATATTAAAGGAAGGAAACATTAGATCATAAATAATAAACATTCATTACAAACCATTTCACAAAATTGGGTACAAGCCTGCCACCCACTATAGGAAAATTGCCTGCTTTCGACAGTTTAAATCACTGCCAAATGTTTCTGCAATGGTTTCTAAAAACCCCCACAAAATTTGGTGTCGACATCAAACCCATGGCAGTTCCTTCCATCTAGTAGCGGTTTTCAGTAAGCATTAATGAAAATATATTTAATAGGGGTTTCTTTTGTTTTAACGACGGTTTTCTGACCAAAAAATATTGAGGATTTTATGGTGGTTTAAATTTCCAGTAAATCTGAAATATTTTTCAAGTGGAAAATTGCCACAAAAATGAAAAAACTACCACTTAATAAAAGTGTATTGATATAGTGGTGGTTTTAACCAATGAAAAAAAATCAGCATTATACAGTGGTTCTTTAAACCGTCACTATAAAATAATATGTAATATTTAACACCCATTTAAGCAACTAATAAATGATTATTTTCGGAAAAATAATTTAGTTTTAGAATCTACAGACCTAGAACATCACTCAACCCTAAAATAAAAAAAACAATACACAGTGGAAACAACACATATAAACCATTACCCATAGAACTTTATCACCATTAATAACAATATCAACATTCATTTCAAAATTCATGAAAAACCATATCATAACATTAAAAGTTTAAAAATTCCCTTTATATTATATAAATTATAATAGATAAACTTTAAATTACTGATGGTGTACTCAAAACATCTATAAAATCCCTTACCACTCCTATATGACATACCCATATGGGTCTCATTCAAACTACACATGCGTTGATCCTCCTGATTTACTCTCCCGTATTAATCAAATAAACCTTTGATGATTCCATCAAGGTTTAACACCAAGATTTGTTATGTTTTCCCCTATATCCTTCCAAATTCTTATTTCAACTCCCAGAACATCACAATTATCATCATAGAGCCCCGGGTCATGACACTATCAAGCCTCTCATTAAGCCCACATCAGTCCATAAACCACACACATGCATTCATATTTATTTAAGCATCATAGGTGTCTACTACTTTACCATCCAACCAATATACAAAAGGCACAATGCATCGCCTCCAAATTCCTATATCCGATGATTCCACCAAAGATCCAAAGATTCATTATCTTGCACAACATGATCCGAAAGACCTACCACAAACTCTGATGGGCCATGTTTCACCAAATATCTGCTCACATGTCCAAGACACTAGCCATGAATCTCCTACATGCTAGTATCACCAATAAAAGAGAAATGTCAGTTATTTTTAGAACCAGAGGCATCTATATGATCCAAAACCATTCACATGATCCCTAAAGAAACACGTGTCATTCTAAATTCCCATTGGGTTTTATTTATTCTCACACAATGTTCTTAAAGGATCATCCTAAGTCAACAAATCTAGGAACCCAACTGTTCCTTCCATTGAAAACTATATTCTCTATTGAAACATGGATGCATTGCATTTAAGATTTATAGTAATTTAAACATTCCTTACATCATTCCCCTTTTGATGGTGTTATTATTCAAATGAACCTCACATTTGATCCACCACATCTTTGAAAGGTCTATCACACATAATGCATAACTCTCGAGATAAAACTCACCACCGTTCCAAGATCCCTTTACACCCAACATAGTAAGCATCCTCCATAAGTTCTCATATAGAAGTTAGAATCTAACTCCTCCTACCCATACAAGGGTTAATCACAAACCATGATATCACTATCATCCCCATCACATTATGTTCTAACGTTCTCATGGGATATCATATAACTCATATTCTCTCACAACCCCAAGCACCCCTGCACATGGTTAACACCTAACACCCATTGGGTCCACATCACACATAAATAGGGTAATTATATTTACACCTTCCCATGTTACACGAACAAGAACATTCCATAAAAAGGCATAGATAAATAAAATGTAAAGTACAATATATAGTATAACATTGATTATATTTGGTATGTATAATCTTATTTTGATGAAACCATATAAAAAGAAAAAAAGGCCATATTTTAATTCAATTTTTACCATCAACATTAACCAAATGTTTTTTTACTGCTGAGGCTTAATTAAATAAGATGTAAATTACAAGTTTTTAAGAAAAGAAGTTTTTAATTTTTAATTAGAAATTTATTTAGTGGAGACCTAATTATAATAAAACCAGGTAGTCATATAACATGTATTTTATCTATTATGGGGATTAGTTAATTAATATTCCTCCATACAGTTATACCAAAAATATGATATTAATGGTTCTGACGTCTTTAATTAACCAACCATGACCATAGTATTGGTAATTTGATAATCAAACATGGGAAATAATGAAAATGACATGTAAATAATATGTGACACAAATGATACATGAACAAAACCTCTTTTTATATATAGGTCCAAGCTATCAAATATACCACTAATGACTACCTTATGAACTCTACTCGAGACCCTCTCCATCTCCTTCTCCACTTCATGCTACCGGCACCCACAAGAAAATTATATTGAAAAATAAATAGTGTTGTATATTTTTATTTAAAATTAAAACCAATAAAAGTTTGGGAAAAAAAATACTTTTAATTTGTATGATTTACCTGTTCACCACCATCCATAAATGCAATATCACCGAGGACAGATCTGATAGTCTTCCAATATAAATCAATCAACACTTTCTACAAAGCAGATATCTAAGCCCCATGTTCATGAATTTTTGTTTTCATATAAAAAAATTCTCTCTAGGAATCTTGAGGTAGCGAGTGACTACAACAAGGGGTAGATAAAGCTACAATACCCAATGTCTTGCCAAAGACCTCAAATAGTAATGGTCCCAAACCCACCCTAGACACTCTACTAGGATGATAATTCACAAAGACTTCACCAACTAGGTCATCCTGGGAGATTGAGAAGGACAATGTGGGATTGAAATCCCAAAGTTATTTAATTTTTACCTAAAAATAAAATATCAATCATATTTTAAGAAATAAATATTAATATATTTAAAATTCAAAACAAGTTATTACACTGAGAAATGAACTCATAACCCAACTTCTATGGAAGGTTCATTAACATAACTCCATAATATTTTTTATGAACATCCAACCATAGTTCTATTTGGGATACTTGGTACCCTAAATTATATGACTAAATTAAACAATGATAAATCAAAAATTTAATATATGAAACATATAATATTGTTTTATAAATATTTAAAATAATGAAAATATTACCAGAGTCAATCGGTTTTTGGAAAAACTCTTTGACCCGGTAGTATAAGGGATGATTTTCTTAGCTTGAATCAATGGATTATTCCTTGAAACATCCTAAAATATATAACATATAATTTATTAGTAATTTATGAAATGTCATATTATTGTCATATTCTTTTATAAATGTAAAATGATATTAATATAATAATTTATATTTAAATACCACATGCTTCTCTTGACGATGAATATCAACAAAAACCTTCCATTACTCTCTAGGTACCCCATTGGGTACCTTATCATACACTTGTTAGGTTCTCAATGAAGTATCGTTTAATTCATTCCAAAATATCCATTTAAAATCCTTCCATTTTATTATGTAAATTTTTCAATTTCTACTTTCATTCTATAAGATTAGCAATGTGAAAGTAGAAAAAATTCTGCACAAAGAGATTACTTTTTAAAATATAAGAAATTAATAACATAATGACATTTAATCACACCATAATTTATTAAAAATATCCTATCTATGAATTAATAACTTCATTTTTCCAAGATTGAGGAATATTCCACCAACAAATACACGTAATCGGAAGGGTAACAAGCTTCACCGCTAGCTAGCCTAGAATATATCCAAATAACCCTAAATAATCATCCATAGGGACCCCATAGTACTAAAATTGTATAACTATATTCATTTTGTTCAAATTACAGACATTTGAACATTTCATATTTCTCTCCGTAACAACATTGTTTCCATCTTTTATGAAAAATAGTTAATGGTCTAAAATGTGAAATAACAATATTCATATTAAAATTTGTTCCTATTACTACCACCCTCCAATATCCCCTTAATGAAATAGGAGTAACGAAATGCTCCATTGATACTGATCCTATTTAATGTTGAGGCGTTGGATGAGCTTCTAAAGGGATGCTTATGGAGGGTGTTCCAGAAGATGAAAAAATGTAGGGTGTCAGAGATGATATATGGGGAAAGCATAGGGTGCCAAATGTTAGAGGGATTGAGATACATGGATCATCATCTATCATTATGGTTAAGGGAAAATCAACTGAGATTCGAATGGGATTAGTAAAATCATTCTTCCTTGGAATTCCGGTTATTTAATCAAGTAAAATTAACTTTAGAAAATATATTTTAAAAAATTCATGTAGAGAAAATTTAAATGATAACAGATTCACATTACTAAAAAACACATAGCTATGATAATTAATGAATACATTAATAATATAAGTGGTTGATAAATTAATGGATGAATGAACATAAAATAATTTTATCCTTAAATCATGTAGTTTTCTTGGTCCATAATTACTTCATCTACTTCATTCACCCCTACAAGACTAATATTTTCATTATCTTAGTAGACAAATATGTTTTCTCTTACTGTTGATGAGATTCAATGTCAAAGGTTAAATCTTCCACTTCATCACCCATATCATACAAGTCGTTTTGTTTTACATGATAAACTAAACTTTACCCTTCATCCATAACATCTTCCACATAATATAAATTTTTTTCTTGTGATGATGAGATATACAGATTAGGTAATTCATGGTCATCAACATGCATCAAGTAAGAGAAGTTCACAGAAGTAAATTGTAAGGAATCTCTTTTAACACCCCTGATAATATTGACCAAATTTAATTTTAATAATAAAACTAAAAAATTTATATGGTAGTTTAATATGATAACATCATTAAACTTTCAATAGTATCACACTTTGGAAAACATAAATATACCACTATTATGTGTTTTCAAACCCTCTTCCTGATTGACTGTACCAAATTTAAAGCCACTCACATTGTAAGAATTGAACTTTCTAACCTATTTTAGAGGACCTCGTGAAAGAAACATGAAATATTCTAGAAAGTTAGATAGAGTATCAGTAATCATGATCTAAAAAAAGCAACAAAAGTTAATAATTTAAAAAAATATACGTTTCAACCTAATATCCGTGTTGATTGTAATATTTAAGAACTTACACATCATTCCAACAATTCTAAAAGATCTGTATAAATAGATTTTGTTATATCTATCTCATTTCATGTTATTCATCTAAATTATATCTTTTTTTTATAATTAAATATTCAATAAATGGATATTAAATTTCATTATTTACCAGCACATATCTATTTTCCAGTAATAATTTAATTTCTATCAGTGTAACATTTGAGTTCCTCCTAGTTGATTGGCCAATAATAGAAAATATTTTTGATTTCCCATGTCGTTTAGATTTATTGGATGTGTCATCAACACATCCAACTCAATTTAATCCTATATCAATATCATCAAAGTATCTAGAATAAATGGTAAGACACTCCCCTTACAAACATCCTTCAGAAATAGAGCCTTTAGGTTGAGATTTTTTTTCACATATGATTTCTAATTCCCAAGTGATTTGTGAAATAAAATAAATAAAACATAATTTTGTGTTTAATGAAGTGACAAGAATTTTTTACATAATATGAAAAACATATAAATAAAGTAACTATAAACTTGATACATTTATCGACAATGTACATGGGCTCCTAATTTATCTTACCTGACTAAATGTATAGTTAAATGTATCATGAAAGTAAAAAAATACGGAGGAAATATCATCTCCATTGCACAAAGATTCAATAAAAATATCTCTTAAAGGTTTTCAAGCTCAAATGGTTTTATAGATTTATCCTATAGTTATCCAAAAAATGTGAAAAATTGGAGTACAACATTAGTAACATTTTCAGGTAATAATGTACATAGTTCTAATGGTAGTAACTACTGTAACAAAATATATGAATCATGACTTTTCAATCCATGTAAGCTATGATGCTTTAAGTCAACATTCAATGAGATGTTACTTGAATACCATTAAAATGCCTTCACATGTTTAAAGATTAAAAGGTATGTATATTTATCCCTATTTTTCATTGCAAAAATTGACGGAGAATACATTTTATTCTCATCTGGATAGAGATCACTCTGTATATTCATTGTCTATAAGTATTTTTTAGCATTGAGATGTTCCTTTAATTTCCCATTCCCATTACTCAATATGATGATCAAATTTAAAAAAAATGCTTCTCAATATGTATAAGATCAAGATTATTCTACCACAAATTAAATTCCCAATATGTATGTTTGAAGAATATACTTTTTTCTTCCATTGATACATTTGAATTTCACTTGATGATGTGCTTCGAACTCGTTTTCCACTATTATTCAAATGATGCACCTTCCCAAATTACGTTTCAACATTTCCAAGTTGTTCCAATATTTCAGAACCTTTCAAAAACATTGGAGGTGGTATATGATCAATAAAACCATTTAATTTTAACTTATTCAATTGAAATCTATGATATGCATCGAGAAATCTTATATAAAACAAGAAGAACCATTTTTTACTATTACTTAGTCATTAGGGATCAAAATAAAAGTTACAAATAAGATAATCCAAACTCATATAAGGGTTCCAACTAGCTAAATTCTCTAGTCTGGGAAGTCACTAAAGGTCTGCATTAGATTATCTTCAATTTTGAACACTATTATAGAAGATGCATCATATGTATCAACACCGTTGATCCATAAATCCTGTAATTATTAAATTAGGGGCTACTAGTATACATCAACATCATTTATAAGAATTTTTTATCTAGTAATAATCATCAAAATGATAAAAGATGTTTGTTGTATACACATCCACAAATGTGGATTATAAGGAATCAAAACAACTTCCCAAATGCTATAACAAGCTCTCAATGTCCCAAATGGGTGGAATCCCTTCGTAGCCAATCCCAATAAAACAATCATAGGATCAGATAGGAAATATGGATTTAATAAATCAAATTTATTCCATGATTGTAAATATCTTGGAAGTCTCATTAACCCATCATTTTTATTATCTAGGGAATTCCCCTTTATGTTATCGATAGTTTTTAAGGACATGAATAATATTTTCAATCGAGGCTTTAATTGAAATTAATAAAAAACCATTTTAGGTGTGTTCCTATTCTTATTATTCATAGTAATATGTTGATTCAGACTTCAAACATCACCCATTGACTGAAATCTATAAGAAGAACATTTTTTTCAATCTTGTCTGCTTAAATCCTCTCCCCAATAAAGAATACAATCATTGGTACACAAAGGTATATTTGTATAATTCAGAACAAGATTGTTAAAAACTTTTTTCATATCATAAAAAAACTCAGGTATCTTTTCTTTATGAAATGTATCATGAAAAAATTCCAATATCATGGACATAACATTCTTTTTAATTCCATATACACATTTGATATGGTAAAACATTATCATAAAATAATATTTTTTAATATTTCAAAAATACACTATAAAACTATTGATTTTCATCATCAACTAAACCATGAAACATATTTTTCTGGTTGGTGAAGTTATCACTTACATTAGTCTCCATAGAATCCAGAGTAGGATCCAATGATATGTTACAATCTTGATCTAGTTTTCTTATAGTACCGAAAACCTCACTTGTCAAATTACTATTTTTAACACCCCCAAATTTTTGTTCTAATATGTTTTTATGTTGATGTTGGTGTCTTGCAATGCTAAATACATCATTTATAAGGTTCTTCATTTAATTTTCCATTATATTGGGTAGGGAATTTCAAGTGTTTATTTAATATCAAGTGTTTATAAATATAATATCACATCAACCGTCTTCTAAATATACATTTAGAACACGGATATCTTATTCTCCCATCAATGGATCGATTGGAAATTGAAATTATACTGAGGTGTGTTCCTTAATAATGTTATCCATCTTTTATCCATATATATCACAATGTGCATACACATTATTAAAAACAATTAAAACACATAAGTATTACTAAGTAAGAAAAGAGATAATTGTAAAATATAGTAAATTGAAACTAGTGTGAATAAAATAGATTCAAATTTTAATTAAAATTTAAATTATTTTAATGAATAGATAATTGATGGGAATATAAAGGGGTGTTGGCTAGAGATTAGTTTCCCAAAATTTGGATATATGGTAATTGATGCTAAAAAAACAATAATAATCAAAATTTTAATTTTATATTATATTTGGTTATTGGTAATATATAACATAGAAAAATAATTTATGGATAAAATCACTCCTTGATCCAAATCTTCTTAACCACAAACTCAAAATGTATTGACAATATTTATTTAGGAATTGATACCCTCAATGGGTTATATGTTTATGCCAACATATAAATTGTAAATAGATCTAATGTATATATAAATTAAAATATGTTTCATAAATTTTACGAAAAAAATGAATTATTAATGATTTTATAAATTTATTCATGATTGATATGGAATTAGGATTAAATAAGGGGTTAAAAAATAAACCATTTTAAAAAAAATTTATTTTAAAAAATTATACCCAAGTTATATAGTGACCGTGTGTTACCAATGTTTTCTGAATTCACACAAATTACTAATTTGGACTTGTGTAGAACATGTGATCATTGTGTAACATATAAAACCCCATTTATGAGAAATATAATGAAAATAGATCAATTTAAACAAATCATGTAAAAATCACAACCCTTTTCATTATATTTTTTTATCACCATATAAATCCCTCACACCCTTTATAGACCATACTAAATATCATTTTCACTTGAGATTCACAAGGGTTAAAGAAATTCCATCAAGGGTAAGAACCGTGATACCATCAATACCATTTCCTACGAATAATCAGAGTATTTTTTAAAGGTCCATTAAAATGGAATGGAACCATAGACAAGTGTTTCCTAAGAAAATCAAAACATAAAATCACAATTAAACTATATCTATGTAACACCCGAACCTATTTTTCAATGGTATAAATAATATTAATGTCATTTTTGTACTTATTATTATTATTATTTCAAATAAACGAATATAATTTATATGAACTAATGGAATAAAAAAATATTAAAAACATTTTATTTAACAAAACAATAATACATTATGCCATTACATAGAAAAAGGACTTATAATACTCTAATAAACTCTTAAAAAGACTTTGTAAAACAAATGGTGTTTCACCATGTATTATAAGAATAAATATTGAGTAGGCCTCTTCCTTTGGATCTTCTATAGTTACAATAATAACAGCTAGAAGAATAATGGAAATGTTGAGAATAAGAGGAATGTACAAAATCATTTTTAAGAAGGAGAACATAGGTGATTTTTTTGTCTTTAATACCTGTAGACATGGGTATTTATACTAATTTTTATGTATGTCATAACATAATTATCCATTGGAATTTAATTTTAAGTGGCCATTGATGTTTATTTATAACTATTATAATGTTATAACTATTGATTATTTTAAGTGTCTAAAATTTTAAAATTTTAAAATTATTATTTCTAGTCAAATAATAATATGGTTTTAATTGAAGATAAATTTAAATATTTCGATTTTAAAATTATAACATGGGTATTTATACATTTTTAGTAACCGTTGGTGTTTTAATAGTTGAGTATTTTAAATTTTTTAGAATCAATTTAAATTTATATTTGTAAGTGGTAAAATTAACTACATGAAATTTTATAATTATTAATTGGATAATATAACCATAGAAAGTAATAAAAATGGAAAAATAATTTAAATGTTTCAAAAAAATATATAAATATATGAATATATATTTTAATTTTTTTATGTAATACATATAAGAATATATATATTGTATATATTAAAATGATTCTATTTTAAAGAGTTATTTTAATAATTTTTTCCTAAAAAATTGGCTAAGTACCTACAACCGAGGGCTTTCTTATTGGAAAAGCCCTCAAGGTTTAGTAGAAACTTAGAAAAAGTCCACTCGAGTAGTGAAAGGAGTGAACATTGCATAAACTAGGCTAGGTCACACATAGACCCAAGTGTAGGGTCCTAGTAAAGCATGTACCAAGGTTAGGCCAAGGCCCGTAATGGGGTCCCGTGTGTAAGGACCCCATGGTGTGTATGTTCATGTCAACAAACTAAGAAAACACACATCGAGAATTATAAGGTGGCCCCAAAAACCGAATCATTTTGATGTGGGACTTATTTTTTTAAGTGGGAGATCAAATCTTGACCACACAATCGATCTACACACAATCTCAGCCATCCTTTCCATTTCAACATTCGAATATCCTCCACCCTAGTTTAATGATGGGTTTAATTCCATCCATCCAATCAAAGACATATGATTTGGACCATCTTCTTAAATCCCGAATGGACCCCCCCATTTTAAAAATGCTAGGTTTAATCTCAACTCTTCGACCAGACCTTGTCTGATCCGGGCCATCCATCCAAAATTTCCCCCTTCTCCCTTGTTGAGTCACGCCTCAATGAGTCCACATCCCACCAGGTTGTGCCAGATAGTGGGTCAGCCTACATCCTCCTTTCTTACTCCTATGATGTTCTTCTTCTACCCTACAAGTCAGTAGTCATTGACCTGTGAAGCCTTCCATCTCCCCCATGTACCCATGCTCTCTCCTTTTTCCACAGATCCGATATGGTTTGCTTTACTTTAATCCAAACCCCAATGAATTACCTAAATGTTTTATTTATATACGTATAGTGTTTAAATCAACTGGATTTATTATTATTTAACACTAATTATCATCTCTGTTTCATTTTTATTTGTTCAATATTAGATTTCATAAAGTTTCTTTTCCAATTAATGTTTTCGGTATAATATTTCTAAATAAACACCCCTATTTTCACACCCAACCTTACCCGAACCTCATCCTCAAAGTTCCCCATTTTGTTCAAATCATTTTCATTTGGATAAATTCCTATCTTGATCTAAGTAAGGGTTCAATTTATCTTTGATTTTTCAAATTCTTACATGTATTTATATGCGTATTTACAAATATACATATATACCTATCTTGTTTTGTGTTAAGAATTTTTGATGAACAATATTTGTTTTAAATTCATGTTGAAAGGGATTATATTTTTTTATGTATGATTTCACACACATATATATATTTATGTGTGTTTGTGTGTTTGTACATAATTATATACATATACCTATTTCAATTAATAATTGTTGATGATAAATATTTATTTTAAATTTATGTTTTATGGAAGTCTTTATAAGTCCATTATTACTAATGATTTATGTAGGGATTTAATTAATTTATAAAATCAAAATTATGTTTTTTTACAATGGTGTAAATATTCACACACACACACACACACATATATATATATGTATATGTATTTATGTATAATTACCTACTTTCATAAAATAAATGTTAAGGGTTTTGATTTAAATTTTAATCCTAAGTTTATGGAATGCTTGAATTTAGTATTATTAATGGTCAAATAAATTTGTGTTGATTATAATGATATATATATAACTATATTTATTTCATTCATATTTTAATAAATAGAGGTTTTGTTTTAATTTTTTTTCAAAGCTAATATGACTGTTTATCAAACGGTTTGCATGCATGTTCAAAAACATCATTTTATTTTCATGGTATATATATATATGTATATATATATATATATATATTTATGTATGTAAAAATATGTAGACCAATTTTATTTAATAAATAGGGTAATATTTATTTCCAAAATCTGCATAAAAATTTAGATTATTCACAATTTAATAATTTATGGTTTATGCTTATGTGTAGCCTTGTTTTTGAATGATAACAGTTTTCATTTTATGTGAAAAACCTAAAAAACCTATTATTTAATGTGATCAAGCAATCATTTCATGTATGAAATTGAATTCAAACCTCTTGGAATGTAATTATTAGTCAGTTATGGCCATCATCTAATTCATAAATGACACTCTGTGCATTTTAGAGAGCATGTATATATTTATTTATTTATCCAATTTATTAATGCATTCAAAATAAAGAAGGTTATTTACATGGTGTAAGTATATGTTGCTTATATTTAACCCTATTTTTATTAGGAAAATATTTTAATTATTAAGTTACAGGTGAGGCCTGCTATAGCCTCTCGATGCATCTGTAGGTCTCATGAGATAAAACCAAATTGGGTTTTGGATGAGGCCTTAAATTAATATTTTCTGACGTCTTGGCCGAGGTCCCAAAGTTATGTTTAAGTTGTCCGGTATTATGACTTACATCATTATGAGATCAATATTTAACCTTCCATGTGATTATTCGACTAGTAGAATATCCATGGTTAAGAATAATTCTCTCACAAACATTTATGTGGCTTCATCTAATTAGTTTTTATTCTTACTATGTGATGATCAACATTATGTTTTCCGAAGTACAAGTTATAAAAATTTATATGATTATATGTATAATAATTAATTTATAAGGAGGGATTAATATTTATTTTTCAATCTATAAAAAAATATTAGAAATTTATTTTTCATTTTGTGGTTTAGTTTTATGTGATAATTGAAATTGATTAATGTGAAATTATAGACAAGTAATATTTCATGTGCGAATTTGTATCCCCAAAACTGGTATGACGTGGATAATTAAGTGTGGCCATTATCTATCTTATAAGTATCATTCTATTCATTTTTATTCAAGTGCGTGCATATTTTATTATGCATTTTATTTGTAACTTTTAAATAAGTATAATGACTTTTGAGAATGGGATTTTCTTAAAAATTATTTTTGTAACTCTCAAAAGATGATGATGAAATGTTATGTGAAAGGTTAAATTCTTTTTAAGAAAATGATTTAAAGTATTTATTTTAATTCAAGGAAATGATTTTTTGAAAGAATTTATTAATTAGTTTTGAAACCCCATTACTAGGAATTCTAAATGATCACCAAACATTTTAAATTAAATTTTATAGGTTTCGTAGATTTATCATTGAAATAATTTGCTTTGTGGAGGTAGCAAGTGGAAATTTATTTTCGTACAGTTTTGAGGAAATGTAACAATTGTATCTAATTATCAAAAACCTAGATGAGTAAAGATCTTCTGTTGTGTAATGATATGTGTAATTTTTCAGTTACATTTATAATTTTTATTAAAAAAACATGTTTCAGCACCGACTCCAGGAAACCAGGGTCGGGGTGTTCCAAATGGTATCCATAGAACAGTCTAGTTAATTTTTGGAAAATTTTTAAAAAAAATTTAAGTATTCTTTACGGGGTAAGATTCTTTCCTTAAATTTTCAGATGTAATATTAGATATCACAAACCAATCTTTTATCCCTTCTTATTGAGTTACTTGAAAATATAATTGTTAAATAATTTTTGGGTGTGTTTGTGCATTTTGAAAACCTACATTTATCCTACAAACACCTTTACCAGATATCTAACACATCAAATATCCTATGATTCTTCCAAGGGTAAAGCTATGTCTATTTTCTTATGGTGTATTAATAAATTTCATTCTATATGCAAAAAGGGAAATACTATGAAGAACTCTTCAATTATTTTACTATATCCGAAAATTATCTGGCCTTAAGGAAATTTTGGGAATATGAAAAGGAGGGTGAACTTTGTGCATCCTATCTATTTCAAGTCTTGAACATTATCATGTATGGGAAACTTTATGACATTAGAACTTTAGAAAACACAGTAGTCTGGCTGGTCTATAAGGACCGAGTCCATTCTGATATCTCAGAGTTTTCTACCTTCTTTCCTCTTTTTGGAGACTTTATTATTATATACATGAGTATGATCCTAGTAGCTTGAGATGTATTGGGGTTAATGAAATTGAAGAACTTAAAACTACCCTAGGAATCAATTTTAGGGGAAGTACATTAGGGAGTTTTTCATGGTGGTGGACCTGGTGATGGTATAAATTTATTTTTTTCCATTCAATTTTGTTAATTAATAATAATAATTAATATGTTTATATAGGAACATAAATGATGATTTCAGAAGGTCTATGAGGGTGGGAATGAGTTAGTACAAGTGAATTGTGAGGGTGAAATTTTGTTGGGGGGGGGGGAGAATATAACGCACTGAACCTATATTGCAATGGTGTAATTAATATTAATGTCATTTTTTACTTATTATTATTATTTTATTCAAATAGATGAATATAATTTAGATGAACTAATAGAATAAGAACATACGAGAAACATTTTATTTAATAAAACAATCATTTATTACAACATTACATGGAAAAAGACTTCTACTACTACCAGAAACACATAAAAAGACCTAGTAAAAAAATGGTGTTCTGCCGAGTATCATAAAAAAAACTATTGAGTAGGCCTCTTTCTTTGGGTCTATCATAGTTATAATAATAAAAAATAGAATTATAATTTAAATGATGAGAATAAGAGGAATATAAAAAACCATTTTTGAATAAGGATAACACCAGGGATTTTTATGTCTTTAATAACTATAGACATGGGCATTTATATTACTTTTTATGGATGATGTAAAATAAGTAGCCATTGGGATTTTATTTTAAGTGACCGTTGATTTTTATATATAACCTCTTTAATTTTAAAACCATTAATTAATTTATGTTCTTAAAATTTTAAATGTTTTAAAGCATTATTTTCAATCAAATAATAATATGGTTTTAATTGAAGATAAATTTTAATATTTAGATTTTAAAAGTATAACATGTGTATTTAAACATTTTTAGTAACTTTGAATGTTTTAATAGTTGAGTGTTTTAATTTTTTTAAAATGAATTTAAATTTATATTTATAAGCAGTAAAATTTACTACATGAAATATTATAATTATTAATTAGATAATATAACCTTTGAAAATTATAAGAATGGAAAAATAATTTTGAAGAAATAAATTAAATATAAATATAAGAATATATATTTTATTATGTCTATGTTATACATATAAGAATATATATATTTTATTTATTAAAATGATTTAATTTGGATGATTTATTTTAATAATTTTTTACCAAAAAACTGGTTAGGTACCCACAATGGAGAGAAACCTTATAGGCCAAGTCCTCAAGGCTCAACGGGTACTTAGCACAAGTCATATCGAGCAACGTAAGGATTGAACCATGAATTGGCTAGGATATGTTGTGCATAAACCCATATGTAGGGTCCTAGTCAAGCACGTAAATTTGTTAGGCCATGGCCCATGGCGGGGTCCTGTGAGTAAGGACCCCATGGTGTGCGTATTCATGTCACCAAACTAATGTAATGCACACCGAGCCTTATAATGTGGTCCATAAACCCAAATGGTTTAGATGTGGGACTTGTTTTTTTATTTGAGAGATCGATTCTCAACTACAAAATAGATCTACGTACGATCTCAGCCGTCCATGCCATTTCCACATTCGAACCTCCTTTGCTCCAGTTTAACGATGGGTTTAATTCCATCTGTTTGATCCAAGAAAAATGATATGGACCATACCCTTTAATCCTGAACAGACCTCCCCCTCTTCTAAAAATTAAAGGGTTAAACTCAAACCTCAAATAGAACTTCTTCTAATACAGGCTGTCCATCCAAATTTCCCCCCTTCTCCCTTATGTAGTTTCACCTCAACCAGTCAATGCCACACCAGGTCGCACCAGACTGTGGGTCATCCATCGACCTCCTTTCTTCCTCCTCCACTATTATTCTTCTACCCTGTGATTCAGTAGACATCGACCCATGATGCCTTCCATCTGCTTCCATTTCTCCATTCTCTCTCTTTTTTCAACAAATCTGACATTTTCGACTTTATTTTAATATAAACCCCAATTCATTCCCCTTCTAGTTTCAATAATATAGGTATTTTGTGTCAATAAACTCGATTGATTATAATTTATCAATAATTATGATCTTTGTTTCATTTTGATTTGGTGAATTTAGTATTTCCAAAAGTGTCCTCCCCAATTAATGCTTAGTGTAATATATATCTCTGTAAACACCCCTAATTTCACACCCCACCTTATCCGAACCTCATCCTCAAAGTTCCCCATTTTTTTACTTGTTTAAAGTTGGGAAACTTCTTATTTTGATCCAAGTCAGGGTTAAATTTATCTTTGATTTTGAAAATTCTTATATGTATATATATTCATATATACAAATATAAATATATACCTATCTTGTTTTGTGTTAAGAATTTTTGATGAATGATATTTATTTTAAATTAATGTTTAAAGGGATTCAATTTTTTATGTTTGATTTCACCAATACACACATACACATATATATATATATATGTGAGTACAAAATTGTATACATATACCTATTTCAGTTAATAATTTTGGATAATAAATATTAATTTTAAATTTATGTTTTATGGATTTCTTAATAATTCCATTATTCCAATGGATTTATGTAAGGACTTAATTAATTTACAAAATCAAATTTATGTTTTTTTATAAAGGTGTGTATATATATATGTATATGTATTTATGATTAATTAACTATTGTCAGAAAATAAATGTTAAGGGTTTTGATTAAAATTTTAATTCTAAGTCTATGGATTTCATGAATTTAGTCTTATTATTGGTCAAATAAAATTTTCTTTATTATAATGATATATATATGTATTACTATATTTCCATCTTCCAGATTTTAGTAAAAAAGGTTTTGTTTTAAATTTTGTTTTGAAGTTAATATGACTGTTTATAAAATGGTTTTCTTGAATTTTCAAAAACATCATTTTATTTTTATGTTATACATATATTTATTTATGTATGTACATATATGTATACCAATTTTATTTAATAAAGAGGTTAAAATTTATTTCCAAAATCTATATACAAAGTTATATTATTTTTAATTTATCAATTTATGGTTTATGCTTATGTGTAGCCTTGTTTCTGAATGACAATAGTTATCATTTTATATAAAAAACCTAAGAAACCTTTTACTTTATGTGTTCAAGCTATAATTTCATGTACTAAACCGAATTTTCACCTCTTGGTATGTCATTAATAGTTATTTGTGGCCATCATCTAATTTATAAATGATACTCCATGCATTTTACAGAGTATGTATATATTTATTTCATTGTCCAATTTATTTTTTCATTCCAAATAAAGAAGGTTATTTACCTAGTGTATGTTTACATTTTTTTTGTTTAACACCATTCATATGTGGAATGCATTGAACTTATTAAGCTATAGGTGATTCCCACTATAGCCTCTCAATGAATCTGTAGGTCTCATGAGACAAAACAGACTTGGGTTTTGGCCAGGGCCTTACCAGAGGATTTTCAGATGTCTTGGTCGAGGCCCCAACAATATGTTTTAGTTGTCCAAAATTATGCATTCCCTCATCATGCGATCAATATTTTACCTTCCATGTGATTATTAGACTATTATAATATCCATTGTTAAGAATTATTCTCTCATGAGAATTTATATGGATTTATCTAATTATTTTTCTTCTTGGTATATGATGCTAAACATTATTTTTTCAAAAGTACAAGTTATAATGATTTATATACTTATATGTATAAAAATTAATTTATAAATAGGGATTAATATTTAATTTCCAATCTATAAAAAAAGTTTATAAATTTATTTATCATTTCATGGTTTAGATTTATGTGATAATTGAAATTATTTAATGGGTAATTCAAAAAAAGTAATATTTCAAGTGGAAATTTGTATCTGCACACTTGGTATGTCATGGATAATTATGTGTGGAAATTATCTAACATATAAGTGTAATTACATGCATTTTTATTCATGTGTGTGCATATTTTATTATGTATTTTAGTTGTAACTTTTAAATAAGTATAACAATTTTTGAGCATGGTATTTTCCTAAAAATGATTTGAGTAACTCTAAAAAAAGATGATGACATGTTATGTGAAAGGGTAATTTATTTTTAAGAAAATGATTTAAAGTATGAATTTTAATTCAAGGAAATGTTTTTTTAAAATAATTTAGTAATTGTTTCTAAAACCCCTTACTGGACATTCTAAATGTTCACCATAAATTTTAAATTCAATTATATAGGTTTAGTAGATTTATAAGTGATGTACTTTACTTTGTGGAGGAAGCACACTTAAGTTCATTTTCATACAGTTTTGAGGAAATATAAATATTGAATTTAATTCTCTTAAACCTATACCAGTAAAGATACTCTATTTTGTAATGTGATGTGTAATTTTTTATTTCCATTTATAAAAAAACTACACAATATATTTCAACACCGACTCTGGTAAACTGTGGTTGGAGCATTACAATCTATGAAAAAATAATTTTCCAAAAACAAAATAATTTCATTCACAACCTCAAAAATATTTCATATAAATTTTTATGGGTATATACCACTATATATAGGCGTTTCAAGGAAAAAATGACCATTTTTAAGGGAAATTTGTTTTTAAAAATCCATTCAATAACTTTCAGGATTCAAGTAACTAATTTTTAATCTATCCAATATATATGCATGGCGTTGATTCATGATTTTCATGATATTTTTATAAATAAAAAAGGTTTAATAATTAATAATTACACCTATGAAATCCTACTTATTTTCCACATTTTATTATTGATTGGATCAATGTGTATTTTTTTACAATTATAAAGGGAAGAAAGATATTTAATGAATATTGAACGATATGAACTCAAATTTTAACCATAAGATAGTAACTCGTGTTATTCGGGGAAGAAAATTAAGGATGAGGGACTAATTCTCAAGTTAATAATGTTCCAAAATGAGGAATCATCTATAAATATTCATGGGTTTTGTGGTTTTCATTTTCTATTTAAAATTATTTTATTTATTTTACCTATATTTATATTCTATAATGAATTTATTTTTTATGAGTTCTATATGATGTATATGATGATTTTTTAGATTGATATATTTTTAAATATGTTTCATTTCATAGATTTTTTATTTTATTATGTTGTGAGTAAAATTTGGAATCTTACTATTATTGAATTTTTTGACCAATGGGATTAAGGTGATGGAACACCAACACATCAAAAATAATAAATAATATAACTATGAAATTTAATATATTTTTCATTAGGATTAATGAGTCATAAAATTCTAGTTAAATTTATCACTATAAAAAGGTTTGGGACATTCTTGGGTGATTGTATGAGTAATGATCCATGGACTCACCTATATCTTTGAATACCATAACAACTAAAGTATCAATTAATCTTTAGTGAATGATTAAGACCAAAAAAAATCTTATTCGAACACACATTTTATCATTTCATTCAAAAATTTTCCTTCATCTTATATAACTAATATTTGATATGTTTTGTTCTTTTTTTCATATCATTATTTACCTCTAAAATAATTATTAAAATTCATTATCCTAGGGAATACCCTTTTTCTCTATTTGATTGACCCCTATTACCAATAACTACATTGTTAGTTAGTTTAGGGTAAACAATTTTTTTAATTCGATGTAGCTTGTGATGAAAATGAAAATTTTAAACATAATTTACTTTGACTAGTGGTGGAAACTTAGTGCAATCAAAATCAAGAAAAAAAATTGAATACTAAAACTCTAAATGAAAATGTAGAGAGAAATCAAAACAATATAACCTCACCTCCATCATGGGATTGAGTGAAGGAAGTGAAAGGGAGAGGGATCAAGTGAGGATGACAACTCCGGCGAGGGTAAGGGTGGGGGAGGCAGGTCAGGGGGTTGTGATCGCAATGTCAGTAAGGGCTTGAGGGGAATGATATTAGAGGAATTAGGATATTCCCAAGTACCTTCTAGGGGGGGGGGGGGGGGGTGTTTGGACCAATCTAATAAGGATAATGATCATATTCAGATGTTGCCTTTTATTTTAATTTTTTTGATGAATGGGAAATCAACTCACTTTGTATTTTGTAAAAACCGTATTGAACATCATATTCAAGAGAATAAGGCTGAATATGTCCATTGTATTTATAATAAGCTGGCTGGAAGAAAAGGCTGATCATATTATCTCTGAATCATGTATGAATATTTTGATTGCAATGAGACAAATTAGAGTCTGTATTACTATGATATAAATGTGAAAATGATTTATTGATCAAGGAGTTCTCATAATTCATGAGTTAGTGGCAAAACTTGTGATTAAATCTTGATAAAAGAAAAGGGGAGTAAAAGAGATTTTGTAAATCATATTTAGATTTATCATATCTGGATGGAAAGATAAAAAGGTGTTGGAGATCATATTCAAGCCAATTATATTTTGGGAAATCGTATTAAGATTTATTCAGAAAATAGAGATGGTTAATGGAAAGGATGGGAAGTTATATAATTTCCTTTGTAAGTGAGATGATGTTAAAACTGGTCTTCAATGTTTCCAAATTCATGAAGTAAGTCATGATGCAAGAAGGAGTTTGAAGAAGAAGAAAGTATGTGAAGGAAAAGATTTCAAATCATTATAATAGGCTCATCGGATTCATAAAGGCAATGAATGTTTATGGAAAATTTGAAAAACTGAAGGTGCTAGTTTTAATTCAGACCAGAAGCTAAAATAAATAAATATTTGGAGAATTAATTGAATGGGAAAAGAGAATGAAGATTTCATTGGTATCATATTCAGAAGAGAAATAAGCTACTGATCAGAATTGGTATGTTATCATAATCAGAGGAATAATTTTTTTGAAACTAATGGGTGCAATGAAAAGAAAAGAATGGAGAGACCAATAAAAA
The DNA here is from genome assembly GCA_963277665.1 of Viscum album. Lineage (NCBI taxonomy): Eukaryota > Viridiplantae > Streptophyta > Magnoliopsida > Santalales > Viscaceae > Viscum > Viscum album. Next base: position 8,305,780 of record OY728136.1, read on the forward strand.
TAAGAATTTTATAGTTTTATAAAAAATATAGTCAAAAATTTAAAAGGGGTTGAATTATTTTGTTTTTAGTTCAAGTGGGTCAAGAAAAGAGATGGAGAAAAATATATTGTTTTAAATTTTTCCTCATTGTAATGAGGTAGATCATAATGATAATCAGAATCGAAATTAGACTTGAGTGTTTAATGAAGATTGTTGAATGTACTATCAAGGGGAGCATTGTATTCATCAATTGGAATGGAGAATTGAAACTAGAAAGGAATTTGAAAAAAAAGTCTGAAGAAGAGATGATGTTTGAAGAGTATTCGAGAAGAGTTGATGAAGTCATAAATACACCCAAAATTCAAGGTAATTCAAGATTTTTGTGAATTTGGATGAGCAGGAAAATTTTGTAGATTCTTGCCAAAACTACACATAGGTCACCTATAAAAGGTAAAATTAATTTTTACCTTTTCTGATATAGGTACTGTTCACATAAAGAGAAAGAAGCTCCAAATTTCTAGCGAGAGAATTGGTTTTTCTGTATTGAGAATTTTTTGAGGAAGTTTAGGCAGAGATAAGTGAATGGAGAAGAGACAAGATTTCAACATTATTCAGCTGATCATCATATTCAATGATAATCATACTCTTCTTGTCATAGTATTGAAATGGTCACCGTATTAGATGTATTATCAAATCAAAATTTCTGTATTGGAATTTACAGACTAAGGAAGTAGGAGTTATGAATTTTCTCGATTGTATTCTGCCAGATTCACATGTATCATATTAGGAAATTATATTTGAATAATTAGACTAGAATAAATGTATTGGGAAAATCAAACTACGAAATCAAACTGAATTATATATCAACGTCTATGAAGTTATTATCAGCTTCTAGGTTTGAAATTAAATAATTATTTTCAAATTAATACATTTTTAGAAGTTTAAAATAATCATAGGTAACATGTGTTGTTACACGATCATTTTTGTATCCTATTTTTTCTAAAGGGGTTCACACACATAATTGGATTGCCTTCAAAGTTCTACACAAGTGTAAGGTAATATCTTACTCATTGTATTCCACAACAAAAAAAGTTTTCTAGTGGATTTTGTGGTATTGGATCACTTAAAAACCATACTAAGGACATAACTATTCTTATTGAATAATAAAAGTTGTAAATACTTATGTTTCTATAGATGTGTGTTTGATTTTTTTTAATAGGGAATGAAATATTTTACAAGAGGATATGATTGTTTCAATGAAACCTAAAAGGGAAAAAATACCACTCATTCACCCCTCTCATTGATACAATTATCCTAATTGGGAAATTTTAACTGGTATCAGAGCGTAGGATCCCTTTTCTTATTCTTTGATTATGGAAAATTTAAATTTTGTGAACAATAATGATATTCTATTTTTTGAGGGAAAGAATTATCATATTTGAAAATATATAATGTTGCCTAATATTATGTCTATTATATATAATGTTATTTAAGCTGAAAAAATGGGTATATTCATATTGATTATAAAGTTACTCTTACATCTATTTATAAGAAATATCTTGAGAATGATGGAAGGGAAACAAATAATTTATTATCACCACTTTCTGAAAGTGAATTCCTAACAGTGAATGTAGTTTTCAAATCCAAATGTATGTGGGATAAATTAAAAAACATATATGAATGTAATATGAATGTTAAGAAGGAAAAGTTACAAATCTGGAGATTGAATTATGAAGAGTTGAAGATTGGTGAATATGAATCTGCTGGAGGATTCTTTACTAGGGTAAATGAAATTGTTATAAATATTAGAATTATCATATCTTGAAATATAGAATGTTTACTTATCTTGTGTCTATTGGATTTGAAGTTCTTGAATTGACAACAGAAGGGTTTCTTCTTATTGATTATAAAGTCCCTCTTACATCAGTTTATAAGGAGAATCTAAAGAATCATGGAAGGGAAAAAAATGCTTTATTTTTATAAATTTATGATAGTGAATCTCTAAGGGTGAAAGGAGTTTCCACATCCAAATATATATGAGATAAATTAAAAAATATATATAAAGGAAATAAAAAAGTAAGGAATGAGAATTTAAAAAATATATAGATTGATGTATGAAGATTTGAATATGGGTGAATACGAATCTGTTGGGGACTTCTTTACTAGGGTGAATGAAATTTTTAACACTGTCATATGTCTTCATGAGAAGTTATACGGTTCTTCAGTTGTTGAAAATATTTTGAGAATCCTTCTTGAAAAGTTTGATGAAAAACTTCCTTCGCTGGAAGATAGAGATACTGAAACATTATCTATAGATTATTCACATATCACTCTCATTACTTATGAAATGATAAGGGAGAAATATAAGGGAATAAAAAAAGTTAATAGGGAAATTTCATTCAATTATAAGAAAGAAAAGTCAAAGAATATTATTAATGAATATAATGCTGGTGAATCCGATTATAAAAATGAGGTATATAAAAATATTGATGATATTTTATCCCTTTTTTCTAAAAATGTGAAAATAGGTACATAGAAATACAAAGGGAAACTTCCATAAGAATGTTTTTATCATGGATCTTTTGGGTATGTTGTGGCTAATTGTCCTCAAAGAAATAAGGAAGTGGATAGTGATAAAGAATAAATAAAGCTAAGAAGATTATGGAAGAAACAAGGATATAAAAGAAAATCGTATTCTATTGGGAAAGGTAAAAAATTATTAAAATCAAAAATAAGAATTTTATTATCTAAATATAAAGAAGAAGAATAATGTTATACTAAATCCAAGAAAATTGTTGGTCATGGTATTGAGAACAATTTTATTGCAACAGTTAATGATGAATAATTTAAAATTAATAGTTCTAAACAAGAAGAAACTCAACTTGAATTCCATTTTAAAAAAGAGTTGATATAATTTCAGAGAAAGATCAAAAGGCTTGAAAAGAAAAACAAAAAGTTAGAATATAAAAGTTCTTCAATAAGCAATCAATAATTTTTTGATAATGATAAGGTAATTCTAGTGAAAGATATTTATGGTTTTAAGAAATATCTTGAGTAATAAGTGAATCATAATGAAAATATGTAGGTGAAGTTGAAGGTGAAAAAAGAAGAGTTGGAACCTATCCAAAAAAAAGATTTCTAAAGATGAATAGAGAAATTAATGATTCAAAAACTCTATCACAGAAGTAGGTGAGTGTTCTTAGATGGATAAACCATATAAGTATCAATAAAATTTACCTTCAAAGGTTGATAAAAATATGGATTTTTTTTAAAATAAAAAATTTTGCGAAGTTATGTATGTGGATAAAACCAAAAAATTTGATAATTCAGAAGTTACAAAATACCCTAATTCCAAAAATGATTCCAAACAATATGGATATAAAAATATTTCTAGTACATATTATTCTGATAAGTATTAAAAGAAAAAGAATATTCTAATTGATAATATAAAGGTTTGTGGCTCATAAAAGTAATACAAGAAGTTTATTATAAAATGTATTCAAAATTCTGATCAGAATATAAGTTTCAAAGGAAAATACTCTTTCTATGGATACTACAGTTATTGTACTAGATTTAAACACACGATTTTTTTTGGTTATTTCAACCAAAGAAATTACCATTACTCCATATTTTATGGAAAAAAGTTTGATGGGGAGTTAATTCCCTCAAAAGGAGAAGGATGAGAAGATTATTTTAAAGAAACATAATAGGGAATGATTAAGAATTGGAAATAGATTCCAAACTTTGGAAACAAATTATGAAAGATTTGAACAACTTGTAAAGGATAAAAAATTATGTCTTGTATTGTTACTTTCATAACAAAAGTGTCATAATAATTCTTAGAGGCTGAAAGTGAAGATATAAAAGGAAGAATAAAAAGCTCTTATTGTTGAAACAACTCCGAAAGCTACAAAATGAGAACAACCTTAGATTATTGATAAAGGTTTTTCTTCTCATATGATAAGATATTTAATGTTTTTGAAGAATTTGAAATATTTTAAATAAGGAACAATGAAATTTATAAATGATTGATCTTTGATAATCAAAGGTGTTGGATCAGCCATCATTGAAAACGAGAAGTTAAAATCGAAGAAAGATTTCTATGTTGATGGGATGGAAACAATTTTCTAAGTGTTTCAAAATTGTGTGATTAGGGTAAAAAAGTTAGCTTAAGTAAAGATTTATTTTTTTAAAAGATAATAAGATTGAAAGATAATTACAAGTGTCCAACACACAAAATAGAATTTGTTTCAAGTTGGTGAAATACAAAACTCTTGTAACTTGAGTATGATGGATGAAAATAAATTTTGGTATAAAAGTCTTAGACCCACATGTCAAATAAAAATGATAAAATTTTCAAAGAGATATAGTTTCTAAGACATTATTGATTTTACAAGAAGTAGAGATTGGTGTCACGCTATTTTTCAGAAAGGAATGATTACAAATTCAGTGCATAAGAAAGTTGAGATTTGTTCAAAAAAACCCCAAAGCTGTTTCATCGTGATATCTATAGTCCAATGAGAATACAATAAAAAATGGATATAATTATTTAATTAATTTCATTTATGATTTTTCTATCATTATGTGTGTTATGTATATGAAATATAAGTCAGATACTTTGAAAATGTTTAAGAGTTACATAAGGAAAGATGAGAAGGAATGTAAGTATTTGGTGAAGAAGTTGAGAAATGATAACGGTGTGGAATATAAAAGTGAATAATTTGAATCTTATATTGAGAAACATGGAATTGAACATGAATAAAGTTCTCTATATACTCCCAAATAAAATGGGGTTTCCAAAAGAAAGAATAGAAGCTTGGTGGAAATGGGAAGAACTGTGTTTCTTGAAATGGTCTTTCTCATTACTATTGGAGGAAATAAATGAGTACTGATGTGTATATTGAAAGGCAATTTTTATATAGAAAAATGTCACACATAAATCCATATGAATTGTTTTATGGAAAAAAATACAAGATTGATATACATTAGAGTTTTTGGGAGTCTATGTATTATACAAAGAAAAGGTGGAAACTTGGGAAAGTTTGATCAGAAAGGTGATGATGCAATTTTTATTAGATATAACCTAGAGGGAAAAGGATATAGATGATTCAAAAAATAGACAATAAATTTTTTTATTCAATTGATGTAAAAGTTATTGAAAAATCTAAGGAAGACAAACACATTCAGGATGACAAGGAAGTTGAGAAGGAAATGTTTGATAACAATTCCGATAAGGATATAGAAAATTGAAATCCCATTCAAAGTGAAGAATCAGAATTAACTATTTCTAGTGATGATGAAGATACTCTAAAATCTAATCCTAGACTTAGGATGAAATTGGAAGCTGATAATATAATTGGGGATCAATATCAGAAGGTTCAAACAAGATGAAAAATAAATGCTATTATGAAAAATTCTTTGTATTCAAAAGTGGTGAAAAATGATATGAAAGAATATTTTGAGTATCTAGAATGGGTTTAGGCCATGAATATAGAGGTTGAACAGACTGAAAATAATTATACATAAGAACTCATACCCAATCCATAAAACAAAAACATTATTGGTATATAATTGGGTTTTCAGAAAAATATGAATGAATAAGGTGAAGTGATATGAAACAAAGAAATATTAGTGTGTAAAGGGTTTTCAAAAATTAAAGGTATTTATTTTGTTGAAACATTTTCTCCATTTTAATGATTATAAATAATCAAATATTTTCTTTCTATTGTTACACAATGATGTTACAATATATTTAAAATGGATGTTAAATCCACATTCTTGAATGGTGATCTTGATGAGGAAGTTTACATTGAACAACCTTGTGGATTTGTTGTTGGGAAATATGAAAGTTATGTGTGAAGATTGAAAAATAAATTTTATGTGATAAAACATTCTCTAAGATCATGGTATTTCAAATTGTATATTGTCTTAATAAATATGAATTTTAATAAAGGAAGAGTTGGTTAAAATATTTATTTCAAAGAAATTCAAGAGTATCCTCTTATCATAATTGTTTATTTTGATGTTATTATCTTTATTGGGAATGATGAATGTACTTGGGAAATATTTTTTAAAGAGATGAAAAAGGTATTTGAAATATACATGCTGGGGTAAATGAAATACTTTCTTGGGTTACAAATTTCACAAAATAAGAAACATATATTTATTCTCCAAGAAAAGTATGCTAAGGAACATCTGAATAGGTCAATCATGGAAAAATAAAAACCTATTTCCACCCCAATTTTATTGGGAAAAAAGTTTACAAAACATAGAGAAGGAAAAGAAGTTGATCAAAAATAATTTCAGAAGCTGATTAGATGTTTTTTGTATTTGATTTCCACAAGACACAACATCATTTATGCTATTAATTTATGTTCCATATTTTAATATTATCTTAAATAATGACATTTACTTACTAGAGAAAGTTTTCTTAGATACATAAAATGTATAAATGGTTTTAGAATCAGATATGATAGCTTAGATAGTATTGATTTTTTGGGTATTCAGATACTGATTGGGTAGAAAATGTTGATGATAGAAGATCCACATATGGTGGAGTATTATTTCTGGGAAATATTTTTGTTAGTTGGCATAAAAAGATGTATAATTTAATAACTCTCAGTATGTATGAAGCTAACTATGTTTCTGCCACTCAAGCCTCTACTCAAATTATGTGGATGAAAACTCAATTAGAATATTTACTTGATGAATTGAAGTAACCCTTGGTATTAGGTTGTAATAATCAAAGTACATTAAATCACACCAGGAATCTAGTTCAACATTATCGTTCAAAACATATTGATATCAAATATCATTTCATCAAAGAGCATGTGGAGAAGAATAAATTGATTCGGGACTATGTTCCAACATCGGAACAAGTTGCTAACATTTTCATAAAAACTTTACCTAAAGAATCCTTTTCTAAATTGAGGTTGAACATGGGTATCCAACCTATTTATATTCAAGGTTTTGGTATGTTTTTTACCATCTCTCATATTACCTTTGGATAGTGTTGTGTAGGGGGAAAATTTATTTGTTTCATAAATCTATCCCTTTTTATGAATGAAAAAAGGGAGAGTTGTGGAAAAGTTATGAAATTAACAATGAATGTGTGAAATATTCTAACTGTTTGATGGAGTGTTTATATGAAACATATTTTTGGATTCCATGAAAGGTGAAGAAGCTAAGAAAAAAATTCAACAGGGAAGAAAAGCTGATGAAGTTTTCATAATCACTTATTTTGGATATCATGTTTTTGCTGTCAATGATTCTTTTTTCCTACAATGAGTTAGATCACGTATTCGTATATTTTTTGATAAGTAATCCATTTTTTTAGGATAAAAATTTTATGGATTTAGGAATCTTGGTTGAAAACAATATCCAATGGTGGATATTGTTAGGACCAAGCTGATAAGGATGATGATCATATTTAGATGTTGTCTTTTGTAGTCAAGAAAGTTTTTGAAGAAAGGAAAATCATCTCACATTGTATTTGGTTAAAATAATATTGACCATTATATTCAAGATAATCAAACTGAATAGGTCCATCATATTTATAAGAAGCTATTTGGATGAAATGGCTCATCAGATTCACACTGAATTCGGTATGAATGGTTTGATCTTAATGAGACAAATAAAAGTCTTTATGACTATGATATAAAAGTGATGATTATTTTACGATCTTGGACTTATAATAAATCATGATTTAGTGGCAAAACCTGTGATTCAATATTGATAAAATAAAATTGGAGTTAAAGGGATGCTTTCAATCATATTTTTATTGATAGAATCTGGATTGAAAGAGAAAAGGGTGTTGGAGATCGTATTCAGGCCAATTGTATTATGCACAATCATATCAAGGATTAACTGGAAAATAAAGCCGGGTGATGGAAAGGATGCGAAGTTAAAATACTTTCCATTATAATTCAGACGATGTTAATTCTGGTCTTCAATGTTTCCAAAGTCATGAAGGAATCCATGATACATGCGTAAGTTTGAAGAAGTACAAAGTCGATGAGGCCAAATATTTTAGATCATCGTAATAGTTTCATCAGATTCATAAAGGATGAGAATATTTGTGGAAAATGTGAAAAAAATAAAGGTAATTATTTTAAGTTAGCCCTAAATCCTAAAAGAAATAAATATTCAGAGAATGAATTAGATAGAAAAAGAGAAATCTGTTTTTAGTGGTATCATATTCAGAATAGAAAGAATCTGCTGACCGGACACGATATGTTATCGTAATTAGAGGAAGAATTGTTTGGAACTGATGGGTGAAAAGAAAAGAAAATAATAGAGATACCAATACAAAGAGGAATTTCAGAGTTTTATCAATAATGTAGTCAACCATTTAAAAGGGGTTGAATTTATTTGTTTTTCATTCAATTGGTTCAAGGTAAGACATGAATAAGAATATATAGTTTCATATTTTTCCTCATCATAATGTGGCATATCATACTGACAACCAGAATTGAAATTGGACTTTAGTTTTTAAAATATATTGTTGAAATTATTTTCAAGGGGAGGATCATATTCAACAGTAAGAATAGAGAATTAAAATCAGATTAGAATTTGAAAAATAAATTATGAATAAGATATAAAGATTGAAAAAGATTTGACAAGATTTGAGAAGAGTTAATGAATTCATAAATACACCCAAAATTCAAGGGAAATCAAGATTTTCATGAATTTGGTTGAAAGGGAAATTTTTTTGGGATTCCTTCTAAAACTAGACATGGGCCGACTATAAAAGGTGGAAGTACTTTTACTTTTTATGATATAGGTACTATTCATATGAAGAGAGAGAATCTCTAACATTATAGAGAGATAAAAAGTTTTTTTTTTGTATCGAGCCTTTATTGAAGAAGTTTCGACAAAGATAAGAAAAAGGATAAGAGATAAGATTTCAAAATTATTTAGATGATCATTATATTCATCGATCATCATATTATACTTGTCATCATATTTGGATGGTCACCATTTCTGGTTGGATAATCAGATCCAGATTTCCATATTGGGATTTTTGGACTGAGTAAGCAGGAGTTCTGAATTGTCTCAATTACATTAAAAAAGAAACAAATTTATCATATTGTGAAATTAGATTTGAATAATCCGAATAGGGGAATTGTATTTGGAAAATAGGACTAGGAAATAGAACTAAATTCTATATCCAATTCCGTGAAGTTTTTACTAGATTCTGGGTAAGAAATTGAAGAATTATTTTTAAAATCATAAATTTGTAGAAGCTTAAAAGAATCATAGTTAACATGTGTTGTTACACAAACATTGTATTACACTATTTGTGCTAAGAGGGTGCATACAAACTATTGTATTCTATTCAATGTGCTACGAAAGTGTAAGGTCATATCTTACTCATTGTATTCCACATCGAAGGATTGTTTTCTAGTGGGTTGTGTGGTATTGGATCATTTATAAACCTTACCAATGATGTAGCTATTCTTATTGAATTGTGAACCATGTAAATAATTATGTTTATGTGGATGTGTGTTTGAATTGTTTTTTGTAGGGAAGGAAATATTTTATAGGAGGAAAAGGTTGTTTCTAGGAAACATTAAAGGAAAAATATATCACTAATTCACCCTTCCCCTCTCATTGATACAATTATCTTAACTGGAAACATTAATGGAGAATCATAGTGGTTCTAGGTTTCAGGGTCGGGGGGGGGGGGGAACTTAGGGGAGAAAGGTGGGGTGCGGTGGAGGGTTAAGAGATACCTGAGTGCCGGTAGGGGGGTGGTTCTAGGGTTAGAGGTCAGGGTAGGGGGAGGAGAGATTGGGGGTGAAGGGTTGGGGGAGAAGGGTGGGGAGCAAGGGAAAAGTGTGTTTTTTTAATAAAAACATTGTATTTAGTGGTGGTTTATAAAAAAGTACCATTAAATCAGTTAGTTTTTTAATGGTAGTTTAGTAAACCACTGCAAAACAAGGAATATGTTTTAGTGACCAAAATTTCAAAATGATATTTCATTCCATATTGTTCCAAGTGTAATGAAAACCCCAAAATAAAGACAAACTGAAGAATCCACAAAATGGGTCCTAACTCCATGTCAGGATCCCTCATCCATGCACATCCCATGCTCAAATCAACCTTCTAGTATGTGACCCTTTCCCTTATCATGATCTGTAACCTTGAAATTTTCTCAGGTACCCAACAGAGGCCCAAGATGGGTATGAGTACAACTCAGTAGGCCACAACAAACAGTGTCTAAAAAATATCCATTCAAAATAGAAAGTGTATGCATGTACCAAAACTATAACAAGGTAAATAAAAGATAATCCATGCCATTAGTTAAAAATTATTCACTTAACCCATTTACATAAATTAATTCAAGTTTTAGGAAAATCATATGTAATAAAACATTCTATGCCAATCAACCACTTATAATAATGAAATAAAACAAGTTCACTATCTCACTAGGTAAATCATTTCAAAATTCATTTCAACACACAACCTTGGAGCCTTAGTCCTGGTAGTATTATCCAATGAAATCATTAAGGGCCTAGAGCCTTAGTCCAACTCCCAACCCATGAATTATAGGGTTGGGGTTTAGATCCTTAGTCTAACCCAACCCATGGATGTAGAATAAGAGTCAATACCAAATTACCACCAAGGAATATGCATATTCTTTGTTAACCATTCATCATATAAACCATTTAAATAAAACAATAACAAAAAATAATTATAAAATACACAATTTATGGTTTGTTCAATATATAACTCATCTTTATTTCTTACCCATTTACACTTTCTCATTTACAACCATAATTCTATAAACTCATTCACTTCAATCCTTTTAACCCATTCATGCTATTCCACACAACGCTTGTTTCCAAGTTAATAATAGACAAAATATCCATTAGTTTCTAATTAATAACCAAAGATAACATATTAACACATTTATTATGGTCTCTATGTCATAAAAACTCAATTATACACTTATAATTTCAATTTCCATGTTCAAGAAGTAGAAAATCCCATGGGTGGCCCTTAACCTAGTCAAACCAACCTCATTACATCCCAAGGGGGTCATGAGGGATCCACTTAAATATTTACCCAAACAATTTACTAAATATTAGTAATAGAATCAAATTCGCAACAAAAAATCACCAAAGTACAACCAAATAAACATAAACCAAACATCAAGACTATGGGATATAACTTATAGAAAACCTACCTTGATTCTGAAGAGGAATACTTTCTTAACCTTAGACTTTGATTTTTATTTGGGCACTGTTCGAATCCCCAACCAAATATTCACTAGAAAAAGTGGGTTTTAGGGACTGGGAATAATAATAACAACTACACAATCCCTAATATGAAAAATAGAAGAAAGGGGAGGGTTAGACTCACCCGGGGCTTCGATTCGTAACCAACAACACTCCAAAAGGACAAAAAATGAGGGAGATTACTCCTTGATAAGATTTTGGAATTTTGTTTTTTCACTAGGGATGTAGGAAGAATAAATGAGGGAAATAATAAGTTAGAACATTTAATGTCTGAGAGGGAAAGGTGGTAAATTCACACATTTTAAGGCACACACGGTTTTGCCACATGATTGGCCAAACCGGGCACCAACTTGAACCACCCTCTTTCCAAGAGGGGTCTAGGATGCACAATTACCTAAGGATCTCACATAGTTTGAAAAACCCTTATTAGACTATGTGGTATGGATTTTTCCAGCCCTCATGGATTTTCCTTCCCCCTTTCATGGTCTGTTCAAACTATGCAGCTCTCGTCCAATCATTCATGGTTTGGGTGCACAGTTACTTCTAATCATGATCCAACCACATAAAATGTATTGGATGACCAATTTCCTCATTCTTTCATATCTTGAACCCCCATAACACCCCTAAAACTCCACATAGACTTGACAAACATTTCATTAACCATATTTAAGATATTTAAACCAGAAAATTTTAACAATGACATACCTCAAAGAAGTCTATGATCTTATAGAAGATCTTACTGTGTGGTGTTATTCTCAAAGAAGTCTAAGATCTTATAGAAGATATTACTGTGTGGTGTGATTCAATTTCTTTCTACCTCATATTATAGATCAAAGAGTATAAATTCTGGTGGTATGAAGTGATGATATAATTAATTCTGTTAGAGTATTGATATGATGGGAAATTAGGGTCATGAATCATGTTATTATTAAGAATGTATATCTTCTCATGTATATAAAAAGTGTGGTAGGGTGGTTCATGACTAATAATAGTGTCTACAACCACTGGTGGAGTGAATAACATACTAGAAGATGGGTATTATAATGTAATTTTATTTGAGTTCTTCTTATACAAATAATATTCATAATGATGTGAATAATCTTGGATCTAGTGTTGGATTATGAACCATACTGTTGAGTGGTAGTTATAGAACCACTATGAAATTAGGAAATAAAAGATGGAATTGTTCCAAGAGCCATGAACGGTAGTTGGGAGATGATCCATAGTTTAATAAGTCAAAAATAGGGTATGGTATAAGTTTTTGGCCAATAAAACTGCAAGCTCTCAAGCCATCTAATGATGAATATAGAAAGGGATTTTCAATTATTTTTGGTACAATCCTTTTAGTATTTACCCTAACATCTAACATATTAAATACTGTTGAGTCATTCAAGTTTATATCCACTCATATAGTTGATGATCTATAACACTATATTTTTATATACAGGTTTCCATAGTTTTTTTATTAAAATAATCAATATATTCTTCTTTAATATTATATTCTATTTTTATGGATGAAAGGTGACTTATTTTTGGATTGAAATATGTATTTTTGTGATTTTTGTTGATTTTTGGAGACTTTGGATAAAGAAAAATATTTTAGAAGAGGATAAAACCATATGTAATGGTTATTATAACCAAATATAGGAATCTATGCTGAGGTGAAAAAATTTGAAAATTACAAACATTTGGGGATCACACATAATAGTTATGAGAATGATTTGAAATGGTATAAATTTTTGGAGGGGGTTCCTTGTATATGTAAGTATTTCTATGAGAATGACTCTATGAATATATAAGAGTTTTTCTTAATGTGTAGGTTTTTCAACCTTATTATTATGATAGAAATGTTAAGTCGTGAATGTGAATATGTAGTAGATTTCTAATGCATATAGTTTCATCATGTAATACACAAGGGTTTCATGTCATTACTCATGAATGGAAGCATGTTTAATATTATCTCATACCATGATAAAGGATTTCATGTTGTATCAAGCATAAAGTTATTTATATGTAATATTATAAGTCATTTTGTGACCTACCCCATCATTCCTTGACTCATTTAATTCTATTTATAAAATTTCTTTAATATGGGTAAAATTCAAAAAACTATCATCTTAATGATTTGGATGAGTTTTTTATAGTATAATGATGAAAATTTTCAATAAAAAAAGAAATACTATTACCTATATACTGATATTGACATTATCATGAATTAAAACACTTATAATGATGTGGAAATGTGACCTGGAATGGTATAAAAGTCTGTATCATCCTCCATGCATGAACCAAAAAACATGCAACCAACTAAGAAGAAACGAATCATGCATGCAACTTATGATAGGTATGGAACAACTACATTGATGTTTTATGAAGAATAAAGTGAAAATGAGATCATTACCTACATAAGTAAAATATTTTTTGGGATGATACATGATAAGTAAAATAGGTACATAGGGGATACAAAGATTTGTGTCTAAAACAAAACTGACCTCTGATAAAAACATTGAGAAAACTATTATAAAAGTGGACACAAAAAATCATGTCGGAAATGATAAATATCTAGATAAAGACTATAAGAACATGTTATGATCACAACATGCATCATCTTGTGTTTTCATGGAATCTTAATGTATTACTAAATGGACTTCAATTACAAAACATTATGGTGAATCCAATACCTTCATGAAGATCAAAAACCCTGCGTAAAAAATAGTAAGAACTATTTTCATTTCATGGTGGAGGATCTCACACTAAATTGATAAAGTGGAGGTGGAGACACTATGGATAGTAATAATCAAGTGAAAATATGTCATATCATTGCCTGATTTTTTCTAAAGTGTATGTAATGTTTTAATTTTTTCATTTTATTTAGGGTTTCATTTTGATATATTTAGACTAATTATTTGGATGAATAATTATTCATGTATTTTTTTTATATCATACAATTAAATTTTTGTTTTTTAATTATATATTTTTTGATGTTTATTTTATTTTTGGTTGATAACCACTATGTGATGAGTGGTTAAACTCATTCAATAGATCATGATATACAGAAGATGATGTATATAATTTTTTTCTAAATCTTATATACTCATTAGATGAACTTAGATGTTAGTATCATTATATGACTAAATTTACTTATCATATTCATTTTAAAATCATGGACCGATTTTATTTGATAAAAGATAAACCCCAATATGGTATATTTTATTTGTTAATAAATATTGTGTTTGATTGTTATTTTACTTTTGTGATTATATATTTATACACTTTATCTATTTTGATTCCTATGGTTATGAGGTGTTTAAATTGATTTTAATTAAAATAAATTCATGTAACTAAAAAAATTTATTGTTTTTTGAGTGAATTTAAAGTACAATTTTTATGATAAACCATTTTTAGATACTGATTCCCCTCTCTTTATGATTTTTTACACATTCTATTTATCATTTAGTCATTTACATGGTAGTAAAATTTAGTTTATATTTCATTTCATAGTTCTTATAAGTCTAAGAAGATATAAAAGTTAGTTTGGTGTTATCACTAGTATTCCTAGATCCTCTTGGGATTGACCTCACACTTTAATTGTTTTATTCCATAATAGTTAGTGTTAGTTTGAAAATATAAACTTAAAAAAAAACATAAATATTTAACAAAATTCAACGGTTTGTAATTTTTTTTGTTATAGAGTATCAAAATGGCGTGATGTCATTCGATTTTCCCTTACGCATATAGTATGAGATAATTCAGTGGTTTTCATAGCGTTTGATCATGAGAAGTGGTTATAGGATCCCCAAGAATTTATTCATATTAGATAAGTGTAGTTTTTATGTGATATATGGATAATATTATTTAAAATAGTATGAAATAACTTGGGATACAATAAACAACATGTATCATTCACTTCTATTAGGGGTGATTATTACACACTATTCAGAGAGAGGGATTTATAAGAAAGCTGTATGTGACCTAACCATTACTAGGTGGGGATGATTTTCACCTTGTTTTCTAGTTTTTTTCAAAGGGATTAGTATACTTGTTATCAATATTTTCTCTAGTATTTCACAATTTCAATGGAATATTTCATGAGTAATTTTTAGGTTTACACCCAAAAGTGTGGTCTAATTGACAATGAATATTACTCTAGGTATAAGTCCCATATCCATTCTTCCATACAAGATAGATCCCATAGTGTTTGGAGGGATGATGGTACAACTACAGGACCTAGAGGCAATGGGGTTCATTCACAAAAGTATGTATTCTTGGTGTAATAACTTATTATTAAAAAATAAGATGTATAGTACATTACACATATGTGTTTATTACTAGGAATTAGTCACGGAATGTGTCGAGAAATAGTATCCTCTTCCATGTATTGATGACATGTTTGATTTTGTAATTTGAGTGAAGTGATTAACTCTGATTTAATTAAGATCCATGTATCATTAGTTTTTTTTCATCCATCTAATATTAATTATAGTTCGTTTAGGATAAGGAATGGTTTGTAGGAGTTTCTAGGGATACCATTCATGTTTATGAATCCACTAACTCTTTATGTGAAATTAATGTGTCAGTTCTTTAATTCACATTTGGATTTCATTTTGATTGTCATAAATTATGATATCCTAGTGTACTCATAGTCATCATAGGATCATTCTCAACATATAAATATTTTCTTAAGTAAAATTATAGAGAATAAAATATATAATAGGATTTTGAAGTTTTAGTTATATATTAGTTAGGATTTATTTTTATACAACCTGATTCTAATAGAATATATATCATTGTAAACTAACATGTTTCTTGACATATATTATTGAGAGATACCATGAAATTTTTCTATATTCATAGTTTTTTTGGATTTTTATAATACCACAATTGATTCAATCCGTAATTCGCCCATTTGGTAGCACTAATGAAAGACCAGACCAAGAATGGGGTGAATTTTGAGTAGTCAGATCCTTTTTATAGAGCCTTATAGGAGATGAATCATAGGGTGAAATATGTACCAACTATAATCATAACCTTGTTAAGTATTATAGTTTTTTTTATGATGCATAAAGGGTTGGTTTTAAGAAAGTTTTGATGTAGAAAATGGAAGTGGTCAATTTTGGATCTAGGTAGTTGAGGTGACATGAGAGGAATTACCCAACTCAAGATTTACAGTTTGTAGTGGTCATAAATGTACTCATATTTTGGAATCTGTACCTATTAAAAAAGTGATATGTGTTGTATATATACAATAAGAATCATCCGTAAATATTTTCATAGTGAAACCTAAAACATTAATAGATATGGTTGGTTATGTATCTTTTTTCATAGGAAATCAAGGTGGTGTATTCACATGGGAAAAGGAATATCACAGATTGAACTATGATAATCTTTCATCATGTATATGTGGTTCAAAAATCTAGAAGATAGTGGAAATTGATTAGGCTATTAATTGATATTTATCTCAACATCCAAGAGTACCGAGGAAGTGTCATTCCTTATTCCTTTTCCATTTCTTACTCACTACTTAATAGATTGAAGGATAGTAAAAAATATAATTTTATTTTTCTAGTTATGATGGAAGATATATATGGTGTGGATACATGACTATATTGGTTCCAGGAGAATGATGGAATCCTTTATGGATAGGGTCTTTTAGTTTTTACTTTATGAATGTGTGAGGAACTGATGTTGGCATCACATGCCTTAATATGGGCTATTCAACGTGGGATTACCAAGATGATTCACCATATACATAGGATATATTGGCAACCCATGAAGAAGAAGAAAATATCACAGTATTTTTCAAGTAGTTTTATCTTTTAATGGGAAATTTCCAAAAAAATGAGACTAATAGGTCATCTTCAACCTCTACTCATTCAAATTTGTACGTAGGAAAATATCATGGAAAATTTCACGTTGGGTGGTTCTAAGGTAAACCTAAGTAGTGATGTGGTGTAGGCTGTTTTGAATTTAGTGTCTAATATTACACATTTCTAAAAAATAAAATAAATCCATTATTTTTATAATTTGTGTTGTAATGTATTCATGAGATAAAACAATTACACAATCTTTTAAGGTGTGTTTTATTGGATCAAGAAGCCTGATTTACAATATAATTCTAAAAGGATCTTGATATATAAGTGTATTTGATCATCCTATACCATCCCAGAGTTATGGGTAGTTTGAGAATACTATAAAGTTATTTTAGGAAATTCTATTGGAATTATTCATGGAATTTCTATAGTTTTGTGGAGAGTTATCTTTCCACAACTCATTTCACCAATAAAAATAATTATTAGGTTTGGATTTTGATGGGATCTCTTGAGTTTTTCTTTGGTTGGATATTCTTATCCCATCAGTGCTGAGTAGTCACTAGGGAGTCATTAATTATTGGGCGAAGTAAATTTTTTGAAATAATAAATAATATATATAAAATTTGGATGTGATTGGGGACTACTAAAAAAACCATCAATCAAAGAGAAACTAATTATGTCATCCTATAATGTTTGGGTACAGTGATCATGTTTTCTTAAAGTGTATACTTGATTAGTGAACCATTGTATTTAGAGTTAGGTGAGGATAAAACCTATATGTTTGGGTTACTTTGAAAATTTCAAGTGTTTCAGTAAAACTTTTTATTTATTGGTGTATCTCAAAATATTTTATTCAATATAAGATTTATTATGTGTATGTTAGCTTCAAAGATACCATTTTTATCTTTCTCATGTGATCTATGCTCATGAAGTTGAGCTATAAGTCGATAATGTATTCAATTAATAACTAATTAATATATGATAATGAATTGAAAATATAATAAATTTACAAAAAATACCTTTAGTATGTGTGAAGTAGTAGTGTGGGAGTATTTGGGAGGAGACTTGGGAATAAGATGCTGGTATATAAGTGTAGCAATTAGAGTTATTCTAATGTGATTATTTATGATTCATCTATAGGATAGGTTGTTATAATGTTATGTGGTTATAACATCCTATCTCATTATAGTCAATTTTTTTTTATTTTGTCTAAAACAAGTGTATTTCAATGATTTATGGTTGTTAAAGGAGTTGACTGATGTTGGAGTCAGTTTTTTTTTGGAAACTGGACCTTGTGAGGGAAGTACTCATTTTTTATAGATTGAACTAGGTACCTTGTTGCCTTTATGATGTACCATTATACCTAAAAGGAAGGGATAACCCTTATGGGGACACTTGGTGTCCCGTGACCCTAGGGCGAGTACCTGATAGAGAATAGAGTGCCTGGTGATAGTGGGGTGCATATCCAGTGGGTACGTATGATTTTTTTAATTTTTTTTAATTTTATTTAACTGTTGAAAATTTATTTAAAATAAATAACCTCATCAATTTCATTATTAGTGCATGAACCTTTATTCACTATATTTGGATTTCTTCCCCTTGATGTCTGGTTCTCCATTGATTGTGATCAGAACCATATATTTTCTGTCTCTTTGGATTTGTTATGGTAATCTTATAAATCCTCTCCAATCAATTCACTATTTCTATAATTATTTCAATATTCAATCACAGTTATTCCATAACTTTTTATTTTTGTAATATTTTTTGAAAATACATCATTTTAAGATGATTATTTGGAAGAACATTAGTGTATGATATTCTTATAGGTTGCAGTAGGTGGTGCCTAAATTCTCTTGTTTGTTTATTTATATTTTCATGGAAGGTGTTATATATAGTCATTACAACCAAGTAAAATTAAAAAAAACTAACATTATTATCTTCCTTGGACGTGTATGAGTTTTGTAAGGTTTTATTGGGATATGATGGACCCTCTATGATTTGTGATTTCATACCATAGTTTTTTATGGACACATGAATGAGTTAAAGCGTGTCAAAAAAATATAGAAAACATAAGGGTGAATTCCTTGGGATATATTATTATTTTTTGACATTTTCAGGTTCACCTTTTCCTTCACTAAGATGGCAATTTATTCTTAACAATAAGGGAATATAAATATGTTTTCTTCACTAGGTTCATGTTGGTCATTTTGAATCCTTAATAACTTATTAACATCTATATAGAGTGAGGATCTCCCTCCTTTATTTTATGTTGTGTTCAGTGGTGTGTGCCTCAAAATGGAAAGGGGTTGGAAGTGAGGACCACCAAAGTAATTTATATGAAATATATTTAATATCATACCTTTTTATGAGTTATTTCACATTATTATATTTATATATAAATCCATTAATGTTTACTATAAAGGATGTAGAGATTAAATGATCTAGGATTGTCCACCTTTTCCATTTTTCATTGCCCTAATATACTAAGATAATAATGATGTAGGATTAAGAACATTATATATATGGGATCACTAGTCATATGGTATTTGATTTACTATAATATGAATAGAGATTTTATTGAGTTAAGATCATTATATAAATGGGACTGCCTTCCCCAATTGAATTTATATAGGTATAAGCTAGGATCGACGAACCAAAGTTATATGATCATTATAAACCTACTGTCACTTTTATCATTTTCTTCTTATTATTATTATGATAAGAGGTTTAGAAACTTATAACCTATGATTATTATTAAAAAGGGTCTTCTATCCCCATTTTCATAATAATAAAGAGGGTTCATGATTTCTAAGGGATGCTATCTTCATTTCCATAGTCCACATTAACATTAGTCTTATATTATGTTTACATCGGATAAATATGACTTATGATTTTTATTATATAGGTGGTGGATCACTTTTCCCTTATTCATATATCATATCAAATGGTTGATATATCTTAGGGTTGAGATAAATATAAAAAATAGTGTCTCCTTTCCCATTGTCTTTACTTATTTACAAGTAATGGTTCTGAAAGTTTTAGGTCGATTACGTCCTAGAATGAGAATATACCATCTCATTGGACTTATGATTAATTTATGAAATGTCCAATAAATTCAGTCATAAAAAGTGTATGGTATGTTCTCTTCTTGATATTCTTATTGAGAATTTTAGGGTGTGAGATTTTATATTTTTATTAATTTCTTATTATTAATGGAATATAACTTTTTTAATATAGTTATATATATTTTATTTATTTAGGGATACCATTAATGGTTCCCAACTAAGTTATAATAGAAACTTTCATTGGAATCAAGTCCCACGTTTATATTTCATGGTTTATGACATATGAAAGGTTAAAGGACCAACAACGAGGGGTTGAGAAAGATATTCTTGTTCTTAGTTTGAAAATGGGTCGGAACCAAGAATCTGGACTAGTTTTTGAAAATAAATATATTACTTTATTTATTTTTTTACCACGTTGTATATGATTATACCATGAGTTATATTGTGTTTTTTTCATGACTCATTTAACATTTTAATTTTTTATTTTATAATAACAGGGGATATGTTATTTGTATATGATTTCCTTTAGATCTTAAATAAATATTGAAGTTTTATTTTGGGGGGAATATTTCTTATTTTCAATTCATAGTAACTATTGTTCATCTGTACCAAAGAGGGTATAGTATCGTTATGTTTTTATAGATTTTATCTTCTTGTCAGTTGCCTCTGACATATTGGTAGTAAAAATTGAGGTATGTTGCGACCCGATTTGGCCATGGTTAAGTGAATAAGATTGATGATATTATAATTCGAATAAGTGTTATGGTTCTTAATTTGACTCTTTTATACTTCATAAATGTTTAAATGTTCCACTAATTACTTGGTTCCCACCATTATCCCCATTTTCATCAGTGGGTTTCCCATTTCCAAGGCCACCAAAAAATTGTTTACCATATTTTACTATATAAATGTTTTATGACTTGATATTAATTTTCTATATTTAATTCCAAACCTCCCATAATTACTTATGGAGCTAAAAAAATCGAAAAAATACAATAAAATGACAAAATTAAATAAAATTAGAACCTTGGTATTCTTATTTTATTATAAACTCAATATCACACAACTTCACAACATCATGATATGTCACTAGGTCTCAGCAATGATTTTTCTCCACTGAGCTTGTTTATAAATATCCCAATATCATATATCCTCTTGGACATTTTTGTGACAACACTTCACAAGTAATATGTTTATTTTTATTTCATAGAGAATATTATTACATCTATCTATTATACACATGAATTCCTTATCAAAAAACGCAACAAAATTTAAGTTGATATTATGGAAACTGGTCTTATGATAGGGTGTATATGAAATCTATGAATATGAGATACCTAAAATACATCATATACTGTGTATTATATCAAGGGAAGTTATAGTAGGTATGAAACTATATCAATACCCTCTATGATCTTGAATGGAAGATTCCCTTATATCCTCATAAACTAGTATAAAAATTAGGTTGACCCTTATACATAATTTTGATTTACAACCTCAAACTCTAGAGGTTTCCATCACAAATTAAAATTAAAACACTACATACTCTGAGTGTTTTCCAACCACATATTGATCACCTATATATGATCTAAAATATCTCTTATGATACCCAATTAAATAATTGATGATTATTTAGCTTAAAACATACATATCAAATACATGAATGGTTTACCATATAAAACCTTGAAGGGTTTCATCCTAAAAAAACAATAGATATCATTATAGGTGAACTCTACTATAGGAAGATGATATCCACTAAAATTAAAAGAATCTAAAAAATAAACAAAACCATTCCTCAAGAATCTATGTTAAATTCTCTAACTCTATTTTAGTCTTATTATGGTACAATATACAAATAATCACTAGATTTCCTAATAATTCATGTATCTCTTACCAAATATTTTAAGTAATAATTACATACTAATATAAAACGATAATAAAAATTACTCCACCGAGTCATACCATCTCTCATGCATTTAATTTTTTTAACTTGTCAAAATAAAGAATCCCCACCATTTATAAAAAGTGCACGACTTACATCAACATGTCAATGATGGAATTAACCACATATACACCTTGGGGAGACCTTTTAAGACCTATAATAAATCAAACAGTGATTACCCCAAACATTCATATAGGAATGAGACACGGTTATAGATGATAAATAGGTCCATGATGCTTTTAATTTACCTTCTAATAGATGAGGCACTTTGATACAAAGTATACAGTGTCCCAGTTCATTTTCATCCAACTAAACCATCTTCGAATGTCATGTTATATCTTTTTCAACCCTATATATATGAAAAATTTCGATTTTTGGGACTCCCAAATTAGATCCTCCTTCTTTCTCATTAGGCCCACCACGCTACCATGACCATTATTTAAATTATCACTATTCCATGTCTATCTAGGATGAATCTCACCACCTTATATTCTCTCCATCATTAACTAGTAGTATAATTGAGTCATCTAAAACTCTTTAACCATACACCAAAATGATTTCATGATTGTCAACTAATTTGGTACATCTATCCATGGATACTCCTCAATATATAGATGTAACTAAATGAATTGACTCATAAAAGCCCACACACAACTAGTCTCATACACCAAAAACACTATTTATTTAAAATAAATATATATTACATAGAATTTCAATTTTATTTGGTTCAAATAATTTTAAAATCAAGGTAATATAAGTTCTTGACCCATATCATCTTCTATATATTTAGGTCTGGAGGCTAGTATCAATTACAAACCTATCACAGAGGAGATAATGATTCTAATATAACTACTTAAAATAACTCCTAATCATGGTTAGATAGTTTCATTCATATGATTGTAAATATTGAGACTTAAAAGAAATTTATTGAATATTATACATCAATAATACACCAAGTCCTACACTTGATCTAAAACAATATATTGTATAATATTTACTTAGATTAGGTAAATTCAAGATATAGGATGAATTAAATATACCCTTTAGCTCCTAAAAATCAAATTTTCACTAACTAGTCCTCTACAACATCACCACTATCATGTTAAAGGATATAACATGTTATACTTATTAGGATAATTCATGAATTAACCTCATATAATATCAAAATAATAATAAAATACGATAAATTTGGAATATATACTTTGGGTCACTCTAAAAACACATATATATTTAACATTATTAGGGTATAATGAGATATATGGAATTTATAACACATAAACAAATATGTGAAATTATCATATATATACATGTGACACTTAAACTACATACATTAAATTCAATTCTTTCTCAGTACACTCAATAAAATCTCATAATTCCTCCAATATTCATCTAATATCTAGTAATATTTTATGCAATCATTGAAGAATACATCCATGAATTAATTTTGATATTGATGAAAAAACAAATTTATTAGATCAAGAATATAGTTGGTTAATTTTTCATATTTAAAAGTTTCATAAAAAACCTATATAATATTTATATGATCATAAAAATAGTATGTAGAACAACCTCTATCTAAAACTTTTAATAATGAAAACCTAACCTCAGTTCAACCTTTTATGAATACATGGATACATTAAACTTAAAGAATAAGTGATAAATATATATAACTGGAAACTAATTTTTTTCACATCATATGATTCAACCTCTAGTATTCCATATATTAACATAAACTAGTACATATCCTAAATCAACTAAAGTAGTTCCACTTAGTAATGTAGCATAAATGTCAGCATTATATCTATGATAAGCTCGATCATGAACTCAACCTATCTTGGATTGTAATTTTGATAAATAATCATGAAAGCAACCTAATACTAATCTATGATAGGAAGGAGAACCATATATATTATATCTTACCTAGACCCAAAAAAACTGGTTATTTATGATGTGCTCATTTTAGGCTATGGATGATCAATTTCTACTTAATAATTCTAGAATATATAATTCCCTAAAAAATAAGTAGCAATCACTTATAGAGGAACTAAATGAAACAAATCACCAATAAGAATTTATTTGATACTAGTAAAGATTAAATAATTAATATTAAATACCATATCAAATGTATGCATCTAAAACATAATGAAATCCTATAAATTGCTATAACCACTCCGCACAATGGTGTATCAATGACATCCCCATTAGAAACTCCATTTTCCTAATTAAATCTCTAACAAAATGAGCCTAAATATAAAATGTCATATTAATATTTACTAAAATTAGTTTCAAGGAATCTTTCACAAGAAACATACAATGTACTATTCAATATCCCTTACCCCTATCATGTTCTATATGCTCTAATATAGAAAGCTAGATGAAACATGTACCCTAGTCATAGAATATAGACATATAAATACACCATGAAATATCTAAATACTTCCCTAGAGTACCTCCTATGGATTATATCACCCACTACATTTTATAAACATATAATGTGAACATTGAAATGATCCCATAGATCACTCGCCAAATCCCTCTAACTTTCCAAAACCTCTCCCATCACTAGACTAAGGTACTCTCTAGTAAAAAAAATGGAAAAATATTTCTATATAAATGGAACTCCATTGATGGGGATTCACACTCACTTAGGATATGTCTAGTCTAAATACACTAATATTAGATTATAGGGTTATACCCTTAAGAAGTATGTATTGAGTCCCAATTTTTTCCACCCCATCAATCACCACCCCAATGAGGGTCGTCAAACCTTTTAGTCTAACCACCAAATAACCCCCTCTCAAAACCACATAATAAAGTAGTATTGACTAGTAATAACCCCCCCATTATGTCAAACTGAATAAGAATATACTCATTTACTATATCATAATAATATTTAAAAAAAAATAAACGTGACCTAAACCTATAATTGAATCCTCAGCACAACCTTAAAATGTTACACCCTCACAACCTCGTCTCATACAATTATAGGGTTAATTGTAATGTTTATAGAGTAATGAATTATAGATCTGTTATTCTAGATAATATTTATAAACTCCCCTAAATAATCTATTGCTATTATTATAGGGTATAAATAGACAAAAAGAGTGTTAGGAATTACTTTACAGACAACTCTTCATGTTATCCCCCATGGACCTAAACACACCACTAATACATGGATAATTTAGGAAATATATTGGTCACTTGTTTACCACCCTATTATCTGAGGTATCAATTTATAAATAATTCACTTGATGACATAAATATATTATTCTACACCATGTTTTCCACTTTCTCCCTAGAATAATGGTCCATACTGAATCTAAAAATATCAGGTATGAACTAAGATTACCCCTTTAATCCCCATGATCGATAGAGTAAACCAGATAAAGTATGATTTCATAAAAATTGTAATGAATATTAGTTTACTTGGACACCATTTTAATAACATTATCATATTCACCCTCTTATTCATTAATCATAGTTCTCTATGAAGGAATATTACAAGAATTTAAAATGCAGAACTTAGATCACTTCTATCACAATTCATGATATCATAGTTTAAGTAAAGTAGTAACAAAAAAAATAATACCACTACTCTACTCTCATACATAATAATTCATTATAAGGATAATATTAAACCAAAAATAGCTCATAACCCCAAAAGTATTAATTTATTCACCCACCTCATTCCATACCTATGAAAAAACTACCAAATATCATACTTTTCTTAGAATACATATATAGATAAAATAATTAGTTACCATGTAATAAAAAAATTAGTATCCATAGGTTTAATCAAATAATATCCCAAAAATAAATTTTCAATTAAATAATTAGATAATTTATTTTTGAAGTTTAAGATTATAAAATCTACTTTTAATTTAATTTTATCAATCATAGAGTCATGGTCATTTCATGAAAACGTATGTATTGAATATAATTCATGTAAACATACCCTATTTCCACCCTCAAAAAAGTGTAAAATGATAATAAAAAACTAGAATATCTTATAACATGAAATCACAAAACTATAATTCTAATAAACCAATAATAAAAATCTCACAACCATACAAACTAGGATCCCCCCAAACAACTATTAGTTAAGCACAAGGATTGTGTCTATCCATTGAGAAACCTATATCTTTATAGAATGACCCAAATAGTATGAAACTTAAAACAAGTCACGTAGATATTATTTTGTAATTTAATTAATATATTAATATACATACAACATAAAATATAGTGATATATACATCAGGCAAGCCAACATAAGTAACAGAGGCTTCTAACTAGTGGTTGGGTCTATTAATTTCATGGGGAATATATAAAATCAATTAAATAACCATAAATAACAATTAAATAAAACTAAAATAATCATATAATGATGATAGTATATCTATAGAAGAATATAAATTGTTATAATAAAATATGATTCACATTTAATTTCACTAAAGTCATACACCAAAACCAAAATTTCCTAGTTTGCTAATAAAATGCATGACATAAAAAAAATTGAATGGAAAAATAAACCAAAAGTTGTTCTAATTCCTCATGTGGTCTTGTATTCTAGACCAATTCATCTACCTCTATCTCACCCAATGGTAAATGTGTCCATTCCCTAACCCGTTTCATAGATCACGAAGTCTACACATGCCTCAACAAGAATAATATGTTGTTTGCAATATATGTTATAGCACACCACCAATGGAGTCCTTGAGATTATCCAATATATATGGGTTCACAAGAAATATATATAAGTAATAAAATAAAAATATATAGTTACAATTTCATAGATAGCCTTAA
This sequence comes from Viscum album, assembly GCA_963277665.1. Classification (NCBI taxonomy): domain Eukaryota; kingdom Viridiplantae; phylum Streptophyta; class Magnoliopsida; order Santalales; family Viscaceae; genus Viscum; species Viscum album. Next base: position 8,332,622 of record OY728136.1, read on the forward strand.
CATACCCATCCATAATTTTTCAAATATAGATTCAATGTCATACCCCACTGGATGATCCATATTGTGTCATAATAAGGAGATGAGGACAACACTTCACAGAATTTTATACACCCACTCATACTAATTTAGACAATGTTATGTTTACCATACCATCAAAACAGATAAATCCTAAATATACGTTATGACATAACTCCAATTAATCGCACATATAAACATAGGTAACTAATGGACGGTCACACATTGAATGGTTTAAAATAATTTATTATCTCAAATCATAAAATGATGAAACAGGGATGAAAATAACTCATTAATATTTAAACCAGTATGTAAATATTTATATCCCCTATGGAATTTTATCCCCAATAGAACACTCGATCCCAAGTAACTCACTCAAGAAGGTTGAAAATTTATATTGGTTTTTGGTTCACACCACACAAGTATTACCATTGATGAACCCAGCCATTGATGAATATGTGATCATTTTATAACAAAAAAATGACCTATTATGAGCCTAATGTACCAAAAAAACCTTTTAACACACATGATAACTTAAACTATATTCATTTAAACTAATTTTCACCCCTCTCCATTTCCCATATATCACATTGTGAAAGAAAATCAAATAAAATTAATATAGGAATTAGGGACCAACTAACACTTTCATGTAGGAGTTTTCCCATAAAAAACCTTTTTCTAAATCATCCACAATCATTAAGAATCATAAAACCTAATTAAATTTTCTAATTTATGGATTTAGATCAATGGAACATAAATTAGAAAAGAAACTGTGAAGATAAGGTGGTGTATAAGGACTATTTACAACCAGGATTAAGAATAGAGAAAGGTAGGATGGTGGATTTTAAAGTAATTTCCTATCTCCCACATGGATGAAAAAGGGATGTTGTATGGACTATTCAAAATGTCATAAATCAATATGAATTAGATCAGTAGGAATGATTACCAGATTAAGAGAGAATAGGTGTAATGAAACCATGAGACAAGAGAAAGTTATGTCTCAACTCACTAAGGATTATGTCTAAATTTTATGTGAGAAAAAACATTATAAAATAATAATATAATAGGAAAATATGAGACCCTTAAATTTTAAGGGCCCTTCTTCTAGGAATGAAGATGGAGATATGCGAACTGAATCCCAACTAGGATTTTCCTTTCCCTGCATTTTATATAAATGTATGAAAGATGTATATGATTATTTTCGAAATTTATCAAGATGTGAATGAAAAGTAACAATAAAAAATAATATCATTTTCAATATATATCATGTATATAATATTAAATTTATCACACTTATGTAGATTTTTTATCACGGGCTCTCTCTATACTATGATTTCTTGCTTAATATATAAGTGAAAATAAATTTATGCATAATTAGAAGATAATGTTTTTTTATAATGACTACCATGTAGTTTTAACTTTTATGTAATCCATTTTTTAAGCCAACCTCTAAATATATCCTAAAAATGACATAAGGGACCGATCATAAAAATAATAATATCCCTCTCCCAATGATAATTCTTCATATTAAATGTTGCTTATTTTCTTAGTTATATTTTGTTCTTAAAATTAGGTTTCTCCACTGGGAAGTGTGGGATGAATCAGAAGGGAACATTTTTCATAATTTATTCAATCATAAATCATCATCCATGGCCTACAAAAGTCACATCCAATCAAATATAAATTCTCATCCTTTCTCAAACATAAAAAAATGAAATTAATAGAAAAAAACTATTTTTACAAGGTTTTATAGTTAATTAGAAACCGACTCGTTACCAAAGATGATTATTCATCAAATAAATATATTATTAACTATAATAAAAAATTCATAAAAGATTATATACCTAACTATGTCATCATACCATGCTAATCAATATTCAAATTGTAAATTTTAGTTTTTGAATAAAACACAAGTATATCGAATAAAAATGTAAAGGATCTATTTAGAATTTCTAACTCTTTGATAATAATATTTACGATATTCATCCATAAAATATCAATATTATCAAGAACAATATGATAAATATATGGAAAATAAAATGTTAAACTACTTATCAAATCTCAAAAAATAAATTCATTTACTGATTTCTTGAGTACAAATAGATGTATATGATAACTTTTAGTCTTGAAGAACGAAACTCACTTTAGTTATTTATTTTTCTATTTTCTTGATAATGAGTTCTCACACCCAAAATTACTCATATTCACCATATTTTTAGAAAATTATACAAATCAATAAATTAAATAATTTGATAAATTCATTTTCATGACTATCCTTATAAACAAAATATTATACAATGATACTTCATATTTCCTCATTCTGTTAACCACAAAACCATGTAACTTGATCTCAAAATATTCTCAGCTATAATTAACTAAATGTATATTGAATAATTTATATAATAACCTTATTCTCTTTCCTATCAGTTAATAGAAAATTATTTTTTTATAAAACATTTAAGATTAAAAATCAGATAAAGCCATTGAAAAATGATTTTATGAATTCTAGGAATATCAATTATCTCCATTCCATTAAAAATTATTTAGATATAATCTTAAAAATTCTATTTAGGGAATGTGGAACTGAATAAAAAAACAACATGTAAAACCACATCATCTTTAAAATGTCAACTGGAATCAATATATTTCTGATTCAAGTGATTATATTAGTATAAGAATAATAATAAAACTTTAAAATAGAATTACGAAAATAATTTCTAGATAATATTCTATAATAGTGTTAAATTGAAACTATAATGTATTGTATTTTAAATGTATTATTTTAAAATATTATATAGAATTATTACGAGATCAGGCTTTGTGACAGCGTGCAATTCTGAGGCCCAGAGTGCCAACAATAAATGTTTGAAATAAATCAAACATTTAAATATCACGCATGAGCAGGTTTCTTGAAAAATTAGAATAACTTTTAAATGGTTTCCTGAATCAGAAATCTGAGGGAACAGTTTTGTTCATATAAATGAATTTACCTTAGGCAAGGCCTAACATCGACCGGTGTAGGTTAGCGGAAAAAGTTAATATTTGGACGTTTTAAAGTAACTAAAATAAATTTAATAGTATATTTTATTTAAAAGTTTCCATAATGCAGCTCCACGTTATGGGGTTTTAAATTATTGGGAGCCTAGGGTTAGGCTCATAACCCCAAAACATTCCCTGGAATCCTCTTGAACTTTATATAGGATCCACCCTGGAGATTTCTTGATGAACGATGACGAATGAAGACTCTTGAATCGTTGAATGACAAGATCGAATACTGATAGATGGCCGATCTCTATCTTAGTTGATAATAAAGGTATAGGTTGTTATTTCAATTTCTTTCCTCATTATTGTACTTAAACAACAAAGGTGGATCAACCCATGAACATGTTGACCTACAGATCATTCGTTCTTACTTGAGGGTTTTTATCGAGTTTATTTTGGGGAAATAATCCATGCTAGTTGTTATTTTCTCCATTGGATCCTTATCATGGGATTAGATCATTTCCGTGATGAACGATGGTGGAGGTTCATTCCTCGATTTTCTTTTGGATTTCTTCTCCCTTTTTGACCCCACGTTCTTCGTGTTCTTCGTTGCGTTACGAACAACGGATCGTTGCACATCTGTTTCACAACACAACGATCCCAAATTGGAGATCCAACATCATGATGACCCAACAGAGGTGTGATGACGATGGAGGACAATTTATCGACATGGTTCAGAAGAAAATGTTCTTTGACCGTTCTTTGCACGGGTGATCAAAATGGGTTGTCGAAGCCGATCGAAGGCCCGAAACTTACCGAATCAGTGGAATTATTGAGGGAATACCATGGATATTTAGTTTCGAGGTCAACAGATGGCTGAATAGATGGTTTTAAGTTCAAATAGGGTGCGGTGTTGAAGAACATCATTTCTGGAAAATCCCGAAGAACACGGTGTGTTCTCTGAAGAACACAGCGTGTGGGGCTGGCTCAGTAGAAACTAGGGTTTCACAATGCAAGAAGCGATGCAACAGTATGTGACAACTGTCAAATAGATTTTATGCCCTTATGCAGGACTCAGTGTTTATATCAGTTGATAGAAAGACACGGGGTGGAGTACACGACATGTACTCCACCACACCGCCAGACCAGGCTGGTTGCACGAGTTACCTCAGGTACCGGTACAGAGGTTGGCATGGACGGGTGGAGGCTGTGTATAGGCACATGACCATCATACATAGAACAAACCCCAGATAGTAGGACACCACATTTCATGTTCTTATACACCATGTATACCTCTTTCTACATGACATGCTCTTTGATATAGGCCGTTGTACACGGGTAGTACCCAGGGCCATAAGACACAATGTGTGACCTTTCTACTAGCCATGTAATAATCTGAATATGGATTGACCTTGTTGTACAACATTCCTTAGACAAGTATCATTTGGGTTAGTTCCACCTTTTCTTGTTCCCTTGAAGTTCAGGTATCGTTTCCATCCAAAGGAGAATGATCCCTTCAACATGAATTTTTTGGATAGAGTCAGAATCCCTCAGAGAGGCCTAGAGCTAGATCCTCTACCCATTCTTGACCCTAGGTAGAGTCAAGTATCGACCTGAAAAATCCTATAATATTTCTATCCTCTACTTAGTTGGTGAATCTGGATGAGTCATGGTATATGCCAAGGCCCTGGTAGTGATCCTCATCCGTGTATCATGATCTTTACCCACTCAAGAGTGAGTTCTCCCGAAATGAGTGTATTTGTTCTCTCTTGAGATCTATCAGTTCATCTATCACTCTCATAAAACTTCCCGATGGACATAATTCTCGGACAGACGTCATTAGAGCTATTAGACTAGTGGATTGAGTTCTCCCGGATGTGTTTTTTGTGGAAATCTTCGTACTGAATCCCTAGAATGAGTATGCAGTCATTGTGACTTACCTCTAGAATACAAGTTTGGGTTTCAAGTATATCTTGATATTTATCTCTTGTTATATTTTTTGTATACATATAATATTTAGAGATTACTATACCTTTAACTATGTATTGCTTTGTGGTTTTTTGGTCCTCTATTGAGTATTGTTATACTCACCCCTGCATGGGCTTTTTTCGCACATGTCATGTCTGGTGCAGATGAGTGGCATTTTGAAGAAGTCCAGAGTGAACTAGGACTGAACATATATTTGTGAGATTCCTTATAGGATGAGGTGTTCCTACGACTATGATCAGTAGTCCTAGTACCTATATTTCATACTTACAAGTTATACTTTGAAGTTTTCAGACTCTTTATTTGTTGGGCTTGTATTCTGATCCAGTTTACTTTACGCACATTACATTCCATTGTACTCTATTGGTTGTGTTTAGTTGTATGCATCCATTTTGTTCCTTAATCATTTTTACATTTCAGAATTTGTGGGCTTGAAGATGTGTGCATGTGTACATGTACTTAGGCAATTCCTCCCTTATTAGTGATATACCTACTCGGTGCTAGTCACTAGCCCCTATCCTATTGGAGGGGGCATGGGGAGTGATGACAAGGGACCCACTAGGACGGTTCATAATATAATGGTATCATAGGCTGGTCGGTTCTACCTTAGGACCAAGAGTCTCTGATATTGGTTTGGGGAAATAGTGTTATGTGTTTTGAGTTTGGCATTTAGGCCAGGGAATCCGGTGCTGGTGCGGGTGGCTGACGTATCCATGCACCAGGAGTCTAATAACCTTATTTTAGACTTGATACATGAAAACATTAGTTACAGGGTAACAAAAGAATGGTAAATGCATCATATAGGAATGGGTTTTTTTTTTTCATGTCCTTTTATGTCATATTACTAGATATACTCATTGAACATGGTACATCTTTTTTAACTATAGGATTCCTCCGTGATACATACCCTCTAGGATCCAGAGACTCGATCATGAGGATGACCCCCTTAGTGAAGAGGCTTCTATTCTGGGACCAGTTCCCCAGGCGTTACCTCAAGGTGGTGCACCTTCTATACCACCACAAGTGAAGAAGTAAGTGGTACCTGTAGTACTGAAAGATGAGGAGTGTAGGCTGAACATGCTCCATGAGTTTCAGAGATAGAGACCCCTCAGGTTCTGAGGTGATTCTGACCCATAGGCAGTGGAGGACTGGATTGAGGCAGTAACTAGAGTTCTCTGTCTGATGAGGACACCGACGAACTAGATGGTGATCCAAGGAGCGATCCTTATTCGGGGTTTGATGGGATAATGGTGGAGTATAACCACACATACTCACGATTAGGATACTATTTAATGTAATGTGTTCCAGCAACTATTTAGGGAGGAGTTGTCTACAGTTTTTCTGAGAGCGGTGCAGATCTAAGAGCCTCTTCAACTTCATTAGGGCTTCATAAAAGTGGATGAATATTCATTTAGGTTCACCAACCTCACCAGATACTCGATGGATATGGTCACAAATCATTACTTCTGAGCTTGGACCTTCGAGCGAGGTCTACAATCCGACATACAATCTAGTGTTGTTCCTCTATGCATTTTGAATTATGCATGAGTTCTCAAGTGATATTTGGTGGTTGATAGATTCTTGGATGAGAATAAACAACTTGTGGGAGTCAGCAATAGGTAAACAGGTGTAAAGACCCTGGAAGTAGGGAGTCGATGTCTGGAACATGGATCAGGACATGGAAGACATCACATGAGGTCCCAAGATAGGGGATATGTCGTCCATGGCTCTCTAGTTGGATGAAATCAGCCTAGTGAGAGGTTATTCTACTCATATGATGATAAGGGACATCTCGCTAGAGACTATCCAACCCGTCGAGTTGCTATCAGGGACATGGTGGATTGACCACCGAGGTAGATCTAGAGAGTGGATTAGGCAGACCCACTAGGTGGAAGATGCGGTAGAGGATTAGGGAGGGCTGTAGAAGGTGGTAGATTCTTTGACATACTTCAAGCCCACCTCTAGGAGGTCTTCACTAGACTTAGAGATCCGAGGGATAGTGGCGGGGGCAACAAAATACAGTCAAGGTGTACAAACCAGGGTCTCCAGGGATGATCCAAGGTATGATATGTGTCTTTTCAACCTTAGCTTCTGTACTTATAGGCACAAGTGACGGTCATTCTTTCTCGCCACATGTGTTGTGCGAAACCTTGATATTCTGCTGGAGTCATTGACTCAACCCTTATTCTTGGAGACACCTACTAGAGGAGACTTGTTGATCATGAATCTTTACCGACAGTGTGATCTTCCCCTTGGAGGTGAGATTTCCTATTGGAACCTCTTTGTGGAATCATCAAGTACTTACAATTTCATCCTCAGTATGGATTGGTTATCTTTAGTTCATGCTCAGATTAACTTCTTTAGGAGAAGAGTGCGGTGTGTCTATAGTGATGGAATAAGGTTTTCCTTTGTTGGTGAAATGAAAACCTAGACAGGATGGAATGGGATCTTTCTTAGGAGGGTGCAACCAATTACTCATGATTTGGCTAGACTTACCCTCAGATTTATAGATGTTGTGAGCTTTTAGTTCCCAACAGTGGTGGAGGAGTACGAGGACATCTTTCCATAAGATGTTCCACTATTACCTTCCCACTAAGAGATCGAATTCTTCATTGACTTACACCATGAGACAAAACCAATATCCTCATCACTATATCAGATGGGTCCCACATAGCATAACTAGTTGAGTGTGAAGTGGGGTGATTTTCAGAAGAAGGGATTTTTAAGGCCTAGTGTTTCACCCTAGGTGGCCCCAATTTTTTTTCCATGAAGGAATACATGAGTTTGAGGTTGGGCATAGATTATTGGAACTTGAATTAGGTAATAGTGAAGAGCAAGTATCCACTATTGAGGATCGTGGAACTCTTCGATTAGATGAGAGGGGTGCGATGGTTCTCGAAGGTTGACCATTGATCGGGTTACCACCAGTTACGAGTATGAGAGAAGGATATATCTAAGATGACTTTCAGATACCACCATGGTCACTACGAGTACTTGGTGATTCCTTTCAGCATGATGAACTCCCCTGCAGTGTTCATGGAACTCATGAACTGGATATTCCAAATGTACTTAGATTGGTTCATATTCATCCTCATCGATGACCTCCTTATGTACTCAATGTCAGAGGAGAAGCACACGAGACAACTGCGGATGGTTCTAGATATACTCAGAGAGCACCAACTTTATGGGAAGCTCTCGAAGTGCCAGTTCTAGATATAGGATGTCCACTTTCTAGGAAATGGTATCTTATAAGATGGAGTAGAAGTGGAACCATCCAAGGTTTAATTGGTGTTAGATTGGGATCCACCCCATATTGTGATAGAGATGCAGAGCTTCCTTGGGATGACAGGATACTATCAGAGATTTATCCATGATTTATCCCAAATATTAGCACCGATGACATCCTTGACCTAGATGGGGCCTCTTTTCATATGAAACGTGAAGTTCTATCCGAATTTATTGTTGTTGAGGTAGATTTTGAAAAGTGCATCGATCTTGAGATTTCCAGAAGAGGGTGTCGAGTATGTAGTTCTATTCAACGTGTTAGGGACTAGTCTTGGCTATGTCCTAATGTAGAGATAGGAAATGATTTCTTATGGTTCACGCCAGCTAAGGCCGCAATATCATAACTATATGAACCATGATATTTAGTTTATAGTGGTAGTATTCACATTGAAGATGCGACGACACTACCTGATGGGTGAATGGTTTATTGTCTACTCTAACCACAAGATCCTCAAGTACATCTTCTTGCAGAATGATCTGAATATGAGGTAGAGGTTATTTCTGGAGTTTATTCAAGATTATGACTTTGAAATATTCTATACTCTTTTTAAGGGGAATTTATTAGTTTTTTCTCTTAGTCATAGATCGAGTTCACAACTGATGAGTGAGGTGTTAGAGTGTCTAGCTTTAATACAGTTATTCTTTGTGGATGGAGATGACATATCTTATCAAATGTCAATGGTTGTCACCCCTCCACTCTTATGGAGATTCAGGGAGACACAACTAGGGTATTTTAATTGTGTGACTTTACATGCTCAATTATCTATAGGTTAAGATCCTTATAGAAATTCTCAAGGTGGGGAGAACGTTGTCCTTTTCAGAGGATGCATAGTTGTGCTAGTGGCATTGTGGAAAAAGGTTCTGAGGGAGTTTCCTACATCCCCCCTTAGTGGTACATCCTAGAGTGGAAAAAATGTTCCAGGGCCTCTGAAGTCAGTTCTGGAGGATAGGTAAGAAAAAGGTAGTAGCAGAGTTTATTTCTCTATACCTTACGTTCCAGTAGGTGAAGGCTGAGCACTAGGGTCTAGCAGGGTTATCTCATGCCCCGGAAGTGACAGAGTAAAAGTGGAATGTAATATTGATGGAATTCATAATGGGATTACGATGAACGTCTAGGGGACAGGATTCTATATGGGTGATCATTGAATGAATCAATATGTTGGCCCACTTCTTAGATATCAGGGAGTAGAGTTCCATAGAGAGATTGGGAAGCCTCTACATGCAAGAGATAGTTCAGATTATTGATATTTGTTCAACTATTGTCTCATATCATGATGCTCATTTCACATCCCATTTGTGGAAGGGATTTCAAGATGTATTTGGGGCTTAGCTATGTTTGAGAATAGTTTTCCATCCCCAGAATGATGGTCAGATAGAGATGTCCATTCTGGTTTTGGAGGATATTTTGTGGGCCTGTATCTTGGATTTTTGTAATATTTGGGTGGAAAACCTACCACTGGTGGAGTTTGTGTAAAACAAAAACTACCACTCCACCATCAGTATGCCACTGTTTGAGTCTTTATATGGGTGAAACTTCCGGTCATCGATTTTACAAACTGACCCCAGAGAGTTAGCACTAATGAGTCCAGAGTTGGTGTGAGATTCCAATTAGAAGGTGCAGATCATCCAAGTGTGGATGAAGACTGCCCGAATCTGGTAGAAGTCTTATGCTGATAGACGACAGAGACCCCTAGAGTTCGAGGAGGGAGACCATGTCTTCCTTCAGGTCTCACATCAATGAGGTTTGCATAGATTTGGCCAGAGAGAAAATTTTTATCAGTGGTTAATCATCCCTTTTCAGATACTTTGTAGAGCAGGTGAGATGGTGTACCACCTATATCTACCATCGCAGTTGCACTGGGTACATGGTGTCTTCCACGTGTCGCAGCTGAGGAGGTATGTGCATAAACCATAAAATGTCATTGACTGGGGCGAGGTGGACATTGAGGATAGATAAACCTTCACAGATTAACTTATGGAGATCAAGGATTGATATGAAATGATCCTTCATGGGTGAGAAATTCCCTTGGTGTGTGTCTGGTGGAAACATGAGAATCTTCAGGAGAGCATGTAGGAGTGGGAGTCTAAGATTCATGCGTAGTACCCACATCTGTTTAGGTAGCCTTTTGTTTTGGAATTTTAGGGATATAAAAGCCTTAAGGTGGGGGTAATGTAATGTATCATATTTTCATGTATTATTTTAAAATATTATTTGTAATTATTACAAGACAAGGCATTGTGACAGTGTGTGACTCCGAGTCCGAGAGTGCCCAGAATAAATATTTGAAATAAATTAAACTTTTAAATAGCACACACAAGAAGTTTTCCTAAATAAGCAGAACAAAATTTAAATGGATTCCTAGATTACAAATAAGAGGGAACCATTGCATTCAAAGTAGCGATTTTACCTTAGGCAAGGCCAAAAATTGACCGGTGCGGGCCTGCTACAAATGTTAATTTTTTTGACATTTTAAAGGAAATAAAATAAATTTAATAGTTTATTTTATTTAAAAATTTCTATAATTCAGCGATGCATTATTTGGTTTTAAATAACCAGAAGCCCAAGGTTAGTCTCATAACCTTGGAAGAATTCCCTGGAATCCTATGGAACTTTGTAGAGGAGCCACCTTAGAGAATTTCCAATGAACAACGATGAACGATGACACATGAATCATTACACAACAAGATTGAATCTTGATTGAAGACTGATCTCCCTCTTCATTGACGATCAAGGTAGGTATTGTTATTTCAATTATCTTCCCCATTATTGGATTTAAATAATGAATGTGGATCAACCCATAAACAGGTTGACCCGTGGATCGGTCGTTCTTATGGGAGGGTTTTTATTAGGTTTATTTCGGGGAAATAAACCATGCTATATTTAATTTTCTGTTTTGATTTGATTCATTCGATCCTTTTAATGGGAGTAGATCAATTCCATGAAGAATGATGGCAGAGGTTCATTCTTCGATTTTCTTTTGGATTTCTTCCCCCATTTTGACCTTACTTTCTTTGTGGGGTTACGAAAAACGGATCATTACATGTCTGTTTTGCAACAAAATGATCACAAATTGGATATCCAACATCATGAAAACCCAACGGATTTGTGATGACAATGGAAGACAACGAATTAACATGGTTAGGAAAAAATCGTTCTTAGATCATTCTTCATACGAGTGGTCAAAGCAAGTTTCGAGAGCTGATCAAAGGAACAAAACTCACCAAATCGTTGCTATTATGGTGGGGTGACCATGGATCTTGAGTTTCAAGGAGAACAGGTAGAAAAATCTAAGGTTGGAAGATCAACTGAGGCACAACGATGAATAACATCATTTCTGGAAAATCATGAAGAACATGATGTGTTCTCCGAAGTATATGGCCTGTGTGGATGGCTCAATGACGGCTAGGTTTTTGTGATAGAGGAAGTGATGACACAACTTGTGAAAACTATCACATGGGGTGTGGGTCCTTACATGGGACCCGACATGTATCTCAGATGATACAAAAATACGGGGAGGAGTACATGGCATGTACTCCACCACAAAACCAGACCAAACTAGTTATGTGGGTTACCCCATGTACCGGTACACGAGTTAGCATACACTGGTTGAAGTTGTATACGGGGACATGACCACCGTACATTGAACAACCCCCATAGAGTAAGACACATCATGTCACATTCTTACATGCTGTGTATACCTCTTTCTACATGACATTCTCTTCAACATAGTCCGTTGTACACGGGCAGTACCCGAGGTCATAGGACAAAGTGTGTGGCCTTTCTATACGCCGTGTACCTTTATGTACATGGATTGATCTTCTTGTATATCATTCCTTGGAAATGTTTTGTTTGGGTTAGTGACCCCTTTTCTCGTTCCCCTGAAAGTCAGGTATCATTTCCATCCATAGGAGGATGATGCCTTCGCCAGGACTTTTCTAGATAGATTCAGAATCACTCCAAGAGGCCCGAAGTGAGATCCTCTACCCATTCTTGAACCTAGGTAGAGTCAGGTATGCATGTGACCAATCCTACATGATTTCGATCCTCTACTTAGAAGGTGAATCCATATGAGTCATGCTATACGCCAAGGACCTGGCAGTGATCCCCATCCGTGTATCGTGATCTTTCCCCATCCGGGAGTGAGTTCTCCCAAAATGAGTGTATATGTTCTCTCTAGAGATCTATTAGTGAATCTATCACTATCGTGACACTTCTCAATGAAGTTGATTATCAGATAGACGTCATCAGAGCTATCATACTCATGGAGAAATTTCTCTAATATGAGTGCTTCATGGAAATCTCTGAACTGAATCCCTAGCATGGGTATGCCATTTTTGTGACTTACCTCTAGACTACGGGTCTGGGTTTTGAGTATATCTGGATATGTTTCTCTTTCTATATGTTCTATAGACGTATAATGTGAAGAGATGACTATACGTTTTCTTGTGTATTACTTTTTGGTTTTCGGAGTCCTCTATTGAGTATGGTTAAACTCACCCCTACACGAGGGTTTCCTACATGTGTCGTGTCTTATGCAGATGAGCGGCCTTTTGATGGAGCCCAGGGTGGACCAAGACTAGAACATGCTTTGGGAGCTTTCCTATAGTCCGGGGTGTTTCTAAGACTACGAGAAGCAGTCCCAAAACCTATATTTCTTTCTTACAGTCTGGACTTTAAAGTTTGTAGACTCTTTCTTTAGTGGGATTGTATTTTGACCTAGTTTTCTTTCTGTAATTTACTTTCTATTGTAATTTTTTGGTTGGGTTTAGTTGTATTCATGAATTTTGTAGCTTAGTGGTTTTTTGATTTCAACATTTGTGGGTTGGAGATGTGTGTGTGTATAAGTACTTATAATATCTCCCATGTTAGTGATTTTCCTACTCGATGCTAGTCACTAGCCAATGACCGATGGGATGTGGGCTTGGGGAGTCAAGATATGGTCCACACTGGTACGAGTCAGGATAGAAACAAAACAACCATAAATAAGGTAAATGGACTATAATCCTTCAATTCAATAGAATGGTGATAACCCATTTTAATTAATCACATTAATAAGCTTGAATCACATCTTAAATCTGATTTTAGAATCTATAGTGATTAGTTGTAGAGTCACCAGGTTTTATTACCCTCAAAATACATCATTTAGAAATTCATAGAAATTTTCACAAAGAACTTTATGTGGTTATTGATGTCATTTATCAATCTTACATGATTCTATATAAACCTTATGATGCATCACCTCAACCAAAAAAAGTCTATGAACGAAGACTATGATGGTATTTATCAACCACAAGAGGTCTAGTAAACCATATGAGAATAAAACATACATGGTCTAGTAAAAAGAATGATATTTATACTTCAGACATATGATGGGTACGGATCTTTATAAGGTTATACCTTATGATTTCTTATAGAAAATTTAATCTTTTAATAAACATTAAAACTTATGCAGAACCTCTTCCCACCATTTAAAGACATAACTAAGAACCTCAAATAAATTCAAAAAATATTCATAAACATTGAAAAAACATATAATAATTTCCATAAATGAATTAAATAAATGAATAACATCAAAATCTCAAAGGGAAAAACAATTTACCACATATGGAATTATCAACAACATCATTCAAAAAATCTAAATAAACTCACATACATTCAAAATTAAACAAATAAAAAGATAATAATAAAATAAAATACTTTCTAAAATGATATGTTTAATTCAACAAAATATGAAATAATATAATTTTTTAGGTAATTTCTTCCCTTTTTGACATGAAATAATGGTTAAGTGACTCAGATAAACTCACCATCAATTCAAACTTCTATATAACATTTCCATATGGAAATATCCATAGATTCAGTTAAATTGGAAGTGAAACCTACACACTAACAAGGATTTTATCCCCCATATGTAATTATATATTTCACTAGATATATTACCTTGTAATTAAAATTGAAATACCTATGCGGGAAAATATTTTTCCACATCTCATCAAGTGAGAGAAGACGGTTAAACATGGTTATTTAACCTTATCTCTTTATTCCATTTCCTAGGATTGGATTTTTTGAACATATCTACAATTTGATTCTTGGTAGAAACATATTTCTATTTGATATCTTTACTTTCTACCAACTTTTTAATTAAAATTTTCAGAAAGTAAATATTATTGAATACATAATGCAACATTGGGTTCTTTTGAAGATCAATAGAACTCTGATTTTCAAAATGTATCTCCTTTGGACTCTCAATATCAATACTCAAATCTATAAGTTTTAAAAATATCCATAAAACATGCATGAATTCCTCTGCAAGATACTCTGACTCAATTTTGCTATTTGTCACGTAGTTATATTTCTTTCTACCCAAGCTCACATAGACCTCACAAATGGATAAATTTTCACATTAAGTTGATCTTCTATCAGTATAATCACCTTCCCAATCTACATCAGTGAATCAATGAAACTTTTAAATACATATAGAATATATATAAAATACAATAGATTATAATTACCTTAAAATATATTATAACTCTCTTTTCTTCAAGAATATTTAATTCCCTTACGTTAATCTAAAATCCTATATAAAGTGTCACTACATTAACAATTTCAGGTCTTGAATATTTAAAAGACAACAAGCTTCAAATAACTCATCGAATCCAATTCTGATTAACCTTACTTCCATAATAATCCATAAATGATTTTGTTCCAACTAAAATTTTATTTGAAGCTTCTCTAGAGTCTTCCATGAAAAACATTATCAATAATTCCACAGTATATATTCATTGTACTAAAAATATGCCAATTTTTTTCTACTCAATTTATAATCCTACAATGTTTGTTATCTCACATAGAATACATATTTTATACCATCTATAAATCTAATAAGAAAAATAATAACATAGATAAATACTCTTAAATGTCATATTTTATAATAAAAACATACTATCACTATGAGTGTACCTATGGATATATCAATTTGAAATAATTTTAATTCAACATTTCCTTTTTTAAACTCCATTAGTCTCAATCATCCATCAAAATTTTAATACTAGGAACATAGAGATTTTTTCAAGCCATACAATGAATTACTAAATTAGCACAATATGATTCCATAATATATAGAATAAAACCCCCAGGATTCTCAATAGAAAACTCTTCCATACGATCACCATTAAAAAGGATGATTTCACAACTATTTGATAGACTCTTTAATTTTTTTGTGCATCCACTTCCAAAAATATTATTATTGTTTCCAATAACTCTACTAGAGTAAAATATTTTTAAAAATAAATTCATTCTGTTTGGGATTATCCCTTACATACTATATAATTATAAGATTTTTAGATATAATTACATTTAAATAATTTTATGTGTTCAATATCTTTCATAACAAGAAACACTTAGGTTTAAGTGAATTGTGAAATATTATAAAACTATTATTATATAAATGTAATAACATAATTGTAAATTGGAGGGTATAAATATGAGAAAATAAATTATAAAATATATGTATAATGGTCCTACTCAATAAAAATTTATTTATTAATTCTTAGGAAATACACACTAAGTTTATAGTGAAGTCATTTATTTTTTCAAAAATATATTTTATTCGAAATTGATTTTATTGATTATTTGTGTGGAAATTTTAATTAATTTTATAAATTTTTTTAAAATTTCTTTTATATAATTCACACAATATTTTAAATAAGCACATAAAAATTAATATAGGGTTATATTTTGGATCTTTTTGAAATGATCAATTTTTCAGTGAATAGTGTAAAATTCTAATTTTTTAAACCATTATTTATTTTCTATAAATATATTAATAAAAAAATTAAAATTATATTTTAAATTTAATGTTATATAATATTAATTTTATTTAAAATAATTTAATTAATTCCATTAATATAATCATTTTATATGATTTTAATATAACTCAATATTCATTCTAAAAAATACATTTTTCTAAAAATTAATTTTCATCACATTTTGTGGGGTTATATTTAAAATAAAAATTTCCACTTATATAGATTTAATAATGAAGAATTTATACCATATTTCATGTCTCTAATGTCATTTTTTTTAATAATTTCCTTTTTTTCATTCTAAATAGTAACCATGGTAATATTTACCACCGCCATAAGAAGTTAATAAGGTAATTTAGTTTACAAAGTAATTAATAAGGCATTAAAATTTTATCAAACACTTGGATTTATTTCATTTTATGAGATTAATTCAATGACATCCATCCTAAATTTTAATATGTGGCATTTTGATTCTATTTTCTTTTGATAATGACTTTAATATTATTTTAAATCAAAAATTCCAAAATTTCTCTCTTTTCACTTTAAGTATATATAAATATTTTATCATAAGGATAAAATATTAAATGTTCATTTGTAAATTTTTAATTTAAAATGAATTAATTTTTAGGGTAATTTATTTTTAATTATTAGTAATGATATAATTACATTAAATTCTTACACAATGTCAATATAGTGCTTGCGCAAGCAATAGAAAAATCATTTAAATGATTTTAAAAACACAAAAAGTAATATTTTTTTCTTTTGATATACAGTTTTCCAAAAATTTTATAGAAATATTTATCATATTAGGTATGCTTTAATTTTTTATATTCAAATTCCATATTTTTCATGATTTCCTTAATGTCAATTTAAATGAATAGTCTAAAAAATGACATAAATGGGGTTTTATGAAAATGATATTTTATTAAATTATTTTAAAAAAAATTTAAACTAGGAAAAGGTGTATAATATATGGTATAAAATTTAATAAATATCAATTTAAGATCCAATTCTCACCTTATAAGTAAAATTATCACCGTTTAATATCGAAGGAGTTGTTTTCAATGTTTAGGTAAAAAATTATTGACCAATGGGTTAATAAAATTGATAATGTTTAAATTGATATATAAAAGAGTATAAAATTATTTGGATGATTATATTGAAAACATATCCTAATTATATTAAATTTAATGACATTTAGGAACCACTTGTTGATAAATTTTACTTTATTATATTTTAACATTTTGTAAAATTACCATAGTGACCCACCCCACAATTATAAAATGACACCGTTTCTCTATTTTCTTTACGCCAAATTGAGATATCTTAGATGAAAAAAATATAAAATTGACTTATAAAATTCCCTAAAAGTGAATTAACTATTATTTTAATATTAAAATACCATTCTAAGGGTCCTTAATAATGTGTTTTAAGAAGGTATAACGAAGAAGAGGTAATCATCTTTACCAACTCTTTGAAATTTATTTCTTCTTATACATCTTACTAATATATTTTACCAAAAATAAAATAATGAATACATTTTTATAAATATATTGAGTTGTTATTAATATTGTTTGAAAAAAATTTATACTTATTTTATATCCTATATAAATTGAAAACATCACTCTTGCATACGTATAGCTTACCGTCTCCACGTGGTGGTGTAATTTGTTTTTTAATCACCATTTTACAATGATGGTTATAAAGATGTAAATAATTAATATATATGATATTTATGAAATTGTTATTATTCTATAATTATAATATTATACCTAACCTATTACCTTCCAATCCATTTAAAAATGATGATGTCACACGTGTGTACTATTGGACTACCACCTCCAAGAATGAATGTAATCCATTTTTCATTTCCACTTTACATAGATAGTAATAATGATATATTTAAAGAATATACATGATATATATGATATAATAATTATTATATAAATTTAAATTATTATTTAACTATATTTATTTCCATCTGTTGAAAATTTAAAATAGTCTTCATGCGTATATATGACCTACAGTCTTTATGAATGGTGTAATTAATATATATATATATATATATATACCTTTTATGGATAAATATAAATATACATAATGAATATATATTATATTTATTTAATGATTAAAATTTTAGAGATGATACGACCCTCATAAATGTATAATTACTGAGACTACCGAACTAAAATTTTATGAAAAACGAAGTAGTTAACATTCAAAACAATGATAATAATAAGATATTGTTAACTAACAGGTGATAAGATGATATAAATAGTAAAATGTGATATTATATATATTTATATTTCTCTATTATGTAATTATAATAAAATAAAATTTCTTATACATAAGTTTAAATTCACTCACATGGAAAGTTGAACATGATGTATTGGGTTTCATTACTCATTTCCTTTTATTTTGGTAATATTACTTCATTACTACCTATGTTATGTCATGATTATGTGTTGAATCAAATTTAATTATTTTTTTTGTATTTAAAATTTTTATGTGTATTTAATTTTTTTTTCACATAATCACTTCATTGATTAATTCTCACTTTAACAATAAGATCAATGTAAAGGATTTCATAACACAATTGATTTTCATCATGTTATATTACTTCATTACTGACTATGTTATGTCATGATTATGTATGAAATGACCTATTATTATTTTATGTGTTATACCAATTTTTTTTGGAGATTTAATTTTTTCACACATAATCAATTCATTTATTAATTCACACATCAATGATACACTATGTTTAAGAAATTTCCTGATTAAATTTCTTTTCATTGGGTTATATTACTTGTTAATTATCTAAGATATACTAAGATTATGTGTGAGATGACATCTAATTTTTTAATATTGTATTTCAAAATTTATATTTGGATTTAATTTTGATACAAATAAGTAATTCAATGGTTAATTATCACTTCAATGATATAATCATTGAAAGGGATTTTATCTCAATTTATACTCCATTGAGACATATTTGATATTAAGCACCAATTTATATTTATGTGGTGTATAAAATATCTTTTTTATTTAATATTAATATTAATTTATTCTTTATGATTAATGTTTTAATTAAATATTATTATTTCATGGTGTAACAGATTGAATGTTACCAAATAGTTATGAATTTCTTTTACAATCTATTTTTTTGGATTACTAATATTTTCATTATAAGAATATTTTAATATATCCTATATAAAATCCATATATATTCTTATACTAGGGATATTTAATGATATTAAATTTTTTATTCCAAAATTTAAAATATTTGTAACTTTAATCACACAAAGAATTACTTAAAAGAAAAGACTATCTTATTTCTCTTTTTATCAGGTATATTTTTATTCTATGTCCATTATTTTCAAAATTTTATTGCAAATGTAATTTTTATTTCACAAATTATTATTAAGTTAATTCTATGTTATCCATTATTTTTAAATTTTTTTTAATGAATCTCTAAAATATTTTCTAAAAATTATATTTTCAACTTTCTTTAAAAAAAATTGAATGTAATGTTTTTCTAATATATATAGCGATAATGGATTTTCTAACTACTACAAACATTTTAGGATATTTTGATTATTATAAAAGTTTTAAATGCTTTTTTAAAGATTTTTTAATTAAATTTTATTTGAATATTTATATTCTATTTTTCAAAAGACATGATTTCAAAATAAAACCTCAATTTCTGATGAATTGAAGGTAATCTTTTTTCTCTTAATTTTGTGGTCATTAAAATTATCTTGAAACAATATTATACTTATAATCATTTTTCATTAGAAATTTTTTATATCTCAAATATATGTATTCTTTGTATCATATTTATGATTATTTCCTAAACACTATACCATTTCTACATATGGTGTTTTACTATGAATGTTATTTGAATAATTGCTGAAATATTTACATTCCTTATCATTTACTCAATAAAAATATTTAATGATAAGGAATATTTTTAGTAATTAAATTGATCATTAAATATATGAGGAATGAAATGGACATGTAGTGATGGGATACGCCCTGAATAATATACCCCTTGATGCATCGACAGGTCATGTGAGACAAACAAGTTAGTGCGAATAATGAAATGTCTTTCAGTGTATACCTATACATCGATTAAACTATCTTGGTGCGAGGCCTTAATAGTAAATATATCATGTTTTCTGAGACCATGACATACAATATTATACATTTCCATCATTTAGAATTTAGTAATTATTATTCTGGAGATTACTTCATTTATATTATCCATGGACGCATTTCATGCTCAAGTTATAGATTAAAGGGATTTTTATTCATTTATTTACATTTCCATATTTATTATTCCTTATTCACTCTTGATAGATTCCACTATACATAACCCTTAAAAATCATTTGAGTTCACCCTTGTTTTCTTTTAATTTTACCAATACAGATAAAAAAATATTATGAATAATATCATGGATGTGAGAATGATTCTTATGAAATGTTTTTTTTATATTTTCAAGATAATACAGAAATCATGTATGTATCTGGTTCATCCAAGATATAATACTGATCAATCCTTGGTTATGTGACCCCTTCTATATTAATCAAATTTATTAAAGTAGACACTGTAAATGGGTTATTAGGGCTTGGGTATTTAGAATTTTTATTGGAGAAATTTGAGTATAAACATTGGGAATTTGATTTAGTAAACATTGATTAAGGAATATAACCCTATGTAATTTTTTAAGATATATGTAATTTCATAAATATAACATAATGTTTTAAATAATTTATAGATCATGTTGTTTTACTAGGAATATATCCCTTCATGGATACTACCTATTGACATGGTTCTGTAATAGATGCATCTAGGGGTAATAATCTGAAAAAGAGTTAGTCGAGTATATCTTGACCATCATTCTAATACATGGTGAGTGTTACCTTACTATGTATTTAGTTTAACACACTCTAGTGATATTATTGGGTGAATTAATATTTTATACATGAACCATTATGAATTATTTGAATATATAATGACTAAAAATGACCAAAATTAAACTTAATGTGTCTTAGATTGAAAATATTTCACCATTAATTAGACACAATTTACATGATTTTTCATGATTATGTATCTTACCAGTGTGATTACTACTGCTCGTAAATTTCTTTTGGTTTCAGTAAATTGATATAAATAAAAGTAAACTTGTTGAGGATAAATTCTATCCGTAGTGGAATGCCATTATTTCTGTGAATCTAAATGAAATTGGAGCTATAAATAAAAAAAATGGTTTTTATGTTTAATAATATATTTATCTCTATTTAATTAATATTCTTAACTTTGGAGATTTTTCTACCACACAAAATTTGTTACAAATGGAGTTTCATAAAATTTTAGGTGATATGAACCGTGGGTGGAAAATGATTCAACATCATATATATTAAAAATATTAGAAATGGCACTTGGTAAAATATCTTAAAGAAATGTGATGATGTTTTACATGTGAAGAAATAGGGAAACAAGGAATAAATTTCCCCCTGAAAATATCATAGGATGAAATCTTAGGAGAATTATCAAAATGGTCATGTGAATAAAATATTAGCAAATTTATATACTATATAGTTAGAGATGAAAAATCTATGAGTAACATATAAGTAGTATGAATTATTTTAGCAGTTACCCAAAAAATAATATATGATTTGATTGAGATTGAAGTAATTTGATATATTATTCATAGTTATTAGTATAAAAAAGAATTATTATGGTGTAAAATAACAAATTATGGTTAGATTTTTATTATGGTAGTTTAATTATTGATGCACCTATGTTTTGGGTTCTGAAAATTATGATTCATTAGTATTCATTTATCATATTGTAACATCGAAGGGTTATTTTATTAATATTTAATGTCTGGACGTTTTATTGAAGGGTTAGACAATTTGAATAATGGTAATTTGGTTTTAATGATATTGATGATATTAAGGGTTAATAAAATATTTTACTTTGAGGTAATTATGGGTTATTGTAATTCTGAAATAGATATTTTATCATAATGGTAACCATTAGATGAAAAAGTGTTTTGGTTACTAAGTGATTAATGTTATTTCATGGGAAGATCAATATAGTTTTTATGAAAAATTATTTAATTAAGTTAAATGGAATATTATTTTCTTGAGTTAGATTTCATTTTAGGATAAATATTGAGTTCAATCATGAAATCACATATGTTTTTAGTGGTTTATAGAGATTCATGTTATTTTGGGAAATTATTAGTATATTCTATAGAATACGTGATCAAGGTATTCTCATGTTTCTTATATGACATTATGAGCTAGATTATGTTTTTTGGGGATAAATGTTTGATCAAAAATTTTATATTTTTTGTTTTTCAATTTGGACATACATATTTTGGAGGAGTCTTAAGGTTATCTATTTATAAAATGGATTAAGATCGACTTTGGGGGTTATTATTGATGTTTTAGAGTTTATTGTATTATATTTATCCATACTGGATAAATTGTGCTTACAATATTTTCTGTTAAGTTTTTTTAGAAATAATGAATTAATTTTCATTATTTTATTTATTTTATTATGTGTTACAAGTTATTTTTAGTGATTCTGGCTTGAAAATGTTTTCTTGAATATTCATTTCTTAGAATACGAGATGATGTGTAAATTAATCAAAGCATAAAAAATGATGAATTTGGGATTATGAAATTAATAGAAGTAAAGTTAGTAAATATTATCATTTTATCTATCCTAAAAGTAAAATAATCCCACCACATTATGAAGAGGACCTTGAAATAAAAATGTGATCCTTTTACGACTATTTTTGATGAATTGATGATATTTTCAGCCCCACACTAATTTATGATTTCGTAGTCATTAACATTCTCATAAAAATGTTATTTTTCCATATTTATATTTCCTTGGATGTTAATTTTCTCCTCCATGATTATATTCTAACATTACACAAATTTTCTCCTTATCATGGAACCTCAATGTGTGATACTTCTGGTAACCTTTATTTTCTATACTTTCACTTTTCAAAAGAATTTTTATTATTCCAATGTATGAAGTGGGGTTTCAATAAAGGATGAACCTATGATGAGAGAGATAAAATTATGAGGGAACATATATTTAAGGGAATTTGATTGTAAAATATTAAAATTTGAATATATATTTATCTTTGAATAATTTGATGTTTTTAATATATTTCTTAACACACAACACCGATATTTAAGCGTATTGAGATATATTAAAAAAATAATGTTATTTAAATGTGATAACCTAGCAATTGAATTGGTGGGTATGAATATGATTGATAGAAATATAAAATATATGTTTTATAGTATTTCTCAATACAAATTTATTGATAAATTCTTAATAAATACCCACTCAATTTTTAGTGATGTCATTTTATGCCTCAAAAAATGCATTTTCTTTAGAAATGATTTTATTTCCTTTTGTGTAGGAAAATAATAATTAATTAATATCAATAATAATAATATTATTTTATAAAAAAAATATCATATTTTAAATTATCATATCAAAATTAACTTAGATTTAAATTTTGGTATTTTTATTAAGTGATTGATTTTTATTGACTAGTGAAAATTGCATACTTTTTAATGCTATCATTTGTTTTTAGTAAATAATGTCATTTTAAAGTCAAATTATATTTTAGATTTAATTTATTTAAGAAAAATGTTATTGTAAATAATTTATCTTATTCCACTAAAATAACAATTTTATATGATTTTTATATAAATCAATTTTTAGTCTAAAAGATGTGTTTTTCTAGAAAATCATTTTTCATCACATTTTGCAAGATTATTTTTTTATTAATTTCTTAAACTTATAGAGATTAAATTTCTAAAATGGAAACCATATTTGAGATTATGAGGTTCATGTTTTTTAAATAATACCCATGTATTTTGGGTCATTATAATTAGTAACTGTGGTATAATTTATCACTTTGGCAAAGAGTAAATCATGTAATAAATGCTTAAAATAATGTAATAAGCCATTAAAGGTTTATACGACACTTGAATTTATTTTATTTTATATGATTAATTTTATAATATCCATCCTAACTTTGAATATATAGAATTTTGTTGCCATTTTTTTTTCATAATGACATTTAAATTATTTTTAGAAAAGAAAATTATCAAAGGTAACTCGCCTGATTTTAATATCTGTCACAATTTTACATAATGATAAAAAGAGGATAATTTAAATTATAAATTTTTATTTCAAATATGAATTAATTTTTAATATCATGTTAATTTATTATTAGTTTTTTGAGATGAAATAATTACCATAAATACTTGAACAATGTTGACATAGTTCTTCTTCACATAGTAGAAAGTTTTAAGCAATTGATATTAAAAACAATAAATGTTATATTTTTTGTTATTTATAGTTATTAATTAATTCTATAGATAAAAATAAAATATTAAGGCTGTTTTAATGTTTTATATTAAAATTTGATATTTTTCTTGTTTTCTTTAATGTCAAATTAAACGAATAGTGTCAAAAATGTCATAAATGAAATTTTATAAAAATAATATTTTATTAAAATATTTAAAAAAGATAAAAATATTTAAATTGTAAAAGTGTGATAACATAAAATATAAATTATAATATATTTCCCACTAAGGATCAAATTTTTAGCCTATAAGTAGAATTATATCAGTTTGATATTAAAATAGTTGTTACAACGAGGAAGGTTAAAGATGGTTAGAGAATGGTTTAGTTAAAATGATAAAGTTTAAAATGATATATAAACCTTTATAAATTTTATTTTAGGATTATATTATTAAGATTTTCTCCTTAAATTTTAATCCATGTAATTTTGGAACCAATTTTCTATGAATTTGAGGTTATTATATTTCATTATATAGAAAAATTACAAATGTACTGCTCCCCACATTTATAAAAGGTTAACTTGTCTCTTTTCTTTAAAAAACATTGATCCATATATATCATCCAAATACATTTACATTCTCTAAAAAAAATCCCTATAATCGAATTATACATTTTTTATTCTGAAAATACAATTTCATGGGTCCTTAATAAGGTATCTAAAAGAAGTAAACTGAAAAAGGGTAATTATCATTATAGACTCTTTAAAATTTATTTCTTCTTATACCTACTTTAAATATATTATAAATATCCTAAAATAATAAATACAATATATAAAATATATATAAATTTAATTATTATTATGTCACAACCATGTTCCACCACATTTCCATTCCAAAAAATTGAAAACATCGCTCGTGCGTACGTACGATTTACCATCTCTACATAACTATGTAATTAATTTTTCATCCCTATTTTAATTGGATGGTTATAAATATATAAATAATGAATATAAATAATATTTATGAAATAATTATTCTTATATAATTATAATATCATATCTAATATTTTACCTTCCAATCTATTGGAAAATGATAGCATGACTTATGCGTACGTGGGAACTACTATCTCTACGAAGGGATGTGATTGGTTTTTCATTTCTGATGTTAATGGATAGTAATAAATATTTATTTAATTAATATATATGATCAAATAATGATTTTTTAATTTTTAATTATCATTTATCTTTCTTCTATTCCATTAGTTGAAAAGTGAAAAAAATGTTAATGCTACATATAACCTACGATCTATAAGAATTATTAACTCATTTTTATATCTCTATATTATATGGATGACTATAAATACATATAATGAATATATATGGTATTTATATCATGACTAAATATTTTGTGATTATGTAACCATAATCAATTTAAATGTACTGGAACTATCAATCTAGAATTATCATAAAAACTGAAGCAGTTAACACTAGAAATAATGAAAAAAATCAAATATTGTTGACTAACCAGTGATAAGATATTATAAATGGGTCATATATGATTTTATAGATATTTATATTCTTATGTTATGTAATTATAATAAATAAAAATTAATTACATAGTGGTTAAAATCTCTAATGAGGAAATTCGAACTTGAGGTAATGGGTTTTATAACTCAATTTCTTTTCATTTTCTTATATTACTTATTTATTACCATGTTCTTTAAATATTATATGTAAAAAAATTATATATTGTATTTTTTGTAAAGATATACATTTATATAATGTATTAACTTTATTTAATAATTTTTTCTTCAATGAAATGATTTTTTGTAAGGGATTTCACAACTCAACTACTTTTAATTAGTTTATATTACTTCTTTATTGGCTATATTATGTCAAGATTCTATATGGAATTGACTATTATTTTTATATTTCATTTCCACTTGTTTTATGATGATTTACATATTATCTCATAATCAGTTCATTGGTGAATTATCAATTTAATAATAAGATATTTTTAAAGGATTTCATATCTCAATTTATTTTCATTAGGTTATATGACTTGTTAATTTTCTTCAATATTATTATATTATCTATGTTATAACCTATGATTAATTTATGTTATATTTCCCGTTTTTATGTGTATTAACATTTGATACACATGGTAACTTGATTTATTCATTCACACTTCAATGATACGATCATTGTAATAGATTTAATCTTAATTTCGACTCCATTGAGACATATTTTGTATTATACACATATTTATTTTTATGTGGTGTATATAGTTTTTCTTTGAGGTATTCTACATGAATATAAATTTATTAATTATGATTAAAATTTCAATTGAATACTATTATTTCAAGGGGATATAGTTTTAATGTTACCAAATAGATTGGAATTTATTTTACAATATCATTTTTTGGGATAGTGTATATTTTCATCAAAGGAATCATATAATCTACCATTCATAAGTTATATAAATTTTTTATCCTATATACATTTAAATAGTTTCATTGTTTTCTTCAAAATTTTCCTCTCTTTAAAACATAAATTAGTCAAAAAAATGTTTTAAAGAAAAGTCAATCTTGTTTCTATTTTTGATCAGGTATATTTTTCTTCAATATTTGTATTTTTCAAAATTTTATTATATAAGTAATTTTTATTTACACAAAATATTTATGAAGGAATTTTTTTCATTATAATTGAAATTTTAAAAGGATTTAAAGGAATATTTTTTATGTTTTCCAAATGATTCATTCTACTTTAATTATAAAATGTTAAATGAAATGTTTTTTAATGTGTTTGGAATTAACAGGATTTCCCATCACTATAATCGTTTTACACTGGTTAGCTTATTTTATATGTTTTAAATGGTTTCAAAAATAAAAATATTAAATTATTATTTTATTTTTCTCTAAATTTTTCCAAAAGATATGATTTAATTAAAAAACCCCTATCTTTTAGAAATGAATGTGATCATTTATCTTTTAATTTTGTAGTTATTAAATTTCTCTTGAAACGTTCAATTTGTTATGATAATTTTTAAATAGAAATTGAATTTATCTTATATTTATAAATTATATGTATCATGTATATTCTTATTAAAAAACTATATAACTTTTATAAATATGGTGTTTTAATATGAAATTTATTTTACTGATAGAGGAAATACTGATATTATGCATACTTTAATCAGTATAGATATTTATTGATAAGGAAATTTTTCAGAAGTAAACTGATCATTAAATATATAAGGATTTCAATGTAAATTGGGTAATGGGAAAGTACCAAAATTATATAACCCATAAATTCCTCAAAATGTCTCATGATATAAACATATTGTCTATCCTTATTAAATTTTTTTGTGTGTATACCAACCCATTGATTAAACTTTAATGGTGTAAGACCTTGATGGTAAAAATATCATAATGTATGAGATAATGATTCCCAATATTTTGAATTTACTTGATTGAGAATTTAGTTATTATTATCCATGATATTTCTACATAAATATTATCCTTGGGTGTATTTTATGATGAATTCAATGATTAAATGACATGTGTTATCAGTTATTTACATTTCCATGTTGATTTTGCCTTATTAAATTATGAAAGCTTTCATTGTACATAAAACTTACATGGAATTTGATCTTATACTATTTTATTTTTCTTTACCTAGGATATAAAGAAGGTTATATATATATATAAGTGTAACATCTCGACACCATATTACCCAGATCCGGTGCATTGAAACACGATGTGTACATTTTCACAAAACAAAACATGCATTGATATTTGACACATCATGTCCCATAAAGAGGATCAATTCAGTTCAGGTTCTGGGAAACCAGCTACTTCTTTCATGCTTCTTCTACTAAAAACTGATACATGAAAAATTTATTTCAAAAATGTAGGGTGATCATATGAATTCCCAGTAAGGGGTTTTAAAATAACATAATATATTAATATAACATTTCAAAACACTCTTTTAAAATTTTCCATAATACATTTTCTTAAGAAATGCTGTAAAACATGTAACATATCATAACAATTGTCTAATGAGCACAATTAAAAACATAATAATAGGATTACAAGGGAACATGATTTAATTATAGTCATTCTCATTCAGAGTAATAAGTAAAATAAATTTTAAATAAGTATAAATTATGAATATCCAGGTAAAAGTCTAATAACTAAGAGCAATACATAATAATAGTGGCACATAAAGGTAATAACATCAATGACATTCTTTACTACTGTGAACATTCACTGACTAAAAAATCACTGAGTGCAACATAAACGTCATGCCATAAGCATTTACTTCTTCTGATACTGATAAGTACTGGCTCTTAACTATTGATATTATACCAGTCGAATATCCACTTGGTAAATTAATTATGATAAACATAATGAGGTAAATGTATAATGCGGGACAACATAACCATAACGTCAAGGCCTCGTGCCAAGACCATAAATACTCATTTTGTCAAGGCATTGTCTGAATACCGTAGTTTGTCTCATGAGACCTATAGATGTACTGAGGGGATGTAGTGGGCCCCATCAGACACTTACTATGTCCAATACATTCCTCATTTTCCAAGTCAGGTCGTATATTCAAAATTTCTCATACCACTTTGAATATTTAATTTTACATTTCATATTATTCAAGGTGTCCCATACCACTTTGAATAATTTAATTCATAATTTCATAAAAGGTCATAAGATTTTTAATTAAATTCATTAGAATTTACATATATATAGTGAATCATGCATATGAGTATTAATTATAGAACTATCAACTATAAGGATATGTCATTAACTGATGAGCATGATAAGTAGATTATTACATATGCGATGACAAATAATGCACTAAAATAAATACAAGTTTTGTAACATAAAATAATAACCAAAAAATTATAAGACTTTTTAACAAATACAAATTGGTATTTCACATGTATTCATAATCAATTAAAAGTTAAAGAAGATATTTTAGGTGGGGTATAAAATTGATATATTCGCATACATTTATTCTTGATATGCTTTGGTGTAGCACATCACAAGGGTATACATGATACTAAAAGGTGGTAAGCATGAGATTCAACCATTACTAACACCATTTAATATATAAAAATAAGGAATTCATACATATGAATATAAAAGTTTCAAACACCAACGATTATACTCATGAATTCTCCATTAATACTAAACGTATCAAAAAGTATAATATTTGGAATATCCAAATTTAGGGATTAGTGTTGTGTAAATCTGTTTATACATAAGGGTGTATATAAAGAGTATTATTTTAAAATAGAAATTGCATATTTCCAAAACAACTTGTTTCACTCTTTATTTGTGATATTTGGAAAATTCTAAGAAAAATTGAGAATAAAAGTTCATTTGCATACACATATATTCACATATTCAAATATAAATTAGGTATTAAAAGGTTTTAAACCAAAAATAAATCTAATTACACCCATATGACCATAATATGTTAATCACATTAATGGAAAAGATTCCCTTATCTTAAATAAAAAAAATGAAAAATGTTTATTTATTAAACAAACTAACATAATGTTTTATGTAAACATATACAACTTATATGCATAACCGAGTGTACATAAGGGTCTTATACAAAAATTTATTTATACCTATAAGTTTATCAAAAACATAAATTATCCTTTAGAGTTCATTGTTAAAAGTCTTATATCTGGTATGGAAGGTTAGTCTTACAAACTATATAATTATATGAAACTGTGTATACAATATGTATATATAAAGGTTTTGTACAAAATATAATTCCTTGCATTTTAATGTTCTACATTAACTTTGAATCTCAAAGTTTAGAAGTCTTAAAACCGACCATAAGGGTGTCTATATAAAACTGTATGGTTATATATATATCTATATATAACCTAATGTAGTAGGTATGTAAACAAGTTTTATATGACAAAATAATGATCCTTGAGGTTTAATAATACCTCATAAACCCGAAATCCTGAAGTCCTGAATCGGGTATAGGAGGGTTTATGTCCAAACCACAAGGGCATATATACATATGATAGTATATATATATATATATATATAATTATGTAAACTTTCAACACAACAAGAAAGGTAGCCTAAATTCCCTTACCTTGGTTTGAGGAGGATTGGCTAGGGAAATCGCCGAAGGAGGCTTACTGAGGTTTGAGGAGAAGGAGGGAAAACCAAGGGAATTTGTGTAACTGGATTGTTTAAAAACTATATTATGTATAAAATATGATGAATAATTTAATGCTATTACTGGAAAAACTGAGCCCTATATGGTTTATTAAAAGACTAGGGGAAATTCCTTGTGGAAAACGCTTGAAAGGAGGGGGCCAATAGGATCACAGGTGTGGAAAATTAATATAAAGGGAGGGTTAGGGTACTAATCTAGCATAGGCGGGAGAGGATGAAGATAGTGTGGGAAGAGAAGAACCAAAAAACAAATGGATGACCAAAATTAGATCTAGCCTTGATCCGATGGTCGGGGTGTGTCTGCAGATTTTAAAAGCGATGGATGGTTTTGATCAGACCTGAGATAGATTAGATGTATTAGATTTGAAGTGGTGTTTCAAAAAGCCTCCTACAGTTGAGATTAGATCCATTTTGGATCGGACGGTGCGCAAAAACATGCGGTGATATCCGCAACCACTGAGGATCGATCACCGGTTCGAAATAGACGGCCTCGATTGCATGTGACGTGATCCAATAGCCGAGATCTGATCCCGGTTGAAATTATCCATCGCACATTTAAATGGATAGGCCCTCATGGATTCTTTATATGAATGAGACTCCGATTAAACTCTCCGAAATATCCTTTCCCCCCTCCTGGTACCACCCCGTACTGGGTTCTGTGGGTGCACTCAGTGCCCACCTCTTGCCGTCATGCTGCCCTGCACAGTGGCGACTCTAGTTCCTTTTGTGTGCTTGTGTGTTCCCTTCAGGTTAGTTATTCCCACAGGCTGTCCTGTGCTGAGGCTGAGCACTAGGCTCATCCACCATATGTGTGCTGCCTCCCTTGGCCCAGAGGGTTTATTTTTTTGTTAAACTTTAATACTAAGTTTACATAAAAATAGATGCTTTTCAAAACAAAAATTCCTTTAGTTTTATAAACCATAATGTTTTAAAACACAAAGTTATAACTTTAATATATCCATATGAAAAAAAATTTATACTAGTTTTATAGAAATCAAAAAATAGTTTAGTTAAAACATTGTTTAAGAATTAAGAATGAAATATTTTAAAAGATATTTGAAATATTTGTAAGATGTTTGAAATCATCATCTTATTTTAAAATCACCTAAGTGTAGTTCAAAATATTACACCATTTTCCTTATAATTTTCATAATAAGAGGTTATATTATTACTTCAATTCATAACTTAAATATTTTTGGGAAAACTAAATTATACTTTGATATTTTTCATTAATCCACCAAAAGACCAACTACTATAATTATAGCCGTTAGAACTCAAAAGTCACAAGCATCTCTAATGGTCACCCAAGGGGTAATGGTCTGGTAGATTCCTTATAAAACAAATCATTAGGGTGACCTAAACTCAATACAATTGATGAATATAGTTCTTGCTATACCACAGATGCTCAGTACAGTTTTCATGATTCTGGTTGTGATGTTCTTCGTTATGAATGACCCTAAGGATCTTCTTTATTTACTGGGTCTTGCTGTTCTGTTAGGTGGTCACCCTGCGAACTTGATAGGTTTTTTAGAAGGTGTTTTTGGTTATTATATCTTTCCTTTGATCTTAGTGTAATGTAAACACTTCGGTGTTTAATTTAATAAAATTATTTTGTGATTAATTTGCATGTTTTTTTGGGTGACATGAAAATTTAACAAAATAAAAATATAATATTGTTATTACATGAGAAATAAGTTATGGGACGTCATAATAAGTATATTTCTTATACTATGTTTTTTCATATTTCTAATGTAACATAGGAATCATGTTTGTATCTGGTTCATCAAGATTGATAAATTGACCGATACTTTGTGATATGATATCCAATATATTATTCCAATATAATAATGTCTAAACTAGATTGAGGTTATTAGGGTCAGTGTACACAAACTATCCTAGCCTTGTTATTTTATCTTCACCTTTCTCATTCATTTTATATCTAAATACCCACATGGTTCAAATTTTGTTTTTATCTCTTGGAATTCAGACAATGTCCTAAGTAGAGTTTCTTCTAAATTTGATTCATCTCAACATTCATTTCATGTACCCACTATTTTTTCTCAATAGATGGAGATATATTTATTAGTTAATCCTATTATATAAGAATTATTTAGTTTTTCATTGTCAATATTATTATAGTTTGAACTAGTGTCTATTTTCTTCTAATGATATTTTCAGTTTCCACATGATTCCATACCTTATGATACTATTTTATTTAATATATATTGGCATTGTATTTATCATTATAAATATATAAATCAATATCAATATAATTGTGCTTAATATCATATTTCATTTCAACTTTCTGGTTAGTAAAATGCATGTTTTTTTCAATAAAAATCTGCAAATATACTACAACTGGTTCGTATGATATATACAGATCTTCAAAAAATAAATCACATCAAGCAATTTAAAAACCTTGTACCTAATTATTTCTTACAATTATAACAATTTCATTTTGATAATTATCCAATAATGATCCCTTTATCTACATTCCTTTTAAACATTCCCAACTTATTATCTTTGATCTTTTCAAAGAATAGACTATAAAATACATTGATGTACTAGAATGTTTGGTTTGTCAAGTACCATTTTTCATAATGATTAGAATGTGTTTCATATATAAAAATTAATATGTTCTAAATATATATAATTTTACAAATATATTCTCTATAAAAATAGTTTTATATTTTTATTTTTAGTAATCATTACCCTACCAATCTCAAAAATAATTAAATTATTTATCTAAATAGAATAATTATTTTGGGGAGTATATGGTGCACTAAATTAAATCTTGATTTAGTTTTTTCAAAGTCAAATATTAAATAAAATAAATAAATACTATTTTTTACGATTACATGAAAATTTATTAATGTTAATACCCAAATATTTCTAAACTATCTTATTTTTTTGAACAACTCAAAATCTTCTGAATTTTCTTTTTATATACATTTTATTGATAGTTTGAGTTAAATAAGAAATTAATGTGATAAAAAATAAATAAAATATTTTAGAAATATTCCTCATGGGACCAAATAGTTTTCTCTTAATGAGTTTTAGTGGGTATATAGAAAAAATGACTTTATTACTCTAAGATTTCTATGTTTTATTTACATTTTGATTGGTTCCACAAGCCATTTCACTTTCTCCATTAATAATGGATATATCTATTACAACCAACCACTTATTAGTTTATCTCATTATCATTTAGATAAGATGATAAAGTCTTCAATGACATAGACTACTATCATTTTTATCCCAAAATAATAGGAATTGGAGGTTTCACTAATTAAAAACATATTTCCATTTGGTCTATTTTCCTTGTGATATAATACTTCAATCCATATTGATTTTAATGATACATGAGACATTCTTGATAAAATACATATTCCCATTATCAAATTTATTACTAAGACTTAATATATAATTATTCTTCCATTCCACATAAATTAAATAATTTCATTTTAGATTCAGGGTTAAATTTTATTATAAGAAACACAAATTATTTTTTGATAAAAATAATTTCCCATGGTGACTTCTCGCCCTTTATGATTATTAATATTCCTCATCATATTTTTATCAATTATAACGTTTAATCCATATCCACTATGAGGAATCCCCAACCATGTTCTTCTATTATAATTTAACATAACCTCTATTGGAAATGTTATTTCTTCCTTGGGACCCTTAATTACCTTCCTTTTCATAGAATAGGGAATTTATTCTATAAATATTTTGAAACACTTTATTTCACCTTGATCAAACTAGTCACACCTTCCACAGGCTACCTCAAGAAAATTAAATCAATTTTGAGTTGAAAAATGGAAATATTTTCCTTCATAGCCTACCTTCTTTCAAAATATTATTTCATCTCTTTATAATAACTCCCCCAAAATTCAGGCCACTTTCTAGGTAGTGAAATATGATAAAATCATGTTAATTATTTACATAAAATCACTCCATAACACAATAAATATATTTGGAATCTGAATCATCTTGAATAATAAAAATTCTATCTTAAAATATATATCATATTTTTTGTTCCAATAATAAATATGTATTTTTTATTTTGTTTTTGACTATATGGACTTATAGAGATACTCATTTATTCAAATTATATTTTAATATGTTTCAATTTTTTTTCATATTGTAAATTTTGTTAGATATTTATCATGATCCTGTAATATTAGTACATTCATAATTATGACCGGTTTTATAATGCGTCGATTTAACTTGATAATTGTTGCAAGTCCCCTAAAACAAATTGGAGGATTGGTTACAAACTTCTACATATTTTTGGACTCCTTATTGGTTTTTATTTAAATTATTTTCAACTATAATACTCTTAGATTGAATGTTAGATAATTTTCTTTATTTATATGAAAATAAGTCTTCGTGATCCTTTAATGTATTTTCATGAATCACTAAATTGAATTTGAATATATATATTTCATCTATGTAGGATTTTTATTTCTTCATAATCCCATTATGTTATTTAATTTACTTCTTATTTTTTCAAATGATTACTTTTTTAATGTGGTATTTTGCTCAAAAAATTATTTAAGCTCTTCATTTATCATGTTTTTCATCTCAGTTTCTTCTAAATAATCTTATCCACTACCTAAAGAGTTAATTACTTTTGGAATATGAGTCATTATATTAGTAATTTTCTCACCAAATTGACTTCAAATTCAATTCTATATTAATGTTCAACTTCTTATTATTTTCTCATTATATTTATTCTCTTTCTTCTAGAAAATATATTATTACTTCTTACATTATTGGGTGAATCTTTTAGGACTTTATCCAACATTATTCATTGATTTTTCACATCATCTATAAATTCATAGTCTTTTTCCATATACTTTGTAGAGTTTATGGAAAAAATAAAAAATTATAACATATTTTTTATAATCTTGGTAGAAATTTTAACAATTTTTTCTCTTTAACTTTTCAATCAACTTTCTAATACAATTAATGAATATTTAATAGTTTTCATCATCATATTTTTTTCCATATTCATATTAATATTCATCATCATCACTATCTTTTATTTTCAATCTTCCCATGGAATCAAATGTCAATTTTTTCATTAAATTTTTTCATAGAGGATGGGAGTTTTATTACATAACAACATATGATAATATGTTATATTTCACTAAGTGTGCGACCATATTTGAATTTGGGATCTATGATCATATGGTCATATATGTTCAAAAATTTTCTCATATGTTATTTAAAAAATGTAAAAATATTCATGATTTTCACCAAACCATAGTATATTTATTAAAATTTTATTGACCCATCTAAAATAATTATCAATATTTACTTCTTATTTCATTAAGATGTTTTCAAACCAGCTTCTAAAAAGCAATAATTTGGCCTCTTTTACATTTAAATTTCCTTCATCACTCTGTTCTATCTTGTCCAATAATTCATCAACTAATTCCTAACCCATCACTTTTGTGTATAAAATATCTATAAAATAAATTAGAATTGAATTTTCTTCCTTATAACAACCTCTATATTCATTTTATCAATAATTTACATTGGTTTATCCTTCCCAATAGGTTGAAAACCAAAAAAATCAATATATCTAACTTTTAATCCCAAATATTTATGATATAGAAACATCACATTCTTCCAACATTAATAGTTCATACCATGAAGCATAAAATCTCCACTATTATTAATAGAATTAATATTTTCCATCATTATAAATAGATTAGATATAACAATGATACAAAGATACAATATTATATGAATTTTTAAGGACTGGTTTTCTCTAATGAGAAGTTGGGGATAGATTAGTAAAATTTGTTTTCAAAATATCTTCTCACATAAATCAACTATTATGGATCATTCATGTATAACCCATTAAAATATTAATTTTTAACCTTACACATACATGTATAAAATGGATGAGTAATTAACATAATTATTATTAAAATATCCAAATTTACATGGGAAAAATAATCTATTCTATATTTGATTAATTTTCCCAATCATAGATTCTTCACTATAAGAAAACTATATATAAGATGATACACATGAGAATAAAATCACATTACAATAATCCATAGTCACATTAGACTATGATGTTTCATAATTAAATAAATATATATATAACAATAATGAGAATGATCTCTTCAAAGAATATGTTGTTGAAATAGTAGATATAGTCTTCATGTACAAGCCTTCAAAATGAAGAATAATAATATTCTCTCACCATATATAATCTGATATAGACCAGATTCTAAAATCTCAAAAATTTATTTGATTTAATTATTACTCATGATATAATATAATCTTCATAAACAAGAATCACTTAAATTATCTATTTTTATACTACATAAATACTCAGTTCATCACACCCTAGAATCACTTGTATACTCTTCATATTAAAAAACATACACTTTTGGAATTAAAATTATTTGTAAAAATAGATTCTCCACCTAATCCATATTAAGAGTTCTCACAATAGAATCATATAGCCCGATCCTCTTTATTTCATCCTATAGTCATCCTAACATCAATACTGAACAAATTTAGAAAATTTTTATAATTAATTAATAGCATTTCTTGAGAATGATTTCTCAAAATACAATTATTTTTTCATTTTCCATTTACAATAAATAAAACAATTCACGAAAACTAATCATCTAAAATATCCAAAATAGTTCTCAACAAAATAATTTTGTGATGTCTAGGAATACACATTTTATTTATTCCACTCAAACCTCTTCAAATATTATCTTCTTTAGTGAGCTCATTGTATCTATAACTTCATCATAGTTTAAAATAGAAAAACCTATCAACTTGAAGAAATTAACTATAATCACAGAATAACAATTTGAAATTATTATAGAACCTTCATTATATAAAATCATCATCAAAATAAAATGAGAAAAAAATATTTTTTGGATATTCTTCCTCTATATTATTAAATTCAAAATCAACATCAATAAACCAGATAAAAAATATAATCCTTCACTTGGATTGGATAGTGAAAATACATTTTAATTCTTCACATTAATAATATTTAATCTCATCATAAATGTGATTATAAATCATTGAATATTGGTTATATCATCAATAAGTATTGTTTCCCTCTAAATAATTAATCTACAAGTTATTTAAAATAAAATAAATAACGGATCCTTATAAAGACATTTAAGTTTTATATCATCCTTGAGTGGATCTATTAGAACATTAAAATGTATTTTTCAAAATTAAATCTTCTTATCCTATAATTTTTTAGGTTTATATCAACCTTCTAATATCAAGTTTGTATTATGAGCATGAAACTTAGAAGTTCTAGTAAACCATATAATATTCCACCTTATGAGGTATAATAAACCTTATGAACATTAAAAATAAATTCTTGCTAATATAAAAAATTATACAACTATTTAATACCATCTAAAAAATCCTTAGAAACATTAAAAATAAGTTCAAAAACCTTTGAACATAATTTATTGATTCTCATACATGATTTAAGACAAATTAAATCCATAAACATGTAAAAAAGAACTTCATTGTTTATAAAATATTATGGAATTACTTCAATGTAGATTTATTTAAAATAAAAATATATATATTTGGATGCAATTACAAGTCACTTATGGATTTCCTTAAAAATATATTTTCCAATGTGACAAATGATACTTGAATCAGATAATAAATAATGGATGATGATCCAAATTGATAAAGATGAGATGGTGAAATATTTTTTCTACTTTTATAGTATATTAGAAGAAAAAATGTGAAATTTAAATTATAATTATAATGAATATTGACAAAATATTTACACAACACCCAATAAAAGGGTGGGTTGGAGTCCTCCCATGAATATTGTGGCCTCTAATTGATTTTTAGTTGGCCATCAGGACACCAAATCCCACCATTCACCTTCTGGTGGTGGGTTGGTAACCCACAACTAAGGCTATTGGAACATAAATTACCTACTAGAATGGGTTATAATGGTCTTAAGTTATGATAGAATATTTTTACCACCAATAAATATTTCACCTATTTTAGTTACCTCCCTCCACTAAATACACATGAGTCTGAACATTAAAAACTATCAACAAATAAGAAAAATATTAATCCCACACTATACCAACATATTTTTGGGTCATTAAATTGTACATTTGGGTAGATATAAAATTGAAATTAATGTATAGTTTGTGAAAAAATTCATTATATGTTCAAAAGGTTAAATGTTATTTTAGGATTTCTTTTTATTTGTAAACCATTTTAAAAATATGATAATTGATTATGTGTATACTTATATTAAATCACCTAAAAGAAAACTATATTAGAGATATAAGATTTTCCATGAATGTATTTTACCCATAGTTGGGTCACCTATTATCATTCAAGAGAGAGATAAGGAGTAAATACATATAATAGTTTAGAGGACCATTCACAAAAGACTAAGTCCAAAGTTAATATTTAAAATGGAATAAAGATAAATAATAGGATAGATGAACTACATGAGTTTCTATTCTAGATGATGATGAAAATTTGGGGTGAGTTTTATATATAGTAAACAAAGGTCTATTTATAATTTACAACTTGGGAATATATTCCTGGATAAGGAATATTTAGATGAGATTGAGATCTTAAATGATATTCATTTCCATAGAATATATAGAACATATTGGATTTGGATTACATAGAATAAATATGTGAATACTATGATATATAGAGAGTTAACGAATATGTTAAAATGGAACACTTAATAATTTATTTAATATATTGATATAATCAAAATACTAATGATCATATAGTAGGACAAAATGTTTTCTATCATATACATCTCATTTTTCCTGAACATAGAGATGTACACACATAAAAAGGTATGTGAAAAATTATTAAGAGCCTCATTATTCATGTGTGTGTTAAAAATGGTATGGTTATTATAAGCTTTATCATTGAGGACAATTTTTTCCAATGATTTCCTTAAAATTTCACAATCACTAGATTTTTTATTGAAGAAATTTTGGTTAAAAAACATCCTCTTAGTGTTTTAAATACTCACAAAAAAAATCACTTACCCTCCTTGATTAGATCATGGTACTATTTATTTATGAAATGAGAATTTATCCTTGTATAGAAGTGGATCACAAGGACTATATAAATATGAACCCATTTTTACTTCATCCACACTAGATGTATAATAATCTCTTAAATTGTCATTTTAGGATCATAGAGATCCGCTTTTTATATAATTTCATCTCAAATGGTTATTTTATAGACATTACCGTGATTATTGTAGTGGTTGTTTATTAGGATATGGTTATTAGTGACACAATGTTATGATATTTTCATGGATTAGTTTGGTACTAATAGGGGTTAATTTATTATTTATCTTGGATTACAAATTACATGACATTCATTTGAAAAAATATTAATTCATTCATATAGATTGATATGTATGTGACGACCTTCATGGAGTTTAAAATAATGTTCAACAATGAACTATTTTAAAGATGAACGAAGGATGGTGTTATGTATATGATATTTCTTGATGTATATGGTACTACTATAGGTCGTGTATTGATATAGTAATTTTATAAGATCATCTATGGGACATAGTAGTCAAGGTATCTTAAGAAGATCATTATAATCAACTATATAAAGCTATTAATAATGGGTTTTCATTGAATACATATAGTCATTATCATCTTTGCGAATTATTTTTATTTAATATAAAATATAAGAGACATATATATATATATATATCATTACTCATATGCATATCAATATAAGGTTACATAGATGGGATGTGTTTCTATATGATTATAAATTGGATATTTCC
The DNA here is from genome assembly GCA_963277665.1 of Viscum album. Classification (NCBI taxonomy): domain Eukaryota; kingdom Viridiplantae; phylum Streptophyta; class Magnoliopsida; order Santalales; family Viscaceae; genus Viscum; species Viscum album. Next base: position 8,373,097 of record OY728136.1, read on the forward strand.
TATACCTATTGGAAGGGAATTATGGGTGTATATTTTTTAAATAGAATATTCTTGATATATATTGAAAATTAAGTATCTAGGGACTGGATGACGATAGGGAAAATTTTTGTGAAGTACCAAAATATTATTGCAAAGTAAGAAATATCTTAATTGAGATGGATGATAGTGAATCCTAAATTCCATCAATAAGTAAAGAAATATTTTGTATGATACATTGATTGTGTGATATGGAACAACCAAACATGATCATGTAATTATTATAATTGATTCTATGTATATTTAGATTATAATACACTCATCGAAGGAAAAATTGTGTCCTGGTTGAGCTTTTAGAGGGGACACTAATGGAGTTCCACACATCCACATTAGTGTTAAATCCATGATTCATGATGATATAATCAGATCTAACACTCCAATATTGATTGTTAGACACAATTATTAATGTGTTTGAGTTTATAAATTTATATATATCTTGTCAATGTGTAAGGGATTTATTCTAGGATCCAAGCCATCCATTTATAAATCTCAATGAAATTTATATATTATATCAAATTAATTCGTGATGATTTACTCATGTTATGTGAAGTTCCATTGTACAGTTTGGGTGATCATGGAATGATTCATGATATCAACCCCCATTTGAAAATTTTGGTAGAAAAAGTCAAAGTAGAGATTTGGGTACTTATATTAAATTGAAATCATTCAACTATGTGATGTACCAGTGAAAATAACACCTCATCGTGATATAAAATTTATATATTGATTATGGTGGAGATTATATGAAGCTACTAGGTCAGAAATACTACTAACAATGACACTCTATCGTCAAATGTATGGATATATAATTTTGATAATTTTGGGTCTTATTAATATTCTATTAATGTGTGTGTTTGATTTTATAGTTTTTTGGACATATCCATTTACATTGGAGTATTTTCATGAAATTTAATCTTTTTTTAAAAACTATTTATTGTTTATTATAAAGAATTACAAGGGATATTATACAGGACAATGAAATTGTTCATGAAAATCAAAGACTCGTTGATTATTATACAAGATTTGGTGCTAGTAAAAAAATGATAAGTGATAAATTAATAGATTTTCATAACATATATTTTAGATAATTCTTACAAATATCTATTTATCTGACCCTTAGAGTATGTGTTATTTCATCATGTGTTTCTTTGTGTCTACATATAATTAATTTAAAATAATTTTGATCGAGGGAAATTAATCACTAAGATTTATTATGTTATTAAATATATTAAGTCACATTTATTAGATATCCTACCATCTAATTTTTTTTCCTTGAATTGAAAGTGAGAATGGTGTCACCTATTTATCACACAAAATAAGATACATGAATTATTTCACTTATTTCATTAACTTATGTGAGAAAGAGTTATTGTATTATAAGATAATTTTTAAGGATCCAAAGGAAATTATGTACCGCAAGGATAATGTAATCCATGGTAGAAAAATATCCCCTCATCCATTTACGTTGGTGCCATTGTTACCACGGGGACAAAAATATTCATCTAAGACTCAAATGACATCTCAATGATCCAACATTAGTATTTGTGAGCCTCCTTTTGAGATAATAAAACTAAAATTTTGGGAGGATATAAAGATTTTATATTTTCAATAACATAACTTATTAGTATATAAATATTTTAAACTCTAAATTTTATCCTCAACCATTTAAATAATGGTTTTTATTTTATAAATATTTAATAAATTCAAAGTAAATTTTGTGGGCAGAAAATAACTAATAATTAATTATTAATAAAATCATGAGTGTGGTCTCTTGAATGGAAAATGAAAATATCTAATTAATGAAACCTCAAAATTAAAAAAATTACACGGTATTAAAACTTTGAGGATTACTAATTCATCAAGATATGAAATTTGTAAAATTTTATTCTAGAAACAAAGGGTATCTCTTGTTCATAAAAATTGATGTTAGTGATTTATCAACTAAAATTTACACGATTTATTAAGTGATAAAATTACATGAACTTAAAATAAAAAATAATTATTCCCCATCTAGGTAGGTTGGTTAAAACCACATGCTTCATTCAATTTTTATATTTTAATTTTTTTATAATTTAAATTATAATTTCTCATATTTATTTAATTAAATGTAATTTTTTTAAACAATATTAATGAAAAAAATGATGGTGATATGATCCCCCCGTTGAATTAGGAAGCATTTATTTTTAGGTTATTCAAATTTCATCGAATGTGACATGGGCCATATAGGACCACCAAGAAGTTATTTCTATCATCATGGAATGGTGGTGATCAGTGTAACATGACATGAACAATAATAAAAAATTTATGAAAAAAATTAATCCTGTCATAAGATCTGAGGGTGAAGATTTATTTTGGAAAAATGAACCCCAAAATTGATATCATCAAACTCATTTAAAGTAAAAAAACACATGATTTGTAGAAAAAATGTCAACAGTGATAGGGGATATCATAAACGACGACCCCCCAAATACCTATATCACCCCTTTATCAAGGAAGGTGGTCAGTTTTTCGGTGTATAGGTACTTTCGTTATGATTATATGGTCAAATACCCTTGTTTTAGGGAAACCTCTAGAAAACTAAAATAAAATTTTATAGTAAATTTAGTTAATTTTTAATGGAATTTGTATCCATGTCAAATGAAATCACCTAAAATCTCATTTCCACCCACTAATTTTGAAATATAGGTGAGATGTGGATTCATATTATTTGAGAGGTTATGAGACATCACATTATAACATATACTACAACCCATATCATTAGATCAAGAAAAAATAGAACAAATTAGTATAATATATTGACAACTTAATCATACTAAATAAAATGATTGACAAAATTTTGAGTAGTTCCTGACCACATGGTTTCTATGTATGCCAAATGGCCAACATTATGTGGTCCAATTTTTTATTATCTCTTTGATTCATGGTCAAGAAGATTTCAGGGATCCCCATGAAGTTCTCATAGTGTTTTCTAGGTGGATTGAAATCCCATTGTGCAAAGGGAGAGTGCCACATGGATATTTTAGTTTTGGAAATCACATTTTTTTCATATATGTTTTTTTCTCATTGTAATCACATATATCATAATTGTATATGTTGTTCTCTTATCGTAATCATATATGTTGTTTTCTCATCATAATCACATATATTTTAATCATATATGTTGTTTTCTTATCATAATCATATATGTTGTTTTCTCATCGTAATCACATATATCATAACCATATCTGTTGTTTTCTTATCATAAACATAAATATTTTTTTTCATCGTAATCACATTTGATGTTTCTCATCAAAATCACATATTATGTTTTACATCGTAATAACTTATGTTGTTTTACATCGTAATCACTTATGTCATTTCAGATCATAACCATATATGATGTTTTACAATCATAACCACATAAGATGTTTTTGTAACCATATGTATCACAATCACATTATGCATCATATCTTTATTACTCATTGTAACCATTCATATTAACCGTGTTATTCATTATAGTCATGATACACATCGTATTCATATTAAGAATCATAACCATGCATCGTAACCATGTTATGCATCGTAGTCATGATACACATCATATTCATATTATGCATCATAATCATGTATTGTATCCAAGATATTCATCATAACCAAGTTATGTATCATACTCATGTAATGCATTGGACTCATTTCTTAGTCCAATACTGCATACATGTTTTCATTATATTTCATCTTACTCATTCTTTCATACTTTTGTATTTATTATTTTCTAACCAAAATGATTTCATTGAGTTGGTAATATACTAATCAAAATGATTTCATGTATTCTATATGTTTTGAATGATATAATTCCAGGGGTCCGAGTCCCTCTGAGTTTTATGAAGAAATATGACCATTGGAAACAATGTGAATATAGGAACTCGATGCCTATAAATAGGAGGTCATTTGAATGATAGAATTCAAATTGTGTATCTTCCATTTTCTAGAGAGAGACTGTTTGACATCTCTCTTGCTTCGTGAAAAACATCTTGTAGATACAATATGTGAACGAATTGTTCATATTTCCTGTATTTCAATAAGTTCTTTGTTTTTCTTTGTGCGACCGATCAATGTGATAATGATCAAGGGATTCTGGGGATAAGAATGATGATACCGATAATTTTTCGAAGGTATTTCATGTATTTGAAAGACAATGGTATTGATTACCTTTTTAATTAAAGAATTCTATGGATATGAAGACAGACGTGGAAATCATCATATCGAAGGATTACCTGGGTGGTGGTAAGACATACCTTTTATTCTAGGTGAAATGATACCCTAATCTTTGGGATAAAATAATTTTAATACCTTTTATTTTTCCTCTACTATTTGCAATAGAAATGGAATCCTTTTTTTCATATTTATATTCATATTATTTTCTATTGTAATTGTTTTAATTATGATACGTTCATTACATATTATATTAAGATATTTTATAAACTAAATGGTAGAATAATTTACATTTGTTATACTATGATCAATGTATTCAATTCAAATACAATTATTTTTAATAAATTGTGGTATCATATCATATCTAATCCATTAAATCCAAGACCAATTCTATTATTTGTAATGGTTGTGAATTGTAATAGTTTAAGACCTCTTAAACTAAGTTTCTTCTCAAGAGTAAAATAGAAATATTTTAAATCCACAATTCACCCCTATTGTATTGTGCCATCTCATATTCATTTACATCTATATTTAGATCAAACAATTGGTATCAAAGAAGGTTTCCACTGATTTGTTTTACTTTATTTATTTCTTTGTATGATAAAATCATGTTTTTGATATAAATATGTTGTTTATATTTACTCACTACACAAACATATAGAGCGGAAAAGTGTTCTTTTATAAGATTGTAGGAATGAATATTTGATCAATTGATAATCTAAACCCAACTAGACCACCTATTTTTCATGCAAATGATTATGAGTACTGTAGAGATCGAATGAATAATTTTTTTATTAATATTGGTGAAGATAATTTTGTGATGCTCATTTCAGATTACAAAATTCTAAACAATGAAGTAAGAATCTTCACCAACCAAGAGAAACTAGAATTTCAACTGAATTACAAGGTACATAATACTCTGTTATGTTCTATGAATAGGAACATATATAGTCAGATATTATCATGTGAAGTATCCAACTTTATTTGGAAGAAATTGGAATTATTTAATTTTAGTACATCTAAAGTTATAGAAACTAGAAGAGCCATGCTCCGAGCTGAATATCATGGTTTTTTCCCTATAGATAACCTGTAATAAAAATTCAACAAAGATTTATGAAAATTGTCAATAGTATTCAATCTATAGGAGAAAAATGTCTTGATGATGAAGTTCTCGTGGAAAATATAATCGATATAATTCTTAATGAGTGGGAATAAAAAAGGACAACTATTGATGAGAACATAAAAGTTAATCAAATCACTCTTGATGAATTATTTGGTACACTCTTACAGCATGAGACAAGAATGAAAAGAGATGCGTATTTTAAAAATAATAAGAATGGAAATAGAAGTGTTTCTTTTACTACAATATATAAATCCAAGACACCATAAAGCATAACAAGATCCAAAGCTAAGAAAGATGTTCTTATATCATAATTTAGTGAAAGTGATCATTTAGGGAATGAATTAGACAATCTTACTTGAAGATTGAACAATTTTTTTTGAAAGAAATATTTTCAATACAGATTCAAAAAGAAAGATAGAAAGGACAAGAAAGACTTAGAAGTAACTTGTTATGAATGTAAAAGAGCAGGTCATATTAGACAAGATTGTCCATTGATTAAAAGAAAAGGCAGGAAATATGATCATTTTGAAAGAAAAAAGAAAAATATTACAAGTTTAAGACTATGAAAGTCTTGAAAGAAAACGATACTTGGAATTCAAGTGGTGGTGATTCATCAGAAGAATCATCTGAATATGAATATTCTAGTCAGAAGAATATAGGCCTTATAGTCATACTATCTATTGAAAATCATTGTCTCATGGCTAAAGTACACAATGAAGAATATCTTACAAATTCATATTTAAATGAATATTACCCAAATGAAAAATTTTCTTACTTTTCGTATGAAGAATATTCCTTATCAGAAGATAATATACCTTCTTTTGAAGAAGATTCTAGATTTTCAAAACTACTTGAGAATGATAATTTCAAACTCAAGAAGAATATTGATAAGTCAAATTCTAGAATATCTATCCTTAAAAAATAAGTACCAGATATTTAAAAATATCTTGATAAAAAAACTATTGATTTTGAAAATATTTTAAAAAAAACTTATAGAAGTAAATTCTGAGAAGGATAAATTTTCTACGAACTTTGAAAAACTTGTTTTAGAGAAATTTTTTTTTGAAAAAAAAATCAAAACAATTTCGTATGAGAATGGAAATTTAGTCATTAGACTAAAATTGGAAATTTTTTATTTAAATAAATTTTTATCAAATTTCACTTCTGGAAGGAAAGAATTTGATACAATGTATTAACAACTTCTTCCTATTAGGAATAAATTTGGATTTAGATATACTCACTCAAAAATGGGTTTTAGTCATAACTATTTTGTTCCCTAAAGTGATCCTTTATTCACTGAATGTCAATGTGGTATAAATTGGGAGAATAATTTGTCTTTAAATAAAACTCAATCTTTAGGATTTCATAAAGCTCATTTTTCGAAACACATGTGGATTCCTAATGTTGTTTTATCTAACATTTTTAGATCCAAAAAAAGTTCGGGTTCGTAAAAACTAATTGTTTCATTTTAAGGGAAAAAAAGTGTAACAACTATAATAATATTTGGTACAAGGATATTGGATGTTCTATGCATATGACTAGAAATAAATATTTCATTGAAATGAAAATTGAAATGAAAGGTGGAAGTGTGACCTTCAGAGATAATTCTCAAGGAAAGATCATTGGTATAGGTGATATTGTTCTTTTAGGAAAATTTTTAATTTCAAATATTTTATTTGTTAAAGGTCTTAAGAACAACCTTATAAGCATAATTCAATTATGTGATGAAGGACACCTTGTGAATTTTAGGAATGATAAATGTTTAGTTCACAATTCCAAGGATGAATTCCTTATCTCATCCCATAGGCATGATAATGTATACAAACTTAACTTATAATATGCAAGGAGCAAAGACTTTCCTTGATTATGTGTAATGGAAGACCAATCTTGGATATGGAATAGAAGGTTAGGAAACTATAACTTAGGAACCTTTTTAAACACTCACTGAATATGGAATGAGTTTTTCCAAAACTCAAATACTATATGATAATACCAGTGCCATTGATTTTAGTAAAAAACCTATACATCACTCACATGAAAAAACATAGATATTAGGGATTACTTTCTTATAGATCACACACAAAAAGGAGATATTATTTTACAATTCATCAGAATGCAAGAAACACTTTATAACATTTTCACAAAACCATCATCTTCTGATAGATTTGAATACATTAAACAAAATCTAGGAATAATCACTATAAGTTAATTATGCACTTCTACTTCTGGTTAAAACCATCTCCTTAAATGAAGTTACTTATTTTCAAAGGGGGAGTATATATCATTTTACTAGTTTTACATTTTATCGGTTTTATATTTTATCAGTTTTACATATTATTGGTTTTACATTTTATTGGTTTTACATTTTATCGGTTTTAAATTTTATTGACTTTACATTCAATCGGTTTTACATTTTATCATTTTAACATTTTATTGGTTTTAAATTTTATCGGTTTTATATTTTAACGGTTTTAAAATTTATCGGTTTCATGATTTTAGGTTCCATGGTTATCAGTTTCATGTTTTAACTATATTAGATTTTTTTTTCTGTATAAGATTTTTTTTTTCAGTATTGTATTATCTTATATGTACTAGAATATCTTGTCCATTTTATAATTATTATCAGTTTTATATAATTTTTGGTATTAAATTTTTTGTTGGTATTATTATTATAATAATAATATAATGAATCTAATTTATCTATCCTGATACTCTAGTAGGTAAAAATTCTAAATCCTTTTTTTGTCCATTATATTTCAAACTGTTGGAATTTTAATTCTTTCTTTTAACCCCTTATCAAATTCATTATAAATACAATTTTGTTTTAAGGAAAACCTCAAGAGTTCAAAATTATTGTCAACCATTAGATCTTTAATATCTAATATCAACCATCAAATTACTTTTTAACAGAACCCATCCCTACCCATCCCACATCAAATTCCTCTGATTTTATCAAAATTTTTGATGCTCTATAATTACACAGCATGGTTCGCAATCAAATTTTACCTCAGTTTTCATTATCAGAAAATTCATAAGCTTTCCTAACTATGAAAAACATCAGTGTTTAAGATTTTTCTTCTTGTATTTCATGTTTGAGTCAATTTTTTCATCACCAAAGAAAATTTTTCCAAAATATTTCTCTTCTATGACCTTTCTAGGTGAGTGGTTAGTCTCTCGAGATTTTTATGAGACTTTTGATTCTTTGTTGAAAAGGATAATAAATTTACTAGGGTGGGAATTTCTCTATGTTGAAAGATGAAATTCAGATCAAGATTTTGTGTTATATGAGGAAGTGTTACAGTTATACAAAATAATAGAGGAAGATAATTGACTCAATATCTCGTTTATGATGTATGATAAGAAATAAAAAACCTCAATAAAACAAGAAACTTCTTTCCTAGGAGTTCCATATGAGGAAGATGACCTTTTTCCTTCCCCAAAATTACCAGAACGTGATGGGAATTTTGATAAAAGGAAAGCAGAAGAATCTATTTTTGAGATTCATGATGATAAGAGGAAGGTAAATAATCTATCATCTAACAATTGTCACATTTTCCTCTAGATTCAAGGCTACCTAGTACCAAGAAAGTCTGATAAAGAAACTTTAAAATTTTCTGATGTTTATGTGCTTGACTATCTAGTGAATACGGGGATGTTAAATCTTATGGGTTTAATTTTTTTGACAATCAAGAAGCATAAATCTGGTTCCATAAAGTCTCATCTAATCATGTTTCCCACCATCCTTACCATGTTTTTGAAAGAGTTCCTATATTTGTGAAATTTCTCAATTAATTTAGATCTGAAAACATTCAAGGAGCCTCTCATCAGTAAGGATACTATTAGGAGAATCAACTTACGATTCAATTTAGAATAAAAGAAGTTTGGGAAATATCTGGAAGCTGAGAAAGGAAAATAAATAGCTGAAGGGAGTGAAAAACCATCAAATCATCCCAAATGAACTGTATTAAAAAGAAAGTTATCTAAGGCTAAAACTACAAATAAATAAAATAAACAAAAGAAAGTTTCAGATGAGGTTGTGTAAGAGTGGAGGAAAAATAAGGAAGGAAGGAAATAAGGTGATCCTCAATTTGTATTGGATCCTACTGAATCCCTAGCCGAAAAAATAATAACCAAATAAATTTTTAAATAAGAAGAGAAGAAGAATGAAATGAATATGAGAAAGGCCCAAGATATTGATATTGATAGTCTTCTTAAGATAGATGAGGAAGATAGAACCAGAATTGTCATAAGGGAACCACCTTTTCAACCTCAATTAGATCCATTGGAGAAAAGGAAAGAGAAACAGGCTTCTCGAAAATCAGCTACCCAATGTCTCAATCAAGAAACTGAAGAAGAAAAATAATATAGTGAATAAGAACAAGAATAATAAGAAACATAAGATAATGAAGCTGAAAACCAGAGAAATAATTAAGTAGAATTATCATAAGTTCTATATTTTATGTTTCCATCTCCTGATCATTAGCCATAAAAATAGGTTTCTCAGAGTATTTCTTCAAATAAATTCATTCAAATCTTAGATAAATATGAAGAAGAAAAATTAGATAAGAATCAGAATCAGCCAGCTCAATTTATCGGAACTGGAACTCATTTTAGAGATCATCCAAAATACAATGAAGATACATATTCAGAAAAGATGATCACAGTGAATTAAATTTAGTACATTGAACAATCCTTGAACATATTGGAAAATATTATACCCTTCTTTCCAAAAATTGAAGCTAGGTAAGATATCATTTAAAATAGTCATAATGAAAGAAAGGATTCTGTCAAGACTCTAATGGACTGGCTTTTGAATCTTGAAGCCGATTTCAAAGTATTCAAAGAACGTGCTTCTAATAACAACAAGGCTTGTAACAAGTTTTTCAAGTGGTCGTAAAACATTAATGAAAATCTCAAGTATCATCCAGACAAGCTTTAGGAATTGGAAAAGTGAGAAAATGATCTCAATTCCTTGTACCAAATGTTATTTACTAATTTGAATGAAAAAATAGAAGTATTTCAAAGATAGAGTACCTCAAAAGGATTATCCTTTGAAGAGCTTGAACATCTAGAGGAAAAATTGGAGAATGGATGTAATGAGATTTATTTACTTTCAAATAGTGTTTTAATATTAGATAAATACTACAGAGTTAGAATGGGGGATTTCAATTACTAGGAAGAAAGGCTCGAAGAACAGGAATAAATCAATTAGCTTCATGAAGAAAGAATATGGAAATAGGAAAGGATTATTGTAGAATATGATGTGATGTTGAAGGCTCAATAAGAAGTTGTTGGAAAATTGATGGAGGATAGAAAAGAGTTCAAGAATCTTATGCTCTCTGTGTTAAACCTCTTGGAAAAACAAAAGGAGAAAGAATAATTTTTGAACTCTTGTTGTAATAAAATATTATTTCATTTCAAGTAATTTATATTGTTTCATACTCTATTTCTCTAACTCCTTACAGGAAAAGAATGTTTTTCTTTATTATTTTTTAAAATCATAAAGCGGGAGAATAATTTGGAAGAGAAGAAACTAATTTCATAATAAGGGAAAATGGTTAATACCTTATTAAGGGGGAGAAATCACAAGTAAAAGTATAAGGAATATGATCCTTAGTGATATTTTTATTCTAGGGTGGAATAGTCGTATTTAATATTACTTTAAGAAGAGTTAATAATCTTAGGGGGAGATAAGTCTTTATTGTTTTATTGTGCTTTCCAAAAAGGGGGAGATTATTGAGTAAAAATTTGTTTTGACTTTTCCATTAATCTTTTTATTTTGGAAATCAGATTTTTTTTCATATATGTTGTTTTCACATCATAATCACATATATCGTAATCATATATGTTGTTCTTTTATCATAATCATATATGTTGCTTTATCATCGTAGTCAAATATATCATAATAATATATGTTGTTTTCTTATTGTAATAATATATGTTTTTTTCTCATCAAAATCACATAAATCATAATCATATATGTTGTTTTCTTATCGTAAAAATAAATGTTGTTTTCCATCATAATCACATATGATGTTTCTCATCGAAATCACAGATGATGTTTTAACATCGTAATAACTTATGTTGTTTTACATAATTATCACTTATTTCATTTTACATCATAGACATATATGTTGTTTTACAATGTTAACCACATATGATGTTTTTGTAACCATATTTATCATAATCAAATTACACATCATATCCATATTACTCATCGTAATCATGCATCGTAACCATGTTATGCATCATAGTTATGATATGAATCATATTTATATTATGCATCGTAACCATGAATTATAAATATGTTATGCATCGTAGTCATGATACACATTGTATTCATGTTATTCATTATAATCATGTATCATATCCATGATATGCATTGTAAGTAAGTCATGTATCATACTCATGTAATTCATTGGACTCATGTATTACTCCAATACCGCATACATGTTTTCATTATATTTCATCTTACTCATTCTTTTATACTTCTATATTTATTGTTTTCTAAACAAAACTATTTCCTTGATTTAGTTATATACTAATCAAAACAATGTCGTGTATTCTGTTTGTTTTGACCGTTATAATTCCAGGTGTCCAAGTCCCTCTGAGTTTTCTAGAGAAATATGATCGTTGGAAATAATGTGACTGTGGTAACCCGAGACCTATAAATAGGAGGTCATTTGAACAAGAGAAATTATCTTTTGTATCTTCTAAGTTCTTGAGAGAGACTATGTGACATCTCTCCTACTTCATGTAAAAAGGATTGAAGATACAAGATGTGAACGACTTGTTCCTAGTTCTTGTATTTCAATAAGTGATTTTTTTCTTTTGTGGGACCAATCATTTTGATAATGATAGAGGGATTTTGAGGATAGGAAAATGATGATTTTGATCATTTTATTGAGGGATTTCAAGTATTTGAAAGATAGAGGTGCCTACTACCTTCTTAATCGAGTTCTTCCATGGATAGGAAGATAGATGTTCTGATCATCATATCAAGGGCTTACCTAAGTGGTGGTAATAATTTTTTTTATCCTAGGTGAAAGGATACCCTACTCGTTGGGATAAAGGAATTATAATACCTTTTATTTTTCCACTACTATTTTTAATATAAATGGAATAATTTTTTCCTATTTCTATTCAGATTCTTTTTTGTTGTAATTTTTTTAATTAGGATACATTCATTACATATTGTATTAAGAGATTCTATACGCTGTATGGTAGAATGATTTACATTTTTTATATGCTGGTCATTGTATTCAATTAAAATAAAATTATTTTTAATAACTTTTGGTACCAAATCATATCTAATCCATAGTATCCAGGACTAGTTCGATCATTTTTATTGGTTGTGTATTGTATTAGTTTAAAACCACTTAAACTAAGTTTATTCTCAAGAGTTTAATATAAAACTTTTAAACCTAAAATTCAACCCTATTGTATTGTTCCATATCTAATAAATTTACATCTATATTTCAATCCAACATGTCAATTTTTTTTCAAAATTATCTCAAGCTACATGTGGGAGTGTGCATGGATTAACATGACACATGAAAAATACTTTCAACATTCATTCATGAGTGAGATATATTATGAATTATTATAGAACATTTAGTTTTCCTATATATATAAATTTAAAAAAAAATAGAAAAAAATATCACATAATTATATGATTTATAGAAATCATTACACCATTTTTATATTAAAGAACAATTTAGTTTAATGTTTTAGGTAATTAAGAAAACTCTTACGTAACAGAACCCATACTTTTTACAACAAATAGAAAATTCTCTACCAAGAAAAATTCTTCAAATTATAAATCCACTTCACTCAAGGATAAAACCTAATAACCATATTATTGACTTCATAATCATTCATAATCAGCTATAATATCTATGAAAATAATTTGAAAATGTTGAATGAGCATATAGAACTTAATAACGGGTAATAAAAAATAAAAAACCAATTACACCTTTGAGTCACTAGAAAACCAATGAAAATAATTTATTTCAAATAAAAACATTTGATCCCATAAAAGATCTAAAATATTATTATAAATATGAAATAATAATTTTTTTTCACATGTTCTATAAAAAAGCTCAATATAATGCATAAAGGATTCACGAATCCCTCATGGAAAAGCCCGTGAGTTTGTGAAAAGTTAAATTTTAGAACAAACTATAGATCCCATTATGAAAATGAATATTAATCCAAATATAACTCAATAATCATTTCAATATCATAAAAATTCCTTAATTCATGAATTATATATAATGTTTTATCAAATCCTGTTAACTTTAGTTAAATCTTAAAAAAATCATAGAAAAACCAAGAATGGATCTTAGGGCATCATATTCTTTATCACTCTTGAAACCAACCATTAAAATAGAATATATTAACAAGTTATTCCCAAATAGTTCATTATAGAATAACATTATCAGTTAATTAAAAAATTATTTTCATTAGATAATAAATCAATACCTTATTCATTGGATAGATATATCATTGGATCAACCATTATTCATATATATTTACATGTACTATAATTTAATAAAACATTTAAAACATGCATTTTTCATCATAAAACTATTTAAAAATTTTATTTCAATATATAAAAAATATTTTTTATTCCTACTCATAAAATAATTTTATATCAATGAAACACTTAGAAAGAATGTTCTTGAAATCCACTTGATAAAAAAGGAGGTATATAATATATGATTTTTTTTTAAATTTTCATGTAAAAAATATCTTTACCATGAGTCTCTTGGAATAATTGAATACTCCATTAGTGTAACCTTAAAACCATAAGGATTTGATTGTAACTGAATATATAGGTTATGTATTTATGTAATGGGATATGATACACGAGACCAATAGGAATGAGACTATAATTTTTGTGTTCTAATATCATATAAATCATGGAAATTTTTTTATAGAAAAACCATACCATATCATCTATATTTAAGTATTAATTATTAAATTTCTAAACAAAAAATTAATCCTAAAATAAGAATAAAGGTTTATTTATATCAATTTTTTTATTTCACATGATTTGAAAAAATATTTTTTAATGACCCTTACATAATGTAAAGTTTCTCACATTTACTCCAATCACATACCACATTACTTCAAACAGAGTATAAATATCAAACAAAAATGGGTTTATGTACACTTGATTCATGGATTTAAAGATCAACCTATAGAATGAATCTTTATTTAATTTAGTTATAATTTTTTAACATCTATAATGACCTAAAAATCATGTATTTCTAATATTATCCCATTTTATAATCCTTTTTATTTTATACTTACATCTTAATATTAAAAACATTCAATCTTTCTTCTTAAACCTATACGATCTTTGAATTATTCATTAAGTCATGTAAACACAAATTAAAAAAAAAATCTTAAATTCTATTAAATAATGGAATTAATATTTTTTATAATAATTACTTATATATGTTGTAAATATTGAACATGGTAAAAATATTATATTATATATGTATTAATATTAATCATGAATATGATATGTAATATATTAAAAAAATAGTCTAAAATAATCTTATGTTATGAGGATGAAGTACTAAGTACTATAACTAAAGGCATTATTAGAATCCTCTTGAACCAAATCATGAATAATACTTGAAAAAAAATTTAATTCTTATTTTAGAGTAATAATGAAAATAGATTAATATTACTAAAGATAAAAACACAGGATAATGTAGAATTTATGAAAGATCAAGTACTATTAGAGTTATTTTAATGAAAAAATGGGAAGTGTTTGTTGATATTGACAAAGGGAAAACCATAAGATTTAAAAAATAATATGTAATGGTTACAATGGAATCATATATAGTTGTAACTGATATGAAATAATCTTTAAATTAATGTAATGTGCAAGGAGAAAACATTGGTTTCAAAACAACTGTAGGAATAAAACACACGGGTAATTACTTAAGTGACATTACACCCTTACTAGAATGGTGGTATGGTTATGTTTGAGTAAGGAATTGAATATTGATGATGCATCAAAATAAATCACGCATATAATAATCCACATAATAATTACTAAATTGAAGATGATATACCATTGAAGAGGAATAAAAAATTCTAAACTATTTCTATGTAAGAATAATATTAGACCATAAAACTCCCATATATGGTGAAGCATGAATTCTCATAAGAATCATCAATTTAAAAGTGACATGTGTATGAGTAACTCACACCATAAGAAGATCACATAATAATATTCTCATCCCACATATGATTAATGATATATGTGAGCAGAAACTTTTTTGGATAAGATATGTTCATATGTGAATACTATAAAACATTTGTAGCTATGTAAGGAGGGGAGAAAATTTCAAGTAAGAATAGTCCTAATAAAGACAGACCTATGTATGAATAAGAAGATATGATATGGATTATATAAAAATGATCAGATTAATGTGTGTGAATAAATATTAGCTATTTTAAATTTATTGAACCACATCATATTAAATTTTCAATCATGTCAAATTAATATACAGTGCCAAAATTGGATTGATCTGATATGAATGTGGAACAAGATATTAAATTTTGTATCACATAAAGTTAATTTACATGATATTAGAGAATATGAACTATGAAATTTTAACTCAACTTAATCACATTAGATAAAATGCATGTTATAATTATTCATTCACAAATATGATTCATTCCACATCTATAAGATAATATATTCTTTTAAAATTATTTTTTCCATTTGAGAAACTATAATAAATAAACACATAATTTTTTAAATAATTTAACTAAAATAAAAATTATTTTCCAAAAAATTGAGAACAATTAACATAAATTTATCAATATTCTTATATTATTCTTTAAAAAATTAGTTCATTGAATATCAATATGATTCCATAAATATCACTCAATGAATAGTCTAATGATAAAAAGAGGAAATATTGTTAATGAAATTTATTTAACAATTTTATAATCAAAATAATTAAAAAAGAATATAAATTTAATCTTTTATAATTTATGATATGAAGTAATTATATATATATATTTTAAAACAAACATTTCTTTAATATATATAAATTCATAACATGAATATTAAATAAATATAATATTTATTTATCAAAAATACATTATCATATCTCATATTAGATCTTACATGGATCTCATACTATCTATCCCCAATGAATACATTATATAATGACTCTCTGTAATAGCTACATTATCATATATAAAATGACCACCCGCTGTAGTTATATTTTACCTTATAAATTAACACATATAATTTTCATTCCTTTCATCGTAGATCTGGATTCCATATTTATTTGTACCTTAATTATTTTTCTAATTATTTTTAGTGAAGTCACCTTAATGAGAGAGAGAAGCGATGCACATTTCAGTTGTGAGGTTCTTATGTATATTTTTCATTAATTTAAGTTTATTTTTGTACTCATTATATTAAATATTATATTACCATAATAATAATAATTAATTCATATTTTATCTCCAAATATTCATATTTTATATGGTAAAATTTATTATCGAATACAATTTTTGAAATACATAATTCCTATTAAAAAATAAGTTATTATTTTCTCCCAACCCACCAATAAATAAATTGTTTCTTTTTAATTTAATATATTAATAATTACATGTAAATTTTTTATTAATATCTATTCTTTAGTAATATAATGTTTCCAAAATGGGTCAATGTATTATTCCAAGATATATTTTCCTACATTTAAGAAAAGTAATTTTCCAATTTAGATGCAATATATAATCACACTGACCCTTATAGCACATAGTGTGTGGTTACTTTATTATATTGGAATAAGAAAAAAGTAATCAAATCCCCATGACCGAATAGTTTAGTAGTCTTGGTAAACATGATACATACATGAATCTCACATTATATTTGAAAAAATAAAAAATAATATAGTAAATGTATATATTTTATATACCTGAAATCATTCAAATATTCCTTCTTCATATCCTGAGTAAAGAAAATAAAATAAGGTGTGAGATAAAATACTCCGTAAGGTTTACATATAGTGGAATATATCATGAGTAAATAATGCATAATCAATATGGAAATGTAAATAACTAGAAACACATTCCATTTAGTCAATAATATGTGATTAAAATGAATCCATGGATAATAGGAATGGAATAATATAATGGATAATAATAATAACTAAATTATTAATGAAGGAAGTCAATACAATTTGATTTCCTAATCTCAAACATCATGAAATATATGCCCTCACAGACTTGCTTAATGATAGTATAAAACTATGGGAAAATACCCATTTATTTTTTCCAATTTATTTGTCTCATGAGACCTATCGTTGAATTGAATGGAAATATAATTTTAGGCTTCGATCATCACAACATGTCTAATGCATTCCTTATTTATCAAATGATCAATTTAATTTACAATTAATATGTCTTCCCAATAAATATATATATTGAGTAAAGAATATGTATTATAAATAATTCCTCAGTCAATCAAATAACCTTCCAAGTAAAACACCATATATAGAAATGTTATATAGTTTAGTAAATAATCATATTCATGAAATAAGTAATATAGATATTTATGAGGAATATAATTTTAAATTATATCAAGAAATTTAATGAACACGAAATCAATAAGATATACAAGATTTATATTATATCATTCAAAATAGAGTTTTTGAAATAAATTCATGTCTTTTGTAGAATAAAATAAAATGTATGAGAAATATTAAAATAAAATTTCTCAGAATACTTTTCTTTTTAAAACCATTGAAACCATTTATAAGAAACTAAATATCATAAAATTGGTATGATAGAGGGTGTATTTTTTAGCATAGTATGTAAAAAACATTCCTTTTGAGTTTTTGGATTTTTTTTGAAAATGACCCCTTTTAGGAGAACATAAAAATTATTTCTTTCAAACCATGTAAAAATTTATGTACAACATAAATTATCATTTGTAAATTATTTGTTTAAATAAAAATAACTTTCATAAAATAGTTTTTAAAAATGGATATGAAAAAAAATACTCGATCATGAGGAGAAATAATATTGGATTTTTATTTTATAATTCCTTGTTATTGAGTCAAAATTTTTACTTATTTATTTTCCATTCCTTTGGTTGTGTAAATCAAAAAATATTTCTTAAATACTTGATTGCTAACTTTTTATATCCAATGTTTTTTAGAATGTTTTTGAAAAAACATAATATTTACCATAATTAGATTCTTTTATAAGGTATTCATGAATATAAACTAACTTTCTTCATTAAGATCATCATAATGGGTATAGATTTTATAAACATCAAATTCACCTTTATCACATAAGATATAAGATCTTTTTTCTTTTATTACATACTAAAAAAGTATTAATAATTGGAATAATACAAGAACAGATAAGAATCTGATTCAAACTCATAAATATTATCATAATAAAATTTGTATGGAATTTCATTAGACTCACTAGCTTTAAATTCTAAACACAGAAAGAAGCTTTCTAATGTAAGGAAAACTTTTGGCACTTTGATGGTGTAAAACAATAATACATTGGAAAATTATTTACAATTTAGTTGTTGAAGTGCTAGGTGTCCTAGTTTTTGTGAAAAACAAAGAGATATATTACTGGTGGAAAGGAAATATGACATTTGGGAGTTCACCTATAAATACTCAGTAATTTTAAGAGTATAGAGGAGTTTCTATAGTGTGGTTGATTAAATTTTCTTTGCCAATTTTTCTAAAGTTTGCAAAGCGTGAAAAACTTGTTCCGAGGATTGTGTATTTATGTAGATATTTTTGTTCTATGGAAAACTTTTTAGGTTGTATCATTATGAAAATTATTTTAATTGTTACATATGTCCGATATATGGTTATGATCGAGGGCTTATGGTCATCACGAGATAGAGAATCTGATCTTACAAAAACGAGATTGTAGGGATAGGAAGACAGAGATAATCCATTGGATCTAGGGCTACCAACTCTAGGTAGATTGATAATTTGATATTCATATCAAGGGATTTACTTTATGAGCAAATACATTCTTTCTTTTAAGTATAAAACAAGTGATACCTATAGTCAAGGTTATTGACAACCTTACTCATAAGGATAAAAGATATATATATTTTCAATAATAGTTGTAAGTCATTATTTTTTATTATAGATATTTTATACTTGTTTCTCACAATTTTTATATTCCATTATTCGTGTATATATTAGTTTTATTGTAATGTATCCAAATACGGTAATCATAATCTATACTATTAATCAAATATACTAGGAATCTGATACACTCGGATATAATCACATCGACTCTAATTAAGATATTATTAATTTTATTAATTTAATATTATGTGATTAAAATTATTTTACTCTAATATATCAACATCATTAAAATTAACATAATTATGGTAATAGGAATGATGGCCAAGTCCGAATATGATCTTTTTACTAAAATAGGTTTGTGAAATTTTCTAGTTTAATTATTTTAAACTATAGTTTTTAAACTAAAATTCACACCCCTATTGTAATTCAGCCATAAATAACATATTATCTCGATTATAATATTGCTATATCAAATATTAATATCTAACTATTGGAATTAGAGAAGGATTCCACTGCTCAAATTCTTACCATGTTTTTACTTTCTTTACTATTGTAAGTCTGATAAGTTTTATTATAAATTTTTTGTTCAAAAATATTTACGAAACTAATGTGTTTGTGGAAAAGTAAAATTATCTATTAAAATGGTAGGTTTTAATGTCATATCCATATAAAATCTCAATCGAAATAGTCCTCTTAATTTTTATAATGACGAATACGAATATTGGATAGAGAAAATGAATAATTTTTTAATCAACACTGGGGTTGAAAAATTTGTGATGCTCATTGTAAATTATAATATTTTTGATAAGGATATCTCCACACTAACTTATAAAAAAAACCAATAATATCAACTAAACTACTAAGTAAAAAAAACTTTATTATGTTCCATGACCAGAACAATCTATTATAAAACTATCATCTTGTGAAGATACTAATAGTATTTAGAATAAGTTAGAGGTTACAAATTTTAGTACAAATATGGTTGTTGAAACTAGAAGATAAATGAAAAGAGTTGATTATAAATATTTAAATTTTTTTATAGTTTGAATCAGTTTATTAGATGCATCAATGATCCCTAGAGATTATTAATAGTCTATAAGCTTTTGGTGAGATAGTATAAGATGATTTTGTTGAGAAAATAATTTATATTCTTCCCAATGAATGGGAGTATAAAAGAACTTTTTTTAATGAAACAAGAAAGGTTAGTAATATCACTATGGATAATATTATTGGAACCTTGATGTAGTATGAGAGTATATTTAAAAGTGATGTAGAAAAATAGAATAAAAATAATGGTGGAGTTGATTTTGGTATAACTACCTTGAAAACTAAATCTCAAACTCCTAACGAAGTTGTTAGATATTCAAGAAAGAAGAAAGTTGTAATATAATTTTATTTATGTGTTTCTAAAAATTTTAAAAGTGAACTAGAAAACATATCCATAATAATGAATAAGATCATTAGAAAGAAGGTTTTTTAGTATCAGTATAGGAATGATTTTGAATAAGTAAATGATAAGAATGACTTTGTTACTTTTTATGAATGCAGGAAAGCTATACACATTAGATTGGATTGCCCAAAGATAAAGAGGAAAGATAGGAAACATAGAAATTCTAAAATAAATAGAAATAAGTATTAAAAATATAAGAACAATAAATATCTAAAATCTATAGATACTTGGAGTGCATGTGGAGGTGACTCTGAATAAAATTTATATGGTAATGAAATTTCTAAATAGAAGAGCTCAGTTGTTTTTTTAAATGTACCTCAAGTTAATAAATTGTTCATAGAAAAGGTAAAAACTGTTGAGAATCTAAATAATATGTCTTTGAATACTAATTAACCTAATGATAAGGATTATGCATCCTCTGAAGAAGAATATTCCTCAATAAAAGATAATACTTTTCATTCTTATATTGAGGTCTCACATTTTTCAAAACTTTTAGAAAATTATAATTGTAAAGTTTGTAATTTTGTTTGACAATTATTATTCAAGAATAAGTGTTTTATCAAATAAAACATCAGATCTTTCCAAAAATCCTGATAAGTATAATTCCAAAAAATATACCATTTATAAATATTTAGAAAACTTTATTTATGAAAATGATTGTTTACAAAATAATTTTGATAAACTCAACTCTGAATGTATTACTAATGAGGATAAGAATTTAGTTATAAAAATAAAATCCAAAATTTATTCTTCAAAGAATATTTTTTCAAACTTCACCATCTGTATTGAAAAATTTGAAAAAATGTTCAAAAACATCCGTCCTCATGGTACCAGTTCTAGAATGGGTTTTACTAATTAAAAACCTATTTTTAGCAATAATTAGTTTTTCCATAAAATACACCATTTTGTACCAAATTTCAAAGTGGTGGGCATTGAAAAAAGATATTTTCTCTTAATAAATTTCAATCCGTAGGATACACAAAATCAAAATTTTGAAAACAAATATGGTTTCCTAATTTTTTTCTAACATTATCAGAACTAAGAAGTATTCGGTGTCGAAAGTCAAATATTTTTGTTTTCAGGTAAACAAAGAAAGTAACAACAATAAGAATAATTGGTACATGTATAGTGTTTATTACCAATATATTACTGGTAACAAATTTTGTTCAAAAATATTATCAATATGAAAAGTGGAAAAGTTACCTATAGAGATAATTCTCAAGGGGATATTATCAATATAGGTAACATAATTATACTTGGTAAATCATTGATTTCTAATGTTTTATTTGTTAAAGGTATTAAACACAAACATATAAGAATATATAAGTTATATGATGATGTTTACCTTGTGAATTTTAGAAATATAAATTTTATTCACACAATTACAGGGACAAATTCCTTCTTTTTTTTACCGGTATGAGAATGTTTATACACATAACTTATAAGACCTTAGTATTCAAGACATACCGTACCTAAGTGCAATGGAAGATCAATATTGGTTATGGAATAGTAGGTTATGAAACAATATCTTTTGATAATTATCCATGTTTACATAGAATATTCATGTTATATATATACTATAACATAGTATTGATTCATCAAAATTATGTGATCCTTGTTAATACGGTAAGAAACATAAGTCTAGTTTTAAATATATTACTGAAATATCAATTGATGATGATTTCTAGTTAGTGAATATGGAACTATTTTGTCCTACATAAACTAGGATTATTAGGGGGAAATTTTATGTATATGTGTTGGTTGATGACTACACTAGATATACTTGGGTCTATTTTCTCACAGAGAAATAAGAAGTTTTTGTTATATCAATTTTTTTAACCAAAGTTAAAAATGAGAAAAAAATTTCCCTAAAAACTATTCATAGTGATCATGGTGGATAGTTTTTAATTCATTTTTTTTGAAACTTTTTGTAGTGTGAAAGGTATTAAACCTAACTTTTTATCTCTTAGAACCCACCCCCTAGAGAAATTGTGTTGTTTAAAGAAGAAAAATTATTCTTAAAGAAATGAAAATATCCATGTTGAGTGAATACACAATTGCTAAACATTTTTAGTCTGAAACGGTTAGTACTACCTACAATACTATTAATAGAGTATTAATTTTACACTTCAATAATAAAACTCTTTATTAGTTATGGACAAGTATAAAACCAAAAGATTATTAATTCAGTATTTTTGGGTGATAATTATTCATCCTGAATAAGAAATACAACTTACCTAAATTTTCACCAAAATCTGATGAATGAATATATTTAGAATATTCTACTACGTATAAGGAATATAGAGTTCTTAACAAAAATTCATGAACTATTGAGGAAACCATACATGTTATGTTTGATGAAACTGACTCTTTTGTTTTCAAACAACTCCAACGCACATCCTCCTAGGATGTTATTTATAACACCAATTTTCAACATTTGTTAGAAAATTATTCTTATAAAGATGTAAACCAAGAAATAGTTCTAAAGTTTTTCCTATGAATACTTTTTACCTTATGTTGAAGAACATACTTTTCAAAACCCAAGAAGTCAGTTTTTTCTTAGGAATCATCTTAGTGATACTATCTTTGGTGATATTGATCATACTATTAGGACATGAAGTTCCTTTGGAAATGAAATTGAACATATTGATTTCCATTCACAATTTTAACCTAAGAATCCTAATGAGGCTTTAGGTGATGAAAATTCTATCACGGCTATGCAAGATGATCTAAATAAATTCAAGAGGAACAAAGTATGAACATTGAATGAATGACCCAAATAAACTTCTATAATTGGTGTAAAATGTTTTTTTGAAACAAATTTGATTAAAATGGGAATATTATTAGAAATAAGGTAATAATTTTTTCTGAGGTCTATAGCCATCAAGAAGGCATATACTATGAAGAAACCTATACACTGGTAGATAGTCGTGAATCTATTCGTATTCTACTATCCTTTGCAACATTCTTTAATTTCATGTTTTTTAAAATAGATGTGAAGTGTGATTTGTTAATTAATATTATTATAAGGATGTTTATATTGAAAAACCCATCTGGTTTTAAAAATAAAAGGCATCCTGAATACATTTATAAACTTACCAAAGATTTATATGGATTTAAACAAGCCTATAGATCCTTCAATGATTGATTAACAT
Source organism: Viscum album (assembly GCA_963277665.1). Taxonomy (NCBI): domain Eukaryota; kingdom Viridiplantae; phylum Streptophyta; class Magnoliopsida; order Santalales; family Viscaceae; genus Viscum; species Viscum album. Next base: position 8,397,169 of record OY728136.1, read on the forward strand.
AATTTTTGTTACAAAAACAATTCTTAAGGGATATGAATATCCAACTCTTTTTTATAAAGGAAGTTGACAAATATATTTTTATTTTTCAAATTTATTTTCATGAAATTATATCCATATAAAATTATAAATATTTAATATATTCATTTACATACATTATGAAATATGATTTTTGAGTTGAGTATGCTGGGGGAGTTAACATTCTTATTGGTTTTCAAATATAAAAAACCCATAGGAACATATATATCTCAACATAAGTATATAAAATATCTTCTTAATAATTTTTAATGAGACAATACTTAATGTATAAGTACTCCCATTAGTACCCCAAATAAACTTTATCTTGATGAGGTTGGAAAACTAGTTGATTAAAAACATTCAGAGTTATGATGCAAAGTCTACGTTTCTTAACTACTAGTTATCTAGACATAATTTTTTTAGTTTGATTTTGGGAAAGATATCAATATAATCTAAAATAATCCCATCTAAAAGATTTAATAATAATTTTTCATTATCTCGATGAAACTAGGGATTTAAGATGTTTCTATTCTTCTGGAAATATTTTTGAGTAATTTGTTTTTCATATGTTGATTTTTGTGGCTATAGAATGGATAGGAAAAGAACATATGGTACTTTTCCATTTATTAATAAACTCATTAGTTTCTTTTTCATGTAAGAACCAACACTCAGTAGAACCTTCCACTACTGAAGAAAAATATATAGTATCCATAAGTGGTTATGATCAAGTGTTGTGGATGCAACACACACTCAGTGATTATGGAATGAGTTTTACTTAAACTAAAACAGTATATGATAATACCGGTTCCATTTAATTTAGAAAAAACCTTCACATCAATTTTTTTTAAAATACACATAGATATTAGGAAACACTTTCTTAGGGTTCACACACTAAATAAAGATATCCTTTTAAAATCCATCAGAATATAAGAACAACTTGCTGATATTTTTATAAAACACTTACTTCCGATAGATTTGAACATATTAAAACAAATCTAGTAATGATCAATATAAATAGATATTTAATATATACTTCTTTTTTACCCATATTGTTAAATTTATTTTCTCCTCTTCATTGGGGGAGTACATATGTTTATTTTTTTTTTCAAAAATACTTGTATTTTTTTTTCAGAATCTTAGTCTTCTTAAAAATTTTCTAAATAAATTTCCGGACTAATATTTATTAAAAAAAATTCAGATCCAATATTCTCAAAAGAATAATTAGACATAGAAAATGTTACAAATTTTCTAGACTCAAGTTTCTTAAAAAAATCAGTTTTATAAAATCTTTCATAAATATATTTTATTTATGAAATATCATATTCAGTTCAAAAAACTCTTTTAAGTTTTATTCTAAAACTTTTTAATTTATATTTTATATTAAAACTACCATATATTGTTTCTTGAAACTATTGTAATCTAATTATCTTAAAAAATTTCAAGAGGAAAATATTATTTATACTTATGACACATTCCAAACACAGATAGTTATTCTTCTTATCTTTTAAATCTTTTAACTATTTCATTAAAACAATTTATATTATTTTGTTGTAAATATTTCAGTATTTATAAAAAAATTACTTTGTATTAATATTAATTTTTTTTTCAAAAATCATATTTAGTATCAACCTGATATTTTTTTAAAACCCCAAGATTTCAAAAATTCTTTAATATTTTTCTGAATCATTTTCATCCATCAGATCAGATTGTGTTAAATCTTACCCGTTGGATTCGTTTTAGAAGTTAAACTGACACACCCATTTCCTATATAAGGAGTGACCCCCCCTTTTGTCCCACATCAATTTTATAGATCTTTTACTCTCATTTTCTACAACTATTAAAATCTCTCATCCCGAAAGTTCTCTCTTGATTCCCCGTATTCATCCGCAGTCTCAATAAAATGGATTCTATTGAAGATTACAATGAATTATTTTTTCCATGAATTGTTAGTAAAAATATATTTCTGTAACAAATATGAGTCTTCTCTGAAATGTATAATTATGTTTCAAGGATGGGAATCTGTTTGTGATGAATGTTTTGAGAAAGGTTCAGACTTATTCTATCCGGATCTTTTCAAAAGTTTTTATTCCCCAGTTAAAATTTTCAAATATGAAGGAATTGAAATTTTTTATTTTTATATTGTTGACATGAGATACAAATTACCTTATACAAAAGATAAGTGTTAGAATAAATTCTAAAGGATATTACTTTTTCATTCTCACAAGCTTATGGATGATCTTGGAAGCTTTAATAAAAATAAAGCAGAAGATTATTTGTTTGGTTGGGAATTTGTTTTTTCATAATGTGACTCATATGACTCTAAATAATTGGGTTGTATCTCTTTGGATTCAAGGGATTATTATTCCATTAAACGGAGATCGCGACACAATTAAGGTGTCTGATGTTTTCATATTGAACTATTTAGTAGATTTGAGAAACAGGAATCTTATTGGATTTATTTTTCTTACTATAAAAAACAAGAAGTCCAGAGCCATCAAATAAAAAATCATCATTGTTAATATGTTGTTAAAAAATTTTATTATTTAATTCATGATGACGCATAATCTTCCAATTAAATCAAGTCTAAAAATATTAAAGACGTTGAAAATTTGTGATGATACACTAAAAAGAATGAGATTTTGTTTTGATATAGAATCAAAGAAGTTTACTGAAATATCTGGTAATGGTACCTAGGAATCAGATCCTTCATAGAAAGATGAGCAGGGTAATCAGGATAAGAAAAGTAAATAAGAGACTTCCCTACCTCATAAATAAAATAAACAAAAGAAAGTTCCATAGGATGTCTCAGATGAATGTATAAGGAAAAAGGTCAAGAGAAAAGTTGGAGATGTAGTTATTGGAATAGAACCAAAAATGGACTTATCATTAAATATTCATACTGTTGATACTCTAAAATAGGAAATACAAAAAAATAAGAAGAAAATAGAATCTATTTTATGTGAAAAGTTGCTAAAAGGAGAGGAAAAAACATTATGAAATGTGTCTCCGGTTCTACATTCCTCCCAAAATGATCCACCAAATCTGGATACCAGATTGACCTTCCAAGAAACCACAATTTTTAATGTCTAAGTTCCCTATGTCGCAGAAAATGGAAAGTCTAAAGTAGTTGATAAAGAATCTGTTCCAGCTAAAGTTCCTGAAAAACCCCCGGAATTGGTACTTATAAGAAAATATAATTTAAGAATTGAGTCACAGATCCATGAGAAGTTTCTTAAATCAATTGAAGAAAATGATACAGGGATTGATATTTTATTCAAATAAAGAGAATTTTTGAAGAGGAATGTGGATATGAATATGAGCTTCTTAAAGAAGAAGTGAATGATGATGAAAATAAATAAAATGTTGAAGAGGATGAAGAAGATGAAGAAGATGAAATTAAGGAAGTGGATGGAGATTAAGATGAGGAAGATGACGAGGAAGAAAATTATGAGAATGAGAATTATGATCAAAAATAAAATCAATCAGATAAGTTTTCTTCAAAATATATAGATGAATCATCATCATATTTTCCTTCCAATATATATCAAGAAGAAAAACTTGGAGGTTATGAGAAGAGAAAATCACCATCAAAGGAAGAAGGTAAATTTTCTTCTATTAATGATGAGGAAGATCAAAATTCTAAGACATGAGGTAATAAAGATGACAATGATGATAAAGAGATCATTGAAATATATTATGGAAAGGAATTTTGAGATAATAATGATAAATCTGTCTCAAAGAAAGATGATAAAGGGAAATAAAAAGAAGTTAAAACTGGAACCTGTCACCCTCACCTCCTAGAAATTGAAGAAGAGGAATTAGATTTGATCAATATGATTATATTTTATAGTGTTTATTATATCATTCCAGGTTTACATAGACTCAAAAGAACAATTCCATACTTTCTAAGAATTGAATCCAGTGTGGAAATGATTTATAAAAATAAAATAAAAAAATTGGAATCAATCATTGTTTTAATAAAAACGCTGATTCGGAAAGAGGATGATCTCAATGTTTTACAAAAAGTACCCAAGCTCACAAAAAAGGCATGAAACAAGGTTTTGAAATGGTCTCATAATATTGATTATGATGTCAAGAAGTTTCATGAGAGTCTTGAAAAACTGAAAAATATTACGAATGAATTCTTAGAAGCCTTTAATCCATTATCTAAAGACATGTTTGTGAGGGTGAAATTCATGGAAAAGTTTATAGATTCTTCTGACAATAAGAAACTAGAAGTGAAATAGTTAATTGGGAAGATAAAATATTTACAGACAGAGTTTTCAATAATAAAATATTATTAATAATAAATCATTGGTTTGAAAAATTAGAATGAAAAATTTTATAAAAGAATTTAGATTCAAGAAGAGAAAAATCAATCTCAAGATTAAATTATTGAGAATCTAGAGGAGGAAATAAAGGAGTTAATGAAGACAAATACCATTGTTAATTCCTTGATAACAAAATATTAATATCCTTTTCTTTTTGAACTCTTGTTGAAATTTTATTTTGAAAACATGTTTTTAAATGAATGAATTCTTCCTCCCATTGAAATTTGTTTGAATGTTTTCTAATTCAATTAGTTGAATATTGTTTCATTTTTATGGATGATTAGGTAGTTAATTGTACTTTTTTGTATTGTTACCTTTATAAACATTTTTTGGAAACTGAAGACTTTTCCTCAATACTTTTGGAAATCAGATAGGGGGTGAAATATTCTTATATATGGAGATTTTTTTACAAAAGGGGAGAATTCTATATAATGGGGGAGAAGTTTTCTTAATAGTGAAAAACTTTTAATAAGTGGGAGAATATGATACTTAGGGGTATTTTTTATCCTAAGGTAAAGTTATTCATATTTATCATCATTTTTTGATGTCTAATAAACATAGAGGAGATAAGGATTAATGAAAAATTATTAATATGAAGTACGTAAAAGATATTGTACTATAGGTTTTTCAAATTTATTTTTTATTTAATTTTTTTTTGTTAGTGATTTACAAAAGGGGTATATTGTTGAATCAAAATTTTTACATATGAATTTTCCATTACATTAGTTTTGGAAATCACATACTCTTTATTTAACACTTGATTAATAACTTTTTATGTCTAAAGTGTTTTAGAATATTTTTTTTCATAAAACATAATATTTTACCATATTTAGAATTTATTATAAAGTATTAATTAATATAAAATAAATTTCTTCATAATGATTAATGTAATGGGTATGGATATAATAAACATCGAATTATCATTTATCATATTAGATGTATGAATTTTTGTCTCTTATTTTGTACTGAAAAAATTCTTTATAATCGGAATGATAATGAAACTGATAAAAATCATATTCACATTCATAAAGAATATTTTAATGAAATTTGTAAGTAATTACATTAGACTGACTAAGTTTAAATTATGAATATAGAAAATGAATTTCTAATGTAAGGAAAACTTTTTACACTGTGATGGTATAATATAAAATGATGTTAGAATATCAGTTACAATATAGTTGTTGAAGTTCCAAGTTTCCAATTCATTGTGCCAAACTTAGATAAATACGACCATTGGAATGAAAATACGACCTTTGTGAGTTCACCTATAAAAACCTAGTTATTTGAAGAGTTTGGAGAAACTGATATAGTGTAGTTTATTACATTTTCACTCTAAATTTTTCTAACATTTTCAAAGCTTGAACAACTTGTTTATTGTTCTTTTTATCTATTTAGAGTGATTAATTCTATGGAAACCATATTAAGTTTTATTATTAAGGATATTTTTTGTAATTTTTAACTATTTGCAATCTATGATTATGATCGAGGGATTGTAGGGATATCAAGATAGAGAATCTACTCTTATGACCGGGGGCTTGTGGGGATAGCAAGACAGATCCGATCCATTGGATCAATGGCTACCTAGGCTAGGTAGAAAATGAATCTAATATTCATATTGATATATTTCCTTATTGGGGAAGGAAAAACATTCTTTTAAGTATAAAACAAGGGATACCTTTTGTCAAGGTTATTTAATACATTACTCTTAATGGTAGAAGATATATATTTTCAATATTAGTTTTAAGTCATTCTTCTTTTGTTATCTCTATTGTATACTTGTTTCATACAAGTTTTATATTCTACTGTTCTTTTACAATTTGTTTTATCATAACATATCCAAATATGAATAACAAAATATGTATTATTAATCAGGTATACTATGAATCTGATACACTCTGATATAATCGTATCTACTCTAATTATGATTTTTTTACTTTGATGTAATTGAATATTATGTGATTATGATTCTTTTACACAGATATATAAACATCATCATTATTATGTTAATTTTGGTAACCAGGTTGAGGTCTAATTCTGAATATAATATTTTTACTAAAATAGATTTGTTAAATTTATTAATTTAATATTTTAAACTAAAGTTTATAAAACTTCAATTCAACCCTCTTGTAATTGATCCATCAAGAACATATTATTTTGATCATAATATCAGTATATCTAATATTGATATCAAATTGGTAACTTGAATTGAATAACTATTCATAATGAATCAATATATATTCATTTTAGATAAATAAATTCGGAAATATATACACCCCAAAAAAGTTAATAGTTGTATATTACCAAATATCCCTAAATAGAATGGAAGTTCAAATGAAATCCATTAAAAAGAGAATATCATTGAACTGAGAATTAATAGATGAAGATCCTATTTGTATAAAATTTAAATACACATAAACCAAGTGGATATAAAACATAAAATAATAATAGGTCATTACCAATATAATCATAACATATCAAAGACAATGAAGAGGTAATATATTGTAATAAAAATAAATTGAGTTATAGAACCACTTACCAAAGGTACGATTTCATTTATACATGTTGAAACCTCTTGTATAATAAATATGGATTTATTATAAATATAATATATAAAAATAAAAATATATATCATACCAAATATTCTTTACTTATAATATTTTATAATCGGATTGTTATAAATTCTTTATTTAAATTACTACTTCCAGTGATAACTACATCATTCTTCATGTATGTTTTGGTTCTGTAGTTTTTACCCATAGACTTTGATCATGGTTACGTAATATCCTTAATTTTATTCATGATATAAATATCATATATATTCATTATTTATATATTTATAGTCATCCATAAAATTTTAGATAGAATAATTAATTATGCTATTCATGGAGATGGTAAGTCGTACGAACACATAAACGTTGTTACCATTTTTTCAATGAAGAGAACAAAAGGAAGGAAAATAGTAAATAAAATTTCTAAAATTATTTTTATATAATATATATCATATATATTCATAAAAATTATCTTAATTACCATTAATGAAAAAATAAAATAAAAAATGTATCATATCGCTCCGTGGAGGCGGTTGTTCACACGTACGAATGAGAAAGTTTATCATATTCCAAAAGATTGGAAGGTAAGATGTTTGATGTGATATTATAATTCCATAAGTATAAATATATCATAAATATTATATATATTCATTAAATCCATCATTATATCCATTTGTGATAGGAAGTTATGAAAAATAATTTACCTCGGTTCGTAAGGCGGTAGTTTGCTATTCCAAAATTGATGATTTTCCCCATTTGATGGAAGAGTATATTGATATAGTTTATTAAATTAAAAATATAACATCCCAATATATTAAATATATTTATGTTATTATTTCATCATAATTTAAGAAGTCTTTTAGGAGTTATATGAAAAAATAAAATGAAAACACATGGTCAAGAACTATACCTCTTCTTTAGAGAACAAATTTTGGTTAAAAAATAAAGCCTTACTTGGATGATATTATGATTAAAAATAGCCGAAAATATTTATTGGAGGGATTTCGTAAGGTCTTGGTTAAACCAAAACACCTATTCATGTGTGGATATGAGAGGATAGGAGGTGTCATTTTATACATGTGGAGGGGACCCACATGGAAGGTTCCTAAAAGAATACAAAATGATAATGTAATTCCCAAAAAATATTCTTCAAAATGGACATACTTGAGATGTGGTGATAAAATATGGTATAAATATGAACATTAAAGAGTATTTATAAATAGTTAAATAAAAAATTACAGTTATATTTTATTTAACCCCATGTAAACCCTTTTTATCCTTAACTGTGGTAACACATTTTTACAGTTTTTACTAGTAGTTTGAAGGAAAAATAAGATGAAATTATTAACTAATTTAAATTATAATTATTTTAAATATATAATCATGTTTAATAAATTAAATTTAATTATGTGGAATAATTTAATTTAAAATTAACCCCCCATGTATGATATAAATGGAGTTTTCCAAAGAAATTTTTTTCTTAAGTGCATACTATTTTTAGGTAAAAATTCAACATAAAATTGAAAACAATTACCTAAATTAGATTAATATAACATAATTGAATTAATTATGTATAATCCTAACCCATGTGATACATATTGAATCCTCGAGCGAGTTCACCACATGACCTCAAGTGCACCTACCAATACACCAAAGGTTTCTGACTAATAGTGAGGCTCTAATATGTCTCATGGGGAGACTATACCCTCTTTATTAAAGAAAGAAAAAAAGTTGAAATCAATATAAAATATCCAAAATAATAACATAAAATAACCAATAATTACCAATAATCTCATGAAAAACCCCAAAATTAGGGAAATGGCCATAATCTTAAGAAGTTGATATGTCATTCCATATACATGTCAAGTGTCAACTAGTAAGCCAAAATAATGAAAAACTAAAAACTATGAACTATGTACCAACATCATGTCCAATTCCCTCATCCATTCTCTATCCTCAATACAACTCAACCATCAAACATAGGGACTTATCCCTTATCCTATCATGAAAAAACGAAGTCTACTCTGATATCAATCGGCGACCCAAGTAAGGTTGTGAGTACAACTCAGTAGGCCACCAGAAATGAAATATGAAGAAATATCATATCTATATCATTTTATGTAGTTGTAAAATGGTTAATAAACAGGTAAATAAAATAAAACATTGATCATATATTAATAATATTAAATTAACCATATTTTCCCTCAGGTTCACAGTGACACCTGATCCAATCATACCTACTTCAAATCGTACTGGAGTCTAAACCATCCCTAATATGTTTAATAATTTAATTCATATTGGTTTTCATTTTCACTCTATTCTAATTTCATTTCAGTTTCTAGAGGAAAAGTCTAGGTACCATGTCATGGATACATGGAGCGTTAGTACAGAATCATTATCTTAGGAACTTGGAGCACTAGTCTAGCACCAATATCATAGGTATGTAGACTATCAGTCTAGAACAAAAAATCTTATGCATGTAACATGGCCTATACAATTAGTATAAAACCCAGGGATGAGGAGCATTAGTCCAACACCCACATCTCATTATTCTCATATACAAATCCAGGTTCAATATTAGTAACCTTTTGTCAACCATTCTCAACATGATGCTCAATTTTATTTATTAATAAAAATCATTAACATCATTTCAACCCTAATCCATTTAACCCAATTACTATGAATCATCTAATAACTCATTAACCTTTTGATGTTATGGGAAATGATCTTTTTAACAAGTGAAAATTCCAAAAAATTCACAATTGGTTTAATTTCCTAAACCCCATAATTTCAATTTTTCCTTTAATAATCATCATTTCAAGTAAAATTGGCACACCCCATGGGTTTCCATCATGACCGGTCTTGTAATATCCAACAGATCCAATGGGATCTGAGAAGGGTCTCTCAAATTTATGGGTATTCAATTCATTTTTATAATTTAAAAGTAATTTCATATTGTGTAAATGAAAGAAATAACTAAAAAAATATCATGATCAAGACTATGGGAATTTGAATATAGAAAACATACCATAAGTTCATTGAAAAATGTTCACCAATCATTTTTCTTGATTCGAGGTTGAACAACCGAAATCACAATGGTTAATGAAAATAAATTACAACACTACGATCCTAAATATCAGGGATTTGATATCATTTCCATCAAAATATCCAACCATAAAACATCACAGTTTTCCTCAAGGAACATAGATCTATCAATAAAATATTATATCTAAGGTTCTGAGATTGATAATAAGAACATATCCTAGGAGAATAGCTAATAATTAAGACTTAACAATTAATCTAGATGTCCAAGGGCTTGGAATCACCTAAAAATTTCTCTCAGATTGAATGGGGTCACCTCCCAATCCTTGGGATACAAAAGCTGTTGTAAATCCATGATATTAGGGGGGAAATGATCCTTATGATTTTAATTCATTTTATATCCAAAAAATTCATGATTCCAACTATATTCTACATAGTTGGCCACAAAACATGACAAAACATGCACTAACATTGTGAAACTACTTTCTGAAATAATCCACTGACATGGTTGGATCTCATAGTTAGAAAAACTATTCTCAACAAAAATCCATTTTCCCTCTATCTAGCATCACACAGTTTCCCATAAGAATCCACACAGCTTGGCCAAAACATACAACAAATTTGTAGAGCTACTCTCCCTTATGCAAAAAGATACACGGTTTCTAAGATGGGGTGCATGGTTTGTACTAACTATTCACCAATCATGCACAACTATAAAAGGATCCAAAGAATCAAAATACCTCCCCAAACCTCCTAAAACCTAACGTGGTCAATATATATATATATATACACTTAAAATACATAAATAAAGGGTAAAGTACCTAAAAATGAGAATAGAATGTGCTGAGAAATTTCAGGATCTTACATTATCCCCACACTATAACAACTCATCCTTCATTTGTACTCCCAAGAAATAATAAGCTTCTATGGTGAAAAGTTCAGGCCAATAGGCCCACATATCTTCTTCTATATCCCTGTTTTCCTCTTAAAAATGACCATTCAACCACATCACTTCAACTATCAACATATCATTTCTATGAAACAATCCTCAAACTAAACATCATCAACATCTATCACATGAGAAGGGTCAGGGTGACACTGACAAAGATATGAAACATGGAAAATATCGTGTGTATTTCTATATCTCTGTAGAATAGCCGATTGATACACCACCATTCTAATCCTCTCCAAAATCTTAAATGGTCTAATAAACTCAGACCCTAAAATGACCTACTTATGATGGCAACAGTGACTTAATATCAGTGACACTCATAAGATCACATGATCATCCACTGTAAGATCATGAGGCCAGTGATGTCAATTATCATAAGACTTCTATCTAATCTGCAATATATCCATATATTTATGAATCAACGGAACCAATTCCAACATATCCTACATGAGATTCAGTCCAAAAAATTTAGCCTCACTTTCTTTTATCCCATATAAAAGCTATCTGAATAGCCTACCATAAAGAATCTCAAATTGTTCAATCTGAATAGATTCCTAATAACTCTTTTTATAAGTGAACTGAACAAGTGAAAAGTTCTTCTCCCAAGACCCACAAAATTTTAGGACACATTCTACCAATATGTATTATAACACATGAATTGTACTTTCTAATTTTCCATCTCTTAGAGGGAGAAAACCTATACTCTGAAACACTTGAGTACCAAGTGCATTCTGAAATATTTTCTATATTTGTAAAGTAGAAAGTGGATCACGATCTGATTCTATACTTTAGAACACACCGTGAAAAAAATATCTTCTGAAGAAAGAAGTCTTTAAACTAATCAACAATGAACGTCTCTCAAATTGGCATGAAATTGGAAAATTTCAACAACCTGTCCACAATCACCTATATCACATCATTAATCCAATGTTTCCTTAGGAGACCTACCATAAAATCCACGGTAACCTCATCCCACATCAATTTTGGAATGGGTAATGGCTATAACAGACCCCAAGGCTATTGATGTTCAGCCTTCGCCTGCTGAATGTTGTAGTATCGTGTCACCAAACCTATGATATATTTCATCACTCCAAGACACCAATATTTCCTATAAATTTTATGTTTCATTTTGAATAATCCAGGATGGGCTTCCTGCTTAAAGGCACAAAACTCATCCACAAACTCCTATCATATACAAGTAGGAATAATAACGCAACCATGAACAATGATGATCACATATTCATTGATAAACTAGTATAAATGTAGCTCCCCACCTTCAAAACTATATCATAATTCTAAAAACTCATGTTAATCATACCATATATCTTTGATTCAGATCAGATGTTTGGACTAAAGTGATAAGTATATGAGGTTTATCTTCCCATGGTGATCCTAAACCTCTATATTCATATCAGAAAACAAGGCCATCATCTTCCACATAGTGTTAGAGTCCTATAATTCCTATTTATGAATCTTCTAACTCAAAGCATTAGTATCTATATTTAATTTTCTAGGTGTATAGTATATCTTAAAGTAAAACTTCTACATATATTAAACCAATATCTACTTTTAGTGATTTAAATATCACTGCGAGAAAATGTAATTTGGACTTTTATAGTTGGTATAAATAATAAAACATTCACCCAACTATTAATGTTTCCAATACATTAAAGCACAAACCAATATGGAAAACATAAGATTGTGTGTAGGGTAATTTCATTCATGTGGACTCAACTGTCAGGACCCATACTCCATGACCTAATATTCCTATGTCAAAACTACACCAATTCAGATTTTAGATGAATCATAAATAAGGTATACTGCTCACCCGGATCAGGTTGGATTCAAATTGATGCAATTTTCAAAAACGTATTAATATCCAAGAAGGAACACCTGCATGATCCAAACCATTCAAACATGACACCCTTCTTGCTTAGTCCAAAGTGTGGTGATTCTAAACTGGAGATGTCCTTTATGAATCCCTGATAATAACCCACCAAACCGAGAAATATTTGGATAACAAAAACATTTTTGGGATAATCACAATAAAAAACTACATTGAACATATTGAGATTAATGTATACCCCTTCCTCTGAGATGATATCCACTATGAAATAAAATTTGAAGATCTAGAAACTACATTTATATAGCTTATCATCAATCCAATTCTACTCAGGATGATGTCAAGATATTGGGCATGGTCATCATGATTCTTAGAGTACACCAAGATGTCATCTAAAAAAAATAACCAAAAATAGGTCTATGTATGGGTGAAAGATTCAGTTTATAATGTCCATAAACATATTTGTAGCCTTCATCATTATGGATGACATCATGATGAACTTTTATAGGTCATACCTGCTTCTAAAAGTAGTCTACTTTATATCACAAGGTCTCACTCCGAACAAATGATACCCTAACCTCAAATAAATATTTGATAACACAAAATTACCCCTAATTTGGTCAAAAATATTGTTTATACATGGAATACGATATTATTTCTTAACTTTTATCCTATTTAACTTCCTATAATTGATGTAAAAGTTCAATGTTCACTCAGCTTTCTTGAAAAAAAGACTAGAGAACCGCATGGTGATATACTCATATGGATAATACCTTATCCATACATTCTTCTAGAGGATTCTTATGTTGTTGAAGCTATGTCTATTCCATTCTATATAGTGGAATGAAAAAAAGTTTATCTCCAAGCATTAGCTCAATTGTGAAATTGACACACCTCTCAGGAGGAAGCCCTGAGATATCCTCAAGAAAAAATCTTGATACTGGTCCACTATGGGAGGAATAAATCAATATCCACACCCCCATCATCTAACAAAATAAAAAAATGTATGTTTTGATCCCCCCAGTTTCTGATGAACTGGCCACACATGACCTCCTTAGATATCCTATTATCCATGATGAATATATTTTTCACCCTCCAGAGACATGAAGGACACTCTTCTATGGTAATAATCGATGTGGCCTCAGTAAAATACCATCCAATCCATACCAAGAATAAAATTAAACCCTAACATCTCATGTGGGTAAATATACAAAAGGAAATGATACCCACCAACGTTGAGAGAACACCCCTTTCATAGATAGATTTCCATTGATTGTACTCACAATGAGGTGTCAATTTTCATAATCCCACACAAAAACCCCATCTTTATACCTAAACCATTCACAAGTAGAGAAGATATAAAATAACCAAAAGCTATTATATTAAATTAAGATATAGAATGTGTAGAAGCTACAAGAATTTTACCTCTGACTATCCATGAACTAGCCTTGCTATTAACAAGTGCAGGATGAACTGCATATAGATGACCTATTGTAATGACCTGAAAATTCTCATTAGCTTGAGAGCTTAACAAGTCATTACTAGGCCTTAAGCGATATCCCCAAGGCGCGAAAGGATGGAAATAAATCCCGAAGGGTTTCAAAACACATGGGGGACGATTTACCCTTTAGATGAAAACAACCAAAAAACAATGAAAACTAGATAAAAACCTCCAAGCAACCACTATATGATGCATGATTTAAAACCAAAACAACTCAACCATTATTTTCATAATAACCCAACCAAGTGAAACAGTGGAATACAAAACCAAATCAGAGTAAAGAGTGGAAAGACAACTACACGACTTCAAGATGACAACCCAACTCCATGCTGCACAATCTCCAAGCTCCAACATCATGAACCAGCCCAAGAGTCACGAAGTAGTGCTATAAATGTGTGACACTTTACCTTTTCCAACATCCCGGTATATGAAATCCGAAAAATCACCATCTTTCAAAAGTAGGGGGTGAGTAATGAAACTTAGTAGGTTTTCCCCGATGACTTCCCAACCCATGCCTCTATGATAAAATATGTTAGAACATTTATATAAAACAATTTATATAAAATAATTCCAAAATAGTTCAAAATATAAAAAGTTCCAAGTCAAAACCATTTTCCAAAAAAAACCATCTTTCTCAAGAAAAGAAACCAAGAAAAGTTCCCAATCAAATTCACAATCCCATTTTCGTCTAACCATTCCATTCCACATAATCACACAATTAACCATGCATGCATCGTTATGACAGTTCCATACTCATGAGCGGTCTCTCGTCAATCTAAAAAGTCATAACAAGGTAATTATTCCCCATGCGCCATTACACTTTTGGAACCGAGCACAACGTCATATTTCAACCAAGCCTCGTAAATGAAATATGGACACACACACCAAGTAATCTCAAAACCACACAATTACAACCATTCCAAAACCATTTGAATAAAACAACCCTTTTATTGAAAACCTTTTTTCCCCAAACCATTTTCTATGTCCAGAAAATCCATATCTTAAAATCACAGTTTTAAAATAAAGAAACCAAAACACTTTGAACAAACCATTCTTTCAATTTCCACAATTCCATCAAAACACATAAATCATCACTAAAGAAGATTTATAACATGATTTTCTCCAAAATTTCACAGTCAAAACAAAAAAATTAAATCAATTTGAACTAAGCCTTCAAGTTCTAAGAAGTAGGAATCAAGAGTGATGCTACCTATATCAACCAATAAGGCGAAACCAACCAAAGGACAAAGAACACCAACAAAACCGAGCCGATTCTCCAAAAACCCTCCTTAGATGTCTTCTCTTAACATAACCAAGACAAAATCTTGTCATATTTGGCATCAAGACACTTATGTCTACCCATAAAGGGCATTGATCTAAGAAGCCGAGAGAATAGAAGAAGTATATCTATGTAGATCTAAGAAAACAATCAATAACGAAAGAGAACGATCACATACCTCATGAATCCGGCTTCGATTCACCAAGAGAAGCCTTCAGATCACCTCCGGAACACTTGGGAGAAGTTTTCCAACCTTCAAGGGAGAGTAATCCCGAGTTAGGGCTGCTTATGAGCTTTAAATAAGGAAATTAAAGGAAAAACGAGTTAGATCCAAAATTTAAGGATCCAATTTATGTGTCCACATGGTTTCCTCGCACGGTTAGACAAACCGTGCAGTAACCGTGCGGTCTGTATGGCCTTGTCAACACTTCTATCACGGTCTCCTCGCACGGTTTCCCTTAACCATACAACAACTGTGTGGTTGCCACTACCTTGAGTGCCAGCAACGCACGGTCTTGCCGTATGGTTTAGACAAGTCGTGCGCCTCCTGTGCGATATCCCTTTTTCCTCCAAACTTCATCCCAGGTTATCCCAACTCTCCCATTCATCACCCATGAACTTATAACCATTCAAAGTGTCAAGAAGGGGTTACATACCAAAAACTGGGGGTAATACATTCTCCCCACCATTGGTCTTTCCATCCTCAAAATGTAGAAAAATATCGCTTTCCTGAAGGAGTTCCGGCCACTGCTCTTTTATTTCTTTCTCACGTTCCCAAGTCTCTTCCTGAATCTGACCATGTTTCCACAAAACCTACACTAGATCGATGCTTTTTCCACGCAAGAAATTATCCTTCCTATCAACAATCCGCATCAGAATATGCACCAACGAAGCATCCAGCTCTAGGTCAACGTGATCCCATCTGATCACATAGTCAGGATCAGGCTGATATTTTTTCAACTGAGATACATGGAACACATTATGCACTGTATAGAACCGTGGTGGAAAAGCCAAGTGATACACCACCTTGCCAACCCATTCCAGTATCTCAAAAGGGCCTATATATCTAGGATATAACTTTCCATGCTTCCCAAAACGACGATGTCCAAGCCCTGGAGAGATTCTAAAAAAGACATGATCAGTCACCGCAAATGACAATGGTCTTCAGCGATGATCCACTTAAGATTTCTTATGACTCGGTGCCGTCTCCATCCTCTTTTTTATCAACTGAGTCTTCTCCGTTGTTTCTTGGACAAGGCTCGGCCCAACTAGTGAAGTTTCACCTGTTTCCACCCAGCATAGTGGAGAACGACAAGGATGGCCATACAATGCTTCAAATGGAGCCATGCGTATCGAAGCTTGATAGCTGTTATTATATGATAAATCTACTAAGGGTATATGATCCTCCCATGATCCATAAAAATCCATTACACAATCCCGCAACATGTCTTCCAATATTTTTATTGTCCGTTCGGATTGCCCATCCCTCTGAGGATGACACGCCGTGCTCATAGTCAGCTGAGTCCTAAGGGATTATTGTAAGGATTTCAAGAAATGAGATGTGAACCTCAGATATCTATCTGAGACGATAGACACTGGTACACCACGTATCTTTACCACTTCCCAGGTATAGATTTTTGAAAGATCATCCACCGTACGGGTTTCACGAATAGGAATGATATGGGCCGAGTTGGTTAGACGATCTACTATCACCCAAATGGCATCAAGTTTCAGGACCATTCATGGAAGACCTATAACAAAATACATTTCTATCGGATCCCATTTCTACACTGGGATAGGTAAAGACTGTAACAAACTAGCTAGTCTCTGATTCTATACTTTAACCTGCTGACAAGGTAAGCATCGTGAGACAAACTCGGCCACCTTCCTTTTCATGCCACTCAACCAAAACTGCGTATTCAACGCCTTATAAATCTTCTGCATACCCGGATGTACAACCCATATTTAATGGTGTTAAGAATTAAAGAGTTGTTCCTGAAAAAATATAGGTACAACCATCCAATCTCTGAAACAAAAAACAGAACTCCCATATAGCTTCCATCCCTCTATGGTCTCCCCACCATTGAGTTTTGAACTCAATACCAGACATTCTGCATCAGATGTTTGTTCCTCTTTAACCATTTTTCCAAATCAATAACAATCATAGCTGAAATGAAAACCACAACATCACCTCGGTCTTCACATTCCACATGCATTTCAGCTAAGACCGACATCAACTGCCACTATTCTGAAGCTTCCTTCGCCAACTGAGTATACGACTTTCTGCTTAATGCATCAGCCACTGAATTTCCCTTACCCGGTGTATACATCAAGTCAAAGTAAAACATTTAAAGATAATCCATCCATATTCTCTGCCTTAGATTCAAATCTCTTTGTGAGAAAATGTGTTTCAAGATTTTGTGATCCGTAAACACGGTAAATTTATCACCAAAGAGATAATGTCTCCATGTTTTCAAAGCATGGAAGACTGTAGATAACTCCAGATCATGTGTTGGGTAATTCTTCTCATGAACTCTCAACTGCATTGAACCATAATCAACCACATGGTCTCTTTGCATGAGGACACAACCCAACCCTGATCCTAAAGCAACACAATACACCACATACCCCTGTCCTGATTCCTGAAAAATCAAGATGGGTGCAGATGTAAGGCAAACTTTCAACTCTTGGAAAGATCTATGACATTCCTCAGTCCATTTAAATGCACTTTTCTACTCTGTCAATGTTGTCATAGGCGAAGATAGTCACGAGAAGTCACGTAAAAAGCATCGGTAACAACCAACTATACCAAGAAAACTTCATATTTCAAAGACATTCTTTGGTGGTGGAAAAGAAAGAATATCTTATATCTTTTCTGGATCCACTGAAACACCTTTCTCAGAAACAACATGGCTGAGAAATCATACCTCTTGTATCCAAAAATTTCACTTTGATAATTTGGCAAACAACTGACTGTCTCTCAAGATTTCCAACACTATCGCTAAGTTTTGCTCATTCTCAGACCTTATTCTTGAATACACAAAGATATAATCCACAAACCCCACAATAAAAGAATCCAGATATTGCTAAAATATACCATTCATCAGAGCCATGATGACTGCTGGAGCATTCGTAAGACGGTAACGCATGACTACATATTCGTAGTGGCCATATCTGCTTCTGAAGGCTATCTTCCGAATATACTCCTTCCGAACTCGCAACTGGTGATATCCCAAGCACAATTCAATCTTAGAGAACCACTGAGCTCCCCTCAATTGATCAAACAGGTCATCAATGCATGGAAGTGGATATATCTTCTTTATCGTAACTTGGTTAAGTTTACGATAATCCACACATAGCCTCAATGTTTTATCTTCTTTCTTTTCAAAAAAACCTGGTGATGCCCACAGAGACATGCTTGGCTGAATAAAACCTTTTCTTTCCAGCTCCTCTAACTGCAATTTCAATTCCTTTAACTCTGTTGGTGCCATCCTATAATATGGAAGTGAGATAGGACTGGTCCCCATAAGGATATCAATCGTAAACTCCAGTTCTCTTACAGGTGGTAACCTTGACAAGTTTTCAGGAAAAACATCAAAAAATTGATCCACAAAAGCTGGAAAACTATTCTAATCATTCCCCTCCATTGATTCCAAAGTCAACGCTACCAATTGGTAAGAGATCATTCCCAGCATTGGTTTCAACAAGCTCTTTTCACGTTTCTTTACCATTCTCTCTCCTCTGAAGAGATGGTCGATGCCGTCCTCCACCATGAAACTAACCATTCTTCCATAACAGTCGATGTGAGCCTTAAATGTTGTCAACAAATCCATACCCAGGATTACATCATAGAAATCCATATCCAACATGGAGAAGTCCCATTTTATCTCAGCACCTTCAACAGTTATAGAAAATTCTCTACAAACAAAGGCTTGACATTCTCTTTCACCAAGAGGAGTTTGCAGTTTTAACATAGAAGGCATCATTTCATGTTTTATGTTCAGAAAATCAGAAATCTGAGAATCAAGAAAAGAATGGGATGTGCCAGTATCGAACAACACTTTCATGATGGTAGAATTCAAAATAATCGTACCTCTCACCGTAGATGGTCCAGAATGGTCATCCACAATCACCTGTTCCACTCTATACAATTTCTTTGTTGCTGCACTTTGCTTCTTATTTCCTTGTTGAGATTGCGCTGCCTGAGGAGTCCTGGTATTCCTAGAATCACCATTTCTAGCTCTGTTCTTCTGGTGAGACTGATTTTTCTATCCACGTCATGTCAAAGCATAGGATGCTTGCGACGCCCGGGATGTGTCATGCGCACCCAACCTCGGAGCACTGCGACAATATCACTGAAGATGCCCCATCTTATTGCAATTGTGGCATGCTCTAAGTGGTGCTGTACATTCTCATTTCATGTGATCAATAACACCACATTGAAAACACCTGTCTTTCATAATGGGTCGTGGAGGAAGATTCACCGATCCAGCCGTTTGATTCTGATTCGCACTCCAACCTTGGAAGTAGGTGTACCTCTTCCACTTATTCACATCAATAGATTTCCCACCCGTTCTTGTGGGTATCATCATAATTCCTCCTCCCATAACTCCTGAGATGTCTCTTTCAGCTACTGTTGCACCGTTTACCATCTCCGTATAATCAGTAATACAGAGCATAACTATCTTCGAGCGAATCTCCTGTCGTAACCCTGATTCAAAGATGTGTGCCTTTAGCGACGCACTTACAACAACTTCTAGTGCAAAGTGCAGTAAATTCATTAATTTCACCACATATTCTCTAACAGAGTGATTATACTCCTTCAGGAAGAAAAAGTATGTTGTCCTCTAGATCTTGAACCTGTGAGGATAGAATTTTTTATTGAACAATTTCTAAAATTCCTCCCATCCCAGGCCTTGATCTACCTTATCCTACACCACTTTCTCCCACCATTTTCGTGCAAGATCTTACAGCATATAAGTCACCAACTTTACTTTCAGCTCTACTGGTGTGGCGATGAAATCGAAGATACGATTTATCCTGCTTAGCCACACCTCCACCTTTTCTGATTCAGAATCACCCCGAAAGATGGGTGGATTCTACTTCTATAACTGGACGTAATGGTCTACATGCCTTGACTCATCCCTCTGATTCCCCGTGTCCACTGCTTGAAATGCTTAAACTATATTTTGGACTAGCTTCTGGTTCACCTGTGGTTCAGGTGCGACCACATTCTCCGCAACCTCATTTGTTTGGTTTCTACAACGTCTAACAGGTGCCATTTTCTATACAAACAACGCACGCCGTTAGTCTCACTTCCTAGAAACTGAAGGCATAGCATTTCAATCTCTATTACACCACTATCACAACATTGATTTCCAACCATTTATAAAACAGATCTTTTTTTTCTGTTAATAATAAATCTTTTTTCAAAATACATCAACCATTATCTTTTCAAAATCATTCATTTGAAGATGTGCTTAAATTTTTTAGAAATCATGCTTTTGCATCAAACGATAATCTATTTCTCAAAATGATTTATGCAATCCTAGTGGGAATTAATTCCTCTAAAATTCATGTCATGCTAATCTCACTAGATAAACCCATGAAAAGGATATTTTCAACATTCTAGAAGTGTCTCAAAACACTTATGTACCGAACTCCCTGGTAACTTAAAGTTCTACATAAAGGGGTCAGCTACGTCCTTTTATGCTGTACATTTAAAGTTTCGAAAATGCTAATCCTTTCTAAGATTCCAACCCAAGGAATAGACAAAAAGGAATTTCAACTCCATGACCAAGAACATCAATGACCACTTGTTATGCAAGGACCAAACAAGCTGATACCATTTGTAATGACCCGCCAATTCTCATTGGCTTGAGAGCTCAACGAGTCATTACCAGGCCTTAAGCGACATCCCCAAGGTGCCAAAGGCTGGAAATAAATGCCGAAGGGTTTCAAAACACATGGGGGATGATTTAACCTTTAAATGAAAACAACCAAAAAAAATGAAAACTAGATAAACATCTCCAAGAAACCACTATATGATGCATGATTTAAACCCGAAACAAATCAACCATTATTTTCATAATAACCCAACCAAGTGCAACAACGAAATACAAAACCAAATCAGACTAAACAGTGGAAAGACAACTACAAGACTTTGAGACGACAACCCAACTCCATGCTCCATAAGCTCCAAGTTCCAATATCACGAACTACACCAAGAGTCATGAAGTAGTGCTATAAACGGGTGACACTTTACCTTTTCCAACATCCCGGTATATGACATCTACAAAATTACCATCATGCCAAAGCAGGGGGTGAGTAATGAAACTCAGTAGGTTTTCCTCGATGACTTCCCAACCCATGCCTCTAGGATAAAAGATGTTAGGACATTTATATAAAACAGTTTATATAAAACAATTCCAAAACAGTTCACAATATAACAAGTTCCAAGTCAAAACCATTTTCCAACAAAACCATCCTTCTCAAGAAAAGAAACCAAGCAAAGTTCCCAATCAAATTCACATTTTTATTTTGGCATAACCATTCCATTCCACATAATCACACCATTAACCATGCATGCATCGTTATGACAGTTCCATACTCATGAGTGGTCTCTCATCGATCTACCAAGTCGTCACAAGGTAATTATTCCCCATGTTCCATTACACTTTTCTCACCGATCACAAGGTCATATTTCAACCAAGCCTCATAAATTCAATATGAACACACACTCCAAGTAGGCCCAAAACCAAACCATTCCAACCATGACAAAATTATTTCAATAAAACAACCCTTTTATTGAAAACCTTTTTCCCCAAACCATTTTATAAATCCAGCAATCCATATTTTAAAATCACAATTTTAAAATTAAGAAACCAAAACACTTTTCACAAACCATTCTTTCAATTTCCACAATTCCATCAAAAACCATAAATCATCACTAAAGAAGATTTATAACATGCTTTGCACCAAAATTTCACAATCACAACCCAGATATTAAGTCAATTTTAACAAAGCCTTCATGTTATAAGAAAGAGGAAATGAGGGTGAAGCCACCTGCCTCAACCAATTAGGCGAAACCAACCAAAGGACAAAGAACGCTAACAGAACCGAGCCGATTATCCAAAAACCCTCTTTATATCTCTTCTCCTACAAAACCAAGACCAAATCCTGTCATATTTTGCACCCACACACATAGGTCTACCCATAATGGGGATATATCTAAGAAGCCGAGAGAAGAGGAGAAGTAGATCTCAGTAGATCTAAGAAAACGATCAAGAACGAAGGAGAACGATCACATACCTCAAGAATCCGGCTTCGATTCTCCAAGATAATCCTTCAGATCGCCTCCGGAACACTTGGGAAAAGTTTTCCAACCTTCAAGGGAGAGTAATCCAAAGTTACGGATACTTAGGATCTTTCAAAAAGGAAATTAAAGGCAAAACGAGTTAGATTCACAATTTAAGGATCTAATTTAAGTGTCTTCACGGTTTGCTCACACGGTTAGACAAACCGTGCGCTAAATGTGCGTTCTGTAATGCCTTGTCAACACACCTCACACAATCTCCTCGCATGGTTTCCCTTAACCGTGTGACAACCGTGCAGTCTCCACTACCTTGAGTGCTAGCAACGCACAGTCTGGCCGCACGGTTTAGACAAGCCGTGCACCTCCCATATGACATCCCTTTTTCCTCCAAACTTCATCCCACATTCTCTAAACTCTCCCATTCATCACCCATCACCTTATAACCATTAAATGTGTCAAGAAAGGGTTACATACCAAAAATTTGGGGTACTACACCTATCCCTCATCCTTGTGCTCTAGTCTGGGTCCCTTGTGTTTCACTACTCTACTAATAAAGGGGATCTTTAATAGAAGTTCCAAATCCTCCCCCTTGGCCTACAAATCTATAGAACTCTAACTACTTGACTGATATGGGTTATAAGACCCCCTTGAATTTCTCTATATTGGTTTAGGTACTCTATCATTTCCCATCTAACCAAGGTTTTTCTAAAACCTCTGTAGGTGAAACGTATTTAAACAAGCTCAGAACTACCCCTGTGGTCGGGGGAACTAGATAGGAATGTGAACCAGCCTACCACAATGATGGAAAAAAATCAATTACTCCTTTGAGTATCTGATCCCATCCCCTAGCTACTCTGTCCCCCAACACTATACTGCACATTATCATAACAAAACTTCCTAATCTAAAATTACACACCTCCTAGTCATATATATTTTATAAACTCAAGTTTTATTTTTTAATACTTTTGAATATTTCATGGAATATTTCCAACGTTAGGCATTGAGTCAGCACAAGATTACGGGGCCCAGAGAGTGTTAGTGTGGTGATGTTAAAAATATTAAATATATTTCATCAAACACATATAGTTTCATAGTAATAATGGAATAAATATTGAGAGGAGTCCCATATTATGATTATGATACCATGGTTTAGTTCATAATATGGTGTTTACCCAAGGCTCAACAAAAAAGTTGTCATTTCCGGGTGTTTCCTCAGGGGGGCATGTTGGCGGGGGAGTTAAATAGAGGATATTGATTCAATAAAATTAAATCAACATCCCTCCAAACCATTGGCGCGTTCATGGTAGAGAGGAGGAGAAACCCTCTCCCATTGTACCATTGGTTCTATATTATAATTATGAGATCATGGTTGAGTTAATAACATGATGTTTACTCAAGGAACGTCATAATTTTTTTTTGGCACCGAGTGTTCGGTCGGAGGTACGTGTTGGTGTGGGAGCTAAATGGAGTTTATTGATTAAATAAAATTAAATCAATATCCATCCAAAACTTTGGTGTGTTAATGGTAGAGAGGAGGAGAAACCCTCCCTCCTTGGAGAGATAGATGAACCGAGGTGAAACCAAGGAGACAAAGCATCGCCGATATCAGATCTTGATAGTGATCACTTCTGGATCATGCCGTAATAACTTTGGATCATGGATCTTCACTCGAAGCTTTAGGGTTTAACCATAAGTTATGTTTATTTGAGTTTTATGTCCATATCCTCTTTTTTATGCATCGTTTTAAGTCCGTAGATCCCTACTGTGACTGCTAGGGATCCCATGATGGTTGATTTGTAGGTTTCATGGTAAATCAGGGAAAATACAGTGGTTCATAGGGAATTCATAATCACACAACATTTATTGAAGTGTCATATTCCATGTGTTATTACTATTTAGGGAAAATGAATTTTGGGGACTATACACCTTGTACTTGGGTTACACCCCAAGAAGTGTGTCTAGGTCACATGGCTCTGGGACATGGATAGGGAGGTCATGTTAAAAGGTAGAGACATGTGAAAGTACATGGATAAGGACATAAGTATGGGGTACCAAACACATGCACAAGAAGTTGAAATAGATAAGAGGATTATAAACTAAGGAACTCTATGTACCAATGGTACACACCAAGTGGGTGACCCAGATAGCCGATCCGTGTGGGGAAATACCCGGGCGAGAGCTGGGGTGAGGTGAGACACACCATGTACAACACATACATTACATGTAAGATCACTTGTCCATCCAAGCCTTGTAGTAGAGGACACATATAGGTGAAAATGTGGGGTCACATGCTATATGGACCCCCATACATGCCATTTGGTTTTATTTTAGGCTTCCACCTTTCATATCTCTTTCTTTAGGACTCAAATTCAGGCTTGTAAGTAGCCTATCCTATGAGGTTTTATACATGGAACATGATACTGTCATGTGAGATAAAATATGGTGTTATTCAAGAATGATTCTATAGTAGCGATGTTAGACCATGGGTAGTGATGAGGGTGGATTATTGGGTTGAATTTTGGGTTTATTCTATTCCCTATAATATTAGGATATATGCTCCCTAGACTTTTAGGCTAGTATTGTGGTGTTCCCCAGTCGTAACAAGTCAAGGATCACCTATATGTGATTATGTTGTGAAATGTGGCCCGATGAGAAAGATGATCCTTTGAGTGATTCTTGAACACCGTAGGATAACAGTTGGTGTATCAGATATAATCTAGGACTAGTACTCCCTTATCACATCAGGGCATGGGTTTCCCTTACCTCTTAAATCGATAGACAAATAACACCCTCTTCATAGGGTGCAGGTTTTGTACCTACAGAGTAGTTATTCCAGGGTCATAACTCTCCTATTGGACCAGGGAGTGGATCTTCTTTATCATCCATATAGTTGGAGATAGATTAAGTAGGTACTCCCCTATTGTACCAATGTGCATTCCCTCTATCCATGGAATATGTACTCCCCTATCACACAAAGGCACTAGTCTTTAATACGAGACGTATATATAGAGTTGGTACTCCCTTGTTGTTTCAGGGAGTGGGTCCTATAACTTTAGGGTCATAACTCCTTTATTGTACTAGGGTGGAAGTCCTCCATACGTGATGTTCAAGAAGAGTTGATACCCCAATGTCGGACCAGGGCGCGGGTCCTCTAGACCAAGGTTTGTACTCCCCTATTGAGTCAGGGTGAAAATCCCCAATAGTGATTATAATGGTAGAGACAAATTAATACTTCCTTATTACACCAGGATGCAGGTCATCCATCTAGGGAGTTATACTCCCCCATATTTGAATAGCGGATGGGAGTGGGTCCTCCACTAGAGCAGGGGGAGTGTAGTTATAAGGAGCAGTCCCCACCAATTGTTGTGTGAAATAAATGTGTAATATTTAGTTCTCCCAATATGTAGTGAGGTGAAGGTCTCTCCCTATGGGTACATTAGTGGTTTCACAGGACAGTTATGAGATAGTTCTCCCTCAGCTCTGGGGTAATGGCATGGTGCCAGTTACTATGCTCTCTCCCTTTAGATAGGATGCACATGGTTCATGGTATGGAGTAATGTTCCCTAAACTATATTTTGTGTTGATGGGTATTTTTATCCACTAGGGATCTTAAAGCCATGTGTAGGGTTCAAGATAATGGTGGTCGGTCCTCTGGTGAGGGGGACTAGAGGTTGACCTAGTGAGTTGCTTTTTATGGAATGTTTATCTCAGGAGAGTTCCATCTGGGATGAATGAGCATATGGAGTGTGTTATCCTAGGTGTGTGATACCTTTGATCTACAAGGATGATCCCGTATCTAGCTATGAGGTCAGAACCTCATGAGACTTGGAGTGTAAGACAAATATATTTGGGATATTTCGAGTTCCTTTTTGGTGTTGTCTCATATTTTTCTTGACACAAAATGTGGTACGAGATGTCTAGTCAGTTATAGAACAAGATAGATGAGATGGATTTTATCTCTCATTGGTGTTCCCTATGGCTGGGTCAAGTGTAATTTTCCTTTCAGTTTCTCCCTTTTATTTTGGATTTTGGGAAACCTACTTAGTATTGTTATAATAACCCCTCCACAAGGTTTTCCAAAAAAATGTTTTTCCCTGTAAAAAAAACATGCATTTCAAGTTCTATCATGACCTAAGGCAGGGAGATCTTAGTGATCTAGACCGACCAGGATGTTTATTGGAGCTTGTTTGAATAGCTTTTTGATAGTTTCATTTGACAGTTATCCCTTCCTTTTGATCAAGTAAGACAATTTTACAATTTTTTATGGGTGTATATTTTTTACTTTTTTGTTTATTTTAAAATATATTTTTGGATATATTTATATACACATTTTTAGTTTCCAAATTTTATCTCAGTATTGTTGCATGGAGATGTTTGTGGGTGGGTAGATACTAGTACTATATGTTAAGGCCACACATGTGTGTGATATGCCTACTCAGCACTGGTTTCCACCCTTAGGCCAATTGGAGGAGGGTATGGGGTAGTCTCGGCCTGATCACCAATGGGTTAGGTTGTCCCAGAGTGGTATCAGTGAAAGTACCTTCCCAAGACCAGATAATTAGGAATTTTCTAGCTGTGAGCATGGTTTGGGTTGCATAGTGGTAGTGTTAAAATGTTTCAACTTAGGATTTCATTCTAGGGACTCTAGTATTGGTTTGGAGTACAAAATATACAATATCAAAAACTCTGATAACCTTTTTTTGACTCGATACATTAGGGAATTGGTTTAAGGGAAAAGTTGGTACATGCATCATATAGGACTAGTTTGTGGATTTTCCTATCCTTCCTAATCATGCTCCTCAGATATACTCTTTGACCATAGTGCCATTAGATTTTATTTCAAGATTACTCCTTGATGATATCTATATAGGTTTCCATGGAGGGATTGTGATGTAGATCCACCAAGTGATGTGGATTTAATGAAGTAAACAAGCCTTGAGGCTGGACCTCTGGGTGGTTCGCGAGTTGATCCACCAACCGTCAGGAAATAGGTTGTGCCGATATTTCTGGATAAGGATGAATGCAAGCTGAGTTCAATGAAGGAGGTATAGAGGTAGTAAAAATTTAGGTGTTGAGGTGATCGAGACCCATAGGCAATGGATGACTATCTTGAGGTAGTCACACATGTTTTTCTTTTTGTGAGGATACCTCCTGATTAGATGGTGGTCCTAATGGAGAGACTTTTGTAGGGTTCAGCCAAGTGATGGTGGAGTCTGTTGATGTAGATCCACGATGAGGTGATGATCTCTTAGGAAGATTTTGAGAAAATATTTAGGGAAGAGTTATATTCAGTCACATTGAGATAGGTGCGTATCCAGGAGATTCTGTAGCTTTAGCAGAGTAGCATGTCCATGACAGACTACATAGTGAGGTTCACAGACTTATCGTGATACTCCCTGGATATGGTTTGAGTCCCATTTTTCAGAACCCAAAACTTCAAGTGGAGACTCCTTCAATACATCCTAGTAGGTTTAGTCTTTTTTGTGTCATACCTCTTATTTGGGGGTGTCAGAGTGAGCTCTAGTGGTAGAGAGCTTAATGGCAGAGGGTCAGAAAGATGTGGATGGTAGTGGTGACCTCAAGGATGAGTTATCAATAGAAGCATGTAGAGAGAAGAAGACATGATTATAGAATAGGATGAATACCCATACCCAGAACCAAAAAAATGGGTTTGAAGTTCAGGAACTACGTTGGGGACCTGGTAATCCATAGGAGAGTCAACGTCATGATTTAGATGGATGGGGACATCATTTACAATTTTTTAAGCCATCATGCTGAGAGGGATCTGGTCAATAGACCTCCCAGGAAGGTGAGGAATCTAGACCATAGATTTTATCATGGTTGAAGATGTGGAAAAGAAGTGGGAAGAGAAGAAAGAGGTGGAAGGAGTTTCAATGTTTTCCCACTACCACCCCTAGGTGTTTTGCACCAGGCTCAGAGAGCTATAGGATAGGGAGAGGACATCTGCAGGCCAAATAGGCCTTTGACCCAGAGCCTCCCTGGATTATTATAGGTATGATCTATTTATTTCTACTTTATTTAGTATTATTATTAGACATCGTTTTGAGGTACCCTTTTCATTCTACTTATTTCTCATGGTTTGTCTAGGGTGACATATGGTGTTGGTGAAAACTTATGTTGGTGTTTTTTGATGTAGATTCAAGTGCATGAGGAAGTGGGGCACTTACCCACTGATACCATATTTTGTGATGCGAGTAATGCTATGTAGGCTAGTCAGTGAAACCCTAAAAAGACAGTTTCAAGGTGTGGTATATGAGTTCCTTTTACTTGTGTGTTCTGGGTGGGTTTTCGAGTTGGAGGTTTAAGAAGAGGGCCTGATAAGACTCAGTTTTTTTCACTTGCGAAGCCCTATTTTGTTCATTGGTACCCTCACGTGCTCGACGTCAGATTTGTATGTAAGAAACATGAGTAGGCCATGGTGCAGTTCATATAGGGGTAGATGAGAATTGCTAGGTTTTTCTGGTATTCACTATAAAGACTCGAAATTTCCATGTAATTTTTTTAAATAAATGGAAATTTTAAGAGTCTGTGAAAATTGACGGTGCGCGATTCTGTGGCCCGAAGTGCCCAGAATGAATTTATGAACTTTTGTTCAGGTACGTTTAGTTAACGTGTGAGCGGGTTTTTCTATCTTTTGAACCAGTGCTCGGAATTGAAATCTGAGGGCACCGTTGAACTCACAGCGCTAATTTTCTCTTAAAGAGACTTTCACCTCGATGACAGTTAGTCGAGGGTGAAAGTAAGTTTTTGGGTTTTTCATGGAAATAATAAAATAAAATAAATACATGTTTTATTTCATTTTTTGGCAACCACCCTCCCATGTGGATGTTTAGGGGTGGGGTCCACAGGAACTAAATCTCATCTTCTAAATTTATTGTGGTGGGGACCACCCAAGATCTCAAAACCTCCCAATTTGAATTTGGTGGTGGGGACCACATGACCCCTATTAATGGGGGAGAGGAAAACCTCTCAACTCCCTCATTAATGTGGAGGATCCTCTTGGGATTCCTCCACAATTAATTATGCCAACCCTCAGGCTTTAATTATTCCAGCAACCATAATTAATGAATCCTTTTGAATTCTGCCAAAAAAATAATAGATTGCATAATCTATTATTTTAGCACACTTTTTAATTTGGTGGAATTGGGGAGAGGAGGGAATTTTAGAGAAAATATCTCTAACGAAGAACTTCTTCGAACAAAGAACACCAACGAAGAACTTCTTCTCCGAACAAAGAATGCCGACCTCCTTCGACCTTCTTCATGGGGACTTTTTCCGATGTGGAACGTCCTCATCTATGATGAATCGACTACCGTACTTCTTTATTCCTTCTTCAACGTCAACGAACAAGGTAGGGGTTTATTTGCGTGATAATTCTCTCCATGTACTCCTTTCTTTTATTGTGAGGGTTGGGAACAAAAATTGAGGAAGATTATGGGTTGAAGTTCATTTCATCGTTCTTGTGAACCACTTTCTACCTCTCTAAACGCAGAGGGTGCGGGCCGAACTAACATGGCCCGACCCCTTCGCCATTCTTCTTTGGTGTCTTATTCGAAATGGAGGAAGGTGACAAAGGAAACGGTGCTCCGCCACCAACGGCCTTTGCCGTTGCACGCCGCCATCGAACCACCACCGTGATGAGCCTCCAAGTAGAGCCACCACCCCGAGCCGAGCCTTTTTCTCCCTTCATGGCGCCCCGGCCAAACAGGCATGTGCCCCCCGCGGCGCCCCAGCCGAACCGGCCTACGCCCCCTCATGGCGGCCCGGCCAAAGCGGCCCTATGCCCGCCCGCAATGCCACAGTAGAACCGGACTGCACCCCTCACAGCGCCCTCCCAGCCAAACTGGCCTCATGACACCCTCTTGGCAGAACCGGTCTCACAACTCCCTCCCAGCCGAACCGGCGTGCGGAGCCCTTCTGGCCAAACTGCCCTTATGACACCTTCTTGGACGAATCGGCCTCGTGGTAGCCTCTTCGAAGAACCGGCCTTACGGTGACCTCCCAACCGAACCGACCTCACGGTGCCCACTCGACCGAGCTGCCCCGGGCCAGGCCGAGCCACCCCGCGCCCTCGCCGCACCCCGCGGCAGAGCCGATGTCCGCAGCCGAGCCGACCCACGGCCTTCGCTGTCCTGCGGCCCCCGTGACCCCTTGTGGCCTTTGGAGGCTTCCAGGCCGCCCAGCGGACCAGGCCGAACCATAGTCCGGGCCTGAACTAGAAGGTTGGTCTGGGTCGACCTGAATCGGGTCCACCCAAGCCATGTCGGGTCGGGTCGGACTGGACCTGGGCCCACTACAACCCTTTACTTTCTTTTGGCCATATTTTTGGCACCGGATGTCCGTTTGACGAAACGTCAGTGGCTATGGAAACCTTAGAGAGAGACGGTACATTTGAGTATACCTGACTAGATATTTGGATATAGTTTAGGTACAGTCAGGTTGGATCGAACACAAATCCAATAGGGCCCCCGGGACTAAAAGACTAATAACTCACAGACTGGGTGTCTGATTGATGCGCCGTTAGTTGCGTTGAGAATCCTATAACATGGAGGACCTTTGAGATACATTTTCATTGGACATCATGATAGCTAGAGTATCAAAAAGTAGCTGATGGAGCGGATCCTCCCGGATACGAGTGAGCATACTGCGAAGACATAGTAGTTGGCTGAGACCTAACGACTACTGGCTGTTTCAACTCGGAGTGACTCGACAAGCCAAATGGGGAGAGTCTTGGTGTCATGGTATACCCAAAATTGGGAGTTCCTTGGGGTTGCGGCAGACCCACTGTACTCGACAGGAGGAGTACCTCAGCAGGCTATGAGGGCGCACGCCTTGGTGGCGCAGCAGACCCACAGTGGGGAGCACCTTGGGACACAACAGACACACTGTACTCGACAGGAGGAGTACCCCAGTAGTTCAAGGTTAGTTTGAAGTGCCTTGGTGTTTCCAAAGGACCACTGTACTCGATTGAGGAGGAGTTCTCCAGCATTCGAGGTTTTGATAATGTGACTGGGAATGTTACTTGATACTACCCCTAGAATAAAATCCTAGTGTGAGCCGAGTCAGTTTTTTTAGTGTTTTCCTCATGATTGAGATGGATTACTTGAAAACATAGGTGTATGTATGAGAATATACATAAGTTGGGTTATCTGTTGATTTTATACATTGTGGTTAATCCTTGGTGGATTTTGTGAGACCTTGAGGGTCTCGAGGTCCCTATTGAGTATAGTTATAATCACCCCTGCACAGGCTATGCCAGCACCTTGTTGTGTTGGATGTAGAGGAAAGACAGCGCTGACTGAGGCTGAGAGTACCTGGACTGGATGGTTCTCATAGGTGGACCATACGGTGTGTCGGTACGCAGAGGATACAAATAGACATGGAGTGATGAGGGGGTGATTTGTACCTACCCTTTAGGTAGGAACCTGGAGGATGAACCAGTAGTTGTATTTCTCTTTCTTCAGTTGTATTTCATTTTAGTTTCACATGTACTTTCCAGTTGGGCTTGTATTCTGGCCCCTTTTTACTTATTGTACTCACTTTTTTACTATACAGTTTTCTTGTGTTTGTATCTATCTATGTACTTGGTTATTTGAGTTTGCAGGTTATAAAGGAAATGCCTTCCCAGTTTTAGGGAATACGCCTTTGGTTTTAGTCACCAGTCCTAGCCTATGGAAGGCAGGCTTGGGGTAGTCACGACATGGGCCCTGGGGGACACGTCGTAACAAAATGGTATTAGAGGAGTCGGTTCTACCATAGAACTTAGGACTATGATATTTTCTATGAAGCAATAGTGTTAAGTGTATTGAGTGCAATTTTTAGTTCAGATAGTCCAGTGTTAGTGTGGTGGCTGACGTATCCATACACCCAGACCGTGTCTTCTGATTTCTGACTCAGTGCAAAAAAACACTGATTGCGTGTGTGTTTTCAAAAGTTTTCTTCAAGTCAGCCCACCATGTCTGCTCACCAGGTATAACTTTTTGACCATATCACACCCGTTTCTTTTCAGGATGCCTCCACCCAGATAGCCAACTAGAGTTCCGAGAGCTGTATGCACTGATATCTAGAGGTCACCCAAGTTCAGAGGAGAGAAAGACCCACAGGAAGCTAAGGATTGGCAGGTGGCTATGGTGAGAGTCTTCCGACTCATTGGGACATCATCCGATCTCATGTTGATCCTTGCTGCCATCCTCCTACAGGAAATAGTAGACATATGGTAGAGTTTGATGCTCCAGGTTCATGATGAGGTGACGCTTCTCTGGGCAGACTTCGAGGGCCTGTTTTGGGCAGAGTTTGTTCCAGTGACTCTTCGTGCAGTGCACATACATGAGCTTCTTCATCGATAGCAGGGCATCATGACTGTAGCTTAGTAATCATCGAGGTTCAGAGACCTTTCATGTTACTCTACAAATATGGTACGAGACCCATTCTTCAGGACCCAGACCTTTGAGCAGGGGCTCAGGTGGGAGATCAAGGCTTCAGTTATCTTACTCAGCATCCCGACGCAGGCAGTGGTTTTAGAGAGAGCCCTCTTGGTGGAGAGTTTTCTTGGTAACCAGTCACCAGTAGTGAGACCCACCACCAGTCATCACGTAGAGGAGTCTTCTGTAGCTGGAAGTAGAGAGATGTTGCTGAGGTCCAAGAGGACCAGACCTATAGGTGGATGACTGCATGATTCGGAGTCAGTTGTGCGGGGCACCCGAGGCGGAGACAGACATGCCAGGAGCAGGCAGTGTTTCACATGCAACGGGCATGGTCACATGGCTCATGACTGTCCGACCCGCCATACAGATTACCGGAAGATGGTTTAAGGACTTCCCAGGTAGAGATAGAGGTTCGATTGAGGTGGTCCTCATGGAGCAGGCGGACGTGGCAGAGGAGCTGGTAGTGGGAGACGATTTTAGATGTCACCACCACCACCACCACTAGGAGGTCCACCCCGACTGCATGGAGAAGGTGGACAGGGGAGATCTCAACTTCAGGCAGCTAAGGCATACGATCATGAAACTCCGGAGATGATTTGAGGTACGACCTGTGTCTACTACACCATAGCTGCAGTACTTATAGACACAAGTTCCAATAATTATTTCATTTCCACTACCCTCTTTCGAAGCTAAGAGATTCTAATGGAGCTGTTGGCTTGATCCTTACAGCTAGAGACTCTTACAAGAGCGGATTCGACTATTACGCCCTAGTGCCGACAGTACGAGCTTACTCTAGGAGGTGAGATCTTAGGATGGGATCTCCTAGTAGAGGTGTCGAGGCCTTACGACGTCATCTTGGGTATGGACTGGTTATCTAAATTCTATGATCTGATAGACTGTATTAGGCACAAAGTGTGGTGTGTCTGCATGGATGGGACCAGGTTTACCTTCACCGGTGAGAAGGGGGCCTTTGCAGCGCATGATGGACTTTCTTGGGGGAGAGTGTAGACGATCACTCATCAGTTGGCTTGCCTTACCCTCAGATCAGTTGATGTAGAGAGTATGAGCTATCCTGTAGTGGTGGAACAGTACGCGGATGTCTTCCTTGAGGATATTATGGGTATTCCTCCTCACAGAGAGGTGGACATTTACATTGAATTTTATCCTGGGATGACACCGATATCTACACCAGCGTATCAGATGGCTCCCACGGAGGTTCGTGAGCTGCGGGTACAGCTAGAGGACTTGTAGGGGAAGGGGTTCATTCGGCCTAGCATTTCACCTTGGACAGCCCTGATTTTCTTCTCCAAAAAAGAGGATGGGAGTGTGAGACTTTGTGTCGACTATCGGCGCCTGAACTCGGTGACCATGAAGAACAAGTACCCACTCTCGAGGATTGACGACCTCTTTGATCAGCTGAAGGGAGCACGGTGGTTCTCGAAGATAGACCCAGATCATGCTATCACCAGCTCAGAGTGCGAGATAAGGATGTGTAGAAGATGGATTTCAGATGTTAGTATGGACATTAAAAGTTCCTGGTTATGACATTCAGTGTGAGCACCGCTCCAGTAGTGTTCATGGGACTCTTGAACATGATCTTTCAGCCATATCTTTATTGCTTTGTAATACTCTTCATCGATGACATTCTGATCTACTTGACTACTGAGGAAGAGCATGCCTATCATATGTGGGTAGTACTGGACACACTCTGAGAGCACCAAATTTATGGTAATCTCTTGAAGTGCCAGTTATAGACATGAGAGGTTCACTTCATGGGACATGTCATATCAGAAGCTAGAGTTGCAGTGGATCCAGTGAAGATTGAGGTGGTACTTTCTTGGGACCCACCCAGGAGTGTGATAAAGGTAAGAAGTTTCCTGGGTTTGGATGGTTATTACTGGAGTTTTGTACCAGACTTCTCTAGAGTTTTAGCACCACTTTCAGCTTTGAGGAAGAAGGGGAAACCGTTCATGTGGTCGGAGAGATGCCAATAGAGCTTTCAGGAGATGATGAAGAGGATGAATAGTTCCCCCATCTTGAGGCTTCCAGAGGAGGGCGTAGGGTACATAGTTTACTATGACACATCAAGTACTGGGCTTGGATGTGTCCTAATACAAGATCGATCAGTGATCGTTTATGGTTCTTGAGAGTTGAGACATCACGAGCATAACTATGCTACCCACGACCTGGAGTTAGCAGCAGTGGTCTTCACCTTGAAGACGTGGTTGCACTATTGGATGGGAAAACATTTTACAGTGTACTCTAATCACAAGAGTATCATGTATATCTTATCTCAGAAGGACCTGAACCTGAGATAGCGACGTTGGCTTGAGTTCCTCCTTGACTATGACTTCGAGATAGTCTATACTCCTAGGAAGGAGAAAGTTGTTGCAGATGCACTCAGCAGGAGGTCTGGTATACGGCTTCTAGGAGAGGCGACGGAGAAGCTGGCTACTTTACAGATATTCTTTGTGGATAGAGATGGATAATATTTCCTTTAGTCTATTACAGTCACTCCCCCACTTCTTCAGTGATTCAGGGAGGCACAACATGGGGATGCTGACTGTGAGACTCGACCTGCTCAGATATCCATAGGACATGTACCTGATGGATTTTCTAAAGGTGGGGAGCACATCATTCTCTTCAGGGGACATACAATGGTACCAGAGTCACATCAAAAGGAATTGTTGAGGGAGTTACACACTTCCCCTATAGTGGTACATCCAGGAGTGGCGATGATGTACCAGGATCTCCGACGACAACCCTGGTGGCCGGAAATGAAGAAAGAAGTCGTAGAGTTTGTCTCTCAATGCCTCACTTGTCAGCAAGTGAAGGCAGAGTATCAGATACCAGCAGCCTTGGTTAAACCTTTAGAGGTCCCAGAGTGGAAGTGGGATGGGATATCCATGGACTTCTTGATATGACTTCCATGTATATCGTGGGGACAAGACTCGATTTGGGTGCTTGTTGACTGACTAACAAAGTCAGCCCACTTCCTACCGATCAGAGTGCAGGGTTCAATAGAGAGCTTGGGATCCCTCTATATGTAGAATATTGTTCAGCTACATGGAGTACCTTCGACGATTATCTCCAATCGTGATGCACGTTTTACGTATTGGTTATAGAAGGGGTTGAAGGAGGCTTTCGGGATGCAACTTCATTTGAGCACCACCTTCCATCCTCAAACAGATGGTCAGACTGAGCGGACCATTCATGCCCTCAAGGAAATGCTACCTTCTTGTGTCCTCGACTTCGGTCATAGTTGGGAGGATCACTTGACTTTGGTGTAGTTTGCATACAACAATAGCTATCACTCCACCATTTGGATGGCACCTTTTGAGGTGTTGTACGAGTGACCTAGCAGATCACCCTTATGCTGGACTGGCTCAGGGTAGTCGGCACTCGTGGGACTAGAGATGGTACGAGCTACCATAGAGAAGGTTCAGATCATCCAGGAGTGGATGGAGACTACACAGAGTAGGTAAAATTTGTATGCTGACACGAGATGGAGACCTTTGGAATTCGAGTATTGCGACCATGTTTTTCTACAAGTCTCACCCCGACAAGGTCTATAGAGATTTGGCCGAGGCGGTAAGATATCTTCGAGATTCATTAGACCCTTTCAGATCCTCATTAGAGTTGGTGAGGTTTCTTACCGCTTAGATCTTCCATATCATTTGCACCGGGTGCATGACGTCTTCCACGTATCCCAGCTGAGGAGATACGTGAACACCCATTCTCATATCATCGACCATGGAGAGTTGGACGTCGATGATGGGGTGACTTTTGCAGAGGTTCGAGTAGATATTGAGGATCGACAACAGAGGGTCCTTCGTGGATGGTCGGTACCTCTGGTGCGCGTTTTCTGGTAGCATGGGAACCTCCAGGAGAGCACATTTGAGCGAGAGGCTCAGATGTATGCACAATACCCCCACATGATTACCCAGTTTGAGTTGTGGCTTACGGGGACGTCGATCCCTGAGTTGGGGAGAATACAAAGACCCAGAATTTCAATGTAATTTTTTTAAATAAATGGGAATTTTACGAGTCTGTGAAAATTGACGGAACGTGATTCCAAGGCCCAGAGTGCCCGTAATGAATTTCTGAACTTTTTTTCAAGTACGTTCAGTAAACATGCGAGCAAGTTTTTTTAACTTTTTAACCGGTGCTCAGAATTGAAATCTGAAGGCACCGTTGAACTCACAACACTAGCTTTCGCTTAAAGAGACTTTCACCTCAATGACAGTTGGTCGAGGGTGAATGTTAGTTTTTGGTTTTTTCATGGAAATAATAAAATAAAATAAATGCACATTTTATTTTATTTTATTTTTAACCACCCTCCCATGTGGATGTTCAGTGGTGGGTTCCATCATAACTAAACCTCCTCTTCTAGATTTATTGTTGCGGGGACCACCAAAGATCTCAAAACCTCCCAATTTGAATTTGGGGGTGGGGACCACCCAACCCCTATTAATGGGGGGAGAGGAAAACCTCCCAACTCCCTTGTTAATGTGGAGGAGCCTCTTGGGATTTCCCACAATTAATTGTGCTGACCCTCATGCTTTAATTATGACACCACCACAATTATTGAAACCATTTGAATTTTTCCAACAAAATAATAGATTTCATAATATTCTATTTTGGAACACTTTTCAATTTGGTTGAATTGGGGAGAGGAGGAGATTTGAGAGAAAAGCTCTCCATCAAAGAACATCATCTTCAAATGAAGAACACCAACGAAGAACTTCTTCTATGAATGAAGAATGCCAAACTCCTTCGACCTTCTTCCTCGAGACATTTTCCGACATGGAACGTCCTCATCTATGGAGAATCGACAACCGTACATCCCTCTTCCCATGCCAACGTCAATGAACATGGTAGGGGATTATTTGCATGATAATTCATTCCATGTACTCCCTTATTTTCTTGTCTGGGTTGGGAAAAAACATTACAGAAGATTATGGTTTGATGTTCATTTCTTATTTCATGTGAACTGCTTGCTACCACTCGAAACACAGAGGGTGCAGGCCAAATTAACATGGCCCGACCCCTCCGCATTCTTCTTTGATGTATTCTTAAAAATGGAGGGAGATGAAAAAGGCAATGGTGCTCTTCCACCCATAGCCTCTGCCGCTCCGTGCTTCCACCGAACCGCCCTGTGCCGAGCCACCAAGTCGAGCCGCCTTCGCCCCCTACGGCGCCTTGGCCAAACTGGCACGCGCCCCCCATGGTGCCCTAGCTGAACCGTCCCGTGGCCTTTAAGTTACCCAAGTAGAACCGGCCCCACGACCCCCCGCGATGCCCTAGACGAACTGGCCCCATGCCTCTGGTGGTGCCGCTACGGAACTGGCACGCGCACCTTGCGGTGTCCTCCCGGCTGAACCGGCGTCATGGCACCCTCCCGACCGAATCGGCCTCGCAGTTCCCTCCCGGCCAAACCGCCCTCATGGCGCCCTCCCTGCCGAACCGGCGTCGCGGCGCCCACCCGAACGAACCACCCTCATTGTGCCCTCCTGGCCAAACCGGCCTCGCGACGCCCTCCCGACCGAACCACCCTCGCGGCGCCCTCCCGGTCGAGCCCCCATGGCTGGCCCGAGCCGCCTCGTGCCCTCGTGGCACCCCACAGCCAAGCCACTTTCCGCGACCGAGATAACATGCGACCTTCACTGCCCCGTGGCCCTCAGGGATTGTCAGACCACCCAGCGTATCGGGCTGCACTGTGGACTGGGTCGACCCAAACCAGGTTGACCCAAGCCAGGTCAGACCGGGTTAGTCCGACCGGGTCAGACCGGACCCGGGCCCACTATGACCCTTTACTTTCTTTTGGCCATATCTTTGGAACCAGAAGTCCGTTTGATGAACCGTCTACGGTGCTGGAATCCTTGGAGCGAGATGGTCCCTTTGAGTATGTCTTACTAGAGTTTTGGGCATAGTTGAGGTATGGTCAGGTTGGATCGAGCACGAATCCAACCAGGCCCCCAGGACTAAAAGGCTAATAACTCACAGACTGGGCATCCGATTGACACGATTTCAGTTGCGTTGAGACTCTTATGACATTGAAATACTTTTAGATACATATTAGTGGGACTTCATGGCAGTTGGAGTATCAACCAATAGCTCATGGAGCGGGCCCTCATAGAGACGAGCGAGCATAGTGCGTAGACCTAGTAGCTGGCTGAGACCTGATGACTAATGACCGTTTTGACTTTGAGTGACTTGATTAGCCTAGTGGGGAGCACCTTGGTGTCGTGGAATACCCACAACGTGGAGCTACTTGGTGTCATGACAGACCCACAATATTCGACAGGAGGAGTACCTCAGTAGGCTATGAGAGGGACCACCTTGGTGATGCGGTAGACTGATGATACTCGATAAGATAAGTACCTCAGCAATCCAAGGTTAGTGGGATGCGCCTTGGTATCACGGGAATCCCACTTTACTCGATATAGGAGGAGTTCTCCAGCATCTTAGGTTTTGAAAATGTGACTGAGGATGTTACTTGATACTACCACTAGAATAAAATCCTAGTGTGAGCTAAGTCAACTTTTCTGTGTTTTCCTCATGATTGAGATAGATTACTTGAAAACATAGGTGTATGTATGGGCATATACCTAAGTGGGGTTATCTGTATATTTCATACTTTGTGTTTTATCCTTGGTAGATTTTGTGAGACCTTGAGGGTCTCGGGGTCCCTACTGTATATCATTATACTCAACCCTGCATAGGCCATGCCCGCACCTTGTTGTGTTGGATGTAGATGACATACAACACTGACTGAGGCTGAGAGTACCAAGACTGGACAATGCTTGGAGGTAGACCATACGGCATGTCGGTACGCAGAGGAGACGAACAGATGTGGAGTGATGAGGAGGTGATCTGTACCTACCCTTCAGGTAGGAACCTGTAGGATGACCTAGTAGTTGTCTTTCTCTATCTTCAGTTGTATTTCATTTCAGTTGTACTTGTACTTTCCAGTTGAGCCTGTATTCTGGACCCTTTTTACTTATTATACTCACTTGTTTATTATACTATTTTCTTGTGTTTGTATCTTGTTGTGTACTTGGTTATGTCAGTTTTCAGGATATAAAGGGAATTCCTTCTTAGTTTTAGGGAATACTCCTTTAGTTCTAGTCGACAACCCCTAGCCTATGGAAGGATGGCATGGGGTAGTCACAGCACGGGCCCTGGGGGACGGGTCATGACATTTGCATCAGGTTAGAATGGTGATGTACCACTGGACCCAATGACTGCAGATGAACCGAGTGCTTATTGTTTTCCAGCTGTCTCAGTTGAGGTGATATGTTCCTACTTGTTTTCACTATTAGGTCCTGGTTTAATCTTGATGTTGGTTGTCGTTTGGCCTTATGGTTCCCATGAGTGAGTGCATGTAGGATAGATGGGAGCCCTTGGTGAGATCACTAGAATGAGATTCCCAGTAGAGAGATTAGTTTCTATCATTCTACATAGGATTTAACTTTACAAGGAGAAAAATACATAATTTGTGGAGAATTTAATGGTTCAAAATTTTCCTTGTAACACTTTATAACATTTTAATGAATATTTTGGATGATAGGAACTAATTTGGTGTAAGATTTAGGGGCCTGGATAGCCTTGGGGTGTTGATAATAAAAATATTAAATATATTTTATCACGTACATAAAGTTTCATTATAAATATAAAATAAATCCCTATTATATTCTTGGATTGGAATTGTTAAACCATATTTAAGTTCATAACATGGTGTTTTTTATAGGCGCGATATAAAATTTGTTGGGAGCAGGTGTTTGGTAGGGGGTGAATTTTGGTTAGGAGTTAAATAGAGGATATTGATTCAAATAAAATACATCATTATCCCTCCCCCTTTATTGTGTGCATGGAAGAGAGTAGGAGATACCCTTTCCCCTTGGAGTGATAGATGAACCGAGGTGAAACCAAGAATAAGAGGTGTCGGTGATCTATGATATTGACAATGATCGCTCCCAGATCGTGGCACAGTAACATCAGAGCATTGATATACACCTAATGCTTTGGTGTTTCAATAAAAGTTAGTAGGATTTTAGTTTTAAGTCCTGATTCACTTTTTTATTAATTTTATGGTTTCATATCCCTATTATGACTGATAGGTTCCACTCAATGGTCAATTTGTATGTTTTGGGGGGAAAAATGGGGCGAATAGGGTGGCTCAATATGAATTCCCATCCTAAATTCCCGATCACATGGCGTGTAGTGCAAGGCCAAACACAGTGTGTTCTTCCCATTTAGGGAAGATGAAATTTAGAGGCAACAAACTATGTATTGGGGTTACATTCAATATAGTGAGACTAGGTCGCGTGGAAAAGGGACATGGATAAGGATTTCATGTCAAGAGACACAACCATGTAAAAGTACAATTCCAAGGACACATACACAATGTGAAAGAAATGGTAATAGGTAGGAGACATATCCAAGAGGCCAGTTGGTCATGGAATTCCCAGTACCAGTGGTACATTCCATGTGGATGAAATTACTGGTCGATCTGTATAGGGGAAAGACACGACTGGGGGGCCCAGGTGAGGTAGGGAACATGGTGTACAACACATACATGCCATGCAAGATCATATGGATAGCCCAAATGTGTATAATAGGAAAAATCTAGGTATTGAGTTTGGGTCAAATGATGTATGGACCCCCATAAATTAATTTTATACTTTTTGTAGACTTCCTCCTTTCATATCTCTTTCTTTGAGATTGGAATTCAGGCTTGCGAGTATCCAATCATTGGAAGTATTCCCTATAGAATGTGATAGTTACCTTCATGGTGTCCTATGAGATATGATGTTTTTTTCATGAATGATGCTATAGTAGAATTTCTAGACCAAGGGTAGTGATTA
This sequence comes from Viscum album, assembly GCA_963277665.1. Taxonomy (NCBI): domain Eukaryota; kingdom Viridiplantae; phylum Streptophyta; class Magnoliopsida; order Santalales; family Viscaceae; genus Viscum; species Viscum album. The sequence goes on from OY728136.1 coordinate 8,439,311, forward strand.
GGGTGGATCAATGGTTTGATGTTGGGGTTTATACCCTTCCCAATTATATTAGGATATGGATCCCCTAGACTCTTAGGATGGAAGAGCAGTTCTACCCTACCATAATAGGGCATGGGTCCCCTACTTGTGGCTATGATACGACATGAGACATGATGATCATGACTCTCTATTAATAAATTATTTACCACCATTGGATAATGATGGGTGTATTAGAGAGATGTTGGGACTGGTCCTACCCTATCATATCTGTGCACATGTTTCCCTTATCTATCAGACCAGTAGAGATGAAACTACCCTTTACATAGGGTGAAGGTTGTTTACCCATGGAGTTATTATTATAGGGTCATAACTCTCCTACTAGATCAAGTCATGGATCTCCCATATCATTCATAAAGTTGGATACAAATTGAGTAGGTACTCCCATATCATATTGGGGTGTGTGTCATGTATCCATGGAGTCAGTAATCACCTGTCGCACAAGAGTGTGGTCATCCATATGAGATGTATATATAGAGTGTGTAATAACCTTTTATTTCATGGTGTGTGCCCTCTGTCCTTGGAGTTGGAACTACCCTATCATACCAGTGTGTAGGTGTTCTATACGTGATGTATAAGAAAAGTCGGTACTCCCCCGTCATACCAGGGTGCGGGTCCTCTAGCACGGGGTCAGTACTCCTCTATTGATTTTGGTAAAGGGTTTCCCATAGTAGTTATATTAGTAGAGATGATGTAGTACTCTAATACCAAACTGATGTGCAAGTTCTCTATCTAGGAAGTTTGAATCCCTCTTCTTTGAGTTGTGGTGTGGAGTGGTTCCTCCAATAGATTTGGATCTCCCTCAACTATGGAGTGAATTCTTGAGGAGTAGGACCGTAAAATTCTTTTATATAGTACCTTTGTTGGAGTTAGTGATCCTTTGAATTATTGAGGTGCATGCCTCTCCCTATGGGAACTTCAGTGTTTTCACTGGATGGTTAGGAGCTATTACTCCCTCTACCGTAGGGAAATAGTGAGGTGCGGGTCCATAGACTTTATACATTTAGAGAGGATGTATGTAGTGCATGGTCTAGAGTATTGATACTTTAATAGTTTGTAGTGGTGTGGGGTGAACCTCTCCACTTGGGATCTTATGACCTTACACAGGGTACAAGATAATAGTGATTGGACCTCTTATGCTGGGAATTAGAGTTTGACCTAGTGACTTGTTCCCAATAGAGTTTATCTCATGAAAAAGTGACATATGGTATGGTTGATATCATGAAGTGTGTTCTCCTAGCCATGTCTTACCCTTGAGCCTCAAGAATGACCCTGTAGCTGGGTATGAGTTTTGAACATCATGATACTTGGAGTTTGAAATGAGTATATCTGGGTAACTATGGGTTCTATTTTGGCGTTGTCACATATTTTGGATGAAAAAATGGGGTATGAGTTTACTAGTCTTGTATAATCAAGGATGGATGAGATTGAGTTTTTCTCTCTTTAGGTTTTCCTAAAGATGGGTTGATCAGACTTTTTCCTTTCAATTTATCCCTTTTCTTTTGGGTTTTGGGGTTCCTATTGAGTATTGATATAATCACCACTGTATGGGATTTTCCCGCACATGTTTTGTTCTGTACATACCATAGATTGTTTGATAGATTCCCAGGAGGACCTATGGTAGGTATATCTTAGTGATCTTGATTGACTAGGGTTTTTACCATAGCTTGGTCGAGGATATTTCTGGTAGTTTGATTTGATAGTGATCCCCTTCTTCTAATTCGGTTGAATGATTTTATATATTTTGGTGGGAATGTATTTTTCCTTTTTTATATTTCTGTTGTACTATATTGTGGGATATATGTATTCATGCATTTTTAGTTTCTTAATTGTATCTATGAAATATTTCATGGAGTTGTTTTTGGGTGTGTACATACAGGTACCACAGTCTAAGGCCTCCCATGTGTGTGATATGCCTACTCAGAAATGGCCACCAGCCCCTATCCTATTGGAGGTATGTTTCAGGTAGTCATTGATTGAGCCTTTATGGGTTGGGTCCTGACATAGATAACTCCATCAGTCCTAAATATTAGTATTCTTTAGGATTTCTTAAAAATAAGGGCTTGATTCACCACCTCAGCAAACCTCTCCAATTGGATGATTTTAACTTAGTACTTAATCAAACATTTAAGTCCATATTAAAAATGTCTTTCCATAGATACCTCATCTACTACAAGTTCTAGGTTAAATAAATACAATGAAGTGAATTGGGAAACATAGTCCATAACTAACATGCTTCCCTAGGAAAACTTTATAAACTCGTCCACCCTCTCTTGTCTCAGTGTCTCTGGGTAACGGTGTTCAAAATTCCACTCTTTGATGTCATCCTATACCATTCCCTCCCACTGCTTCTCTCAAGATAGAATATGCTACTAGCATTTAACTAGTACCCATAACATATAGTCTACTAATTTCAATCTTTTCTTCATCGAAGTCTCTAAATTATCTAGGATTTTCTATATAGACTTGATCTAAAACTCTTCTCTCACAGGTCCACCCTCTTCAATAAACATCAGAGGGTGATACATATGGAAATATTGGTTCAGATCAGACATATTATGCACAACCTTCCCCATGTCAATTTCCATGAACATTATATAATGAGTGATGTTATCCTGGAACTACTCTTCCTCCCTCACTCAGAACTATAGGGTCCCATGGTCCTACTGATAAAGGTGTATTCCTAGTAATGTTCTCATGTCACCCTACCAACAGTATTCGACATGAAGGAATGTGTCAAAAATGAAAAACACCCACATAAAGACATATAACACATCATTTACACATTTAAACAAGATGTAATAACATATATAAAAAAATCATTCCATATTCACTACCCCACTATCAAAACCATGACACAATCACTACCCTCAACCATCCCAAACCGAGGCCATGGCTACCATAGGGAAATAAAATTCATATTTATAAGATTCCCATTAGAAACCCTTTTTCACAATTTAAAATTAATAAATTTAAACATATTTTAACAATTATAAATTAATTATTAGGCCCCATTTTTTTAAATTAATCAAATAAAGAAAAGAATTTTATTATTCACAACTCACTCATAACATTCTTCTCCATGAATGCCTAAAATGATGCGTTCCACAAATATCCCTGAGTTCCTAGAATGATTCATACATACTAAAATATAATAAAATACTAGTACACAAAGAAAAAATTAGAAAATAATAACATCACACATCAATTATATAACCCAAGTTGAAATAACATTCAATTGTAATAATGAACATCAAGAACAATAATCCCCACCCTGGATATTTTGGTTCTCCCCTAAAAATTTGTTAGATACTCCAATGAATTAGCTCATGAACAAGATTGATTCATATTAGTCCCATTTCAACCTTTATTAAATAGTATAATAGTAAAAAATAAAGCCTAATATTATACCACTTTATAATGTCCTGACCTCAGGGCCACATACCAGTGCCCCGAGATGGTTTTCCACATGACCTCAAGTATGACTCACTATACACCGGATGCTTCCAACTAGTAACAAGGGTCTAATATGTTATTATGGGAGACTATAACCAATTTTCATAGAAAAAATATTGGAAATTAATATATAATAGAAAAAATAATAATAAAAAACAACTAATAAATACCAAGAATTACGTTGAGAATCCCAAAATAGGGTAAATGACCATAAAACAAAGAATTAGAGATGTCATGCTCTATGTCTGTCCTGTGTAGATTGGAACCCGAAAATAAAGAAAAACTAACAACTCCCAAGTGGGTTGTGATATTGTGTATGGTTCCCTCAACTATGCTCCATCCAATCTCCAACTGGACAATCAGACATAGAGACATTTCCCTTATCCTGATTTGAAAACATGGAGTCTACTAGGGCTCCAATCAACGGCCCAAGAAGGGTGTGAGTACAACTTAGTAGGATACCACTAACGACACCTAAAGAAATATCCAGTCTACATCAACATATGAGGTAGTAAAAGGGTTAATAAATAGGTCAATAAATGTAAATAGAGATCACATTTTAATAATATTAAATTAACCACATTGGTCTTTTGGTTCATGGTGACACCTGATCCAATCAAACCTAATTTGGCCCATGATGGAGTCTGAACCATATCTCATATGTTCAACATTTTAATTCACATGGGTTTTAATTTTCATTGAATTCCAATTTAATTTTGGTACCGTAGAGCATCAGTCTAGGTACCATATCATGAAGACATGGAGTGTCAGTCCAAAATCATTTTATTAAGTACTTGAAGTGTCATTACAACACGAATATCATGGTTACTTAGAGAATTAGTCTAGAATAAAAATATCATGAAAGTATTGTCGAACAAATCATTATTCTAGAACCAAAAATGAGGAGCATCATCTCAACACCCAGATCCCATTGTTCACGCACACACACACACACACATAGATATATATATATATGTCAAGGTTCAAAATTAATAACAATTTTTTCAACCACTCTCAAATCAACACTCCTTTTTATTTTTCTATCGAAACCTTTAGCATCATTTCAAACCTTAACCATTTAATCCAACTACCCGAAATCATCTAATAACTCACTAACCTTTCGAGGTTAAGCCAAAAAATATTTATAAAAAGTTTACATATCAAAACATCCAAAATTAGTTTTATTTAATAAACCCCAAATTCCCCATTTTCATTTCATAATAATTGTTTTAATGAAAAATTGGCACACCCCATGAGCTTTCATCATGCTCGGTATCACAATATCTAATGGATCCAACAGGATCCGTGAAGGGTATCTCAAATTCAAAGTGATTAAATTCATTTTTCTAATTTAAATTCAATTGAAAAACATGGAAACACAATGATAAAAATAAAAATAAGATATTATGGTCAAGAATATGTAAATTTGAACATACACCACTAACCTTAGGGTGTTTTATGATCATCTACCAAAATTTGGTCCTTGATTCAAGGTAGAACAACTGAAATCACAATGGTTAGTGAAAATGAAGGAAAAAACTACAATACTCATGATCTAGTGTTTTAACACCTTTAATTCAATAGATACAACAATAAACCATCACATTTTTCATAAATGAATGTGAATCTATGCATAGAATATTATATCTAAGGTTCTACGAAAGAGAAGAAGAATAAGACTATGAAGAACAACCAAGAAAAGAGTCTTATTGGTGAATCTTCATCTACAATCAGGATTGAATTACCTAAATCTTTCTCTCAGATTGAAGTGGATAACCTCTCATGCCTTAAGATTAGGAAAAAAATGAGGCCTCAATATATCAATCCAGATTAGATCTGTAAATTTCAAGATTCCAACTATATAGTGCATGGTTTTAAAAATCATGTGACAAACATGCTGTTAAACTATCTCAATTCAACCCCTCACACGATTGGATCACACATTGAGACAAATCATACATCAATTATGATTATCCCATATATCAAACATTTCATGTTTTTCCTTAGGAATCCATAGGTCTTGGCCAAACTGTGAACCAACCATGTGGATCTACTTTCCCTCCTTCCATAATGCACATTGTTTCTTGGATGGGGTACATGGTTTTTACTAATCTCTCTCAAACTTTTAACCTCTAGAAAATGATCTGAAGCATTCCAAAACCCTTCTAAACCTCATGAAACATAACCTAATAATTATATATATACATAAAATACATAAATAAAGGATCAAGTACCTAAAAACATTAAAAATAAGGTCCTAAGAAATGTAGGGATTCTACAAATTTTACTTTTGTTACCATTTATAATGAAATGGATCTTTTTAAATTCTTGAAATGAAAAGAAAATTTTCAATAAAAATCAATATTTTTCACTATTCATTAGAAAATAAAACTTTTAAAAAAATTATAAAAAAATAACTAAGATAATTTTGATATTTTCATTTTCAAAATGACGACCATTTTTTCAAATAAATTTTACAAAAATATATAAATTAATTTTAAACAAGTGTGAAAATGTGACAAAACCATTTTTTAGAAAATTAATATTTTATGTATAAAACTATATTTATTCTTATCCCATTCTTATAGAAAATATTAGATGAATGATAAAAAAAATTATTGAATATATAGTGTATAAATTTCATTAAAATAATTCACCAATAGTGGAAAATATAATTTATTAAAAAAAGACATCATGTATATAAAAACAGTTTTTAATAAAACATTTTCATTACTTTAAATTGATTTTTAGATTCATTTCATGTAAATTGATAACTGGTGAATTCATTTTATACATGTGTAAAATTTATAATTTTAATGATCAATTTAGTATTATTCATGAAAACTAATTTAATGATAAGGTTATAATGATATACTATATTAACATTTATTTTGGCTCAAGGCTATGTGTATTACATGATAACAAAGAGAATAAATTTATTTAAAATGAATTATCTCATAAAATTATGGGGGGGGGGCGTTACATTATACACTATTAAATAAATATAATCCTTATAAAATTATCTTGATCTCAGTAATGAAGGTTTTGAACTTTGAAAGTACCTTTGTTCAAAACCCACATTATAAAAATGGTTAGTTAAACTTCCTCTAATAAATAAGGAAAGGAAAATATTAAGGTCAACTAGAGTAACAAAAAACTATATTTCTAAATAGGATAAAATGAATAGGAATTAAAAATATGGGCATGGAAGAGAAAAAAACACTCAAAAACTAATATAGGGTAATATAAAACATGGATAAGAGAAAGTTAACACCCACAAAGTTATAAATCAGCGATAGGTGAAAAAATTGATTCATATAAAATGAAGGTAAATGTATAACATTTTTCATAATATCCTTTTTCTTAATGTTGAGGTATTATTTTACAATCATGATAGAGAACACCATAAAATATACTTACATGATATATTTTTATTTCATAATCATTATTTATTCATTTGGTCATGCATTGATCAAATTCCAACTTCAACACTTACTTATAGAAATGAAGATCCACGAATAGTTTTTATAGATAAACCACTAATATTAACCTTTAAGGGATCATAAGACCAATAAAAGGGTTTTTTGTCTTTATTTTTGTTTCTAATTTTTTAAAAAAAAAATCAAAATGGTTATCACAAGTTATTCAATACAATACATTAAACTCTAGAAACTAAACAGTAAAACCCAAAGTTTAACCTATTCTATTCAATAATTATTTATCCTTAAAACCCATAAAAAATAAGTCTAACCCAGTTAAAAATTATAAAAAATAGAAAGAAGGTCCTTAAGTTTAAAAAAATAAATTAACATTAATCCCATGGGCATTATAAACTATCTCTTAATTTAATCTACCAAATATTTGAATAAATTTATCACCATAAAAATTAGTTAGAAGACAACTACTTCCAAAATGAACAATATTTTTTTAATTAAATAAAATCCCATATTTATCAAATATAGTCCATGAATCAGAAAATTTAGTAAGATATATCTATAATTAATTTTACAAAAAATTAGTAATTATTTCTTATGTCACAAATATTATCTTATTTACATCATGAATTCCAATCATCTCTTTATCCATACCGAATTCTATTACATCAACATTATGTACATACTAAGGGTTATATTTCCCATAATTATGTATCTTCCATAAAATATAACCTTACCTTTAAATATTTTTTCTAGGTCATCAGTAAAATTTATAATAGGCTACCAAATACTTAATCAAAACTAATATTGAATAATACTTAGATGTTTCTTGATTCGTATTACCAAAATATCATTAATGTAAAACTTTTACAACATAATTGAAAAATACCAATACATATACACTTCAATACTTCAACTTTAATTACATTCATAAAATATGTACTTCATTGGTCTAAGAGTTAACCATTATATTAAGGAATTGACTTAGATAATCCCCATGTTTTCCACGCATAAGACATTTATTTCTTAAAAAATTAATCTCTATATGTCCTTTATTTCATCTTAGAAAACATCTTTCACTTAAGTTGAGACATTCCCAATGGTGATTCTTTCAACATTTCTATCATGAAGAAAATTGAGTATTCCTTACCCCATGGGATCCACTATATGATCTCTTAGTAAACTATATAACTCTATTATTTTGAGAGTCTAATAGTTGACTAAGGTGTATGTTTTTAATCATATATCATGATAAATGATTAGGTATAATGGAAATATCTTTCTATCTCGTAATTATCCAATTTGGTGGATTGTAATCACCACATTTTCCATTACATTATCTATTAATGAGATTTAATCTGGTTATATATATTGACTAAAACAAAAAATCACACTCTAGGGAACAAAGAAACAATAATAATAGTGGTAAAACACCAAATCATTTATAGGATGTCTAAATATTGAAACCTTATTTTTAATCTAAGAAACTTCTTTTTTAACATTGGTAATCCATTGACATAATCTATTAAAATAATTTATAATTATTAAAAAAGAAAATATTAATTTACCGATGCATTTCTCCTAGGAGTTTCAAACAAGGTGCACTATAAGGCCACAGTCACCATGCACTAGAATGATGGATAAGATATACTCAACCGAATATTTTTTGAGGTTATTACCCTTAGATGAATCTATAACAAAACCAAATCCACTTTTTGTATATAGATAGAGTTTTATATCTAGGGAAACAAAAAAATCTACACCTTAACAGAATTTTTGGATATTATCCAATACATAGATTTATCCTCAAAGACAGTTATAGGGTTATATTCCATAAAATATGTTTTCTTAAATCTTGAACCTAATGTTTCTAATAAAATTCATCTAATAAAAACTATAAATACCACAACCCCAGTATCCCAAATCCTATTTTTAAATTATTAAATTTTCATAATACAAAATATAATATATTAAAAAGGAAAAAATAGTTAAGTAGTATTGGTAAACTAGATATATACTAGAATCTCACATTACATTTGAAAATATAAAAATACAATATTGTGATTGTAAATATTATATATCCGTGAACTCATTTAAATATTCCTTCATCATATCCATTAGAATGGAAAATAAAGAAGGGGTGATCAAAATCTATATATATAATAAAGAAGGCATTTCTCCTACTGAAGTGTCACTGCCACATTCTTCCACGACATTCCTACAGATTTCTATCCCACTCTTTCCTCCAGTCACAACCCCTCAAACCATAGACTTTAATTACTATGTCCCTAGGGTTTCCGACTACCTCCCATCCAACTACCTCTATTCACTATCTCCGCTACCACCTACATAAACTATTCTTCATACAATTCCCTTCAGCTTCTATTCTCTGGAACTCCTAGATCATCATCTCTGTCTCTGCCTGCATCTCCAACACTCAGTGTATCGTCGTCTCTCTCTCCATCTCAGCCTACATCTCCAACACTCAACATCTTTTTATCTTAGTATCCATTCATATCAATCCATATCCTCGACTCTATAACTCTTTCACATCACCTCAACTCCATATCTTCATTCATCTTCACCTCCTCTGTCTACCAGCACCTTCGATTTACCACTAAATACATACTCTGTTCCAATATCTTCTCCACTTTTAACCATTGAAGATGACCCGTAAAAACCAATTTTTAAACCCCTTTAACATCTCTAACAACATATTTATAAATCCTACAAATCTACATCTCTACAACAGGTATGTTCTCCCAATTCCGTAGAAAATTTCACCCTTCTACTTCATTTTATTCCCAGATCTATTTGTGATAGCTTCATTGGAGATATACCTTAGTCTGTCAACGCATTCAACAACCAATATCCTTAGTTTTTTCTATTTTAACCCATTAATTCATCCGAATTTGATATTATCTACTAAGAACTAACAACTGTACTTAATTTTCTCTTCAATTCTTCTAAACTAATTTATATTTACCCATGATGTGTTTTCAATCTGTGTAATAATCTGCCTTTTTCATGCTTGGAGTTGAAGATTTATCGATTGTTGGTTGTTTTAATATTATTTGAGAATTATTGTTATCAAAATTTTATTAAACTTCCACTCATGGATGTTTTTTAGACTCTGGATTGTGTAATAAATCTGTGTAATAATCTTCCGTTTTCATGTTTAGAATCATACCAATTTATTTTTATTTGTTTTGTGACACTAAATATGTCTATTTTTATTGTTCCTAATGTAATAACATCTTTAACTATGTAATTTAAAAACATATTTATGTGGTAGGGTATTTTTTTACCTTGATAACTTTGGGTTACATTTCATCATTGTTCTCAATAAAATCATTCCATTTTTCAGATTAGTGTAAGATGGCTGATTCAAAGGACATTCAGTCTCTCATATGTGATAGCAGAACCGAAATGGTTATGGTATGAAATAAGATGTGAGTACACTGACATGTTAACAGAGTGTTGAAATCTTAAATGGATAAGTTATCATTTGCAATATCTTATATACTTGTTTTTAGTAACTATTCGATAACACTTATTTTTCATCCATTTTCATTGTCTAATTCATCTGCATTTTCTTTAACCCCTTTCACTTGTCCTCTAATATGTGTATAATATGTTTCAATTTTTGTAACCATATTTCTGATATCTTGTATTCATTTCCATACTAGAGATTCTATTTTATCTTGTTAACTAGTATTTATTCACTAATTGATTATTCGATGCATGTTCTACCAAATGCAACGTTATTCTCGATCTCAAATTTTATTCCACATTGCATGATTATTAAAACGGTGTTGAATGACTTTAAATGTATACTTTGATTCAGTTATATTTATCAATATCTCATGATTTACAATGTAATGGTATCAAAGATTCAAGGAAATTGAATCTCACTATTATCTCTATTTCCAATTTCATAATGTTTTATTTTTTTTTTGTTTTTTGACATCAATATTTGGTTGATACGTTATTCTACTTCATCTTCTAAGAAATCAGTGTTTCAAATAATTTTTGATATGCATATTTTTTTCAATTGGTGTCTGTTTTCTTTTCATGTGGTGCTATTTTGAAGGGAGATAATATTTGGTCAAATTCTTCATGATGGAGAAGCAATCAGGCCTAGATAATCATCTCAGAATTGGGACTTATGTCTGTCCCTAGAAGAATATTGGGTAATTATGAAGGTTTTTAGTATGTACAATATATTAATGTGTTTGAATTAAGAAACTATGATTGTTTTTATATTTCATTACAAAGTACAAGGGTTTCCCTATTTGGTCGATATATGTCACAGGATTAGTTCTAGAACCGATACTAGTACTTTCAAGGTCAGTTTCACAACATCTAATAGTCCATTCAAGAAATTTTTCTATAATATAATTTCTTCGTGCATTATTTTTTTCAATTTTTTTTAATCTTTATGTATATTGATTTGTTTTTGTCGTTTAACAATATTTTTGGAATTTTATTAGCTTATCTATGAATTTTCAATATACCTTCTTAGATGGTTTTTCGAAACCCTAGGGTTTTCCCTGCTCTACTCCAATAGTCACCCAACAACTGTAACACTCTCCATGTATATTTTATTTTCCTAAAAAAAATATATTATTTAGGATGTTGATTATTCTCTTCTTGGATAAGTATTTACTAAATATTGGTTGGTAGTTAATGCAAGCATCATTTATGGGTTAGAAATTAACACTCTTGAGGGGTTTGCTTCAAAAAAATGTTGAGCATTGGAGAAATGAATAATAATTTTTATGCTCTTGATGAACAGGTGATACAATTTTCACAGATTCAAAGCTGTGTTGGCTTGCCTTTTTTGGTCCATGCTATTATATTTGTTGAATTCAAACATTTTATCCTATGAATATTTCAACAAAGGCATGAATCATGAAATTTAACACGAACAAAAAATTTGGTAGAAATTAATAGAAAAGTTGATAAGAACCCTAATAAGTATCCCCTGAAAGAAATGGATCTTAATATAATTGACAGTATCCTACTTTTAATTTTAATGATTTTTTTACAGTAATTACTACTGATAAATCATTTCAAAAAAATTATGCTTCATTTTATAAATTTAGATGGTAGTTTTGCTCCTTATAATCTAATTTAGTCCAATTAAATATCAATGTTATGATTGTATGATATGTATCTACACAATGCTTATGTATGACAAAAATACATACATTCCATATGAGTATAATCCATTGTGAGTAGAATTCATTTGAGGAGAATCTATATGAATATAATACAATGCAATACAGCGCAATGAACTTTATACATATGAGTAGAGTCCATTTTGCAATACTGTGCATATGTATTCCTGAAATATATTACTTTCTTACAATTGAAAATCAAACACATTATCCATTTTTTCCGATCACTTTTCATTTCAATGTACAATACTCATTCTCTATATTACTTTTTTACATTCTTATTTACTATCTTATTTGATCCACCATATCAAAACATGTTACTGTTTAGGTAACACAAACTGATTTTTTACATTCTTATTTCCGATCACTTTTCATTTAAATGTACAATAATCCTTAGTTTTGATGATTTCAGGTGATAAAAGATAATATAAAGAGAGCTAATCCTGGGACTAAAGGGCTGCTCAGGGGAGCTACTAAGGTGCGCCATTCTATGATTCCTTGATTTCTATCACTGAAAAATATTCACATTATGTGTTTTGTATGTTTTAAGGTACTTCCAAACTAAGAGAAATACATTTTTTAAAACTAAAAAATAATTTTGTTTTATTAGAATCAATAGAGATTATTTTGGGTTACACACAGTTTCATACATTTGAGTTTACCCAGCTATAATTCCAATGGTTTTATTTACAATTTTTTAGTGTGGCATATGTATTTAATATCCACTACATGAATTCTAGTCTACCCAGATTTTATTTCAGTAGTTATTATGTACATGAAAAATACAAGTAGTCTGCAATGTATAAGTTCAGATACATGAATCACATTTTAGATAATTTATTAACCTTGTCAATTCCTACAAACCAGCCTCCCATATGCATTGGTATTACAGTTTTCTGAAAATAGAAACATGTTTATGTGTCCTACATAACAATTTAGCAGTTACTGTTTAAAAATCCATAAAATAATTCAATAAAACTGATTAATTTAAGAATATAGTCATATTTTTCATTGATGTGTTCACCATACCTATTTCATTTTAACATGTTCCAATGTAGGCCTTTTTTTCCAGGATCTAACCTACCTTTCACGGATAGTATGTTTCATCATTAAATAAAAGTTCATGAAATGATTGATGGTTCACATTACCAAGTAAGTTATTGAAAAGTTTTACATGATACATTATTTGATTAGTTTTCTAAAAATATATTCTTTAATTCATTGTAGTATATTGATATATTTCTACTATAGTGTCTATATTTTTGTATACCAATACCATTTACAATATATTCATGAAAATCATTTGATTTGTACATAATAAATTACTGCTTTAGGTATTAGTGAATGTAAAATACTCCATTGATTAATAGAAAAAACACCATTGTGATTTGGGAATTATACAAATTTAGTCATTTTCAAAATGATAGACCCAAAAAATAAAACTATTTATTTTGAAATATATGGAAAGATGTTTTGCATCTTTTTGATACTAGAATACAATACTATCGTTCTGTTATAACATCCTTATTTATATTATTATAACAATACTACAAAAATAGAATTAATCCATTATTGTTAAAACAAGTACATGATTATTTTGTACTGTATAGGTATGTACTGTATAAAAATATTTCCTCCATTCATCATTAATTTAAATGATTTGATATTTAAATGCCATTATAAAAAAATAATGACTGTGTACTATAATTACTCACTACCATCTTGTATAAAAAATGAGTATATATATATTTACGCACCATCTGATGGAATTAGGCTCAGTTACTAAAAATTGATTACAAAAATCATAACATATAATAAAAATATAGAATAAATAATGGTTTTTAATATTTTATTCAAACCATGATAACAAATTAGGCTAAGATGGTGATCAAGATATACTATCATGAACCCAAGAAATCAGGTCCCCTACCATGAACCCAAAAATTAGGCCCCCTTTTCAATTTCATTTTTTCTGTGTTTCTGGTCCACTTATTTGGAAAATGTGAGTTTGGGTTAATTGATGGTTTTCCCTAGTGCAGGTAGTTTATAACACAGTAAAAAATAACTAGGGGGTAGAGATTGTGTGATGGTGGGGATTGGGTGGAAATTGAAGATGTAGCTCTGATTATGGCAGCTATGTTTTGGGTGATCTGGTTCTCGACTGGTGGTGGTGAAAGTGGAATACACGATCCTGCAGTTTTTGAGTTCTGAGATGTGCATCCTTTGGAGGTTACAAGGGATTCTCTTATCATATTCCCTGCTAGCCCATCATTGGTGGCCTGATGGATTCCAAGTGCCATTCAGTGGAGCCGCATATTGATTTCCTCATGCTGTATATGTTATAGGTTTGGTTATCTGTATTTCCTTGAATGATTTTGTACCCTTATCCATTTAAAATGGATCATTTATGAAGAAATAGTTAGATATAATAATTTATTTTGATGTTAATGATTTATATATTATTTTAGTTTTTAAGTATATTAATACATTTTGAATTTTTTGATTTATATTTTGACAGAATATTTGGAACTAATTGTGTAGTTTGCAAGATTAATAAAAAAATATAGACGATAATATATAAATTATAGACAATTTATATTTATTATTTTAAAATATTTATAATTTCCTTTAATAATTTTCAATTTTTTTTAATTCAAATACATTAATAGTGCTAAACTGGGTGGGTTCGATTTGTTCAATCTAAGGAGATTACTGATAACTTTATTTATTTATCGGACCATAAACATTCTATTGAAAATGATATGTTAAGAAAAAAATTATAATCATTAAAAATAATTTAATAAATAATTTATTATTATTATTTTTATATATAAAAAATAAATAAATAATAAATCTTATAATAACCTAACATAATATCATATTTACTACTTTTAACAAACACAACCTTTTGTGAAACACATCCTTATGTTATCGAACATTTTTTTTTATTTTCCTAGTTTTTAATTATCTCATTTATGTTAACATTAAATATTTATATTTTCATATTTCAGTGTTCATTAATATTTTTTATTATTTTTAAACATTATTGTGTCTGCATGAAAACATGGTAGAATCCTTTGAAGTTAAAGATTCAGTATAAGGTGACACCGTCATTGGTTCACTCTAAAACTCCAACTGACATTCAATGAATGATAAAAATCGAAACATCAATATTTTTTATGGAATTATTGATCACTTTTTATCATCTATTATTAAAATTTCTCATTTTATCTTCTCTCATATTGATTGTTAAAACCACTATCTTATAATTTAGTTGTTAACATTTTTTATTTCAGAGTAAAAAATAAATTTTTTTTGTGAATGTTTCTTGAAATTTAAGGTCATTCATGTTATTTAATTCTCCATCCTCAAAATAGATTTCCATTCCTTTAGATTTATCCATATTGTTCTCTACTATATGGATGATATCTTAATACTTTCTCCACATGTGTTCTAATAATATATACCATTTATCATCATTTTATTCTAAAATTTATATTGAGTTCAGTAACATTAAAATATTTTTTTTAATAATGGAAACCCATATGATTTGAATGAAAATTGAATAGTTCCATGCATTTTCATGGGTGAAGTATCAGTTCTTTGGAAGGGTTATATACAATAAAATCTATTTTGAGTAAATAAGTAATTATCAATATTGTCAGGTAAGTAACTGGAAAAAATGTCATTTAGTTAATAACATGAGAACAAAATGATATATGGATAAAATTTATAAAGTAATATTTTGGAAAATATTAGTAACTATATTCTTAATAATGGAAATGCATAATATTGGATGTTATGATCTCAGATTTCATAATATCCATACCATCAAGACCTTGTGCCAAAATAGTTTAAAACTATTGGTAAAAACACATTTAACTTGGAGAAGTGATTTTTCTCAAAAGACCTATCAATGCATCAAAGGGATATATAATTTTGGCCCCCACCCATCCATTAATGTCCAATTCATTCCTCCTATATAGAATGATCGATTTAATTCAAGATAAATATGGCTTATCAACAAATATCTATATTGAGTAAAGAATATATATTTTTAATAATACCAAAGTAAATCAAATAAAAGTCAAATTAAAACATCATATGTAGAAAAGGTATATTATTTAGGAAATAATCATATCCATGATATAAAGAATATGGATATTTAATTGAAATGTAATGTTTAATGATTACAAGTTAGTGAATGCTTAATGAGAGTGTTAATAAAAAAAATTAAAAATAGATAAAATATTACATTAATTCCTCATAAATACATATTTTAAAATAATTTTATGCCTTTTATGAATAAAAGAAAATAGATGATAAATATTAAAATAAAGATTTTGAAAAAAAATTTCTTTGTAAAACTATTGAAAACCTATATAAGAAAGAAAATATCATCAAACAGTTATGGAAAATGGGATATCTGTCGGTATCATATATGTAAAGAGACATTCATTTTAATTTTTTTTTGTAAAAAAGATGAATATTGTAATATCTTAGACCTAGTTCACTCATAAGTAACTGAACACAGTTTGTGGTATGGCCTCAAGCAAGACTCCTCGTATCAAAAATGTTTTCGACTAGAAATGAGGTTTTATGGTGGTATATTGGAGATACTATACCCTCATGATCATTTTGGAGCATAATAGTTGAATAATAGGTAAATAGTAAGAAATAGATATGAAGAAGTAATGGATAATGGATCATCAAGTGATAATAAACATATGAATAATAAAAACCTGTTCCATATAAAAAATCATGATGTCATACCATGATACTATAAAAAACTTATACAAGGGGAAAATACACACACTGTATACACTATATGAAAATAAACAAAAAAGGGATAAAAGATACCATTACTAGAATTATGAGTTCAATATTGGTTCTCTACTCCCACACTCCACCAAAGTATATAAATTAGGTGTCCATAGCTAGATACTTCCATTTATCACTACCTGAATCTGTGAGGTTTTATCAGGAACAAAATAGTGGCCCAAATAGGGTGTGAGACAACTCGGTAGAACATCACCAGTAATGTCTAATTCAATATAGTCTCTGAATATAAAATAATTCAGTATGGAGGTATAATAAATAATTAAGTAAATAAATAATTGTAAATGATCCCAAATTAGGTTCCTCACTGGACACTCGGATGACCATATCAACTTCATCCTAAGATGGAGTATCTATAAACATGCCATCACGTATATATATGCATATATGTAACCATATATTAGTATAAATATTCATTAATTAATGAATAATCAAGGTGAATAACCAAGGAACCCACATATAATTATTATTTTATATATTACGAGGCTCAATTTGAATAACGGTCAGCATTCCAAGAATATAAATAGGGGATATAGGGCTCCATGCCCAACCATCTCAATAAATGATGTGAAAATTCATATCCAACATCCTAATCACATAATGTGGAGCATCATGTACAACAACCCAAAATGTTTTAAAATTCCATGTCAAACATCATAGGCCAAAGGTGCATCCAAAAAATGTCCAATAACCCTAAACATGGTCTATTAAAAACAATTATGTATAAGATAATCCCACTTTCACTATGATCCCTTACCCAAGGCTTTTTGTAAATAGGAACGTGATATTTCTCAAGGTGTATTGTATTTTTTATTTGACCCATGTGACAATATGAGTTATTCCAACAATGGAACACATTTTTTTCTCAGGGAATAATAATTTAGTGTGTTAGAATATTACATTTGACATATATATTTGGTCTATGATAACGTTCATAAAAATTCACAATCCAAGAATAACTAAAGAGTAACAGGTGATCAGGTGAACTTTATACAAACATTAATCACCATATATGTAAAATGATATATGATATCCCATGAGAAAAATCCATTCCAAGATATGAATTGTCATTTTTATTCAATTCAATTTTAAATATAAGTAAGAAACAATTCCATTTACATAATAACGAAACATTATGATTTTATTAAATCATTTTGGCCAATTCATTAATAAGAAATTAATAAGTACATGAGAAGTTCCATTTCGTTTTACATTTCAAACATTCCCATTTATTTTCCCCTATTTATTTAATATTACAGAAAAACTCATAGATATTTTTATTCTAAAATGGGGAATGTATTTTATGCCAATTTAATTAATTAAATTTTATATTCTCTTACATGAGGGAAGATCCAACATGCCTCAAAGGCGATTTAAGCATAGGAAAAGCATTATAATAAAAAAAATTAAAAAAATAACCAATAGGGTGATTTAATTTATAATATTAAGCATAGGTTATGGTTATATAATCTATACACCCCAATGGGTGGTTTTATTTTTGGTGAAGAACCTCTAAAATTGAATTCAAATGCACAACGACTATTCAATTTAAGAAAATAGAATTTATATAATAAATTTTAAATTTAGGAGGTAAAACATGGAAAACCCCATGTGTAGCACAATAACATATTTTATAAATGATCTAAACATTAAGGTAAATTACATAAACCAAATACCCCATGTTTAGAACACTTCACTCTCCCATTATCAAGATTCGATTTGATCTAGAATGAGATAATTACAATAATAGAATAACACCTTGAAAATAAGGAAATTTAGATATCATTCAAATATAATTCATTAAGGCATAATAAAATAAGATAATAATCAAGTGGATTTGTATAATTGTGAAGGTTGATCCAAAATTACAAAGAATGACTAAATTGGTTTCTAGATGAAGGAGGAGGCTCAAATCCAAGAGGAGAAGGTGTGGAGCTCCACATATAGGAGGGAGATTCTATATGAATGGTGTGGATAAAGGAGGGTTTATGGTTAATAGAAAAATGTGGAACAAGGTAACTTTTATCTATTTTATTAAGGTTCATGGTTTGGTGACACAGTTGGACAAACTGTGCACCAATACTACCTAAGGGGATTCCCCCTCACATGGCTAGGCACATGGTTTGAAAAATCCAGAATAGTATGGGTGGATCCCCTCTACAATTTTATACAGACCCCTATTATGGATATGCATCCTCTGGTTCACAGTTTGAAAAATGGTGTGGCGCACTTATAGGGCTTCACAATTATAGGGCATGGAATTCAATAACTATATTCTAATTTCATGCCTCTATTTTACCTTCAAAAATCAACGTTTTCAAGCATGAGGCACCCTAATATCAATATAACACCCGAGTCACTTCTTAGACCTTAAAACTCACCCAAAAAAATACTTTTAATTATTTCAAAAATTGAATTTAAATTCTGAATCACAGTTTAAGAGTTATCCCTCCCACTAAATGATTTTTTTTTTCAAATTCCATTTGATATTTCTATAGTTCAATGATATAGTATGTTACAACCTCCCCACATTAGAACATATCATCCTTGAGAATACTTGGGAAATAACAAACAACACCCACCTTACTATGGAGTTTCCATTGAAATGGTTGTGTTGCGTTGTAAACACCCAATGCATCTGTAAGTTCTACCTTAAACATACTAAACGTAAACCATTTAAAAAATTATCCAATGTTTGTTTAAAATATCAAAATATGGAGATTATTCTTATTTGATCCCATCTAACCTGAGACATGACAAGGTCTTCATCTCTTACATCAATCATCCTATGGATATCCCTACAATAATTTCTAACATTGAATGTCCAATTATAATCCATTTGACTCCCCACCATTGGATTTTTATTAAAAAGAAACCTCTTATCATTATAATGATGATCCCTACATTCATTTTAAGTCATTATACCCAGTCTCAGTTGAGGACTATGATCATGGTCCTTGATTTAGTCTAAATGGTAAAATTCTAATCCATGATGATTAAATAGGTCATTTTGAATTTTCCTCGAAAATACTTGGCCAAAATTTCAATGAACTTATCTCATACCCATAATGTTATTGGGGTGACTCCTCATAATCTATATCAACTGAACAAGTGAAGGAAATTTGAGGGACTTCTTGTGGAATTCTTACAAAAATGTTTAGCTTTAACAGCTAGCATGCCCAAAACCTGATTTTGATGCCCTAAATACGAGGAACCTTGTGATTAATTCAAGAAGTCTCATTTATTCCCATTACTAGCTTCATGTTTGATCTCTAACTAAACTTATCATTTCAAATATTATGCCACAACATGAACATAGGTAAATACCGGATACCAAACTCATGGATTATCACATTATAATATAATAAACTGAGATTGACTAAATTTTTGAGGTTGAATCTAAATAAAATATAGGAGTCCAGAGATATCTTCTAAGGTAGTACATGAAATCAGAGTTTTAGGTGAAACATTTGAACATAGCTGAAACCTTCACTTATCAAAACATTAACTACACCTAGAAGTTTTATCACACCTGGAGATAGAGTCAAGAAATTAACTGGTGTCTGTGAATCCCACAAGGGTTTTATATAATGGAATCCATGTATTAGTTATG
Source organism: Viscum album (assembly GCA_963277665.1). NCBI lineage: Eukaryota > Viridiplantae > Streptophyta > Magnoliopsida > Santalales > Viscaceae > Viscum > Viscum album. The sequence goes on from OY728136.1 coordinate 8,459,872, forward strand.
ATAGTTCATTCCTCTATATTCACCCAAAATACATTAAAAAAACTCCCAAGGAGTCATTTTATCATTAAAAAAGTCAATTAATTTAGCTCGGCGTATAGTTGAAGTTCTCTCAGTGTACCTTGGACAATGTAAATGTAATGGTCATGATCATATCCAAGATAAGGGTACAGTAATAGGGTTACAATGATTACTAATAAGACCCAAAACACACCTTCCATTCTCAAGATAAAGTACTTGTTGTGTTTTCCAACTAACCATATCCAACTACACACATTAAAGAACATTCTAACCACCCCAAGATAATTTCCCTATAAGATACTAACTAGAATTTTGGATGTATCATCATTCACCAACTATGATTACCGAACATATTATTCAATATATTATTATTTTAGAAACCACCACTATAGACCAATATTGACTCAAATGTTCCTCAATAGTTGAGTACACTACTAACTATTTCGTCATCATGCTTCCATGCAGGCACTTCCACACTTCATAAGAATTATATTATCTGGGCCTCGAATAACCACTAATACTGAATCTAGATTCCATACTTTTTCCAAAACACAACCAAGTTTTATAATGAGAATTGTCTTAAGGAATATAAGGATCTAATTTAATAGCCTCTAGGGGAATTCATAAGAAGATATAAAAATTTCCAAATGGTCTTTCATGTTCGTCTTCCATATACATGGAATGAAAAAAATCACATGAAAAACACTACACTCACCACTATAAGAGTGTCCTTATCTTTGAATTACTATATAATGAGCCTAGTCCCATAACACATTCTCTATCAACAACTCAATGTGGGTCTTGGGAATGTCCAACATGCTCATACCGAGTGTTATATTGAGAAGAAAAAAAGTTTCAACCACTTAAAAGGTCACTATGATAGGATCACATTTAAACGTATGTGTGAATATAATTCTATGCCACTTTAATACACATCATTAAAATAAATCATAAAATCCAAAACCAATCTGCCCAGTACTATTATGATACCTAATCATTTTACACATCATACCTAAGAACTGGGATAAATAAATTCTTCTAATTCTTGGGTTACTCTATTATGTATATGTCCAAATAATGTAGAATGATATCTCAAGGATTAAACAATTTCCACTTAATTCATACACTTCATTGTAAAATTTTACCAACTAGACGTGAACTGTATGTATCAACATTTACTACACCAAGAATTAATCAACACAACAACACATTATCTGATACTTTCTATATTCCTATAATCCTTATGTATCATAGTATATAATAAACCAAACAAAATATTTACATTATAGACATATTATCCCATACAACTATTAATATGGTTTAAAAACTACTGAGTCATCCATCATTTTAAGGGAAGGGTTACACAACTAACTGAGCATCCAACCATTCCCTAGGCATGTCTAACCAACTAACCTCAAGAATTAAAGAATTATCATATCCTTATAAAGGGTAAATTGATCTCCCAAATACCTATCTAACTTGGGTGTGTTTTTACAAATCATGTGTCCTTACCAAGACAAAAGATATTGAAATGAAACTTCCCATTCCATCAACTCAAGGAATGCATCCAACGCTGGTTTTTTTCCAAGGCACTACCAAAATAGGTTGTCCATCTCCAAGAGGTATCAACTATAAAAAAAAATGATGCCATTAAAAGGACACTCCGATTAATAGACTGACCACTAAATTTACATAATGGAATGGTCAAAGTGATTCAAGTGCTATGTCCATATTCCCATTTAAGGAATATATTAAGGAAAATCTTAACTAAGCCCTTACATGAGGTTCTAGGCTAAGAACACCACTAAAAGGTTTTAATTTAAAGATTTTCATTGACTCATATTTATTATTGTCATTAAAGAGGCTCATTTTATGGACTTCCATATACTAGATATGAATTGCAACTATACCTAGCACTATTTTTTGCTAATTATAAAATGAAATGTGAACATTTTATATAAAAATACAGTTCAATAATTATTCATTTAGCTAATATTGTATCAAAATTTCATCAATTTATCTTATAAATTCATTTTATCTATTTTATATACCCATAAGCTATTATAGTTGGTTTAGTTAAAGAAACTTTTATATCCATGTTATAGAAGAAAACACTCTTTAGGTGATAACTATAAATATAATAATCTAATAACTAATAATAATAAGAATAAAATGTTGACTAAGAGGTTTTTATAATTTTATGTTCCTAAATGTAGTAATATGACACCATTATTTTTTTAGATCACTGTATAAGTGGATGTTGACACCTCAAATAACCATCCCTATAATGCATGATTGTACCACCCATGTGGTTAAGAATTATAGAATAAAAGACAAAGGTGACCTAAAAGGGTCCCATAATACCTTATTGGGTCCATTTAAATTAAACACAATAACATTTAAATCATTAAAATAGTGAAACAACCTTAGTGGGTTTATCCCATAATCATAAAACACCTCAGTCAATACACATGAGTCGAGTTGAGTCTATATCATAATGTTTACATTACAAGAAAAACCTAAATTGGCTAAGTTCATAATAATATCTATAAGAAAAATATTACATTTATGTGTCATAATGTAATAGCATTTACATTTATTCCTTGGTATAGTTAAATGAGTAACCATTCCCACGTTATAATGGTACAATACTTTGTGAATTACAACTGTAACTTCATGTAACTGTTACGAGACCTTTAAATTTAGTATCAAAATGTAACTAGTCTAATATAATGAATTATTTAGATAGATTTCCATTTTTAATTTATGAGTTATATTATTTATAAATAAAATTATAATCCATGTAATTTGAAATCAACTAATATTTTATCCTAGAAAACCAAAGTTCAATGGATTAAACACATGGAAACTAGGCTAATGAAGGTGACACTATCACCATATAATAGAAAAAACCATTTACGTAGATAATATAATCAATAAAATTATTTAGTCCCTACAAGAAATGGTTGGACACTTCAACATATAAATCGTGGCACAACAATACGCTACAATCAATGCATGCAATAAAATAAATATCTCATGTCATATGAATGAAATGATAATAATCAAGTTCATATAATGATGTATGAGACAATAATTCCTTGTCATACCAACCAAGGTTAAATATAACGTCATAGTAATAATAAATTCTAAAAATAATGTGTGTCACCCAATATTGTAATCAATACAAATATAATAGTAAGAAACCAAAACATCAAGTCCTATCCAATATAATTTAGATTTTGTCTGTATATATGTTAGATAATCCTAGGAACATGGTCATTATAAAATTACAATATGTTAGTAGTATCATTTCAACTAACCATAAACATTAAGGAAAAAGAAAATGGACATCTAATACCACATGTAACGTCCCAGACCCAGTTCACTCATAGGTAAGAAAAATCCATTAGTCACATGACCTTAAGATCAACTCTACCCATGCTAGAGAAATATATATAGTATTAATGATATATGGTGGTTCAGTTGGAATACTATACCCTCATGATTAGAGTGGAACACATCGATTGAATAAAAGGTAAACAAAAGAAGAGAGATGTTAAGCAGTAATGGAGAAAAAATCATCAATCAATAGAAAATAAAAGAACAATAATAAGTAGTGTCATATAAATATAATTATTTTTTACCATGATGCTATACAAATAAATTAAAATCAAGGGGAATAGATACACATTATACATTCTATTGAAAAACAAACAAAGTGGCCAAGATATATCTCTAATAGCATCGTATGAACATGCTTGTTCCTCTTATCCTATACATCATCCTAGTATTAAATATCATGACACTATAGATACACACATTCCATTATCTATACCTACATAGATGAGGCATATCTAGATAACAAACAAAATCCTGAAAATATTATGATATAAAATCAATATCCCACCACCAATGGTGTTTAATGCAATAAACACCATGAATATAAAATAAAATAGTAGACATGTATAATAAATAATATAGAGAATACATAACTTTAAGTGAGTCAAGGTTAGGTTTCTCAAAGGACACCTGGACGACCATAACTAGTTCAGCCTAATCTATAATATATCAAATCATTCCATCATGTCTATATAATAATATATGTAACCATATATAATAGAGATAAACATGAATCATTGAGGAACGAAGTTACTGAAAAAAATATACCACATATTATAATGATGATAAAATAAGAGTCTTAGTTTAAATGAGGGCCATTATCATAATAAATTTAATAGGGGATATGGGTCACCATTCCCCAAAATCACAATCATTTATTCTAAACATCATATCTAACATCCTAATCACAAGGCATGAGAATTCATGTTCAAAAAACCAAAATGATGTGTAACACTATGTACAACATCCTAGAGAAAGGTGGAATGAAACCCCATGTCTAAAAACCTTAAAAAATAACTCATAGTAACAAACATAGATAATATTACCCCACTTTTCCTATGACCCCTTAACCAAAGTGTTCTGTAAAGACAGACAATGTATTGCTCAGGGCATAGTGTAATTTTCATTTGACCCATGAGCATGTCAGAATAATTCCTAATTAGGAACCGAATGTTTTCTCAAGGTTTGATAATTAAGTGTATAAGAAGATAAAATTTTAAATTTATATATGGGCTATGAAAAAATTCATGCCGATTTATAATTCTATCATATGTAAATATTAATAAGTGGAAAGGTGAATTGTCTTAAAAAAATTATCCCCAAACTTGTAACAGGGAATATTATATGCCATGAGAAACATCCATGTCGATATACGAGTAATCACGACTATTCAATTCATTTTAAATATAATTAATATCGAATTCCATGTGTCCAAGTATTCCATATCACAGTTTAATTATATAATTTGGTTCATTGCATTGATAATTAATTAATAAGACCATGGGAAGGTCCATTCCATTTAATATTTCAAACATTATCATTTAGTTTCCCCTTTTTATTTAATAAGACAACACTCCTAATTTGTGGTTGTATTGTATAAAGATGCATATTTATTATACCAATTAAATAAATTCAATTTATCCCCATCTTACATATGGTATTATTTAACATGCATCAAAGGTGATTAATGCGTAGGAAAATCAATGTAAGAAAATCATTTAAAAAACCCATAATAGGTGATTTAATTTCATAGACAAAGAATAGGTGATGGGAATATAATCCAAGCATCCCAATGGGTTTTTTGAGTTGAGGTGAACAAACTCTAATTGTGACATTAAATTTACAATAGATTTTTAATTTAAGATATTAACATTTACAAAATCAATTTTAAATTTAAGAAGTTATTCATGGAAAATCCAGTGTGTTGTATAATGGTGTATTTTATAAACATGTTTTAATTTAATGTAAAATACATATACCATATAAATTGAGATTATAAAACTTTATTCTACTATCATCGATCTTTGATTCAAACCAGAACGAGAGAAATTCAAGAATAAACAAATGCCCTAAAATAGGGAAAATAAGATATTATTTAAATATCATTAAAAATATAAATATAAAATGATATAATAATAAATAGGATTTATAGACATACCAAGGGTTATCCAATGTTACAGATAATGCTTTAATTGGAGAACAGATAAAGCAGGATTCTCAAATCCTAGAGGAAGTAGGGGATGAGCTACTATATAAATACGGGAGGGGGATATGAAAAATGGTTAAGGGTTAAAATAAAACCAATGTAAAGTATAATTTCATCCCTTTTAATTATGCATCAGGTTTGGAGGTATGGTTATCAAAAATAGGCCAAAACCGTGCGCTAACAATGCTTAAGGGGACACCCCCTCACTGGGCTAGGTACTTTGTTTGAAAAACCATATGAAACTTGTGCGGTTGCCCTATATAATTTTATGTATAACCATTAAGTTTTTGTGCATATTTGTGTTTATTATTTGAAAAAAGATGTGAACACCTTGATGGGATTCATAGTTGAAGGGAACCATTAGAACTAATCATTTGTGAATTGCATACCTCCCTTTTCCCTTCTAAAAGTTGGGATTTTAAAGCCCGATGGTGCCAGCTAAAAACCCCAGACACTTATCAAGCCATAAAATCCCAAAAAAAATACAACAATATTAGGTGTTTAAATACTCTAGTTTACATTATAATTATTAGTTTAATATTTTTCTCTCCCACCAAATTATTTTTTTCAAATTCTTTTATAAATTTCAAATGTTTAATAACACGGGACGTTACAAAAATAAACTATTTTTACAGATCCTTAGAAAGATTCATTTCAAACCTTTTAAAAAATCAAGGATAACCTAAAATATCAATTATAAATTATTTTTATATATAAAAATGGCTTTCCTAATTTTTTTTGAATATATTGGATATGAAAGAAATGTATATTCGATCAAGAAGAGAAATGAGGCACGATTTTCATTTAAAAATTCCTCATTAATGAGTAACTTTAATTGAATCATTAATCATAATGAATAAATATATATTAATGTTATATAACTCAAAATTTAATTATATAAAACACATAAAAGAAAATAGGTAAATATTACCCAATATGTATCAATGGAGTAGAAAATGAGATGAAATTCCGTACAACGATCATATCATTGAAATGAGAATTAGTCAATGAAGTGTTTATCTGTAGAAAATTTAAATCCAAATTAAAATAATTTAAATAACAAATAAATTAATTATATTTCATTGCATAAATAATCTTATAATATAATATAAAACGAAGAAGTAACATAAACAAATGAAAATAATTTAAGCTATGAAACCCCTTACACTAGGTCCAAATTCCTTCTTATGTTTTCAAAACTCACATATAATAAATATATATTTCTATACATATATATTCCAAAACCATTATAATATATATTATACCATATATTATTTACTTATAACCTTTTATCACTTGTTTATTAACAACTATATATTAAAATCATTATTTTAGGTAATAACAGCTTCGTTCTTCGCATATGTTTTTTGTTTGGTAGTTTTGTTCCTTGTATATTGATCATGGTTAAATAATATATATAATTTTAATAAGTATATAAATAAAATATATATTCATTATATACATTTTTAGAGTCATCCATGAATGTAAAGATAGAAACATAAATTACACTGTTCAAAGAGATGGTAAGCCATATAAACACATGGAAATTGAATATATTTTTTTGATGGATGGAAAAAAATAAAGTAAAAAAATAAATAAAATTTCCATAATCATTATTATAAAAAATATATTCATCATATCTAACCTTATTACCAGATAATAAAAATATCACATCGCTTTGTGGAGGCAGTTGTCCACAGGTACGCACGAGGGAAATTATCATTTTACAACAATTTGGAAGTTGAGATGGAATATGTGGAATTATAATACCCAAGTATAATTATGTCATAAATAAAATACATAAATATTAAATTCATAACTATATAAATCCATGAGAGTTGCTGTTGGGAAATAAATTACACCAGTTCATGATTTGGAATTCTAATGTACACACGATTGATAGTTCTGTTTCCGGTTAGATAGAAGATGGGATAAATAAAGTTTATTAAGTTAACATAACAATATATCAGTATATGAAATATAATATGGTGGTTATTTCGTAATAATTTAATAAAATTTTAATTATTTAGAATAAGAAATAAAATAATAATGCATGCTTAAGAACTATACCATTCCTTTAGAGAACCTCTTAAGGTTTATTTATAAATCCTTCCTTGGATGGTATTATGATCAAAACAAGGAAACAATAACATGGGGAGGGATTTAATGAAGGGTTTTGGATAGGTATTAAAAAATACTAATGAATTTTGGAGAGGATAAAAGAGTCGGTGTCCTTTTATATGTGGGGGAGGGGACCCACTTAGCAATTTCAAAAAAAGAATAAAAAAGGATAAAGTCATATCCAAGAAAAAATCTTAAAAATATCCACAAATTCAATGATTTTATGGTTTAAGGTCTAAATATGGATATTAGATTGGATTTTGACAAGTTTAATTGGAAACATTACCTCTATATTTTTGTTTAACCCCACCTCTCGGCAAACCTGTTTTATCCTTAACTATGATAAATGTTTTTTTATTATTTCTATTCATTATGAGAAAATTTTAATTTGAAATTATTTCATAATATTAATTATTATTATTAAAAAAAATTAAAGTGTTCCATGTAATTAAATTCAATGAAGTGTTAGAATTTAATTTAAAGTTAAACCCATAAGTGCGATGAAAATACAGTTTTCAAAAAAATTAGTTTTTTATGTTCATAATGTTTTTATATCAAAAATTTAATAAAAAAATAATTCTAATTACCTAAATTGGATAAATAATAATTTAATTTAACTATGTTTTCTTTTAAAATCATTTAAAACTGAATGGAACTCTATAATTTCTTGAAATGAAATGATAGTTTTCCAGAAAAATCTGTATTTCTAAATATTCATTTTTTTTAAAAAGATTCTAAACAAATCACACTAAGAACATTTAAACATATTGATTTAAAAAATTATGTTAATGTTTTCAAATATATTTTCTAACAATTGAAAAAAATAATTTTAAAATAACTCTACAAAATATAATGAAACCACTTTTTTGAGAAATAATTTTTTAATTTTAAAAATGGGTATATTATTATCCCATGAATTGAAAAAATTACTATAGTAATTATAAAAAATTTGATTGAATGTAAAAATTCCATTAAAATAATTCTCTAATATGTAATTATTTAATTTATTAAAAAACATAATCCACACATAATAATATTTTTTCCAAAAAAAATTATTTTACCTTCAAATTATTGTTATTTTAATTTCCAATATAGTTATAACTAATTAATTCTTTTAATACAAGCGTAAAAAATATAATTTTACTAATTTGTTAGTACTATTCATACCTATAATTTTAATAGAAATGATTTAATAATATACTATATTATAGTTCATTTAGACCTGGGGTTACATGTATCACAAGATAATGAAGATATTATGTTTATTCTAAAAAAAATTATATCATAAAATATCTGGTCTTAAAAAATAATATTTTTAATTTATTAATCTATTAAAAAAAATAAGACAATTAAAATGGAATTCCCCAGTTTTAATGGTTTCACTTATGCTAGGGGGAGAGGATCCTCACATCACAACAACATTTTGAAACATTTAAAAAATAACACAATTATTTTATCATGGAATATTATATTTAAATTAGTGGAAATAACATTGAAATTATAGTAATGTTTCATTTCAAACATTTAATTTTAAATAATCTTAGTGGACATGATTTTTATTCAATAATCTGACAAAATTATATTTAATATTTTCAAAATAATATTTTTTCCAAAGCATCATAGGTATTTCAAAAAAATAATATTTTTTTTAAAAAATATATATAATTTTTGATGACCCCCTCATCTATGGCTATTCTAAAATTATTATCTGATTCATAGTTCTTTGATTGTGTAAGATGGTTGAACAATATCATTAATATATATTACATGTCATGAAATATGACATTGGTGAGATTTAAATACTTTATAGTAAGAATCCATGATCCATGGAAATGTTTTGGTATGAAAGAAGTGTCTGATATATCATGTAACTATTTATTTGTGACTTCTATGTTGTAAAAAGATGTCCAAATATTTGTCGTGTGATATGGAAATAATAATATAAATTAGTTCAGTTGGAATAGACGAGGTTGTTGTGTGAGGGTTTTTTCCATCCATCTTAGTAAATGATCCTTAATTATTAAAAATAATTAAATCATGATTCAAATTATTATATTTCTAATTGTAACTTGATCTATTTACCTCCAGACATTAGTGATTTCTAAATATATAAATACTTTCTTAATTATAACTACTTAATTCACAATTTTATCCAACCATTAATTATAAAATATTAGGAATTATAAATAAATCATAAAATAATAAGAAACATTGATGTGAAAGATAATAAAACTCTATCCTTTGAAACAAAAACACCACGAGTTCAACTTAGGTTACTCTATGGTTCATCTAAAAAATCATCTTCACTAAATTCTTAAAAATAGAATATAAGTATCACTAATCAGTGATATAACTATTTTCCAAAATCAACATAGCCTTTATATAAATCTATTGATCCTCATTATTAATCAAAATATTTCTAACTATGTTTATTAACACAAAATATCTGATCCCATATGCTATAAAAAATTAATTCTATATCATTATCTTTAAAATAATGTCACATACTAGAAAATAATTTCCAACAGAGAGATTAATCATTTATTTCCCCAATAATGTTTTATTTTTTTTAGAAATTTTATTTAATCATCATGTCTCCAAATCACTAATCAATCTACTATTTTTTCTATGTTAATCAACCTATATTACCAAAATCTAATAATATATTATCTTAAAAGTCCATAATTACCATAACATAAAATCATTTAAAATACCCAAGTGTTATCAATATCTCAATCACATTTACATCTTAAAACAAAATAAATATCCCTCGAAATATTTTATATAACAATAAAATCCAATAATACCACCGAACATAAAATTTTTAATCCATTATTGTGCATATAACTATAAATTTTTTCTTAACTGATAATATCCAAACCATACAAGATTCTAAAACATTATCAGTCACAAACTATAACATACTGGACATATCAATCCCACAATTATATTATTTATAGAATATATTTCATCAATTACATACCCAATACATTTTCGCTCTTATGTTTTGAAGAATTAGGAAAAACCTTACATAATAGAACCCATTATTTTTTTTTAAAAAAAGATTATTTTTTCACTAAGATAAACTATTCAAAATATACAATAATATCACTCAAATATAAAACATCATAACTAGAAAATTAACATAATAATCATTACTAATCATCCTTAAGTCCTATAAAAACCATCTAAAAATGTAGGATGAGAACATAAATATATTTTTTTTATAAAAACAAAAAACCTATTATCCATTGATTTACATAAAATCCCATGAATATATTTTCTATTTCATAAAAACCTTTAATCTTGTAAAATATTTGAAAACTTATTTTCAACATAAAATTATATTTTTTCTCTCATAAATTATGTAAAATAAAATTCATAGAATAAATAGATCATTCATGAATATTATATGGAAATCGAGGAGAATTTTTGAATTGGTATTTATTGGAAATGAGCAATAAATCTAATTAGGAAAATGAAATATAATTTAAATATAACTTGGAAGAAAGGATTTAATACATTTATTAATGTTAAAAAATAATTTTAAAATAATTTTAAAATAAATAAATAAAAGTATTTTTACAAATCCATAAAAAATATTATTCCAAAAAAATAGAGATAAATAATATTCTTTAATACTGTATATAGAAAAATTAATAAAAATAAATTAAGAATTAATAATAATAGCTTTGAAGGGAAAAATTCACCACACCTTGAGTTTAATAACATAACTGAATATTCTATCCATATCACCATAATTCCCCATGAAGTTTTTTAAACCAAAGAAAATGGTTGGGTATATAGATTAAGGGAGATGGTTTGATAGTCAAATATGGATGGAACCAAACATTATAAATTCTAATATTAGATGAAAAAATTAATTTTTTATAGGAAAAATACAATGAAACTTTTTAAATTAAGTGTTATTTATAAAATTTTTGAATAAAATTTTGATAAGAAAATAGACATACATAAACAATTATTTGTATATCTCATCAAACCCTGTCATAATATTATATAAAATATTATTTAATATGACTTCAATAATTTATATTTTTTCACTTTTACTCTTATCCCACACTTTATGTCTTCATAAAAATTACTCAAACTATCTACTTGTACATATTTAATCATCTATACCATATAATCCTAAAATTATTTATATCAGGATCAAGATATTCTAGGTTTTTAGTAAGATCATAAATGACATGAATTAACAGCTTCATGTCTACATATGAGATGTGTTAAATAATTGACCAACAATATGGAGATTTATTTATTTTCACTTCTAGTATACAATTTTTAACATCCTTATAATATAATAATTCATAAATTCATAATCTTATCCTCTTTAATAAAATAGTTAATTGTAAATTTCTATCATAATATTTTAAAATTTTCCATTTTTCTACTAATACTGGAATCATATTTTAATTCCTATTTATGTTGGGTAAATACAAATTTATCAAAAATAAATTCCATTCTGGGAAGGTAAAGATCAGTTCTAGAAGCATTAACTTTTGGTGTCATATATTTTTATGATTAAATAGAGATTTTATTTCAGATGTTACAACATGGATCTTGGATGTCATCTGTAATATGTCAAATAAGTTGATTTTAAAATCATCAAATGATAAAAGGATGATGTTATGAGAGCCAAAATCTGATGTAATGGTGAAACTATATTGATATAAACATTGATGAAGTTTGTAAGAATGTATGATTAAGATTACGTCCAATCATAAATGGAAATAACTTATGAGTACTATATATTTTAATCACAAGGTAATGTTGATGAGTTGTGGGATAAAATACTATTAATGGTATTTAGATCTAAAACAATTAATCCTTGAATTTTATTGAAAGAGGTAAACATAAAAAGAGTTAATATATATTATACAAGGGTAACCAGGGATATATTTATTAGAATAACCATTCAGTTTGAGTCACAAAATTCATGCTATGTACAAGGTGAAAAAATAGCTTCTAAAAAACGTTTTGGTATAAAACAAAGAGGAAAATAATCACATTATATTAAAACCATGTAGGAATGGTGGTTTGGATTTATTAAAATAATGTAATTCCTATCGATGATGAATTAGATTAAATCACGAATACTAGTATCTATGTAGGAATCATTAAATTCTTGAACATACACTATTATAGAAGAATAAAAGTGTTAGAACCACCACAATGTAAAAATCGTTTTAGATGATTAAACTATAGTGTAATGTGAATCAAGGATTCACATGAAGATAATTAGGTTATAAATAACCTATGAATGCCTGTATTTTATGAAAATGATATCACATAGGAATCAACCTAGCTCACATCAGGATAAATGGAGACATGGGTCAACAAATGTTTTAACAAGGGATTTCTATAAAGGAATAAGATACCAAATTATCTATTGTGAAAGGAAAATAGATAATTTCAAATAGGTTTATAAGAATAAAATGAAAAATGTAAAAAAATATAAAATAAGAAGTCATGATCTAGTTCATCAATGAATGATCATAATTGAATTGTATAATATTAAATATGTGTTCTCATTAGCTAAATCTATAGTGATCACATATGATTAATCTTAAAAGGATGTGGTAGGTGATATTTATTATTGTCTTTTCTAGATTAAAAATCTTGATGTTAGAGAATAGTGAATATAGAAGATTAATTAAACAGAATAACATTATATTAAACTCATGTAATAATTCTTCCTTTATAAATAATATTCTTTACACAACCTAACTAATTAGTATTATTTTCAATATAATATTCCTATTCCAAGTCACTAATTTAAATTTACAAAAATAATTTATTAAAACTGAAATAATTATTCTACCAATGAAAAACACTTTACATAATTCTATCCATACTCATTTATTAATCTTGATACAACCATTTCTCTAATTATCAATATAAAACCATAACAATCACTCAATAAATTATCTTATAACCAAATTTGGAAATCTTATTTATAAAATATATTCATCCCTTATATAAACCAAATAAATCACAAAAAATATATCTATTTCATATAAAAGTTATTACATGAAATAATCATATATATATATTTTGAAATAATTATTTATTCAATAAATATAAATTCATAAAATGATAATTAATAAAAAATAAAATTTATTTATACATAATAATTAATCAAATATTATCATATTACTATTATATATTTTATAATGGATACTTCTAATGACTAATTTATATACCAACTACCTAAAAAGATTAATTTTACATTTATATAATGATAACTTTCAACAATAATATCTTCCCAATATAAAAAACCACATATCTTATTTGTCTATTTTATCATAAAAAATTATTTTTGTTTTTAATTATTTTCCTCTTTATTATAATTATCTTTTGTGGAGTTATATTTATTAAAGGTCGCAATGATCTGAATTTTTTTCTTACTGTTCTTCCATATATTTTTTATTAAAATCATATTGTACTTGTAATCATAATACTTAAAATTTATCTTTTGTTAATAATACTCACTTTTTCATACCATTATTCATATTCTACTTAATAAACATTATAATGGCATATAATTTATGAAAAAAATATTACATTTTAAAACTTGATTTTTTACAAATATTAATTAAAAATGATATTGATGATCTGTATAACAATGATGTATTTTAGGATACATCCACATTAGTAGTTGTTTTTTGGAATACAACTCCATTTGAGAGTGACATTCTATGAGATTTTCAATACAATCATTTATACATGATATATTTAGCTAAGGTGTCAATATCGATACATAATTATTTTAAAAAAATTGTCAAGTCGTTAAATTTCACGAGGGATGAGAATTTTAGTTTGGTGTTTTCCTCAAGTAAATATTATAAAATTAATTTGATTCATAGAGTGGGAAAGGAATAAAATAAAATAATCCTTTCAAATAAGTTTTGATCTAGAATATTTTTTTATTTTTAATTATTATATACTTCATCTTGGATATCTATGTGATTTTGAATTAATTAAACCTATTTAATTAATGTAAATATATATAAAATCTATATTCAAACACTAGTAAGTGAGGCCATAAATGTGTGGAGATGATATTGGTCCTCTAAAGTAAGGATTTTGTTTACTGGTTGATATATTATAGTCCTCTAATCAACATTCTCTCCGAATAAATGACGACCCTTATTATATTAGGAGACATAATTATAAAATTTCTCTATCTAATATTTTCCCCAAATAGAGTGTGATACTCCATATTTATAGAGATGAAACATTTGTGTTCTCGGTGAGGTATCCAATATATTTTAATGAGTATGTGATTTCTCAAGTAAAAGGGTCCACTCAAAGGGTTTTTGCACTGGTGTTTGTTTATATCTCATAGGCATTGTTATTTTTAGATCATTGATTATAGAGACCATCACGACTGAATCCTCAGATAAAATAACATCCCTATAAGATGTTTGGTATAGTGATATCCTTAAGAGGTGATGTTTATTGGGATAAAGTCTTATATTTTACATCACCACATTTTTATTTTGTGTATACAGGTTTAAAAGAATATTTTTAGTACACGGGATGATATTATAATTATTTTTATACACACCATTTCATATACACTTTTTTATTGTTGTGTTCATGTTTTTTAAGAAAAAATATACATTATTTGAAATCATTTTTAAGGAGATGATCACATAGTTGGTGGATATAGTCCATAATGGATTTATTGGTGTTAATTAGTGGCCTTCCTTATAGTGTATTTTTATATACTAATTTCTTTGTTACTTTTTTCTTTTGAAATTTACTTTTATTATGTTATTTTTTTGAATCTATTATTTTTAATCCCAAGTAGTGTTATTAAACTTTAAATTTTCATGTATATATTTTATCTGATTTATTCTTTTTTATATCTATCATGTATGTTTTTTTAATTGATGTTCTGGTTTTATATTTTATAGGTTCTATAGTACAAATGTTTCTTATTTTTTATGTGTTTCTTCTCAATGATAATCCAAAACCCTTACCCTATTGGAGTTGTATATAGGGTGATATTTTTATTTATTTCTTATCTTGGGTACCAATTAGTTTTGGTCATGTTAATAGTAGAGTGTAAAAATTAACCCCCAAATAAGATTCAAGCAAATAGTGTATATAAATTCCATGAGAACTAAAATAGGAGAAATTATTACAAACAAACATAACATGGTGATTAATATGGGTAATAAAAAATAGAAGGAATTATGATTATATTATTATCATTGATATTGATAATGTTCCATATGAAACAGTAAATGGGGAATGTAATAACACACATAGTTTGAGTGTTAACATCGAAAGTCGCATAAAAAATAATATAAAATAATGAAATCTTATCAATTAAACCCCACAATAATTTTATTTACCTAATCAATCACACAATAAGAACTATAGTTGTATTTCTAAGAAGTACCACTATAGAACATATCATGTCGAATCACCTATAAATCTAGTCTATCATGAACCATTGGTTATGCATGTGAAAATAGTAAGTAATTGTGCATCATAGTTTACTTTTCTCCCATTGATAATGGAAGAAAAGTGTTTAAAAAATCAATAGTTTCAATAATGGTCTCTAACCCAAATCTATAGGGAAAATGATAATATGCGAATGTATATACCATTTTTGAAACCTATCCAAAGTCAATCAGTGAGTATGAATAAAAAATCTCTACCACATTATCACTGTTAACATCAAATAACAATTAATATTAAAACACATAAATAGTAAGGTGTGAAAGAAAATAAAACACACTACATGATCCATTGTCAATAAATTAGTCCCAAAGAATATCCATATAGGAAAGTGTGCCTTATAATAACAATATATAGGATTCCCACATCCTTATCATATCATTGTTTAATTACATTTTGTTGTATTTTATAGGATTATTCCTATTTATAAAATTACAATAGTAATAATATCAATATCCATATCATAAGATCAAATAATTATCATCTCTATACATTCAATGCACCATCAAAAGACACCCATGTATTTATCATATAATACAATCACCTTGAGAAATCCATCACATTACTATAGAGGTTTATTTGATAATTCCCTATTTTCATTACAATAATTACACATAATCCCTAACAATTCTTTGAATTTAACCTTATAATAGGTAAATACATGGAATACATCATGGATTCTATTTTTTTACATTATCTGGAGGAATACAATATCACCAAGGAATATAAATCATTAATTTTTATTAATATATATATATATATATATTCCCTATAGTTTATTTTTTTTGAAAAATAATCACAAGAAATTATGATACAGTTCTTATCACTCATATTAATTTTCACGTTAATTATATAACTTATTCATTATACATACATAAATACCTACATTCACATTCATAAAAATTTTATATCCTTATTGAGTAATAACTTCATTAATGGAAGATAATTCCAGATAAAATTAATATAAATTATTATGGAGTAAAAAAGTTTTTTAAAATATATGTTAGTTATTATGAAAAAAAATTAATAAATAATCCTAAAATTATTACATTACTAATTAAATATGTTATCATAATAAGGTTTTTTTATCACCATAATTAGTTTATGTTATCATCATAAAGAATTTGTGTCACCAAAGAGGGTATATTCTTCTATTTTGGTGAATGAAAAACTCATCATGAGAGTATGATATCTTTTTAATTAATTTTATTTAATTAAGATTATAAAAAACAAAAAAATATACAAATGCTAATCCATTATATTTAGGGTTTAAAAAGGATTCCAACACAATTTATATTCCCATTTTCTCAAAAAACTCACTCCGTACACCCCAATGATCTATGAAAATTAAGGGGTGCCACTTTTCACCCCTACATGACCAAAACATCTCAATTTTTTGTACTCATAAATAAATGAAACACCACACACTCAAACATCTGATAAAAAATCATAAAAATATAATCTATTTTTCCCATGAACTCATATATACACCATCAAGATTTAATATTATTTATTCTATTAGATGACAAAATATTTATTATTAAAGGAGTAAGTGTATACACTAATGATTATCACATAGAGAAGTGGCCACGTGAAATAACCGATCAACTGATCATATAGTTTCATGTAGTCTTTTTTACACCATCCAAATAATAGAATATTGACATGAAAAGGGTTATATTTTAAATATTTAGATGTATTATCTTGGGTCATATCATTCATGTTGTTTTAGAATTTTTTATCAATCCATCATTGATCACTTCCATATATCACCTCTTACAATGGTTTCTAAAAGAGGGATACATTTTGAATTATTTAATATTTTCATAGGATATTTATCACATTACAATGATTAAGAAAATATATTTTTACAATAATAATCAATAATTATGAACATAAAATAATATAGGATAGGTGGAATCAATGAAGCCTATCACTTTAGTAACATTACACTTATATATCAAATCATCATGACTGTATCTTCATTAGGATTGTTTCATTAAATTATTATAATGTTCTATAATTTTCTATATGATACTTCATGGTTTGAATTTATTTTAAAATTAGTGAAAAATATCATTGAAACTTCTCTTTTAAAAGTAATTAAAACTATAATTCAAGAAATCATAAATATTATATCAACTGAAGAATCATAATAAAAGGACTTTTGGTATATATTCTAATTATCATATATTTTAATTTTAGAAATAAAATATTTTATATTTGTTTTGGAATAAAAATATTATCTCTATTAGTAATATAAATCTATAAATAAATAAATTTCATTTTGAATTTCATTTCCTTCATAACTACTCAATCTTCATTATACATGTATATAATGTCATGATTAAAACAATAAAGTAAATAAATAGATGATTAAAAATTAATAACATTAAAAGACACATAATTTTTTTGGAATCAATGTACTATACTAATTTCAAAATTATCTTACATTATTAAGTGAGTCTATAAAAACTCCAGTTGAATTTATCTTGACGAAAATTTATAGACAAGGGTTTCATGTAAAATCCTTATAAATATGATTATGCTGACATAATTACATTGAATAATATTGTATATAATTACATATTATTTTTATAAAATTTATTACTAATACCATAAAAATCTAGTGGTGCGAGAAAAATTCTAAAATCTCACTTAAATGAAATGTATCCTTTAAAAACACATTAATGATGTTTATTTCATAATCTTACTCTATATTAAGAATGAAAATATATTTATTCATTATTTTTCCAAAAGATATTATTCTCTTTCAATACATCTCAAAGAATACAATGAAACATTAAATCGACTATATTTACTAAATATATATGTCATAAAATCCAATGAAACTAAATTGGGGGGCAAGATAATGGTAAAAAGATTGGCCATTCTTGAATCAAATTCAAAAATACCATTTGTAAAAAATAGGGGTTATCTGTAACAAAATACATTAAAAAAATCATATATTTCTTGTTTTTACATTAAAATGTGCTATTTAATTAAATAAGGACACTAATGAATTAGATATAATTGGTAGAGTATCCAAGTTCTTTATTTTGGAAATTTAAATCCAGAAGAATTATAGAATTCTACATTGGTGAATGATTATACAACATTAGGTCATAAAGGGGAATAATTGGAAGGTATTTGTTTTCATGTTATTATGATATAATAAAATTTAAGCCATTATATAAAATTATTTACATCTGACATTAATTGTTTATTCAAATATTGCAATGGATTGACACACAATAGTGAAAAATTGAATCAAATAATGTTTTGTGAATGAAAATAATGGTTTTAAAACCTATCCCATTGTGAGGTATTTTTAATTATTATAATTTTTTATTTAAAATATTAAAAGACATTTTTTCATATTTTAATAAGTTTCTAACTATTTTTGACTTCTAAAAAAATTTAATTGAAGGTTAATTTCTCCAATGCATCTATATAGATTAATTTTTATCAAACCACATTAGATGTTATTATTTTTAAATTATTATTTTTTTCATATTTTTAATAGATATTTTTCAAATCATTTCCCTTAAATATTAATTTTAATTAAATATTAACTGATACCCACATAATTTCACATTATTCGTAAAGACCCAGAAATTTCAAGGATTTTTTTTCTAAATACATTGGAATTTTAAAAGTATGTGGCTTCAGACGGCACTTGATTCCGAGGCCCAGTGTGCCCAGAATCAATTTTCGAAGTTTAGCTTGGGTATGTTCAGTGAATGAATGAGCGGGTTTTTCTATCTTTTGAACTGGTGCTCGGAATTGAAATCTGAGGGCACCGATGAACTCGCAACACTGGTAATTGTTTAAGGGGACCTTTAGCACAGTTGCGTTTTCAGCAGGTTGAGAATTATTTTTTGGGATTTAGTTTTTTATAAATAAAATTGTTGAACAATTTTATTTTTATATCTTGGAAGTTAAACTTCCCATGTGTAGATAATTGAGAGGTGGGACCCATATGATCCCCAACCTCTCATCTCCCTTAACCCTCCTTAAACCCCCATTAATCTCCCTTATTTTATGTTGACAACTCCCCTCTTATTTATGGGACCTGTTCACTTTCTCCTATCCCATTAATTCAAGAAAACATCTTTATTAATAGATTGAATCCTCCAATTTAATTAATGAGGTGTTTGAATTTAAAATGGACGTGTTAATAAAAATATTATCCAAGCATAATATTTTATTAAGGGAGAGCCTTTTGATGGGAGGGGGATCCGCTGGAGAATTTCCTCTCCTTCCTTCCCTCCCTCTCCTTCCTCCATTATTTCACCACCACCGAGGTTCCATATTCTCCGACAGGACACCGATGAATTAGCAGGGATCGCTAGCGTGGTGCGGGTGCAACGAACTACGTTGACATCGATGTCTGCCCTGTGTCGGATCCAACAGACGACGCTCGAGCCGGGATCGAAGGCACTTTACGGAAGCAATGAATTCCAACAACCGTTGTCACCTTCATCTCTTACCTTGCGATGACGTCAAAAAGCCGACATCCTCCCTTTAGCGACACCGTCATCCATGATGCTCGGCTATCGCAGATCTTTCTTAAGGTAGGGGTTTTCATATTTTGTGTATATGTGATTTACACCCTCGTTCATGGGTATTTAATTGCAGGGTGTTTGTATAATTTATTTTGAACAAATTAAACCCTTGTTGTTGATGAATTATGGATTGAGCCTCTAATGCGGAGGGCACGTGCTAACGTATAAGCCGAAACCTCCACTGGTTGTTCTTTTGTGCGCGGGATCCTGGGACGACGGAGGGGCGGCGCTTTGCGCCGCCGATGTCAATTAGCGGGTGACCACGCCCCCCCCGCTCCACATATTTCGCTCCTCAAAGATGGCCGAGACAGCTCCCCCAGCCGGGCAGGACCCGGGCCCAGGTCAGGTCGACCCGGTTCGGGCCGACCTAGGGGGTGATGGACCAGGTCGGACCGGGCCAAGACCCCCTATTTTCAGAACATCTTTAGTTAAATGCCCATAACATGAGTTTTGGACCTCCAATCGATTCCCCATTAGTTTCGTATGATTCCTTGGATTGATATGGTCGTTTTGGTATATTACACTCAAGGTTTCGGAGATTTATGTAAACAGCCTGGTTTGTTCGAACCCGAAACCAACTGTGCCCTTGGAGTGGGAATGCTTATAACTTGAGCTACGGATGTCCGATTGACATACCGTCGACTTTGTTGGGTTCCTATTGATGATAAGGTTGTTTTGGAATACTTCACCTGAGGTTTGGACGCAATTGGAGTAAGGATGAGTTGGATTGTACCCGAAATCCAACCGGGCCCTTGGAATGAAAATACTAATAACTCTCAGACCGAACATCCATTTGATGAACCGTCAGCGGCGTTGGTAATCACATTGAGAAACAGTTCCTTTGAGTACACCAATGGGAGTTCTGGGTACATTTGAGATACGACTGGGTTGGTTAGCACACGAAACCAACCGGGCCCCAAGGACTAAAAGGCTAATAACTCATAGGTCGGGCATCCGATTGACGCGCCGTCTATTGCGTTGAGACCCCTTTGACGAGGCGGTCCATTGAGATACTTCTTCATGGTATATTGTGATACTTTGAGTATCGACCAATATCTCGTGGAGCGGATCCTCTCGGAGACGAGTGTACGGAGTACGGAGACCTTGTAGCTGGCTGAGACCTAATGACTGCTTGTCCGATTCGAGTCAGAGTGACTTGACTACCCCAGTGGGGAGCGCTACTGTGTTTGGGTGGCAGACCCACAGTGGGGGGAACTACTGTGTTTGGGTGGCAGACCTGCGATACTCGACAGAAGGAGTACCTCTGTAGGCCATTAGGGGAGAACTACTGCGTTGTGGTGTCAGACCCATGGCGGGGAGCACCACTGTGTTTGGGTGGAAGACCCGTGGTACTCGACACGAGGAGTACCTCAGCAGTCTATGGTTAGTGAGCAGCACCTCGGAGTTGTGACAGGATCACTATACTCGAGAGAGGAGGAGCTCTTAAGCAGTTGTGGTTTCTATATCTTTAATGAAAATCCTAGTTTGAGCTGAGACAATGACCTTTGTGTTTACCTCATGATTGAGATGGGTCACTTGATAACTTATGTATATGTATGGTCATATACCTATGTAGTGGTTATCCATTTATTTAATAACCTTTGTGTTTCCTCATGATTGAGATGGGTTACTTAATAACTTAGGTATAATTATGGGCTTATACCTAAGTAAGGGTTATCTATTGTGATCCTTATTGTGGTTATCCTTGTTGGATTTAGTGAGACCTTGAGGGTCTCGGGGTCCCTACTGAATATCGTTATACTCACCCCTGCACGGGCTATGACCACACCTCGTTGTGTTGGATGCAGACGACAGACAAAGCTAACAGAGACTGAGTGTATGAGGACTAGATGGTACCCGAAGGTGGACCTCGCAACGAGTCTGTACCTAGAAAAGGATTTCACGATGAGATGGTACTCGGAGGAGGTTGGCGGGTGAGAGCGTTGAGGATAATATCTGTACCTACCCTTCAAGTAGGACCCGAGGTGGATGAACCAAGAGCTGCTTCTATCTTCAAGTTGTTTGTCTTTTCTAATGTACTTTTGTTCAGTTGTAGCTGTACTTTTCATTTGGGTTTGTATTCTGGCCCATTTACATTTCAACAGTTTCTTTTGTACTTGGTGTATTACTTTCGCTTGTACTCTGGTAGTACGTGTTTATATTATATTAAGGAAATTTCTTCCCAGTTATCAAGATTTATGCCTTTGGTGCTAGTCGCCATCCCCTGGCCTATGGAAGGCGGGCTTGGGGTAGTCACGACATGGGCTCTAAGGACGGGTCGTGACAAATTGGTATCAAAGGAGTCGATTCTACCGCAGAACTCAGGACTCTGATAATTATTTTCTGTGAAGCAATTGTGTTAAGGGTACTAAGTGTGGTCTTCAGTTCAGGGAGTCTAGTGTTGGTGTGGCGGCCGACGTATCCATACACCAGGACCCTGACTACTGATTTTCGACCCAGTGCACGAAAACACTGATTGCACGTGTGTTTTGAAAAGTTTTTTTTAAGTCAGCTCGAACCATGTCAGCTCACCAGGTTTAAATCGTTTGACCATGTCACATCTGTTCAGGATGTCTCCATGCAGACAGTCAGTTGGAGTTCTGAGAGAGTACTCGATGACGGTCCACCGAGCGATGAGACTCCGGTGCTGGGCCCTCTTTCTATGTTGGAACCTTCGGGTGGTGTACCGGCACCACCACCACCCGTTAGGTAGCAGATTCCCCGAGCCGTACTAGTGGACGGTGCGCGCTGACAGAGCATGTTGCACAAGTTCCAGTAGGAGAGGCCTCTGAGGTTACGAGGCGAGACAGATTCCCAAGCAGTAGTGGACTGGATGGAGGCGATTTCTAGAGTTCTACACCTAGTTTAGACACTAGTAGAGCAGATAGTGATCATAACTACTGGTGTTTCCCAGTGAGTGACCATGAGGATGGTTGCATAGTGATGGTACTTAAGTACATGGAACAATGCCTGAGATAGTACCTTCGGGTAGTGTGCTAGCTACATCACTACCTGTTAGTCAGCAAATTCAACCGACTGTACCGGTAGATGACACATATAGGTTCGGTTCCTTACACTTGTTTCAACATCATATACCCCTCAGGTTTTGAGGCGAGCCCGAATCATAGGCGGATGAGGACTGGCTTGAGGAGGTGGCTGAGAGTTTTCTAGAGCTTATACAGCTTCGACAGGATGACATGTCGGTAGCTGAGTATTCATCGAGGTGTACCCATCATTCATGGTACTTGATTACTATGATATGATCAATGCTTCAGGGATCGGACTTCAAAGAGAGGTGTGTTTAAGGACATCTGAGCACACACCATTCCTCTATGCATTCCTACTTATGTTAGGGTGCTAGATAGAACCTTTGTGGTTGAATGTTTTATGGCTATGTGGATATAGCCAGTGAATGTTAGTAGTGGGAAAACAAGAAACTGGCACCAGTCTTAGAGACATGGGCGTGTAAAAAGTTTCAAGAAGAAGAAGTGTTTAGGATAGATGAATCTGCAGAGTAGAAAATTTGGAAGCAGAGCTAGGAGATCAGCATGAGGTGGTGAACATTTTGACATGTTACAACCACCCGCCTTTGTAGTCCTCTCCAGGCTCAGGGAGCAGGAGGGAAGGGGAAGAGAGTACCTGCATTCGGTCAAGGAGTGTGACCCAAGTGCTCTAGGAATGATTCGAGGTACGACCTGTGTCTACTACTAGCTGCTGTAACAATATATATTGGTACGAACCATTCCTTCCTTCCATTAATCTTGTCCCAGACCTATAGTTTACGGTTAAGCTATTGACTTGACCCTCACGTCTGGAGATATATTTGGGAGGAGACTCGATAATCACGCTTATGCTGACGGGGTGATCTAACCCTTGAGGCGAGAGTTTTGGTTGGAACCTCTTGGTGGAAGCATGAAGGCCTTATGATGTTAGTTTGGGTACAGATTGGGCAACCACAGTTCATACCCAGATTGATTGTATTAGGCAAAAAGGTTGTGTTTTACCTACCATGTTGGGATGTGTTTTCCTTGGTCGACAAAAAGGAAACCCCAGGCAGCACAGGATAGAATTGTGCATAAGAGGGTACAATCGATCACTCATGAGTTGGGCAGACTTATATTTGAGCCAAACTTCTCCAGAGTTGTTACACCACTTTTATCATTGATGAAGAAGGGGAAAACCCATCGTGTGGTCATCGATATGCCATCAGAGCTTTTCAGGAGATAAGGAAGTGGTTGAGTAGTGCGCCCATTTAGAGGCTACCTGAGAAGGTGCAAATCATCCAGGAGCGGATGAAGACTGCACAGAGCAGGAAGAAATCCTATGTTGATAGGAGACATAGATCACTAGAGTTCGAGGATGGCGACCACGTTTTCTTACAGGTCTCACCTCAACGAGGTCTACGGAGATGTGGCTGAGGCGAAAAGTTATCTCTAAGGTTCATCGGACCCTTCTTGGTCCTTAGTAGGGTAGCCGAGGTGGCTTACCTCTTGACCTTTCCACCACAGTTGCATTAGGTGCGCGATGTCTTACACATATCTTAGCGGAGGAGATACGTGTATGACCCTTAACACATCATTGACCACATGGAGTTGGACATCGATGACAGGGCGATATTGACAGAGGTTCTAGTGGAGATCGAGGATTGACATGTGTGGGTCTTATGAGGACAGTCAATTCCTCTGGTGTTCATTCTCTAGCAGTAGGAGAACTTCCAGAAGAGCACAAGGGAGTGGAAGGCTCAGAAGCGTGCTCAGTACCTCTTTTGTTTTCCCTAATGTGTGTTGAAGCTTTACGGGGACGTAAAGCCCTAAGGTGGGAGTAATGTAAAGACTTGGAAATTTCAAGGAAATTGTTTTTCTAAATAAATTGTAATTTTACGAGTATGTGGCTTTTGACGGCACTTGATTCTGAGGCCCAGTGTTCCCGGAGTCAATTATTAAAGTTTAGCTTGGGTACGTTCAGTGAACGAACGAGTGAGTTTTTCTATCTTTTGAACTGGTGCTCGGAATTGAAATATGAGGGAACCGATGAACTTGCAGCGCCAGTAATTTCTTAAGGGGACCTTTAGCGCAGTTGCGTTTTAAGCGGAATGTGAATTATTTTTTGGGGATTTAGTTATTTATAAATAAAATTGTTGAAAAATTTTATTTTTATATCTTGGAAGTTAATCTTCCCATGTGTGGATAAATGAGAGGTGGGACCCACACGAGCCCCAACCTCTCATCTCCCTTAACTCTCCTTAAACCCCCCCATTAATCTCCCTTTTTTTATATTGACAACTCCCCTCTTATTTATGGGACCCCTTAACTTTCTCCTCTCCCATTAATTCATGAAAACATCTTAATTAATAGATTGAATCCTCCAATTTAATTAATGAGGTGTTTGAATTTGAAATGGATGTATTAAACCCTTTTCATTGATGAATTGTGGATTGATCCTCTAATGCGGACGGAACGGGCTAACGAATAAGACGAACTCTCTGCTGGTTGTTCTTTTGTGGGTGGAATGACGGGCGATGGTGAAACGGGACTGCAACGGTGTTTGAAAGCCTTCGTAGTAATGTCTGTGACCCGAGAAGACTGTCGGCGTAGAAAGAAGCTAAAACGGACCACCAGAGCAACTCCGGTGGCCCATGGAAGCTCCTGAAGGTGAGGGTCGCCGGCGCAGCTGCGCCGTCGATCAGAGGCGGCGGCCAGACCCGTCAGGCCGCCTGGAGGCGGCGGCGCCCCAGCGTGCCGTCAGAGAAGTCCCTCCACGGAAACATTAGCAGCAGTGAGACGCAGTGGATCCCGTGGCTGTGCAAGATCCTGGGACGACAACAGGGTGTCACTTTTCACTACCGGTGTCAATTAGTGGGGGGTCGCACCCCCCTGCTCCGCGCATTTTGCTCGGCCACGTTGGCCGAACCAGCTCCCCCGGCCGGGCCGGGGTGGGCCTCATGGGCCGGGCCACACCGGTCGGGCCGGGCCGTGCCGGCCAGGCCGGGCCATGCCCCACCGGGCTGGACCCGGGATCGGGTCGGGTCGAACTGGTTCGGGCCGACCCAGGGGGTGTTGGGTCGGGTAGGACCGGGCCCAGACCCCCTATTTTCGGACCATATTCAGTTAAACGCCCATAACATGAGTTGGGGACCTCCGATCGACGCACTGTCAGTTGTGTAAGATTCTTTGGATCGAGATGGTCTTTTCAGCATATTACACTAATGGTTTTGGTGAAGTATGGGTACGACCAGGTTGGTTCAAACCCGAAACCAAAAGGGCCCTCGGAGTGGGAACACTTATAACTTGAGCTCCGAACATCTGATTGATGTTTCGTCAACATTGTTGGATTTCTCTTGATGAGATGGTTATTTTGTCATAATTCACCTGAGGTTTGGATGTAGTTGGAGTAAGGTCGGGTTGGATTGTACCAGAAATCCAACCGGGCCCCTGGAACATAAATACTTATAACTCTCAGACCGGACATTCGTTTGACGAACCGTTTGCTGTGTTGGTAATCACATTGACAAACGGTTCCTTTGAGTATGCCAATGGGAGTTCGAGGTACAATTGAGATACTTCCGGGTTGGTTTGCACACGAAACCAACCAGGCCCCCAGACTAAAAGGCTAATAACTCACAGACCGGGCGTCCGATTGACGCGCCGTCTTTTGCGTTGGGACCCCTTTGACGAGACGGTAATTTGAGATACTTCTTTGTGGGAAATTTTGATACATGGAGTATCGAACAATAGCTCATGGAGCGGATCCTCCTGGAGATGAGCGTACGGAGTACGGAGTCCTTGTAGCTAGCTGAGACCTGATGACTGCTTGTATTATTCGAGTCGAGTGACTTGACTAGCCCAGTGGGGAGCACTACTGTGTTTGGGTGGAAGACCAACGACGGGGAGCACTAATGTGTTTGGGTGGAAGACCCGCATTACTCGACCGAAGGAGTACCTCTATAGGCTATTAGGGGGAGCAGTACTGTGTTGGTGTGGCAGACCCATGGCAGGGAGCACTACTGCGTTTGGGTGGAAGACCCACGGTACTCGACTGGAGGAATACCTCAACAATATAAGGTTAGTGAGCAACACCTCAGAGTTGTGGCAGGATCACTGTACTCGACAGAGGAGGAGCTCTTCAGTAGTTGTTGTTTCGATATCTTTAAGGAAAATCCTGGTTTGAGCTGAGTCAATGACCTTTGTGTTAACCTCATGATTGAGATGGGTCGCTTGAAAACTTAGGTATATGTATGGGAATATACCTAAGTAGTGGTTATCCATTGATTTCATAAACTTTGTGTTTCCTCATGATTGATATGTGTTTCTTAAAAACTTAGGTATAAGTATGGGCTTATACCTAAGTAATGGTCATCTGTTTTGATCCTTCTTGTGGTTATCCTTGTTGGATTTAGTGAGACCTTGAGGGTCTCGGGGTCCCTATTGAGTATCTTTATACACACCCCTGCACGAGATATGATCGCACCTCGTTGTGTTGGATGCACATGATGGACCATGCTGGCAGAGACCGACTGTACGAGGACTGGACGGTACCTGGAGGTGGACCTCACGATGAGTCAGTACCCGAAGGTGGACTTCACGACGAGACGGTACATAGAGGAGGTTGGCGGGAAAGAGCATTGAGGAGGCTATCTGTACCTACCCTTAAGGTAGGATCCGAGGTGGACGACCCAGGAGCTGCTTCTATCTTCCGGGTGTTTGTCTTTTTTGTTGTACTTTTGTTTAGTTGTAGCTGTACTTTTTAGTTGGGTTTGTATTCTGGCCCATTTACTTTTCAGCAGTTTCTTTTGTACTTAGTGTATTACTTCCGCTTGTACTCTAGTAGGATGTTTTTCTGTTTTATAAAGGAAATGTCTTCCCAGTTATCTAGATTTATGCCTTTGGTGCTAGTTTCCAGCCCCTGGCCTATGAAAGGCGAGCTTGGGGTAGTCACGACACAGGCCCCGAGGATGGGTCGTGAAATTATTAATTCAATCACAAACAATATGTTTCATATAAAATTATTTTCATTCATACTCATGATTTAAAATTATAAAACTATTAACCAATACACGCATAATTAAATCCCTTAAGTTAAACAGAAAATATATATTATAAGTTGTTTCACCAAGGTTTTGAAACCCTTAATGATTCAATATTCCCATTACTAATTTATTTGAATATTATTATTGTTGTTGATTATATGTTAAGGGATTACCAGTTATTTTTTCATTATAATAACCATATATGGGTTCTTTTTTATTTGTAATAAAAAATAAATTGAGACCCTTAAAAATACCTTGTGGTTAGTTTTAATGACTAAAACATTTACAAAAAAGATGAATATTGTACAAAATAACAATATTGAATTTAAAATCATTTTTTTATAATTTTTATTATATCATTATTTTATTATAATTCACTAATATTTTTAATTATTTTATTATTTATTTTTATCAAGGTACCCAACACCATGATATGGGGTGCATCATGTCATAATTTTTCACACTATATCATTACAAATTTTGAATCTTTACATATAGTTAAAATAAAAAATAAATTTTATTTTTAGATTTTACAGGTATTAATAGAATACAATGGAAATTAATTTTATGGAAAATTTATTTTTATTAGTTAATCCATGAGGATATATCCAAGTAGAATGTAAATTATTATTCATTGAACTAAAAAAATCACTAGCCCATTCTTTAAAGTACTTGCTTTATGTTTGGATCCCTACCATTACTAAGGGTAAAATCCTCTTCATTATTGTACTCACTATAAAAAAGGGAATGAAAAATAGAAATATTGGTTATATAATAAAGGTAATTATATAAAGAAACCAAGCAATAAATAGTGATTTATATCTAACAATATAAATTTTCAGGAATATATTGTGTATCGACCCAATTACTCATATCCTAAAAATATTATATGCAGTGGGGTGTCTTTCTTATTCTCTCATATTCACTGAATATTTTTTTCACAATATCTCCAATTTTTTATAGGTATCAACATATTACATTAATCTAGTTATTGGTGTTTTCATATTGTATCCTTCCATCCATTTTATGAAAAATACAATTCATATAAGCTTACTATTGTTTATTTTATTAAGGGTGATCTTCTTAGATTTTCTATTGTAGAAAAATATTTAAAATATTAATGATTCTTATTGAGAGAATGTTTAAAATAAATATTTTTTCATTAATAGTTTAAATTACTCATCCATAATCCTTTGAAATATTCTAATTAATATTCATAAATAAATACATCTCTAAATACTGAATAAATATTTATTTTTCCATGTAAATGAATCTAATTCTCTATCTCAAGCATCATTGAACGCATATGTTTCTATCTCACTCAACCGTGAAATATATCTCTTGAAACATTTAGAGTAATATCATATAATACATAAATTTATCTCAATTAATAATAAAAATCAACTCATACGTAACTAAAACTTTTCTTACATAACATGAAATGTTATCTCACGCAATAATGTTTCATTTATGTTGACTATTTCATTAAGAAATATTCATTCCATGTAATCATTTTCATGTATCATATTTCTCTTTGAGTACCTATATCATGAAATACATGGTCTATCTCATGGGATCCTATATTTTTTCATGTAGTATTATTTATTTATAGGATTTTTTGAACATTGGATATTATAATTAGTAGAATTTTCTATATTTTCTTATGAATTTTAAATCCACTAGAAATATTTTTGATACTATTTTTAAAAACATGACATATTATAGATTAAATATTCCAAAAATAGGTTGAAATAAAAAAAATAAAAATATATATAATCCATTTATTATTACAATATACCAATATATAACATATGTTTTACATCAATCATATCCCAACCTATAGATCTTCTTCATATTTTATTTCTACCGATTTTGTAAAAATATATAATATATGATTGTGTTTTTAAAATATCAACTCTATTTTTTTCAGAAAGTTTTTTAGTGATGAATTATTTATCTCTAAGATCTATTGAGTCAAATGCCGCTATAATAAATATGATAAAAATGATTTCAATTCAATGATTTCCATACTTCCCTCAAGTTTGATCAAGTAACTTCACTTTTTTTGACAATCCTTATAGTTTACTCCTTATATTTTGATCCATGTATTATCAAAAACTATTTATTCCTTATCTTATAACTTCCACCATGGATTATATCTATCATTCAATCCATAATTAATGTTTTTGTTTTCTAAATATAATTTATACCTTTATTAATAGAATAAATAATATATTCATTGAAAAAAATAAAAAATTCATATAGAAAATATATAATACAGAGAGTGTATTACTACAAGTTATCCTAAATTTGAGATAGGTGGTTAATCTCCAAGGATGAAAAAATATTCTACAAATTATGGTTTAAAAATTCTTTAATTATTATTTCATCAACTTAAATACTATTTCCAACCTTTTTTAGTTTTATAAGATCATGGGAACCGTTCTCTCTAGTAAATTTATTCCAAAACTCAATGTCTGTTGTACGTTAGTGTTGAAATTGATTCATCAAAAGACCTATTTTTTCACACAATATCATCATAAAAATATTTAAATTTTCACCATGAATATAAAACTATAATTAATCTAAATTAGCTAGGTATATACATGTATAGGTAAAAATTACTCAAATTTATATTTATTTGGAGAGGAAACCTCTTAATCTTTAAAGCATGGACTCTCAAAAAATGAATCCATAATATAAACACTTATAAAAAACCACCTATGTATATATGTGTTGAGGATATGTAAAAATAAAAACCCTAATTATTTATATATTAGATAACCTACCCAAATATATCAAACCTAGAAGCCACATTAACATTTAACCACTCTATTAACCATAGAATATGTGTAGTTAATTTAATTAGAGTTCATTTATGGTCATTTCAGTATAAAGTTTTTTGAATATTTAAGTATCATTTATACTCAAGGAAGTAATCGATGGTTATAAAAAATATATACATGATGTTTAAGAAATGTTAGGACTTTGAACTCCCATGTTCTCCTCTAGATAATTTGATAATAAATAAACATTGAGGATTGTTTTGCAGATGATGTTTGATATTAGGGAATGATTCGACCACATTATATTAATAGAGATTAGTGACATGATTTAATCTAAAGTACTATAAAATAAATATCAAGGGAATATTAGTAAAAAAAATCATTGAATAATACTCCATAATCTAATAGATGGTAATGATGTTAAGAAAAATCGAGGGGGAATAATTTTTCATTAGACTATACCAAATGAACCCCTTTTAAAATAGTTTATTAAAAAAACATATGTATTGAAAAAGAACACTTTCATGTATTCATGAATATAAATGATCATATTTATTTATTAAAAAATCTAATAGATTATATTTTATAAGATATCTTGGGAAACATATTCTAATTCATGAACAGCTACAATTAGAATAGACAGGAAAATTCCTAACTCATACTCCTAAAGAAACATAATATCCCATAGGAGTCAATAAAAATGATTCCAAAAAATGAGATTTCTTTTATCAATATAAAAATTATAAAATAATCATAAAAAACAAATGAATTCTTTTTTGATAACTCTTAAAGTACATCTAATAAAAATATAATGAAAAGTATCAGTTTAATCATCCAATATTATCCCTTAGTTTCAATCTAAATTTTAGAATTCCCAAATAAACCCTAATATAGATTCTAAAAAGAAAAATAATGATTAAATGAAGAAAAATAACCCTTATAGATTCCTTTATCCCAAATTAGATAATCTACTAGGCTATAAAGTGATTCTATTTTCCTTAGTGAAATAAAAAAATCTAGATACATAGCCAAGAATAATGAATGAAATTTCAATAGAATGATATGAAATATGATATTAGTGGTGTATATATATATATAATTAACATGAATAAATGATTTAAAACATCTATGATCCATGAGTAAGAATGAGGGAGAAGGGGAGAGTTTAAAGGAGCCCTACATAGAGATCAAATGGGCTAGGAGAAATGCGTTTTGAGCCTAACCCTCAAATTATTAGTGGGTTTATTGATTTTAGTTTAAAGATAATGCTTTATCTATTTAAAAAATATTACTTAGACTCCAAATTATCTTTATTGGGATCCCCCATAACTCCATAGGGAATTCGGTAGGAAATTTGAGGTTCTAAAAGACTTTTAATAGAACCCAACGAAACATCTGTGGCCTTTAATTTCTACCAGTTTATGGATTTCCATCTACCAAATAATAGTAATCCTCAACCTAAACTCCCAAAACTCCATTAAAACCAAAAACCTCACTAAATAACTTCAAAAATTACATCATGAGGCATAGAAAAAAAATTAAAATTCTCAAACAATTAATTACCCTTTAATCATAAACTTAAAATCAAATTTTCATCTACATTATAATATATAAATTCCATATTAAGACTGTAAGAACCCCTTACACACTAAAATTCATACCCATATTGGTACAAAATAAAAACTTAATGAATTCTATTTTATGAGAGGTATGTAAAGATTCATACCCAATGGTTCAATTCTATAAAGTCTCCAATTAAAAAATTATGGAATCCATAAAACCCAAGATTAATAACTACGAAATCTGTCACATAACATTAGTGAGAACAATTTATAGACCCCAAATCACTAGTACAAAATCACATCAACTAAATGTAACAAAAATACTTGTATCATGTCAAATATCATATATCTCACACAAAATTCATTCCACTGAAATCATGAAAGATCTCAAAATTCCTAAAACCACAACTGTCACACTATTATGCATCCTAAACACTCAAAAAACTCTCAATGTTAAACTCCTAAAATTAAATAAATACATTTTATCTCAAAAATATATCAATTATGTGGGATGTGTCAACATATTGATGATACAATAAATATATCTAACTCGTAAAATGTGATACTAAGACACTCTACAATATATGATTCTACTACGTAAATCACTGTCTAACAGGCCATACAATTTCAGTTAAATAAATTTTTTAATATAATAAAAGTTTCATAGAAATCCAATTTTAAATTTAAATGTAAATTAATGTTTAATTAAAAAACACTATATTTTATATATCCAATTATTATAAATATTTTGTTTTATAAAATATATAACAATAATTTTTTTAAAAAGTAATGTCATTTTAGAAGTAAATAATAAAATAATAAAATGAATAATTCCATTTCATTTAAATAACTGAACTAATTTACAATTCAAGTTCAGTATATCCTTTCATTTTAAAAACAAATTAGTTCCTTATACAATTATATTATAAAATATTATATTATTGGTCAACACTATTGATTTTTTTCTATGCTCGATTTTAGTTCAAATCACAATAAAAAATTTCATTTCTAAAACACCAATTTCCCAAATATTAAATTACCCAAAGAATAATGTGATGAAAATATAACACCCATTTAAAATTTAGTAATCACTTTAAATACATTTATATTATATAATTTCATTCACTTTTTGAAAATAATGTTATTAAAAAATACCCCACTTGAAAAACATAACAGACCCCATATAACTACCAAGTCCTGGTGATGCCAAATCTATTAAGTTCTAACCATGAACTAGTGACCAGAATGAATGAGAGATATATTTAAATAAACAACTACATAATTTTATTAATAAAAAATAAATAATAAAAATGTTTAAAAGAAATATATTAAACTAGATAAAACACGTTTTATCCTATGTAATTATTAATTAAAAAATATCAATATCACGTTCACTAGATAAAACTACCAGGATAAAAAATAAATTCTCTATAATATTAAATAAATAAATATCAAGGAGAATTATTAGTACTTATTTTGGTTTGGATCTTCAGTATGTACTTTATTCATAGGATCAAAGAAAATTTCAATCTTTATTTAATGAAGTTTTTCTCAGCCTATGATTTTTAGCATTAACCCCTTTTAGATGCATTTAGCTGACTCCTCTGATTTACATTCTCTATAAACCATGAGTATATGTGGATCACATGTTAATGTTTGGGAACCTTTATTCAGTGTTTTCTGATCCTTTGGATTTTCACTCATTGAACCTTGATTAAAAAGTATTCTATTATTATAATTCAATTTTTGATTTTATCCATTAGGTTAACTTTTATTGGGGTATATAATCTTTAGCCTTTTTAATTCGTCTAGATAGAAGGAATATTTTCATCTTCTATTATTTTGTTGAGTACATTTTTATATCTAATTCATTGAGTTATAAGGACTTTAAATGATCTCACATTCTAATTTTATGGTGGAATATTGATTTTAATATGATAATATATCCCATTGAAAATTCCCTTTGTATTCAGATTTTGGGACATACTCACCCTTTTTAGAACGATGTGAATCATTGGGTATTTGTAAACTACCTAGGGTAATTTCTTAAATTTTACCATCATATATTCGAAACCTTTTAACCCATGTCTCAAGGAATCTATGTGGATATTGATGTTACTTAAGCCCTTCCAGATTGGCTACAAATGAGAATTGGAAATCTTATATTTTTTTTAGAAAACAAAATAATATATAAAGTAGATACAAGGAATTTATCTAATCGTAAAAAAAAAGGAAAAAATTCTGAAAGGTGAATTAAAGTGGCTCAGTCGTGAGGTAAGTATATGATTTTATCTTATTAGGTGGTTGGTTACCCATCATCCAACCAGGGTTTTGGGTGTATCGACTCTTTTTTGAAAAAAGGTGATCTTCATTCCCACTCATTAGTGACAACTAATGGATCCATACATTATTATATTATTTCTAGATTTCTAGTGGTGTATCATGAATACTTAAAATCCCATGGATTAGGGTTTGGGCCTTATCCATGAATGTTAATGAATTCAACCCCATCAAAAATGAATTTTGACTTCTCGAAGCACCTCATATCCTGTTATTATAACATTTTTAGGGTCCCAAAAATTTTAATATAATTTTTATAGGCTCTTTCAGCCTGTGTGCTTCTTATAAATTATTTGACTCCCAAAATATATGTCATTAATATTTTATAATTATATGAAGATTTTTTTTTTAAGAATTCAGGTGATCAAGAAGAAAACGTAGCACTTCCCTAACTACCATGTCAAACTTATATATACGCTATTGTTTTGGGAAGGATTTTTTAATTTTGATATAGTTATATCCACTAATGGGATATATAAGAGGTTATTTTATTAGAGATTATCTTAATTTGAATGAAATGTCTATAATATCAAAATATTCTATCAGTATTAAGATGAGTTATTATGGAAGGAACTCTTCATTTCTTCTTACAATGAAGGTGGTAAAGATTATAACACATTTAACTAATATTTTTAACATCTATCCTTATATATAATATTAAGTGTAATGAGGGTACAACTAAACATGAAACCATAAATTGATAGGTAGTTTCATTCATCTAATGGATCCTCATGATTCTAGAAACAAATCACCAAGAGGTTCATCTTGGTGCTTTTAAAACCAAAGTTCATTTTTGAAACTCTTTTGATGGTTCTATGATAAAAAATATATTTGGATTTTCTGAATGGTACCCATTAATTTGATATATAATGATTCCATAGAACAATATATTATGTTTAAAAATTTTCTTATTAGTAGGGAGTTATTTTTGACACTAGTCTATATGTAATTTAATGTGGATGATATATCATGTTAATAGATGGATCTCTCTAGCTTCAACATCAGTTCATTACATTTTTGTATTGGGGGTGATTTTAATAACATATTTACACCGTCTAAAAAAATTAAGGAACTTTTTATTTGGTAACATTTATTGATTAATTTAATTCCCTCATTGTGGATACTAAACAGGTGGACATGAGATTTTCTAGAGAATAATTTAGATAGTGAAATAATTGTAAGGGTAGAAAATGGGTTTTCCATTGGCATGATGCGTGTTTTTGAAACCAACATAGTATTAATTCTCATGTTTTCATATATGAATTTCACTTACCAATGTGTTTACCTGATCATTCAGGTTTTATTTTAGAGCTTAGATACTTTTTTTCCAATAAGAATGACATTAGATATTCTCTTATATAGACCAAATAGTATGGCTTCTTTATGGTAGACTATTCTTCATGGAATGATGTTATTCAATAGACTCCCATGTCCTGCTTATAAGGTAAATAAATAATACATAAACTCACTACCCAAAAAAGGTGTGATGATCTTATTGAGTATGTGGAAGGGGGAAAATCCTTACAAAGGTACACTGACACTCTAAATTTTTTTTACTTTATATATGTAATGATTAGGTTTTTGAGGACTTGTATGAAAAATATGATAATTTTAATTTATATTATTTAAAAAGAAGAGATGGAGGTGAAGGACCGATCTATGGAACTATGGTTAAAACACATTTATAAAAATAATAAATATTTTTCTGCATGTATTAGAGAAATGATTTTATTAGGAAAGGTCAACCTTATTTATGATGATGAGACTATTGAATTTAATATTGAATTTCTAGGTGGTTTAGTGGTCATATACATTGATAGAGAACTTGTTTACTCTAATCTTGATTCCCCTAAAAAAAGTTCTACCACTAAAGGGAATGGTTAAATTCATAATGTTCCAGGAATTAATCTAGACATCCAAAATGCTCTCATCACTACATTATCTTGATAATATGAAATATATTGAGCTTTTAAATACAAGGGTGGAGATAGTGAACATGGAATTAATGTTTTACAAGGTTCCTTCATCCTATTTTATTAGGATTTAATCAAGGGATATGTGTTATGTGTAGTGATAGAGTTATTTAGAGGAGGCTTAAACCAAAAGTATGTGGTCCCCACTACTTTGGTTCTAATAGTCAAAGAAAAATATCCTCGATTTTTTAAACACATTTAGTGAAATAGATTGTGGAAATTTTCTCATAAAAACATTGATATTGTATTTAATAATTAGTTATATACTCTTATTCCTTATAAAATTTCATAGTAATAGAATGGTTTTGTAAAGGGAGGAAAAAATCAAGGGGTAGGTCGACTATCTCTGGAAATAATGGAACATTTGGATCGGAATGTTATAAATGTTAATGTCATGATCAATATTGAGGCAGAGCGTTGTTTTGATAAGGTGGAATGGGGGTTAATCCATTTAGTCATATGGAAAATGGGTTTCAATGATCATGATTGGTATATTATTTTTTTAATTTTCTCATAACTAATTATGTCAATTTCCCTCATAGAGAGGACATATGTCCTCTTTAAGAGTGTGTGAGGATTTCGGTGTAACGAACTAATATTTCACAATATAGTTATTCCTTTAATTAAATTTTATGGTTATTAACTTGTTTTATATTAAACATTAAACAAAAATGAGATTTGAACTAATACATAACTACAGTTAATAAGTAGTTGGGGTTTGGCTTAGTGGTAAGCACCCTATAATCCTACATGAGAAATGGGGGTTGAAAACCCATTGGGCGCAGGTTGTTGTAGCATCACTGTAGCGGACTGTAGTAGTGGAGGCACTGTAGTAACGACAGGCACTATAGCAGAGTACTGTAGCAGGTGGGTACTGTAGAATTATTAGTCACAGAATGGGCTTTGGGCCAAAAAATTGGGCCTACGGGTTATGTAATGGGCTAAATGCCCAATCGGCCTTCAGGCTATGTGATGGGTCTCCCTATACCAAGTTAAAAGAAGGTCTTTGCTTTTATTTAATAATAAATGAGGCTTCGAACCCACCCTTTAAAAAAACTACAATTATGAAACCTATAAGAATAATTAACCTCTAGTAATTTATAAGGTAGTATAAAAGCAAAAACATCATACATTTAGATGATAAATAATAAAAAGATTGTTCTTCCAAAAATAATTTTTAAAAATATCATATTAATAAAAATAAAAGATTTGAAATGATAATATATAATATTTCCATATATTAAGAAATATTTTATCATTCTTTAAAATTTTACTCTATATAAAATAACTCTAAGGTGACCTACTTTGTAAATAGATCATTTTTAAATAAAAGTGATTTTCATTATAAATTGTATTTTTAATAAATAAAATTAATAAATATTTAAAATAAAATTTGATAAAATAAATTTCATATTTCGATTCATCATATTAAAATTTATAATGTATAAATTTTATATATTTTTTTGGTTTAATTTATTTTTAGATACATAGTGAAAAAGTACATGTTTTTTTGAAAATAATGACATTTTTACATATAAGCATATTAGAAAGACCTATAATTATATAAAAAAATCATCCAAGGAATAAATTTTTTCGTTTTAGATATATATTTTTAAAATTTTAAAAACAATATTTAATGTTATAAAACAATGTAATATTTTTAATTCCAAAAAAACCCGATTTTTCTACTTTTCATTTTATTAAACATCATTTTAGTAAAATTTTGTTTTTAATTACCTTGAATGACATGTTGAATTTAAATTTTTTTATATTGAACCAAATTAATTCTTCAGAATTTAAAAAAATGATAATTTTATCCTACACATAATTTTTATGCTTGAAGAACACTTTTCCTAACAACTTTTTCTATGAGTTATGTGTGTTAATTTTTAAATAACTATTTCACTACATTATAAATTTCATATGATTGAATTATTTAAATATATTACATTATAATAATAAAATTATGCATTAATTAAAATTTTATTTTTTCTCTAGAAAATAAGTTACCATTGGTAAAAAATATATATCGTGGTAGAAGAAAATTATGGTAAAAATATAAATTTAAGGAAATCTAGATAAATGACTCAAATAATCATCTGTTAGAAATATTAATGAGGGATAAATAAATAAATACAAATATACACTCCATTATTTTAAATTTTAGTATAAAAATTCCTTATAAAATGACATTCCTTTAACATTAAGTCAAATTATTTCCAAAAACATCCCTCTTCTTCACTTATAAAAGGGGATACATCAACCCATTCATTCCACAACCTTTATTTAAAATTTCATTTAAAAACATTATATGTCACATCAAATAACCATATACCACTTTTTTATTCATATGGTAAACATTATTTTTTTATGTCTTCCACTTTCAAATAGATTTCGGAGAGAAAATTCGATCCCCTGAGGAAAGTTTTACCAACTTATTAATCATTCTATTTTTATATTCCTATAAAAACATTACATAACCATTAAATATAGTGAAATATGAATAATTAAAATATCAATATGTTATTATATTAAATTAATTACCCTTATTTATTATTTTGATCTACTAATAATAGCAAAGGAACATCAACATTTTACACATGCTGACTTTCACCTCCATGAACCAATGCTTTTTATTTTTTCATTACCTCCTCTCATGGATGGTAATATTGGTAAAATTAATGAATATATATGGGTTTGAAAACATATTTATGATTCTATAACAACATATTAATATTAACATCTAATCACTCTAATTCTTTGAAAATTAAAAATTCTATCATGCGTGCGTGCAAACAACCACCACCATGAACTACGTGAATTATTTTTATTCACCAAAAAACATGTATAGCCATAAAATTTTAATAATTTAATTAATTTAATATTTATAAAATTATTAATTTCCTATAAATATATTATTTGACCTTATTTAAGTGATATTAATAATAAATATTCATAGTAAATTTAACCAGTAAAATGGAAAATTTCAAGTAACCTTTCACATTTGGAGTCCATTATTCATACCTAGTGAACTATATTAATTTTCTAATAGTGGCATAATACAGTAAATAAAAATCTTTAAATATAGATATTATGATGAAATTTTACAACACTGTTGAATTTTTCTAGTATACAGAAAGAGTTATAGGATAATTTACTAAAAAATCCTGAGTAAAGGACATAAGAAAATACAATATAATAAAACAATAAAAATATTAATAGTTACTCTTTACAATATTAAATATATATGAATAACATTCTAAATACATTTTGTAACAAACTTAATTTTATTATCCATGACTTAATGTGATTCCAAAGAATGGACATGGTATAATATAGGAGGTTATTTTATCATATTTAATATCTTGAGACATATTTATTATTGTGCATTATGAAAATTTTCATATAGTGTGAATAATAACAAATGAATTTAATTTAATATATTCATGAAATTCTTAGAGTTTTAATATTTATATCATGTTCATTATTTAATATCCTTTGATTCAAAGGATACTAAGGATGTAAGGTTTTTAGCTAATTCAATTTACTCTCATTGAGTTAAAATAATTCTTATTGAAATCTATTGTAACAAATTTGAATTATTATACCTACTGAAAAATTTATAATTTATTTACTACTTATTTTATTGGGTTATAAAATTCTTTATTGTGACCACATTACAGATTGACTCTTACCTCAAAGACTATAATTATTATAAGAGTTTCTTGGTATTAATTAACCATTCTTAACACAATTTTATTATTAAGGACCAATTTACTTTTATATGGGGTATATACATATTGTTTTTTATATTATCTCATCAATTATTTATTATTAATGG
Organism: Viscum album; assembly: GCA_963277665.1. Taxonomy (NCBI): domain Eukaryota; kingdom Viridiplantae; phylum Streptophyta; class Magnoliopsida; order Santalales; family Viscaceae; genus Viscum; species Viscum album. The sequence continues at coordinate 8,501,214 of OY728136.1, forward strand.
TATTTTCCATTCAATTTCCTTTTATTTATCCTTCAACATTTTTGATTTGAATGTTAGTCAATCTGTACGGTTTCTTTTTCCAACCCCATTTTAAAATCAAGGCCTCTCAAATGTGATTTACCATCTGTGAAATTGGTATAGTATTTCCTATAATATGAAAATAATTCTCATACCCTCTAGTTATAATTTGTGGATTTTTTATTTTTACATTGTTTTAAATTTTATTCTTTGTAATTATTTAAATCAATATCATCTTCAATAAAAATATTTCCAACACATAAGAAAGGATATTTCATTTCAGGATCATATTTTTTCTTCAACTATACATTTTGTGTGTATAAATCTATTTTTTTTAAATTGGAAAAATTCATTTACAATGTAATTGAATTCCCTTGATTTTTTTTAAAATAAAATAAAATCCCTGTTTTCGCATATTGTTTATTTTAATAAAAATAATTTATTTATGAAGTTATCCATGTAAACAGGTCTTTCCACCATCATTGTTATTTTAAATGAAACATCCTTTTTAATATTTAATGGTTTTCTCGGATAAAATATTATTATCCATGATTTATTATAATATTTATATCTAAATAAATTATTTTAAAAGGTTAATTTATGTTTATTATTTCCAAAGATAATTTTTCTAAAACTCATAAAATGAAATATTATATTAATTCATTATTATTTGACACATATTATGCTTGATTAGGGATATTCATATAATATACAAATCACTTTACTTCTTGGGATGTCTTATGTATTATTAATTTTTATCAAATATACGATACATCACAACATTATTTTAACAATACACTATAAATAAAAACAATTTCTATTCTAATACATTTTCTTTATGAACAATATATATTTAATTTTCTTAATTAAAGGGTTTCCGCTGAGATTCCACACATTGATATATTAGGGAAATTATTTAATCATCTATTTACACTCTTAAAAAACAATGTAAATTTAATATCCTATATTATAATTATTAAATTACATTTACCTAGAATATTTCCGAATATCATTGGATAGAAATTTATATTCCTTGGGTATATCATGGAGTTATTTTTTTTCCTTATGTGGTCGCATTTGAATGGGATATGAAACCAATATTCATTATATGAGTTCTTTATGATATATGGATTATTTATTTTTAGTAGTAAACAATATCTCTCTTTAATGAATTAGTTTATGTTTATATCTCAAGAGATATTAATGTTCAGACCTAATGTATTTGTTCAAATTGGCATGAGAATAATGAGTTTGCTCACATTTCCATAAACATATATAATTATTTTATTCACATTGGTGTGAAGATAATGATTTTTATCACAAAGGTTATTCAATGACTATTTTCAATACAAATTTCCAATTTATTTTCCATGTTATTATATTAATTTAAACATATACTTATTCTTATGTAACTATCTCATGGAATATGATTGTTGGCATATATTTTCACATTATTTTGATTCATGTTTAGTAATGTGATAATCTTTATAGAATGGCTCATGAATATTGATCTATATTTTTGATTGGTATGATTTTTTAATTTATATTGAGTATAATAATTTTCTCATATTATTCTAACTAAAGATAATTGAATATTATCATTTACATTTGACCTTATTGAGAATTTAGTCCCAATATTTTTTTATGGTTTCATTTCCCTGTTTTGTAAGGAAAATTAATATATATGATATATCGAGAAGATTATCTTCTGTATAGGATTTTTGGGAGATATTGAATGAACTATAAGGATTATTTATTTTCTTTTAAAGGGGGAAATAATTTATTTTGATATAAATAACACGGGTTCAACATGTTTAAATATTTTTGGGAATTTTATGAAATTGTAAAACTAAAAAGATCATTTGTTTGTTAAAGTTGTGTTATTTTTTGATTATGATTTTTATCTACTTTAGTTTGAATATTTTATGTGATTTCACCACTAGATCTGGGTGTCTGGGTATAGTGATCCATAGTTGGTATTAAAAGGTGGGGTTGGATCACTTTAGTTTTTAGGATGTTATCAGTTGAAGATAAATTAAGTAGTTATAGTGTTATTTAAGGATTTTTAAGATAATTTTGATCGTAGTTTCAAATGTGTATATAAACCTTTACGTCAGTCATGTTGAATAATTTATGTTTTTTTGGGATTATGATAATATGACTTTAGAGAAGACAAAATAAGTAATTATAATAATTTTTTAATATAATGAATATTTTTTAAGGAAAATATGGAGTGTTATTCATGGAAATGAAATCCATGTCTAGATACTATAAGTGAATGTTGGATCTAGCACATATATACCTAGGGGTCATAACCCTGAAAAGGGAATGTTGGGTATTAACTCAACCATCACTTTGTGTATGACAAAGAGGCCCATAAATAAAAATTATATAATATGCTCAAGAGATATACTATGATATATTACCATTCCCTTTATGAAGCATTATGAATTTTTTTAAATTATTTTAGTTAGAAATTAAAATGGGTAATATATATTTATAACTTATATATAAAGATATTGATTCCTAAGTTTTTTTAGATAATAATTTATTGGTGCTTTATGGATAAATGTTAAGTCAAAATTTGAGATCATTGATTTTATTGATATTTTGGTTTATAATATTATAAGAAAGGTTGTTTTAGGATCATTAATTTTTTGTATTAAGGTGTGAAGAATAAGAGAACCAAATAGAAAGAAAAGTAGAGTAAATTGAATTTATCAAGGAATGAAAAAAGGTTTAATTGGAGAAGGCATCATAAAATTGATTTTTCTTATTCATATGACCATTTACTCTGATTTTATTGATTTTCAGTTTGGGTTTTAGTATTTGTTAGGAAAAAGATAACAAAAATGAAATTGATAATGGTATTTATCGAGAAAAAATAATGTATTTTAACCAAATAAGGGAGCATACTTAAACAATTGATAATCTTAGTAAATTTATGATAAGGTGAAAAAGAATAATTTCATAATATTACTTAATGTAGTGAGGTTGATATCATAAGTGAAATTAAATATTGATACTCTAAAATATTTTCATTAATGATTAGAATCTATTGATGATATTCTAGAATATTATAAAAGATATAAGATGATGTGAAACATCTAAGGAATTTTCTTCTGTACTTCTTCTTTAAAGGGTTAGAACCGAATATTAAATTTCATCAATAACCTTGAAAATTCATTTTATGACAAAAATTATATTTTTTAGGATAAACATCAAAGAACACATGATTGGTGTTGGGATAACATTAAGGGATGTGATATTGGTTTATTTTGAGAAAATATAGTTAGATATAATTCATTTACTTGTAATTGATTATTAATTTAATTAGAAAGTGATAAATGATATTAGTAGTAAATTATATCACAATTTTGGGATTACGATATATATTTACCAGTGTGTGAATTTATGAACTAGTTGGTAATAAATTGAATGATTGAATATTGTGTTAAATTTTAGAAGAATTTATAATTTATATAGTTTTTAATGTGTTGCAGAATCAGATAACTTTATTAAACAGATTTTATAGAGAATATATGAATAGGGTATATGTGTACTTCAGTATGTAATATTATAAAAAATTAATGTTGTTTCAGGAATGATAAGTTTTTTAATATAACCTAAGATAATACAGACGATTTAATACTATAAGATATATTCTTAATTCTTAATATGTTACGAATTACCCAACATAATTTGATCAATACACAATAATTAAGAAATGGAGGTATATGATTTATTTATGGAGAGAGAATATAATGAACAATATTTCAATATAATTTTTTTATTCAAGTAAAAATTATCATTGATAACATGTTTTATAAACACCATCAAAATAAAATAGATCATGACCTTATATATTAATACTATTAAGAAAACTGTAAGGAAAATAAAACCTCTAGTAAATTAAGAGGTATTATTCAACTAAAATGCTTACATTTAGAAGACAAATAAAAAATTTGATTCTTCTACCTCAAATATTTTTTTAAACATATCATATAAATTAAATTGACCAATTTTAAATAAAAATATATTGAATTTCAATATTTCAAATAATAAATTATCATTTAGTAAAATAAAAATTTCTATAAAATAATAACAATGACAACAATGGTTAAAATAATTCATCTTGCAATGAAAATGGTTTTGTTTAATATTTGTATTTTATTTAAAAATATAAATTCCTAAATTTTTTAATTTTAATTTGAAAAATAGTCTAAATTTTTTAATTTATCATGATAGAATTAATTTTTTAAGAATTTTTAATATTTTTCTTCAAAAATTTATTTTTATATGATAGTGAAAACTATATATTTACTTAAAATGGTGAATTTGATTACTTTATCAGTATATAAGAATGATCTATAATATTATGAAACTATTTTATTTATCATAGTATTTAATTTATTTATTCAAAGATAATGAATTAAATTGATAAAACCCACATTTAACCTTATAAAAAAAATAATATTTTGAGTTATAATAAAAAATATATTTCATATTTTTCATTTAATTATACAATATTATTGTAAAAATTATTTTTTTATTGGTTTGAAAGAAATAAGGTTATTTTTTTTATAATTGACCAATTTATTTACTCAAAATAAAAAATATTTATAATTTTAACCTACACAAAAGTTTTATGACTAAAAACACACATCACCTAAAATTTATTTTTAATCATTACATGTGTTTAATTTTAAAATATTTTTTCAAAACTATAGAAACTTATTTGATAAAATTATTTTCCTATTTCAAATATGACTAATTAAATTAGGTAAAATGGATGATTTTATTTTTTTAAAAAAAATAAGTTACATAAGTAAAAATATAGATATCATGATTGAAATAAATTATTGTAAAAATAGAAATTGATGGGAAACTACCTAAATAACTAAAAATATTATCCAATATATAACAATTCATACATTTCATAAATATATACAAAATATAAAAAAAGAATATTTATTAAATAATATAACAAACCCACACCAGAATTGTATAGATTTAGTTTATTTGGAAACATGGAATGATAAACAAATTATTCATAAAATAATTACATCATCTCCCACTTATTACTTCATAAATAGAACATTTTTTACACATCTTACTTGTTGACTTTCTTTATATCCTGGAAAAAATAAACATAATCATGGGTGGTCTTAGATGCTTAATAAAGGTAAAAAAGGGAGATATCAATCATATCAAAATCATAAGACATAATAATATAAGAAAATATATATGAAAATTATATGATTCATATCAAATATCATGATATCATGTAATGGGATAGATCATATAAGTTCAAAAAGAATAAAAGAAAATATTCTATTAGAGCATAACATAAGTCATGGAATTTTGGTATACACATAATCAAAGAAAATCCATTCCATATTAGTCAATGCTCATTTACAAGACCACCGTAGGGGATAAAGTCCTTTCCTAAACCATATTCACTCCCCATTTTATCCCTATATTACAGAACCGAGTTCACTAATCATTATTATCATGTCTATCTCATGAGATATAAATCCTTAACTAATGAATTAGATGAACATATAGGCCCCACCGATCACATAATGAAAACCATACATATGTGTGACACAAGAACATAATTCATTCATCATATCAGAACCCATAAAAAGAAATGTGGTTCAAAAACATTATTCCTTTAACATAACACGGGGTAAATAATGTGTTTTAACAAATATTATTCCATCATAAACATAAACCAACCACATAAAAAAATATATAGTATCCTTTAAAAATATCCCCAATAAATAATAAGTAACATCAAATACTATTATCATAAATGTAAAATAATTGTGAGAGATCTCATGAAAATAATTCTTAAAGAAAATATATTTTCTACTTGGAAATGTTATATTTTCTTAAAATGCCATGAAATTTTAAAATAAAAATATTTCTTTGAAAATAATCTTATATACTTGTAAGGGAATATATTAGGAAAAAAGTTTCATTAAAGAGGAAAAATATGTTCATTCCATATAATTTAAAAAATTTCCTTTCATTCTTTTTCCGGTAAAGTCACAATGTACTTCATTTGGAAAATGAAAAAAATATTCCTTTCAAACCATTTATTAAATATTCTCATAGGGATTAAAAACATAAAAAACAATTATATAAGAAAAGTAAAAATATTTTGTAATTTTTTAAGTACCATAGACATGGAAGATAAATATTCCTAAGCATATAATTACATATAAACAATCCTGAATAATAACAAGATTGTGAAATTTACCCTTACCTTAGGTATGATTTCTATTATATGTATCAAAACCACCTGTATAATGGTTTAAATAATGTTTTTATCTTATAAAAAAAATAATTCATATTTATGATATTATATAGGAAACTATTAAATCATATTATCACCCTTCAATTAATAATATTTCCTTATTATCCTTCACTCGGGTTTTAACACCTTTATTTTATAATGCATGTTTTGTCGTATAAGTGACAATTCTAATGCACAGGATATAGTTCCATAATTTATAGAATTATATTAAGGTATTATATATCATATTTATTAATTATATAAATTTAAATAATAATTCTTGAATGGTGAACAAGGAGATTTAATCGCATCGCATCGTGGGTACGGTAGGCTGTACTTACGCATGAGTGATGATGTCATTCTCTTAAGGTGAAATGGTAAGGAAGAGGATGGTATATTAATTTTATTTGTAAAATAAATATGATTTTATAATATATATATATATATATATATATATTATTTCAATCATTATATCCATCCAAATAAATTGATAATGAAAAACATACTACACTACAGCGTGGAGACGGTAAGCCGTATGTATGCATGAACGATGCTTTTTTCGTAGGATAAATAAAAGTTAGAATATTGTTGATACATAATCATAATAAAATATCATCATATAATAGATTCTATATTTATTACTTTATAATGTAAAATAAATACAAAGAGGAATTGAAGAAGAAATAATCATGAAAGAGTCGGTAAAGTCGATTACCTCTTCTTTGGAGAACTTCTTTTAGATATCCTCTTAGGGACATTAGTGTTAGTATTTTGGGAATAGAAGAACCTATGGAATGTGTCTAGAGAATTTTATAATATAAATTGGAAGGTTATGGTCAAGAATTAAGGCTCAATGTGATGTTATTAGGTGACAGATGAGGTTCCCTTTTATAATTAAGGTGAGGGGCACTTTTGGAATTTTCTAAAAAATTAATTTATAAAAAATTCAATCCCAATAAAAATACTTAAAAAGGAAATTTATTATCATCTACGATGATATATGGTTGTAATCCATTCAACCAATACATTTTATAAAAGATTTGGTATTATTTTAAACATTATCATTTCGATTAAACCTTTATTAACCTATTTTATGTTTAACTAAGGTAAAAACCATTTAAATTTTAAAAGGTTTAATTTTTACTAATGTGATATCAATTAAATAATAAATGAAATATTTATAATATTTGGACCATGTTATTTTTTTTTGTTTTTTAAAGATGTTTTATGATTTAAAAATAATCTAATAAAATATTATTGTTATAAAATATAATTCGTTTGAAATTTAACACGATTCAATGTTTGGACTTTTAAAAATATCAAGATAAAATTTCACATTCGACAAAAATATTTTATTATACACCTATGTGGTCAAGTTAATCTATAAATTTTTTTGGTCACATTAATTATTTAAAATTATATTTTTTAATATTTTTAGTAACATTTATTTTATATTTACATTAATAAAATAATTACCACAACAATTCTAGGTAATTATTTAATATAAAAATTTTAAACCTAAATTACCAAATTTACCCTTTACCATGGTAATTTGTTTTACTGAGGCTACTATTTTCATTGAAAAAAATAAAATGAAGCTATATAGTAAGTTTGGTCCTTATGTATAAAATATTTTAATCCATATTTCTAAATATAAAACATAGATTTTAAATAATTTATTTTAAAATAAAACTATTAAAATGACATGGAAAACAGTTTTTTGGAAAAATTCCTTTTTAAACATAAAATGTTTATATAATAAATTCATGTATAAAATACTATTAAAAAACAATAATTATTTTATTTTAAATTAAATTGAACTAATTAAAATTTTATATTAGTCCAAAACATAATTTTACATTGTAATGACTTTAAAAGAAAATAAAATTTTCAATAATAATCTTTATTTTAACTATTCCATTTAAAAATGATTTCAGAAAAAATAATTTTAAGATAATTTTTACATGATGATCTCTGAAATGAAATTAATTTTTTCTAATCCATTTTATTAAATATATAAAAATTAATATTCATTCACAAATAGAATAAAAACTCATATAATAAGAAAATGTATTTTTTAAGAATAATATAATTTGACTAAAATTGTATGATTATTTTCTAAGCACTTAACAATAACATTAGATTGATTTTGTGATTTATGTTTATTTCATAAATTATTTATTCCTATAAATTTAATATTTAAGTTATACTAATAGTATCTTGAAGTTCATTTACACTCACGATTATGTGCAACACAGGTCGTTGAAGACTTAAAATTATTTAAGGATAAATATTACATAAAAATATCTAGGTGTTACACCATACCTATGTGAATGGGATATATATTGATAAATATTCATATCCTCTTCATTATGTTCATTTTAAGTGGAATATTCATTTTCAAATGCATTCCTTCAAAGTCAAGTCATGAATATTTCCAAAATTACCTTTCTCTTTACTTATAAAAGGAGATATTTCCATGACATCATTCCATAAACTTTAATTTTGGATTATTTTTTAAACATATATAATGTTTCCCCCTAGAACCGTATCTAACTTCATTTATCATCTGATCACCATTATTTACCTTAAGGCCTCCATTTATAAGAATATTTCTATGAAAAAACCCAAGATCTTGATGTAAGTATTTCCAAATTCTAAATTGTTTCATATTAATATTCCTCTTAAAAACCTTTTATAACCTCATTAATAATATTAAATCATTATAATTAATATACCAATAAGTTTTCATATTAATGTAATAATACTTATTTATTTATTTTCATGAAATATGAAAATAAAGGAAAGTTGATAGCGAATACATGCTAACTACTACATCTATGAATAAACATCTTCCATTTTCAGAAACTCATTCCATGAATTATAATAATGGTGGAATTGATGAATAAATTTAGTATATAAAATATAATAATTTGGAATAATATTAATTACTTTTAATCCCTCTAATGTATTGACAATTAAAATCACCATTATTTAAACGTGTTGAAAAGACTTTATTAATATGTTCCACCTTAATTTTCAGTTTTATAAATTTTAGAAACTCTTCCCATGATGTACGGTTTATGTCACACGGTTTAAAGAAAACAATGAAGTTAGTCATATATGGGAATGGTTTCTATAAAAATTATATAGTGCATGGTTTAGTACCATGGTTAGTGTACAATTAATTAAAATACATGAAAACATAATAGGAAACCATAAAATTTAGATTGGACTCGGTAATTGGTTCTTGGTTCGTCCATGTTTGTAGAAAAACCATTCACATTATTGTATAGTGTTCCCAAACTGATTCACATGCTTGGAACACAAGTTTAAAAAATGTGTGGACCAACCATGTGTGGTGGGATGTTTTCAGAAATATCTAATTACACATTTGTTACAAATTTGGGATAAATGTGGGAAAAAATGTACACCCCTTAAAAATGTGAAAATTCATTGGTTTTTATTTTATGTCCTTTTATGTATTCATTAATTTTTCCTCCCATTTTTGAGAAACAACTCTCTACAGCAATCTACCATTCCTTCCCCTCTGCTTATGGGAGTATCTATCTCATTTCATGTATGAATTTAGATTTTCCACTTGAATTTGAGAGTCTAATATGGTTCTATAACGGATATTCCCTCTATTTTAGTTTTCTTTTAGCATCATATTATGTTATTCCATGTTTAGATAACATTACATATTTTCAAGTAATTTATATTGTTTCTCATTTTATCTCTATTTACGCCAAAACAAGGGTTAGTAATCAATTATTGGGCTTCTCTATACTTTAGGTAGGTGGCCCTCAATACTAACCAAAATTGTTTTTAATTCTTAGAAGAGGTGTTATCGTCTTACTATGTAGGTATTGAAAAGTGTTGCTGTAATCAATTATAATTATATATTGGTGAGCTTATAATTAGTTTAGTAACTCAATTTAGAATCTTTTAACTATAAAAAAATTACAGTTTCATAAGGTACAAATTTGGTATTCTTAACCATGAATAGGCTCTGGGAGGAATTAGTTTTTATAAATTTAGAGGTTAAATGATAAGTTACAATTTCACATTATGTGTTTGAAATGGAATATTCTAAAACACAAATAAAATTGGGAATGAGTTAGATCTTTTAATTTGAACTTTATATTATGTGTAATGAATTATAATACCGATTTTACAATTAAGAAGATATAAGGGAATGAGAATATTTTCTTGAAAAATGTATATAATGACCCAAAATATTATAAATAAAAATTATATTATTGATTTAATTAAATGTATTACTATGTAATATGGTTGTATAAAATATAGGAACTATTATGTTTTACTATATAAAATTAGATTTAAATAACTGTTAATTATCATAACAATTTTTAATATTTCCATTGAACAATGATCAAATGGTTAGTATAAATATAGGGTTTTTCCAAATCCAATTGAAATAGAAAAATGATGTGATGACCTAAAATAGTAAGATAATAATAAAATAATCCCATTTATAGGATCTTATGAGATATATAGAAATTATGGGCTTGTCCCTTAACCAATACCAAGCTGAGATCTAATAACATAAGCATGATAGAAACCACTTATAGGAGAAGTTCAAGTTTATCGAGATCACTGACCAAAATATGGTCTCCAAACAGCCACATGAAAAAACCCCAAAATCACACACCTTACCCTTGGGAATTATCTATTGTATTAAATAGAAATGTATCAACACCCTAGCATTATGAGTATGCACATTTTTTTATAGAATAATAAATATATTTTCATCCCATTATTGTTACTTTATAAATGAATTTTATACAATAAAGAAGAAATTGTATTTTTATTTAATATTAAGATTCAATTAATTAATTTATTAGTTAATTTATCTTTTAAATAAATAATATTATAAGAATACTATCATATAATTTTCATAAAGTCAAATTTAATTTTTATAAGGGTTTGAGAAACTCGTATGGTCAAAAACCCAATATTTCTCAATAAATGTATGTTTTTTATTTTAAAATTGATAATTTACATATTTAGAAATTTATTTGGATAAAATAAATACTATTTTTGGAATTGGAGCATAAAAATTATCTAACGATTAATTTTTCATAATTATCTAAGATAGTGAATTTTTTGGGGAAAAATTAAATACCATATAAATATAATTTGTGTATTATGACATCGTAATGCCCCAACAGTGATATAATAATTACTATAATGGGATTAATGACCAAATATATGTTATCCCTTGTTAAATAATGTCAATTATTTTGTAAATCAATTATGAATTCTCCAAAACATATAATATATTATATTATTTTAAAATCATTTCTTTAAGAGTGTGACTCAGCTCTACATAAGTAAGGAAATTATTTTATTACATTATCCAAATGGCCTTATAAAATAATGGGAACCACCACCATTTGATAAAAACCATGGGAAAAAATATGGGTTGGTATGTGGTTTTGGTTATTTTATTATGTAGAGGAGAAACCTAAATAATAATGAAATCCACATCTTCATTTATATAAACCCACTCAAGATCCCATATCACTTCACTCAAACTCCTTAGATCATGACCATAATTTATTCTCAACTCACTTTAGTCATACCATGGTTTCTCTAATCTCTTAAGAAACCCCACCTAAAACTTTATATCCACACACTCATGTAAGGGACCTTCTTCCCCTCCTTTCATATTCAAGAACCTTCTTCGAAATTAGTTCTTTTAATTTCAATTGGTTATATTTTAATTTATTTGACTTAATTTGCTTTCTATAAATTTTATTTTTTTGAGTGAGTTAGCATTTATCCCCCCTCATTTTTACCATTTCCCACTATATTACAATACCGAAATTTCATAATGGATTTCTCTCTTCTCATTTCCATTAAAGAACTTCTTTTATGTTATGTCTCTTGAATTAAATTTTTATGATGGAATATGTTATGGAATATTACCCTTACTATATATTTAATTTATAAATGATTATATCCCCCTTACCACTCATTACACCTCACATGATTTTTCATGTACACCTGTTCCCATTCCAAAAGATAGTTTGGATTCTATTCTCTATTCATGTTTCTTCATTAACTTAGGCCTTCAAAATTTATAATGTTGGGATATAATTTTACATGTCCCTATTACTTCAAATTTTTTGTCTATGAGATGAGATACCCCCCCCCTCTCTCATCAACCATGTTTTATTAGTCTTTAAGTGATAATGTTATGCTGCTAAAATTTCATGACGATCTTCCATGCCAAAAAATTTGTATAGTGAATACCATAACCATTTCTTATCTAGCGTGTTCAAATTTATACACATATACTATTTTATTAGGGAAATTAATATAAACATTCCACACCCCTTAATCTAGGAATAAATTATTATGATGGAAAAATCCATGCTTTAGGATCTATGTGGAAGACTTATGCATGAGAATGAAATGAATATTATAGGTGCTCCAAGATAGCATCGAAATGCATTACGTAATTTTTTGTATCATGATATGTCACATTAGGATAGGGAGTGAACCTGATTCCCATACATGACTTTTTCCAACATCAATTCTTGGCAGGTTTAATCTTGAACTATATTTATGATGTAGTGTTTTATGTTGTTGCTACATTTTCCATGTTATGATTATCATGTTATATCATTCCTTACTTTTCATCTTCTTTTTATTAATTTTTGATATATCTATTGTCTAACATATATTATCTTCTTCATGTTATGCCGTGTTTATTCCCTTACTGTGATTTATAGATCAACCACTACTTATGTTTTCCCCTAGGATATCCCGTATATTTTTCATAATCTATGTAATTTTAGAATATTGTTAAGGAATTTTTCAATAATGTTGTTGTATCCCATGTTCAAGATGTTATGCTATATACCTAATTACAAAATAAAATATAATTTTAGATACTTTGGGTTGTATTAAGTGTAATGTTTTTGTAATAAATCATTTATTAATGTGAAATAAAGATCATGGTTGTTATAGTTGGTATCAAAGAATAGTTTTAGTTATTTTTGGGATTAGGATTAGAAAAATCTGGAGAAATAATTATGTATAAGACTAAGTATAATAAAACCTCCCAAAATATTTGTATATATATAGTAAATAGTTTATAAAATAAAAAATACCTATCTAGATACTACATGATGAAATGGTTCTCCCAAAGATATACATAGAGGTAATAACTCCAATAAGGTGTCCCAGACCTGACTCAGGGTAACCTGGTACATGAAAATGCACCTTATTGTGCATCTTGTCTGAAACTCCTAAGGGATATGATTTGGTAAATTCGTCATCTCATTATGAACAATTATTAAGGGAATATAAAAAATGATCATAATAATATATGTTTGGAAATATATCATGGATAACATATATCGAATTATAGAAATTCATAAGCTAAGGAAATAAATGTAAATTGTAAGTTATCACTTTAATGTCAATGGATTCCCATTTACATTATTAATATTTTTAAAAAAATATCTTTAATTTTTCTATTTTTTATTATGTATATTAGTAAAACCAGAATTAAATAGTGAAAGGTAGTGTTATCATCCGTAGTTATAATCATTCCATCATATCAAGAATGTTTAGTAGAACTATCCAAACAACATTATAAATCATGGAAGTATAAATGTTAGTAATAACATAAAACAGGGAAATTATTTCATCCCACATATATAACTTCACCCCTATAAAATTTTGTTGGATGAACTTCCCAGCTCACCTTGTCAAACACCTTTTGGTGAAATCTGATGTAATTCACAAGAAAAACTATCCCACACATGATCTTGGGTTTGTAGCTGTGATCATGGCTTTGAAAATATGGTGGAATTATCTCTATGGGGATAAGTGTGAGATATATACTAATAATAAGAGACTCAAATATATATTTACATAGAATGAGATGAATATGCGCCAGCGAATATGGTTAATAATCATTAATAATTATGACTACTTAATCCACTATCACCCTAAGAAAGTGAATAAAGTGAAACATGATATAAGTATAAAGGATTCAACAATTCTTTCATCAATTACGAGAATTGAGAAGTATAAAATTTTATTAGATCTACAAAGGATGGACATGGGAATCATAAAGAAAGGAACATCATTAATCCTTTCACAAATGACTGATCAACCATCTCTTTTGGAAATATTAAAGGATGGTTAATGAAATTATGTGGTAATTCAGAATAAAGTGAAAAATATAATAAAAGGTAATTCATCAGAGTGAAATGATAATGAAGAAGTAATTGTGATATTTGGGTCAAGAATATGTGTTACATCAGATCCTGAGTTAAAAGAGGAACTATTGGATGATGAACATAGTTTGAATTACTCAATTCACCCAATAAGAAGAAATTTGTATCAAGATCTATGTGAGAACTATTGGTGTGAAAATATGAATAAGGAGATCACTAAATATAAATTAATGTGAATTGTATGCCAGAAATTGAAGGAAAAAAGGTAGAAGTCTAAGGGGATGATGCAATCATTAACCATAGCAACTTGGAAATGGGAAAATAAAACCATTTACTTTGAACCTGGATTTCCAAATACATATAGGGGAGAAAATACTATATGGGTTTTTGTGGATCATATTTCAAATAAATTTCAATTTTTTTAAGTCGATAGGACTTCTGCCTATATCAAATTGCATAGATATACAATATAGAAGTGGTAGGGATGAAAGGAGTACCACTGTTGATTGTATCTGACAGTGATCTGAGAATCACCTCCATGTTTTTGAAAATTCTCCAAATTTCTCTAAACATTGATCAGAACGTTAGTACAACCTATCATACTCAATCTGATGGCTAATTAGATTATACTATTCAAAAACTGGAAGACATGTTGAGACCTTGTTCTATAGACTTAAAAGGATGATGGTACCAGCATATTCTTTTGGTTGAGTTCTCTTACAACACCAATTTACACTCGACCATCCAAATGGATCCATATGAATACATTTATGGGAAGAGGTGAAGAACACCAAAAATTTGGGATTATGTTGGGGAACACAATCTACTAGGTCCTAAATTGGTTGAGGAAATGGTAGAGAAGGTTAAAACCATTCAGTAACACATCATGGATTCTCATATTTGACGGAAGAGCAATGTTTCCAATCATTGATGAGACCCAGAGTTTGATGTTATAGACATTGTATTCCTACACATATATCCATGGAATAATGTTATGAGATTTGGGCTGAAGGGAAAGCTTAGTCCAAGATACATTGTCTCCATTGAGATCATTGATCACATCACATCGATGACTTATTGAATAGCACTCACACCAAACCTTTCCCCATGAAATTATGTATTCCTTGTATCCCTCTTTATAAGTTTATACCAGACCCCTCACAAGTACCCAATCCATAGGTGGGACCATTGGAGAATGAACTATCCTATGAGGAAAGATGGTAAAAATATTATATCGTAGATAAAAAGTTCAATGAAATAATAAAATTCACTTGGTCAAGGTGTTATGGTGAAACCAAAAATTTGGAGAAGAAATTTGGGAACTAGAGGAGGTGATTAAGTAGAGTTACCCTAATCTTTTTTAGTGTGGGAAAATAAGTTTCAAGGGAGAAATTTATTAATGGGTAAGATTGTAATGACCCAAACTATTATAAATAAAAATGCACTTATTGATTTAATTAATTTTTTTACTTTGTAATATGGTTGTAGGAAAAACAAACCCTTTTTTTGTTTTGTTATATCAAGTTGGATTTAAAAAAACATTAAGTATCATTATGATTGATAATATAGTTTTTTAACAGTGCTCACATGGTTAGTATAAATATAGGGTTTTGAAAAAACTAATTTAAATAGAAAATAGAATTGATGACTTCAACTAGTAGGATCATACCCTATGAATCCCATTTATTAGATATTTTAAGGGAGATATAATTTTTGGGATTTTACCTTAACTAATCCCAAGATGAGATCCAATAAGTTAAGTATGAGAGAAACTATTTATGGGAGAAGTTCATGGTCATCAAGATCACGACAAAAACAATGATTTTCAAACCGTCCCATGAAAGTACCACCCCCACACACCTTAACCTTAAGGAATTTTATGTTGTACTAAAGGGATATGTATCAGTACCGTAGAAATATTAGTATGTTTGTTCTTTTTTATAGAATAATGAATATATTTTTATCTTTTTATTATTACTTTGAAAAATATTTTTATACAATAAAGAAATAATTGTATTTTTAGTATGAATTTAGATTCAATTATTGAATTTATGAAATAATTTAATTTTTAGATAAATAATATTTTAAATAATTTTTATCAAATATCAATGATCATATAATTTTTATGATGTCAAATTGTATTTTTATAAGGGTTTGTCAAACATTCATTTCCAAAACCCCTAATTTCCAAATAAATTTAGGTTTTTATTTTAAATGTGAAAAACTAAATATTTGGTAAATTATTTCAATAAAATAAATATTATTTTTTGGAATCATATTTTCGAAATTATTCAATGGGTAATTTATCATAATATTTTGAGACAGTCAAATTTTTGGGTAAAAATTAAATACAGTACAAATATACTTTGTGTATTATCACATAATAATGACCCAAAAGTGATGTTATAATTACTATAAATGTTATGGAAAACCAAATATATGTTTTACCTTTTGAAATAATTTTTTTTTAGTTTTATTTTATTTTTTTATAAAGCCATTATGAATCCTCCAAAACATATAATATATTTTAATATTTTAAAATATTTTTTTTAAGAGTTTGAATCAGCTCCACATAAGAAACGACATAATTTTATTAACTTATATTCTTGGCCTTATAAAAGAATGTGAACCACCACCATTTTACAGAAATTGTGGGATGGTTTTTGGCTTTGTTTATTATATTATGTAAAGTCCAAAACCAAAATAATAAGGAAATTGGACTCTTTTCCTATATAATCTTATCCAAGCACGCATTTATCTTTACTAAAAGCACTTGGATAATGACCATACTTAACTCCACTCCCTAGAGTCCTTCCAAGGAACCCAAATCTCTCAAGAATCCCCTTCCCATCTTTTGGTGTCACACACTCATGTAAGGGATATTTCTCTCCTCCTTTCAAACTCAAGAACCTTATTTGAAATTAGTTATTTGAATTTCAATTTATTATATTGAAATTCATTTTAAAAAATTACATTTCTACCCATTTTTTTATTTTAGTTAGGGGTCATTTATCATCACTCATTTGGACCCTTACCTAAGTTATTAGAATGCTAAAATTTCATATGGGATTTTCCTCTTCTCATTTCCATTCAAGATTCGTTTTTATGTAATGTCTCTAGAATTACATTTTTATGTTGTAATATGTTCTTCCACATTACCCTAACTGTCCATTTAATATATAAATGATGATACCCCCTTCCCTCTCATTACGCCTCCCATGATCCTTTATGTACACATGTTTCCATGTCTGAGTATAGTTAGGATAATTTTCACTCTTCATGTTTCTTAATTACCTTATACCTTATATTTACAAATTTATAATGTTTGTATAAGATTTTATATGTCTCTATTACATAGAATTTTTTATAAATGTGATTATATACCCAATTCTATCTCATCAACTTATTTTTATGAATATTTAAGTTTTGTCATTATGATGTGAAAATATCATTTCAATCTTCCATGGAAAAATAATTATGTAGTGAATACCATTACCATTTCTTGTATAGGGTTTTCTCATTTATGCATATATAATTTTTGTTTGGGTACTTACATATATTTTTTACTCACTCCTTTATCATGGATTAAATTATGATGATGAATGAATCCGTGATTTATGATCTATTTGGCACACTTAAACATAAGGAAGAATTGAATATGATGGGTGCTCCCAAATAGTGATATAATCCATTAAGTAATTTTTATTATCATGAAACATCATGTTGGGGTAGAGAGTGAACTTTATTTTTATGGGACTTTATCCACTGTGAAGTCTTTGAAGGTTTAGCCTTGACCTATGTTTATGACGCAATGGTTTAACTTGTTTCCACATTTACCATGTTATGATTATCATTCTATATCATGCTTTACTGTTAATGTTACTTTCATTTATCATTTATATTAATATTGTCTAACATTTATTATCTTCTTCATGTTATTCCTTTTTAATTCCCTTATTAGAATATACAGCTCACTCATTTCTTATGTTTTCCCTAGGATACACCGTGTAGTTTTAAAAATACATGGAATTTTATAATCATGTTAAGGAAGTTTTAAATAATGTTATTTTATCCCATATTCAAAATGTTATGATATGTACCTAATTCTTAAAGACACTAGACTTCTCAATAAAATTTGGGTTTTATTAAGTGTAATTTTATGTAATAAATCATGAATTAATGGGAAATAAATATTAGGGTTGTTATAATGGATGTATTATGTTGAAATTTATTTTTGTGAAATGAATATGGAATTGTGGAATAAACATTTTATATTATAAAATGTTGATCCATGGTAATGAAATGGTTGAGAATCTTTCAATGTTAACTAATGAATTATAAAATAAAGTTATTTTTTAAATGATAATGTTGATTGAATAGAGTGCTAATAATAAACCCTTAAGGAATATTCCTTTATATCATGTGAATGAAATATTATTTAAATAATTATTGGGAAAGGGATAAATATTTTATAAAATGACAAATGGAATTTTTTTATTACATGGGCTCTAATAAGGATGTTAACTGATGGGAAATGCCTGCGCGGTAAATAATTATTTGGTTAATTATTCCTTTATCATTTAAATGGTTATTATGAGTTTAATTCCTTTTAGTTAATCTCTTGTATTTTGTTATAGACATGAAATGGGTGGAATTACTCGACTGAGAATGGATTCCATTAGGCTAATACATGAATACCTTTGGATAGTGCCATATGGTATTCAATGATTTACAAAACTAATTTATCCTATGATCTACCTTGTATTCCTTATCGATTCATCATTAGGAATGATTCGAGATCTCTACACATTGGATTTGAGTAATATATTATTTAGTGAATAAAAAAATGATATTTTAGATTCCCTCAAGGAACCATTCTGAATTTCATTGAAATAGATCCTCCGATTTTGCTTGATATTATGGAATATAATTCCATGGGTGTTGTCCAAGATTTTTTTCAAGCCTGATACTTTGAATGCATTTGACTCAAGATTCCTTGGATCCAGTTTAGAGAATACCAAGGATGAATTCCTTAGATTCACATGGATGAAACTAAATTTAATTCCTTTGAAGATTTCCATGGATTTTGGATTACAAGGATTGATTAGAATTGTCGATGGACACCCAATAAATTCCAATGTGTTTTAATGACTATGGTATCCTTGATAGTAATCCCAAGAACCTGTTGTTCGGTATTGTATACCATGGGTCAACTTAAAATTTTTATGGTAATAGTTTCCCTGGTTAAGAACTATAGAACAAACATGAGATCAGGAGACCTATCATCATATTCAGAAATATTTTCTGTTGGTCTAAATGTGTAGGTATGACCCCTAGTTTCAATATGAATCCTAATATTAGAGGATTTGTTTTTATTTATGATTTTTTAGTTTTATTATGTGGGAATTTTCTACCGATAGATATTTTTCAGGGACTTTTTATTTGAATTAATAATTTTAGGTATGTCATTGGTGGTGTCCTGTTGAGTTGTACTCCCACCCTACTCAGACTACTATGGAACTTTGGTACTGGAGCAGAAGACTATATATTTTTAGGATACATGTGTAGGGGTATGGAATGTTTCTTGATGTTTCACATGGAATGTTAGATTAGAGTATTGAGGATAGGGCCAAGATGAACTACAGACTATTTTGGGATGGTTTCATAGTTTATATTATTTTATATATTTTATTCCTCCTCATATATGATATGATATGGGGGATCTTGGTGTTGTATGATATATTAATTTTTTTATTGAATGTGATATTTAACATAAGTATTAGTTTTTTCTTGTTTTCCTTTGATGGTTATTTGTCTATGTTCATATGATTGATATTACTTTTTCCATTTTGACTACTCGGACTAGAGGGTATCATCTCCCCAAAATATCCTTAAGGACTCTTTCCACAAGTCGGTATCCAATGGAATATTGGGAAGTGTGCTAAAGGCTATGTGGTAGATGGGTCCAAGGTATATGTTAGTGAAATCGAATTCAATTCTTTACAAAATGGTATCATTGCCTATTTTATTTTTCTCTAACTTCATGGTAATGGTGGATATGAGAATAAGAGTGTGTCAAAACATGGTTATGTTCTCATTCATAGGATTGAACAACCTAGGAATGCGGGGAATCCTCCGTAACCCATGATTTCACTATTGTTCTTTAAATTTTTAGTTTATAGTTTTATTTCCTTTCACCATGGGTGAGACACTTGATTTAATATATTATGAATAATGGTATTCTGAATTATGGATTGGTATAGAAAGTGGGGGTGTGCGAGTTTATGAATCATTATCAGAGGATCAGATTTGAATATAGTCTATATGCTACCAGTCAATGATGTGTATGTTACTTGATATTTATATTATTTAATGTTTTTTATTCATATCACTTATATCTTATTATTGGTTTTGACTATTTACGGGTAAAAATTTGGATGATTAAATAAAGTGTCTTTAATATTTTTTATGTTGTTTTCATAGATAATACTATAGTGGATCTTTTCTAACCAATTTATAGGATGGTTCTATGATAAATAAGAAGATATTAAATATATCCTAAGTGATGGATTGGATTAAATAAGGTTTCATTGAGAAAAAAATAATGTGTTTTCATTGATATAATGTTAATGTAACGACATTTAATAAATCCTTAAGAACTGGTGTAAAAGTTTTAGGAATATAGAGATACTGAATTTAAATAAAAAAATGAATATAATGTGAACTCAATTGAGAATTTATATTTTGTGGTTTTATGGTAACACAATTATGTTGTAAATGAGATTCCTTTAGGAAATGAGGGTATGGTTAAATAAAATGATAGTAATCAACTTATCATGAATTTTCCCCCATAACCTATGGATAGAATTCTATTTAACAAACCTAGAGGTGTTAACTTTACGAAATTATAAAGGATTATAATGTAATATTTTAAACTGATGAACAACAAATGGATATGGGGACTTATAGGCAACCTGTACTTAACATAACCAACTGTATGGGTAGTTAGGGATGTCGTGAGGTCCTTAGATATAATGATTCTATGTTACTTGTGGAAATAGACCCCACGGGGGAGTTGTGACTTGGTAAATGACGTAGTGACCATAATTTGAATAGTGGGGCCAAATAGAGATCATGGGATGTTGTAACTTCTATGATGTGTAATGATAGCTTAGAACCCTTACGACTTATTTTGGACCCAATTTTGGTAAGGTAGGGTTTTGTTCACATCATTTTATAGGGATTTGAGATATATTTTTATCATGTTAGATGTCTGGTGACGTTGAGACATGAATAATGGGGTGTTACTTATAGGTTGATAACTATATGGGTTTTGACACTTATGTTAGGGGTTACTTGGTAGAACATAGTGACCCTTAAAAGTGAGTCTAGTTGAGTGATTCAGTGTCATGTTACCCTCTAGGGTAACCCATAAGGGGATTTGAACTGATCATGTGAAATGAATTTAGTGATGTGAGGAAAGATGGATTCTTAGAGTTAAGAAGTTAGTGCATTTTAAGTGATTCCAGGTTTTGGTGTGATTGTGGTTAAGTACCTAGAGACCTCAGTCCCTTTTTAGAGGATAGTTTCAAAGGGTATCTTCATTTATATTCTTTTCATTGAAAATTTTGTTTGTGTTTAGGTATTTGGTGCCTTCATAGGTATTCAATATTGTTTCTAGAAACAATTATTAGGATGACTGTTGGTCACATGCTTGGATTTGATTCATGCAGGGTGTCAAGACAATTTTAAGAGAGTATATGGGATACCAATGGTTAGATAATGTGAAATATCAAAATAATGATATATTTTCGGATTTTTTTTGATACTAAGATCAATGGAGATCAACCAAAGTGATGATGGGTCTAGTTCTATGAAATGAACATAATTTAGTTTATAGAAATTGGGTCTCAGTGAGGATATAAGGTGCAAGAGTGGGAACCCATTGTATAAATGGGATTGATGGGGTATGATTGGGGATTAAATCAGTCCACATGGGGTGTGACCAGGTGCACATAACTTGCACTATGATTTCTTGGATGTTTTGAATGTGAAATCACATGGGGTTTCGTTTCTCAGTTTCAATGTTTGGGGTATAGGGAAGGATATTTTTATTAACTAGAACAATAAATCTTGGGAAACACTTTTATCCATTCGATGAGTGTCAGGATATGTGATTTTATTTTGGACAGAAAATCATAAGATTGTCATTCATGTAGTGGATCATGGAATAAAACAGGGGTCCATGTTTGGAATGGAATACTGAGGGTACACATGGATTAGTGAGTATGGCCTATGGGTGATTGTGCTCAGTGTTCTTTGGAATACAAGACCATTTTTATAATATGTGACTCACAGGAGCATGAGCCAAAAATTCTAATCAAGAAGTTTAGGTGCGTAAACCCTTTATTATTTGGAAGATCAATGAAGTTCATCTAGAAAAGCATCATGCCAACAAAATTTTGTATTAGTGAGTGGGTGTGTTTGAGTTAGGGGATAATGAACTTGATGAGGCATTGTGAGGATATCTTCCTAGAGGCATGGTTCTAGTAGAGAGACACATGTGGGATGAATATATATCCATAACAATAAACACAGAAGATATCTCAACAAATATTATTAGATGCTAGGACCTTCATTATGAGTCGAATTTCAGTAAATGTCCCGGATCTAGGAACATACAGTGTTTGATTTCTGGATTGGAAGACATATATCGGTGAGTTTGTATATGTCCAACTATTGTGTTTGATGAAATATGGGAAATAGGGCATAATATTGGGTGTTTTGATAGTTTTCAATGACTAAATAGACAATCATACTTTGGGTAGTTTCACATCTATCATCTTAACGTGACCTTCATGATAAAAAGGTTGTTGATGTGTGGGACTAGTCATTAGATAGTCCAAAAGTAAATGGATTGTAGATCATGTTTTATTTTGATCTAATTAGGACTTATTTAGTAATTTTGGAAGCTATTTTCTATGTGCTTCTTTTGATATTCCTATTTTTGGCATTAGTCTCGAGGTGATTTGAAGTGATCCATGCATCATCAAGAATGATATATGATTCATTGTGTATATGGGTGATTGTGGGATACATCTAGTGATAAAGGAATTTTGTTTCAATATCATAAGAGTGTATTGATAGTGGGAGCCAAGAATCCTAGGAATAGGATAGACATAGAAGGTAAAACTTTCATTCCTATGTTTTTTTTGATGTGGTGGGTTAACAACTATATCAAGTTTATTGTTTGTATGTGACAAAAAAAATTTAAAATTTTGGTTGGGGAATTTCGAGAACTAGTTAGTTTATTTGGGTTGTTCATAAATTTTGTAGGGTCATATATGGAGTAAAAAACATTGTAATGAATATAAAAAACAACTCTCCATCAATGTTATCGTGTTTTATTTTTTTTCATTTGGAGAAACACCATGTGTATCAATAAAAACATTGGAATAACGATTTTTTAGAAAAATCATAAGTGGGAGGCAGGGTGAAGCATAATTTTATTTCGCGAGTTAAGTCCTATCGTGAAGATAACTATCAAACCAAGTGATTTATTGAACGATAATACAATTATTTTATAATATGTATTGGTTTAGTTATGAAACATCTATTAATTTCACTGTTGGTTATGAGAATTGGATTAGGATTAGGTGGCCTTGGGAATTCAATAACGGAATTCAGTTATTTAGCATCAAGTTATGAATAACTTAGCTTGGTTTTCATAGTAAGACAACCACCTATACCTATTAGGGATGTAAACTGTGGTAGTGGGTATTTTTTCATTCCCTTTTTACATATAAGTTTTTTATTTTGAGGAATAATTCAAATTTTTACGTTGGTAGATGGACTATTAAAAAAATTTAGTTTTTTTTCAGGAATAAGATATTTTTAACATATTAATGAGATATTTTTAGATATTTTTAGATGATTTATAGGTCTATCCATTTCTCATATAAGTCAAAATAGATTCATATTGAGTTTTGGATGTTTTTTAAAACTCTTCCTAGGGTCCAAAGTTTGGGTCACATGGTTTAGATAATGACTTGTGGATACCATTATACAAGAATGTTTTTAATTCTAATTCTATAGAGAATGGTTGATTTCCACAATTGGCACATGATATATGGTATTCTATTCACACTTTAGAGGAAACCATTTTACATGTCATAAACATGGGGTTATGTGTGTGATTTTCACATAGTTATAGGAAAACAATTTTATTTTTTATATAGGATCCCATCATAGATTTTCAGGATTGGTTCATGGTTAGTAAATTGGGTAGACGAAATATAACAGGTGAGGTTTTTAGGGAGAGTGTTGATAACATGGTTGGTAAACATATTGGAAAACCAAGTTGAAAAACCATAAACCCATTTAAAATGAAAAACATTATTTCCTTCCCCCTCTCACATTTAATGTTATCAACCCCCTTTCCTCTCTTGTTAGACCATAAACTCCCTACACATTACTCCCCTTCCACCCCATATTATTATGGGAGGATATACCTTATTTATTTTATAAATAGAATTTTTCCCTATGTTGAATATCTTAATGTTACTCGAAAACTATCCTTACCACTATTTTGGATATCTTCTATTATAAATAGATTTTCATCCATGTTTAGATTAAGTGAAATATTTTAGGTTTTTTGATTGATTTCTTATTTTCTCTAAATTCAGGAAAAGTCCGCATATGATCATTGATGAGTGGGTTCTCTAAGAATGAGGCAGGTCATCCCTACCCCTAAAAATTATTCTTTATATTTTTAAAAAATAATGTAATGGAGAATCCATGTTGTTCTTTCCATGTTTTGGACTAGTTAATTAAAATTTATTACAGTTGAGGTTTAGTTTAGTTTAATGTCCCCTTTGACATTCATTAAACCTTAGAAAAATGATAGTTCTATAATGGATGAATTTAGTTAATTTTTAAACATGAAATAATTTTTATGATAAATGGTTATAAAAAATTATCCATTATATGAAAAGTTACAATTTGACTCGATGGTTGTGAAATTAAATTTCCACAACCACTAATAATTTATAAATGGATTGGAACTTATAATTGGATCATTAAATTGTATGATGGATTTCACACATGAGAAGAGTTTTAGAGAATATAAAGTGTCTCATGTGAAATGAGAAATAATGTTGAAATTCCTTTTTTTAAAAGTATATTGAATTATGAAATAAACTTGTTATAAGCTAAAATGGTTAACTATGTTAATGAAATGGGTGTTGAATGTTTTAAAGTGATTTTTGACTTATGAATTTAACTGAATTATTAAATTATGGTGCTGATTGAATAATGTGATAGAAATAAACCGATAAATAATCTTTTTTTATTAAATGGTATTGAAATCCTATTTAGTAAATCCTTGGTAAATGTAAAAGGATTCTTTTAAAATTACACATGAATTTTCATAGTGGAATGTTCTATAATAATGATGTTTCATTATAGTAGATGTCTGATTGTTGAATAAGGATTAGGTTAATTATTCCTTTATCATGTAAATGTTTCTTATTATTGGAATACCATGATTATTATCCATTTCATTCAATTCTAGACAGAAAATAAGTCGAATTACTTGAGGGAGTGTGGATTATATTTTAGGAATCACTTGAATACCATTAGAGGATGCATTATTGGATTCAAGGATTTATAGAGTTAACCAATTACATGAGCTGCATTGGATTCCTCACTAATTACTCAATGTAAATTCCTTGGGTCATATACCCATTTGATTCAGGTGATGTCTTATATATTTAATTCTAGGTATTAATGTCTTGAATTCAGCTTGATATAATTTAAAAAAATTCCATGAGTGTTGTACTAGATTATAGTCAATCCTAATTCTCTAAATTCCATGGACTCTGGGTTTTGTTGATTCAATTGTGAGAATTACAAGGTATGATTCCTTCTTTATCCTGGATGGGATGGATAACAATTCAATTTATGATTTCCATGTATTTTGAATAACGTGGTTATATTGTAATGTCTTGTTGATCAAGCAAATATTCCCATATGTGTTCAAGATTTTGGTTTCCTTGTTTATAATTCATGGAACCAGTTGTGCCATAATGTATATCATTGTATGAATTATGTTTTAATAGTCATGATTTCTTTTTTCCTTATGATTCTTAGAACATACTTTATATTATAATACATAGCATACTATTAATACATATCTGGTGTTGGATGAAGCGGTTAGTTCTGACCCTTGGTGACACTATGAAGATGGGGATTATAGGCTATGTTTTTATTTATGTATTTTTTTTATTTCACTATATGGGAATTTGTTATCAGTAGAAATATTTCATGTATGTTTTGTATATAATGGTAAATTTATGGTCACTATTGGTGGTTTCCTACTAAGTTGTATTCAGACATTTCTCTAGATTTCATAACACTTGGGTAACTAAGATGATGACTATCAGTTTTTAGGTTACTGGTTTAGGGGAAGAGCATGTTTCTTGATATTTTTCTAGCAATGAAAGGGTGGTGTATGGAATATAGAATTGATAAATAATCAAGACCATTTTGGTATGAGTTCAAATTTTATATTCTTCAAGGTATTTTTATTTAACCTTCTATATATTCCACTATGGGGGGCCATGGCATTTTATTTCATACCCATTTTTATAGCATATGATGTTTCACTTATTTATTAGCACATACTTGTTTTTTATGTGATGATTATTATTCATAATTTAATTGTTTTCTATTATTTTCTTCTTCTTTGGATACTATATAGAAATAATATAGTCTTCCCATTATATCCTTATAGACCCTCGTTGCCAGTCTATAGCTTCTCAAATATGGGGAGGCACACTTTTGCCACGTGGTGCACTGACATAAGGAATTAGTTAGTAGAATCTAGGCCAGGGATTTACATATTCCATTTTTATAGGTATTTAAATATATCTTTGGATAATATATATCTTATATTAGTAAAAATTAGTTTTAGTAAATTTTAATACTAAAAATAAATAATTTAAGTTATCTTCCATTCATGGAGTCCATTTTAGAAAACTATAGATCCATATGAATTTTTTAATAAATTAACAACAAATGAAAGACAAATATATAAATATAGAGATTATGAAGCAATTTTAAAACACCTTGGACCATTTTAAATATATATAATTTCTTACAAAAAAAATTACCGAACAAAACCAATTAACTGAAACAAGAAAAAAACCTATAATAAATAAATAAAATATGATACTACATAGACCATAGCATATAACATATATATAAAAATTGATAATAAACTATTTTTTAATAAAATTTATTTTATAATACATGATGTTTTAGGTATATATAGAACGAACTAAGAACAACATATGGGGTTATTTTCTCAAATTTAATTTCAGGAGGAATATTTCTAATTTTTCACTATAACATTTTCAATTTTGTGTGATTACATATTAATGAATGTATTTTACAAATATTCATAAAATTCATTGGGTTTTAAGGGACATATTATGTTCATTATTTTAATTTACATTCATTCAAAGGATAATAATGTTTTAATGGTTATTCCAAACTCAATTTACTTCCATTGAGTTGAAATATTTCTTATTGAACTCTATTTTTGCATGATTGATATGTTCTATCTAATGAATAATTTATTATTTATTATGTCCATATATTATAGGGTTTTAAACATCTTCCTTATGGTCTCATTTTCAAATAAATCTTAGGTATAGTATTATTCATTTTTCAAGATTTTCATGGTCTTAATTCCAATTTATTGAAACATGATTCTTGTAATGCAAATATTTAATATTATATAATCTATATACTAGATATTTGTTATGTTATATCATGAATTATATTTTATTCAGGGTTTTTTAACTTCTCGTCCATGATCTTTCTCCTTCAAATGTTTTGAAAGAAATGTCACTATAGGGTCTGGAAAATTCTACCAAGGGAAGAAAATACCCCATGATCGCTTTACAAAAGGAAGAAACTACTTATACAGTTTTAGCAAGGTGAATAAACTAAAATTGAGTTGAAATTTTCAAATGAAACTTGAAAGAATTCAAATTTTCGAGGATTTTCATGTGACTCGCATACCATCACTAGGAAAGGTATGCATACTAGCTCGATCACGAACCAACAAGAACATGGGATGATCTGCGAACCATTGTCCCACGGAGCAATGGCCTGTGAAATAAGGCAGACTGCAAATCGCGTCACCGGAGGAATTTTGCACATGAAGTAAATCCGCGTACCATGCTGCGAACTTATCAGTTTAAGGAAAAAGTGAATAGGAAGGGTTTTTTGAACCATTATCGTGAACAAAAGCATTCACAAACCCCGGTTGACCGAGTCTTCTGTGGGTCAGGATATATCTTCATGGCACTCTGAAAATGGTGCCACATACCCAATAGATACAATTGTCCTAATGATCTATAAAAGAAGCATAGTAGAAGGACTATAGACAAATGACAAAATCCTAAAGAGAACCCATAGGTTAGAAGAAAGAGTTTGGAGAAGACTCTAGCTTCAGTCTTGATTCATCAACGAAGCCCGAATCGCGAACCACATTCTCCACAGGTATATCCTGCAGTGAACTATAAAACATGGGAATTGAATAATAATAATTGAACTATGAACCTGAATGATGAACTGCAAACAACATACTTCTCACAGATGAATTCCCCATAGACGATAATTCTCTGGACCCTCCTTCAACATGGTGCTCCGCGTAGTGTACCGCTACGTGGGTTAAACCTTGCACCACGTACTACATCATTATGCAGTTGGATCCCAAATCGGAATGGTGAGCCACATACAATTATGGTACATAGTGGTCTATACCTATGCCTGCGTACTGCATCAGTATACATACTGCCCCTTTGTCCGCATATGAATATGGTATTCGAATCCTCTCTCATTTCACAAAAGAAATCAGAGTGTAGAATGTGGTGTATTTGGGTATTATTTCCTCGAGTCCCAACCTCAACCTTCCATTACCATATAGTACTCAATAATCCCTCCACTAACCAGTCCTCTGGAATCAAGCCAGAGCCTCCTCCAAAGCCATCAGACTTGTATGATCAGACGATTAGGCGCATCATCATGCCCCTTTGAGTCTACATACCCATGGTAAGTGAAGTCGTGAAGGCTCTCCCCAGAACGGTTCAAGCTTCGAGAATTCATATGGATCTAAATTCCCAATGTAACCCAGAGTCCAACCTTGGGATTCTGACGGGAACATACTAAAAGGTTATCACTCGCTTTTCCATTCAATGAGGTATATTGATCAGTTGAAGGGGTTATGTTCACTTTCCCCTTTGATGAGGATGAAACTCCTTCCCTTCCCCGAACATGTTCCAGATCCCTCCCACTTACGTAAGTCCTCAATCCTCTGAGGCCAAGCCGCATGACCTTCAATGCCATTCCACATTTAATGTTTCATCACTCTACACCCTCTCCCACTGTTTCCCCAAACTCTTATATTGTTGTCTCTTCCTCCCCCACCAATAGAGGAGGAATCATGTGTATTTTTTAATATTTCACATCATATTATTTCTCACATCGAGCATGACTCACGTGGTCTTAGAGGTTTGTGATGATTAAAACAACCACACATTCTAAAATATGATAACTCTGATTCCTGATCAAACCAGGATATGTAGGACACCGACCAGAAGGCACAAGATCAAACGGGTGCCCATTCAAAAAGGGGTCTTCCCAATCATGTCTCATCAAATGGGTAGCTTCCATGCGTAAGCCCCACACAAGCCAGGCTATGTGGGTTTTGATTCCTCTACCAAGGATATGTAAGAATCCCTTCTCATGGGATCGATCCCAACATCCATCCACCTTCTATCCCCCCTAGATGATGATAAACTCCCGCATTCCTTATTATATGGCTAAATTTAGTATCACCTCTGTAGCATCAAATATATGCATTCTATGAAAATCATGAAAATAAAGGGTAGCCCATAGACACACTCTCCAGGAATGAAAAAAGGATTCATGAACATATTAACACAACTTAAATCTATAAGAGAGTCCCGGAACATGCGACAATCCTCCCTTGGAAGGTTGCGGTGAGCCTGACCTCTCATCCTCTCGACCAATGGCACCCTTAAGTTTATTTGGCTGAATCATCGATCAATGAGTGCCTCCATTTGGAAAGAAGGTCCATGAATCATGGATACTAGGGACATTGGCCATTCCTGGCTCCATGAATAAACCCATTGGAGACCATCCATGGATGTTATATCCGATAAGGACCGATTGTGAAAGTTCATGACCCCCACGCAATCGCCGGATGAGAACATGAGTTCACATAGGGTTAATCCAACCTTATTTAAAGGATAATGACAGTAAACAGGTCAAAACAAAAGAAATAGTGAATTAGATGAGAACCCATCTCTATAAAAAAGGGATGGGTGATGATCCTCGTCGTGCCATTTCCACACAACCCGTGAAACACGCCACATCAGAGGTGGAACAAAAAAGGTGAACCCGACATGAATCCTTAACCAAGGTGGTGGTTCATCCCAATGATAAAAGGAAAAATGATACTACATGTCAGTCGATATTGTTTGCCCTGGTATGCGTTAAATTCACCACCTCAGAGTTGGAAGGAGAATGGGGAACCCGACATGAATCCTTAACCAAGGTGGTGGTTCCAACCCAATAATAAATGAGAAAAGGATGTTGCACGTCAAAAAATTTTATTCTACCCGGTACACAAGAAATGAACCACCTCGGAGGTGGAACAAAAATGCTTAACTCAATGTGAATCCTTAACAAATGTGGCAGTCTCACCCCACTTAAGCACCACCGCCCCACAACTAAAGAAAAGGGGAAGGGGGCCAAGATGAATTTCCAAATATTCATATGATTTAAAAAATGCCACTTTGTCGAGGTTGTGTGGTTTATATGTCATATATGTGTGTCACAGTTTCCCAGAGAGAAACGTTTCATCCAAATTAAATCCCAACGACCCATTCAGACATGCACATCAGTAATCTCGCAGGCGGTTGGGGCCCCAACAAATAATAAGACCCCCTCGCCTACCCAAAATCTTCAACGCTGGGTATCCAACATGCTGATAAAAAAGTACCATTGAAATGGTACTCTCTCCACACTATAGGTAGTAAGATAAGACCTCTATCCTGCAAAGGTCCTCCAGCCGCCTCTTCAGCCACTGCCCACACCCTAGCACAAGGCGGCCCCAGTGGTCATCTCAAATCATTTCGGGAGCCTGTCCCCAGAACTTGATAATGAGTCCCCTCTTATCTTAGGATGGAAATGAATTCGATCCTCAAAAATTCATCCCAACTACACATGGGTCCTACCCATGGGCCCCCGCAAAAGTGCATCATCACTGACACCAGACGACCAAGTCTCCTCCCGCCGAAGAGGACCTTATACAGAGGGCACCTGCCAAAAGCCAGGAGACCCTGGCCCTTGGGGATTCCCTCCAAGGGTGGTGAATATATAATCATGAACATGCTATCAACTTAGTTCCTAAGGAGAAACTCCACCATACTAACGTGGTATAATTCAACCGGAAGACATACGACTCTGCCCCCTCCACTAAATCCAACCACAGAAATAGGGTGAAAATATGCTAGGACATGCACGTTCCTGCTAATGATTATTGGTCCTGTTGTGCAAATAGATAAGAAAAATACAGGAAGATGCAGATATCTGTCGATCCATATCAATCCCTCAATCTAAATAGGGGGAACACCAACTATACATAGGAACAACCACCAACTGATGCATATCAAGCCCACAATCCAAATAGGGCGACAATTGAATATAAGCATCGTCAAATTCTTGTAGATGAATACAAATTCAATGAGACAAATATAGTGGAAAACAAGAAGATGAAAATATATTCCCATGAATATGAAGTCCGAAAATCAAATTTGGTGGAATCCAGAGAAGACAACCGGTGGAAGACTTGTTCCTCTGCCCTGACACAGGAGAACTGCTAGTATCTACTAGAAACTCATGGTGGACCGAAGAAGGAACAAAATCCTGCTCCGATATTGGAATGGGACTTAATAAACATTCTAGACAAATATGTATATCATAAATTCCTCACAATGATATAATATCAGACATCGATTCTAGATCATATCCTTAAAACATGCCAAGATATCATTGCATCAGCGAAACAGTGAGAAATTGGGCCCATGGTCTGGTTTCCTTGAACAGAATGAGTCACTCACAAAATGAGTTAGTCACTCCGGAGAAGTTATGAATCCCTGCTCCAGTCCAGGATGGACAAAGGCAACATGCTGTGATATACGAACAACCAGATAGGGAACAAATTCCAGTTCCAACTGGTGGACGCCAATCCAATGTGGTGGCCACTCCAGGGTAGGAATATATCCCTAAAAAATCTCAAGATGTCTGTCGGCGTATCATGAAGACATCATGAGACCCAAAAAGACCGGGACCCATAAATTAAGGTCAATAACAGTAGCATATTTCCTTGGTTACCTACAAGAGATTGCCCAAAAATTAACGGAGGCAGAGGAAACTGGAAAATGAAAATCACATACATGATTCTGCTCTGCTGGAAGATGGGGTTCTTAATGCCCTCAAGCATATATCAATAAATTCTAAAGACCTTTCTATTCCATTACCAATTTATGGAAGTGTCAGTAGCATTTGAGAAGGCCCTCCCTATAATATCGCTACCAACAGCTCTAAAGGTCCTCCACAGAGTACCCGCGGGGGCTCACTCCGTGGGCCTGGAAATGATTGATTATGAGATTTTATCTCCTACTACGTGTTAGGGTATCCATCCCCTCGACTTGAAGATTATAAAATAAGTAGATATTCCCCTTTTTTTCATCTACCCTGATGGCCCTCCCTAGGGTATATGCTACAGATATGCTTCTCTCTATAGTCAGACATGATGTCCTGATGATAGTCCTCACCATGATGACAGTCATTGTGAAGGCCCTCCCCACAATGACAGTTGTTGGGAAGGTCATCCCCATAGTATTGTCATGTAACGAGAAGGTCCTCCCCTCATTACAGTACATCCTGAAGGCCCTCCCTAGGATGTACACTATTGAAATTATCCCTACAGTCAGGTATCGATTCATAATGGTAGTCCTCTCCATGATGAAAACCCTAGTGAAGGCCCTACCCTAATGACAGTTTCTATACAGGTCCTCCCCATAGTAATGTCAAGTAGCAAGAAGTTAATCCCCTTATTGTAGCCTACCCTAAAGGTACACCCGAAGGAATACATTGTAATGACATTTCCTACAGTCGGGCATCAAGTTGCAATAGTATCCCTCACTATTGTAGAATAAATTGCGGAGGTCCTCCCCGCAATCAAAATTTATGATGGAAAGAATGTCATCCCCTCACCAGAACAAATATGAAAAATCCTTCCTATACGGAGGCACTCAGAAAAGAGTCAGACACATCGGGAACTCCTTCTATAATGAGTGATATTCTTTATCAACCAGTAGATGGATCAAGGACACACTCATCTTTTGAGCCACCCCCTTTCCGTTCAAAAATTAATAAGGCTCCCACCAGCTCGATTGCTTGGAATAAAATTATTAAGAAGCAGTCGAGCTGGGAATATCAATTAGTGGAGCCTCCTGAACAACAACAACATGACATGTTACATGTGAGAAGACAACTTGCTAGGGATAATATACCAGTTATTTATTGGCCTACAACCACTTCTCACATCAACATACTAGGATAATTGTCTGGGGAATGCCCACATGACATTCCTCTAAATATATGGATGAATCTTCATCAGCTGAAAAAAAGTTCCTACCCTATGAAGGGTATGTAGCCCACATCAACACTTTATGGTAACTTCTCCATATAAACAACCTGGAAAGACTCCCATCCGCATAGCATCCACAATCAAAAAGGTGAACGAAAAACGTTGAATTGGCCTACCTCTATGCACATCATAAGTTGTGGAGCCTTATTGGAAATTCCCCATATGGAGTTCAGATTCATAGATGGGGAGAACATGGATTTCTACACTTCACCCCATTTCTCCTCCAGTAGGACCCATTGGAAATGAAATCCTGTAATTTAATTACCCATAGGTAGAAGGAAAGTGAAACCCCTACTCAAGAAAGATGTGATACTCGATAAAAATCGGTCCAGAGTAAGCATCAAAAGCATCAGGGCCGAAGGGATCAATCCATCAATTTTTTTGAGTATTGAAACCAAGAACATCCAGTAGGATTCTAGCCTAAAGGAATCCAACCATAAAGTACTTCCCATATCTTCAAAAGATCATAAACTTAGTGTAGGCCCAATTCCATACTCGGCTCACACCTACATGGGAGTATGTGAAATTGAAAAGGTGGAAAGAGCAGCGGGTACCGTCGCAATACGGGAACAACCCCAGCCCACAAGGATTGGGAATTTTTAAATAAAAGTTCCCCCATAAGACCAAAAAATCTAGGCTGTTGCGCATCAACGGGAGAATGGGAATGACCCCAACCCACAGGGATGGGGGAATTTTTACCTCAAATCCCTGCACAACAGACGTCTGTCTTCCACTATCTTGGAAGAACGATGGATAGAGGAGTCACCCATTCCACCACTTCTCATGGTTCACCCCCTCTGAGAGAAATTCACATTACGAGGTTAGACCAGGGATCCCTTCATGTCAATATTCTCCAATAAATTCGAATAATATCATATAATGGAATGAGAAATTCCGATAAATGAAGAAAAAAGCCTTCCTACCATTTGGCACTAGGCACACCACCCCCAATGAGGTATGACTCAGTGAAGGTGGTAAACATAAAACCCTGGATCTCACAGGAAATGTTCTGGAGGGAGAGTACATGAAGAAATATGGTTCCCTCTTAGAGGCATCCCACACTGAGCTCGATGGTGTGAACACCCAAAATCAGAGACCAATCCTAAATCTGGGTTCCCCCTGGTTAATGTGTCTCCACATCCCCTATGAAACCCTAAAATAGAGAAGAATAAATCAAAGGTCATCTATGACTAGCCTCCTCCTCCTCTGAGAATGCTTCCCTCACTCTCGAAGAGAGGTTCTCCAACTAGGTGGAAGAAATAAAAGAGCTCGGGTGAATTAATACTGAATTGCATCAAGGGAGCTACCTTTCTGGTTGTATCCCCCCCATGGAATGTCAGAAGCTACTCCCAGAAGAGGTTACCATAGCACATGAACTTATCCTAGTGAATGAATCCAATATCGGAGGACCATTCAACCTGGTCTCGGAAGGATATCAAGACTTCCCCGTTGGGAAGGAAACCAGAATATATTATGATAAACCCACATATGATACCCCTGGCGGGGTATCAACCCCAAATTACAGTAGCATTGACACACTTAGTCTTGGACACTACTGAACCAGATCATGTTCAAACCTGATAAGATATGCATTAGGTTCTCTTAAACACTTTCGAGCAATTAATAGCTCGACTGGAAGCCTTGGAGGGGTGGTGTGGTCTGATACAGCCAGAGCACAAACCCTACCCCACGTGGGTGAGAAATGTTCCGCCACAAAAAAACTTCAAGAACCCCGTATTTCTAGTATTAAATGGCTCAAGGAACCTAGAAAATAATTTAATGCACTATGACTCTTATTGTGACCCCATAATGGGAACTACAGTACAACAAGAATCATTAAAACATGGGTTCTTCGTACGAACCCTACAGGGATCGGCTTTTGTATGGTATACTAGCCTGCCATCCAATTCAATCATAGGGTGGGAAGACCTCCGAAGAAAGTTTCTCTTATAGTTAAGTTGAATTCTGCCTAAGATGATGGTCAATGATCTCAAGAACTACAAACAACGAGTGGACAAAAGGGTCTCATACTGGATTTCTAGATGGAAAGGCCTAAAATTTTTAATGAATCGGCTGCTCTAAAAGGATTAGATTCTCTCCATCTGAATTGATAAACTTTGGGATGGATTGTGAACACAACTCATCCCAGTGAAGTACACAATTGGGTTTAGAGACTTATCTTATATTGCTCAAACGATAGAAGACTCCTTGAAATAGACCAACCTCAAGTCCCAAGTGGCCCCATCATCCCTTGGGAAAAGAATATGAAATGCTGAAGTGGATTATATCACACTTAAGCCACCCCGACACTAGATCCAGTTAGGAGGCCCCCACCCAACCATGTGGACCCCCTTGACACCAACATCCACCCCCACCTTGGCATTATGAGTGATGAGGTGCTAAAAGAAATCAGTTCGAGGAATGAAGAACTAAATTTTACTCGTTTCGAGACGACTAGGTCTGTAGCTATTTCATAGCCGTGGTGAATTTCAATTTTCTCCAACTACTAGAGCCAAAGAGAGCCGATGAAGTGGGTCTTGAAAACCATCTCAATTATTGTCCCTATCACTAGATACTGGGATATACCATATAAAAATTCTTTGTTTTCAAGGATCTCCTATAAAAGATGGTGGATTTTAGTAATGTCATGTTGGGCCCACTGCCAACACAAGTGGCGTATGTCTCCACCTCAGAATCAAGAGAGGATGTGAAATGGAAGACATTCATCAGTAAGGAGGAGAAAATCTTTTAAAATTGGATGACTTGAAAGACCGTCAACAGAGTCCATGGAATCTTCCTGGCATAGTTGAAACAACCAATTATACCCCCAAAAGATCCTAATACAGTAAAACCATCCTCCTCGGCACTGTGATCCTCTAAAGGAATGAATAGAAGAAATGAAGAGAAAGAATATGAGGTGATACTAAAGCTGAAGTCAGTGTTGATGCTTTTGGACTTCATGCCAATAGACTCAGTACAATGGGCACCGCCCTGCCAAACGATTCAACCAGAATCACCCTACCAAACGACACCATCATAAGGAGATAGTTAGAAAAAAAATAGTGTCAGATTAAGAAATGATATTTAGCTCCATTAATGTCATTCACTTGATGGACCTATTCTCATATGAAGACTATGGACAGAAACCAAAATTCCCCATGCCCAACCAGAGAGCCTAGGAAAGAGGCTGCAGAGGTTGTAAATTCCTTAGAAGGAATGATTGTTGTAGGAGTAAAATTCCCAGCCATTCCCTATGTCAAACCGTTAACATCGTGAAAACTCGTGGAAGGACCCTCCAGAAGACACAACACGAACCAGAATTCTTGTCTGTCCCTATCTGAATAAATCCAATCCCAGTTATCATGGAATATTCATTAGGGGAACAAAAAATATCAAACCACCCAAGGAATAGAAGCGGACAAGTTCAACCCAACCTGGAAAAGACTACATCACCATCAGATCCGATAATAGAGGCCAGACCATCTATGTCCAAATCTCAAACCCCTAAAGTTTTTATGAAAGTGGAACCCCAATCTAGGAAGCACTATCCATTAGATTAGAATTATGATATTCTAAAGCATCCGACTTTATTTTTTTCAAATATTTCAATCCTGGATGTTTTAAGTCTCTCTGTGGATCTTAAGGAGGAACTCATCGAAACCTTATTACGTCCCAAGGAGTTCGAGGCTGAAGTAGTAGTATTCAAAGTCTACCGAACATAGAACAGTTCTGAAGAATGTCACATCGTCATCTTCTTCATAGAAAGGGATGAAGACACCATCATGAAAGGGAAAATTAAACCCTTAGATGTGTTTGGAATGATAAACAAGATTGATGACTATAGTATTTTCATCGAAAATGGCTTTAGAGTTAACCTCCTCCCACTGCGGATGCTTCACTGACTGGGCTATGATAAAGATAGCTTGACACCTTACACTACAAATATTCTATGATATAAAAAAAGTGAGAAAAATCCATTGGGATAGATCATGATTAAAACTTGGCTTGGAGATCTCAAGTCAGATTCCGTGTTCCTGGTAGTACGGTAGGGTATGACCATTAATGTCAGGTTAGGGAGGCCTTAGCTACATTAGCATGCTGAAATTCCATCATCATACCACCATTGCATCAAATATTGCGCTAATGGGAAAAACAGGATGTTTCACATCGATAGATCCCCGTTTGAGTCATGTGAGTCACATTATATCGACAGAGGGTTCTATGAATCAGAATAAAAAAAATATTTCGACTGATGACATTGATTGGATCAGTGCCTTGAATGGATTGGAAATGGATCCCACCGAACCAATCAGGAAACTTTGGGAAGATTAGGTACTACCCATCAAACATGTTGAATGAATAAGTGAAAGTACAGATGCATACTCAATTGTCTGCATGGTCTATGTTACATCCACTGAGTCCAAAGACACAAAAGAGAGGGCTGACTCCCACAATGTCAGGAAAATCCCTATCAAAGATACTCTTGGCCCGTCCGCGGTACATCAAACTACCCTATCCTCACAAACTAAGGAAAATGAAGACTTCTATCCAGACGTTAGAGAGTTTGTCTCAAGAATCCTCTCTCTATAAGAAGAGTAATAAGAGTAAGAAGATGAAGACGTTGAAGAAGAAGAATAATAATAAGAGGAAGAAGATCTCATGGATTCCCCTCCTACATACGAAGAAGGAGTCTCCACCACAATCGATGAACATAAGGAGATAAATATGGACATAAAAAATGACCAGTGACCCACTTTGACTAGTTTGGCTATGCATGTAGAGGAATAGGAGGAATATTCCTCTTTCATAAAGAAGAATCAAGATGTGTTTTCCTAGAACTACATAGAAATGACAGACCTTGATCCTGATGTCACCACTCATCATCTGGGCTTGCAAGAAGATCGCCAGGGCTATAAGTAGGCATCCAGAAGGACCCACCTGATGAATGCTTCCAAAATTGAGGCTGACGTTGACTATATGATCAAATCCAATTTCATACGGGAGGTCTAATATCTGATCTAGATGGAAAATATAGTCCCTATAAAAAAGAATAATAGATAGATTAGAATCTGCATATACTTCATGGAACTTAATCGGTATTTTCAAAAAACGACATCCCAATCATGATTATAGAGTTGTTGTTCGATTAAATAGTTGGATATGAAGCCCTCTCTTTCATGGATGACTATTCTATATACAATCAAATCTAGATGGCTCGAGGAGATGAAGAAGCTACTACTTTTAGGGCCCCTCTGTGGGTGTTTAGTGATAAAGTTATGCCCTTTGGTCTAAAGAATTACTGCACCACATATCAGTTTGAAGATGAATCTCCTAAAGTGTGCCTTTGGAATTATCTCAGGAAAATTCCTCAGCTTTATTGTATGCCATCGTGGCATCGAAGTTGACCCCAAGAGGGAAATATCCATCCTTGGCATGTCCCCACCTCGCAACCTCACTGAGTAGAGTGGTATCATGGGGAACCCCACATAAATTCAGCACATCATAGCCAACCTAGAAGGTAAATTTTTACCTTTAACCATGCTCATGATGAAAGGGGTTACATATGAATGGGATAATTATTTCCAAGAAGCATTCGACAATCTTAAAAGAAATCTCCAAATCTCACTAGTGGTGATGCTTCCAGTTGAAGGGAGACCACCCATTTTGTATGTAACCACCCTGGAACAATCATTAGCTTGCTTACTCATACATAAGAATGATTCCAGCAACAAAAAAATCTCTATTACCTCATCCAAAAAATGATCAATGCCGGAACTCAGTATTCAAAAATTGAAAAGAACTTCCTAGCCTTAATTTTCAGAGTTCAAAAACTCTGGCATTACCTGCTGCACCTTGAGGTCCACCTGGTTTCCCACTGCAACCCACTCAAATATATCCTCAATCGTCCCATGATAAATGCACACCTATATCGATGGGAGGTCATCCTATAAAATTTTGACATATGGTACATTCCCTAGAAGGCCATCAAAGGCCAGGCATTACCATACTTCTTTGATGAGCACCCCTAATACGAAACAACATTATTAGATGTCAAACTTCTTGATGAAGAAGTGTTCTCTATCTAGGAGGACCCCCAGACGTAGTAAATGTAATTCAATTGTTCTTCCAGAAGACCTATATGAAAAAGGATGGAGGATCCCAAGATCATCAAAGTGGGGTAGGGAATCATACTCATATCCCCCCAAAAGGCCATTTTGCTTTTGTCTTTCCTAATTTTGGAAGGGTGTACAAAAAATTAAGCAGAGTATCATGCCCTCATTTTAGGAAAGGAAGTGGCACTTCATGTGTAAGATAAACACCTAAAAATAAAGGGTGATTCAAAGCTAGTCATGAGACATGTTAATGGAGACTATTCCATCAAGAAGGATTTATTAGTTCCCTTGATGAAGCATGTTTGAGAATTGATGGTAGAATTACCATTGGAACCAATGCTGACTTATGTCCCCAAGTCACAAAATGCTCATGCCAACGCCTTGGAAAATGCGACCACAACCTTGGCCGATCCAGAACGGGATGAAACAGTCATTATCATTTCCCACCGTAGGATGGTCTTTCTATTCATCCATAGAAATTCATAGGAAATTGATGAAATTTTCCCCATCTCTGAGCCTTATGTCCACACCACTGGTTGGATGACGCCCACTACAAAATACATTTGGAATAGGGAACTCTCACCAAATAGGGATGAAAGGGAACATGTCCGAAGATGGGCAATCAACATTGTATTGTACACTAGGGTAAACTAAGAAAATTATATCTACAAATGAGGCCTTGATGATGTCTTTATCAGGTGCATTTATGGAGAAGAGACTTCAGCCGTCATGAATGAAGTGCAAGCCAGAGCTTGTGGAGTGAACCAATTAGCCCCCAAGATCTCTTAGCAAATCTGATGGCTTGGGTATTAATTGACCACTATGATACAAGATTGAACTATATTCACCAACAAGTTTCATTCCAACCAAGTTCATGATAATTTCATACATCGAACTCTGGAGTTACTTCATACAACTAAGTACTCCTGGCCATTATTCACTTGGGGGATGGATGTTGTGGGGCCATATCCTCCCACAACAACTTGAAAATTTAAGTTATTAATCACAGCGACCAACTTCTTTTCCAAATGGGAAGAAGCCATACCCTTTAAAAAAGTCATGGTGAAAAACATCGTTAGATTTTTGAAGGCCAACATCATCACCATATTTGGTTCCCTCATAC
This sequence comes from Viscum album, assembly GCA_963277665.1. NCBI lineage: Eukaryota > Viridiplantae > Streptophyta > Magnoliopsida > Santalales > Viscaceae > Viscum > Viscum album. The sequence goes on from OY728136.1 coordinate 8,542,807, forward strand.
AATATTGATGGACAATGGAACCATCTTCTGATCTGCTGTCTTGGACAAGCTATGCAAGGAGTATGGAATTAAAGCCATCCATTCATCCCGTTACCACATAGAGGCCAATGGAAAATAGAGGCTTTAAATAAGACTCTGTCTAACATAATCCAAAAGATATTCGAAAATGATAATAAATCTTGTCCATACAAGCTCCTTCATGATTTATGGGATTACGAGACCACGACACCCTGCACTCACTAGTATACGAGGTAGAGGCAGTTATGCCTATTGAAATCCAAGTTCCATCACTTCGTGTGGCCATTTGAGATCAACTGTACATGGATGCACAATTCTAGATACGGTTTTATTAATTAGAGAATTTTTTTGAGAAAATGCTACACACTCTGTGCCATTTGGAAACATACCAAAATCGGATTACATGAGCCTTCAACAAAAAGGTTCTCCTTCAATATTTCTTTCAAGGAGAAATAGTGTTGGTCCTCAGAACCCCAATGATACTTGGGAAGAATCCCCCAATGCTTGAGTAAAAGTGGGAAGGACCATATTTCATACATAGATTCTATTCCAATGGAGCATACAACCTGATATTGATGGAAAAAACATCCCATCACAATGCCCACAAATACAAAGCTCTTGAATAAGTATTTAAAATAGTAATACGCCTATATTCTGGTCCAAACTCTAAGACCTAAAAATATGATTGATAATACCATGAAACCCCCCATGTTATAGTCCAAAATACAAGACCTTAAACTATGAGTGATAATACCATAAAACCCCCATGTTCTGGTCCCAACTCTAAGACCTTAAACTACAAGGGATAATACCGTGAAAGCCCCCATAATCTGGTCCAAACTCTAATACCTTAAACTATGGGTGATTATATCATACAACCCCCAATTTTCTGGTCCATACTCAAAGACCTTAAAATATGAGTGATAATACTGTGAAACCCCCCATGTTATGGTCTAAACTCTAAGAAATTAAACTATTAGTGATAATACCGTGAAACCCCCAATGTTTTGTTCCAATGTCTATGATCCTAAACTATTAGTTGTTTTCTTGAACAACATGACAATAAAACCAAGTTAGTAGTCTATACTTTAAGACCTTAAACTATGATCATCAAAAAAATGAAATCACGGTCCAAACTCTATGATGCTAAAAAATGAGTTATAATACTCCTAATGTTATGGTCTAAACTCCAAGACCTTAAACTATGGGTAATAGACCCCCATGTTATGTTCCAAACTCTATGAACATAAAATATGATTCATTGTCCTTTACACATGATGTTAAAATGTAAGGGACTCATCCCTGAAACATGATAATAAATTATGACTCATGTCCTCTCCATAATACGTTAAACTACATGACATAAAACGTCATAATCATATGACAAAAAAACGAATGATCTCTCACAGAACTACATATGGCTTGATTCCTACCCTTGCAGGATATGTAGCGACACCTAGATCATTCATCTTGGCCCAACCCCTCCATGAAAAAATTTCTCTACCATGCCCCATATCAACCCGTATTCATAAGGTAAACCCTTATCACTTATTATTTCTCACATTTATTGTAACTCACGTGAGCTTAGGATCAGTGGTAGGGATTCTCGTACAATGTCAAACTATAGAGTAACATGGTAGACCTGGAAACTGTGATGGATAGAAAAAAGATTCCCCTAACACATGGTCCAAGCCAGATCAATACAAGGTACATAAAAAACTACATACGTCTTTATTCCTACCGTCACATGATATGAAGCGACGCCTCGATCCTCAATATTTTCCAATCCCCACTAAGAAAAAAAGAGAATGCACCCATCATATCCTATACCTCCCAAACCCTAGGAAGGAAACACTATGTCCACTACTTGTTTCTCACGATGAGTATGACTCACATGAGATTAGGATCAGTGGTAAGTATTATCTTATTCAAATAATTTATGGTGAATTATAGTGGAACCATCACCCAAAAAAATGAAACAGAAATTTCCCTGCATATGGACTAAGCCAGATCGGTATAAGGAACTTTTAGAACTTTGTAAAACTTGATTTCTTCCCTCACAAGATACATAGTGATCCCAGATTTGGAATTCCATCCCAACCATCCTAAAAAAAGAGAAAAGTGAAAAAATTCCCTCAAATGTCCTTAAATATAAAACAAACATTTGTAGGGAATATTTAGAACTACGCATGGCTTGATTCCTGGCCTTTCAAGATATGTAGTGATGCCCAGATTTGGAATCCTGTCCTAGACATCATCAAAAAATGCCCAATTTTCCCCCATACATAGGGCATACTTGTAAGGGGAGTCCATGAAAGGTCCTATCTCAAGAAAATACACTACGAAATTATTTAAGAGTTATGTGTGGCCCAATACTCAGTGTTACGAGATTTCTCACATTCCCACCACTCATGAGAAGTCAAAAGATCCAGATTCCCCCTCTACATATGAGTCAGATCTATGTTGAAGTTCCACTAGTTCAGAGGTAATCACGATATGGATATTCCCTCTATTCCCAGATACATCTTTCCTATTTGTCAAACTCCATACTCTAGGAAAACAAAGATCCTCATATTCATTCAAGGCCATATAAGAAGGAAGGATAGTGTCTCGTGGACACCTTTGTTTGACTATACACATCATGCCCCGGTGGCTGTGCATTTGTTTCCCACAAAAAATGGCCTTCAATCAAAGAAATATTCATCCACAGTAGAGTCGTTTCCTATCTCAGTACGCCCAATGGATTCCAATCATCATTCCATCCCTCATGATTCAAGGGCCCTCAAATTCATGGTTTACATTTTCCTTCTTACACACATCCTGGATATATCAGGACATACATGTCCGATTCATATTTGGTTTCTTTTGAGGTCATAAATATACCACATTTGTATTCATAAATATGATCCGCATTAAAAAGAAGAGTGCCTCTGCTCATTTCTGGGTTTCCCCCAAAGATGTTCGGTTAAAATTCCCTTTTTCATATTCAGGTGCACCCCTTATCGAAGGTCACATACCATATTTAGAAAGTTCCCAATATCCATAATCCTCAATGGCCATCAAATATGGATGTATAGTGCCTTGTAGAAACCTTTGATTGATAATGTACATCATGCCTTGATGACTTTTCATATGTTTCCCACAAAAATGGCCATCAATTGATGTCCAATTCGTCCTCAGGAAATTCCTTTCCTTCTTTTGTATGCTCAAATGAAAATAATTTTATGTCACACCTTTAGATTTGGAAAACCCCTAGATAATGGCTTACATACCTTTTTCTCTCCATGTTCCCCTGTTATAAAAAGGACTCCAAACTGAACTGATCATTCACCATCTCTCCCTCATTCAAGTAAGAATAATGTAGGAACAGTTTCCCACTCAAAGACGACATGAATGTCTCTAATGTTTTCAGACACCACTTCTCAGGACACCCACCCACTATGGATCCTAACTTCAAAATAAATTACAAGTGTTACAAATACCACTAGGAACATCAGAGATGGAAGGCTAGTGTTTTGTAGACACCTTTGATGGACTATGCACATCATGCCCCGGTGGCTTCGCATATGTCGCCTTCAAAAACGGATGTCAATCAAAGAAAGATTTGTCCCCAAGAGGGTCCTTTACTACCTCTGTATGCCTAAAATAGATCCTGAGCCTCATGCATGTCTAGAACTTACATTTTATGGGTCAATAAAAATCTCTAATCCATGTCTGAAGGATGTTAGGGCATTCCCGGCGAACTATCCCAAGTCAGGTCCCTAACCCGTTAAGTTTGGTCTAAGTTTTTTGACATAAAACATCAGTAATAAGTTTGATTGGTAAGACCATGAAGTGAAAACAAAATGACGCCATACATGACCAAAAAAATCCACAGAAGGCACCTCTGGGTAAAATTCTTGTATCAGTTTTTAAAAAAAAGAGCCATCAGAAAAGGCGTAAAGCTTATTAGGTCGAAAAACCGCAAAGGGTGGCCAAAGAAAAAGTTATGTTATGCCCACTAATCCTATTCCAATAAGTCTTAGGAAAAAATTAGCTTAATAATGAAAAAGTTCCAAATGTTCATGTGTTATTCCCTAAAACCATAGCTATTGTCAAACTACGCTTGCTGGGCACCGTGACCTAGTAGAAAATTAGAGAACAATTCGATTATTTCAGTTATTAGTTTCAAGTCATGGTTTAAAATTAATACATGATTGAAATGATATTTATATGGTTAATTGATAAATTGAAACAATAACAAAAAGTCAAAGAAAGAGGATTTAAAGGGAAATTAGTTTCATTGAGTTCGACAAAAATGGAAAAGCATCCCCAGTTCGGAGTCTCTCGAAACTATCAAAAAAGGAGAGGAGAACATATCATGATTTGGGAGAGAACTACAAAAAGGATCAGTTTTCCCTTTGTAGGAGGATGGAAAGTTATTTTTGTGGGCTATCAATGGTCTACTCCAAAGAAGATCTCTCCCCCGTTTCAGCCTTGACCGTCGAACACACCCACTCAAGAACAACTTTATGGTCCCGCCCTTTTTTTTTGAATAACATAAAAGTCGGAATTTGGAGAGTCCAGTTGATCCCTCAACCTTGCATCATGAGATTCACACTCCCACAACTCCTCCTCTTGGTGGTCCACCAAATCATGGGCATTCACCTCCTGGGCCGTCATATTATCAAATTCTTCCAAAACATAATGGAAGGTCGCCACCTAGTGATGGGATGAATTGAACTTGGTCCACTTGTCCTTGAAGTAGGTAAGGTCTTATCAAGCAATGAAAAATTGGTAAATAATGAGGTTTGTGTGTTGATAATCAAATCTGTTAGAACTCAGATCAGTGAATAACTACTAAAAATTGTGACCCTTGTCAGCAAAATTGGCTATGGGTGTCTTCAAGGAAAGAGTGCTTAACCAAAACCATTCCTCTTTTCTCACCACCTGCTGACTTGCCACAATACCAGTACCTTGATCCTCCCATGATTCCTTATGTCTATAAGAAGATAGTGTCACCATAGGAGTGTGGAGGGACCAAAGATTAGTCACCCAATATAAGATACTATCATTTCCCTCAGATGGCCCAGCCACTAGAGCCAGATTCGGAGGACTAACTATGGATTTTGGGATGATCAATGACACTCGGATGGTGCCAACCTCATTAAGGTCTTGGGAGGTATCTGTTGGGGGGGGGGCAGCCTAAATCCCTCCCCAATAACATACGTTGTATTGATGAGTCCCCCAGATGTTTCTGATGATGAAAAAAGCATCTTCTTACCACACTAGTGCAGAAAACGTTTTTTACGTCACCATTTTTTACGTCGGTTATATAAAACCGACGTCATAATATGTAAAACGAGGTTTTTTACGTCGGTTATTTAATAACCGACGTAAAACCCTGTGTTTAGTACACCTTTAACGTTGGTTATTTTGATAACCGATGTTATTAATCGGGCGGCTTCGTTATTTACGTCGGTTATATATTAACCGCCGTAAAAAACAGAAGCGGGGGGCGTTTGTTACGTCGGTTATTCAATAACCGACGTAACAAACGCGGTTTTTGAAGGCCTTTTTACGTCGGTTATTTTATAACCGACATAAAAAAAGAATCCGCAGATGTTTTTGACGTCGGTTATGGAATAACCGATGTAATAAAACGCAGATTTTGAGCCCTTTATAACGTCGGTTATAGAATAACCGACGTAAAAAAAGAATCGGAGGAAGGTTTTTACGTCGGTTATTGAATAACCGACGTTATAACTGTTTAAAAAAAAATTATAACGTCGGTTATTGAATAACCGACGTGATAACTCATTTAAAAATTTACCCAGACCCGTGGACTGTCATTCGCGAGTTTACCTTCGACAGTCGCGACTCGTCTCTCTCGCGCGTAAACCCGAATCGGCTCGTCCATTTCGGTGGTTTAGATTCGTTTTACGATCATCGTTTCTCATATTTAATCTCCTGGGATCAATCATCTAAACTCGCAGCACTCAGGTAATCCTCCCACTCGTTCGTTTTTTTCGCGGATAGTATATATATATGTGTTGTGATTTTTTTGTTGAAACTAGCTAAGATTCTTTGATTGAGAACCCTTTTAACTCGTTTTGGCACCATAATCTTATTTATCATCCCTAGATCTATTAGTTCGACTTGCAATATTGACTAATTTTATGATTTCACTAATTTTTCATCGTTTTCTATAAATCCCCGAGAGGGTTGGGGCGTGTCCATTTGGATGGGTTGCCCTTTTACAGTTTTTACTACTTTATTCAGTGATTCCAGGGGGGTGGGAGGGCTATCAAGAGGGTTGGGGGGTGTCCAGGGGGGTGTCCAAGGGGGTAGGGTGTGGGGGGTGGTGTCCAGGAGGGGTGGGGGGCTGTCCAGAGGGGTCGGGGGGTGTCCAGGGGGGTGTACAAGGGGGTGGGTTGGTGTGGGGGGCTGTCCAAGGGTGTGGGTGGGTGTTGGGGGGTGTCCAGGGGGGTGTCCAAGGGGGCAGGGGGTGGGGGTGGTGTTTAGGAGGGGTGGGGGGGGGGATGTCCAGAGGGTTGGGGGGTGTCCAGGGGGGTGTCCAAGCAGGTCGGGGGTGGGGGGTTGTTTCCAGGATGGGTGGGGGTGCTTTCTAGAGGGGTCGGGGGCTGTCCAGAGGGGTCGGGGGGTGTCCAGGGTGGTGTCCAAGGGGATGGGTGGGTGTGGGGGGCTGTCCAAGGGGGTGGCGGCCTGTCCAGAGGGGTCGGTGGGGTGTCCAGGGGGGTGTCCAAGGGGTTGGATGGGTGTGGGGGGCTGTCCAAGTGGGTGGAGGCCTCTCCAGAGGGTATTTGGGGTTGTCCGGGTGGGTGGGGGGGTTGTCCAGAGGGTTGGGGGATGTCCAGGGGGGTGTCCAAGGGGGTAGGGGGTGGGGGGTGGTGTCCAAGAGGGGCGGGGGGCTGTCCAGAGGGGTCGGGGTGTGTCCAGGGGGGTTTACAAGGGGGCGGGTGGGTGTGGGGGGCTGTCCAAGGGTGTGGGTGGGTGTTGGGGGGTGTCCAGGGGGGTGTCCTAGGGGGTAGGGGGTGGGGGTGGTGTTTAGGAGGGGTGGGGGGGCTGTCCAGAGGGTTGGGGGGTGTCCAAGCAGGTCGGGGGTGGGGGGTTGTGTCCAGAAGGGGTGGGGGTGCTTTCGAGAGGGGTCGGGGGCTGTCCAGAGGGGTCAGGGGGTGTCCAGGGTGGTGTCCAAGGGGATGGGTGGGTGTGGGGGGCTGTCCAAGGGGGTGGCGGCCTATCCAGAGGGGTCGGTGGGGTGTCCAGGGGGGTGTCCAAGGGGTTGGATGGGTGTGGGGGGCTGTCCAAGTGGGTGGCGGCCTCTCCAGAGGGTATTTGGGGTTGTCCGGGTGGGTGGGGGGCTGTCCAGAGGGTTGGGGGATGTCCAGGGGGGTGTCCAAGGGGGTAGGGGGTGGGGGGTGGTGTCCAGGAGGGGCGGGGGGCTGTCCAGAGGGGTCGGGGGGGGGGGGGGGTGTCCAGGGGGCTTTACAAGGGGGTGGGTGGGTGTGGGGGGCTGTCCAAGGGTGTGGGTGGGTGTTGGGGGGTGTCCAGGGGGGTGTCCAGGGGGGTAGGGGGTGGGGGTGGTGTTTAAGAGGGGTGGGGGGGGGGGGGGGCTGTCCAGAGGGTTGGGGGGTGTCCAGGGGGGTGTCCAAGCAGGTCGGGGGTGGAGGGTTGTGTCCAGGAGGGGTGGGGGTGCTTTCTAGAGGGGTCGGGGGCTGTCCAGAGGGGTCGGGGGGTGTCCAGGGTGGTGTCCAAGGGGATGGGTTGGTGTGGGGGGCTGTCCAAGGGGGTGGCGGCCTGTCCAGAGGGGTCGGTGGGGTGTCCAGGGGGGTGTCCAAGGGGTTGGATGGGTGTGGGGGGCTGTCCAAGTGGGTGGCGGCCTCTCCAGAGGGTATTTGGGGTTGTCCGGGTGGGTGGGGGGCTGTCCAGAGGGTTGGGGGATGTCCAGGGGGGTGTCCAAGGGGGTAGGGGGTGGGGGGTGGTGTCCATGAGGGGCGGGGGGCTGTCCAGAGGGGTCAGGGGGTGTCCAGGGGGGGTTATATCTTACTATATTTTGTTTAAAAAATAATATTCAAGCATATTTTTTTAAATACGCATCGATTTGTTTTATATTTAAAAATTGTTTACATTCAAATTATGATTTTTTTCATATAAACATATATTTTTCTTATCTAAAATATATATATATTTTTGCTATTTGTTATAGGTAATAATGAGTCGAAGTTGGATTACGACACATCGAATGAGCAATGAATATGAGGAAGGTGTTGATGCCTTTTTGGAATTTGCTAAAAGAAGTGTTCCAAGTAGTGACATTTTTTTCTGTCCATGCCTGAAATGTCTGAATATGAAGAAGTTGAAAAGTAGAGAGATAAAAGATCATATGATTTGTCATGGTTTCAATCCGAGTTACAACCCTTGGATTTGGCATGGCGAAACTGGACAGAATGTCACTGATGATAATGAATCGCAGGATGGTAACTCCGATGGAATTGAAGAAATGATTCGCGATATTGTAGCAGAACAAATTGAGATAGAACCGATAGTTGCACGTCTATATGGTGATGCCGAAAAACCATTATATCCTGGTTGTACAGATTTTATGGTTTTGTCGGTGATGTTAAGATTGATTAACCTGAAGGCGAAACATGGATAGAGTGACAGAAGTTTTACAGAGCTGCTACAATTGATGAAAGACATTCTTCCAAAAGATAACGATCTTCCAGATTCACATTATAAGGCCAAAAAAATATTATGCCCGATGGGATTGGGATACAGGAAAATACATGCCTGTCCAAATGACTGCATTATATATAGGAAGGAATATGAATTTCTGAAAGAGTGTCCTAAATGTGGGACATCACGGTATAAGGTGAAAGAAAAATCACAAGCTGATGTAGAGATTACAAAGCTCCCTTCAAAGGTATTTTGGTATCTTTCTATAATTCCTCGTTTCAAACGTTTATTTGCTAATTCACATGATGCAAAAAGGTTAAGATGGCATGCTGATGAGCGGGTATGTGATGGAAAAATACGTCATCCAGCTGATTGTCCACAATGGAAGAAAATTGATGCCCAGTACCCTACATTTGGAAATGAAATTAGAAATCTGAGACTAGGCTTGTGCACAGATGGAATGAATCCATACCGAACCCTCAGTAGCACACATAGTTCATGGCCTGTTTTATTGGTAATTTACAACCTCTCTCCTGAAGTTTGTATGAAGAGCAAATATGTCATGTTGAGTATCATGATCTCTGGTCCAAAGCAACCCGGCAATGATATTGATGTATACTTGTCACCGCTGATTGATGATTTGAAACTGTTATGGGCTGATGGTATTAGGGTGTATGATTCTTATAAAATGGAATATTTTCAACTGCATGTAGTGCTTCTATTTACTATAAATGACTTCCCAGCATATGGAAATTTGTCTGGATACAGTGTTAAAGGGCATAAAGCATGTCCAATTTGCGAACAATAGACGTCATATTGTCAATTGCATCATGGGAGGAAAACAGTGTACATGGGTCATCGAAAGTTTTTGCCTATGGATCACCCTTATAGAAGACTAAAAAAGGCATTCAATGGATCACAAGAATTTGATACTGCTCCAAAACCTTTATCCCCAGATTTGTATTTTGAGAGGGTGAAAAACCTTGATGTGACATTGGGAAAGACACAGAAATCTGGTAATGATAGACATATTTGGAAGAAAAGGTCAATATTTTTTGAGCTACCATATTGGAGGTATCATGAAGTCAAACATAATATTGATGTCATGCACGTGGAGAAGAATATCTGTGATTATTTGATCGGAAAATTGCTAGATATTAAAGGAAAGACAAAACATGGGTTGAATGCAAGGTTAGACCTACTATCAATGGGAATATGTTTGGAGTTAGCTCCCACTCCTAAAGGAAGAAGAACATTTCTTCCCCCGGCTTGTCATACATTATCGAAGAGGGAGAAAAGTAGCTTCTGTCAGTGTCTTCATGATATCAAAGTGCCTCAAGGTTATTCTTCAAATGTAAAAAATTTTGTCTCATTGAAAGACTTGAAGTTGATAGGTATGAAATCACATGATTGTCACGTCATGATGCAAAAAATTCTATCAGTTGCACTGCATAGAATATTACCCATCCGTGTCAGAAAGACTATAATGAGGTTGTGTTATTTTTTCAATTCAATTTGTAACAAGGCGATTGATGTGAATGCTTTGAACATTTTGGAAAAGGATGCAGTTTTTATACTTTGTCATTTGGAAATGTATTTTCCTCCAACTTTTTTTGATATGATGGTGCATTTAATGATTCATCTGGTTCGGGAAATAAAGCTTTGTGGACCTGTATATCTTCGTTGGATGTATCCTTTTGAAAGGTATATGAAAATATTAAAGGGATATGTTAAAAATCCATATCGACCTGAAGCCTCCATTATTGAAAAGTATATTTCTGAGGAGGTAGCAGAGTTTTGTACGAGCTACTTGGCTACGGCGCAACACATAGGTTTGCCTCCATCTCGCCATGAACGGGTTAATAATGAGGGAAAGGGGATTCGTGGATTGAAAGTAAAATCACTGTCAGCTGAACATATGAAGAAGTTAGAATCATACATCTTGAATAACATAGCTGATGTTCAACCGTATATCACATTGCATATTAATGAGTTGAAACAATGTCATCCAAAGAAGAAAGAAATGTGGATTTTGAATGAGCACAACAAAACTTTTTTGCCATGGTTTAAAAAGACCTTGCTTGGTAGATCAGATGTATCAGAGACATTAAAATGGATAGTGGGTGGTCCATCTTTAAATGTGATAACATGGTCTGCTTATGACATTAATGGCTATACATTTCATATGAAAGCTCAGGACAACAGAAGTGCAGTTCAGAATAGTGGTGTATTGGTGTTTGCAGAAGCAATGCATTTTTCGAGTGCTAAGGAAAGAAACCCAATTTCGGCATCAAGTGCATATTATGGAGTGATTGAAGACATATGGGAGGCTGATTACTTTAAAATTAAAGTTCCTATTTTTAACTGTAAATGGTTTATCGGTAATAACAGTGTCAGACACGATGAATTTGGAATGACACTTGTTAATCTGAATATATTGGAAGACACAGCTGATTCTTTTATAATGGCAACACATGCCAAACAAATTTTCTATGTAGTAGATCAATCAGATATGCAGTGGGCTGTTGTTTTACAAGGGAAAAAACAATATGTTGGTGAGGATGAATTTGATGAAGATGCTGATTTATGTGAGATCCCTACTTCCATGGAATGATTAACAGAACATAATGATGAGTATGTTGAAGACATGGTTTGTGCCATAAGGAACGATCACGACGAAGGAATTTGGGAAAACAATCCAACTGTACATTCCTAAAATTACAGGTAACACATGTTTATTTCTTGTTTATATTTAGTTTTTTCATATAATGTTAGATATTGTAAATTTTTTACTTATTAAAACATGTATGAAACCAAAACGATAAAACAATAAAAACCGTAAAGAGGAGAAGTCCTGGGCGCACCGGCTGGCCGGTGGTGGATCACCGGTTGGCCGGTGGTCCAGAGCAAAGCTCTGTCTGGTCCACCGGCCGGCCGGTGATGAGCCAGCGGCCGGCCGGTGGTCCAGAGAGAGAGGAAGGCTCTCTGTCTGGTCCACCGTCCGGCCGGTGGTGAGCAAGCGGCCGGCCGGTGGTCCAGACAGAGAGGAAGGCTCTCTGTCTGGTCCACCGGCCGGATGGTGGTGATCCAGCGGCCGGCGGGTGGTCCAGACAGAGCAAGGCACTGGTCCACCGGTCGGCCGGTGGTGAGCCAGCGGCCGGCCGGTGGTCCAGACAGGAAGGCTCTGTCTGGTCCACCGGCCGGCCGGTGGTGAGCCAGCGGCCATCCGGTGGCACCAGGCAGTGGGCTAGTCTACTGCCTGGGTCCTCCTGCTGGCCGGTGAGCTCACACCGGATGACCGGTGGACTCAGTGAGTCCACTTTTCAGCTTTCTTGGGCCAACTCCTTGGCAACCTTTTTCCTGTGTTTACCGTGTTTATCATTGTTTAACATGCTTACCATATTACCAATGTTTACTATTATGTAATTTAGTACACTTTTCTATTTTCTGATTAAGTAGTACTACAATATTTTAATTTGTATATTTGTGAACTAATGTTTGTTTTTTTGATTTGAAGGAAAATGACAGATCAATCAGTTGATCAGCCACATGATTCTGTAGATGAGCATATTGGTCATACATCTGGGGAGGAACATTCAAATGCTCCTATTACGAAAAAGAGTTCAAAGGTTGGTAAGCGTGGGTGCACACGTTTACCAAAATTATCACTTGCCCGTACGAAGGAGGAGAGGATAGTCGTGGAGTTTGATGATGATGATCTTCCTAGAGGTCCAAATGCTAAAGATTTTAAGGGTTTTGTAGCAACTCAGGCTAAGAGCAAAGTAAGCATTCTCTATGATGATTGGAGAAGTGTGGATAAGGAGATAATTTCTCAGCTGTGGGAGACCATTTTGGTAAGATCTTTTGCTATTGTTTGACTGTTCTTTAAATGTTTCTAGTATATATAATATTTTTAACATCTTTTTTATCATATGACATTTGATATTCCTGACACTGGAGGAGTCAGGAAGAAATGATTATCGTTGGCTGCTAGGAGATGGAGGGATTTCAAATCAACCCTCTCATCTGATTTCATTTATGGTCATAGGAGTCGTGAGAATCCATGTCGTATATATCCTTTTATAGATGAAGACACATGGAGACAATTTTTTGAAAGTAGAAGAAAAGAATCATTTTTGGTAAGGGCAATGTAAACTTTTATAAGCTTTCTTATATAAATGATCTTATTATTGTTTTGTTAATGATTACTTATTCTTAATTTACAGCAAACAAGGAAATCTCATCAAGAGATCCAATCTAAAAATGTATACCCTCATAGTTTATCTCGGGGAGGATATGCATTATTGGAAGAACAAATGATGGCAGAAAAATTTCAACAACTAAGAGTTGAGTCTTCAAGCTCTGGAGAGGTGGCCCCTCCATCCCCTCCATCTAGACATGAGAAATGGAAAAGAGCTCGGAAGGGCAAAAAAAGACAATATCTTTCGGAAGAATCGAGACTCGTAGTTGAGAGGATTGTAAGATATCTATTTTATTTATTTAAGTTTACTATTTTTGTCATATATTTCCAATCATTATAGAAATGTTCAATTAATTATTACAGGACTCTCTTGAGGAGCAGAGTTCACAGGGGACATTTACACCATTTGGGAGGGAAGATATTTTATCTGTGGCATTGGGAAAGCCCGAACATCCTGGCCGTGTAAGAGGATATCCGGCAGGTGTATCGGTAAGAAAAGTGTTGCCACGTTCCTCAACTTCTGACGTTGAGGGAGTTTATAAAAAAAATAGAATCCTTGGAGGCTGAAGTCCATAATATTAATGCGACAATGGAGGACAAGATTAGAGCATCGGTGCAGTTTATGTTTGCAGACTTGCAAAGACAATTTCAGGGTGCAGCTCCCACTCCACCTCTCCCAGTAGCTCCCACTCCCCCACCTCAGCCTGCGGACCCCATTTTTGATCCTCCTCCTCCGCCGCAGCTACCTACTTATTGTGAGTTGTATGTTGATGATCCTCAACATCATATAGTTGCATATGGGATGGTATATTGTATAGGAGATACAGTTCATCATCAACAGTTAGAGGTAGAGAATCAGAGGGTCATTGTACAGGATATTATAGATAGATCAGCTCGGATACCATTACCTACAGATTAGGTGACGACAGTTGGACATAGTATCGGCCATTTTTTACTTTGGCCATCCAGACTTCTTCGACTCATTACCATAGAGGTATGGATGTTATATCTTTTATTTTATATTTTTATTAATGTTTTATCATTTGGAAACTAATATATTTTTCAATTTATTTTTACAGGAATACTTCAAAGGTAAAGAAATACTGTATAGACAACAACAAAGACAGATAGCTATGACATCAGATGCAGATACTAGCAGTCTTGACAAATTGTCAAGATATTCAAATTTGTTGTTGAATCATTATGACTTTACAATGGAAGCTCATGTCTGTGGACGTGAACTAAGTGTGGGGATTATGAAAACTGATATCATGGAGTTTGTCACTGGAGATAAGTTGGGCATCAACGTGGTGAAAATTTTTATCATGTAAGTCTTAACAACTTTTCCTTGCGTTATATTTATTAAAAATGTATACTTATGTCTGCTTTGTATTATGTATCTGTATAAAATTTGTGAGAGGAATGAGCTAACAGATGTATATGGATTCATGGACCCACAATTGATTTCCCCTGAAGCATGTGCATTGGATGAGGAACAAAGAATGCTTTATATTGCTGATAGATTTGAAAAGAATGTAATCATACAGTGTTGGATGATGCCTTTTTGTGAGAGGTATGAAACAAATCCCTCTCAAAGAGTTAATTATCTTTTAACATAAAAAACCACTAACGTTAAATTTCCTTTTATCAGGGATCATTGGATGTTAGGGGTTTTTTGCCCTAGGGAGAAAACACTTTATTGGATATGCTCTCTCCATGATGATGTGCGAGAAAGTTTTAAGAATATATTGGAAACGTAAGTTTCAATTTCACAATAGTTTTATATATTATAATGAATTTTAAATTTACCCCATTCGTATTATTTTCTAACAGGGCATGAGTCCACTTTCGAAAAAGCGCAAAGAAAAGGAATTTCAAGATCAAATATGTACATGTGAAGGTAAATATCCATTTATAATTTGTACATTTTGATTTATTACATAAAAATAATATATTGAATTTACACTCATTCAAACAGAAATGTCATGAGCAACAAGGCATCATCGAATGCGGATATTACATGTTAAGATTTATGTATGAAATAATAACAATTGGGAAAGTTCTGAGTTTTGACTGGTAATATTTCCTCTTTCTCATAATATTTCAATTTGATTTATTCATTATACACGTTGACTACTATCCTTTTCCTTTGTAGATTTTTGATGACCCTCAACCCTTTACTGCTGAAGATATTAAACACATACAAGTGGAGTGGTCAAATTATTTTACAGGTTTGATTGACTTTTAGTTGTTTGTAATGTAAAATGTAGTTTTGAATATTGTCAATGTAATTGTGTATTTCGTAGTCGTTTAGGTTGGATTTAGTTTTTTTTGAAGTTGACAGTGTAAGTTTTTAATGTTATATAAGTGAATGTTTAATTTTTCTCTACTTCTTGTTTTGGTCTACTGTTGATGGTTTTTCTGGTCTGGATTTTGGTATGGGGGGAGAGGTTCCAAGGGGGTGGGTGGGTGTTTGGGGGGTGTCCAAGGGATATGGGAGGGGTGTACAAGGTGTGTTTGGGGCTGTCCTAGGGGTGGGGGGGGGGGGGGGTGTCCAAGGGGTGGGGGGGTGTCCAAGGGATATGGGAGGGGTGTCCAAGGTGTGTTTGGGGCTGTCCAAGGAGTCGGTTGGGTGTAAATGAGGGTGGGGGGGGGGGGTGTCCAAGGGGTGGGGGGTGTCCAAGTGGTGGTGGGGGGGGGGGTGTCCAAGGGATATAGGAGGGGTGTCCAAGGGGTGTTTGGGGCTGTCCAAGGGGATGGGGGGGGGGGGGGTTTCCAAGGGGTGGGGGGGGGGTTCCAAGGGGTCGGGGGGGGGGGGGGGGTGTCCAGGGGGTGGGGGGGGTGTCCAAGGGGTGGGGGGGTGTCCAAGGGGTGGGGGGGGGGGTGTCCAAGGGATATGGGAGGGGTGTCCAAGGGGTGTTTGGGGCTGTCCTAGTGTTCGGGGGGTGTAAATGAGGGTGGGGGGGGGGGGGCTTTCGAAGGGGTGGGGGTGTCCAAGGGGTGGGGGGGGTGTCCAAGGGATATGGGAGTGGTGTCCAAGGTGTCTGGAAGTTCTGTCCAAGGGGCCGGTTGGGTGTAAATGAGGGTGGGGGGGGGGGGCTGTCCAAGGGGTGGGGGGTGTCCAAGGGGTGGGGGGGTGTCCAAGGGATATGGGAGGGGTGTCCAAGGTGTGTTTGGGGCTGTCCTAGGGGTCGGGGGGGTGTCCAGGGGTCGGGGGGGGGGGGGTGTCCAAGGGGTCTGGGAGGGCTGTCAAGGTGTGTGTGGGGGGGGGGTGTCCAATGGGTGTTTGAGGCTGTACTAGGGGTCTTGGGGGTGTAAATGAGGGTGGAGGGGCTGTCCAATGGGTGGGGGGTGTCCAAGGGGTGGGGGTGTCCAAGGGATATGGGAGGGGTGTCCAATGGGTGTTTGAGGCTGTACTAGGGGTCGTGGGGGTGTAAATGAGGGTGGGGGGCTGTCCAAGGGGTGGGGGGGTGTCCAAGGGTTGTGGTGGGGCTTCAATGTGGTGGGGGAGGGCTGGCCAGGTTGTTAAGTGGGTATAGATGAGGGTGGGGTTCTGTTGGGGCTTGGGGGAGGGCTGGCATGGTTATTTTTGTTTGCTTTCTGGTTGCTTTTTGGTGAGAGAAGTGCAATTATTTAAAAAAAAATATATCGCTTTCACGTCGGTTATAAAATAACCGACGTGATAAACCGTTCCCAGGACTTTTATCACGTCGGTTCTTAATATAACCGACGTGCTAAAAGGCCTGGGAATCGATTTACCACGTCGGTTATTGGATAACCGACGTGCTAAAACGTTTCCCAGGCCTTTTTATCACGTCCGTTATTTAAGAAACCGACGTGATAATAGGCCTGGGGAAGGGTTAATCACGTCGGTTATGTCATAACCGACGTGATAAACGATATCCCAGGCGTTTTATCACGTTGGTTTGGAAAATAACAGACGTGATAAACCCCCCCCCCCGTGCATATTTATCACATCGGTTATTAATGAACCGACGTTATAAACACCGTGATGTTAGGGATGTTACGTCGGGTTTTAAATAACCGACGTAAAAAACGTTATTTATAACGTCGTCCGTATTAACGTCGCCTAAAAACCGACGTAAATAATGAAAAATAACCGACGTAAAAAATGTTTTCTGCACTAGTGCCACGAGGACATGAACATGTGGTGTATCCATCCTGGCCACTGTAGGAACAGATGTTGAAGGATTAGATGTTTCACTCTTCATAATATAAATAATGTGTGGCATTGTATTTGGGGAAAGGACGTGGCAGGAAATGGTTAAAGGTTTCTGCACCCTCTAAACTGGTTCTTTCATCATCCCGTTTGGGTGAAAATATACCCATAGTCAAGCATATTCCAGTGACAGGAAAGTGGATTCTATCATGTTAGGAATGATATGTTCTATATCAGCACCTTCATGCATCATCATGATCCATAATTAGTGAAGAAAAATTAGGTGAGACTCTCCCCTTAATTGGATAGCCAGAAGTAGCGCAGTCTATTGGAGGCATCCAAATTTGTTGGAAAACCGGTAGTATAGGTATGACTCATAAATGACTACTCTATATATACAAGCAGCGAGCATCCTGTCTCGAATTTTGATAAGGTATGAGAATTCCTCCAAAGAACTATTCCTGTCACCTCTCAATGATCCATGAGGGGTAAGATGTGGTTCAAATGAGAAATGAGAAGCATCGTTCAATAGTCCAACCACATCAATAATTCTTAATGTCCTAGGATGGACATTGAAAATATTAAGAAGGGTATGTTGAATGTTAGAATGGGGAACCTTGCAGTATTCTGTTAGTCATAACTAGGGAAGTGCTCCTCCATCCACCCATACATAAATTAAAATGGTCTGTTGAAATGGTGTGTGGGCCTAACTTCTTATATTTGTCCCAACGAATCATAAATCCGAGCGAGAGTGGGAAGGGACAAATTATTGGGTAGACCCTATGCCAGTGTGGCCACCATCATTAAAGAATAGGTCTGAACCCTGGTATATACGTCATGGGATGGAATAATATATCTTCTAAAAAAATGGAAAAGAAATATTCGAGTCTAAGAATAGCTTATACATCTTGTAAGAGATCATATCCCCATTTGGTATGTTGTCCCGCTTCTAGGGTAGCACAATATGATCTTGGAGTTTGGCAGTACATACAGGTTGGATGAGTTCAAATGTGGAGATCCCTTGGATTGGGTCTGTTCTCCTACAAGAATGAACCTATCCATACTTCGAATAAGATGAGCGAGTGAGCCTGGAGGGGATGGTCAAGTAATCCCTCTTCCATGACCAGTAAACTACTTGTCAAAAGGGAAACATGGTCAGTGTCATTCCAAGAAGCAGTTGTCGGTAGAAACTCATCATACATTTCTCCAAGGATAGAGAGTCCTCCAAGCTGGTGGATATCCCATAGGCTAATACCCACCTCTCCATTAAATATGTTAAAGGTGTTGGTGCTTGAACAACAGCGACTGAGAAATTCTGGGAGGACTTCGCCTAGGGATAATATTGCAAACTGAGAAACCCAGGCCACCTGATAAAAGCCCACCACCTCCAAGAGGTCAGGGGACTCCAAATAGGTCTGATGCACTATAACACCCACGCCCACTCATCAGAGAAACATTCACTGGCCCGTAGATCCCACTTGGTTCTCCACCCTCCATTGGGATTTTCTTGGGAGATGCTGATAATGGATGGGTATTCTTGAGCGTCTAGTCTTAGGATTCCATCGCGACACCTATGATTTCACTGAGTCCATGTCGAAACTCTTAGTATGAAGACGTTCATCTGAATTGGAGTGGTGATGACTTCTCTTACTAGGGAAATGTTGGTGAGATCATGTCCTTGCGGTGCCTCCAAGAGTATGAAAGGAGTATTGGGGTTAGTCAATGGTAGATGAACGTCCTCAGAGAGACCAAATCCATAAAGTGGAAATTGTATAGATAACAGATATGATAGAAGCTCCGGTGTCAATAAATCTCTTAAGAAGCTGTCACGAGGAATGATGTGGGCTCAAAGATGATCCTAACTATTTCCTACCATGGTTTCCATTTTCATTTTCAATTTTATCATAGCTTGTGAAACATCCATTGTAACTTGCACATGAATATCCCAAAGCTGACAAAAAGTCAGTCCAATAAAAATTGTTGGATAAAGGCTATGGAAGAATGGATAAAGGACTCAAAATATGTTCACAAAAGGCACCGTGTAATGTTTTTGGAGGCGGTACGCATTATCCACATCCTGCGTACTTCATAGTGTGTGGATGACACAATCCATGTATTTCATGATATGCATAGGTAACCCCGCCTACATATATGGTAGGTAGATTACATTCACCGCATACAGCCATGGTAAGTGAACCTTCGACGAGGCATTGGCCCACAGATCATTGGATGAAGAACAGAAAGGTTTTCGGAATATGGACACCATGAACCTAGGCCTTGATTGTGATCATGTTTAGAAATATTTGATTAACGTTTATGCTTGGATTATTATTTCTTAAAGTTCGGTTTTCCAATCCTATATCAGTATGCGGAAAAGATAGCTGCGTAGCATCATCCTTCATGGAATTCGGATTTTAGTCATAAAATTCTATAATAATGCTCAAATAATCCAAAATATGGTACGTGGATGGAAAGATTGTGAGGAAATCGGTTCATGGTATGTACGAAGTGGTTCGTGAACATGACTTTTTCAAGGAGCATGGTACGTGATAGAAAAATAGGACATGAAAATCAAGAGCGCTTTTCGCCATGAGAAACTGTAAAGGACAAATGACATGGGCCCTTATATATAGGTGTGGTCCCCTCATCCACAGTCTATCTGTTCTACCGTGAACCATTTCAGTTCAATACCACTTCTATATCGAAATAGTCCACTTTTCATTCTGAAGGAATACCATTTTAATGGGGGGAATTTGTAGGGTCCTGAAAATTTCTTCAAGGGAAGAAAATACCCCACGATCTCTTTTCAAATGCAAGAAAGTACTTCTACATGTCTAGAAAGGTGAATAAACTCATGTTGAGTTTCAATTTTCAGAATAAAATTGATGGAATTCATGGTTTCAAGGATTTTCAAGTGACCCGTGTA
The DNA here is from genome assembly GCA_963277665.1 of Viscum album. NCBI lineage: Eukaryota > Viridiplantae > Streptophyta > Magnoliopsida > Santalales > Viscaceae > Viscum > Viscum album. Next base: position 8,562,808 of record OY728136.1, read on the forward strand.
ACATCATCGAGAAATTATGTAGACTGGATCGATCAGGAATCGAGAGGTATGCTGGACGATCCGCAAACCGCTGGCCCGTGGAGTGATGGCCCGCCAAACAAGGCAGACCGCAAACCGCATCGTCAAAAGAATTGTGCACGTGAATTGAATCCATTTACCATACTGTGAACTCATTATTTGGCAGACGAAGTGAACAAGAAGGGTTCTGTGAACCATTATGGCGAACCTAAGCCTCCACAAACCAAGGTTGACCGAGTCTTCTGCGGGTCAGGATATCTCTTCATGGACCTCAAAAATGGTGCCACGTGCCCAATATATACAATTTTCCTAATTCTATATAAAAGGATCATTGTAAAATGATGGCATATGAACAATGAATGCCTAAAGGGAACCCATAGGTTGGAAGAAAGAGTTCATAGAAGAATCTGTATTGAGTCTTGATTCATCGATGAAGCCTGAATCAGGAATCACATTCTCCATAGGTATAGTAGGCCACGAACCATAAAACAGGGGAATTGAATAATAATAATAGAAACGTGAACCTAAATAGTGAATTGAAAATCACACACTTCTCATGGATGAATAACCGGCAAACAATAATCCCCCAGAACCTCCTTTAAAATGGTGCTTCGTGTAGTGTACCGCTACGTGGGCTGAACATGGCACCACATACTGCATCAGTACACAGATGGAACCCAGAGGGGCATGGTGAGTCGCGTACCACTATGGTATGTGGTGGTATATACCCATTCCTTCACACCTCATCAGTATGCAGATGACCCCTTTTCCCGCATACCACTATGGTATCCAATCCTCCCTCATCCCACATAAGAAATCAGTATGCAGAATGGGGTGTTTTCAGGTATTATTTCCTCTGGTCCCAACCTCACCCTACCATTACCGTCCAGTCCTCCATAATCCCTCCACTAACCAGTCCTCCAACATCAAGCCAAAGCCTCCTCCAAAGCCACCGGACTCATATGATCATACCATTGAGTGCATCAACATGCCCATTTGATTCTACATACTCATGATAAGCAGAGTCATGAAGGCTCTCTGCACAACAGTTCGGGCTTCGGTAATTCTTGTGGGTATACATTCCTATGTTAACCTAGATTCCAACCATAGGATGCTGACGTGAACCTACCCATTCTAGGGATTAAGGGTGATCACTCACTTATCCATTCAATGGGGATTTGTGTTCAGTCGAAGGGGTTATGTTTGCTTCCCCCTTTGATGAGGTCAAAACTTCTCCCCTTCTCAGAACGTCTTCTGGGGCCCTCCAACTGATGTAAGTCCCCAATCTTCTATGGATGGGATGCATGACCTTAAATTTCATTCTACATTGAAAGGTTCATCTCTCCATTCCCTCCCCCACCATCACCCCAGCCTCTTCTGCCACATGCTCTAGCTCCCCCACCAATAGGGGAGGAAGCATGTGCATTTTTGAATATTTCACATCCTCTTGTTTCTCACACCGAGAATGACTCATGTGGGATTATAGATTTGTGATGATTCAATCATCCACACATTCTAAACTATGAGTACTTTAATTCTTCATCAAACTAGGATACGTAGGATGCCTACCAGAAGGCCCAAGATCAAATGGGTGCCCATCCAAAAAGGGGTCCGCCCAATCATGTCTCATCAAATGGGTATCTTCCATGCCTAAGCCTCACACAATCAGAACTATGTGGGTTCAGATTCTTCTCCCAAGGATATGTAGGAATCCCTTCTTATGGGACTGATCCCAATATCCAGTCACCTTCCATCCCCCTTGGATGATGATAATATACAAAACGCCTTATTATATGGCTCAAGTCAATATCACCTCCATAGAATAAAATATATACATGTTTATGAAAATCTTGAAATCCAAGGGTAGCCTGTGGACACACTCTTCAACAAAGAACCAAGGATTCAAAAACATATGAACAAAAATTAAATCTATAAGAGAGTGTCAGAGAAAGAAAAAATCCTCTATCGTAAGGGTGTGTCGAGCCTGACATCCCATCCTCTCTACCAATGGATTTCCTTAAGTGTTGTTGGATAAATCATCGATCAACGAGTGCCTAGATTTAGAAAGTAGGTCCATGAATCAGGGATACGAGGTCTGTTGGGTGTTCTTGTCTCCACGAATAAACATGGTCAAGACCGTCCGAGGAAGTCATCCGTGAAGGGATGATTATGCAAGTAGTTAACCCCCACACAATCACCCGATGAGACCAATAGTTCCCACGGGGTTAATCCAACATTCTTTAAAGGATAATGACATTAACGGGTCAAAAAAATAAATGGTGAATTCTATGAGAACCCATCTCTATAAAGAAGGGACGGGAGAGGATCCTCATCATTCCATTTCTGCACCACCTTCAAAACGCACCACCTCGAAGGAGGAATAGTTACTCAAGACGTAAGGTTTCTTATCCCAAACCAATTTTAAAATCTAGGTCTCCAAAACATGATAAACCATCTAGGAAATTTATATAATATTTCATCCAATATCAATATAATTTGCTTCTCTTATGGTTATCCTTATTAGGAATTGTTTTTTGTTTTTTAATTTGAATAGTTATATTTTTTTAAATCAAAGGTGTGTTTGAAAAAAATATTTTAAAAATACAAAATTGAAATTTCTTCATATGATTGTTCTTTATCTTTCACCTCCCATTTAGTGATTATTGTTGAATTTGGTTTGAAAAATTGAAAATTTTCATTTCCAAACAACATGAATTCCATTGAAAATGTTTCAAATTAATATTAATTTAAAATTTCCCCAAATGTATCATTTTTTATAAAAGTATTTATTTCATGAATTTTTCATGTAAACACATATTTTCAACATAATCTACATTTTCTACGAATCATAATTTATATGGAGTAATTATTTTCTAATATAAATATTTAATCACATTGATTTAGAAAAATAATTCCATGTCAATTTTTTAATTGTTGTGCATGTTTCTTATTTGTAAAATAATTTTTTTCAAAAACACATGAAAAGTAATTTTATTTTATGCCATTGTCCATTGAAATATCATCTTCTTGATAGAGGATATTATTTAAATGTTATCATGAACCTTTATTCATTGGATGGATTATGTAATGTCATTTTCTATCAAATATGTGATTCATCAGTATTGTTTCATTATAGAAAATACACCATGAAAGGGCATAAAATTTCTTCAAATATTTTTGTGTGTGTGAACATTATATATTGTTTTCATTTGATAAAAGAGTTTTCTCCTTGATGTGATCCATTGAATAATTATGTAAATTATTTTCTTAACTGTATAATATTTAATTAAATGGTAAAAATAAAATATTCACTATTGTTATGATTGAATGGTTTATAAAAGAAGTTATTAAATAAAACTAGATACCTATTTATTTTTTCAGGGATGTGTCCTATAATTAATAATGTTTTACTTGACTGATTATACTTGGAAAGGATATGGAACCCATTTTAATTCTTTGGGTTCATCATGATATGATGATTATCTATTTTAAATTGACTACATATGTATGGATGATGATGAGTTTGGTCCTTTATCACTCTCCAATTCACTGGTTTAATAGTATATAATATGAGCTAGTTATGTGTGTACATAATGTGTTTGTTCACAAAGGGAGTAAAAATAATGAGTTTTCTGGAAAAGGGTATCCTATTCTTATGGTTATTCCACAGTTTTAATTTTTCTGTGTAATTATACAGTTTTTTATTTACTATTATGCCTATGTTACATTCTCATGTATTAGTATTATTATCATGTGTTTTCATAATCTTTTGATTCATAGCTTTTAATGTTTCAAGAAATATGTCATGAATTGTGTCTATTTATATATTCTTGGATGGTTAATATTTCCTTATGTACTTTGAATGGACCCATTTTCACATATTATACCATCTTATTATCATTGAATCTTGTCGTTTATGTTAACCCTTATGGAGTATATGAGCTCACACATTTCTTAAATTACAATTTACCTAGGTTATAAAGAAAAGTAACATGTAAGATTGGTCTATAAGAGTATCTTTTGTGAAGGATCTGTGGAAGATGATAAAGTCTTGTCATGTATTATGTTATATCAAATATATTTCAAAAAATGTCATTTTTATAAAACTAACATCGTCTCTAATACATTAAATATTTTTCATAATTACATAAAACTCAAAACCTAGAATGCTACTTCAATTGTAAATTTTGAATTTTATTGTGATTATTGTCATCTATAAAATCCCTTATTTTATATATTTTATGTTTTATACATCAAATTTGGGAGTGTGGGTTGGGTGTAACTCGTTAAACATATTGACCTAGTATCCCTGAATATTTTTATCACTATATATGATGCTATTATTAGTAAAAAACATGTTTGTATAGAGAAAAAAATTACGGGGTTGTTTTTTAGTTTTTATGAGAACCCTGGTTTCTCTAACATCTTATTTTCAGATGATCATTTGGTATTAAATAATCATATGTATAAATATATGACCAAATACATGATAATTTTTAAAATTTATGTTTTTTAGAGTAGTCAATCTATTAGTTTTAAAAGAATTAAATTATTAGAGTATCTTAGGGCCTCTTTAATCAATGGGTGTATTATAATTCATTATTTTGATTCCATTTTCTCTAAATTGGCTATTCAAATTAAAATTTGGAAAAAAATATATCTTTTAGTGGTAGGATCACCTTACTCATGAGTTCCATTTCTACTATGCCTATTCTTCTACTATCTATGGTTGTTGTTCACAATGTGTTTCTTAACATACTAGAAAAGATATTTTTAGACTTTATATGGGGAAATGGGAGGGAAATAAGGTATCGGTGGGTTGGTGAGATGTATATGTCCCTCCTAATAGAGGCGAATGGAATTAATCATCTTATTATGGTGGATATTATAAAATCTCTCCATACTAAAATGGCTTCGAAATTTGTAGTAGGAATATCCCTATGGGCCTAGCTTATTCAAAAAAATACTGCAATATTTGGGAGGTCTTTGATGGGAATAATATAGGCTCGAGTTCAAGTGTTTGGAATATGACTCCATCTATTTTACCATCTATATTGTTTCATTTAAGGTGGATAGTTAGTTTAACCTAATGGTTTTGCGGGGGGACATCATGTGGGATATGTGTATCCACATAAAAATGAGCTTTTTATAGGTTAATTAAAAAGAAAAAATTTCCAAAAAATTATTCCTTTCAATGTGTAAGTTATAAGGCATCTTTAAGATTTCATTATTGAAATGATCATGTGATGAAATCTATATATCATATATTTAAGAAAATAAAATCAGGACGGTGAAACTATTATGGATCCACCAGATATGTTTCATGGATTCTATACCACAGCTCTTTACCTTGTTTTGGGTATTTTTCATCTCGTCACTTTTTTTATTATTTAATTGGGTTCATCATTGGATTCTCGAGGATTCAAAGAATTTACTAGGGAAAATTTAAAAATGTTCATGGATGTATGTTTGTTTGAATTAATTGAGTCTAGGTAAAAACATGTAATGGATTAGCATGATTCTCCTCGATTTTGGATAAGGCCTGAGGTGGTTTGGGTTTTCATGTAATAATATGAAGTTATATAGTTTGATAGGAATTTACACACCATGTTACATGATTAAACTCCATGTAATGAATTCTAGGAAGATTCCATGAACATGATACCCAATGGGAAATGAGTAAACATTTTGTCTATAATACACACAATGTAATGGTTAATGAGTGGGTTTTAATAAAAAGGTGATGGGGTTCTCATTATATATGGACCCTATGGATTTCATGATTTGTAATGGGATTACACACTGTGTAACAATATCAGGTTTGGAATTTTTGGCTCTATATGTTGTATTCCCATAGGATTCATCCACATTCTCTTTTTCTCTTGACCTATAGATCTTCCCTAGTGATTTTGGGAAACTCCACCCATTCAAAATCAATTTTCGGCATTTGATCATTTGGGTTTTGTGTAGTGACTGTCCTAGTGAGTAATAGTTGCTATTTGTTTATTTACTTTGATCAAGGTATCATTTTTTCATTGGGTTATTGGATTCATTGATTTGTGATATTTCTTCTTTATGATTTCTTCTAGATCTATCATGTGATCCTATTATGGGGTTGATTATTTGTTGGATATGGTGAAGCAGGTGTGCATTATTTGAGTTATGTGAGATCTATCATGTTATTCAACTTTTATTTCTAAATAGAATCAAATCTATAATGTTTAAGTTGATTCTAGGGCCTATGTTATTGTTATTATTATGTTCCTACTTATTGGTGGATCCCATAATGGGCGTGTGTGTCCCATGTTTTTATTTAGGTGGTTCCATCTCTAGCCTATGTTGGGAAATTCATTTCCGCATTTTTTATTAGTTGTTTTATAAATTTAATAAAATGATTTAATGATTTGATTTATTTTTGGGGAAATAATTACTAGTAAAAGATGGATTCCCCTTAGTTTTGGTAATTGAAAATGGTTTTCAAAGTATTTTGAAATGGTTTTCTGAAATGTTTTTTAATGCATGGTATTGGTGAAATGGTTTGGTAAATAAAGCACATATAAAGCCTTGTGTACTTAGGTGGAAGGTATTGTAAGAGGCCTCTTCCACTATCGAGGGAGGGAGGGGGGGGGGTGCTCTTAGGATTCACTATGATCCATAGGCCTGCTATTCTAGGGACATGTTAGTCCTATTCGTAGGTTCAATTTCTAGGGGTTTCCTTTTCTATATATATTAGATGAATATGTGTAGAGGATTGATGAATGCATGATTGTTTAGGGAAGGTATGAGTGTCTTGGCTATCCAGAACAAGTGTCATCCGTGGAATGATATTACCTATGTTTTTTATTACTATTATTGGAGTACACCCATGGATTTGATATGATATGTGGTACCCAATTTGTTTTGATATATATTGATGATATATATTGTTGATATATATACATGAAATTCTTTGAAATGGATTTACCTGATTTATTTTGAAATGTGAAAAAGGGAAAATTTAACTATTTTTCTATGATTTCGATATAAAACAACAAAATTGTATACCATACCTTGTTTTTATTATTGTTGAGAATGGTTAGATTATTGTAAAAAGACTTTTTATGAAACATCTTGGTGAGATCCTACTGATACTATAAGATCACATTCATGTGAACCCCTTTGGTGGTGTGTGGACCTTGTTATGTTTTTCAATGTTGGGAAATGAAAGGCGTTGTAGTGAGACCGTGAGGTTTTCTAATAGCCGAGTTTAGGTAGTTGGTAGTGAGATTGTGGGAGTTTCCCATGCTATCATAAGGATAATGTTTGTGATAATATATGGTTTTATCTTTTTTGTAGTTGGAATTGTCACATAGAGATTGTTTTGATACTGTTTTAGTTGTATCTCTTTTAATATTCTATATTTATTATGATATATATATATATATTCATACTTCATTACACTGTTTCTTTCTATATATCTATATATGTCATGTTCTCAACTTTAGGTTGGGTGAAATCACTCCCTCTATTTTGTTTGTTGATGCCTGGGTGTTAGATTCAAGCCAGTTGGGATCAGAAAATCCCTTTAGGTATGTAAAAATTCAGGATAAGTACCAGTTTGAGAGAGTATATGGGTTTGATTCATCTTAGTTTGGTATTATAGGGGTCATTCCATTAGGATTCCTTGTCTTGGATCATTTTTTAGACTATATATATATGATTTTTGGGACATGAGAGGTATGTTTCATTGATTTCATGGAAAGATATTTTTGTAAAAAGACTCAAGTTACCATGGGATGTTGGGAGCTGTATCTCATGTTTTTTGTTTTGGTCTTAATATCATTTTTTATTATCTGTTTTCAATTTTTAACTAAGATTATTTATTGTATGATCATTTATTATGTTTTGGTTTGTAGTGGTATGAAACTAAGATGTCTTCAATGAGTTTCATAGGAGGTTTAAGCTCATTCTCCTCAAGAGAATATCCCCCACGATTGGATTTTTTCTCAATGCTATCCTGTGTTCAATTCTTCCTCTCAGCCAAAATACACTGTAGGCCAAAAACCCAATTCTGGAGGTATATCTTGGAGCTTTGGTTGACAGAGATCGATCATATGAGTTATTTCATGAGAATCCAGCATCCTTTAAATGTATGAATAAATATCAAGAGGAAAAGAAATCGATGTACAAGACTGATAAGATAATCAATTTCTTAGATACACCAATGAGTATCAAGGTTAAGTGCATTGTGTTCAAAATCGAGGGTCCTAGAAAGAGATGGTGGGTTTACATGGTATAGGTGGATAGGCATGTAGTCTTGGACTTTAAGGGCTTCAAGACACTTTTCTTCCATTAGTTTTTTCCACAGTAATTGATGATTTAAAATTATATAGGGTTCCTCTCATTATTTTATGGAGAGAGTTTTGTGTCGACATAGACTAAATACTTTACTAAGCTAGTTTTTTTTCACCAGTGGCTATAAAGAATGCCAACTAAAAGCTCAAAATTACCTACAGGGTTTATGAATTAATATCATATGATATGTATTTATGATTATGATTTTTACATATGCAGAGATAGTAGATAGGTACATGATTGAATAGATGAAGATTTTAGGGAATTTTAGATATTACTCCCCTTTTATTCCACTTAGTGGAATCTTCAGTGGAGATCAAGGAAAAAATTAGGATTGGTATGATAATTGAAAGTGGGTGGAGGTGGTTCTTGGTAAAAGGCCTATTTTGAAACACTAATTGTATTTAGTGGTGTGAATATGTATTTCTATATGTGTGGCAGGGTCAGAAAAATCTAGCATTCTTGTCCTTCACCTACAAGGATTTTCAATAACTGTTGATGTTAGGGCCATCTCTTGCATTTCCATCAGGTTATGTTTATGCCTTGTTATGTTTATGATTCTCAAATCCAAAGGATACTATAGAGTAGTTAGATTCTTCAAAGAAAATAGGGATCCGACCATAGGCTTCAGTAGTATAGCACCTTCACATAGTAGTTGAGTTTCCAATGAATGTAGATGCATGTTCATCAATAGTGAGAGGTAACATATTTATTGTATCCTTAATATAAATTTATTTATTTGATATAGGTTCTTACCACTTTTTAATATCTGGACATTTTTTGATATGATTAAACATTCAAAAGAACTCATGCCCTTTGTTATGGAGCTAGAGATGCCTCTTGGGAAGAGGAAATAGTAGGCTTTCCAGTGACATTTTATGCATTGTCGAAAGATTATGTAGATTTAGTCTGGGATTTTCCCGTTCTTGATCTATATTTGTTTAACATCATCATTGGGATAAATTTATTATTGATGAATATGTTAAGTTAATTTTTTTATCTTCAGCGTGTGTTTTTCTTTATTACTAATGGGAGCTCACATGTTTTTTAGGGAGAGTGGGATCCACGGTATGATCATGATGGACCTTCCTACCATGATCTCAAGAGTTTTTCCCAACTTTTTTTAGTTGATAAAAATGATGATTAATTTATTTTTTATCTTCCACTATTGTTCGGGACATTTCAGATGATTTTCCAGATGATTTTCTTATCCATCCTATAGATATGGAGTCATAGTTTATGGTTTACCTGGTGACAGGTACTCAACCTATTTTTATTCCTTTCTATCATATGAAACCAATAAAGCTAAAGGAGATCAATATTCAACTATATAACCTATTGGTGAAGTGTTTTTTCACCCATGTATTTTCCATAGATAGCCCTAGTACTCTTTGGAAAGAAGGCACACAGTTCGCTCTAAATGATTGTGTACTTTCATAAGTTTAACCAAGTAAAAGTGAATAATAAGTATCATTTACCTCATGTGTATGATTTGTTTAATTATTTTATGGTGGGAAAGTAGTTTTCGAAGATAGAACATTTGTTGGGTTATCATCATCTTAGAGTTTGGGAGTCTGATATACTAAAGATGGATATCCAAAGCACGTATGGAAATTGAAAATATCTTTCAATTCCCTTGGGTTGTACTAACGCTCATACATTTTTTTTGGTTTTGATGAATCATATATTCCATCAGTGTCTAAAATTTTTTTTGGTGGTGTTCATGTATGATAGTTTGGTTTATTCATGATCTGATTGTAAGAATGAGCACCATTTGGGTTTGGTTCTGGAAATCCCAAGTATTTAATTTTTGTATGGAAATATTAATAATTGGAATTTTTGGGTTTAATAGGTGATGTTTTTATGGTATGTAAATTTTGAGCATGAAATATTTATTGATCCTGGGAAGAGGAATTCTCTCTTGTCATGGGTAAATTGATATAAAGTCTTTGATATTCAGATGTTCCTTGGTCTTACTAGATATTAGTGATTGTTCATCAAGAATTTATCAATTTTTTCATCCCCATTGACTGATATTACTAGTAAATGGGTGAAATTTAAATGGTATTAAAAGTGTAAATATTATTTTAACAATTTGAGAAGACTCTTGGAATCATATCGTATTCTATTCGTAACTGATCCATGTAAGGGGTATGTGGATTTCTATGATGCTTCTAGAACTGATTTGGGTTGTGTACTCATGAATAATGATCATGTGGTATCTTATTTCTCTCTTAATCTTCTACCTCATGATAATAATTACCCTACTCATGATTTTGATCTTTCTATATTTATGAATTCGCTTAAGTGTTGGAAGAATTCTGTTTTTGTGGAATGGTTCATATTCTTTTTTGAACATAATATTTTGAGATATATATTTTATCATAATAAATTTAAATTCTTATAGTGGCGGTGGGTGAAATAACATTAGATGTTTTACTATGACATCACCAACACTATATGGAAGGGGAATGTTATTTCATTCTCTATTAGTATGAACGTGCTTTCACATGAAGTTTTAGAATTGAATGAAGAGTGTAACCCTACATGTAATTTTACTAAGTTTCATCTGGATTCTCAGGAGGTTGTTTCTGGTAGGGTCCTGATAGGTGTCTAGTTTTCCTCATCTCTCCTTGAGTCTATTATATAGAGTTAGTAGTAGGATAATGTGTTTATAGGAGTTTGAGAAACCTCATATAGTGGGGACACCATTTTTGGTTAGTCTATCTCTTTTGAGGGTGTTCTCCATTTTTAAGATCTATTTGTCATCCCAACATCTGTGAGGAGATAATTTTTTTTAAATCCATAGTTCTTCATATACCATTCATCTGGTCACTATGAAGAAGTATTATGTAATGAGATTGATATTCTAGTGGCTGGGTATGAAGTTCAACATTTCTTATTATGGTTTATTTTATTACACTTGCCAATATTTAAGTATATATAATCTGAAACCTTTTAACTTTCATTTGGATGTTCTGGTGTCAGTTTGGAAATGGTATGAGGTATCCATCAACATTTTCGTTGGATTACCATTGAATCTCTAACGTATGAATTCTTGGTGAGTGGTTATTGAAAAGTTTACATAGTAACCTCATTTCAATCCAATTGGGGACACCACTAAAGTTGAAGATCAAGGTAAACTGTATGTGAAGGAGATTGGGAGGTTACATGGGGTTCTTTCTATCATTGTTTTAGATAGGGATCCTAAGATTACTATGGGGTTTTGGAGAAGTCCCAATAAGTTTATGGGGACTCGAACCATATAGGTTAGAGATTATCATATATGGATAGATGGTTAGATGAAGCGTACTATTTAAGTTCTTGATGATATTGTCTACGACTATGTCTTGGATTTTGGTGGATATTAGGATAATTTTTTATAATGGATAATTTTTCTTATAACAATAGTTATATGTCATTGATCAAAATAGATCCCTTTATGGATTTGTTTATTCTCCTGTAAAAATCACATCTTTTTTTGTGTATATGTGGGTGAAGTTTCTTTGTTGTGAAAAAGATTGGTTTAGAAGACATTTGAAATGATTTAGTATATACATCAACATCTGGTTACTAATTAGATTTTAGAGAAATCTTATGAATATTAGAAGTATCTTGGGTTTGAGTTTTCCATAGGTGAACAAGTTTTCTTGAAATTTTCACCATAGTTGGGTCACCATCGTCTTGGAAAATTGTGAAAGTTGGCTCCAAGATATATTATAACATTTTAGTTAACTGAGCAGTGTAGGAATTTTTCTTATTAGTTGGAACTTCAGGTTCATTTAATAGACCTACTTGATGTTTTCCACATATTGCATCTCAAAAAACATAATACCAATCCTTCTCATGTTCTAATTTAGGATGATATTTAGTTAGAGATAGATGTTCCGATTATTGATCATCCAGTTGATATCATTGACTCTCAAGTGAATGTATTGTGGGGGAAGTCAATTCCATTAATTCGAGTGTCAAAGTAGTAAAGATAAGATTCTCATGAGACATGGGAGCATGAGGAAATGATGAGGGAGAAAAGACCACACCTCATTAACAGAAATCATTATTACTCATGACTTCTTGATTATGGAAAGTCCTATGGTTGGGTGTTTATAACATCTTATAACCATATTTTATGAATTTCCCATATCATTAATTTTTTCCCTCTTTAATTGGTTGAATCTTTGGACTCCCAAGTATAGAGATCATTTTATAAGGAAAATGGCCTAATGTTCAGGGATGTATATTTGTCTGAATTAATGGAGTTCAAGAATAAACATGAAATTATTTAGTGGGGTTCTCCACGAGCTTAAAGAATTCCCAAGGTTTTTTGGATTTTTGAGTAGGAATATGGAGTTTTTTCATTCTGTTGGAGATTTACATTCCATTTAATGGCCACCAAGAGGATTCCATGAACATGGTATACAACGTGGATGGATTACACTCCATGTATATATTATATATTTTTTAATGATTAATGATTGGGTTTTTATAAAAAATATATGGGGTTTTTAGAATATATGGACCCTATAGATTGTACGATGTGTAAAGGGATTGCATGGAGTTTAATATTTATGAGTTTGTAATTTAGGGTATTAATCGGTTGATTTATATTTCTTTCATCCACATGCTCTTTTTATATTGACCCATATATCTTCTCTACAGATTTTGGGAACCAACAATCCTTCCATATCAATTCGTTTGTCATTTGATCATTTGGGTTGCACATAGTGTCTCTCTAGGGGAGTAATCCATTCATGCTTCTTCATTCTTTTGATCTTGGTAGTTTTGTTGCATTGTGTTATTGGATTCATTGATCTGAGATGATGAATCTTCTTGATTATTTCTAGATCTTTCATGTGATCTTGTTCTAGGGGACGATGCTTTGTTGGTTGTGGGGAAGAACGTGTTTGTTCTTTGAGGTATTTGAGATCTATCCTATTCATTGGCCATTTTTTCTAAATGGAATCAATTATAAGATATGTATATTGATTATAAAGCCTCTATTTTTATTGTTGTGTTATTCCTTTTAAGTGGATCCCATTTTGGGTGTGTGAAACCCATGTTTAGAGGTGGGTGGTTTCATCTATAGTATATGATGGTGAAGTGAATTTATCTGGTTTAGGTAAATTATTTTAAAAATTAAATTCCATGATTGATTGTTTTGTTTTCTGTGTCTAGAAATGGGTATTGATAAAATATGGTTTCCACCTAATTTATGTAATTGAAAATGGTTTTTAAATAATCATGAAATGTTTTCTAAAGAATCATTAAATGGTTTTATGAAATTGTTTTCAAAATATGGTTTTGATGAAATGGTTTGGAAATAGAGCACATGTGAAGCCTTGGTCACTTTTTAAGGTGTTATAATAGGCCTCATCGACTTTTAAGGGATTTCCTCTCCTATATAAGCATGTTGTTCTTGGGTCATGTTAGTCCTGTTTGGGGGTTCACATTATGTGGTGTTCCTATACTCTCTAGATTCAATGCATATGTCTAGAGGCTTGATGAGCACATGATTGTTTATGTTAGGTATGAGTTTCCTAGCTATCCTAACCTAGTGTGATCCTTAGCGTGATGTTACCTTTGTTTTAGATTTTACTATCCTGGTTATAATACCATTGATTCGATATGATGTTTCATATATTCTTTTTTATATATATTATTATTATATTTATATTGAATGATTTAAAATTGATTTACCTGCTTTATTTGGAGATGTGGGAAAAGGTGGTAATAAATTGTTTTTCATTTATTATGTTATAACACTACTAAAATGTATATCAGAAATTGTTTTCTTTAATGTTTACCATTGGTTGGATTACTGTATAGAGAAATGTTTTAGAACCACTGGGTTGGATCCTATTGAGCATATTCGTTCTCACCCAGTTCACCCCATCTGCAGTGTGTATAACTTGATATTTATTTCAATATAGGGAAAGGTAATGCACCAAAATGTGGTGGTTTTGTTTTCTGTCAGCTAGTTTTGGGTAGTTTCTAGTGAGATAGTGGGAGTTTACCTATGATATCACATGGAGATAGTTGGGTGTTTTGATTGTTTTTTCATCCATTATTGATGTACTTTCCTCTTGGAGATTTTTTCTAGTGTTTTAGTTATGTTTCTTCTATTGATTTTTATTTTTTATAATGTATATATTCATGTTTTCTCACATTTTTTATTTTTGGGTATGTATATATGTCTTGTTCTCTACTTCATATTGGGTGAATTCATTCACTTTGTTTATTTTTTATGCATGGGTTCTAGATGCCTACCCGTTGGGATTGGGAATGCCCTTCAGGTATATTGAAATTTTGGAATGTACCAATTTAAAAGGTTATCTGGGCCAGTTTCTCCATGTTCTTGATATCTTGAATACTTTTCTCAGACCATGCTTCTATCAAGTACCAATTTAAAACGGCATTTGGGTCACGTTGTTTATTTTTTATTATGTATTTTTATTATGTTGTACACCACCATCTATGTATTTTTATAATGATTTATACTCTTCTCAATTTCTCCATGTTTGTTCCTATAAGGATTTGGAATGCCCTTTAGGTATGCTGTTTTATTATGATTTATAGGCTGTGTTAATTTAACTATCGCATATCCTATATTAGATCCTCAAATATACCCATGAGTAGGTAGTGAAAATAAATGATGATTTACTAGAGATATTTATTTATTCGTTGCGGCTGGATCTTGATCCCATGAGGCCGCATTGGTCAACTAGTAATAATGGTAACTATGTTTTCATGTATCATCCTCACACAGGGTATAAATTGAATATAGTTATATTTCCATTTAATATCATTTTGAATTGGGGAAGTGTTATTTGTAATCAATTGGGTTATGTTATTATAAGCATTTATTCAAACATGGCATGGGGTAATTATTTTATGATTGATGCCAAGGATCAACATATAAGAATAAATTTATCTTAATATAGGGATATTACACTCTTTTGTATTGAATTGGATGGTGAAATCATTTTAATTTTTATTAATATTTGGTAATATTATGATTATTCTATCTTATATATGATGAGGGTTTAATCAACTATAGTGGTTAAATATAACATCATTTCTAACAGAACAAGATAAGGAAATATATTGGAAGATTATCTGAAAGAATTTTCCCAATAAATTACTAATGCAGATATTTTATATTATCCAAAATACCTACCTCTACAGTGAAATAGTTTTTCTAATTCTGATTCTTTGGGAATAAAAATTTTTTATATGAAAAGATTTTTTTCTCCTTCATTAAAACTATTGCACAAGTGATTTTTAAAGGGAATAAAAATAATATTTAAAAAATAGAAAGAAATATTTATCTCAACTAATGGAATAATTTATTGATTTATATTAAATGAACTATCATAAATATATATATATATAAACACAATTTATTTTTTTCATTGATGTTTATATTCATATAGACCTCTTAATGATTCCTACTATAATGTAAAAAAACATGGAAAAGCCTACATTTTGTTATGATTCCCAATTATTCCTACCTATAGACACCTAGTTATGATTCATCAACCATTATAGTGGTCGGATACTAGATAATATCATAAAACACTTCTCTGAATTTCTTCCATTATACTGAAAAGAATCAATAAACTCGCTCAAACATATAGTGACTAGTGATTACTCTAAAATCTATTGGATGCTTGTCATTATTCCATAAAAGGATAATTAATCCCTTTTATTTTTTAATTATTAATTCTTACCTATCCAAATTTATGTCTATTTGGAAAAAAATCCATTATATGTTAATATATCTCTAATGACACAAAGTAGAAATCTGAAAATGGATACCCATATAGTAGTTGAATCAAAGTTCCACAACCCATTGAGTACACAATCATACCTATTGTTTAGTAAGTAGCAGTAAAGGTCTCAATGTAGGGTTGTGGAAAAAAATTCCTTCTTTATTATGATCAAAATTCAAGACCATATTCTATAATGAATTTTCCATGGTTCTCCCATAAGTTCGACATGCGCAGAAAATAACATGAAACAAAATTGGTCTTAAGGATTTAGAAAAGATGGTAAGAGTAAAATATTAAATAAATATGTGTGTGTAAAATAATAACTCAAAAAATTAATTAAATTTTTAAATAAACCACAATATATTTCATTTCTAAATTTTTAAAAAGAAAAATAAATACCATATGAATGGGAAACATGCCGAACAAGACCTCCAACCATCCGAAACAGATCCAACTCAAAAGTTAGAACTGCTCTCACATCAATATTAAACAAGAATAATCATCCAAGAAGACCCAAAAACTACCAATGTAATGATAAGTACCTACAATATAGAAAAATGTGGTTATATGTCAACTGAGGTTCTCATATAGGGTGAGAGAATAGATCATCAGTTGGGAACCACTAATAATATCTTAATACAGTAGCGATAAATGGGTTTATTCATGAAAATGTCTAAAAATTTGTATACATATATAACAAAAAATCTTTTCTAGTTACAAAAATGAATTGAATATTCTTAATAGAGAGGAAATTCATGAATCTATATACGTTATGGTCAATAAATCCCTATACTGATAGGGGCCGTAACTACATCACCTACTTCTAGAGTATCATAAGATATGATGATTTGAATCAATGTCAACCTCAATAGGAAATAAGGTAATAAACATTTATAGTGTATTAGGGAATAAATACTCCCTCAAAGAGAAGGGAGAGCTATATACTAACTTAGGATACAAGTCCATCTTTTAGAAGAGGGAAATGTGTATACAATAGTCTGGTTGAAAACCCAACCCTTTAAATATACAATGTCAATGTCTTATAAATATTCTTAAATAGGTTTCAATAGAAAAATATAGTATTATATACACAATATACTACTTATCCCAAGAACATTCTCTATTAGAAGTAAAAGGTGGTATTTTTTATTTATAAAATTGATATTCACCCCTTTTTTCATGCCCAATATCTTTTAAACTTTTTCCATGCTCATAGTGTTAGGACTAATTATAAAATTTGACATGATTAAATGAAAAAGATGTGGAATATAAGATATATAAAAAAGAATCAGCATTCTTAATATAAAATAAGGAATCAAAATACTTTACTCAATATAATACTATATTCATGCTAAATATACTCAACTATAACATCACACAATTTTTATAAAAACCAACATGAAATAAATACATATAAATTTTAGGCTATTATTCCAAGAATGTAATTCAACAAGTAATAAGGAAAATATGTCACTACCACATTGAATGAAACCTAGGTTATGGAATATTCATATTTGAAAACACCCTAGTGAAATTCCAAGAAATTATGCAGTAATGTAATTATAAGGGACTCAAAATATTTTATGTATGGTTTATAAGGAACTAGGTATATAATCTCAAAATAGTATTAGAGATATGGATTGAAAGTTATAATCAAGAGATGTTGGAAACCTGTATCATTAATTTATATTTACAAACAACATTTGTCTTTCATATATACTCCTATAACACTGGTTTAATAGATTAAATGTTAGTGAAATTGGGAAACATATTTTATAAAAATATTTAGTGGATAATAAAGGGAAAATAGAGTAATCAAATAAATATGGTATTTGAAAAATAACACAATTAAAAAAAGGAGGATTTCAAAAAAAAATCCCCTAACATATACCCTTATAAAAAAATAGGTTTCAATTTTTAAGAATAGGTAAATATTAAAACCATATGGCTTTCAATATTATATAACCTATTTCTACATAGAAAACCCATCCACCACATATCTATTACAACACTCTCTTAACTATATATTCATTATTTATCATTGACTTATTGATCATTCAGGACTATAATGAAATTAGTGTTAAAATTATATAGTATGGTTGGGAAACAAAGACATATTTTTTATGTAATATCACACCAATTAGGTTAAGCCTAGAGAGGAACTCTAAACTCACAAGTTTTCATTATCCTGATTTTAACTAAATAATCAAAAATTCTCCCATTTCATCCCCTCATAAATATTGAGGGAATTTACTAAAACATTAATTCATTTTGTTTTATAGATACGATTTAATCTTAGGTCACCCGATATCTATATCAATGTAAATACAATTAAAAAAATGGGTCTTTCAAGGAACCTCTAAAATGCATCAAGTCATGATAATTCTATTTATGATTTCAAGAAGCAACGTGTTTTAGTACATAATGCCAATTAAATACCATTGGAAAAATTTTAATCATCATATAATAATATCACTGATGGTTTCCCATTCATATCATCCAAAATATAAATAAGTTTTTTTATTAAAATAAGAATATAATGGAATCATTGATACTTATGTAGCTTGGTAATCACTAGGTGAATTGGGATAACACCTCATTATATTACCATGATGTGTCATCCCGCATAGTAAAATTTCAATATACGATTACATGTGAATTAATAAGAATTATCCAATAAAAAAGTGACCAATAATCAAAATCACTTTCATCAATGAATTGTAAACTTCAAAGAAATTCCTAGTTGATGGACCATAAAGATTCATTTGATAAAATAATGATACAGAGCCCTAATTTTAAAAAATAATAACATCCCAAAATTTAAAACTAAAATATTGAAATTAAAATAATTTAAATCTACCTCTAATGCTTCATGTAAAAATAGAAATGAACATAAGGACAATAACCCATAGATTTTTATTTAACCAAATGGATATATGGACTTATTATATTAAGTGATTTTTCAATGCTTTGGTCATATCTAAACACTAAATATCGATCTAATAAATAGAATAAATTATATTAGAATGAAAGGATAGGGAATTTTAGATGAGATAGAGAGATCCTAATATAAATACGAACAGGTAACTCCTTTTATACTTCTTTGATCCAAGGGTATGAATATGGTAGAAGGATATATTTGAGAGGATCCCTCCAAGGAGTGAGTATTGGACGAAAAAATTGATGTTTAAGGCCCCACTCATTTTATGTGTATTTATTATTTTTGGTTCAAAATAAAATTTTACTCCCTTTTAGACACAATTAGAACTCTAAGTATAGTCTGGTAAGCCACCAAAGGATTCACCACAGTTTTGATAGAGCCCATTAAAAATTTTGTGGCATTATAATGATATTCATTTGTATATTTTAACTATAAAACTCCCCCAAAAATAAACATAATATCATGGAACATCTACGAATCCTCACACTACACCCCCAAAACCTGAAATTTGATCCCAAAACCACAAAATTAAAATTAATATCTTTGAACAAAAAACACCCTTTAATTATAATTGGAAATTCAAATGTATTTTTGTGTTAAAAACTAATATCTCTAATTGATAATGTAATAATATATTTATAAATACTCTCAAGAAATGAGTCACTAAAAGAATCTAAAAATTCGAGAAATATTTTGGATCTATTCTTCTTTGGATTGTGATTACTATAAACCGTTTTCCTTTGTTAAATGTATTTCAAATATTCTCTTCTTACCTATTTAAAATTAGAATACATTTTATATATTAAAATTAGAGATAATAAATATTATTTATTGATTAATATTGTAAGTTTAATAATTATAAAATTATTTTTATATTCCAATGTCAATTAGCCCTCATTTTGTTGTTGTTAATTTTTTAGAGATTACATTTAGTTTTTCATCATTTTATTAAGTAATATCTGTCATAATATATTATAATTTACATAATATAGTTGAATGAAATTTCAAGTTCAATGTATCATAATAGAATCAAATGTATTAATTTTTTTATAAAATATATCTATAAAATAATATATGGGTTTTTAAATATTATCTAGATATATCCAAAATATATTTTTATTTAACAATTGTCATTCCAACAATCAAACTGTTACATTCACTTGATTATTCAAATTATTTTTAAAAAATAAAAATTTCCATCAGGTGAGTGGAATTTCATTTTTAAGGATCTAGGTATTATTATAGTAACCCAAATCTCTTACACATATTATTATATGATATTTCACATACAATATCCAATAAAAACCTAATGTTTCAATGGCCTAGTGTCATTGGGGTACTGGGTAAACAAAACAACAATAACAATTCAAAATAAAACTTCATTATTTTGATATCTATAACGTCCTCCTATATATCATTTAGATACCAATAATATATATTATAACAATTGGAATAAATAAAAAAATGGTTTGGACCATATAGCCTATTAAGAGAATGGGCATGATAACTAATCATAGAATTTGTGTCAAATGGAATAACATGAAATAATAAGGGGAATGGATCATGAATATTTATATGGAAGCATAAGATCATGGAATCATTAGAATGTTGAACAATTATAAAAAATGAATTAATCATAATTCAAGGTTCATTGTAAGGAGAACATAACTTGGTGGATAGAATCACCTCATGGATTGGGTTATCCATGAATCCCATACATATCATCTCATGAGGTACAAAAATTAAGAAAATAATTATTGTAATATCTAGGAACACTAATAAAAATATGTTAATGAATATGGATTCTTTATTAGAAATTAATAGAGGCTAATATTTATTGATTATATTTTAATTTTATTGTGCATCAAAGTCCATAAAAAATAATTTTAGATCATTTTATGAATTAAATTTCATTTCTTGTCATTGTGCAACACATGTTTAATGTGGTTCAATCTGGGCCCAATTAATCTCAATCTATTGGAATTAATTAATTAATTTATTTGAATTTTATATTTTGGGATATGATGTATCACTTTTTTGAAACATTTTTTATTGTCAATGGATGAATCATAAGGGAAAACGGATTTTTTTTCAATGGATGCTGAAATTTCTGGACAATGTATAATGGGTATTAGGTCCATCAAATAAAAGTAGATCCCAAAATTAAATCCCAATGAAGATAAAATTTTAATCATTGTAGGATAAAATTATCTGGATAATTTCATTAAAATATGTTAATATCTAATTCTTATGTTTTCAAGGATATCTAGGGAGCCCAAGTTGAGGATCAAACCATGGGCCATATTTATGGGCCAATAAAATCATCCCACCATTTCGAGTATAAATTATGAAGGGATGATTCAATTAGAATTAAATTTTGAGAGGTATTATAGTACAACTATAAGAAGATATTTATACTCTATGACCATCCAATATTTTTTCATCTTCAATATCATATGTGCATGAAAAAATGGGGTATGAATCTAGTCTGATTTTTCTGGTCAACAATAAAAGTCTACTTTCCCTATTTTTCCACCCACCTATGAAAGTAAAAATAAAATTTATTGACATTTAATGAAGGGTTATTGACCCTAGGAACCTGAAACTACTATTTAAGGTGGTGGGGGTGAAATAATTTTGACAGAGGATTTATTATTTCATTTGAAATTTTACACTATCATTTTGTAATCCCAAGATCATTTTTTCTCAGGTAAGTTTTTATTAATCAATTTTGTTTCTTAATAAAATGTATTATTCTACACTTTTTATATCTTTTTATTAACACCTTGATACCATTTAATCAAGGTGTGAATTTATTCACATCATGAATTATAAAATTCCACGAACAACACTGTAGTGATCATTATTTATTTGTTGTCGCTTCATCAATCACATTTCTTTTAGTCGAATCTCACCATCCATTGAGAGACTAGGATAAATAGAAGGAAAAAAAAATTAGTTTGATTATAGGGAGTTTCTTGGGGATTTATTTGAGTTATTTGATGTTATTATAGTCTTAAATTAGTTCTATGGTTTGAGGACTCCTTTCATTGACTTATTTTCTTCTTTGTCCTCACCGACTTTAGAAACTATATATTTTGAGTGCTTGTACGATCCATATACATGGAGTGATCATGAATGTGATCATATAAGTTCATTGGTGATTAGACTAGTAATTTTTTATAGATTAAATCAGTGAATTACATAGGTTATTTTTCTCATTGATTGGATGCCTCTTGAACCAGTGAACCTAAAATTCATAGGAAAACAACTACATCCATTCCATCCCTAACAACAACCTTGGATCAACCCGTCATCATTAATTATCTTATTTCAAGAAATTGTGATATTTTATTTGTTTCTTAAATTAAATAATTATTTATTAAATTGAAATAAACCCCAAAGTTGGACACTTTATAGCCAATCCTTTATAGGATATATGTGTCTGTAAGTTTGTTCTCAGATATTTATGGATTAGACACTTACCTGTACTATAATGGTCGCTTCTACCAGTAAGGTAAAGTTTTCCATAACCAAATATTTTCATCATTTCTGAGGACCTAATTAAGTTATCTTAGAAAATAAATCTATCTTATGAGTTTTTTATTATACCTTGAATGATTACCCCACACAAGATGATATGTACAACCATTAGGACAATGAATGTTTACAGGAAAAATTTCTATCCCTTTCAAGGATGGTTCAAGAGATCAATGTTAGGGAAGTACATGATGTAAAAACTCCAATTCATCCTAATATCTAAGAGCTTATTGTGCAATTTTTTTTAACAAATCGATGAAATGAATTCAGAAGTTCCATCATTGAGATAAGAAATACAAAGAATTGAAATTGTAATGGAACCAATTCCCACTCAGTGTGTCCCTTCCTTGTCACTGATAGAAGAATAATGTATCCCAAAAACCTATAAGGAATTTACTAAAGAACCAACCTTTGGATTTTGGATATCTAAATAATATCAAGGAATTATTGAAGGGTATTTAAATTAGGATGAAATTTCTTTTTTTTTTGATTTAAAAGAGGATAATTTGACATCATGGATTAAGTTTACTGAATATATCTTAAATGATTATTTTTCATAAATACCCATCCTTAGACCATTGGGAGAGATAAAAAAAATCAAATGAATTCCCATTCTTGAAATTAAACTGTCCAATTTTGGGGATGAATCATATTTTTATGAGGAGAAAATTATTTATAAATGTTTTTGAGAATAAACATATTTTGATTCTAATTTCCAATATTCTTTAGGAAATTTAAATCAACAAAACTAAAAATTATTGTCCTTCCATTAAATCTCAAGTATACCTCCATAAGTGACAACAAAGACCTTTCAGTATTAATTAATTCTTATTATAAAAGTAATATTTTATGAATGATCCCTGAGGTCTTAGGCAAGAAAAAAAGCTACTGGCTAAACCATTTTTGACATTCCTTCAATTTTCCAAGACATTGAATCTTGTAAGTTTTAATTGAAATAGATTCTAAACAAATAATAAATCTAAATATTGTAGATGTGGTAAAAAAATGAAATACATAAATTGTTGAACGTTTGTATTGGGTTATTTGGGGGTACAATCATGACAATGAGTTAAAAATAACCACTTTTTGGGAGGCAACCCGACTTCTGTGGTGATTTTATATTATTTTATTATTATTTTTCTAGGTTTTTATTATTAAGGAAATCACCTTGGGGTTTCTAATGTGATATCATATTTATTTTTTGTGATACATAATAGTTGAAGTATTTTAGTATTTTAAAATATAGCAAGTGCCTTCCAGAATTTATGCCTTACTTCAACACTCCACAAAACGTCTACTTGTGAAATAGAGCCAAAGTGATCAATCTATTATTTATGGGTCATTAACATCAAACCATGTGTTGTTTTCCATGATATCATTTCAAATAACTTCTCCCCCTCTTTCTTCCCAATTCTAACATACATCTTTTCATATATTTCATCACTAAGGGCAATGTACTTCTATGTTGGGGTGAGTTAAAATCCATGATTTTAAAAAGAAATTGGGATTTTATGGAAAATTTCATTAACCATTAACATGATAATACACTTTTAAAACATGAAAACTGAATATAAAATGTAATTAATATATTTATTATGATTTTAATTCAAATTTATGTTCATGAGTATAGTTTTTGGAATGTGAGGTTGTCTAATGTGATTTTTAATATTTCAATTTTCACCCCTTAATCAAAATTACACAATATATATCCATTGTTTTTTGGGTGTAATTTTTAATTCCTAGTCTCATTTAATCATAATATATGTTTTGGGGACCCTTTTATTTAAATTTTATTATCCAACAAAAAAATTAGAAAAAATCCACATAGAGAAATTTTTGTTCCCAAATGTGCCGCGTATGACACTTGGGAATCATAAATTTGTTGATTTATTTCCCATAGTTAGGATTTAAATCATTATTATAGAGATTTTAATTATAAATATGTTTTGTGTTGGACACTTGGTGATTGTGATACGATAGTTTTCTTTCCCAGAGTTAGTATTTTCATCTCAATTATGGTTAAAAAATAAGAAAAAATAAAATAAAAGAAAATTAATAAGTTAAATTGGGATACTCATCTTATGGTTTAATTATATTCCCAAATATCACTTATAGTTTTTCACCTTAAACAATAAAATGGGCCCCATGTGTTTTGTGATGAACAAAACATCATAATACTTAATTAAAATTGGATGAAATGTGGAAATGAATTGGAAAAAAGGAATGGGCTTAGGATTGGGAAATTCTTGTGACCCTATCTTGTGTTAAATGATTTCAATAGTTTTCATAATATTTTTTCATGATTTATTTTTGTGAGCATTGTTTGTTAATATTTTTTTGAAAAAGGGAATTCAATTTTCATATTTTTGAGATACTATTTTTTAGGACTAGAACAAATCAAGTTTGGGGGGTGTGATTATCCACAAAAGAGGCTAATATTAGTTCATTATATTTTAATATTCTTGTGTGTTAAATTTTATAAATAATGATTTTTTTTTGTGAATTTTATAAATTGAACTTAATTTTTCATCACTGTGGAATACATGTTTAATGTGATTTAATTTGAGACATATTGATATTTATCCTATTGAAATCATTATTTTAATTATTTAAATTTTGAAATTCTGTAATATTATCAATCATTTTCTGGGGAACCATTTTTATTTTAGGATAAATGGATTAATCAAAAGGGAATATGGGAATTTTGGTATGTCGATGTAGAAATTTTTGGACAAAGCATAATGGGCCCTATGGGCATAAAAAAATGTTAGGACCAAAATTCAAGCCCAATGAAGATAAAATTTTAAATTAGATGGAGAAAATTATGGGGATAATTTCATTCAACTGTTTCAAGATCTAGTTCTGAAGTTTTCAAGAAGATCCAGGGAACCCAATTTGGGAATTAAATTATGGACCATATTTCAGGGACGATAAAATGCACGCACAATTTGATGCATAAAATATGAATGGTCGATCAAATTGGAATGAAATATTGGTAGATATTTTAGGATACTTGGAAGAATATATTTTTATTCTATTACCATCCAATATTATTTAATCTTCAATTTCATATGTGTATGCCAAAATAGGGGATGGATCTGTTCTGATTTTTCTGGTCAACATTGAAAAGTCTACTTTCCCTTTTTTCCCACCCACCTTTGGCTATAAAAATTGAATTTAATGACATTTAATAATGATTTATATACCCTAGGACCCAAAAATTAATATTTATTTTGGTTTTGGTAATGGAAATTTTGTATATGTTTTATTATTTCAATTTTTTATTTCGCTCTCATTTTATAATAACATGTTTGTTTTTTCTCACGTTTTTCTTTTTAGTTACATTATTTTCTTAATTAAAGTTAATTTTATTAAATTTTTATATCCTTTTTTAACACATTGATACCTTTAAATCATGTTATGAATTTATTCACACTGAAAATTTTGAAATTCCTCACACAACGGTGGAGTGTTTGTTATTTCTTTATTTTCACTTTTCAATCCTACTTCTTTAAGTAAAATCTCATCTTACATTGAGAACCATTAATAAATTTAATGATAAACATTTTATATTTAGATTCTATAGAGTTTCATGGGGATGTATTGGATGTTATTTTATGTTCTTAAATTATTAAATTAGTTCTATGGTTTGAGAGTTCCTTTCTTCGAATTATTTTCTTCTTCATCTTCACCAACCTTAATTACTCCAAATTTTGAGTGCTAGTACAATCCAATAAAATGAAATGATAATAAATGTGATACTTTATGATAATTAATGATTATACTTGGAATTTTTTATTGATTAAATTGGTTAATGATGTTGGGTACTTGTGTCATTAATTGGATACCTCTTGAAATAGTGAACTGAAAATTCTAAGTAATAAAATTACTTCCATTCTATTCCTAACAACAAACAAGGATCAACCCATAATAATTAATTTTTTTAGTTTAATTAATTCTATGTTTTTTATTTAAATTAAATAATTAGTTATTCAATTACAATCTACCCCCATGTTGGCCCCATCATATCCAATACTCCGTAGGATGTATGTGTATGTAGGTTTCTTCTTAGGTATCTGGGGATTCGACCCATACCTGTACTAAAATGGCTGATTATACCTATAGGGTAAATTATGGCCTCACCTATTCCACAAAACGAAATAAAAAAAAATACATAAAAATAAGAACTACCCATGTAATGAAATAGGATTTGTAATCATCTTTTATAACATAAGTAGATGAAATGTCATAGTGGATTCATTGAAAGAAGGAATTAAAAAATTATTTTATGTTAATAGGATTAAAATAAATATTTGCCATTAAATATTATGACCAAGTAAAGTGAATATGTGAAAAATACTTTGGAATTCACTTTGGAAATGTAACTCTTATGTGGCGTTTTAGGTAAAAAGTTCAAGAGTCTTTAAAGATGGAATTGATAATATTAATTAATATTATAATAGAAATGATATAAACAATATTTCATAATGAGATGAGGATATTTTTAAACTAGGAGTGTTTTTATTTTTTTTCATAGTGGTACTTTAGATGGGGTAAGAAAAATATAAGTTCTTTTTAATCTAGTTTGTTTAACAAATGAAATTGAGAAGGAAACATGAAAAGACATGTATATCCCTAAAAATGGTAGGTATGATTAACATGGTCTATATAAAATGGATATATATATATATTGAATATTAAATCTAATAATGAGAATATTAGTGTGATTAAGATAGTTATAGAGAGAAAGGGAATGACCAAAAATAAATGAGGGTGGTTTGGAAGTTCACTTACATCATGTTTATATTAATTAAGCACATTCTGTTAACCTCATGAATAATAAAATTAGAATTATTAAATTTATTATTTATCAACATTATCAAATATATTTTTATTTTATAATGATTTTATGTTTTTATAGATTCATTTTATTTTGATATCATTTTTTATTTTACAATTCCATGGTCATTCATTTCACAGTTCCAAAGTCACTTTAGTTTACGGATAATTAATGATGTCATCAAAAGATGGGAATAAAACTCCATATGTGAAAATTAAATGACATTCATATGATTCTAATAATTTAAATGGACCCAAATATCAAAACATGTTCTAACATAGGGATGAATCATTTAGTATAAAAGTTAATGTTATACATTTAGTTCACATTGGTGGTTTTACTAACCATCATGAAGTAGTTAAATTTTATTTAATAAAATTATTATTATTAAATTATTGTGAATGAAATAAGTAATAGTATAATTATTTAAATAATATTTAACTATAATATTATTTTTATAACCACCCATAAAGACCGTAGAGAAAAATCATGTTTTTTTGTTCATGAAGACAGTAAACTGACCATAATATGAATAATTATTTTTATGTTTGAATGAAATTTGAAGAATATAGATAATGTATATTCCATAAAAAATAAAATATATTTATTATACTATTTTAAATATTTCATGTTGGATGGGGGAGATAATATGGAGGTATAAGAATAAAAAAATTTAAAAGATACTGAATGAGAATATTTCCTCTATGAAATTCATCTCTTGAAATACACCATATGGAACCCTTGTTTTTCATTTTAGTAAGACCCAAATAATGTGAAAATGTGGGTGACGGTAAGGAAGGAAATTGGGTAGAAATTTGGTAAGATATAAATATTAGATTGTGTGAGGAGATGAGGCGGTATTTATAAGAGGATGAGATGCGTATTTTTGAATATAAAATTCATTATTTTATTATTTAATCTCAAAATAATGATTAGTGATGATTATTCTGAATTAATATAGTAAATGGTACATGTGAGGTTGAGATAATCATTTCGTTCAACACCCCTTATGTAATAAATCATGCATTTAACTTATAATGTAATGTAATATATTTTATTATATTTAACTATTAATAAAATTCAGTTATTTTAAAAAAATATGCAAAAATCACCGTAACCATTTCTTAACATATAGATTCCCAAAATTTGAAAATTATTTTTTTAAATAAAATCCTAATTTTTTTGAAAATAAGAATTATAATTTCATGATCAAGTATAGAATATTTTAAAAAATAGTTTATGGACTCATAAAATTATAGTATGTATATAATGCAACATAATATTGTTTTAAAATATAATTTTATAAAAATAAATTTTATTTATAATATTTATATTTATCATAGAAATATAAATAAAAGATATATGGTTTATAAACATAAAAACAATCATTTAATAATTTCTTAAATGTTTATTTATTTTTATCATGTTGTAAATTTTCTACATTTTCATTTTATAAGATTACTAAATATTATTTAACAATTTCATAGAGAAAGATGCTATTTTATGGTCACATTACTATTATTAATGTCCAGTTTAATATTCCTACAATAAGATATGTAAAGTTCAAATTGGTTCTATACGTTCTATAAATACCTCAACTTTTATTCATTATTCATTCAGTTCTTTGTTCTATTATGGTTATATATATTTTCATTTCTCAAATGAATATTTCATTAATAGTATATTTTTTATTTCTACTATGTTGTTCGTGGGTCTGACCATTCTTAGGGATCAAGAAGATCCAATTTTTCATGTTATTGTTTTATTATTCTATATTTCGTATCCCATTATAATACTATTAATTATTATGGAAATATTTACTCTCTAAATTTAATTTTCAAATCAATATTTTTTTTTTGTTTTCATCATGAAGTAAATGTGATTTATATAATACTGTATTTGTAAATATGACATATTTATATAATCTGAAGTGAAATTTTATTAAAAAATTCATGGGTAATTGAATTCTTCCACCCTCCATAAATTTCTGTGTTAAAATTTCATTTCACTGACTCGGTTAAAAATAGATGATGGCAGTTCTGTTATATTTTATCATCTAGTTCCCACATCACCTCCCCATACATAATATTATGCCAATGTACTTGGACTAGGTGAGTTTTCCTATTTCTTATAAATTTTTCTCTATCTACCAGGAACATCACTTGTCTCTCCTAATAAGAGATATCAAGCTCTAGGAGTAACAATTCCAAATTAACAACATTTGAGGGATCTAGAATGTAAATTTTGAAGATAGATATGTGGAACACATCAAGTACTTGAAACAATGTGGGTGAATATTTATGGTCATAGGACACAACCCTTATGTGATCAAGAATCTCAATGTAGATAATGTATCTGTGAAATATCATTCCCTTATTCATGAGTCCCATGATACTATTCTATGGAGATATGTGGAGGAACAATTTATATTCACCCTCAAACACTAGGTATATATAATGGTTATAAACATAGATCTTTTGTCGAACCTTAATTTTCATAATTTGAAATTTAATGGTCTTGACCATCTCAACCATTTGTTTGTGCATTTTAGTTTGCAGTATCTTGTATTCACCAACTTCATCTAAGAACACATGTATTCTATAAATATTTAAATAAATGTAATCTCATGGATTCATTAAGATAATTTATTGGAATTTATTTTTGTATATGTACTCAAATTGAGAATGATTTTTGTCCCATAAATTTTTTTATTCCAACAATAATTATCTCAAGATGTCCTCAAGTTCATGTATAATCCTCTAATATTTTTCATTTATTTGTAGTGAAAACCATAATAATGTTTAACTTAGTTTTTAGTGCATTATTGAAACATTTAAAACCCATAAATGGAAATCTCGGATTTATATCATATACAACTGATATCGGTGTTCCTTGTTTTCTCACTACATCCATGTTATATACCATTTCACATTGATTGAGATAGAAGTCCTCTAAAAATAAAAGAAAGTGAGTAGTATTTATAAGAAAATACACTACATACCATATGTAATTATTTCACCTTTATTTCTTTATAAGACACTTGATAAATTCAATATTGATGTATTACAATTTTTATATAGGTATGGATAATGGTTACATCATCCCCTTGTAATATTACCATTTTAATTTACTTTCTGATGTACTAGGAACTTTGGTGAATATTCTGTGATGTTCTTCTTCATATTGTCTCACTAACTATTCTCTAGGAGATCCCAATACAACATCATTATCCATGGTTTTATAGGGAATTTCAATATATGTGAATAATTCCACAAATCATTCATTATCTCAGAATTTTACGGTATACATATTCATGACCCAAATCTTACAACTTATTCTTCATCAATTTTGAACTCTGATGATTTCCAATTTCAGAAATATTCCACCTTTTCCTATATTTTCATATCATCTTGTTTAGTATAATATAACTTCTATAGAATTTAATTTTGAGTAATCATCTATCTAGGAAGTGTTTTTTTCTGTTATAAAATTTATGTTCATATTTTAAAATTCTAAGAATATTGGATCCTTCTCAATTATTCAAACATAGTCCATTTTCCACTTTATTCACCTTCCTTAGATGGTAATGGGTTGAATAGTCATATTCCTTGATCAACTACAACCATAATCATTAATTAATATTTTTCTCCATTACTGTGGATATATATTTTAGGATCTTACTATATATATATTTCATAGTTATGCTAATAGATATAACACAATCCACTCTTCAATGTGAAGACTGCTATATCTAATTCATAATCATGATTGGGATATTTTTTATTATGACTTTTTTACAGCATTGGGGTTTATGTTATCTCTTTATCATTTTTAATTACAACACAACCCAAGTCCTTATTTGAAGAATTTTTATATATCACAATAAGTTTCCCACTTTTGGTCAATGTGTTTATTTGTGCAGTGATAAGCCTATTTTCCAATTCCTTGAATCCATCTTAAAATTCATTGGTATAGATAAAATCTATTCAATTCCAAGTTAACTGGGTCTGTAGGTTTTAAAAATAGAAGAATTTTCTCAACAACATTTATAGTATGAAACTAGTCTTTGGAAACTATAGATCTTTGTCACAAAAGTTGTTTTAGGCCACTCCTCAATTGTTATTATCTTTTAAGGATCTGAAAATAAGGATTTATTGATGATAACATTCCCCATGAATGATAATTCCACTTTCAAAAACTACCATTTACTATACATTTCACAAAACTTATCCTTTCATAATGTCTTTAGAAAAATAAAAAAATACTTTCCAAGTTCCTCCTTAATTTGGGATTATATCCTAATATCATCAATAAATACTACCAAAAACATGTCCATGTAATATCTATAGACTCTATTCATCATGTATATAATCATTGTTGGATAATTAGTGATACTGAAAGGCATCAAAGAGAACTAAAAATGTTTGTACCTTATTCCAAGGCCATCCTTTGAAATATATTTCTTCTTAAACTTTAATTGGTGATACCCTAACTGAAGGTCTACCTTAAAGAAGTACAAATCCCCACATTACTGATCAAATAAGTCAACAATATATAGTAAGGGACACTTGTTCATTATCTTGATTTTTTTAGTTTATGATAATAAATGTAAAGGAACATTGATCTAGATTTCTATGTGATAAATGGGACTAGTGTTACCGTAACAAATCACTCTGTAACATAAAAATATTATCCATATTCTCATGTAGAAACTTATTCAAATCATCCTAATCAATGGTTGAAATTATATTAAAAGTATTGGGTAAGGTTTGAGATTCAGGTATATGTTAAATTGAGAACTCAACCTATCAATCAAGAGAAATACTAACAAAATCTCTAGGGAATACATCATTATTGTCTTTCAGAATGAGAGATTCTTCTATCACGATTCTCTATATTGTATCATTACATTGAGATAGTTATGATTTCTCATTGAACAATACTATTTAGTATTGAGAAAAATATTCCCAAAGAGGATCAACATATTGTTTACACAAGTATTGAATAAGAGGATAATTCAAGAAAGGAAGAGTGATTTCCATATAATAAAATTTGATATTGGATGTATATCAGAATATTCATTCCATGCCTTGTATAGAATCAAATATTGCTAAAAGATGTATGGAAAAAACTTTCTTAGATGTTCAATTAATAAAAAATGAATTTATAGGAGTTATACACTTAGGATACAATAATTACATTATTATTTGTTCTCATAGATAACTCAACCTCCATGTTTTGAGGTAGTGTTTGAATTGATCTACTAAACGTGGAATATGTGAAAGAATATATAGAACTATTATAAAATAATACATTCAAAATTATTGAATGATTAACTAGTGTTCATATCAACATATCATTATCAGTTCCTAATGTATAAATAGTGTTATCATTCTACCTTACTTTTTCTCTAGGCAATTGAAGTTGTTTTCATTGATTATCTTGAACAACCCTTGTCTTTTGAAATTGGCTGGAATAATGTCATTTTTAATGACCCTACCAACTGAGTCCCACATTTCC
The DNA here is from genome assembly GCA_963277665.1 of Viscum album. Classification (NCBI taxonomy): domain Eukaryota; kingdom Viridiplantae; phylum Streptophyta; class Magnoliopsida; order Santalales; family Viscaceae; genus Viscum; species Viscum album. Next base: position 8,595,773 of record OY728136.1, read on the forward strand.
AATAGAATAATGGGCTTACACAATACCAATATTGACTCCCTAGGAAAGGGGCTATAAAAAAGTGTAGATAAGAAATAATTAAAATGGAAGGAATTTTCCTAAAGCACCAGCATGCATACACCCAACCATCTCAATGTAGAAGTGTAGAGGAATTACAATAAAAACAGAAACATTAATTTTAAAAACCGTACATGTAATAATCTATATTAAATACAAAAGGGTGTTCCAGTGTAATAAAAAATAAAAAGGGAAAAATACATTCCTAGATAGAATGGACGTCCCAACATCATAACAACTGGAATAATATAAATTTTAGATAACCAGCTCTAGATCTCCAAGACCAACCATCGTACATCGTCTATACACTTGACTATCCCTATGCTCATATGAAATCACCACCATTATTTCCATCATAATCATAAAACATGAAACTCCTGGGAAAAGAACGTGTAGGTGTGAGTATATACATACACAATAGAACGCCCAGAAAAACAAGGGGGATAAATATAAGTCATTATATAAGTATTCAACTTTACCCAAATAAAGAGGAAAATGGAACCCAACAAAACAGTGATTCATTCATGTTATAGGGCATGAAAAAAATCAAATTATTTTCCAAATGCATCATGGTGGATAACCAAGGTTTTATCACATGAGGAGATTCTTAGTTTTTCACTCACTTATTCTAAATCACCTAAAATATTTTTTTTTTGAAAACATTGATAAATATTTTTGGGTTTTTTGTTTTTTATCTTATAGAATAATGCAATGACATGTAATATGAGAATTTAAACTAAATTAATATGAAATTCTAAAAAAATCAGGTAATGAATATTGAATTTTGTATTGGGTTTGGTTTTGGGTTTAATAATTATTATAATTTATCCATTTTGTAGTTTGGAAATCCAAACATGAAATCTCATAATGAATTACTATTGTTTTTATTAAAAAAATGTTGAATATTTTAATTCCTATGAAATCAAAATTCTACCACCTCCAGTAATCAAGGTTTATGACACACCTTGGTCTAGGGTGGGAGTTCTTCAAGGACCCAACTCTATTGATTTCATATCATTAATTGATTATATCAACTACACCATGTGAATATCTATCCAATTAAGGGAGAGAAATATATTAAACAAAATAATAGAAATAAATTTGAGTGTATGGGATGAGGGATATTCTACCACCTATGCATCCCACTCTATTTTATTAAAAATTTATAATAAACTTAAAGTAATCATTCAAGAATTCACTGACAACCCCCAATCCAATCCTCAGGTGAACCTCCTGCTAATAGGAGTAATTAATCACTTTGGTGGGATGGGATATGAAAATAATAATAATAAAAAATGAATTAAAAATAGAAAAGAAGAAGAGTAAAAAACATAAGAATGAGGGATGATAGAGAAAGAAAATACGAGGGAGATAAAATAAAATAATAAAAAAATTGAGATAAGAAGAAGAATAAAATAAAAGAAAACAAATAAAATAAATTATAATGTTAAAATAATAAAAAATAAGAATAAGAATAATAATAATAATAGATTATGTGCATTGGTGGAGGAACACATTAAATTAAAATGCATAAATTTATTAAATATAATAAATTTAAATTGAATGAAAATAAAAAAAATGTAAGGAAAATAAAAAGAAAATAGAAAAATGTAGAAAATAACATGTTAGCAGCCTGAGCCTCCAGGGGGTAGATTCCATACCTTGGTGTGTCACAGATTCCCAATTACAGTGGGATGGGGTCTTCTTTTATAGGAATAGAAGAATGGATATTAGTCTTCCTTGGACTTTATGGATTCAAAATATTCATTAAATATATCCATTTAATCCCCATTCAGACTCGCTATTTTGAAATGGAAACACCTGAATCACTTGGGAGTTTGAATATTTGAACATGGAGATAACTTTGGTGTGGCCCAAGCATACATGACAATGAGGAAGGGTAATTGGAATTGGCATGTTGGTGCATGCATGTGTATTGGAGACTTTGGTGGAATATTTTCATGGAAATGATTAAAATGAAAGAATAAGTGATATTGGAGGTTTCCCCTTCTTCCTATAGCCTTCTAAGTGGCTAGAGGGTCCTTCGAATGGTCATTCTGGTGGATGTTCATTACTTCAGAGGTGATCCCCGATGATTAAAGGGAGTGAAAATGAAGGTGGAGCTTGGGTTCGAGGTTCCCTAGGGTGGAAATGACATTCTCAGGTAAAAACGTTGTGGCTGGTGATTGTGAACAAATACAGGGTAGCGAAGTGTGGAGACATACATTGGAGAGAAATAGATATGAATAGTAACCTCATAAAAGGGAATCCCACATCTAAATTCCTAAATAATTGGTGATACATTAAAAAAAATTGTTTGGGATATCGGCTAAAATATCCTGCTATAGGGATGGAATCTCACAAGACACATGCACACACCTCATATGTAGGAATCACATGCATAAAACTTGTGTGGGCTCTCAAACCACCTTTTTTCCTCTCGGGGTTCACCACTCATGGGCCACCTACATGAGATTTGATCCCCCGTTACTCCACCAGCTGTGTGGGGACCTCCCTTTAGGTTATGTGACCAGCCATATCTCTTGATCTGGATAAATGGTGTATAACCCTAGTTGAAGTCTTTTTTAGGATTGGCTATGATCTTTTATTAAAGTAAACATAATAGAGTTAGATAAAAAATATAAAGTAAGATTCTCATATTAGAAAAATAAAAAATTTTAATTTGTTTCAAACCATTTTCACTCCCTTTCAATTCCACATATACAATTTCCCATTTTATTATAAAACATTAACTTATATGGGATTTACCATGGAAAATAATTAAAAAATAATTGATCATTGATTTAAGAAATTTAAAAAATGTGTGTCTTTAAAATACCGCCACACACAAACCATGCTTGTACTCAAGTATAAAATATAAATAATAAATTATATTTCTAACCAATGTTATCAAAATTTAAATTTTAATCTAATTAAATCGAACAATTTTCAATAGAAAATCAAAATTTCCAAAGTCCAGATAAAATATCAATTTAATTTCTCAATTATCAAAGTAATAATTAATTAAATATTTTTACTTTTCCCCATTTAAAAATAATGGTACTTAAGTTCTCATTAATTCAATTTCCCCAAATCATTATTATTAAACATCCCAATCATGAATTACCTTAATTTTCAATATTTTATCTCATTACTCATAATATGATTTAAGTGGAGTTATTACATATCATGAGAACATGCTCATTGTCTATATGCTTAAAAAATAATTAATTTATTCACTTGGTAAAAAATACACATGAAATCAGGAAATATTTAAATGAATGTTCAAATGTCTATAAGACTTAAGGTTAGTTAGAATTTTTGTTTTAAAATTTAATGCTCAAGGAGGAGGTTTATGTCTTAAATCATAAATCATGGTATTAAAACTAAAATTTTCATGAAATACTCCCTATAAAATTGTAACAACTCTGACTTCTCCAAAAACTAAGAGAGAATATCATTACAAAATTAAGTTTATTCAATTATTTGTGAACCAACATCAAATTTTATCTACTTTTATACTTTTTTTTATTTTCTAGAAAATAGTTTAATTTTTTTGAAAGTTATGTTCAAAATAAACCTTAAATCCACCACATGACCACATGTGATAAAAATCATAGTTTTAGTAATGGTGATTTTTGTTTTTCCCAAATCATTACCCATTCATTTCATATTTTTTTATTCTTTTCTAATTTTTTCATTTTTTATCAAGAGGGGAGAAAAAATAAAGTACAGTGACTAAATCAAAAAACATTATTTATTACCATAATGTAGCACCCTAATACCTCTTCCTTACAATGTATATCACCACTTTTACCATGAATCCCTTCAACCTCAAACTATAACTTTAAAATATCAAGAAAATACTAGGAGGAGGATATGAATTGATAAAAAATGGCATGAAACATGGATCATCCCTAACAAGTTCATTCATGTTTTCTAAGTTATATTTTATTATTGATATAAAGGTTGTATTTTATGGATAATGGATTTTTAAAATATGAACCCATCAATTTAATGGTTTTTTTATATAGTCATAGGTTTGAAAAGTTCAAATGGATGTTCTGGTTAGTGACATATCCCAAGATCACTCAAGAAATATGCTCAAGATAAATTAGATATACTTGGTATATAAATTATCTTTGGAATGATAAATATGATACTATAAAATCACTCAAGGAATGATTAATAACAAAAAATAAATTCAAATGAATTTAAAAAATTGAAATCATGAAAAATGTTTGGGAAATTTCATTTACATTAATCAACAAATTACCTCATATAATCAGTCCTCATTTTAATATCCTTGATTCACTTTACTAATTAAATTATACATTTGACTCATTCTATCTCATTAATATTTAAATCTAAAACATGGAATCATAGGATTTGTAAGAAACTCATGTCTCCTAATAAGTAAAGTAAATCATAATTCAAGCGTGGGCATGAAATTTTCAATTTAAATATCAAAACACATTGTTGGACAAAATGTATTGAGATTAAAAGATAAAAATTAAAAGTGAACACCCATTCTCATGAAGACTAGTCCTCTTTATACACTGTTTGGGGCTTCCATGCACCATCATGAACCCATAAAATAAAATTCTCCAGTTAAGAATAATTATCATAACATTTAAGATAAAAAATAATAGAGTAAGTGGGTATCATATTGGACTACTTAATTAGAATGTAATTTAAATATAGGTTACTAGAAATAAAATTGAAAGGATATTTCTTGGTATTATCCCTGAAGTATACCTTGATTTTTTACTACCTTTAGACGTAATTTCTAGAAGTTAGCCATAATCTGATGGTGGGTGGATTTAATTTGACATGAACCACAATATGTAACTTTTCCTAGATTTTATGTCTTCTTTATTGGTAAGGAATGATCCATGGATAGAGAATAACATACCACCAACATACAATTAAGTATTTGTTTCATGGAGGGGTTAGGGTGAAGTATGGATCATCCTCCTTGGTTTTTATTATTGAACATCTTCTTTATCTTTTAGTGCTCGCTTAATATAAGCTGTATGATTTGAATTATCAAAGGGAAAATAATCATGTATTTTTACATGAAAAAAATCTAAATTTTAAATTTTAATATGTAATTTATCCCTTTCAATATGAAAATACTATGTGATGACTTCCTCAGGCTCAAATACTTGGATTTATTCATGGGATTTCAAAAATATGTGTTCATCAAAATTAGGGAGCTCTATGTGTTCCTCAATAGGTGTAGGTGATGAATCTTCATCTTCTTATAAGGCTTGGAATGAATTGACTGAAACTAAATTTTCAAAGAATTTGGATTTAATACTCAATTTATATTGAACAACATAAAAATGAAATAGAGTTTGATATAAGATAAGCTTCGTGAATTGTTTCAGTTTCAATATCATCTTCAATGGTGAGTACGTCTTGGAGAATGATAGTAGAAAGTGGAGGTTGGTAGTTGGTCTCCTCCATATTTTTTTTCAAATTCCATAACTTATATGGATTCATTGTATTCGATGAATAGAGTGACATGTAATGGAACTGGATATTCTACCTTATAAGCATTAGAGAGATCATGTTATACCTCATACTCATTCCAGAAGTCATCCAGATCTTATTGATATTGCACAGTTAGCTCAACAGAAAATTCTTATACATTATGAATCTACAATAACTTATCATGGTCCTATTAGATGTGGATATTCATATGGTTGGGGTGTAGATACTCATCATTCTAGGCCACAACCTCTTTTATGACTTTAGTAAAATTGGGTTTCTCTTATAGCACTTCATTATTAGATTCAGATATTGATAATTAACTTTGAAATCATCTATCATATCTTCTAGATCATAAAATGAAATTATAGTGTTATTAATGTTTATCACATTCTTGTCATGTTTAGTGAGTTTATAAAAATTTTACAGCAGATCCTTCTCTTCCGCATTTTGAAATACCGGTTCTTGCACATGAGAGTAATTGTTCCATGAATTGAAAAAATGGTCATTTCATAACAGCATGGAGATTTTTTTTGTTTTTGATATTTTTTAAATAAATTAAATATATATAAAATGTGAAAATAGAAAAATTAATAAAATAAATTATTTCCCCCTTCGAAACGATTCATGTGTTGAAACAAACTAATCATAGGGTGTGGAAAAAGTATGTTATTTTCCTAGTGTATAAAAATGACTTACCTTGGTCATATCACTTGAGGAGATTCTCATTTTATTCACTTATTTATTCTAAATCACCTAAAGTAATTATTATTTTAATTTTTATTATTTTATAAAAAAGATGAATATTATTTTTTTGTTTATTTTCTATGATAATGAAATGAAATGCTATAATATAATTTAAATTAAACTACCATTAAATGAAAAATAAAATTATTTAAGGAATAAAGAACATGGTTTTGAGTTTAATCATTGTTATCTAATATTTTTTGGATTTTTTTTTGAAAATAAAAATATGAAATTACATGATGAATAACTATAATTTTTATCTAGAAATTGTGGAATCTTTGAATACCTAAGTAACATAAAAACAACCACCTCATATAATCAAGGATGATGACACAACATGGTTGAGGGGGTATGATCTTCCTGGACCCGGATCCATTGATGTCATTATATCCATTGGTTTTGTCAACTCCAACATATGAATAACTAGTAAATGAATATATGGAAAATAGATTATATAAAGGAATATAAATAAATTTCAGTTCATGGCCTGAGGTACATTCTCCACACCCTTTCATGTCACTCTTATTTATCACAAACATAAAATAAACCTAATGTAAGAATTCAAGAACACCTTGACCTCCCTCGGTACAAGGCTCGGGTTGGCCTCCCAATATTGGTATTAAGAGACCACTTTTTTGGAATAAGAGAAGAAAACAATAATAAAATAAAATAATGAATAAAATAAAAATAAATAAGGAAGAATATTAATAAAATAAAAATAGAAGAATGGGGGTGAGAGAGATAGAGGAGATAAATAGAAAGAAAATAAAATAAAAAATGAGATAATAAGAATAATAAAATGAATTAAAATAAATAATATAGATAAGAATGGTTAAATAATAAAATAAAAGAAGATGAAGAAGAATAAGAGGTAATGTAGATGGCTGGGGATAGACTTTAATTTTAAATGAATAATTTTTTTAATAAAAAAATTTCAAAAAAATTTGAAAATAATGAATATAAACCAAATGAAATAAAATTTAAAATAAAACTAAAACAAAATGAATGAAATAGCATGGAGAAATAGCCCAAGCCTCATGCGAGTTGATTCCCCCCCTTAGGGTGTTGCAGACTCCCTTGTGCACTGGGATGTGGTCTTATTTTATAATCAGAGGAGAATGGATCTATATTTTCCTCGACCATTATGGGTTCAATAAATTCATTAAATATACCCATTTAACCCCCATGAGACTCGCTATTTTGAAGTGGAAATACCTGAATCATTTGGGTGTTTGAATATTTGAACATGGATGTGTCTTTGGTGTTGACCAAGCATACATGGCAGTAATGAATGAGACATGACATTGGAACATTGATGCATGAATGGGAAGAACAGACATTAGTGTAAGTTTTTCATGGAAACACTTAAGTGGAAAAAGAGGAGGCATTGTAGGTCTCCTCTTATTCCACTAGCCTTTGATGTAAAAAGAGGTTCCTTATAATGATATTCATGGTGGTCATTCATTACTTCATAGGTAATCCCCAGAGATCATAGGTGATGTAATTGAAAGAGGAGTTTGGGTTTGAGGATCCTAGTGGTAGAAATGGTGTTCTTGGGTAAAATGGTGGCGTCTGGTGGCTAAGAACGAAGGTATAGTGATAGAGTACAGTAGGATGCGGGGGCGAGTAGTGTATATGAACAGTAACCTCAGAAAAGAGAGTCCCACATTAAAAAGACAGAATAATTTGAAATCCTTTATAAATAAAGAAACAAGATCCCAACTCAGATATCCTATTATAGAAATGAGATACCAAAATACACCTTTAAAAACCTTATATATAGGCCGCACATACATGGAGCCCGCATATACTCTTGGACCACCATTACTCCCTATATGGTTCACCACCCACAAGACACCTATATGGGATTTGATCCCCCCATGCCTCTGTTGGCTCTGGAGGGCCCTCCCTTTGGGTTACATGACCTCCTGACTAACTTGACATGGATAAATGGTGTGTTCTCTTAGTTGAAGGCTGACCTAGGCTTGGCCTTAATTTTGTAGTAAAGGAAATATAAGAGAGTTAGCTCAAAAATATAATGTAATATTTTCAAAACTAAAAAATCAAAAATTATTTATTTCTTTCAATCATGTTTCACTCCTTTTTAAATTCTACAATTACAAGTTTCCATTTTATTATAAAACATTCACTTATATGGAAATTTACATTGAAAAGAATAAAAAATCATTGAAAATTGAATAAATAAATGAAAAAAATAATTGTCTTCTACACAAATATATATATTCACATATAATAGACCTAGATAAAATGAAAGGGGGATCTCCATCTCATAGTTGAGCCTATGTAGATGATCAATCATATAGATACAAAAGGTCCATCATCGATGTTTAACATCTCACGTGACACTCTGAAAAATTCATGAGGGGTCATCACCTTTCAATTGATAGATATCCCTAGGGAGAAAACCTCTAAATTATAGAGGACCCACACCCATGTACAATAGGGGTATTCCAATCATTATATAGAGGGTCCATGTCCTTGTAGGGGAGTACCGTCTCTATCTGTGTTCAAAATACGGGGGCCCACACCTTCGTATGTTAAGGGGATTCCACTTAGTAGATAGAGGAGCTACTCCCATGTAAGGGACTATCGTCTCTATCTATGTAAAGAATATGGGTGAACAATTCCATGGTGAAATAGGGGAGTATTGTCCCCATATACAGAGTACATGGACCATGAATAGGGGAGTAACATATTTACATGGAATAACTAGTATGAGGAACTCATTCCCTAGTGCAATAGGGGAGTACCATCCCCATAGATAGTAGAATCATGCCCTATATAGGGGAGTATCATATCTAAATCAAAGAATGAGTATGGAAGACCCATTCTATGGTCCAACAACAGAGTATCATCATCATAGATAGAGGACACATGCCCTATATACTAGAGTATCATATATAATTGAAAAATATGTATATGGGACCAACACCAATGGGTGACAGGGTATTACCATCCCCATAGAGATAGGAATCCCACCCTTAATAGGGGAGTGTTATCTCTACCAAAAATCTATATGATAGTCTTTGTTAATCACTTCTATTACTTAGAATTGCCTAAAGAATATCCATTCTAAAAACATATCACATTTTATCTTAGAATCCAAAAAAACACCTTCCACACATTCTATATGAAAAAAAATTGATAGGCTACTCAGGGGATAAAATGCGAGTCAAAATGAAGAATATATGAGAGGTATAATTTTGTCAAAAAAAGAGGAGTACATAGATATATGGGGTCCATACAATATTTGGTCTCGCTCCATTTCCTAGTTATAATCTCGTCTGGACTTGTATTAGTGGCCATGTCACCATACAAGGATTTTACCGGACCCACACAATAATTCATGGCCACCCGGAGCCTAGCTATGTGTTCCTGGATATCCTCGTATATGTGGCTATGTACCTAGCAATGCTCGGGTACCAGCACATGCTCATGTACTCTAGGAGTACACTAAATTTCCTCTGGAATGGGGTCCTAGGTGTGTGCATTTGTCGCATGGACAAGCTAACTGGGGAGGATCACACAGTGTGTGGCCGAGAAATGAAGTTTTTGGTACTTAATTTTTTTTGAAACCCTAGGTACTACAAGTGGGTGATCACACGACATGTGTACTCCCAAGACATTCCATGTATAAGGGATGTTTTTCATAATACATTTAATGATTCTTGGTTCATTATCTCATTTCCATCAGGGTCATTTCCACCTCCAACCGTGTTGTTGATCTTAGATCTGGGGCTACCTTTGTTCGATCCATCATTGATGGATAGATTTCGACTACCCAAACTGCTCATGTCTTCTCCCACTGCTACCAATGCTGCTTCAATCACCACTTCAAATATTAAATCCATGAATCCATAAAATATACCAATAATACATTCTAATTCATCTAAAAAACTAAGATTCAGTCATTGTGTACACATACACCACAAATTTTTGGGTTTCATTTCCCTAGAGTCGACCTTGAAATAGTCGAATCTTGGCCCCGTGGTCTAATGATGAAGAATGTGAATAACGTGTGGGGGTCATTACACAAGAAAAAAAATATTATATCAATTTTGGATTAGAATATTGAGCAAAAAATAATCGAATACGGGATTAGTAGGGGTAATTACATGGAATATAAGATAAAATTAAATTAGTAATATGATTTACTAGAAATTGTCTTATGTGAAGGGTGGAAAAATCAAAGATCAAAATTATATTAATAAAATCCAAGATGAATCTTTTAACTAAGGGAAAAAATATACAAGCCTTACCTTGATTGTGGATTTATCATTGGTGATGAATGTGCTTTCCAGTGATGAGGATGATCCATTGTTTCCATTATCTATATATCCACCTTGGTCTGATCACTAATTATTATTCATTATTATTTTTCTAATGATGTACTTCATAGATTATCTCAACTCTCCAAGGTTTTATGTATATAGATATGAAGAACTTATAAAATGGATTAATTATGTAGGATTTAAATGGTTAATTTAATAAAAAAATATAATTTCTTTATTATTTTAATTAAACACACCTTCTAATGGCCACCTCAACTGGACGTTTGGCGCCGACTAAATTCAGGTCATGCATGGTGTAAAACAGATTTTCTAGATTCAATTATAGTCACATATTTTTTATTCAATAATATCTTCAAAAGATATTCCATTATTTCAAAAAACCATAATGTGTAGGTTACTAGTATATTTAATATGTTCACAAAATTAATTTTGAGCTCATAGATCCTCTGAATATCACATCGTCTCAGCCCCTATCTATGAAAAAACTTCTTAATATACTTCAATGTTTTATATGTAAAAAATTGTATCTCTAAATTATTCCCTGCATGAATAATTTTCATCCCTGAAAAGTAAAAGTTAAACAATTAATATGGGATACTGAGCCCGCATTTGACTCTCATGCTATCAGGGGATCTCATGAATTTTACCAAGATTCCCCAACAGACAAACTAATGGAATGGTCAATCATTATAGGATAATCTCCTTCAGATCCTTAATCTCTATTGGGTTCTCTATGAAGCTGGATCTATACATGATTTCCAACTTTCCCTAGTCAATATTTGTTCCTAGGATCATGCATGTATAACCTCATCTATGAAAATGGAAGAAGTCATGAACCTACTCCAACTATGGGGGTATGTCTATGTGGTAAGAAACCTTGATAACACTCCTTAGGATATCGAAAAAACCTAATAAACCTCATGGATAGCTTGCCTCCTCATCAAAATCTCTGTAATCCTCATCGTGGGAGACTCTTAGGAAAATTTTGCCTCTTTCTAGAACTTCATAGGCCTACAATGTCAATTTTCATAAGATCTATATCGGTTCTAAGCTATCCTAATACACTAATGGATCGCCCAGACATTCTCTATTATCACCTGCTCAATCTCTATCCTAATAAGATATGCCTTACCCATCTCAGTCCTACATAAGGGTTACCTTCAGGGTCTCCCATATAAGGCCTTCAAAGGTGCTATATTAATAGTAGAGTGATAAGTGTTATTATAATACAACTATAATAAAGGTACTCTATCCCCATAGCTATAAGAAAAGTATAACATGTAATCCCTCAACATATTCCCCAACACCTAGATAGCGTGCTCAGTCTACACATCCTTCTAGGGGTGAAAATATGTATTCATCCTCAAATAGTTCTTGAATTCATCCTATATGACCTTGCACAACTGTTACATTAACCCTACATCATGGTCAAAGAAAATCACCAAGGAAACCCCATTAACTTTTAAAATTTCCCCACATGTATGACGACCACATACCCTCCACCGAACTATTCTCCCTGATAGAAAGTAAGTGTGCTAACATGGAAAGTCAGTAAAAAATCACCCTTATCGAATCATGGAATCTTTCTATCCATGGAATCCCTCTCACAATGTCTATTGATATTCCATACCATTTACCCTCCAGGATCTAAAGAGGCTCCAAAAGTTCTCTCAAAACCGGGTTCTCAACCTTCACCTACTAACATTTGAGACACCAAGAGATAAACTCATCCATGCGCCACCTCATTGAAGACCAGAAAAAATTCCAATAAAGGTCTCTATACATATTCTACACACTAATGTGTAAATCCAAATGAGAATAATTATAATGAAATATTTTTTCTCAAATAATTATTTATAATTGATTTTATAAATATATTTTTATTGTATAAGGTTATACTATAAATTAATATTTCATTTATCATGATAATTTATGTTGATATATATTTATATATAAGTTATATAAATATGTGAAAATATATATGTTATAAAATTATTATATATATATATATATATTGTCTCATATGTTGAATAGATGTATGACTCAAGAGTGTGGTGAATTGAGTTCCTAAAAATTTCTTGTATATTAGACCACCCTCTTTGAATTATGAATGCTAAAAAAATTATTTATGAATATATATAGTGTAAATATAAAACAATTTGGAAATTAAATTGAACATGGATATTTATAGTGGTTTGGGGAACAAAAATCCCATAGTCCATTCCACCAACACACTTATCCAAGATTTTCGTGACATTCAATATAACAGCCCTTTTACTAAGGGCTCCCAATTGAGTAAAAGAAGCTTTCACTTAATACAATGGTCCAATAAATTTTATCTAGGATATCCCTTTTATTATAACTACCAATGGTCTTAATCACACTCATACACTGAGTTCAAACATGATAAAGTAAACAAAATCTTTTAGATGAACGTTTTAATCACATAGATTCTAGTAGAAACTGACAATATATAAATATTCATTCTAATATAGTGATATAATACAAAGTAGATCAGGATGATCTTTAGTGAAACTGATAAAACTGATATGAAGAACACGAATGATTTGTTTTCTTAACACTGTACTGGTCTGTAGTGTTTTTTCATGATGTTCAAAAAGTGATCAACTATAATTCTTAATCTTTTTATTGTAGTAGATATATGATCTTTTTATATGCCTTTTAAAATTGGGGAACAGATAACTCTAATATTCAAGAGAGTCTAATACAATGATCGTGATCAGACATGATATTAAGGATGTGCAGCCAAAATTTCCAAATGTATGAATTTCTTTTGAAGTAGTAATGATAGATATATTCTCATTCTATGGATCATGTTATTCAATCAAGTATTGTGTAGAACAATATTTCCTTAAATAGATATTATCCTTTTGATGCACTATAATGGAATGAATTGAATTATTGAGAGATTATAAAAATAAACACATTTTCTATAATAATATATCTTCATAACATATCAAATGAAATCAATTTTCACAATAAGATATCTTTCATAAGATAAAAAAGTGTTTCCTCATAAGTTAAACATACTTAAATGAAATGTAAGATAACAGTCCATCATAAATTATTAAGTGCTACTATGATGTAACATTTAGATTCTTCAATTTCTAATGGATATGAATATTATTTTCAGAAGATAATGTCCTTTTATAATGTCATTATGACTAGATCATCTTTCATGAGAAACTTAGTGAAACTTCATAAGAAAAATCCTTACATTGAACATTCTAATTATAATAAAATGGAGATATTCAACAATTTTCTTTAGATAAAATATTTCATATCATAAAATAAACAAGTAGACACAAATTGTATGTTAATAATAAATTAAAACACATTATGATAAAATTTTTAGAATAAAATTATGTATTCAATGAGTCCTCAAAACACATACCATGTTGATATGTTGGAATAATATATTAGTTCCAACAGTATCCCCCTTTTTGATGACTAGAAAACTAATGAGTTGGAAAAACAAATATTTCATACACTTAACTTTAAACAATAATAAATATGTAAGTTTTCTTTTCACATTCTCCTTTTCCTTTCCCTCTCCCAAAAAATTTCCTTTCCTTATCCCCTTTTTTGAAATATTAAAGAACTTGAATTTTTGTATTTTCCTTTACTTATCCCCCTTTTTGTGAAATAAAAAATAACTAGAATAAGAAATGGAGTTCATAATATACACAAATCGTAGTAATACTTTAATTTTATTACTGATAAACATGATTTTTCATTAAATAGAATTCATAATTACACTTTAAAACAATATAGCATAAGGTAATGATAGATAAATATATTGAAAAGAAATAATAAAACAAGATTCAAAGGAAAAGCATTACGATCATTCAAAATATAATGGGATATCAAAAAATAAATAATTTTGCAAATTTAAAGCATTAAGATCATTCAAATGAGATGTTAAAGTAAACAGATTCAAATGTTTGAGTTCCATAAATGTGGAATAATTGAATTTTTTTTACATTTATTGTCCATTGGGAAACCATTCCAAAAACTAAAGGAGAGTGTATCAATTAATTATATGAAAAACAATTTGGAGGTGGCTCCTTGAATTATAAGGGTTGGTCATTGGGTAACGAGGTTGAAGGAAGAAGAGCCTCAACCATCATGCCAACAATGTCACCCAATGTCATTAGGGTTCTACAATATTAACTTAATATTCATGAGGAAACTATACTAGTCTGGACTGGATGTTGAGAGATGCTTTCTTTTACCTCACCAAATCAAAGTTATATGCAAGGGTAAAGGTTAATTTAGTGGATGGTTCAAGTAAGGATAAATATTCTTCTTTAGAAAACCATATATGTTCCCATTGATGGAACTCATATGGAAAAAATATTTTCTTAAGGCACTGAGAGGTGGATAGGTGACAATCAATAATTTTATATCTAGGTAGAAACCTTCCTCAAATTTGAAAAAGTGCATCAACACATGCATCAATTATTTTCACCATATCATTTTTTCAATAGTCAAGAAGACTTGTAAAATTGTTTCACAGATTTTGAGAGAAATTATCCATGAATTTCGGTAAGTATCCCATATTTTTACAATTTGATGTCAACTTTCTCAATACTTTAAACTAGTTATCTCTCATACCAATGACAAAAATAGTTTCTTTTTCTTTTTAAGGAACATGTCCCTCTGAATATTCATCAAAGGTTTAATCCTCTACCTCATCATTCTCTGAGAAGTCTAGCTTTACCCTATTAAAAACTACTTTATACAAATATTCCAATTACTTTTATACACCTTAGAAGTTGTTTTTTAATGATCCTGTCATCATTTTTAGTCCAGTGGTGATTAAATTACATCCTTCTTTACTTGAATAGAATTATCTTATCTTCTGGAAGCTTCTGTGTTAGTATAGAAACAATCGCTTTTAAAAGAAATGGTATTTTTATAAATCCATAGAAAACATTTTTATAAAGATATTGAGACATTTCTATTGATATGAGTTCACATTATAGAGACCCAATACCTATTGACACGCCCGCATACATCATTTAACTCTTGCAGGATGTGGTCATATTATAATTGTTGATTTCCCAACCTTCACTTACTACTTAGGAATAATATTGTGACAGCACTAGTAGAAAAATGATTTTTAATGTTGCCAGTTTGACGTCAGTTTCTTATAATCCAACGTAAATAATTTTTTTGGCAATTTTTGGGGACGTTTTTTAAAAAATGACACCAAAAATGAAAAAAAAATTGTTTTGGCGTCGGTTCTTAAAAAAACGGACGCAAAAAACTAAAAAAAATAAATTTTGGCATCGGTTTTTATGATAACCGACGCCATAAAATTTAAAAAAATATACAATGTATTAGATAATTTACTAAGATTTGATTTTACTAGTCGTGGAGCAAAAATGGAGTTACGGATTAAAAGTTATGGATGTTGGAAATTGAACTTCCTTAAGAGAAGTCTTAAAGAAGGTCAACTTTCAGAGGTAATAAATTTTAATCCGTAATTCCATTTTAGCTCCACGACCAGTGAAATCAAAGATTAAATAATTATCTAAAACACTATAATTCTTTTAATTTTTTAGAGTTATTTTTTATAAAAACTGACAAAAAAATATTTTTTTAGTTTTTCGTGTCAGTATTTTTAAAAACCGACGCTAAAAAAAATTAATTTTTGTTTTTGGCGTCAGTTTTTAAAAAAACCAATGCGAAAAGTTTTTTGTTAAATTTTTAGCATTGTTTTGTTAAAAAAACAATGCCAAAGATATTTTTATTTTAACTTTTTGGCATCGATTTAAAAAAAATGACGTGAAAAATATATATATATATTTATCTTTTTGGCGTCGGTTTTTTAAAAACCGATGCCAAAAAGGATATCGATTGGAATTTTTTGCATCGGTTTTCTAAGTAAACAACGCCAAAAGACCAATGTAAATCCTATTTTGCGTCGATTTCAAAAAAATCCGACACCAAAGAGTAATGCGGAATCAGAATATCAGTTTTTTTTCACAGTGCGCGTTTAAATTTTTAAAATCCTACCTACATTTACATACAATGCAATTTTAAATATTTTTGTTTACTATATATATATCCGGTTTATCCTTCATTCATCATTTTCAACATCATTGATTCAATCAAGTTTTCAATGCAACTTCAATCTTTATTTTGAACATGATACATATTCTATTTATTTTTTTCATTACTATTATTATCCTTCATTTCTAAACAACTCGATTAACGTTCTTATAATGATGATTAATTCAAATAAATTTTAATCCGTAACTCTGTTTTAGCTCAACGACCAGTCAAATCAAAGATTAAGGAGTTATCTAAAACACTGTAATTTATTTTAAATATTTTGGCTTTGGTTTTCATAAAAACCGACACCAAAAATATTTTTTTTAGTTTTTCAGGTTGGTTTTTTAAAAAACCGACGTGAAAAAAAAATTATTTTTTGCGTAAGTTTTTAAAAAACCGGCACGAAAAGTTTTTTTAAAAATTTTTTAGTGTCTTTTTGTTAAAAAAAAAACTCCAAAAGGCCAATTTAAATCTTCTTTTACATCGGTTTCAAACAAAACTGATACCAAAGAGTAACGCGGGATCAGAATTTCATTTTTTTTTCACAACGTGCATTTAAAATTTTAAAATACCACCTACATTTTCATACAACGCAATTAAAAATATTTTCGTTTACTATATATATATTTAGTTTCTTCTTCATTCATCACTTTCAATATCTTTGATTCAATCATGTTTTCAATGCGACTTCAATCGTTAATTTGAACACGGTACATATTCTATTCATTTCTTTTTTTTATTGTTATCCTTCATTTCTAAACAACTCGATTATCTTTCTTATAATGATGATTCATTACCATTTCTAAATATAAGTTATATGATGATAAAAAACATATCATTTCAATGAAATCCCATAAAACCATTGAAATATGTTCAAAGTATTATGATTATTTTGTTTCATTTGGTGTATATGATTTTAATTTAGGTTTATCATGTTTTCTTTGAAATGAGTTGTATCAATTGAAACTTTGATAGGTTCAACTTCTGATGGTGATAAATTTTGATCCGTAACTCCGTTTTAGGTGCACAACATGTCAAATCAAAGCTTAGGAAATGACATAAATCATAGATTTTTTTTTAATTTTTGGCATCGGTTTTTTTAAAAACCGACGCCAAATATATATATATTTTTCATTTATGGTGTCATTTTTTTTAAATAACCGATGCCAAAACAATTTTTTTTTTATTTTTGGAATTGGTTTTTCTAAAAACCGACACCAAAAATGATATGAATTAGTTTTTTTGGCATCAGTTTTTTACAAAACCCATTCCAAAAAACAAATGTAATTCATTTTTCACATCGGTTTACAAAAACTGACGAAAAAAGTCTTATTTTTTACGTCGGCGACTTCGACGTCGGTTAAAAACTAATGTCAAAAAATAAAAAAACAGTGTTAAATACCATTTTTCAACAAGTGTAGTCTTGGGTTGATCCCCTGGGGAGAGAAATGAACTTTTGAAATTCGATGGTCAAAGACCCTTTGGGGTATGAGTCCTTTCATGTTTTCTTCATTTTGTAAAATACTAGATCTATATTGGTTGATGGTTGATTCATGAATGAGAGAGGGATAATGATCAATTTTGGGTATCTATTGAAAGGATTATCTTAATTCCAACTTGGTAGGATCCTAAGGTTTAGTCTATGAATCAATAAGAGATTACTAGTTAATTTCGATCTAATCCACTAGTTCTACCTATGAGATAAATTTTCCTTGATTAGAAGATAGTGACAACTTAGATGCATTAATCTTATAATCTTAGTAAGAAAGTATATTAGGTTATTGTTTAGATCCTAATCTAATCCAATCAAGTTATTCCCCTTTAGTTAAATATATCTTGATCTTGGAAATTTGAATAAATTGGATAAACATTGATTATTTACCATGAATTCTAATCCTTATGTCTAAATAAATTGGAATTAAGGATTTGGAAACGTTCTCATACACCTAATCTCGATACCTACCCTGGGTTATTTAGCCACTCATGGTTGGAATGAATATAAAAAAATATTTAATTGAAACCATTCTTGAAAATATAAGAACAATTGAATTTAAAAAAATTCACAATCATGCAATAAATCATATTCACAAAATGAGATGAGCGTGCAATCGGGGCTGTAAACCACGACTTAATTAAATTCTTACATTGAATGAGACTAGAAATGGATTCAACACAAGTTTGTCGATGAATTATGTCAAATGATAGCAGTGATAAAAAAAATAAATGAAGGTGATGCAGAAATACAATCCCCTTCACTTGTATTAAAATAAAATAATGAAAAAGATAATGAAAATTCTGTTTAGGGGAGGGGGAATCAAAGGAAAATCAAAGGGAAAAAATGAAAAATAAAATATACAGTAGAATCTCTCCAAAACTGTTACACTTATATTGTATATATAAGAAAACAATTACACGACATGTAGTGGAATTAAAATTGTGTAATCTACGATATGTGTATATCTCTTTGGATTTTGAATCAAATGCATATCTCACATGTATCTCATCTGAGATATGAGTATTGACTTCTTTCATGCCATGTACCTCTGACTCAAGGTGTGTATTATCCTTCCAGTTGTATCTCTAGAGAAATTTTCTCATTCAAAGGGTTTGAATGAGTTTATGTTGTGAATTGGACATTAATAACGTTTTCTGGATCTTTCAGTTGAAAACATCATGAGTTGGATCATGAGTTAATTCAAAACATTGTTGATGTTGTGAAATCCTATTTCACGACCTATACTTCTATTTCATGATGTGTAAAAGGTATATTATACTCTTTTTCTTCATTTAATCCATTGAAACCATGGAAGTATTATTTTTGAAAAACATATCGAACACCAAGAACATTATCTAATAAGGAAATTAAAATCTTTATGTATATGGAAAGAGAAAGTGTATATGAATTCCTCTATATATATTTCTTGTCCTCAAGCAAAAAATGTCACAATATTGATTTTAAAAAACTTGATATGCAATTTTTAAAACATGAATCATTTTTTTAGGGAAATAAAACTAAGTGTAAGAAGAAAGGGTTGGTCTCCATATGTAGTGCATATAAATGTTTTTCATTCCTGAAAGCTCTGTTCTTTAAGAAAATTCAAATTTTTTAATTATAATATTTAAACAGTTCTATGAATTCTATACCCATTTGGAATTTACCTCACAATGAATTTTCTATCATCACTCAAGGTAAAATGTAAATAAAGTTTCTCTCATAACCAAAGTACGTGCTCTTCACCATAATCTTTCATTGGTTCTATCATCTCCACTTTTTGAAGTCAAGTACAAAATTAATCATGAGGGTTTCAGAAATTGGTTTCTAATTACTCTGAGATTATGGGTAGGTTGGTAAAATGTAGAAAGAAGGCTCAAAATTAGGGTAATATATGAATTATAATTCATGGATTTTTAGGTAATATATGAATTATAATTATGGTATGTGTTAAGGGTTGTATGGTTTCTCACTTTTCCTAAAAGTTTTGGAAATAAAAAATTTAAATTTCAGTCAGTTAGTAATACAATGCCTCCTCCTATCTAATCAAGTCCACACTCCAAGAAGCACCAGTTGGATCCATGTATATGTCAAGTATGTTTCATAAAGGGTATAATATTCATTTCCTTTTCCTTTTGTATTTTTATTTTTCAAAATTAATGTCTAGGCCTGATCTCACATCCATTCCCTAACCACATATGATCCTTCAAAGGATCCATTAGTCTAGAACTGGATATTTTTTACCTTCCTAATACATAACCCTTGTCAATTTTTCTATTATTTTGGATTTCTAAAAGAAACATAATGAATGTGAAATGAAAAAAAGTATAAATGGTTCACAACCAATATGTCTGATGAGTAACACACTACATATCTACACTAAAATCATCATGTGTTTTCTGAACGCTTCCATACACTTTTTCAAATGTAAATTAATGAATTACACAAAGAGTAGTGTAGGAAGGGAAAATCGTCTTGGAAGGGATTCATCGGATCATGAAATTCATGGAAATTGTGGGATTAAATAAGAAAATATACAATGTGGGTCTCAGGAAAAATTATCTTAACAAATATTACCTCAATCATTTTAATGTTGTAGTTTTTTAGTCATGGCCTTAATATGATGTCAATGAATGTTCTGATAGGGTTACATTCCCCAGGTATTACTCAAGAAATATGCTCAAAAAAGAATATGAAATTTTAAGATAAGAACCCTCTCAGTTAATGAGATTAATAGAAGAAACTGGCAGTCACAAAAAGTATAAAATAAAGTAATAATTCATTTAACCATAATTTCAAAAATGTTGAATTTGAATTAAATTTCAATGACCATCAATATTTCTGAAAAATATAAACAACAAAAAAACATGGATTCTAACAATTCCCGAATTAAATTTTTTATTTATTTAAATTTTCATAATGTTTTTCAGGTTTAAATCATCCTTATAATTTGAAAAAATATGTCCTAGACAAATGCGAACTAGTAATAACTCTATTGTATCAAATGTGAAAATCATGGTAAACTCCCCCATACATAGAAGGTGACAATATGCGAACTATCCATGATATTCTAATGGGAGTGTTATAGCAATTAATTCTCAAAAAAAATTTAGAAATGAGATCTTAAAATTTTTAAAAAAATTGAGGGAATCTATAGCTCCCTATAATAATTGGCATCTCATGATGGAACTTGGATGGTCTTTTACTAAATATGGTTCACCTGATGAATGGGTGTGAAAAATATTCCTACACTAGATGAAACATTATTCCACAGGTGTTAAGAAATTGAAAAGAAGAATAATATGAAGGTTCACAAAATGGGGAGGAAAGGTAACTAATTTTATATAAAAACATTAAATGCTTATAATTAAGTTTAAAGGGACTGAAAATTTAAATGAAAAAGACTCTATCATAAAGAATCATTTTAGAAAAAAATGAACAATTGGTTTCCTTCAATAAAGATCTAGTAGGACTTCGTCATCTAGATGGATGGACAAAAACACCCTATAATGGGGTCCATCAGCTTTCTTGCTCCTCTTGTGTTTGTAGCTACTGGTGGCAGTGTCCTCTAGCTCATTGGATCTCTTGGATAGATTGATAACTCCAGGTGAAGCCTGAACATGAATTAGATTTGGGAGGAATGGAATAATAAATCTACATTTCTACTGCTTAGTGTGAATCTATATGGAATGTTCAGGATGTTGGTGTTCGATTTATGCAACATGTTGGGTCATCCTTTGGACTAGAACAGATGGTGGAATGGGTCCATAAACTACTATATATGTCGTAGAGGGGATAGACATGGACATTTAAAATTTGAATGGAATGAAAATAAATACAAATTAAAGAAACATAGAAATATATTTCCATATATATATATAAGTAGTACAAAAATGTGGGTACACGCAGATGATAAAATGAAAATGACTAGTCGTATCCTAGAAAGTCTAAATCCCAAAAAAAATAAAAATGAATGACTAAGAGTAATCCTCAGGGAAAAAAATATCCTTCATCAACAACCCCCCCCCCACTAGTGGGGATGAAAAATATAGGTCTAGATTAATGTTTGTGGTAGTAGCAGAAGCGAGTGGATCAATGACAGATGGTGGAGTAGTGATGCTAGATACATGAGCTGGAGTGGATGGTGGAGAGGTCCTGATCCATAGGGAGGTGGTGGTTCCAGCAGCTGGATCAATAAAAGGTACCTTTTTGGATGTAGCAGTGGCCATCCCCTTTCCACGTCGGGCCTCCTCATCTAAATAATCTTATTGGTAAGCAGGTTCAATAAGATTTGGCGGCAAGTCTAGGTCTCTATGGGTGATTAGAGAATGGTAGAAGAGGAGGGGCCAATAGAGGCTGGTGGTGGAAGAGTGGTGAACTCTGATGTCTCGATAAAATGGAGATGAAGATGAGTAGAAATTTGGCGTAGGTTCTCCAGAATGAAAATTCTGTATCCCAATGTTTTTCAGGGTAGGATGGGTGGGTGGAGGGATGATATATGCGGCGTTGGAATAGGTAGGAGGATGATTAGGTGGTGCAGGTGGGAAGGTGGTGTGTAGCACAGCTGGTGGGTCTACTATTATTGGTGGATCTCCTACTTCATGTGGTGCTGCCTCATTCATGCCATGTTCCCAATAATATATTTCATCATCTTTCACCATTAACTTCATCTTATGAAGAATCACAAATCCATGAAGCTCAATGGATCCTCGGGAGGTGAGTGGAAGTGCAACATCAAAAACACTGACATATCTAGCCAGATGGGTAATAAATGATCCTCCCATTACAATTACTCAAGTTTATTTGGCATGACACTTGTATTAATGAGAAAATTGGGTGGCCATATTTATGGGTGGAGAGCTCATGGATCCTATAATAATAAGTACGTCAACTTGGATAATGCACCCATGTGACTCTGCCCTATCAAACCACCCATGTTTCATATCCTAATGAAGAATTTGTAGAGCTGGGCCCCATAATTGGGTAAACATTTTGATCCCCAGATCACGGGTTAACTAAGGGTGACATGAAATAATCTCCCATAGATGCTAAGAATCATCTCAGGGTGGTTTCAACAAAAGTGTCGGGAATACCTTTGATGCGGAAAACACATATGTATAGATGTTGAGGCCAATATTGAACTCAACAAAGGAAATATCATGTGGAAGACCTCCTAGTGGGATATGAGGAAATCAATGGTCACCTCAAATATGGATTGGAATTCTAGAAATACCCCCTATAGGTCTCCTCTCATAACTCAATGATGAAGACCATATGATGTGTTTCTAAAAGGTCAAGGATGAAATTGCTAATGTTCAGTCATGCCAGGATGTGAAGGTCTTGGGTCCTTTTTGTCTGCATTGGCTTGGCCTATATTCTGATGAGGTTGAAATGGTACTTTGGGTTTGAAAAGAATATGACAGGGTGAAAGTATATGTTTTTTTCACTAGAGGAGTCCTCAGAGGTGGAGGAAGAGTTGTACTGACTGGCTGGTAGAGCATGGGTGGCTACAGGAGGAGAAAAGGGTTCAGATGGCATGGCACCACGTGGGCACTTGGCATGTGGCTTCTCATCATGGTCGGATGATGAGTCATAAGGCTATGGTCATTTTTTCCGTGCCATCAAAGAAGGATGGTGAGAGGTTTAGTTTATGTTGGGAGGGTGAGGGGTGGTTTCCTTGGTGGGGAAATGTTGAAGAAGTGTGAGGGTGAGAGGGATATGGTTGTAGGTGTGTGGGTGTTCATGAGAGAGATTAGGGAGGATGAGGGAGGAGGGCGTTGGTAGAGAAAGAAAGGTGGTTGGGTAAGAGGAATATGGGAAGAGAGTGCACGACTATTTGAGGGAGAAGTAAAGGAGAGGTTGGAGAAGTGGACGGTCATGAGAAGAAGGGGGGGTGGGTTTAGAGTTCATGTTATGAACCTAGGGTTCATGACCTATGTTTTTAAAAAATAGACCTAGTTAGTTACATGATGTGTAACATAGGTTCATGTTGTGTACTGGTGTTTTAAAAATAATTTTTGGGTAAAAAAGATCAATTCATGTAACATAGTTACACCACATGTAATCGACTATTTATCTTAAAACTTCTTTATCCCTATCCTTCATATCCTAGCTTATATAAAACCTTTTTAAGGATTATCGCAGTCTAACCAATGATAAGATATCCTACCCTGGGTTTCCTCCCAGTCATCACTTCCTTTAACATTGAGATTTTGACTCAATTAATGCCTAATTGAATTTGATACTGAGGAAATAACATTCCTAGAATGGTTCTTGAAATATTTTCAATATTTGGATGTCCACTTTAAAATATAGTCCACCCTCTTCTTTAATTTCAATTTCTCTGTAAGGACAAACTTTAACGACATCTAAGGGGCCTGACAATCAAGATTTCAGATTTCCCAGGAATAGTTTCAATCTTGTGTTAAATAGAAGGAAATTATTCCCTAGGATAAAGATACACCTAACAATGCATTGATAATTCCATTTATTTGTTTTTTTCCTTATATATTATAGTATTGTCATAGGCATCCATCCATATTTCTTCTAATTAGTTTAACTATAACATCCAAGATTCTTCAACCCTCTTAGAATCCAAATTAAGTTTCTTAATTTTCCAATACGAATGATGCTTGACTTCCACTAGAAGATGAAATGGTTTCCCATAAACTAGTTTGAACGGTGTTATTCTTATGGATGTTTTGTAGGCATTGCAGTATGAACATAGTTCATCATCCATCTTTAGATAATAGTCACTTGAGATCATGTTTACAATCTTCTCCAAAATTTTATTGATCACCTTATTCGATAGTTATACATTCACACTTGTTTTTGGCTGGTAGGGAGTTCCTATATTGTATCAGATTCCATACTCATCTAGAAATCCCTTCATATAATGATTCGTGAAATGTGTTCCTCAATCACTAATGAGTAATCTTGGAAATCCAAATCATGAAAACACATTTCTTTTTATAATTTTCATGAACACTTTTGTTGAGTCATGTGAAGTTGCTTTAGCTTCAACCCATTTCAAGACATAATCAATGCCAGCCTGGATGTAGGAATTTCCATGTGATATGGGAAAATAGTCCCATGATGTCTATTCCCCATACATAGAATATTTATACTTCAATGATGGGATTCAAAGAAATTTTATTCTTTTTTCCAATATTTCATCTTCCCTAGCAGTTATCACAGTTTTGATAGAATCCCTTTTCATCTTGGTGTTGTGTGGGGCAGAAAAATCAACTTTACATATTTTTTTTCTATAGTACACTCTGCTCCGTGATGTCCTCCTATTTGTGGCAAATGATTCATTTCAATTATATTAAATATTTCAATTTTAGGGATTCCACAATAGAGCAAGCCATCATCACAACGTTTAAACAGTAATGGTTTATCCCTGTAGAAATGGTTGGCATCAATGAGAAATATTTTCCATTACTGATATGAGAGCTCTGGGTGAATGAATCCCATAGAATTATAAAAATAACAGTTTATCCTAGATTCTAAAAAGGGTTTCATCAGGAAAATTTATTTCAATGTTAGTATCCTCTTATTCCCTAATGAATGATATCGGAAGTCGGGATAGATGGTCAAAAATCACATTTTGGTTCCTTTTCTGCCATTTATTAAAATATCAAAATATTACATCAAGAGGATCCACTGTATCAATGTTGGTTTTTATTGCTTATTATACATCAATTATCCTAGGGAAACATGATCTATGTGTACAATCACTGTGGAAAAAACTAGAAAAGAATTAAATTTCTCAAAGGCATATACAACAACTAAGAGTCCATTATCTGTAGTCATGTATTCGACATGAGCTTCACTTAGTGTTTGTATTTCATAACATAAAGGACAAAATTTGTGACCAATTCACTATCCTAATAGAGAACCAACAATAAGGTTGCTTACATCGCACATTAACTCAAATTACTCATCCCAATTGTGTGAAATGATGACTGGGGATTCTATTGGTATTTTTTCAAAGTATTAAATGCATATCTACATTCCATAGTGAAATTGAAGGGGACTTATTTTTTCATTGACTGCATCAATGGTTGGTAAACCATTTCAATTTATTTAAAAATTATATGTAAAATCTAGCATGGCCCAAAAAGCTTCATTTTTCATTCACATATGATGGTTATCGAAAGTCCTAGATGACTTTTATTTTGGCTAGATCGACCTTAATTCCTTATTCTATGATCTTATGCCCGTGGAATATTCCAACTTGGACCATAAAATAAAATTTATCCCAATTTAGAACTAGTCATTTTCCTTCATATTGTTTGATGACTAATTCCAAATTTCATAAATAAACCTCTAAAGATCTTCCATAGAGTGAGAATTCATCCATAAATATTTCTATATATTCTCCTATCATGTCATGGAAAATATGCATCATGTATTATTGAATGGTTTATGGAGAATTTCACATTATGAATGACATTCACATGTAGAAAAAAGTACCAAATGGGCATGTGAATGTGGTCTTTTGGTAATCAGCAAGATCAACTGTAATTTGGTTGAATCCTGAATATTCATCCAGAAAATAGTAGAGTCTTTCCTATATTTTGTCCATGAAAGGAAGAGTAAAGTGATCAATCCTTATTACTGTATTCAGGCATCTATAATCTATGTAGACTATCCATCTAGTGATGGTGAATGTTGAAATTAATTCATTTACATCAGTTCTATCTACTTCAAGTCCACCCTATAGTTCCTCGAATCCTCTTTTCCAGACTCAGTGCTCAGAAATGTTTTGTAATTTTTTTTTACAAAAAGAGACTGAATAATTACAAAAAATATTACATAGAGAATGATATTTTTCCAATATTGGTTCTAGAGGAGTAAACAACACCTTATATTTAATATAGTTGAACAAAAAGTAAAACAAAATGACTAATACACTTTTGTGCACTCTAACTCCAAAAGAAAATATTTATAAAAAATAACTTCTAAGATACCTATGAAAAAATCAATTTAAAAAAAGGGAAATAATTCAATTTCCCATAAAGGGGTTTTGATATCATTCAAATAATTTTTAGAAAATCAGTCTTTGTAGATAATTTGAGAAAGGTTTTTGAAAATTCAGTAGTTAATAACATAAAAATCATTTTTGAAATACCTTTTGAAAAACCAAAGTAAAATTACATACGTTTAAAATAATATAACACTTTTGAAATTACTTATAGACAAAAAGTGATTTAAATATATTCTTGTGATTTTTAGAGAACATTAAAAAATCTTTAGAAAATAAAATTTTTGGAAGCTTGATACATTGAAGGCTATTGTGGGACTACACACTTGTTGAGGGATGGGTTCCCTCCCCAATTCCATACCATATTTACAATGTTCAAGTGACGAGATTTATGAAATCAAATTTATCATACTTTATATACATACATACATTTAGATAAGAGTTTCTACTCTAAAAAGACGGAACAAATTATAGAACATTTATACGTTTACATGTATATATAATAATACATGAAATACATATGCTCACTATTAACTATATATATAAATATATAAATACTGATCTTCATTGGAAATTACAGGTTTTACATGGTAAGTCCAAATGTCATGATACAAAGTGTTGGATATTTACATGTAAGATTAATTATCTTCCACATACTAAAAAATTTCATTCTTCACAACATAAAAATTTATTTTTATAATGTTTATTCAATGCTATAAACTATAAAAATATACCTATATATGCAAATGCATGTATGTAGTGCCCTGAAAAATCATCGATATATGGCCATAATCATGATACATGTATCACATGTATATGAAAAAATTATGATATTCATAATTTATAAATTTATACTTATAATAATACTTGTTTAATCATAATTTATTTAATATAATTACATACTTGAAAATTATACAAGTATATATATATATATGTCACATAATAACAGAATAAAATAATGTTTAAATAAAAAATTGATAAATAGAAATATCCCTTGAAATAATTAACATGAAATCAAATTAAAACCTAAACATCAATAAATATTTATAAATACTATTCACATGTAATAAGATAATCCTTCTGAAATAATTTTGAATTATAAAAATAAAATATTAATTTTAAATTAATTAAACAGACTGTGTAGGAAATTCATAACATCATCTTGTTAGAAACATATCTAAATTTTCAAAACTAAATAACATTAGTATTTTGATTTAAAGAAACAAAAAAAAACAAACAATTTCCAAAGTAATTTTCTTTTACACCAAACACGAAAATATAGATTATAACTTGAGATAAATAAAGGAATTTCCCTTACTAATATTTCTATCTCTTCTTCTTATTATTTTATTCAGACTCTCCACAATGGCCTCTATCCTTTGTTACTCACAACTATGTATGTAAACCAAAGGGAATAAATGGTTATAATGAATCTTCATATAATTATAAATTGATATAAAATGTATAAAATATATTTATCGTTATCCATTTATATCGACTAGACATAAAGAGAGATTTGAGATATATATATATATATATATATTAGATGGAATGGTAAAGCACCGTATTAATCCAAGTTATTTTGATCTACATGAAATTAATACTAACACGCCAGAAGGACAGAAAAAAGCTATAGTCAGAAGAATCTGTAGAACTGAATATTTGGTTTACATTTCTTGATTTTCGAACATGAAAAAATATTATATTCCACATATCAGAATCATATCCTAATTATATTGGGAAATTGATTCAAATTGGTCAGGAAAAAATACCGAAAAATTGACAAATCAATACAAACGTTGTTTAACCATTAAGATCAAAAAAATTTCAAAAAGAGATGGTAGAAGAAAAATCCAGATCGATGATATTTAATCTTCATATGAGAATAAAAATAAAGGACAACTATTATATTGTGATCTAATAAACCAAAAAAATCTAAATATCAGATTTTTATACCAAAAAATTGAATAATCAACACATAATTGTATAGTTAGATGGCACAAAAATGATCTCAAAAACCAAACATCATTTTCCCCAAATCTTATCAATGCGACTCATTCGACTCAAACTCAAACTCATATCCAGATCCAGATCCAAACATTCTTTCTTGGCTTCCACCACTGTGCGTATTGACTCGGAGTGAACCCTCACAACACCTTGTATTGGATCGTCTCCTTCAAATTCAACACCACAAATGACTTTGACCAACTGCGTTTCTCTCCCGACGCCAGACCCAAACCCTATTGCTAACAAAACCCTCAAACCTGACAATTTTTATCCTTAAATTATATTTCTTATTTTTTTAGTTTAAATCATGTGTTATTTATTTAATTAAACAATTATATTAATTTTTATATATATATGACATTTAATTCATAAATATAAATTAATATTAATATTAATAAAAACTTTTTTCCTTTATTAAAAATAAACAATTATTAATATCCAGTCATTAAAAATAATATATATATATATATGATTATATAAAAAATTTGTCATTATAAATAATTCCATAAATATATAATAATAAGACCATTTTATTAAATGTATATATTTAATTTTTTATTTTTATTATTTGTCTTTTTACCTTTATTTCAATGTTTGATTTGTTAGAAATATAGTGTAGGTTAGTTTAATAAAAACTTTGTAAAACAAATAAAATTACTTTTATTATTACCTTTAATTATATTATTTTTTTTGGTTTTATTTATTAAAAAGTATTTTAGAAAATGATAATAGTGTTTTAAATTTAATATTTCATCATATATTAAAAAATATTTTATTTAAATAATAAATAATAATGTAAAAAAGTTTCATGAAATTACAATGTTTTTAAAATAAATTTTATAACATTATTTATTTAAACTATAATTCATATTAATTGCCTAAAATTTCTAGGATGCTACATTATCCCCCCACCAAAATGAATTACACCCTCACAATTCTTTCGTCAGACTTATAAAAATTATGAATTTTAATCTTTGTAATTAATGAATTTATAAGGGGACTTTACTGTCTAAAGAAAACTCTATCATATAGATTTTTCCCCCAAATACAACATCTAATCATCAAATATTTCTACATTGTTCCTCGGATAACAATAATAATTCCTCGAGTCCTCTCTTCTAGACTTAGTGAATAAAAATGTTGTTTCATTTTTTTATAAAAAGAAATTAATATTTGCACAACATATCACACAAATGAGGATATTTTTCCAGTCTAGGTTTTATAGGAGTAGACAACACCTTAAATTTAATAGAGTTGAACAAAAATTAAAACAAAATTTCTACTACCCTTCAACACATTCTAACTCTAAAAGAGAAGATGATTGAAAAAGAACATCTAATATACAAGTGAAAAATCATTTTACAACAAAGGGTGAATATTCAATTTCCCAGTAAGGGGTTTTGAAATCATTTAAATACTTTTTATAAAATCTTTCTTTGAAAATAACTTGAGAAAGGGTTTTAAAAATTTTATAGTTATAAACATAAAAATACTTTTTGGAATACCTTTTGAAAAAATTAATTGAAATTGATATTTTTTAAAATAATATATAACTTTTCAAATTACTTATGGACAAAAAAGTGCTTTAAATATAATATAGTGATTTTTAGAAAACATTTCCCCAGATTTTAAAAATAAAACATTGTGGAAACCTGAGACATTTAAGGCTATCTTGGGCCTACCCACTTGCTGAAAGATGGGTTCACTCCCCAATTCCCTACCATATTTACAACCTTGAACTATAGGGACTGATGAAAACATTTTAATATTTCATTATTTTTATGCATACATTTCCACTGTATTTTATACTTTAAAACATGAAAACATTTTTAATACATTTTTAAGTTTATATATATATATACAATCATTCATGAAATAAATGTTCTCACAATTAGTTATATATATAAATACATAAATACTAATCTTCATTAGGAATTACATGTTTCACTTGGTAAGTCCAAACCTCATGATACATAATCTTTGCATAATTACATGGAAGATTAATTATCATCCATATACTTACAAATTTAATTCTTGATCCCATAAAAATTCTTTTTTATAATGTTTATTCAATTCTCATGAGTATACATATATACCTATATATGAAAATTCATGTATGAAATTCCATGAAAAATCATTTATATATGTCCATAATCATGATACATGTATGAAATGTATAAGATAGTATTATTAAATTCATAATTTCTAAATTCATACATAGAATAATACGTGGTTAATCATAATTTTTTTATAATAATTATATACTTGAAAATTAAAAGTATATATATATTTCAAAAAATAACAAAATAAATTCATGTTTAATTAAAATGTTGATAAATAGAAATATCCTTTGACATAACTAAGCTGAAATCAAATTAAAAGATAAACTTCGATAAATATTTATATATTCCACTGACATGTAATAAGTTGATCCTTATAAAATAAGTTTTAATTATAAAAATAAAATCATAATTTTAAAAAAAAAATTAAACATACTATCTAAGAAATTCATAACAACAGATTACTTGAAACATATTGGAATTTTCAAAACTAAAAATCATGATTTATTTGGATTTGAAGACACCAACAAATAAACACTTTCCTAAGTAATATTCATTTATGAAAAACCAAAAAATATATATGATAAAATGACATAAATAAATTAAGAACCCTTTCTAATTTTTCAATATCTTCTTCTTAGTATGTTATTTAGACTCTCCATAATGACCACTATCGTCTAGTACTCAAAACTCTGTATGTAAACTGAAGGGAACAATAGGTATTATAGCATTTTCATAGAATTATAAATTGATATAAAATGTATTAAATATATTTATCATCAACTGTTTATATCCACTAGACATGAAGATAAATTTGATATATATATATATATATAGTATATGGAACTGTAAAGAACCATATTTATGGGATTTGAGTCAATCAACATGAAATTAATACTAACATGGCTGAAGGACATAAAATAACTATATTAGGAAGTATATGGAGAACTAAATATGTGGTTTAAGTTTCTTGATTTTTGAACATGAAAAAATATTATATTCAACATATCAAAATCCAATCCTAATTGAGTTGAGAAATTGATTCAAATTTATCAGACAAACCTTTCAAAAAGAAATTGACCAATAAATGTAAAAATATTTTAACCATTAGGATCAACATTGATTCAAAAAGAGAAGGTTGAAGAAAAATCCAAATTGATGATATGCATTCTTTATCCGAGAATAAAAATAAAAGGATAAATATGAAACAGTGAGTTAACACACTGAAAATGAATCTAAAAATCAGATTTCGATACCAAAATGTTTAATAAACAACCCCTACATGCATAGCTGGATGGTACAAAGAAGGTCTTCTAAAGAGAACATCATTTTCCCCAAATCTCATCCACGTGACTCATATGACTCGAACTCATATCCA
Organism: Viscum album; assembly: GCA_963277665.1. Taxonomy (NCBI): domain Eukaryota; kingdom Viridiplantae; phylum Streptophyta; class Magnoliopsida; order Santalales; family Viscaceae; genus Viscum; species Viscum album. The sequence continues at coordinate 8,628,396 of OY728136.1, forward strand.
AATCCATATATGAACATTCTTGCTCATCTTTGACCACTGCGTGGCTCGAATCAGAGTGAATCCTCACAATGCCTTGTCTTGGATCGTCTCCCCCAGCTTCAACACCGCGAACAGCTTTTAACTTCAATATTTCTCTCTTGATGTCGGACCTGAACCCTGGTTCTTGCGAAACCCTCAAACCTGATATTTTTTATTCCTAAATAATTTTATCTTTTTTTCATTTGAATCATTTATTATTTAATTAATTGAACAATTATATTAATTTATATATATATATATATATATCTGAATTTTAATAAGAAAATGTAAATTAAATTTTAATTAATCATAAGACATTTATTTAATTAAAAATAAAATATTATTAATATTCATTCATTAAAATATAATATATATATATATATATATATATAATTACATACATAATTCATCATTATAAAACAAATTCATAAATATATTATAATATGTCCATTTTTAAAAACTTATTTGTTTTAAATATTATTAATATTCTTATTCCTTTTACCTTCATTTCAAAGTATAATTTGTTAGAAATATAATGTAGGTTAGATTAATTCAAACCATTATAAAATAATATATATATATAAATGTATTACTTTTAATATTACCTTTAATTATATTCAATTTTTTTGGTTTTATTTATTAAAACAATATTTTATAAAATGATACATGTATTTTTAATTTAATTTTCCATCATATATTAAAAAATGTCAATTTAAATAATAAAAATTAAAGTAGACAAATTATATGAAATTACACAGTTTTATAAATGATATTTCATAACATTATTTATTTAAACTATAATTCATATTAATTATTTAAAATTTTTGGGTTGTTACACACCCTTTTTAGGAAAAACTTGTAAGGGGATCACCCATTCACTATCTAATATAGGAAAGATTATTCCAGCATCCAAGAGATTTAGAAATTCCTTTTTGATAACTTCCCTCATCAGTGGTGTGATCCACCTTTGATGTTGGTGTTTGGATTTGTATGTTCCTAAACTAAAATCTTATGAGTGAATTTAGTATGGTTCATTCCTTTAATGTCTACCACTCCCTAGGTAATTGACCACTTATATCCCTTCAAAACATCAACCAATTATTGTTCTTCTGCCTTAGATAATTTGGAGTTGATAATCACAAGCAGAGAGGTTAACACACTTATGTTATAGTACTTAATAGTATAGGGTAGAGGGTTTAGTTCCAGCATTGGTGGTTGAATGATGGAGGGGATAAAAGGTGGAAAGGTATTCCTCATGAGAGGTTCAATGAATCTCACTTCCTCAAAATCATACTCTTCTTCCTTCTTTAAGAGTAACTATTCACATTCTTATTTAATGGCCACATACACATCTTCTTTTCATTTAAGAGAGATGGAATTTCAATCAATATCATTGCCTTATTGTTGGGATGCCTTAACCAGATTTAACACTACCCATTATTCTCTAAATCATAAGATAAGACATCCTTAATTAACATCTATCAAATTCATTCCTATGAATAGGAATGATCTTACATGTATAATGTGAACATTTAATTCCTCTTCCATGTCAAGAACTAAGAAGTTTTCTGGAAAGATGAATTTTACAACTTCAACTAATAAATCTTCAAGAATGCCTCTATGGTATCTCACCAATCAGTTAGCGAGTTATAGTGATACTCAAGGTATTTTGAGTTTATGGCGTCCTAGAATACATAAAACACTCATTTTCATAAAGTTGGTGTTGGTTCTAAGATCACAAAGTTCTCTTCCAAACATGAATTCTCTAATAGCGTAGGGAATTGAAAAACATCCAGGATCTCTCATATTTTGTGGGATTTTCTTCTGAATAACAACAGACCATTCTTCATTTAATTATACCACACCAATATATTATATATTTATTTTGTTAGATAGAAGATCCTTGATAAATTTTTAATACACTATCATTTGAGAAATAGATTTTTCAAATCGTATGTTAATCTTCAGATACATGGTCCTATCCAGAAACTTTTTGTATCATGCCTCATGTCTTCTTTCTGAGAAAGGAAGATGTGACTTGTATGGAGGTGGGGAAACATATAATATATTTTTTGGTTTCTCAGTAATTTGGGTTTATGCAGCTGATGATATTTCTTGAGGTTTTAGTGGGGTTCTTTTATCAACTTCTTCATCTACTGGTAGTTGCTTCTTAAGATCTTTAGGTTGTTGTTCATCTCTTTCACAATGTTGTTAAAATTCTAGTATCTTTCCACTTCTCATCACTACATCTTTAGATTCTTACCTTTTTAATGTCTCTATATTACTAGGTAAAGTACCTGGTAATCTTTCAAACAAAGTCTTTAAGATTTGACCCATTTGAACTTCAAGGTTCTGTAAGGCAGTATGTAGGTTCTGAATATATTCCTCTGGAGTAGTCATTCACTAGTCTTCCTTTTGAACAATGGATTCTAGGAGGTTATCTAGGTTACTTTGGAGAGGATCAAGTTGCTACTATGGTATTGGATGAGGTGGTTGAAACTTCTGTTGTGCTCTTTGGGGGAAGGGTTGCTGCTTCACTTATTGTGGTATTAATATATGGTTCCTGAGAGGATACATTGGTGGTCCTTGATTCAGAAAATTTTCTTTACCACTTCACTACTGAAAATATCCTTGATTGTTCTAAGGTGGTTGTTGATCTTGGATCCACTGATAATATTGATGTTACTATTGGAATGACGGGTTTTTCGGATTCTAATTGACATAGTTATAGTCTTGAGCTTGTGGTTCTTCAACTCCTACCTTGCAGTCTTCATATAAGTGTGGGCCATTGAAATTTTTGAATGATTTTATTTTCATTATAGGGGTAGGAGGGTGTTCTATAGTAGGGAACTGAAATGATTCAAGCATCTTTGTGACCATTTCGACTTGCACTGCTAGTCTTGTATTTTCTTCTATATGGTGAATTCCATATCGAGGTGGTCCATGATCACTTTGACATAAGCTGTTATTGTGATAAAATTTATCAAGATTGGATCTTCCCACTTCTGGGGTCTGAAATATCAGTCCTACATATTCTATAGCATCAACGACTATTCATGGAACTGGTTGGAGGCCTTGGTAAAATGTTTGTAGCTGAACCCACTTATCTGGTCCATGATGTGGGAATTTCCTCATTCGCTCCTTAACTCTTTCCCAGGCTTCCCATGAGGACTCTCAATCATTTTGAGAAATATATTGAATTTTGTTCTAGAGATTTCAATTCTAGATTGGTGGAAATTATTTATCCACATGTGTTTTAGAAATATCATCCCAAGTTGTAATCGACTTGGGAGCTTGACTTTTAGACCAGTCCTTAGATCAATGTCACAAAGGAAATGGGAATACATAGATTCATATTGTGTATGAAGATACTACCTATTTTAGAAAGGTATCACAAACATCTAGGAAGTTGCAAATGTGCTCATATGGGTCTTTGTTCTAGATTCTACTGAATTTTCCCATGTTGTGGATCATATGAATGAGTCCATGTTTTTTGTCAAAGGTATGAGCTTAGATATAAGGACGCACGATGCTGGGAGTGGAACCATAGATTTATAGAAATCCATAATCTACGATGGTTCATTCTTGATGTAGTAGGTGGTCTCTAAGAACTACTTTCCTTATATTATAAGGGATTGGAAGGTTGGGTCCCACTGGATTGTTGAGGTCAACAATCATTGTTTGGTGTCATGTAGATTAGTACATTTAGATCTTTGGATCAAAGGTTAATAGTTTGTCTGTCCCAAGGTTCTTCAAATGAGTCCACATACCATATTAAATGTACTATACCGTGTAACAAGGATGCATGGGTGTGTTGAAAATAAATAAGGGAATGGGTTAAAGATAGTTAATCCCATGGCTTTTGACTAAATAGAATGTAATCATATCATTCCTTCAGTAGAAACGAAACCAAAATCCGACGTGCACGCACACATCCCAGATTTCGCACGGGTTGTGGTAAGATTAGAATTATTGATTTCCCAATCTTCAATTACTATTTAGGCATAGAATAGAGATATTTTAGGGTCTAAACCATGGGGAGAGAAATTGGAATCTGAAATTCAGTGGATGAAGAACCTTTTAGGTAGGAGTTCTTTATAGTTTTCTTTAGTTTTGGAAATACTAGATCTATATTGTTTGATGGTTGCTTCAATAATTATAGAGGTATAAAAATAAATTTGGGTCATATGTAGAAAGGATGATCTTAATTCTAACTTAGTTGGATCATATGGTTTATGCTACGAAGCAAAAATAGATCTCTAGTTGATTTTGATCAAATTGAAAAGTTTGACCTAGGATGTAACTATTCCTTGATCAGGAGATAATGGCAACCTAGATGCATCAAGATTGGATTCTAAGGAAAAAAGTAGCTTATTATATTGGTTGTAGCCTAATCTACTCCAATCAGGATTGGGTCCTTCACCTAAATAAACTATTATCTGGTATGTTTAAATGAGTTGGATAGAAATTGATTAGTTTACTTGATTACTAATCCTTAATGTTACCAATATTTGAATTAAAGATTTAGAATGTTTAGATATACCTAATATTGATCCCTACCGCGGGTGATTTTTCCACTGAAGGTAGTAATAAATATACAAAAATTGATAATTGAAACAATACTTGTCATGCTAAGAACGATTGAATTTAAAAATTTCACAACAATGAAATAATTCAAATTCGAAAAATGAGACAAGCATGAAATAGGGGTTATAAATCATGAATTAATTAAATTCTTAATCTGAATGAGAGAGGAAATGGATTCAATTCATGATCGTGAATGAATAATGTTGAACAACGGTGGAGATACAAAAAAGAAATGACGGAGATGTTGAAACATGATCCATGAAACCTGTATTAAAATAAAATATTGAAAATGGTGATGAATATTGAGTTTAGGGGAGATGTAATCAAAGTAAATACAAAGGGAACAAAAAGAATAGAGGAACTCTACTGTGTAATGTCTCTAAAACCACGACACCGCTTATTTATATATAGGAAAAATATTAAATTTTGTGTAATGAAATTCATGTTATGTAGTGCCTGATCCATGTAGTTCTCTGTGGAGTATGAATCTTACACACATCTCACTCATATATCATTTGAGATATGAGGTTTGACTATATTCACATCCTATACCTCTGACTCATGATGTGTACTAGACTTATAGTTATATATCTAGAGAAAATATCTCATTAAAAGGGTTTGACTGAGTTGATATATTGTATTGGAATTTCAAGATTTGTGCTGGATCTTTTAGTGATGAACTTCGCGACTAGGCTCATGACTTAAATCAGGACTTTGTTGTTGTTGTGAAATCCAATTACACGACAATTACTACAGTTTCATGATGTGTAATAGGTTAATTCTACTATTTTTCTACATTTCATCCTTTGAAACCTTGAATGTCTTATTTTTTCAAAATTTAGAAAATACCACTATCATTATCGAATAAAGAAAGTAAAATCATTATGTAAATGAAAACAAAAATTATATATGAATTCATATTATCAGCTACATACATCATATAAAAAACTTGTGATAATTCCAGTATCTTTAACTAATCATAAAAACCATGCATGTTCCTATAGAGGGTTGTTATGAAAAAATTTATATCACATATTGAACCAACAATTTAACTTCTTGAATATAATATTTTGACTCCATCTGATCATAAAAAACTTTTACTTCTTGATTAGATTCCAAAAATTTAGATTTTAGTGTTTTGAATTCAGATAACAACATTGAGTAGCTCTATTGAGATCTTTCAGAAATAATTTTATCAATTATTCTAATTGTTCATTTCCAGATTCTTGAAGAAAAGTGGGGTTCCTTTCTTGGTGGACTTCAATTATTTCTTCTTGAACTGATTATTTTTCAATTCTAGGTAATCAAGGGGTCGCACAGTGATGTGTAAGTTAATTATTTCTAAGAGTATGTAGCATGTCATATTATATATGACCTATACACAAAATGGTGTTGAACAAATCAATTTTAAATAATTCAAATAATGTTTTTAATTTAAATATGAGAAATATCTTATAAACTATTATTTATTAAAATTAAACATACATAATTATGACTATATAAAATAGAATCTGTCAGCAAGATTTTTTATTTTAAAAAATGAATCCTAATTGTTTTTTTTCAAATGAATTATAAAGAGAGATAATTGTTCTATGCATGATCACTCAAGAAATGATGGATTAAATTAATGTGACTCATTATTTAATGGTTTATTAGATTCTTTAAGATATTTATATAAGTTATGTTAAAAAATATTTTTGGAACACAATTAAAATTAAATCTAAAATCCATTATGGCGTGTTTCATGCACAACATATATTCACAACAACTTCATGTGGTAACATTTTCATCTTCAGTAGTTGATATTGCAATAGAGTGTTGCTTCTGACATGACCAAGAAACTAGGATTTGACTAAGAAAATGAGATGTTTCTTATGTGTTTTTCCTATATAATATACATGTAGGAAATTCAATATTCGAGTATTAAATTAAATTAAAATCAATGGTTTAAAAAAAAGGGAAAGTGATACACTCACTTTTAGATATCTTGAATTTATTTTCACAGCATTCAAATGTGATTGTTTTGTATGAAATGGAAATATTTCACAAAGGAATACTGAAAATATAATATCTAGTCTATTTATTGTATGGTAAAAAAATCTTCTAATGATCCCTCTATACACCTTTCTCTCAACTAGTTTTTCAGTTTCATCAATGAAATTTTTGATATGGAGCTCATAGGAGTTGAATAGGTCTTCATATTTTCAAGTGAAAAATTCCTAATTAAATCAAGTATGTATATTAATTGATTTAAAATGTTCCAAAATATTTGTTATAAAATTTAAATCACTAAAAATATCTTAGGCCACCAACCACATATATTTAAAATTATTTTTTCATAAGTTTTTTAAAGTTCATTGAATAATTATATGTTTTTTGATCTGAAAATAACATCATATAAGTGTATTTTTACTAACAAAATATCAGAGAAATAATTTATTTTAAATAACATGGGATATTTTGTCCCTACTATAAAACCATTTGATAAAATAAAAGAACTTAATATTTCAAACCATTTCTATAGATCTTTTTTAAGTCCTTATAGATCTTTTGTAAGTGTAAACACATAGTTTTTAAAATGAGTATCTTGAAAACCACAAGGTTGTTATACATAAACTCCCTCCACTAAAAACCCATTCAAAAATTTACTTTTAACATCCAAATGATATAATTTAAATTTCATATACAATGCATATTCTATAAGTATTCTACTAGCTTCTAATCTAGCTATGGGAGAAAAGGATTCTTCATAATCTATTCCTTTTTCTTGATTAGATCTTTTAGAAACTAATATAGATTTATTTGAAGTTATTACACTACGATCATCTTGTTGGTTTTTAAAACCCCATTGGTTCTAATTAAAGGATATTTGTGATTTATCCCATCAAGTATTTATAGGAACCAAATTTTATTAGATAAGTCTTATTCTGTATATTGAGTTTCTAATTGGGATATAAAGGTGAATATTTCTACTATATTTCCTATGTTTCTTCTAAATTTTACTCCTTCATCTAGGTTTTATATAACTGTTTCTAATGGATGGTCGTTAGGGTTTCTAGGTATTCTGGGAAAACAATTATTGTTCACTAGTGTGTACCTTTATTGGATTTCGTTTAATGTAATCATGATTCAAATCATCATCCTTGTTTTCATTAAATATATATTCAGGTCTCATATTTTTTATTGAATCATTTTGATCATTAGTTTGAGTTATTTTGTGACTGAAAGACTCATATTCATCAAGCATTACATGCTCCGATTATTCAATAATCCTCGACCTTTTATTGAAAACTATATAAGTATTGGAAGTAGTGGAATAACTTATAAATATACCTTCATCCTCCTTTAGATCTAACTTTTCAATATTATCCTTGTTGTTCAAGATGTAAACCTTGAATCCAAACAATTTAATGTATCCTAACTTGGGTTTTCTATTATTCCATAAATAAAAGGGTGCTTTTTGGATATGTATTACTAGTTCTATATTGATTATTTAACACTATATGTTAATAGACTTAGACTAGAAATTAGTGGGCATGTTATATTCATAGAATATAGTCCTAGATTTTGTATCAAAGTCTTATTTCTCCTTTCAACAATACCTTTTTGTTAAGGTGACCTGGGGTAAGAGAATTTATGTTTATTTCCTTACAAAGAGAAATAAGAATTAAATTCAAGATTCTCAAATTCACCCCCATGATCACTTTTCAATGACAAGAATTTGATATATTTTTCATTTTTCACATTTTTAAAAAAATCAATAAAAATAAAACATGATTCACTTTTGAGTCGTAAAAATTAAACCCATTTAAATCATGATAAATCACCAACTAACACATAAAAAAATAATTTCACATCAACAAATCAATACTATTTGGTCCAAAAAGCTCATTATGGATTAGATAAAGAGGTCTATAAGTAGAAACATCTTTAATTGGTTTGAACGAAGAAATATGTTGCTTACCCATTTGGAATGAATCACATAGATTCTTTCTATCTATTTTAGGATCAGTAAATTCAGAAATAAAATATCTTTTTGAAAAATTTATCTATGAAGGAACATTGTAATTTCCAATCCTTCAATGAAAAATCCATGATTCAGAAAATTTCATACTTTAATCAATTTACATTTTTTACTTAAATAATTAAGATCAAGTGTGTATACATTGTCTACTCTGGGATCTTAAAACTTGATACATTTATCTCTAAATACTAAATAGTAATTATCAAAAAAATCAAAATAATAACCATCATCACAAATTTGAGAGATGTTAATCTAGTTGTTTTTGGAGAAAGAGACAAAATTTTTTCTATAAAGTTTAACCCTTTCACTTTGTATTCCAATTTTGAATTTTTTTGGATTTATTTTGTCCAAGAAGTTTTTTTAAAAATATTTTTACACCTTTGTTAATAAACATTATATATATTTGAAATATTGAACCTCATTTTGTAGGTTCTCAATTGTATTTACTTGTTCAATATTTCTGACAGTATATTTTTCCTATTGATATTTATGTCTAAAATCAAATGGTTCAAATATTATTTTTCACCAAAAAGTTTATTATAAAAATTTCAAGGGGATTTATTTTTATTTCTCAGACATTGATACTTGATTTATAACATGATCTAAAACTCATTTAATTCTTTTTTTGAGAAATTTTCATTTTCTAATTCATTTTCATCCTCAAAAGAGAAATAAGAATGTACTTCATTCGACTATGCCATGAAACATATATTGTCCTTCTAATTTGTAGCTTTAGATTCTGATTATGATATGTTTCATTCTCTATAATCTTCAGAATAATTATTAGGTGTCCTTCGTTACTTTCTTATATTTCTTATATCATATCTTATTAAGGTATTTGTTTCTATCTTGTTATCATCCTTAATTTTTGGATAGTCAAGCTAAATTTTTCCAAATGTTTTCACTCATAGAATCTCAAATCTTTAGAGTTTTCGCCATGCATTCAACTCTTATTTAATGATCTTCTAAAACATCACCTCTTGTTATATAAATTTTTTAACTTTCAAGAAAATCGATAGATCTCATCATTTAATTCAGATTCACTTGATAAATATTCTTCTTGAGATGCATCAAATATTTTTTTAACTTTTTTTTATTTTTTCCATCTTTAGATGTATAATCCATCAAAGTAGAATTTTACTTCTTGGTCATATTAATCTATTTAATTCTAGATTCAATTTCAGATTCATGAACCATGAGAGTCCCAATGAGATCTTTAATCTTGATATTTTTGATGTCTTTAGATTTCCTGATAGAAGCTGAGATTCTACTCCACATAGTTGGTGATACCATGATAAATTTGAATGATTGTTTAGCATTAGTGATAGACCTTCTTAGAGCACAAATATTGTTTAAAATCTCTATGAGACTTCAATTTTGTTGAGAAATACTCTCTCCTTTATCCATTTTTAATGTATCGAACTTAATCCTAGTCGTATCATATGTAAGAGATTTCACATTTTTAGTTCCTTAATATGTAACCGCTATATTATTACACATTTCTTGTGCTAATTGACATTGACAAATTCTATTAAACTTATATAGTCTTAACCCATAGATTACATTGTTCATTTATTTGGAGTTTGGGTTGTAATTTTTTCAGCTGCAGCATCCCATGTTTTTGGTTCTTACATAAGAATTTCATTGGTATTAACAGCTTTAAGATATAATTTCATTCCAAGATTTATCAGATAAATTGTCATACCTATTTTTCGAAAACCATTAATCTCACTATAAAAGTATGAATATCTAACAATTGAAATACCTTCTTGATTATCATCCATAGGATACATTCAAAGTGATCTTTGTAATTTAGTATTAGATAGTTCTAAACTCAAGAGTCATAATCATTGATTCTAATTTTTGTCCCATATTTTGACTGTTTGTATGACACATTAGGGGGTGAATTGAGTGTAAAAAAATCCTTGAATATTAGAACACCCTCTTTGAAATATACAAGTTCAATTATTTCCTTAAGAATATATGAAGTTTAAATAATAAAATATTCTCAAGGGAAATTAAACACATTGATTTATAGTGGTTCTGAGATCCAAAATCCCATATTGTAGTTCAACAAAACTCTTCTCCATGATTTTGGTGATTTTCACTATAAGAACCCTTTTATAGGGGGATCCCAGCTGAGTAAATAAACATTCAATTAATACAAAGGTCTAAGAGCATTCAACCAGAATATATATTTTCAAGACCTATCCATGGTCTTAATAACACTCTTACACTGAGTGAAAAGATGAAAAAAACAAACAGAAGCTTTGGGATGAATGTTTTGTAGAAGACAGTTACAAACATCAACTGAAAGTAGATTAATATTCATCCAGTTAGAATGATATAATTAAAAGTATATTGGAATGATCATCATTGAAATTGATAGAACATATAATAATGATATTAACGACTTGTTTTCTTGTCTTTTTATAAGTCTTTTTCCATCAAAAGGTGTGTGGTGGCATGTTTGTATGACAATTTATGGTAAGGGGAGTATAGTTTTGTAAAATCATTAAAATTGGGTCCATTACTTCTGAACGGTCTCCAATGGCTTTTATTCATGGATCCAAAAACACCCAATGGTTCTCATATCAATGATTCTTGGACCTACTTTCCAAAGGAAATCACTCATTGGGGAACTTTTACAATGACACTTAGAAACTGGAATTGGTCAAGAGGATGGGAATTAATTCTCATCACATCATTATGGGGGGAACAATTTCTTATTTTAAGACTCTCTTTTAGATTTATGTCATGTTCATATGTTCTTGAATCATTTTTCCATTCCCAAGAATGTTCCCATAGGATATCCCTAGATATCGACCGATCATAAAAACACATGGATTTTGAAATATATGTATGTATCTGAGGTTCTCCATCAATGGATGTATCTATATGTTTATGAGGTTATCCATTAATGTTATAATGTTGGTTCCTAAATCCATTCTGAAGATGGATGAAGTATGGAAAACACCATTTGGGATAACATTTTACCATCATGAAGAACAAAAAATCACTAAAATGACTACCTCTATAAGCCCCCTCGCAAACCCCTTCATCACCAAAAATGATGCAAATCCTCCGTATGGACTACTTCATGACCTCTACGAAGTAGTGATGGTCACCTCCGCAATTCTGGAAAGCATCATCATCACCATAGAGTAGTGGAATAAGCCTCCGCGATTTTGACAGAGCTTCCTCTAATCGTGATGTGACATCTCCTTCGTGGAGTGAATTTAAGCATCATGAAACCCTATTCCTATAAATAGGTGAGTCACCCCCACCCAAAGCATCGATACCCTTACCTTTCTCCTTCCACGTTCCCATTTAATGAAGCACCCCTTACTCTATGAACTAGTGATAAAATGTATCGACTAGGGTATTTGAACATTGTGAAACAACTTTCCCTTTGTCCCAATTTTTCTGCACATTGAGTGGGGATGCCCTTTGTGAATCCCTAAAAGAATCATGAAGGTAGGAGTCCCTTTTGGGAACTCAGGGCATCGCGGAGCATTCAACCTTTGCGAAGTACCCTCCAAGAACATGTAGAATCCATGCCTTGGCTGGGTTTCAATTCTTCGAGAAGCTCCTCCCTTTAAAGAGACCCCTTTTACCATGATTCATGAATGTCCTTTTATTCTCGAAGAACTGGAGATTTGTGAATCCCTTCTTAGAGAGGCCTTCTTCTTAACGAACCCCACTCATGTTAGGCCCTCTAGGCTTGTATGAAGTTATTTCATGTCCCCTTGAGTGGTGTTTCATGTTGTGTTTTCCTGCCTTATACTTCTTCAAAATGGAACGATGACAACTATTACTTATTCACCTATCCCTCCTAACATGAGACCCTCGAGTGACCACTCCTCCACCTTAATCCCATCAGGAATTACTTGTTCTTTCCCATCCCCATGTACGGGTTGGTACAAGTTATGTATGTTCAAGGGATTATGGGTGAGCCCTCATCATTTGAGTGATTGGACATTAAAATTCCAAGAACCTTCATCCCCAACACACGTTGTCAAACTGTGTGTTTCCACAAGTGTGGAAAGACTGGGTGGATTTGAAGGAGAATAAGTATACATGCTATCATGGTCCTCTCTCCAATTCTTCTTTGTTTCCATATACATCATGGAAAGTCTCCACATAATCCCATACACACTCTGAATAGGGTGTTCCCTATACGATGAACATATCCCCCTCATACATCTGAACATCGTCATCGGGCTTCTCTCCTTGAGTATGTCCCAATATCCATATCAATGGGCCGTTAGCCATGCATAATCCCCACACTATACTTCATGGTTTCACCCTTCACGACACGTCCATTTGGTCCACCACTATCTCTTTTTTATTACACTGAGCATGAATCACATGGGAATATAGTTTTATAGTGACCATGACATCTCCATCATCCACTAACCATGCATAAGTCCCATGTCCCTTGTCCTTCAAGATATTAAATGACATCTACCCAAACATGGTGGAGTTTGATCCTTGTCTTAATGACATGGTATGTAGGGAGCCTCTCCGAGGTTCAAGCCCCTCACACCCCAAAATCCAACCATTCTGTGAATTTCACATTGGTTCACATTCATCTTGAATTCCATTAAACCATATACCCTTCTTAAATACACTTTTTTCCCCAACCACTAGGATACGTAGGAAGCCTTTCTGAGGTCAAACCCAAACCTATGGTAATCTTTGGTACTCCCTCCTTGGGATATACCCTCTTGATGTGACACATTTCCTTTCTAGGATGCATATCTCAGATCTACCCCTTCATGTTTTTTGATCACCATGGGTAGGTAACCATGCATAACACCCCACACAACCCATACTCCTCCAACCAAGAGTTCCCCTCTTGCAATGGGATTATAACCATGCATAAGTATTGAGCATATCTTTAGGTTACTATCCTTTGTGTATAGCCTAATTCAATGCCCCATTCTTGAACTACATGGACTTTGATTCCCAGCCACTAGGATATGTAGGAAGCCTCACTGCAAGTTCTAAACTGTCAACCATGTCCCATCCTGTTCTTTCATTCGAGCCTTTTTTCCTCTAGGATATCATGCCCAAACCCAGAGATTCTACTTCCTCTGGGACCCTTATTCATGCGCTCCATTCTCTTGACCCACGTCCTTAGGTGTCTCATCGCCCCACGAGAACTATATGGACAATGATTCTCAACTAGTTGGGATATATAGGAAACCTCGCTGAGGTTAAATCCCAATATCATCATCTTCACATCAATTCCATCCCATTAATATCATCCACTTCATAAAATCATCGATCATCCATACTAAATTTCCCCAGGCTGCCACATCCTAGAGAAATCATGCCATCAACTATGGAAGCTTACCATGAATAAGCCCCATCCATCAAATTGTTTCTTCTTGTGGTACCCGAGTAGCTAACCATGCATAATCCCCATTGAATACATATTCAATTAATCAAGGGTGCCCCTCTCATGATGGGGCACTAACCATATGTAAGCCCAGAATCACTCCTTAGAACAACCTTGGTTTTGATACCTGTCTTCCTTATAGGGTACATAGGAAGCCTCCCCAAAGTTCAATCTCAGCCAATGGTAATCCTTGGTGTCTCATTTTCAGGGACCCACATTCCCTGATCTTCCCTTTGTGGTGTTCACATCAGCCTTCGTGGTGTGAAACCTTCCCCTTTGCGGGAAATTCCATCCAGGGTTCGTCTTCACAGAATTTTTTACCGATCCATTTGTTAAACCTTCCAGGTTCTCCCTTCTAAGGATGTATCCATCTGATCTACTCTCTTAAATATTCTAATTAGTTTGACCCATCTCTTCTATATGCGAAACTTGCGACATACCCCATGATAAAAATGGGAAGATGAGGAAAACCACAGAGACATGCCTCCTTCATAAGATTTCCCAAATTTGATGTGGGTTGCCATGGGTTTTCACACACTTGAGAAGCCCTCTAACGAGGCATAATTCAGGTGTACCAAGGTTCCAACATCCAAACCTTCCACCTATGCCCAATTTGACTTCTTTTCTGATCGAAGGTTGCTTCCCTGACTTGACCCTTTAGAATGTACCAATAGAAGCAGTGTAATTGACTAGAATTTACAATGATATGGTGATGGTAAGGGTTTCATGGACAATGACTTAATTTTTAAGGGAATCCTAGAGTAGGTGACGAGTTAGAGGAGGAATCCATGGATGGAAGGGCCAAAATAACATTATCCCATTTCAACCAAAAAGCAGACATCGTCGATGTGGTGATAGATGCTACTTTCCTTGAGAAAGAAGGAATACAGGGTACAATGCACATCCATGTGAACATCAAATAACCTCGGGTGGAATGCCCCAGTGGAAAGCATCATAAATAGAAATGGTGAAACCGACATGAACCTTTTCTCCTTCTACCATGGGGATTATTAGAATTTTATACATCATATGATAAATGTGTCACTAGATCCAACCATTTGGTGTCAAGTCCTGTCAAGAAAATAGTGAGTCTAGGATGGAACTCACCAAAATTTGGGGTAGTTAATCATTGGGTATTCCATTCTATGAAATATTCAGTGTGGATCTTTTTATCCAGTCATGGAAGAATGAACAACCCTAGGGAATTAGGAACTTATT
Organism: Viscum album; assembly: GCA_963277665.1. Classification (NCBI taxonomy): domain Eukaryota; kingdom Viridiplantae; phylum Streptophyta; class Magnoliopsida; order Santalales; family Viscaceae; genus Viscum; species Viscum album. Next base: position 8,643,650 of record OY728136.1, read on the forward strand.
TCATACTATCTATTCTTATAGCTAAATATTCTTGATTTTTAGGACCCAAGATACCGGTACCCAGCTGCCTCCCACCCACAGATGAAGGGGAATGGGTAGTGCTAATGTGGGGATCCCATACAACTCCACATCTTCCACATTGACGTCCATAACCACAACTACCCCATGCACACACTACATCTCACCCTCGGATTTTTTCTATAGGAGGGTAATTGATACTTTTATTCGATGATATGAATAGGAAAAGGGTCATCCCGATGGGGGATATGGATCTCCAAGATATAGAGGCTTCTATGCCTCTCCTTCACTGCCACCCCAAAGGGTTTCATGGTAGCCTCTTCTCCCCACTCTGATTTTCAACCATTTCGGGAACCTCTCCCTAGAACACTCCCATGATTAAATCCCCTATGCCGATGAGGTAAGGGATGTTCCAGTCATCCAAGATTTTATTTTAACCCATAAGATACCAAGGATCAATCCTACTAGGATGAATCAACGCCCCCAGCTAGTCCCTTTAGAGAGGAAGATGTGGAATTCATCCCTACATCGATGGCCCCAGTTCAGCTGACCCGATATCAGAATCATGTGAAATCTCAAGAAGTCACCCATTAGAGAGATTCATTTTTTATAGATTCAGTAGACCATGACACCACCAAATCATAACATCATCTCTATGTTATTATAGATTATGGGAACCACTATTACTTATCGTGATTAAGACCCTAGCCACCTCATAGGAAAGTTGGGCTGACTATTCTAGTCGTCGACATGATTAGCGGCCATCCCGGGCCAACCCATGACATCCAGGTCTAGTACGTAAGTCCTCACCTTACCATCTACAGTCATAGTGGAGGTCCTCCCCACTCTCATATCCAGTATGGAGGTCCTCCCCGTACCTTATCTAATCCAAGAAGAGGTCCTCCCCATCTTGTTGATGTCCATCACAGAGGTCTTCACCATGCCCATGATCTAATGAATAAATATTTTCCTCATATTTCTAGTTATCCATGCGATGGTCCTCCTTTCTCCATCACCCATCAACATGAAGGTCCTCACCATGTCTAGTATGATTAGTACTAAGTTCTTCTTTGTACCGCCACTATCAAATAGTGAAGAGATCCTTATTGTGCCACAGTTTGATGACATGTAAGCCCTCCCCATGTCCTTACTAGCTCTAGAAGAGGCCCTCCCCACTCCAGTAATGTCAACTGCAGAGGTCATCCACGCACGTCATGCACTCATCATGGGGGTCCTCCCAATACCCAAGCACATCCACACTATGATCCTCCCCATGTTCTATTTTACATATTTTCAGGTGATCCTGGCACCCAAACTCACCCAATAGGAGGTTCTCCCCACTCTCTCACCCAACATAGATGCCATCCCCATGTCCTTATTCACACTTTGATCGTATTTCCTTCCTACTTCAACTACATCAGTCATGGATGTCCCCACCCCCCCATGTTTGTACCAGCTCCGACCGAGGCCCTCCTCACTCCAGCACCATCCCACACAAAGTTCCTACCTGTGTCGAAGATTAAACCTAACCCGAGGAATAGTCCCGGGGTAGAAGTGAAAACCGTCTCCACCAAAGGAAGAATATTTTGTAGTGCCTAATCATTGTCAATCTGATCTGGTTTTCAGATTTTTATGTAGAGTGTGATACGATGATGGAGAATTCACCTAGATCATTTGCATCCAAGTTTGGGGTAGGAAATAGGCTTATCAGATTCATCCTTCTGGAAAGTGAAATGCTCTAGATCCCTGAGGCCCACTATATGTACATTCATGAAGAGGAATATTTGGATCATTTTAAAGGTATTTACATGCATTCCTCTCTATTATCACCGTGATCATTATCTACCTCGACATGAGATTATAGAGAGTTGTTCTGGGGGTTGGTTGATAATGAGGACTTAGTAAATTAATTACCAGCAGTCTCCACCTTCACATATGAAGCGATAATCAACAATTTGTTCTAAAGGGACATGATGATACTGCCAATACCTCCCTTGGGATATGAGCTAGTATGCAGAAGCTTGTTTTCCCACATATCATTCTTCCCACGGACCAGTCCCCCACCATAGCGGTCCATGCCAGTACCATTTCCAGTTCCTCATTTTCCCCAAGTTGAAGAATGTGGAATCATAGGGATGGATGATGATTCCGAATGAAGAATATTTTGAAACATTATTATAGAAGACCACATTCTCTAGATGTTTTGGCCGATCACTACTTCAGACATTACAATTCTAAAGCCACTCACCCAGGATGAAGTCATGTGTTTTTTCCAAACCATGGGGATGACACACTTCCATATCAATCATAATCAGTTGGATTTTATATATAAACTAAAAAAATTATGACAACATTGGGGAGAAATGGAACATGGTTGAGTTGGTCATGCTTCCCATGTCTCAAAACCCAGCATCACCTCGATTATCACTGGACTCTTCAGCAACGATGCGTTCACAGATTCCTTGTGATATCCAATATTATTAATGATGTGTCTCCCCACATCAAAATATATGGATGTGGGTTGTATTCTACTCTTACCTTCAATCCTATCATACGTCAACCTAATTTTCTAGGTGATATAGAGGATAATCTTTCAGGTGCAGTCATAGTAAACATGACTAACCTCACATAGAAGGACACTGAGGCATGACTCAATGGGGATAACCTTCCCCCTAGGGTAGAACTGCTTCTTTTGGACACCCTAGAGTTCTCACTCCCCATCAAAGACACTTACATGGCCTTGTAGGCCCTGCTGAGTCATTCCCCCTTGACCAGTACCCTAACGAGGGTAAAGGACACACAAGGAATATTAATCCATCGGACCCATCTGGGTCAGTGAAAGAGATGAAATATTATCTTGAAAAGGCCATGTTTCTCCAATGCCTTATGGATAAGAAGAAATTTATTGATGATATCTTTGTCAATCACCTTGTAGAATGCCGACCAAACTATGGTGATCCTCGATATGATCCCAACCACCCTACACCAGGGAAGTAGGGGTAGGTATAGGCTCCCATAAGTGAGCTTCCCCCATTGATCTCAACAACCTAGAATAACCCAACATGATAGAGGCCATAGCTTATATAAAATGGTTGTGGTATGCATCACGAAATCCACAAGAACTACATGAGAATCTTCTCGGAAACTCAGCTCTATAGGCCATTCCTCCAGTGACCCCTCAAGCTTCTACACAGGTGATCCATCCAGTAGCTCCATGGTTCATTCCACCAGCCACTCCAAGAGATTTTGGGCCATCCTATCATGTTGATGAACCCGCTAACGCACTGGTGGTCTGGGATCCTATCCAATACTGGAAACCTTTCCAGGATGATTTGATGTCCCATATCATTACTCATCTAGAGGAACTTTAAACTCAATAGGTGATGATCCAACCAAATGGAAAGACCTATCCAGCATGGATGGATAATATTCTAGTTCCCTCGGGCATCAAGAATCCAAATTTCTCCCACTTCAATGGGACATGTGATCCCCTGTAGCATTTGACCCACTATATCTCAAAATGTGGGCCTCTTTAGAACCTCCAACATAGAAAGAGGCCTCCAACCTATGGTGTTTTGTAAAGACACTGGAAGGGGTATTGTTCACCAGGTATAGATAGCTACCCATTGGGTCCCTACCTAGTTTGGAGGATCTTAACAGGTAGTTTCTGTTTCAGTCCAACTAAACTATTTGGAGGACTAGTATCGTTGACCTCTTCATGTGCAGAAAAATTCCATATGAGCACATCACAACCTTTGTCACAAGGTAGAAGGGCATCATGTATTCAATTGACATTCTTCTGTCTCAAGAGAAGTTGTTGAAAATGTGTGTGGGTAATGTGAAGACAAAATCGGTCCCATCTATTATCACTAAGAACATCCCAGGTGGAGTCCGAGATTTTTCTGACAAGGATCAGTGTCTACAGGAAGCCATTGAGAAGGAAAAGAAGGCATGCAGATTTCTTCCCATATCACCTACAAGAAGATAAGCCAAGGCTGATCCCACTAAAATTTCATAGTTAGAGGTCCCCAAGCCACTAGAGTTATTGGTAGTAGAGCCTCCTCCGCAGCCTCAACAAGGGCCACAACCTTAGGCCCAACTTCAGCATCATCACCACCTACCTCAAAATCACCAAGTTCCACTACATAATGCACCACCACTGCTGAGGTGAGAGAATCAGGTTATACCTTATTTTGAGTCTCCAACCCCTTGTCAGGTCCAAGCTACCTGTAACGACCCGAAGTTTTGAATAAATCTTATTTCCTGATTTTGTGTGTTATTTTATTTTTTTATACTCAACAAAGTTGTTTCATTTGATAACGTGAGTATAATTAAAAAGAGACCTTTGGGTTTTGACTCTCATATGACCATTGGTCAATATGACCGCTGGAAACTAAATGTTTCAATAATTGTCTCTAAATACAAGTGATCATGGTTAATTAATATAGAAAGAAGATTCGATGGCCTCACCCTGTAGTCTTGGACCGATCAAAGCCCATCTAACAGAACCTGGGATGGAGGTAGCACCACTAGGCACTGCTCTGGACCAAACCCAAGCCGAACTTCATCGTGTGAAGCTAGAAAGGAATCACCTTCGCGAGAAGTTCAAACTGATAGAAATTACTACTCGTGCGATGTTGGCTGAGCCTCCCTCAGATTCTCTCACCTTATCACACCTTACACTTAGGTCCTGTGTTGGTGTGATATGGGGCTATGTAAGGAGACCGTAACTGCCTTGTGTAATCCTTTGTTTTAAAATAAATTTTTTTCTTTCTTCTTATGATGAAGTTTATGAATTTTCAAATGCCCGGATAAATATAGTATGCATATTTTTCGTGAATTTTAGAGAAATGATATTTTAAAAAATGTTTACGTGAACCTTAAATAAATAGAAATGTGTAATGATTTTCAAAAAATGGTCTTCTACAATTATGTTCAGTACGAAATTTAGAGTCTAATAAGATCAACTTAATTTTTGATGAATAGTAATTTATGAATAGTGATTTTATGCTTAGGATTAGTAATGTGACCAAATGGATTAGTAATATCACTTAAAGAAAGTATTAGTATAATCTAGGCACCTTGATTATGTAATGTGATTCAATAAAATAGTTAAATAATGGTTTCATAAATTATTATTCAAGTATTAGTTTTTTCGGGTGAATAGTGTTTTTTAATTAAAAATTAAATTAAAAATATTTAAAAAATTATTTTTATAAAATGGATTTCATTTTTGAACTCAGAGCATCGATATTATGTTAAGGTAATTTTTGGGAATTTTTCTGAAAAAAATGAATTTTCAGTGAATAGTGTATTTATTTAAAAATTAAATTAAAAATATTTAGAATTTTTTTTTATAAATCGGAGTTCATTTTCGAAATCAGATCATTGATATTTGGTTAAGGTGAAATTTTGGGATTTTTCGGAGAAAGTTGAATTTTCAGTGAATAGTAAAAATACAGTTTTAGGGTTTCATTATGTTTAATGACATCATAATTGTGTCATGATGCTTTCATGAGATATTTTAAGGGTTCGACGACCAAAGTTGATTAATTATTGTATAGGGGGGCCCATGTGGCCTAACTCCATGGTAAATACCATGGGAGAGCCCATGGTTTTGAGAAAACCACTTGTGAGGTGTCTCTTGGCCATTAATGCATTGTCCCCTCACTTTTCCTATAATACCAAGCCCTCCTCTCATCCATTCGACTCCCAACTCCCCCCCAACAAATATCTGGTCTAATTACCTCAAAAAGAGTCCTCCCAAGGTTCCCCAAAGCCCTCAAGGTCCCAACCTTTGAGTTTTAAGAGTTACATTTATGGTAAGGTATCATACCCTCTTTCTTTTCAAGTAATCTCTTTTATGTCATTTCTTTTATGATCCATGTTCTTATGTTGAATGATGTTCTTTTATATTCATAATACTGTATTTTTCATGTTAATATGATTAAATTCCCCCTCTTTCTCTAATAATTTCATTTTATGAATGTTAAAGTGGCGCCGTTAGGCTGCCGAATTTTTAAGGGATTCTTTCACCTTTCTCATTTTTCAAAGTTCTACTTTCATGTAAATTATTTCAAGTTCCTTTTTATTTTTTTGGGGTATGATCTCTTCAATTAAGTATTTTTATGTTTTAAGTGGCGCCGTTAGGCTGCTGAATTTTTAAGGGATTCGTTAACCTTTCTCATTTTTCAAAGTTCAGCTTTCATGAGAAGTATTTAAAATTCCTTTTTATTATGATGCGGTATTATATCTATATCTATCATACTTATATTTTATGTTCATACGATGAGATACCCTATTTGATCTCTTAAATTCATTTTTTGAAGTTTAAGTGACACAGTTAGGCTGCCGAATTTTCATAAGAGAAATCTTATTTTTGTCTCCCTTTCATGTTCTTCATTTCATATGGTATATATTTCAAATTTTATTACCATGTTCATATATCCTTTATATTCTGTTCCTCTACTATTTTATGGGTCATTTATGAATGTTGGACCCATGTCCCCTCTCTTTTCAATGTTTTCTAAAACCCCGAAACATAGTCATTATGATGCAGAATTTCTGTCTCAAAATGTATCTCTCTATTGTTCTAAAGTTCTTTTATATTATTAAGTGAATAATCAAGGCTCTCACTTATATAGGGTAATTTACATATATAAAAAAATGGTCTATTTTTAATTCTGGGATTTACATGCATGGGACCCGCTTTCCCTTTTCGTGGGTTTAAAGTGACATAAAGATAATGACTTTAAAGGAGTTTTTAAAACATTATGATTATGAAATGAAACCCATTTCTTTTATGCTATATGGGTTGTTTATGAAATTATTGATGATGATATATGTGGATCACATGATAATAAAGACATGTCAATGGTTCTCCCTGATAGCGCTCCAATGCATTGGGTAAAGACTTAATCTCTATAGGTGACTATTTTTAACGACGCCTTGGTGAATAACCTTGGTAATTTTTAATGACACCTTGGGGATGGACCTTGGTGAAACAGAAATGATTTTCAATATTAAATGTTGTATCCACATCTTCAAATTATAAAATACGTTGTCTTTATTATGATATGCTTCATGATTTCTTTCTCATGCCTTAAATTTCTTTTTCATGACATTGTTGATGTATCTCAAGTTAACATGTTAAATGTTTCCCCTTGTTTCCCTTACTGGGCCTTCTGCTCACCCTTTCTTTTGATGTATGTCCCCAGGTTATGAGATGCAGTAATTAACCTAGGATGAACATAAGGAGAATCCTTTAAAGTGTTTGAGAAGAATGTTTTATGTTCTTATTTTTTATGTTCCTGGTTTCCAAGATACTAAACATTAAAGATCCGCAGTTTTGTAAAATGTAATGAAAGATTATGTGATAAAAAGGCGGGATGCTATAGTTGATATCAAAGGATGGTTTAGTTATTTGTGGAAATTAGGATATGAAAACTTTAGGAATAAGCCTATAGAAAAGTTTAAATATTGGAAATCATCCTGGTATTTTGGTGAGTATTGAGTAAGGGGTTTCCAAGAAAACACATCTTTGTCTAGATATGAGCAGGTAGAGGTGTCTCTGGCATAGATGTACATAGGGGTAAAACCTGAAAACACCACTTTGAGCTAGACTCGAATGGGAACTGGTACACGATAACTGTCCTTGCTGCACTCTTGGTTACGACACTCCCGGGGGACATGCTTTGGTAAATTCATATGCTTAGTATGAACCATTATTAAAGGAATAAAGATAAAATAAAATAAAGATTCACATAAAAATATATGGTCAAGGATAACCTAGATTGGAACCTAGGGGATCACAAGTTACTATATACATTTATTCTACAAGTTTATCCTTTTATGCTTAATGTTTCCTTTTCATGATTATTGGCTAAGCATTTAAGCCTCAAATTATAGTTTCTTTTCTTAGTTAATGATGGGAAATAGAAGAACATGTCCCAACAACCAAGGTGATAAGAAATGTGATCATTTCCCTATTAATATGACAGAGATGATGAAAGATAAAGTTGAACATATTGTGGCTATGCCAAACCAGTTATCAAAAATCACAATTAATAATTGGTACATAGTTGAATGCCCAAATTCATCAAGTAAGAATAAGATGAATTCTCAGGTGTGTTCATCTGATAAAGTTGATAAGGGAAAGGATACCCAATTTCTTTTTTGCAAAAAGTGTGGGAAGAGGCACTAAGGAGAATGTCACAAAGGAACCGGGAGATGCTTTAAGTGTGGGAAGATAGGGCATAAAGTATCCAATTGCTTCAAAAAAATGGATAATGTGATGAATAGAGATAAGGTTCGATCTAATGTACCTTATACTTTTCAATGTAGTAAATGTAGAGAAGTTGGACATTATTCAAGGAAATTCTCTTGTGGAAGGAATGAGAGTCACGATGAGAATCAACAATCTTCAAGGACACGAGAACAATACAAGTCCTATGCTGAGATGGATCATGATGACTAAAGTACATGCAACTTCTTCGCAATAATTATCTATGTCCTGTTGTATTTTAGTTCATGCTCAATGAGTATATCTTTAATGTTTTCTAAGAACATCGAGTCACTACCTAAGATGGTTTTATATCATTAAGGAAAACATCTATTGTTATGTACCAGATGTTGATGTTGTGAAGTTGTTCTTCTTAAAAAAAGGGTGATTAGGGGATTAGAAGATGATTACTATTTTGGAAGATGTTCACTATTTTGGGAACCCTATTTAATCAAGGTTCATAGATTACTACGATATTTTCTTTAAGGAGTAAAGGTTGACTTATATTTTGATTAATCGATGAATTTAAGGTGAACTTATGGTAATATAGGTTACTTTTGGAAATGATTAACCAATCTTGGGGAAAATATGTTTAGGTTAGTTACTTTTGTAATAAGATGTTAGGAGTGGTTTATGTTGTTTGGAGATGAACAATGAAGTTTATTTTGGATGACTATGTAATCAAATACTTCTTGTACTTGGTTTTAAATCTTAGTTTGGTTTATTTCAAGGAATTTTAAGGACAGTTATTTAGGGAATGGTCTATGATGAGCTTTGGGTAGTACCATGGAACTTTCAAGATTTAAAAGTTGTTTCCCTTCCTATGGGATCATTTCTTTTTCAAGTGTTGTTTTATCTTACCCTTCCTTTTTTTAGATAATGTTTAAAGATTGATGAAATTGATAGTTAATATTTTGTGGATTACATGAATCTCAAGAAGATGATTCTTGTTTTTTGATGAGACCATGTGTTATTGAATGGTCATCATTTGGAGAAATGATTAGTTCTGGTAGAAACTTATTAAAGGATGAAACTCTACATAAAGGTAGGTATATTTCATTATGTTTTTGTTCTATGTAGTAAATGATTTTCTCAAAATTATGAAAAGGAACGTAAAACAAAAATGTTGTTGGTTTACATTTCTTACTAGGTAATCAAAGACCGTTTACACACATCATAAGTTTGGGATTTTCTCGTGGTTAAATTTCTCCTAATCATGTTTTCTATCACTCTCCCTTAGAACTTGACCCTTTGTTTTCTCCTCCATGTCCATGTTTTCCTACATGGAATCCTAGTGTGGGTTAACTCAGGTGACCTTTGTACTTCCCTTTATTTCTATTAAAGTAATAGTTTTATTGAATCTTTTTTCGATGTTGGACATTCAATGAAATTTAAATACCCAATTTTAAAAATTGCGAGGATGCAATTTCTTAATGGGGGAAGATTATAACAACTCTAAATTTTGAATAAATCTTGTTTCCTAATTTTGTGTGTTATTTTATTTTTTTATACTCAACAAAACTGTTTAATTTGATAACATGAGTATAATTAAAATGAGACCTTTGGGTTTTGACTGTTATATGACTGTTGGAAACTAAAAGTTTCGATAATTGTCTCTAAATACAAGTGATCTTGGTAAATTAATATAGAAAGAAGATTCGATGGCCTCACCCAGTAGTCTTGGACCGATCGAAGCCCATCTAACATAACTTGGGAAGGAGGTAGCACCATTGGGCTCTGCTCTGGACTAAACCCAAGCCGAACTTCATCGTGTGAAGCTAGAATGGAATCGCCTTTGAGAGAAGTTCAAACTGATAGAAATTACTACTCGTGCGATGTTGGCCGAGCCTCCCTCAGATTCTCTCACCTTAGCACACCTTACAATTAGGTCCTATGCTGGTGTGATAAGAGGCTATGTAAGGAGACCGTAACTACCTTGTGTAATACTTTGTTTTAAAATAAAAAAATTTTATTCTTCTTATGATGAAGTTTATGAATTTTCAAATGTCTGGATAAATATATTATGCATATTTTTGGTGAATTCTAGAGAAATTATAATTTAAAAAATGTTTACGTAAACCTTAAATAAATAAAATTGTGTAATGATTTTCAAAAAATGGTCTTCCACAATTATGTTCAGTATGAAATGTAGAGTCTAATAAGATCAACTTAATTTTTGATGAATAATAATTTATGGATAGTGATTTTATGCTTAAGATTAGTAATGTGACCAAATGGATTAGTAATCTCACTTAAAGAAATTATTTATATAATCTAGGCACCTTGATTAAGTAATTTGATTCAATAAAATGGTTAAATAATGGTTTCATAAATTATTATTCAAGTATTATTTTTTTCGGGTGAATAATGTTTTTTAATTAAAAATTAAATTAAAAATATTTAGAAAATTATTTTTATAGAATGGATTTCATTTTTGAACTCATAGCATCGATATTATGTTAAGGTAATTTTTTGGGATTTTTCTGAAAAAAATGAATTTTCATTGAATAGTTTATTTATTTAAAAATTAAAATTAAAATATTTAGAAAATTATTTTTATAAAATTTAGTTCATTTTTGAAATCATATCATTGATATTTGGTTGAGGTGAAATTTTGGGATTTTTCTAAGAAATTTGAATTTTTAGTGAATATTAAAAATACAGTTTTAGGGTTTCGGTATTTTAATGACATCATAACTATGTCATGATGATGTCGTGAGATATTTTAAGGCTTGGACGACCAAAGGTTATTCATTATTGTATGGGTGGCCCCATGTGGCCTAACTCCATGGGAAATACCATGGGAGAGCCCATGGTTTTGAGAAAACCACTTGTGAGGTATCCCTTGGCCATTAATGCCTTGTCCTCTCACTTTCCCTATAAATACCAAGCCATCCTCTCATTAATTCGACTCCCAACTCTCCCCCAACGAATATCTGGTATCATTACCTCCTGAGGAGTCCTCAAAAGGTTCCCTCAAGCCCTCAAGGTCCCAACCTTTGAGTTCTAAGAGTTACATTTATGGTAAGGGATCCTACCTCCCTCTTTCTGTTCAAGTAATCTCTTTTATGTCATTTTTTTATGCTCCATGATTTTATGTTGAAGGTTGTTCTTTTATATTCACCTTACTGTATTTTTCATGTTCATAGGATGATATACCCCCTATTTCTCTCATCATTTCATTTTAATAATGTTAAAGTGGCGTCGTTAGGCTGTCGAATGTTTAAGGGATTCTTTCACCTTTCTCATTTTTCAAAGTTCTACTTTCATGTCAATTATTTAAAATTCCTTTTTATTTTTTTGGGGTATTATATCTATATATATCATACTTATCTTTTATTTTCATATGATGAGAGACCCTATTTTATCTCTTCAATTCAGTATTTTGGTTTTTTAAGTGGCGCCGTTAGGCTGCCGAATTTTTAAAGGATTTGTTCACCTTTCTCATTTTTCAAAGTTCTACATTCATGTCAAGCCTTCCAAGTTACTTTTTAATATTATTGGGTATGATATATATCTCTATCATACTGATATTTTATGTTCATATGATGAGATACCATATTTGATCTCTTCAATTCATTTTTTGAAGTTTAAGTGACGTCGTTAGGCTGCCGAATTTTCATAAGAGAAATATTATTTTTGTCTTCTTTTCATGTTCTTCATTTCATGTGTTATATCTTTAAAATTTCATTACCATGTTCATATATCCTCCATATTATGTCCCTATACTGTTTTATGGGTCATTTATTAATATTTTACCCATGTCCCCTCTCTTTTCAATGTTTTCTAAAACCCTGAAACATAGTCATTATGCTGCAGAATTTCCGTCTCAAAATGTATCTCTCTCATGTTCTAAAGTTATTTTATTTTATTAAGTGAATACTCAAATATCTCTCTTATATATGGTTATTCACATATAAGAAAAAATGTTCTATTTTTAATTCTGCTATTTACATACATGAGACCCGATTTCCCTTTCTGTGGGTTTAAAGTGACGTAAAGATCATGTCTTTAAAGAAGTTTTTAAAATGTTATGATTATGAAATGAAACCCATTTCTTTTATGCTATATGGGTTGTTTATTAAATGATTGATGATGATATATGTGGATCACATGATAATAAATACATTTCAAGGGTGCGCCCTGATATCACTCAAATGCATTGGGTAAAGACTTAATCTCTAGAGATGACTATTTTTAATGACGCCTTGGTGAATAACCATGGTAATTTTTAATGACACCTTGGGGATGGACCTTGGTGAAATAGAAATGATTTTCAGTATTAAATGTTGTATCCACATCTTCAAGTTATGAAATGCATTATTTTTATTATGATATGCCTCGTTATTTCTTTCCCATGCATTAAAGTACTTTTTCATGACATTGTTGATGTATCTCAAGTTCACATGTTAAATGTTTCCCCTTGTTTCCCTTACTGGGCCTTCTGCTCACCCTTTCTTTTTATGTATGTCACTAGGTTATGAGATTCAGTAATTAACCTAGGATGAACATAAGGAAAATCCTTTTAAGTGTTTGAGAAGAATGTTTTATGTTCTCATGTTTTATGTTCCTGGTTTCCAAGACACTAAACCTTAAAGATCCTCGGTTTTGTAAAATGTAATGAAAGTTTATGTGATAAAAAGGTGGGATGATATACTACCATAGTCCCTTTTCAAGATAAGAGAAACATGATCTACTCATTTGAAAAATCTCAGGTCCCTGGTTATTTTTAATGTTCCTTGGATCAGAGAATCCTACAGTTTCTAGAATGCAAGAAAACTCAAGAGGATGATCTCACTGATCACCCCAACTTACGCCCCTACAACCGGTTCCTTGGACATAATATTAATTAGTTCTATGTGTTGAAGTATTGGAACCATTAATAGTTTGAAAAAATCATATTTAGGTTGGGACCTACCCCAGCATAGGTAGTGTGTGTTTCTACAAATCTAGTCAATGGTAGTGGGAGGGAATGGCGACATGTCTCCATCCATGAGTCTTAAAAGTATGATGACTGGATGGATCAAAAGGTAGTCTCTCAGGCCCTTGGTATCATATGTTCTCGTCTAAATCATCATGATGATTTTGAAGCTTCCACACTTCCACCAGTGATATATTCTATATCTACGTCTCATATTTCATCTTCTTAGAAGAGAAGACGTCTTTAACAAAAGGGGAATCAAAGACCACTTTTTGTATCGAAGATGTCACGTATTCTTGGAGAATTCATGCCCTCAGATATGGTAATTGCCCTAATGAATCTTCTAGAATTGTAGTATTATTTATTTGATGATCATGTTTATGGATCAGTGTATACTGCTGCTCTGGTGAACCCTTACATGGCTCCCAGTGATGCGGAGTGCTAGACAGATCCTCTTAATGTCCCCAATCGACTCTATCTTCAATGAATATGTGGATACATGAATTTTTGGAATACCCTAGCTAGTTCCTCTAGCCATGTTGTGCACACTATTAAGACCAAATAGTAGGTTCAGTATAGAGCTCATCATGTGTAGTCCTCTCATCCTATCTCACCAGATTCACGATCGCTGCCATTTGTAATCCTTGATCACGAAGAGCCGTTGTGACTAGATTATGATCAGTCGTGTTCATCTATGGTCACACCATAGTCATCTAGTAATTGGAAGATAGTCATTTTATCTTGTTCAGCTAGTGAGAAATGGGATATTCCCAGCACCATCCAGAATCCACTAGTTCGACAAACAATATCTGTCATACCACCTACCATAAAAAAATTCCCTATTTTGGTAAATGTGTACCTAGATTAAAATTAAGACGTCATTAAGAACATTTCCAGCATTCTGGAAAATATCTTGATCCTCGAGGATCTCCACCTGTCTGAAGATATGAGTTAATTTCTCAGGTATGCATTGAATATCCCCCTCCAGTTTGAAACAGAGGTAGTGGACTCAAATGCCTTCCATGCTAAGGAAGAAAAGTGTAAGAACCCGGACCTTCGTTTCAGGTATGTTTTTCTTTATTATAGTGTTTTTTATAAAAGAGGAGTTTCAGGAAATTTTTGAAGTACACATCGTGTACTTTATGAGTACACACTGTGTACTCCCTTGCCGCGCGAGGCCATGTGATGGCCATGTCCGGGCCACACACACGGCCATGTAGGGGTGACATGGAGGCCACCTAAAGCGGAGTACTGAAAATCCTAGTACATTCCGTGTACTCCAAAAGTATACGCCATGTACTGTTTTTTCATTAAACAGATCAAGGTCACTTCTAATTGATAGAACTATCTTCTTCTCCAACTTCGTCGACCGAGAGCATCCTCTACAATCGCAAATCTCCTCCGATCACCCAAGAATTTTTCAGTTCTCCAAATCAACCACCGTAGATTGTGTTGGAACCGCATCGGTAAGCTCTTCCTTCTTCTAGAGCATCGTTTTTCAATTCCTCGTCTTTTTCATGTTATCGTGTGTTGAATGTTTTAAGAATTTTTGTAGATTTACAGCGTTATAGGGAGATTCAAGCCTTGTGGCTCAAGTATATCAATATACTAGTATCAAGGTAGGTGGTTTGTGCCTTTATGTTCAACGTTATTGAGTATGATGTGAAAATTCCAACAATACCCTTGAACGGGGTATTGCGTGTTTATTGTTTTGCCCCAGTTGTTTTCTTTCCTTGCATGTATGCTTGTGTAGAGGTAATTTGTTTATGTTTGGGGATAATGGTTGTGCTTGGATTTTTTTCCATGCTTTGTTCTATTTACGACTTTTTGTTCTTGTTCAGCCTTTGGTTGTCATACCTGTTTTCCATGCCTTGTGACCGTACGATAGAATTCTAATATCTGACATGCTTGTTATACTATAGACTGGTTAGACAAGTAGATCTGTAAGTTTAGTTTGTCCTTATAGCATTATTATTCACTGACTGGCATGGGTTCGTGAGAACATAGTGCTATAGAATATAAGGGGATAGAATGAGTGAGCTTCCTCTGAGAGTCTTAGACATTATTGACTATAGGGTATAAACCAAGTGAGCTTCCCAGAGAGTCTTGGATATTATAAAATACAGGAGGAATGACCGAGTGAGCTTCCCCGATAGTCATGAGCTTTATAGACTACAGGGGGATAGAACAACTGACCTTCCTCAGAGAGTCTTTGTTTTGTTTGAATTTCCTTAAACTACTCCAGGTTATAGGAGGAACTGACCAAGTGAGATTCCTCAGAGAGTCTATGATAGACCTGAGGCTATAGGAGGAATTGAACGAGTGAGATTCTTCAAAGAGTCTGTAGACCTTGGGGCTATAAGGGGATTTTACCATGTTATCTTTCTTAGAGAGTCCCTGACTACCTTAGACTATAAAGGGAATTTACTGAGTGTGCATCCTCAAAAAGTCTTATAATTTCTTATGACCAAACCAGAGGGGTTAGACTGAGTGTACTGCCAAGAGGGTTATGGGTACTTCTTGGATAAGACCAGAGGGGTTGGCTGTGAGTACTTATCAAAGGGTTTGCTATTGTGGTTAGCTGTTTGCTTCATTGCTGCTTGTTGATTTGTGGATTGTTTACTATTGTGTATCATACTGTTTACTGTTACTGTTTTCTACTTACTGTACTTTACCTGCCATATACTCACTAACTGTTAGGCACAGATCTTCGGGTGGTTTCCTACTAGGATTTAGTTTCACAACATGTTTGGGTCATGCTTTTTGGCCAAAATAGACTATATTGCTACTGGTATAGACAAGGGAATGCGCCCTTCGACTCCAGGTACATGATTTCATTAGAGCAGGAGAGCATGGTACCAAGCCAAGGCTTGTGATGATAAGGAGTTGCTTATCTATTTTCTTTTGTACTTTGGTTTAGTATTTTATTCATCATTGTGACTTGTTTGGATCATTTTCTAGATATATGTATCATGCATAATCATATATCTATATGTGATCCTGCTATTTATCAAATTTAGTCTTCCACTATTCAATTTTGTATGGATTGTTTACTGCTTCTGCTATTGTTTATTATTTATCTTTCACTGTGTACTCTGCCAATGTGGGAATAGTTTCCCCACAATCACATCCATGGCCCTCGCTACTAGTCGGTAGCCTCTAGCATTTGGGGAAATGTGCTTGAGACCATGTGACCAACCGGGTAAGGGGGGCCACTGGGTGGCTTCTAGAACCAGAATGTTACAAAGTGGCATCAAAGGCCTTCTTTTCTATTGACTTACTGTTTGGATCCTTTAGCCAAGGATAGGAAGAAATAGGTACTTGGTAATAAGCTGTGCCCGGGAGTAGCTAACCCATGTACAAGGAAAATCCATACAACATCGTTTATTGCAATTTTATTGGTTTGAAAATTTTATAGTTGATTTGATTCCACCACTGGGTGATTCACATGCTTTGTGCTATTACCATTGTCATTAATGAGGTTCTATTTCTGTCGCAACCCGATGAGATGAGGGTATGCCATCTCATGCATCTTATAGGAACTTGTTATAAATCACATGCCTTGCATTCTTCCCATGCCATCTAGGATGCATTAGAGATTGCATGTTGTTATGATAGACATTGTGTAGATTATCAATGCTATTGTGATAGATTCTTTGATAGAATATCTATTGTTTTATGGAGAATTTGGTTGTATACCTTGTTATTACTTGTATAAGATTTAAATCTTTGATTCACGGGGAGTATGGGCCCTCATGGATTGGAATTTGGTACCTTAACTCTTGTCTTCTGTGTTTTCTGGGCTTCGGAGCAGTTTCTGAGCTACTGCCTGGAAAAACACAGAATACACGGTGTGTACTTTATTGATACACGCCATGTAGTTTTAAACTATTTCACTAACTGTGTGGGTAGAAACATGGGGTTGTGAAAAATTCTCAGAAACACGCTGTGTACACCACGTACATGTTGTGTAGTAGTGACACTGTGTCTACCCATGTGGCTAACGAAATAGATGGATGAAACATTGACTGTACACACCGTGTCCAGTTATCACACTCTGTGTCATGTAACCTAAGTACCCGGCCATGTCACGAACAACATGGGTTGGGAAAAACCATCAAGTACAGGCCGTGTTCTTGGGTAGCACACCGTGTAAAAGTGAGTCATGTAGTCGGCCATGTAACTAACAACATGGGTTGTTGAAACCTTGTATAGTACATGTTGTTTCCTTTCTGAACACACCGTGTAGTTTAGGATTAAGAGGACTGTGTGGGTTAGTAGTGTAAGGAGACTCGGGCAGGGGAAAAGAGTTCACGTACACGCCGTGTGTGGGAACAACATGTCTTGTGTTTGGGGTGTTACACAACAAATTGTAGTAGAAGTGCACGCCCATGTGAATGGCTTAAAACAACATGTCGTGTAGTTTTATACACGCCATGGCGTCATGTTATGTAAAATTTGAGTGTTTCTTTGTCCTGTTCCCCTCTTTCACTCTTATGTTCTCAGTCTTTGACAATATAGATCTAAGGTGTGCGTTGACTTTTCGGAATTATGCCACCTCAACGTCCTCTGGTTTACCACCAGTCGGACGGGAGTGATCAGACGCCCGATATGGATGATCCGGGACATCTTGTAGATCCTCCTATAGTGCTAGACTTGGCCCTAGCGGTTATACCAGTTGCAAGCGTCGATGCGCAGTTTAGGTAGGGTTTTCTGAGGATGATGCATAACTTCCAGGGAGAGCAGCCTCCTACCCCATCGATGGTTGAATTGACGGGGGTTTTCTAGCAGAAGCATCCTCCCACTTAGTCAGGGGAAGGAGGACCTCAGGCTACAGAGTCATGGCTCGAAGCCACGTTGAAAATTTTTGATCATATGGAAGTACCTCAGGATAAGAGGGTGAAGCTCGCTACCTATATGCTCCTAGACTCCTCCAAGAGTTGGTGGGAGGTGATCTCACAGTTTGGGCGCCATCAGAGTATGACTTAGGATGAGTTTCAGTGCATCTTCTATGATTACTTCAACCTGAAGACCTTGAGGGACGATTGAGCCCGAGAGTTTTTGAGTATAGAGTAGGGTACTCTTTCGGTTATGGATTACTCATATAACTTTAATAAGCTACAGCATTTCACACCTATTCTAGGTGGTAATGAGTTTTTCCTTCCACAGAAGTTCGAGGATGGTCTGAGGCATGACATCCCCTCGCAGGTGAAAATCTTTAGGTTGACTTCGATATCCTCTATTGTCAACCAAGCACTGATCACTTAGCGCAACCTGAGGGATTCTGGAGCAGTTAGCCAGGGTGGTTCGACATCTAGATTCAGCGATCCTCCTACTAATAGTAGGAAGCACTGTAGGGAGTCTACTCGAGGAGATCAGAGTAGGTAGAATTTATATTCTGGCTGCCAGGTAGTATGCTACCTATGCAGGAGGAGCAGGCATACTAATCCTTAGTGCCAAAGAGACTCGATGGAGTTCCGATCTTGGGAAATATGGGCCATCTTCAGAGTTTTTATCAGATCTTCTCTCCTACAGCTGGTGGTAGGGGTTCTTCTATGACCCCACGTTCAGGGGATGCATCACCAGTTTCATACCAGTCTCATAAATGGAGTTATTCTGGTCGTTAAGGCTGAGGTGGAGGTCGTGGCCATGGTGGTCAGTCACCAGGTCACCAGCAACAACAGAGTGGATCAGCTCAGAGAGGTTATCCAGGGTCGTAGGTGTGCAATACATATCATAATTTTGCTATGGAGTAGACACATCTGGAGTAGGATCCTGAACCTTCCACAGTTCAAGGTACGATCTTAGTTGCCTCAGTTTTATCTTCATATCTTTTCGATATAGGTGATAGGAATAGAATTATCTCTATTGGTGTTGTGGACATCCTTGGGCTCTGCATATTTTCCTCTGCCGATACTTTGACTCTAGACACACCATTAGGAATGAGTTCATCTAGCGTTTGTCAGTGCTGAGAGTTCCCTCTTGAGGTTGTGGGGTGTCACTTCTTATGGGACCTTTATGTCATAGAGATGACAGACTATGATGTCATTTTTAGAACAGACTGGTTAGTACCATTCTAGGTATTCATAGACTGTTATGGATTCAGGGTGAGTTTCATATCACCAAAGGGTGGATCTTTTCTTCATAGAGGCGAGTGGGATGTCCAGGTGAGCAGAGCTGGTCCAGATCATAATGGGATAGGAGGAGTTACAGCCCAGATTTCTAGTCTATATCTGGATGATCAGGGACCAACACATTTAGAATTTCCTCCAATGGTGGATCGTTTCAGGGATGTCTTTCCAGAGGAATTTTCAGGTTTTCCTCCGATGCAAGAGGTAGAATTTTCTGTTGAACCCATTCTAGGAGCAGAACCGGTGTCCATTCTTCCATATAGGAGAGCTACACCTGAGTTTAAGGATCTCAAGAAGCAGTTGGAGGATTTACTGGAAAAGGTTTTCATCTGACCCAGTACTTCTCCTTGGGGTTCACCTATCCTATTTGCGAAGAAGGCAGACAACACCCTTAGGCTTTGTGTGGTTTATTGGAAGCCGAACCAGTTGACGGTCATAAACCAATATCACGTGCCTAGTATTGATGATCAATTTGATCAGTTTCAAGGATCATGGGTGTTCTCAAAGATTGATTTGAAGTCCAGTTATCATCAGTTGCATGTTAGACAATATGATATACCCCTTATAGCTTTCTGGAGCATGTATGGTCTATATGAGTATATGGTTATGCCATTCGGTCTTACAAACACGCCTGTAGTTTTCATGGCACTGATGAACCAAGTGTTCCATCCATACATGGACTCCTTCATAGTGGTTTTCGTGGATGAAATCTTGGTGTACTCTCACACTCGACATGACCATGATAACCATATTGAGATCGTTCTGAGTACAATGAGGGAGCATCAATTATATGCTAAGCTCTCAAAGTGCCACTTTTGGATGGACCATATTCACTTCTTGGGTCATGTTATCTCAGAGACAAGAGTATTAGTAGACCCAGAGAAAGTGAGATCTGTCGTTTCCAAGGAGTAGCCAAAGAATGTCTTTGAGGTATGGATTTTTCTAGGTCTAGATAGATACTACCGGCATTTCATACTTGACTTTTCATGCCAAGCTTCACCACTAATAGGTCTGACCAAGAAAGGGGAAAAGTTCTTATGGTCATATTCCTATGAGTAAACCTTTCTGGATCTGAAAGGGAGGTCGACTTCAGCACTAATACTGTACTTTTTAGAGCCAGGAAAGAGCTATACTATCTACTACAATGCTTCAAGTATCAGGATGGGAGCTGTGCTGATGCAAGGAGATGGATTCGTTGCGTACGGGTCTCAGCAGTTGAGGCCACATGAGATGAATTGCCCAACGCATGATCTGGAGCTGGTGGAAGTTGTTCATGACCTATTCTGTTGGGGACATTATCTTATGGGAGAGAATTTTGTGGTTTTCACTGACCACAAAAGTCTCAAGTACATCTTAACTCAGCGTGGTCTGAATCTGAGACAGTGCAGGTGGGTTGCGTATCTTAATTTATTTGACATAGAGCTTTCCTATACACCTTGGAAAGGAAACGCAGTGGCTGACGCGTTGACAAGGAGAACTTAGATACAGGCAGTTCAAGAGGATAGTAGTTAGTGGAAGCTTATGGCTATGTTCTATGAGATGCATTTGGAGGTACACGACAGACATAGGTAGACCTTTCTATCTTTTGTAGCAGTTACCTCTACACTTCTTGAATGGGTCCGGATGAGGAAACATTCAGATTCTGAAGGCCTAGTCATGTAGGAGAGTGTGTCCGGAGAGGACGCTATTCCTAGATGGACAGTAAGAAGGGATGAAATTTTGCATTTCCTGGGATGTGTATGGGTGCCAACAGATATACGTGAGAAGATGATGCAGGAATTTCATTCCTCAGTTTGGGCAGTTCATCTTGGTGTCACCAAGATGTATCATGATCTACACCGCCAGTATTGGTGGCCAGGTATGAAGAGAGATGTTGCTGGTTTTTCCATGAGGTGTTCCACTTGTCATCAGGTGAAAGAAGAGCATTAACGACCAGAAGGTATTTTGCAGTAGTAACCCAATCCAGAGTGGAAGTGGAAAGATGTCACGATGGAATTCGTGACCGGTTTTCCGAGGTCTCCTCGAGGGAATGATGTTGTTTGGTTTGTCATCGACATGCATACAAAGGTTTCTCACTTCATCTCAATCAAGGATACCTTCAGTGTTGATGAGCTGGGACGGTTGTACATCTGAGAGATTGTACGTCTACATGGATTTCCAAACTCAATTGTTTCAGACAGGGATGTGTGTTTCACTTCTCGGTTCTAGAAGTGGCTTCAGAAGTCTTTGGGTATACATTTATTTTTGAGTACAACAAACCACCCCCAGAAAGATGGCCAGTCCGAGCGTATGATTCAGGTGCTTGAGGATATGATCCAGGTTTTCATTCTAGACTTTGGAGGTTCTTGGGAGAAGCATATACCTCTTGTGGAGTTCGCCTAAAACCACAGTTTTCAGGTGACTGTTCATATGGAACCTTACGAGGCTTTGTACGGTAAGCCATGCCGATTAGATTTATGCTGGATGGAGGCAGGAGAGGCATCTTTACTAGGACATAGTCTTGTTCAAGAGACCTTAGAGCATATAGAGTTTATTTGGAAGAGGATGGCTATGACACAGTCTCGACAGAATTGTTATGCTGATCAGCAGAGAAGACCTCTGGGGTTCGAGGTCTGGGATCAGGTTTTGAAATGTGTCGCACTTAGGTTGGGACCAAGAGGATTCAGAGATAGGGTAATCATTCACCATGGTACGCCAGGCTATTTGAGGTTTTGGAGAGAGTTGGTTCGGTTGCCTATCGGTTGCAGTTACCTCATAGGTACCAGGCTATGCACGACGTCTTCCACGTTTCTCATCCCCAACGTTACTTTTCAGACCCGTATCATGTCTTTCAACTTGAGGAGATTGAACTCGATGTAGATGCATCTTTTGAGGAGAATCCTATCCAGATTGTCGATTTTAGTACGAAGGTTCTCTTTGGCCAGTCAGTTGCTATGATACGGGTGCTATGGCAGCACGAGCAAGTACAGGACAAGACATGGGTGATGGAGGCCGATGTACGATCGCAGTGGCAGGAGCTATTGGGGGTTTCATCTTCCACGCCTTACAAGGGAAATTCAAGGATTAATTTATTTAAAGGGGGAAGTTTGTAAGAACCCGGACCTTCATTTCAGGTATGTTTTTCCCTTTTTGGGAGTTTTTGAGAAAAGAATAGTTTTTGAAAAAATTTGAAGTACACGCGTGTACTCCCTTACTGCGCGAGG
This sequence comes from Viscum album, assembly GCA_963277665.1. Classification (NCBI taxonomy): domain Eukaryota; kingdom Viridiplantae; phylum Streptophyta; class Magnoliopsida; order Santalales; family Viscaceae; genus Viscum; species Viscum album. The sequence goes on from OY728136.1 coordinate 8,666,204, forward strand.
CCATGTGCTAGCCATGTCTGGGCCTCACACACAGCCATGTAGCGGGGACATGGAGTCCGCCTAAAGCAGAGTATGGAAAATCCTAGTACATGCCATGTATTGTAAAATTACACATCGTGTACTTTCTTTTTTTTTCATTAAAAGGAACTGGGTCACGTCTAATCGACAGAGCTGTCTTCTTCTCCAGCCTCTTTGATCGAGAGTGTCCCGTACGGCTGAAAATATCCTCTGAGCCCCCGAGCCTTCATCCGTTCTTTGAATCGTCCGTCGTCGATTGCGTTGGAACTGCAGCCATAAGCTCTTCCTTCTTCTAAAGCATCATTTTCAAATTCCACATCTTTTTCTAGTTATTGTGGGTTGAATGTTTTATGAATTTTCATAGATCTATGAAGTTATAATGATATTCAAGCCTCATGGATCATGTATATCCATCTACTATCATCAAGGTAGGTGTTTTGTTCCTTTATGTTCAATGTTATTGAGTAATATGTGCAAATTTCACCAATACCCTTGAACGGGGTATTGCGTGTTTTCTGTTTTGTCCATGTTGTTTTCCTACATTTCTTGTATTATTGTGTAGAGGTAATTTGGTTATGTTTGAGGATAATTGTTGTTCTTGGATGTTTTTTCCCATTCCTTGTTTAGTTTACAACCTTTTGGTCTTGTTCATCCTTTGGCCGTTATACCTGTTTTCCATGCCTTGTGACCGTAGGACGGTGTGTTGTTCTTTGACATGCTTGTTATGTTGTAGACTGGTTAACCAAGTAGCTCAGTAGGTTTACTTTGGCCTTATAACATTATTAATAACTAACTGGCATGGGGCAATGAGAACCTAGTGCTATAGACTATAAGGGGATAAACCGAGTGAGCTTCCTCAGAGAGTCTTAGACATTATTGACTATAGGGGATAGACTAAGTGAGATTTTCGGAGAGTCTTGAGCTTTATAGACTACAGGGGGATAAACATAGTGAGCCTCCTCATAGAGTATTTGTTTTGTTTGAATTTACTTAAACCACCCCAGGGTATAGGGGGAATTGACCGAGAAAGATTCCTCAGAGAGTCTGTGATAGACCTGAGGCTATAGGAGGAATTGACCGAGTGAGCTTGCTCAGAGAGTCTCTATACCTTGGAGCTATAAGAGGATTTGACAGCGTGATCTTCCTCAGAGATTCCCTAACTACCTTATACTATAAGTGTAATTGACTGAGCATGCTTCTTTAGAGAGTCTAATAATTTCATATGACCAAACCAGAGGGGTTAGACTGAGTGTACTACCCAGAGGGTTGTGGGTACTTCTTGGATAGGACCAGAGGGGTTGGTTGTGAGTACTTCCCAGAGGGTTTCCTGTGGTGGTTAGCTATATACTTCACTACTGCTTGTTGATATGTGGATTGTTTACTATTGTGTATCATCCTGTTTACTATTACTATTTACTACTTTCTGTACATTATCTGCCATATACTCACAGACTATTAGGCACAGATCTTCAGGTGATTTCCTACTAAGATTTAGTCTCACACCTTGTTTGGGTCATGATTTTGGGCCCAAACAGATTATATTACTGCAGGTATAGATAAGGTCAAGCGCCCTTCAACATCAGGTACTGGATTGCATTGGAGCAGGAGAGCATGAGACCAAGACGAGGCTTGCGATGCTGATGAGTTTCTTATCTGTTTTCTTTTGTACTTTGGTTTAGTAATGTATTCAGCATTGTGACTTGTTTGGGTAATTTCCTAGACATATGTATCATGAATAATCATATATCTATATGTGCTCCTACTATTTATCATATTTAGTGTTCCGCTGTTCACTTGTGTTTGGATTTTTTACTACTTCCACTATTTTTTATTATTTCTCTTCCACTGTATACTCTTGCAATGAGGGCATAGTTTCCCCACTATGACGCCCAAGGCCCTCACTACTAGTCGGTAGCCTCTCGCATTCGTGGAAATGCGCTTAAGGCCATATGACCAACCGGGTGTGGGGAGCCTCTGGGTGGCTTCTAGAACCGGGACGTTACACCAAGCATGTATAATATCATGCCATTATCTCATTATCTAGAGAAGATAAAGGCCCACCCATATAGGGGCACATTCCCCCGATATACATAACTAGAAAATTCAATGGCGTGGAAGTCTTCTATTGTCTTGTGGTCATAGGTTCTGGGATTAATCTCATTCCAACCTAGACACTCTACAAAATGGGGCTGTCTGAAGAAGACCTAGATCCATATGACCTGAAGATTCAATGGTATGACCGGACCGATAAGTGGATATGTGGAAAGATCCATATAAATACCCAGTTTGATTTCCTAATTTCCATAATTGTATTCATGATCGTCTCGTAGGGCATTTCCTACAACGCACTGATGGGTAGACATTGGCTCCCACTACATGTTGAAATTCCTTCCTCATATCATTAATGCCTCAAATACTCTCTCAATGGTCGATTTGGCATGGTACAAGGTGATGAATCTCCCTTTTCCACTTGTGAAGCCAACTACCCAGGCATCGACTACTATAGGATCAAGGAAAGTAGGTTCAGGTCCACGAGGTCTAGCACACTATCGTTTTCATAGACCCATGGACAGATCTTGATTATTCGTTCATCCTCCTGATTCATCGGTTGGAGGATACGACCCCAGGCATGGGAAACATTATTTTTGTCTCCAGAAGTATTTAGAAGTGAGTTCCCAAATATGAATAATTCTAGAATATCAATTCGTACTCCTATATGAATCGGGTTTGAGTCATACCATATCCCCTTACCCATATAAGATATCAGAACGTCCTCCTCATGGTAGTAGAAATATTTCATACTTGCTTGTTTTTCAGATCTGGGTTGAACTGTCACAAGAAAACATGCCACAACTACTTTGGTATTATCAACAATTCTCCCCCTCGGTTGAAGACCTAATTGAACCTGATTGATAGATTTTTTCACTCTGGTGTCCATAGTGCAAGAGTCTCTCAATGAATATTTCACTGTCGTTCAGGCCGACACCAGCATTCCATCTGGATTAGCCGATTCAAAACAATTTCTTATTGCTGATGATCCTATATTCGTGGATTATGAAGAGGATTAAGAAGACACTCCTCCATCATTTGAGGAGGGTGTCTCTATTATCATCAATGAGTAGGTACAGGTGAATCTCAGTACTGAGGTAGATACGAGACCAAAAATGATCATCCAAACTATTCATGAAGAAGAGAAATAATAGTATGTGGATTTCCTGAAGAAGTATTGGGATGTATTTACCGAGAGCTTTGAAAAAATCCAATACTAGATCCACAGGTTTCCGTCCACCATCTCGGTCTCCCAGTAAGTCCTCAAGTGTTCAAATAGCCTCCCAGAAAGATGCACCCCTCTCACGGTGCTATTGTCAAGGCCGAAGATGATAAGCTTATAAAATCCACCTTCATTAAGGAAGTCCAGTACCCTATATGGTTAGATAACATCATTCATATTAGTAATAATAACCGATAGATCAGAGTCTACATTGACATTCACGATCTCAACTTCCACTATCTAAAAAACGATTTACCACTTCTTAAGATAGAGATTTTGATCAATGACTCTATAGGATTACAAGATCTCTCTTTCATGGATGGGTATTCAGGATATAATCATATTTTAATGGACCTAAAGGATGAAGATTCCAATGCCTTCAGAGAACTACAAGGTGCCTTTTTTATCGGGTAATTCCTTTCGGTCTGATGAATATAGGATCTACTTATCAATGTTCCATGAATCACATATTTAAACTAATACTTTGGATGTCAGTGGAATTCTATGTGGATGATTTGGTGGTAAAATTTCATTAGCGTCACGACCATCTCAGAGATCTTGAAAAAGTGTCTGGCTTCCTCTGCTCCTACCATCTGAAGTTGAACCACTTGAAGTGTGCCTTCCTGGATACATCTCAAAAGTTCCTCATCTTTGTAATTAGATATGGAGGAATCAATATTGATCTAGAGAATATCAACTCAATCAATTTGATTCCTCCTCTGAGAAACCTTCTAGAGCTCTAGGGCATTCAAGGCCACTATGACACTCTGAGATTTTGAGAATTATTATTTTTCAAATTAATTTATCTTTTCCATATTTTTAATTTTACATAGAACTAGAAATATTTCTTTATATATATATATAAACACTAATTCAAACATTCCTACCACACGTAATACCAACTTGGATTGGGATACACTCAACACTAACTTGGATTGCACTACAAGCAACACTGACTTGGCAGCCGATGCATGCAACCCTAAGTTTCTATGAAACATATTTATATATATAATTAATTAAATGAGATAAATATAAAATAAACTTTAAATATAGTTATATTAATAGTAATAACTACTTTAAAAATATATTTTCTAATTTTTTTATATAAATAAAAAATATTGATAATGATTGATGAGATTTTTTTGTAAAGTCCTTTTATTTTAAAAATGATGTTTTCTTGAATGGACGGATTTTAAAAATAAAATTATTTTTAAACACTTTTAAAAATTTAAATAAACATTATTTTTTAATTCATAATATCTAAATTATCCTACCATGAATTTTTGGGATTTGTCTGAGAAACTTCATTTTTTGATGAGTAGTGAAAAATAATGATTTTTCATTGTATCCTACATTTTTGTCTAATTAATTATTAAATATAAATGATAGTTTAAATATTTTTTAAGGAAAAATTATATAAATATTTCATCTATTAATACCATTTAATTCATTGTAATCAATTTCACTTTGAAACTAATTATAAAATCTTAACAACCTGTTGAACTCTTTCCTACTTTTAAACCCTGTTATTTTATCATATCTATGATATTATCACAAATATTAATTTTTAAGGTTAAACAATTTGAATTTAAAAAATAAAAAGACACCATTTTATTTAGTATATTATTTTTAGTCTAATAATACCATGTTATTATTTGACCAAAATGATTTGTAAAACTGATTAAAATTAATCACAGTGGTTAAGGAAAAATTAAGCTTAATTAGGGAAGAAACCATAATACCAATTATGTTGAAGCATATATGGTGGATCCATCCTATTTCTCGAAGTTTTAAAGTTAATTTGGATGGGGCGGATTCAGATACCCCAGGGCCTTTTGGCTATGGTGGAGTTTTTCATACATATCAGGGATTTGTTAAAGGATGATTTTTCCATTTTTTAGGAAATGGATTGGCGATTTAGGAGGAATTATGGGATATGATTAAGGCTATCTGGTATGCTTCCATTCATGGATGGATGACCTTATGGATGGAATCTGACTCATCTTTAGCAGTTGATATTCTTAGAAATCATTCACGAAATGTTCCCTGGAGAATGATTTCTTCTTGGGATGATTGTCTCAAACTTGTGGAGCAAATTTTTTTGGTTGTCACTAATGTTTATAGGGTGGCAAATCAGGTTGGTGATGTTTTGTCCAAGCATGATATAGAGGAGGTTTGCTCTTTATGGTCCTTTGTTGCACCAACCTTTTTCTCTAGTTTGGTTGATACTGATGCGCGGGTGATGTGTATACGTGCCATTGTTGACCCCATGATTCCCCTTGTTTGAATCATTTACTTTTTTATTAATAAAAGTTTTCTGGGCGTAGGTTTTCCTACTCCCGAGTCTTCTGATTAGGGACTAAACCATAAAATTAAGGGTCCAAATGAACTATAAAATTTTTCAACACCCATTTTATGTCAATATTTCATCCATAAACCACCCATTATAGTGTTTTTATGGTTTGATATGACTTTCTTTAGGTTAGAACATGTGCACACCTAACTAGTTTCTAAAAATTATAAGTGAGTCATTTTCCTTCCCTATAAAAGGACATCGCCTCTACCGACTCTTCACAACTCTCAAACCTTTTATGTTTGGAAATTATCTGATAAAATATCCTCCCAAAAATCAACCATTACAACATAATGTCTCCCTTTGGTCATAAATCCTCAAAAGGATTTCGTTTGGAACAAATCAAAAGGATTTACCCGATTTAGAAGTAACATCTTCTCTCAAGATCCTTTCCTTTATTTCAATTACTTACCCACTATAATCTATTTATTAAATTATTTTCTGAAAAAACATTATAATAAATATAATAGGATGTTTTTATTCAATTTTTATGACAAAAAATTACACACACCTTCATCTAATGGATGTTGATCAAACTGTTTGTGTGTACAACGAGATACTGCCTCACGAAATGATGATTGTTCATTTATCCTTTACCACAAATCATGGTGTCTATTATGATTGAAACTACATTTATATATGTCATGTATTATATTTATTAAGTATTTATGATTCTTTATTTCTTTTTCAACGAAAATCATTTTTCTTTCCATTTGGTGTTAATATGATAATCTGATTTGAGGAAGTGTGGACTACCACCCCCTCAATGCGATGTGATTCGTTCACACACCACAAGGATGTATTAAGTTTTGTTTTAATGAAATTATATTAAATATATTAAATATTTATGCTAATGGAATTATTATATACATATATATATTTCATTTACATAATTTATTTCAATATAAGAATAAAGACAGAAACAGTGTTCATGCGTACGTACGAATTACCATCTCAATGAATAGTGTATTCCATTTCATGTTTCTATATTATATAGAATATTATAATAACAATATACAGGATATAATTGATATTTATATTATGGATTAAATTCTTGAATCATGATGTATGTACAGGGACCAAAGATGTAATAAATTAAGACACATGCGAAGAACAAAGTGAATTTTACCCAAAATGAAACCTTAACACATGATCATTAACAAGCGGGTAATATAAGGTTTTTATAAAAAAAAATATATGGTAATATATACTAGAATATGATTCTTTAAAGGATTTATAGTTAAATTATGTTTATTATACACGAATCATGTATGATTATGAAAAGAGTCAAGACACACAGTAAGGGGATTTCATCTCACATTTATTTTTTGTTAGATAAATGTTATGTTCTCCAATCTTTCATTTTTTGTGGTGTATTTAATTCCAATGGTTGTATTATATATATATTTTAAGTAAATATATGGGTATTAACATTCCAATTTTATGATCCTTCATTCAGAGGGTTTATGTTTTAAAAGTTACCAAGTCAGTAAAAATGTTTTGTCTCAATTTGCCTTCTTTGAGACTTATATTTTGTTATGGACCTAAACTCTTTTCTGAGGTGTCAATAAATACAATTTGCATGACATATCATGAATCTAAATATTTAAATAATATTATATGCTTCATTTAATTTTATATCCTTACATGGAGTGCATGATCCCAGGATACCATGTTATAAGATTTTATTGAGACGATCTCATTGCTTTTTGAGATTTTTCTTGTTTATGATTCCTTTGATGAAATATTATGTTATTTATCTCAATTATATTCATAAATTTATTATCCTATATTATTTCATGATAAAATCATATATTGGTAACATTTTCTACTCTTTGGTAAATAATATAGTTAAGAAAGTGTTTTTTGGAAAGCCCAACATTACCCTCTCTTCGGTCAAAAATCAATGTATTCTAAAAAGTGATTCCAAGAACATTATAACCTTATAAAATAATATATAAATTAATTTTTATCCTTTTTTATTTTAATAATATATTAAAAAGAAACTTCTTGTTTCTTTCTGAATAAGTAATATTTCTATCTTTTTTTTTGTGCAAACAGAATGTTTATTTTACTTTGTATGACATGTACGGATTTACCCTCTGTCATTCTTTTAAATCTTCGTTTTCATTTTAAAAAGGTTCATATTTAAGAAAATGTCCTTAGAATTAATTTTCCATAAATTTTTTTTCAAAGTTGATTCAAAATTATTTTATAAGTTTTAATGGAAAATTATTTCCAAAATGTTTTCAGGTCTTATTGATAAGTTTTCAAAGTGTTTTCAAAGAAATGGTTTTCAAATAATTTTGAAGCTTCTATTATAAGTTTTCATGAAAAATGAATTTCAAAAAAAATTCATGATTTTTTAAAAAGTTTTCAAATTCTTTTCAGATAAAGGGTTTTCAAAACAAATCATGCTTCTTTTAAAAGTTTCCATGAATAATGGTTTTCAAAAAAAATTCAACATTATTTTATAAGTTCTCAAATACAATGGATTTCAAACAATTTTCAAGATCTTTTTATAATTTTTTCTTTTTTTTCTAAAGAAAAATGTTTTTTAAATGTTTTTTTGCTTATTTTATAAGTTTTCAAGGAAAATGGTGTTCAAAATAATTTCATAAGTTTCAAGGTATTTTTTAGGAAAATGATTTTAAAATGGTTTTATATATTACAAAGCCTGTTTAGAAAAAGAAAGTATATTTTACTCAAGAAATGTTTTTAAAAGATATTTAAAATTGTTTTAACATATAATATAACATCCATTTATATTAATAATTACTTAATAGGGAAATTATTCAATTATTTGATTTATATTCTTTATATGAATGGATTATGTTTTGATGGAATGGTGTTTAGGAAGACTCTTTCACTTTCATGATTTATATTCTTTTGAAAACCTCTTATTTTCTTGGGTTGTGATGAAATGATTATGAAAACTATAACTTTACAAAATGTATTATATGTTTGAACTTTTATGATACTAATTTCATTTCATGGGTAAGATTATGATTATTTATGATCTTGTGGAACATTTATTTGTGATTTCATTATGTTACTGGTGGGAACTATATCTCCCTCCAATGCATCGGTTAATGATTTATATATCATGATATTAAAAAGGGATGTAACAAGGGATAATAATTTCAGTAATATATGGATGGAAAGGGGGTTACTTAGTTTATTAATACAGGGTTGGAATGATGGTTACTCGGTTCAGTAATACAGGGCTAGAATGAGGGTTACTCAGTGCAGTAATATAGTTTTGGAGTGAGGGTCACTTGGTTCAGCAATATGTGGCTGGAATAAGGGATAGTGAAATCAGTAATATAGGGCTTGAATTAGGGTCACTCAGTTCAGTAATACAAGGCTATAATATGGGTTACCTAATTTATTAATGGACTTTGTCCACTGAGATGGTCTTAGTAGTTATTCCTTGAAATTTCAATGTAAAAAGGTATTATTAGTAGTGGATTATGGATGAAGTAATAAATGTATTTATGTATTTATATTCAAAAGTTATGATGGATGAAATATATGAAGATTGTTATACTTATGTTTTCAAATAGTATTTTCATGTTTATGTTGAAAGTTCCCTATGGACTGGTGAAGTGATTTAATGACAATGTTATTTTTTTCTAAGGGAAGGTAACCCTTAATATGTTCTTTATAATAAAATAATGTTTTATGGATAAATATACATGGGATATGAATAAGTAAATTGGATAGTATTGATTACATTGGAAATAAGTAAGGACTTGTTTATAGGTGGTTTGTTATACCACCAATTAAGTTTACAGCATTTTTGGATTTAAGGAGTAAATCCAATATACTTTGGAATGAGGAAGCATGATAGTTTTAAAAAAGGATTTATGGTAATTTAGGTTGTTACCATGACTCAAGATAATATATTATGAAGGTACTCACATGTTTGGAATGTGAAAACCAAGAGCTACTTGGTGTTATACTGGGTAATTGTAACATCCCAACCATCTAATTTATTTTTATTTTTTTATTTCATGGTTTTAGTCAACCTCGCCAAGGTGTAGGTTGGGAGAATATCTAAATTTTTTGATGTTTAATATTTTTAGCAGGTTTCAGACCCATGCGTGGTCACTGCACGGTGGGCGGTATCCGCACAATCAGCTCAGGTTCCATGCAAGTGTCCATCGCCTGAAAGAAATGATGTTTTATGCACATGAAATAAGTAAAACGTTTAAAATGTAATAATAATAACAATAAATTATGGTGGAAATAATAATGTTATTATTAATAATAGTTAGTAATATTTTTATTATTTAGAATTTAATATTAATATAATTTATAATAAATTGTAATTTAATTGTAATTTTTATTATTTTTATTCAAATTATTATTTAATTATTATTATTGTTGTTGTTGTTGTTGTTATATTATTATAATCATTTTTGGTTTTATATTTAGTATAATTGTTATATTATTATTTTTATTATTATTTATATTAATAATAATAATATTGTGATTAAGATAATAAAATGAAAAAAATAACCTAACCCTAATTCTACATAGATTCCCCCCTTCCCCATTCACGCTACATGATCCCCTCTCTAGTCTTCTCCCCTCACACGGCCGCACTGGCTCCGCCACCCCGGCCTCCGCACCACCCTTCGTCGGTGCCCCCTCAGTGCACCCCTGTCGGCCTCCTGCTCGCGCCCCGACCTCCACACCACCGCTCTGACCTCTGACCACCCGCGGATCACTACTCTGGCCACCTCTGACCCCAGAAAGCCACCATCCCACCTCATCCTCACCCTCGCGTTCCAGCGCTGGCCTCATCGCCCTCCCACTTCCAAGGGAAACTCACCATTGCTGTCTCTGGCCGCTCGCGCACCGGCCACGATGTCGTCTCTCGCGAACCAGACCTTTCAGCGATCTCCCTTTCCGGTCCACACCCCTACTCGCGACCCTCATCATAGGTTTATTCAGTTTCTTTTCCTCTTTGTGTGTGTTTATTCTTATTGGGAAAACCCTAACATCTCATGTGTTGTGTTCACATGTTCTTGCTTCCCTTTTAGGTGTGTGGTTGGTCTGTAGAGAGTTGTTTTACCTTCTGTCGAAGTTCCGTCGCGTCCGCAGTTGATTTGAGGTAAGGAAATTTGAGTTTGTTTTTTCTGATGCATTCTTTTAACAGTTTAATTCATCAAATTATTATATTTTAATTGATTCACAGACTTAGATTATGTCATATTGATCTTCTTTGGTGTATAAAATTTTTTAGATGTTTTTAAAATGATTCTATTTTTGCATATAAAGAGGGGGATCTTTTTCCATTTGTACTTAGAATATTTGATAAAATACTATAGTTGTTCAATGATGAATTCAGGTTTTCTATGAAATATTTAGCTTTGATTATTTTGTGTGTTGTTATTCGTTATTTTTGAATTTAGTTCGGTGTATAATTTTGGTATTGGTGTAGCTTGTTAATTTTGTTAATGTGTTATAAAAAAGGGCTCTTTGGTTTTTAATGTGGCAGTGTGTTGTTTTCAAATAAAGTAAGCAGTTGGTTTTAGTTAAAAAAAAGTGAAAATTTTATGGAAATAGTGTTGGTTGTGTTCTTGAACTCTAGGTGTGTCATTGGATGTTGACACATCCATGGGTGCACTAGGTGCATACATGGATGCGTCTTTAAATGACAATGACATTTAAAATAGTGTTTCCTTAAAAAATTGGTCTTCTAAATGGTTTTTGTTTTCAAATTAAGATTTGGTATTTTGTGTGGCTTTTAGGAGAGGGTTGAAATGAGATCTCAATGGGTGTGTTTGTTTGGCCCTTAGTGTCCGATTAGGAAACTTTTAGGCTCGAGAGGCCGTTTGGTCGTTTTGTGTGATTATCTTTAAAAGTTTGAAAGGTTTTACAAAAAAATGAATCTGAGACTTCAGACATAAAGGCATGTTTGGATCTTTTAACTCATGGGTGAATTTTGTGTTATCTTTTAGAATGTATTGTGCTAGAACGTTTTTGGTGTGCCTGGTTGGAGTTTTAAATAGTTTTTTTAAATGGTTTTGATATGAACATTATGTGATGGCCCATTTGGAATTTTGTTTAATGTGAATGGATGAACATGTATATGAGGCACTTCTATCTAGTGTAACCCTTTATGGGTGAATGTATAGGAAGTGTCCGTGTTTGGGGAAGGCAAGTGTGGTGATATGAGTCACGCGTGTGAGGGTCTTCCTACTAACACAGTATTATTATAACTATTATGGGTTCCTGGGCATCTTTTAGATGATCGAGTGATGGGTTCTGATAAACCACGATTAGACGGGTTGGTACCCCTTGGATTGGTTGTTTGGCCAGACGGGATTTTCCACTGGATTGGTCAGTTATAGGGTAGCCAGTTGGTTATAGACTTGGGGCTTCACCATACACCAGAAGGTTATTCCGAAATGAGTACGTCCAAGGGTCCTCTAGGGATGTGTAAGATCACCCTTGGCTATTGGATTAGTTGCATTTCTTGTTTACTTTCTGTTGCACTAGTTTATTTTCAATTTTCTTTTTTTACTTGTTTTACTCTATCCCAGCATTTGTATATTCTATTTTAGATTTTATTTATAAAATGGAAAATTATTTTAAAAATGGTACATAGTGTATGTTGTGTTTTTAAATGGAAAAAACATGTTGCTTATTTTAAAATGTGAAACCTCTGGTTTTTTTAATTTTTTGCAAATATGTGTCATTGGATTGTTTTGGGAAAGGGAATACATGGATTCTGTGGTTATATTTGGCATCTCTACTTAGCATCTTGGTGCTAATGCCTATCATTTTATTTTAGTTGCAGGTTTAGTTCTTGTTCAGGTTCCTGGTTCAGCTACTCAGTGTTGGAGTAGACATGATTCTGAGTTAGGTGGTGACCTAGAAGGTCACATGGAGGTATGGTAAGTTTTATATTCTTTCTGCTACTAGTTTTTATTTTTATCATCAATTTGTTTTTATCTTTTTATATTTTTATCATGGGTAATATCATTCCCAATAGTTAAATTTTGATGCCAGACAATGGTTTCCAGCCCGTGGGGATCGGGAACACCCTTCGGGCCATGTCGTGGATAGGCTCAAGTGTGTGGTTCAGGGTCTAACCGGGTTGGTTTGTGAGAAAATGGTATCATAAGAGGCCCTTTTTATTTGGGGTGTTCAGTAGATGGAGATTAGGACTATCGGGACTCGGGAGGTATGTATGGTAAGGGCATCATGAACCCTTTCCCGTTATGAACCTTGAGTCGCCAGGGGTAGTCTAAGAATTGGTAAATTGTCTCGTTCTGGTTTGTTTTAGATTGAGGGACACCAATAGAGGCAAACCAATGTTACATCATGATTTCACATGGAGTAGTGACCCATGTGGAGCCTGAGTACATATTTTAAGTTCTTCCTAGTTGTTGAAACTTACTTGGGGAATGTCCTACTACCATATCGGCAGGTTAGGCATGACTATTAGTCCCTCACACTCCTAGTTTGATGCACGTTGAGTGTAATTTTGGTTCTGATTGGTGTAAGTGTGATTTTGAAAATGAAAAAGGTTTTTTGAGATGGGAATGATTTCTTTTAAATGACTTTAAATTCATGAAATGGATTTTAAAATTGAAAGAAATTGGTCTAAATTTGTTGTGTTTGCATAGAATTGGTGGAGAAATGGTTTGGGTGAAACCTCAGGTACTCTATAAACATTCTCAAATGTGAGGGAATGGATGGGAAGTGTGTTTTGGTGTGTAGGGATGAAAGCAGATGAAGACATGTGTGATAGTTCATGGGATTACTGGGGTGTGTACATAGAATTAAATACTTGACCTTGTTTTTCTAAAGTGATTTTAAAAATGGGGAGATATTTTTTTGGAAATTGAATTTAGTTTGAAATGTGGGATTGGTATTTGGAAAGTGGCCTTGAAAGAATGAAATTTTGAAATTTAAAATGAAAAGGGGATTTCAAAAAGGGAATTTTGGGTTACGATTATATTTTTTTGGTTTCTGAGCTGACCATTTTTTTTATGAAATTTCTTTCAATGATATTTATTTGGAATGATATTGGTTTTCTCTATGTGTTTTATATTTTGATTAGAAAATTCCACTAAGAAAGGTCCCCAGAGTTTCTAATAAGTCAGGCCTAGTTTTTGGTCTTTCTTGGACATTTCATATTCTTCACAGTGAATGGGGCCGTTAGAAGCTGCATAGTGGCTTGAAGAGGTCGAACGCATCTTCGGGGTATTGGGAACTCTGGAAGCTGTTTGAGTGCATTCCATTTTGGGCCTGTTCGAAGGTCCAGCCCTGGACGAATGAGAGTTGTTTCCCCCACAATCACTGCAAGTTGGAATGATGTGAGATGTATTTAAATCCATCTTCATTCCATGGTTCATACATGAAGAGGTTAGGATAAGGAAATGGGAATAGATATAGCGTATTCAACAAGGCCAACAAATGTTGAAGACTTATGTTGGTCATTTCAAATAACTTGTGTCCTTTTCTATAGAGGTGGTGTCATAGGATTTTGGGCCTGTTCGAAGGTCCAGCCCTGGACGAATGAGAGTTGTTTTCCCCAAAATAACTGCAAGTTGGAATGACGTGAGATGTATTTAAATCCCTCTTCATTCGATGGTTCATACATGAAGAAGTTAGGATAAGTAAAAGGGAATAGATATAGCATATTCAACAAGGCCAACAAATGGTGAAGACTTGTGTTGGCCATTTCAAAGAACTTGTGTCCTTTTCTATAGAAGTGGTGTCATAGGATTTGATAACGACTTATCTCTTCATCGGGGGTCTTTTTCGGGAGATCATGGAGCAGGTCCTCCCTTCTAAGGACCATTTTTTGAGAAGCTGTTGGATGTGGCATTCTTAGTTGAGTTAGTCTCTGGAACACAAATGGTTGGAAATCCAGCGTATCCAGTTTCTCATTAAGGTTCCCTATCTGGAAAGCAAGGTGTTCCAGAGGGACCTATTTCTAAAGAGTTATCTATAGTGGTTATGAATTCTAGTTCGATGGACCATTCATTAGTGTTCCACTAGTGTGGCTAACTCGGGAACTTGAATCCATCATGTCACATCCCTCCGAAGACGTTTCATCATTGTGAGTGTCTGGGTCATCTGGAGAAGTTCTGCAGAAAGCGTCTCTTAAAGAAGATGCTATGATAGGAGGAATTCCAGCGTTTGACTGTGAGGCAGGAGAAGCTTCAGCCATCAGATCCCCAACCACATGTCTTGGGCAGAAGCTCGCACACAGTCAGGAGTTTCCAAGTGTGTGAAGCCTTGGTCTGGGTTTTGTGTTTTATGTTGGCAGTGAAACATTTAAAGTCTTTTCATTCTTTTTTTCTTCTACTGAAGTTTTGATATTGTTTTATGTCCATTTTTTTGTCATGAAGTTATTATGGACTCATTCTATTATAATCCAAATAGTTTTGTTTGTCTAATAATGGTAATCTGAATCGTGCACTTTTCATAGAAGTGGGTTAGGCCCTTGTATGGGTTAGTCTCAGTTTAGCTGTGTTCGTTTAGAGATATATGTTCCTGCGAATGAGTTAAGTATTGTTGTTATACTTGGGTTCACTACTTGAGTTAAGTTCTGCTTAGTGGTTTTTCTCTATTATTAAGAGGTTTTGGTTCGGGTCGAAATTTCCAAGTTTCAATTGTGGTGTTTTTCTATCATGATATAGAAGTTAGTTTGGATCAGTTGGGAGTTTCTATGTCACCCCCCTTCTCGGGGTGGTATGTTTGGGTGTTAAATTTTCATTCTAGTAGAGTTCTTGTGGTGGGGAGAACCCTCTTGTGGTATCACATTCTCTTGGGTTCTGGTTTCTTTCAGTTCCAATTGGGCATGGATTCTTACTTGGTCTATCATTCGGCCGAGTGACTTTCTGGGGGAAGAAAGTGTTTTTGGTGGGGAGAATTGTCACACCCCAAATTATTTATTTATTTTTATTTTTTTATTTCATGGTTTCGGTCAACCTCGCCGAGGTGTGAGTAGAGCGCGGGTCTAAGGTTTTTTATGTTTAATATTTTTTGCGGGTTTCAGACCCGTGCGCAGTCACTGTGCGGTGGGCGGTAGCCACGCGATCGACTCAAGTTCTATGCGGGTGTTTATCGCCCGAAATAAATGATTTTTTACGCAAATGAAATAAGTAAAACATTTAAAACATAATAATAATAAATTATGGTGTAAATAATAATGTTATTATTAAGAATTGTTAATAGTATTTTTATTATTTATAATTTAGTATTAATATAATTAATAATAAATTTTAATTTAACTATAATTGTTATTATTTTTATTCAAATTTTTATTTAATTATTTTTATTATTATTATATTCATTTTTTTTATTTTTTGATAATAATTTTTGGTTTTGTTAATATTATAATTGCAATTTTTTATTATTTTAATTAATAATAATAATATTGTGATTAATATAAAAAAATAAAAAAATAACCTAACCCTAATTCTACCCAGATGTGCCCCTTCCTCGTTCGCGCTGCGTGAGCGCCCCACCCCCTCCTACCTTCTCCCCTCATGCTGTCGCACTGGCTCCACTGCCCCAGCCTCCACACCGCCCTTCGTCGGCACCCCCTGAGTGCACCTCGGCCGGCCTCTCGCTCGCTCCCCTGCCTCGGCACTGCCTCTCCGACCTACGGCCACCTACGGACCACTGCGCCAGCCGCCTCCGACCACTCTGACCCCAACAGGCCGCCATCCCACCCCGGACTTGCCCTCACGTGCCAATGCTGGCCTCATCACCCTCCCTCATCCAAGGCCACATCTTCCTCGATTATGTTCTGTGTTGGTATTGGTTATTTGTGAATTAGATTGGTGTATAATTTTGGTATTGGTGTAGCTTGTTAATTGTGTTAAGGTGTTATAAAAAGGGGGCTCTTTAGTTTTTGATGTGGAAGCCTGTTCTTTTCAAATTAAGTAAACGATTGGTTTTAGTTTCAAAGAAGGTGACAATTTTGTGGAAATAGTGTTGGTTGTTTTCTAGAAGTGTAGTTGTGTCATTGGTTGTTGAAACATCCATTGATGCACTAGGTGAAGACATGTATGCACCTTCAAATGACAATGACATTTAAAATAGTGTTTTTTAAAAAACTGGTCTTATAAATGGTTTTTTATTTCTAAATAAGATTTGATC
Organism: Viscum album; assembly: GCA_963277665.1. Lineage (NCBI taxonomy): Eukaryota > Viridiplantae > Streptophyta > Magnoliopsida > Santalales > Viscaceae > Viscum > Viscum album. The sequence continues at coordinate 8,682,985 of OY728136.1, forward strand.
CTTTGTGTGGATTTTATTAGAGGGTTAAAATGAGATCTCAAAGGGTGTGCCTGTTTGTCCCTTAGTGTCCGTTTCGAAAAAGTTAGGCTCGAGAGGTCGTTTGGTCAATTTGTGTGTTTTTCGTTAATAGTTTGAAAGGTTTTACAAAAAAATGAATCAGAGACTTTGGACATAAAGGACCATTTGGATATTTTAACTCATGGGTGAATTTTGTGTTAACTATTAGAATGGGTTGTGATGGAAAGTTGTATGAGTGCCTAGTTGGAATTTTAAATGGTTTTTTAGAAAATGTTTTCGATATGAACATGATGTGACATCCGGTTTGGAACTTTTTTTAATGTGAATGGTTGAACATGTATATGAGGCGCTTATATCTAGTGTAACCCTCTATGGGTGAATGTATAGGAAGCGTATGTGTTTGGGGAAGGCAAGTGCGGTGAGATGAGTCATGCGTGTGAGGGCTTTCCTACTTACACAATATTATTATAACAACCATGGGTTCCTAGGAGTCTTTTATATGATATTGTGATGGTTCCTGATCAACCTTGATTCGATGGGTTGGTACCCCCTTGATTGGTAGTTAGGCCAGGAGGGCATTGCCATTGGATTGGTAAGTTATAGGACAACTAGTTGGTTATAGACATAGGGGATTCACCATACTCCAGTAGTTGGTTCTGAACTAAGTACGTCCAGGGGTCTTCTTGGGATGTTTAGGATCGCCCATGGTTACAGGATTATTTTCATTTCTTGTTTACTTTCTATTGCACAAGTTTATTTTCAGTTTTCTCTTTTTATTTGTTTTACTCTAGCATAGTATTGGTATATTCTGTTTTGGATTTTATTTATAAAATGAAAAATTATTTTAAAAATGGAATGTAACATATGTTGGGGGTTTAAATGGGAAAAACATGTTTCTTATTTTAAAATGTGAAAACCCTACTTTTATATTTGTATTTCAAATCTGTGTCATTGGATTGTTTTGGGAGAGGGAATACTTAGATTTCGTGGTTATATTTGGAATCCCTACTGAGAATCTCAGTGGTCACACCTATCAATTTATTTCAGTTCTAGTTTCATTTATTGTTTAGGTTCCTGGTTCAGCTTCTCAGTGTTGGAGCAGACTTGAGTCTGAGTTGGGTGGTGAACTAGAAGGTCACAAGGAGGTATGCTCGGTTTTATTTTCACTCCACTACAAGTTTTTATTTTTATCATCATGTTTGTTTACTTATTTATCTTTTTTTCATGGTAAAAATCGTTCCCAATGGTTATATTTTGATGCCCAACACTGGTTTCTAGCCCGTGGGGATTGGGAATACCCTTTGGGCCATGCCGCAGACCGACTCAGGTGACCGATTGAGGGTCGACCCGAGTTGGTTTGTGACAGTAATCAATGTTAAGCTAATTTATTGACTCTCTTACTAATGTTTTGGATTTTTTATCCTTGATAAGTATTATAAGGTTAACCGTTTATGAAAAGTTTAAGTTAAACATTGAAGGAAGTATATGTCCAGTGAGTTTGTGTTGACAAAATTTATTAATAGGCTAATCAGTTATTAACCTTATTTCAAGGATGTACATCATATATATCATATTATCATTATTTTAGAAAAGGACTCATGTATGTCGGGTGAAAAACAATGATGTCTGGAATGGTTGTGCATATTAAACCCATGACCAAAGTACGATAAGGGTTTCATGATGACCACAAGCCAACATGATTTTTTGGTTAATGTATAACTACTTTTTTTGAATAAATTATTATAATTAACCCGTACTATTACTTTTTATGTTTATGCATGTTGATTTTGAAAAGGCAAATAGTTAGACTTTTTCATTCCTTTATGGGCCTTAAAGTCCACTCAAAGTGTATTTTAGTGCTTTATAAATCCAATATAATTTCCAGATATTCCTTCCATGAGGTAATGGATGTATTAAAAAAAATTCAATGCAAAACCCAAGAATGAAATTTTGATTATAGAAATTTATCAAAAATTACTCCATATACTAAAAGTGATAAATTTTTTTGTCCTCATACCTTATATTTTGTTTAACCAATGGCTTTTGGAATCCTTAAATATTTAATAATTTTAGGCCCTAATAATTCATTTTAACATTCAGTTTTTTTGTGATGTATGACCTCAATCACACCCTATAAATATTTAATCTTTTCATTCATTTCCAATCTTAACACCCAACCTTTGTTCTCCTATGTGGAAATCTAGTTATATGTTACTTTTGGTAACCATTATGGTTCCAAATTTCCCTTTTAAGGGAAATTTTTATATCAATTTTTATGATGTGTGTTTATATGAATGAAACTTTCAAGTATTAAAGCTTTTATAACCCAGACGAATTTAGAGGGTGACATTCATTTTGAGGGGGGTAGAATGTAACACCCCGAGATTTTGAGAATTATTATTTTTTCAAAATAATTAATCTTTTCAATATTTTACATTTCACATAACATTAGAAATAGTTATTTATAAATATATGTTAAAACAGTAATTTAATTATTCCTTTCACATGAAATACCAAATTGGATTGCACTACACACAATACCAACTTGGATTGCCATATTGGAAACACCATCTTGGCGTACGATGCACACAATATTGAGTTTCTATGAAACATCATTATATATATATATATATATAATTAATTAAATAAGATAATTACAACATATATTATAAACATAGTTATAGTAATAGTATTAACTACTTTTCTAATATTGGTTATAATTTTTTTATATAAATAAAACATATTGATAATCAAAGATGATATTTTTTGGTAAAGTCCTTTTATGTTAAAATATCATTTTCTTGAATGGGAAAATTTTAATAATAAATTAAATTTTAGAAAATTTAATAAAATAAAATTTATTTTTGAATTCATAACGTTGAAATTTTAATTGGGTTAATTTTCGTTATTTTTCTGAGAAACATCATTTTTTGATTAATAGTGAAAAATAGCATTTGTTGATAAAAATTACATTTTTTCAAATTAATTATTAATGATAAATGATATTGAAAATATTTTTAAAGTCATATTAGATAAATATTACATATTTTAATTCAATTTAATTTTTTATAATCAGTTTTTCACTGAAACTGAATATAAAGTTCTAACAAGCTTTTGAACTTTTTCTTAATTCAAAACCCTATTATTTCATCTCATCTGCGAGATTAGAATAAATATTAACATTTTTTATTTTGTGATTTGAATTTAAAAAATCTGACATAAAACATTTTTTAGTATAATATTTATATTCTAATAATAAAATTTTAATTTATGACCAAAATTATTAGTAAAACTGATTATACTTAATCACAACAGTTATGGCCAAATTAAGCTTAATTAGGGACTAAACCTTACAATTAAGGGACCAAATGAACTAGAAACTTGTTCAAAGCCCATTTTATATCCGTTTTTTGTCCATAAACCTTAAATTATTGATTTGGGTTGGTTTTTTATGACTCTGTTAGGTATGAACATGTGTACACCTAACTAGTTTCTAAAAATTCCCACTGAGTCCTTTTTCTTACCTATAAAATTCCACCACCTCTACCCACTCCTCACATTGTTAAATAATTTTAAGATTGGAAAATATCTACCCAAGTATCCTCCAAAAATTTATCCCTTATACCATGAAGTCTCTCATTGGGAAGAAAACCTTTCAAGGAATCGTTTTGGCACAAATCAAATGGAGTCACCTGATTTAGTGGTGACGTCTTCTCTCATGCTCCTTTCCTTTATTTCACTTATTCACCCCCTCTACTCTCATTATTCCATTATTGTTTGAAAAAAACTGGGTAATCTATATAATTGTATGTTTTTATGGTAAGGTTATGACCTAAACTTACCCACACCTCCATCTAATGGATGTTGAATATACTCTTTCTCGATACGGCGAACTACCGCCTCACGAAACGATGATCGTTAATTTCTCCTTTATCACCAATCATAGTGGCATGATGATTTTTTTTATATATTTCATATATTATATTTATTACATCATTATGATTCTATAATCATTTTACAACACTCATCATTTATCATTCTATTTTGTTTTAATAAGATAATCTCGTTTGAGGAAGTGTGGAATACCGCCCCTCAAAGCGATGTGATTCATTCACACACCACACGAAAGGTATTATGGATGGGTTTAATGAACCTATATGATATATATGAAATATTAATGATATTGGAATAATTATATAAATATATATACATGAATATGTTTACATATTCCATTTACATACATCCATTCAATACAATAATAATGACGGAAACATTGTTCATGCTTACGTACGGCTTACCGTCTCCATGAATGGTGAATTCAATTTCATAATACTATATTATATAGATTAGTTTAATACACATATACTATATATTCCTATTATTTATATCATTATTTACATTCTATAATCATGATATATGTATAAGGACAGAATATGTAAAAAAATTAATACACATACAAAGAACAAAGTGAATTTTACATGATGTGAAACCTTAACATAGGATCGTTAACAAGTGGGTAATATAAGGCTATAATAATACCTCATATGTTATTATATATAATAATATTCTTCTATAAAATATTTATAATTAACTTATATTTATTATACAGGTATCTTGTACGAGTATAGAGAGAATCAAGACAAATGGTAATGGAATTTCATCTCACTTTTAACTTTTGTGAGTTAAATGTTATGTTTTCCACTCTCTTATTTTTTTGGTGTATATAATTTCCATTAATTTTTTATATTTTTATTGTAATTTAATTTATGGGTATTCAAATTCCCATTGTAGGATCCTTCTTTTATGGGGATTAAGTTTCGAAAGTTACTAAATTGGTAAAAATGTTTTGTCTCAATTTTCCTTCTTCGAGACATAGGTTTTTTCATGCACCTAAACTACTTTTAGATGTGTATATAATTGCATTTTACAATACATATCATGAATCTAAATCTTTTAATGATATTATATTATTCATTTAATTTCATTTCTTTACATGGAGGGTATGATTCCAAGAAACCATGTTATAAGAGTTTATTAAGGAAATCTCGTTTTTTTAATGATTATTTATGTTTATGATTACTTGAATGAAATATTATGATACATGTCTCAAGAATATTCATTAATTTAATTACCATGTGTTATTTAATTTTATATTCAATTATTGGTACCATTTTCTATTCCTTGGTAAATAAGATATTTTAGAAAGTGTTTTTAAGAAGGCCCGACTTTACCATCTATTCAGTGGGAAATATATGACTTATAAAAAGGGTTTCCAAGAATATTATACCATTATAAAATAATATATAAAAGACATTTTTACCCTTTTTATTCTTCTACCAATCTCTTAAATGGAATCTTCATTTCACTTTACCTATAAGAAACCCTTCTATACTATCTACCGTGCAAAATGAATGCTCTTTTTACCTTCTATGCCATGTACATATTTACTTGTTATCATTATATTGAATATTTATTTTCATTTTTTAAAAGCTTTATAATTAAATTTTTTTTTCAAAACCAATTTTCAGGGAAAATTATTTTAAAAATAGGTTAAAACATCTTTTATATGTTTTCAATTAAAATTGTTTTCTAAATGTTTCCAAGTCTTGTTTATAAGTTTTCAATGTGTTTTAAAAGAAACATTTTTCATAATTTTTCAAGATTCTATTATAATTTTTCAAGAAAAATGATTTTTAAAAAATATTAAATATTTATTTTAAATTTTAAAATTATTTTCAAAGAAAATATTTTCAATTCATTTTCAATATTCTTTTATATGTTTTCAAGAAAAAAGGATTATAAAATGCTTTCAATATTCTGTAATGTTTTCAAGTACAATGGATGTCAAAAAAATTTCAAGCTATTTTTATATGTTTTCAAAGTGATTTCAAAGAAAAAGGTTTTAATTTTTTTTGAATCTTATTATATATGTTTTCAAGGAAAATATTATTTGAAAATGGTTTCATAAGTTTCATGAAATTTTCTAATAAAAACATTTTCAAATGGTTTTATATATTAAAATTCTTTTTCAAAGAAGAAAGGATATTTTCCTCAAGAATTATTTTACAATATATTTGAAAATTATTTCCTATCTAAGAAAACATCTACTAGTGTTAATCATTCCATTATGGGAAAATTATTCAATGTTTCCATCCATGTTCTTTCTCTAAATGGATTATGTTTTGATGGATTGATGTTTATGAAGACTATTTCTCTTATACTAGTTATATGATTTTGAATCATGATTCTTTTCATGGGTTGTGGTGAAATGATTATTAGACCTATCTCTTTTCACAGGTTATGATTGTTTTACATGTTTATGGTACCCATTTCATTTCCTGGTTTATGGTATGATTATTTATGATAGTATGGCACATGTATGTATGATATCATTATGTGATGGGTGGGAATTACATCTCCCTACAATGAACTGGGTAAATATTTATATCTCATGATATTAAAAAAGTCTATAATGAGGGTTACTCGGTTTAGTAATACAGGAATGGAATGGGGGTTACTCAATTTAGTAATATAGGGATGAAACGAGTGTTACTCAGTTCAGTAATATAGGTCTGGAATGAGGGTTACTCAGTACATTAATACATGGCTAGAATGAGGTTCACTCAATTTAGTAATAAAGGTCAGGAATGAGGGATACTCAGTTTAGTAATACAGGGTAGGAACATGGGTCACTCGGTTCAGTAATACAGGGCTGGAACAGGGGTTACTTGGTTCAGTAAAGGTCCTTTACCACTAATATGGTCTGCGAACATAAGCCTTGGCTACTATGGAAATCATTATATACTTATGTGTTTCCAAAATTCCATTTCTTATTCTTATGTTATGCTTTCATGGATGATTCTCTTTATTTCATATGATTCATGTCTTATGAACTTCCAATCATTTTGACATGATTTCAGTTATGACCTTTGATATGTTGGGTATGATCTTATATTTAGAGGATCACATTATCATACACTTAAACTCATTTTTATTCTTACATGTATAACTTGTTTACCCTTACTGAGAATTTTAACTCACCCCTTTTTTGTTTCATTTACCCTAGGTTATGATGATATATACTATGTTTGATATTTCTAAGAAAGGTTCTAGTCAAGAAGAACCTAGTGGGAGATGACGTGTCTCACATATGTACCAGTGTTTATGTTTCCATATTTCTAAAGGCACTATACAAACTATGATATTTAGGGGTTTGTTTGTATAATATTTATGTATTCTGCAAAAGTTATGTAATTTTAATGTTTTGAAAATTGAGGTTCGTTATAGCCACGTAGCCTATATATGTTGATTCATTGTGAATATGGATTGAAAGTGTAAGATATTATCCAGAATGATGATGAAAGGTGTCTTCTACCAATAGGATGAATAATTTCAAACCTCTTTTGAGTAAATCAAATAGTACCTTCTATAGCCTCTTATTCTGAGGCCACCTGCCTTCGGTAAACCACTGATCCTCTATGTGACTGCCCTAGAATGATCCCTTGGAATAATTCTCACCTAGAACAATAATGAAGGTACAAAGAATATTTTATACCATCTCAGTTACATTATTATATACATACAGACAAAATATTCTTATATTGAGAAAATCTATATCACACTGGGTTTTCAGCACATAATTTACAACACTATCTCCAACATCATGAGATACAGTTTCTATCCCATGTGGATATCCTGAATTATATTTTGAAACACCTAATGTTGACAAGTTTTTTGGCTCAATGGGTTGTGATCCTTCAGCATTTCGACATCAGGTTCATCCCATAGAAAGATTTTGTGAGTCAGGCACTGGCTGAATTTCCTTCCACCGATCCATCATCCATAGAGTAGTCTCTGGATGTTGACTTTATAGATTAGTCCATTCTAAGAGTATATTAAACCATACTATGTTAGAAGATTCACTTCGATGGCTCTTCCAAATTTACCACTAGCAGAAGGCTCAAGGATCCTACACTCGACATGGTAGGCATGGGAATCATCATCATCATGACTATAGAGGTAGTTTTTCCCTATTCTTTCTTATTGTTAGAAGGTTGCACCCACAATAAGACAGAGTATCAGTATCTCATCATTGGTCGATAGTTGTCCCTCAAGATTAATGTTCCTCAAATATATGTGACAAGGGAATAAAATATGGTTATCAAGAAGATAAATGGTGACTAAGTCATTAGGAAGCCAGATCTTGTACCCCTCTTAGAGCGCACTCTCCAGCTGATGTCCCAGTTCCCTTCTCCATCAAGGGTCACTCATGTTCCTCAATCTTAGAATGGATGAGCCATTTTCTTTTCCATCCTTTTTGCATCTCTCACAGAGCCTATCAAGGAGTATTTGATTATCCATGTGATGAATCAAAGGTTCATTGCTCATGTGAGTTCGAACAAAGATGATAACCGGCAGTTAAGTCACCTTACCACTAATGCCTTTACACCAGGACCTCCATGTCCCCTTTAATTTTGCAGAAGAGACTCATGGTTGGAAAAATTCTTTGGTTGAGTACCTCCATCATGGTCATCTCTTGATAGAAAGAGCCAAGCATGGGTGAATATGTCGGAGTGCAGTACAGTTTACCTCCAGAGTGGTCCAATCATTGAGAAGATCCTCCCAAATCATGGGTTTGATGGAGTTATCCTCCATTTAATTCAAGGCGATGAGATCCCCAATGTCATGTAAGAAGTCAATGCCAGTTTATTCGAAGCTCATCAGGTAGGGTTGAAACTCGCCCAACAGAGTCAAAGATTGGGCTACTTCTGGACCACCATGGTCCGTGACAGTATCGACTTCACCAAGAGGTGTCACATATTCTAGATCCATGCCAAATTTGTGCATTTACCTCCAGAACCCCTCCATACTACCATGTACTCTTGTCCCTTTTCAGTCTGTGGATTCGATGTTGTGGGACCATATCCACCAGCAACAACTCACCGGTGGAGGTTTCTACTGATCACCACAAATTTCATTTCCAACTGGACAAAAGGGTTATCACTCAAGTAAGTCAAGTCTCGTTATATCATTGAGTTTGTGAGCTCCAATATCATCTACTGATTCAGAGTTCCTCATGCCATTCTCACTGATAATGCCCCCAAATTTCAAGTAACTGAGATGAAGAAACCATATGATAAGTACAACATCCAGTCTAACCACACATCTAGATATTATGGACAACAAAATGGGTAGATGAAGACGTTCAACAAGAAAATCTCTAGCATTATTCATAAGATGCTTGTTCAGAAAAAGAAGAGTTGGCTGAGAATACACCCCAACACTATTTTGTCTTATCGGAAAATGACTCACAATTCCATCCCGGTGACATTGTATTCCCTAGTGTTTGGGAAAAAAAGTCCTTCACATATATATTTAGTTACCATTTCTCCACACAACTTTTTATGATCATCATACACCAGAAAATATAGTATATGTTTCGATAGATGAACTAGAATCCCTCGACGAGAATAGGCTCCATGCCTTAGACAATCTGGTAAGGCACTAAGAAAAAATAGCCAGATATTTTAACAAAAAGGTTCATTTATCTTCCTTCTTCCAAGGAGACACTGTATTGGATTTGGGGATGCCAATTATAACCTACAGGAAGCCTCCAAAGTTGGAACTCAAATGGGAGGAAGGTTATATCACTCACAAGGTTTACACAAATGGAACAAACTATTTGGTCACCATGGATGGTGAGCGTATTACTCCTCCCACAAATTCCAAATTCCTAAAGAAGTACTTCACATGAGGACATCCCATTCCTTTGTTCGGGATGTATGATGTAAAAATACCCAGCATCATCATCCCCCATGACATTAAAATTCCCCTTCATGTAGGCTACAAGATATAAAACTGAACAACATCACTATTTCGCGTTGGAATCGGGGATTCCCTCATTTGTTTAAGGTTCAAACATTCCAATCAGTTTCTAACAGGTTTGTTCGTAGAACCGAAAACATACAATGATTCTATATCCAGTTAGACCTACTTTAGAAAGGTAGGTAACCATTAGTTGTGGACCAATGAGGCTTAAGAATGTGTATTGGTCGAGAGTATGGCAGGTCAGACTCATCACACATTTCTGTGGGGAATTATTATCTACTCCAGGACTCTCTTGATAGATTTGAGTTATGTTCTCGAATACTTATTAAATTATCAAGTATGAAAATGAGCTTTCCTTTAGATCTGACAGTCAATAATTAGTATATAGGAGATTTAGATTATCTTTTATATGTATTTTAGGTTCTTCATAGATAGAGAATCATCTGTAATTGTTTAGATATTCTTAGTCAATGGTATCCTTCAACACATTATATATAAATCTCTTTGTCATTATGATAACCATACTGGTTTTAAAGCCACTCAGCGGGGCACATGAAGTTTATTGTCATTCAGAAGGACATGGATTATTTCAGATTTTGGATCGTACCCGCAGATGAGATACCTACGTATCCTTGTTTAGAAAGGGAATCAGAACCAATGTAGTTCAAGTAAAGAAGTATGAGGTTTATGCAAGGTTGATGGCTCAAAGAAATATGCCATAATTACTTTTACGCTCTAATCTCACATGAGTCATGCTCGGTGTGAGAAACAAAAGGTATTGGTAAAAACTGAAAATTTATTCCATGAAGGATGAAATCATAAAAATGATGTTGGGATTATGTATGTATGAATTCCCAGGTAGATGAAGATGAGGATTTAATTTAGGGAAGAAACCCGGGATCAAGGTCCATAAAGGTATATGTGCATTATGGAGATTTGGATACTTAACATAGGACTTAATATTGAGAAAGCTGCCCAAATTAGAGGGGACTTATGATTGGGTTTTATTGTTGAGAAGGAATTCCAAATCAAAAGAAATTAAGACTGGTTATGATAAATTATTAATGGGGAGTATTCTTGAAAAAGAGGCACATGTTAAGGGGATTTGGAAGTTGGGGTTACTCTTAAGGAGGATTCCAAGATTATAGAAATTGGAAAGGGGGATACTCTTGAAAAGGAGGCCCAGTGAATAGGGCACTTGGGGATTACTAATAAGAAGGATGCCCAGATTTGGGAAATTATGATTGGGGCTTACTTCTAAGGAGGATGCTCAGGTTAGGGGACTTGGGGATTACTCCTAAGGAGGATTCCCAAATTTAAAGATCTTGGAATGGGGCTTACTCCTGAAAAGAAGGCCTAGGTTAAAGATCCTCTCATCTTAAAGGATGAGTTTGAATGAATGAAATCTCTCATCTTAGTGATTTAAAGATATGTAAATCACTATGTTTTGAGAGATGCTCCACAAAATTCATTTCAAATAAGTAAACCAACCAAGGAAACATGCCATAAATGGCATTGAAGAGGATCTTGAAGGCTAAATCTTGAAGAGGAGAGGTGAATTTGAATTAGAGAGGTGAATAGGTAGGAGGGGAACCCAAAAAGATAGAGGCGCGCAAGTCCTGCATGGGAGTACAAGTCCTTGTCACGCAGGTATACCTGCATGACACATAAGTACCTGCGCGATGGTCAACCCATGTGGTAATACTTGGGAGAGGCTTGGCTCAAGCCCTTAGTATTATCCCTATGGGATTTCAGAAGAGTGGAGCGAAGGTTGTGTTAAAGGGATAAGGCGACGCGCATGTGTCTTTATTTCCCTTAAGGGTTAGACACCTAGGCACGCAGGTGTTTGTGAATTTCAACACTTAGGCCTTGTTCCCCCTCTTTAGATCTTATGTTATAGGTAAGAAATTACGTTAGAAGTGTTTGGTAGGCTTCGAGAAGAGACTAGGGCACCGGGAGCTCAAATATGAGTTTCTGGATTTTTCATCCCTGAAATGGGGGGCCCGCAATGGGTATTTCTAGGCTGATAAAGTCCCCGGGTGAAAATCAAATAGGGCGCGCATGTCACCTATGCGCCTAATATGTGGCGCACAGGTACCCTGTGCAACTGTCTTGAAACCTGCGCGACCCATGCTAAAGCAAATCTTTGTTCATGCCTTTGCTAATTTATGATGTCTCTTCAAAGGATAAATCACATTATGCTAAGGTATTCAAATTTTTCATTCATTTAGAATATGTGATGGAAAAGAGTGTCAACAAAAGTCCCCCCCTCAGAGTTGGATATGAAAGGAATGAGGATGTGACTTTGAGGAAATGAAGAAAATGCGCTGGTGTGAGGCACGTAGGCTTCGGCGCACAGTGGTGAAGCCTGTCCTATAAATATGAGGCCATTCCTTGCACAAAGCAACCGGCTTTAAACAGTTCAAGATCTCACCACGCAGGTTGCTCTCGTCGTGCATGTTGCGGATTTTCTATGGTTCATTGCTTCTATTGGTGACGCGCTGCTGCAGAGGTATTTTGACTTGTGTAGTGATACATGCGTGCCAATACCTATGCGGCACAGTTATACATGCACGCCAAAATTGGACTTGTGCGCCTTAATGACTTATCCATTTTTTGATTTTTCTTCACAAATTTTATGAAAAATAAAATCACTTAAGAGTTAATTATTCGACCTTTGTGCAGATTCAATGGCTCCTAGAAGAATCGGAACAGCTTATGAACTGGATAGAAAGCAGATTGATGATATGATGAATGTTTTTGTCTATGATTATTATACTGTCTACAACAAAAATCTCCCAGATTTGGCCAAGTACTTAAAGAAATATCATGTTAACTTTCCATAGAGTATTTACATGCCTTTGTATGGCCATGGTCATCTGCAAGGAGTCAACATTCCAGATGCAATGAATGATCTTCCTAAGATGTAGCTGCACTGCTACTCCTCTACCTCGATTATGCTATGCATTAAGAGCAACAAAAACAGTGTGAACTTTCAAATTTTTCCTCCATGCCATTTCCTGGTAGATATAAAAATGGCAAACCCATGGGCTGAAATGTTTTCTGCAACTGGTTGGTGGAGAAAAGATTATCATGGCATTAGAACTATATCTGAAAAGAGTATTCTCTCTGAATGTCTCTTCACTTCCAATGATCCATTCTCAAATCCATGTATCCATCTTGAATGTCTCTTTGGGCAGAAACAGAGTCACTGTTTGATCAGCCAAATTTTTTCTCAAACCGCACTCAAGATCATCCTTTTACCATTGTTCCAAGAAGAGCTGATATCACTGCATATCTTATTGTATCCATTTGAATGAATGAATTCCAGGAGGCTTCTGATGAAGATTTGGATTTCATAAATCAAATGAAGAGTTATGTTAAAAGATTTTTGTAGTTCTTGGAAAAGAGAAGAGACTCTGATCTGTGGATGTCCTTCTAAATCTAGTGCATCAATGAAAAACACTTTCACCTTCAATCATTTGTTCTTACATTCTTTTTCTACTTGCTTTAAATTTTTACCTAAGCCAATGGGCCTAGTAAGCATAGTTTTATTTCTTGTAGGATTATTATAAATAACCCTAAAAGCATTGAATCTTTTCATTCCTCAATATTACCTAAAATTATATAAAATGTATGTTTAGTGAGCTGGGACGTCACTTTTGTTCAAGGTTCCCTTTTCTTTTATGGGCAGTTTGAAGTCATTCACATCGGATATAAAAAGGATAATATTTAAGGTCTAAATAGATTTGACCGAATGGATTAAAATTGACTCAATTCCTTGACAATTTATCTGATAAAATATTACCACACTCAAGTATGAGAGAAAAAATGTAAACTACGACTTAAGAAATTTTGAATCTGAGGAATGATATGAAAAAGTGATAAAAGGAATTAGAATAAGTATTTCCCAAGAATGAAGTTACCACTATTTAACAAACCCGTTAGGGGGTTGAATTATGCAAGGCCGCTTAAAGGCATTGGCTGTATAGTCAAATAATAGCATCTTTTGGATGACAGGTCTGTTATGTAAACTACCTATGCAAGGCCGCCTAAGGGAATGTGCTGCATAGTGAGGAAAAAGAACTATCAAAAATTTACTTTTATACTACTAAAAATCCAGTGAATGTTTATGAAGATTCAAATTTCCCAAAGCATAGAGTATCCTATATGGAGAGAGGTACTTGAATATGGAGAAGATATTTCCAATCAAGATTGTCTAATAATTTGATGAATTTCACCCCTACAAAGGTCTCACCCAAATGTAGGGAAGTAAAATATAAACTATAGACTTGAATACTTTCATATCATGAAAAAGGGTATGGGAAAAATATGTTAAGGATGGAAATTTTTGGTGGATCCTTACCTATTTTCGATAAGATCAATAGATACAAAAGAGGTTTTCCTCCCATGAATTAAGTTACCACTATTTTACAAACCCGTTAGGGGGTTGAATTATGCAGGACCACCTAAGGGAATTGGATACATAAAAAAAATAGTATCTTTTGACTGACAAGTCTAATATATGGACTGTTTATGCAAGGTAGACTAAGGGAACATGCTGCATAGTCAGGCAAAAGAACTCTCAGAAATTAGACATTTTGTGACCAGATGTCATGAAAAGGGGTATGGAGATCTGTAATTATTTAAGGTTAGGATTATGACACATGAAAATGGGTGTTTTCTTATGCATGAAAGAGATACATAGACCAATGCTAACCATAATCATGTTGTGGCTGGGTCCTGAATTGAGATGTTGGACTTCACTACATATCTCAATAGAATGAGAATCAAGCAAAATGTAGTTCTTGAAATACATTTTAACGTAATGTGGGAAGAGAGTATGGGAGATATTATTTTAGGGTCACAGTGCTTGAACCATTATAAGGAATACACAATGTGTGTTTTATAAACCTGATGTGATTGAAGACCAGGGTTTTCATACAACATTCATGTTTTCACAGGTGGACTTTTCAGCCAAGGGACATAAAGTGAAATTTGGAGATAGGACCAAAGGCTTGGGGATGGATTCTAGGGATTCTTGAACGTTCCTACATATCCCATAAGGATGGGAATCAAGACGCATGTAGTTCTTAAAATACACTCTATACAGATTTGGTTCATACAAGTGAAGGGTAGAAAGGGGACTTTAGTGCAATGATAGTTTGACCCAAGATAAAAGGTTTGGGCATTTCCATGTATGAACATAGTATTTTGAATATAACATGATCGGAGATCAATGTAAATAATGACTCCCTCTCAGGTGAGGGTGTCAAAGAATGTTATAGTTTATTGTCGTACGGGACAAAAGTGTTGTACAGTTTAACATAATATAGCAAGGACAAAGGTGAACCAATGTAAAGATATTGATTATGGGGGTGGCTTCACTAATCAACAGCGTATGATATGGAGGTAAACCGATGTGAAGAAATTAGTTTTGGGATTGAACCTCGGGAGGTTGCCTACGTATCCAGCCTAGAAGGCAAGGATCAAAGTCCGTGTAGTTCAATTGAAGAATGAATTGGTGATCAAGTTGTTTTTGAGAACAACAACCAAAAAAATGTTGATGGGACATATGCATGGTTAACAACCCAAAGAGTATGTTATGGTAGAAGTTTAATCTAAGATCACATGAGTCATACTCGGTGTGAGAAACAAGAGGTAGAAACAACCCTAACGATACACAGTTTAATGTCATGTTGCACATATAAGGGATGGTGCAGTTTAATGTCATGTAGTAAGGACTTAGGGAAGGACTATGCAGTTTAATGTCTTGCAGTGAGTTTAATGGGGACATAGTTTAATGTCATGTTTGATATAGTAGGGACTTTTTCACAGTTTAATGTCATGTTGGACATTGGGGTGTTGTACGGTTTAACATCATGTACCTAATACGTAAGAGAAGATTATGCTGTTTAAAGTCTTGCAGTAAGGACTTTGGGGACTGTGCAGTTTAATGTCATGCAGTAAGGACAACACAGTTTAACATCTTGCTGGACGTAAGGGACTTTTGTATAGTTTAGCTTCTTGTAGCAAGGACTTTACAGTTTAACGTCATGTTGGATGATTGTGTGAATAGTTTATGTTCATATGCATAGACCATTGAAGGGGACACAGTTTAACGTCATGTTGGACGATGACAAAGTTTAAATTCATGTTGGACAAAAGTGAAAATAGTTTAAGGTCATATGCATGGACCATAATGATGTATTTGTGTTATACAAAATACTTCTTCAGAAATCTGGCATTGGTTGGAGTAGTGATGGGTTCTCAATCCATTGAGATTAAAGAATAACCTCCATTGGAGTAAACCTTATGTATTGAGTATGGTCTTTCCAATTTGGCTCATGTTTGGGAGGTTTCATTTCTAGTATCATTGGAGTTATGAGAACCAATACCAATTCTCCCTGAATGAATGAATGAAGACGAACTTTTTTGTTGAAAGCTCATGATATTCAATTTTGATAGACTTCCAAGTGATGCAGGGTGCGTAATATTTTTTCATCTAATTGTTCCAATTAATCCAATCACTTTTGAGATTGTTCATCTATAGATGACTGATCACAAATGGATACTCTGAGAAAAGGTAATTGAACTTCAATGGGAAATACTGCCTCCGTTCCATATACCCATGAATATGGAGTTGACCGCGTTGCAATGCGGGTGGTGGTTCGATAGGCCCATAAAGCATGAAATAGTTTACCAGGCCATGACTTTTTATCTTTATCCACCATCTTCTGTAGTATGTTTGAAAGAGTCTTGTTGAAGGATTCTATTTGGCCATTTCCTGCTGCATGATACCGAGTTGAATGGTTGGATTTGATGTTGTATTCTTGATACAACTTCTTTACCTTAGATGAACAGAAGTTGGTGCCATTGTCCGTCAATATGCTATGAGGGACACCAAATCTGGTAATGATGTTAGAATTGATGAAGCTAACAATTCTTTTAGAACTAACTTCTTTGAGAGGTATTGCCTCTGCCCATTTGGAAAAGAAGTCAGTAGCAGTAAAAATATACTTAAACTGCTTGGCTATAGCTGAAGGGTAAGGTCCCACTATATCCATTCCCCATGTGGAAATAGCCATAAGTATTTAGCTGTAAGAAGAAACTCTAGGGGTTAATGAATGAAATTGTCACATACATGGAATGAATGACACTTCTTTGCGAAATAAACACAATCTTGAATCATTGAAGACCAAAAATATCCATGCCTTTGAATTTGATCAGACAGTCTATGTCTAGAATGGTGGGCACCACAGACTCCTGCATGCACTTCTTTCATGACAGCCATTTTCTGGTCACCATCAATGCATCTAAAAAGAACTCCATCAAAACCTCTTTGGTAGATAATTTTATCTATGTGATTTAGGCTATCATAAAGATTAAAATTGATCACACATAACTGGATTTGATCTTTACCGGCTCTATCAGGTGGGAGTCTTCCATTTTGATGGTATTCCCTGATAGGTTTCATCCATCCTGTAGTATGACCATATGGCTCAGAAATGGGACTAATTTCATTGATTTCCTCTCTTCTAGTTTGAAAATAAGGTGAAATTGTATGATAGTGGGCAATAATGATGATTGTCTCATCCCGATTTGGATCTGCCATAGCTGTGGATATATTAGCCAGTGCATCAGCTTGGGAATTTTGTGATCATAAGACATAAAAAAATTTCAATTCTGAAGGAAATTCCGCCATTAACTCTCTGACATAATCATACAAAGGGATTAAATCTTCTTTTCTGATGGAATAACCCCCATTGACTTGTTTGATTACCAGGTCTGAATCACCTTTCACCTTTAAGTGATTCACTTGTGCTTGAAGTGCCAACTCTAATACTGCAATGAGAACTTGGTATTCTGCTTCATTGTTTGTACCACCTTCCCACAATAAGAAGGAATAAGGTAGCACTCCCTTTTCCTAAGAAATGAGCACAATTCCTAACCCAACTTTGTTGAATATAGGATCTTCCATTTTCTTCCCTGCCATACTTCTAGAAGCACCATCAAAGTACATTTCCCATGTTTGAAGATTATCGTTAATAGAAAATATTTCTTCATATGGATGTTTAATATATACATATGTATCTTCTACTGAAGGATGATTAGCAAGGACATTATCCAGAGCATAGCCCTTTATTGCCTTTTGAGACACACACTGGATATCAAATTGCTGCAAAATAACCGCCCACCATGCCAGACGTCCTGTATGAATTGGACGACTAAGGATGAATTTGAGCGGGATATTAGGAGATACCAATTGGAGCTCATGATGTTCAAGGTAGTGTCTCAGTTTCTGAACTGCAAAGATTAATGTTAGGAAACACTTCTCAATACTTTAATATTGGGTTTCTGCTTCAAGCATATTCCGACTGAGATAGTAGAGGTTGTTTTCATTCCCAGCATCAGTCTTCAGAGCAAGAAAGGCACCCAACAATCACTCTAAAGCCGTCACATAGAGGATAAGTGGCCTTCCTTCAACAGGTGTAATTAATATCAGCAGACTCAAGAGATATTTCCTGAGAACATTGATTTCTTCTTGACATTCTTCAGTCCACTGGTAAGTGACTCTCATCTTCATCAATTTGGTGAAGGGTAAACTTTTTCCTGCCAAATTGGCGATGAAATGCGGAATATTGGCTAACTGTCCTTGAAGTCCTCTCAATTCCTTCAAATTTCGAGTAAGTGACAAACCAAGGATTTACTTTTTCTTCTCAGTATCGACTTAGATACCATGATGGCGTATAAAAAAGCCAAGATATTTTCTTGAGGTTACCCCAAACACACATTTTATGGGGTTCATATTCAAATTGTGTTGTCAAAGTTTGTGGAATATGATTTCCAAATCAGCCAAGTGATTATAACATTGTCTAGATTTAACCACCAAATCGTCCACATAATATTCAAAAAATTTCCTTAAAAAGGGTTTGAAGATACGATGCATCGCACGCTAATATGTTGAACACACATTCTTTAGGCCAAAGGGCATTACCCGGTAGCAAAACACACTCTGAGGGGATATGAAGGCTATATATTATTCATCTTATGGAGCCATTTGGATTTGATTATACCCTGAATATCCATCCATGAAGGAAAGTGATTCATATCCAGCATTTTCATCAATTAAGAGTTCTGTAATCAGAACTGGAAAATCATCATTGGGACAATGCCAATTAAGATTTCTGAAATCAATGCAAACTCTAATTTTTCCATTCTTCTTTTTCATAGGGACAATATTAGCTATCCAATTGGTATATTGAACTTCTCTAATGAAGTTAGATTTGATAAACATATACACCTCAGCTTCAATTTTGGAAGAATAAGTTGGGTGTGTTCTTCTTGTGGCTTGCTTGAATCCCCGATGTTCTTCTAGAAAACCCAAATTATGATTAGCAACATCCGGATCAAGGCCTAGTATTTCTGTATAGTTCCAAGCAAATATATCTCAATTTTGCTTCAAAAATGAAATATACATTTCCTTCTCTTCAAGAGTCATGGCCACAATAATTAAAGTTGGACGTGGATCCTCTTTTGTACCCATATTTATTTCTCTAAGTTTATCCACAGTGGTAGAAATACCCTCTTCAAATTCTAGAGTAGCATCCATGAGATCTTCCTCATCTCCTTCAACATGTGTTATTTCCTCTGTTTCTACCTGTATAGTAGATGATGAAGCAGAATTTCCAGAATCAAGAGAGATGTTAAAATTTGACCATCTTGAAGAAGAGGCTTCCATTTCTGATCCTATTGATGATGAAGGGTCTTCCTTGGGTAATAAAGAGGAGATGATGGATTGGGAATCAACATTATCATTTGCCTCTGACAATGCTATAAATTCTTCAGGACTGGTTGGCGAAGTATATAATTTTTGTATTTCAAAGGATGAAATGAAGACATCTCCATTTGAGCTTTCATCATTTCTTGGTGAATCACCAATTTCTCCTATGCTGTCTGGCTTGATTATCATAATTGACATTATGGATGTTTCCATAAGAGTATTTGGATTTGGGTCTATCCTATCAATTTGACTGATAGGCAACACATAATCTAAACTCACATGTATGAATGGGTTTACTAGAATCTTTTCCAAACCATATAGAGAATTATTCTTAGTAACCTGGCCTGCTGTAGATTTCTCCTTACTCTCCATGTGATAGAATTCCACCTCAATGTATTGAGATTCACATGTTTTGAATGGGGCTTTATCACCATACAATGTCCCAATTTTTCCATTGAAATAATATTTGAGACATTTATGTTATGATGAAGGAATAGCTTCATGTTGATGTGACCAAGGTCTTCCAAGAAAAATGTTGAAAGCTGTGTCATGACGAACTACCATGAAATCTAAATTGGATACAAGATCTCCAAACTGAGTTCTGAGTGTGATATCACGCAGAGGTTCTTGTTCATTTCTATCATATCCTTGGAAAATCAAATTAGAAGAAGATAAATCAGATTCGGTGAGGCCCAATCGACGAAGTGTACGAATGGGGATGAGGTTGACTCGTGAACCATTATCAATAAAATCTATTCAGATGTCTAAATCATTGAACTTTCTAGATAAATACAAAGGTCTAATATGTCCATGAACAACATCATCATCTTCTTCATCTGTGAAAGATATCACTGCATGGAATTCTATTGGATTATTCTCTACATGGTAGACTTCAGCCACAACAATTCCAGTTTCGAATTCCTGAGGACTTGACAAATCCTCGATGAGTGCCTCCAGAAGATCTTTTGATATATTCAAGGCATCCAGAATTGATAACTTGGCCGGTACTTGGGACAAATGTATCAAGACATCATATTTTTGATCCAAAGGTCCGTGTTTCCCAACAGGAACATGTGGTTTTTTAGGTGCCTTAGAAGTTGATTATATGGAAGTATATGCATCTTGTATCGGGGTACGAGTTGGAAATACTCTAGGATTTAGAATATTAGACTGAATAGATCTATTTACCTGCTGAGAAGAAGAAGGTGTAACCTCCAACAGATCCTCCAGAATAACTGTACCAGGACTGAATCTGCCCTGTGTGGAATAAATTTATTGTTCTTGTTGAGCTCGTTGAAGGGCTCTACCATGAGTTTCTGATGCATACATAGTTCTAGTAGGGGTATAATTCGAATAGTGGCTTCTGGGACATCCATGTCTTCCTCTGTATCCCAGACCTCTGGAATTCCCTCTAATTCCTCTGTTTGATATAGGGAACTCAGGGTCATTGAGATCGAAACTGTGACTGGCATAAGGATATGTTAAGTGAATCATGTTAACATAACCAAAGATCAACTCTTCATCTTATGAAGACTCTTCTTGACTATCCAGTTTAGGCTGTGCCGTTTGGTGGGATGGTGCCCTTTGCTTCGAAGTAGATGGAATAAAATCTTCCATAGTCAAAGATAACTAGGGCTTTGACACGATCTCATCTTCTTCTGATTTCTCTTCTTTCTTTGAATTATTCTGTTTCTTTGATTATTTTCCCTTTGATGAAGGGGTCTTTGCAGTGGAATTCATAGCAGAAGACACAATTGGTTTCTTCAATTGTGTTCGTAAAATGGCATGAGTTCAGTTGATCATTTTTCTGACCATCCAATCATTATATTTCTGTGTATTTTTGCTTTTGACTTCTTTCCACTCGTCTTCTACCTCTAGATTTGTAGCAGTAACACATGATACCTAAGCTGAAGAACCTTTCAATTTGACTTTTCCCGAGTCGACCATTTTTTGCAGGTGGTCCTTGAAGACAAAACACTCCTAAATAGGATACCCCAACATCTGATGAAATGGGAAATAGTTGGGACGGTCTTTATCTCTTTCCTTGTTCGGCCTTTTGGACCTTGGAAATTGAACCAAATTATTTTCCAGAGCCGAAATGAAGGTACCATGAACTTTTTTATTTCAGAAAGAATAAACTATTCTCTTCAGATCCTCAAATTGTTTTCGTCTTCGATCTCTTTGATCATCTTGATGAAACGACCTCTGTTGTTGATGCTCAGGAGGTGGAGACCTTCGGAAAGATGAAGGTTTTGAAGTAGAAGCAGGTACAGGTGCTTGTTTAAGCATAACTGTAGCAGTATCTACTCTACCCATTTTACTTTCTGGAGCTAATGGAATTACAAAAGTTTTATCCTGAGTCTTTGTAAGAGAGTCTTCGATCTGTTGAGTGATCAAAGTAAGGTATAGAAACCCTCCTTTGTATTGAACAGGGATTAATGGTGTGCTTAATTCATCACGCAAATTTTCCACACATGTTGGCAACAATTCCTCTTGAGGGAGTGCTATGTTTAGAATATATGTTAATACCTTCCAATGATCAATGAAATCTAAAACCCTTTCATTCTCCCTTTTCATACAATTTGTAAGATAAAAAAATGTTGTCTTTGGAAATGTTGAGCTGAATTGAAGAAGGAATATTTGGCAGAGATTTTCCCATCCGGTAATTGACCAGGATTACAAGCTTGTATACCAGACAAAAGCAGGCCCTTGTAATGACTGTACAAAACACCTGAGCTTAACTTCTTCCTGTTACTAAGTGGTTCCCAACAAAGGATCACAATGAGAAACAAAATGTGTTAGGTTTTTCTCTGGGTCTCCCAAACCATTAAATATTGGGAATGTGGTACTTTCAAAATTTGATGGGGGAGGAATTAAATCAACCCATTCAGGGTAACATCTCTTTCTGGTTGAATTTGAGAAGGTCTTCCCTTCATATCTTCCAACCAATTTCTTAATGATCATTAGTAGTTATTAACTTTTGAGAAACATCTGGTTGAGCTTGGACCTGAGAAGGTGAAATAACTAGAGCTTGGATAGGTGTAGTGGCTGGTACTGCAACTGATGATAACACCACCAGTTGTTGTTGCACCTGACCCATAAGATTAGACCTGTGAGGGTGTACTAGTAGAGGAGGAAATTATTGATCCATATCGGTAGATTAAACAAATTCCCTTAGATGACTGACTCTAGCACATTTAGTAGGAAGACAACATTGAAGTAGTTATACATTCAGCCTCTTCAATTCCTTCATTTGTTCCTCTTGTTGTGCGAATCTTTTCTCTAGTGAGAGTGATTGGCCTTCTCCAGAAGAAGGGTATATAACCTAATTCTTTCTTTTCCCCTTGTTGGATTCCTTTAAGAGAGGGGAAAGTTGGTTATTTGAAGGAAAACTCAGATTCTGGGTAAGCCTTTGATTTCAGGTACGCACACCTTCTTCATTTGTGTCTCTGTGTACAACTTCTTGAGTAGGAACCTCTTCATCTGATCCCTCTGAGTGAGCCTCATGTTCTAGAGGATCAGAAACAATGACATTGATGACATTAATTGATGCATAACACATTTAATCCCTTCTATCGGCATTTCTGTGATACTGTCTTTTTCAATGTCCTTGATGATACATTGCCTTTTGTTGATTTGATCCCTCAGGAACTTCTTGACGAACCATAATTTAAAGGAAATATGCTAATAATTCGACTCTTCATTATTCTTGTGGCTTCTTCCATAATCGAGAGAAGACTGACTTTCTATGAGGAATAGATTGATCATTTGAAAAAGACCCCAGTCCGGTGGATTGGGGCTGTTCCTGTAGTTTCTGCTCAACTCCTCAAATCCTATTTGTTGATTCTGAGGGTTGGGTTAAAAGAGTCCACAGTATGGCAAGATGGCGTGGTTCTTGAGCTGCTACATCTGAGAATTTCTTGAAATCTCTCATGATCTTTCGAACTTTAGTCTGGAAATTGGCTGGATGCATCAACCTGCATCAACTTTTATCACCTGGCTCAAATGAACACTGAATGATTTCTGACACTTCTATCACCTGATGATTCGCTTTCTCTAAATGAGAAAACTATTAGATATTATCATTTTCCCGATGCAATAGATATTTGACAACATATTCTTTGAATTCCTGACTTTGGGAAGAACTAGTTGAGGCATGTTCTTGAGCAATCCTTTGATTACAAACAAATCCAATTGGCTATGGACGGCTATGGGAAATAACATTGCATGAGACCTTTTTCGGCGAGCATTGTTGACTGGAGAGTATAATGAAATTTAATTCTACATGAACACCTCATCCCATAATATGAATACCAGATGGGGAATTGGAAATTAACTAGCGCAATATTTCTAGTGCACCAAGGCATGAACGCAGAAGGGATCTCTGCTGCTTTTCAGCCTTCGGATATCGAGAAACTAAGAGAGATGCCAAGTCAATTTGGCATTGTAACAGTTATATTATCTTGCCATGATTTCCATATTCATCATAAGATAATATTTTATTTTTCAACAGACAAAGAGTTCTCCATATGTTGAGAAGAATATCATAAAATCCATCTTCCGTCAACATCTCTGGAATGTCATACAGAGAGTCAGCCAGAGGCCAAAACATGACTGGCACTTCACCTTTTTCAGTTGTTTTCTCATACTCAAGACTTCATCTTTATCATTCAATGATGATTATTCTACCTGATTAGACCAGAGCTGGTGCTTCCTTGTTGCTTCATTGGATTCAACAGGATTGGTAAAAAATTCAATGATCAAACTAGAAGATGAATGACCCAGGGGTGGATCGGAGAATGACCTACACCCCAGGCTATCTTCTGATTGAGAAAGTATTCCAACTACAAATGGTAAAGCATCATACATGATTGTCTTCACATTTTTAAGAAGCTCAATATAAGAGGGATTTCTTGTCACTACATTATCCATTTGAATATTTTCCAGGCAATGTGAATTACTACTGCAAAGAGGAATTTTGCAGCTAAATTCATCATCATGGGGAGGACCACCGTGGTGGGTTACAACAAAAGATGAAACCTTTTTCTCCTTAGTATTCTGGCCACACAGAGGGTTCTTGTGTCTCTCATCTAATGTTGATACTTCGAGATTGACTGAATTTTCATGAAGAAATACTTCATGAGGAAGTGTCTGATGAAGACCTTTAGAATTAATGTTCCCACTAGTGGGAAATGAGAGATTAGAATCTTGACTTCCAACAGATAATTGTCAGAGGGCTTCAAGAACTCCATCATCGAGCAAGGCCTTTTTAAAAATTGGATCTTTATTTTGTTGACTGTTTTGGGTGGGTCTTCTTCTTAGAAACCTTATTACTCACTTTAAAAACCACTTGTTGATGAAAGTGGTTATTATGGGTAGGTGTATGTGCCTGCTCCGGAGAAATAGTCAGGTTAGGCTGATTATCTCCACTCAAATCAGGTGTATGTTCCTAACTTGGTTGTCCATATGATATGGGGGAGTACGCCCCACAACTTTCTTGGTCTTGAACAGAGGTGTGTGTCTGTTTCGGAGTGATATGCTGATGTATCACTCCACTGGTAGGGATAAATTTTAATTTCTTTCCTTGTGATACTACTGAAGCTGTTATAATATTCTGACAGGCATCCAGAATATGACCAAGGATTTTCTTCTGCTCTTTCACCATTGACAGAATATACTTGGTGACTTCAGCTACCGGAGTGGGGATATACATCCACTCTATTCTTGGAGTAGGTGTGTATTCCTGCTCCAGTCCTCCTTTTCCTGTCAGTGAATTCTGACAGTACTCAAGTGTGGGGGTAGAGAGTTGAGTCTGCCTCCTGTTTATCATTGGGGCTTTCCAATTGACTTATATGGGTGCTACCAAATGAGACTGTTGGTAGGCTTGATCAATACTAGCACGTTTATGTGTCTTCTGATTGAACTCCACCGAAAGTGGTTGATGAACTTCCTTCAATACTGACAGACGAGGCTGCTGGAAATATTGATGAGTGTAAGAAGGTGTATGTGCATGTTTACCAGTTGTCAACACATTGGGTTGGCAGGCTTCATCGTATGTAGTCAGACGAGGCTGCTGACTAGCTGATGATTTATGAACAGGTGTATATTCCAGTCTATAGTACTCCTCCGGAATTGCCTGGCGGGATTGGCATGTTACTTCCAGACGAGTCTGCTAGACAGTAGAATTGAAACGGGCGGTTGTGTGTGCCCGCTAATTTCTTTCCACCAAGTTAGGTTGGTGGACTTCTCCAGAAATGGGAGACATAAGATCCTACTCACTGTTGACCAGTCATCACCTCTGGTGGTTCGTCTTGCCTGCTCGGGTTTTAGGAACCTCGGTCGAATGCCTGGAGACGACACCCTCATCATGTCAAGGGTTCACTACTGCACGAGTCTGGCGGCGATTATTGATGGGAGCCCTTGGGAAGGACTCATATTTCCCTGAATTAAGGCCTTCAATGACCTTCTCATTCACCTCCCCAGAATATTGGAGGGACTGGTTATAACATCCCGCCTTTTTATCACATAAACATTCATTACACTATACAAAACCAAGGATATTTAAGGTTTAGTGTCTTGGAAATCAGGGACATAAAACATGAAAACAAAATAAAACATTCTTCTAATCCACTCGTAAGGCTTCATCATATGTTCATACTACATTAAATTATTACATCTCATATCCTGGGTACATATATCAAAGTAAAGGGTGAGAATATGGCCTAGTAAGTGTAAACAGGAAACAATTTACTTGTCATATCAATAAGAACTTGAATAAACACATAAAGACATGAGCAATGGATGTATAGGCATATCATAATAAAAAGAACATGAAACATAACTTTAATATGTGGGTACAACATTTAACTTAGACAATCATGAACATATCACCAAGGTAAACCCCAAGGTGTCATTTGAAATTACTAAGCAAAACCCCATGGTATCGTTAAAATTGTAATCTCTAGTGGTTACATCGTTACCCAATGCATTGGAGCGCTATCAGGGCACAACCTTAAATTTGTCTTTATCATTATGTAAGCCACATATATTATCATCAAACATTTCATAAATAACCCATATAGCATAAAAGAAATGGGTTTCATTTCATAATCATAACATTTTAAAAACTGCTTTAAAGACTTGATCTTTATGTCAATTTAAACCCAAAGAAAAGGAAAGCAGGTCTCATGTACGTAAATACCAAAATTTAAAATAGAAAATTTCGATAAATATGTAATAACCCTGTATAAGAATGATATTTGATTATTTACTTAATAAAATAAAATAATTTGAGAAAAAGAGAGAGACATTTTGAGGTGAAAAATCGGCAGCATAATGGCTATGTTCCAGGGTTTTAGAAAACATTCAAAAGAGAGGGGACATGGGTCACCCACTCATAAATGATCCATAAAATAGTAGAGGGAAAAAATATAAAGGATATAAGAATATGGTAATGAAATCTGAAAGACATACCATATGAAATGAAAAACATGGAAGGAAGAAAAAGATAAGATTTCTCTTATGAAAATTCGACAGCCTAACGACGTCACATAAAACATAAAAAAAAAATGAATTGATGAGATCAAATAGGGTTTCTCATCATTTGAAAATAAAATATAATTATTATAGATATAGAGATAATTCCCCAACAAAATAAAAAGGAACATTAAAGACTTGACATGAAAATAGATCTTGAAAACGAGAAGGGTGAAAGAATCCCTTAAAAATTTGGCAGCCTAACTGCGCCACTTAAACATTATTAAAATGAATTGATTAGAGAAATATGGGGTCTCTCATCATATGAAAATTAAAAGTACAATAGGATGAATATAAAAGAACATCCCCAACATAATAACATGGAGCATAAAATAAATGTCATTAAAGAGAGTACTTGAAAAGAAAGAGAGAGGTAGGATCCCTTAGCATAAAACGTAACTCTTAAAATTCGATGGTTGGGATCTTGAGGGCTTGGGGAACCTTGGGAGGACTCCTTGGGAGGTAATGAGGCCAAATATTCTTTGGGGGAGAGTTGGGAGTGAAAAATAAAGGAGGAAAGGGTGGGTATTTATAGGGAAAGTGAGGGGAAAAGGCATTAATGGCCAAGGGACACCTCATTGGTGTTATTGGAAAAACAAGTGGTATTTCCTCATGGTATTGGCCACTTGGGACACCTAATACAATAATTCATACCCTTTAGTCGTCCATCCCTTAAAATATCTCATGACATCATCATGATGAACTTATGATGTCATTAAACATACCGAAACCCTAAAACTGTATTTTTACTATTCACTGAAAATTAAACTTTTTCAAAAAACTCCCAATCATTTACCTTAACATAATATCAATGCTCTGAATTCAAAAAAAACTCTATTTTTTAAAAATATTTTTCTAAATATTTTTAAAATAATTTCTAAATAAAAACACTATTCACCGAAAATTCATTTTTTTCAGAAAAATCTCCAAAAAGTACCTTAACATAATATTGATGATCTAAGTTCAAATATAAATTCCATTTTAAAAAAATAATTTTCTATATATTTTTAATTTAATATTTAATTAAAAAACTCTATTCACCTGAAACAAATAATACTTGACTAATAATTTATGAAACCATTATTTACCCATTTTATTGAATCACATTACTTAATCAAGGTGCCTCAATTATATTAATACTTTATTTTAGTGATATTACTAATGAATTTGGTCACATTACTAATCCTAAGCATAAAATCACTATTCATAATTTACTATTCATCAAAAATGAAGTTGATCTTATTAGACTCTAAATTTCTTACTGAACTCATTTGTAGAAGACCATTTTCTGAAAATCATTACATGTCATTAATTATTTAAGGTTTACATAAATATTTTAAAATATCCTTTTTTCAAAATTCATCAATAAAATACATCCTATATTCATTCGAACATTTGAAAACTCACAAACTTCACCCTAAAAATACACAATTTTATTTATAACAAAGGATTACACAAAGTGGTTATGGTCTCGTTACATATCCCCTTATCACACCAGAATAGGACCTAAGTGTAAGGTGTGCTAAGGTGAGAGAATCTGAGGGCGGCTCGACCAACATTGCACGAGTAGTAATTTCTATAAGTTTTAACTTCTCGCGATGGTGATTCCATTTTAGCTTCACATGATGAAGTTCATCTTGGGTTTGGTCCAGAGCAAAGCCCGGTGGTGCTACCTCCTTCCCATGTTCTGTTAGATGGGCTTCGATTGGCCAGAGACTACTGGATGAGGCCATCAAACCTTCTTTATATATTAATTAACCAAGATCACTTGTATTTAGAGATAATAATCTCAACATTTAGTTTCCAACAGTCATATTGGCCAATGGTTATATAACAGTCGAAAACCCAATGGTCTCATTTTAATTATACTCATTTTATCAAATGAAACAGTTTTGTTGAGTATAAAATAACACAAAAAATTAGGAAACATGATTTATTCAAAAAATTTCGGGTCATTACAATCTTCCCCCCTTAAGAAATTGCATCCTCATAATTTTTATAATTGGGATTGGAAATTTCATTGAAAGTCCCACATCAGAAAAAGAGTCAGTAACACTATTACTTAAAAAGAAAGAAAGGGAAGTACAAAGGTCACCCGAGTTAACCCATACTAGGATTCCATGTAGGAAAACATGGATATGGGAGAAAAACAAAGGGTCAAGTTCTGAGGGAGAGTGATAGAAAACATGATTAGGAGAAAGTTAACCACAAGAAAATCAAAAACTTATGATGTGTGTAAACGGTTTTTAATTTCTCAGCAGGAAACATCAATGTTTTTGGTTTATGTTACTTTTAATAATTTTGAGGAATTCATTTACTACATAGAATAAGAACATAAGGAAATATACCTACCTTCAAGTATAGTTTCATCCTTTAATAAGTTCTTACCAAAACTAATCATTTCCCCAAATGATGAGCCTTCAAAAACACTTGGTCTCATCAAAACACAAGAATCATGTTTTAGAGAGTCAGATAATCCACAAAATATTAACTATCTATTTCTTATATCTTTAAACATTATCCCAAAAACAGAATGGGTAAGATAAAACAGCTCTTTAAAAAGAAAGAACTCCATATGAAGGGAAACTACTTTAAATCTTCAAAATCCCACGGTACTACCCAAAGTTTATCATAGACCAGTCCATAAATAACTGTCCTTAAAATTCCTAAAATAAACCAAACTAAGTTTGAAACCCAAATATAAGAATGATCTCATAATGTAGTCTTCAAAGATAAACTTTATTGTTCAACTCCAAACAGCATTAACCATTCTTATCGTTTTATAACAAAAGTAACTATCCTAATCACATTTTCCCCAAGATAGATTAATCATTTCCATAGGAAACCTAAATTACTATAAGTTAACCTTAAATTAATCTATTATTAAAAATATAAGTCAACCTTTACTTCTCAAAGAAAATACTGTAGTAATCTATTTACCTTGATCATATAGGGTTCCCAAAATAGTGAACGTCTTCCAAAATAATATTCATCTTTTAATCCCCTAATCATCTTTTTTTTTTCAAGAAGAAAAGCTTCATAACATCAACATGTGATACATAAGAATAGATGTTTTCCTTAATGATATAAAATCATCATAGGTAGTGACTCGATGTTCTTAGAAAACATTCCAGATATGCTCATAGAACACGAACTAAAATATAACATGACATAGACAATTATTGTGAAGAAGTTACATGTACTTAAGTCATCATGATCTGTCTCAACATAGGACATGCATTGTTCTCTTGTCCTTGAAGATTTTTGATGCTCATCATTCTTCTCATCCCTTCTGAGAGATAATTACCGTGGATAATTTCTAACTTCTCCACATTTACAGCATTGAAAAGTATAAGGTACATTAGATCGAACCTTATCTCTATTCATCACATTATCCATTTTTTTTAAATTAATAGGCCACTTTATGCCCAATCACCCCACACTTAAAACATCTCCCGGTTCCTTTGTGAAATTCTCCTTGGTGCCAATTTCCACACTTTTTTTACAAACAGAATTTGGTCTTCTTTCCCTTATCAATATTATTAGATGAACATCCTTGAGGCTTTTTCTTCTTCTTCCTTGATGAATTTGGGCATTCAACTAGGTACCAATTATTAATTGTGATTTTTGATAGCTGGTTTGGCATAATCACAATATGTTAAACTTGATCTTTCTTCATGTCTGCCATATTAATAAGGAAATCGTCACATTTCCTATCACATTGGTTGTTGGGACATGTTCTTCTATTTCCCTCCATTAACTAAGAATAGAATGTATAAATAGGGGGATTAAATACATATCCAATAATCATGAAAAGGAAACTTAAAGCATAAAAGGATAACTCGTAGATGAAAAGTATACACTAACTTTTGATCCCCTAGGTTCCAATCTAGGTTGTCCATGATCATATATTCTTATGTGAATTTTTATTTTATTTTATCTTTGTTCCTTTAATAATGGTTCAAACTAAGCTTATGAATTTATCAAAGAATATTCCCTGGGAGTGTCAAACCAAGAGTGTAGCAAGGCCCGTTTTCATGCACCGGGTTACCCCGAGTCAAGCTCGAAACACCTTGTCAATGTTTTCACTCCAAGGAACATCTGTGCCAGAGCCACCTATACTTGTTCGTATCCAGACATGGATTTATTTTCTTAATAAACAACTTACTCAATACTCCCCAAAATACCAGAAAGATTTCCTATATTTAAAATTTTCTGTAGGGTTCTTCCCAAAGTTCCTATATCCTAATTTCAACAAATAACTAAACCATCTTTTGATACCAAATATAACATCCCGACTTTTTATCATATAAAATTTCATTATATTATACAAAACCGAGGATCTTTAAGGTTTAGTGTCATGGAAATCAGGGACATAAAACATGAAAACAAAATAAAAAATTCTTGTAATACACTCGTAAGGCTTCATCATATGTTCATCCTACGTTCAATTATTGTGTCTCATTTCCTGGGGACATACATCAAAGTAAAGGGTGAGTAGAAGGCCCAGTAAGGGTAAATAAGGAAACAATTTACTTGTTATATCAATAAGAACTTGAATAAAAACATAAAGACATGAGAAATGGAATTATAGGCATATCATAATGAAAAGAACCTGAAACATAACTTGAATATGTGGCTACAACATTTACCTTAGACAATAATGAACATATCACCAATGTAAACCCGAAGGTGTCATTTGAAATTACCAAGGTAAACCCCAAGGTATCGTTATAATTGTAATCTCTAGTGGTTACATCATTACCCAATGCATTAGACCGCTATCAGGGCGCACCCTTAAATTTGTATTTATCATCATGTGAGCCACATATATCATCATCAAAAATTTCTTAAATAACCCATATATCATAAAAAAATGGGTTTCATTTCATAATCATAACATTTTAAAAACTGCTTTAAAGACGTGATCTTTATGACACTTTAAACCCATGGAAAAGGAAAGCGGGTCTCATGTATGTAAATCACAAAATTTAAAATAGAAAATTTTGATATATATGTGAATACCCCTATATAAGAAATATCATTGAGTATTCACTTAATAAAATAAATGAATTTGAGAAAAAGAGAGATACATTTTGAGATGAAAATTCGGCAACATAACGGCTAGGTTGTAGGGTTTTAGAAAACATTGAAAAGAGAGGGGACATGGGTCACACACTCATAAATGATCCATAAAACAGTAGAGGGACAAAATATAAAGGATATAAGAACATGTTAATGTAATATTAAAGACATACCATATGAAATGAAAAACATGGAAGGAAGAGAAAGATAATATTTCTCTTATGAAAATTCGGCAGCCTAATAGCGTCACTTAAAACAAAAAAAAAATGAATTGATGAGATAAAATAGGGTTTCACATCATATGGAAATAAAAGATCAGTATGATAGATATAGAGATATTTCACCAAAAAAATAAAAAGGAACTTGAAAGACTTGACATGAAAATAGATCTTGAAAATGAGAAGGGTGAAAGAATCCCTTAAAAATTCGACAGCCTAATGACGCCACTTAAACATTCATAAAATGAATTGATGAGAGAAAGAGGGGGTATCTCATTTTATGAAAATGAAATTTAATGTATGATGAATATAAAATACCATCCCCAACATAAGAACATGGAACATAAAAGAAATGAAATTAAAGAGAGTACTTGAAAAGAAAGAGAGAGGTAGGATCCTTTACCTTAAAAATCAACTCTTAAAACTAGAAGGTTGGGACTTTGAGGGCTTGGGGGAACCTTGGGAGGACTTCTTGGGAGGTAATGAGACCATAGATTCGTTGGGGGAGAGTTGGGAGTGAAAACTAAAGGAGGAAAGGGTGGGTATTTATAGGGAAAGTGAGGGGAGAAGGCATTAATGGCCAAGGGACACCTCATTGGTGGTATTGAAAAAACATGTGGTACTTCGTCATGGTATTGTCCACTTGGGACACCTCATACAATAATTCATCCCCTTTAGTCGTCCATACCTTAAAATATCTTCTTAAATCATCATGATGCAGTTATGATGTCATTAAACATACTGAAACCCTAAAACTGTATTTTTACTATTCACTGAAAATTCAATTTTTTCAGAAAACTCCAAAACATTTACCTTAACATAATATCAATGCTTTGAATTCAAAAATAAACTCCATTTTATAAATATGATTTTCTAAATATTTTTAATATAATTTTTCAGTAAGAACACTATTCACCGAAAATTCATTTTTTCAGAAAAATCCCCGAAAATTACCTTAACATAATATCAATGCCCTAAGTTCAAAAATAAAGCCCACTTTATAAAAATAATTTTCTAAATATTTTTAATTTAATTTTTAATTAGAAAACACTATTCACCCAAAAAAACTAATACTTGACTAATAATTTATGAAACCGTTATTTACCCATTTTATTTAATCACATTTCTTAATCAAGGTGTCTAAATTATATTAATACTTTCTTTTAGTAAGATTACTTATCCATTTGGTCACATTACTAATACTAAGAATAAAATCACTATTCATAATTTACTATTCATCAAAAATTATTTTGATCTTATTAGACTCTAAATTTTTTACAAAACACATTTGCAAAAGACCATTTTTTGAAAATCATTACACATCATTAATTATTTAAGGGTTTTCATAAATATTTTGAAATATCCTTTTTTCAAAATTCATCAATAAAATACATCCTATATTCATTCGAACATTTGAAAACACACAAACATCACCATTAGAAGAAAACACAATTTTATTTATAACAAAGGATTACACATTGTATTTATGGTCTCATTACATATCCCCTTATCACACCAGCATAGGACCAAAGTGTAATGTGTGTTGAGGTGAGAGAACTCGAGGGCGGCTCGACCAACATTACACATGTAGTAATTTCTATTAGTTTGAACTTCTCGCGAAGGTGATTTCGTTCTAGCTTCACACGATGAAGTTCGACTTGGGTTTGGTCCAGAGCAATTCCAGTGGTGCTACCTCCTTCCAATGTTCTGTTAGATGGGATTCGATTGGCCTCAGGCTACAGGATGAGGCCATCAAATCTTCTTTCTATATTAATTAACCAAGATCACTTGTATTTAGAGACAATTATCTCAACATTTAGTTTCCAATGGTCATATTGGCCAATAGTCATATAAAAATAAAAAACCCAACGGTCTCATTTTAATTGTACTCATGTTATCAAGTGAAACAGTTTTGTTGAGTATAAAATAACACACAAAATTAAGAAACAAGATTTATTCAAAAAAATTTGGGTCGTTACACTGGTGATTGCGTTCCGAGGATAACGACCCGAAACAGTTGGAAATGGTGATTGGCACCACCTACTTCTTGATCGCTGGTCGCCGCTGTCCGGACAACCAAGGTGAATTATTGACTTGGAGGGCCAGTCGAGTGGCCTCCAGAGTCAGAATAGTACCTTTTTATGGTATTCCTTAACCAGCTGATTTGATACCCAGTGTTGAAGATGCTGAGTAGGTGATGTCGTCCTCAAAGCGGACTACTATTCAGCAGTAGTAGAAGAAGAGACATTCACAACATAGGTATTCATAGGTGTGAACTTAAGAGAAGCCATTTTTGTAATGCAGAAGATCTTGGAAAAGGGTGCCTGTTTGATATAACAGACATAATCAAGATAAATTCAGCCACTACATATTTTGGATGACCACATATGTTGTTGATTGTTTTGATGGCCCTCTCATTTAGTTTAAATAGGGTCCTAACAAATAAGTAAAACATCACTTTAACTTTGATAAGGATTCGCGTCGGGATCACCATTTTTTGTTCGCGCTGGAATCGGGGATGACATCGTTTATTTAAGGATCAAACATTCCAATCTGTTTCAAATGGGTTTGTTCATAGAACCAGAAACATCCAATGATTCTGTATCCATTTGGACCTACTTTCCAATGGTTGGTGTTCATTAGTTGTGGACCGATGAGGATTAAGAATTTGCATTGGTCAAGAGGATGGGAGGTCGGACTCATCAAACCTTTTTTGGGGGAATTATTGTATACTCTGGGTCTTTCTTTATAGATTTGAGTTATGTACATAAATCCTTATTAAATCATCAAGTATAAAAATGTTCTTTCCTTTAGATCTGACAATCAATGATTGGTATGTAGGCGATTTAGGGAATCTTTTATATGTATTCGAGGTTCTTCC
The DNA here is from genome assembly GCA_963277665.1 of Viscum album. Classification (NCBI taxonomy): domain Eukaryota; kingdom Viridiplantae; phylum Streptophyta; class Magnoliopsida; order Santalales; family Viscaceae; genus Viscum; species Viscum album. The sequence continues at coordinate 8,718,335 of OY728136.1, forward strand.
TCGATAGATAATCATCTTTATTTTCTAAGAGATTATTAGTAAATGGTATCCTTTAACACATTATATAGAAATCTCTTGGTCATTATGATAACTATACTTGTTTTAAAGCCACTCAGCGGGGCACTTGATGTTTATTGTCATTCAGAAGGACATGGATTATTTCAGAGTTGTGATCATACCTGCAGATGGGATACCTACGTATCCTTGTTTAGAAAAAGAACCAGAAACCATGTAGTTCGAGTAAAGAAGTATGAGGTTTATGCATGGTTGATGGCTAGAAGAAAGATTTCATAATTACTTTTATGTTATAAGCTCACGTGAGTCATGCTCAGTGTGAGAAGCAAGAGGTATTGGTAAAAACTGACCATTTGGGCCATGGAAGATGCAATCATAAGAAATGATGTGGGGCTTATGTATGTATGACTTCCCAGGTAGATGAAGATTAGGATTTACTTCAGGGATGAAACCCGGGACCAAGGTCCATAAAGGTATATGTGCTCTATAGATATTTCGATACTTAACATAGGACTTAATCCTGAGAAGGATTACCATATTAGAGGGGACTTGTGATTGGGTTTTATCACTGAGAAGGAATTTCAAATCAAAAGAAATTAAGACTGGTTAAGAGAAATTATGATTGGGGTTTAATCCTGAAAAGGAGGCCCATGTTAAGGGAATTTGGAACTTGGGGCTTACTCCTAAGGAGGATGCCCATATTAGAGAAATTAGAATGGGGATTACTCTTGAAAAGGATGCCCATTGAATAGGGAACTTAGGGCTTACTCTTAAGGAGGATGCCCAGATTTGGGAAATTATGATTGGGGCTTACTCCTAAGGAGGATGCCCAGGTTAGGGGACTTGGGGATTACTCCTAAGGAGCATGCCCAAATTTAATGATCTTGGAATGGGGCTTACTCCTGAAAAGAAGGCCCAGGTTAAAGATCCTCTCATCTTAATGGATGAGGTTTAATGAATTAAATCTCTCATCTTAGTGATATAAAGATATCTAAATAACTATGTTTTGAGAGATGTTCCACAAAATTTCTTTTCAGATAAGGAATCCAACGAAGGAAACATGCCATAAATGTCTTTTAAGAGGGTTCTGAAGTCTAAATCATGAAGAGGAGAGGTGGATTTGAATAAGATAGGTGAATAGGCCAGAGGGGTACCCAAAAAGAGAGAGGCGTGCAAGTCCTGCGTGGGCGCGCATGTCCTAGTCGCGCAGGTATACCTGCGCAACACATAGGTTTATGCACGACGGTCAACCCATAGGGTAATACTTGGGAGAGGCTTGGCTCAAGCCCTTAGTATTATCCCTAGGGGCTTCCAAAAGAGTGGTGTGTAGGTTCTGTTGAAGGGATAAGGCGGTGAACAGGTGTCTTCATTTCCCTTAAGAGTTAGACACTTAGACGCGTAGGTGTTGGTGAATTTCAACACTTAGGCCTTGTTCCCCCTCTTTAGATCTTCTATTCTAGGTATTAAATTACCTTATAAGTGTTCGGAAGGCTTCCAGAAGAGACTAGGGCACCGGGATCTCAAATCTGAGTTTCTAGATTTTTCGTCCTCGAAATGGGGGTCCCACATGGGGTATTTATAGGCTGCTGAAGACCTCAACCGAAAATCAAATAGGGCACGCAGGTCACCTGCGCGCCCAATATGTGGCACGGAGGTACCCTGCGTGACCATCTTGGAACCTCCACGGACCATACTGAAGCAAATTTTTGTTCACACCTTTGTCAATTTTTGATGTTTATCCAATGGATGAATCACTTTATGCTAAGTTATTCCCCATTTTCAGTCATTTAGATTATGTGAAGGAAAAGAGCGTCAACAATCACTAACCCCCATGATGTTAAACAACCCCTTTTTCTGGGATGCAATACATAATACTACCCAGTATCACCATCTTCCATGACATTAAACTTCACCTTCATCCAATATGCAACACATAAAACTTTCCAACATCACTGTCCCCCCATGATGTTAAAATTCCCCTTCATCTGGTCTACAAGACATAAAACTACCCCCCATCACCGTCCCTCATGATGTTAAAATACCTATTCATATAGGTTGTAAGATGTAAAACTACCCAACATCACCAAACCCCAAGATGTTAAACTGCCCCTACATATAGGAAGCAAAATGTAAAACTACCCAGCATCTCTGTCCCCTAGGACATTAAAATTCCCCTTCATCCGAGTTGCAAGACTTAAAATTTCTTATCATCACCATCCCACCTGATGTTAAACTGCCCCTTCATTCTTACCACATGATGTTAACATGAAAAACATTCAAGAACTATATATGGCTTGATTCCTGCCATCCTAGGATATGTACGAACACCTAGACATTTTGTCTTCAGAACCATCTCAAGTTCGATACCCCCATTATTTTTGGAGGATACATGGTGTGGTATGATACCTATTTGGTTCTTATTCACATTAAGTTTGTTACCTCACCATGCTACATATGACCATTAGAAAATCCCCATTTCCCCTTTGTTACATCTTGCGTGACATTAAACTACGAATACCTCTTCCCCTTGTACTACATGATATTAAATTACTGCTACATACTTACCTCATAACATTAAACTACATGAAATTTAAGAACTACATATTGATTGATTCCCATCCTAATCAGTTATGATGGAATGCCCAGAATTTTTGTCTTTGGGTCCAGTCCTAGGTTCTTCAACTCTTCTTTCCCCCCTTGTCCAAATTTTCTCCTAGGATTATGAATGGCCTAGTGTGGACTTCTTCGATCCCCATTCATGTTGAGTTATTTCTCCAAATCATACACATCTCCCCTTCCTTCACACCTCTATCCCCTTTGTCCTTACCAAATGATGTCAAAATGCACAAAAATCAAGAATTATGTATGGCTTGATTCCCATCCTTATGGGATACATAAGAATTCCTTGACATCCCATACTTTTGTCCAATCCCAGCTACTATAAATACCCTTATCTATTTGGCCTCTTATCCTAAGTATAGTGCCTTTGGATCACATGGTGTGGTTTGGACTTCTATTTTCTGCATTCAGATTAGTTTTTGAACTTTTGTATCATGTATCCCCTTCACAGGCCTTTCCCTTCCCCTACATCCTTATCTCTTGACATTAAAATTCAGAGCATTCAAGAAATATGTATGGCTTGATTCCCATCATTATGGGATACATAGTAACACCTATAAATTTTGTCTTCAGGTACATCGAAAAGTTCCCCCCTTCACCCCCTTGGCATGTGGTTCCTTCTAGGAGCACATGGCGTGGTATGGGCTTCTTTTTCCCTCATTCATGATGATTTTTCAACATCCACACCATGTTCATCCTTTAGGAACACTTATCTTTTACCTACATCCTTACCTCATGACGTTAAAATATATGGGTCCTCAAGAACTATGTATTTCTTGATTCTGATCCTAAAAAGATATTTAGGAATTCCCAGACATTTTTTCTTTGAATCTCACCCCAGGTTCATCAAACCATTTTCCCCTTTTTACACATTCATCTTATCATGTCATCTACCCATAGTTGAATCCATCGACATCTTTATCACCTAATTGTCATGCTCAGATGCGCTATGGAATGGGACTTGGGGTGTTGAATTCTATATAGACATTCTCTCATTCCACCACCACACTTTATGGGCACGTTGTTTAGGTCTCCATCACCTTTCACATCCAAAAGGACCCCCAAATGGTATGAATTCTCGACCCTAAGGATCACCTACCATTCTGGGCCAATGTCTTGAAGGATCTTGAACGGAATATTGTGACAGGTTCCGCCCACATTTTGAATATAGTCGGTGACTAACCCTCAGTTTTTTGTTCCATTCAAGGTCACACAACATGGATAATGTGTTTTTAATATAGCCATTAGTTATCCTTCATCATTACACTAGTCCCATTGCATCCCAAATGTTGGTCTCGTGATTCAAATTCCTTCTCACATCCTTTTTTCCTAATTGAATTGCAATACTCTTAGTCCTATCCCACCATGAAGCTTTACACAATGAGTGGGAGGACCGACATCATGAGGTTTTCCTCAAGTCCACACCTCTGTTCCCCGATTGTTTTCTACCACCTATTGTAAATATATTTTCCACCCCTTGATTCCCACACCAAGAATGGATCACATGGGATTAGGGTTCTTGATAAGTTTTATACATTCATGGGAGAATCTCACACCCCCCCCCGGTACAAAAATCTATGACCATAAACCAGGAGTTCGTATCCCAAAATCAACTCATCATGACTTTAAACAATGTACACGTTCTCTCAGGAATTTTTGATGTAGTGAGGACCACTTTAGTCCTCATTTAAATTGGGTTTATTTCTAATAGTGTGTTACATTCTTTTACTTTATAAGGTTTATTCCCAATGTTTTGAACTATATAAACTTAAACTAAGATATTTAGTGTCCAATTTCTCATGACATTATTCTGCATAACAACCTCGATTGTCCTCATTTTAGAGGATTTCACCCCCTTTTTCATTGGCCATTTTTCTCTCCTTCCTTCAAGAACTACATGTGTCTTGATTATAATCATTACGAGATACATATAAAAAACTAGACTTTTCTTCCATGGTCCAATTGCTATCCCTTCTATTTGTCCGAACTCATAGCCTAGGTTCACATAGGAGTATGTGAATGTTATTGAGCCTCTTTTGTTCTCATTCATGTTAGGCTCACAATAACAGATCCATGTACCTCCCTTGAGTTAAATCCTCCCAACATTCATCTTTATTGCAATAATTTAAACTACTTGAGTACCATCCAAGCTTCACATTCCCTCTTTACTTAGGTCTCCACCACATTCCGCATCTGAAAGGACCCTCAAATAGTTTGGATTCACAACCTTATGGATTGCCTACCATTCTGGTCCATCATCCGAGAGTATCTTGAATGACATCTTGAGATAGGTTCCGGCCCTCATTTGGAATATGATCAACAACCGACCATCAGTTGTTTATTCCCATCCCAGGTCACAAAATATGGATACCGTGTTTTGAATGAGGTCAATATTTATCCTCCATAATTATGCTTATCCCATTGTGTCACAAATATTGGGTGCAAGGATTTATATTTTCCTTCCCCTTTGTTCTCTAACACACTTGGGGTTATCCCCCCGTACACCCGTATACATTGAGTAGGAATGTTGTCCTGGTCTGAATTTTCCCACATGATGCTTCTCCTTCATTTTTATGCACTCTCATGTGATAGAGAAAGCCTAACATCACCCTTTTATTCCTACACCAAACATGGATCACATGGGCTTATGGGTTCTTGATAAGGTTTATTCATGCATGTAGGAGTCACACACCCTATGGTCCAAACTATATGTCATTAAAAAAAGATCTATTTCATCTAATATAGATGATGTTAAACTATTCCACCTTATACTACATGGTTTTAAACTATATCGTCCATATTATACAATGTTAAAATACATAATATGGTCCAATCATATGAACTTAAATTGTGACACTACCTTCTCGCAACACAAAAAAAATGGAATGGCATTGTGATGTTATCACTTGAGAGGGCATCACATTGGGCAGTAGTTATCCACTGTGTCATTTTTCAAGGCATACATGTAACTTGATTCCTATAGCAACAATCACACTTTTCATCCAAGGATGGTCATTCAAAAAAAATTCATCGTTAAAATAAGAAAGAAGATATATCTAATGTTGTTTTCTCGGTGCATGGGTCAGATATAAACACCACCCAAGAACAACATTTGTTATGATTCCCATCCTTATGGTATATGTAGTGAAGCAAAGATCATTGATTTTGGGACTAACTCACAATTATTTCCCCTTTGGTCCCTTTTTGGTCTGGGTTCCCATTTTAAAATGTGTGGTGTGGACTTATTTTGTCTTCATTCATGTCAGGTTATGTACTGCACAACACGTTTCTCCTTTCGGGTGAATATGTCCTAGCCAAATGACAATAAGTTGTGTTTCAACCCATGTACTCATCAGATGAAATCAAACTGCTTGAAATTCCAAAACTATGTGTGTATAGATTCCCTTCCTTACAAGACATGTAGTGATGCTTAGAATATTTTTATTTAGGCCCAGCCAAAAACTCTACAATCTAAACTCTACGAAATTAAACTAAGAGATGATGTCCTCGATTCATGACATTAAACTATGACCCTACCCCAAATATGTTCAGGATGCCCCATGACAATTATGAGATGATTTTGCTTCTTCGATATAAGGGATTTTCCCTATCAGTGTTGGTCTCTAACCATGTCGTGCTTCATGAACTATGTGTGATTTTTTTTCCATCATTATGGGATATGTAAGAACACCTGGTCATTTCACCTTGGGACCATCCCCATGTCCATTAACCTCCCTATCACTTTGGCCCCAATTATGGTCCAAACTCTATAAACGTAAACTAGGATCCCCCAGTCTATGTAACACGACTTTAAATTGTTTTCAAGGTTCTAGGGAATATAACCTTAAAATATATGATGTGTCTTGGTCATATGATGTTAAACTACCCTATGAATATTTTTCATTAACGTATGATTCTAAACTATGTGCTTACCATCTTCATTGGTATGACATAAAACCGTAATGAATTTTATGCCCTCACCAAGTGGTTCTTCCTAGAATTAGGATTTATCTTGATTCAGACTAATATTCCCCCAATGTGCCTTCGATGTGGTGTCATAATTTCAAGAGTGTTGGAATCTATTTGAATAGCTCGTCACTCCATCCACATGCTACGTGTTCCCTTTATTTGGATCATCATCCCCTTTCACATTCGAAGTAACTCCCTACTAGCCTAGTTCCTGGCCATTTTTCCTCACCTACTGTCTTGGTCCAATGTTCTGAAATACATTGGACAAAATTTCGAGTTAGGACCTATGTTTTCAAACATAGTCAGTGGTCGGACCTTGTTTTTATCTCCATTTTAGGATAATGTGATATGGATACTGTGTTTAGAACACATTCCACAATTATCTTCTATTATCATGCTTCCATCAGTATGTTTCAAATTTTGGGTGTAATTATTCATAGTTCTCATTCCCCTTTTTTTGTATTGGTTCTAACGCCCCTGGAATTATCCTTCTCATGAACTAGAATCAAATTGGAAAAAGAAAGCTTGATGCTTTGATAACCCTATTCTCTAGTTATGAACACCTCACTCTCACCCCAAATACACTCGGTAGTCACTCAACAAATATAATACTTTGAGTATTCAAGGATTAGACAACACACTTGTATCAAAAGTGAATGATTACATGGTTATCCCTTGATTCTCACACTAGGTATGACCCACATTGCTTAGGGATTTATTATTTGTTGTTCTGTGGATATAATTGAGCCGAAACAATCAAATCATCTAATAATATTTCCATGAACTTAGTCTAAATAAACAAGAAATCATAGAAATATGATTGTGAGTTCGAAAAAACACAATCCCTTTGGATTTCCCCCTTTGATGGAGCATATCAGCTCCTCCGCTCTTTGGAGTGTGGAATCTAGGATTTTCTTCCAAGACATGAGCTCCCTTCCTTCCTTGTTAGATGTGGGAATATTTAATTATCCCTAGTCCATACTTGATCCTACTCAGCCCAAATACTGGACACTTTGTGAGATTCTCGCTTCAACTGTTCTTCGGCTTCCACCAACTGGAATCATAGTCTTGATATGAGTAATGATTGGTTGTTTGTGAAAGTGGAACACTATCTTATTCATGTTTTTAAGCATTGGATATTTTGTTTAGCATCCTGAAGCTTCTGAATGTTGAAATTCTTCTTTCACTATTAGGAAACACTGAAGTTGTGGTCACTCTTCCCAACCTTCTTAGCAAGGTAATCTTGGATGAGCATATGTGTACCTCATGCATCTACACCTCCAATAAATAGATTGTGCAAACGTAGATGAAGTGATCCCATATGGATTATCCACTCTAATTTCAATATGTTGTCAATAAAAAGTTGATCAATTTACATGAGAAATGATAGAAAACTCAACTTTCCTCCACATCAAAGCCGGACACATCCAACTCCTCCTAATCAATGGGTTCATACTATGAGAACACATCAAGAAGATTGAATTCTAGATCTTCCTCTGGTATTCTATCCGATAGTTTGAGTTCCATATCATGTTGTTGATCTACATCACTATATTCCACCTCAATAAGTTCATGTTCTTCCCCACTGGTGGTTTTACCCACATTTATGATCACTATGATATTTTCACTCGGGCATCATATTCTATGTTGATCGAAATTCCCCTTATGAAAGGATATCTAGGAACCTTAATCATCATCACTAACTATATTCCCATAACATGAAGGTCTATTTTGACAAGGATGATTTTCATTGACCTGGTTGGATAGACAATAGTTATGACTATTTAAGGAAGAAGAATTACAATTATCCAATAGTTTCATGCACCCTAGGGTTACTACTTGTTGGAATCCAGGACGTGGTCCCCCATATATGGTTTGGAGCTCCAAAGATTCTAGAGGATCCAACTCGGTTTCCAAAACCGTACTAGACCCTGCTCCTACCATAATTCCAGACAGAGGTCCTAGAGGTTTTCCCTCCACATTCGTTGTTCCATGGGAATGGGTATTTTGTGACAGGATCTCATGAACATAACAAATGTTAGTTTAGATACGTGGATAACATGATTAAGATCATATCATAAAGGAATGGATTAGAGTTTACCTCAGGAGTTTCATAGAATTATCTCAGCTCCAAGGCCATAACCTTTCATTCCACCAGGGGATTTGTGTATCTATATCTTCTCCCCACGACCCTACAGATTCCTTAGGAGGATTAAAGTGCTCCACCATCTCAGTATCAGATTGTTTTGGTAGAGATGTTAAATCAAGAAATACCTTCACCTGATCCTTCATTGGATGTGGGGTTCCCTAAGAGTGCACTATGTCCTCCAGCTCAGCCACATACAACTCCCCTTATACCTGGGACAACAGTAATCCAACCCTAGACTAGAAAATCTTTTGAAGATTCATCTTGAACTAGTTAAGATGTTCGCACATTCTAGAGGAATTGAGGAATTGTTTTTTTACCTGTCATTCTTACAACGCCTTCGAGTAAATAGCATCTTTAGGAATTTACACACAATGCAATCTATTCCTTAGATAATCGGTAGGTATTCTTCAGAATCCTCTTGATATCCTAGCTTCCTCTTGATTCTTCCCAGTTTAAGCCATTGGGTTTGCTGCTACTAATCCTCTTTCATTTCTAGAAAGAGCAAGACATGGAATTACTTTCCCTACTATCATTGCAGACCTAGTACCACAACATAATATTTACGTTGACCAACCCTAACCTTAGGGTTAAGGGGGAACCCCATCATTAACTCAAGTGGTCTTTTTCTTCATTATCTCTCCCATGTAGGCTACCTCCAAGATTTTTTCATACTCATCAATAATCCCATAGGTGACGGTAGGTGGAGGCATCTTATTATGCATAATCTCATCTTCTCGTGCGGACATGAGCCATAATTTCCTCATCATACATGGGTGATCATCATGGTGTACCCCTAGGTAAACTCTTGGGGTTATCCTCTATAGACACCGAAATTTCCTTGTAAAGTGATGCAGGGTATATGGATCACAGATAGGCTCAAAATCTACCCACACTACTAGAACTCCACCATGAAAGGCCAGGAGATACTATCAATGCTCTTCAGTCCCTCTTCTATTAGTGGTGAATACTGTTGTCAGCAGTAGGAATAAATTTAAATTGAATTCTTCCCCTCTCCGGACATTGTTTAGAACTACTGGCGAGGTGAGCTTGATTGGGAACTCCCAACCGCATTCAGAATGGCTGGTCAAAAGTCAGACTTAGGAGGGGAATTTGAGTTCAGATATCCGTACACCATCATGTGTTCTACTATCTTGATATATATAATGTGAAATAGTCTGCATAAACACTATGTATTTTCCCCTCACTAATGTACCGAAGAACCTTGTACCTCATTTACAATACTGAGACCCCATGATTGATGCCTTTCCCCATCACCAGCATGGACACCATGATGAATGTGCTTAGTCATGCACCCATGTGTTCATCCTTGACTAGAAACATCCATCTAGAAATGAGTGTGAAAGTGAACCAAGAAAACCTTACCACTAGTTTCTACTCGGTGTTGATGTTGTACCCCCATAACTTCCATTGGCTTTCCTCCAGGATTATATAGTAATAACGTTTGTTGCTGTGTTGATCCCCTATTTGGTAGGTACCCGGACTTATAGGAGGCTTCATGGGTTCCTCCTCTCCCTCGATAGAATGCTCCAATGGTAAATTCAAGAAACATTTGAACAATCGCTTGAAGTGGATGTCCCTCACTGACTGCTTATTGTCATTTGGAACTAGGTCCATTAGTGCCTTTTCCAGTTGTTCCATCTGATCTAGGTCCTCAAATGTATTCTCCATAGGGAATAATTCTTCATACATTGCCCCCAAAATTGGAATCCCTGAAAGTTGGTGGAGATTATAGAGTATAATTATGAACTCCCCATGATGAAGATGGAAAGTGTTGGACCTTGACAACCACATACTCAGTAGTTTTGGCATTATTTCTTTTAGTGGGTAGATGTGGAATTGAGAATCCCACACAACCTCATATAGGAAAACATGCCTCAACTATGATCTGAATTCATTGTAGTATGTGCATACCCAGTAGGCCTAGGGACACTAGTCTGTGAAATTTCCGTCATGGTGTAGGTCCCAATTATAATTCCATCCTATCTCTGGTTTCCCTAATCCTACCTTGAGGATAGTGTGGTATTGTAGTGGAGATACCTCAGATTTAAAGGCCATCCCATCAAAGTTTTTGACATGGTTGTTAAAGAAGAAGACAGTGACAAGAGTATGATTCTTCCTGGTATGGCCATCAGTTGCTATAACCTCTAGTATTTACACGGTGTTCCCTTGAATCAGAATGTTCGCTCATCCCTACTTGGTTTAGGGATAAAAAAATTTCCCCTTAGACCAAATCCATATAATGAAAATATCTTGCAGAGAGGGTAATCCTTTTTCCCTTCCATCATCAACTCTGTCAAGGAATCGTGGTTAGAATGACTTCACACACATTCCCTGAGCTCAGTATTTTTCATCATGTTCTCCCTTCGAGCAGTATTCGCAAGGACCTCATGAAAATCTTGTTGATTGGCCATTTGTTCTAATACTTTGGGGTTTCCATCTTTTTTCATGGTGTTTGTTTGCGGAATACCGATATGAGGTACCCAGTTTAAAAATAGAGTTCATGGGGGAGCTAGAGATTCACTATTTGAGAGCTCGAACAAAAAGTTCATGAAGATAATATGATGAAAAGGTTGGAATTCATGTATAATATATAGGTAGTGTCCTCATGAGCTTTGTGATGCCCTTGGTTTCCCCAATCCCTTTGGAAAACTCACCGTGCACCCTTGTTAGGAACTCTCTTCGTGATCCACATGTTTTCAGAAATCTATCCTCAAAATCCAACCCTCATTTTTTCATAGACTACATTTTTGCGATGGTGGGGGTGCATATTTTTGTGCTAAAACCCATTTCAATGATGGAAAGAGCATGGAAAACACCATTTGGGATAATTTTTGACCCTAATATGCATAAAAATACACTAAAATCACTGCCTCACAAAGCCCCATTGTGAATCCCTTAACCACCAAAAATGACATGAAGATGATAGATGGACTGCTCCAAAACCACTACAAAGTAGTGAAAGTCACATCCATGAGTCTGACGAGCACCATGGCTTCCACTGTGTATTAAAGAAATCCTCTTCAAGTCCAACAGAGCCACATTAGATCATAAAGATTCATCTCCTTTGTAGTGCGCCTTCAAGCATTGTGATCCCCTATGCATATAAATAGGTGAGTAACCCCCACCCCAAAGGATCTCTACCCTGACCGTTCTTCTTTAGTGTTCCCAATTTTCAAAGCTCCCCTTCCTACAAGAACCAGTGAGAAAATGAATCACCAAAGGTATTTGAGCATCACAAACCATATTTCCCTTTATCCCAGTTTACCTTCTCTTTAAGTGGGGATGCCCTTATAGAAGCCTCAAGAGAATCATGAAGGTAGGATTCCGTCTTGGGAACTAGGGGCTTCGCAGAGAATTCAACCTTTTGAAGAACACTCCAAGAACATGTATAATAAATCCCTTTTCTTAGTCTCTATACTTTATGAAGTTACTCCCTTCACAGAGACTCCTTTTTCCATGCTTCGTGAAGTACCCTCCTTCATAAAGGTCATTATATTTTCAAAGGACCATAGATTCTTGAATCCATTTTTAGCGAGGAATTATTATTTGCAAACACCTCTCCAATATAGCCCTACAAAATTGTACGAATTGCATTTCCGTATCTTATGAATCGTATCATAGACACACTAAAGAATATTTCTTCTTCAGATAGCTCTGCTAACATGAACCCCTCAAGTGACCACTCCCCCACCTCACTCTTGTCAGGAATTTCTTATGACTTACCTTTCCCAAGTCTGGGATGGTACAAGTTATGTATGTCCAAGGGATGAGGGGTGAGTCCTCATCATCTAATCTACAAGAAGTTAAACATCAAAGAATCTTTATCCCTAACACATGATGTTAATTGTTGAGTTTATGTGTGCATGGAATGCCTGGGTGGATTTGAAGTAGAATGAGCATCAACACTCTCCTGGTTCTCTCTCCCTTTGCGCTTTGTCACCATGTGTACCTCAAGAAGTCTCTACATAATCCCCAATGAACTCTGATTTTTTGTTTACTTTATGACGGCCATATCCAACTCACACATTTGAAAAACCTACTAGGGATTCCCTCCAGGACTATATCCCAATATCCATCTCCATGAGCCACTATCCATGCGTATGCCTCACACTAGCCTTTTGGGATATTAACCTTCATGAAACGTTTGTCTAGTCTAATTCTATCTCTTTTTTCTCACACTAAGCATGACTCACCTGGGATTAGAGTTTAACAATTACCATTAATTATCTTTAGGATTCTAACCATGAATATGTCCCATGACCCTTATCCACAATAATGGTAAACCTCATCATCCCAAACTACATGGACTTTGATCCTTATCTCTTAGAAATGGTATTTAGGAATCCTCTATAAGGTTCAAGCCCCTCACTCCCCACAATCCAACTATTATGTGTGATTTCCATCAGTTCACCTTTTCCCTACATGAATTAAAACTTTATGCCTTTTCGATCTACATGGGTTTTGTTTCCCAACCACTGGGATATATAAAAGGCTTATATGTGGTCCAACTCCAACCTATGGTAAACATTGGTTGTCCCTCCTTGGGATTTACCCTCATGATATGATAATTTCCATTTTGGGATGCATCCCTAGGATCCCCCTCCCTATGATGTTGTTATTCCCATGGTAGGCGAACCATGCATAACCCCCACACAAACCATACTCATACAACCAAGAGTTCCCCTCTTGTGATGGGATTCTAACCATACGTAATTTTTGAGGATGTATTTTGGTTACTGTCATTTGTGTACACCCCGATTCTATGCCCCATTCCTAAACTACATCAACTTTGGTTCCTAGCCACTAGGATATGTAGGAAGCCTCTTTGAAGGTTTTATCCCATCATCCATGTCCCATCCTGTTCTTTCCTTCAATCATTTGTGCCTCTAAGAGATCATTCCACAAGCTGGAGATTCTACTTCCCAAGTGGCCCTTGTTCATGCACTTCATTCTCATGCGTCGCCTCCTCAGGCGTCTCATTGTCCCACCAGAATTACATGGACATTAATTCCCAACCAGTTAAATATGTAGGAAATCTCCCCAAGGATCATTCCCAAACCCTTATATTTATGTTGGTTCCATCCCATTCATCTCATCCACTTCATCAAATCATCCATCATCCATCCTGAATTTACCTGGGGCACCATATCCTAGTGAACTCATTCCATCCACCTTGGTAGCTAACCAAACATAAGCCCCATCCATCCAATTTCTCCTTCTTGTGGAACATGGGTAGATTACCATGAATAATCCCTAAAAAATCTATATTCATTCAACTGATAGTTCCCCTCTCGTGACAGACCGCTAACACTATTTAAACCCCAATCACCCCTTTGAACTATGTGGGTTGTGATCCTTGTCTTCTACAAAGGTTACATAGGAAGCCTCCCTAAGGTTCCATCCCATCCAATGGTAAACCTTGTTGTCCTATTTTCCAAGACTCACCTTCTATGATATACCCTTTGTAGTGTTTAGATCTTCTTTCATGGTCTGGAACCTTCCCCTCTATGGGACATGCCTTTTAGGGACCATTATTACAAGCGTTTTGACCCATCCTTCTGGTAAAACTTCTAGGTGATCCCTTCCAAGTACGTATCCATCTTATCCACTCTTATCAGTGTTTTGATCAGTATGAACCATCTTATCTAGATGTTAAACTTGTGGAATACCCCCTGTAAAATATTGTATGCTAAGAAAAATATCAGAGACATGACTCTAGAATACGATTCTTTGCATTCTATGTTGTATGCCTCGAGATTCCACACCATCGAGAAGCCCTCTAATAAGGGAGAATTTAGGTGTACCAAGGTTCCAACATCCATACATGTGAGCTATACCTAGTGTGACTACTTTCCCGACTGATGGTTACTGGTCTGACTTGACCTTTTAGAATGTCCTAACATAAGAAGTGTAATTAACTGGAATCCAGAAAGAGATGGAACTATGAAGGCTTTCAAAAACAACATCTTAATCATTAAGGGAGACAAAGAATAGGTTATAAATTCTAGGGAGGAATCCATGGAAGGAGGGACCAACATCCCATCATCTAATTTCCATCAAGGTGTAGACGTTGCAGAAGAGGCGATGGATGTTTCCTGCCTTTGGAAAGTGAGAGTGTAGGGAACAATGTGTAAAAAAGTGAACATAAGCCATGTTCAGGAAGTGCACCCCCAGTAGAAAGCATCATAAATATACCCTTTCATGGATAAACCAAGGATTGGTTTGTCATTTATTCAGAAGACATTAGTTTTAAACCATTTGGTGAGGTGATCTAGAATTTTTTGTTATCCATGGGGACATAGGTTGTTTTGAGGTTCAGATCAAACCCACAATTTGTGCTTCCAACATATCTTCATGAGGAGAATCAGAACACACATAGTTCAATTTCACATAATGGGTCACATCACCTATTAAGGTCATATGAAAATATCCCAACCATGTAGTTTAAATTTATGCAGTAAGGATGCATTAGTGGAAGGTTCCTTGTCAATGTTTAATTCCAGACTTATGTCGAGGTGGCCTGAGGTACCCATAAAATATGTGTTCCCTAGGGTGGGGGAAAAGATCTTACTAGGGATATATCCCAATAAGGATGGATTTAGGCATTGGGTTTGGTCCTCATAGAGGACTCCTATATATTTGTCTTATTTGGGA
Organism: Viscum album; assembly: GCA_963277665.1. NCBI lineage: Eukaryota > Viridiplantae > Streptophyta > Magnoliopsida > Santalales > Viscaceae > Viscum > Viscum album. The sequence continues at coordinate 8,733,762 of OY728136.1, forward strand.
ATCAAATCCCACATAGTTTTTTAGGTCGGGGCTTATTCCTGGAAGTCAACCATTTAAGGGGGAGGGGGACATTATTGGGACTTATACCAAATTTGAGGCCCATTAAAATAAAATAAGATTTCTATTTATTGGATTTAATCTAGGGATTATGCATGGGAGATTCTTATTTGGTGCTGATTCATTAGGAATATGGACCTTTGAAAATTGAAGTATGGTTCTAGGACTTATGCTAGGTCCACAAGGATGAATACCCTGAGAGGGGGGGTGAATCAGGGTATGACTAATTTAAAAATAATGCCCGTTCTGACCTTGTTTCACTGTTAAGAAAAACACTCTTCTCTCTCATTCCTATTGCACAAAGTATACAGAATGTAAAGTATGCACATGACACAACAATTTTACTTGGTTCACCACAAAGGGATACGTCCAAGGACCATATGCCGACAAGTTGCCGGTCATACCAATTCCACTAAACTTCACTAGCTGTAGATCACAATGTTCGGGCTAGATCACTTCTATGCCCAGGCTCACTGCCTTTACAAAGTTTAGGGTCAGCTCACTGCTTTCCCAAGGGTCACTCCCTATTTCTCTCTCTCTAGCTCACTGCCGGTGGAGAGGATCACCAACTTCCTCTTCCTAAGATCACTTCTCTGTGAAGGGAATCCACTCACAGTTTATAGACCTGTAGGTCTCTTCATTTCCATTAAGGAATACATCTTTCTCTTTATATAGATGCTCCGTTGAGGTTCAACTTTCACCTGTAGATGAATACCCCTTTTCCACTATCCACTGGGCAAACTACCTTTGGAAAGACCATCGCAATTCACCCAACTTCGCTAGTCTCCCAATTTCATGAAGCTCAACAAGCCTTCGCGAAGATCCTTCCTTTTCGCGAAGCACTCTCACGAATCACTACCGCGAAGCTCAAGCCATCGCAAAGCAACGTCCCTCGTGAAGCTGACTAAGCCAACGCAGAGCTCGCAGGGTTCGCGGAGCTATAACAGCCGCCGCGAAGCTCCTCTTTCGCGAAGCACACTGGATCCGCAAACCACCTTCGCAAATCGAGAGCGAATGATCTTCTCTTAAAATTCTCTCTACTTATCTCGAGGGGGTCATCCTCTATTTATAGGCGATTCCACCGACCCTTGGCCCTTCCATGCGAAGTCAACGCTACGTCATCTCAAATCACGAAGCTTCAATGTTTCCGCTGGAATTCTGTCCAAATTGCGAAGCACCACGACAATTTTCCGTTCGCGGAGCATGACGTAGTCACGAAGCATTACCGTCAACATTCCTTCGCGCCATCACCGCGAAGCTCCCTCGGAAAGCCCTTCACCGTCGCGATGTGCTTCAGCCTCTGCCATTCGCGAAGCTCGATGTAATCGCGAAGACTCACCGCCTCCATTCTTCTGGTCTTCACGATTTCCAAACCATGAATCATATCTTCGTGAAATTCATGCCTTTGCCATATTAAATTATGCTCTTCATGGAAGTCCTATTTTCACGACGCTCACCAAATTCCAAATTTTGGACCCCAAAAATTTGGCAAACACTGGGAAACGGCACCACCTTGTACTGCTCTTTTGTACCGCCTCCAGATCGTCCTTTCCTTTGTCATCGTTCTTTGTCAACAAGGATTGTCAACAACTTCTTGGGAACTCAACAAATATCCAAGAAAACCTGCTTTGTCAAAAAACACAATCAACCCAAAAATACTGCAATATTACCTTGAGGGATTTTTTCCCAACAACTTATATCGCATGGGAGGCCCATTTGACGTCTGAGTTTGGGACTTATATCTATGGGGAACGTCCATTTGGGGTTGGGGCATAAGCATGGAAGATTCCCATTTGAGGGGTTTAAGATTGTATGGTTGTCATAATCACCACTAACCCCTAAGCCCATTTGATTCATTCTCGACATGAGAAACAAGAGGATGTTGTAGATATGATGATCACATGACCCTCCTCATCCCCTAATAGATGGTGCTAGATCCCAAAGGGATAGGGAGGAATCTTTAAGCGTGCTCCTATCCTTTTTTTGGTCAATAGGATAGTCACCTTAAGTGATCCATCTTGCTATTTACCAAGAAGTGGTGATGAGGAGAAAGTGTGTTGCCTCCTATAATTAAGGAAATGGGCTTAGCTCCAGATGAGTTCCATGAAATTGGTCCTAGGAAAGGGAAGTAAAATTGTTCCTCATAAAAAGGAAATGCAACCATTCTCCTCTTATTTAACATTGTCCCTCATAAAGGGAAAGGAAAATTATTCCCCTTGATCTCTTTAATGGGGAGGTCCATGTGAGAACCCATGGTCAGAACCCAGTTACTATAGGAATATAAACATAAGGAAGTTACGGGGGTCCTCCATTATTCAAGAATTATCCATGAGACTCCACTTACCATTAGTATGTAAACTCAAAGGAAACATTGGTGTGATAAAATATTTCATCATATATTTCTGATGGATTTGGAAGGGGTCTTAGCCTCATGCCATTAGAATAGTCCATGGAGTAGTTGACATAGGGGCTGAGGAAACAATTAAAGAGAATGATTAAAGTTGGAGAGCATGGCCACCTGGAGTAACCCATTCTATATAGAAAATAGCTATGTGGGTAAGGGGACTAGTCACGTACCATTGTGGTATGATGACCTGGTTTTGGTACACATATTATTTGGCTATGGGGTGCTAGGCTCCACCTATGTAGTTTTTCACTATGGAGGGTCGAGTTCCTCCCACATAGCAAATTTCTATGTAGGGTAGGGTTTTTACCACATATCATTTTTCTATGCGGGATGCTGGATTGAAAAGAGGTCATTGGTTCTATGCCTCACTGGGAGTATCCCTGTAAATAATTTTGGGTTTACAATCTACCAATTTATTTTATTAGTTCTTCCTTAATTATTTGTGGGGGGTTTTACATACAGGGAATTGTCGAAGGGAACTAGTTTTCACGGTACCTTTGTTTGAATCTCTTCAGTTTATTTGTCCATCCATCAACCTTATATCAATATCTTATTTATAGATAAATAAAGGAAATAGATACTGACATAGCCTATTTTCAATGATAGGCCTAGAACCTTTATTTGGTGAAATCCCATGGAGGACACCCGACCCGCGAATGATTTAGTCAGTGGGGTCATTTTTGGCAGATGGGGGTTTTCATTTTCAAGGGAAAAGATCGCCTCCTCCTCCCCATGAATGATTTAGCTTTTGTTTATGGTATCTTGTTTACATTACCCATCATGCAAACTCTTTTAGTTCATGTAGGATTAAATAGAACCACAGACTGCCATGCAAAGTGGTGGTCTGTGAAGGAATTTTTTGCATCACGATATTAATTATTTCTTTTTCATTTTGGCTAATTTGATAATTTTTCATTAAATTATTCCTCTAAAAATTTTTCCTTCCTTTTCCAAATCGAATAACTTATTTCAATATATTGGAGGAATTTATAGGATTCAACAAATTTCCCCCATCGAAATAGGTTTAGATCAAAAAAAATGGTCTATTCCGATATAGAAATCATTCATGTTCTGAACTGGCTTGAGGTAGGTGAGTAGACTTGAAATAAGGGACCATAACTATCAATTGGGGGCCCAAATCATTTTTAATTTACCATATTCCGTGATGAAATTCAAACTACACAAATTCCCTCGATCACCTTGCTTATGCAAACTATATCTTTTGCAAATGCACATGCCTGTGAATAGAGTCTGTTCACCTGTGAATAATTTTTTTTCTTAATCAATTTTTGATTGGATATCCCCATAACAAGTTAAAATATCTTGGACTGGTTGTTCCATAAATCATCAGTTCACTATCAAACACTCCATGGGGAAACACTTCCATAGACTTATTGTTCATGGGGAATGGTTTCCATGAACCGTTTCTTCTTGTAATAGTGTTTTCATACATGTCAATAATGATTTAATTACTATGTTGTTGATAACTATGACTATAATATTCAATTCCATGGTTTAGAACTTCTAGCATACCCATTTTCAACTTGACTACCACTTTATAACTTTATTTTTCAAGATGATGCTACTATTACACTGGTTGGCCAAAATATCCCTATGTCTTGATTTAAAAGGCCAAAAGAACATGCGTAAGTAAACATTTCCATCACCGAGGAAATCATATCCAATTCAGGATGAGGAAACACTACTATTATGAATACCTCTATGTGGAGAAAAAGAAATCAACACAGCTATGAAACATCTTTGGAATCAGTCGTACATGATTACCCATTTATTTTCAACCTCTCACATGGTGTTCCAAATAGATGGTGGAGTTAAAAATGGGATTTGTGGTCCAGTGGGTGATTCTCAGATGAATGGTTTTGGAAATTTTGGGTACACCAAAACTGCCTAGAATTTCATAAACCATTGGAGGCTGTCAATTTATACAAGGTGATGTGGGTTTCCAAATTGTCCATTTATTCATCGACCGACCAACTTACCATACTGCTCAATATCTAGTGCTCAAGAACCAATACCCTCCAAATACCTCATGGTAAAGTATATATTAGCTTATTTGATCTTTATTAGATAGGAGTAATTACCATCCTAGTCAATATGTATGATGAGTTTTTACGGACGGTCAATATGAGGGAGAACACTGATAGAGTGTCTCTATTGGCATGTGATTTTATAGTCAGGATAGAGATATTTATTGGTGATCCCCTCTAACATTTATCAATCATTCCAATTGAAGACTAGGTAGAGATATTTTTATATGTTGAAGGCCTGAGGACAGAATTCCACCATAGTCGGACTCACCCTACCCAGCAGATGTGATGCATTCCCAGTTCATATTGTGCTACCCTCAAGGTAGGTTGATACACCATGTGGGGTTTCTGGGTCTGACCAAATGTATCTCCTAAAATAAAATTAGTGGGTTTTCTTCCATGTTCTTAAGTGTATGGATTTTGCGCTAACACCCTGATATTTTGGTGATTTGTTTTTCAATTAATTTAATATTATGATTTTATTCATTTCAGACAACAAAAAAAATTATTTTCACTAATTCAAACATTCATTTCACATAGAGCCGACTTGTCTTATGTTGCACACAATCCCATTATGGCCTATGTTACACGGAAAAACAAGGTTAGAGTACATTACATGCAACATTGACATTCCTCGATGCCTTGTGTAACATGTAAGACCCATTGTAACTAAATATAATATATTATTAAAAATATTATTATAATGGAATATAATCTATCCATTATGTTTATAGATATGAATAGTATTAACTAAATTATGAAAGTATGGGGTTTACAAAAATATAAGATGAATTCATAGGTAACTACTAAATGAATATGAAAACCGATTAAGTATAATCGAAAATATTGTCATAGTTACAATGTTATTTTAACCAAGTAAATTAAACTAATTACTATTGGTCATGTATATTAATTTAATACAAATTTTATGTATTTAATAAAATATTTTTTATATTCATCTAATATATTTGATATACATAAGATAAGAACAAACCGAATTTTATACATAAAAACCTATTTTTATTATATAAAGGGAGTTTTACCACCTTTTAATGGTGAACCCTTTTAAAATTTGTTTTTGGAAATTTTATATATTTAATATGTGAGAAAAAATTAATATTTATAATTGAGATATAAAAATTAGGTTAGGATAATTTTTTGGTAATTTTATATAAGGTTTCATCATTTAATGACAAGTTAAAAATACTGGATTTTAATTCAAAACATTTTTTTCATCTAATTTATTCATAAGGTTTAATTATATTTTGAATTGGTTTAATAGTTTATTTAGATAATATTTTTATAAATTAATCTAATATAGGTCATTGGAACCAATTTCATTGTAAAATTGGATATAAAAACATAGAATACATTTAGAGGTTTTTACTTTAACAACTCGTAGAATCATCCTGATAGTGGGATTCATATTATAATTAAGTTCTACCACTTTTGAGATAATAATTTGAAAAAATGGATTCCATATTTCGATTCAAAATAATTTATAATATCTAATATGGTCAAATTTGTTTTTTACAAAAAAATATTATAGAAGGTGATTAAAATTAATTACATTGGTTAACAGAAAAATTAGGCTAAGAAAGTAATAAACCTCAAATTTGAGACCCAAAAAGACCTATAAACTTTTCAATCACCCATTTTATATCCAAATTTAGATACTATCATCAATTGAATCAACCTTGGTCCATTATTGGATCCAATTTCAACATGAAAAACGTGGGTGGAATTCTCTCTCCAAATATTTACAAGAGTGATACTCCTGCTCCCCGATAAAAATCCCCTTCCTCCTCACAGCTCTCAAATATTTCATGTTTGGAAAATATCTTCCCATATAGACTCCAAAAAATAATACCATATACCTTGAATTATCCCTTTGTTCATAAATATTCTCAAGGAATCCTTTTGGAATAAACCAAAAGGAGTTACTCGATTATGAGGTAACATCTTCTCTCAAGGTCATTTCCTTTGTTTTCCCCCTTCAACCCCTCCACTCTATTTATTACATTATTTTGTGAAAAAACTAGTATCATAAATATACTAGTATTTTTTATAAAAATATTTATAACTAAACTTACAGACACCTCCATCTAATGGATATTGAACATTCTGTTTTTGTGTGTGGTGAACAACTGCCTCACAAAACAATGATTGTTCATTTTTCATTTAACACCAATCATGGTAGCCATTATGATGGATATTATATTTATATATTAAATATATTTTATGTATTATGTATTTATGATTATATATTTATTTTAAAACACACATCTCTTTACTTTCTATTTGGTGTTAATATGATAATCTCATTTGAGAGAGTGCGGATTACATCCCCCTGAAAATGATGTGATTCATTCACACACCACATGGAATGTATTAAGGATGGGTATAGAAAACTTATATGATATATATCATATAGTAATGATAAATTAGTAATGAGATATATATATACATATATATATATATATAAATACATACATATATATATATATATATGTCATTTACTTCCTTTCTTTCAATATGAAAATAAATGAGGAAACAACATCCAGGCATACAAACAACTTATCATCTCCATGGATGGTGTATTAAACATAGTATTTATTTATAATATAAATTATTATAATATACATATAATAAATATAACTTATATTTATATCATTTTCTACATTCTAGAAACACGATATAAGTATAAGGGTCAATGATATAACAAAATAAGACACATGCGAAGAACAAAGCGAATATTACATGAAGTGAAACCTTTACATTTGATCGATAACAATAGTGTAATATAAGGTAATAATAAAACCATATATGTTATTAGATATAAGAATATTATTATGTAAAATATTTATAATAAACTTATATTTATTATACATTATGTTTGTGTGAGTACGAAAAGAGTTAGGGCACAAGGTAAGGGGATTTCATCTCACTTTTAATTTCTGTGAGATACAAGTTATGTTCGACACTCTATCCTTTTCTGTAGTGTATTTACATAAAATGAATTAATTCTATGTATCTTATAATTCAATTTATGGTTATTCACATTTCTATTTTAGTATCCTTCTTTCATGGGGTTTACCTTACAAAAGTTACAAAATCTGTAAAATAGTTTTTTTCTCAATTTGTGTTCTTTGAGACTCTTGTTTTGTTATGAACCTAAATTCACTCATAAAGGTGTATATAATTCCCTTTTTAATATAAAAAATCTCATTATTTTTGTGATATTATAATATTTATGTAATTTCATATTTGGAGAGTATGATATCAAGTACTAAGTTATACTATTTTATTGAGACAATTTCATTGCTTTTAGAGATTGTTTATGTTTTTTATTCCTTTGAAGAAATATTATTATCCATCTCTCATGAAAACTCTTGAGTTTAATTAGACTTTTTTATTTCATGATATATTCATTTATTGGTAAAATTTCTACACTTTGTTACATAATATATTTAAGAAAGTGTTTTTAAGGAAGCCCACCTTGACCATATCTTCGGTCAAAAATCAATGTTTTCTAAAAAGAGTTTCTAATAATATGATTCCATTATCTTATAATCTCTAGATGAAATTTTTACCCATTTTGTCTTTTACCAGCCTCTTGAATGAAATATTCTTATCCCTTTTGGAATAAAGAACTTCTCTAACCTTGTTTAACATAGAAACAAATTTTCTTTTGACCTCCTATGACAAGTACGAATTTACCAACCGTCATTTATTCAAAGATCCCTTGGCATTTTAAGAAGGTTAATATCATAAAAAATGTGTTTAAAATATTTCATCAAAGAAAATGTGTTTCAAATTTTTTTCTATATTCATTTATATTTTTTCAAGAAAAAAGGTTTTCAAAAAATTTTCAAGCTTATTTTATAATTTTTCAAGTACAGTGGTTTTGAAAACATTTTCAAGCTTCCTTTAATGGTTTTAAAAGTGTTTTCAAATAATCATATTTTTAAGGTGTATTCAATCTTATTTTATATGTTTTCAGGGAAAATGGTTTTCAAAATTATTTCAAGTCTTCTTTATAATTTTTCAAATTTATTTTCCAAGAAAAATGTTTTCACAAGGTTTTATGTTATAAAAATTATTTTTAAAAATGAAATGATATTTTAATCAATAATTATTTTAAGATATAATTCAAAATTATTTCCCAACTAATAAAACATCCATTGGTCTTAATCATTCCTTTATGGGGAAATTATTACTTTTTTCATTCATATTCTTTCTCTGAATGGATTTTTTTTTGATGGAATGATGTAATGAATCATGTTTCTATTTCAAGGGTTATATAATTTTGAATCCCACTTCTTTTGAAGGGTTATTTTTATGATGATATGATTATGATTACTATATCTTTCCACAGGTTATGATATGTTTACATGTTTATGATACACATTTCATTTCATTGGTTATGTTATGTTTATTTATAAACTTATGGAACATCAATTTATGAATTCATTCTGTGACAAATGGGATGTATATCTTCATCCAATTAACTGAGTAATGTTTTATATCTCATGAGATATACTACGATGGCATGAGGAGTGAACTCATGCTACTATAATGGTCTTGGGAATAAACCTTGACTACAAAGATGTCCATGGGAGTGAACCATGGCAACTAATATGGCATGAGGAGTAAAATAATGCTACTAATATGGCCATGGGAGTGAAACATGACTACTAGTATGGTCTTGGTAGTGATTCCTTGTCTAATATGGAAATCATTATATGATTATGTGTTTTGCACAATTCCATGTTTTATTCTTATGTAATGTTTCCATGGATTATTCTCTATATTTCATTATTATACATGACTTATGAACTTACAATATTTATTCCATGGTATCTATTATGATCTTTAATATGTAAGGCATGATCTCATATTTTCATGATCACATTCTCATACCTTTATGATCATTTTTATGCTTACATGACTCCCTTGTTTACCCTTGTTGAGAATTTTAGCTCACCCATTTTAAGTTTCCTTTCCCCCAGGTAATGATAATATGTACTATGTTTGATATGTATAATATGGTTTATAATCATGAATAACATATTGGAAGATGATTTAGCACACATATGTTCCAGTTTTTTTGTTTCCATGTTTCAAAAGGCACTCTACGAACTACGGTCATTGGTTGTATGTTTTTATAATGTTTAAGTATTCTTCAAAAGTTATGTAATGTCAATGTTTTGTAAAATGAGGGTCTCTATATTTGGTATCAGAAAAACTATATAGTTTACCTTTGTAAAATAGAATTATAAAACCTTAGTGAGATACCTAGTTATATTTCTATTTATATTTCTATGGATGTCTCTAAGGATAATTAAAAGGATGAGTTAAAATTTTGTAAAAATTTATGGAATTATGGTAAATGATAGAGTGAGTGGTTTATAAGAAATACATCTCTCTCTAGATAATACAAGTGGATGTGGATCTGGAACAAATTTACCTAAGGGTAACAACTCCGAAAATATGTCATGGGCTTGACTTAGGGTAATCTGGTATGCGACAATGTTCCTTACTGCACACCTGGTTTGACACTCCTGGGGGATATGCTTTTGGAATTAAAAAACACTTCATAAAAAATCATGAAGAATTTATATATAAGTTAAATATAAATAAACTAGGATAAACCCAAGGTTTCATATATTATGGAATGTTTCATGATTTATAAATACTATAAGTAATTCCTTTCATGGGTATATAGTTTTATACTATGATAAGTACTGCTCACACTATTCTTATGGTTTTAATTATTTGTGGGAACCCGAAGGAATTGGATTAATGTTGAATTTGATGGAATATTTTCTAATTAAAAATCAAGTGGGATGATTTCTGGAGTGAAATATTCCATGATCATGCCAAATTTGTTTCCACAGAACATGATTAACAATTTTTACCTTAACTAACTCTTAGAATCACTAAAGAAGAGAAATAATGAGTTCATTTATAGTTTGTGTCATGTAGACTATGGAGGAATGAATATTAGGTTTCATTTGTGTCTATAATTTGGAATGAATCACCTTATTGAATGTCTTAGATTAAGAAGAATGTTTTTTTATTATTGAAAAGAAGGAGACAAAGAAAGTGGAGACAAGGGAAAAATGAAGGGTTCGTTTAAAAAAATTGATGGGAATTGTTTCCTCCCTAATTAATCATAAAATTTTATGTGTTTCTTGTATGGATAAAATGGTAATTATGCAACCCAATGTACAAAGAGTAATGTTCTTAAAGAGAATGAGTAAGGTGGTGTGAGTAATGGTTACATTGTGGATGATTATGAGACTATGGATGACATGTGAAAGGAAGGAGGTATTATTGTTAATTTATTACGGATGAAGTAATCAAAGTATTTATGTATTTGGATTCAAAAGTTATGAATGTTGAAATAAACATGGACTATTCTACTAATTTTTTGCACTCAGTAATTAAAATTTTATGTTGGACTGGTGAATGGATTTAATAAAAATCTGATAATTTTTCTAAGGGAAGCTAGCCCTTAATATGTTCATTATGATAATATAATGTTGTTTTCATAATGATATGTGGGGTATGAATAAGTTATTTGTAAATTATTTATTACCTTGGAACTAAGTAAGGAATTTTTTATAGGTGGTTTATTCTACCACTAATTAAGTTTTCAACATTTTTGGATTGATGTAGAAAATCCATATACTTTGGAATACAAAAACATGCATTTTTTCCAAAAGGGTTTATGGTAATTTAGGATGTTACCATGTTTCAAGAGAATATATGATGAGGTTATTCAAATGTTTGGAATGTGATAACCAAGATATACATTGTGATATATAGGGGATTCTATGTTAATCTAATTTCATTAATCTATTTAAAATGTTTTGTATTTTTCATCTTTAAGAATGGTTATAAGGTTAACTGTTCTTGAAAAGTTTAAGTTAAAATTCCGTGGAAGTATTTCTGCACTGATTTTGTGTTGAAAACATTGGTTAAAGGATAATCAGTTATTAACCTTATTTCAATGATGTATATATTATATATCATATTATCATGGTTTAAAAAAAGACATCATGAATTTTGGGTGACAGAAAATCACGTCTGGAAAGGCCGCATGTCTTAAACCCATGATTGAAGGACGATACAGGTTTCATGCCAACCACTAGCCTATGTGATGTCTTGGTTAATTTATAATTATTCATGTTGAATAAATATTTATGATGAACCGGTAGTGTTAATTTTTTTTATATATTAATGCATGTTGATTTTTTTAAGAGACAAATATTTAGACTTTTTCTTCTTTTATGGGCCTTAAGATCCATTAAAATCATAATTTAGTACTTTAGTCATCAAAGTTAATTTTAGGAAACTCATTCCATGATGTAATATATGTATTATAAATTGTTGAAAGAACAACCAAAGAATTAAATTTTGTTTATAGAAATTTATGAAGAATTACTCAATGTTCTGAAAGTGATCAAAAAAAATTATTGTCATAATACCTTAATTTTCGTTCAGATGATGGAATTTTAAATCATAATTGTTTTTTGAATTTTAGGCCCTCAAAATTCCTGTGACTATTGAATTATTTTTTATTGATGACCTCAATCACTCCTTATAAATATTTATGATTTTCCACCATGTCCAATATTAACTCTCAACATATGTTCTTCTATGTGGAAATCCAGTTATATGTTACTTTGGGTAACCGTTATGGTTCCAAATTTCACTTTTAAGAGATGTTTTATTATCCATTTTTAATATTTGGGGTTATATGAATGAATATTTCATTTATTAAACCTTATATAACTCAGAATAGTTTTGAGGTAAAAATTCATTTTATAGGGGGGGTAGAATGTAACACCTCATGATTTTGGTGAATTGTTTTTCAAATTAATTTAATCTTTTGATATTATTCATTTCATGAAACAATGAAAATATATTTCACTAATTCAAACATTCATTTCACACTGATCCTACTTGGAGTATGTCACACTCAATCCCGACATGGCGTATGTCACACGAAATAACAAGTTTAGCGTACATTACACGCAAGATTGACCTTCCTCAATGGCTTGTGTAACACACAAGACCCAGTGTAACCTAGATATAATATATTATTGAAAATATTATTATGATGGAATATAACCTAGACATTATGTTAAAGGATATGAATAGTTTTAAGTAAGTTTTTTGAATATTTGGTCTACACAAATATAATATGAATTCAATGGTTACCAATTAATGAATATAAAAACCAAATTAATATAAAGGAAAATACTATCATAGTCATTAATCTATTTTAACCAAGTAAATTAAACTAATTAAAATTATTAATTGAAATCAATGTAATTATTATTTTATATATTAAAACAAATATTTTTTATATTCATCTAATATATTCGATATAGGTAACATAAGAAAAAACCCAATTTTATGCATAAAAACCTATTTTTATTATATAAAGGTTGTTTTACCACCTTTTAGTGGACAACGCTTATTAAATCCAATTTTTGGAACTTTTATTGATTAATTTATCAAAATAAAATTCATATTTTGAATAAATATATAAAAATTTTGTTAGTATTATTTTTTAGTATATTTATTTATGCTTTTATCTTTTCATGAAAAGTTAAAAATACTGGATTTTAATTCAAAATTTCCTTTAAATCTCATTTATTAACAATGATAAATTAGATTTTAAATTGGTTTAATATTTTATATGGATAATTTTTTTTTCAATTAATACAATTTAGGAAATTGGAACCAATTTCACATTGAAATTTGTTAAAAAAACATAGAAAACTTGTGGACACTTTTACTTTAAAAACCAGTAGTGTCATCCCAACAGTGGGATTAATTTTAAATAAATTCTACCACTTCTGTGATTAGAATTTGGAAAATTGGATTCAATATTTGGAATCAGAATAATTTTTAATTTCTAAAAAGGTAATTATTTTTAAAAAAATATTAGTGATGGTGATTAAAATTAATTACATCAGTTAAAAGAAAAATTAGGTTAATAAATTACTAAACCTCATCATTAAGACCCAAAATGACCTAGAAACTTTTCCAAAAACCATTTTTTATATATATTTAAACCATATAATCAATTTTATTTACCTTGTTCCATTATTTTATACACACTAAACCTGAAAACTAGGGTGGAATTCTCTTTTCAAATATTTACAAGAGTGTCACTCCTCCTCCACTATAAAAGGCCACCACCTCTACCCATTCCTTAAAACTCAAAAAAACTTTTATGTTTTTCCAAAATCTAAACAAGTATCCTCCCAAAAATCCTAACTTGTAAATTGAATCATACATTTAGTAATAATGCTTCTCAACGAATCTTTTTGGCATAAACTAAAAGGGGTTACCAGATTAAGAGGTCACATGTTCTATAGATCTATTTTCCTTCATTTTTTTCTTCACCACGTAAACTATCTTTATTACATTATTGTGTGAAAAAATAAATTATCCTACATATACTAGGATATTTTTATACAAATAATTTTTCCTAGAATTACAAACACCTCCATCTAATGGATATTGACCATATTGTTTCTATGAATGGTGAACTACTACCTCACAGAACGGTAATTGTACATTATTACTTTACACAAATCATGGTGGAAATTTTGATGGAAACTATGTTTATATATGTCATATATTTTATTTATTATGTATTTAATCTTATTTATTCATTTTAAAACACAAATCTATTTACATTAAATTGTGGGTTAATACGATAATCTCGTTTGAGGAAGTATGGATGACCGCCCCCTCAAAGCACTATGATTCGTTCACACACCAGAAAGAATGTGTTAAAGATGGATATGGTGAACTTATATGATATATATTATATATTAATTGTACTAGAATAATGATAAAAAATATATACATACATATATATAAATATTTTATTTAATTATTTTCTTTCCATATGATAATAATGACAGAAACATCGTTCATGCATACATACAGATTACCGTCTCCATGAATGGTGTATCCCATTTAGTAATTATTTATTCAAAAAATTATTATTATATACTTATAAAGTATATAAATGATATTTATATTATTTTATATATTCTGTAATCATGATATAAGTATAAGGAACAATGATATAACAAATTAAGACACATGCGAAGAACAAAGCAAATATTACCCGAAGTGAAACCTTAACATATGATATTTTACAAGCGGGTAATATAAGGTCATTATAAAAAAATATGGTAATAGATATAAAAAAATTATTCAGTAAAATATTTATAATAAAATTATTTTTATTATATAGCAATATTGTACATGTATGGAGGTATTTAAGACACAAGGTAAGGATATTTGATATAACTTTTATTTCCGTGAGATACATTTCATTTACACCACTCTTTAATTGTTTGTGGTTTATTTACTACCCATGATTTTATTATATATATATATATATTATACTTAAATTTATGGGCATTTACATTTCCATTTTATGATCCTTTTTTCATGGGGTTTAACATTCTAAAGATACTAAATTAGTAAAACAGTTTTGTCTCAATTTTCCTTCTTTGAGACTCATATTTTGTTATGCACCTAAAAAAATTATTGTAGGTGTATATAAATCAATTTTTTATATCATGATTATAAATATTTTCATGTTATTATAAGCTTTATGTAATTTCATTTTTTGGAGTTTGATCCCATTTTACTAAGTTATAAGAGTTTACTAATAAAATCTCATCTCTTTTCAAGATTGTTTATGTTTATGCTTACATTGATGAAATATTATTATCCATATCTCAAGAACACTCATGATATTAATTATCCTAAGTTATTTCATGGTAAATTCAATTATTGGTACAATTTTCTACTATTTGCTACATAAGATAGTTAAGAAAGAGTTTTTAAGGAAGCCCAACTTTACCCTCTCTTCGGTCAGAAATCTATGTTTTCTAAAAATGTTTTACGAGAATATCATTCCATTATATAATAATATTTAGAAGATATTTTTACCTTTTTTATTTTACAAATATATTCAACGGAATATTTCTGTCTCTTTCCAAATAGGAATATTTTTTGTTCTTTTTTACATAAAAAATGAATGTTCTTTTGACCTCGTATGAGATGTACAAATTTACCCGCCATCATTTCTTAGAATCTCCCTTTGTATTTTTAAAAGTATAATATTTTATATTTTTTTAAAATATTTATTCAAATAAAATGGTATTAATTTTTTTCTTCAAGATTCATTTATAAATTTTTAAGAAATTTTTTTTTCAAAACTTTTTTAGTATTATTTTTTAAGTTTTCAAGTAAAATGGGTTTGAAAAAAATTTAAAGCTTCCTTTAAAAGTTTTAAATGTTTTATAAATGAATAATTTTTTTAAATTTTTTTGAAACTTATTTAATATTTTTTCAATGATTTTTTTATCAAAATGATTTCAAGTCTTCTTTATAATTTTTCAAATTTATTTTAAAAGAATTTTTTTTAAAAGGTTTTATGTTATAAAAATAATTTTTCAAAGAAGAATGTATATATTAACCAAGAAATGTTTTAAAAGATATTTAATTATTATTTCCCAACTAATACACATCCATTGGTATTACTCATGCCTTTATGGGGGAATTATTCAATGTTTCCAGTCAAATTCTTTCTCTGAATGAATTATGTTTTTATGGCATGATGTCATGAAACCCATTTCTATTTCATGATTATATGATTTTTAAACCATCTTATTTTCATTAGTTTCCTTTATAATGAAATGATTATGAAACCTATCTATTTCAACTAGTTATGATATGTTAACATGTTTATGATACCCATTTAATTTAATTGGTTACGATATGTTTATTTATGATCTTGTGGAACTTGTGTGTATGATTTCATTATATGATAGTTTAGACCTATATATCCCTACAATGAATTGGGTAATGTTTTTTATCTCATGAGATAGACTATGATTGTTTGAGGAGTGAACTCATGATACTATGAAGGTCTATGGGAATGAAACTTGACTACTAAGATGTCCATGTGAGTGATCCATGACTACTAAGATTGTATGAGGAGTGAACTCATGCAACTAATATAGTCATGGGAGTGAACCATGACTACTTATATGGTCTTGGAATTGATACCTTGGAGAATATGGAAATAATTATATGCTTAAGTGTTAGACACAATTACTTTGTTTACTCCTATGTAATTCTTTCATGTCTTATGGTCTCTATTTTATTATGATTCGTGTATTATGAATTTACAATCATTATTCCATGATCTCTATTATGATCTCTGATATGCATGGTATGATCTTCTATTTTCATGAGCACATTCTAATACCCTTATGATCATGTTTATGCTTACATGACTCCATTGTTTAACCTTAATGATGTTTTGAGCTCACCCCTTTTATGTTTCCTTTACCCTAGGGTACAATGATATTTAATATGTTTGATATGTCATAGAAGGGTACTAGTCAAGAAAAACCTAGTTGCAGATGATGTAGCTCACATATCTACCGGTGTTTATTTTTCCATGTTTCAAAAGGTATTATACCAACTATGGCCTTTAGTCATCTGTTTGTATAATGTTTAATAATTCTACAAAAGTTATGAACTGTTAATTTTGTTAAAAGTGAGGGTTTCTATATTTACCATCTCTTGACATCTATAAAATTGTCAATATTAGTGCCTTTCTGATGGAAACCACATTGGAATAAATAAAATCCATTAAATTGTCCTACCCCGTCCTTGCTCACCTTTATGAATTAATGGGTCAAATACAGGAGGGAAGGTCCACATATCGCCTTAGTATGGAATCTCAATTCTTGTATGGATGGATGGAAGAGAATTGTCACTACTACGAGTATTGGCTTACTATAACAGTTCCTCGTTCTGACTTCCATCTCACCCTTCTAAATAATACTGTAGTTCACCCCCAAATCTTTGAATATTGATAGTGTGGTTGATCTATTGAGTAATATATCACAATTTGATTTTCCCCCTTATCCGGAACCCCATGGAGTAGTGGTAGATGATGAAATAGGATCCATAGAAGACACAATCACAACTGATCAGGTGGATAGGATAACCATTTGTGAACCTTATACCCCTTATATGTTTTATGGGCAGTTTGGATGCCTACATAAGGTCACATTTTTACCTCTTACCTATATCATGAGGGATTCACACCTATTGGTTATTTTCCAATTATGGTTGATGATGTTCCACAATGAGCCTGGAATGAAAATCTTTATTTATACCATAATTAATTCAACTATCTTATCTTGGGGGTATGCTCATATTTGGTTGTATTACTATCCTGAAAGAGTAATTGCAATGTTAGTTCGACGGGTGCACAGATCGTTGCTTGCTTCCTGTCTTGCACCAGTTGCACCATATAATTCCACTCCTTCTGTAAGAACATGATCCTTTCATTGTAATCTAAATTTTTAGGGGACCTCATCTACACTTTTTTTATATGGAGGGTGACTTATACCCTAGGTCCTTAACTAGCACTGTTATCAGCCCCACTAAGGTTAGTCCAAGTAGAACATCACATATTATTCTTGAAATAGAAGAAAACCTTATATGCCCCGCCTATGAGATTGAACCTCCTATATATATGGAATATTTTACTACATGGGTGTAACAGTTTAGGGTGATTATATCAATCGTAACTATAATCCCATATTATATATTTGTTCTGATGGAGGAACAAAACTAAAATTCCAATGGTTCCACAAGAAATTGGGTTATGTAGAGATGGACATGGATCCAAATTTACAACATTATCACAGAGACTCCCTTATCATAATATGTTGATCAGGATAACATACATTGGAATCTATATTTTGATCCAGGCTTAGGTGTCTCTGATTATCATCACCTGCACATTCTCATTCAATAAATATTCATATCCTGAGAAGATTTAGTTTCTTGTGAAGGTGACCTCGTTCAATTTAACTGATACCAACATAAAATGGAAACCATGTGGGATATTACCATTGAGTTGCACCAGTTTGTGGACAAAGAATAAATTTTTTATTATAAAATCGTTTCACAAATAGAAGAATTATAGGATTTTGAGGCTCGTTTTACATGGTTAAAGGCGAAAATATCCTAAAAAACTTTAAAAGTTTAACCCATCAAGAAGAGATGTCAAGATCTTAGGGTTACCATTAAATAAATGTGACCAACATATATGAAAAAAGATAAACATGTGATGGATTTGGAAAAAACTCTTGATGGGATATGTTAGACGGCGGTCAATTTTCTTACCAAAGTGAGTTGGGCTCCATTGTAACCACTCAGGATACCATTTGTCACTTTTTCTTTTGTCCTCAATAGTGTATAGGAGTGACTAAAAGATGTTTATTCTCTTATATTCTAAATTAAATGAATGAATAATTGTTTTCTCTCTAGTGTTTCTTCTTTTATATTTTCCACCAATGTCCATCAATTATAGTTGATTTCATTCAGAATGAAAATCTCTAATGAATATTGATTTTAACCATAATTTGAGGTAACCAATTTAAAATCATAATGTAATACTCTAATTGCATCCACAATCAATGGTCATAGTGAGTAAAATATGATTTTTTCTAGGGATACATGAAAAACCATAAAAACATTGTTTATTTTCTTGTTATAACCCTAATTTTTGTGCCTATGTCCACTATGATATGACTTAACGACCATAACGTGACTTTTTTCAAAGCCTCCAATTGTTTGTTTTCGACCTGAAATATTTCGTGCCTCTTTGAATTCTTGATTGTTCAAGTTTTTTCTAAACCCTGCAGAGAGTATTTTTAGTGAGCTCATACTCAAATTTTACCTAGGTTTCCCTTTATAGGTTTTCAACCTAGATATTTTTACGTCTCTTTACATGGATAGTTTAGAGTCTTGCAATCCAGAATAACATTAATAATGTTATAGGTTGAACAGATATGACCATGAATTTTAGGGCAAGGGTCCCAATAGGGTTTTTTAACAAAGAATGTCCTGATATTTTATATAAATGAATAAGGTATTTCTCTTGAACCAAATATGTGATTAAAGGAAATTGGATAATATTTGGGTCATGGAAGCCATTGAGGAATATATATGTAAGAAAATACTCTCATGATGATGAATTTTCCTTCAGTTCAAAGGCCATTCTTTTTTGGGTGACTTATGTGGAAAAAACTGGGGAATATTGTGCATAGTAAAAAAAGGTTCCTCCAAGACACTATACCACCATTTCTAATGGCAAGGTATTTTTATGGATATTTGGATTTCTTGAGACAGTGATGGGTGGTTTGTCAATGGAGTGGCATCTGAAAACTATAGGGGAATTTGAATAATTTTTTATCATGAATGGGAATCTATTCCTACATGAACTTATCTTATGTAAAGGAATGTTGGAGAATGGATCTGTTTAAAATCATGCATCTAGGATACAGGTGGTGAAATTTAATGTCTTACTACTTAGATGTTCAAGACTTTAAATGAAAACCAAATGGTAAATAATTCTCATTTTTCATGGTATCTAGACCAGGAATTATCTATAGTCTTTAGGCATGAAGTAGTAAGGATGTAAACTCTAATCTAGGGGGATTTTGAATCAAAGGATTGATATGGGATGGAAAGGTAATAGGGTGTACGGAGGTAGGAAAATCCTCTCTAAAGGATGAATTTGTCTCTAGTTTATTGGACTTTTGTGGAAAACATATGCTGATCCAACTAGGGAATATTGTTCATAGTCAAACAAAGGGTCCTTCAAGACACTGGCCCCACCATTTTTGATATCAAAGGATGGTTTTGGGAATTTGGAAATTTCTATGAACAAATTTTTATTTTTGAAATGAGGTTGCTTGAACATAAAAAAGACACTTCAATCTAGAGTTTCATAGGAATAGGTAGAGACATACAATTTATGTAGGCATTGGGAGGGTTCATACGTAGGTATAACTCGTGCATAGAAAAAGAGGGAACATGTGTATTTCACAACTGGGCATAAATTATGAAGTTTGGATGTCCCTACATATCCTTTGATGATAGGAATACATCCGTACATAGTTCATAATACTATGCAGTTTAATTTCATAATATTAGGACATTGGTCCATGCAGTTTCATTTTATGCTGTAAAGACACTGTGGGTTTTTGTAGTTTAAAGTCATAAGACTTGGACTACTTCAAAAAGAAACCATGTGTAACCAGGGGATAACCAGGTCAGAAAATTTGAAAAATGCCCTATAAATGAAGGGGAATGAATGAGTAAACTATGGTTCTTAGAATTATCAGATCATGAGAAATGATACGGGGAATGGAATCCATTGAGGCATACAGTTGTCGGAAAATAATCTCCTTAGAATGTGTTTAAATCTGATTTACATGCCTTTTTTATGGGAAACATATGTATAGTCAACTGAGGCACAATATGCATAGTAAAATAGGGGTGTACTTGGGACACTGGACCTCCATTCCCAATGGTCGGGGAAGGTTTTCGATGAACTGATATCACCCAGGACACATAGTTTTTTGAATTGAAAGGGTGTTTCTAGACATGTAAGAAATATTCAACCCATAGTTTCCCATGGTGTTAGAAACTCCTTATATAGATGTTAATCATACGTAGAGGAGGGTCAGTTCTGTTTCTATGACAACTCCCTGAACGAGGAACCTGAATTTGAGTTCTTCTGCATCGATTTTCATACAAGAAGTAGGGGTATTGTTTTCTTGGTTGTGATTA
This sequence comes from Viscum album, assembly GCA_963277665.1. Taxonomy (NCBI): domain Eukaryota; kingdom Viridiplantae; phylum Streptophyta; class Magnoliopsida; order Santalales; family Viscaceae; genus Viscum; species Viscum album. The sequence goes on from OY728136.1 coordinate 8,754,993, forward strand.
GGACATGAGGACTAGGCATTACTACATATCCCATCAAAATGGTAATCAAGATTCCCATAGTTCTTGTAATACCCTATAGTTTAGTTTTATGAAGTAAGGACTTTATTGTTCCTTTTAAGGGTTTTCAACAAGTACCATAGTGGCCTCGGTAAATATTGATATACCTTGGTCTTATGGAAAATCCGCCCACACTAAACCTATTAATTCCATGAGAGCTATGCTCAGTTTGAGAAGAAAGGTTTGGAAAAGGTTCACTATCAAACAAAACATGGGGGTGACCAATTCTAGGGATGATGTACTCTAAATTGATGGAATTGTGATGTCATTATGTAGTTTATCATCACATATCCTGGATTGTGGTTTCATATTTTAATATCATGTTGCAAGGAGGAAGTAAGAGGTGCTACAATGGGAGGTTCATAGTGCGACTAATAAGACCCAACATGAATGAGGACCTAAGAGGCTCGATTCCATACAACATATTAACAAAGGAAACTCAGGAAAAGGGCCATAAGGATGACTAAATTTATGGATGGGTCTGAAGAAATTATGTATGTGTTTTTCTAAAAATCCTACAGTGACATGAATCAATACATACATAGTTTTGGAACCTCATATATAAATCCATTTTATGTAACAAAAGGGGAATATTTCATGAAATGAACCCATCACTAGCTTTTTCCTTAAGTTCCCCTACATTAATTTAGTTTTTATATCGTGGGGAAATTTTTTTTTGCTGCAGGGACCAGGATATGTGACATGGGTTTGAAAACATATCTCTTGCTGAGAGGAATCAAGCCACACATAGTTTTGAAGCCTCGTACATGGATATAGATCTCTTACAGGAGTAGGGTCATGTTATTTTTCCCCAACATAGATCTACTTCATGTGTGGAAAATTTTTAATTATAGTGATGATACCAATGTAGTTTAATCCTCATACGATAAGGTTGATAACTCCAAGTTTAAGGTAATATATTTTGAACCATAGGTGCAATTTATTATCATGCGGTCAAGAAGAATTATCATAGGAACCATGAATAAATAAAGGCTAATCAATAATGGATGTTCTGACATGAAATAGATGTGAATGGGGTAGAAAATTATGAACAATGTTCCTTAGAATTCTCAAAATATGAGAAATAATATGGGGAATGGATTCCATTGGTTCATATAGAGATATGCAAATCCTCTCCTGAAGATGAATTTGCTTTTGGTTGAAAGGATTTTTTTGGACAACTTAAGTAGAGGCAAATGGGGGATATTGTGCATATATAGAAAACTTTTCCTTAGGACACTAGTGTAATGCCCCAAGCTTCCACGGTACATTTCCCTATGAATAATGCAATAGCTTGCGTTGTACGTTACTTGGATTTTTCACACACCATGACCAATCAAAGTAGCCGTTATGAATAGTAATACCACACTTTTTGATAATTTATAAATTTTATTTTTCAAAATGGATTTCATTTTTGGATTTGTAATATCAAAATTAGATTAGGGTGAATTTTTAGTATTTTTCTGAAAACATTAAATTTTTGATGAATAGTGAAAAACATTGCGTTATTGTTTAAAACCAACTTTTTATTTAAATAATTAGTTATTTTATTTAAATTTATATTAAGTTAAAATAGATAAATAATACCTATTTATTTTCAATTTAATTCATGAAGTTGTTTTATAATAATATTAGATATATAAAATTTTATTGAACTTTTTACCATCTTTTACCCACCTTCTATGAGCATTTGCAAATTTTCATAAAACATAATTTTACCACATCTGTGAATTGAATTTCAAAAATACAAGAAAAACAGTTGATATTAGTAAGTAAAATGTTGTTCAATAAGATTAAAATAGATTTTTATGAATAGTAACTTTTAACTTTTATTTACCAGGGTTAAAAGTAAATAGAAAAAATAAAGGTAAAAATGATATTATTATTATCCTATAATATGTCCCAATTCTATTGGATAAGTGTCTTTCAACCAAAATAATCCATAGGTATAAAATATTATCTTTTTGGTCCACTTGGATTAGATTAGGACATTTATTATTATTTAATTTAAAGAAGAGTTAAAGTATTACATTCAAGTTTTCATAACAAAATCATTTTTATATAGGGTTATATATAATATAAATTTGACTATAAATATTCATTAAAAATATAAAAATATTTTATACAAAATTTTATGTTATTTAATACTTTTAGACCTTAAATAATTAAATTTACTTATGACACAATGATGATGTAGTAATTACCTTGTTAATGAATGATTAAAATAATTGATATTATAAATATCCAAATAAATTTAATTTGAGACTTTAGATTAATTAGACTAATTTTATAATTTAATATGAAATTTTAGGGTTGATTCAATTAATTTTTTTCAATGTAATCTTTCTTTTATGACTTTTACAAAAACAAAATACCAAAAAGTTTCAAAATTGGCATAAATGAGTTTTTTTAAAAAATAATATATTATTTAATGATATAATATTCTTAAAAATATATGGTTCGTTAAAATGACATATATAATTATAAATATCTCATTAATTAACCACTTGTGATTTTCATGTAATTTTATTGTATGTTTATTAACTAAGTAATATAAAAATACAAGAAGGCATTCTAAAAGTTGAACTATATTACTAAGAGTTAAATCTAAAAGATAAGGTTAATATAGTGACCTAAACCTATCTAAAACCTATTGGTTTTGTTGTTTTCGACCCATAACCACCTTATATTTAATATAAATCCTTTTAAATCCATTAGAAACCGAATATGATTGTATAATAATATAATATTTCAAGCTTTTCCTAAAGTTACCCTCACCTCTCTTATAAAAGGGTACTTACCATTCTCTCAAAATCACACCTCAAAAGCAATTTTTCTCAGCCAAACTCTTACTAATTATCCCCCCAACTATCCTAAATTAGTCATATATGCCTTACTTTTATCATAAATCCATCCTATAGAGCCCTTTTAATCAACACTAAAGGAAATATTCAAAGAAGAGGTAATAATTTCACCACCTATTTCAATGTTCTTTTCTTCTTCCACTTCTTTTTAATTTATTGTTTCCATAAAAAAATAATAACTCTAGTACCTTCTATATACTGTGATGTTATTATAAATATTGTAAAACCATATTCATTATTCTATCCATCCTATGAATGAAAATTCACCATACGTGCGTATATATGGCTTACCGTCTCCACGTCCTGGTGTAGTTTGTTATTCAAACACTTCATTATATGGAAGGGTATAATAATGTGTATAACTAAATTAAATAATAAATACAACATGTTAATGATTGTTTATGAATGGTATACTATCCAATTACATACTATTTCTCCATCAATTGAATGATATTATCGCTCGTGCGTACGTACGGATTACCGTCTCCACGAACCCGATGAAATTTATTCCCCATCATAACCATTCAAGAATAATTCTCATTTTATGATTAAAAATAATTTTTAAGAACTAAATATAATTTTGTGTGTTAATAAAATATAACCTATCCATAACAAACATTCCTTAAGTAACCAAGCATATAAAGGAAAATGAATAAGTTAACACCCAAAATGATTATACTACTGAAATATTATTAACAATGCTATATTAGAAGATCATATATGATATCATATTTATGTATTTTGTTATTTTATAATTTAATAAAAATTATTTAACTATTATAAAAGAGGTTAAAATACCCTCGATCAATGAAATGTACAAGTTAAAGGTTAATTCTACAATCTCTTTACCTATCTGAGGTTATTAATACATGCGTATCTAATAGGACCTCTTTATCATCCACATATGTGTTTCATAAAATATATACTTCAAAACTTTTTTACTATTTTCTATACTATGGTTTAATGTAATTTATACCCCTTTTTTTACTTTTTATAAGATGTTTATAAAGGAATCTTTCTATCCTTTTCCAAACATGGTCCTTTACGACCTTTTCAACAAAATTAAGGAAATAATGTTTTTTAACTTATACGGTGGGTGTGGCTATTTTCCAATGTTATAACACCTTATAATATTCACTTAAAATATTATAAAAATATTTTCAAAATATATGTTTTCTTATAAAAATACATGACTTTTAAATTATTTCAAAATAGAAAGCGATATTTTTCTAAAATAGTTTTTATTTCATATATGTCAACATCTATTGATGGATTTTACACTTGTTTGAAGATGATTTATTATGAACCAATCTTCCATAATGTATTGAAGGTTTTGTGATATGTTTGACTAGGGATGTGTTATTTTTATACCATTCATGGTTTAGGGATAAAGTACTGACATTTCAAATTCTAGTTTTAATACAAATGTTTATGTTATGTTTAAACTTTTCATATGATGAATGAATTTGACTTAGTAAGTGATGGGTGGAGCCCACTATAGCACCTTGATGAATCAGTAGGTCTCATGAGACAAACTAGAGTCTTGTAACAAAGACTTGACAAAATATTTCTTATAGTCTTGGCACAAGGCCTTGACTATGTGGTTATGATGTCCGAAATTATGTATTCCATCATTATTAAATTGGCTATTGATATTGCATGTGATTATCCGACTAGTATAATATCCATGAGAATAATTAAATGGAATTATTTGATTTATCATTTCCATATTATGCTGCATTTTATATTTAAAAGACTTGTGTTTTAGTCATATACATTTCCTTAAATGTTTATGTTTATTTATGAAAGTTTCTGTGATATTGTTTTCTTTATTGAGCATCTAAGATCACCCCTTTCTTATGTTTTATTTTTCCCAGGATACAAAGAAATATATTACATTTAACCTAAAGGAATAGTCTAAGGAATATGAGTTTGTTCAAAGGGGACACAACGGTGTTGTTTTTCTTTATTTCATGATTTAATTTAAAACTTATGTATGTATCTAGTACTTACAAGGATACTAAACTAATCTGTCTTTCGAGACCTGATCTTTTGTGATCATTCAAATGTTATGTAATAATGCACCAACTCTAGGTAACCAGGTTTGGGGCATTACAATTGGTATCAATGGATGTTTAGTACAAACCTTGGAAGCTAGATTTAGAGAAACACTGATTAGAGAACATTACCCTAAGATAGACTTTGATGATTAATATAGAAGAAACTCTTAGAATTTTGTTAATGTAGAGATTTTGTGAGTTTTATAAGAAACAAATATCTGTCTAGATAGAAGAAGGTAGAGGATGTTCTTGAATAGAAGTACCTAGGAGTGAAAACTCTGACAAGGAGTTTCGAGCTTGACCCGAGGTATCCTAGTACAGAAGAATAGGCCTTACTGCACTATTGGTTATGACACTCTCGGGGGATATATTTTGGATAATTCATATTTTCTTTAAAAACAATTATGAAGGATTTATGAGTAAATACCTCCTCAAAAAGACATTTTTATGATTATGGATTATATCCATAAACTGTTCAATTTCGGTTAAGTGTTTTACATGTTCGGAGTTATGTATTGTGATTCATAAACTAATGTAGTATATTCCATAATTTAGAAATATCTCCTAGTAGAAGTAATTGAAATAGTATCAATGCATGTAATCCATGTAGGTATTTCCCTCCTACTCAATATAATTATAGTGGAGTTGGTGATGCAACTGGTGCCGATAAACTTATCACCATACTGGGACAACTCACTTAGGTTATGAATAATAATTTTACTCGTACGGAGCACCCTCATCCACAACACAGAGGATCAATGTTAAGAACAATTAATGATGAAAAAACCAGAAAAGTTCAATGGGAATACAAATCCATTTATAGATGAGAAATGGATAAGTTCCTTAGAAAAAATATTTCTTGCTTTGGGGAGTAGTGAAAGGGAAAAAGTTGTCATGTTAGTTTATCGCCTCACAGGAGATGCAGATCACTGTTGGTCATTAATTCAAAACACAAAGGAGGTTGAAGAAGTATCAAGAATGGTACGGAGGGTGTTTAAAGATATTTTATTAGAAAAATACTTTCCTTGTGACCATTGAGCGGATATGGAAAGATGATTTCTTAGTCTGAGGGAAAAGGAAGATGATAATTTTTCAAAGTATGAGGCTAACATTGAAAGGTTAGAAAGGCATGAAATAGATTATATACATAACCCAATGAGTAATATTAATAAATTCATTGATGGTTTAAAACCATTTCCTCATCAAGCATTAGTCTTAAAGTCCTTCTCATCATATGAAGATATTGTCTCATGTGATATCAAGGCAGAAAAGAAATTCTCTAAGTCTTACGACTTTAAAGAAAATAAAGAGAAGAAGAGATCCACTGAACACTCTGGAAATGGAAATAAGGGGAAGAAGTTAAAAGTTGAATATCCATCCTATAGTAAATGTGGGAAGAAACACCCCGGTCCTTTCTTGAAGAAAATGGTAGTTTGTTACAAGTGTGGTGAGAAAAGCCACCAAGCTCATGATTACAATGGAAATAAAGAGGATGTCAATGTTGAATGCTACAATTGTAGAGAAATGTGGCTTTATGAAAATAAATGTCCTATGCTCCAAGGAAATTTACCTCAGAAAAGGCCAAAGGAGAAAGTCCAAGATTATGTGATAACTACTACTGAGGTTGAAGCTCCGAAAGATGTGGTAGCAGGTAATTTAATGGTTTCTTCATATTTAGCCAATGCTTTATTTGATTATGGATCATCACAATGTTTCATATCTTCCCTATTTGCTATGAAAATTAGATATTTATAATTTTATTTAACAATGGAGTTGTCAGTTAAAACTCATAAGGGAATTATCATTGTAACAATGTTTTGTGAATTAGTTTTCATTAGGTCATATAAATGTTCTATATATGCTGATCTCATCATCATACCAATGATTGAATTTGATATAATACTTGGTATGGATTTTATTTCAGACCGTGATTCGAAACATTATTTTAAGAATAAAGAGGTTACAATTTTTGATGATGATAAGGAGTACCTTATTTTTAGAGAAGAAACGCCACATCTGATTCATCTCTAGATCCACCCCCAATAGCTCTATTATATTCAATTATTGGGGAGGAAGAAAATGAAATACCTTTTGGTGAGGAAAGGAATGTTCAAAATAGGATGTACCTATTATGTAAGAATATGTGGATGTTTTTCAAGAGGATTTACCTGGACATCCTCTAGAATGAGAAATTAAGTTTTCCTTTGATTTAATTTCTAGTTCAAGGCCCATATCTAAGACCCCTTATAGAATTGAAACTGGAGAATTAGTGGAACTAAAGAAACAACTAAAGTAATTAAGTAATAGAGGATTTATTCTCCCTAGTGTTTCTCCATGGGAAGCCCCTATTATTTTTATTTAGAAGAAATATAGATCTATGAGGTTGTGCATTAACTACAGGGAGATCAATGTTATAACAATAAAGAACAAGTATCCCCTACCTCGCATTAATGATTTATTCAACAAACTTCATGGAGCTATAAATTTTTTCAAAGATTTACCTTCTATCTAGATATCATCAGTTGTGTGTAAAGAAGGAAGACATTCTAAAAACAAAATTTTGAACCAGGTTTGGGCATTATGTGTTTACCGTAATTCCTTTTGGACTAACTAATTCACCCTTTGTTTTCATGGATCTAATGAATAGGGTTTTCAAGGAATATATTGATGACTTTTTCATGGTATTTATTGATGATATCCTGGTATACTCAAAAAACTAGTAAGATCAGGAAATTCACTTGCCCACTATTATTAAAACCCTCAGAAGAAATGAATTATATGTGATGTTTAACAAGTGTGAATTCTGGCTACCATCCGGGAATGATGGGTTTGTTATTTATAGTGAAGCTTAAAAGAAAGGATTCGGTTGTGTCCTTATGCATAATGATATAGTTATTTGTCATGAATACCAAAAGATAAATATTCATAAAAAAGACTACCCCACCCATGATCTTGAGTTAAGAGATATAATATTTTCTTTGAAGATATGAAGACACTATTTATATGGTAAAAAAATGTGAGATTTATACTGATCACAATAGTTTAAAGTATATTTTTTCACATAAATCAAACAACATGAGGCAAAGATAATGGCTTGAAATACTCAAGGATTATGATTTCACTATATATAACCACCTAGGGAAGGAAAATAAGATGGAAGATTATTTGAGTAGAAATGATCATGGAGTTTTGAACAAGATGAGAGTTGAAGGGGATCCTATGTTCATAGATCTAGTAAAGATGGATATTGGAATAATCATGGATATGGAAACATCAATACTTTTTCTAATGTTTGATAAACAATCTTTAATAAAAAGTAAAAAAAGTTCTCATACCGATGATGAATAGTTTCAAAAGAAAATTAATGTTTTGAATGTTGGGATATTGATCGACTTCATATATGAAGATAGAATTTTGAAATTTGGGAAGAGACTTTGTGTTATCGATATACTTGATCTAAAAGGGGAATTTTTGGATGATTGTCATAGCTCCAATTTCTCTATAAAACCTTGTAGCACTAAGATGTATAGAGATTTGGAGGAACATTTTTGGTGTAATAACATGAAGAGGGATATTGCAATTTATATGTCAAGATGTATGGTTTTTCAACAAGTGAATGCTGTAAGACATCATATTAGAGGAGTCGTGAAACCTCTTCCCATACCTGAGTGGAAATGGGATGATATTTTGATGGAATTTGTCATGTGACTACAAAAGACTCCTAGAAGGAATCATTCAATATCAGTCATTGTTGATCTTCTTACCAAGACAACACATTTGTTTGCTATAAGAGAAGATTTACCACTTGAACTTCTAGAAAGAATATATATTAATGAATTTGTAATACTTCATGGATTACCTTTATCGATTGTTTCTGATCGTAATCCCCATTTTATATCAAGATTCTAGAGAAGTCTTTAGAAGGCCTTGAATACTAAACTTCGTTTGAGTATTCCCTACCACCCTAAAACTGATGGACAATCAGAACAGACAATTCCAACCTTAGAATAAATGTTGAGATCTATCTCACTTGATTTTCAAGGTATGTGGGATCAGTATTTACCTCTGTTAGAATTTCTATATAAAAATAGCTTCCATTTATGTATTCATATGGCACTATATGAAGCGTTATATGGAAAGAGATGTTTCATACCAACTTGTTGGGATGATGTTGGTGGAAGAAAATTCATAGGCCCAAAACTTATTTAGGAAACAATGGAAAATGTGAAGGTTATCCAAACCCAGATCAAAGAAGCTCAAAGTAGCCAAAGGAGATATGACGATAACCAAAGGAAGGATTTGTAATTTCAAGTTGGAGATCTTGTTTTCATGAAGGTATCTCAATGGAAGGGTGTTATACATTTTGGTAAGAAGGGTAAATTAAGTCACGGGTACGTCGGACCCTTCCAAATTCTAGAACGAATTGGGGATGTAGCTTACCGTTTTGCAATGCCGCTAAGTCTCTCCAAATATCATGGTGTGTTCCACGTATCAGTGTTGAGAAAATACATGCTAGACCCAATGAAAGTACTCACCTATGAAGAAATAGAATTGGAAATCGATCTGTCTTATTGCGGAGAGCCAATCAGAATTCTTGATACTAGAGAACAATTGTTGAGAAACCAGAAGAATCATCCGGTGAAAGTTCTTTGGAGAAATCATAAGATGGAAGAGGCAACGTGGGAACCCAAGGAACTTATGATTAAGAACCACCTAAATCGTTTTATAAAGTAATATTTGAGAAATTTCAAGGACTAAATTATTTGAATAATGGAAGAATTTAACACCCCAAGCTTCCACGGTATGTTTCCCTTTGAATAATGAAATATCTTGCATTGTACGCAACTTGGAGTTTTAACACACCACGACCAAAAAACTAGCCATTATGAATATTAATACCCACTATTTGAAATTTTATAAATTTTGTTTTTCAAAATGGACTACATTTTTGGATTTGGAAGATCAAAATTAGCTTCGGGATAATTGTACGTATTTTTATAAAAACATTCAATTTTTGATGAATAATGAAAACACTGCGTTATTGTTTAAACCTGTATTTATATTTAAATAATTAATTATTTTATTTATATTTATATATGGTAAAAATAGATACATAATACCTATTTATGTAAAATGTAATTCATGGAGTCATTTTATAATAATATTAGATATATAAAATTTTAATGAACTTTTTACCATCTTTTACCCACCTTCTAGGAGCATTTACAAATTTTCATAAAACACAATTCTACCGCTTCTGTGAATTGAATTTAAAAATTCTGAGAGAAATGGTTTATATCAATAAGTAAAATGTGGTTTAATAATATGAATATAATTTTTGGTGAATAGTAACTTTTAACTTTTATTTACCACGATTAAAAGTAAATAGGGCAAATAAAGGAAAAAAATGATATTATTATTACCATAAAACATGTCATAATTCAATTGGATAAGTTTATTTAGAACAAAATAAACCTTAGTAATAAAATATGGTCATTTTGGTCCCCTTTTATTAGATTTTGGAATTTATTTTTATTTAATTTAAAGAAGTGTTAAAAGTGTTAGATTCAAGTTTTCATAACTAAAATATTTTAATATAGGGTTTTACATAAGATAAATTAGAATGTAAATATTAATTAGAAAGATAAAAATATTTCCTATATAATTGTATTTTATTTATAATTTTTAGAATATAAATAATTAAATTTATTTATGACATAATGATGATACAATAATTATCTTATTATTGAAAGATTAAAATAAGTGATATTATAAATATCCAAATAAAAGTAATTTGAGACATCTGATGAAGTACACTAATTTTATAGGTTAATATTACATGTTAATGATCATTCAATGTTTTGTTTCTCAATTTAATTATGCTTTTATGACTTTAACAAAAACAAAATACTAAATAGTTTCAAAATTGAGAAAAATGAGTTTAAAAAAATACAATATTATTAAATGATATAATATTCATAAAAATATATGGTTCAGAAAAAGGATTTATATAATTATAAATATCTCATTAATGAACCACTTGGTGTTCCCTTGCCATTTTATAATATATTTATTAACCATGTAATATAAAAATACTAGAAGACATTGTAAAAGTTTAACTATTTAACTCAGAGTCAAATATAAAAGATAAAGGTAATATGGTCATCTAAACCAGTATAAAACCTATTGGTTGAAGTTTTCTAGACCTATCCCTAACTTATATTAAAATAAATCCTTTTTGAGCCATTATAAAACTAATATTACTGTATAATAAAATAATATTTCATGCTTTTCCTAAAGTGACCCTCACCTCTCTTATAAAAGGGTATTCCCCTTCTCTCAAAATCACACCTCCAAAGCCATTTTTCTCAGCCAAACCCTATCGGAATATCCTCCCAGATATCCCCACCTCGACCTAGAGGCCTTACATTGACCATAAATCCATCTTAAGGATCCATTTTGATCAACTCAAAAGGAAACACCCGAAGAAGATGTAATAATTTCACAACCTCTTTCAAAGTTCATTTCTTCTTCCACTTCTTCTTTATTTGTTCATTCCATACCAAAATAATAATTCCAGTACCTTATATGAAGCTGTGATTATATTATAAATATGGTACAACCATATTCATTATTCTATCCATCTTATGAATGGCAATTCACCATACGTGTGTACGTACGACTTACAGTCTCCACATCATGGTGTAGTTTGTTATTCAAACACTTCATTATTTGGATGAGTGTAATAAATGAGTATAACTGATGTAAATAATAAATATAAAATGTTAATTATTCTGTAAATATGATATAATATCCAATTATATACTATTTCTCCATCAATAGAATTATATTATCGCTCGTACGTACGTACAGATTACTGTCTCCACGAATGCGATGAAATTCATTCCCCATCATAACAATTCAAAACTAATTTTCATTTTATGATTAAAATTAATGTTTAATAACTTAATATAATTTTGTATATGAATAAAATAAATCCTATCCATAAAAAACATGTCTTAAATAACCAACAATATAAAGGAAAACGAATTAGTTAACACCCAAAACTATGATACTACTGAAATATTATTAACAAAGCAATATTAAAAGATAATATATGATATCATATTTATGTATTTGGTTCATTTATTATTTAATAACATTTATTTCACTATTATAAAGGATATTAACATACCCCTGATCAATTAAAAGTACAAGGTAAGGGTTAATTCTACAATATCTTTACTTATATGAGGTTGTTAATACGTAAGTATCTATTGGGACCTCTTTATCATACACATCCTTGTTTCTTAATAAGTGTATTTCAATAAATTTTTACTATTTCATAGACTATGGTTTAAATAAATTATACCGTTTTTTTACTTTTTATATTGTTTATATAAAGTAATATTTTCGTCGTTTTCCAAACACGGACCTTTACGACATTTTCGACAAAATTAAAAAAAAGAGTGTTTTTTTATCTTATACTGCAGGTGAAACTATTTTCTGATGTTATAACACCTTAGAATCATCCCTTACAATATTTTAAGAATATTTTCAAAATAAATTATTTATTTTAAAATTACAGGATGTTTAAATTATTTCAAAATAGAAAAAGTCATTTCTCTCAAATAGTTTTGATTTCATATATGTCAACATCCTTTGTTAGATTTTACACTTGATTGAAGTTGATTTATTATGATACAAATATTTCATATTGTATTGAATGTTTTGTGATATCATTGAATATGAATGTGTTATTTTTATAACCTTCATGGTTTATAGATAATGTAATTACATTTTTTATGATAGTTTTAATATGAATGTTTATGTTATGTTTAAACCTTTTCATATGAGGAATGAATTGAAATTAGTAAGTGATGGGTGGAGCCCACTATAGCTCCTCGATGCATCAGTAGGTCTAATGAGACAAAATAGTTTCTTGTCATAAGGCCTTGACAAAATATTATTTATAGTCTTGGCATGAGGCCTTGACTATGTGGTTATGATGTCTAAAATTATGCATTCCATCATTATGAAATTGGATATTGATATTGCATGTGATTATTCAACTGGTAGAATATCCAAGAAAATAAGTAAATGGAATTATTTGATTTATCATTTCTATATTATGATGATGTTTATATTTAAAAGGATTGTGTTTTAGTCTTATAAAATGCCTTAAAAGTTTATGTTTATTTATGAGAGTTTCCGCTATATTGGTATCCTTACTGAGCATCTGAGATCACCCATTTCTTATGTTTTGTTTTTCCTAGGATACAAAGAAGTATTTTATGATTAACTTGCAAGAATAGGCTAAGGAATAAGAGTCTGTTCAAAGGGGACACAATGATGTAGTTTTTCTTTATTTTATTTTGTAATTTAGAACTTATGTATGCATGTAGTACATCCATGTATACTAAACTAATCTGTATTTTGAGACTTGATATCTTGTGATATGTCCAATGTTTTTTAATAATGCACAGACTTTGGGAAACTAGGGTCGGGGCATTACAACTAGCCTTCCACTTCCGGTGACCATAGAAGGTTTAGGGAGATCCAAAATTTCTCAAGGAATAGAGTTTGGTAGATGGAAACGATGTTCTCAGACACACACTAAACATCCAGGACATGATTATCCATGAAAGGTGAATTTAACTATATAAAACTGATTCATTCTTAGGGTGGAGCATTTTTATTCATTGATATATTCCAGATGTTGGATCCAGACATGAATCATTCAGCACAGATCTGTATTTACGTACAAAATATGGTAAATTTTTCATTTTTATTTTATATTTTTTTTGGATGATTGGTCCATGCTATAGGATATCCGCATCACTGTGTAACCTATGGGGGAATTAATCAATCCACTCATAGTTCTAGTATTTTCCTCAACAATTTTTCTTGTACCTAGGGGAAGGATCATCTTTTTTATTCATGGATAGAACTAGGAATAGGGTCCAAGTATCAATATATTTCAAACTATGATGAGAATAAATATGGACATAGTTCTATGAAGTTACCTACATAGGTCTAGCCCATGTACAAGGAATGGGAATTTTTTTCCTTTTATTTTTTCTTTGGGTTATTGGGACCAAGATATAAAATATTGGAATCTCTACATATCATCTGTGAAAAGGAATCAAGACGTATGTATTTCTTGACGAATCATGTAGTTTTACGTCATTTAGAAAGGACTTAGACCACACAACTTGAATGATAATGGATATAGGATGTTTTATATCTTTTTGTAGGACAAGATAATACATTCTAACGTAATGTAACCAATAAGATAAGTGCAAACTGTAGGAATTATGAATTTATAATCCAATGAGAAACACGATCCTAATGTGAATGGAGACCCTAAGGCTGAAGGTTGGATAGAAAATCATCCCTTAAATAAGGGAAAATTTGTTGTTGGGCCTGACATGGAAATTACGTGCATCACTACGTATCTTATAGAAATTATAATCAAGCCACATGTAGTTATTGATGGGAATTATATGTTTAGGTCTGACCCATAAAAAGAGGGGGGAGGTATTTTTCCTGTATTTTTCTACTAAACCTAGGAATTGGGATTAGGCATCCTTACATATCTTATCATGATAAGAATCAAGCCACACATTATTCTTGATGAAGTTCCACACATAGGTATGACCTATGTGCAGTGAATAAGGAAGCATTTTTAACCATTACTTTGTGGTGCATAGATTAATATGTAAAATATTTGTATTCCTATATATACTCTTTTGATATGAATCAAGTCATATATAGTTACTTACTATGACATGGTGTATGACCAATGTTAGGAGAAATGTTAACTTGAGTGAGAACACTGTGATTCCATGCAGTTTTCATTATGAAGATAGGGAGTGGAATTATATGTAGTTTAGTGTCATGAGACTATGAAATATGATTTTCCTTTTATTGTATTTCATTCTTGAATGTGAGGTTCTTGTTATATACCTTCATTTCTTTTTTTGGAAAGGGAATCCCTTACTACAATTCCTAATATCATGTGAGCTATGATTGATGTGAGAAACCGGGAATTATAAGTGTTTCTCTAACAACACAAAGGAAGTTAAGGGTACAAGAGAGGTATTTTGTATCATGTAGTGGTTGAACCAATATATAAAATCGATTCGTCTCTATGTATGTCATTTAAAAATGATAATCAAGACATACATAGTTTTGAAACATTAAATAGTGGATGAGCAATGCCAGGGGAAATTTCCTATTGGGTGAGAACACTGCGGTATTGTGTAGATTAATGACATGTAGTAGGGATATTTATCATGCAGTTTAATGTCATGTGATTAGGAATTTTTTTACATTTTATCATCATTTAAAAAGGTTGAAGATTCCATGAATTTTACCTTCTTGTAGTTATGATGTAGGTTATCCTGTAGTTTAGTGTCATGCAACTAGGATGATTGTCTCCATGTATTTTTTCATCATGAGTTTAGGATAACCATTTTGAAACATGAAATATTTATTTCATAACCTTGAATTAGTGGGAGATGTGGTGAGTTGTTCATCCATTGAAATCAAGGAATAAGCTCCATTTGAGTAGACCTTATGTATGGCATATGGTCCCTCTCATTTTGTTTCCAACTTTGGGGGATTCATTTTGGGTATCACCAAAGTCCTGAGAAACCAATACCAATTCTCCTTGAAATAATGACTAGAGGAAATCATTTTTGTTAAAGGATAGAACGATTTTTTTTTTCTGGAATTCTAAATGATGCATGGTGCAAAAAATTTCTCATCCAGCCACTCTAAATCATCTAGTCATTTTCTAGATTTCACATATATGGATATTTTTTTAGATGGCACCGAAGAGTGAGGGTAATTGAAATTATATTAGAAGTAATACCTCAGTCCCATACACTAATGAGTACGGGGTCAACTATGTGGAAGTGTGGTCATGATATGGTAATCCCACAAGGCATGCATGAGCTTATATAGCAATGAGTTTTTTCCTAGTCCACCATGTTTTGAAGTATACTAGAAATGGTTTTTTTGAAGGCCTATATCTATCTATTGGAAACTACATTGTAGTGGGATGAATGTTTGGCCTTGATACCATAATCTGGATATATATTCTATAATTCGGCAGAGCAGAAATTGGTGTCATTGCCTTTCAATATTGTATGAGGGACATCAAATCAGGTGATGAAGTTAGATTTTACGAAACTGACAATATTCCTTTCCCCAAAATCTTTTAGGGGTATGGATTCAATCCATTTGGAGAATAATTCAGTTGTAGTAAGGATATACATGAACTTCTTCGATGTAGTGGGAGGATATGGCCCCAAGACATCCATTCATCATTCGAAAAATGGTCATAAGTTCTTATCTATTTGAAGTAACTCTGGTGGTTTGTGAATGAAATTTTCATGGACTTGGTAGGAAAGGAACATTATGGTGAATTTAGTGTAGTCCTACATCATAGTGGGCCATTAGTATCCATGCCTTCAGATTTGGTGGGAATTCCTGACCTCTAACTAGTGAGATCCACAGGCTCCGGCATGCACTTACTTCATGATGATATCTATCTCTTAACCATCAATTCACCTGAGAAATATCCCAATGAGTCATTGTTTATAGAGTTATTTTTTATGGTTAGTTCCATTATTGAAAAAAATTTAATTTCTCATCTTTAAAATTTATCCATCGCTGCTCTATTTGGTGGGTGTTATCCTTTTGAAGGTACCCAACAATTTGAATCATCCAGCCAGTGGTTGGGCAATATGGTTCATGGATGGGGATAATCTCATGGATTTATTCCATCTTGGGATTATTGAACAGTGAGACCATCTAGATGTGTGCAATGTTGATGACTGTTTCATCCCGGTCTACATCATGTGGTATTGTGGATACATTTACCAATAATTCAACCATCACATTTTGAGATCGGGGGACAAGAGTCAATGTCAGTCTCAAAGGGAACTCCACCATTATTCCTCAAATGTGGTCTATAAAGGGGATTAAATCTTCCTTTTTGATATCATAATCATCATTAACCTGATGATGACCAGTTCCTAATCATATTTTATCTTCAAATATTTTACTTGTAGTTGAGGTTACAAAATTAAAACATGAATGGGATTTTGGTATTCTACCTCATTATTTGAGTACCCCTATAACAATAATAATGAATAATGAGTGTCTACACTTATTAGAGATATATGAATAACCCACTGCCCCACTTTTTTGAGCATGGGGTCTTCCATCTTTTTCCATGTTGGGATTCTCGATGCACCAACAAAATGTATCTCCAATGTCTGAGGGGTCTTCCTAAATGGAGAATACCACTTCATCAAGAAAATTTTTATCAAATGAAGTCATTTATTCCAAAGTGTGATATTCCATAAAATATTCTAATTCTTGGACTTTAATGGATTTCTAAGGCACGAACCATATGTCAGACTGCAGCAGGATGATTTCCCACCATGACAGACGTCCTGTAAACATTAGACGACAAAGGATGTACTTGTGTGGGTTTTTACATGAGACCAAATGGAACTCGTGGTGATGAATATATTTCCCCATCTTCTAGACTACAAAGAGGATCACCAAACATGTGTTCGTTATATTTTAATACCATTTATCAGCATCAATCATCATTTTGATGTGATAATAAAGGTTATTTTCACTATCGGTGTCACCCTTTTCTACAAGGAAGTATTCTAGTGATTGCTTGAGGCCTATCACATAACGGATGACCGGTAATCCCATAACAAGAATCATTATCCCTAATGGAATTATGAAATATTTCTTGTGATTTTTGAATACCTTTTCACAATCATCAGTAAATTGTTACGTAACCACTTTTTTCTTCAACCTGGTGAATAAAATAATTTTCCACCAAGGTTTTCTATAAAGCAGCATATACAGGCTATGTTTCGTTGAGTTCTCTTAATTAAATGAGGCTGTGAGTAGGTGAAATACCAAGGATAGAATTTTTCTCATCAGGTTTGATGTCAGTTTCACAATTGTGTATGAAGAAGCCAAGAAATTTCTTTTGGTAACAACAAAAGCATACTTCAAGGGGTTCATTATAATACAATTTTTCCATAATTTGTTGAAAAAGGTTTCATGATCAGCTAGGTGGTTTTAGCATTGTTGAGATTTGACCAGAAGCTCATTATCATAGAATTACAAAAACATTCCCAAAAAGGGAATAAATATGTGATTCCTGGAATGTTGTTATGTAGCGGTATCATTATTCAATCCAAAGGGACTCACCCTAGAGAAAATAACTCTTTAGGGGGCATGAAGGCAGACACATAATCATAATATTGGGGAATTCCGAATTTATTGTATCTTGAATAACCATCCATGAATGAGATATCCTGATATTTGCCATTTTCTTAAATTAACAGTCCTGTGATGGGGACTGGGAAATAATCCTTTGGGAAGTGCTAGTTGAGATCCCCAAAGTCAATGAAATCTTAGATTTTACCATTATTCTCCTTGATGGGGATGGTATTGTCCAATAATATGGGATATTGGATCTCACAAATGATGTTTTCTACATGATGTTTTCAAATTCATCCTATTTTTTTGGAATCATGAGTTAGTTGTTTTCTTTCTGGATACTTTTTATAGCTTTGATTTCCCTATATAAAGGCCACATGGTGAGTAGCTACCTCAGGATCGAGGCCTAGAATTTATTTTTAGTTCCAGGTGAAATCATCTTTATTATTCCTTAGTAAAGAGTTAAATAACTATTTCTCTTAAAAATTCATGGCTGCGTTGATCAATGTGGGCCACAAATCTTCCTTGATAATGAGATTTATTTCTATGAGTTCGTCAATGGTGGTATAAACACAATACTAAAATAATAGAGGGGCATCACTTAGATCTTATTCATCTTCCTTTTCTTCATCCTAAATTTTTTCCTCCTCCTGTAATATGGATACATGTCTTAGGATACATTCTCTAGAATTGGGAGGGGAATCAACATCCGGATGTTCAGAATATGGAGTGACTACTTTGGACCTGACTACTAGCATGGGTCCTTAATAAGGCTCTAGAAAGGATGAGGTGATGGATGGAGTAAACATTTACCATATTTGGGTGACTATATGTCCCATTATGATTTCATGATTGGGGAAAATATTTCTTGGAGATCAAGGGGTAGATAAAAGGCATGTACATTTATGTTTTCCCCACTATATGGGGAATCATCATATCTTGCAACACTGGTAGACTCAATTTCCATAACTGAAATCATGAATATTTGTTAGTGTATGCCTACCCTTGGTCTCAAAAACTCATATTGTTTTATAGTTATGACATATTCTTCACCAAGTTCTTTTTAGGGGTTGTCCGAGATCATTTCCACACAATCAACCATGGATTTTTCCCTTTTTCCTGATATAATCCTATGTCGATATAATGTGACTCCTAGGATTAAAATGGGTCCTTATTAGCATGAAATGTCTTTATTTTTCCATTGGTGTAGTATTTGATTCATTGATGGTATGAGAAAGGGATTGCTGCATGTTTCTAAAACTAGGGCCTTCCCAACAAGAAATTTAATGCTTGGTTTAGAGAACCACTAAGAATCCTTAGTTGGCTATGAAGTCTCCAAAACGTGTCTTAAGATTCATTTTTTCCAACATATTCTAATAAGTTTTCGATATCCTTGAAACATCATGGAGTAAGGTATTAGGATATTCTCATCATAGTCTATTCGACGACGTGTTCGTATTGGAAAGTGGTTATCTCTGGAGCCATTATTAGTGATTTTTTTGAACATCAACACCATTTATCATGTTGAACACATATAGGTGTCTGACATTACCCATAATAATGACATATTCATCTACATTTTTGAAGGATATAACCATGTGTAATTCTATGTGGTCGGTCATTTTTCTATTGAACTCGACCATGGACATTTTAGCTTAAAAATCATGGGGGTTAACAAAGTCTTTATGACTGCCTCCTGGAGGTCTTTTGACAAACTCAGGGCATCAAGGTTGGAGGATTTGGCTGATACCAAAGTTAAATTTTTCAGGATGTCATATTTATGGTATAATTGTTGTAACATTCAAATGAGTGGATTCTTTTTCATATGTGCTTTAGGTAATTGGACATTTTATGAAGATAGATCATCCCTTGGGACATAAGCTGGAGGTACTTCCACTCTTGGTGGGTTTTACTGGGAAGGCATGCCTTCTTGTCTATGGTGATTTGACATATGCTCATCTCCTAATTGGTATTCCATAGTGATTGGGTAAGAGTGCATTTTTGAAGAATCATGGGGACTTTCCTATTCTTATTGGGATCAGTACAGGGTTCTTTCATGAGTTTCTGTAACATTGATGGTGTATGTAGGGTCACGACTACAGTTTTGGATCCTAACATGACTACTCCTGCCTCAATATCCTTGGATTCTGCAGCCTCTTCCTCTCATTCAATAATTAGGTTCATAGAAATTGTGCTCATATCCAACCTTATCATTGGATAAGGGATCTATTAAGTGGATGACATTAATGGATTCAAATATCAATTTTTCTTTCAATGATGAATTTTCATAGGAAATCTCATCTGGTGGTGATGTTTGGAGAGCTGATGGACATTGTTTCAGATATAAGGGAATTAAATTTGATAGTGTTAAAGAAAACATTTTCCTTTGGGTGGGTTCATATCCTTGCAATTTCACTCTCGCTTTCATGATGGATTATTTTTAAGGGCTGGTCTTTGGTGGTATGTGGTTCAGATGACATCATATGTGTTGCAGTAGAAGTATATTGGGAAAATATTGTTTGTTTCAAATATACCTAGAGTATTCCATGATATCATTTGACTATTTTTGAGTCATCCAATTATAAAAATTCTGTTTCTTTCTACTAACATCTTATTTCCACTCACCTACTTCCTCGGGGGTAGTGGTGGAATCATAACCCACTTGTGATGTCGACAGTCTGAGTATGAAATTCCTAGAATCTATTATTCTATGAATGAGTTATTTAATGATTAAAAAATATTGAATGGTGTATCCTAGTATCTTGTGAAATGGTAAATAATTCATCCTATCATTGAGACACACTTCATCAGCCCTTTTTGATTCTTGAAGACTGAGTATGTCATGGTCAATTAGGTCTATAAAATTTCCATCGATGTGATCATTTCATAATGAGTAAAATTTATTCATTATTTTTTTGAATTGATTCTTTTAGGGCCCCCTCCCCTCATTTTGATGAGGTAAGGGATTATGTTGATGTCTAGGAGGCCTCCATGATTCTGGGAGGGCCTTAGAGCTAGATCAAGATCAGGTGGTAGCTTAATCTTGATGAAGGCTTCTTCAACATTTCATGCACTTTTTCTAGGGACCGGTGGAGTCACATGGGACTTGATATTAGTTCTCTATATAGAGCCCTCCGTTCCTTAGGAAATACCAGAGAAATCTTGGAAACCACTTCTATACTTCACTTGGATAAGTAACGTTTTCTTCTCTTTGTGAAGATTTTCAATTCACATTGCATGCATCCTATCCTAAGGGAGTGGTCGGTTAAAAGAGGAGGTTTTCTTTTTAAATATGTATGTTAAGTCTAAGACTCCCTCATTCTCACAATATTTTAAATTTAAGAGGTTGTTGACTATTTCTTTGGCATTATTGAGAATAATTGGAAAAGGAACTACCGACAAAGATCCTATAATAATGTATTTAATCGGGCCAGAAAACACGAGTACCATACAAAAGCTGATCCTTGAAGTGTTCAAAAAAAGAATCTATGTTTTAGTACTTCTGGATTCTATAGGGTTACCATCATGGGAATAAAATAAGATTTATATTGCATTATTTGCTTCTCTAGGTCCCATATGTCATGAAATGTTTGGAATAAGGGACTCTTGATGTTTGGTGGTGGAAGGGTATCACTCACCCAGTCAAGGTAAGGTTTATGTTCTAGTTGTACTGGTGCATGCTGAGCTTCCATGGATTCCGAAAAAGATAAAATTCACCCTATGGAATTGATGGACCCTTGGTGTGTCTCCTATTGAACCTGATCTTGGGAAATCATAGTAGGGGGAATGATTTTTCATAATAGTTCAACTAGTACATGAGGCCAGTATTCTTCCAGGGGAATCATTTGAGTATTTTTCTACACCATTTTGGATTTCCTACCTAATATAGGGAAATCGTGACATCTTTATTCAATCATGTCCTGATAACTTGATTTTCTAGGTTTCATAATGAGTATAAGTCCTTTACCTGCTTTATTTTCCAAGATAAACCCTTTTAGATGAGGCACACCTCTTGGAAGTGTACCTTTAAATTCTTCCCAAGGAGAATATTTGATAGGACGACTACCCCAAAGCAGCTCAGAATTGATTTTTTTTTTCATCTCATTCATTTTTCATCCTACTCAGTGAATCTATCTATTAGGGAAAGAGGATTGTTTCCACCATAAGGGGGTGGTGGTTCAGGCATGATATTCCTTGTATTATTTCCTTCAATTGGGATTCATAAAGGTGGTGGTGGTGGACTAATCGAGAGAATACTGATATTCCAGGAATCTCTCTAGTTATGGGCACACAGAACTTCATTCTCAGTGTGGATTAGATTCCATGAAGGACCATCATCTATATGATCTTTCCAATTTGCATCATTTTAAATTCAATCTATGGATTGACCACCATGAGGTTCACCAATTCATAATGCATTGTTGGATTTATAATGACTAATGGATAATAAGTGGATTCTTTATGCTATTTCTAGGACATCCCCCTTCTATTAAGAGATCCCCATGGGCTTTTTAATGAAGGTTGATTCAAAGAGAAAAAATATATATTCTGGTCATATGCCTCCCCTATGAGGGGATTTAATCCGGAGATGATATGAACTAAGAGTCCTCTCTAATTTTCGTTCTCTCTAAGTTAGAAAAGACTTATATCCGATGGGAGGGTGGTTGAGGTATAAATCACTTTATCCCTACAGGATGGGGTTTCTCTTCTTCACGTTTTTTATTCCTTGGACAAGATTTTTTAGTCTTATGGGATCATTTTGTGTTAAAAATTCCTCCAACCCTTTGGGACCCATACTACCACAACAACTAATGCTATTACTGCTCTCTTGATTGCATGCATAATTTTTTGAGCATCATGTTGATATGATGCTCAGTCTATATGAAAACTTTTTTCATTGGAGGAAATTAACAGAGTTTGATGAATTTCCTTCCTTAAGAGGGAAGCCTTATAAATGTTATTGTTTTCCTGGTTCATGATATTTTTTATGGATTTCTCCTACAGATTCGATGATTATGAGATTTAGTCAAGGCTGATTTTTTTTGCGGTGAAACCTATACCGAGCATGTGATTTTATGGATAGCTGCATTTGGTTAATGAAATTATAGGATTCAATTTCCAGTGGGTTCTACTAGATGGGATGTGGGGTGAAATGCAATGTTCCATGTTCTCCCCACCCTCAGATGTGAACACCAGAAGAAACATATCCTTTTGTTCTTCCACGAGAGACTCCTCAACTTGATTTAACCTACTTGGATGACTCTTTATAATTTTACTTCATTCAATGGGGATGATGGGGGTTGTACTAGTGTGGGAATGGTAAGGGGGTGGCTCAGAAGAGGATCGTTGTCTCAATTCATCTCCTAGTGGAGAAATGATGTCAGTTATCATTGATAGGGTCTCTAATGTTTGTGACACCATCCTTCAAAGTGCCTCAACATATGAGGGCTTCATTGTATTTAAATTTTCAAGGTTAGCACATTCTTACTGACATGAGATTTCTTTGTAGAGAGGGTGTTCATAATTGAATAAAAAAAAGAGAGTAATACCATTATAGCTTGATGTTAGACTTCCAGGAGAATTTTTGTACTGTATACCATGGTGAAGATCTTTAAGGAAGATGATAGAATGATGACGACCTTCTTGATAAAATGTGATTTAAATAAGGGGAGTAAATTTTTAATGGATTCGATCATGGAAAGGACTACCATCATAGCTTAATGTTTGACTATTAAGAGAATATCTGTAGCATATACCATAGAGAGGACCATCAGGGAGGAAGACAGAAAGGGGAAGATAGTCTTTCTATTTGATCTTTTGGCCACGATGAGGGATACCATAATGCTCATCAGTATGTAATCTCTAATGATCAATAGATTATTATCCACTAAGTAACCCTTCATCATATGTTCTTTATAGAATACCTTTACGGATTCTCATAAAAAAATTGTAGGGAGGTACTTTAGAACAACTTCTACCACTTCTATAATTTGGTAATGGATTGTCAGGATCCTAAGCTTCCCTCGATAGGTGTTTGATAGCATCATGAAATCCAGATTCTGGAAGAGTAGGGTAATGAATGTTTTCTAAATTTTATAGTTTCCATTGAGATTATTTATTTTTGGGTTATATCTTGTGGGTGATTGGGGCTACATCCTATAGGTAAAGGACTTCATATATGGGTTCTTATTTTAGTGGATCCCGCAGTGTTTTTGGGATTAATTGGAGAGAATATTGATTTATGGGAGGTATATATGACTTCTCTAGAGTTTCCCCCATGGTGAACTAGTGTCCCCCAGTTGGAACATGTTTTTTTCTGAATCCGGTTGTACATTTATTATAGAATATTTCCAACAACCCTCCTGGATATGAGATTGGATGGTTGTATACTCGGATGTGATCAATTTATTTTATTGATAAGTCACCCCACTTGGGGAGGTGAGGTTGTGATCCCAACTCCATGATGTTTTCATGGACATGATTACATTTTGATAAATCTAGAGGATGTGTTCGAGGATTGATGTTTGATCATCCATCATTACCAAGATTTGTTGAGATACGTCCTTAGCCAGAACGAGAATATATTCCCATTTCGCTATCAGAGTAGGCATATGTGACTTCTCTGGTCCTCCATCCTATATTAGTGGGTACTAAAAGCTATCCCATTTAGAGGAAGATATATGGGTGTTCCCATGATCTATAGATGGGATACGCCATCTATTTTCTCCAGTTTCTATCATATTTATCTGATGGTATTCATATGTTAATGAAATAATTTCTATCTTCTCATTTTCCAATATATTTGTCAAATGGGGTAGGTATGTACCTATAGGAATTTGCATATGCACAATTTCCACCCTATTTGGATGAAGATCTAGATATATAGTAGAAGGAATTTTCACCTACTTATAGATGGTTACCATATTATTTAGTTGACGGTATTAATGTGCATTGGTATAGATTTTCATATGACTGTAATTTTTCTACCCTGTTTGCATGGTGGTTATAATGAGCATTAGTGGGAAATTGTGCCTACTCATAATGTGCAATTTTATTTTTATGGTGGGATTCATAATGGTAAGAAGTATTTTCCATATGTTCATAGGATTACATTGTATTTCCATAGTGGGATTCTTTAGTAGGAATGTGGGAAATGACTTGTTCCTAGTGGTTTGATCGTTTCCCTTAGTGGGCCACTTGAGGGATCTGAGTCTGTTGTACTTCAGCATGATCCCATGGGGTGATATCTTCTTTAAAGTGAGGATACCTAGCTACATGGAATGTGCAGTGATAATTTACAACAGGTTCACCTGGGTGGGACCCCTATAACATAGGGATGAAATCATTAGTGATAAAATCATCATCCTCTCTAAGGTAAGGGACGTACTCATTATTGTGCTCCAGGGATAAGAACCCAAAAATCTTAGAGATAGCTAACAGAGCCACTTTTTTTGGGTTTCCGACCATTACTCATTGGATGGATGGAAGAGATTAATGTCCTTGAAGGCCTCCCTTGCTGCCTCTAGGGTGATAAGAGTACCATTTTGGGGATACTCCATGATCAGTGAATTTGAAATCTAATATTCGATATGCAGGGTGGGCGATGGAGACCTCTGCTTCATTGATGACCTAGCTGCTTGTGTGGTCACTAAAGCTTGTTTCTATGTAATATTTTTGGATTCCATTCGATGGAAGGAAGATATGAATATTTCCTCTAATTTATGTGATAGATACATATAGAAAAACCTCTTCAAAGTAGCATCCCATGACCACATGCATAATTGGAGGTCTTTTTTGGACCCTTATTCCATTTTGAATGTGAAAAGGATATGATTTTTTGTAACACCACAACATTGGTTATGGATACACATCGGTTTCACCATTTTATGTCCATCAGAATGAGTATGGGGGTGTGTTTTCCTGACAGTTGATTGTAGGAGAAGTTTAGTTACATACAATCATTCACGTTGAGTCCCTTACATCCGAACGGTATCCACCAGGTTTCATTCGTGGAGTGGAAAATACCCAACAGTTCTCATATCTCTAATTCATGGATGTACTTTCTAAATTTAGGAACTCATTAGGGAACCTAGTCAATGACACCTAAGAACCCACGTTGGTTGAGAGGATGGGAGTTCAGGCTCATCAAATACTTTTGGGGGGAACTATTCCCTATTCCAATAATATCTTATAAATTTAATTCCTGTTCATATCTTCATTAATCGTTTGTTCATTCCCATGAATACATCCAAAGTATATCCATGAAAATCTACCAATAATATCAACACATGGATTTTGAATTATCTATTTGTATCTGAGGTTCTCCATTAATGGAGGAGTCTGTATGTAACTGAGATTCTACATCAATGTTACACTTTCAAAGATAAATCAGTGATTGGTTGGTCATTTAATGAGAAGATGCTAGTTTTAATCCATTTGGTGAGGCTCTCTAGGGTTTATTATCATCTAGGGGAAAAAAGTTGATTTGACATCGGGATCGAAACCATAATATGTGATTATTAAATATCCTTATGAGAAAAAATATAACCCATGTAGTTCGATGGAACTTAATAGGAAAAAACACCATTTTTTGTTTTATGACAAGGAACCAACCTTGCAGTTTAACATAACGTGGTAGGGAAGCCTATCCAGAATGTTCCTAGTAAACTTTTTATGTGGGAATTATACAGAGACAGCCTGAGGTACCCAAACAAGATGTTGTATCCTTGGTTGGGGACATGATAATTCTATGGGTACAGCCCAATAATGGTGGTTTAGGTTCTATATTTGGACCTTAAAGAGGCTTCTTACGTATCCTAGTTATTTGAGAATCAAATCCCACATGGTTTGTTAGTTTGGGGCTTATGCATGGAAGTCACCTATTTGAGGGGGTAGGGGACATGATTCAGTCATTTACCAAATGGGAGGCATGTGGAAAGAGGATTTCTATTGATTAGATTTAATGTGGGGGATTTTTCATGGGATCTTCCCATTTGGTGTTGCTTTGTTGGGAATATAGCTCTATGAAGATTGATGTATGGTTCCAGTATATATATCTTATCAAATTCCCTTTTGAGTTATGAGGTTGGGACATATATCTATGGGGAAGGACCATTTTGTGCCATGAATTATGTATGGAATCTGCCCATTTGAGGGGTTTAAGATCATAAATGTGTCATAATTGCCACTAACATACATGACCACATAATTCATGATTGGTTTGAGAAATAATATAAAGTATAATATACGAAGATAACACGACCCTCATCATCTACTAATGAATGGTTATAGATCCCAAAGGGAGAGGGGGTGGGATACTTTGAATATAGTCATATCCTCTTTTATTTTGGTAAATGGGATCGTCACCTTAGGTTATCCATCCAACTATATACTAGGAATAGGTGAGGAGGAACAAGAGAGAAACCTCTTGTATGACAGTCTAGAGGATTAACTTAGGATGAGTGCCCTGAAATGGGTTCTGTGAAAGGGGAGGATCATCATTCCTCTTCAAAAATAAACATAAGTGTGACCTCCTCTTGTTTAATATTATCCATCATCAAAGGGAAAGGATGATGATTACCATTGATCCATAGATCAGGGAGGTCCATGTGAGAAACCCAAGGGTAGAACTAATGTTACCATGGGAATGTAATCGCATGGACATTCTGGGGGCCACCATTATATGATAATTACCCATGAGTCTCTTCTTACCATGGGTATGTAAACTAAAAAGTACATGATGGTGTGCCCAATGATTTCATCACATATATTTGGGGTCTCTTGAAGGGCCTTGGACCCATGCAATTAGAATAGTTCATGGAGGAGCCGACATAGGGATTTGGGACATGACTAGAAAAAATGATAAAAACTAGAAAGAGAGACCTTATAGATTAACCCATTCCATATAACATATTTATATGTTAGAAAGGGGATCGTCAATGTAACACTATGGTATATAGACTTTGGTTTGGTCCATGAAGAATTTGGACACATGGTTCTAGGTTCTAACCACATAGCGTTTCACTACATGGGACCATGTTCCTTCCACGTAGTGATTTTCTATGTGGTGTTGAGTTCTTATAGTGTATTAATTTTCCACATAAGGCAGGTTTTAACTTGCATAGTGTTTTCTTAGGCGGGATGTCAATTTTCAAAGGGTCGATCGATGTTGTTCCTTGTGGGAATTATTCCTACAAAATATTTTGGGTTTGAGGAATAAAAATTGGTTTTATTAGTTATTCCTTAATGCTTTACAGTGGGGTTTACCTGCAGGGAATCATCGAAGGGTTACAGTTTTTTTGGTTCCTTCATTCGGATCACTTCAGTTTGTTCATCAATACATATCCCTTCTATAGATCTATTATTCATAGAGAAGTAGAGAAACTAGATACTAGTGTTACCAGTTTCCCAAGATGGGTCATGATCCTTCTTCCATGGAAGCCCAAGGATTATGCCCGGACTGTGAAATACTTAGTCAGTGGGGTCATCATTCATAGACAGGGTCCATCATTTACGTGGGTGAAGATTACCACCTCCTTACTGCAAATGATTTCATTTTTTTAATTTCTTATTCACCATCCTCATCACACAAACTCATTTAGTTCATTGGGGATTCTATATTTCCATGGACCTCCATGTGAAGCGGTGGTCTATGAAGGAATTTGTGCTTTGTGGTATTGCTTCTTCCTTTTTCATTTTGGATCCTTTTCTCATTTTTCCTTCAAGTCTTCATCCAAACGTTTTTCCTTACTTTTCCAAATTAATGGAATTATTTTGATCTATTAGAGGAATTTTCAACACCCAACAAGGCCTCAAAAATATTTCTTTAATGATGTTCAAAAAATGATCTACTATCATTCTTCTTCTCCTTGTTGTAGTGGTTAATCGATATTTTTATATGTTGTTTAAACTTGAGCACCAGATAACTCTAACAGTAAAGAGAGGAATATATAGTGATCTTTATGAGACAATATGTCAAGGATATGTAGAAAAAAACTCCAAATATAGTAATTAATTTTTTTAGTGATGATAGATATATTCTCATTCTTCAGATAAACTTATTCAGCAAAGTCTTATGAAGACCAATCTTTCCATAAATGGATAACCTCCTATTAATGTTCTTTAAGGGAATTAAGTGAATTATAAAGATATTAGAAAAGTAATCTTGATGTTTATCTATACTATATCTTCATAAGATATGAATTGAAATCATTTTTCACCATAAGATAAATTCCATAAGATAAAGAAGATAATTCTTATAAGATTAACTAACTTCAATTCAGTATAATATAATTCTAAAGTATACAATACAAAGTGTTACTATGATAGAAAATTTATAATCATAAATTTATTATGGCTATAAATATTATTTTTAAATGATAATGTCCATTTATAATCTCATTCTGAATAGAGCGTCTGTTTTGAGAAACATAGTCAAACGTCATAAGATAAAGTCTTATGTGGCACTTTCTAATTCTGAGCAACTAAATATATTCTTCAAATCTTGTTAGAAAAAATTCCTGAAAATTATACAATAAACAATTAGACACACAAAATAAGATATGAATAATTTCAATCACTTTAAGGTAAACTTGTTATAATAAAATTCGGGATTTTATAAGTGATCAAAACACATATCCAGACGATATGTTGGAAAAACATATTCTTTCAACAAAATATGTTAAGATATATACATGATAAAATATATGTATTTTTTTTATATTTTAAATTTATATCCTTTTATTATTATTATTATTATTATTTTATTATAACATAATATAAAATTTTTCGATAATAATATAAATAAATTGAGTCATAAGTAATTTATTAAGAACCTATGATATTTACATTAATGACATTAATTCTTAGCCATTAATAGAACAATTTTTTCAATTATTTTCTTCGAAAGTTTATAAATTTTTGGAGAAATAAATTGATGAATATAGATAAGTTTTATTTATTAATTATTTTCTGCATTTATTCTATTTTATACATCAAAATATCAACATACTTGGCCATTTATGGAAGACGTTATAGCCCAATCATTAAAGAAAATAGTTATGTCCAGTTAGACTATATAGGTTCAATGTACTGAATGGAAATGTGTTTTTTATTATATTAATGACATAATTTTGGAATATTGTATTATGTGGAATTTATCACCTATTTATTCCACATAAACCATCAAAATAAGATCTTATTTTTGCATGTATTGAAGAATTTATGACTGAATCATTTTGTAAATTAACTCTCTCTAGACATCCTATCCAGATTCAATTCACCTTACATCGACATGTTTTTGGAAACGTAAATGGAAGAATATTGGAATGTGGTATTATTTGAAATTAATATTATATTTCTTATTCATCATGTATTAATATTCCATCCTCTTAAATAACGTTTTTATGTATTCATGGTCGAATCGTTAAATAAAATAATTCAATCATTGCAGATTCATTGAACCTAGACACTTTTACTTCACATGAGTTTTTAACCATGATAAATTTCTAACTAGATATTCCTCTAGTATGATTAAATGATAAAAAATAATTCATATAACACATCTAAAAATTTCATTCCTATAAAAGAAAAATATGAAATATTATTATAGAATTTCTATGGTGGGACACATCCAATCGGATCCACCCCAGCGTTGATTTCATGCCTAGTTATTGTCCCTCAAAATTTGGATCCATATTTCATTATGTAAATAATATATATATATATACATATTATAATATAATATCTAAAAGAAATTAATATATGTATGAAATAAAGTTTTAGAATAATAATACTAAATTGAAATTGAAATGGAAGAACTGGAATTCTTATGCAATTTTTCAAATTTATTTATATTCATATTAAAAAATATTTAATGAAATGACATAAAATTAAATTTTTTAATGATGTTTTGGATGACCTTAATAAGACACGACAACATTAATTATCAACAACAAATGTTGGAATAAATTCCACCCTAAATTATTTATTTTTAATGAGAAGATGATTATTATTAAACCCCTTAACACCACCCCTCAACATGTATAAATACGAACCCCATATTCTTATTCTACCACACCAAATTTTAATTTCTCTCATAATTTAACTCCCAAGTAGTCTCTTTCATTTCCATTTATTCAATCATGAAGAGTTTTTTTGGTTTGAAGGTTGTCCACTCCAGGATTTAAGGAGTTACTCTTCCAAGTAAGGGAATTCTCCTCTTCTCCATTTTTCATTCGAGTAATACACTTTTTTTTGGATTATAATGGTCAAGGATTATTTATTTTCATAAACATTGGATCTACCCTCTACTTCAAAAATGATTTTTTACTAATGATATACATCAATTCTCTCACATTATTCCATCCTTTTAATCAATATTGTATAACATCATTATAAAAAATTCATTTCATGAATTTATCTCTTTTATATTAAAATCACTAATATTTTGAATGTCAATAAAAATTTATTTTAAATAGATATTCAACTTAATGTAATATTAATTTATTGATTCAGGGATTTATATGTTTGAAACCCACATTCCCCCCTTAATTGGATAATGTTGATTCTATGATAATGTATTGAATACTTTATGTTCTAAATATTTTTATATGGATATAAATGAATTGTAAATTGCATTTTATGTTTCTAATGAATTTCATTCAAAGTATTTGAAAAGGAATATTTTTACATTACATTTTTACTCTCTTCACAAAATAGAAAATTAAATATTCTATTTTGACATATATGACGTCAATTGATTTTTCCTCCACTAAAACCACTACTAGAAGTTGGATTCTTTTAAAAGATTTAATATTCTATTAAAAGAAAATCATTTTACCATTTTCTAGGTGTTTTGAAACTAGAAATAATTTTCTAAAAGAAAAATGTAATTTTGATATCCAAAAGTATTTTTCAAATGATTTTAAACGATTTTTTAAAAGGTTTTATGATTAATAGTGAAAGCATAAAATGTTTTATTCATGATATATAATTTTAACATTATATATATTAAATGGGTGAGCTTGATATTTCTTAGAAAATGGATTGAGCCCCATTATAGTTCATGAAGGAGCCTGATATAGCTTATACGATGGGTGAAACCCATTATATCTCTCCAATGAATTTGGTTCTGATAAATTGGAAGCATGTCATGGTAATTTTTTTATGATTCTTGGTGAATAAACATGGTAATATTCAGGGTGATCCCAGATAGTTCTCAAATGTAGAGGGTTATGATACCTTGGCAACATGACTTGGTAATTTTTTTGATACCATGTTAATATGAATGGTTCACCTTAATATCACTCCAATTCATTGGGTTATGATACCTTTTCCGCATGACATGGTAATGTTTTATGATACCTCTATCAAAAGCATTAATAATTAGGATTTATGACTCCTTGAGGATAAACCTTTAGGATTTTCTTATATATGTCATTTTTATGTTGTAGCTACGTTTTTAGGTTTTGATTCATTTTATTTCTGTTATGATATTCCATATATTAATATGAACACTACTTATTTATATGCCTCATTCCCACATACTTCTATAATTTATTCACTTGTTGGGCAATATTCTCATCCCTTTCTTTGATTTATTTCCCTAGGATATGAGATGTAGTAAGTGTAGTCTAGGAAGATCCTGTTATGAAGTCTAGAAAAGAATAAAAATAATTTTAATTCTTATGATGTTTTATGTAGTATGTTCTTATATCAAAAAACTAAACCCTAAATATCTTCTGAATTGTTAAATGTTGTATCATGATATCAAATATTTATGTAATAAAAAATTATGTCTCCTTTATTGGTATCAATGTATAGTTTACTTATTTTTGGAAATTAGGATTATAAAACATTAGTAAAAAATCCAAGGATATGCTTAAATATATAAAAATAACTAGGTACTTTGTTGAGTATTAGTTAAGTGGTTTCCAAGAAAACACATCACTATTTGGATTCTACAAATGGATTTGGATATAGAAAATATGAACATAGGATTAACACCCAAAAACACCAAATTGAGGAAGACTTGATGAAGAGATGGTGCATGGTAATTGGTCTTGATGCACACCTGGTTTGATAATCCTAGGGGACATTATTTGGTAGTTAACACCCAAGAACAATGAATTGATCTAGACTGGATCAAGAAATGGTACATGAAAACGGGTCTTGATGTACACCTAGTTTGATAATCCCAAAAGGCGTGCTTTGGTTAGTCATAGTCTTGTAAAAACCATTATAAAAGAATATAGAGAATTTAAAACATTTATTAATATTGAATTAAATCATCCTAGAAGTATTATACTATAAAATTATAAGATCAAGGATTTCATTAAAATTTTTATTATAATTTTCCATATAAATAACAAATTTTGGGGAAACAAATTCTTCAGGGGATAAGAATGTAACGACCTAGCCTTTTTAAAATATATATAATTTATCTGAGAAAAATATATTATATTATAATGTTGTAAGAAAAATTAATATTTTATTTATAATGAAAATTTATTTTGTAATATATGTGTTATATAAGTATACTAAAATATATATGTTATATAAATATGTTAAAATATATATTATTTCTATACATGTTAAGAAAGAAGAATGAAAAAATACATGTGTTATTTTTTATGTTAAATTTATTTTTTTGTTATTATTAGTAATGTAGAATGAAATAAGAAACATAAGTTATGTGATAATATAAAATAATTAAGTCCAAACAAATATATTTAGAACCTCTGAGTAATTTATTATTGACATTAATTCATATCCATTAATAGAAAATTTGTTTCAATTATGTTATATGAAATTTTATGTATTTTTGAACAATTAAATGGATGAATCCGGATACATTCTCATCAGTAAAGATGTTCTTATGCATCTTGTATATTATAACTTATAATTTAATAATATAAATCCAGTTATTAAAGATTTTATGGCCAAATCAGTATAGAAAATAATTTTTTCTTGTCAAACAGTCTATGTTTAATGTTTATAATGTCCATGACGTTTTGATTATATAAATTTTAGAATTTCTGAATATGGTATTATTTGGAATTTCTCCCCTATTTCTTCCCCATAAACCATCAAAATGTTATCTTATTTAGACATGTATTGAATAATTTTGTAACAAATCCTAATAGAAAATAACTATGTCAATACATTCTTTGAAGATTCAATGTACCTAATGTCCACATCTTTTTGAATACATTAATGGGAGAATTCTGGAATGTGGTAATTTATGGAATTTTACCCCAATGTATTTTTAATCCACTATTAAAATATCATCCTATAAAATGATGTTTTGCAGGAATTATGATCTTATCCATAATGAAAATAATTATAGGTTGAACAATTCATTGAACTTAGATGATTTTACTTCACACACCCTTTTGACCATGATAAATTTTGAACCATATGTTCCTCCTGTTGGTTGAAATGATCCGAAATATTTCATCTAAATCCACCAAAATTTCATACCAATGAATGAATGTGGAAAAATGTTATGACCAAATATATAAGGAGGGACCCATTTAGCGGGATCCACATCACTGTTCATTCATGGACCATTATATCCCCTACAAATTTGGGTATTACATTTATTTTATAAATAAAATATATATATATATATTAGTTAGAATAACGAAATTTTTTAAATATGACTGAAATAGAATTTTATAAGAAAAATAATAAAGTGAAATTGAAATGGAAAAACTGAAATAACCATGAGAATTTTCAGATTTTTCATTATTCTTCGTCAAAATATATTTAATAATTAAAATAAAATTCAATGGTTTATTGACATTTTGGATGACCTTAAATAGTTATGACAACAATAATTAACTACCAAAATTTTGATAAATAATTCAACTGTTACATAAATGGATTTAATTGAGAAATAATAATTATTTAACCCCTTAACACCACCCCTCCACAAGATTTAATACTCACCCTCGACCCATTTCCCCACACTAAATTTGAATTTCCCTCATCATTTACATCCGTATGATACTCTTACATTAATATCTCTTCAATCATTAATTGTTTTTTTGGTCTCAAGATGTAGGAAGTTACTCTTCAAGGTAAGGGAATTGCTCTCTTATCCATTTTTCATTAATGTAATCCACTTTTTCAAGTCCTCTAATTGTAAAAGATTCTATATTTTTATGCACTTTTTATTCAACCATATACATTGGAAAGTATTTTTTTTACCAATTGTAGATCAGCATTTTCTCTCATTGTGTCACCCCATAATCCATGTTGTATACAGTCATGTTTCGAAATTAATTTATTGAATTTATATCTTTTATGTGAGAAACTGTTTTTTTGTGTGAATATTCAAACCTTTTTATTTTTAATTTATATTCATCATTATGTAAAATTAATTTTTTTATTCAAGTATTTACATGTATGAAACCCACATTCCCTCATCATGGGTTAAAAATGATTCCATGACCAAGTCTTCAAGAACTAATGTACTTATTGTTTCTATATGGACATAAATCAATTTTAAATTTCATTTTATTTCTCTTTTTACTTCCATTCAAAGGTTTTAAAAAAGAGCCTTTTTACAAAATATTTTCACTCCATTTATAAATAATTAAAGAATAAATGTTATATTTTAATGTATACCATGTCAATAACTTTTTCTATCAAGAAAACCAATATTTAAAGTTAGATTCATTTACCATATTTCATGTTTTATTTAACGAAAATACCTCCTTACCTTTTCTAGGTATTTTGTATTGAAAAACTTGTTTTAGAATAAAATGATATTTTGATGTCCAGTGTTGTTTTTCATACATGATTGAAAGCATTTTTAAAATTTTTTATGATGAATAGTGAAATATTTATATATTTTATTCATGATATAGTACATGAAAATTATATATGAAAAATGTGTCAATCTGATACATCATATATGATGGGCTGAACCCCATTATAGATCACGAGTGAGACTAATAAAGAATATATGAACAGATATCCCCATTATAGCTCTCTAATGCATTGGCTTCTGATGCCTTCATAGCATGCATTAGTAATGTTTTATGATACCTTAGTGAATAACCTTGGAAATATGACTGGTCCATGCTGATAACACTCAAATGAATTCAGTTATGATAACTTGGAAGCATTCCATGGTAATGTTTTATGATAACTTGGGGAATAAGCTTGATAATATGCATGGCTTAACCTTATATTTCAATAATTCATTATGTTATGATACCTTAAAAGCATGCCATGGTAATGTTTTATGATTCCTCAGTCAAAATCCTTCGTAATTTTTATTTATGAAGCCTTGATAATAAACCTTGGTGATATACGTATGAATTTCTTTTTTTTATGTTGTGTTAAAATTTCCATGTTATGATTCATTATCTTTCAATTATGATATGCTTAATATTTATATGACCATGCCTTATTTATATTCCTCTTTCTCACATGATTCTATTATTTATTCCCTTGATGGGAATTATTCTTACCCCTTTCATTGATGTTTTTCCCCAAGATATGGGATATAGTAAGAGTAAACTTGGAAGAACCTATAAAGATTTATAGAAATATGATTAGAATAATTTATATGTTTATATATATTTTAGGTATTATTTTCTTATTTCTAAGAAACTAAACCCTAAAATTTCTTCTGACTTGATAAATATTGTATAATTAAATGAAATATTTATATAATAAAATAGAAGGAATTCCATAGTATGTATTGAAGGATGGTTTAGTTATTTAAAAAAATTAGGATTAGAAAACTTTATAAAAACCATAATGATAAGCCTAAATATAGGAAAAAATATTGGTATTTTTGTGAGTGTTATGTATTTTATAATAAAAAATCTATTTTTGGATACTATAAGTGGATAAGGATCTAGAACAGATATACCAAGAGGTAACACCCAAAAAAATGTATTGAGATAGACTCGATATGGAACTGGTGAATGATAACAGGCCTTGTTGTACTTCTGGTTTGATACTCATAGGGAATATGGGTCAATTAATCACAAGATTGTACAATCCTCTTTAAAATAATAATCATAATGTAAATTTTTTATTAGGAATGAAATATATCATCCAAGAAGCATGGTATGTGAAAATTTTAAGATTAATCATTCTTATATAATTGTTATTATAATATTCCTAATAAGTAAATAATTTGGAGGATGAAATTTATTTAAGTGGGAAGAATGTAACGACCCAGTTTTTTTAAATATATATTGTTTATTTGAGAAATAATATAATATGTTATACGCTTGTACTGTAAAATAATTTTTTTGAATCATTATAATTTATGTTGGAATATATATATATGTTATATAAATATGTAAAAATATATATATTACATATATATATATAATAAGATATATATGTGATAAATTATATGTGTTATTTTTATATGTTAAATTCATATCCTTTTTTTATTCTTAGTAATGTAGTACAACATCAGGTACAAGATTTATATGATAATATAAATTAATTAAGCCCTAATTAATTTAGATTTAACATATGAGTATTATATAAATGACATTAATTCATTAAAATGAATATAAAGTTTGTTTCAATTATTTTCTCCAAAAGTTTACATATTTGTTGGACAATTAAATTGGGAAATATTGTAACAACCCCAACGTCAGTAACCCAAAGTCGGTGGTTATTTCATTACATTAGTATTAATTAAAAGGATTTTTACCACAAAGGACCAATCATTTAAGTAGTCTTGAAGAACAATAATCATAAATGGTTCCCTTATTATGTGGGTAAAATATAAATCATAAAAATGGAAAATAATTTTCATCATTGAACTCATTCGAACATTTCATATTCAAAACTTGGGGAAAATAGATCAAATAAAATGGAGATATGTGATGAACAATTAGATTAATAATCATTTGAGGATATCTTAAATCAATAATACATAATCAATATGGAAATGTGAAATAAATTAAGACACATTCTATTTAAACAACAACTTTTGAACAATCTGAATCCACAAAAAATATAATAGTGAAACTCCCATGGATATTAACAATATAATTATCAATGAAGGGATTTATTAACTACTATAATTGATGTTTCCCAAGTATATTAAACCATTACTGTCAAGACCATTCACAAGATGGTTTAATCATTTTGTGTAAAATTCCATTTAATGTGTCCAACTTCACTCATCTCATTAGACTACCGATACATTGAGAGGATTTAATATATACGGTCCCCACTATATATTTCATGTAAAAATCATTATTCGTATATCTAAATCATTGATTTAATTTATTAATCAATAATCCTTATCAACAAATATCGGTATTGAGTAAGATATGTATATTAAACACTATTTACCCAGATATTCAAATAATTTTCATCGTAGACACCGTATGTAGAATGGCATATGGTTTAGGGAATAAGAAATTAATTGATTATGTGTATCAAATATAAATCCACATAAAACAAGTCTAAATAAAACATAATAAAATCAAAATTCATTTCCTAAATAAACATATAACTATTGAGAGAGTAGTTTAACCCAATGAAATAAAATTGAGATATGAAATCCCTTAACCATTCTAATAAGTCAAATTCTATTCTAAATAAAAGAAGGAAATTTAACAAAATATTAAATATCATGAGAATAAATAAATTCTTTATTTAAAATGTAAAAGTGTAACAATATACACTAAAAAAATAAATAAGTGGTGAATAGATCATAATTCCCATAGAAATTAAAGTGAGACACAAAACCCTTACCTCAAGGTTACTTTTCATTGTATGTTCTTTAACCTCTTGTATAATGGTTCAAATCATGTTATTAATTTATACTAGAACCATTTTAATATTTATGATATCTTATTTAATTCTTTTATATCATTTTATCACCTTATTGGTAATAATATTACATTATTACCATTGTTTTGGGTGTTAACTACTACATTTTCCTATGCACGTTTTATCATATTTGTCATGGTTATTGTGTATAGGATATAGTTAAGCCATATAATGGTTAATATTATTGTTTTTAATATCAAATTTGATCCCTAAATATAGTTTTATAATTATTGTTCAATGTTGAATATGGAAAATGAATCACATCACATCATGAAGATGGTAGGTTGTACGTACGCATGAGCGATGGTATCGTCCCATGAATGGTGAATGAGTATAAAAGTGGATGGTATATTAATTATATAAATTAATTATCATGTCATAATTACTACAGAAATCTATTATTCTCATCATTATATCCATCCAAGTAAAGTGATGATGAAAAAAATTACACCTTGGTGTGGAGATGGTATGACGTTCGTACACTTGTGCAACGATTTCATTTTTCATGGGATAGATAAATTATTGAATATTATTTTACCATAATAAAAATAATATAAAATAATATATATGATAATATATTTTTTATTTTATCAAGGAACCAACTCTTTTAGAGGGAGTAGATGAAGAAATATATTTGGAAGAATTTATAAATAGGATTAATTCTTCAACGAAGGATCACCATTATATCTTCTATTAAGGGAACTAGGGTAGCTCTTTTTGAATGAAAAGTAAAAAAAACTTGGGTAAGGATGTTTGGAAGAAAAAATATTAGAGGTTGGTTGATCAATAAGGAAGAAATTGGTGTGAAGAATTGGGGGAGGATGTTCCCTTTTATAATTGAGGTGAGGGGAAATTTTGGAAACACTCAAAATATTAAATTGATATAAATTAATTTTAAATTAAAAATAGATCCAAAGTGAGTTATTTAGAATATTAGATGATTTTTGGTAGATATCATTTCATCCAACAATTTTTAGAAATGTTTTTACAATTCTTGAATCATTACCATCTTATTTTAACTTTTATTTAGCTTCATTAACTCTTACCATAACAACACGTGTTTTTACTCATTGAAGGTCAGTATAGTTACTATAAAAATTAAAAAGAACCATAAATGAATAATTTTAAAAAAATAAACATTATCCCAGTAATTTGGATGACTTTAATATTTTTTTGAAAATTTAAATCATTTAATAAAATATTATTTAAATTAAAATATAATTAATGTGTATTTTGACACTATTCATTACATGAATTTTTAAAAATATAATAAAAATAATTAATATTCAAAATAACTCCTTTAACACATCACAAATATATAAATGTCATCATTAAAATTATTTTATGACAGAAATTATCTCATTTTTACTTTTAAAAATTTTAATGCCATTTATTTTATATTTCTATTATTTAATCAATTACTCCATCATATTTGTGTAATTAATTTAGTTAAATATTTATTCTCTAAAACTAAAAAAAATTCAGGATAACTTTAAATATTTTATATTTAAATAGATTATTTATAATTAAACATATCCCCTATATAGTCTCATATTAAAAAAATTCCAATTTTAAAACACAAGAGTATGATAAGTTTTAATCTTCATTGAATAAAATGTTATAAAGGTTAAAATAGCGTCCAAAAGGCCAGAAATGGTCACATAACCATAATATTAAATAATATCGATGAAAAATACCAATGCAATAAAAATTGGTCAGGTGTTTAGTTCATTTTTTAATATTTACAATATTTTTTACCCCTAATTACCAGATTTACTGTTAAATGATGTAATAAAATTAATAATAATATTGTTCATATTCTCCAAAAATAAAATGGAATTATTTAATAAATTTATAAATTATGATTCCAAATATGTAATCCATTTTTCCTAATTCAAAAAACTGATGTGCATAAAATTAATTTAAAATTAATTTTATAGATATGATGAAATAATAGGTTTTAAAAGGTATTATGTTCATAAGTTTGAAAAGTTTTTATATCCAATTTCAATGATAAATTGAATAAAATGAAATAAAATTAATTTTTAGATGTATAATTGATCTAATTTTACTTTTAAACTAATTTAAAGTATAATTTAACAGTATAAATAAATTGGATTAATATGAATTTTTCAATTAAAATGCAATATCTTTCACTATTCATCAGAAAATTAAACTTATTAGAATAATAAAAAAAATAAAAAAATAAATATTTCAATTTCAAATGAATATTTTATTTTGTCAAATAGAATTAATAAAATATTCAAAATTTGGTTTTAAAACATGTATACTATTAAAAAGCAATAAAACTACTTTTAAAAAAAATACTGTTTTTTATATGTACAATTGGATTTCTTCTTATATTATGACTATAAAACTTATTGGATGAATGTAAAAAAATTTAGTATATTAATTTCACAATGTTATTAATACTATTCATTCCCTTTAATTTAACAGTTAGGATATAACGGCCGTATAATAATATTTGTGGGTTTTTTTGCGCCGGTGTTGCATACAATGTAATCTCTTAAAAAAACTAAATTTATTTAAAAATATACATACTATAAAATATTTGGGTGTTATACTTTTACGTACATATAAAATGTATTCCTCATAAATTTCATGAAAGTTTCCATCTAAATAGAGGAGGGTGATTTTTATTCATAACATCTACTGGTTCCCATGTTGCTTACTCCATTTTACGGTTTCTCCAAGGAAAATTTTCCAGTCAGCTCATATGATTCCACAACACATTCTCTCTAATAGAAATAATATCAATAGGCACTTCATAGTAAGATAAATTGGGTTTCAGTTCTATTTCATCATAGGTGAGTACATGTGTTAGGTCTGGCATGTACTTCCTTAGTAATAATATGTAGAACACATCATGAAATATGGAGAGACATCATGGAATTGATAATTATTAATCTAAAAATATAATTATTTCTATAATTTTTAATGATATGATGTACCTGAGGCTCAGTTTACCTTTCATAATGAACCTTATGACACCCTTCCATGGATATATTCTTAGAAATACATGATATCCCTCTTTAAATTCCAA
Source organism: Viscum album (assembly GCA_963277665.1). NCBI lineage: Eukaryota > Viridiplantae > Streptophyta > Magnoliopsida > Santalales > Viscaceae > Viscum > Viscum album. Next base: position 8,797,133 of record OY728136.1, read on the forward strand.
ATCCTTTCTCTGGTTGTTAGTATATCTCTTTTTATTACTTAGATTTTATTATAATATGAACCCAAGTAGTATCTGTGTTTTTCTTTTTGTCTTCAATACGTTTGGGTCAAATAAGTTTCCTTTAAACATCTTCATCCGTACAAGTTGGAGTACACCATCTCTTTCTAAATAAATCTTCACAGTGCACCATTGGAATACTTTAATGGAAACTATTATTGTAGGAAAACTATACCAAAGGTAAATGATGATCCCACATACCTTTAAAGTCATGTTAGAAGGATCTCAACATGTCTAAAAATGTTTTAATTGGTTTTTTAGACAGTCCATCAGTTTTTGGAAGGTAGGCGGTACTCAAATGTAGCTCAATATATAGAGCCTTCTGAAGACTTTTCTAGAATATTAATATTAAAAAGGGGATTTCGATCAGACACAATCAATAGAGGTTTACCATGAGGTATTAAACCATCATTAATATATATTCTAGTTAAGTGTTCAAGAGGTAAATCTTCTATTATAGGAAAAAATGTTCTTATTAAATTAGGGGATCATAAATAACCCATATTATATTATTCCTTAAAGGAGTCCTTGGTAGTCCTATGAAGAATTCCATTGTAATTTCATCCCATTTCCACACAAATATAGGGATAGTTTTAATTAATCCTATAGTATGTTTCCTCTCAACCTTCACTTGTTAAATACTCATACATCTTGACAGAGTCATCAATTTCTTGCTTCATATTAACCCAAAAAAAATAGTCTTTTAAATCCTTATACATATTTTTCTATGAGGATGTATCGAGAAATTTAAGTTATGATCATCATACAATACTTCCATTTCTAAATAATGTATTGATAGAACACATAACCTATTTCCAAATTTTAGAACACCATCTTCACAAAAAAATCCTTGCTATTTTTCATCATCCTCAAAATTTTTTTTATGAAAATTTTCATTATTTGATTTAAATATTTTTATATTTTCAAAAAAATATGGTTTCAAAATCATTTCAAAAGGGGTGGTTTATCCACTTCTTTAGTAATTAACATATCCCTATTTACTAAATCGAGAAATATTGGATCTCTATCAATCATAATTTTGTTTATAAAACCACAATCTTTTCTAATTAATACATCTTCTATCTTATTTTCTTTTCCTCGGTGGTAGTTTATCGAGCAATCATAATATTTAAGTAACTAAAGCCATCATATTTTCCTCATGTTGAGTTATTTATATGAGAAAAAGAATTTAAAACTCCTATGATCTATATATATCTCACATCATTCACTATAGAGATAGTATCTCCGTATCTTCAGAGAATACATTATGGCTAACAACTCAATATCATGGGTTGGATAATTTTTACATGAGTATTCAACTACCATGATTCATATTTAACAACTTTATCATTTGGAATAAAAACACAACTCATTCCGTTATTCAATGCATAAATATAAATCACAAACCCATATTTTTCTAATGGTAGATTCAAAATTTGATCATTGACCAATATTCTCTTCAATTCTTTGAGGAATTATCCACATTCCATTTTCCATGTGAACATAACCCCTTAAAATGCGAGCTTGGTTAACGGGTCATCCAATCAGAAAAAATTTAGAATGAAATGCTGATAGTAAACTGCCAAACCAATGCAAATAATTACCTCTATTATGTTATTTGGCATAGGCCATTATTGGACTGAATTTTTCTTTGTAGGATGTACTGAGATTCCATCTTTATAGACAATATGGCCAAGAAAATGAATTTCCTAAAGCCATATTTCATACTTTCTAAATTTACAATATAATTATTTACTTTTGAGAGTATCAATAATGACCCACAAGTGATACTTATGGTATTAATATCTTTTATAATATACCAAAATATCATCAAGAAATACCCAAAAAATCATCATCATATTCCTTGAATAATCTGTTCGTTGTATCTAAAACACTGAGGGTGAATTAATAAATCCAAATCGAATTACTGTAAATTCATAATTTCCATTCATCATATGACATGATTTACTTTTAATGTATTCCTTTTTACTCCCAATTTATGATATTTGAAATGAATTCTAATCGTCAAAAAATATTGGTATCTATGAATTTGATGAAATAAATCATCAATAAAAGACAAAGGATACTTGTTCTTTTTTGAAAAATCATTTATTTCCCTACAATCAATGAAAAACCCCATGGATCCATCATTCTTCTTAAAAAAAATATAACAAGGGATCCCCATGGAGTAATATTATGGAGAATAAATCCAGTATTACTCAACTCCTCTAGTTTTTTCTCCAGTTCCACTAATTCCATAGTGGTCAATCTATATGGAGTTTTTTATATTTGTCTACATTCAAGGGTTAAATCAATATAAAACTATACATCATTCTCTGGGGGGTTTCTATTTGATTAATTAGTAAATACATCATTGTATTCCTATACAATATGTACATATTAAATTTATAGATTAGCTTCTTCATCACCAAATGTTGTTTTCTATTCCTCCCCAAAAACTTTATTTAGTAGAACTACTAGGGGTGGATTTAGATAAGAGTTTGATGTTGATGTATTTTATGTAAAGATAATGAATTCAACATCTTCCGTGGAAATCATAATTTTTTTCCTCTTGAAATAAATTTTCACATCATATTTTTAAATCCAATCCATACTGAGGATTATATAAAATTCAACCCATGGTATGATGATAAGGACAAAAAATAAAGCAAGTTTATTTGTCATTATGGGAATAACTCGGAAAATAAATGTTTATATAATTATTTATATAAAATTATAAATAGGATTAACGTACCTCCCACTACGTCATTGAGTAATTCTTCCTCAGCTATAGTGATTAAATAATCTTGTACATCTCCCATTGGACTCTTCATGGGAAGATTCCCCTAATTATTAGCAAATTGATTTGAATAATTCCAATTTTTTTTGTAATTGAATCATTCAATGTCATTGGTTTTTTCTTCCCTTTTCATTCATGAGATAGAAAAACCTTATCTCTGCACTTATAACACACTCTTGTACCCTTTGGTCAATTTCCTAGATGTATCTTTCCATAATATTTACGAAATTTCATTATCCCATTATTAATATTTGGTGCTTCACCATTATCATGGTTCTCATCTGACCTCTTATTCTCTTAATATCCCTTGAAGATGTAGTATCTATAGAATTTGTTCTCTGTTTTGATATCACATAACACTCTTTCATCGTTTGATGAAAATGTTTGTGAAGCCAATGTCGTTTGGATACTTGTCTTAAGACCATCAAATAAATTATCTATATTTATTTAAATATTACATATATAATCCTTATTACACCTATAAGGTCTTGTCAAGGTAGCCTCGCAATACACAATAATTTCTTCCCCCTTTCTTATTAAGATAAAGAATATTCTATTCATCTCGGTTATTCGTTCATGATGGAAATATTTATTTGGAATGTTTCATTAAAATCATCCATTGCTTGTTTTCTCTCTCATATTCCTCCATTATATTCTAGATCAATGAATACCAATGATCAGCATCTCCATAGATACAATATACAATAAGTACTAACTTATTATTTTCATCACATCCCATTCATGAATTATCTTTTCAGGGGACTTGATCCATTACTCAGCTACCACTGGATTAGTAGTCCCACTAAAATATTGGGGCTTCTTCCACATCAAACAATACAAAATAGGTATAATAATTTTATTATTCATTTCCTAAGAAATATATCCTAATATGATAATTATCTTCTCTGTTTAATCACAAAATGTGTTGGATTTCATAGTGGGGAAATCACTATATTTGTATGTGGGTATTTATTCCCTTCCTTCCATTAGGTTCTATAAATAAACAATGGAACACACTAGGTTATCCCATAATCATCATGATTGTTGAGCCTCAAAATAGAAATTACCAATGTTTTTTAAATACTATAAGGAATCATCATAGTTATCACACTGGTTATGTTAATTTGAAAATATAGTTCCTGATGTTTCTATTAAACTTTCTCTAATACCAATAGTAATAACCCAACTATAGTAATCCATAGCTAATGGTTACATCGTTATATTGGTTTTAATTACATGTAATTAAATCCCAAAAAACAGATTAGTTTAGAAGTATTAAATAACTAGATACCTATATGGTTCCATTATTAAATTGGTTAAAAATATAACATAATAATGGAAAATTATACCATACAATAATTTTTATAAATGTTTGGACAATTTTTAAAACCTTATCATTTTGTTTTCACCTCTATTTAACCTCTTTAACTCATGTCGCGACAACATGTGTATTTACTATTTGAAGGTTATTATAGTTACTATAAACTAAAAAAGGAAACAGAAATGAATCATTGATAAAATTTTAAACATTATCCTAATAATTTGGATGAATATTATTTTTTTATATAATTTATATCATTTATAAAAATATTATTTATTTTAAAATATCATTATTGTCAATTTTGACACTATTCATTACTTGAATTTTTAAAAATAACATAAAAACAATATATATTTTAAAAACATTTATTAAAAAATGAAAAATATTTAAAGGGAATGTAAAAAAGTCATTAATGATACTAAATATTTCAAATAATATTTATTTTAATATTTTTCATCTCAATTTTTGATATTTCAATTAATTAAACAATTACTACATCATTGTTGTATAATTATTTAAAGTAATTATTTTTTTTACAAAAGAATAAAAATAAATTTCCCTAAAAAAGATAAATATTTTATATTTCAATATAATATTATAGTCTAACATATACCCTATTTAACCCCATATTAAAAAAATCAATTGTTAAAAAACAGGAGTATGACAAGTTTGACTCTTCATTGAATAAAATATTATAAATTTTATAATATCATTCAAATTGACATAAATTGTAAAATAACCCATAATATAATTATTATGGAAACACAATAATCATCCTATTAACATTTGGAATTTTTTACGTTCATTTTATAATATTTACAAATTTGTTTTACCATTAATTACTGGATTTACGTTTAAATGTGGTTATAGAATTAATAAGTTTACTATTCATATGGTCCAAAAATAAAGGGGAATTAATTAATAAATTTTGAGATTATGATTCCAAATATGTAATCCATTTTTCAAAATTGAAAACACATAATTTACTAAAATTAATTTAAAATTAACCCAATAGACGAGAGGAAAAAATAGGGTTTTAAAGTAAGAATGTTCAAAAGTTTAAAATGTTTGTATATCCAATTTCAATGTGAAATTCATAATAATGACCTATGTTTAATTTATATATTTATAATTTACCAAATATAACTCTAAAGTCAAATTAATATATAAATTATCTATTTAAATAATTTAGATGAAAATGTAGTTTTCAATTAAAATGCAATATTTTACACTATTCACCGAAAAAAGAAACTTATCAAAAATACAAAAAATTAATACAATGTAAAATTTTAAATGAATATTTAAAATAAAATTTTTATTTCTAAATAAATATTTAATAAATGATTCAATGTTTTGTTTTTAAAACAATTTTTACATTAAAAGGTGGAAAAAATGCTTTTAAAAAATTATAGATTTTTCTACGTACAATTGGATTTTTTATTATCTTTTTCTTATTAAAATTATAGTATGAATGTTAAAAAATTTATTTAATATATAAATTTCATAATTTGATTAATACTATTCATTCCCACCAATTTAACAGTTAGGATATAATGGCCATATAATAATATTTTGGGGCTCATTTTGGCTTAGTATTACTTGCAACATAAGGTATCGAAGAAATTAAATTTATTTTACAAGATAAATATCTTAAAATACAAGTTTTTTATAAATCTATATATGTTTTATTTATTAATGAGTTTTCCCATTCATATATTTTATCCCACAATATTTTAGAAAAATTTTCTATCTATTGAATAAGTTATGGAGAAATCATTACAGAAAATAATTCTTTCTAGTCAAACTATCCAGGTTCAACATAGTAAATGTCAATGAGTTTTTGACTATCATAATTTTTGAAATTCAATTGTGGTATTATCTATAATGTATCCCCTATGTATTCTGTATCCATTATCAAAATTTCAACTTATTCACTTATGTATTAAAGATGTTATGACCAAATCATTTTAGCAATTAAATATATCTTGACATTGTATCCAAATTCAATGTACCTAATATGAATTTTTTTTGAACACATTAATATTATAATTTGAGAATTTATTCTTCTATGTAATTTCCAAAATTTTTATTTTTCATCCACAATTAAAATATAATCATCTAAAATGATGTTTTATAAGAGTTATGCTTGAATCATTAATGAATATAATTCTATCATGACTGATTAATTGATCCTAGATGCTTTAAATTCACACGTGAGTTTGACCAAGTTAAATTACGAACCAAATGTTAATTTAGTTTAATTTAATGATCCAAATTAATTAATCTATTATATTAAAAATTTTCATACCAATCCATGAATGGGGAAACATTTATGATAGAATTTCTATGGTGGTACCCATCTAGTTAGATACACATTAGAGTTGATTTCATGGCCACCTATCACCCCTTAGAATGTGGATCCATATTTCATTATCTAATATATATATATATATATATATCAGTATATAATCTCAAGAAAAATAAATTATGGATGAAATACAATTTTATAAAAAAAATATTAATGTGAAATTGAAAGGGAAAAACTGAAATGCCATTACGATTTTCAAATTTATCATTATTCATGGTCAAAATTTATTTTATTGACAACATAACATAAAATGGGATATTGATATTTTTTATGACTTTAACCATCCTTGAAAACATTTATTAACAACCATAAGCATTATAATTAATGCCACCCAAAATTAATTGGCATTAATGGAAAAATTATTATTATTTAACCCCTCAACACCACCCACCACATTTTTAAATACCCACATCCTATTTCCCTTATAAGACACAAAATTTGAAGTTATCTCATCATTAACCTCCCAAGGAGAATCTCCAATTTCTATCACTTCACTCCAGAAGATTTTTGTTGTTCTCGTGGGTTTCCACTCATATATTTAGAAAGATACTCTTCAAGGTAAGGGAATTATCCTCTTCTTCCCTTTTCATTCAAGTAATCCTTTTTTAGTATAATAAATATAAAATATTATTTATTTTCATTCACTTGTAATCTATCCTATACTTCCCAAACTATGTTTTAATAATGGGACACCTGCATTCTATCTCGTTATGACATCCATTTGATCCATGTTGTATACTTTAATGATATAAAATTAATTTATTCATTTTATCTGTTTTATGTTAAAAAACCTATTATGGTAAATATAAAAACCACTTCCTATTCAATAGGTATTCAACATGAAATAAAATTAATTTATTGATTATGTGATTTACATTTTTTAAACCCACATTCCATCTTCGTGGGAAAAAAATGATGCCAAGATCAAGACTTTAAGAACTTATATAATAAATGTTTTTATATATCCATAAATTAATTTTAATGTTCATTTTATCTTTATTTAGACTTTCATTCAAAGGTATTCAAAATGAAACTTTTTATAGAATATGTTTTCTCTCTTTAAAAAGGATAAAAAAGAAAATTCCATTTTAATGTATACGGACTCAATGGAATTTCCACTGTAGAAACCATTATTAGAAGTTGTATTCCTTTTCAATATATCATATTTAATTTAATGAAAACCCATATTTCCATTTTCTAGGTATTTTTCAATTGAAAATGGATTTTGAAAAGAAAATTTTAATTTTATTTCCAAATGTGTTTACCATAAGAGTTTAAAATATTTTTTCATAGGGTTTATGATGAAAATTGTATGAATAAAATGATTCATTCATGATATGGTAGTTGAGAATTTTGTAATAAAAAATAGATGACCTTGATAGAACTTATACGATGGGTTGGACCCTATTATATCTCATTAGTGATCCTCATATGGATTATATGAAGGTAAATCCCCATTATAGTTCCCCAATGAATTGTTTTATGTTTCTTGGGAAGCATTCCCTGGTAATTTTTTATAATACCATTGTGAATAACCTTTTTAATAGACAATTTCACCCTGGTGTGATGCAATTCATTAGGTTATAATACATTGGAAACATGAATTTGAAAATTTTTATGATACCTTCATGAATCAAAACTGTAATATGAAGGGTTTTCTCTGATAGTTCTCTAATTCTTTGGGTTATGAAACCTTGGCTGCATGAATTAGTACTGTTTTATTCTTCCTTGGTCAAAAATATTGGTATTTATGATTTATAACACCTTGATGATAATCATTGGTAATATGATTATGAATGTATTTTTAATGTTTTAGCCACATTATCATGTTATGATTCATGTTATTTATATTTTGAAATGGATCATATTCATATGACCATGGCTTATTTATATACCTCTTTCTCACATGATTCTATTTTTTAATCCCTTGCTTGGATTTATGCTAACCCTTTTATTTGAAGTATATACCCAGGATATGAGATGTAGTAAGAGTAACCAAGGAAGAACCTATGAATAATTATAGCAAGGGGATTAGAATAATTTTTATATTTATATCATTTTATATATTATGTTCCTATTTCCAAGACACTAAAACCCAAGAGATTTTCCATATTATTCAATATTATATCATGAAATGAAAGATTTATGTAATAAAAAGGTGGGTCGCCATAAGCATGAAACTCCATCATCACATCCTCTCAAAAAATGACTATAACCACCATCCATATATAGAAAAGGATAACATCAATCACTCCTTTAAAGAATCCATACAGTGAATCTCATGTGGATATATGGTCACATAGGACATAAAGTTGATGTCTTATAACTAAGCCTTCCTCACACGCTAAAGAAGTTGAGGACTTAACACCTTATATTTCAGATAATATACACCCCTCTCCTCTATCATGATTTGTTTTAAAAAATATAACTACTCAGACACCTCCTCTACCATTCAAGAATGAGATTTCTTGCTAAGGGGATCTGTCACCATGTTACCCTTCATAAGAGTATAGACTATACCAAATTCATAGTTATATATGGACTCCGACCAATGCCTCTATCTTAGGTTTAGATATATTTATGTGAAGATATACCTAGGGCTATGATGGTATAATTAAACAATAATTTTCTATCCTAGATGATATTGCCTCTACATCCTTATAGTGGAGACTAATACTGCCAACAGTAGGTCACGATTCACATTGTTCTTCTTGTGGAGTCTCAACTACCTCAACACATATGTGATCACTTATTACCTATACATCAGCATGACCCAATCCTAGATCATGAGGCATCAAAATACACTACAAAATCTACACCCTCCTTTGGTAGTATCAAAATTGGAGAACCATTCATATTCAACCTCAACTCCTCAAATGCTCGATGAAGCTGCTTAGTTTGGGTAAATGACTAAACTTTCAGTATCAAGGTGTTAAATGGGGATATAATCCTATATAAATCATCCAAAAACATATTTTTGTACCTAATGAATCCATAAAAACTAAACACCATTGACATGATATTGGGTGGCTCCCAAAAAAGTACAGCATCAATCTTTACTGTGTCCATAGTTAAACCATGTTAAAAAATGAAATGCCCCTAAAAGTTAACCCCATTGATCTAGAATTAGAACATCAAGAGATTACAAAAAATATATTTATCCTGAGGAAATTCTAGGGCCATCGTAAAGTTATCTTCATTCTCCTCCTATAACATTGAGTTGATGAGTATATCATTAATGATGAAAATGAAAAATCAGTACAAGTATGTCTAGAATATCCGGTTCATCTGATCTATAGACAATGTATGGTAATTTCTCACACCAAAAGGAATCAATATGAACTCATTATGTATGTAGTGATATTCGAATGCCATCTTTGTAATACCATCCTCACAAACCCTCAATAGGTTATAGATAGACCTATGTTTGATATTAAGAACCATATCAACCCTCACAAATGATCAATGTTGTATTCAATCCATATGAAGTCCATATTATTTTATAATTTGATCTAGTTATAGTGAAGATAATCAATAAAAAGTTGAAATATACTGTCCTAATTTTTCACAAATAAACCGATGTTACTTATGGAGACACACTTGGATTGATACAACCCTTGTCTGAAAGGTCCTCCAATTCCATATTTATATTCCAGAGCTTGTTAATGGCCATGTGATATACCAAAAAAGTTATTTTAGTGGTCCTAGGGTGAAATTTGATGAAAATATCTATCTTTTCCTTGGTGGTGGCCCTAGAATGTCTTCAAGGAAGACATCCATATAATCCTCTATGAGTAAAGGAACCCAGATTCTTGATGATCCTACTATGATAAGGGTTATAGTTGCCAACCGATGGGTGATGGGTTGAATATTCCTTATCATGAAACCCAATCACTCAACCATGAGGCTTCTCTTACCCACAAAATAAAATCTCATACCATATTTCTAAAGGAATATGAATCCACTTCAGTTATTTTCAATCTAGTTTCAAACTATGTACAACCATTTCATAACCAACATGATGTCATAAGGTCTTATTGTGATGACCAAGAGGTCATGTGAGATAATATATACACCAAAAGATAGGCATCTGTTCCAGAAGATAAGTCATATCAAATTATAGATCCATATAAGAACCTAATGTGAACATTACTAGGATAAAGTCTCAACTAGGAGATTCAACTCTTTCACCATGATTAGAGATATGAAGAAATAAATTTCACCTATGACAACTAGTATATAGGTAAGATTATAATAAATATAGATCACACATATGATAATCTTAGAGTTTATTTAGTTATAAGACCTCATAGAATATTACTACCTGAAACCCCAACCTGTATCCCCCTATGCCTAGCATGGGACTCTGGGTAGTGCTGGAGGTTGAAGTAGATCATAAGACCGTCATCCATAAGTAGCTCCTCTCTCTGGTGTTATGCTTTCTCCCATGACAATGATACCTCTCTAGGGTATTCCCTAGACACTAATTGGAGAACCCTGGTCATAGTGTTTCCACTTCTGTGTAATTCCATCTATTTCCTACCTTCTATCCTCTACTAAATGGTTTCCGAAGTCACAATCCATGTGAATTAACCTGTTGCATGCATAACATTTCCCCTATACAAGATTACCCGGTCCTTTGTGTAGTCCCTGTGCTGCATGACCATATTATTGGGTCTACGAATGGGTATGCCTCTTATTCCTCGACACTTGTGACTTACTATCCAGTTTAGATGAATGATCCATGAGATTCCTAATAACGACCCGAACCACATGGCGTCCCTCGGATGGGAATCTCTCCATCACAATTATCATTATAAAACTCTAGAATAAGTGGGAATGTATAGGGGTAGCACATTGGAATGAATTCCTATGTGTATAACATTATCAAACTTCTATACTAGAAAGTAACCATCCCAAATCATGTTGATGGAGTACTGAATAAGTTCAGTGAACCAGTCAGCATACGTAGAAATTTTCATCCATCCCTACTGTAGCACTAAAAGCTCAAGAATCAAAATTGAGAGGAAGAAAAGGGTGCAGTATTTCTCATGAGATAGTGGATAGAAGAAATACCATGAGACTATTTACTCATCATGAGTCTATGTGACTAAACACCACCAACATCTACCTACTCCATAGATTATACTAGATATCATTGCAACCATACGATCAATCGGGGTTCCCAAAATCTTGAAAAATAAATTACACAACTCAAGATAATCATATGCTGCTTATGGATCCAGATCATTATGGAAACTTAGAAGCATCTGGAGTTAAATCTCATGGAGTACTCTATGACTGCATTCATCCTCATCCTGTTTTGTTGGCACAATCTACTACATGACAGGTGGGGTGGTGCTGCCTGCCTACCTAGAAGAATGATATTAAGAGAAAACCACTAAAATAAGACCACATCACTCATCAGACCATCATCATGATCCTAAATTGTCAACATAGTTTGTTTTATTTTTAGAGACATCCAGAATATAATCAATACATACCTTGATCTGATGATCATATAGATATATATGGGGATGTGACTCAATATGGATAGGAAAAGGACTCAATCCTATATAATGTAAGTACTAAAGTTCCCTACAACCAACATATTAGTATAAAGAGTCAACAAGATGGTATTCAGAGTCCTATTGTATGGATACAATGGTATCCACACCAATAATAGGTCCCCATGATTGAAAGTTTTACTTCAAACACTTTGAAATTATTTCCCTATATTACTAACCAAACAACACAAGGGGATAAAAATATTTAAATCCATCCTATAGTTGAACCACCTAGGATACAACTCTATAATGACTCTCCTTGTCGGGGTTCACTTGGACAGGAGAATATCAAGCTACCAAAACTCTAATCCCACCTCTATATTCTAGGATATGGTGATGGGCACTGATAAGGCATAACAAAAATGGGAGGAATTTTCTTAAAACACTTATATGCACACACCCAACCATCTCCCTAAAGATGTTATGCTGAATAGTAATAAAACACAATTACATCTAGAGTAAAAAACATGCATGTATTAACCTATAGGGAATAAATAATATTGTAAATGGTTAATACATAATAAAAAGGAAAAAAAACAAACCCACCCAGAAAGGATGTCCCAACCTAACAACAATTGGAATAAAGAAAATCCAAATGATCCTGACTCCAAATCTTTAAGTCCAACCACCCTACATGAACTATGAACCATAATATCCCTATGATTCTATGAAATTTTCACTGATATATCCATCATCTTCCTAAGACATGAAACATGTTGGAAAATTTTATGTAGGGGTGAGTATAAAAATACATAGTAGGATACCCTGATAACCGAAGAGGTAGACATAGAAGGAACGATATAAGAATAAAATCTACCCAAATAAAGAGGGAATGAAAACAAAAAAACATATAAATATATATATGCATGTTCATATAAGAAACCCATATTAGAGAGAAATGTGATCTCCATCTCAAATCCCATCTCAGGCTGATGAGTAATCCACCAGCTCCAAAGGTCCATCATCAATGCCCAAGATATCATGTGTCTATCCAAAGTATTCAAGAAGAGCGCATGCCCCACTCCACTAGATCATAGCCGGTGGGAGTGAAATATCCAATAGATAGGGGACCCATGAAATGGTACAACTAGAGGATGAAACATAGCAGATAGAGGACCCACACCCATGTAGTGGAGTATAATCCCTATTTATGTACAGAATATGGGGGACCCATGCCCTGGTACAATAGGGGAGTATCAATCCCATAGATATAAGACCTACACACTAAATAGGGGAGTGCAATATGAACTTATAATACCTCTTCTGATCCTGCTCGATCACTTCCATCGTCAAGCAGCTCCTAAAGAAGCGTTTCACTGTGAACATCTCGTATCACATCGAGAAATCCAATATACAAGATTCCATCATATTTTATGCATAAACACACTCATGATAAGCTACTAGAGGTCCAAAATACATTTCAAAACAAAGGATATATGAGAGGTTTAAGATCCTCAAAAAAGTGGGTACATGGTGTGTATGGGGTCCATATGGCATGTTGTACCACACTGCTTCTTGACCATGCTATCCTATGGACATTTATTTGTGTTCATTTCACCGTATATGGTGTGTAATAGACCCACATGGAATATATCAATTACCTAGAGATTTTTTTGTGTTCTCCTGGTTGTGAATTTTTACCTATCCGTGTCAGGATGTCGAAACAATCCCATGTACTCTCAACACACATGATGTGTCCTCTCACATGGGGTCCAGGGCATGTTCTACTAGCACAAAACCAAGATAACCATCTATGATCACATTAAATATTTCTCCTCCACATGATAGTGATCATTGTCCTTTTCTCAATACCATAGCTACCACAAATGGGTTACTACACGAAGTGTGTTCATCCTAGTACATGCATTATAATCTCAATTTTCATAGAATCCAAGGAAAAATACACATGCTATCTTTGAATTATTTTCATCACTGTTTCCACCTCAAATCATATCTTGGGTCTCATATCTATGGATTCAATTTTCCAATCAGTCACTATGGGATATATTCCATCCACCCAAACCCCTCGCGGCTTCTCCCATTTTCACCCATGCAGTTTCCATCACTATATTGAATCCCATATCCATAAATCCTACACTTCTACATGAAATATTCTATGATTCATCTAGAAAACTCTGATATTGTAATTTTTCACACATCAACTATAAATATGGGGGTTTTATCTTGCTCAAATCCTCTAGGAAATAGTCAAAATTTGACCCCATGGTCCAGTTATGAAGAATGCAAAGAATGTGTGGGGTAAATACACAAGAAAAAATGTGATATCATCATTGGCCAAGAATTCTTGTCCAGTGATCACATAATCATGGATTTTAAATAGTTACCTCATGGAATATAATATTAAATTAAATAAAAATTTTAATTCACTAGAATTGGTCCCATGATAAGGGATTATAAATCACAAATAAAAAATTAGATTAATAAAATCCATGCTCAATAATTTAATCAAGGGTGGTGTTTCTAAAGATTTTACTGGGGATATTTCATGTTTATGCATGTATTTATTATTACACCACATTCTTCCTTTACAATGGTAGGTGGATTTCATTGCTTTCATCGATTATGTCTTCTCTTTGACTGAAATTGGACGATGGGATATCGGTTCATCCTTCCATGTATTCCTCAATGGCACCCATTTCCATGTCTGAGTCTCCCTAAAAGATTAATTCATGTTATTTGAACTCATTCCTAGTTCCCTATAAATGTAGATACTAGATAAATATTTCTTCTATATTGACATTTCAACAACATGCATTCAGAAGAGTAGTCATGTTGGGAATATTTTTGCTTGTATGGAAATTTGGTATATTAGGAACCTATAAATATGCCACTTTTGGAGGGAATATTTTTTGATACATATTAGGCATGGAACCAAAGTAATATTATTTCTATCACAAGGTAATGGATTCATGGGGAGTAATTATTCCAATGGTTTTTTACCTTAGCCATCCCATGCTATTGTTTGGGGTAGGTATTGGGGACCCGGGAACGAATTTAATGCCTTGTGGAGACAGGATGGGTGCATGTTTAGCATCTGGTAGGGACATGATGGGTGTAGGTTTAACATATTGTGGGGACATTATGGACACAAGTTTAACATCTTTTTAAAAAAATATGGTTTTTGTTTTAACATCTTATGGGGAAAGGATGGGTACAAGTTTAATATCTTATGGGGAAAGGATGGGAAATGTTTAAGGTCTTATGGGGACAAGATGGGCACATTATTAAAGTCTTAAGGGGACATGATGGGTGTATGTATAATTTATGGTGAAGATATGATGGGTTAGTGTTTAAAATATTATGAGGATAATATGGGTGTAGGTTTACCATCTTATGGGGATAAGATGAGTGCTTGTTTAACGTCTTATAGGGTCCATTTGGGTGTATACTTAATGTCTTGCAGGGATAGATCAAAACAAACTATATAGATGAATTTGGTGGTTATGTGTTCCCCTAGGAGGGAATATATCACACTTGTGATAAATGGTGCGTCTTTAGGGTTTAATGTCCTCTGGATATGGACACGAATGCCCTATTAAGATAGATCAAGGAAGTGTCCCTAGAAGGGAATATGTCACACTTGGGAGAAGGGTTGTGTCCCGTAGGTTTAATGTCTTGTAAATATAGATCAATTCATCATATGAATATTGAAAAAGTATGTGTTTCCCTAGGAGGGGATATATCACAGATGGGTGAAGGAGTGAGTCCCATGGGTTTAACAACACATATAGATGTATCAGAACGTCCAATTGGGACAGATCGGGGAATACTGTCTAGAGGAGGGAAGATGTCACACTTGGGTGAAGGGGAATTTACCACATGTTAAAAGTATTATGGAGAAGGATCTGAATTTCATATTCATATAGATCGGGGAAGTAATTCTCTAGGATGAATGACGTCACACTTGGGTGAAGGGGTGTGTCTTTCATGTTTAACAACTCTTGAAGGTGAATCAAAACACCATATTGAGATAAATTGTGAAGTGCGTCCTTAGGAGGGAAGATGTCACACTTGGGTGATGGTCTGTGTCATATAGGTTTAATATCTCTTGGAGATGTATCCGAACATACTATTGAGAAAAATCGGAGAAGTGTGTCCCTAGGTGAGAAGATGTCACACCCTGGTGAAGGGGTGTGTACCATAGGTTTAACATCTCGTAGAGATGGATTCAAAAATACTATTGAGATAGATCGTGTAAGTGTATCCCTAGGAGGGAAGAGTTAAAAATTGGGTGAAATGTTTTTTTTAGGATTGAACCTCAAGGATTAATCTTGCATACCACATTTATGATATAGTGATCAAAATCCACGTATCTCGATGCTTTAGAGTAAGGTCGTGTGACAGGATTGATCCATGTAGTTTAATTTCATGCAGTATAAATGGTCTTTTGTGGAAAGAGAATCAATAAGGTATGGTATGGGGCTTACTCATGGAATATTCCCTCTATGGGTGGCTAATATCCCATGGCAGGGGAGAGGGTGGAATCGCTTGAGGATTTTACATGTGGCATCTTATGTTCATACCATATGGTAAGAGGTATGGGTCATTCCTTGTCAATCACACATGGGGAATCCTAGGTTAATCACATAGGGTAAAGATAAATTTTTATATCATGTTATAAGGAAATTTTCATGAAATTTAACATCAAATTAATACGATGTGGAGCTAGGATGGTTTATGTCATGCGGTTCGAATAGGAAAAAGTTCACTCTACATGGGGACCAAGACAAGTTTAGAGTAAGATTATTCATATGGAATCCACACTGATATAGGGGTATTGTTTACCTAAAATGTGTCACATATAGGGCTTACGTGAGTACCTCTCTTATTACTCTAGGAAGGACATTGCATTGACACTATCTTGGAGGAGTGAAAATCAGGGAGTTTGATGTTATGTTCCCTATGCTTAGGATCAATGGGAATTAGGGTACCTAATCTTCGGAGAAACAAGTAGGGTAATGGTTACACTCTTGGAATATTGAATATGAGATAGGGAACCAAGATGTTGTTGAATTAATCTTTGTTGTGTTTCATTCAAGAGTTGCGTGATTAGGAGGATCTAACATTTGTAAAAATTATGGATTCAAGAGGCATAATTGCACGCAAGACTTGGAGATGTTTGTAGAACATGGCTTTGTAATGGGAAATTCTCTTTCTGGGAACACAATAATTCATAGGATTAGTTGTTTAATAATCACTCTAATACATAAGAAGTCATTTTTGGGCCCATAAGAGGTCTATCACGAAAGTGATCAAGCTTTGAGGATTCATTATATCTGGTGTGTGCACTGTCGCGAAAGAGAGGGAGTTCTGTGGATTATAGAATCACATAATCTTATGGAAGAACTCTCAAGGTAAGGGAGATTATATTTATATCTTAAATACTCAACTATTGGCATGAATCTCATTCGTTACAGAACTGAGCTGCACACTTCTTTGTCCTTTTCCACAGGGGCATGATCATACAATAATTTCGGTTTGACAATGAATTTCTCATGGAACTACATTGTTGCATGAAGGGTTGCGTGCAACCATATTATTTTTCATGAACATATTCCACATTAAGATAATCAGCCTTAGGAATGGTTTTAGACTAAGGGGACTCTGCATAACTCTTTGTTCCATTTGGTGTGCAAGTATTTTTCTCAGGGAACTGTATCTTTTCATGATCTCAATAAATCTTACGTGGAACCTATTCTATGACCATGAAATGGTGTTCAAGTTGTTTCGTGTGTTTGTTCATCCAGAGCTGGCTGTTTGGGGATTGACATGAGTTTTCATTTCGAAAAAAATCTGCCACTCACAATCTAAGATGACATGGGACTAGAAGGCCAGGTTTCGGGGGAAAGGATGAAGAGAGGGACTGATTTACATGTAGTCGGACATATCTTCCCTCTGGTCATGAAACCATTTTATGTGATGCATGTAGGTTGGCAGGTGGATCCTATATATAGGGTATGTAGGACCTTTGTAGAGTAATTTTACTTCCTCAAGCGACATGCATTTCTCTTATGCATAGAAGTTACTCATTCTATGAAATCCTGAGCCTCATATGTAAATTTCATGTAACTCCATCTTTCAAAAATATACTTCCATGACCTAGGGGTAATTTTGTGCAAAATGTTCCAAATTTTCACACCACTATGAACATTGCACACCATAGACTTTACATTCATGCATCTAACTTGGAACTCTTAGATTTTACTGAAATGGCCAACCAACAAAGTCAAGATGAGATTGATGTTATTGCTACATCCTAGATTCCTAAAATGGTATAGAACCCATATATTACTCGATATAGGAGATTCACTGCTGAAAACCATGAATTACTTGTCATAGTGACTAAATCCTAGGGTAACTATCTACTGATAAACCACCTTTCTTTGTATAATTTTTCATTGATAGAGAAGGTAGGCATACCAGGAATTGAATTCAACATGCCATGCACTTGGTTCCATCTCCATGATGATTTTTCGCTCTAGAAAATAATTTTTCAAGGTAACCCAACATGGTATCATGAAGATATTTCCTTATACACCATGAGTGTATGGACATGAATAGTTATGGCGGAGAAACAAGAGGTTGAAGAGTCCCTAGCTCTCTATGCCTATATTTTCTATATTAGTACCCATGAAAACCAAATAAAACATCATACAAATAATTGAATCTATGAGATAGAGTATGTTTTGATAACGAGTGTTCCTGGCCATACTGGGTATGCTTCACCTTCTTGGAGTATAAGACTGAGCTTTTCCATATTGGATAGTATGAGGTAATGTGGAAGTCCCAATTGAAAACTTATCTTCATCGAAAGCTTTTTCCAGACTTCCTCAACAATTTTTCTCCAGATACCAAAACATTCCACCTTCACTAGGGGGAGGTGAAAATTGAACTATGGGATCTGTATTTCATCAGTAGAATACCATTGAGTGAATTCAAATATGTCGAGTTTCTTCCAACACTGAATGTTTGGGGTAATAGGTAGAACACCCCTATCACAACACAACACATTCTAGAGTAATTAAAGATAAATTTGGGTCATTCTCCCCATTTACATAATGATATCAAATTTAATACATGACTGGGAATGTTCTTAATGAAATAACCATGTGTGAAAATTCCAGGGTGGATGAAGTAGTGTCTGAAGACATCGTAAAGGAGAAGGACAAGATCACATTGGCTAGTCTTGGAGGAAGGAAAATATGATTAATGGGGCTACAACATGGTGGAAGACTAGAAGATGTTAGTCTGATACATTTCACACCTATACACCTCCCTTATAGTATTTTTTTCTTTTATTAAGGGATGTGTGCATGGTCTTACACCTAGGGACACTTATGATGGTGGGGATCAAGGTGGCCAACAACATAGTGAATCTGAGGGTACCCGTGTTGGCCCAACTCTATATTTAGTTTGATAATGTGTCAAGAGGGGACATGATCTAGAGGATAGCTGGACCACTTTAGTTCCCTCATGAATGGATTATGAAGATCATTTTCAGTTGTGAATTTTTGATTTCCATTATCCATCCAAATGTCAGTCTATGTCCCTCACATCTCAATATTTTTAGGGTCCGACCAGTGGTGCTCAATGAAGTTGAGATCACGATTGGAGTCAGAAACTATAGGAACGTAAACTTTCAATTCTTTTGAACTCCAATTATCAAGATTCTAGATAACTTATAGGGGAAACTAATGAAGAGGGAATCCATATAGGCATTTCAGGGTGAAGTGTTTGTGTCCATAATTGACTAAAACACCTATTACGAGCCATACATAACATCTCAGTTATCTCGACAATATGGATACATCTATAAGAAAATGAGGAGAGGCTACATGGGGTTCTACAAAGATCAGTATAATTATATACTTCATCAGATATGGTGGATGTTCACAGGTGAGGGATCAGGAGAGTCTATCATGCTGCCGCTGACCAAGACTAATTTCGACCTCTCCCATGATTATGTCAGCAACTAGGAATCGACTTACCTAAGAATGATCTTCCATAAATGAATAATGGTGATCATTATAGTGAGTGAGGTGATTGAGTAGTAAGGTGTCATGTGGGATTATCTTTAAGGGTATGTCTAGGAATTCAGGTCAACCTGAGCTGAAGCTGTAGTGGGACAAGTTCAATGTGATATTGAACCCCCACCTTCTCAAGGTGAGGTCCTTCCAAAAATGTAGTCGTTAGAGTAATAAGGGGGATCTCAGGCTCAAAGTATCTTATATCGGGATTATTTGGGAAATAATTTGTGTTATCTTCAATATTCAACCATTGATTATGCTTTATTAGTGCTTTGGGTAGCCTAGTGAATGATTAGGATGAACATGATAGTAGAGTAGCTCTAGTAGATGCTAACATGATAACGTAAGGACCTAACCCCAGTTTCCCAGAGCCAGTGCCTTATTTAATTATATTGTAATATAAACAAGGAATATACATCCCAAAGGACCTATTTGCAATGTATTATTGGAAACATGACACATACATAAGTTCAACAGTTCAACTTGAAAAAAAAACTTCATAGGAACTCCTTTGAAAACATCCATTACTCCTATGCTATTTCAGCATTAAATTCATAATGAAATTAGTCATGTTATGAGAAAATGACATATAAGAAAGGGGTTGATCTCTAATGATCAGTAAGGGTAAGAAATAAAGGGGAAAATATATAAACATTAGGCAAGTTGAATAACTAAAAACAACTTCCTTTAACAAATACCTGAACACATTATGGAATGAATAAGAGCTGAGTAAGTAAAGCCTTAATAAAACATAATCATGGTTATTCTTCTAGTCAAATAACAACGTGAAAAATAAATACGATTTTCATAATGAGGGAATGTATAATGCAGGAAATCTTCATTATACTATCAAATCCTCATGCCAAGACCATAAATAATCATTTTGTCATGGCCTTGTGCCAAGACAGTAGTTTGTGCCATGAGACCTACTGATTCACTGAGGGGATATAGTGGGCCCCAACCAACACATTATATATCCAATGCATTTATCATATGAATGGGGATAAATATAAACAACATATACATTCTTATTGAAACAAATATATGAAATCTAAATGACTTTCCCTGAACATTAAGCATAAACACTAACCATTCAGAGTAAGTTGGTGAATGGTTTTAAGATAGCACATCCACAGCCTAACTAATCATGGACCATTAAAGTAAATATAGTAGATGATGACATGAAATATTAACCCCAATAATACATAATAATCAATAAGAGTGTTTAAATAGATAAATATACTCTTATAAAAACTTCGAGTAATTCTTGATATAAATACCCTTTTACATTGAAAAAGAAGAGTTCTTTTGGGAAAATATTTGTATAAAACCATAAGTTAAGTAAGATAGTATTTTCATAATAAAATTTGTGATTTTTTGAAGATAAATTTTTCCAAAAAATAGATTATAGGGTGCCCTTGAAAATGGGTGATAATATGAGAAATTCCCTTGAATTGGATATGTATTTTGGTAAAGATTTTTTAAAAGGTCCTTTTAGAATATCAAAATCCAATTAAATGAGAGTATAATTCTGGTTTGTAACATATATAGAACACAAAAATATAATTTATGAGTAGTAAATAATAATAAACAATAATTTCATTGAGGTAATTTGACTATAAAAATAACTTGAAGGAAAAAGGATGTTCAGGTAGAAAAACCCTTACCTTAAGTCTGAATGTGTTCCTCTCTTGAACTTAAGGTTATAAAATATGAAATTAGAATTATTAAAATACTTAATAACCAATTATACATTATTATTTTTTCATAATTCTATTTAGTACATTTATGTCCATATTGACAAGTTATTATACTGAATTCCATCGTTCCAGAGTGTTCATTTTCCTGATTTCCATAATCGGGTCACTTGTTTTTAAGTAATGGAATTAATTTGGAATGGAGGTAAAGATATAGAAATAAAATTACATGTTATTTATGAACATATATAATTATTAATGTTCATTTATATCATTCGGTTACATGGAAATATGATGAATTATTCAATGAATTATTAATGACATACACTTAGATTATTTGAGAGGTATATTGATTATTATGAACTAGTTTGGTCATATTATTTAATAATATGTACGTACACATGTTACTGAATATTAATTAGGTTATAATTAATATATTATATTCTGTTTCAACCATCAAAATGGTTTCATGACCAGAATTTAAGAGGGTGATATAAATTGAAAACCCATCGTCCTTGAATGTGATAAATTATCACATCTCGGATGGTGTATTCATTTATAGTATAAAATAATGAAACAAATAGATGATGATGAATTATTACTTTATCTATAATGACCTATCCAATGGGGCCTATATGTGACTACCCCAAGCCCACCTTCCATAGTCCAGGGGTTGGTGACTAGGAAGCTGAAGGCTTTTCCCGAATAGGGAAGGCATTGCCTTAGAGATCTGTAGACATTCAAAAAAAGGCCAACTGAAAAGTAAAAAACCAACAAAAGTAAGGTATAACCACGAGTGTAATGTAAAACCACAAGTAAAAATGTAAACTAAAAATAAATTAACAAACTATCGCATCTTTCCGGGAGCTCTACCTGGAGGGTAGTAGCTGTAAGTCTGAAGTTGAAGAAGAGGATCTTGACTGCTCCCATCGTACCAAGCTCCACAAACTCCTGAACCTCCAAAGTCTACCTCGAAGCGTCACTAGTCTACATCAGAAACCCACATGTGGGCGAAAACCGTGCAAGGGTGAGTATAAAAACTCAGTAGGGGACCCCGAGACCCCCGAATGTCTCTCAGTAATCCACAGAGGAAAACATCACAAGAAATTCCACAAAGGTAACATCAAAAGAATTATCTAAATCATGATTCCAAAAGAAAAGGACATAGATTAGTCAAACAGTATAACATCATGGTTACTAGGATATAGATGAAAATTCTTAAATACAAATAATCATATCCATAGTAACTCTACTTTTGACCCATGTAGGTCAATGTATACTGACCTGTATTGGTCGCTAGATGCGGACCTGTATTGGTCGCGGGTGATAACCAGTATTGGTCGCTCAATGCAGACTCATATTGGTCGCTAGTGCTGACCCGTATTAGTCGCTGGTGCTGACCCATCTTGGTTGTTGATTCAGAGGTAGGGATGATTATTCATACAACTATATCATCCCACTCTGGAGTTTCTGATGCTGAACCACATTAGTCTCTCTTATTCCTCATGTCACAGCCAGCCACTGGATTCCCATACAAAGAATGCATGATCTCCAGAAGACTCTTCTCCTCAATCCATCTTCCCTTTTTCAATCAGTTTGAAGTCTAAAAAAATTCATAACCAAGAGACCGACCCATTTTATGGGTCCCAATGTGACAGACGGTGCGTCAATCTGACATTTGGTCTGTGAGATATGTGAACTTTTGTAAAAAGGACCCAGTTGGATTCAAATCTGATCTAACCTAGGTCGCATGTCAAACTCCTTCGAAACTCACATAGAGTGTCTCCAATGGACCGTCTTGTCACAAGGGTCCTTATTCCATAGATGGTGCATCGATCAGATGCCCGATCTATTAGTTACACCACTTTCCATGAAATGGGGGTGATCACAACTCAGTGCCGCCCAGCTCAGTTGGGACCGCCATAATTCCAAAGGGACCGCTTCCCAAAAGGGGTCCCAATGACACTGACGATGTGTCAAACAGACACCTGGTTCATTAGTTACGGGAGTTTCTTTATTCGGGGCTGGTTGGGTCTAGGCCCTGTCTGACTCGGTAAGGCTAGCCCGATGCAATGGGTCTCAGGGTCTACCTGACCCCGCCCAGTTCTGACCCATTAAGGGTTGGAACGATTCACTAGGTCTGGATGGTCAGTGTCGGCCCGACTCATTCGCGGGCCCAACCGTGGTTGGCCCGACCCAGCAGGTGGGGCTCGGCCCACACGCACTGGTCCACTAGTCCACAGGTCCGGGCTAGCCCGCTGGATGGGTCCGGACTGCTGGGCGAGTCTAGGGCGTTCGGTCGGCCCATATTCGGCGCGATCTTTCTAATAGAGGATCACTCCTCCCTGCTGGCCACGCGGATGCGAGTCCATTTCACTTGGCACGACACGGGGTTCACACTACACCCTTCTGCCACAGCTATTGCTACCGGCGGCACTTGCGGGCATCGTCCATCTCCCGTGTGGCCAGATCAGGCTGGACCCCTCTAACCACAGCGGCACACGATGGTGCGCCCCCTTCCCACCGCCCACGACCGGTTACCGTGGGCCTCCCCTGGCCACCGCTGCCCGCTACCGGCATGGTATGATGGAGGTTGTTTCTGTGGGTCACTAGACAAGCTTCAGTGGTCCTTTTTCGGTGTGATCTGTGCCTATGGGCTTCACGGATCATTACCGCCACAACATGACCTTTTGTCTCGTGTTTCGATATAATTGTGAAAAATATCCCCAAAGATCGCAAAAAAAAAAACAAGCGGTAGAGGGTCCGAGCCTTGTTCGTTTGGTTCGCGCCCTCCATATTTGTGTTATAACAATAGGAAGGTAATTATTCATCACATTTTAATAATGTTGAACTTCGTTCAAATCCCCCACAACATCCTCCAGCAAAAATGAATGAGTCGCGGATCATCCCGTTAGTTGGTTGATCTGCGTTCTTCGTATTAATCAAGAACAAAGAGATAATATCATTTAAATGAATAAAACATTTAAACCCACTACCTCATGATTCATTAGGGATGTCACACATGGTGGTGCTTCCACGTTTGAGGGTATTTCAGATGAAGGATAAGGTTCACGTGCATTGGCATTCATCATCCATCGAACTTCGGATCGATCCTACAACAGGCATCGTCAATCCTCATTTTTCTATCTGTGGAAGGTGTGGCGTCACTTCTTCAGGGGTTCCTCACTTCATGAAGCCATGTCAGAACCCCACCCCGAGCTCTATTTATATATGAGGGGGAAAGGTGAGAAATGCCTTGAGGAATTAATGAGGATAATTAATTGACATAATTAATGTGCCTCATTAATTGATGTAATTAATGTGTCTCATTAATTATGAGAGGGGTGGTTACTCATCCAAATTGCATTAGTGCAATTAAAACCCCATAATTAATGGTCTGACCACCTCCATGGTCCCCTCCAATGCCACTCAATTGGTTGTAGGAAAAAGAAAAATAAATAAAATAACAATTTATGTTATTTTATAATTTCATTAAAAGTAGTGAAAACTATCCTTTTATCCTGACCAACTATGGTCGAAGTGAATATCCCCTTATGAGAATACTGGTTCTTTGGATTCAATGGTGACCTTGTATTTTTTATCCATGCACCAGTTCAATAGATATAAAACATCGCTTGTGCATTTACTGAACATACCCAAAAAAAAGTTCATAAATTCATTCCAAGTACACAGGGCCTCAGAATTACACGCCGTCAATTTTTGTAGACTCGTAGCAGTCCCAAATAATTTATAAAAAATTACATTTAATTTTTGGGGCTTTACATTCTCCCATCCTCAGGGCTTTACGTCCTTGAAATCCAAACAAGGATAGACAAACAAAGAGGGGTATTGGGCATGCATAAGAGTCTCTTGCTCCCATGTTCTTTCCTTTAGATTCTCGTGCTTCCACAGATGGCATACCAGAGGTATCAAATACCCACAAAGGATATGATCCTGTCAATCCTCTATCTCCACCGGCTACTTCGCAAAAGTCACCCCATCATCAATCTCCAGTTCGCTGTGGTCGATGACGAGAGATGGCTCATGCACGTATCTCCTCAAATGGGTTACATAGAAGACGCCGTGCACCCTCTCCAGCTATGGTGGAAGTGCCAAGCGGTAATCCACCTTTACAATCCTATGAAGTATTAGGAATGGTCCAACAAACCTTGGTGAGAGTTTTCCATGTCAGCCAAATCTCCATACTCCCTATCGAGGGGAGACTCACAAGAATATGTGGTCCCCCTCCTGGAACTCTAGTGGTCTATGTCTCTTATCAGCATAAGACTTATGTCAACTCTGTGCAGTCTTCATCCACTCTCGAATTACCTGCATCTTCTTAGTAGTAGCATGTACCGTCTCTAGGCCCGTGGGTTCTGGCTCTCCTAGATCCATCTAGAATAAGGGAGATCTGCACGGTCGTCCCTACAA
Organism: Viscum album; assembly: GCA_963277665.1. NCBI lineage: Eukaryota > Viridiplantae > Streptophyta > Magnoliopsida > Santalales > Viscaceae > Viscum > Viscum album. The sequence goes on from OY728136.1 coordinate 8,823,422, forward strand.
TGCCTCAATAAGGAAAATACCAATGGTGGAGTGATAACTATTGTTTTAAACAAACTCCACCAAGGATAGGTGGTCCTATATAATGCGACCAGAATCTAAGACACATGCACGAAGGAAGTCCTCCATGGTCTGGATGGTCCGCTCAGTCTGACCATCAATATGCGGGTGAAGAGTTGTGCTCGAGTGAAGCTGATTCCCAAAATCCTCAAACAATCCTTTCCACAACCGAGATGTGAATAATGTGTCATGATTTTAGACTATCATCAAAGGCACCCCATGAAGTCTCAGGTTCTTTTGAACGTAGAGACACCCCAAGATCTCTACCGAACCCTTATCTCAAATAGTAAGGAAGTGGGCCGACTTGGTGATTCGATCAATGATCAACCAGATGGTATCATTCCCTCAGGATGTACGTGGTAACCCCATCACGAAGTACATAGATATCTATTCCCACTTCCACTTTGGTATCTTGAGGGGTTGGGTCATGACTTCCAGTACCTGGTGCTCGACCTTCGCTCGCTGGCAATTGAGGCATCTAGAAACATACTCTGCCACATCTTTCTTCATCGCTGGACACCAGTACTGATGCCATATGTCTTGATACATCTTAATCATTCATGGATTTACTACCAAGAGAGATGTATGGAACTACCTCATCACCTCCTCTTATAGTGCCACTAGTACACCTGTTCGTCCTCTGGAAAGGATCGCATGCTCCCCTCCTTTAGAATATCGGTCAGGTGCATGGCCTGAGGATATCTAAGAACATGTAGTCTCATAGCTTATGTCTCCTAGTTGTTCCTACCTGACTCGCTAAAGGAGTGGAGGGGAAAATACCATTGACTAGAGGTAGATTGTCTCATCTCTATCAACGTAGGATATCTGAAGCGAGGAAAAATAATCTGAATCCTCGTTTAGTAGCTGCGAACTCGATCTCCGGCTATGTGCATATTCCACTATGTTTCCCGTCCCAGTAGTATAGACTATCTCAAATTCATAGTCCCAGAGGAACTCTAGCCAACATTTCTCTCTCAGATTCAGGTATTTCTGTGTGAAGATATCTCTGAGACTGTTATGGTCTGAGTAAACAATGAACTGCTCAACCATCATGTATAATTGAAACATTTTTAGTGGGAAGACTACTGATGCCAACTCCATGTCACGTGTCATATAATTATACCCATGAGGCCTCAGTTTCCATGATACATAATCAATCATTACACCATCCTACATTATGATGCAACCGAGTCAGGTCCCTGATGCATCACAGTAAACAACATAGTCAGTACCCTCCTCCAGAAACATTAGGATGGGAGTACTGGTGAAGATCTGCCTCAGTTGTTGAAAACTATGTTGGAATGTCTTTCACCATAGGAAGGGTTTCCCCTATTTTATCAAGGCTCTTATAGGTGATTCTACTCTAGAGAAATAGGGCACAAACCTCCGATAGTAGCTTACTAATCCAAGGAAGCTATGCACCTCAGTAACACTCATGGGTGGCTCCCATGAAAGTACTGCCTCGATCTTCGCTGGATTCACTGAAACTCCATCCTATGAGTTGATGTATCCCAAGAACTAGACCTTTCGTATCTAGAACTCAAATTCGAGAGCTTCCCATATAACTGGTGCGCACATAGTGTTTCCAGAACTATCCTCAAGTGTACAACATGCTCTTCCTTGGACGTTGAGTAAACCAAGATGTCGTCGATGAAGACCATCACAAAGTGATTGAGGTATGGCTGAAATAACCTATTCATGAGCCCCAAGAACACAACTAGATAATTGGTCACATAAAAAGGAATCACCAAGAACTCATAATGGCCATAACTACATCTGAAGGCTGTCTTCGGTATGTCCTCGTCCTGTACCTTGAGCTGATGATAGCCCGATCTAAGGTCTATCTTCAAGAACCACTTTTCTACTTTCAACTGATCAAAAAGATCATCAATCCTTGATAGAGTATACTCATTCTTTATGGTCACCTAGTTTAGGTGCTGGAAGTCCATGCATAGCCTCAAACTTTTGTCTTAATTCTTGGAAAACAACACCAGGGATGTCCATGGAGAAACACTGGGCCTTAAAAATACCTTCCTCTGTAAGTCCTCCAACTGTACCCTCATCTCCCAACACTCCATATGGGCCATCTGATATAATGGTGTAGATATCACTGTTGTTCCTAGGTACAAGTCAATATAGAAGTCTAACTATCTATGAGGAGGTAGTCTTGAGACATGTTCTGGAAAGATGTCCTCATACTCATCCACCACCGCTGGGAACTGTGGACTCGCCTTATACACCATGTCGAAGTTCATGCAAACCAGGTAATAAGTAACTAGTTTCAACCTTTTGAGAAAAAGTACATCTAATGCTTCTCTGTTTTCCTTCTCACCAAAAAGGAAAACTGGCCTCCATCTATGCACGTACATCGCACTATACATCTCAAGTAGTCAATCTGTGTGTGAACTATTGATAGCCATTCCATGCCTAGAAAGAAATCGTAGTGACTAAACACTACTACTAGAGGATCCCATCTGAAACTCTCTCCTCTAAGAGTAATATCACATTATAGGCACCAGTGTGTGACCGCTGAATCTCCTCCCGTACGAGTATCCAAATTCCAAGGTAGAGTTAAAAGCTCAATTGGAATCTCAGAGTCCCGAACTAAGACTATGACAAGGAATGAATTTCAATCACCTCTCTCGATACACACTACTTCTAAAGAAAATAAGATAAAGATCATACCTCGTAATATCTCAGGGACGTCAGGGTCGTGAGCCTCTACTGCCTGTAGCTGGTCCTATCCTCTTCCACCCACTTCTTGATCTTGTGGTGGACCACAAGGGGGTGGTGGGGTAGTGCCTAGGGACCCCGATCACCTACCGCTGCACATCATTCTCCCCCACATCATTCTCCACCTGGATGAAACTCATGGTCCTTCCACTATCGCTACCTCAGCAGTCCCTACACCATCTGCCGATCATCGGAAAGGGGAGTCATACAATCACGATCTCTATGACCCTGTCCCCCACTGGAAATAAAATCAAGCCTCTCTAGTGGCTCCCACGGCCTCTTGAGCCTCGAATCTCTAACCCTGCATCCCAGGGTGGCCCTCCATAAGGCCTAGACTGCTTGGGATTCTTCATCATCTATCTACTACCAGCTGTAGATGACTCTTCTACCTATCGTCTGGTAGGGGCTCTCACCTTCGGTGTCTGCTTGGTAAGGAAGATCTCCATCATCAAAGCTCGCTCTAGCACCACAGCCTGCATTGGGATGTTGAGAGAAACTGTCACAGCTCTGATCTCTCATCATATCCCCTACTCAAAGGTCTAGGCCTTGAAGTAAGGGCCCCATACCCTGTCAGTGGAGTATTTGGAGAGGTCAGCAAATCTTGCTGAATATTGAACCATACTCTGGATGCCCCTCTATAGATGCAGCAGCTCCTGAATACACACACAATGTAGTGTAGCTAGCATGAACTCCTTCTTGAAAAGGCTCTCAAAGTTTGGAAAGGTGAGGGTCGTCTCCTCATACACCCGGAGCACCAAGCTCCACCGTCATCCTGCCAAACCCTGAATAATTCTAGTGGGCAATATCTCCATATTCTCGGAGGGTGTCTCTACTAAGAAAAATGCACAAAAATCCACCTCAAGCTAGTCCACTACTACCTGGGGGTCCGTCTCGCCTTGAATCCTCAGAGGCCTCTGTCTCTAGAACTCATTCAATGTGCTCATCTAGCCGGCATGATCCACTTGTAGAATCTGCTTCCCAACATGTGGTGGTGGTTTTGGTGAACCAACCGAAGGTGTCATCACTGCGAGTTTTCCTTGTACTAATGCCTTATCACTCGGTAGGGAACTATCATGATCTCTAATCAGAATCCTGGATGGCTGTCTTCATGCCTGTCCCATTTACGAAACAATTTCACCATAGTAAATAAGTTTTACCTTATGAGATGAATCAGAAAGATCAAGAAAACTTTTCAAAACACTAGAAATTGGTGTTTTTATTGTACTGATTTGGAGAACAGAATTCAGGGTCCTAGTGTATGGATACATCAGCCGCCGCACCAAAACTAGACTCCCTGAACTAAAAACCTAAATCATGGCACATTACACCATTGCATCATTAAAATTAGACTCTTAGTTTTTTTTGTATAATCGACCTCACTTTGATACCACTTTGTCACAAACCATCCGATGGGGCCCGGACGTAACTACTCCAAGCTCGCCTTCTATAGGCCAAGGGTTGGTGACTAGCACCTGAAGGAATTTCCCAAATTGGGAAGGAACTTCCTTATAGATATGTACGCACTCAAAAAAGGGAAACTGAAGTAAATAACCAAAAAAATTATGGTATAACCACGAGTGTAAAGTGAAACCACAAGTAAAACTGTAAACTAAAAACAATGGGCTGAAATAGAAGCCCAAGAAACTAAAAATAAAGTAAACAGTTGTCGCATCTGACCTAGAGCTCTACATGGAGGGTTGTAGCTATAATTATAAAATTGAAGAAGAGGATCTCATCTACTCTTGTCGCACGAATCACCACCTAGTCCCGTACCCCCAAAGTCTGCCTAGGATCATTAGTAGTATGCACCAGACACACATGTGTGGGTGAAGCCTGTGCAGGGATGAGTATAACAACTTAGTAGGGGACCTAGAGACCTATGAATGTCTCTCAGTAATCCACAATGGAAAAAATCACAAAAAATACCACAAAGGTAATATCGCAAGCATGATATAAATCTTGAAGCACAAAGCAAAAGAGACAAAATCACTCTAGCTATATAACATCAAGGTTACTGGGATATGGATGAAAAGATGTAAATCTAGACCATCCTATCCATAGTAACTATACTGCTGACCCGTGTAGGTCACTATATGTTGACCCGTATTGGTCAATAGATGCTGACCCATATTGGTTGCTAGTGTTGACCCGTATTGGTCGCTACATGCTGACCTGTATTGGACGATGGGGATAAAATGTATTGGTCACTGGTGATGACCTATATTGGTCACTAGAGCTGACTCTTATTTGTCATTGATGTAGAGGTAGGGATGATTAGTTGTACATCTAGATCATCCCACTCTAGAGTTTTTGATGCTGACCCTCATTGGTCGGTCTTCTTCCTCATGTCACAGCTAGCCCCTGGATTCCTGCACGAAGCACACCTAATATCCGGAAGACTCTGGTCCTCAATACAAAAGTCCTTTTTTCCACTAGTACTCAGTCCCACAAAAATCATACCCAATTTACCACCCCATCCTAGGGGTCCCAACGTGACAAACAGTGTGTCAATCAGACGCCCGATCTGTGATATATGGTCACATTTTTAAAAAGGGCCAGGTTGGATTCAGGTCTAATTCAAACAGATTAACATGTAAAACTCCATCAAAACTCACTTAGAGTATCTCTAATGGACCTCCATATCACAATAGTCTTTATTCCACAAACGACACGTCGATAAAACGCCCGGTCCGTTAGTTACACCACTTTTTGTGAAATGGGGTGATCGAACCTCAGTCCGGACCGACTCGGTCAGGACCTCAAGAATTCCAAACAGACCACTTCCTAAAAGGGGTCCCAATTCCACTAACGACATGTCAAACGGACACCCAGTTCATTAGTTACATGTGTTTCTTTATATGGGGGCCAGTTGAGTCTGGTCCTAGTCCGACCCGGTTAGGCCGGCCTGACAAAACGAATATCGGGGTCTACCTGACCCTACTCGGGTCCGGCCCGTTCGGATTTGGCCCGGTTCATTGGGTCCGGCCCATTAGGGTTGGGCCGGTAAGTTCGTGAACCTACTTGTGGTTGGTCCAGCCCACTGGTTGGGGCTCGACCCACCCACGCTAGCCCTTTGGGCGGTGGGTCTGACTCGTTCGGCCGGCCCGCATCAGGCCCAGTCCGCTTGAAGGCGGACCGCTCATCCAAACTGGCCCCACAGATGTGGGGCAATTTCTTCTGGTGAGAGGTGGCACGACGCAGGGTTCATTCCACCCCCTCCTGCTACGACCTTCCGGTCGCCGCTGCTGCCACCGACAGCGCCTGTGGGCGCAGCCCATCTCCTGCATGGCCGGCTTGGGCCGGCCGCCTCTGGAAACCGCGAAGTGTGATGGCATTACACCTTCCCACTACTCGCGGCCGGTTTCCACAGACCTCCTTTTGCCACCCCCAGCGTGGCGTGTCAGCGGCTATTTCTAAGGGCCACCAGACGTGCTCCAGTGGTCCATTCATGGTGTCGTCTATTCCTATGGGCCTTACAAATCACCGCCGCCACTATGTGACCTTCTGTCTTGCGTTTCCGTTGAATTGGAAAACCCATCCCTGAACAACGCAACAAAAATACTAGCGGCAGAGGGTTCGGTCCTTGTTCATTTGGCCCGCACCTTCCGTGTTAGCGTTATAACAAGAGGGAGGTAATTTGAATCATATTTTAATAATTTTTAACGCTTTTCAAATCCCCTGTAACAACCTCCCAAAAAAACGAATGAGTAACAGATCAACTCGTTAGTCGGTTGATCCGCGTTATTCATATTAATCAAGAGAAAAAAGATAAATACATTTAAATGCATAAACAATTTAAACCCCCTACCTCATGATTCATTGGGGATGTCACGGATGGTGGTGCTTCCAAATTTGGGGGTATTGTAGACAAATAAGAAGGTTTTCATGAACCGGCATTCATTGTCTGTCGACCTTCAGATTGATCCTATAACAAGTGTCATCAATCCTCCATTCTCTATTGGTGGAAGGCGCAGTGTCACTTCGTCAGAGGTTCCTCGCATGATGAAGCCATGCCAAAACCCCACCCCGAGCTCCATTTAAATAGGAGGGGAAAGGTGAGCAACACCTTGATGAATTAATGAGGTTTATTAATTGACATAATTAATGTGCCTTATTAATTGAAATAATTAAAGTGACTCATCAGTTATTCAAGGGGTGGTTAAACTCTCAAATTTTAACCATGCAATTAACACCCCATAATTAAATGTCTTACCACCTCTATGGTCCCCTCCACCACCTCTTAACAGGTGGTAGAAAAAATATAAAGAAATAAAATAACCGTTTATGTTATTTTATTATTTCATTAAAAGTCGTAAAACTTATCTTTTTCTCCAAACCAACTACGGTCGAAGTGAAGCTTCCCATAAGAGAATCCTAGTGCTAGGGATTAAACGGTACCCTAAGATTTTTAATCTGACCACTATTTTAAATGATAGAAAATGCCTCCCTTGAGTTTATAGAACGTACCTGAAAAAATATTCATAAATTCATTCCAGGCACACTGGGCCTCAGAATTAGGCGTCGTCAATTTTCACAGACTCGTAAAAATCCTAAATAATTTAAAAAAGAATTACATGGAATTTTCGAGTCTTTGCATTATTACACAAAAAATAAAGTACATGATTGGTACTAGAGTTATCATAACATTTGGATGAAATGAGGTGAGGAAAGAAAGAAAATAAAAGAACTTGAAAATTAATGAAAAGTTGAGAGATCATTTACCAAAATTTTGCATCATAACAACTATACAACATGTTTTTAGTAAACATTTAAAACAGAGGGGAAATGGGTCACCCATTCATAAAAGACCCATAAAATTGAATAGGGACCAAAAAATATGGAAATAAGAACTTGAAATGCATACCATGAAAAGAGAACTTGAATGGAAAATAGTAGTTGAGAATTCTCTTACGTTGTAGAGTAACTCCTAAGACGTGATGGATTGGATCATGGGGGATTGTGGACACCTTGAGAGGACTTATAGGGAGGTAAAACAACTATATATTTGAGGATGATGAATTTGTAATGGTGGAAAACAAAGGAATGAGTTGGTATTTATGTAAATGAGAGGGTGTTTTTTATTAATTTAAAAGGACACCTCATTAGTGGTTTTTGTAAAACCATGGGCTTTCCCATGGTATTTACCCATGGTATTAGCCATTTGAGACACCTAAAATTTTATTTTACTATACAAAAGTTGCCCAAAATTTTATTTTTATTAGTACATCATTATGATCTCATTAAACACATTAAAAACTCAAAACTGTATTTTTACTATTCATGGAAAAATCAGGTATTTTAAGAAATTTCCCAAAAATTTACCCTAACCATTTTTTGATGTGTATAATTCAAAAATGAACTCCATTTTTCAGAAAAAAATATAAATATTATTAATTTAATTTTTAAATTAAATCATATTTAATTTGGAAAATAAAAATTTTAAAGGTATTATTAGTTTTATATCACATTGAAAAACTAATTAAGATCTCATTATCTTATTACCTTAAGAAAATAAGATAATATCATTATATACTATTCATAAGGCTCATTTTACTATTCATATTACTATTCATAAGGTTATGCTACTACTCTCCAAAAAATCTAGTTTGTACTATCAGACTCCAAATAACATACACATCACAACTCTAGATGATCAATTTTTGAAATTAAAAAAATAGTAGAGGCAAAGTTGTGTTTAATGGATAGACTATAAAATTATTTTTTTGTAGGGACATAGTGTTTCATGTAGTCAATATTTTTTTTCAAACCCTTGGAGTGTTACATTCTCCCATCGTTACAAAACTTTAATCCTTGAAATTCACAAAATGTTTCCTAAAAATATTTGCGTATGTATTCAACATATTCTCCTCTCGGTCCCATATTCTTTCCTCTATATTATGGTTTCTAAAAAAACATTTACCAGACAAGTTATCTAATTTCTCAATACTTGTTCTATGGTATTAAGAATATTGATAGTCTCCTCACAATAAGACAGATCATGATAAATTTCTATTTCATCATAGGTGTGTACATGTGCTGGGTCGGATATGTATTTCCTAAAAATTGATACATGGAACACATTGTAAAATTTGGAGAGACTTGGTTGCATTGTCAAAAGGTATGCTACAGATCCAATTCAATCTAGAATTTCAAAACATCTGATGTAGATGGGACATAATTTTACCTTCTTACCAAATCGTATAGTACACTTCCATTGAGATACCTTTAAGAAAAAATGATATCCTTCTTGAAATTCAAAATCCTTACTTCGGTTATAAACATAGCTCTTTTGCCTACTTTGAGCTATTTTGTTATGGGTTTGGGCAATCTTCACCTTTTCTGTTGATTCCTCAATATGTTCTGGGCCTACGAGCTTTGTTTCACCAACATGATCCCAACAAGCTGGTGTAAGAAATCTCTTTTCATATAACGCTTCATATGGTTCCATCTGAATTGTTGAATGAAAGATATTGTTATAGGAAAATTCCATGAGAGGTAAATACTGATCCCATATACCTTGATTATCAAGTGAACAAGACCTCAACATGTCTTCCAATGTTTGAATAGTCTGTTATGATTGTCCATTAGTTTGTGGGTGGTAGTGTATAGTGAAATCATAATCTTTGAGTAGCTCAATCCATATCCTTTGTCTCATTTAGGGTTCTTTCTATGAGAATATATATTTCAAACTATTATGATCTGTACATATCTCACATTTTTTCCATAGAGGTAATGTCTCAAAATCTTTATAGCCAAGATTATCACTTCTAACACAATATCATGAGTTGGATAGTTTTTTCATGACTTTTTATCTACCTAGATGCATAGGAAATCAATATATTATTCTACATAAGGACACAACCAAGTCCTTTATTTGATGCATCGCTAAAGATCACAAATCCATCATTCCCAGATGGTAGAGTCATGATTAGAGAATTAAAAAACCTTCTATTAAATTATTTAAAACATTCTTCACATTCAATTTTCCATATGATCTTAACCCCTTTTCGTGTAATCTTGGTCATTGGGTTGGATAAGCGGGCGAAGTTCTGAATGAAATGAAAAAATAACCTGCTAGACAAATAAAAATACATACCTCAGTTATGTTCGCTAGAGTTGGCCATTCTTGCACAACCTTTTTCTTCACAGGATCTACATATATTCCATATTTAGAGAAAATGGGTCCCAGAATGGAAACTGATTGGAGCCAAAAATCACACTTGCTAAACTTCCCATATAATTCATTTCATCGAAGAGTGTTCAGAATATTACACAAGTGATTTTCATGATCTTCATATCTTTTAGAGTATTCCAGGATATCATTAATGAACAACACTAAAAAGTCATAAAGATATTCCTTGAGAACTTTATTTGATAAATCCATGAAAATAGATGGTGCATTAGTCATTCCAAAAGGAATTACTATAAACTTGTAATGCCCATGCCTGGTTCGAAATGCTATTTTTGGAATGTCTTCCTTCTTCACAAGAAACTGATGATATCCAGATCGAAGATCAATCTTTGAAAAATATTGGGCTCCATGAAGTTGATCAAATAAATCATCAATGTGAGGTAGGGGATACTTTTTATTTAATTCTATTTGATTGATATCCATGTAGTCAATGTACAACCACATTGAACCATCTTTCTTCTTAACGAAAAGAACAAGGTCTCATTATAGAGAAACACTACAGAGAATTAATCCTTTATCACTCAATTACTCTAATTTTTTCTTTAGTTCCACTAACTATACAGTGGCCATTATATGAGGGGTCTTTGATATGGGACTTTATCACAGAATTAAGTCAATGGAAAACTCAATTTCCCACTCTAGAGGATGTCCAGGTAAATCCTCTATAAAGACGTCAACATATTCTTGTACAATAGGTGCATCCTCTATCTGTGAATTCTTCTACTCACCCACATTTATTTAATTCCCTTCTTCCCTAATAATTGAATTCATTTGATCTACAGGAGGTGGATCTAGATGAGAATTAGATGATGATGTTTCTTCCCTAAATATAAGGGATTCCATATCATTATCAAGAAATGTAACTTCCCTCTTCTTTCAATAGATGTTCACATCATAATTTCATAGCCAATTCATACTAAGAATTATATCAAATTCAAATATGGTTATGACAATAAAAAAATCAGATAAATCAAATTTATACACTATAATGGGGACTTCCTGACACAAATATGTTGCAATGATACTTCCTTAATGATTATTGACCGACAATGCCATTATTATAACAAACTATAAATTTGTAATTTTCATGGAAAATTGGGAAGATATAATTGAATGAGACGATGAAGAATAAAGTAATGAATTGTCTATTTTTGATGAAATGATTAAAGTACCAGCCAACACATCATTAGGGACTTCTATATCAGCAGTTGTGATCACATATGCTTGTCCCTGATCCCTTGTCCTTTTCTACTGCATGTTTCCTTGACACTTTGTACAATCATTATCACAGTGTCCCATCTCCAAAAAATTATAGAATTGAACATTAATGTATTCTTTCTTCCCCTTAAAATCACAAGGAAGATGTACTTTTATCCACATTTGTAGCATACTCCTTTTACTTTTAATAAAGCACCTGGGTGTTTCCTTCCACAATCATCACAACGTGGAAATTCAATTCTTTCCTTCTTCCCCAATTCTTTATTTCCTTCCCCAGAGTTTTCACTAGTCCTCTTGTTCTCTTGATTCCCCTTAAAGCTATAAGGCATAGAGACATCCTTTTCTGTCTTGATATCACCTGAGAATAAATGCTCATATGAAGAAAACATTTGAGATAATAGTGACCGCCGAAGGAATGGATTTAGGCCATCAAAGAATCAACCAATCTTTATCCTTGGATTTTGTATGTATCCACAACATGATTTGCTAAACTTGTAAAGTTAGATTTATAATTTGCAATATTATTATCATCCTTTTCCCCTAAATTCAGAAATTTCCTTTCTATATCCGCTCATTGTTGACGATGAAAGTATTTCTCTAGGAATATTTCCTTAAAGTACCTCCATTACATATATTCTATCTCATCCTCCTCCTGTGTGTTTTGGATTAACGACCACCACTGCTTCGCATCTCCCAATAGAAGATAAACTACATTGATGACCTTCTCTCTTTAGTTACATCCAAAAGGGCGAAATACCTTCCCTAGGGAACTTATCCACTGCTCTTCTACAAATGGGTTTATAGTCCCTTTGAATGATGGAGGATGTTATTGCATAAAGAGATCTAAAAAAGCTCCTCCACAGGCAGGATCCAAATGCTCCATACGGGTAAGGTTTTTATTAATAACCTGAGTATGTTTTCCTAGTATAGTTATAAGTTTCTCACCACCCGTCAAAGCACTAGATCCAACATCATTATCTTGTATCTTTGGGAAATACCTACAGGGGACATGTGTGATCATGCAGTTTCCATTCCTTCCACTATGATCCATTTCTAAATAATAAAATACACTAGATCAGGGTATGAATCATGATGTATAATATCAAAATAGAAAAAATATACTTAACATAAATCAAGATTATATGCATAGATAATCTCTTAATCATAAGCATGGTATCTTTGAGTAAAAATTTACATTTAAATTCTTCATAATTTCTCGTAAATAAAATATGAATTTTCCAAAGCATTTTACCTGGGAGTATCAAAACCAAGAGTGCAACAAGGCCCATTGTCGTGTACCAAGATACCCAAGGTCAAGCACGGAACTCCTTATCAGAGTTTTCACTCCTAGGTACATCTGTACCAGAGCAACCTCTACATATTTGTATCCAGATAGGGATTTATTTTCTAGAAATATCAACATAGTCTATTCCTTAACAAGATTTCAGGACATTCTTGTATGTTTATCCTCAAATACCACCTTATGTATTTGTTCCCAAATATACCTTTTCTAATCTAGTTTCCACGTTGACTACAAAACATCCTTTGATACCAACTATAAGGACCCATCATAAGTTGACTGGAGTTGGTGCCCTGTTTAATTATATTGGAATATAAACAAGGAATATGCATCCCGAAGGACCAAGTAGTTTAGTATTATTGGAAACCAGAAAAATATATATGTTCAACATTACAACTTGAAAATAAAAACATCATATGAACTCCTTTGAATGCATCCATAACTCCTATGTTATTTCAACATGTCATTCATAATAAAATTATAAATTTCCTGAGAAAATAAAACATAAGAAAGTGGTGAGATGTAATGCTCAGTAAGGTTAAGAAATAGAGAAGAAAATATATAAACATTAGGAATGTTGAATAATTAAAAACATGTGCCTTTAACAAAAAAATTAACACATTATGGAATGAATAAGAGCAGAGTAAGTAATGCCATAATAAAACATAATCATGGTTATTATACTAGTCGAAGAACCACATGAACCATAAATAATATTTTCATAATTATGGGATTCATAATGTGGGACATCATCACCATACCATCATGTCCTTGTGACAAGACCATTAATAATCATTTTTTCAAGGCCTTGTGCCAAGAATGTAGTTTGTCTTATGAGACCTACCGATGCACCGATGTGATATACTAGGCCCTACCCAAAACTATCTATGTCCAATGAATTTCTAATATGATTGGGGATAAATATAAACAATATATACATTCATATTGAAACTAATATATGAAATGTAAATAACTTTCCTCGAACATTAAGCATAAACACTATCCATTTAGAGTAAATTGATGAATGGTTTCAAGATATCACATCCATAGAAAAAATAATAATAGACCATTAAATTAAATATGGTAGATGATACCATGAAATATTAATCCAAATAATAGATAATAAGAAATAAGAGTTTTGAAATAGATGAAGATACTCTTATAAAATCGTCGAGTAATTCTTGAGATAAATACCCTTTTAATTTGAAAAGAAGAGTTTTTTTGAAAAATATTTATATAAAACCAGAAGTGAAGTAAGATATTAATTTTATAATAAAATGAGTGATTTTATAAAGATAATGGTTTCGAAAAAATATATATTATAAGTTGCCCTTGAAAATCGGTGAGAATTTGAAAAATTCCCTTGAATCAGCCTTGTATTTTGGGAAGGATTTTTTGAAAGGTCCTTTTAGATCATAGAACTCCCATTAAATGAGAGTACGATTTTGGGTGGTAACATTTATAGAACATAGAAATAGAATTTATGTGGAGTAAATAATAATACAAAATAATTAAATTGAGGTAATTAGACAATAAAAATAACCCAAATGCTAAAGGATGTCCGGGTAGAAAAACCCTTACCTTAATTCCGAATGTGTTATTATCATGAAATTAAGGTCCTGAAATATGAAATAATAATTATTAAGAAAATATTTCAGAACGTATTAGAAATTATTTTAGTTTATCATAATTTTTTAGTTCATTTATTTCATTATTGATAAGTTATTATATTTAATTTCATCATTCTGGAGTCTCTGTTTTCTAGATTTCCATAATCGGTTCACTTGTTTTTAAGTAATGGAGTTCATGTAGAATTGATGAAAATCCCTAGAATTGAAAGTACATATTATTTATGAACATATAGAATTGTAAATGGTCATTTCTATCATTTGGTTACATGGAAATAGGATGAATCATTCGTTGAATTACTAATGAAATACACTTAGATTATTTTAGCGGTACTTTGATTATTAGGAACTAGTTTCTTCATATGATTTAATAATATGTACGTATATAGGTTACTGAATATTAATTAGGTTATAATAAATATATTATAGTCTAGTTCAACCATAAATTTTTTTTCAAGACTATAATTTAAGATGGTTATAGAAATTGAAAACATATTGTCCTTGAATGTGATAAATTATCACATCTCGGATGGTGTTTTCATTTACAATATGAAATAATGGGAAAAAGAGATGATGATGAATTATTAAATTATCACACCGAACATAACGTACATTTAAGGTAGAAGTTCTATAATAACATTTTGATGAAAGTAGGTGAGGAATGAAAGAAAATAAAGGAACATGAAAATAAAAGAAAAGTTGAGAGATCCCATACGAAAATTTTGCAGCATAACGACTATGAAACATGTTTTTAGAAAACATTAAAAAGAGAGGGGACCGGGGTCACCTATTCATAAAATACCCATAAAATAGTATAGGGATAGAAAAATATTGAAATAATAACTTGAAATACATATCATAAAAAAGAGAACTTGAATGGAAAAGAGCAATTGAGAATTCTCTAACAAGGTAGAGTAACTCCTAAGACATGAAGGTTGGGAACTTGGGGGCTTGTGGACACCTTGGGATGATAAATAGGGAGGTAAAAAAACCATATATTTGAGTTTGATGAGTTTTTAATGAAGGAAAACAAATTAATGACTGGGTATTTATAGTAAATGAGATGGAGTTTTTTATTAATTTAAAAGGACACCTCATTAGTGGTTTTTTTAAAACCATGAGCTTGACCATGGTATATTCTGATGGTATTAGCCACATGGGACACCATATATTTTATTTTACTATACATAAGTTGAAAATAATTTTATTTTTATTATTACATCATTATGCTGTCATTAAACATACCGAAAACTCAGAACTATATTTCTACTATTCACAGAAAAATCATGTATTTTAGAAAAATACCAAAAATTCACCCTAACCATTTATTGATGTGTAGACTTCAAAAATGAACTCAATTTTTTAAAAATATTTTCTAAATATTATTAATTTAATTTTTAAAAAAAATCACAGTTAATTTGGAAAAAAATAATTTTAATGGTATAATTAGTTCTATTTCACATTGAAAAACTAATTAAGACATCATTATCTAGTTACCTTAAGAAAATAAAATAATATCATTATTTATTACTAATAAGGGTCATATTAATATTCATATTACTATTCATAGGGGTATGTTACTATTCACCAAAAAAATAAAGTTTTGTAATATCAGACTCCTAATGACTTACTGATCACTAATCTAGATGGAAGTTTTTCGATGTTCAAAACATAGTAGAGGAAAAGTTGTGTTTAATGGATAGAATATAAAATGTTTTGTTTTGTAGGGAAACAGTTTTTCATGCATTCAATATTTATTTTCAAAGCCTTGGGGTGTTACATTGTCCCATGTTTTGAAAAAAAAATTCCTCTAAATTAAAAAAATGTTACCTAAAATGATTTGGATATGTCTTTAATATATTATCTTTAGGCTCCCATGTTCCTTCCCCCATCTTATGGTTCATCCAAAGAACCTTTACCATACAAGTTGTCCGATTTCTCAATAATTGTTCTTTGGTATCAAGAATCTCGATAGGCTCTTCACAATAAGACAAATTGGGTTGAAGTTCTATTTCTTCAAAGGTTAGTACATGTGATGGGTCTGACATGTATACCCTTAACATCGATACATGAAACACATTGAGAACATTAGTGAGAGTTGGTGGCATTGCAAAATGGTAATCCACAACTCCCATTCGATCCAAAATTTCAAAAGGTCAGATATACCAAAGACATAATTTTCCCTTCTTACTAAATCGTATAATACACTTCCATGGAGATACCTTTAAGAAAACATGATCTCCTTGTTGAAATTCCAAATCCTTCCTTCAGTTATCAACATATCTCTTTTTGCTTCTTTGAGCTGTTTTGATATGGGTTTGGATAATATTCACATTTTTCGTTGTTTCCTCAATACGTTATGGACCTATGAATTTTCTTTCACCAACATCATCCCAGTAAGTTGTTGTAAGACATCTCATTCTATATAACGCTTCATATGGTGCAATCTGAATACTTGAATTGATGCCTTTGTTATAGGAAAATTCGTATAGAGGAAAATACTGATCCCACATAACTTGAATGTAAAGTGAATAAGTCCTTAACAAGTCTTCCAAAGTTTGAATATTATGTTCTTATTTTCCATTAGTTTTTGGGTTGTAGTGTACTGTGAAATCATAATCCTATAGTATCTCAATATATCTCCTCTGTCTCATGTTGAGTTCTTTCATTGATAAGATATATTTCAAACTCTTATGATCTGTATATATCTCACATTTTTTACCATAAAGGTAATGTCTCCAAACCTTCAGAGAAAATATTATCACTTCTAACTCAAGATCATGAGTTGGATAGTTTTGTTCATGATTTTTTAGCTACCTAGATTCCTAGGAAATCACTCTATCATTTTGTATAAGGACACAACCAATTCCTTTCTTTGATGCATCACTAATGATCACAAATCCATTATTCTCTAATGGTAGTGTCATAATTGGATCATTCAATAACCTTTTATTCAATTCATTAAAACATTATTCACATTACAATGTATATACAGACATAACCCCTTTTCATTTATTCTTCGTCATTGGGTTTTCTAAACAGGTGATGTTCTGAACAAAACGTTGAAAATAACCTGCTAAACCAATAAAACTATGTACCTTAGTTATGTTCGTTGGAGTTGTCCATTACTACACAACCTTTTTCTTCATAGGATCTACATATATTCCATGTTTAGAGAAAATGTGGACCCAAAAAATAAATTTATTGGAGCCAAAAATCACACTTTCTAAACTTCCCATATAATACATATCTTCTATGAGTGCATAAAATAGTGCGCAAGTGATTTTAATGATCTTCATATATTTTAGAGTATACCAAGATATCATCAATGTACACCACTACAAATTCATCAATATATTCCTTGAAAAATATATTCATTAGATCCATGAAAACAGATGGTGCATTAGTCAGTCCAAACGGAATTAATGTAAACTTATAATTCTCATACCTGGTTCAAAATGCTATTTTCGGAATGTCTTCCTTCCTCACAAGAAACTAATGATATATAGATCAAATATAAATCTTTGAAAAATATTGGGCTCCATGAATTTGATCAAATAAATCATCAATGTGAGGTAGAGGATACTTTTTTGTTACTGTTATAGCATTGATATCTATGTAGTCAATTCACAACCTCATAGACCCATATTTCTTCTTAACGAAAAGAAAAAGGGCTCCCCATGGAGAAACACGAGGGTGAATAAATAATTTATCACTAAATACCTCTAGTTGTTTCTCTAGTTCTACTAACTCCACAAAGTCCATTCTATAAGGGGTCTTTTATATAGGCCTTGAACCAGGAATTAAGTCAATAGAAAACTCAATTTCCCACTCTAGAGGATTTCCAGGTAAATCCTCTGGAAAGACATAAACATATTCTTGAAAAATATGTACATTGTATATTTGTACATTCTTATCCTCACCCATAGTTATTTCATTACCTTATTCCCAAATAATTTAATTCAGAAGAGCTACTAGTGGTGGATCTAGATGAGAATCAAATGATGATGTTTCTTCCCTAAAGAAAAGTGATTCCACATCAATCTCACAAATTGTAACTTCCTTCTTCTTAAAATAGATCTTCGAATCATAATTTGATAGAGAATTCATACTGAGAATTATATCAAATTCAAACATGGGTATGAAAATAAATTAAGTAGATAAAGCACATTTATACTCCATAATGAGGACTGCCTGACCCATCTTTGTTGCATTGATACTTCCTTTAGGAGTTTTGATCGAAAAATACCATATTTAATCAAACTGGAAACTTCTAATTTTCATGGAAAACATGGAATATATAAATGAATGCGATGATCCAGAATCAAATAAATCATTGGATATGTTCGATGAAATGATTAAAGTACCTTCCACCACATCATTAGGAACATCAATATTTGTAGTTCTGATCGCATAATCTTATCCCTTCTCACTTGGCCTTTTCTCTTTAATGTTTCCTTGACGCTGTGGAGAATCATTAGCATAGTATCCCATATCCGGACAATAATATCATTAAACATTAATTGGTTATTTATTCCCCTTACACTCACAAGAAAGATGACCTTTCTGTCCACATTTGTAGCATACTCCTTTTCCTTTTAAGAATGCACCAAGGTGTTTCCTTCGACAATTATCACAAGGTAGAAATTTAATTCTTCCCTTCTTCCCAAGTTCCTTATTTCGTTGCTTAGAGTTTTTAGCAGACCGCTTCTTCTCTTGATTTCCCTTAAATTCATAAGACTAGGAGAATTCCTTTTCTGTCTTGATAGAACATGATATTATATCCTCATATGATAAAAAACATAGGGAGACCAGTTCCCGCCGAAAGAATGGATTTAGGCTATCAAATAATTGTCCAATATTTCTCTTCGGATATCATATGTTTTCCACAAAATACCTTCATACTTTGTAAATTTGGGTTTATAGTTTTCAATGTTCTCATCTTCTTTTTTACTAAAATTCATAATTTTCCTTTCCATATTCACTTCTTGTTCACGAGGAAAGTATTTATCTAGGAATATTTCTTTAAAGTCCACACATCCCTTCTCTTCTATCTCTTCATCCTCCTTTGTGTTTTGGATTAATGACCACCATTGATTCGTATCTCCCAATAGATGATAAACTGCCATGATGACCTTCTCTCTTTTGTTACATCCCAAAACGAGAAATATCTTCTCTAGGGAACTTATCCACATCTCAGCTACAAATGGGTTTGTGGTCCCATTTAATGATGGAGGATGTTGGCGCATAAAGAGATCTAACAATGCTCCTCTATGTGGTGGACCTGGATTATCCATATGGGTAAGGTTATTATTCATAACCTGAGTAAGATTTCCTAGTATAGTAATAAGTTTCTCAGCACCAGTCACAACACCATAGCCAACATCATTATCTTACATCGATGGGAAATCCTTACAGGGGACACACATGTTCATACAGTTTCCATTCCTTCAACTAGGATCCATTTCTAAATAATGGCATACAATATATTATGACATGAATCATAATGTATAATATCTATTTACAAAAAATATACATATCATAAATCTAAATTTTATACATAGCTAAAATCTTAATCGTAAACCTAGTATCTTTGAGAAACAATTTAAATTTAAAGCCTTCATAATGGCTTGTCTATAAAATGTGACTTTTTCAAAGCATATCCCCTAGGAGTTTCAATAGCAAGAGTGCAACAAGGCCCATTTACGTGAACAAGCAGACCCCGGGTCAATCCTGAAACTCCTTTTCAGAGATTTCACTCCTAGGAACATCTATGCCAGAGCCAACTCTACCTATTTGTATTCAGACATGGATGTATGTTTTAGAATGATCCACATAGTATATTCCTTACCATGATTCCAGGACATTATTGTATGTTTTTCCTCAAATATTACCTTATAGATTTTTTCCATAATATATATTTTATAATCTAGTTTCTAAGCTTTCTACTAAACTTACTTTGATACCAACTATAAAGACATCACCCATGCTGCCCAGATTTGGTGCCTTATTTAATTATATTGGAATAGAAACAAGTAATATGCATCCCAAAGGACTGAGTAGTTTAGTATTATTGGAAACTAGATACATGCATAAGTTCAACATTACAAATTGAAAAGAAAAACATCATAGGAACTCTTTTAACAACATCCATAACTCCTATGTTATTTTAGCATGTCATTCATAATAAATTTCTTTATTTACTGAGAAAATGAAATATAATAAATGGGTGAGCTATAATGCTTGGTAATGGTATGAAATACACCAGAAAATCTATAAACATTAGGCATGTTTAATAACTAAAAACATATTCCTTTAACAATAACTTGAACACATTATGGCATAAATAAGAGTAGAGTAAGTAATGCCATAATAAAACATAATCATGCGTATTCTTCTATTAGAATAACCACATTAACCATCAATACTATTTTCATTATGAGGGAATGAATAATGTAGGACATCATCACTATACCATCAAGGAATTGTGCCAAGACCATAAATAATCATTTTTTCAAGGCCTTATGCTAAGACCGTAGTTTGTCTAATGACACCAACTGATGCACTGAGGGGTTATAGCGGGCGCCTCCTAAAACTTTCTAAGTCCAATTAATTCTTTATATAAATGGGGATAAATATAAACAACATATACATTCATATTGAATGTAATATATGAAATGTAAATAATGTTCCTCGAACATTAAGCATAAACACTAACTATTACTAGTAAATTGGTGAATGGTTTTAAGATAGCACATACATACACAAAATAATCATAGATCATTAAATTAAATATTGTAGATGATAAAATGAAATATTAATCCAAATAATAAATATGAATCAACAAGAGTGTTGAAATAGATGAAGATAATCTTATAAAATTTTCGAGTAATTTTTGAGATAAATACCCTTTTACATTGAAAAGAAGAGTTCTTTTGGAAAAACATTTGAAGAAAAATAGAATTGAAGTAAGATAATATTTTCATAATAAAATTAGTGATTTTATAAAGATAAAGGATTCCAAAAAAATATTATAGGGTTCCCTTGAAAATTGTTGTGAATTTGAGAAGTTCGCATGAATTGGGCTTGTATTTTAGGAAGAATTTTTTAAAATATTCTTTTAGAACATATAACTCCCATTAAAAGAGAGTAGGATTATGGTAGGTAACATATAAAAATACCCACACATAATTTATGAGTAGTAAATAATAATACACAATAATTTTAGTGAGGTAATTAGACAACAAAAACAACCTGAATGAAAAAGGAGGTTCAGGTAGAAAAATCCTTACCTTAAGTCCCAATGTGTTCCACTCTTGAAATTAAGGTCCTAGAATATGAAATTTGAATTATTAATAGGTTATTTCAGAACCTATTATACATTATTTTAGTTTATCATACTTAAATTTAGTTCATTTACGTCCTTATTGAAAAGTTATTATATTGAATTCCATCGTTCCAGGGTTTTCATTTTCTTGATTTCCATAATAGGTTCACTTGTTTTTATGAAATGGAGTCCATGTAGAATGGATGTAAATATACAAAATTGAAATTAAATATTATTTATGAAAATCCTGAATTGTTCATGGTCATTTATAGTATTTTTCAACTTATAAATAGGATGAATCATTCAATGAATTATTAATGACATACACTATGATTATTTATGCGGTATTTTGATTATTAAGAACAAGATTGGTCATATGATTTAATAATATGTACGTATATTGGTTCATGAATATTAACTAGGTTATAATAAATATATTAAAGTATTTTTAAACCATCAATGTGGTTTTCTAACCATAATTTAATATGGTGATAGATATTGAAAACCCGACGTCTTTGAATGTGATAAATTATCACATCTCAGATTGTGTTTTCCTTTATAGTATAAAATAATGGGAAAAGAGAGATGATGATAAATTATTACATTATCACACCCACAATATAGTAAAGTTATGGTACTCGATCTATCATAAAATTTTGATGAAATGTGGTGAGTAAATAAATAAAAGGAAGGAACTTGAAAATAAAAGAAAAATTGAGAGATCCCTTACGAAAATCTTACAGCATAACGACTATGAAAAATGATTTTAAAAAACAATAAAAAGAGAGGGGAAAGAGTTCAAAAATTCATAAAAGATCCATTAAATTGTATAAAGAAATAAAAATATGGAAATGAAAACTTTAAATACATACCATAAAAATAGAACTTGACTGGTGAAGAGGAGTTGAGAATTCCCTTACCTTGTAGAGTAACTCCTAGGACATAATGGTTGGGACCTTGGTGGATTGAGGACACCTTGGGAGGAATACTAGAGAGGTAAAAAAAGAATATCTTCATGGAGGATGAGTTTTTAATGAAGTAAAACACATTAATGAGTGGGAATTTATAGTAAATGAGTTGGATTTTTTTATTAATTTAAAAGGACACCTCATTAGTGATTTTTGTAAAACCATGGGCTTTCCCATGGTATTAGCCACTTAGGAAAAGTAATATCTTATTTTACTCTACACAAGTCAACCAGAATTTTATTTTAATTATTACATCATTATTATGTCATTAAACCTACCAGAAACTCAAAACTGTATTTTAACTACTCACCGAAAAATCAAGTATTTTAGAAAAATCCCAAAAATTCACCATATGCGTTTTTCGATGTGTAGTTTTCAAAATTGAACTCTATTTTTCAAAAATATTTTTATAATTATTATCTATTTAATTTTTAAATAAAATCATAGTTAATTCAAAAAATAACAATTTAAATGGAATAATTAGTTTTATATCACATTGAAAAACTAATTAAAATATCATTATCATATTACCTTTAGAAAATAAAATAATATCACTATTTACTATTCAAAAGGGTCATATTACTATTCATATTACCATTCATAATGGTTTGTTACTATTCACCAAAAAATCATGTATGTTCTATCAGTCTCCAAATGACGCACTGATTGTAACACCTGAGACTTTTATGAGAAATATTTTAGTTTTATGTTATATAAATCATCAAAGGAATCTTTCACTGTATGCAATCACGACCTTCCTCGATAGCGTTTGTAGTACACAATACCGAGTTTCACTAAACAATGAAATATTATTATAATATTATAAAATAGCCGTTATGAATAGTATTAACTGAATTTTAAATTTTACAACATCATTATTAATCTTACACATTTTCTAGAACATGGTAAGATAACAAAATAATTTTTTTGGGTAAAATAAGTATTTATAAAAAAATGCAGTTTTGCCACTTTTTGATGGCGCACCCATATTAAATCTAGTTTTTGACACATTTATAAGTTCAATTTGACAAAATAAAATTCTTCTTTTGAATCGGGATATAAAAATTTACTTTGGATAAATTTTTTTATTTTTCTGATAACTTTCATATTTTGATGAATAATAAAAATACGCTAATTTTTAATTAAAAACAACTTTTTTCATTGAGATAATTTATATGGTTAAATTATAATATTGAATGGTTTTAAAGTATATATAGAATATATTTTTATCATTTAATATAATTTATGTCATTAGCATTAATTTGACATTAAATTCATAGGTAAAAACATTTCAATCTTTGGCAATATTTTAACTTTAAAACCCGTTTTCTTAACAACAAGATTTATTTTAAATTAATTACTGCAACTTATATGTTTTGAATTTTTAAAAATTTATTCCATATTAAGAATAAGTGGGTCCAAATTATGTTAATAGGCTACTTTTTATTTTTGGGCATTATGAATAGTAACTGCGGTAAATTTTATTTACCATAGTTAAAGGTAAATCAGGTAATTAATGGTAAATATAAGATTATAAAATTACACTAAAACCTGCCAAAATCCTATTGGATGACAAAAAGTCGACCCATATAACCTAAGGGTCGGATTAGATTCATTTAATAGGCTTTTTTCCATGAAAATAATTTAATTATTATTAAAACCAAAGAATGTGACAACATGTCACTTTCTTAAATCTTATAAGTATAATAATTTTAATTTAGTGATAAACTTAATGAAACATAGAACATGAATAGTCTCCAGAGAGAGAATACAATTATCTACATCATAGGAATTTATTTAGAATTTTTAGGGATTAAATAAGTATTATTAATTATGACACAATAGTGATGTTGAAATTATTGTATTAATTAAAATATCAAATAAATGGTTTTAAAATATTAAAATAATTATTATATGCACTATTTAATGTGCTCCACTAATTTTCTAGATACATATGACATTTTATTAATCTATGGAAGCTTTTAGTTCGAACATATCCTCTGTATATATTTTATTTAATTCAAATAAATGAATAGTGTCAAAATTGACACTATTGTTATTTTATAAAAATAACATATTATAAAATTGTTTAAAAATCACAATAATATTTAAAAATTATAAATTAAACTTTATATGGTCTAAAATATCATATAGGGTCAAATTATGGAAAATTAACAACACATATGTAATTTTTAATAATAATTTAAAATTTAGAATATTATTACCACAAATAAAATTAAATTGATAAATACGGATAAATCAATATGGTAATGTTTAAAATAAATTCCTAACATGTCTAAATTTTATTGGTTGATGATATTACATTCATATCTCATCTAATATTCTGATATGAGTCATTTTGGATGTTTTTATGTGGGGTTGGGATTTAATATAAACTAATATTTCTTATATTTCCAAAGGTGCCCCTCTCCTCCCTTATAAAAGGGCACCTCCTCCCTCTCCTCCTCACACCAATTTGAGCCTTCAAGCTTAGCCAAACCCTGCCCATTTCACTTCCCCACTTCCATAGAATCATCCTATAGGTTCTTGTCTTCTTCAAAGACAAACCCTACTTCCCTAAGATGAGGTTAAGAAGAGGCACGTCAAAAAGAGGTAATATCCATTACCGATCCTTTCCAAATTCTTTCTTCTTAAACATCTTCTTATTTAGTTGTTTCATTATGAAGTAATAACATAAATATCACTCATATAATGATATGTTATTATAAGTATGAAAAAACCCTATTTAAACATCTATCTATCCTATGGAAAACGAAATCACCGCCTGTGCGTACGTACGGAATACCGTCTCCATGCTGTGGTGTAATCTATTTTCCCCCACCACCTTACTTGGATGGGTATAATGGTGTAAAGAATTACTATATATGATTATTGTAAAGTGATATTGATTCTGAAATAGTATACATACACTCCAATACAATTCCATGATCATGGGAACGATATAATCGCTCGTGCGTACGTACGAAATACCGTCTCCACGATGTGATGCGATTCGTTCTACATGATCTTCATTGCATAATGATTATATAAATGAATTTAATGAATAAATATGATATATATTACATTAATACCATTCTGGAAATGATATATCTGTAACCTAAAGAGAATAATAGGAATTTATTCGACAAAAAACGCATAAGAACAAAAAGTTATAAACAACCGAATAACAAGTATCAATGAAATATTACTTCTAAGAAGATAAGAATATGACCATATATGATATCAGAACAATAATTATGATTTTTTAATAAGTCAATAACCTTATTTAAATCATTATACAGGAGGTTCGGACACTTACGAAGAAAATCGGACCTAAGGTAAGAGGAATATCACAATCTCATTTTTATCCGAGATTGTTTATACTTTGGTATTTACTGGGGTGTATTTTATCATCCACATACATGTTTCCTCAATATGTAATATTATTTCCATCCACCTACAATTGTTTAAATCCAATTTTACCCTTTGATGAGTTTTTAGTAAAGGATATGAAAGGAATCTTTTGTCGTTTTTCACACGAGGTACTTTTTGACTTTTCCGACAAAAGTACAAAGAATGTTTTTTTAACTTATACGACATTAATGGATTTTTAAAACTTTATTTCCAAGAATATTCATTTATAGGTTTTCATGTTTATTTTTAATCAACTTCTTTTAGTTTAGAATTCTACGACATGTTAAAAAAGGAAATGTGTTTTTGAAGCATAAAGGATATTTTCCTCAAGAATGGAGTTCAAGTGTTTTATCAAAATTATTTTTCCATCTAAGATAATAAAGGGTTCTGTTTCTATCCCTATTATTACATTGATTTGATTATTTTGTGATGGAATTATATTTTTATGAATTCCTTTATCTTATATGAATTGTTTTATGATGTCATGATGTTTAAGATTCCCATTTTTATTACATGGGTTATGCTATGATGTATGGTTTTTGATTTTGTGGCACACATAAGAATGGTATAATTATCAGATGAGTGGGACCTATATCTCCCTCAAATGAATTGGGTAAAGATTTTATATCTCATAAGATAGACATGGCTGGAACGGTAGGTTAAACCGGTTCAGTGAAACAGGACTGATACGAGGAGTGAACTCGGTTCAGAAATGGACTTTGTCCACTAAGATAGTCTTGGCAATGAGTCTTGACTAACAAGAAATGATTCTCTATGATTATGTGTGTATGACACAATGTTTCATGTTTTAAGTTATGATTATTGGGATTACATTTCACTACTATGATTTATCCCATGTTATGAAATTATGATTTCTTTTGTAGGTTAAGATTTCCAAAAGTTATGTTCTTATGTATATGATGTGATTGATATTTCTTTTGTTTACCCTTACTGAGCATTCGAGCTCACCATTTTGTATGTTTTATTTCCCCAGGTCAGGAAGAAGGTTATTAAGTAGGATATGCCAAAAGGGACTCTAGATATGATGAAATAAATGGGAGGCAAAGTAGATGCTTTATGAACTTGTTGTTTATGTTTCCCAGTTTCTAAAGACTCTATACCTATATGGTCCTTTCCTGGTTTTTTTATATGTTGTAATAAGTGTGCTGAAATTCTAAATTAATGACAATGTATGTAAAGTATGGGTCGTTATAGTTGGTATCAGTGGAAAGTTATAGTCAACCTTTGGAAACTAGGATGTGAAAGCCTTAGTAAGAATCCTAAGGATAAGTCTAAGCATAGAGCACAATATTAGTGTTTTAGAAATTTCCATTAACAACCTATGATAAGACCTTAAGTGTGAAATTTTATTCTTGATTATGTGGTTTTCTTATTATAATTAGTGTTTCTCACACTATTCTTCTTGGTTTTAGTCAATGGTTGGAACCCGAAGGAACCGTGTTAATGCGGAATGCGACGGGCAATGCAATGATTGTCCCCCTGAGCAACCAAACATTATGGGAGCTGGAATACAAAATCTTGTAGCCATGCTCACAAAAATTTATCAAGATATGAATCATGCAGGACTTCCAAACGAGCAAAGGAAGGAGAAAAATTCTGTTGAATCCTTCATGAGGCAACATCCACCTTCTTTCAGCGGGTCTACTGATCCATTAGTTGCTGAACAATGGATTAGTACTACTGAAAAGATATTTTTAGTTCTTCAATGTTCTATTCATGATAAAGTCATCCTAACAGTGTATCTTTTGGAAGGAGATGCTGATCAATGGTGGAATCTTATTAAGAATAAGAGGCAAAGGGATGAAATTGAGTCCATGGAATGGGACGAGTTCAAGAACTTATTTTTCAATAAGTACTTCCCTCGTATTCTCCAAAAAAAGATGGAGAAAGAGTTTCTTGAACTGAAGAAAAAGGATGATGAATCTGTTGGTACTTATGAAGAAAATTTTACAAGACTTACAAGGTACGCTTCTGGTATTATTATCCAATTTTAGAGTAAGATCGATCGATTCTTTAGTGGCTTTAAACCAAGTCTTCGAAGGGCGTTAGCCATAAGTGACATCAATTGCTTCGAGGAAATCGTTTGATGTGCTATCAAAGTCGAGATGGAGATTGGAGTAATCCATCAGTCATATGGGTTTGATAAGAAGAGGAAAAAGGAATTCAAAGGAAAATCTAAAGAGCACACTGAAAATAAGATGAGCTTTCCCTTTTGCTCAAAGTGTGGAAAGAAACATGGAGGGAGTTGTCTTAAAGAGACAAGTAAATGTTTCAAATGTGGAAAGGAAGGTCATCGGGCATTTCAATGACTCAATGATGGGAAGAAGATGTCTAATGATGCAAACAAAGGAAGGGACACACAAAATGAACCTACTACACTTCAATGTTTCAAGTGCAAGGAGATGGGGGAATTATGACAATCAATGCCCAAATCCCAGGTTTGATGACGATGGTCGACGTCAACAAACTCTTAAGGATAAGGACAAAGGAAAGTCACATGCAATTTCTATCAGTGATGTGGAGTACGATAACGATGTGGTGAAAGGTACAATTACCATCCACTCTAATGTAGCAAATGTTTTATTTGATTCTGGATCCACCCACTCCTTTATTTCTGAAAAATTTTATAAGGATATCACCATATTACCTCAATAGTTAGATGTTGAGTTACCTGTGACAACCCCAATGGCACAACAGTCGCATCAAAAGTTTATAATTCTTCTCCGATTGAAGTTTGTGGGAAAGTGCTTCCTGCAAATCTTGTGATCCTACCTATAGTGGAATTTTATGCGATTCTTGGCATGGATTGTATTTCTCTACATGGATCTCATATCAATTTCAAAATAAGGGAATTCACATTTCATATTCCAGATCAATCTATGATCGTATATCGATTCAAGAATGAACATAACTTTCCAGTGGAAATTTCTTCCATTTTATGGGTATTTATTCCACTAAATGAATGTTATTTATCTCAAATGGTTGGTGAGAAACTCACGATTAAGTATATGCCCATTGTACGAAAGTTTGATGATGTCTTTATGGAGGAATTACCGGGACTCCCACCAAATCTTGAAGTTGAGTTTTCAATAGAACTTGTACCAGGTTCTTTTCCTATTTAAAAGACACCTTATAGAATGGCCCCAATTGAGTTGCAGGAATTGAAGAAGCAACTCCAAGAGAATCTTGATAAGGGGTTCATACTCCCTAGTGAGTCACCTTGGGGAGCACCTGTTCTATTTGTTAAGAAGAAAGATGGATCAATGAGACTCTGCATTGATTATCGAGAACTTAACAAGATTACTATCAAGAACAAATATCCTCTCCCACGCATTGATGACTTATTTGACCAACTACGAGAAGTTCAATACTTTTCCAAGATTTATCTTCATTCAGGGTATCACCAATTAAGGGTCAAAAGGGAGGATATACCAAAGAAGGATTTCCGTACAAGATATGTACACTATGAATTTATACTGATGCCATTTGGTCTTACTAATTCCCCTGCTATCTTCATGGATCTGATTAATAGATTCTTTAGAGACTATCTTGATCAGTTTTTGGTAGTCTTTATAGACGATATTCTTGTATATTCAAAGAGAAAGGAAGAACATGAAGATCAATTGAGAATTATATTGAAGACCCTGAGAATGGAGAAGCATTATGCCAAATTTACCAGGTGTGAATTTTGGCTTCAAAGAGTTCCATTTTTGGGTCACATAATCTCAAAAGAGAGGATATCTGTGGATCCAGCAAAAACAGAGGTTATCGAAAGATGGTCGAGACCAACAATAGTGACTGAGATCCGAAGTTTTCTTGGTTTGACTGGATATTATCGACGTTTTGTGAAAGATTTTTCACGGTTATCTAATCCACTCAACAAGTTGACTCGGAAAAGAGTTAAGTTTGTTTGGAAGGAGCAATGTGAAGAGAATTTCAATGAGTTGAAAAGAAGGTTATCCACCTGTGCTCACACTTCCTTGTAGTGGAGAAAGGTTTGTGATATACAGTGATGCATCCAAGAAGGGTTTGGGGTGTGTTCTTATGAAAAATGATATGGTGATATCTTATGCCTCACGGCAGTTGAAAATACAAGAGAAAAATTACCCAAATCATGATTTGGAGTTAGCTGTGGTAATCTTTGCATTAATGATTTGGAGGCATTACCTTTATGGTGAAAGGTGTGATATTTATACTGATCATAAAAGTTTAAAGTATATTTTTCACACAAAAGGAGATGAATATGCGCCAAAGAAGATGGTTGGAGCTGATTAAGGATTACGACTGCTCAATTCATTACCACCCAGGGAAAGCAAACTAGGTGGCAGATGCATTAAGTCAACAAGACCATGCCAGTTTATCCATGATGAGGATCACAAAAGATCCATTATTTAAGGATTCCCAAAGGATGGATCTTGAAATTATAATGAAAGGGGAAAACTCGTATCTTTCTCAAATGAATGTTCAACCATCTATACATGTGAAGATTAAAGAGGCACAGAAAGATGATGTTGAGTTACAAAAGAAGGTGAGAAATGTTCCTGAATTCAATCTTGATTGTGATGGGATAATAAAGTTCAGGAATCGGGTTTGTGTTCCTCCCATTCCTGAATTAAAGAAGGAGCTACTGGATGAGGCTCATAGTTCTTTATTCTCTATTCATCCTGGAAGCACAAAGATGTATAGGGACCTGAAAGAGTACTTCTGGTGGTATGGCATGAAAAGAGATGTTGCTGAATATGTCTCTCGATGCTTGGTTTGTCAGCAAGTTAAAGCTGAGAGAAAAAAGTCTAAGGGGATGTTACAACCATTACCCATACCCGAATGTAAATGGGAAAACATCACTATGGACTTTGTCACAGGACATCCTAAAACATGCAAAGGCAATAATCCTATCTGGGTCATAGTTGATCGTCTTACAAAGTCTGCACACTTCATCGCTATTAGAGAGGATTTTTCTCTAGATCATCTTGCCAGGATATATGTGAAGGAAGTGGTAAGATTCCATGGAGTACCACTTTTTATTATATCTGATCAGGATGTGAGGTTTACCTCAATGTTCTGGTGAAGTCTTCAGCATACTCTGGATACAGAGTTGAGTTTCAACACTTCTTATCATCCTCAGACAAACGGTCAGTCTGAGAGAACTATTCAAACTCTAGAAGATATGTTGAGAGCTTGCTCTATAGATTTCAAAGGTGGTTGCGATCAACACCTACCTTTGGTGGAATTTTCTTATAATAATATCTTTCACTCCAGTATTCAGATGGATCTTTATGAAGCTCTCTATGGAAAGAAATGTAGGACTCGAACTTGCTGAGATGAAGTTGGGGAATGAAAGCTATTAGGACCTGATATTGTTGATGAGATTGTAGAAAAGGTCTGATCTATTCAACAACACATAAGAGCAGCTCAGAGTCGACAGAAAAGTTATGCCGACAACCGAAGAAAAGACCTAGAGTTTGAAGTGGGTGATAAAGTGTTCTTACGAATATCTCCCTGGAAGAGTGTCATGAGATTTGGAAAGAAGGGGAAGTTGAGCCCTAGATATATCGGTCCTTTCGAAATACTAGATCGTGTTGGGAAGGTAGCTTACCGATTGGCGTTTCCACCGAATCTCTTTCAAGTTCACGATTTGTTCCATGTATCTCTCCTGAGAAAGTACATATCTGATCCTTCATATGTACTCAGCTCAGAAGTTGTACCGATGGAGCAAGATCACTCTTATGAAGAACAACCGATAGAGATTCTGGATCATAGTGAAAAAGTCCTACGAGACAAGACCACTAACTTGGTGAAAGTTTTATGGAGGAACCACCAATTAGAGGAAGCTACATGGGAGCTTGAGGATATTATGAGGGAGAGGTATCCTCATCTATTTGTTACAAAGTGACGAATTTCGAGGGCGAAATTAATTTTAAGGGGGGTAGAATGTAACACCCGAGACTTTTATGAGAATTATTTTGTTTTTATGTTATATAAATCATCAAAGGAATCTTTCGCTGCACACAATCGCGACCTTCCTCGATAGCGTGTGTAGTACGCAATACCGAGTTCCAATAAACAACGATATATTATTATAATATTATAAAATAGCCGTTATGAATAGTATTAACTGAATTTTAAATTTTACAACATTATTATTCATCTTACAAATTTTCTAGAACATGGTAAGAGAACAAAATAATTTTTTTGGGTAAAATAAGTATTTATCAAAAAATGCAGTTTTTCCGCCTTTTGATGGCGCACCCACATTAAATCTAGTTTTTGACACATTTATAAGTTCAATTTGACAAAATAAAATTCTTCTTTTGAATCAGGATATAAAAATTTACTTTGGATAAATTTTTGATATTTTTCTGATAACTTTCATATTTTGATGAATAGTAAAAATACGATAATTTTTAATTAAAAACATCTTTTTTCATTGAGATAATTTATATGGTAAAATTATAATATTTAATGGTTTTAAAGTATAGATAGAATATATTTTTACCATTTAATATAATTTATGTCATTATCATTAATTTCACATTGAATTCATAGGTAAAAACATTTCAATCTTTGGCAATGTTTTAACTTCTAAAACCTGTTTTCTTAACAACGAGATTTATTTTAAATTAATTACTGCAACTTATATGTTTTGAATTTTGAAAAATGGATTCCATATTCATAATTAGTGGGTCCAAATTATTCTAATAGACTACTTTTTATTTTTGGGCATTATGAATAGTAACTTCGGTAAATTTTATTTACCATAGTTAAAGGTAAATCGGGTAATTAAGGGTAAATATAAGATTATAAAATTATCCTAACACCTTCCAAAATCTTATTGGATGACTAAACGTCGACCCATATCACCTAAGGGTCAAATTATATTCATTTAATAGACGTTTGTCTATGAAAATAATTTAATTATTATTAAAACCAAAGAATGTGACAACATGTCATTTTCTTAAATCTTATAAGTATAATAATTTTAATTTGGTGATAAAATTAATGAAACTTCGAACATGAATAGTCTCCAGAAAGCTAATACAATTATCTACATCATTGTAATTTATTTATAATTTCGAGGGATTAAATAATTATCATTAATTATGACACAATAGTGATGTAGAAATTATTTTATTAATTAAAATATCAAATAAATGGTTTTAAAATATTAAAATAATTATTATATTCAGTATTTAATGTGATCCACTAATTTTATAGATACATATTACATTTTATTAATCTATTAAAGCTTTTAGTTTGAACATATCCTCTGTATATATTTTATTTAAATTCAAATAAATGAATAGTGTCAATTTTGACACTATTGTTATTTTATAAACATAACATATTATAAAATTGTTTCAAAATCACAAAAATATTTACAAATTAGGAAATAAAATTTATATGGTCGAAAATTTCATAAAGTTTCAAATTATGAAAATTCACAACACATATGTAATTATTATTAATAATTTTAAATTTAGAATATTATTACCACAAATAAAATTAAATTGATAAATAAGGATAAATCAAGTTGTTAATGTTTAAAATAAATTCCTAACATGTCTAAATTTTATTGGTTGATGATATTACAACCCTATCTCATCTAAGCTTCTGATATGAGTCATTTGGAATGTTTTTAAGTGGGGTTGGGATTTAATATAAACTAATATTTCTTATATTTCCAAAGATGCCCCTCTCCTCCCTTATAAAAGGGCACCTCTTCCCACTCCTCCTCACACCAATTTGAGCCTTCAAGCTCGGACAAACCCTGCCCATTTAACTTCCTCACTTCCCTAGAATCATCCTAGAGGTTCTGGTCTTCTTCAAAGACCGACTCTAGTGCCCTAAGAGGAGGTTAAGAAGAGGCGCTTCAAAAAGAGGTAATATCCATTACTGATCCTTTCCAAATTCTTTCTTCTTCAACATATTTTTCTTTAGTTGTTTCATTATGAAGTAATAACATAAGTATCACTCATATAATGATATGTTAATAAGTATTAAACAACCCTATTTCAACATCTATCCATCCTATGGAAAATGAAATAACCGCGCGTGCGTACGTACGGAATACTGTCTCCACACCATGGTGTAATCTATTTTCCCCAACCACCTTACTTTTATGGGTATAAGTGTGTAAATAATTACTATATATGATTATTGTAAAGTGATATTGATTCTGAAATAGTATACATACACTCCAATACAATTCCACGATCATGGGAACGATATCATCGCTCGTGCGTACGTACGGAATACCATCTCCACGATGTGATGCGATTCGTTATACATGATATTCATTGCATAATGATTATATAAATGCATTTAATGAATAAATATGATATATAGTACATTAATACCATTCTGGAAATGATGTATCTATAACCTAAAGAGAATAATAAGAATTTATTCGACAAAACACGCATAAGAACAAAAAGTTATAAACACCCGAATAACAAGTAGCAATGAAATATTACTACTAAGAAGCTAAGAATATGACCATATATGATATCATAACGATAATTATGATTCTGGAATAAGTCAATAAAATTATTTAAATCATTATACAGGAGGTTCGGACACTTACAAGGCAAATCAGACCAAAGGTAAGGGAAATATCACAATCTCATTTTTATCCGAGATTGTTTATACTTTGGTATTTGCTGGGGTGTATTTTATCATCAAAATCCATGTTTCCTCAATATGTAATATTATTTCCATCCACATAAAATTTTTTAAATCCAATTTTACCCTTCGGTGAGTTTTTAGTAAATGATATTAAAGGAATCTTTTGTAATTTTTCGTACGAGGTACTTTTTGACTTTTCCGAAAAATGTACGAAGAATATTTTTTTAACGTATACGGCATGAATGGATTTTTAAAACATTATTTCCAAGAATCTTTCTTTACAAGTTTTCAAGTTTATTCTTAATCAACTTCTTTTAGTTTATAATTGTACGACATGTTAAGAAAGGAAAAGTGTTTTTTAAGAAGAATGGATATTTTCCTCAAGAATGGTGTTCAAGTGTTTTATCAAAATTATTTTTCCTTATAAGATAATAAAGGGTTCTGTTTCTATCCCTATTATTACATTGATTTGATTATTTTGTGTTGGAATTATATTTTTATGAATTCTTTTATCTTATAATAATTGTTTTATGATGTCACGATGTTTATGATTCCCATTTTTATTACATGGGTTATGCTATGATGTATGGTTTCTGATTTTGAGGCACACATAATAATGGTATCATTATGAGATTGGTGGGACCTATATCTCCCTCCAATTAATTGGGTAATGATTTTATATCTCATGAGATAGACATGGATGAAACGGCAGGTTAAACCGGTTCAGTGAAACAGGACTAAAACGAGGAGTGAACTCGGTTCAGAAATGGACATTGTCCACTAAGATAGTCTTGGAAATGATTCTTGACTAACAATAAATGATTCTCAATGATTATGTGTGTATGACAAAAAGTTTCATGTTTTATGTTATGATTATTGGGATTACATTTCACTACTATGATTTTTCCCATGTTATGAAATTATGATTTCTTTTGCAGGTTAAGATTTCCAAAAGTTATGTTCTTATGTATATGATGTGATTGATATTTCTTTTGTTTACCCTTACTGATAATTTGATCTCACCATTTTTTTTTTATTTCCCCAGGCCAGGAAAAAGGTTATTAAGTAGGATATGCCAAAAAGGGACTCTAGATATGATGAAATAAATGGGAGGCAAAGTAGATGCTTTATGAACAAGTTGTTTATGTTTCCTAGTTTCTAAAGACTCTATACCTATACGGTCCTTTCCTGGTTTTGTTATATGTTGTAATAAGTTTGCTTAAATTTTGATGTAATGACAATGTATGTAAAGTATGGGTCGTTATACTGATCACAACTCTAGAGGACTATTTTTTGAAATTCAGAACATTGTAGAGGCAAAGTTGTGTTTAATGGCTAGATAATAAACTGTTTTGTTTTGTAGGGACATAGTCTTTCATGAATTAAATATTTACTTTCGAAATCTAGTGGTGTTACAGATAAGGTATTGATCTTCTAGAGGCAGTGGAAAATAGATTCACTTCCAAGGTGCACATATACAAGAGGTTTGACTACCTAGCAGCCATAGATGTCTTCTCTTTCCAGTGTGGGACACCGATGCTTCCCTTGACAAAGTGAGAGTGATGTTTATTAGTAAAACCAACCATGTGGAGATTCCATATACTAAGGAATCAAATGACGGTGAATTGACTAATGATGGAGTGTAGGGATACTATGATATAGAATCCTATAGCTAGCCCCTAGATTGGTGAGTCCCTCTGAGATTAAGAAGATCTATCCTTCGGTTGATTTTGACCTGGTCAAACTTCTAGATGTAATACTATAACCTTACAATGTATCTTCTATTTATTCCCCTATTTTTTGAACAAATGTTCTAAGTAAGACTTTTTTTTCTAGGAATGAGATGAATATGGACAAGAGGCACATGTTGGAGTGGGAGAGGGTGATCTATTAGGCATTGGAGAGCATGATATGGGGCCTATGCCTGAGGTTTCCAAAACTGGAAGGCACATCAAGGTGGTCAGAGTGGACACCTCCAAGCCCCCATTCCTCCTTATCATATATGAAGGATCTAACCCTAGAATCTCAATGGCATCATCTACTGTTGGATAGGTAGTTTTTTGAGGGTAGATCATTATCAAAATCTTCCCCACCTCAAGGTATTAATGAATCTCAATCCACCTAGACCGTTTCAAACTTCCATAGATATTTTACATCAATGTGTGTGTTTGTTCTCATGTAGATCATTCTAAAACCACATTGGGGGTCTAGTGTCGTATGTTGAAGTTCCAACTGGCATTGAGTGGTATCTTGTAGTAAAGATCCCTATCGATGTTCTAGGATGAAGAAACTTCCAATCACTCAACCTCTTTATGTCTTTATCCTTCACATGGTATATATTCTTCCAAACCATCATCATTGGTTAAAATTAATGGTATGATATTTTTTCAGGTAGTTCATGAGTGGGAGAAATCCCAAAAATTAACCAGGGATAGAGAATCAAAGGCACCTTCCCTAATGGCTATACCAGTTCTTGAGGGGAATTCATTCAAGTGATCTATCCTTGTTTAGAAGATAACTACCTATTGCGGTCACGGGTGATGGAACTGGGGGTGGGGGTGAAGCTTGAGGTTGGTAGAGGCGATGATTTTGAGTAAGGGTTATATGAAGACAAATGACCTCTTGAGATGGAGGTTGACCTAACTGATGGGATCCTAAATGAGGACCGTACCTCTGATATCCTAGAATCTTTCCAAAAAATATGAGTTTAGAGAGATGAATAGGGTCTCTCCACCACTTACTACTCAACATAAGCACAATATGGGTGGATGATTGTGCTCTCCATTCACTGGTTTATGACTAACATTTTGAGTGGGTTTATGTAGAGAGATATAATTTGGATGTCTCTTGGCATAAGAAGAAATACTAGGGCACTAGGGAACTCCAAGAGGCTGATCATGAAATTCAACATATGGAGGAGTATATGAATGAAAGTAAAACATTACTGAATGCTCAAGTAGAGGTCATCAGAAAGTTGAAGGCATAGATGGAGATGACTGAGGATCAAACAAATTTGGTGGTATCTTAGATAACTAAGTACCATGCCGAGCAGGACTGGATATATATCAGGGATGATGATATTTTTCATATTACTAAGGTGGAGGAATAAAATCTCATGAGAATACAACATTACTTGGAGGAAGTTTTCTAGAGGCTATATGGGATCAAACACTCAATTGTTAGGGGGAGCCGTAGGGTCATTTTTTCGTGGACTTGAGAGATGATCCATTGTGTGGATGGCCCTCTAAAATAACTAAAGTTTCATTTTTATAAAAACTATTGCATACATGGAAATATTTATTTTTGTAAAATTTTATTTTATCACTTCAATCATAAATGGGATACAACCAAAGAAAAATCCCTAAGATCACATGAGTCATGTTTGGTGTGAGAAAAAATGAACTATCATGTGATAAATCATTTATATGAGAGTTATTGAAAAAAATCGATCACTCAGGGTATGCATTTTCTAAATGACCACCAGGTGTGTTTGGACTGAGAGAGGCCAGGGTTAGAGAACATGGATCCTTGAATTTACGAATTTAGATTCCTTCACATGCTACTACATGAATGGGGTAACATTAGAAGCATGGAATTTAACTCAAACAAAGGATAATAATGTGCATGAATCATGACACCCAAGATCTAGAACACAATGGTGGTTATGTGGTGATGGAGGATAACTACTAACCATGTTCAAAACAAAATATACATTGTCATTTTCTAATGTACGGGGAAAATGAGTTTTGTACACTGTCTATGTTCAAAACATGAGACCTATCTCAAAATGTAATCCAAAGTCTTGTGGGCGTGTACCCTAGATGTTAGGTGATCTAGTGTGTCCATGAACTATGCTATAAAGGGGAACCATTTAGATATAGATTAGGATGAGGAGTCAAATTAAGGGATAAGAAAAACATGGGGAAATGGTATTTTAAGGTTCAAATGGATTCCAATACTCTTTGAATTATTCCACCATGAATTTGAGCACACCAGGTATGTGTATAAGTCTGAAGGAAGGTAAAAATTTCCTTCTAGGGGAAGTATCGTCCTTGATGGAGAGCTATGATCAAAGATATATATAATGTGGTAGGTGACTGATAATAAAGAAAGAACTTATTAGGAAAGGGATAATATTGTATGGAGTTTT
This sequence comes from Viscum album, assembly GCA_963277665.1. Lineage (NCBI taxonomy): Eukaryota > Viridiplantae > Streptophyta > Magnoliopsida > Santalales > Viscaceae > Viscum > Viscum album. The sequence continues at coordinate 8,862,055 of OY728136.1, forward strand.
ACATTGATCAATTAGGAATATACATACATCATCTAACATCGTACTGTGAGGATGTTGGACAGGTAGTTTAACATCATACAGTGTGGTTGATAGACAAGTAGTTCAACGTCATAAGGTGATAATGTGTGAACCGATGTGAATAGTTATTTCCCAAACATAGTAGCAGATTGTGTGGGAGGGTATCATGACGAGCTTACTCCCAGGAGGTGATATAAATAAATAATAGATTAGAAGACTTTTCATGAAGAAAAGAATCTAGGGTGAGTCCCAGACATATTAAGGATGTGATGATTAGACAAAAAGACTGTCCTATTGGGAAAAAGTGGGGCCTAGGGGATAAGTAACCCTATATGAATAGAAGATACTTGGATTAATTTATACATGGTATATCTTGGAGACATGTTGGATGAATACTTTTTAGAGTCATGATACTTGGGCCATGACTATTAGTTTAAGGTCATTGTGCTTAGACCATTGGGTGAGTGTCCTAAAGGATATGCAAAGCGTGGTAGAGTAATAACCCAATGTGGATTGAGTAAAAAAGAGACCAAATGGAACAAAAAACATTCCCATGAGGACCTGAACATAGTTTAAAGTCATGATGTTTAGAATTATGCTATTATCTTACGGTCATAGAGTTTAGACCAATCGACACCCTAAAGTGTTTGGTGGAACTTGAAAGAGTAGTAACATGAAATTAAAGGAGGTCGACGGAAGGCCCCATGTCATCTGAAACATAAGGGGTAGGTTGTAAATAGTTTAATGTCATGATTCTAGGAGAAATTGGATTGTGCGTTTATGTAATGTGTACAACATTGTAATGGATACACGGAGTTAAATGAGGGTCCTAGGTGGCCACCAAATGTCACACAAAACATCACTTAGACATCATGAATATAGTTTAAGGCCATTATTCTTGGACCACCATCTAAAATGGAATTTTGTGGTGTGGTGGAGTAACATCTTGACATTTATTGGGGGCTAAAGAGGCCCAATTCTACACAACACATTCTAAGGGTGACTTGGAAACAATTTAGAGTCATGATTATTATATATAGAATCCTAGTTTAATATCCTAGTGTTCAGAATGTGGGATTGAATATCATAAAAGGACACGTGTTTGCATGGAATAGTGACATCCAGATGTGATTGAGTGTCCTAGGATTCCCTTACACCATACAAAATAGTCCTGGGTGACGAACATACAGTTTAAAGTCATGATTCTTGGACTATGATCCTAGTTTAATGTCATAGAGTTTGTATGATGGCATGATTTCATGTCCCAAACTTACTTGAGGAACACCCCCTCACAAATCCAAATCCCACATGATCTATGCTCTATGTGAGAAATAAGGAGAGGTATGGAGTCCCTGTTGCTTATAGCGGAGAACAATAAAACGTGTGAAAGTGACTGAAAATACCATGTGGGTGACTGCAAATTTCAAGACCATGATAATGATTGGGGGTAATAACCAATGGATGATTAACACCTATTGACTAGGTTTATGGCATATGTTAAATAGCTATTCCAACTTGATATGGGGTGAACAAATGTATGATCAACCATTGATTGAGTTCGAAACATGAGATCTATTGTTTTCTACTGAAGGTCCCTTAAGGCATATACCTAAGATGGTTGGTGAGACAGTGTGGGATGATACCATTCTATTATGAAGCAAATTTTTATTAGGAGGATATAGATTATTGAAATTATAAGAAGCATGAATCTCTAAAGCAGAAGTGGGGAATGTCCCATATATAATTCAATGGTAGGATTGGGCATGATATGAATTATTTAGGTATCGCTACATATCCGATAAGGATAACAATCAAACCATATGTAGTATTGGAATATAATGTGGTAGAGGAATAATTATGGAAGTGAAAACACTCTTGAATGAGGATACTGAATAATCACATACTATGATATGGGGAATCCAAAATTAATATGGGATAATTCTACAGTTAAACATCGTGTCATGATGACATTTTTTTACTCATCCTATATTTTTTATATGGGGAATCCTGGTTTGATACGGGGTAAGGATACAATTAAACAATATTTTCTGAGAAAATAAGTGTTGGATCATTCCATATATTTTATTTAGGGTATCACAGTTTTATATGGAGGAAAATCAACTCTTATTAAGAGAAATCCTGGTTTTATATGGGGGTAAGTCTATAATTTTACATTGTGTGTTGAGTATGTGGTGTGTGAGGATTATGCATTGAGCATCCCCTTATTTCTCCCTCATATTGGAATATGAGGGAATATCAACCCACTAATAGATCAAGGAAAAGGAATGGGGTTTATAACTAAAAAGGAAACCCATGAGGGTATTTTGGTGTGATATCACTGCGGGTAACAAAAATGGTTCCAGTGAATCTATGGATGGACCCTAAGGCATAAACCCTAGGCATAAGTACCTTACCCATGAGGATTAGAATCAAGACACACATTCTTATAGAAATATGTGGAGTAATAGTCTTGATGGGACATCGTGGATGAATAAATCAATGTGAAATAAGGGTGAATTAATAATGTTTAGGGGCATAATGCATTGAATATGGCTCCTATTTTGAGGACATAGAGCATAGAACAATTGTAATTAGTTTAATGTCATAATTCCTGGACCATGGGGAGGTTATTTGAGGATGTTCATGTGTTACAAGAGTTAAAACCTAACGTGAGAGGATCTAAATAGGTTATGCACTGTATGAAATGAACCTGATCCACTTTCACACAGTTTAAAGTTGAATGGACTAGATCTTAGTACTTAGTTTAAAAGTCATGAATCTTGTACTATTGGTGGAAAGATTATATTCATGATGCTTGGACTATTGGAAAAGAGTTTAGATTTATGATTCTTTGACTTGGGAGAGTGTTAGTTTTAAATGTTTTTTCATGGTATGAAAGAGGTAGAACTTGATGTGAAAGGAGAATAATGCTAGACTATTTACCACAAAAGTACCATGAAATAAATGAAAGACAATTTAAGGTCATAATTTTTGGACCGGGGTGATGGTGGGAAATAGTTTAGGGTCTTAATGCTTGGAATAGGGGGATGTTTGTCTTAAGGATATCTATTTGTCATATAATAGTTATATTTTGACGTGAAAGAAGGTAAGGAGGACCGCGTACCACATGAACACATTGAGATAAATCAAACATACTTTAATATCATAATTCATGGACTATAAATGGGGCCAAGGGGCCAGAGGTTTGATAATTTCATGTTCGGGCCTAGAGATGGGATGTATGTGTGTCTTTATGTATCCCATGTGAATGGGGATAAATCCACATGTAGTTTTGAAACCTGGAAAGGTATGGGTCTAATTTTAGAAATGAATAAATCCTCTCTGGGGAGTGAATCATGTGTTCAAGATAGGGGGTATGTCTACATTTTAACATTCTAGTCTTAGGATGTTGGTGTTGGATCATGTAATACTATATGAGGCATCCTGATTTTAGATGGGGAGAGGTTTTTGACCATCTCATACTTATGACATGAGGTATCCAAATTGTATAAAGGGTATGACTTATTAGATCATACCATATTTATCAAATCTATAAGATTGATTTATATGGGTTAAGATCATCCATCATTAACAGGAATCTCAATTTTATATGGGGTAAGGGAAAATTTTAATTTCTTCTACTGAGGGTGTTATTATTTATAGTTTAAAGTCATAAAACATAGACTATAGGGTCTAAAAATAGTTCAAGGTCATAATTTTTGGACCGATTTGAAATAGTTTAATGTATTAAATCCTAGACCATAGGGTTTATGTTAGTTTAGGTTCATAAAGATGAGACTTTTACAAGCAGTTTAGGGTCATATTTCAAGGATCAATGGGGATCCTCACATGATGTACTACTTGGGAAACTTTTCATTTTTTGAATGTGTGATGAACTCTCTATCATTTGTTGTTGAAGAGTTTGCTAAATTAGAGTGGACCTTATGGATTGTGTAAGGTCATTCCCATTTGGGCTCCAACAATGGTGGATTTTTACCAGGAACCATAAACATTTAGAGAGCATGTACCATGTCACCCTAGAGGAAGGATCAGATGCGAATGTTTTTTTGAACACTCTCCATATCCTCTTCTCATAACTCTCTAGTGTTTTTGAGACCGAGAGCCTATAATCATTGATAGATTCCAACTTGGTAAGATGGAATTATTCCATTTTTATATCCTCTTATGGTCATAGACAAATTTTTGAAGTAACTAAAACAAAACCTTGATGGGAAATATTACCTCTGTTCCATACACCAGGGAATCTGGGGTCACCTTGGTGGAATTATGAGTTGTCATTCAATATGACCATGGGAAATTGAAGAGATTTTATGGCCAAACCATCTGTTCTAGCCCAATATTTTCAATTTTTTGTTACAGAGGGTATTTTTGAATGCCTCAGTCTTCCCATTGGCCTATGCATGGTAGTGAGAAGTATGGTTGGAAAAGATGTTGTACATGGAGTACTATTTATTCACCTTGATAGCCCGAAATTTGGATCCATTGTTGGTGAGAATGGTGTGAGGGAATATAATTCTACAGATGACATGGGATATCATGAACATAGCCATGGATTAGGCTTTGAAATCATTGAATAGAATCACTTATTCCCACTTGGATAAGAATTATGTTACATTCAGAATGAAGCTATATCAGCGATTAATGACTGGCGAGTATGGCCCCAAAACAAAAAGCCCCCAACTCTAAAGGGATACGAATACTTAGTTTTGTGTATAAGATCTTACAGTAGATAAAAAGTCATGGAATCTAACATGCATTTAAATTCTTGGAGAACTTGATACAGTTATGGACTATGGTGTGCCAGAAGTATCCCGACCTATGAATCTAGGTGTAGAGCATAAATATTTCCTTATGGATACCATCAGAACTAACTTTGAATTCCTACATAAACTAAGTGATCTCATCTTCTTGGATGAAAAATAGGATAATTCCATAAATCCCACACTTGTATAGGGTTTACATAAAGATAGGCCAACTTTGGAGGGTGAACTGCACTACACACTAATAGATTCACTCATGCTCGACTCAGTCTAGCAGGAGAATTACACCATGTAGGTACTCAAAGAAGGGAATTGTCCAATAAAGTGGTTCCTCTACTATGGGAGGATATGTTTTTCCTAAAATAGAAGTACCGACATCCAGTTGGTTTACCTTTTGGTTTCCATCATCATCTAAAATGGTGGGGGTGATGACCCTCTAATGTACCACATCAATGACCAGGTCATCCAAGCCAGACTCTTTAAGGGACACGAATAAAATTACCAACGAATCATCTTGAATATTTTGTGACCAAGGAAAATATGTCACCTATATTAGAGAGGGAAACAATTCCATTTGCTTATCGGTACATTCTAACATGGAAACAAGCTCTTTTTTTTCTAAATATGTAGTCATCTATGATCTGTTTGATGACTATCTTGAATTCACCCTTTATGTGTAAATAGGGAACATCTATCTAGAGGATTAGATCAAGACCATTGATAAGGGACTAATACTCTACCTTTTTATTAGTGTATCACTATGACAGTCAGAAGAAGTATATAAAGACAACATGCATTGGAGTGAAGTAGATGATCTCCATGCCAATTGTATTAAGTTTGGGATTGATGGTCCTTCTTCAGATCGGGCTCCAGAAGGCACTATCAAAGTACATATTCTATCCTAGAACAATGTGATCCACTAATATGATATAATAATATAATAAATCGATACCTAGGAGAAATTATTTAGGTGTTGGATGGGTTGACAAAGAATCTTCCAGTGCATGGACCTTAAAAGCCATCATTCAAAAAAATTGGATGTCAAAATGCTATAAGAAAACAAGCCAGTCTACTAACCATCCTATCAACATGGGGTAGTTGACGATATAATTAATTAGTTCCACTAATGAAACTAGAATTTTGACATGATGTTGTAGATAATATCAGAACATCTATATTTCAAAATACTAGTCCAAGGAATCTATCCTTAATAGGGGAGTATCTAGTCTTCAGTTTAGAAAGCATGCGACTAAGATTGTTTAAAATTTTCCCTATACCCTGATTTTTTATTTGTGATATATGGGAACATAAGGTCCATTCCATGGTGGTTATGTAATGGGATAGATCCTTTCTCGAAACATGTAGCATCTATCCAAAAGGATGTTGAAAATACTACTTGATATTCTCATAGGGAGTCTGACACTCCTTCCATAGTTAAATGGTTTATTTCATCATGATATTTTAGAATGTATCACACTTTTCAGATAGATCCACAATAAATCAGCGTATCTAGGCCAAGTGGCCTTAAAGGCCTCAGAACTCCCAAAGGTTTCTTTTGGGAGGAATCTGATTGACTGACTTGATGTTATTTTTGTCAATATCAATGCCTCTATATCTTACAAAAAATATGAAAAATTTCCAAGAGGTTATTATGAATTCACACCTTAAGGGGTTCATCTTGAAATGTTGGTATTATAGGAAGCTAAAAAAATTCTCAATATCCGTAAGATAGTATTGATGCTAGTGGGATTTAACTACCAAGTTGTCTATATATCATTCAACCAGCATCCCAAGAATTTTATTAGAGATATTATGCATGGCCCATTGATACATGAATCTTTCATATTTCAAGCCAAAGGGAATAACATGACAGAATAAAGTCCATTGGGGTACCCAAAAGGTGAAGGACCCTTTATCCTCATGATCCATCCAAATCTGATTGTACCCAGAGTATCCATCCATAAAGAAGGGGCAAAGAAACCATTTTAGATAATTAATCAATAAAAAATCATGAGAAGGTGAAAAAAACCTTCACAATACAGTGATTGAGGTCCTATAAGTTAATACACACATTGATCATCCCATTCATCTTCATAACTAAGATTATTTCCACTATCCATCTTAAGTGTTGGACCACCCTAATGAAGTTGAATTTGATAATATTATTAATAGGAACCTCAAACATAGCTACATGGAAGGGGTACATGTTTCATTGGATGTTTCTTGATTCCACAATAACTTTCCAGGAAGTTGATATGGTGAAACAAAACATGAGGATCTAGTACTAGTATATGTTCATAGATCCAAGAGAAGATGTCATTGTTCTATTTCAAGAAGGACACATACTACCGCTGCTCCTCTGGGGACATGAAAAAACTGATCATTTTCATTCTCGTATCTTCTACACTACCAAGTTTCACCTGGGTTAACTCATCAATAGTTGAAAACGACACCCTATTTTAATGTAATTAGGAGTCTTCCAAATCCTCTTCATCATGTAAGATAGAAGAATCATTGTTAGGAGTTATCTCTTCCAGGCTAGTTGACTTAGGGGAAGTCCCAGTGTTTTCCAAGGGGATGTAGAATCTTTAGTGATGGGTTTCAACTCTACCGAGACCCCGATGATAGAAGTTATCCTACCCATTCTTCCTGTCATCTGATAGTGAGTTCTATTCTTGATGATAGAACAATGGCAATGAGTCACACATTATTGATTTTGTAGTAGTTTGTGAATTCCACAGATTGGTGGTCATAAGGAAAACTTCTTGGTACTTCATAAGAGTAGGTTTTTCTAGTATCAGTTGGGATTATCTAGTGTAATAGTATGAGGTAATTTGTGGGTGATCCTTATTTTTAGGGATTCCAAACCACTTTTTCATTGAAATAGAAAAGGAAACCCCATTCTAGAATTATGGAATCTAACTGATGCATAAGAAGAATGAGTATTCCATCCAGGTCTTCCCAAAGATTGACTATGGTGGCTATCAGATCATTGGGAGAGTTTATGCAATGAACCCAACTTATCTGAACTTTTTCCCCTTCTATCTTGCAGTATCTGAAATCTAGATAGTGGGTTTCATAAGATTCAAAGGGGGACACATCATGATTAAGCACCACTACTCAAACATTGAGGGAATTTGAGGGCTGTTGATATGAGTTGGGGACAACCACATGAAAATAAATCCAGGGCCTAACTAGTATCATGGTTTAAGTGGTATCATGCAAGAATACCATGAATTCAGTTCTTGATATCATGCCACCGAACTAGGTATTTATCTAAATATTTCCATGTAGTTCCTGATATCTATTTGAATAACCCTTAAATGTCATGTTGGAGGGAGTTAAATCTACTTATATCAAACTAATCTTGTAGATAATTCGAGTTGGAATGAGCTTGATCTTGAAACTACTATCCACTTGGTAGAGGTGGGTATCCATGCCATTGAAATAGACTATGATATAAAATGGTAATATGTGACAATACAATATGGTTCCCTCATCTTCATTGGAAAAAGAGTTGATGGATCAACATTCCCCTTTCTCCGATCCCTCTAGAAATTAGGCCCCATTAATAACCACTTCATCTTTAAAATGAAGAGGTATTTTAAAAGTTTCTACATTGGCCTCAAATATTTATACTGAAAATCAGAGATCCTTAAGGATGGAAAGACATGCAGGTATTTTAACAAGGTGCTTCAACACATCTTACTTCCCTTATAGGGAAATATTTTTTGCCAACAGAGTGTTTCTCCTAGGCAGGGAGTGCAACAAATACCGTTAGAGGAACCAATGGGGTCTGTCTAGTACTAGAAATACTGAGCTTCTAACTAAATGGCCTTATTTGAAAAATGTCTGATTCACTATCTGGTGTATAAGGTCTAGCTCTATCTAGACATGGCTGATCACAATGTAGTCATAGATGAGATTCTTGGTCAACTAACAGGATCAGTTGTGGAGTCCTACATAATAGTGTGGACATGGAGGATAGTGATTTCCATGATTTGTGAAATCCCGAAATTATGGTCTTATTTGTATGGATAACCTATTTCGAGACACTAGCATGAAAATTCTAGCAGATTTCATTTCATCAGCCCTTCCATTAATGGAATTTTCCAATGACCCTAGGAGAGTTTTAATGGAATTCTTGACCATTAATAATTATTAAGTGGTATACTAGCATGATGAAATTTATAGAGGCATACTCTTATTCCACATTTTTGGAATAGTATATGGTTGGAATGATCCTGGGTGCATCTCTTAACACAAGAGGTGTGAAGTAACCGAGTGTGAAATATAGTTTAGACACAATATGGGGAATCTAGTTTAACTTACACTATTGAATCATGTTCTTATAATACATGAATAGATGCGATGCGTATACAAATGCAATTCCCAGAGGGGGTATAGAAAATGTAGGAGGTTTGGGCCTACATAACAGAGCATAGATGACACCATGATCACAAGAAAGATTCTAGCATGATAACAAATCATCAAACTTATGCATCTCGTGACTAGTATCTTATTAATTCACTGGATCCTTCATTGTTACTATCTTGGTTGTTGAATACATGTTTCAATTAAACTAAAAAGTCACCCAACGTTATTAGGACATTATACATCTATTCCTGGAGATATTATGTGAACATAAATAATTCCTTAATTATATGTTGGAAGAACCTATGGCATAAGAAGTGGTCGGCACAACCAGTGAGCCTAACCTCTTAGGGGCACATTCACTGTAGATATTTTATAATTCCATTATCTAGTGCACAGATGAAATATCCTAGTACTTATAAATCCCTGAAGGAATATATATGGTTTCTTATGTATATGAAATATACTCTGGGTGACTGGCCTTGATGTGTGTGTGTGGGGGGGGGGTGAATTTAAATTCTCTTATCAGGGTGTTTGTGCTTAGAAATGAAGTTCCAAGTGGTTCTATGATGAGAGAGGATATGTTTTGTAGGGATTCACTTGGTGAGGTAATATGGTAAAGGGGAAAATAACTTTACCAGCTCGGGCACCTCTACATATTTTGTGGCATAAGTCTCTACTTTTGAAGGTATTATGATGGGAGATTGAACATGTAACAAGCATGACTTTTGTCGAGTCTGATGCAAGGCTTTCTCTAGCACCTGATCTTTTTATATAACTCTAGGAATCAATTTGGTTAGTTTTGGGTGATTTTTTAGGGAAATTTTCACCATTAAATTTCCTTATTCACATCACGGGTAGTTGTTATTGAGACAATGAAATATAGATTGAATATGTGAGGCCTTTCCACTAGTTGACAGAATCTACTTCTCACTAATCAGGCCTCTGTTTTCAATTGAATAGGTAATAAATTTTTCATATGTTTGGTGGGGATTAAATCTAGATGAATTTCTACATAGGTCATCCCAAATAGAAATAGAGATTAGGGGTAGCTATCTATAGTAGATTAAGATTGGTTCTTCTAGTGTCTAGGCAAAGAATTGGAGCTTGGAGGACTCCTGCTACTCTAGGGTCACCAACATAGGCCCACACATTGAAATAATTTGCAATAGGTGCTGAAAAAGGTTATCCATCCCACTGAATAGGGTGAACCTAGGATTTAGAAACTCATGGGGTGCTTAGAAGTTTTCCAACCATGCCAAGTATGGCTTTTTGTTAAATGGGGTTACCACCTGTTGAGTTTACAAAGCCTCAAGGTGAGAAAGGAGAGAAGCTATCAAGTCATCATGGAAAGGGTCTTTGGGAACCAATGCATTGTAAATATCATCAACTTGGAGAATGAGGTCATTGAATCAAGGATCAACACAACCTGTATCCTGAGGTGGGTAATTATGCTACTCAGGTTGGTTCTGAAGCTCCTACCATGTTCACATTCCATATCTCGTAGTTTTGTTGCTGACTAGATGTGCAAGGGAAACAAGATTTAATTGGGGAATCTAACTATGGATGAATTATTTCCCCACTTGGGAAGATCTGGGGTCCCATAGGGAGTTTTCATAATCCAGACGTTGATCAGCAATGAGTCTAGTTAGAAGCCTTTTATTCTCTTCGATCTTCTAGAGTATGGTCCCTACTGTTAGGTATTGGGACGATGCAGTAGAAGCTGGTGGGCCGGGAATTTAAAATTTTCTGTATCACTAGAGTGAAATAACCCTACCAACTCCGGTGATATTGTCCCAGTTCGGTCCGAGGATCACTCAAGGTTTTAAAAAGAGAGAAAAATATAAATAAAACAAGTACCTAGTTTGGATTTGACGTGTACAAGTCCGCCTCAAGATGCCGATGATCATTGCTCGAATACTTCGACGTTGAAGCCCTCTAGATAATCCACACATGCCTCTTGAATCTGCTCGCGCGTCGTCCGTCGAGATATGGGTGCTAGCGTGGATCTTCAACACTCACTTTAGCGCAGCGATGATCACTACAAGGCAAGAACCTTCAATCCGAGATGGAAGAACTTGATGATCTTCCTTCACATGAGATACTATCTCTCTAGATTTCGGTAGGATATAAAAGCTCTCAATCCCACCACATGCATAGTTCCATGGACGATCCTCTCTCTAACTTATATAGGGGATCTTTAAAACACACGGTATGGATTCTCAGCCCCTGCGTAATAAATGTCTACTATATATGTTTTATAAATAATTATTTATGACAAATAAAATTATGAAATAAATAATATTTATAATTTATCACTTACTCATAATATATATAAATATATTACGTGATAAAGTTGAGTCTTTAACTCGACTCATACATCCTACTAATATTAAAAAAAACCTACGATATTAAAATCCATTCAAATAATATTAATTCTTGTATTTACTATATAACTTGTAAATACATGTTATAAACCAATTCAATGAATTATTGTAAACATGAATAATTAATTAATTTATATATTCTTGGTGATCCATAGAACTTGGATAGTACTTGGACCTTTGGAGGGGCCCACCAAGTTCTATATTCCTATTCCCAGAATAGGGCAGATTCTCAAAGTGCTATTGTGTATGAACCTCCAGTCCCTTACCTCAATTGCAGTGAATAATATCTACCGACCAAGAGCAAGGTCTACCCACCCATTGAGGCCCCTATAGAGATAAAGAAAATTCAAAGCAATGAATGCCTTCCTGCGAACACAGTCTATGTAATATAATCTCTTCGTCATCGATATCTCAATAATGCATAATGGATACTAGTGTCATTATTATTTATCTTGCTTTATTTTATTTGTTGATTTGTCTAGACGATCTTACATTTCTCTACCATGGACATGGATTTAATAAAGGTGCAACCATCATAATCAACCAGGCCCATGATATCTCTTCCTAAACTCAGAAGCAACAAATCCTTTCTCGACCATTCAATCAATTCCATGCCATTAATGACATACCCGATACAAACTACCTCACCCCGACTTTGTCACCATGGTTTTCTCCTTGCATCAAATGTACACAATTAAATGACATTCATAGATAATGATCTCAATTCTGGATACCATTAAACATGTATGTAGATAGGAACAACCAATGACACCTGAAACTTGAAGTGTTCCTATTATGTAGGTCTATTCTCATGATCTCAACTACTAGAGATCATCAAGTGAGAACTGCATGAGAATAAGTCTAAATGATTATGATCCCCCAGCACCTGATGGTCAAACATCATCCGGGTCCTTTCAGAATGTTGTGACAGGACCATATGACGTTACTTTGAGATTACTGTCACGACATCTCAGGGTTCCCATTATAGCCTGGGATCTACTATAATCCTTTGTTGTGACAGGTAATCTAAGGAAATTTCCCTAATAAAAGTGGATGCAGATGTATATACACTATTGTTTCAAGATAAAACCATCTATTATAAAAAAATGAATACATGTAGCGGTAATCAATGTACAAAACAAGTTGGGTCTAGGTCACCAACTTTCAACACTCCCACTTGTACTAGAGCCAACTGCTAAAGGTTCTCAATCTGCTAGCTCTCACAAGTGAATCATGCTTCTGCTGAGAAATGGCTTTAATTAGGAGGTCTACCACATTTTCCTATGTGGCTACTCTTCTAACTATAACTTCACCTCTTTGAGTAAAATCACTCAAGAGATGAAACATCCAAATAATAATCTTTGTCCTCTTGTAAGACCTGGCCTCCTTGGAAAGCACCAATGCAGTAGTATTATCAAAATATACTGGAACATGGTCTGCACTGCTAGGTACAACACCAATGTATGAGATAAAGATGCGTATCCATACTACTTCCTTTGCTGCATCGGAAGCTGCAATATATTCACACTTTTTTGTAGAATCAGAAACCACAGCTTGCTTCGAGCTTCTCCATCTCACTGCACCACCATTCAAGAAAAATATGTATCCTGGCTACAATATCATATCATCATGATCTGTCTTGAAACATGCATTAGTGTATCCCCTTACATCTAGTTACTCATCTCCTCTATACAACAGGAACATATCCCTAGTACGCCTCAAGTACTTTAGGATATCTTTGACAACTGTCCAATGTAGCTCTTTGGGATTGGCTTGATATATACCCACCATGATTAATGAAAAGGAGACATCAAACCTAGTACATATCATAACATACTTGATAGAACCCACTGTTGAAGCATAAGGGACTCTACTCATTATGTCAATCTCCTCTAGTGATTGTTGACACATTTTCTTGGATATATTTACCCCATGTGGAACAGGTAACAATCCTCTCTTAGATTGTTCCATACTGTATCCTTGAGTACCTTGTCAATATATATAATTTGACTTAGCCCAAGATTCCTTTGAGATATATCTCAGTATATCTTGATCCCTAGAATGTAGGCTGCTTCACCTATGTCTTTCATGGAGAAGCATTCATTTAACCAAGTATTAACTGACTATAAGACTTGCACCTCATTTCCCATAATTAATATGTCATCAACATATAATACTAGGAAAACGATGTCATTCCCTTCAACCATTTTATAGAATCAAGGCTAGCTTTCTTTTTTTACAAGACCAAAATCTCTTATGGCCTCATCAAAATGAACATTCCATGATATTGATGCCTACTTTAATCCATAATTGGATCTCTGCAGATTGTATACTTTATTGGTATTCTTTGACTTAACAAATCCTTTGGGTTGAGTCATATAGACATATTCAACCAAAATCCCATTTAGAAAAGCATTTTTGACATCCATTTTACAAATTTCATAATCATTAAAGGCTACTATTTCACAAAATATCTTGATGGATTGAATAATTGCTACTGGTGAGAAGGTTTCATCATAGTCAATACCTTGACGTTGTTTGAAACCCTTTGCAACCAGTCTTTCTTTAAAGGTATTAACCTCTCTATCCATGTTCAGCTTCCTCTTTAATACCCATTTTCATCCAATGGGATTTACATCTACTAGAGGGTCTACCAAAATCCAAACATTATTTTGGTACATGTACTCCATCTCATAATTCATGGCTTCTTTCCATTTAGCAGCTTCTTTGGCTTGTACTTCTTCCTTTTAGGTTAGAGTTTCATCATCCCCAAGGACTAATGTGTCACCTGACTTAGTGATAAGAAAACCATAATGATCTAGTTCTCTAACCTCTTGCATAGACCTACACAGTATTTGTGTATCAGGAACAACCTCTTCTTACACTTGTTCTTATGGAGATTATTCCTCTACCAAATCTTGTTCATCGGGAGCATTTACTTCATCGAAGTCAATCTTTCTCCCACTAATTCCAATAGAAATGTGTTACATTTCTAGAAATTTGGCATATTATTCCACAATGACTTTTCTATCTAAAGGGTTATAAAGGTAGTATCCTCTAGTTTCCTTAGGATAACCTATAAAGATGCACTTAGTGCTTATGGATGAGAATTTGTCACTTGGTAAAGTCTTGACAAATGCATCTCACCCCCATACACACAGGTGCATCAGGTTGGGTTTCATTCCATACCTTAACTGATATGGAATCCCATACGAAGATTTAGTTGGTACTCGGTTAAGGGCATATGCTACTGACTACAAGGCGTATCCCCAAAAGGATAATGGAAGGTTCGCATGACTCGTCAATGATATGACCATGTCATGAAAGGTCTTATTCCTCCTTTCACTAACACCATTCTATTGTGGTGTATAAGGAGGAGTGAGTTGCTATATTATCCCACACTTCTTCAAGGGATTAATGAAATCTTGGTTAAGATATTCTCCGCCTCGATCTGAGAGGAGTTCTTTTATATTCTTACCACGTTGGGTTTCTACTTCATTTTGGTATTCCTCAAATATCAGAAAGGAATCTGACTTATACCGCATTAAGTAGATATACCCATACCTAATATAGTAATCGGTAAAATTAATTAAGTATAAAAAACCACCCCTTTCCTCTACTAGAAATGGAACACACACATCAATATGTATTAATTCCAATACTACATTGTCTTTTCCTCCCTTTCCTGAGAAAAGGTTCTTTGGTCATCTTTCCTTATAAACAAGATTGAAATACATCTAAGTGTTCTAACTGTACCGAGTCTAGATACCCTTCTTGATGTAATATTCATAATCACTTCTCATTTACATGACCAAGACTGAAGTGCCATAGGCGGGTGATAATTGAGTCATGTTGGCTATTTTTTTCATTGATTTCCATTACTTTGATTTCTATTTCCAGCATATATAAACCAGTGTTAAGATGTTCCATACCATAACATATGTTATCCCTATAAAAGAGACAACATTTATTTCCAAACTTGAAATAAAAACCCATATTGGCTTGACATGACATAGAGATAATGTTTCTGGTAACAGAAGGTACATAATAGCAATTGTTTAAAACTAGAACCAAACTAGTTGGCAATGTTACGTGATAGTATCCCACTGCCAAGGCTGCTGGACTTTCACCATTTGCAGCTCGGAGATCCAGTTGACCTTTTGAAATCTTATTAAACCAACTTGGTTATTGTATATGAATACATATGTGCGATCCACATGTCGTATCCAATTCCCAACTTTTAGATAAAGATATATTGCATTCAATGACAAAAATACCTAAAGTAGAAGAATCAGCTTTCATCTTCTTCCCAGCTCTAAAATTATTCTTCTAGTGGCCATTCTTGACACATCCAAAGAAGATAGCTTCCTGCTCATTACATTTACCCTGAATCTTTGGATTCTTTGTAGGATGATGCATTGATATCTTAGGCCTTGACATAGAATTAGACCCCTTTACCTTGACCTTGTTTTTCTTGTTCACCATAAGGACATATGAATTGGTATATTTCATATCCTTATCATCTTGGTGAACTATAGACAAAAGGACCAGGAGATACTTTGTCATATCATTCATATTATAATTGATAATAAAAGTTGAGAATCTTGATGTTAAAGAGGCAAGAATGAGATCCACTACAAGTTCATGGTTCAGTTTGAACCTAAGGGCTTCGATCCTCTCAATATACCCAATCATCTTGAGTACGTGAGGACCGGCATGGAGCCCTTCTGCTAGCTTGAAATTATAACCCGCACTTGAGATCACATACCTTTCTTTCCTGACCCTCTCCGCTTATAGTTCTTGGTGATGTGAAAGAATCTTGCAGGTGTCTTCATCCTCAGGCATTTCTTGTAATTTGCTGGACATGGATGAAAACATGATGCATTGTACATCAAGCGCATCATCTATATACTTTCTCTATTTATCTTTTTCCTCCTTACTTTCTCAATGAGGAGGCTCAACAAGAATTGGGGATTCCTACACATATAACTTACTTTCTTGGCATAGTACTATGTGCAAGTTCATGTACCCCTTATAGAAGTTATTGCCTATCAGGATATTTTCCAAAACCAAAATCAATCACAATGATAAATTACTTGTGGTGTTGGTGATTTCTATTTTGAATCTACATCAGATAAACATTTAGCAGTCAGTACATTGCCTTGATTACCTTTTGACATTTATGATTATTAAATTATTATATCATTTTAATTTCTTCCACTATTTTAGCGAACCTTAATAGCCCTCACTATTAGATTCGAAATACTCTGTCACTTTAGTATTCTAGTGGAAAGGGTCCTCAAAACCTCCCTCGTAGTCTACAAGCTATGGATATGCCACTACATGGAGGGTTTCAAGGTTGGCACTAGGCTGGCCAACCACTTGTTCTTTTGGTTCCTTGTGTTGTGGAGTAAAGTCCTAGTTTTTGGAATCTGAACATGATTCCCTCAACATCTTTCCTCTAAAGTGATATCAAGTTATCCAAGGATAATCCTCGACAACTCACTTTAGTTTATTCGGCCCAGTTCTCCCTTTAAAATGCTCAGGTAGTAAGAGGTACTCTCAATTATGGCTGACGAGCACCCTAAACCACCGGTTTTGTTTCGATGTGAGAAATGGAAGGCATTTATTGGACTTAATATATCTTTGAGGGATTTTTAATATTTATTGACAAATATAATCCTTTTCTATTTATTATGGTCAAACTGGGTTGTCACACTCACAACTAAACGAGGAATAGAATATAATTTGTCACATATTTATGCACTTTATCTTGTTTACTATTCTATGTGATCACGCAATAATCATGCAGATGTAGAAAATAATAAAATATGCATAAATTAAATCATGAAATCTGACTGGTCTTGAGAATTCTATAATGATCGATCCATAACTGATCAATCATCACCTAGGGGAATCCATAACTGAGTCGAAACGTGACTCACGTCGCTGCTGGACCCAGTGCTAAGTGATCAACTCCTATCTGGACTACCGCCTCGACATGGTGGGGTCTTCATCTCAGATCATCACTATATAATTACAAATATACGTGCACGCATGCGAGGGGGTCTGGGGGACAAAATACAACTAGTGCAATGGACGTGCATGCCCTCATTAAAATTTGAATTAAAATACGATTCACAAACTATAATTTATCTAATTAAATCTTACAATCATCGCACGCATTGTATAAATAATTAAATAAATAATGTCAGACATGCACGGGTTAGTCACTAGATCAAGACCAGTCAGGGTAAAATATGCGCAATAAAATTAAATTGCAATAAATTTAAATAGTGTGAGGGTGTTCTAATAAATTAAATGAATTTTATTATATTCAAATAATTTATTTATCAGTTCCATTTGATTAATTTAAATGTAATTCTAAAAATTATCTTAAACCGTTAATTTAATTTTAATCTTAAATTAAATTAATATTTCAGATAACAAAAAAATTTAAACCCCCAAATTAATTTAATTTAATTTAATTTAAAAAATTAAATTAATTAAAATTGATTTAAGGTGGGGTTACCTCTAGCCGAGGAGGAGTCCGACAGGATTGCGAACCGCTGCGGGGTGTCGTCCTGGAGTAGAGCCATCTCACGACATTACCACAGTGTGTTTGAGGAGTGACCATGGTGTGACCGCAGCGTGACCGCGACGTGACCGCTAATCCAGCCTGCAAGCGTGGTGGCATCCCGGTTCGGCATGGCCAGGACCGACAACAGCCTAGTCAGGTGTGGCTGCAACCAAGGCAGTGCGACCGGGCCTGTTCAGCGAGAGGGTGGCCGAGGTTTGGGGGTGGCGCGACGAGGCGGTCCGGCGAGGTTCGGTCCGAGGTGGCGAGGCTTGGCAGTAAAGTAGGGTTCATTCCAAGGTAGCGTGATACGGCGGTCTGGTGGGGCTCGGTTTGAGGCAGCATGACCAGGTGGTCTGGTGGGGCAGCTTCTTCTGTCCAAGATTGAATGGAGAAGTGAATCTTAATTTTGTTGACTCAGAAAAACCTTGTGATTCCTCTGATGCCACTGTTAGGTATCAGTACAGTGCAATGGAAGCCAGTGGTCCGGGAATTTAAAATTTTATGCATCACCGCAGTGACATAACCCTGTCAACTCTGGTGGTCTTGTCCCAGTTTGTTCCGAGGATCATGCAAGGTTTTAAAAAGAGCACAAAAATAAACTGAACATGTACCTAATTATGATTTGACACGTGCAAGTCCGCCGCAGGATGCCGACGATCATTTCTTGAAGAATCCGACGTCGAAAAACTCTAGATCATCCACACACGCTTCTCGAATATACTCTCATGCCTTCCATCAAGATCTGGGTGCTAGAGCGGATCTTCAATGCTCACTTCAGTGTAGCGATGATCACCACAAGGCAAGAACCATCTATCTAAGATGGATGAACATTAAGATCTTCCTTTGCTTGAGAGACTCTATCTCTAGATTCCAGGAGGTGATAGGAGCACTCAATCCTAACACATGAATAGTTCCAAGGTAGAGCCTCTCTCAAACTTATATAGGGGATGTTTAAAACATGCTGTATAGATTCCCTACCCTTGTGTAATAAACTTCTACTATATAAGTGTTATAAATAATTATTTATGACAAATAAAATAATTCCATAAAGAATATTTATAATTTATCACTTAATCGTAATATATATAAATATATTACATGATAAACATGAGTCTTTAAGTCGAATAACGCCTCCTACTAATATTAAACGAACCTAGGATATTAAAATCCATTTGAATAATATTAATACTTGTACTTACTATATAACTTGTAAATACATGTTATAATCAAATTCAATGAATTATTCTAAACACAAATAATTAATGAATTTCTTTATTCTTTGGTGATTCATAGAACTTGGATAGCACTCGGACCCTTTAGCGGGCCCATGAGGTCCTATATTCATATTCCTAGAATAGGGAATATTTTCAAAGCGCTATTGTGTGTGACCCTCTAGGCCTTTAACTCAATAGTAGTGAAGAAAATCCACCGACCATGAGCAGGGTCTAGTAACCCATTGAGGCCCCTATAGAGATAAGGCAAAGTCAAATCAATTATTTCCTTCCTACGAAAACGGTCCGTGTAATATAATCTCTTCGTCATCAATACCTCAAGAATGTAGAATGCATACTAGTGTCATCATTCTTTATATTGATTTGTCCGGATGGTCTTACATTCCTCTACATGTCCATGGATTTAATTAAGGTGCAACCATCAAAATCAACTAGGCCCGAGATATCTCTTCCTGATCTCAGAAGTGACAAATCCTTTCTCGATCATTCAATCAATTCCATGCCATTAATGACGTACTTGATACATAGTACCTCTCCATGATTTTTTCACCATGGTTTTTTCCTTGCATCAAATGTATGTAATTAAATGACATTGATTGATAATGATCTCAAGTCTGGAGACCATTACACATGTCCGTAGATAGGAATGGCCAATGAAACCTGAAAAATGTAGTGTTCCTATAATGCAGGCCTGTCCTCATGATCTCAACTTCTAGATATCATCAAGTGTGGACTTCATGAGAAGAATTATCAATGCTTATGATCCCCCAACACCTGATGGTCACACATCATCTTTGTCCATTCAAAAGGAAGTAACTGGACCATAATACGTTACATTGAGATTACTGTCATGGCATCTCAGGGTTCTCATTATTGCATTGGATCTACTATAACCCTTTGATGCGGTAGGTAATCTAAGGACATTACCAAAAACAATGTGGATGTAGAAGTATCTACACTATTATCGCAAGATAAACACATGTATTATAACAAACTGAATACATGTAGAGGTAATGAAATTTCAAAACAAGTTGGGTATAAGGAACCAACTTTCAACAACTATAATGGGTTCTATATATGATTTTTGTGAAACCTAAAATGGATCAGATCGATCAATGTGAACCAATAATTTGGCAATGTTTAAATGGAGAGGCAATGCCATTTCATTGGAGGGACTTCTGAGTTTGAGTGACTCCCTATGCTAATGAGTGAGGACACATTTTCGTAGTCTCCTGGTATTGAGTCTACCAATGAGGTAGATATTCCCTATCATGTACTACTTAAGTGCCCCAATTCCTTTATTCCTATGGCCAGTTTAGGATTAACTTGTTTTTTATAACAGTATCTAGAGGGGAACATTCATCATCATTGAATAAACTAGATTTCTGCAACATTGAGATGATATAGAGAGCATCATATTTTTCCCTATGCACTAATATATATGTGCAAATATGCTTCTTACATAACTTAGTGGAGAATAATGAGGCTCTTGAATCATCATAGTTTAAGGGTCTGACAGTAACTATATGACATAGGGCACTAAGACACCACAATTATTGCTATCTCAAAACATTTTCACTTCTTATAAAAAACATTAAAGTGATCTTGAAACCATGGGAAGGTAATCTATCGATCAGAGTGTCGGTGATACATCACCCATATAATTTGGTGAACACACACTATTCTCTCCTCTATGAGGGACTCTAGTTTCAAAATTTTCTGATTTGAAAATGGAAATAAAACCATTGATATTTTGTCAGTGTACAGAACCTCATAAATGAGATGTTTTTTAGAGGAAGGGTACATTACTTGTTTAGACCAAGCCCTGATTGGGGCAGGCCAAGATATAGGTGGTAGCACTAATTTAGACCAGTTCTTTTTTTATCTTACTTAGAGAGGAGTCACTACACGAGTTAAACATTCTATTCATGATGAAACATCTCTAAGGGGTTGTTCCAATGTAATAATCACATACTAGTATGATGGTCTGTTCATCCTCACCTCATGTGTGAGGGTGGAATAATATATTTTTCACTTAATGGAATTATTACCATTTAAGGTCCCAAGACTAGACCTTGAAATATCTATAAAACTATTTGTATATATAGAGAGGATTGAATCTATAAATTATGGAGTTTGATTCACTACATGCCCATAGAAGGGAGCAAGAAAATCCTCCATCAGTAGGTATATGTTGATGGATTTGGGGATCATATGGACCACATCTTACGGGTTCATGAATCTCAATTGGTGGGACTTTACCCCAAGCCCAATTATCTGAGGTGAAGGATCCATAAATATTTTTTCTATCACCTGAAAATCTAATAGTTCAATGAGGTCAATGATGACATGCCTCTTCCTAGCGCTTCTCATGAGATAGATATTGTTAACCGACATACCTTAGGATGGTTCGTTCAGGGTTGGGTGTGTTGTCAGAACACGGAGGACCCCTATGGTGGTTGTAATGCAGGGAGGACCTCCTCCTTGTTTGGTAGGAGCATAGGGAGGACCTCCACAGTTATTTTTGAAGGAGAAAGGATGACCTTAACTATAGTTATTGGTGGAATTGCGGGGGGGGGGGGGGGGGGGCTTCGTGTTGACTTGTGTTGGTGAGGGGAGGACCCCAGCTATGATTATCCTCATAAAATGTTATCCTATAATGACTATTATTGGTTCCAGTGATTGAGAGTGAAAAAATGACATTCCTATGAGGTGTCTTGGGTCTTGATCTCAATAGGGAAGAACATATCCATTTTCACCTATCATAAATATCTGGTGGGACACATTGGTGGTATAAGGGGACCCAAGAGCCGTAGAATATACACTGTGTTGGGAATTATCCAGGAACTTCCCCTAACATCTATGTTTAGTACTCTAGAACTTGGATGACATAGTTGGGGTGAAGTCCACATGATCTTTGACCCCTGGGACTAGTTAGTGTTGGCATTAAAGAGGCATGAGGGGATCCCTTCATGAAGACTACCGGGTGGTAGTCAGGGTTGGTGTGACTCAAATTTCCTCTACCACCTCAATGTATGGGAGTGATTCATCAGATCACATCAGGAAGAGGCCCCTGTATTGGATTTCCGTTCAAATAGGATGTGGTTTCCCCTATGTGTCCCTTAGAGGCAACATTGTTATTAAGGTGTTGATGCCTCTAGAACCTAAAAAGATATATACCTTGTGGGAATGACCCCCTTCTACTTTTATTGGAGCATGGGGTTTCGATCACCCTCCTATGGATTATCATAGTGGGTGAGACACAATTTTGGTTCCCAAAAGAGGAAGATATGGTCCAAGCCATGGTAGATTTATAGTTCTGTGGTATTTCTACATCACTGTTTCTACTACCCATGTTCCAATAAGAAATGGGTGGCTGGTTTCCCCTAGAATGAGTCCTATAAGGCTTATGGATTCAACTATCAGAACATGTATATGTAAATAATCACCCAACTCCACATCACCATCCCATATTTTCAATCAGAAAATGATCCATGCTGACAATGTCACAGATTGATGATTCCCAACATGAACTAACCCAATTCACATGTGAGTTTCATGATGGACCTACCGCTTTCTTAGTGGGACTCAGTGCTGAATCTAGATTTGACGACATGAAAATCCTCTAATTCTCTAGATTGTACTTGTCCCCAAGTTTGAAAATAATAATTTCATGTTGGGTTATCCATTTACGTTTTTTATGTTTTCACCATAGCTCATGTGCTTCATGACATGCGACTTCAATTTCCACACATTCCTACTTTCCAAAGGTGTGTGGATTTCATCACCATCATAAATCATGTATTATCCTTGATTGAAAAAAATGATGGGATTCTAGTTCCTCATTCACTGGATTACTCAATGGAGCTCATTTCATTGTATGGGTCTCCCTTATAGATTACATCATGTTCATGGAACTCGTTCCCATTTCCATCTCAATACTGTCACTTTCTAATTACACAGATTCTATCACAACATAGAAAGAACTGTTTATCAAGATAATAGTCTCATTAGGCATCTTTGGGAATGTCTTCACGTTGAGTAAATTAGGAACCTATTAATATTCCACCTTTTGAGGGAATATCAAGTGAGGCATCTTAGGCATGGATCCAAAGACATCCCATGTTGATCACGATGTAATTGATGTTAGGGGATTACGTCATAAAAGTATTTTTACTTTTTGTATCCAATTTTTATTTAATGTGGTAGGTATTATGGACTAGGTCATGATTTCAATGTATTGTGGAGATGGGATGATCACATGTTAAACATCTTTCAAAGACCAGATAGGCATAGATTTAATGACTTAAAGGGGATATGATGGGCACTAGTTTAAGATCATATATGGACCATATGTTCACAGGTGTAATTTACTGTGGGTATAGGATGAGTTTAGTTTTAATGTATTGTGGGGAGACGATGAGCTTAGGTTTAACATCTTGTGGGGATAGGATGGGTTCAGGTTTAACATCCTGCATAGAAATTATGGGATAAGTTTTAACATATTGCAGGGACTGGATGAGTGAAAGTTTAATGTATTATGGGGAAAATATGATTATAGGTTTAACATCTCATGGGGACAAAACGGGCCCATGTTTAATGCCTTTGAGGGATAAATCAGAATGTCTTATCGAAACAGATCATGTGGTTAAATGTATCCCTAGGATGGAAGATGTCACACTTGAGTGAAGGAGTGTGTACCACTGGTTTAACTTCTCATAGATACAAATCATAATTTCTTATTGAAATAGATTGGGGAAGTATATACCTAGAAGATAAAATGTCACACTTTGATGATGTGGTGTGTTTGAGAGGTTTAACATCTCATAACGGTAGTTCAAAACATCATATTGAGATAGATTGAGGGAGTGTGACCAAGGAGGGCAGATTTTACACTAGGCTAATGGCGTATGTACAATAGGTTTAATGTATTTCTAAGACAAAATATAACATCATACTAAGACGGTTTGGGGAAGTGTGTCCCTAGGAGGGATGATATAACACTTGGGTGAAGGTTTGTGTCCTTAATGTTTAACATCTCATAGATACATATCATGATGTCCTATTGAGATGGAGAAGGGAAGTGTTTCCCTTGGAGGAAAGATTCTACAGTTGAGTTAAGTGGTGTACCTCATAGGTTTAACATCTCATAGATACATATTAGAATGTCTTATTGAGATAGATCGGTGAAGTGAATACCTCGGAGGGAATATGTCACAATTTTGTGAAGGTAAATTTCCCACATGTTTAATATCTCACATTGATAGATTATAATATCCTATTTAGATGGATTAGATATGTGTGTTCCTAGGAGGGAATATGTCACACATGAGTAAAGGGGTTTATCCTGTAGGTGTAACATCTTCTGGAGACTAATTATAATATCATACCAAGATAGATCAGATAATTTTTTTACCTAGGATGGAATATGTCACAACTCGGTGAAAGGGTATTCATGACTGAAACTCAGGGATGTGTCCTGTATACCTTGTTTAACAGACAGGTATTAAAACCCACATAGTTCGCTTTCACAGATTATAGTGGTGTGACAAGACCGATCTATGGAGTTTAGCATCATGAGGTATCGATGTTCATATCGTGGTAGGAGGGTCAGCGAGGGATAGTGTGGGGGTTACATGTGGAATCATCCCTCTTTCGGTCGATTATATCCCATTGCGGGGGAGAGGGTGGAATCCCAATACAATCATACATGGGAATCAGGTGTTAAGCACATAGGGTAAGATGTGTGGGGTTATTCCATGTCATCCATACACGGGGAATCCTGTGTTCATCACATAGGGTAAGGCTATAGTTTTATGTCATATTCTGAGGATTTTGTCACGTGGTTTAACATAGTATTAATATCATGTGGTGATAGTCATTTTTACATCATACATCTCATATGTGGAAGGGATCACTCCTTGAGGGGGACCATTTCATGGAGGGAGGAATATTACTCATAAGGAATCCCCACTGAGATCGGTGCCCAATTTCCATTAATGATGACACCTCTTGGGAATACGTGGTCACTTCTCATTCACCTCTAGGTGGGATATGGTGTTGGAACTACCATAGAGGTTTGCCAAATTTTTGACTCAAGAGGCATAGTTACAAACAAGTTTTAATGTAACACACAAATTATTAGTGAAAGTAGATGATTCTATTTGTGATAATATTACCGGCCTTAGGAGTAGTTGGGAGGGGATCACTCTACCATATTCCAAGTCATTATTTTTCCCAAAAGAGGATTTTCACTCATGTACTCTACCTTTGAGGATCCATTATCTCTAGTTTTGTGCACTGTTACAAAAGAGAGGGAGTTGTGAGAAATAGAGCATTGCTTTGAATTCTAGAGGACCTCTCAAGGTAGGGGGAGCTTCTATATATATCTCAAATTCTTGTCTATTAGCGCAAAACCCCTTGGGCATGGAAATAAGTTGTGATTTTCTTCTTCTTTTTCTACTAGGGCTTGGCCATGCCAAAATTTATGTTTGACATTTCTTTTGTCATGAAACTTCATGGTTTTCATGCCATATTGTAGGAAATAATATTATTTTATTCACACACCTTACTCTTTGTGTGAGTTGTCCTTAGGAATTGTTTTTGATTAACGGGGCTCTGTAGAAATTATCATCTCTATTAGTGCACTATTATTTTGTGTAGAAAACTATATATTTTCACTCCATCACTGAATCTTGTTCACAACCAACTTCGAGACCCCGGAATGGTTCTTTATGGTGGGTAATGTGTTTGGATCATCCAAAACTGGCTATTATTGGTCCAAGATGAGTGTTTAGCACCAAAATGGGTAGACCATACTTGATGCGACCTACCAAAGTTATTGATTCATCTTTGGTGAAGAATGTGTTTTCCAGTGATAAGGATGATCTACTATGACTATTGTCAATCGGCCCACCTCGATATTATCACCAAATATTTTTCGATGTGGTTTCACCAACAAAGGCCATCATAGATCCTGTTAATTATCTATAGGTTTTTGTGGCTAACCCTAGAGGGTTTTACTAATTGAGTATTTATATACGATTTAATTAATTCATTTAATAAAATAAATAAATAAATTATTTACTTATTTTAATTAATTGTAACAACCAACAACCACATCAACCAGACATCTGTCACCGACCAGGCATAGGTTGCAACTAGGGTAAATCATATGCACTAGACTCAACCGTGGTTTCGTATTTTTTATTCAATATTCCATTCAAGATATATTATATTATTTTGGAAAAACCAGCATTACCATGATATTAATATATTTAATATGTGTATAAAATTTATTCTGGGATCACTGAACCTTATAATCTCATTCTATTTTAGAACATGGATTAGTAAACATTTCATAATATATTTCATAGTTTTATAAAGGATAAATAGTCTCTAAAAATACGTTCCATGTATTTGAAACACATATCTGCAGGATGTGTGTGAATCATTAACTTCTATTCCTTTGTCACATCAATGGGCGTGTTCACCTACCTTCACCATTAATTAGTCTTATTCCCTTTACATTCCACACATTATGTATCTATCAATTATATTGAGAGATTTTATGAGATGCTAATTTCCATAATTTTAACATGTGACCATTTGGGTTTTCATTCCTCCGTGGGATTTATCAATTGATCCTCATAAATTAAACATCACTTTCTAATTTATATCAACGACCCATTGATTCTACTAAGAATTCCAAATCTCCATATTGAAAACTAGGACTCAATAACAAATATTTTCATATCTATATAATTATCAAATCAACAAATATTTTTATAGAGACTTGTTTAATCCACCAAATAAGCAGTCCAAATTTCATTCAGTATCGATGAAAAAGATGGAGGCATACCATAAAACACTTATGGAATTTTTTTAAAAATAACTAATAGAATCATCTTCCTTATGATTCAACATGATTCAAGATTTTAGGGAAACTAATTATTGAAAAATATTTTATGGAATACTTCACACTACATGTATTCAATTTTATCCATGGGATTAATGTTCCTAACCATTGTCCACTGTTGATTGACTTCACCCTCCATACGATAAAGGGATAGTGTGACATTCTCTTATTAAGTGAATTATAGGATTGATATATATTATCAATGAAGTTAGAACATTATTCTATGATGAGGGTTTCAAAATAACTAATAATGGATAGACTAATTTTCACATTAAATAATCAATATTAACATTCCCTTTCATTGGATAAAAGGGGTTCAAAATGATTTAATTTATTATTCATTACATGATTTTGTTGAGATTGTTCTTCCACGATGTTCCTATTTCCCAGTACCATCTTGTTATTCATCAATTTAGGAAAATCATTAAATTTCCCATCACATTTTTTCATGATTCCTCTAATATACGACGATTAATTAAAATAAATGATAATTAAGGGTGAGAATACTAAAATTCTTAAGAATATAAAAAGTTAAATGGTGAACATAGATGTAATAACACATAATGTAATTGTATACCCTAAATCATGACTCTCTAGGATTCAATATAGAATATCAGTAATAATGTTCATATTAGGGTTCCAAAACTAAGAATCTATTCAATTCCCTCATAATGGATAGTAATGAGTTTTAGAAATTAATAAAGGAAAACCACCGGTAGATTCAAACTAGGTGTCTATAAAGGCCTCTTTATCATGCCCTAGGTACAGGCCATGTTAACAACTAATGATAACTTTAAGGGTTATTTCCTCTTAGTACATAAATGTCAAATCCACATCGACTTGTAGTGTCCAGATACAAATTTCATTGCTTGAAAACAACTTTCTATATACATGAAAAAAATTAGAATGTTTTCATATTCTTATACTTATCTATAGGTTTTTTGCTAATATATACTATTACTTATACATAAAAATTATTGATAATTACTTGGATAGCTAAAATAGAATCCCAAGACTCTTAAATAAATTATAACATGTTTTTAAACATAAATATTCAATAAACATGAACTAAGGATCAAGATGCATTGTGCTTTTAGTTGAATAGGTACAAAGAAAATTAACATTAATCTAAAATAATAATTCATTATTATTATCACTATAATGTGTTACCAAATACCTTTGATATTCTTAAATGACATAGGACAACATAGGGAATACATAAATAAAAGGGTGTGATCCATAAATCCCATAAAGGAAATGATCATGATAACGAATCATATCACATGAGTCAAATGGAAAAACAAAATATCATAAAGGTAGAGACTCATGAATAGTCTCATGGAAGAGTGACATAAAGGATTTGGAATTATAAGATCATGTTATCATAGGTATGTAGAAACTCTATAAAATATGACAAGCATAAGTCATGGGTAACTAGCAACATAACATAATTTGTTGGATTGAGTCCCATCATGGATTTTTTTACTCCATAATCTCATACATACGATCTCTTTAGATTTAAATGATATCCAATTCATTATATAACTATGTTGGTGTTCCTATAATAACATATACATGAATATGTGTTCTATAAAAAGAAATCAAACATAAGTAATAAACCTAATAATTTCCCATGATAAGAAATGGGTTATGTAATCATGTACAATAGCATAACCAGATAGAATATCACAGTGGTTTCCATGAAAGAAGGTATTAAAACATTTTTGGATGTAGATAGGTGAAAAATAAGTATAATCTATGAAAAATGATATCTAATTTAAGTGAAGATATGAAAAAGTGTTCGAAGTCACTTTGGAAGTGTACCACTTATGAAAGGTTTTTGGGGAAAAGGTAAAGTGTATATAAAGAAGGAAAGTAGACTGTTAATTTATATGAAACTAAAAATAAAATGGGTTTCCATAATAAAATGATACATTTCATAAACATGAATTTTTTAAAATATTTTATAAACTGGACCATGAAATGGGGTAACAAAAAAAGATGTTCCCTTTAACAATTTTGTTTAATGGATGCAATTGAGAAGAGAAACTTAAAAACATGTATATTGTAACACCCCATAATGATAAATGGTTAAATGACTAAATTATGTGACTCATGTCCACAAGGTTCACCTTTATTTTCAGGATCATACTTGATTAGAACTCTATAGTTATGAATGTTTGGCCTAAAGTAGTGATCCATATGGGTAGCCTTTTGGGTAGTTTCTCAGGATGTGTGTATGTGATGACCAAGCACACTCTAAAGAACAAGTGTTACCCCATGGGAACAATCATTAGTTAGATAAAACTTTTGGGTATGTGATTGGGACCTAGGGAGGGGACCATGTATCTATGGGGTAACATGTTGTACATGGAGGTCCAGGACCCGATGACCATGTTAAAGTGGGGTTTTTATGCTGTCAGTGGTGTCCAATGGTTACATATGATATCAGAGTAGGAACCCATCCTTATTGGTGGTGGAAGTACCTCGGTTGAGATATAGGGTTCACAATGAGGATGTTTTACTCAAAGTGGGGGGGGGGAGATATAAAACCCCAAAATGATAATGGGTTAAATGACTAAATGATATGACTCATGTCAAAAAGGTGAACCTTTTTTTCAATAGACTACCTGATTAGAACACCACAGTTAAGCATGCTTGGTCGGGAATAGTGACCAGGATGGGTGACCTTTCGGGAAGTTTCTCACGATGTTTCTGAATGGGGACAATGAATACTGGAAAGAAAAAGTGTTAGAACATGGGGATAGTCATTTTTAGATAAAACATTCAGGAATGAGGAGGGGACCACATGTCTATGGGGAAACTGGTGATACGTGCTGGGCCAGGACCCGATGGCCAGGTTAAGGTGGTGTGTCTGTGCTATCAGCAGGGCCCAATTATTACATGTACCCCTAGAAATGGTAGTAAATGATATTTAGTTATATTTGTGAGGGGAATATTAATACATAATATTAAATAAATATTTTAGAATAATTTTTTTTGAAGTGATTCATTGTGGGAAAAGGAGTGACCAAAAATAAAAGGGGACGCTGTGGAAGTTTGCTTACATATTTCCCATAATCTTTCAACACTACCACTTAACTTCCAAAATAATAATAACTAGTTATATATGTGAGAGGAATATGATAAAATAATATTAATGAAATATGTGAGAATAGTACTATGGTGAAGTGAGTCATAGTGGGAAAAGGTATGACCCAAAATAAAACGGTGTGGTGTGGATATTCCCTTACATTGTGCCTAGATTCATTCTACACTATCACCTAACCTAACAAAAAATAATATTATATTTATTAAATATTTTAGAACCTTATTCATATATATTTTATTTATTATCAATATTTTATTTTATTTTAGATTCATTTTTTGTGAAAACATTCCTCTTTCAACAATCCTAATGTTGTTCATGTCATAGTTCCAAAACCGAATTACACTGTGGATAATTATTACTGTTATTGTAAAGTGAAACTATAATAAAAGAACTGAAAATTAAATGATATTCATATACTTCAAATAAATTAAATTATAACTATGTGTTGAGACATAAGGAAGATTTATTTAGTGTAAATATTAATGATATATGGTTTGTTAATTTAAGTGGTTTTCCAACAATAATGTACTATATTATTTTTATTTTATACAATGATTATTAATAAATTATAAAACATGAAATAAGTTATTAAATACTTATTATTATTATATTTAACTGTAATATTACTTCTTTAACCATACATAATGGTGGTGAAGAGAAATGAAGGTCCTTGTTCATTGAGGTGGTAAACCCATCATTATGTGAAAAATCATTTTAATTATAGAATGAAATGCGAAGAGGTTAGATAATTTATATTAAATTAAAATAATAAAATTACAATATATGTTTTATAATGGAGTAAATATGATATTTTTTTAGGTTATTTTATGAGGATACATGTGCTGAAATGAATATAAAATAGGGAAATATGATATTTTTATTAAAGAAGAGATCCAAACATGACAGCCCCGGGCTAGGGAGGGGAGGAATTATGGAGGCCTATAATAATGGAGTCCTATAATAATTGAGTCTAAGTGCATCAACAGTAACAAAAATAATACCCACCTGAAGAAATGAACCCAAAATAGAAAAACAAAAATTGAATCTGAAGGTGAGGTAGAGGAAATATAATAGGATAGTTTTCCCCCTCTTTACAAGTTTGAGTGATGATCATATTTCCATTGATAAAATTCTTACACCCTTGAACCTGGTAGATGATGGACCAGAGGATTGGAATGTGACTATGAATAGAATCAAATATAAGCATGGAGTCCATCTCTAACACATAAATCCTAATGATTTTATCGGTTAATAGATTGATACCAATAAGAATTGAATTAGCCTATTCCTAAAGAGAATCCCCCTAACCAAAATAGGCAGTTAAAGCAATGAAAAAGAACCTTTGATGTCATGCAGAAGGTCACCACCCCACATAACACCTATGAAATATGAGCAGTTTCGATTGAGGTTCAACCCCCTATTGCAAGGGTACCATAAAATCTATTGAACAAGGAAGGAGGAAACAATAGGAGATGCACAAAAATATCCTGGGAAATTTTGAGATCTTAAATATGTATAAGCTTCCCATTTATTTAGATATCCAACCAACTCTTCCAGCAAGATTCTCATTCTGAAGGTAATGGTAGTATGTGATCTATACCTTCCCTCAAACTGATCATTGTTCCTTTCTATCCATAAACACCAGTAGCTAGAAATGATGATGCAACCTATGGATTTCATCTCATAGGTCTTATCACATATACCTTGGAACCAAATATCAAGATATTTATCACCAGTAATATTCTGTGAAGCCACACCATTAAAGTTACCAAGGTTATTAAACAAACATAGATCCCATTTCCCCTTTAAAAAGAGATGTTGAATAGACTCCACAAAATATGAGCTATAAAAAAACATCTAGCTGAAAGTTGTATACCATAGAACTAGATGTTTTCATCAGTGGGAAGAGCTTTATTTCAGATACACTACATAAAAAAGTTGAGCCAAGATAGAATTTCCTTGCACCAAAACTTCTCACTCAATCTATCACACTCCACAATTGAGTGCACAAACATTTTATTTCCTAATAGAGAATGACCTACAGGCTGTGCTGGTAAACACCCAGAAATCAGGCTCTGATGAAGAATCCATTAAATTAATGGATTCTCATTGGACCATGTACAAAATGGTGTTAATGAACCCGAGGTACTTACGAAACCCGCTTAAGGAAATGATTGGAGTTGGAAAACCAGTGAACCCAAGATTCACCGCACACCAATTGTGAAAATATAATATGATGTCACCCGACCCATAATCCATCGCACCTTTCTCTCGTGTTCTATGAAGAACAGACTCACCGCTCACTGAAAAGTAGAGACCCTTCCCTTTAAAGGATCAGAAGATGCACCATTTTTTCTAGTAGTAAAACACACCAATAGGGACCTACCTTCCAAAAATTCCCATACCACTATATAATGCATTCCATGCAATGAAAATGAGATACTCCAGACTCCCACACCTCCCTCTCTTACTGGCCTATCCAATTTTACCCAAGAAGACCAGTGTTTCTTCCCCTTAGATTGAGCATCCCAAAAAAATTACCCAAGACTCTCTCTAGATTCAATATAACTACATTCAGAACTCTAATAATAGATATTACCTATACGAGGGAATATGAAATCACTCTATTTATCAACTTAAGTCCTCCATCGAAGTGCAAGAAATGTATTTTTCAGTTGGAGATGCAGTAAGTATGTTTTTCCAACAATTTATCAAAGTGAGGCACCCGAAGGCGACCTTAAGATATAGGGCTGCCTAAGTACTCCTTGGGTAGAATTATCCTATTAATTCTAGCATTTCCTTCAATGAACCTCATTCATCTGTTCCCAAGGGTTGGTATTTATATAAACAAGGTAAATTTTTTTGAATATACTGTTAATTAGTTTAATAATATACCTCAACTCTACTAATTGTGATAATAATTGTTAATAAAATAAAATAACTAGTACATGTGTCTTTGACAATATGATATATTATATCACCACATATTCAATTAATAATTAATTTATCTTATAATCTAAAATTGCACATTTTGTTATATTTCACTATTCACCACAAAATATGATAATTTTTAAAAATACCTAAAATCCACCATAACGATTTTTAAATTAGAAAAATCAAAAAATTAAATAATTTAAATGAAAATAATTTTCTAGAAATATGAATATTGTTTTTTAAATAAAAACCTTATTTATTTTCAAAAATAGCAATTTTATTACTGGGTTCAATTTTTTGACCCATTTTAAAATTACATATGGTCTCATAAGATTATATTATTTTTAAAAAATAACATAAATTTTTTATAAAATAATATTATTAATATAAATATTATTTTAAATATTTATATTTATCATAAATATATAAATATAACATATATATTTTACATAAATATAAAGTCTAAATTAATCCTCTTGAAAAATATGAATTTATTTTAATTGTGATATAAATTTTTTATATTTTCATTTTCAATGATATATAAATATTATTTATCTATTAAATAGGCGATGTCACTATTCTTACAATCATATTATTTTTCCAAATGGTCATATTACTATTATAATAGTAATAGTTTTAACTATCATTTGGGATCTCTACCTTCTATAAATACATTATATTTAATTTAGTCACCATTCAAATTTATTTTATCTCATTGGTATATATATTTTAATTTCCAAAATTAATATTTAATTAATAATATTATATTTCATTTCAATATTGTTGTTTATGTGTTTTTTCAATCTAAGGGTTTAATCATAACCCATATTTTCATAATATAATTATCTTATATTCTATTTTTAATCTGATTGTAATAAATTAAATTATTATGGTAATATTTATTCTTTAAATTCAATATCTAAATTAGTATAAAGTATTTTTTATTCTATCTTGTGGTGTGTGTGCTTAATATAATACTTCATTACTAAATATCGTAAATTTAAATAATAAGTTGGGAAAATTCATTCATAAAATTCTGGTTTATTAAATTTGTCCTTTTTTCATATCACCAATGAAACCTCAAATAGGTTCAACATTTCAATTTTGTTTTTTTTTCATTCAAATAAATTCATATAGATTTGATAATTTTTTAGACATTACTTCTTATTCAAAAAATGAACAGAAAAATTGTTCTCCTCCTCTTCAAGAATTAAAATTGTTTTTATTATGGTAATTTTTTTCATTATATATTATTTAGAATTCTATAAATTAAAAAAAATATTCCTTATCCTTTATACTTTCACTCATGTGATTTATATTAATAGTTAGAATAATAAAAATAAATCATATTTTTGGAATTCCCCTTTTATTGAATTGAATTTATTTTTTATTCTTCTTTTCTTTTTACAAAGGATTCACCTCAAAGGGATACCATTTCCATATTTAAATATTTCAATCATGAATAAAAATCAATAAAACCATAGATAGTGAATATCCTTTTGTGATATTTAATGAAATTCATGATTTTAATTGAAAAAGATAGATTTGAGTTTATTTCAACTTATATGAGCTCAAAATGTCATTTATCTTAAAATGTGAGAAGAAATTACTTCACTATCACTGTTATATTCTATTATGTTGTGTTAAAGTTTCCTTTCTATTAAAGGAATGATTTTTCAGGTTTCATAAGTCAATTAATTCATGATATGTGGATATTTTCATGCTATATTCCATAGAAACAAACTAATTAATGATTTTGAATCTCTTGATGTTGAATAGTGAAACATAGAAATGAAATTGGTAATGTTTTGAGAAATATAAAAAATCGTATACTAAAGGATAGTGATCACAAAATATTATGTCTGAGTTTATATTATATGATAATTATTGTATCATAAATGAGTTTGAATTAATATTTCCTAGAAGTTAATTAGTAAAATTTGATATTGAATCATACGATAGTGATTTTAGTTTCAATGTGATGAATATGATGAGGGAATGAGTTAATCTACCATGAGATGTTTGGGTCACAAAGTCTGTCTAATGAAATAAAAGAGTTCAAATTATGTCTGAAGCATCACTCCATTGTAATATTCTTTTAACTGTGATATAAAACATAATGAATTTTATGAAATCAACTTCTCTAGGAAGAGAAACTTTAGAAAATTATGTTCCATGATGTTTTGGGAGTAAATTGGACTCACACAATGATATGATGAATCTAGTCTAAAGTTTAAGAGATAATATGAAGACCATGACACAAAATAAGGAACCATGCTTCTAAAACTACAGTAATAAGGTTTTGAGTCATTTATTATTATGAATGGTAATACTGCCCATTTATTTTTCTATACATATTTACTTTAAATAAATCTAATTTGTTCAGTAGTTTTCTCCACAAGAAACACTAAAAGAAAAAGAGCCAATATATATTATATGAATATTATAATGAAATATATAAGAATAATAAAACCCCTATAAAAAAATATATTACTCTACTAAAATTTCATACATTTTTACTATAATTAATTAATATGATTTAATATTAAAATGGATTTCTCTTTCTATAATAATAGTTTTATTAAAGTGTTATATATTTTACCCTAACTAATTAAATTTAACACTTATAATATATTGTTATACAAAAAATAACATATTAAAATTATCCAAATTATAAATTAATATGAAATGTAAATAAGGACACTAAATGATTAAATTCATCATTATTCAATATTTTTTATATTTTATATTTTTATTTAAAATATAAATTTATAAATTGTACTATTATAATTTTATAAAATTAATATCACTTGATAATATATTGCAACATTTGGATATGAACTAATAGATCCAAAATAATGTGTCATATAGTCTCATCTGCACCCCAAGCACAACATTCTTTCAACTTTAAGTGATGGATTAATTATACTAATAGGGATACTATACCCTTAGTATCATGTTATAAAGATAATAATACAAAAACATATAATAAACAATTTGAATAATCATTCGGAATGTAAATAATCAAATGAGTACACATGTCATAAAGATAATAAATAAACTCCAAAAGTGGAAATATAAACTAGAGTATAAATTATTATAGGTAAATTAATTAGTACAACAACT
The DNA here is from genome assembly GCA_963277665.1 of Viscum album. NCBI lineage: Eukaryota > Viridiplantae > Streptophyta > Magnoliopsida > Santalales > Viscaceae > Viscum > Viscum album. The sequence goes on from OY728136.1 coordinate 8,898,517, forward strand.
ATAATCCCCAGAGATTTTTCATGTCCCACCTCTAACTCCTTGCCCCATAGTTTAACCATATTTCATGAGAACTATCCCTCACTCGAATCCCTATACATGAATTTTGGATGTGAATCATGATTCTGGAAAAAGGTGTGAATATAAACCTAATAGAAAACTACCAATACAACCACGATATAACATCTCATGCATAAGAGTGTATAAAATGATTATAAATAAATGAACACATGAGTGAAAAATCATACCGAGCATTTATGTGGTAATTAAGGCACGTAATCCATCAATATAAATTCTTCTGTTCCATGTAAGAATGTATCAAAATTGTCAAGGGTACATAAAAAATGAATGATACTTCCTCAATGATACTCAATAGTAGTACATTCCATAGTCCTGTAGGACTATCCACACTAGTCTATCATACCTTATAATATTTCATATGCCTGGTCACATAGAATATCATCCCCACTACATCCATAGGAGTATGTTCACATATTATCATCATGCCTCTAGGTTATTCCAAACTAATCTATCAAAACTCTTCATATATCTTGGTCATGTCATCATATCACATGTAGTTTATAATCACACTCCACCTTTTGGGCTACTAGCCCATAATGAGTCTACCTATCACTTTGGTATAATGCATTAAACAACACCAATATAGCTTATACTAAAAATACAACACATGAAAAATTCGTATTATTTCAAGGAAGACATAAAATGGAATGTGTGTGAAAAAATCCAAACATATACACATGTGACAAAACTCCTCGTAGTCTATGGACATAAACACATATCATCATATCATGTTAACATCGTAAAATGAACATCAACATGGTAAGGAAATTCCAACCCTAGGGTTGTTAATTTAAATATCATAGAAAACAACAAGGTGTGGTTACAAGAAAATATTAAAAACCTATATATCCATGAACACCACCTCATGGGACTTATATTATTGTTTTTGACACATCAATGTGTTCATTTTCTCAAACCACTGGTAAAGGATTTATTGAACCAATGTTATCATTTTATATCAGAAGAAAATAAAAAATTACATTAAATAGTATCATTCTCACTCATAGATAATTTAAAAATAATCATGATAATCCATATTATCTTTATTTTTAATTAAATTTTATTTGATACCAAATAATTAAAATTCCACAGTCTATAAACATATCTCCATCTATGGAATGATTTAGGATAAAAATCCATATTATTATCATTCATTGATAATCTAGGATAATAATTCCTTTATAATTATTTGATAATATAGTATAATAATTCATTTATCATTGTTTAATAATGTCCATATTATTAGAATTTATGTATTTTTTTAGCTTTCCACAATCAAGGATAATTTTTATGTACATTCTCTCATGAAAGAAGGTAAAGTAATACAAATTCCTACCTATGTTTTATTCATCTTATTAAAACACCTCACCAAACAGAGGGGGGGAGGATAGTTGGCTTTGAAAGACCTAAAAAGTAGAACATTACATGGTTTGGTTGATGATGTATTTTATAGATCTAGCATAAACGAGTTTCCAGTGTTTTTAACTGAAAATGACCACTTAAATCAAAAGAAAAAATATGTATGTATTTTTTAAATATCAATACCATGTCATGGTTTACTGATCCTAAAATCCACAAATGATATCCACTATTTCTTTTTCCCATTAACTGGATCTAAAATATTAAGTGTTTAAATACACTAGAAAATGATTTGAATCAATATGCGAGACAAAACAAACAATTACCACGACTAAAGGATTTAAAAATCATCAAAATGAATTATAGGTTCAAGTAGCAGAATGAGAAAAGAGAAAACATGAAATTAAATTATTTTTCCAAAAAATGGTGCTTCATAAGGGTAACATAGTTTCACCCTTACTCAACTCATATTAATCTTGTAAGGTTATCAGTTTACCCTTATTAAACCTTTTGAAAGTAAGGGTTACCCTTATAAATCTAAACTTACACTTATGTAAAATTTAAAATAAAGGTTTTCCATTATGAAGCACACATGTTAGCCTTACATAACCATTATAAAGTGAGGGTTAACATCATTTAGCTCATAGGGTACCCTTACATAACCTAAATAAAGTAGTGAATACCTTTACGTAGCTCTTTCTTATTCTTACATGATGTATAGGTACACTTTCAAAACGTTAAGGATACCCTTACATAACCTTTTTAATTCATGGGTTACCCTTATATTTCATATTGATTACCCTTACATTGAGCTTGGAATCTCCATTACCCTTATGTAGTGGTCCATTTACCCTTACTAAGTGAATAAAAAGGGATTTTCCTTTTATAATACTCATAAAAAAGTATTTTACCCATATATTACAATTGATAAACAATGTTTTCCTTTACATAACATCTTAAAACAACAAATAAAATTGAAATTAATTCAAAATAATGATTTGAACATAAAATATTTATAACTTATAATCAAAAGTGTTATTTAAGAACATATAAAATTTTAGAATATTAAAATTCTCCCACTTTAATGACTTCTCTTCCTCGAGAAGTATCTCGAGAAATATTTTTTGAAAACAAATCTGGTCATTGATCTAAAACCTCATAGGAATACTGCAACGTCACCTCTTTTATATTTCCATGATACCACATGATACAGTTTAGTGGAACAGATTTACCTTGTAACACCTTCTTTCCCTAGTCAAAAATAAAAATCATGCAATCACCATAAGATGCATCTGGAAAAAAATCAATTTCCTCACAATCTATTGTAACACCCCAATATTTCTTGGTATGTTATCTCTTCAAATTAATTCAATAACTTGTACAATACAGAGCACTGAGTTCGAGCACACCACAACTTACTAAACTAGCCATTCCAAAAAAAACTGTTACGAATAGTATTAACAGGATTTTGAATTTTATATACTCCATATAATTTTAACTTATCTATTTTTTTCTTAGGCATATTATAATAACAAATTCAATTTTTTAGATAAAAAATATATTTTTCATAAAAATGAAATTTTACCATTTTTAATGAATATTTTTTTAAATCCAATATTTGACACTTTTACATATTCTATTTGAAAAAAAATATAATTTTTACTTAGAATAGTGATAATAATATTTACTTTGGATTAAATTTTGTTATTATTCTAACAATGTTCTTTTTTTTAATGAATAAGGAAAAATACAGTATTTTAATTCAAAACTGCCTTTTAGTATAACTAATTTATATGGTTAGATTATCTTTATAAATGGTTTTAAAGTGTAATTAGAATATATTTTTACCATTTAATCCAATTTTGGTCATTGAAAGAAATTTTACTTTGAAATTGGGCATAAACAAGTATCATTCTTTTGATAGTTACTATTTCTTAAAAACATGCTTTTTGTTTTGACAAACTGGAATTAATTTTAAATTAACTAATTCAACTTTTATTTTTGGAATTTGGTAAAATATAAATTATTTTTAAATTCTGAATATCAAATATATCTTAGGATGAATTTTTGGTATTTTTTTAAAAAACTTCAATTTTTGATTAACAGTGAAACCACTATGTAGTAGTTAAAAATCCGGCATTTTCATTTAAATGATATTTTACCACTTCTGTGAATTGAATTTTGAAAATCCGACATACATGGCTATTATTAGTAAGTAAAATGTTTTTCAATAAGGTGAATATAATTTTTAGTTAATAGTAACTTTTGACTATTATTTACCATGGTTAAAGGTAAATTGGGTAATTTGAGGTAAAAATAATATTAAATTAAAATAAAATTACCTTAACACGTACCCTAACCTTATTTAATGAGTGATTTCCGACCAAGACAATCCTTGTGTGAGACTTTTTTCCTTTCAATGCCACTTGGGTAATATAATGATATTAATATTTTTTATTTAAAGTAAAGATAAAAATATCATAAACATGTATTTTTTTTCTAAAACAGTTTTAATGTTGGGTTATATGGTCGAAAATTTTTACTATAAATATTAATTAGTAATATAAAAAAATTACCTCTATTATGGAATTTTTTTTATAATTTTTAGACATCAAATAAATTAAATTATTTATGACAAAATAATGATGCAGTGTTTACCTCATTAATAAATGATTTAAATAAATAAGAATATAAAGAATAAAATAATATCCAAAGCATGTAAAAATAATATTGGATGATTTTATTTCGACCATGAGTCATCTTATATTCTAATTTAATTAATTTTGGACATTTATAAACCTAAAATAATTGTATAAGAAAATAATAGTTTCACACTTTCCTAAAGAGACCCCCATCCCCTTTATAAAAAGAACTCATTACTATAACATTCCTCACACTCTCAAGCCACTTGGCTCATCGTAACTTTGCCATAATATGCTCTCAAGATCCATCCCTTCCACCTAGAATCCATACCTTAGGCAGAAGGCACGTCAAGAAATCCTTTTGGTTCTAACCAGAGGGGGTTACCCAATTTTAAGGTAACATCTTCCCTAAACCTTTCTTCTTTTATTATACTTATCCAACCCCGTAAACTCTTTTTATTACTTTAATTTATAACAAAACTAGTATACGAAATATACCAGGTTTTTTGTAATGAGAATTTTTCTAGATACACTTACACACACCAACATCTAATGGGAAAAGAACATACATTTTCTGTGGACAGCGAACTACAACCTCACAAAACGATGATTGTTCAATTATCTCATACCGCCTTTTATGGTGTCCATTATGATGGAACTGTATTTAAATATTATATATATTATGTTTATGTTTTCTCTAGGCTTCTGTAATTTTCATTTACAAACACACCTTTATGCTTTCCAATATGTGTGAACACGATAATTTCATTTGATGAGGTGCGGACTACCACCCCCTCAAGGTGATATGATTCGTTCATGACATACATGGAACGTATAAAGGATGGAGTTAATTAAAATTTGTAACACATATATCATATGGTATTATACTTTAATTATAATATACATATGTATCATTATGTTTTCATTTCATTAAATATGAAATAGAAGTGAAAGTAGTGTTCATGCGTACGTATGGCTTACTGTCTCCTTAAATAGTGAATTTCATTTCTTATCTCCAAATATCATGAACTAATTATATATATATATATATATATACTGGATATATATGATATATATGGTATTTAAAACATGAATATGATACTAGAGATAATAGACCGCATGGAAAATTTTTTATTATAACAATTTCATTTTTGACGCAATTACTAAATATCGACAAAACGACCATTATTAATTTAAATGGTTATATAATGTTTATAAAATGGTAATAAGTGATATAAAAGGAATATTAAACTTGAAAATGGTTCTTAATCAGGTAAAAAATAACGTTAGTTTATTTTTCAAGAGAATAAAGAACGAACGAGTCAAGTCGGACACGAGGTAAGAGGTTTCTTATGTTACATTTAATTCCGTGAGATTTCCATTATTTTACACTTATTTATTTCATGTGGTGTATTGTGTACTGCCATTTGATATATATTATCATGATTATTTTTCTATACATGTCATTATGTGATTAATTTGGTGGTTATTAACTTTTTTTCATAAGACTCAATTTATTACAACTTGGTAAGGGTTTCTCATCTCACATTTTATTCTTGTGAGATTAATGCTATAATATCCACTATTTCTTTTTTTTTTGGTGTATGTACTACCCATTATTGTATTCTTGGTGTAATATAATTTAATTTATGGGTATTTAAATCTTCATTTCATGATCCTTCGTTCATGGGGTGAATGTTTCATGAGTTACCAAATCGGTAAGGGAATTTTAAATTTCAATTTCCAATAATTGAGCTTTACGCAATCATCATTGATTATTTTACTCCAAGAATATGTGTGGAATAACTATTAATTATTTATGTAGTAATTTATATATCCCTTTGTGTGGATATACTTTGAAACACATAATCACTTTATTGATAATTTCTCAAGTCAATGATATGAATTTGATAAGATTAATCTTAACTCAATTTCCATTCATTGAGTTAAACATCCAAGTCATTGGTGTTTTATTTACAAGAATATGTGTGAATGTCCTCTGAATGATTTATACTAAATATCCAAAAACATTGAGTGTATTTATATTTTTCACACATAATTATGTCATTGATTTATCCTTAACCTAAGGATATGGTGTTTATAAGGAATTTGATATCAGTTGACATTATATTGAGACTTCTTTGTTATTATACGCCAATTCACTTTTATATGGTGTATATAGTGTAATTTGATATAGTATATCATGAATCCCTTTATTCTCATGATATTATAAATTTTTTATTACCTCAATTATTTTCATTAAAGTGTCTCTCTTTTGGTTATGAACTCTAACTAAATTATCATTTTAAATGTTTTAAAGATTTATTATTCTAAATCCTTCTCATTAATGTCCATGTTTTAAAAATGGTTTTAAGGATTTATTTATATGGACATTAATGTTTTAAAATTAAAATTCCTTTTGAAAGTTTCAATGTGGTATTGTAAACTTTGATTCCAAAATCTATTTTAAATGACTTCTTCATAAATAGTGATACTTTTACATGTTTTCAAGAAAAAGGGGGATATTTCTGTCAAATAGTTTGGATGATTAGTTTCATCTATGCCAATATCCTTAATTATTCTTTATTGATGTTAATTTATTAAAATAAAATCTTCCATATTGTATTTAATGAGTTATGTTTGACTGTGGATGTGTTATTTTTATACCATTCATGGTTCATGGATAAAGTATTGACATTTTGTATTCTAGTTTTAATATGAATGTTTATGTTATGTTTAAACATTTTCATATGAGGAATGCATTAGACTTATTATGTGACGGGTGGACCCCACTATAGCTCCTTGATGCATCGATAGGTCTCATTAGACAGACTAGTGTCTTTTAATAAGTCATTGAAAAAAATATTATTTTTAGTCTTGGCACAAGGCCTTGACTATGTGGTTATGAAGTATGGCATTATGCATTCCATCATTATGAAAGTTGATATTGATTTTGGATGTGATTATTCGACAAGTAGAATATTCATGTGAATAATTAAATGGAATTATTTGATTTTATCTTTTCCATATTATGCTGAAGTTCAAGTTTCAGAGGCTTTTGTTTTAGTCTCATACCTTGCCTTAAATGTTTATGCTTATTGATGAAAATTTATGCTATATTGTTATCCTTACTGAGCATCTGATCTAACCCCGTTCTATGTCTTATTTTTTCCCAAGAAGTGAAGAAGTATTTTATTATTGACCTTTAGGGATAGGCTAAGGATATAAGTGTGTGTAAAAAGGGGACAAAATGTTGTTGATGATTTTATTTCAAGATGTAATGTAAAACTTATGAGTGTATCTAGTTCTTCCAAGGCTAATAAACTAATCGGTATTTCAAGACATGATTCCTTGTATCATGACAATGTTATGTAATAATGCACCAACTCTGTGTAACTGGTTTCAGGGAATTATAGTTGGTATTAGAGGAAGTTTAGTACAATCCTTGGAAGCTAGATTTAGAAAAACTCTGATTAGAGAACATTACCCTAAGATAAACATTGAGAATTAGTATAGAAGAACTTCATAGAATATTGGTACTCTATATATTTTATGAGTTTTCCCTGAAATACATCCATGTATGGATACGAGCAGGTAGAGGACGCTATGGAATAGATGTACCTAGGGTTAAAACCTGAAAACACCACTTTGAGCTAGTCTCGAACGGGAACTGGTGCACGAAAATGGACCTTGCTACACTCTTGTTTACGACACTCTTGGGAGATATTGTTAGGATAATTCACATAATATTTACAAAATAATTTGAAGGATTTTATTATAATATGAGAATAAAAAACCTCGGTTAATCCTAAGGTATTTTAGATTGAAAATAAGGTGTTATGATATTCTCAACATTATTTTATGACTCACACAATGACTTCTTGTGTTAGTCAATGGTTGGATTCCAAGGAAGTCATAGTAACATTGAAAATGATGTACAATGTGGGAACGACAGTGGAAATGAGAAAAGAAATGGAATTTTGATAGGAGTAAAAGATATTGTGTTCATGACAAATTAGTTTTTCAAAAATATGATCAACAACATATATATTAACCAACTCACAGACTCAAAAAAGAAGAGAAGGGTGGTGAATGATAAGTGATCCAGTAGTGGAGACCATAGAGAAAAGAAATCTCAATTTCCATAATCCAGGAAATATGGAAGGAGACACCATGGGAATTGTATCAATGGAACAAAGAAATGCCTTATGTGTGGGAAAAAGGACATAAAGTAAATAATTGCTGATGAAAAATGAAGAGTAGTATGGAATAAAATAAAAATGATCCTAAGAATCCAATTAAATTCATTTTCTGTAAATTTAAGGGACCTTGGCATTACCCTAGTCAATTCTATATTATATAGGATAACATCTAAGTCATGGAAGAACCTATTGGGAAATAAATGGATGGAGAAATGTTTAAAAGTATGTGATTACTTTGGAAGACTATTCTCTTGTATGTGTAACCATGTAGTTTGTCATGTAAAAATACTATTCAAGGAATAATTATCTTTTCTTTTGTGAATATAGTTCTAAATAACTATTTTCATTTATATGATCCTTGAATTTGAGGAAATTACAGGTGATTAATTTTTAGGATGAAAATGTGAGGTATGAGGTAACATTTATGGATAATCTATGTTAGGGTTATTTTTGAGGAATTTATCTCATTTTATTTGGAATATTATAAAAATATATAATTTTTTAAAAAGGAAAACATGTATACCTTGTGATAACCCATCGCGTCAGACAAAGCTGTGGGAGTCGAACCCATAACCAAAGTGCGATTAAGATTTATGGCCAGCCACTGGACTATGTGAAATCCTTGGGTTGTATGACTAATTATTTTTAGTTAAATTATTATATGGATCAAGAATATGTTGATTTTGGAAATTTTTGATTTATCCTTATTATAGGAAAATTATTTGGTGATTAAGTGATAAATGTTATTTTAGAAGATGTTTTCTCTTTTGGTAACTCTATATGCCTAAGGAAAATATAATACTACAGGGTTTTATTTGTCGAGTAATGGTAGTTTTTTATCTATGTTTTTATTGTGGATTTATAGGGATTTGGGTTATTTATGGAAATGATTTTGATATCATAGAGAATATGTGATTAGGTTAATTATTTTTAAGTATGTGACTTTAAGAGTAGTCGATGTTATTTGGAGATACAATTTAACATGGAATACTATGTAAAAAAATTCTTCTAAGTTTAGGGTTTCAATAATACTTTGGATTATACTGAATGATTTTATTGACAATTGTTTATTGAATGGTATTTATTGAACATTGAGTATTTTTTATTTAATTTTGTAAATTAAGATATGTATTTCTTTCCCTAAAAGATTATCCTTTTTGGGGATCATATGATCTTTTACTAACAAGTTTGGTTTTGGTTAATCTATAAAGAAAAGGGAAATATATAGTTCATTCTTTGTGGATTATGTGATTGTCAAAAATTGGATTCTAGCACTTCAGGTGTGACCAAGTCATCTTGAATACTCATCGTTTGCAGTGAAAGATGAGTTTGTGGTAAGAATTAGATGAAGGATGAAACTCTACATGTCATGTATATTTTTTATCTTATTCTATGAATAAATTAATTATTAAATATTATGGAATGTATCTTAAAACCAAAAATGTGTTATCCTAATGCTTTATGCTTTGTTGGACTGATGAAATATTAAATCATTATAGATTGATGGATTTAAGGCCCTCAATTTCACACTTTTTTTGTGATTGATGACCTCATTCACTACCTATAAATATTTATTTTTTCCTACAATTATGTGTCTTTAATTTCCACCAATGTTCTCCTAATCGAGGTCATAATTTGGTGGTGAATTTTTCATTCCCTTTCCCTCTTATTAAGACTAAATTTTAGTAAAACAAATTTTTATGTGAGTTTTCCACAAAGGTATTTTTATTCTATTTTTAACCTTTTATTTTTGAAGAACAATTTCAAATTTTGAGGACACAATTTATTGAATGAGGGGGGAATGAAACACCACAATATTTTTTGGTACATTATCTCTTCAAAGTAATTCAATAACTTGTACGATACACAACACTGAGTTTGAGTGCACCATGACTTACCAAACTAGCCATAAAAAAGCATTATGAATAGTATTAACAAGATTTTAAATTTTATATACTCCATATAATTTTAACTTATATATTATGTGTTTCTTAGGAATATTATAAGAACATATTCAATTTTTATGAAAAAAAATGTATTTTTCAATAAAATACAATTTTACCACTATTTAATGGAGAACCCTTTTTAAATCCATCATTTCACACTTTTACATTTTAAATTTGACAAAATAAAATTCTTATTTAGAATCATGTTATCAAAATTTACATTGGATGAAATTTTGGTATTTTTATAATAATTTTCATTTTATTAATGAATAGTGAAAAATACTATATTTTAATTCAAACCTGCCTTTTAATCTAACTTATTTATATGGTTTTATTATCTTATTAAATGGTTTAAAAGTGTAATTAGATTATATGTTTACCATTTAATCCAATGTTCATAATTGGAAGAAATTTTACTTTGAAATTGGGCATAAACATGTATCAATCTTTTGATAGTTATTATTTCTTAAAAACACGCTTTTTGTTTTGACAATGGGAATTAATTTGAAATAAATTAATCAAACTTCTATATTTTGAGTTTGGTAAAAAATACATCATTTTTGAATTCAGAATATCAAATATAGCTTAGGCTGAGTTTTTGGAATTTCAATGAAAAACATAAATTGTTTATGAATAGTGAAACCACTAATAGTAGTTAAAAATATGACTTTGTCATTTAAATGAAATTTTACGACTTATATGAATTTAATTTTGAAAAACTAACATACATGGTTTTTATTAGTAAGTAAAATTTGGTTCAATAAGGAGAAAATAATTTTTGGTGAATAGTAATTTCTGACTTTTATTTACCACGATTAAAGGTATATAGGGTAATTTAAGGAAAAAATTATAATAAAATAATATAAAATTACCTTAAAACGTTCCCTATCCTTATTGGGTGATTAATTGATGACCAATAAATTCATTGGGTGAGACTTTTGACCTTTGAAAGCCACTTGCGTAAGATAATGATATTTATAATTTTTATTTAATGTAAAAATAAAAATATCATAAACATGTATTATTTTTCTAAAACAATTTTGATGTAAAGTTATATAATTGATAAATTTAACTATAAATATTCATTATAAATCTAAATACATTTCCTATATTAATGATTTTTTTATAATTTATTGACATAAAATAAATTAAATTATTTATGACACAATAATGATTCCGTGGTTAGCTCATTAATAAATGATTTACATAAATAAGATTATCAAGATTAAAATAATAAACAAAACCTATCCAAAACTTATTGGATGTTTTATTTTGACCATGAGTCATTTTACCATCGAATGTAATAAATTTTGGTCATTTAGAAACCGAAAATCATTGTATAATAAAATTATTTCTCACACATTCCTAAAGAGCCCATCCTCCACCTTATAAAAATCCCTCACTTCTAACCCATTCCTCACACCTCTCAAGCCCCTTGTCTCATCTAAACTCTATCCAAATAATCTCTCAAGATCCCTACCTTCCACTTAGAGGCCATACATTAACAATAAGGCACTTCAAGAAATCATTTTGGTTCAAACTAAAGGTAGTTAACCAATTTTAAGGTAACGTCTTCCCTAAACTTCTCTTCATTTATTTTACTTCTCCAACCCCCTAAACTATTTTTATTACTTTACTTTATAAAAACAGCAGTATCCTAAATATATTAGGTTTTATTTATGAGATGGATTCAATCTACACTTTCAAACACCTCCATCTAATGTAAAAAGAACATGATGTTTCTATAGACGACAAACTACTGCCTAATGAAATGATGATTGTTCAATTATATCTTACAGCCACTTATGGTGGACATTATGATGGAACTGTATTTATATAATATATATATTATGATTATGTTTTCTCTATTCTTCTGTAATTTTCATTTACAAACTCACTTTTTTTCTTTCTAATATGTGTGAACATGATAATTTCATTTGAGGAAGTGCAGACTACCGCCCCATCAAGGTGATATGATTCGTTCATGACATACATGGAACATATAAAGAATGGAGTTAATTAAATTATATAAAAAATATATCATATTATATTATACTATATTTATAATATACCCATTAATCATTAAGTATTCATTTCATTAAATATTAAATAGAAGTGAAAGTAGCGTTCATACGTACGTACGGCTTGCCATCTCCATGAACGGTGCATTTCATTTCTTTTCTCCAAAAATCATGAAAAAATTATAAATATATATATACTGGATATATATTATATATATTATATTTAAATCATGAATATTATAATAGAGATAATAGACCACATGGACAATTTGTAATTATAACAAGTTCATTTTTGACTAAATTACCAAATATAGACAAAACAACCATTATTAATTTAAATGATTACATAATGTTTATAACACGGAAATAAGTGATATAAAAGGAATATTAATCATTAAAAATTTCTTAAGAAGGTATAAAATAACTTTATATTTTTATTCATGAGATTAAATAATGAACTAGTCAAGTCCGACACGGGGTAAGGGGTTTCTTATCCCACTTTTAATTCTATGAGATTTCCTATGTTCATCACTTATTTATTGCATATGGTGTATTATGTACATCCATTTGATATATATTATCATGATTATTTTTATATTCATGGTATTATTTTATTCATTTTGTGGTTATTAACATTTTTTCATACGACTCGATTGATTACAACTTGGTAAGGGTTTCTCATCTCACATTTTATTCCTGTGAGATTCATGCTATATTAGCCACTATTTCCTTTTGTTTGGTTTATTTACTGACCATTATTGTATTCTTGTTGTAATATAAATTAATTTATGGGTATTTAAATATTAATTATATGATCTTTTTTCCAAGGGGTGTATGTTTCGTGAGTTACCATATCGGAAAGGGAATTTCAAATTTTTATTTCTAAACAATGGGCTTTACACATAATTCATTGATTTTTTTACTCCAAGATTACATGTGGAACAACTATTTATTATTTAAGTATTAATTTCCACTCCAATTTGGTTGGATATACTTTTGATGCACATAATCACTCCATTTATAATTTTTCAATTCATTTATATGAATTTGATAAGAGTAATCTTAACTCAATTTCAATTCATTGAGTTAAACATCCAAGTCATTGGTGTTGTATTTACAAGAATATTTTTGAATGCCATCTAATTTATTTACACTGAATATCCAATCATATTTAGTGTATTTATATTTTTCAAACATAATTATGTCATTGATTTATCCTTAACCTAAGGATATGGTCTTTATAAGGGATTTAATCTCAATTTACATTCCATTGAGACTTCATTGTTGTTATATGGCAATTCACTTTTATATTGTGTATATAATGTACATTAACATAGTATATCATGAATCCCTTTATTATCAAGATATTATAAATTGTTTATTAACTCAATTATTTGTATTAAAGTGTCTCTATTTTTGTTAGGAACTCTAACTAAATTATCATTTTAAATGTTTTAAAGATTTTTTCTTCTAAATCACTCTCATTAATGGACATGTTTTAAAAATGAATTGAAGGATTTATATATATGAAAATTAATGTTTTAAAATTAAAATTACTTTTAGAAGTTTCAAAGTGGAATGGGACAATTTGATTCAAAAATCAATTTTAAACGGCATCTGGATAAATAGTGAGACTTTTAAATGTTTTCAAGAAAAAAGTGGGATATTTCTCTCAAATGGTTTTGATGATTAGTTTCATCTATGTCAATATCCTTCATTATTCTTGATTGAGGTTAATTTATTATAATAAAATCTTATATATTGTATTGAATGAGCTATGTTTTACAGTGGATGTGTTATTTTTATACCATTCATAGTTCATGGATAAAGTATTGACATTTCATATGCTAGTTTTAATATGAATGTTTATGTTATGTTTAAATCTTTTCATATGTGAAATGAATTGGACTTAGTAAGTGACGGGTGGAGCCCGCAATAGCTCCTCGATGCATCGGTAGGTGTCATTAGACAATCTTGTGTCTTAGTACAAGGCCTTGATAAAATCATATATGTTGTCTTGGTACAAGGCCCTGACTATGTGGTTATGAAGTCTGGCATTATGAATTCCATAATTATGAATGTGGATATTGATATTGCATGTGATTTTTCAACTAATAGAATATCTATGTGAATATGTAAATGGATTTATTTGATTTTATCTTTTCCATATTATGATGAAGTTAAAGTACAAAATTCTTTTTTTAGTCTTATACATTTCCTTAAATGTTTATGCTTATTTATGAATGTTTTTGCTATATTGTTATCCTTACTGAGCATCTGAGATCACCCCTTTCTATGTTTTATTTATTCCCAGGATGTGAAGAAGTATTTTATGGTTGACCTGCAGGGATAGGATAAGGATATAAGTGTGTGTAAAAGGGGACAAAATGTGTTTGATGTTTTCATTTCATGATGCAATGTAAAACTTATGAGTGTATCTAATACTTCTAAGGGTACTAAACTGATCGGTCTTTCAAGAAATTATTTCTTATATCATGAAAATGTTATGTAATAATTCACCGACTCTAGGAAACTGGGTTCATGGTGTTTGTAACACCCCATGATTTCATATTACATTATTTTTTCAAAATAATTCAATAACTTGAACTACACACAATACTGAGTTCAAGCACACCACGACCTACCAAACTAGCCATTCAAAAGCGATTATGAATAGTATTAATTGAATTTTTAATATTATATAATCCTTATATTTTTAAAATCCATATTTTGAGTTTGTTTTACATAATGTAAGATCAAAATCAATTTTCTTTAGATAAAGGAAGTATTTTTCAGAAAATGCAATTTTGCCACCTTTTAATGGAGAATTTTTTATAAATTAAATATTGGAAACTTTTATATATTCAATGTGATAAAATAAACTTATTTTTTATAATCAGGACATAATAATTTAGTTTCAATAAATTTTTGGTACTTTTATGATAACTTTCATATTTTGATGAATAGTGAAAATTACTAAATTTTAACTAAAAACAATTTTTTTAATCGAAATAATTAATAGTGATAAATTATGAATTTGAGTGGTTTTAGAGTATATTTAGAATATATTTTTAAAATTTAATACAATGTTTGTTATTGGAAATAATTTCACATTTAAACCCAACATAAACAAGTGTCAATCTTTTGATAGTTATTATTTCTTAAAAACACGCTTCTTGTTTTGACAGCGAGAATTAATTTTAAATTAATTTCTACCACTTCTGTGTTTTTAATTTGGGAAAATGTATTACATATTTGGAATCAGGATGTATAAAGTTTTCAAATAGGTAACTCTTATTTTTGGACATTTCGAATAATTACTTCGGTAAAAAGTTTATTTACCATGGTTACAGGTTAAATCCGGTAAATAAGGGTAAAAAATAATATTAAAATAATATAATTGACCCTAAAACGTGTCCTAACCCTATTGGTTGATACATTTCCAACCATGAGCATCTTTGTGTCTATTTTGGGACCCCATGGATCCACTTTTAAGTGATAGGGACACTTTATATTAATTAAGATAATGTAAATACAAAAATGACATAAGCATATATCTTTTAGAAAAACTATATTTACATAGTGTTATATATGTTATATTTTCTACTATAAAGATTAATTAGAAATCTAAAAATATTTTCTACATAATGATATTTTATTTATAATTTTTAGACATTGAATAATTAAATTTATTTATGACGAAATAATGATGAGGTAGTTTCCTTATTAATGAA
This sequence comes from Viscum album, assembly GCA_963277665.1. Taxonomy (NCBI): domain Eukaryota; kingdom Viridiplantae; phylum Streptophyta; class Magnoliopsida; order Santalales; family Viscaceae; genus Viscum; species Viscum album. The sequence continues at coordinate 8,914,499 of OY728136.1, forward strand.
AGATTCAAAAAATTGGTATTATAAATGTTAAAATAAATATAAATTGAATGTTTGGATGAAATACACGTATTATATTGGTTAATATGACATATTAGGATTTCTTAACTGAATTTGGTTAGAATTAATAAAGTTGTTATGACTTTAACAAAAATCAATTATTAAATATTGTCAAAATTGACATAAATGAGTTTTTAAAACAAATATGATATTATTAATTGATATTCTATTTTTACAAATATAAGGATTGGAAAAAGGACTTATATCATGATAGGTTTATCATTAATGGACCACTTGAGGGTATCTAAGATGTATATAGTATGTTTATTAACTATATCATATAAAAATACAAAGTGACGTGGTAAATGTCAAACTAATTAACTAAGAGTTAAAACTAAAAAATAAGGTTAATATAGTGACCCAAACCTGTATAAAATGTATTGTATGAAATGGTTTCGACACATCCATAACTTAAACTTTAAATAATCTACTTTGGATCCATTAGAAACTAAATAGGAATTTATTATAAAATAATATTTCTAGCTTTTCCTAAGGTGCCCCTCACCCCTCTTATAAAAGGGAACTCCCCCTTCTCTCAAATTCATACCCTCAAAGCCTTTTGGTTAGTCCAAACCCTACCAAAATATCCTCTCAACTTCCCTCAAATAATCCAAGAGGCCTTAGTTTAGTAATAAAGCAAACATAAAGAGCCCTTTTGATCAAATCAAAAGAAAGAACCCAAAGAAGAGGTAATGTTTTCACCACCCTCTTTCAAGTTCCTTTCTTCTTCATTTCTTCTTCAATTGTTATTTACATTATAAAATAATAAATCAAGTATCTTATATATATTTTTATGTTATTAAAAATATGGTACAACCATTTTCAGTATTCTATCAATCCTTTGAATAACATGCCACCATACGTGCGTACGTACGGCTTACCGTCTCCATGTCGTGGTGTAATTGTTATTCAATACACTATTATTTGGATGGGTATAATAATGATGTGTAATTGAAGTAACTAATAAATATAACATTATAATTATTCTTTATATATGATATACCATCCAATTATATATTATTTTAATATCAAAACAATGATATTTTCGCTCGTGTGTACGTACGGACTGCCATGTCCACGAACGCGATGATATTCATTCCCCAATGTATCCATTCAAGAAAAATTCACCTTCGATGCTTAAAGGTAATATTTTATGACTTCATATCATTTTTTATATGAATAATATACAACATATACATAACAAACACAACTTATGTAAGAAAACAAATAAAAGAAAACGAGTAAGTTAACAACCGAAACGACGATAATACTAAGATTTTATTAACAAAGCAATGTTAAAAGATCATATATGATATCATATTAATATATATCATTCATGTATAATTTAATAATAATTATTTCACCATTATACTGGAGTTTAACCTATCAATGACCAAGGAAATGTACAAGGTAAGGGTTTATTTTATAATCTCTTCATTATCTGAGGCAGTTTATACATAATTATCTATTGGGACCTCTTTATCATCTAGATCGATGTTTCATAAATATTTATTGAAAAACATTCTTAATATTTTACAGAATATGGGTTGAAGTCATTTATACCCCTGTTTTACTTTTTATAAGATGTTTATAAAGTAATCTTCCCATAGTTTTCCAAACATGGTCCTTTTTAACCTTTTCGACAGAATTAAGGTAAGAATGTCTTTGTTTTAACTTATACGGCGGGTGCAGCTATTTATCACTGTTATAAAATCATCGAAGCATCCCTTACAACCTTATTAGAATATTTTTAATGTAAATGTTTTATTTTATAATTATGTGACTTTTAAATGATTTCAAAATGAATATTTTAAAAAGGTACTCTTTATCAAGATCAGAATCTTAAATGTTTTAAATATTTATCTTTATAAATATTTTTAGTTAATGTCCATGTTTTCAAAAATGATTTTAAGGATTTATTTATATAGACATAATATTTTTGAAATCATATTTCTTTTCAAAAGCTTCAAAGTGGTATGGCACACTTTGATTTAAAAATCACTTTTGAATTACTTCCTTTATAAATGTGTGACTTTTAAATGATTTCAAAAAAGTGATATTTCTCACAAATAGTTTTGATTTCATCTATGTAAACATACTTTGATGGATTTTAAGCTTATTTGAAGTTGATTTATTATGATAAAAAACTTCCATTTTGTATTAAGGTTTTGTGATATGTTTGACTGTGGATGTGTTATTTTTATACCATTCATGGTTTATAGAGAAAGTATTGACATTTCATATGATAGTTTTAATAGGAATGTTTATGTTATGTTTAAACCTGTTCATATGAGGAATGCATTAGACTTAGTAAGTGACGGGTGGAGCCCGCTATAGCTCCTCGATGCATCAGTAGGTCTCAGGAGACAAACTAGTGTCTTGGAACAAGGCCATGACAAAATCTTATTTGTAGTCTTGGAATAAGGCCTTGACTATGTGGTTATGATAGTCATGGATTATGCATTCCATCATTATGAAAGTGGTTATTGATATTGCATGTGATTATTCGACTAGAAGAATATCCATGTGAATAAGTAAATGGAATTATTTCATTTTACCTTTTCCATATTATGCAGATGTTCAAGTTTAACAGGCTTTTGTTTTAGTTATACAACGCCTTAAATGTTTATGTTTATTTATCAAAGTTTCCACTATATTGTTATCCTTATTGAGAATTTGAGCTCACCCCTTTCAATGTTTTAATTTTTCCCAGTATGTGATGAAGTATTTTATGAATGAACTTCAGGGATAGTATAAGGGGATATGAAGAAAATATGTTGTTGTAGTTTTTTTTACTTTATGATGTAATGGAAATATTATGAATGTATCTAGTGTTTCCAAGGCTACTAAAAAAATCGATATTTCAAGACTTGATCTTTTTTGATCATGAAAATGTTATGTAATAATGCACTGACTCTGGTTATCTAGGGTTGGGGCATTACAGTTGGTATTAGAGGAAGTTTAGTACAAACCTTGAGAGCTAGATTTAGATAAACTCCCATTAGAGAACATAGAACTAAGAAGAACATTGAGTACTAGTATAGAATAACTTCTTAGAATTTCGGTATTGTAAAGATTTTGTGAGTTTTCCGAGAAATACATCCCTTTTTGTATATGAGCAGGTAGAGGCGGCTTTGGCATAGATGTACCTAGGGGTAAAACCCAAAAACACCGCTTTGAGCTAGACTTGAACAAGAACTGGTGCACGACAACTGACCTTGCTGCACTCTTGGTTATGAAACTCTCAGAGGATATTCTTAAGATAATTATCATTTTGTTTACAAACCATTTTGAAGTGTTTTTGAGTATATACTTCCATAAAGAAAACTTTTTATGATTATGGATTATATCCAAAAACTGTTCAATTCATGTTAAGTGTTTTAAAAGTTTGGATTTATGTCTTTCGATTCATAAACTAATCTAGTGTATGATATTGTATAGAAATGGCACCAAATAGAAGGAATGTGAACTCCAGCAATACATATGATCCAAAGAGTAAGAAGGGTCATATCTTCCACTGTATTAAGACAACATTTAGATGGGAAATAGTCTCTCATGTTTTCTCAACATATGAAGAAATAGTATCATGTGTTAATAAGATAAGTAAAGAATTCTATGAGTTCTACGGATTTGAAGAGAAGCAAGAGCAGAAAAGGATGGGAGAGAGAAAGCTGGATAAAGAGAAAAGGGAAAAGAATAATTTTCCCATTTGTGATAACTGTGGGAAGAAACACCCTGGAAATTATCTGAAGGGAATGAGAGTTTGTTATAAGTGTGGAGAAAAAGGACACAAATTACTTGACTACAAGGGTAAGAAAAAGGTTACAAATGAACAATGCTTCATCTTTAAGGAGTTGGGACACTACACGAACCAATGTCTAAATCATCAGAGTATGCCCCAAATGATGCTATTGGATAATAATCAAGTTATGATACAACCTCAGATGAAAAATAACCACTAGTGTTCTTATGTTTTTATTATAGGATTATTTCATTTGAGTGTTGTATCAATAATATAATGGTTATATGAATTGTGGAAATAAATAAAGAATGTAATGCAATACTATTTTATTGAGGATTTGAGATTATATGGTTCTAAGAAAAGTGACTTAATAGTGAGCTACACTTTTGGTAAAATACATGGTTGAAGGAAAGGAAATCTTTTATACTGTCTCAGTAATGAGGTAGTGATTTTGGAATAAGAGATATTTTATATGAATAAATTATATTGGATATTCTTGACTGTCTTGAAATTTATTAATGATTTGTCATCGTTGAAGTTTACAACATTTTTGGATAGAAGGACTATATCCAGTATTCTATAATGAATAAGGGAGAACAAATGAAATCAATATGGTTTTATGGTAATCTATGATGTTGCAGTGTTTTAAAAGAATACATGATGAAGGTGTTCACATGTTGTTACGTGGAAAAAAGGATCTTCATCGTGTTAAACTTCCCTATAAATTTTGGACTGTGAGTTTGGACAAAAGTGTTTTGGATATGTCTAGTCTGATTTTATTTTTGGATTTCCATAAAAAGGACAAACCGGAGGTCGGGCGGCAATACGTTGCGTCCGGCAAGACCGCAAGACTTGAACCCGCAACTGAAGGGACAGTAGGGCGTATCACCTACCACTGACCCATGTGATGTCATGGACTAAATAATGTAGTTTTTTTAAAGGGTCTGGTAGACAAATTATAAATTAATTTTTTTGGAACCCTATACGGATAGGATAAATAAAATATTTTTTTAAGTTCTATTATCTTTGAGAGTGAAAGTTGAGTTTGTGGAAGAAATTAGTTAATGGATGGAACTCTACTTGAAAAGTATACATTTTTTTCATCTCTTATTCTATGAAGAAATAAATTCTTAAAATTTAGGTAAGGAATATTAAAACAAAAAATGTGTTATCCTAATACCTTACGTTTTATTGAAATTATGGTTTTTTAAATCATTATAGATTGGTGGCTTTGAGGCTCACAATTATACAATTGTTTGTGATTGATGACCTCAATCACTCCCTATAAATATTTTCATTTTTCCTCCAATTATGTGTCTCTAATTTATAGTAATGTTCTCATAATTGAGATCATAATTTGTTGGTGACTTTTTCATTCCCGCTTTCCTCTTATTAAGACTAAATTTTATAAACCCAATTTCCGATGTGGGTTTTCCCACAAAGGTATTTTCTATTTTCAGCCTTTTATTTTTGAATAACAATTTCAAATAGAAAGGATTAAATTTATTGAAGTAGGGAAGAATGTAACACCCCATGATTTCATAGTACATTATTTCTTCAAAATAATTCAATAACTTGTACTACATGCAACACTGAGTTCAAGCGCACCATGACATACCAAACTAGCTGTTCAAAAGTGGTTATGAATATTATTAACTGAATTTTGAACTTTATATGATCCTTATAATTTTAAAATCCATATTATGAGTTTCTTAGACATAATTTAAGAATAAATTCAATTTTTCTAGATAAAGGAAGTATTTTTTAGAAAATTCAATTTTACTATCTTTTAATGGAGAACTTTTTCTAAATCCAATATTTGAAACTTTTATATATTCAATTTGACAAAATAAACTTATTCTTTATAATCATAACTTAATAATTTAGTTTCAATAAATTTTTGGAACTTTTCTAATAACATCACATTTTGATGAATACTGAAAATTACTAAATTTTAATTAAAAACAAATTTTTTAAGTGAAATAATTAATAGTGATAAATTATGAATATGAGTGGTTTTAAAGTATATTGAGAATATATTTTTACCATTTAATACAATTTTGTTCATTGGATGTAATTTCACATTTAAACCTGACATAAACAAGTGTCAATCTTTTGATTGTAATTATTTCTTAAAAACAAGCTTTTTGTTTTGACAGTGGGAATTAATTTTAAATTAATTTCTGCCACTTCTGTGTTTTGAATTTGGAAAAATGGATTCCATATTTGGAATATGGATGTACAAATTTTGTAAATAGGTAACTCTTATTTTTATACATTTTGAATAATTACTTCGGTACATATTTTATTTACCATGGTTAAAGGGTAAATCCAGTAAATAAGGGTAAAAAATAATATTATAATAATATTAATTTACCCTAAAACGTGTCCTAAATCTATTGGTTTATAAATGTACGACCATAGGAATCTTTGTGTCAATTTTAGGACCCCATGGATCCACTTGTATGTGATAGCGACACTTTATATTAATTAAGTTAAAGTAAATACAAAAATGACATAAGCATATATCTTTTAGAAAAATAATTTTTACACAGGGTTATATATGTAATATTATATTCTATAAATATTCATTAGAAATATAAAAATATTTCCTACACAATTTTATTTTATTTATAATATTTAGACACTGAATAAATAAATTTATTTATGAAGCAATAATGATGTAGTATTTTCCGTATTAATGAAAGAATCAAATAATTTGAATTATAAATGTTAAAATAAATATAATTTGAATGTTTTGATGACATAAAATAATTTTATTGGTTAATATGACATGTTAGGTTTGCTTAATTTAATTTTGTTTGAATTAATAAAGCTTTTACGACTTTAACAAAAATCAATAATTGAATAGTGTCAAAATTGACATAAATGAGTTTTTAAAACAAATATTATATTATTAATTGATATTCTATTCATAAAAATATAAGGTTTGTAAAAAGGACTTATATAATTATGTTTGTATCATTAATGGACCACTTGAGGGTATCTTGTATGTATATAGTATGTTTATTAACTATATAGTATAAAAATACAAAGTGACATGGTAAATGTCAAACTAATTAACTATGAGTTAAAACTAACAAATAAGGTTAATATAGTGACCAAAAACTATCTAAAATATATTTTTTGAAAGGATTTAGACCCAAACCCACCTTAAACTATAAATAATATAATTTTTAGCCATTAAAAACCGAATATGAATTTATTATAAAATAATATTTCTAGCTTTTCCTAAGGTGCCTCTCACCCCTCTTATAAAAGGGAACTCCCCCTTTCAAATTCATACACTTAAAGCCTTTTGGTTCGGCCAAACTCTGCCCAAAAATCCTCTCAACTACTCTCACTTCATCCTAGAGGAATTTTGTTAGTAATAAAGGCAACTTAAGGAGCCCTTTCGATCAAATCAAAAGGAAGAACCCAAAGAAGAGATAATATTTTCACCACACTCTTTGAAGTTCCTTTCTTCTTCAACTTCTTCTTTCATTGTTATTAACATTCTAAAATAATATATCCAGTATCTTCTATATAATGTGATGTTATTATAAATATGGTACAACAATATTCAGTATTCTATCCATTCGTTTAAAAACATGTCACTATACGTGCGTAAGTACGGTTTACCGTCTCCATGTCGTTGTGTAATTGTTATTCAATACATTATTATTTGGATGGGTATAATAATGATGTGTTATTGAAGTAAATAATAAATATAGCATTATAATTATTATGTATATATGATATACCATCCAATTATATATTATTTTAATATCAAAAGAATGATATTTTCGCTCGAACGTACGTACGGACTACCGTCTCCACGAACGCGATGAGATTAATTCAACATCGTATCCATTCAAGACTAATTTTCATTTAATGATTAAAAGTAATGTTTAAGGACTTGATATCAGTTTTTGTATGAATAAGATACAACCTATCCATAACAAACACGACTTATGTAACAAATCATATAAAAGAAAACGTGTAAGTTAACACCCGAAACAACGATAATACTAAGATTTTATTAACAAAGAAATGTTAAAATATCATATATGATATCATATTAATATATATCATTATTGTATAATTTAATAACAACTATGTTACCATTATAAAGGAGGTTAACCTACCCTCAATCAAGTAAAAGTACAAGTTAAGGGTTTATTTCACAATCTCTTCATTATCCGAGGTTGTTTATACGTAATTATCTACTGGGACCTCTTTATCATCCACATCCATGTTTCTTAAAAATATATTTCAAAACATTCTTAATATTTTACAGAATATGGGTTAAAGTCATTTATACCCTTGTTTAAATTTTTATAAGATGTTTATAATGGAATCATTCCATCGTTTTCCAAACAAGGTCCTTTTTAACCTTTTCGAAAGAATTAAGGTAAGAATGTCTTTTTTTTTAAATTATACGGCGGGTGAGGCTATTTTCCGCCGTTATAAAATTGTCAAAGAATCCATTACAAGCATATAAGAATATTTTGAATGTAAATGTTTTATTTTATAATTATGCGACTTTTAAATGATTTCAAAAATAATATTTTAAAAGGGTACTCTTTATCAAGATCATAATCTTAAATGTTTTTAAAGATTTATCTTTCTAAATATTTTTAATTAATGTCCATGTTTTCAAAATGATTTTAACGATTTATTTATATGGACATAAATGTTTTGAAATTATATTTATTTTCAAAAGTTTCAAAGTTTTATGGGACACTTTGATTCAAAAATATTATTTAAATTACTTCCTTTATAAATGTGTGACTTTTAAATGATTTCAAAAAAGAGATATTTCTCTCAAATAGTTTTTATTTCATCTATACCAACATCAATTAATGGATTATAAGATTATTTGAAGTTGATTTATTATGATACAAAACTTCCATATTGTATTGATGGTTTTTTTATATGTTTGACTGTGGATGTGTTATTTTTATACCATTCATGGTTTATGGAAAAAGTATTGACATTTCGTATGCTAGTTTTAATAAGAATGTTTATGTTATGTTTAAACTTGTTCATATGAGGAAATTCATTGGACTTAGTAAGTGATTGGTGGAGCCTGATATAGCTCCTCTATCCATCAGTAGGTCTCAAAAGACAAACTAGTGTCTTGGCACAAGGCCTTGAGAAAATCATATTTGTAGTCTTGGCATAAGGCCTTGACTATGTGGTTATGATAGTCTGGAATTATGCATTCCATCCTTATGAACGTGGTTATTGATATTGCATGTGATTATTTGACTAGTTGAATGTCCATGTGAATAAGTAAATGGAATTATTTCATATTATCTTTTCCATATTATGCTGATGTTCATGTTTAAATGTCGTTTGTTTTAGTTATACATTTCCTTAAATGTTTATGTTTATTTATGAAAGTTTCTACTATATAGTTATCCTTATTGAGAATTTGAGCTCAAATCTTTCAATGTTTTAATTTTTTCTAGTATGTGAAGAAGTATTTTATTAATGACCTGCAGGGATAGTATTTGAGGATATGAAGACAATATTTTTTTTGTTGTTTTTTTCACTTTTGGTTGTAATGTAAACTATATGAATTTATCTAGTGTTTCGAAGGCTACTAAACTAATCGGTCTTTCGAGAGTTGATCTTTTGTGATCATGCCAATGTTATGTAATAATGCACAGACTCTGGGTAACTGGGGTCAGGGAATTATAGTGTTACATCTATAACATGTTCTAGATAACGGTTCTACCTTAAAAGCTACGAAATTTGGAACACGTCATGCATTTAATGATTTTCTGGAAGAATCTCTAGATGATAAGACATGGTCCCAACCTGTTTGATAATGTTGTACGGTCTATCATACCTTTATCCAAGATTCCCCAGCTTCCACCATTGATGATTCCCCAAATGAGGTTACAACTCTTAATCAACTAAACCGTATGAGGTATCCTTAACCATACTAGGCCCCAAAACTACTACCTCACCCACCTCATTCCATAATAGTGGTGAGTGGAACAACCATCCATAGAAAGCCTCAAATAGTGCCATCTATAGAGAATTATGGATTCTATTGTTGTGTGTGAACTCTACCAATGAGATATTACCATCTCATGTTCAAATAAAGTCTATATTATTAGTATAATGTATATCCACCAGTATGTGAATTATCTTGTCTGATTTTCCATACGTCTGTGGATGGTAAGTTGTGATGAATCTCAGCCAAGTCTTTATGGAATTCTTCACACCCTATAAAAAAAATTTACATATCAGATAAAATTTTCAATGAACCTCCATCTAAATATATTATCTTATATAATTACATCTTTCTCATATCTTACACTGAGTGGGTCTCTCATACAAATATGATGCGAGAAAAAATCATTCTCTTATTGAAAATAACTCAAATATGGTCATAATTCCTCATGGTCCTGGTTAACCCCATGACATAGTCCCTCATAAAATCCTACAAATTCAAAATGTGAATAGAAAGCGGCTAGATAAAACCACAAGGATGATAGTTCTATGTAATTATCCTCTGGTAGGTGATGAATCAATATATGAAAACAGAAGTTTCCCTCTTTATCCACGACCACCATAGCGATTTCCTGAAATCAATGTATATATTTTTCAAACCAAGATCTACCTACTTTTTAGATATACATAAAACCATCATAAATTCCTCTCTAGTGGATTAAATGACTAATAACATATAATTCACCATGATCAAATCATCAATGACGACCAACCACTTGAGTATTGGGTCACCCTCATCTTTCAATTCTCATATCACAGTTCACTTTTTCCTTGTATCTTTCTCATCCTTTACCCAATTTAAAAAAATGATCTGACCACTAAAGGTGCACATTTTATTAATCCCATGTCTTCAAAAGCATAAATCCTTTAATCAAATAATAATATCTACATGAAAAACATCTCTTTTTAAGGATTCTCACTATGATCCTTAAAAACCTATCTATTATATATAGAAGAATCCAGAATGACATTACCTTTATCTAGTTAACAATATGAACTTTGGTGATACTCTACACAATGAAATTCCCTCTAGTTTAGGTCCCACTATTTGAATATATAACAAAGTATCTTATTTTAATTCTAGTCAATAAATAAATAACTGAATAGATAGTATCTCCAACACTTCATATCATGAACCATGACTGCCGAATTCAATATGTGAGGTGGGTTGTTCAACTCATAAAGTAGAAAGAGTCATGAACCCTAAGACATTACCTTCTACCTCTATATCAACACCAATCTAAAAAAGTCACCTATGGAATTATAGTATATAAAATATCTAACCCTTGACTTAGGTATTATCAACACTAGAGATGTAGCCAAACTCCTCATGTTATCGTGAAATGCAACTTCAAACTAATTTTACCACCACAACATCATTCCCTTCTTCATCACTGCTACCATGGGAGTTGATAGAAAATATAATACCTAGATAAAATGTTTTCAATGTCATGATAATAATATAATGATATAGAACTCAAACACATTATGAATATATATCTAGAAAATTACTACATATACTTTATTTGGGTCCATGAATATAACTATCCTAGACAAAAAATTCCACATTAACATCACCTTAGGAATATATAAGTAATACTTCTACATATTAGTGTAAATCCAATGTTCTAAAATCATACTCTAGACAATATCACAATTTCTAGAAGGATTTTATAGTTTCATTGAGTAAATGGGGATGTCTTTAATGAACATGATACCAAAATAATTCATGTACGAGTGGAAGAACATATCCATGAGAACCATAAACACTGAGGCCACATTCATTAGTTTGAATGGTATAAATAGGTACTCATACTACCCATCCCTAATATGAAATGAAATATTATGTATTTCCTCCTATCCAACCTATGGCTGGTGATAGATCAATTGATAATCAATATTGGAGAACCATCGATCTCCCTATAACTGATAAAAAAGATCATCGATCCTTGGAAAAGGATATATTTACCTCATTGACACCTTGTTTAACATCTAGTAATCAATGAAAATTCAATCACAATAACAGAAATTAATTGAAAATAATATGGTTGCACCACATGGAGATGTAATCATCTTAATAAATCCCTTATTACTATGTCACTGAGCTATAACTTGATCTCATTTTCTATAATGTTTCCATATGACAATGGGGTATCAAAATGGGATGGGAACCCAGTATAAGATGTATCTAAATGTAAAATAATTTAGTATGAGAAATTAATATGAATATTTCTAGAATTAAGTCATTATATAGATCCAAAACTAGAGGAAACACTGATGGGTGTTATGGATCCTTCTGAAAGAGCCATGTCCTCCATATGATACATAAATATCTTGAACAGAATCATGTCTAGACCATCTCTATCTTCTCCCATTTCCCATTTCCAATCATTACATACCTCTTCCCCTTGGAGAAATAAACTACACCCATATCTGATAGAAATCAATATAGTCTTGGTATTTGGTCTTCCATTCAATAGTGAGAATCTCATCATATATCATCATCCCTTTTATCATAAAGTCCCAGAGTTGTCCATGGACAGAAATAACAATAGGAAACTCTACGAATTTATGATTATAGTCCAATTTATTTCCAAATTTTGTATAATGGGAAATCAACACATTGGATTAATTTACAGATTATTCAATCCTAGGAACTATTTATGATGATATATTGGAATGGGAAAATGTTGGATGCATGAATGTTTCAATATTAACCTTCCAATCCATCAGATTATCAACTAGGAAAATGATTCCCATAAATATTCATTCAATTCCTAAAAATACAATGTGAATCTAGTTCCTTTGATGAATGAATAATTCTAGCATTGAAATTCATGGAAAATGTTACCATATTTTTTAACTCTTATAAATCATACAAGAACTATGAGAAATGCATTTGGATAATGCATCTGAACTACCTAAACCAAACAGCAGTTTTGGATTCCTTCTCATGTTCTTAATCCTATATGTCTTATGGTAGAGTAGGAATATCCTCACATGGGAGATCATTCCTTCCTTGTTTCATTGGTAGTAACATAGGACTACATCGAGCCGACATCTTCCATATCATGAATAAAAAATTAGAGCATGGGATGTCATCATAATCAGTATAATAGATTAGACAATTTTTTATTGTTAGAATCGACACACAACTTAATGTATAAATCTCTTAAAACTAACTCTGGTCTATGTCACTGAACAATAGTTATAGTATAAAATATAAACAAAATCATAACATCATGCATAGTTCATATAATTAATTCAAACCAAGATATATCGTAAATAAAAGAAAATAGACATGTAAATCAATTGGGAATATATTTTAAAAAGATAGCATAAATAAATATTTTAAATTAAATAAATAATATACAACAAAATAATATGTATACATATGCCATGTTAACATAAATTAATAGTCATTACACATGAATACACTGAAAATATCATAAAAACAATAATCGAAATCCAATCCATGGAAACCTGAATGTACATCACACATATATTGGCTAAGGACATGATAACACCCCTAACCAAGTCCCACAAAACTATTTTCTTTATTCAATGTCCTATGATTTTCTAAAAACTAATGAATAAAATTAGTGATATAATATCTTTTTATAATGTCCTGACTAGAATAATTTTTCTATTTCATCGAAAATCATAGGTAATCTGGCACGTCATTGATGCCTACTTGGAATTCTTTCAACTTTTTTGAGCTCCCTACGAGGGGAGTATTATTTTTGAATATATATTTATTAACCTTTTTTGGTTTACTTCATCTAATACTCTCCATTTACCGAGTCCATTTTTTTCATTACCCATCGACTTCTCTTATATGGTGTCGTACATGGAGGGCCACATGTATTATTAGGTGTGGGGGAGATTCTCTTAGCTAAACTAGTAATTTCAATATGACTAATGTGGGAGATATAATTAATTAAATGATATATTTTAAAATTTGGATTTTTTTAATTTTAATTATAAATAATAATTACATAGGCAGTAATTTTAAAAATTTACATGTTGATTTTAATTTTTAAGTAGATTAAAATGATTAGTCATGTAGTTTTATTTATTAGATTAACTCTCAGTGTATTTCATTTATTAGACTGCTCATTTATATTTATGTCATGACTTGACTGACCCATTTTCATCTTCATTTCCAAGATGTATTCTAAACCCATTTTCTTTTTATTCATTATACCCTTTTTATAGGGATATTCTTGGGATACACATAACTACTAGAACTTGAATGTTTTTATTGTCAAAAAATGAATATTTTGGATCACATTAAAATGAATGATGCATTTGATTGTTATTTTTGGCCGCTTTGTTTACATTGAGACCCAAACTATATTTTATCTATGTGAAACCCATAAAAACCATAAACTTCCTTGATAGGAAGCCACATTACAAGCCCATTTATCCTTTCTACCATGATTAGTTGATTATACTGCATGATTATTCATTAGAGATTTAAAGATTGAGTCTGGTGATTCCTGGTATAGTTTGGTTAGAAAACATGAGATTATATATGGGGGAGTTTATTTTTTTATAATAAAAAAAGAATAAAAAACCACCATTAATTTTTTTCTACGAGGCCCCCTTAAATTTTTTAAAAAAGTGGGAAATTCACAAAAGCAACGAATTTATTCATTACACCCATAGTTCATTTACGAATCCATATTAACATAGGAATGACTATGTTAAAGTTTGAGAGAATTTTATACTGATTGATTTTTTATTAAGAGTTTTCATTGACTATGATTTTTTATTCTTTAAGAATTCAAACTCCATTTTTCTTCCCTTTAATATTATTTTCAGATATTTTCATACATAACATTATTCTCAGAATCATAAAAAACATATTGAAGGAACACATATTTTTTGTGATTGAATTTATATGTGGAGAATTATATTTCTTATAAGATTATGGATATATTAAATTCAATTATGGTTGAGCATAACTCTAATTACATGATCTTGAGTGTTGAGTGTATCATTTTCTCATTAAGGTAAATCATCAACTGACATGAATATTTTTTAAAAGATTAAAAATATAAATAAAATATGATAAAAATTATTTAATTAAATTATATGTAAGGCATGAATATAATATCTTTGAAATTAAAAATATTTTTTGTTCCTTTTTAGAATCCTTTGCTATGAATTTAAAAATTATATGTGTAATTAATTAAATGGTTCCTTTTTTAGAGTATGTGTTTTTTTTAATTTAATGTTGATATTTTTCTTGAGGGAATGAAAATGATTAAGTATTTGGGAGTTATATGTTCTAAAATTTTTCATACTAATTTGATCATTTTATTGAGTATAAAAACCTATTTTCACCTTATATGTGTTGTTTAATGGATCAAATGTTTTATTTAATTGTTTTTTGTGTTTTTAAGAGTTTTTAATGGAAATATCACATTAGAAAAAATCAAAGAAAAATGTAAAATACATGGTATGAAATTTATTGAAATACACCGTGTATAGTTTTAAGGTGTAAAACTTGACTATCCAGAGTACAAACATATGTTGCAGACTACAAACCAAACACTGTGTATTAATGAAACATGTTGAGTACTCCCATTATAGAAAAAATTTGTGGCTAATTGAGATGATTCATACCATGTATGTTGGCATCACATGTCATTTACTTTCCCCAACTGGTTTTTGATGCACAAAATTCAATGGGTGGCATGGTTGGCAACCCACCAATAGATAAAACCAATAAATTTATGGTCTACCACTATACATGATGTGTATTACAATTTTCTAAAAATAGAGAGGAAAAACTCTGAATTCAGGGTTGGTTATTCCAGGGGAGGTTATTCCACTATGTCGATGAATTCCTTCCCCAATTATAGTAAGATCTCTTTTTTTTCCTTTTCTATTATAGCGTGTTTTCTTTTTCCCTTACCTATCATACCAAAGGTAGGGATTGAGATGACACTCAATCCCCACTCTATGAACATAGTCATAAAAGGGTGATTTTATTGTGTTGGGGTTATAATAAGATTATGGGTGTATTGGAATAGAAATTAAGATGTATTTCACTATGATTATATATTTATATTCCCATTAATGATTAAATCCGTAATTTTACCAGTTGTTTCATATCAGACAAAGAATATAAGAACTGGTTATAAAAGGGGTTTCAATAGGAAAACCCATGATCATTGTGGAAGCCTATTTCAATTGTTTTTGGGGTATTTCTATAATGTGGGTTTGAGAAGTCAATCAAATGACCGAGGTATTGATATTTAAAATTCCAAATTTTCTATTATCAGACCATGAAACAGCAATACAATTGTATCCCAATGTTAAACCATTACCATTAATAATTTTAATTATAAAAAATTCAATAAAACCTAGTCATGTTTCATCTATTGAAAATTTGTTTACATATTGTCTATCTCTTATACTATTTTCAACTATTTTCCTAAAAATGGTTTCATTTTTTCATATTATCATCACTATGATTTATTTGATTGGATAATTGGATGAATCACACAAACTTTCGTCTGCCATTTCTTTTCAATATTTCATTGTGCAATCAACCTCAACCTCGAGTAGATTCCTGATTTGTTAGTTTATATGGGAATTTAATTCTTCATGCCCCACGATGTGCAGAGTAAACATACAACCTGTTCATAAGTAATATAAAAAATACATGAAAATTCATTATATTTTATGTTTCAATTATAATTTTTTCATCCAAGGGGATTTGAATTGAAAATAAAAAGTGGTAAACATTACTGCAAAATATCACTTCATTTTGTGATTATTATATTTATCTTGAAAAAATCATTTCCTTATGATCATTTTTCACTGAACATTACATTTATATTTAATATCCATATTCTTGTTTGATGGATATGATTACTTCCTAAACTACATAATATGTTTCACATGTTGTTTACATTGAATTTTATTCGATTAACTAGGGAAATACTAAAAAATTATTTTCCTTTAATCAATAGAGATATTTGATGATAACGAAGATTAATTCATGAATAAAATATATCATTATATATATAAGGAATGATTTGTACGTGAAATTAAGGGTGGGGAATAAGATTATATAACCCCTTAATGAATTTATAGGTCTCCTGAGACAAACTAGTTGGCCAAAATGAATGGGTTTCTACCTATAGTTTTCAATCATGTTGTAAAATGTCTTGATGGTAGTGGTATCATCTACCTAAGAACATAAAATCCAATTATTTATAATTTCCTTAATTAAGAATTAAGTTATTATTACCCATGGGGTTTCTACAATGAAATTATATATGGATCAATTTCATTTTCAGTTGTTGATTAAATGGAATGTGTGTTTAGTTAATTACCTTTCCAAGTTGATTATTCTCATTTATTCTAGAAAACATCTATTATACTTGTCCCTTATTGAGAATTTGTGATCACCATTATTTTGATCAATTTCCCAAGGATATGAAGAATAATTCATCAAATATGTTTATGGACTAATTTTTTTTTCTATTTCTATTAATTATTTTTTATATCCCCATGTAAAATAGTTATCATTCATGTATTTGGTTTTAAAAAACTAATAAATTAATCGGTATTTTGGGATTTATGGCTTGTTTCATTGACAAGGTAATAAAGTAAGACACTATCTCTGGGTTACTAGAGTTTGGGTCATTACAATTTGTATTATAGGAAGTATAGTATAAACCTTATAAACTAGATTAATAAAAACATAGGTTAGGGAACATCACCCTATGATTGAATTTGAGGGTAAGTATTAAGGAATATGTAATTTTTTATTATGGAAGATATTATTTGGTTTTTCCTAGAAATACATTACTGTTTGGATACTAAAAGTGGTTGTGGTTGTGAAACAGAGGTAATGTGGAGTAATAACTATGAAAAGGATACATTGGACTTTAACTAATCTTCACATGGTCCATGACAATAGGATTTACTGCACACCTTTTCTAACACGCATGGGTGATATTCTTAGTATAATTCCCAATTTGAAAACAAAACATTGTGAATGATTTGAATATAATGGTATCCCAAAAGAAAACAATTTTATAACTCAGAGATTAAAAATTCATAAATATTAATTTATTTTATGTATTAAAATATATTTATAAATATAAATTATGATTTCAAATTCATACTTTTTTTGGAATAATCTATCATATTCCATTGTTTATAAATAATGCATGTAAAGAATAAGGGTAGAACAAATCATGGAAATAGTAGTTATATCCCTGATGAGGAATCTAATACAGCTAGTATTGTAACTAAAAAAATTATGGAGATATTAGGTCATCATAATAGAGTTATTAAAAATAACTTTTACCTAATAGAGTAAAATATTATGTTGCGATATCCTCCTATGTTGGATTGATTTTTGTGGGAGAATCCCACATCGTTTGGTGGGACTACTAAACTAATGGTAGCTAATAAATTGATTCAGTTATTGGAGAAGATATTTACAGCCTTGGGATGAGATGAAGAGGAAAATTATACCTCTATTGTATCAAAGAAAATTCTGATCAATAGTAGTGGTTGATCCAAATTAATTGGGAGGAAGGTAAAATAAAACACATGGAATAGAAAGATTTTAGGGATACATTATTTGAAAAAATTATTTCCCTGTGAAAAATAAATATAAATTAAGAGAAATTACCTTAGATGAAAGAAAAGGGATGGAGAAAAAGTTTCTGTGTATGTGTATACCTTTACAAGGTTATCCATGTTTAATACAAATTATTTACACAACAAATAATAAAAAATTGTCAATTTCATTGAATTGATTAAGTCAATTATCTAAAGGACAGTGGTCTCTCATTAGTTTTAGTTTTATGATGAATTGTTTTTTATGTTCTATAAAAATGGAAAAAGAATATTGAAAATCTTAAATGTATAAGAGAAATCAATAAAATTATAGATTGAATAAGCACCCTGAAATAGGAAATGCATCAATGGAGAGGAAAATAATGGTGTAATTTTTTCTTTGTGAAAACTTTGGAAAGAATCATCCTAGTAAATCCTTGAAGGTAATGTGACTATATTTTATTCTTCGAGATATGGGTCATAGGGATCATGAATTCAATGGAAAAAAATAAATGATGTCCCATGATTCAGTCTTAAATTACTAGTAATTATTCACACCAATCTCCCAAATGTTAAGGGAATCTATCACAGAAGATACAAGGGGATAAGGCCATGCTTATGAGATCACTAAAACTAAATATGAAGTTCATAATGATATGGATGAAGGTACATTAATCATTTAGAAAAATTTAGTTAATTCTTTATTCTATTCTGGATCCTCACACTCTTTTATATATACTGAGTTTTCCAATAAAATTAGGAATTTTTATTTAATTTAAGAAGACATTTTATAGTCCAAACACCTTTGGGACGTCTCACTGCAATAGGGTTTTTCTTGGAAGTCCCCATTATGAAATATAATTGTGATTTATTTTATGGACTTATTATCATACCTACGGTTGAGATCAATATAATCCTTGATATGAATTTCATTTAAAATATGATACAAATAATTTATTGGAAGAAGATGGAAATCATGATTCATGGTGAAGATGTAGAATTCCTTATCTTTAGAGTAGAGACATATTCATCTGCATAATTTCTAGATCCACCCCCAGTATCTCTATTAAATGAGATTCTTTTGGAAGAGGATAAAAAATATAGGGATAAAAAAGGTTATCTTCATATTTAGGATATAATTATTTTATAGGAATAGATTGATGTATTTTCTGAGGAATTACCTAGACATCCCCCAGATCTTGAAGTTGAGTTTTCCATTATTTTAATCCATATTTAAAGAATAATATCAAATACTACCTATAGTATGTACATTATGTAATCAGTGGAGATAATTAAAGAACTAGAGGATTTGGCTTACACGAGATTCATTCTCCCAATATTTCCACCATAGGGAAACCCTGTTGACTTCTTTAAGAAGAAATAGAGATGTGTGAGGTTATGCATTGATTAGAGGAAAATAAATTCTATTAAAATAATAATCAATTATTCCCTACAAAATATTTATGAATTATTTGATCAAATAAATAGAGACTAATATTTTTTAATTATTTAACTTTATTTTGTCTATCAGCAATTGAAAGTAATGAAGGAAGGAATTCCAAAGGCATATTTTGAACAATACATGGACATTACAAGTTCATAATAATTCCATTTTAATTGAATAATGAACACTCTATTTTTATGGATCTAATGAATAGAGTATTCAAGAACCATCTGAATGATTTGTTGTGGTATTCATTGATGACATGTTTTTTTATTCTAAAAACTATGTGGGGAATGACAATCACTTGTGGAATATTCTTAAGAGTATATAATAAATGTTTTATATTATAAATTTAGTAAGTGTGATTTATGGATTCATGAATTTTCTTTTCCTGTCCATTTTATATCAAGGAGGGAGTCACAGTTGATCCTGTGAAGATAAAGGAAGTCTAACAACATCCTAAACCAATAATCATAACTGAGGTATGTAGTTCCATTGGTTTGGATACTATCTATCACTAATTCACACATAATTTTTACAGATTAGAATACCCAATAATCAATCATACACTTAAAGGGTTTATGTTAGTTTATATAATGGAATGTGATGATGTTTTTGATGAATTTTATAGAAAATTGGAAAATGATATGATATTTACTCTACCATATAGAAAGGATTGGTTTTTGATATATAGTGATGCATTGAGTAAGGGAATTGGTTGTGTTAAAAAGAAAAATGATAAAGTTATTACATATGCATCAAGGAAACTAAAAACTCACAAATAGAACTATCCAACTCATGATATTGAGTTGATAATTATAATCATTTTGTTGAAGATATGGAGACATTATCTGTAGGGTGAATGATGTGTGATATACAAACATCATAAAATACTAAAAAATATATTTTTCATTTAAAGATATCAATAAGAGAGAAGGGAGATAGTTTTAACTATTAAATTTTTTTTATTTCTCAATACACTAAAACCTATGGAAAGATAATAAGATAGACGATTAATTGATTAGGAAAGATCATAGAGTTATAACCAAAATGATCATTGAAGGATATCCTAGGTTCATGGATCTAGTAAAGTTGGATCTGGGAATTTTGTAAGAAGGGTATACATTACTCCTCTTTAAATGATTTTGAAACCATCATTATTAGAAAAGATAAATGATTATCAATATTATGATGTGAAATTTCAGAAGAAATTTAACATTTTTAATGAATAGAAATTTTCAGAATTCATTTGTGAAGATGATGTTTTGAAATTTGGAAATATATTATGAGTTCCATCTATACCTAATATAAAAAATGAATTTTTTTATGATTCTCATAGATTGAAATTATTCATAAACAATTGTAGCACAGATATGTATAGGGATTTGAGGGAACGTTTTTTTGTAGGGATAATCAGAAGAAAAAAATTGTTGACTATGTATCCATATGTTTGGTTTTTCTACAAGTTAAATCTATGATATGAAATCCATTAGTATTTATGAAACCTCTTTCTATGGTTTTGTAGAAATGGGATGAAATTACTATAGACTTCGTCACATGACTGCGAAATACTCGTGGAAAAAATGATGCAATATGGATTATTATTTATTTCCCAACCAAATATACACATTTCCTTACTATAAAAGAAAATTTACCTCTTTTGATTCTCACAAAGCTCTATATTAATGACGTTTTAAAACATCATGGATCACCACTTTCTATCATTTCTATTCGTGATCCTAGGTTTACATTGAAATTATGCAATAGTCTTCAAAAGGTTCTCAATACTGAGACTCATTTGGGAACAACCAACCATCCTAAAACTAATGGAAAATCCAAAAGGATTATTCAAAAAATGGATGAAATGTTGAGGTCATGATCACATGAATTTAAAAGTAAATGGGATTAGTATTTTACTTGGGTAGAGATTTCATATAATTATAGTTTCCATTTATGCATTCAAATGGGACCATATAAAGGTTTATATGGAAACATATGTAATACTCTAACTTTTTGGGACGAAGTAGGTGGATGAAAACTTGTAGGCCCAGATCTTATTGAAGATACAACAACATAGTTAAATAACGGTTAGGATCATATTAATGTAGGTGAAAGAAGGAAAAAGATTTATGTCGAAAATCATAAGAAGGTTATGGAATTACAAGTGGGATATAATTTTTTCATACATGTATCTACCTTGAAGGGTATTACATGGTTTAATAAGAAAGGGAATCTGAGCATGAGGTACATCATACCCATTTAAATTCTTGAAAAATTTGGATTTGTTTCTTATTATTTAGTAACGCTGACATGTCTCTCAAAATTACATGACACGTTCTATATATCATTGTTTATGAAGTACATTCCAAACCTAATGTATGTGATAACCAATAATTAAATAGAATTGGAAAATGATCTATAGTGGTTTGAATAACCCAACTAGAGTTTTGATACTATGGTTGTAGTATTGAGAAATTATTGGACTCATATGGTAAACGTACATGGGAGAATTCACAAAATAAACGAAGAAACAAGGGAACCAAATGATGTCATGAAGGAGAAATACCCTCATCTATTGAGAAGGTAATATAAAAAAAATTGAAGGATGAAATTATTTTATATGGGAATAATGTAACACCCTGATACCTTACAATTTACTTCCTTTTAAAAAATTCAAATTTCTTTGATATCATGTGATGAACACAACACCAGGTTTAAACAAAACATGATACTCTATTAAAATATTATTCAAACATGAACAATATTACTCAGTAGTTAAATTGGAGGGTGTGAATTGGACTGAATAAATCATTAGAAATTATAAATTTTACAAATTCATGTTGGATATAAATTGATTGTAAATAAAAAAATTAAATTAAAAGAAATGTTTTTTGAATAATGATATTTTTCCAAAGAAAATAGATTCATGAGTGGTTTCTCACTTATGATAAGAATAATTTTTGATGATTTTTTAAAAAATATATTATAAAATTAAATTAGTTTTTAAAATTATCATTTCAAAATTATCAAAGGTTGAATTTTTTGTATTTTTCTAAAATTTTCTCATTTTTCAAAGAAGAGTGAAAAAATATATTTTTATTTTAAAACTACCTTTTAATTGAAATTATTTATGTATTTATGTTATATTTTAAACCATTTTTAACTTAAAATTAGTTAAATAATATTATAATAAATACTGGTTTGCTCATTTGAATGAATCTTATATTGAATTTTGATATTAAAACCTTTCAAACTGTTGAGCATTGTTTTATCAGAAACATGCTTTTTAGACCCATTAGCTTGTATTATTTAAAATTTAAAATTTCCACTTATATAAATTGAATTTTTTAAAAATATTTTAAAATTTGGAACAAAAAAAATTTATATTTGATAATAAAATTACATAATGTTTTTACCATAATAAATATTCAAACAGTAAAAATTTATTACCATGGTTAAGGTAAATATCGTGTTATTAGATGTGAAACTGAAAAATAAGGAAAAATTACTTAACAACATGAATAAAATCAATTTTATAGCTATATATAAACCTTATAATGTCTATGGATCAATAATACTACATTTTCAAACTTTTTTCTTGTGAACAATATGGGTAAACCTATTTGTTTTCAAAAATTACAAGTGTCCCACTCACCTCACTTATAGAAGTCCATCTATTATACTTTATTATTCACACCAAAAAATTTCTTTTGTTATACATACATAGAAATAATAACCTCAAAACAATCATACCCTAATCCTAAAAGCATTGGTTTTGTTTTAATTCCATTATTGGAATACATTGATATAATCCTACACTGGCCATCCAAGAAGAGGTACAATTCCTAACTATGCATTTTTATTTTATTTCTTCTAAAAAATACTTCAAATTCTATTAATTTATGATTATATAATATAAAATGTCTCTAATATATAATAATATGTTATTATTTTATGGAATTACCTATATTCTTATCATATTCACTCAAATGGGAAACAATAACGTAACTCGTTTGTATGGAAGACTACCATCTCGCAAACCGATAACACATATTTTCCATTAAAACCTCTCAGGGTTGGGTTTGATGATGGTTATAAATTATTTATGTTATAATTATAACATAAATATACTTTTTCGGTCATTATAGCACATATAATTGTTTTAATTTCATTCCATAATGGATACGATGATGTCCCTCGAATGTAAAGTAGACTGTAGCCTCACGGTGCAATGTGATTCATTTTTCACTAAAGATTTACAAAAAGTTAATAAACATATATTTAATGAATATCTGTCATATAATTGAAATTAATATGATATTAATGACATATTTATCATTACTAAAACATAATTTATTATTTTAATTCTTAACTTTTCACTCACTGAAATATGATAACGTTGTTCGTATACATGTGACCAACTACCTTCACGAAGCGATGTGACACGCTTTTAATCACCACACCACTTGAATTATATATATATAGGTATATTTAATGAAATAAAATGATATATATGATATTATTATATTTTTTTAATGAGAAAATATTATATACCTTCTTTACATAATGATCGCAAAAAATAGAAACATTACTCATGCGTACATATGGCCTACCATCTCCGTGATCATAACATACTTAATTTATATAAAACAACATTAATGATTGGTATTAATAATATAATTAATGAATAAATATTATAATAATTTCATTATTATTATTATATACATGTTTAGATAATGACCTCTTATACCAACATTAAACCTATTAAAGTATTTTTATACACAGAAGTCAAATATCATCAGAACACCCAATGTGAAATTAAATGATTATATATTTTCTTGAAATGGTAATAAGTGAAATATAATAAATAAAAAAATTGAAAAATTTAATTAATAAATTAATAATTAATATAATTCTTTTATTTAAGAAGATAAATAAAGAAAAAGACAATCCAAACTCAATGTAAGAGACTTCGTCTCAATTTCCCTTCATTGATGTATATTTTAATGTAACACGCCAAATTAATTTTATATGGTGTATATAATTCCAATATAAATTTAATAAAATGATTTCTTAATTATTAATGTTATTTTATGTTTCAATTTTAATCATTTCATCCTAGGGTAGTTGACTTAAAAAATACCTACTCGTAAATGTTATTGTACAATCTCACATTATTTTGTGATTGTTAACTTTCTCCTGAAGCAATCACTTCCTTATTATCATTTTTCACAAGACATTAAATTTATTCTAAATATCTTGATTCTTAAATTATGTATATGATTATTTCCAAAACTCCATTTATACATTTAATGTTTACATTGAAAGTCATTTGACTAATAGGGGAAATATTGATACATACGTATCCTTTACTCAATATATATATTTGATGATAAATAATATTGGCTCATGAATTAAATCAATAATTAGATAAATGAATAATTCTTTGGACGTATCGTGATGGGTGGGGCCTAAAATTATATATGTCATTGATGCATCTGTGGGTCTCATAAGACAAATTTGTTGTCCAGAATAATAATGCTTCTAGCTATAGTTTAAAATCATCTTTTGAAAGGTATTGATAATAGAGGTATCTTGTTATTAAGAACATGATATCATGTTATTAAGCATTTCCTTCATTAAGAATTAATTTACTATTTTCAATGATATTTTTTAATGATATTATCTCTATATTTTTTAATTCATATTTCTTGATTAAATGGAATTTTTTCTTACTTATTTACCATTCCCAAATTGATTATACTTATTGATTTCTAATAGATTTTATCGTTCATAACCTTTACAGATCATTTATGTTTACCCTTTTTTTGTTTCCTTTTTCTAGTATATGAAGAATAGTTCTTGGAATTTGTTTAAGTAAGTCAAATATTTTTTATTTATATGATATTCATTTTATATCCCTATGAAAAAGGTTGTCATGAAAATATTTGGTTCTCGAAAACTACTAAACTGATCAATAATTCAATATTTTATTCCTTACATATATGCCAGTTTAATAATGTAAGACAATGTTTCCGAGTTACAGAAGTTGGGGTCATTATAATTTGAATAAAAATATAATTATAAAATATAATCCAAAGTGGGATTCATGAATACCCAAAAATTTGAATATTACATGATCATGTCAAAAAAATCACGATGATTTTGTTATGGTTTTATAAAGAGGGTGATTTTTTGGTGAAAAGTTTAAAAATACAGAATTTTATAAACTCTTTCACTTTTATTAAATTATTATAATACAATAATAAAATTAAAATCTTTTAAATTTTTCTTTATAAAAAAATAAATAAATTTAATTAATATAAATTATTTAAAAATTCAATGTTTTATTTATAAAACCCATCTTTAACATTTTGAAAACATAAGTAATATTTAACTTTAATAAAAACTATTTTTTGATTATTTATTTTTATTTAGGAAAAATAATGTAAAATAATGGTTTGGAATGTATCAAAATCCACAAAACATTATGGTCAATATTAAAACATTTAATTTCATAAACATTTAAAAAATTGAAAATTTTAGCATAAGTATATATTTTTTCTTAAAAATATACTTATTCTTAAAATATGTTTTATTAGGATAAATGGGTTAATATTAAAAAACAATTTTCAAACACATAGGAATTTTATTTTATAAACTATATATCATATATCGAATCGTTTAGTTAAAAATATGTAATAAGTCCTACTTTTTTGGAATTAAAAGTAAATTTCTTAGGTAAAAATTAATTATCATGGTAAAAACTACTTTCAGAATCCCTTTTCTTACAAAAAGGTAAATCAATGGGTCCTTAAGGTTTTACTGAAGGTACCAAGATCATAGATGAAGCCCCAAAAATAATATTTTAAAAAAAATGAACCAACGATCAACATGAGCGCATCATTGTTGGTGAATATTTTCCAAATTACCACCGAGGATCCCACATGATGAGTTTTTAGTACAAAATTAAAACCATAAAAAAAATAGTTCGATCTGAAGCTGTTATAATTTTCTACTTATTTTTGGAAATTTTTTTTTTGAATAATCTGACGTTGAATTCTTCTTAGTCATACACATGCACTAAAATATTTGTGGGAGTGCAGATCGTCCAAATCTAGGTTCTAGCGTAGAGTACCGACAATTCTTTTGATGCTCCAAAGATCACTACATTTCCTTTCTTGTGATGCACAAGAGGGATCTCGATCCAATGGATTACATCTAAAGACACTCTCTCTAGAATAGGGGATAGAGAGAAAGAGAGATAGGGAGAGATGCTATGAATAGTGATTGGTGTGAGCCTCTCTTCTTCTATTTATAGTGTGTTAAGAGATTATTTGATATTGCCTCCCCAACACCTGAATAATTAACACTATATAAACAACATATTATAATTAATGTAATGAATCATAAATATTATTATCACTTTATTATAATATTATAAATATATTACGTGATAATAATTTAGCGATAAACTCGAACTGTCATTCTTCCAAATTTTAAATGAACCATGAATATTTTAAACTAATATTTGTTCAAATATTATTTTTCATGTATTTACATAGAAAACATGTAAATAAATTTAATTAAATATATTAAATATCAATTATTCATTACTTGAATAATATGATTTTTTTATTAATTTGGTGATCATAACTTCTTGGAAAAATCCTGAACCTAGTGGTTGGGTACTCGATGTCCAATAAACCTATTGATCTTAATAGGGAAGATTCTTGAATATGCTATTGTTTTTGACCCTCTAGAACATTCTCTTGATAATATTGAATACTATTCCCAGACTGAGAGTGGGATCTAGAAACCCAATATGGCCCATAAAGAGATAAGGAGATTCATAACAATGACAACAACCTATGAACAAACACTATATAATATAATATATTTTCCATTAAATATCTCATAAAGAAAGATGCACACTCGTGCCATTGACCTTTCTTGATTTATTGATTTTTGATATAACTGGATGGATTTACCCTCATCTTCCATGGTCATGGTCTTATTAAGGTACCACCATCCTGATAAATATGGACCAATATATATTTCTTCCTTAAACTGGAATTGAAAAATAATTTCTTGACCATTCAACCAATTCCATTCCACCAATTATGCACCCAACACAATCTACAATTCAATGATTTCAGATGTATGGTTTTTGACATGGATCTAAGTAATTAAAAAAATGGAACACATTGGTAATGATATCAAGTTAGGAAAAAATTTCACATGTCTGTAGAGAGGAACATCCAATGACACCCAAAACATGTGGTGTTTCTATTGGTAGGACTTTCTTTATGATCTTACACTAGAGATCACTAACTATGAACTTCATGAGAAGAAATCACAATTCTTACAAGCCCCTAACAACTAATAGTAAAACATATACTATATTAATTCAGTAAGATGTATCTATACCATATGACCTATGTCTAAGATTAGTTTCATTGTTTTTCAAGGATCTCATTATATCACGTGATCTACTATAACCATTTATATGACAATTAATATATGGAAATTACCACTAAAATAGTGGATGTAGAATATTATATGCTATAATAGTTAGAAAACATCATATATATGTAGCTTTATACATGATATGGTAATAAAATTTACTGTATAGTTAGGTCCAGGGAACCCACTATTACAACACTCCAACTTACACTAGAGACAACTTGCTAACCAAAAGTGTTAGATGTCACGTGATTAAGATCATGTTTTTGCGGAGTCATGGATTTAGTTACCAGGTCCAACATGATTTTACTTGGGGCCAATTATACTGTATACAACCTCATCTCCTTTATTAAAACCTCTCAAGATATGGTATCCCCATGTATATAATATTTTCCCACTATCATAATTTGACATCTTGGATAGTAAGGATTTCATTTTTTACATTATGATACTACTTTTTTTTATTGGTGTGATTCCAAGAACTAGAACAAATCCTTGCTTAAAACATCGTCTTATCTTCCTCGGAAACTGCAACATACTCGGTATTTTTAAGTATTGATACCACAAGATTTTATGATATTGTCTCTCCCAAAACCATAGCAGTACTACAACATTATATCACATGGATGTAAGGAAGACTAGTTGTTTTCCTTTAAAAACTAGTATACTCTCTTTTCCACATAACAGGTACATATCCTTTGTACATTATAAAGTAAAAATGGTTATTTATGACTAATATTATCTCAGTTATCCTGGATATAGTACATATTTTCCAACTATAAATTATATCCTTGAAATATCAATTCTTTTACATATCATGAAATACGTGACTAATCCATAAATTAAGCATATATATTTCAAATCACCATGTTAATCTCCCCCAATGTTATGTATATGTCTACCTGGGGATTTATATTCCATGTGACAAGAAACATTTCATCATTTTAATTGTTATGTATTATATTTTTCAGTACCATTTCACTTTTTGTCTGATAGAGTACATCCAAGAAGCCTTTAGATCTACCTCAACAGATCATTTTCCACAGAACATAGGTTGCAACTTTAAGTCAATCACTAGAGAATAACCTCTTTCATTCTGGTCTTAACTAACTCAAAAACCAATAAATATTTTCCATATGTTGTTAGACAAAATTCACTTATAAAACAATATAACTACCACTAACCTATAGTAGACACATGTAAAACATTAATTTTAAATGAATACTCTATGATCTTATTTCTTACATCAGTCCTAAACAAGATTTTAGTAACTTGAAACCTATATTCTCATTCTGTGATGTGAAAATCCCTTTATGGTTGTGCTATATAGATAGTTTCCATGAATATTGGTCATGACATCCAATTCATAATAAAATGATCATAGACATTGTCTATGCCAAGTATAATTCTAATTGATTTATGAATAATGACTTGGTTTAACCAATCGATCATTATTGGTACTATACTTGTACCATCTATGTATAATCTCATTTCAATACCCACCATAATATTCAAAATAGTAATCCCTCTTTTACATTGATACATGGAATCCATTATTGAATTTTAATTAAAACTATCAATCTTAGATAATTTCCATATACTGCTTAATTTTAGGGATTATTATAGGAAATGAATAATTGATCATCGACCATGGTGTATACAAAACTATCACTATAGTTTGAACCCTCCTACATACTATGTGTCTATGTAACAATACTTTTATACATGACTTGTGTTACTCATTCCTATTCCAATTATTTGTGAATCTATAGCATTTATTAGAATAAAGTCAATATGGATCCTACTATCTCAATTAGAAATGTGCACCATTATATATAATTGTAGTCTATCACTTGAAAAAAAACATTTATATCATAGGGACTTATTTAATATCCTAAGATGCTGTTAGGATATTTACTAAGATGAAAATTGTGTTTAGATTGATGCATGTTTGTTCTAAAAAATCATTACATCCAAACACATATCCTTATGAAATAATGGATTACTATCACAATATTACTTATATGATATCTATATTTCATTACAGTTGGAATAAGGTTATAGGATAACACTATTATATTCGAAGATCATCATGAAATATATTGGTAGTTTCTGCAAGTTTCAACATTAATACTGATTAATTCATAACACCAATGCAGAAAATGTGCATTTAGGGATTTCTCCAGTCTACATTTTTTTGATCAATGATAACATGAAAAAAATCATAATAAATCCTCCTCATTAACATAAATTAAGCGAAGTAGATAAGGTAATGTTCATTTTGGATTTCATCCACACTACATTATATTGATCTATGATTGCTCGGTCAAGATATTCTTCAGTATGACAGACCAAAGAAGATTATATATTTTAACCATGTATATACATCACATTACAATTCATTAATTACATATTAGATTCTTAAGAAGTATATATACCTCTAGCTTACACTTAGACTAGTACACACTCTCTAGTTGAACTAATTCTGAAATATTTGTGACTTACCATTATTTATAATTGTTTCATTTTAAAAAACCTAAAATTTCGATAATACCAATGTGTTTAACTTCACTGAGTCTAAATACCAAACTTGGTATATCCTTGACATCTACATTTATTTTTTCTTGAGAAAGATTATTTGACCATAAATGGGTAAATAATTCTTACATTTATATTCATCCGATATTTCCAATGATTCATGTATTACTGAACTATTTTTTTAGTATTAAACCCCACAAACACCATCCATTCCTAAACCAGGAATAATTTCACCTTGGTTACAAAGGACACGTGAGATATATGTTTTGGTTATAATCAATAATAGTTATACAATAATCAATCACTTGGAAATATTGAAGTCATGTGTTTCTCACTGATGATATAAGTATCACACTTTCCTAATCACTTGGAGAATACACCTTAATTATTATAATGTTTCTATACTCACATGGTTACTGTATTTGGATATAAATTTGTGATAAGAATACTTTATATAATATGAAAGAAGTATTAATAAAACATTAAATTTATGTGATGAATATACCTAAAGGAGAATCGATTAATTGATTCTTTAAATCAAATTTCTGTGATTAGACTTCCATAATTTTGTTTCGTAATATGAAATATAAACAACCCCGTGTTAATACCTCTTTCATGGAAGGATGTTGTGAATGTTCCTTTGGTGTTACTTTGAAAATTCCTTTTCACCTTGCCTTTCAAATTGTTAAGCATAATAATTGATATTAATATGTTTTTTATATTATTATTTACTTGGTGAACCTTACCTTAAAAGGTAATGAAGAGTATACTAAATACTTTTCATTTTGTAACCTAAAATGAGACTTTAGTAAATGGTTGAAATTGATAATGGAATAGGATGTATTGAAAGAACATAATCTACCATTCAATTTACAAAAATCCAGTGTAATCATTAGCTATTCATATCATTATTTTATTTCTACTTGAATGTTCTTGGAGATCAGACTATATGTTATATATCTCATGTCTTAATGTATTTACTGCAAATATCATCAAATGTTGATGATTACATTAACATCATATTCTTGACACATGAGTCTCCTGTAAAAAAAATTCCCACCCTTTCTTCAAGAGCTGTCTTAATAGGAATATGAACACTAGCACAATCATTTTCTCATATAGTATTATTGTGCACATGCACTTGAACTACACTCAAAAACTTATATGAGTATAGATATTTACTTCTTACTTATTTGTCACAGAATTTATTATCGTATTAATTTTCATTTTTCTAAAAAAACCAAATTCTAGCAGATTATACATTTTATATTGATGACATATTTAGAAATTTTGATTAATTAAATTAAATCAATAAATGTCTACCACTATTTTTATTCAATTCTAGGAACCAGTACTACAAAAGTGTGGAAGGGAAGGACCACCTTATATTAGTGATATGAAAAAACGTGATGATAAAGGTAAATCTTTATCAGTGCTAATTAAAAGAGCTGATAAAGGAATCCTTTATCAAGCTACAAATGCGCTGATAAAAGAACCCTTTATAAGAATTAAAATTTTACTGCTGATAAAGTGCTTCTTTATCAGCGCTAAAATTTTAGCGCTGATAATGGGTACGCTTTATCAGCGATGATAAAACCATAGTCCCATATTTTATAAAATCGGGTGCGCATTATCCTCTATTTATCGCACCCTCAAGCTCTCGCGGTACTATACCCCTATGAAAATCCCCTCCCCCCAATCTTCTCTTTTTCGGACCTATTCTTCTTGCCCTACTCTACCGCTAACCCTACTCTTTATCCTCCCCCTCAAACCCCTTCCGCGGATCCTCCTCCCCCATGAACACTACTTCTCATCCTCCCTACTAGACCATACTCCCCGGAAACCCTACTCTTCCATTTCTCAACGTATGGCTACCCCTCATATGCACCTCACCCTTTGGAGGGCACACCTTCCCCTCCCGACATAGCACCGAAGGCTCCCTGAACACTCGACACTTCTTCTCTCCCTCCATCGTGGGTGTGATATACTCTAGGTAAGTCTCCCACTTATACTTCTATGTTTATATTTTGGTAATTTATCTCCCTTCTGTACATGTTTTCAACGTTTTAATTCTCATTTGGCCAATGATTCAGTGAATAATTGGTAAATGGTCATTTCACATTCCATAGTTGGAATCATTGATCACTATATGTGAAAATGAGACATGGCCAATGCTAGTATTTTTTAGACACATCGTATACCCTTAGGGACACATCATGTCCTCCTTTGAGGATAGTTTTGCGATCTATTTCCTTTTATTCTTGTTTTTGTGAGGTTTTTTAGCTTCCATGGAAAAGTATTGGTGGATTGTGTTCCATTGGTCCATTCCTATGAGGGATTGTTGCATCTTCATTATCTTTTCCATGGATTTTAGCCCCTATATATCGTATTAATGACCAGGGTAGTTTTGGTGAGTTCCATTATTTGGTTGGAATGTATTTCAGATCTTTTTATTAAATCCATTTATTTATGTTGGTCAATTCATAGACCAACCTCTATTGGTTCGGAGTAATTAAACATGTAATACTAATATTTGGATGGATATATTAGTGTTCTATGATTATTCCTATGGTTTGAGTTCATATCATAATCTTTTAAGGTAGTGATCATTTGGGATGTACGGTTAGCAACACCCACCCACAGTAGGTGTGTGATTAAAGTATCATCTCATGACACATTTTCATTCATAGGTACCCCAAGGATAGCCCATTACTCCGAGGAATTTAATATGATTTTGATGGGTATAAACATATCACATTGCATTTTCTTAACATTCATGCTACAATCAGAGAGGCAGTCGACAAATATCCTAGGCAGAGGAAGGAACTGGAGAAAGGAGGTATGCACAGCACTAAAGTGATAGAGGAGATCAGGGAGTATCATGAGGAGGGTGGAACTTTGGTTTGATTCTAATAATACTACCCCTGTGTAGAAGACTCCTATATTAGGAAGTTAGTGGTTAGAATCTTGGATAGTTGTAGTCACTGAAGTCTTTTTACCAGGAGGCCCTAGGAGTGTTTGGAGGTACGATCTATGTTCGCTATACTTTTCATGTAGTACTATTAGAAATAGGAACAAGAAACTATTTTTCCACATTTTTTAAATTATTTTCTAGTTATAAGGTAGGTTTTGGTAGAGCCCCATGTTAGTGACGTTTGGTATGAATTTTGACTTGTAAAAAAGATGAACAATTTCCCCATCGAGATATGTTCTTGAGAGGCGATCCAAAAACATGCGGGAATGTCAGTGACTCCTAAAGTGGTTACTATATAGGTATTGTAGATGGGGTTCTTCTAATTGTGTGTTTGAGGACCTTTTTATGTTCTAAGGTGTCATAGAAATTCCTATTTTTAGAGAACTAGTGTGAAATGAAAAGTGTGTGTTCCAAGAAATAGGATATCATAGATGTAAACTAAATTGAGACCATATGGAGGATGTGATTATACATGTAATAGAAATTAACAGTTCAACTACTTTTTCTGATAATGAATTCTGCACATTCTAGTGCTCCTAACCTCAAGGATGAACAAGTCTCTCATGCAGCAGTAGTGGCTACTGCTCACAGTGTAGAGAAACAACAAGTTTCTAAACTTGTTGTTGCTCCTAGTTTTGAGGTTCAACAACCATCAGAACATACCATTGCTACAATTTCAATTAAACATATTGATGATATTGATATTGATGAAATGGTCAGGGATGAAGAAAATGCATCACACAAAACACAAGTGCATCGTAGTTTGATAGTGTTAGTCAAAGTTCTTAAGGTGAAAAGAAAACACAAAAAATTTGATATCACATGGAATGCACGAGGCCAACATGTGAATCCAAACAATGATATGATTAGTAGTTACATTGTAATTTTCACTCAGAAACACATACTGATTGACATAGATTCATGGTACTATGTTGTGTTTGGGCTGAAGGCTGTGATCTGGAAATAAATTCCTGTAACATTATGATAGTATTTCTTTAAATTACTAGAAAATAAAATAATGAAACAATATCTTACTATTCTCAATCCTTTACAGAGTACATATATAGTAGATGATTCACACAAGAATTATGTACTAAGGCTTGCATAAAGGATTCATCGAAGTTTTCACGCTATTCTAACAAAATGTCACCTGAAAGATTCTAAAGGTAAAATAAACCTGCACCCACCCCTTGTCTATGATCACCTGATATCCCAAGAAGCATGGGATGCATTTATCAGCCACCATGGGGTTGAGAATTTTCAGGTACATTTTGGAAGATAATACATTGTTTGATGATACGTGTATTAATCACATTGATTGTCAAGATATCATTTATGAAACAACAACTCAGTACTTAAAATAAAGAATGTGCATCAAAACCAAAATAGACCTATCATAAAGCAAGGATGGGGTACGTTTCACTAGAAAATAAAATGATACATGTTTTAAATTTGCAGTAATATTGTTAGGTGCCAAGATAAATCATCATAATTATCTTTCTATATTTATATATAGATTGATGAGTCTAAAGCCTAAGACCATCCCATACCACATCATGTGCTATGGAAGGAGGCTTGTGTGAATAAGAAAGGGAAGCTAGTAGATGAAAAAACACAAAAAGTGTGGTAAATATGTGTAAGTATGACACGATAAAATGTTTTGTTTTAAAGTGATATTACATAATAATAAATACTTATTTTCCTATATATGATAGTCACATGAATCAGCTACTCCTGTAGCGGATGCATACCTATTATTGATGGCTTTGAAGTGGATAGAACAGTACAGTCATGTTAGAGGTGCAAGGTTTGGGGTGAAACCCCGAGTATATTTTGAGGAAAAAAACAAATGGATGAAAGAAATGAAGAAATGAAAAAAAATGAGAGAAAGAATAGATACTCTTGAAGAATGATTTCCATGGAAGGGAGATTTGCTACCATCTTTTATGGGTGGGAAGCAAGGAGAATACACAACTCAGGAACAACCAGCACGTGAAGATCCTGCCCCACCCACACTAGCATTAAGGCGATCCATTCCCCTCAAAGAGTATTCTTAGCCGTGGTAATCAATATTCTAATAACTGTTTCCATGAAATGTGAATTAGAATAACATTGAAACTTTTTTCTATACTGATCTTATACATGGTGATAATGACTGTGATTTATATCTATTAACACCCACCTGTCACCATGTAGTGAGGGCTACAGTGTTCAACATCCAAGAGGACAAGCTGTATAATTGACCACTTCCAAAAGACCATCTGAAAGTGATGATTACTGTACCTGCTGAGCCAAATGCAGAGCTACCTATTCCACTTTATGATAATGATATTAATATGATCAAAAATGCTATTGGGACATTTATTTCATGACCGTTATATCTTATAAGAGTACATGTGGAAAAATATGTATTTATTTCCATTTTTTTCAAGACAAACCTTTAAAAATTAATGAAAAATGATCTGAACCAATGAATGTTATTATAGATAGAGAAAGGGAAAGGGTGAGAAGAAACGTGGGGACAAAATCATCTAAAGGATCGACCAATTGATCCCAAAGAGCTACATAAAGCACAATAATAGCACCGGTTTTCTATCCACATTTACTAGCATTGAAGACTCTTGTGGAAGCTAAAAAGTGGTAGTAGTCATATAGTGGTTTTTGAAAATAATATATACTAGGAGGAAATTCATTATTTCATTGCTGCTGAAAATGAAAATGAGATCCTTGAATACGATTTCCTAGGAATCACAATTGTAAATGTATATATGAGGTATGACTTCATGAATTGAGTTTCTAAAAGCTGATATAATGTGTTAATTTTGACTAAATTCATTTTATATTATTGGTAGGTATATATATGAAAAACTGTCTAAGGAATTTTTCAGTGAGCCAAAATTCGTACTCATTAGTTCTCATACCACATCAACATAACTAATTAAATTAGAGCCATCAAAAAAGGATGAAATTGTGAAAGTCTTGTTGAAAACACTTGAAAAAAAGATTATGGATGACAAAATATTCCTAATACAAACCATGGAGGGGTAAAACTCCATGATTAATGCATATCAATTATATTTTTACTTATTTTATTACTTATTCCTTTTTGTGTTTTTGGGAAATATTGGCTGCTAATTGCGGTGAACTTAGATACACTAAAGATTTATTTTCTGGATTCAATGCAAGGATATCGAACAAACTGACCACACATGATGGAGTTTGTGAGTATGTAATACACTACATCATACATTTTAGGTGTAAAAATAAAGTAATATAATTTATATTATCTTTTACTAAGGATTATGTTATGATAGGGTGGTGTATCAATATCGTCTAAAAAAGGAATGAGGATAGGGGCTAAACATAAGGAGGCGAGCAAGAACTACACCTGAACAAATGTCAGGAAATAGTGTAGAAAATGTTTTTAACGTCACCATTTTTTACATCGGTTATTTTAATAACCGACACCAAAAATCCTGCGTGTTTGTTTTTTACTTCAGTTATAAAATAAACGACGTAAAAAAGGTGGCATTTGAGGCCTTTTTGACATCGTTTATTAAATAACCGTTGTAAAAACCCAACCCGCTGAATTTTTCACATCGGTTATAGTATAACCGACATAAAAAACCACCACCCGACAGTTTTTATGTCAGTTATAAAATAACAAACATAAAAACTGTGGTGTATGATTGGTTTTTGATGTTAGTTATATAATAACCGATGTAAAAAACCAACACGTGGCTTTTTTTATGTCGGTTATACAATAATTGATGTAAAAACTATGGTATCTGATATTATTATAACGTCGATTATTAAAGTAACCAACATTATAAATGTAATAAAAATAGTTTATAACGTCGTTTATTAAATAACCGACGTTATAAAACATTTACAAAAAGAACACGCCCCGTGGATTGTAATTGGTGATTTTTTGATCGATAGACCGGCGACTCGTCTCTCTCATGCGGAAGACCCTAATCAAATCTTCGGTCTGATTTTGTTAAAATCATTTTTCCATAATTTTTTATCATCTTCACTCTCCTCGGATCTATCATCTCCACTCGCAACACTCAGGTAAGCCTCCCACGATTTTATTTCGTTCATTTTTTCCTGGATAGTATATATTTACGTTTTGGGATTTTTTTAAACTAGTTAAGATTCATAAATTTCGAACCCTCTTACCTAATTTTTCCATCATCATCTTATTTACTATAACCAGATATATTAGATCGACTCGCAATATTTACGTAAGCCACACCTACTTCTATTTCGTTTATTTTTGTTTCGCAGATGCCCGACATTGCTGGTAATCTTTGTTGTCATTGACAACTAATGATCTCATTCACTTATATTACTGCAATTTATATGTAATTAATTGTGATACACACATTCCGTGTACCAGTGTCATTTATTTTATAAGTATATATGGTTATTAATGGTGAAATGTTTGTTTTGGATCCTTGGATGTTTCTATTTTGGGTATCACTATTTGTAGTTCCATAATCTATTTAGGTCGCTTATTTTCGTGGACTATTATAAGTCTTCATATGCTATTAATACCTGACTCATTGCACAATAGATCATTTTATACTAGTAGGAGATATAATTCATGGTTCTCATTTTGAATAATGGAATGATACCAAAACTATTAGCTTGAGGTTAAAATCCCTAGATATGACAAAACTAGTAGTTTGAGGTTAAAATCCCATGGTTCTGGGGGGCTGTCAAGAGGGTTGGTGGCTATCCATGGGGTTGGGGCTGTCCAGAGGGAGGGGGGCTATCCAGGGTGTCCATGGAGGAGGGGGGGGGGGTCCAAGGGGGTGGGGGTGTCAAAGGGGGTGGGGGTTGTCAAAGGGGGTGGGTGGGTGGGTGGGTGTGGGGGGGGGGGGGGTTGTCCAAGGGGTGGGGGCATGTCCAGAGGGTTTGGGGGGGGGAGTTGTATGGGGGGTGGGGGGATATTCAGAGGGTTAGGGGGTGTCTAGGGGGTGTCCAAGGGGGTAGGGGTGGGGGTGGTGTCTAGGAGTTGTGGGGGTGCTGTTTAGAGGGGTGGGGTCTGTCCAAGGGGTGGGGAATGTCCAGAGTGGTGGGAGGCTATCCAAGTGGGTGGTGGTGTCCAGGGGATGCCCAAGGGGGGGGGGGGTGGTGTTTAGAGGGTTCGGGGGGCTATCGAGAGGGTTGGGGGTGTCCAGGGTGTCCATAGAGGTGGGGGGGGGGGCTGTCCAAGGGGGTGGGGGCCTGTCTAGAGGGTTTGGGGGGTTTTCCGGGGGGTGGGGGGATATGCAGAGGGCTGAGGGTGTCTAGGTGGGTGTCCAAGGGGGTAGGGGTGTGGGTGGTGTTCAGGAGGGGTGGGGGTGTTGTCTAGAGGGGTGGGGGATGTCCAGGGGGTGGGGTCTATCTAGAGTGTTGTGGGGCTGTCCAGAGGGTTGTGGGTTGTCCAGGGGGTGTCCAGGAGGGTTGGGGGTGCTGTCTAGAGGGGTGGGGGTTGTCCAGGGGGGGTGTCCAAAGGGGTGGGGGCTGTCCAAGGGGGTGGGGGTGTTCAGGGGGGTCCAAGGGGATGGGGGTGGTGTTCAGAGGGTTCGGGGGGGGGGGG
The DNA here is from genome assembly GCA_963277665.1 of Viscum album. Taxonomy (NCBI): domain Eukaryota; kingdom Viridiplantae; phylum Streptophyta; class Magnoliopsida; order Santalales; family Viscaceae; genus Viscum; species Viscum album. The sequence continues at coordinate 8,953,935 of OY728136.1, forward strand.
GGGGGTGGGGGCTGTCTAGAGGGTTGGGGGTTTCCAGGGTGTCCATGGAGGTGGGGGGGGGGGCAGTCCAGCGGTGTGTGTGTGTGTGGGGGGGGGGGGGGGGTTCCAAAGGGGGATGACCCCATTGTTCTGGGATGATTGTATTTAATGTGTGATTTTCTCCATTTGAGTTTTTATTATAAATTTTATTTGATTCTCAGGTTTACTCCATTTTCTCTAATTTTCTATCAACCATTGGAGGTCCCAAGGTTTTCTTTAATTCAATTGAATTTAAAACTGTTATATCTAACTATATTTTGTTTTTAAAATCATATTCAAGCATATTTTTTTATATACCCATAGATTTTTTTATATATCAAAATTGGTTTACATTCAAATTATTATTTTTTTATATAAATATATATTTGTCTTATCTTAAATAAAGGTATAGTTTTGATATTTTTTATAGGTAATAATGAGTTGAAACTGGATTACGACACATCGAATACGTAATGAATATGAGTAAGGTGTTGATGCCTTTTTTGAATCTGCTAAACGAAATGTTCCAAGTAGTGACATTTTTTTCTATCCATTCCTTTAATGTTTCAATATAAAGAAGTTGAAAAGTAGAGAGATAAAAGATCATATGATTTTTCATGGTTTTAATCCGATTACAGCCCTTGGATTGGCATGGTAAAACTGGACGGAATTTTATTGAGGATGATGACTCACAAGATGGTAACTCTGATGGAATTGAAGAAATGATTCGCGATATTGTAGCAGAACAAATTGAGATAGAACCAACAGTTGCGCGTCTATATGGTGATTCTGAAAAACCATTACATCCTGGTTGTATAGATTTCACAACTTTGTCAGTTGTGTTAAGATTGATTAACTTGAAGGCGAAACATGGATGGAGTGACAAAAGTTTTACAGAGATACTACAATTGATGAAAGACATTCTTCCAAAAGATAACAATCTTATAGATTAACATTATAAGGCAAAGAAAATATTATGAATGATGGAATTGGGATACAAGAATATACATGTCTGTCCGAATGACTGAATTATATATAGGAAGGAATATGAATTTCTGTCAGAGTGTCCTAAATGTGGGACATCACGGTATAATGTGAAATAAAAAACATAGGATTATGTAGAGATTACAAAGATCCCTTAAAAGGTATTTTGGTATCTTCCTATAATTTATAGTTCCAAATGTTTATTTTCTAATTCACATGATTCAAAAAGGTTAATATGGCATGAAGATGAGCGGTTATGTGATGGAAAAATATGCCATCCAGCTGATTGTCCGCAATGGAAAAAAATTGATGAGTAGTATTCTACATTTGGAAATGAAATTAGAAATCTTATACTAGGGTTGTTCATATATGGAATAAATCCATACCGAACCCTCAATAGCACACATAGTTCATGGCCTGCTTTATTGGTAATTTACAACCACTCTCCAAATGTTTGTATGAGGCAAAAATATGCCATTTTGAGTATAATGATCTTTGGTCCGAAGCAAACCGACAATTATATTGACGTTTACTTGTCACCGTTGATTGATGATTTTTAACTGTTATGGTCTGATGGTATTAGGGTGTATGATTCTTATAAAATGGAATATTTTCAACTGCATGCAGTGATTTTGTACACTATAAATGACTTCCTAGCATATGAAAATTTTTCTGGATACATTGTTAAAGGGAATAAAGCATGTCCAATTTACGAACAACAGACGTCATATTGTCAATTGCATCATGGGAGGAAAATACTGTACATGGGTCATTGAATGTTTTTGCCTATGGATCACCCTTATAGAAGACTAAAAAAGTCATTAAATGGTTCACAGGAATTTGATATTTCTCCCAAAACTTTTTCCCCTAATCCGTATTTTGAGAGGGTGAAAACCCATGATGTGACATTGGGAAAGGCACATAAATCTGTTAATGATTGACATATTTGGAAGAAAAGGTCAATATTTTTTGAGATACCATATTGAAGATATCATTAAGATAAACATAATATTGATATCATGCACGTGGAGAATAATATCTATGATTGTTTGATTGGAATATTGTTATATATTAAAGGAAAGACAAAAGATGGGTTAAATGCAAGATTAGACTTACTATCATTGGGAATACCTTTGGATTTAGTTCCCAATCATAAAGGAAGACGAACATTTCTCCCCCCATCTTGTCATACATTATCTAATAGGGAGAAAATTATCTTTTTTCAGTGTCTTCTTGATATCAAAGTTCCTCAAGGTTATTCTTCAAATGTAAAAACTTTTGTCTTCTTGAAGGACTTAAAGTTAATAGGTATGAAATCACATGATTGTCACGTCATGATGCAACAAATTCTAACAATTTCATTGCATGGAATATTACCCATCCGTTTCAGAAATACTCTAATGAATTTGTGTTATTTTTTCAATTCAATTTGTAATAAGGTGATTGATGTGAATGCTTTGAACATTTTGGAAAAGGATTAAATTTTTATACTTTTTCATTTGGAAATGTATTTTCCACCAACTTTTTTTGATATAATGGTGCATTTAATGATTCATCTGGTTTAAGAAATAAATCTTTGTGGACCTGTATATCTTCATTGGATGTATCCTTTTAAAAGGTATATGAAAATATTGAAGGGGTATGTTAAGAATCCATATCGACCTGAAGCCTCCATTATTGAAAAGTATATTTATGAGGAGGTTGCAGAGTTTTGTACGAGCTACATGGCTACGGCACAACACATAGGTTTGCCTCAATCTCACCATAAATGGGTTAATAATGAGGGAAATGGGATTTTTGGCTTGAAAGTCAAATCATTGTCAGCTGAATAGATGAAGAAGTTAGAATCATACATCTTAAATGACATAGATGATTCTCAACCATATATCACATTTCATATTAATGAGTTGAAACAATGTCATCCAAAGAAGAGAGAAATGTGGATTTTGAATGAGAAAAACAAAATTTTTTTTCATCGTTTAAAAAAGACATTTCTTGGTAGATTAAATGAATCGAAAACATTAAAATGAATTGTGGGTGGTCCATGTTTAAATGTGACAACATGGTCCGGTTATGTCATTAATGGCTATACATTTCATATGAATGCTTAGGAAAACAGAAGAGTAGTTCAGAATAATGGTCTATTGGTGTTTGTAGAAGCAATTCATTTTTTGAGTGCTAATGACAAGAACCCAATTTCTGCATAAATTGCATATTATGCAGTGATTGATGAAATATGAGAGGTTTATTACTTAAAAATAAAGTTTTTGTTTTTAACTGTAAATTGTTTATCGCTAACAACTGTGTGAGACATGATGAATTTGTAATGACACTTTTTAATATGAATATATTGGAAGACACAACTGATTATTTTATAATGGAAACACATGAAAAAAAATTTCTATGTAGTAGATCAATCAGATATGAAGTGGGCTATTGTTTTACAAGGGAAAAAACAATATATTGGTGAGGATGAACTTGATAATGATGTTTATTTATGTGAGATCCCTACCTCTATGGAAAGATTAACAGAACATAATGATGAGCATGTTGAAGACATGGTTTGTGCCATAAGGAACGATCACGATGAAGGAATTTGGGAAAACAATCAATTTGTACATTCCGAAAATTACTGGTAATATGTGTTTATTATTATTTTTTTCATAAAATGATAGATATTGTAAGTTTTTTCTTTATTAAAACATCTATTAAAACAAAATAAATATAAGTTTTTATTTGTTTTATGTTGTTTTAGTTTATTTATCATGTTTACCATTACATGAATTATATATCTATTATTTTTGTTGAGTGACAATTACTTTACCATGATTACCAGGTTTACCAGGTTTACCATGTTTACCATGTTTACCATCTTGACCATATTTACCATCTTTTCCATTGTTTAACATGCTTACTATTTTAACAATGTTTACTATTATGAAACTTAGTAAAATTTTCTATTATCTAATTACAGTAGTATTAAAATATTTGAATTTGTATATTTGTGAACTAATGTTTGTTTTTTTATTTGAAGGATAATGATTGATCATTCACTTGATCAACCACATGATTATATAGATGAGCGTATTGGTTATACCTCTGGGGAGGAACATTCACATGCTCCTCTTGATGTTCCCCAATCTTCCTCATGTTCTCCTATTACGACTAAGTTCAAGAGTTGGTAAATGTGGGTGCACACATTTACCAAAATTAGCACTTTACCATGCGTAGGATCAGAGGATACTCATTGATTTGGATGAGGATGATATTCCTAGAGGTCAAAATGAAAAATATTTAAAGAGTTTTTTATCAACTCAGGATAAGAGAAAAACAAGCATTTTTTATGATGACTGGAGAAGTGTTGATAAATCAATAATGTCTCAGTTGTGGGAGATGATTTTTTGAGATCTTTTTATATTGTTTGACTATTATTTAAATGTTTCTTGTATATATAATATGTTTAACCTCTACTTCATCAGATGACATTTGATATTCCTGACACTAGAGGAGTCAATAAGAAATGCTTATCGATGGCTGCCAGGAGATGGAGGGATTTCAAATCAAACTTCTCATCTGATTTCATTTTTGGTCATAGGAGTCATGAAAATCCATGTCATATATATCCTTTTATAGATGAAGACACATGGAGACAGATTGTTGAAAGTAGAAGAAAAGCTCCATTTTTGGTAAGGGCAATGTAAAATTTAATAAACTTTCTTATATAAAGGATTTTATTAATTTTTTGTTAATGATTTATTATTCTTAATTTATAGAAAACAAGGAAATATTATCAAGAGATCCAATCTAAAAATTTATACCCTCATAGATTATCTCGGGGAGGGTATGTATTTTTAGAAGAACAAATGATGGAGGAAAAATTTCAAGAACTAAGAGTTGAGACTTATAGCTCTGGAGAGGTGGCCCCTTTATCCCCTCCATATATACATGAAAAATGGAAGAGAGCTCAGATGGGAAAAAGGGCAATATCTTTCAGAAGAATAAACAATCGTAGCTGAGTGGATTTTAAGATATCTCTTTTATTTATTTAAGTTAACTATTTTCATCATATAATTTCAATCATTATAGAAATGGTCTATTTATTAATACAAGACTCTCTTGAGGAGTAGAGCTCATAGGGGGAATTTACAGCTAATAGGAGGAAAGATATTTTATCTGTAGCATTGGGAAAGCCCGAACATCCTGGTCGTGTAAGATGATATTTAGTAGGTGTATCAGTAAGAAAAGTGTTTCCACGTTCTTCAAATTCTAAAGTTAAGGGTGTTTAAAAAAATAGATTCCTTGGAGTCTTAAGTTCATAATATTAATGCGATGATGGAGGAAATGATTAGATCATTGGTACAGTCATTGTTTGCAGACATGCAAAGACAATTTCAAACTACAGCTCCCACTCCTCCACCCCCCCCCTACAGACCCCATTATTTATCCTCCACCTCCGCTAGTAGCTCCCACTCCCCCACCTCATCCTACAGACACCATTTTTTTATCCTACTCCTCCTCCGTAGCTTCCTACTTATTGAAAGTTGTATTTTGACGATCCTCAACATCATATAGTTTAATATGGGTTGGTATATTGTATAGAAGATACAGTTCATCATCAACAATTAGAGGTAGATAATCAGAGGGTCACTGTACATGATATTATAGATAGATCAGCTCGAGTACCATTACCTACTGATGAGGTGACGACATTTGGACATAGTATCAGCCATTTCTTAATTTACCCATCCAGACTTCTTCGACTCATTACCATAGAGGTATGAATGTTATATCTTTTATTTTATTTTTTTCTTATCGTTGTTTTATCATTTGAAAACTAATACATTTTTCCATTTATTTTTATAGGAATACTTCAAAGGTAATGAAATACTATATAGACCACAACAAAGACAAGTGGATATGACATTAGATATAGATTCTAGTAGTCTTGAATGATTTTCATGATATTCAAATTTTTTGGTGGGTCATTATGAGTTTCCAATGGAATCTCATGTTTGTGGATGTGCAATAACTGTGGGGATTATGAAAAATTATATCAAGGAGCTTGTTACTGGTGATAAGTTGGGCATCAACGTAGTGAAACATTTTTCCATATAAATCTTAACACCTTTTCCCTGCGTTATATTTATTAAAAATGTATACTTATGTCTATTTTTTATTAGGTATCTTTATAACATTTGTGAGAGGAATGAGGTGACAGATGTATATGGATTCATGGACCCGGAATTGATTTCCCCTGAAGCATGTTCATTGGATGAGGAACAAAAATTCTTTATATTGTGAAAGGCTTGAAAATAATATAGTCACACAGTGTTGGATGATTCCATTTTGTGAGAGGCATAAAACACATCTCTCTCAAAGAGTTCATTATCTTTTAACATAAAAAATCACTAACCTTAAATTTTCTTTTATCAGTGATCATTGGATTTTAGGGGTTTTTTCCTAAGGGAGAAAACACTTTATTGGATATTCTATGTCCTTGATGATGTGCGGGAAAGTTTTATTAATATATTGGAAAAGTAAGTTTCAATTTCACAATATTTTTATATATTATAATGAATTTTGAATTTAACCCATTCATATTATTTTCTAATAGGGCATGGGTCTACTTTCGAAAAAACACAAAGAAAAGGAGTGAAAAGATCAAATATGTACATGTGAATGTAAATATCCATTTATAATTTGTACATTTTGATTTATTAAATAAAAATAATATATTTAATTTACACTCATTCAAACAGAATTTTCATGAACAATAAGGCGTCATCAAATAATTATATTATATGTTAAGATTTTTGTATGAAATAATAACAACTGGGACCGTTGTGAACATTGACCTGGTAAGATTTCCTTTTAAAATTTTCCATAATATTTCAATTTTATTTATTCATTATGCACGTTAACTACTATCCTTTTCATTTGTAGCTATTTGATGACCATCAACCCTATACTACTCATGACATCAAACACTTACAAGAAGAGTGGAAAAATTATTTTACAGGTTCGATTGAATTTTAGTTGTTTGTAGTGTAACATGTAATTTTGAATATTGTCATTGTAATTGTGTATTTGGTAGTCATTTAGGTTGGATTTATTTTCTTTTAATTTTACAGTGTATGTTTTGAATTTTATATATGTGAATGTTTAATTTTACTATAATTCTTGTTTTGGTCTACTTATGATGGTTTTTATGGTACAGATTTTGGTCTGGGGGGGGAGGGTTTCCAACGGTGTGGGGGGGGGTGTTCCGTGGGGTGGGGGTGTCCATGGTTGTAGGAGGGATGTCCAGGGGTGTGGGGGAGGGTTGTCCATGGGTGTGGGAGGGATGTCCAAGGGTGTCGGAGGGCTATCCAGTGGCGTGCCCCCTAGGTGGTGTCCAGGAGGGTGTGTGTGTGTGTGTGTGGGGGGGGGGGGGGGGTTGTCCAGGGGTGTTTGGGCTGTTCAGGGGTGTGGGTGGGCTATCCTAGGGTGTGGGAGTTCTATCCATGGGGTAGGGGGTATACATGAGGGTGGGGGTTGTCCAGGGGTGTTTGGGGATGTCCAGGGGGTCGGGGGGTTGTCTAGGGGTGTGGTGGGGGCAGTCCAGTAGGGTGAGGGGGGGAGGGCTGTCCAGGGGTGTGGAAGTGTTGTCCAGGGTGTGGGGGGTATACATGAGGATCAGGGTTGTCCCAGGGTGTTTAGGGCTGTCCAGGGGCTCAGAGAGTAGTCCAGGGGTGTGGTGGGGGCTGTTTAGGGGGTTGTGGGGGGCTGTCCAGTGGGGTAAGTTTTAAATGTTATCAATGTAAATGCTTAATTTTTAATTGGTTTTTGTTTTGGTCTACTTCTATTTTTGTGGTAAGAATTTTTGACTTGGTTTTTGGTTGTTTCTAGGGACAGTAAAGGACTACATTCCATTTAAAAAAAATTGTCCTTTCACGTCATTTATTTTATGACCGACGTGATAAATGAATGGAGAATGGTTTATCACGTCATTTATTTGAATAATTAACATGATAAACACCTGTGGAATGGTTTATCACATCGGTTATTTGATAACCAATATGATAAACCCACCTCGGACTGGTTTATCACGTCAGTTATCATATAACCAATGATATAAACCATTTCCCAGGCCTTTTATCACGTTTGTTATTTAATAACCCAAATGATAAAACCGCCCCAGACATGTTTATCACGTCGGTTATTATATAACTGATGTGATAAATCATTTCCCAGGGGTTTATCACGTCGGTTATTAAATAACTGATGTGATAAACATCCCCCAAACTATTTTATCACATCTGTTATATAATAACCGACGTGATAATGCCGCCCCTAGTTTATCATGTAAGTTATTTTATAACCAATGTGATAAACACCCCACGCACTGTTTTATCACATTGGTTATCAAATAACCGACTTGATAAACCCTCCCCCTAGTTTTTTCACGTCGTTTAATTAATAAATAACGTTATGAACACAGATATGTTATGTTTTTTATGTCAGTTTTTAAATAAATGACGTAAAAAACAATATTTATAAAATTTTCTGTATTAACGTCGGCTAAAACCAGACGTAAAAAATGAAAAATAACCGACGTAAAAAACTTTTTCTTCACTAGTGAGGGTATATATAATTAAATTTCACTATCCAAACACATATCAAAACAAGTTACATATTCTCTTAATGATCAATGTTTTTAAAGTATCCAAAACAAACAAAGGATAATTATTGTGGTTATTATATTTGTAAATTCATGAGAGAGATCGTTTTCCATCAACAAACTGGCATATATAAAGATGTATTTTCAAAAAAACTACTATTTAATTTAAATTATTATTTATTTATTTATATATTTTGTAGTACTATTATAACTGTCGAAAATCATCCTATTCACATGACGATATAGAGTTTTTCCGAAACGAGTGGGCCACATACCTGATGGAATATTTCCTAGAAATATCATGATGATCTTACTTGGGGACATGTATAGTTGGCGACCATTTTTGAGAGGGGTTAAAGAGATCAAAAAATGAATCATTGTTGTATGTAAATGTTTGTAGGAAAATTGTCAATTTTATTAAAAAAATCCTTTATTCAATGAGTCATTTGTTCATTTTAATAGATGAAATGCACCAGAAACATGCAAGAATGATGAACCATTTTCTTTGGGCTTTGGATAAGAAAAACCAACAAAACCACTAAAATACCTTCATATATGACCATACACAATAATATTGTGTTGATACTTTAGGATAATGATCCATGGGTCTTGTGTGACGTGTATGAGTCAACCCCGCCTCAATCCAAGGCATGGTGTGGCCGGTATCACTCAAAGTGTCTCTCTCTTGTTTAAAATAGACAGAGTTTTAAGTGAAAACAATAACTGACGTATGGATAACCGTTCAAACGCATTAGGATTGTGTTAATACATTAGGATAAAGATCTATGGGTCATGTGGGACATTTAAGAGTCAACCATGCCTTAATCTCAGGCATAGTGAGGCTGGTGTCACTTAAAGTGTCTCTCTTTTGTTTAAAATGGACAATATTTCAAGTGAAAACAAAAATTGACATATGAAAAACTAACCAAATGCATTTGGATAGTGTTGATACTTTAGGAGAACGATCCTTGGGTCATTTTTGACATGTAAGGGTCAACCCCAACTCAATCTTAGGTACAGTGTGGCCGGTATCACTTAATGTGCATCTCTTTTGTTTAATTGGGAAAAAATTTTAAGTGAAAACAACAAATGACATACGGAAAACTAACCAATAAAATTTGTATTATGTTGATAAATAAGGAGAAAAATCCTTGGGTCATGTGTGACGTTTACGAGTCAAACTCGATGCATTTCGAGCCATGATTTGGCCAATATCAGTCAAAGTGTCTCTATTTTGATTAAAATGTCCAGAATTTTAAGTGAAAACAACAACTGACATACAGAAAACCAACCAAATGGATTTGGATTATGTTGATACAATTGGAGACCAATTCATGGGTCATGTTTGACGTGTACAAGTCAATGATGCCTGAATTTGAGGCACGAGGTGGCTGGTATCACTCAAAGTGTCCCTCTTTTTTTAAAATGGACATAATTTTAAGTGAAAACAAAAAATAAGGTATGGAAAACCAACCACACACATTCGTAATGTGTCGATACTTTAGGATAACAAACCTTGGGTAATTTTTGACATTAAGAGTCAACTACGCCTCAATTCGAGGCATGGTGTGGACGGTATCACTCAAACTGTCTCTATTTTGTTTCTAGTGGACAGAATTTGAAGGGAAAACAACAACTAATGTATAGAAAACAGAACAAACGCATTTTTATTGTGTTTATACATTAGGAAAATGATACATGGGTCATGTGTGACATGTAAGAGTCAACCATGTCTCATTCTGAGGTACGGGGATGCCAATATCACTCAAAGTGTCTTTTTTTTAAATGGATAGATTTTTTAGTGAAAACAACAACTATGTACGGAAAACCAACCAAACATATCCGGATTGTGTTGATACGTTAGGATAATTACCCTTGGTTCATGTGTGATTTTTAAGATTCAAAACTGTCTCAATCTGAGGAATGGTGGGGCTGTTACCACTCCAAGTGTCTCTCTTTTGTTTTAAATAGACTGAATTTTAAATGAAAACAACAACTGACATACCGAAAACTGACCAAACACATTCAGATTGTGTTGATAAATTATTAGAATTATAAATGGGTCATGTTTCATGTTTATGAGTCAACATCTCCACAATTCTAGGTACAGTGTGGCCGATATCACTCAAAGTGTCTCCCTTTTATTTAAAACGGACAAAATATTAAGCGAAAACAACAATTGATGCACAGAAAACTAACCAAACACGTTTGTATTGTGTTGATAATTTATTATAACAATCCATGAGTCATTTTTGATGCCTAGGTGTCATCCATTCCTCAATATGCGGCACGATGTGGCCGGTATCACCCAAAGTGTCTCTCTTTTGTTTAAAATGGACATAATTTTAAGTGAAAACAACAACTGGCGTACAGAAAACTGAAAAAATGCTTTTGGATTGTGTTAATAAATTTTGAGAACGTTCCATGGGTAATTAGGGATGTCTACTAGTCAACACCTTCTCAATCAGAGGCATGTTGTGGCCAGCATCACTCAAAGTTTCACTCTTTTGTTTAAAATGGACTGGATTTTAAGTGAAAACAACAACTGTCATATGGAAAACTGACCCAACACTCTCATATTATGTAGATAAATTTGGAGAATGATCCATGAGTCATTTTTTACGTGTTCGAGTAAATCCCTATTGAATCTAAGTAGGGTGTGGCTGGTATCACTCAAAGTGTCTCAGATATAATTTTAAGTGAAAACTAAAACTGACGTACAGAAAACATACCAAACACATTTGTATTGTGTTGATACTTTAGTAGAAATATCCATGGGTCATCTGTGATGTTTACGAGTCAACCCTACCTCAATTCGAGGCACTGTGTGGCCGGTATCACAAAAAATGTCTCTCTTTTCTTTAAAATGGATAGAATTTTAAGTTAAAACAACAACTAACATATGGAAAACAGAACAAATGCGTTCATATTGTATTGATAATTTAGGAGTATGATCCACGGTTCATGTGTGACATTTAAGAGTCAACCCCTCCTCAATACAAGGCATCGTGTGGCTGGAATCACTTAAAGTGTCTCAATTTTTTTAAATGGAAAGGATTTGAAGTGAAAACAAGAACTGGTGTACGGAAAACCAACAAAACACATTCATAATGTATATATACATTAGGAGAATGATAAATGGGTCATTTTTTACATTTAAGATTTAACCCCGCCTCAATCTGAGGCACAGTGTGGCCAGTATCACTCAAAGTGTCTCTCTTTTGTTTAAAATGGAGAGAATTTTAAGTGAAAACAACAACTAACATATGGAAAACAGACCAAACACATTCGGTTTGTGTTGATACTTAAGGATAGATATCCATGTTCCATTTTTGATGTGTACGAGTCATCCCCGCCTCAATTAGACGCACAGTGTGTCCGGTATCACTCAAAGTGTGTCTCTTTTGTTTAAAATAGACAGAATTATAAGTGAAAACAACAACTGACTTATGAAAAAACGACCAAACCCATTAATAATTTTTTGATACTTTAGGATAACTATCCATGGGTCATTTTTTAATTTTAATATTAAACCCCGCCTCAATATGAGACAGTTTGTGGTTGGTATCACTCAAAGTGTCTCTTTTTTTGTTTAAAATGGACAGAATTTTATGTGAAAACAACCATTGACGTATAGAAAATATTCCAAATGCATTAGGATTGTGTTGATACTTTAGGATAAGGATTTATGAGTCATTTTTGATGTGTACTAGTTTACCCCACCTCAATCCGAGGCATGGTGAGGCCGATATCACTCAAAGTGTCTCTCTTTTGTTTAAAATGGAAAACATTTTAAGTGAAAACAACAACTGGCATACAGAAAACCATCCAAACACATTATGATTGTGTTGATACTTTAGGATAACTATAATTAGTTTATGTGTGATGTGTTAGAGTTAAACCCACCTTAATCTGAGGCACAGTGTGGCCAGTATCACTCAAAGTGCCTTTCTTTTGTTTAAAATGGACAGAATTTTATGTGAAAATAAAAACTCACATATGGAAAATGGACCAAAAACATTCATATTGTGTTTATAATTTAGTATAACTATCCATGGATCATGTGTGAAATTTAATAGTCAACCCCGCCTCAATCTGAGGCATGATTTGGCCGGTATCACTCAAAGTGTCTCTCTTTTGTTTAAAATGGACATAATTTTAATTAAAAACAAAAACTAACGTACGAAAACTAACGAAACAAATTCGGATTGTGTTGATACTTTAGAAGAAATATCCATGGATCATTTGTGACATTTAATAGTCAAACCATCCCCAATCCAAGGCATGGTGTTTTCAGTATCACTCAAACTGTCTCTCTTTTGTTTAAAATGGACAACATTTTAAGTGAAAACAACAACTGATATACGGAAAACAGACCAAACACATTCATATTGTGTTGATAATTTAGGTTAACGATCCATTGGTAATTTGTGATGGGTAAAAGTCAACCATGCCTCAATCCGAGGCATGGTGTGACCAGTATCACTAAAAGTGTCTCTATTTTCTTTAAAATGGACAAAATTTTAAGTGAAAACAACAACTGATATACGGAAAACTGAACAAATGCATTCAGATTGTGTTGATACTTTATGATAATGATCCATGGGACATTTTTGATGTGTAAGGTTCAACACCATCTAAATATGAGGCACTTTGTGGCTGTTATCACTCAAAGTTTCTCTCTTTTGTTTCAAATGGACAAAATTTTAAGTGAAAACAACAACTGACGTACGAAAACTGACCAAATGAATCATATTGTGATTATAATTTTGGATAAAGATCTATGGGTCATTTTTTATGTTTAAAAGTCAACCACACATCAATTTGAGTCATAGTGTGGCTGGTATCACTGAAAGCATCTCCCATTTGTTTAAAATGGACATAATTTTAAGTGAAAACAACAACTGACGTACGGATATTCAATCAAACGCATTCGGATTGTAGTGATACATTAGGATAATAATCCATGGGTCATTTTTGATGTGTACGAGTCAACCCTTATTCAACATCAGGCACAATGTGGCCGATACAACTCAATGTGTCTCACTTTTGTTTAACATGGAAAACATTTTAAGTGAAAACAAAAAATGACGTACAGAAAATGGACCAAACGCATTCAGATTCTGTTGATACTTTAGGAGATCAATACATGGGTCATTTGGGACGTGTAAGAGTCAACCTCGCCTCAATTTGAGTCATGATGTGGCCGGTATCACTCAAACTTTCTCTCTTTTGTTTAAAATGGACACAATTTTAAGTGAAAACAACAACTAACGTACGAAAAACCCCCCACCCCTGGACACCACCTACCCCCTGACCACCCACACCCCCTAGAAATCCCCCCAATCCCCTGGACACCACCCCACCCCCTGGAAAACACCCCAACCCCTGGACACTCCCATAGACACCCCCCCCCCCCCCCCCGCCACCACCACCCCGGACAACCCCCCACCCCTGGACACCCCCAACCACCTAGACAGCCCCCACCCCCTGGACAACCCCCACCCCTCCTAGACACCACCCCACCACCTGGACACCCCCACCCCTGGACACCCCCACCCCCATGGATAGCCACCCCCACCCTCATGGACACCACCCACCCCCTGGACACCCCCATCCCCTGGACACCACTATGGATATCCCCCCCACCCTGGACAGCCCCCACCCCCCTAGAAAACCCCATCCCCCGAGACACAACCACCCCTGGACACCCCCTACCACCCTTGGACAGGCACCCCAAACCCCAAAACAACCTCCAACCCCCATAATTCTGAATTGATTTTTTTATATATTTAATTAACTTATTAATTATATGTTAATTTTGTATGGGTATACTTGTTGTATGGGTATAATTTTTGTATGTTTATACTTTCTATAATTATTTTATGAATTATGTGTTAATTTTTTATGGGTATACTTGTTGATATGATAAATTTTTTCAGGTATTGATTGGGTGTTCTACTATATAATTTTATGTTACAGTTGGATGGGAGTTTATCAGTGCTAAAAAAGCTCTAATAAATGATCCCTTTATCAACACTTTTTTAGCACCAATAAAGGATCCCTTTATGAGCTCTTTTAAGTTCTGATAAAGTGGACCCCCCCGTTATCAGTGATGAGATTGACAACACTTTTTTTGCGCTGTTAAAGCCCATTTTGAGCACTGATAAAGCCTGTTTTTGTAGTAGTGAACCCTATGTTCTAAAATCAGAATACTCTATCACATGAGTATTATAGATGAAATGATATTAGCACCACCCCTCATATTCTACAATTGTTATCTATGATACTTCAGGTATGGTTCAAGGTAGGTGTTTTACAAGTGAACAACACTAACTCGTGGTGCCTTGATCTATTTAGTGAAGTCTCAGCATCAAAATTCATAAATTTGTTTACTCAATGCATGCCTCGAAAATGATATCATGTTAGCTTTGGATAATCATTAGTACCTATTTATTTATGTCAACCCAGCACTCTCATAAGAACTCCCCGGTAGTAAGACGCAACCTCATCTTTGGCAAGACGAGCACCCTGAACACCCGGTTTTTTTCAAAGTCGAATGATGGAGGGAGATTATGACTTAATATTAATTTGAAGGGTTTTATATATTTATTTGATAAAAGAAAAAATTTCATATTTCATAATAATGTTCTATGTGATCATACTCACAAATTAGAATAAAATAAATAGAAATATTCACCACAATACATGTTCATTTTATTTGTTCATGCTTGTTTATTATTCTATGTGATAGCATGTAAAATAAACATTTTCAAAATAATAAACCATGAAAAAATAAAATTATGATGTGATCATGAGATGATACTATATGTTATTCCATTTAATGAATAATGGGTCAACCTATGCTCTAGGAGTAATACCTTAATTCATAATGCTTGCGACCCAAGTTGCAGTGTCTTCCCTTCTAGTTCCTCAAACTCCTATCAGGTGTGTCACCGTAACATACCAAAAAGTACGTTTCTGGTCATCTCATCATTATAAAACAATACTCACATGCGTGATATGGGGTCTTGAGACATTAAAATACAACTATGAAAAATGGGTACACAGAACCTTATACATATAATGACACTTAAACGAAGCACATATCACCTTTTAATAAAACTAATCATTATAAATTATTGCAGTGACATATTAAATAATTGAACATTCAACAATCATGTATTGGTCATGCTTAGGCTCTCAATTAGTCTAATGTGCATTAAACATGCATATTAAAGAAATAATGAAATTAAAATTTTAACCTTCATTAAATTATTCACGAGGGAACATTTATTGGATTCAAAATTTACTCATATTTTTATTAAGCATTTACGTCATTTGGACCCATTAATTTAATTTAAAAATCAAAAGTTAAAATAAATAAATAAATAAATAAATAAATAATTTAATTTATCACATACATTAAAATAATTTTTACCGACAACATTAAAAATTAAATTTTGAACAAAAAATTGCTTTTTATTTAATATAATTTACTATAGAAATTAAGTGAATTATTTTAATTAATTATTGATTATATTAAAATTAACCAGGACCTAAAAACCATTGACATGATCTTAGAAGCTTGGCCAGAACCCGCACAGGCGCAGTCTAGGCTATAAAGGCCCCATAAAGAGGGTCTGGGGCCACCCGACTGCCCAAGACCATTCCGAGCTTGGCCGAACCACCTGAGATATTTCTAGGAGAATGAGGTCTGTGAAGATCGATGAAGGGTACATCACATTGGGGAAACCAGCGAAGTCCTCATACACCTACGTATAAATGGGAAGCACATTCATAGGATCGAGAAGATTGCCACAGCTGCCTCATGGTGGTCAGATGGCTTCGAAAGTACCTTGGCAGAAGAGGTCTCCGTGGAATGGAAATTTCTAGATCCAACCAAGGGAAGCGAGCATGGTTTTGGGATCTCCTTGAGAGAAGATTCTAGGAAGTGTTATCATAGTGTCCGGTCGGCTCGACCAGATCTAGAGATGGGGAGGACTACAGGTGGGAGAGTGCGACTCGAAAACAAGGGAATGGTCTTACACCGGACGATGAGAGGGGTTGTCGGCTAGTAGAGTGGAGCTCACCTATTAATTATTCTAATAAAAAACTAATTGATTAATTAAATTAATTAATAATTTATTTATTTTCCCTTTAATGGGGAACCCTATTTTGGCCACCAGAAAACGGTCAGAAATATCGAGTTCACCAAATAAATTGTTTTTGCAGGCATCTTAGGTTATTTAATTAAAATAAATTATATATATTTTCTTCAAAAATAACCAATCAATGATTTATTTCAATCCATATTTAAAACATCATATGGTCATAGAAATTCAATGAAATATCGGATTTACACACCGTCTATGATGTTGGAATCGAAATGATGCTCTTTGTTAAATTTAATGAAAATTTATTTTTTTCTCTTCATAAAATCTTAATGTATCACTCTGATAAAAATTGTAGGTACTGAGAATTTAGAAGAATCCCCAGAAATGGGATTTTAATAATTTTCCACAGACATTCAACATGAGTTCATCATCGTCGGGGAAATGTTGCTCGATTACCATCGAGGATACCGTGTGAAGAGTTTTCATGACATATTGAAACCCATAAATTACCTAGTTCGATCTAAAGCCCTGTGCGATGATTGTTCATCATTGGTGGTCATGACTAAATTAATATGATGCTGAATTACTCTTGATCATCCACACATACTTCAAAAACCAATGAGTGTACCGATCATTGAAATCAGAGTACTAGCACAGAGTTTTGACTATACTTTTGATGCTTCATCATTCAGGACATCACCTTGCTTGTGATGCGTGAGAGGAATCTCAATCTACGGAATTGGATCCAATGCCTCTTTTTTTAGAATATGGGAGAGAGAATAAGAGTGGGATAGATACTTTGAATAGTGATTAGTGTGATCATCTCTTTATGTATTTATAGGGTGTTAAGAAAATTATCCGATATTTCCTCCCCAACACCCGATTAATTAAAACTCTATAAATGACATATTATGACTACTGTATTGATTCATAAATATTATTATCACACTCTTGAAATATAATAATTATATTACATGATAATAATTGTTTCATTAACTCAACTCGCCATTCCTGCAAATATTAAATGAACCATAAATATTTTAAACTAATATTCATTCAAATAATATTTTTCATGTATTTACTTAAAACCCTCTTAAATAAATTGAATTAAATGAATTCAATGTCAATTATTCATAACTTGAATAAGATATATTTATTTATGGATTTTAAGATTGTATATTCTTGGGAAAATCCCGTACCCAGTGGTGGGGCCGACCATGTCCAATATACCTATTCAACTGAATATGAAAGATTTTTGAATATGCTGTTGTGTGTGACCCTCTAGGACATTATCTCAATAGCAATGAATACTATTCACATACTAATAGAGAGATTTAGAAACCCATAATGACCCCTAAAGAGATTAGGATATTCATAGCAATGATAAACAACCTCTGAACACACACTCTGTAATATAATCTCTTCGTTTTTAAATATCTCACAAAGCAGAACACACACACATGTCATCTCCCTTTATTTTTTATTGATTATTGATCTAACTGAACAGGTTTACCCTTTAATCCCATGGAAATGTTCTCATGAAGGTACTACCATCATGATCGACAAGGACAAAATATATTTCTTCCTTAAACTGGAAGCGACAAATCCTTTCTTGACCATTCAACCTATTTCATACCACCAATTATGTATCCAACAAAAGAAACCTTACCACTATTTCGTTATCAGGATTTTTTTACTTTAATAAAAGTATGAAATAAAATGTAACACATATTATATGATCTCATTTCAGGATACCATTATATTTTTCTATAGATAAGAACATCCAATGAAAACAATAACATGTGGTGTAATTATTAGTGGGACTTTCATCATGTCCTCACTACTAGAGATCACCCGGTGTGAACATCACGAGAAAATGTCTCAATGCTTGTGAGCCCCCAACACCTGATATTAAAAATTATACTATTTACAATCAATAAGATATATCTTGATCATAGGACCGATGTTTAAGATTAATGTCATAGTGTCTCGATGATCTCATTATTACTTGGGATATGCTATAACCTTTTGTTATGATCATTAATCTATAAAAATTACCATTTAAATATTGGAAATAGAAAAGTCTACACTATATTGTTATGAATACATCATGTATATCTAACTATATACATGATTTTGTATTAAAAAGTACTTTATAATAGGGTCTAGGGAACCCACTAATAATATAGTTACCCAAGGGAGAATATCCAAAGGAAAGGATAATATTCTTAACTGAGCCCTCATAATTCTCATTTACTTTTACCAACTGAAACCGATTCTGTCTATAAAATTATGATAATATAAGTATTAATATTATTTTAACATATTACTATTCTAATTGAAAATTATTTATATATAATCCACTAAAACAATTCAATAAATGAAGATGTCATCATGCACATGTGCAAACTACTGCTTCCATGAATGATGTGCTTAATTTTTCATCAGTAGCGTACATGGATAGTTCTAAAAGTCAATTTAACATATTAATAAAATAATTATAAAATTATTAGGATTATGAAATTTTAAACCCTTCCATATCTTCCTCCCAATTTATATAAAATGAACGTGTCACCCTTAAATACGTGCAGACTACCACCTCCATGAATGTGTTTTATATTATTTCACACTACTCTTTTATTATATATTAAAATATCATAAATATGGTTCATAAAATTAATAAAAAATAAATAATATCATTATTTTTTTGATAATGTCAATATTTATAGATAATAAATTTATTAACAATAATCACCTATCAATTATACCATGTTCTTGTTTTGGTTGGTTTAACAACTTAACTGATCAATGAAAATATTTCCTATCATCTAGTAGTAAAGAAACCTAATTATAGGTGATATTAGACAATAATAAGCAAATAATGATTTTTCCCATTGTAATGGTTATATGAGTATATAACAAGCTATTAAAATTCCACACCTTATTTGGTAAATTTACAGAAAAAATATTCCCACCAACTTCATCGTCAAGAATCATAACTAAAATACGTAGGAAATGAAATTAGAATATTTTAAATGATTATAAGTAATCTATTCAAGTACCTATAAGGATATCAAATTTTTTATATTTTAATATTTAAATATCAATCAACTTGGCCATTATGAAACTCCTTAACATTTTTATATAATAGGTTAATATTCTTTCATGTAATCTCATAAATAAAAAATAGGGTTTTACATTTCAATTCTGATTCATTGGTGTATAATATATATTCACCACTAGATTTGCTTTGGTTGTGTATATATTTTCAATGTAATTAATTTATCATAACTTTTCATTCAATATTATGGATTTAAAAATCCAGCTTTTTGTTTATTTTTTATTTGTTTTATGTTCTAAATATAACAACGACATATGGGTGTATGTTAACTCAATTTTCAGTCACTGAGGTATGGTTATAATTCATGAAAATTATCCTAAAATTTTGGTTATGTTGTGACCTAAAATTTTATCATGATTAATTTATCTCTATTTTCAATGTATTTATATTCTATTCCAATAAAACCATATTCAAATGATACTTACATTATGAATTTTGATATCTATATTGGGTTTCTTTTTGGAAAGTCAAACCTCCTTTTATTGAGTTATAATTTTTATATTGAAATTATTATATCTATAATTAGTTTATTCTACCATAGGATTATATAAAGAAATGTTCATTACACTCTTTTTAAAATGAAACATTTTATTCATATCTTTCTCTTTGATGAATTTCATCCTTGTAAAATCATGTCACAGTTTAGAATAATTTTCATTCTCTTTACGGATGGTTTTTCTCCCATACCCATATTTTACCATCCGTAAAATTTTATCCATTATATTAAAAAACCTAATTATGTTTCATATCATGTTCCCTCCATATTTAACTTCTTTAATTTTTGAAATGATATTTCATTATCAATTTTTATGAAGTTGGATTCCAAGTAAAGTATTTTAGAATAATAATATGTTTTTCCTTCCATTATTTTTGGTATTATCATCCAATTAAATTTTTCTATAGATCATACTTATATCTTAATCTAGAATCCAGATTTTAATGTTATCTTCATAAAATAATAATATGTTTTTTGAGTTTTCAGTACATTTTTTTTCAAAATAATTTATGAAACTTACCAGTAACTTCATTGTTGTGTGATCTTGTAACAAATGGTTTCCGAAATCTATTTTTATGATTTTTTTCATGAGAACAAATTATTTTTTAAAAAAATAATATATTTATGATCTATATTTTATTAGTAATATTTTTTTTCTAGAATAACAAGTCTTAAATTTTATAGTATTATACAAAAAACATAAAGAATCCTAATAAAAAAATATTTAATTAATTCCAATTCTTACATTAGGCTACAATTAATACCATGGAAATTCAAAAAATTGCACAAGCGCAAAAAAATAATATATAAAAACTATGATGGAAAAATATGGATCACCGAAATTTACCAGAATACATAACCCCACGGACAACACTATAGAAATAAAATATAATATTATTAAAGCAATATCAATCATATGAAATTAAAATACATAACCATGGGAGAAATTGTAATTAATGTTTAATACATGAGTAGAGATATATTTATAAGAGGTAACACAACTATTGGAATAGTAGTATGACCATTGAAATAATAATATGACCATTTGGAATAGTGACATGACTAGTGGAAATAGTAACCCAACTGTTGGAATTGTAATTTGACATCAAAATAATAAAATGGGATATAAATATTATTTATCATGTTTAACAAAATAAAATAAAAATATTAGTTTTCTCTCAAATAAAAACCAATATTGAAAAACTCAATGAAAATAAATGAAGATTCTTAATATACTATATTTTAATGCATTTCATAAAATTCCTATTTTTCATATTAAACAATAAAATCACCAAACATAGAAAATTATCTTGATAGAATTAATATCAGATTTTTAATCAACATGTCAAAACTTTTCAATGTTTTTTTTGTAATTTTATGAAATACATCAATTTTTACTTAAATAGTAAAAATATCATATTTTATAAAATAATGATTTTTCAACAATGAATTAATAAATTATTAATTGGAAATTTCATCCCAAAATGAATTCAACTAAATAAATGGGTTATTTAAAAACATTAAATTTAATTTCTATACCTAAAAATCATTTTTAGAATTATAATTTGAAAATGATTTCATTAAAATAACATTTTTTTCTTTTACCACATTCATATTAATTATCCTATTATATTCATATTATAAGGATTATAAAATTCATAAAATCATATTATTTAATTCAAATACTTTTCATAATTTAAAAAATCACTATTCAAATGTTCACATTTATATTATGTTTTATTCAATATTTTATCGTAAAAATACCACCTCTACACAAGTATAAATATCCCCTCTCACTCCCCTTGTAAAACCACTCCCCAATCACTTACCAAATCCAATTAACATCCCAAATAATATCTCTAAAGACTATTATAATATTTAGGGATTTTACAGAATAAAAAACTCCAAACATTAAGGTAGTTTTTTCTGTATAAAAGTACTAATAATGAGAAATATGTTTGTTTTGATCAACTCTTCTTTCATTTTCCTATAAATTTCCTCTTATTCACGATTCTATTCAAAGAAAAATACTATAAACTAAATTAATAATCTTCATTGAAATATATTTTTTATGTTAACTTATATAAATAATCCTATTTACAAATTATCCATTTTTCATAATTCTATAACCCATATTTTGAAAAATTCCCATTAAGCCAATTAACCACACATGAGAACGTCGAAAATTATTTTATTATCACTACACTAAAAGAAGGTTTAAATAAATTATATAATATATATATATATTTCTATTCTCTTAGAGTTAATATTAATAATTTATAAATAAAAATTATCCCTGAAAATTTTATAGAAGAAAAATATGATTGTTTAATGAAACCATCATTAAAAAAAATTACATTTAACGATGGAAAATAATAAATATAATCCAATAATTATAATTGATAAAAATTTAAAAAAATTAAAATAATTTACTTTTGTATCCATGTTTTATCAAACATAATTAGACTATTCTAGAGGTAAAAAATGATGAAATAAATATGTATTTAAGGTAAGGGAATTCTCCACTTATTCATTTTCTATGTAAGTACCTATTTTGTGGACTGTTTTCTAAAATTTAGATTATAATCATTTTAGAACATTTTTTATTATCACATTAGTTAAAAAATAGTGTTTTCCATTAGAGACCTTTATCCCCTCATATTATTCAATTTTCATAATCCACATTTTATATCTCTGTTCTGGATAATTCATTCCTTAAATATCTCTCTTTCATATGAAAAATTATTATATTGGGAACACCAAAACTAATTACATACAGAAAGGAATTCACCTAGATGCAAATATAATTTACATCTTCCAGTATTTAAATATATGAAAACCACATTTCATTTTCATTAGTTAAAAATGATGTAGTGTTCATGTCTTTGAAAACTAATATACACAATGTTTTTATTTAAAACCCATTATTTATTTTCCATTCGCAATTGAAGAAATGTTTTAGTATGGTAATTGTGGAACACATGAATTATGAAAATTTAAGGGTGTTCCATGATATTGTTCCAATAAAATGTCTAAATAATTAATCTATAGAGATGACACGTATTATAACATCCCATTGAATAATATTGGTAATTATGATTTATAAAACCATGGAAATATGATTATTAATGTATCAGTTTTATGATACAACCACGTTTACATTCTATTTATCATATAAATGTGATTATTCTCTCTTATTATGCCTCGTTTATTTTCTATGATGATCATTAATGTATCATTTCATTTTTTATTCCCTTACTATGAATTATACCCCCTTTCATTTGATGTAGGGCCCCTTGTCATGGTAAGCTGTAAAAGTGATTTAGGATGAACCTATGATGTAGCCTTCAAAATGGATTAAATGTTTTTTTATGTTATTCATCTATTATATTTCTAATTTCCATGAAATTAATCCTTAAAATACCATGTGTATTGTTATGTGTTTTTTCATATAAATAACGTTTTATGTATAAATAGGAAGGATTCCATAGAATGTATCATAGCACGGTTTAGTTATTTGTGTAAATTATAATTAAAAAAAATTAGTAAAACCCTAGGGATAAGATTAAATATAGTAAAAAAAATATTATAATTATGGTTTCGTAAAAATAGAGTAGTTACCTAGAAATTAATTCATGAGATAGATACAATAAGTGGATATTGATCTAGCCAAGTTTTATAGAGGGACAATAAATTTCCAAAAGAGGGTATTAGGATTTGACTCAATTGTCACCTTTGTGAACTATAGTGGTAATTGCTTCACATATATTGAGAACTTGTAGTGGTTGTGATTGGATTATCACATGTTTTTTATGAACCATTATTAAGGATATACTGAAAATTTAACTGTTATTTCAGTTATTTAATGAATATTATATTTAAGAATGTTATTTTAGGATTTAAACTCTCTTTAGAAGTAAAATATTCCTAAAAGTATCCCATTTATCACTAAGGGTTTCTTCTATTTGAGAAATTATGGGAAATTGGTGGAATCATATAATTGAGGAGTGAAATGGATGATTTACTGATGGAATTCCTAATGTGATGGAACCTAAAATTGGAAAATTAATGAGGATGATAAATCAAATATATCAGGTTGTGAATAATAACCTAGATGATGTTTAGTGGAAAAGTTCACCTTGAAGGGAACATCTTTAAGTTGAGTCCTTCAAGAATAAATGGCCACCTTCCTTTAGCATATGTGATGATCCATTAATATCTTAACAATGAATTACATCAATAGATAATATATTTTCTATTCTCCACTATTCAAAGCAGTTTAAATTTATATTTTTAGTATATCCACTAATAGGAGATGTTTATTAGTGTTGGAAATTGATTAATAACATGAATCCATTATGGGAGACTGATGCTATGAAGTAGGAAGAGTTATGGAGAATCTTTTTCAATAAGTATTTCCCACTCTCGATTAGAACACAAATGAATATTGAATTCTAAAACTGAATAATAAGAAAAATTAATTAGTGGGAAGGTATAGAATAAACATTACAAGAAATACTCGATAAACCTATATATTGTTTGTGGATCCTATGGTAAGTCTTGATAGGTTATTTGGTGGGTTGGGAACCGATCTGTGGAGGAATCAGTAAAATTGAGATAAATAAATGTATGAGGAGATAGTGTAGAGTCCTTTTAAGGTTTAATTAGAGATTTGGAGTGAGGAAGTGGTTATATAGGCTCAAAAAAGAAGTGAGAAATATACCCCAACCTAGGGAAGAAGTTTAATCATGGGAGTAGAGGAAAGAAACTGCAACAACCCACATGTAACAAATGCCAGAATTATCATTCACGGAACTAATATATTTTGAGTTTAAAGTGATACAAGTAAATAATAGATGGAAAAATAACTCAAAATTTTCACAGTGAGGTGAAGACTCAACATCTCATGTCAAAAAATAAGTGTAATATAGTGCAAGAACAATATGATGTTCAATGCATCATGATTCAAAATCACGAAGAATTTTAAAATCAATTTTCAAATAAGAAAATATTTTAGGTAAACCACTATCAACCTCATAATATTCCAATGGAGCAAGGTCATGATTTAACAATAACAATAGATAAATTAAAGGATCAAAATCATGTTGTGGAAGGCATTCTCTTTTCTCTCAAAAAGATAGAATGTTCTATTTTGAATCTGGTTCTACTCATTAATTTATTTCATCCATGTTTTCATTGAATGGAGAATCAAATCTAGATATTCTAAAAGTAGATTTATAAAATAATAATTTGAGATTAATTATCAGAGTATCAAAGGTGTATAGAAACTCTAGTATAAACTTTTGTGATTACAATATCATAAAAAATATAGTATTTATTCCTATGGTGGATTTCAAAACGATACCAGGGATTAACATTCTCTCAATGTATAATTCTAAGATAAACTACAAAAGAAATTAAATTTTAGTGTTCTGGAATGGAAACCCTAGAGTTATTTCCCAAGGAGATAAATCTCATCCAAAACAATTTATAGAACAACAACCTATTTCCTTCTTTATAGCTATTATTGGTGAAGGAAAAGAAGAAATATAATTTACAATGATATGAAATTTCTCCATCGTTTTCTAATACATCGATGTATTTTCGGATTAGTTTCACAGTCATATAACACTATGAAATTTTTTGATATTTTTTTTAAAAATAATTTAATATTTTTGAGAATTTCCATTTCAAATAACAACATTTTTATCTTGAATTACATGAGACATTGAGATTATATTAAATTAAACACAACACTTATTATAAATACAACATTGATTTTAGTTTGTGTAACAAATAATACTGACTGTTAACAAAACTTTACATACTATTAAAATGTTATTATTTAATATGATAGTTATCTCATAAATATTTTGATGGAATGTGTGAATATGATTAACTAAATTATGAAAATATATGTTTACACTTGTATATATATTTAATTATTTTATAATTAATTAACTAAAAATGAAAATAAATACCATTTGAAAAAAAAGGAAATATTTTTATAATTTCTTTTTGCGCAGTAACGTGCTTACCTTTATAAATTAAAGAAATATATTTTTGTTAAATATTTTAATAAAATTTACATATTATATATTCAATCAATATTTTAACACTCATCTAATGTTTTCATACAATACATAAGAATAAATTAAATTTTCTTCTTAAAAATAGTCCTTTTCTAAAAACTTATTTTTGTCTCCATTTTCATACTTATTTAAAAATGAATTTTTTAGAATTTTACAAAATTTATTTTTAAAAATAAAATTAATTTTTGAAATACTAAGGAAAAATAACTTAGAGTTTTTTTAAAAAAAAATTTGAACAGAATTTTTTTGTTGAATAGTGATGATAATGGTTTTTATTAAGAATTGTTATTTCTTTTAAAGCATTTAAAAAATAATAATTTCATTAATATGGATTAAAAATTAAAATTAGTGCAATTATATAAATTATAACCCAATTTATTTGATTTGAATAAATTTCACATTGAATTTTCTAGTATAAAATCTTTAAACCTTTTAAGCATTTCCCTTTGGAAAGTAATTTTTTTCATCACAACTACAGTATTGATATAAAATTAATATTTTCCACATACGTGAATTGAATTTGAAAAAAAATATTCAATATTTAGAATCATAATAATTTATATTATCGAATAAGGATAACTCATTTCTTCACAATGATGAATACTAAAAGTAGTTTAAATTAATTATCACAATTAAGGTGATAATGAGTTTAATTAAACTAAAAATACAATGTGTAGAATGACCTATAAACATGTAAAAGAACAATTTTATGAACATATTTATACCTTATCACCTCTAAGGTTTTATATTATTTAATTTTTTAGCTTTTTGGAAGGTGAAAATGTGTGCACACCATTTTATTTTCAAAAATTACAAGTGTGCCACTCACATCGACTATAAAAGGCCACTAAGTATTCTCTCCTATTTAAAAATTACTAAAACATTGAACTAGATTTTATATAACCAAATAAAATATCTAATTCACTCCTCCCCTCCTATAATCCTCATTTTGTATAGAAATCCTACCTAAAAAGCATTTTTGTGAAAACCAGAAGAAGTAGTACAAAAAAGGTAACATCCCTGACAAAGTGTTTTATTATAAATCTTCCTCCAGCAACATAAATTAATATTAAAATAATATGATATAATGATATAATTATAATATATATATTTAGACTTTATTTTTATAATTTAATAACCTTAATCATCTTTCTTTTTAATCAAATGGGAAACAAAACTATCATTCTTGTGTACGACGCACTACCACTTCATGAACTAATGTTGTTCGTTTTCCATCACCGACTCTAATGGATGAATATAATTATAGATAAAATTTATTTATATAATTTTTATGATATTATTTTACTTATGAAATTATAATATCTTCTAAAATTTCTTACCATCCCTTATATGAGAATATGATAAAATCAATCTTTTTATGGAAGACTACAACCTTGTAAGGCTATTTGATTCATTCACACTTTACATGGAAAGAAATAAATATGTTTTTAGATATAAAATGTGATATAAATGAAATAATATAAACATTTAATTATAATATATATTATTTAACCTTGTTTCATTTCAGCCTTCATGATAATGGAAACAATGTGTATGTGTATGCACAACCAACCATCTCCATGAACAATGTATTTCATTTTGAATATCTAACTTTAATGGAAAACTAAAAATATATTTATAATTAAAATATATGATATTTATATCATGGTTGTAACTATGTTGATAATTTTACCAAGATTAAAGTTAGAGGACCAAAAATAAAAAATAAAAACATAAGCGAAAAACAAAGCAGTTATTACTCAAAACGTGATTTTGACAAGGAATTGTTAATAAACAGGATATAAATTGTTGTAAGTAAATCATATATCATGATATATAAAAGTATTGTTATATAATATAATTTTAATTAAATTATATTTATTATATAAATTGTTTTATGTTTATTAAGTTGGTACCAATAATATGTCATTTCCTTCACACTTTTTTACTTATGTAAAACACATTCCATAATAACCACCTTTTTATTTTATGTGTTGTATTTACTAATAATGTTTGAATTTTAGGATTATTAATTTGGATTTACATATCCATTATTTATCACTCATTCATAGGATATATGGTTTCAATGTTACAAATGTTTTAAGGTATTTTTGTATCAATTTTATTTCATTGATACATAAGTTATGTTATAAACCTATATTCATTTATGATGTGAATATAAAACCCATTTTTCTTGTAATATAATGAAAATTTTTATTTTCATTATATTTTATGTTTAATTTAATTTTATTATTCCATAGGGATTATGAATCAAATTTACCAATGTGGTAAGGGTTTTATGATACAATCTTATAGTTTATCAGGATTGTTTATGATTATTTTTTTAATGATGAAGTATTATGATCCATATATCAATAATAAAATTAATTTTTCTCTAATAAAGTCATTTTATGGGAATAAAATTTTCCCTTTATTTCGTTTAATTTATATACCAAACTGTTCCAAAGAATGTTTTAAGAAAATCTTACATTATCTCTCTTAGGTCGAATATATTTTTTCTTCCAAAATGATGTTTTATGAAAATGTTTTCAATTTTTTTAGCATTCTTCAAATGCTATATTAATGAAATTTTATCCTAGGTTTAAATTTTTGTATAATTTTTTCTGAAAGGGTTCTTCATTTAATTTTCCACAAAATTCCCATTTGGATCTACCAAAAATGTGAAATAAAACATTTTTTTAACACATAAAACATGAATATAATTTACCACCTTCATGACCAATAATTGTTTTATATATTTATTTATAAGTTTCATATACTATTTTCAATGTAAAAGATATAAAAAATATTATATTAATTTTAGTTATTTTCAAAATAAAAAGGTTATTTTCTATAAGAAATGTTTTAAAAGATTTATTATATCATTCTTTATAAGTATACAATATTATGTAAAAATATTATTTTGAAAATGTTTTATATTTTAAAAAGGAGTTTTCAAAGTGTAATGGGTATTTTCCTCAATAATTGTTTCAAGTTATTTTTTTAAAAAAATTCCATCAAATATAACATCCTTTGATGTTATTTATAATTTATTGGGGATAATAATGGATGATGCCATATTTATTTTTTTTGGATGGTTAATGATTGTGTTAATGAAATGACTACAAAACCCATATATTTTTAATGGGTTATGTTATGGTGAATTAATGAAATGTTTATGAAAACCTTTTTATTTATATGTGTTATGATGTGATTATATGATGAATGTTTTATGGTGTTGTGGAACATATATGTAATGTTTTAATTATGAGATGAGTGGAAAATATATATAAATCTAATGAATTAGTTAAATATTGATAAGTTATGAGTTAGTATTCAATTAGTGATCCTAATTACATGTTAATAATGATATACATGAACCTGATTTCATGTTCAAAATGTTATGAATGAACCTATTGACATGTTGACAATGTTATGAGTGAACATGATTTCATGTTTGTAGTGTTATGAATAAACCTACATTTCATGCCAATATGGATATGCATGGATATAGTTTCATGTCCATAAGATTATATGAGGGACTGATTTCATTTCCTCAGCTTAATGAGTGAACCTATTTCTATTTATGAATGTTCACAATGTTATAAGATTATGTGTATTCCAAAAATCATTATCTTATTCCAAGGATCCATTCTCATAGATCATGTTCTTGGATTCCATTATGACTCATGTATTATAAACTGTCAATATATAATAAATAACACAAGATTTTGATCTTTTATTTACAGGATATCATATTCGTATATTATGATCATGTTCCCATACTATAATTTTTATGTTATGTTTATGTATTTCATATGTTTACACATACTGAGCATAAGATATCACCCATTATTATGTGTCATTTCCCATGTTATATAGAAAGGTTTTAAGTAGTGTATTTTTTTGAAGAGTATAAAAGGGGAAGATATTTATGTGTGTTTTTGAATTTATTTCACTAAATATGATGATTGTGTACCAAGTTTATAAAGTCACTAAACTGTTATAGTCCTTGGGTGTGTAATTATTAATTGTAATGAAAATTAATTTATTAAGATGTGATATAAATCTATGATATTTTTGGGTTTTTCTAGTCAGTATCAGAGGAGATGTTCAGTTATCCTTTAGAAACTAGGATGAGAAAACTTTAGTGAGACCCCAAGGGAAATTTGTACAGATATTTCAAGAGATATGTCTTCGGATAAGTTAAAGTATAAGAATATGTCTTGGAATTTTGGTAAAGGATGGAGAGTTTGGTTTACAATAAATTACATCCCTGTATAGATTCTGAATGTGGTTGTCGCTCTATAATAGAGGTGCATAGGGATAATAACTCTGAAAAAGGAACATTATGATGAAATCGATCATCACAAATTGTATGAAAAAGGACCTTACTACACAACTAGTTTAACACTCCCAGGGGATTAGTTTTGTAAATGCACATACTATTTACTAACCATCATTAATGATTTGAATAATGACAATGAATGACCTAGTTTAAGACTAAGGTTTCATATATTTTCAAGAAGGTTTCATTATGTAGAAATTATATAACTGATTTTTAACATTATGTATTTTTCCACTATGATTAGTACTTCTCACACCATGTTTTCTTCTATTAGGTAATGGATAAAGACTGATGGAACCGTGTTAATTATAATTGAAATATAAATGATATTATTTCCCCCATATCAACCTAATGTTATTATATATGGAATAAAAAATCTAATTACCATGATAACAAAAATTTACCAATCTATAAATCAAACTGAACTAACAAACAAGCAATAGAGGGAACAATGTTATGTTGAGTCCATCATGAGGAAACATCCACCCTATTTTAGTGGGTCCACTCATCCAATACATTATGAAAAAAGGAACACAAAAAATATATTTGACACTCTTCAGTGGTTGGATAATAAAGAATTCATTTTGGTTGTATATCATTTTTATATAAAAGTAGATAAAGGATGAACTTTATCCATAATATAAGTCATGGGGTGGTAATTTACTCTATGGAATGTGATGAGTTTAAGAGGATATTATTTAGTAATTACTTCCATAATATTCTAAAATCAAGGATATAAAAATAATTAATTGAGCTATAAAAGAAGGAAGGTGAATCAATTGGAACCTTTGATGATAATTTTACAATATGTGTATTATACACTTATGGTTAAATCATCAATCCAAAAATGAAAATTGATAGATTCATTTCTGGAATAAGACAATGTATTTGAAATGCATTGGTTATAAAATACATTAATATCTATGAAAAATTCATTTGATATTAATTGGAGGTAGAAGTAGAAATTGTATATTTCTACCATTACCATAGTTTTCATAAGAAAATGAATTCTCTTGAGAACCAAAATAAATCACATAGTTGAATGAAATTTCAGTCACCTATATGCCAAAAATATGGGAATGATAACATTTATGAATAACTGAAAGGAACAAGATCGTTTTAAAAGTGTGTAAATAAAAGCCATCAAGAAAAATAATATATAAGTTATGTGAAGAGGCTAGTCAATGAAATGAATGGAGATAAATCTCAACAGAATGCACCACCCACACTCCAATCATTCAAGTATAATGATTTTTGGAATTATGAAAATCAATTCCACAATTTAAGGGATAATTTGGATGATAAAAAATAATATCCTTTAATGATAAAGGAAAAATGGAAGTCTTGTGAAATGACAATGGATAATGTGAATCATAATAATTAGGGTAACTTATCCTCCCATCCTTAGTTTGGAATTTAATTTTTGATTTTTTATAAATGAGCCCCATAAATATTTTATTATTCTTAATTTCTTGAAATTTCATGTTATTTTATCATTCTGAATATATTCACAAGTAATGTAATAAATTTTTTATATTCTATTAGAACATGTATGAACCCAATATTACAATTAAATTTTTTTAAAATATAAAAGGTTATATAAGGAATAAAGGGTGAATAAACAGTTGGACGTGTATAATTCAACATGTAAGATTAATTTAATACTTATGAATACCATCACGGGTTTATGAGTTTATGTATTAACATAGGTTTGAAGTTATTGACACCCATTTTGATGTTTTTTTGTGATTTTAATTTAAAAGTATAGTTTATATTTTAATAGAAATTAAATGGAAATACAACCGTTTGTTATTTTTTTATGTTTTAGTGAAAAATTTATTTAAGGAGGAACACATTTATATCTTTTGGACATATGATAAAAGGTAGTCATAACTTTTAGGGTTCATCTTATCTTTTATGTTGAGGTAATTATGGGTTTTAGTTGATCACCATAAGAATTCAGAACACTTCATCTCTATTAGAGATGATTTATCTCTAGATCCACTTTCTAGAATATACATTAAGAAAATTATAAGGATATATGGATTTACACATTAAATTATATCCAATATGGATATGAATTTTACCTCTATGTTTTGTAAAAGTATTCAGAATGATCATGATACTAATTTGAGTTTCATCACTATGTATCAGTTTCAAATATATTTTCAATCTATGAGAAAAATTTAAGCCTTATAGAATATGCTAAGATCTTGTTATATGGATTTAAAAGGATTTGTGGGATCAACACCATACTCTAGTTTATTTTTCTTACAAAAATAGAATCCACTGAAGAATTCATATAGATACTTATGAATCCATTTTTTTAAATATGTTTAGAACTCCAATTTAGTATAATTAAGTTGTAGAAATAATGCTATTTGAGATATCTTTTGAAATAGATGAGAAGGTTAGAGCCATTCAGTAGCATGTTAGGGAGGAACAAAAGTTGACATAAATGTTATCATGTTGATAAATTATGTGATATATAATTTAATGTTAGTGAGTATGTGTTTCTATAAATATCTCCATGTAAAAAATAAGGGTAAACTAAGCCCTAGGTATATCGGTCCCTTTGAAATTAATAATTCTATCAAGGACATAGATTATAACTTGTTGTTTCGAGAAAACCTCTCTCAGTTTCATGATATTTATTTGTATCTATCCTAAGGATATGTATACCTAATCCATACTATTTAATAAACTCAAGTGTTAGACTACTGTAGTATGATCTTTCTTATGAGGAACAACCAGTAATGATTTCGGAACATATAAAGTTAAAAGAAAGAAGACCACCCATCTGGTCGATGTTCAGTTATGATACCACCAACTTGAGGAAGTTACATGGGAACATGAGAATTAAATTAAGAAAAATCACCCATATATTTTGGAACCAAAGTGAACAAATTTATGGGTGAAATTCATTTTAAGGGGTGTAGAATATAACAACCCAAAAGATTGTGAAATATTATTTTTTCAAAAGACTTTAGATTTTTGATATTTTGAATTAAATAAAAAACCAAGTTTATTTTTTGTTACATGAAACATTGAGTTTATCCTGTATTACACTCCACACTTAGTTTATCTTGTGTGACATGAATCACTATGTTTATCTTTAATTACATAAAATGAAATGTTTTAAAGAAACATGACACATTATTTAAATATTATTATTTAATATCATAGTTATCGCCTAAACATTGGAATGATGGGTATGAATATTATTAACTAAATTATGAAAATATATTTCTACTCAATTATATATAATGAATTTTTTTATTACCAATTAATTTTTAATTAATATAAAAACCATTTGAAAATAGAGGACATCTTTTTATGGAAAAATACTTTTATGTGCGCAAATGTTTTTGACTCAATAAATTAATCCAATCACTTTTAGTGAATAATTTTAATGAAATTTACATATTATATATTCAATAAAATTCTTATCATTCAACTTATGTGTTTTTATATAAGATATTAGAATAAATCCAATTTTATGGCTAAAAACTGTATTTTACTAAAATGTAGATTTATAGCCTTTAGGGAACTTATTTCAAAATTATCAATGAAAATTTAATAAAATTTATTTTAAAAAATAAACTCCATTTTTGAAATCATAATTTAAAATTTATCCTGGATTAAATTTTTTAGAATTTTCTAAAAAGGTAAATTTTTTGATGAATAGTAAATGTAATGGTTTTTATTAAGAATTATAATTACCTATAATGAATTAAAAAACTTCCAAACTATTTTATGATTGTTTTATAAGAAAAATGTATTAAATTATATATCTATTATTTAAGTTTTGGTAAATATTATTAGTTTACTATGGAATGCTTATGTAAAAATGTTTTAACCTTTTGAAGCATTTCTCTTTGGAACCCAACATTTTAATCTCATCCCAAGGATAAAATTTTAGTTACATTTTCCACTTCAATGAATGGAATTTTTAAAAATCGGTTAAATATTTTTAATACTATTAATTTATATTATATAATATGTTTAACTTAATTTTTTACCATTATGAATAGTTAAAGTAGTAAAAATTATTTACTGTGGTTGAGGTGAAAATGGATTTAGCAAGGGTTAAACTAAAAAAATAAGGGGTATAATGACATAGAAACTTTTAAAACACCCATTTTATTAGAATATTTATACCATATAACATATAAGGTCAAATAATGGTCTATATTCATTCCTTGTGTCATTTGGAAAATGTTTTTACCCCTTATTCTTTTCAAAAATTACAAGTGTCCCACTCACCTCACTTATAAAAGGCCACCAAATATCTTCTCATATTTACACATCTATAAACCCTTGGTTTTGAAAATAACTTTCAAAATAACTTCAATAAATCCCTTTTAATATCTTAGAATCCTTATTTTGGTCTGAAATCCTTCTTATGAAACATTTTGATACAAACCAAAAGAAGTTGTCCAAAGGAGAGGTAACATCCCTAACCGAGTGTTTTATTTAATTTATTACTCAAACTCCTAAATTTATTTTTTAAACATGATTATATAATAACATTGTTAAATTTAATATAATAAAATATAATATTTTTAATTAAATAAATGAAACATTTCTCCTCTTCCATCAGACAAGGTAAAATATCATCATTCGTGTGTACAGAATACTACCATCTCATGAACTGATGTTATTCATCATCCATCACCACATATCACAAATGGAAACTATGATGGAATATATGTTTACATATTATATTTATGATCTTATGATACTTATAAAATTATCATATCCCATATAACTTCTTACATTACATTCCATGGGGAAACGGTAACATCGCTCTTATGTACGGTGGACTACTGCCTTACGAATTGATGTGATTCATTCATTCAATACATGGAAAGTAATAATTATGGGTTTAATGAAAATATGTGATATATATAAACCAGATATTATTCCAAAATTATAAACTATTATACTTCATTATTTTATTTCATTATTATATATAAATGGAAACAACGTCCATGTATACGTATGACATACGATATCCATCAATAGTGTATTTCATTTTCTATCCATAAATTGTATGGATTACTATAAATATCTATAAAATAAATATATATTATATTTATATCATGATTATAATTTAGGATATGTTGGTACCCTAGTTAATGTAATAGGACCCAGAATAACAAATCAAATCAAACACGAAAAACCAGGCAGTTATTACCCAAAATGAGATTTTAACAACGAATTGTTAATAAACAAGTAATAAAAGGTCATAAGTAAATATTATATGGTATAATATATATAATTATGGTTTTTAATATATTTATAATAAAATAATATTTATTAACTCGAGACTTATTTTAAGGGATTATTGTCCCTCTTTTCACATCTGTGAGACACAATCCATATTCACCACTTATTTCTTTTATGTGGTGTCTATTCTGCTTATTAATGTATTTTATGAATATTGTCTTTAAAATTATAGGTATTTATATATCAATTTTAGGATATTTATATCATTGGTCTCATGGTTTTAATGTTACCAATGTGTTAAGTGATTTTTGTCTCAATTTTCCTTAATTTGGACATATATTGTGTTATGCATTTATCATATTTTATGAGGAAAACATACAACCACTCTAACATGTAATATAACAAAAATATTTATTAACAAGTTATTTTAAGTTTCATTTAATATTATTATTTCATGGTTCTTATGATTCAATGATACCAATGTGGTAAGGGTTTTATGATACAATCTCATCATTTATCTAAAATGTTCATTTTTATGATTCTGATAATGAGATCATATGACCCATATCTAAAGAAACACAGAAATTTTATTATCCTCCTCTTATGTCATGAGAATACATTTTTGACCATAATTTTCCTCTCATTATGTTCTCAAGAGTTAAAAATAATTATTTTAATAAAATCTAATTTTATCCCTCTCTTTGGCCAAAAATCATTTTTCATCGAAAACCATGTTTTAAAAAAACAATTTCATCAATTTTTTTTAACATTTTTTAAATGATTTATTTAAGAAGATTTTAAAAATATTTGAATTTAAAAAAATGAAATTCAAATTAACCCTAAACTAATTTTATGATTTTTTTTGGATTTTATCAAAAATGTAAAACGAATCATTGTTTTAATGTGTAAAATAAAAGGAAATTACCACCATCATGAATACTAAATGTTTTAAATATTTCATTATAAGGTTAAAAGATTATTTTCAGAGAAAACGAATTTAAAAAAATTTCATTAATTATAGTGATTTTCAAAAATGAAAGGTTATTTTTCCTAATAAATGTTTTAAATGATTTAAAGAATCCTTTTTATGTATCCAAGTATATTTTGAAAGAAAATAATTTTTGAAATTCATTATGTTTTAAATAATTTTTTAAAGTGGAAAATCTATTTTAATCATAAAAGTTTCCATGGGATTTGTAAAAAAATTCAATCTAAAATAACTTCTTTGATGTTACTTATTATTTATTGGCGATTATATAGAATGATACCATATTTATTATTTTTCTATATGGTGATGTTTTTTTGATTTAATTTAAATGAAACTCGTTTATTTTTCATGGGTTATTTTATATTGAATTGATGAAATGTTTATGAAACTGATTTTATTTACATGAGTTATGATGTGATGATTTGCTAAATTTTTTAATATTATGTGTCATATATAAGTTTTTTTTTTATTTTTATATGAGTGGGAAATATATATCCCTAAATTGTATTGGTTAATGATGGATAAATCATGAGAAAATATGTCATGCATGAACCTAATTTCATGATCACAATATTATGTATTAACCTGATTTCATTTTCACAATGTTATGCATGAATCTGATGAAATGCTCACAATGTTATGTGTGAACCTAATAATAAGTTCATAATGATATTCATGGACTGTGATTTCGTGTGCATGAGGTTATGGGTTGACCTGGTTTCATGTCCATGAGTTTATGTGAGGGCCTTATTTCATATCCTTAACTTAATAAGTAAACTTGTTTCTATTTATACATGTTCTAAATTATATAATTTGTATTATATGCCACAAATCCCTGTCCAATTCCAATGTTATGTTCTAATGGATCATGTTATATGATTCCATTATGATTCATGTCCAATGATGCACATCGATTTCGTATGTTTTTTTTTATTTTTTTAATTTAATTTTAATTAGTTTTTCAACCGCTATTAGTATTTAAGATTGTTTTTATTGTTTTGTAGTATTTTGTATATTTTGATAATTTTTTGTTAATTTATATATTAATAGAATTAATTTACTTTTTTTATTTATATTAATTTTATATATTTTATTTGACACTATATTATTATTAATAATTTCACTAAAATTAGTACTATTATTAATTGACTAATATTTACTTGTATGTATATTAATTGTCTATATTTGTATTATATCTTTTTCTATTATATTATTGTAATATTAAATAATGTTTTTTATTTTTTTATATTATATTTTATAATAGTAATAATTTTATTATACTTTTGTTATAAGTATATCTGAGAAATTAATTACATGTTAATATATATATATATATATATATC
The DNA here is from genome assembly GCA_963277665.1 of Viscum album. NCBI lineage: Eukaryota > Viridiplantae > Streptophyta > Magnoliopsida > Santalales > Viscaceae > Viscum > Viscum album. The sequence continues at coordinate 8,992,334 of OY728136.1, forward strand.
GACTTTTTAACATTTTTTTATAATTATTTTTCCTATATTTGATTAGTATACTATTTAATTATTTAATATTAATTCTATTATTATTATTATTATTATTATTTATTAATAGGTAACATTTTTAGATTAGAAGATTTTATTTGAATTTGAATTTTGAATTTGTTTCCTTTTGAATTCTCAAGATAAGTACCTAGAGTAGGGGGATAAAACCATAGGTTGAGGACCAGTCGGGGATCTCCTCCACTTGTGGCTACCCATCTCTTCCAGGCCATGATAGACCTCTCTACTATAATAGTAGCTTGCACGATTCCCCCCTCATATCATTATAAACATCACAACTCTGTCTCCCCTTATCTTCCCAGCATTACACCTCTCATCCTACCCTTTATGCCACCATCCTCTCACATAAATAAAACAGATTAAACACCCTCCATTGTAATACTTCCAGGCAGATTCTGCATCTAGAAACTAAGCCGGACTGCCTCCTCCTTCCGTTACGGCAACCCACGCCTTCTCCTCTATAATGCAGTTAACCAACCATCATTTCCATATCATTATCTATAGAAGAAAGAGGGATAATCAAACATCCACATTCATATACAACACACCTATAAATGAATTTTCATCCTACCTTCCCACCTTGATGACCAACCACATCAATATCACTCTTCACATAGCAGACCAATGATTCCGAATCATCCATTCCAGATGTGAATGTGGTGTTTTGTGTGTTTTGATCGACATCATCACACGTGGAGGGTCTGATTATCATTTAGAGATCCATGGGTGGCCAGTGATTTTACACCAAGGTAAAATATAGATCAGATCATTTTTCAATGGTGAAATTGTTTTGTTCGACTTGATGGTGGTCAGAGGAGTGATGGTTATTATTGTGAGATCATCTAAATCAGCTTCTAGTGACCATAGTGATGACAAGAACATGGTGATATATTCTATCTATTATTTTATGGGTCACATTTTCCTATTGGAAGGATAATTCTATAGTGTTAATGATTTTGATGAACGTGATGGTAATTTCATGCCATTATTTTTTAAATTTTTTTTATTTCCATTGAATTATAATTATTATTTATTTATTATTTTATTAATTATATTTTCATATGAATTAATTTTCATTTGGTTTTTTCACACATTTTTTGGTGCTCGTTCATGTGATACCTAATAAGTAATCATGAGTGTGAGATCATTTGATAATTTAGTTATTCAGAAGTCGATCACTAGCATGATAGAATCACAAATCTCATGGAAGAGAATTGTGAATAAATAAATGTATCAATTGAAAAATTAAAATTTTATTTTTATTATATTTAAAATTTTCATGAGTGATACTTAATCTATTATCTCATGTAATAGAACCTAACATAGATAGATACATTGACATTGTAAGAAACGAGTTTCTGTATTTCATCAAATGATTCAGTACTATAATGACACACAAATTATTTATGAGGACAAAGAATGAAATGATGGATGATTTGTGTGAAAATTAGAATACTCTCAAACATCATAGAATTATACTTGGTAGTATTTTTATTAAATTTGGAATAAGTGATAATTAAATGAATAAATATCCATATTTAGTAATTAAATAAATTGAATTTCATGCACTTGAATGGACTTTACAACTCTAACACTTTCATCTCTTCCAGTTTCATCCATAGCTCAATTTTGTTAACATATATAGTTTTAGTTAATTTTAATTTTTTTTCTAAAAAGTTTTTTATTTCTTATAAGTTTTAATTTTTAATCACATTAAAGAACTTTTCTATATAAACATTCTTATTAGAAGATATTCCAAGTGTCTACTCACATTCTCTTTGTGTTTCAATCCTATTAATATCTTCTGTAGTAGTCAATAGATTTATTAATTTTATAATTTTCACGTGTTGTGACGTGCATGCTAAATTTAAATCCCACACTTAAAATTTTTCACTCAAGGGAAAAAATATCCTGAAGAATATAAAATTGGACCCATAGATAAATCTGAGAATCAGAATTACATGTTCAAATATTTTCAATCCATTTTTACCCAAAAAATATAATGCTTCCTTTAAAATATAAATTTTAAAAATAGTTTCAATTCCACTTTCATTATTTCCAAAACACATCCCTAAACTCATGAATTTTATGACCCTACCTCACTATCACTCTCATTGATCAAACAATTTGATCTATGTTATGATCAATTCTCATATATATTCACTCTTACCATAAGATTTTCATGAATTTTCCCATCTCCACAGATGAAAATTAAACGAATGAACCAAAATCAAGCTATTCATATGAATTTAAAATGTATTTGTGGTTTTGGGATGGTGATTCAATAAAAAAAATTGGCATTTTGGTGAAAATGCGGGTTGAATCATGAAATAAATGCTTGATAAATTTTAATCCAAATGTGTCCCTAAAAATATAACTTCCCCATGATTAAAAATTTTCTTTTACTCAAGAAAATTATAATCCAATTTTTCTTATTTTCCTATAAAACTCACTCAAATAATATGTAAAGAAAAAATGGTGAGTATCAACTTCAAAACCCCATGAAATAAATAACCAAAAAAATCCCAAAGAATGGTATACAAGTAACATAGATTCTATAAAATCATAGTGAAAGTAGGTCATATAGGAAACTTTATTACTCCTAGATTATGGATCAATAGTTTTTTAGGTATCTCGAAAAGACAGGGTTTCTGGGTAATAACCACAAAATTACTCATTGTTGATACCAAAATGAATATACATTCCCATATTAAAATACATGTAATTAATGTGGATACTATGAAATTTAACACATGTAATCATGATGTGATATTTCCAATCCATGTGACTCAAATGATTACTACCCCTTAAACAAGACGTTCTATGAATAATTATATACCCCACACATAGATTTAAAATTATCAAGAAAATAGTCAATAAATCATTAGGAAAGTGTTTTAGCTATAAGATCATCCCAAAAAAAGCTTCTTCAAGGATTAAAAAGGATATATGATGAGTAAATTGTATGGGTGGATCAGTGGGTCAAAGTGGATAAAAAATTAAATAAATTCCTCAGTCATTTTAGTGGAACATTCAAAATTACTATTGATTTGATGAAAAACATGGAAATAGTTAAAAGACAAATCATGGATCAGATTCCCTCAAGAAAAAGAGGGAGATGATAAAAAATGGGCCAGAATCTTCATGGGTATAGAAATAAAATACTAGACAATATAGATGACCATGAGTGAAAATAAATGTCTGAAACATATACATTTTTCTAAATAACATTTTCAAATCATAGTATAACATTATATTCCATATAATTAATGAGATCAAGGATCATATCATGCCAAATTGGAATCATCTTCTCAATCATATTATATATATAGGTGGTGTTCCTCTGACTGTGTTATTGTAAAAATAGAATTAATTTTAATTTGGGTTAAATAGATGAGAAGAATGATAGTTAATTTTTCAATTTTCAATTTTCATTTTTTATTTATTTATTAATTTTACCTGCTGTTTTTAGAAGACTGAAATATAACAAAAAATAAAACACATCCTTCAGTAAATTAATAAATACTTGGATAGGATGCATATATCTGATGAAGCTACAAAAATGATGTACATAGAAAATATACACATGGAAAGCACATAACCAAATCATATTAAAGAAAAACAACAAAATCAAAATCATGTGGATGATAAAAATTTGTTTTATGAATTCAAATATAATATAGTGCCCGGAGAAAAAAAGATTTTGGTAAATCAATTTCATTTTAATACCTAAAAAACTAAATGAAGTGAATATAAATAGAATAAATGGAAAACATAAAAATGATGGGTTGTCTCCCATTAAGAGCCATTTTTACTTATTATTCAGACAAACACTTGTGAAAATCCACCAGGATAAAAAAGGAATGTATACCATGAAACTTCATCATCATTAGGGAGAGTGTTTCACATATCAATTTTGAATACACATATCTTTTATGAATCTAAACTTATCAATAGAAACTTTTTTGAAAAAATTAATTTGTGGGGAGAAATAAAAATTATCTAACACATGAAAGAATGAATTTAACTCATCTACAGAGAAATTCACAATATAAATGAACTTTGTATAAAGGGAAACATCATGAAGATCATATACATTATATTTTTAAATTTGACCAAGAGAACAAATTTCCATAGTAGAATCATTCAGTTTTTAGATTATATCCATCATATACATGAATTCATTATCTGGATTGATGATGTATCCCGATATCTTTTCACTACCAACAACTAGCATAGGGAAATCCACTGGTTTTCATCTTAATTATTTCTCCATGATTTCATTGATTGAACCAAGGTTAAGATTATTTCTGGAATATTTGGATGTTTCTAGTGAAATATTTTTAATATCGATTCATGGGGAATGTGGGTAAGCTGAATTGAAAAAAAATTACTCAATTGTGTCAAGAATTAATTATTTTTAAAATTTTATTTCTATACATTACTCATTTTATTTCTCCATTGTATCATGTGTCTCCACTAACTTAGGATCCTATATGAAATCCTATTCTTCCAATATTTCTAGTAAAATTTGATTTTTTTCCATCACAATCACTGAATGATTAGTTGAATTCTCAAATTTTTCAGATATCTCCATTTTGGAAATGTTTTAGACTCACAAATATTTTAAGAAGGAGGTAATTATATTTCATTTGATGTGATGTTATCTTACATGTGGAAATCCTCGGTGTACTGGATCAATTAGGACTCTATCTTAGTAAATATGGGTCCCAATTCAATGTCACGTTCATGATAAAAATAGTGTAATTTGATGACATTGAATGTGTCCTATTTCACGTTGTGATGTATGGGTTGTGAACTTATATAAAGATAACACATAATCTCATTTTATGAGGGACCTTTACATTAAACAAGGTGAAGGTATAATCTCTCATGTTCATGATATTTTATTATATTAGAAGAATAAAATTGTGATGGAGAGTGTTCATCAATGGTATTATTGGAATAAGGATAAATCAAATTACTGTTATCCTCAAAATCAAAAACTGGATGTTGTTAAAATGGAACCTCAACTACACATTATTCAAATGATTTTTTTGAATCATATCATCATGTTTTACTAATGTGGCTAGTTGAAAAAGATGATTCATTTATTTTCCTAAGTTTTTAATTTTATTTTCAGGATAATTCATTTGATTTTCAAAATATTTAATTTGGGAAAGAAAATTTTCATTTCGATCTTCATGAAGTTCAAACATTCTATTTTTCTCTATAATAACAGAAAGAGGTACACGCCCAATTAATGAATCATTTGTTTCATACGATTTATTATGTTCTATTTTTTAATAAATAATATGAATTTGAAAATAATTAAAATATAGATAAGGACATGTATCATAACATGGTGAATCATTTTTATATGAATCATAACACAGAATTTAAATATCATTAGAATAAAAAGGATTACCTGAACAGTTCATGTGACGTGATTTATAATACATTGTACCTTGAGATGTAGGAATGTAGGGAAGGTATTGATTATATTTTTATGGTGCTATGTACTATATTCATAACATATGGGTTTCTTGAAATTACCTTCAATGAAAAATTATTTGAGTAGTAAAATGAACCTTTTTTTGTTTTGTTTTTTTTATTTAAATTTTTGACCTAAATCAATCTATTTAAGGAACTCAAAATGATTCTATTCTCCCAGGAAATAGCACTAGAAATTTATATCATTCATCAAAATATGTTCAAATTTGAAAAATTATTATACTTTTAACTATTTTAGAGTCATTGATTAGTGTAAAACTATGTAGATAATGTGCGTAGACAATAGGAATATCCTTTTGAAAAGATGTTTAGGTAGAAAGTTTTTTAATGTGATTAACAAAAAAAATTCTACAAACTAAATATTTTTTTAAAAAAATATTAATAAAATTAACTAAAACTCTATAATAAAACCAAATTAATATGCGGAAAAAATAGTCAGAGATGTAATTTTCAGAGTAGTTATGTTGGTTTGGGTGAATGCAATGCTAATTATTTACTTTCCACATCCAAATATTTATTTATTCAATTGTGAATTATCCAGAATATAAAAAAATATTATTAGGTCTCATTATATGTTGTTAGAAAATATTGTAATTTTTAGAAAAATCATTTTTCAATTCATTCTCGGGTCTGAAAAATAATTTTCTTATCATTGTAGCATTGAATCACATAGTGAAATACCACGACCAATTTCTCACAATATCTTTTTAACTATTTGTGTCAGGTTCGATAGCATGAGATCATTTATTAAATATCACTAATGAATTTTTGAAGGATCAAACACATAAACTATTAATATTTCAATTAATATATTTATTTTTTTATAATTTTCACAGTTTGGATTTATGATTCTGTCATAGGTAGGATCAATTTCTGGATAAATAAAATTGCTGATGATATGCAACCTATTATTACTGATTAAGCATAACATAAATGGGAACAAAAGAATGTGTTTGGGGTAAAAATGATAAATTAATAAATCAAAAATAATTAACTGGAAATCAAATATGGAAAAAAAAAATAAAGGCATTCAATTAAAATCAATTGCATCATATCTACGACACCAAGAAAATTAGACATCCATGACAACAACAAAACACATAAAATTATAAATGGAAGATATCACCATATTCGGGTAGCCATTTTGGTCCTCACATGAAATTAAAATAATCTCACAATAATTACCGTCACTCTGTCGATCACCATCATGTAGAACTAAACCCTCATTTTATTGTAAAAATTATAGGATCAGTATACTCTCTTGGTTTTCAAGGAATGTCCACCCGTGGATATCTAAAGTATGTAAGGGAACTCTTTTCCTTATGTTTGATAAAAACCACATGAAATTATTACAATAAGTAGTAGATTAGAAATAAATACTACAATGCAAGTGATGTTGGAAATCAGGAAGGAGGAAGATCAGGTGATGCACAAGGAAGAGGATGCTCATTGGTTGATGCACGTGAAGGAGGTGGTGGTTTATCTTGGTTTCTAGATGAGGTCACTAGGAGGGATTACAATGGATGGTGGTGCGTCGTCTATTTTTAGACAACAGGGAGGTGTGATTCCCTTCATTCTCAGCTTGGTGTGCAGTAGGAATGGTTTTCCTTGGTGTGGTGGTTTAGTCCAATTATGCAAGAGTGTTTAGGTCAGCTGGTATCACAATAGAGGGATAAGAGATGAACACCTGGTGGTTAGCATGTATAGGTGGTATGAGGGGGATATATTAAGGGTAGTAAATGATTTTCTATGCTAGGAGGGGGAGGAGTGACCAGGTTGTGACATTTTCAGTGGGAAGAGGGGGTAATTTTGTAAGATGTTGTTGTAGTAGGGAAGTCCAACATAGCCTAGTGGAGATGGCGTGCTGCAAGAGGAGGTGATGTAGGAGGAGAAGGCCTCACACATACATAAGATTTCTAGAAGTTTATATTAAAAATAATGTAGGTATGTCTTTTATATGAAGATACTTGAAAATGATCCCCTCTCACTACAGTGTTTTCCCATACCTGGTCATCCGAGGGTTTTGGTGTTTTCTCAGTGATTTTGAAATAGCTGATGATGGTCCTCTTAGTTTCTCATTAGTTGCAGATCAACATATACAGTGAGATACCCTTTGTGGTTGTTCTTTATATTAATTTTATTATTTTAATTCCATCATGGATATGTGATCCCTCATTTTTGGTATTCCGATTTGGATTTTCTTCCTGAGGCCGATAGCTTTGACCCAACACTGGCTTGTGGTCCATCAAAATACCTTATGCGGTCTGCGATTTCAACCCCTACACTATATCTACAGTCTTCCAATTTTACATATTTGAGGTCCATTAATTTTTAACTCCATGGGTCATTGATTTGTTGATCTGGGTCTATCAATTCGTTATTTATGATTCCTCCCCGAATCAGTGGTCCATCGATCATTTTCGTACATTTTCTCACCTTTTACTCACATATCCTTTATTTTTGGATTGACTACTATGGGGTTTCTCGCATTGGATTGGATGCACGATGGGTCAATATCATGCAGGGTCAGAAGAATGAAGGTTTTTGCTCATGAACAGTGGGATCACATAGGGTCTCAAGCGTGAAGGTGTTTCTCTCATAGGGATGGGATCACGTAGGGATTTAAGCTCGAAGGTGTTGTTCGCAATGGGTTATGATTGTGACATAAAGAGTTATTCCTATAAAAATTTATTCCCCTAGTTCTTTTCGTATTTTTTTATACTTTTTAAGGTGGTTCTTGCATAAGTTTGTGCTCGTGATGGTGGCTGACCATGTAGATTTGTACTCGCATTGGCTTTTTAGGCTAATGCTTCACTCAAAACATTATCTATGCTGGGTATGGTGGTTCATGAAAAGAGTTGTTCTAAAACAGAGTGGTTCTTGGAATTTGATGATTACTATTCCTTATTCGCTCTACAACCATTCTTCATGCATCTCGTGGCTTACTGAATGAAATCTATGGAATCAGATCTCATGAGTTGGTGGAAGAATCGTTCACTAACAGACAAAGAAAAATGACAGTCTCCATACAGAAGAATTAAGAAACGTTTATTTATCATTATATGAATCATTTGATTCTCCAAAAAATTTATGGACAAACGGTATTTCAATCAGGGTGCTCTAAAAAACACTCTGCAAAACATCTAGAGATTGGAGGAAGGCGTTTCCATACGATAAGTGGGATAGGTATTTATTATCAATTAATTTTTCAATGAATGTGACAAAGAAAATGTTCTCAAAGGTAGGCCACAGTCCATTGATAACCAGATCATTCTAATGGAGGACCAAAATGAAGTATAAGATATTCATAATATTAACCTGAATTGTTCACCTTTATGAATATGAATCAAAGGAATTCCATTTCATGGTAGAACTAAATGAGTTATACGTGAAATTGGAGGCTATATTATTAAATATCTAGATTTGGATCAGTCCAATGCAATTCACTGGGGCCCCATTATGAGGATCAGATCCTTGGTTAATGTTTCATAGCCTTTAATGAAGGGATTGTTCTTGTTATGAGAGTATTATAAAATCTGGATATCCTTTAGGTTTAAAATATCCAAATTTTATAGTTTTTAATGTGGGTGTATCTGAAATTTAGAGAAGTATTGTAATTCAAATAAGGAGGAAGAACAACAAAAATTTTATTATGCAATATGGCCCCTGGCTTTAAGAAATCATTTTGAGAACAAATTTTATTTCTGAGTTTGAAAAACAATAGGACCGAGTCAGACTTGCGAAGGCCTTCATTAAGTAGTATGGACTGAATCACAATAATATCATCATGATTGGGATAAAAGATATTTAAGCTAGTAGTAAAGTGGATCAGGAGGCGAAAGGAGTTTTATTGTGTTGTGAAGTGGCATTGGTCAGCTCTGGGGAAAGGCAAGTCAATTAGGGGAAGGATCCATCTTTCAACTCAACCAGGGTCTCAACTTTCTCAAAGGACATTTCATTACCACCTATTGGGCCGAAGTCACAATGTGAGGAACCACCATACCCAGGTTCTAAGATTGAACGTCTTTGTGTTGTACCACCAGACATAATTCCTCTTATAGGTTATTAATCTTCAATTACCACATTCCAGGATGTAGAAGATATTATTGGGTTAACGTCCCTACGTTCTAAAAAACATCTAACATGGATAAGGATGATTAGAGGGGACTGAGGTGGTGATCTAGTCATTTGACAGGCCGATGAGCATAAACAGGGCATAGAGAAGGTAATATGACTAAGATCCTCCCAAAGTAGTGGAAAGAGGTAGGAAATAGATAGTTTCATGAAATTACAAAGGCGGAGGCAGGTGGGTTTTTTCCCCAAATAGAACAATGAGGATCCTATTTTGGATCTATCAGGGGATCAGTAACCACTGAATGGATCATGAAAATTGTAAATGGTGATAAAAATAAATCATTGAAATGGTGTTTATATATGAATCAATATGTATAACAACGATATTGTCCTCATGGGTTTGATTATTGGATTAAATAAATTCTTTCCCATTGGGAAACATGGAAACTCTGGTGGTCTATGACTCTTTTAGAAGGAGGACCTTGGTGTTCAGGTTACTAACATTTCAACTAATCACATATCCATGATAGTTTTTGATTCCAGGTTATTTGTATTAGTATTTTGTAAGATTATATGGGTGTCCTGGTTGTCAAGATAAACTCAAATCTTGGGACATTTTGAACTGGTTTCATAACTCTTTCCCTAGACCTGTGCTGGTAGGGGGTTATTTCCATGATATCCTTCTTCATTATAAAAAATAATGTGGATGCGTGAAAAGTGGTACCACTATGGATGATTTTTTGAATTCTCTAGTGTTGAAATCTATTCATGATCTTAGGTTTTCTGGATCTCCATTTACATTACACCAGGGTAGATTAATGGAGAATTGTATTAATGAATTGTATGATAGATTTGTGAGTATATAATAGTGAAAGAATCTAGAATATTCTTTCTCTATTATTCATCAACCTATGGTTTCTTCCAAAAAAATTCTGATAATTTTATCAAGGATATATCAACGGGGAAAAAGGAGGCTTGTTCGTGAATTTCTTTTTGAATGCTTTTGGCTTAAATATAGTAATTGTGAGAAGGGGGTTCTGTCATCTTGGTAATGATTGAACTACTTACTTACATCCAATATTCGCAATACTTCGTTCTATTTATAGAAGTATATTTTGATTAGGTTTAGGGATTTCGGAAGATGCATTAATTCTTGTTGAAAATTAATTAAAGTGAATTAACTATTGTCCTTACTATGATTTCGTACTCAAGGATATCTCTTTTGTGGAAAAGGATCTTAATGCAGCATTGAGGGAGAAGGAGATAAATTGGTTCCTGAGGAAAGGAGAATCCCATATAAGGGACGATGATAAGAATACTTGATTTTTTCACCAAATAGAATCTTTAAATATGAGTAAAAACCATATTTTTCTACTTAAGGATCATACAAGGATGATTTTAACCACAAAACTTATATTTCCTCCATTATTCTTATGTTTTTCCGCAGCTTCTATAAAATAGAAGGTATTGGCACTCCTACATGTCTGAATAGTTTCATTATGAAAATTCTCACAGAGGTGATGAACCATATGTTGGAGAGTGATATCCCTAAAGATGAAGTGCTTGGGAATCTCTGTCTTATTCACTCTACAAATTCCTTCTGGCCTGATGGGTTTCAGGCACTGTTTTTCAAATGATTTTGGCATATTATTGGGCCTGACGTGGTTTCCCTAATGAGGGAGTCGTGGGCCAGAAGATATTCACTAAAAATAATGAATGAACCTCTTACCACTCTCATCCAAAAAATATAATGCCCATAGAAAATCCTGGAATTTCTACCAATCAGTTTTTACAATGTCATTTACAAAATATTTTCCATGTTCTTAGTGGCTAGGTTTGGGGATTTCGTTCCAAAAAATGTTGCTAAAAATCAAACTAATTTTGTTCCATGGATATCCATTAATGATAATGCAACAATTATATATGAATTATTCCTTTCTATTAAGAATCATTCCTTATCCAGAAAAAGAATCATGTCAAGGAAATTAGATATAATGAAAGCTTATGACAGAGTCAAATAGAATTTTACTAAACTCATTAATTCATGGTTAGGATTTGGGATGATATTATTTATTTTCATGAACTATGTTACGACTTTATCTTTCATAATTAATGTTTTGGGGCCCTTTTTAGAGTTTTAATCCTTCAAGAATTTTCCAAAAAGGGGATCCACTATCGCATTATCTTTTTATTTTGGTGGCAGAAATTTTTTATAATCTCCTATTGAATGTAGTTGAGGAAGGAGTTATCCATGGAGATAAGGTATGTCAAAATTGACCACCTATCTCCAATCTCAACATTGTAGATGATAGTCTCCTTTTTTCATGTGCTACCCCACATGTGTGCTGTTTAGTTCAGAAAATCATTAATCTGTGTGAAAGGGATTATGAGAAATGTATTAACACTTTTATGTTATAATTATACTTTAGTAAAGGAATGTTACAAGAAAATATGGGGGAATTATAGAGTTTCTGCGGTTTCCCTTGGGTTTAAAAGAATCAAAAATATCTGGGCCTCTCATCCATCATCATAAGATCAAAGAAACAAGTGTCCACTTCAGTCATAGAATGATTGGGTAATTTGATTTGTTTATAGTCTAGAAGGAAGATATCCAATGTAGGGTAGGAAATTATTTTCATGTCAATGTCTTAAGACATCTCATCTTATACTATTTCATTTTTCAAAATTCTAGAAACTCTTTTTAATCAAATCCATTCTTGTATGACTAACTTTTAGTGGGGCTCTAATGATGGAAGACATAATACCCATTGGGTGTCTTGGGAGAAATAGCGTGTTTCGAAGTTTCATAGAGGTATCTTCTCTAGGAATGTAAAATGGTTTAAAAAGGAACTTATGGAGAATCAAGGATGAACCATTCTCTCCAATCCAAATTCCCTTTTCTCAATGGTTTTTTGTGTAAAATAGTTTCCTCATTCTGACTTTTTTTCCTGCCCAGCTTGGTCCATGAAAATGTTTTTTGTGGAGAAACATTTGGGGAGCTAAATATATTCTTAAGAATGGATGTTTTTGGATAAATTTTAATTAAAATAATGTTGGTGTTTGGAATGATTTCTAGCTATAAAATGGAAAAAACCTAAAGGATTCCTTGACAACTATTCCCTATTTTGAAAATACCAGAGTGCGAGATCTGATTAATGATTCATTGGAGGATTGGGATCAGGGAAATATTTGATTCTCATTTAATTATGTTGATCATCATCTGATTCTCCATATTTATCTCATTCTCGGGATGGGTAATGATTAGATTTCATGGATGAGGGACTCTTCTGGGAGGTACTCAGTTCACTCATGCTAAAAAATATGAGTTCATGGTTTGGATAAGGACCATACTATTTATTATTGGAAGAATTTATGGTTTCTCATTATTCCACCCAATGTTAACTTTTTTTGGTTGAAGTTTTACTCTACTGTAATTCCAACATGTGACTTTTTGGTAAGGTGATACCTTATAGAGGATGAAAACTATCCTATGTGCCACTAAGAGGTAGACTCTCATTCACATGAAATTATCCTCTATCATGGGGTGGAATTGGTGTGGAAGGAATAGGAAGAAGACTTCAAAATGTTCTATGATCCATCTACTAGGTTTTTTTAAAATATCAATTAATGGGTGACTTTGTTGGAATCGATGGTTGTGGGGTTTCTATGCACAATTTCTTGGCTAATTTGGACTATAGGAAATGAGTGAATTTTCTAAAAGAAAGAGACCCAAAATTATACTTGGATCCAGAGGTCTATTGAATGGATGAACTGTTAGAGGGAGAACGATGTGAGGACCTCGATGGGTATTTCATGGCATGATTCTCATTTCCAGACTCTTACCCTAAAGGGTTTTATCAAAATTAATATTGATGTGGTTATATAAGCTAATTTGAGGGTTAGTGATGGATTCAATACCCACCACAATAATAGCCAGGTCATGGAATCCTAGGGCATGGCTATCCAAACCTACTAGAGTCTTATGGTAGTGGAAAAATATGCTATCCTTTGTTGGATCCTTCTCTCTCATCCAAAAGAATGGAATTATATTTTTTTAGAATTTAATTTATCTAAGGTGATTACTGCCTTATTGTAGGAGGATGATTGTATCCGTTTGGCCTTATTCTAGGAAGGATTTTTTCATTGATGGAAATATTTTCTATATAAAACTTTTCTTTCATCAAATGAGGGGTAATATGGATGCTCATTATTTTTCAAGCTATGAGAAATTTTGGTGTGATCATTATTGGGTTAACTCTTTTCTTGATTAGATTTTTAGGTTTTGTGTTTCTGATCAATAATATATCATCTCTTGTTTCTAAAAAAATAAAGATGCTTAAAAAAAGGCGGAAAGAAAAAAAAAGCCAAATTTCAAAATGAAAATGAAAATTATTTACCTAGATATGTGTTAAATATGAATGTAAATGATATTAAAATTGTAGTATACTAATAATAATAGTAAGCAATATAAGAATTAATAAAAAATATATATAAATAATTATAAAATATAGAAATAAATTAATAATGTTATATAAATAAATATATATATATATACATATAATTAGGTATATTAATATAAAATATTTGAAAAAAGTAATATTAAGAAAAATTATATTTTTTCAAAAAAAATATAGAAATAATTCTAGAAATAAATAGTAATATAATAATATAAAAAACTAATTATATTAATAATGTTATTAATAAAATAATAATATTAAATTGAAATAAATAAATATATTATACTAATATATAAAAGTATTATAGTTATTAATAGAAATTAACAAACTAAAAATAAAACTAACATAAATTAAACTACAAAAAATACGAATAGTGTAAGATATTAAAATTTAATAAAGTATAAATTTGATAAAAAACATAAATAATTGTAAATTGTTAATATTAGTTTATAAATTAACTAAAAATTAGAAAAATATCTAAAAAATAAAAAAATAAAAAAATAGACTTAAAATTCTAAACGATATTAAAAAATTAATTAAAAATAAAATAATTTTTTTATAAAAAAACATGTGAAATATTTGTGCATAAACCCCCCCCCCCACATAACTATATTTTAATCCAAGAAAAACAATCATAAATAATACAAAAATGGACCCATGAAAAGAATCCAATCATCAAAATAACATGTTATTTCATTTTCAATTTCCTTTTTCCCAAAATATATCATGATTCAATTAAAATTTCAATTTTCAAAACAATTTCCCTTCCTCTCGCATTAATTCCAAAACAAGTATATACACTCACGATTCATGTGACCCTACCTCTCAATCACTCTTATCACTAAAACAATTTGATCAAATCTTTGATCATTTTGCTTAAACATGCATTCTTAGCATCAGTTTTCCATGAATTTTCACATCTCCCCTAATAGAAATTAAAATAATGAGAAAAAATTGAGGGATCCACAATAGGTTCAAATGACTCTAAGTCTATGAGACTATGGGTCAGTAAGTAAATTGATAGTTTCGTAAAAATGAGTGTTGAATCTCGAAAAAAATCTATGATAAAGGTCAATCCAAATCTCTCTATAAAAATATCATCCTATGAACTAAAAATATGTATTCTATGACAAAATATTTTGGTCTTTAATTTACAGGGTATGGTTTTCATATGTCATTCTCTAGTTCCCATAACCTTATTCTCCTATTAAGTTTACATATTTCCCATGTTTACCCTTACTAATATTCTGAGATCACCCATTCTTTTTTTCTTTTCCCAAGTTATGAAGAAAGGCTTTAAGTATGGTATGTTTTTAAAGAGTAAAAAAGGGATGATCTTTATGGGATATGCTAATTATATTTCACTAAATAATAATTTTTTATACCTAGTCTCCAAAGTCACTAAACCTTTATTGTACATTTGAATGTATTTGTTAAATGTAATTAATATTCATCATTTAAGATCTGATTTATATGTATGTTAAGTTAGGTTATTTACAGGTCCTCCCCCAGAAAGTGAGGTTGATTTATTTGTTGAACACATACCCAGATCCAAGCCAATATGGAAGAACCTATATAGAATGTAATGTGTGGAGTTAGAATAATTAAATATGAAACTTCAAGATATTTATCAGAAAGGTTTTATTTTATCAAGTATGTCTCTATAGAGAGAGGACATTTTTTGGATAAGAATGATTTATCAATGTGGATATGAATTTAAGGTATAGAATTTAATGGGATCATATTAAAGAAAACATATCCTCTTCAGAGGAATAATGATTTGTTAAACATTCTTCAGGGGGCTCAATTATTTTTTAAGATTGACCTATGATGGGTGTATAGTCATTAAGCGTGAAGAATGAAGATTTCTCAAAGACTACCTTCTGAAAAAGACATAGGAATCATGAGTTTGTTTTTATACCCATTAGATTAACTAATTATACTTTTATATTTATGGATTTGAGGAATGGATTCTTCAATAATATACGTGATAAAAAAATTTATGGTATTTATGGATTTTGTTATAATATAATCAGAAATTCATAAGGAGAATGAGGATAATCTAAAAGTCATATTAAAAAATATGAGTTATGATATGTTTTTTTGGTAAATTTATTAAATTTAAATTATGGTTACAACAATCTTCATTTTTGGGGAAAATCAATATGAGTGAAGGAATCATAGTTGTTTGTTCCAAGATAATGATTGTGGAGGAGTGGTGAAATCCTACTACTGTAACCAATATTCAAAGTTTACTTGGTATATAAGGACACAATAGAATTTTTTTGATGAAATTTTCATAAATTTCTAATGAACTAACATATTCAAATCAAAATGAATTTATGTTAATATGTATAAAAGAGTGTGATTAATGTTTCTAAGAATTAAGGAATAGATTTTTTAGTGTGACTGTGCTAATTTTACCTTCTACTACGGATGTATTTTTTTATAGTGATGAATAAGTAAAATTAATTTGATGTTTACTAATTTATTATAATAAGGTTATTTCTTATAAATTATGATAGTTAAATCCTCTTAAGAAAAAATCTTCTACTCATGGACAAGATTTAATTGAAGTTATCAATTCTATGAATATATGAAGAAACTATCATATGGAATAAAATGTGATATATAAACACACCACAAAATTTTATACAATATATTCACATAGATTGAGCTCTATAAGAATTAGAGAAATTGGTATGTTGAAATCAAGGACTATAATTTCTCTATTCATAACCATCATGAGAGTGTAAATAAGGTCAGCTATTTTTCTTAATGAAAACAACATTATACTATATCCATGATCTCGAATGATAAAACCATATATTCTTGGATATGGAAAAGATGCACCCAAAACAAAAAATGATATAGAATACCTCCTACCTTTCCCACATTATTTCCTAACCAACTATCTAAGAGAGGATTAAGGAGACACAAAGGGACGATGAAGAGCTTCAAAATAAGGTGAAAGTAGTAAAGGTTGGGAATAATAATGAATTACTCATTGATGAAGATGGTGTAATTTCATTTGGATCCAGAAATTGTGTTCCTTAATCACCTTATATAAATAAAAAATCTATTGGATAATTCACATAGATCATCAATATTCATCCATCTTTCATGTATCGATATATATGATTATCTTTGAGAGAAACTATTGTGCTACAACATGAATAAGGAATTTATTTTTCATATATAAATGTTCTTGGTATATCATCATGTTAAAGAAGTGTGAAAATTTTATAAGGGGATGATGCACCAATTTTCTATACCCACATAGAAACACATTACCATGGATTTTGTAACTCGAATCCCAATGTAATCTAAAGGAAATAATGAAATATGGATTGTGACGGAATGACTCAAAATGATTGACCACTTAATTTATATTCAAGTATATTTATCTATTGACCAACATTACAAGATATAAATAAAGGAAGTAGTGACATTTCATGGGTTTCCACATTCAATCATTTCAAATCAAGCTCTAAGATCCACTAATAAATAATAGAGAACTATAAAACATGTTCTGAATAATGAATTGAATTTCTATATGGCCTATCACCCAAAAATAGATGGAAAATATGAATGAACCATTTACCAAATAGAATACATGTTAAAATACTACTCAATGAAATTTTAAGGTGGATGGGTTCAACATATCCCATTAGTTGATTTTTCATACAACAATAGGTTCCAATAGAGTATTCAAACCGATCCGTATGAAGCACTACATGGGATGAGATGTAAAAATACACTTCAAAAATGATAGATCCCTATATGGGGGATACCTCCATACCCTAGAAGATGATGGATGTGCAGGTCCCTCTCCCATAAGAGGGGTAGGGACCATCATCGTCCTTCGTGGCGGCCCAAACTTCCTCCTTCATTCCCTTATCAAATCCTTATTATATCCCTTCATTCCCCCAAATTTCATTATTCCCTAAGGTTCCCAACCATGTCAATGGATTTTTGCTGCTCTAGATCTCAAATTTAGAGATTACCGAGCCCTATTCTCTTCCCAAATTCATGCTTGTAGGTTGATTAAAACCTAGACCCCTGTTAGTTGATCTGTTTGAATGATTTATCTTTGATTCCTGATGTTTACATGAACAAGAAACTGTCGACCTCCTGGATAATTGGCGTATCATGATTCGGTTTTCTTCCGAGGAGGATCTGATTAGAGTGTGGTTTTGTGATCCCCGAGCTTGAAACATTCTTTGTTTCTTCTTGTTCAGATGGTCTTACGACTTCTAGTTTCACTGAGATCCTTCCACGATGACGATCTGGGTACCCTTTCCTAAGCACCCCCTCCCTTTCCAAAACCCATCAATACATTGAATGTTAGGGAATTTAGTGGGTCGGTACTTGTGTTCGGATAGTAGAACTAGGTTAGTTTGTCATCCTATTTAACCAAGAATCTACGTTGAAGTTGATGTTGATCAGAATCCAGATGAGTTTGTGTGGCTATCGGTGGGGGAAGAACACAGATACAAACAATCAGTTTATTTTGAGCAGTGGGTCGACTACTCCTCTTTGTGCTTGTGCCTGGGTCATCAGGAGGAAATGTGTAGGAATGAGAACCATGTCAAAGGGAAAACAAGGTGGTAAAGGTGTTGAACCAAGACCCTCTTCTTCTTTGGAAGCAACTATTCAGTTGGAATTGGCCAAGACAGTATCGGTCCTGAAAGAGGTGAGCTTGAGAGAGATGAACCCCGAGGTTGCAGATGTCTTCACCAAGTTAAAATGTGATTTGGGTGTTCCCGGTATGCATGGTGCTTCTAACATATGGGGGTTAGAAGGTTTGGGTGCCTATGACTCACCTTCCCCAAATAATGAGGTAGTTTGTGCTGGCACTGGAGTCATTGTCTGTAACCTCCCCAAATGATAAATGGTTAAATAACTAAATGATATGACTCATGTCAACAAGGTGCACCTTCCTTTTTGGGAGCCTACCTGATTATAACTCCACAGTTAAGCGAGCTTGGCCTGGAGTAGTGATCAGGATGGGTGACCTTCTTGGAAGTTCCCCAGGATGTGTGTGAGTGAGGACGAAACACACTAGAAAGGACATGTGTTGGCCTATGGAGACTGCAATTATTCAGATGACCCGTTCGGGTCTGTGGGGACTGTCATTATTCAGATGACCCATTCAGGCCTGTGGGTGGACCCTGGGGTGCGCCCCACATGTCTGCGGGGCAACTGGGGGTACCTGGTAGGACAGGACCTGACGGCCATGTTAAGGCGGGGTGTCTGTGCTGTCACCGGGACCCGATTGTCACATTTTTAATGTAACATCCCCAAATGATAAAGGGTAAAATGACTGAATGATACGACCCATGTCAACAAGGTGAACCTTCCTTTTCGGGATCCTGTCTGATTAGAACTCCACAATTAAGAGTGCTTGTCTTGGAGTAGTGATCAGGATGGGTGACCTCCTGCGAAGTTTCTCAGGGTGTGTGTGAATGAGGACAAAGCACACTGGAAATGACATGTGTTGGCCTGTGGGGACTGTCATTAGTTAGATGACCCGTTCAGGCATGTGGGTGGGCCCCACGTGTCTGTGGGGAAATTGGTGGTACCTGGTAGGCCAGGACCTGACGACCATGTTAAGGTGGGGTGTCTGTGCGGTCACCGGGACCCGGTTCTCACATTTGGTATCAGAGGAGGAACTCAGCCTTATGTGTGTTGCACTGCCTGGGTTGAGATGTAGGGCCCACAACGAGGGAGTTGTGCTCTAAAGGGGGGTGATTGTAACATCCCCAAATTATAAAGGGTTAAATGACTAAATGATATGACTTATGTCAAAAATGTGAACCTTCCTTTTCGGGAGCCTACCTGATTAGAACTCCACAGTTAAGCGTGTTTTTCCTGGAGTAGTGATCAAGATGGGTGACCTTCTGGGAAGTTCCCCAAGAAGTGTGTGAGTGAGGAAAAAAACACTGGAAAGGGCATGTGTTGGCCTGTGGGGATTTTCATTAGTCAGATGACCCGTTCAGGCATGTGGGTGGACCCTGGGGTGGGCCCCACGTGTCTGCGGAGCAATTGAGGGTACCTTGTAGGACAGGACCCGGCGGCCATGTTAAGGCGGGGTGCCTGTGCTGTCATCGGGACCCAATTGTCACATTTTTAATGTAACATCCCCAAATGATAAATAAATGACTGAATGATACGACTCATGTCAATAAGGTGCACCTTCTTTTTCGGGAGCCTGTCTGATAAGAACTCCACAATTAAGCATGCTTGGCTTGGAGTAGTGATCAGGATGGGTGACCTCCTGGGATGTTTCTCAGGGTGTGTGTGAGTGAGGACAAAGCACACTGGAAAGGACATGTGTTGGCCTGTGGGGACTGTCATTAGTCAGATGACCCGTTCAGGCATGTGGGTGGACCCTGGGGTGGGCCCCGCGTGTCTGCGGGGAAACTGGTGGTACCTGGTAGGCCAGGACTTGACGGCCATGTTAAGGCGGGGTGTTTGTGCTGTCACTGGGACCTAGTTGTCACATTGTCAAGCCATTTGATCAGACTATCAGGAAGACCGGGGGAACCGATGTGGTGACTCTAGGTTCATATGTTGAGGTGGTGCGCTCTGGGACTAGAGACTACCCTAAAGGGGTATGAAAATCAGGTTTCATGGTTGATTCAACATGTTTTAAGGGCAAGGTGAATCATTTACATCGTCTTAATGGTTGGAAGAAGGTTACAAAAATGACTACTCAAAGGAAGTTGTCATCTAGTTTAAAGTTGTTTAATCAATTCGCTCAGCTGGATGCTATTGAGAAGGTCAAGGATAAAAGTGAACATGCTAAATACTTAGATTTTGGACTAGGCCAGTCTGAAGTTGAGTCCAATGTTGAAGAGTCTGGATACCTTTCTGATGTTTTTCAGGGGGGGGAAACTCTGTAGAGGACTTCATTGCCTAAGGAGGAAGAAATAAAGAAAGGGATACAAGGAAATTTGGAACGGCATCCTTGAGAGAGGGAAGAAATATAAAATACGGAAAGATTATTACTTTTCCACAAAACCAATGGAGACAAGATCTGCATCCATGTTTAGGGCCAAAGAGATTGATAGGGTCGGCATTTCCAATATGAAAGAACCTAGAGGTGGAGTTTCCAGGGAAAATGTGCCTCTTGATGGAGTGGTGGGAGACCCCATCTTTTTACCAGCTGACCTAGTGGTGGAGGATCTTGTTATTAGTGACCTTCATGGGGAACCAGAGGACCCATTGGAGAACTATAATCCAATTATGGTAGGTGTACAGTGGGATATGGACTTAGAGTTGATTGTCATTCAAAGGAACAAATGGTAGATGACTTCCTTGTAATTAATTCCATGCATGAAGAAGCTGACAAGCCATTGGAGAAGATGTATTTTGGTGGACACCAACAAAGATCAGAGTGCATAGATTGATAAACTGAACCTAATATTGATTAGAGGATTCAATGAAAAGAAGTTGAGCAGATAAGATTACATGAAACATGGGACAAGTTGGCGTATCACATTGAAGACATTATAAATGATGATCCAGATCTACAGGTAACCAATATTTCCTGGAAACTATATTGGGTGAATAGTTACAATAGGCTTAAGTTGTTGTTAAATAATTATTCAGTGTCCTTTGATGCTTTATCAACTTGATACTTGTGGTTTTTTATTTTTTCCCATAAGTGTTTCGATAATAAAAAATAAATTTTTAGTCAGATGTAAAACTCCACTTTGTTAGAAAGATGTTGGCGTTTGAAATCTACATGGACCCAACCTTCTGGAATAGATAATTGAAAAGTTTCAATCCATCCAAAAACGTAAAAAAAATTATATTGTTGGAAGAAGAACTAAGTAGACAACTGTTGATGGGACTTAGTGTTTGACGTTGGATAAAAATATTTCTTTTTGAATATCACCATGGAAGATCATCTTGTTTTTTGGAAAGAAATGAATTCCTAACCCTAGGTACATTATACCCTAAGAGATATTTGATCACATAGGAGGACTATCCTATCAGATAACACTTCTACCAAATTGGGATAAATATTATGATGTTTCCCATGCATCTATCTTGAGGAAGTACATATATGATCCCTCACATGCATTGAATTTAGAGGTGGTATAACTAGAGAATAACCCCTCTTATATAGAGTATCTGATGACGATTTTGGACTATAGATACATCATTCTACAAAACAAGATAACTCTTCTTGTCAAAGTGTTGTGGTGAAACCCTATATATAAAGATCCTGCATGACAACTGAAGAAAACATTGAAACAAAAGTTCCCTATTCTATTCCCAAAAAAAAATAAGTAGAAATTTCAGGGATGAGATTAATGAAGGGGGAAGAATGTAATGACACATACATTATTAGTAATATCCTTTTTAGAAATTATGAGTCTTATATTATATACTATTTTACAAAACACATAAAGAATGTAAAAAAATATTATATCATTAATGAAAAGAATTAAATTATTCTAAAACTAAACTTCAAAAAGGCCAAACATTACAAGGAGAAAAAATTATAAGATAAAAAAATATTGTGTGAAAATATGGATTACCCCAATCTTATTGAATTATCACCCACATAATCAACATTAATTTAATGATAGAATAGTATTAATGGAATAACCATCTTAAAAAATGATAAAATTCAACATCTTGATGAATTTTAGTGGTTTTTTAATAAAATTGAAATGAGATATTTATATGAGGCAATATGACCATTGATATAGTAATAAGAATGTTTTCATAATAATATGACTGCTAGGAATAGTAACATTACCATTGGGAATAATAACCTAATTTTTTGAATAACAATTTGACCTCAAAATAATAATGTGTGATAAAATAAAATCTATCATGAATAATTTAAGAAAATATAACTATTTCAATTTTATAAAATCAATACAATGATTAAAATACCCAAATAAAATAAAATTACATTTTTTAAAAACTCTATTTAAAACTATTATATAAAAATAATAATTTTCATATTAAAAATTAAAATTACCAATGTTATAATTTATTTGATAAAATAAATTTCATATTTGTAATTGGAAATATAAATTTTCGAATGTTATTTTTTTTAAATTTTTTAAAATACATCAATTTTTATTTTAATGATAAAAATAATTTTTTATATGCCATGTGTTTTATGATATAATGATAATGAAATAATGAATTAATAATGTTTAAATTGGTTATTTCAGATCCAAATAATTTACTAAGACAAATGGGGTATTTAAAACCATTAAACACAATTTAAAAACATAAAAATAATTTTCCAATGTCTAATGTCAAAAGTATTTCATTAAAATAACAATTATTCAATTTTTACACATTCCTCTTTATTAAACAAGAATATTTGGATTATAAGATATTTAAAAAAATTTAAATCAAATTTTTTCATTCAAATATATTTAATAATATCAAAAAATTTACTATTCAATGGTTTACCTAGATATTATATTATATTTAATATTTTAAGCTAAATATACCCCCTCTCCTCAAATATAAATAGCACCTTTCCCTCCACTTTATAACACAGAACTCTTTCATGTTTCAAATCCAAAAATCTTTCCAAATCACCTCTCTTAATCCCTTTAGCATTCACATGGATGTTATAGGGTAAATAAAATCCAAGCATCAAGGGAATGTTTTTCCGTACAAAATAATCAACAACAAGGAAATAGTATGTTTTCATCAATTGTTCTCTATTTTTCCTCATCTCATCATATTCTTCCTAATTATACTCAATCCAAATTATTCTATGATCAATTAAGTAACATGTTAGAAATATATTATTTATTTAAAACTAATAAAATTATCATATTTACAATTTATTCATATTTAATAATTCTCTTCCTTCCACTTTTGACAATGCCCCATTAATGGTCGGTTATCCACCCTAAAGTACATTGATGTTTTTTTCCTTATCACCACACTAATAGATTATTATAATAAATTATTTATATTACAGAAATGTATAAATGTAAATATTTTTATACTGTTGGAGTTAATCATAATTATTTTTAAATAAAAGTTAGTAAGGATCTTTATATCAAATAATGATGGAAAATTTTCATTAAAATATCATATCATAGATTTACCTTTAATGATCACTACTGGAAAAAAGGCCTATACCCACGGTTCAAACCCGTGGGTATAGCCCCCAAAACCATGGGTATAGGCTATACCCACGGTTTTGGGAACCGTGGGCTGGAACGCCGTCGGTATAGGTCCCCAGCCTATACCCACGGTTTTCCAAAACCGTGGGTATAGGTGTTCTGCCACCGTGTCAAAAAAACATTCCCAATTTCCACGGTGTCAATGGCTTTTACCCACGGTTTCAAAACCGTGGGTATAGATCCTAAAATAAAGCTGCAGGCGGGTTTTGATCCCACGACCTCTTCGCTGCAAAGTACCGCGTCTACCACTACCCTACTATCAATTATGTGTATATATATATATTTAGTTAAATATAGTTATATAAACCGTGGGTATAGAGGGAAGAACCGTAGGTATAGGACTCCTGCTAAAAAAAAATCTTCCCCACGGAAAAAAAAATTTCCCGCGCACACATGGGAAAAATATACCCACGGTTTTTCAAAATCGTGGGTATAGGTTTTTTTATCCTATACCTATCCCCACGGTTCTCCTAAAAACCGTGGGGATAGGTACCCCTATACCCACGGTTCTGGAAAACCGTGGGTATAGGTCAATTTTCAAGACCTATCCCCACGGTTTTGGAAAACCGTGGGGATAGACCCCCCTATGCCCACGGTTTTTGAAAACCGTGGGTACAGGTCTTGAAAATTGACCTATACCCACGGTTTTCCAAAACCGTTGGTATAGGGGGTACCTATCCCCACGGTTTTGAGGAAAACCGTGGGGATAGGTCCATTTTCCAGTAGTGGATGTAAAACATGATATATAACCCAATTATTATAATTTTTTAATATTTACAAAAATGAAACTAATTCACTTCTAGTTCCATATCCTATAAAAACAATGTTTAATATTTAAGAGGTGTAAAAGAGATAAAATAAAACAATATTTTAGGTAATGGAATTATCTATTTCCTTTTATTCCATTGACATACCTCTTTTTTAGAATATTTTCTAATCATTGGATTAAAATAATTTCAAACCCTTTTTATTTTTTTATTAATACCGAAATAGTGGTTGATCAATGGAGGACTTCATATTGTAACATCCCATCATTTCATAGAGGTACATATCTTTTATATTTGGTTTTAGCCTCTTATTTTACTATAATGAATGTAATAATGAATTTGAGGAACTACTTAGGAGTATACAAGGAATTCTCAAAGCCTAAATCTCTAGTTTTTGGAGAAATATCTTTGGGAACATATTTGAAACATGGTTATAAGTAACCATGTGGCTCAACCTTGTGGCCTTTTAAAGAGAGAAATTGTTTTTAAAAACCACAAAAGGGAGGCCACACAAATTTGAAAAATGGTGTAGGTCTATTACAGAGGTGATTTTCATAGTGTGTAGATAGTTTTTGTATCCATGATTAGACTATGTAGGAGAGTTTGACTTATGTATAGTGAAGGTTCATGGTTTGTTCATGGGTTGGAAAAATGTGAGGCTAAACCATGTGACCATAAAAAATTGTTGAGATTTCATTTTTACCCACCTTTTATGAAACTTTCATCCAACAGTTTCTCTTCCCATTCACACTGAACGTCTCCCTCCTCTACTTACGAGCTTCTTTCCTCTATCACATAGGCTTTTAGCTACCACCTCTACCTAACATTTGATTTAAGCAACATCTACTATGTTGGATCCATCATGGTAATATCTTCATTCACCATCCTTCATTTCTTCATTTAACTCTATGTATTAAATTCAAAAATCTAGTGAGTTATTATGAAATATATTTTTATGGAATTCATCTATTCTTTAAATCTCTCCCATTCTATATGGGATTAGAGGTTAATACTATATGAGGAGTAATCTATTTTAATTGGGTAGGTGGTTTATAACTTTTTTCTAAAATTATATTTATTTTATATCATGTGCTTGTGTGCCACATGTTGGGTATGAAGTGAGTTCCCATAAAAATGAGTAAAAACTATTAAATTAATGTGCCCTTGTTATAGAATCTCTCTTAGACCCTTGTTACAGTTGGACTTCATCCACCTCAATGAGACCCACCGTTTATGTGGGTTTATTCAATTCACCTAACAATATAAATTCTTATGTGACCAAACCCCATTCTATGTTTATTTAAATTCAATTATAATTTAAATTTTAAGGTTGAAATTAATGAAAATCGGAGGGTAATTCCATGAACATTGGCCATTGTTGAATAAATATTGGGGCCTATGTACAAAGTGGTTTTAATAAATGGTGAATTGGGCATATATACTTCTTTTATATTTCTTTAATATATTAAATTAAAATCATTATTGTTATTATAATTATACAGTGGATATTGGTTTTTTTCAATAGTCAAAGGAATTATTTGAAATGACACTTCACAATACATTGATGTTGGATGTTGGATATGTCATTTCACATATATTACTGAGATGTTACACATGATACATTGCACTTGTTGGTTGTATAATTTGGAATGATGACCCCCCATTATTGATATGGATTGATAGGCATGATGTTTCATATTCCTGGATGAATTTTGTGTCAATTCCCTTATCCAAATCCTTAAACTCTTATAATTATGTATGGATGCCTTTTTTTAGACCCTGAGTCCCAGATAGTACTACATATCTATATATATGTCTAAATTTATATACATATGTTATATATATATATATATATAAACATACATGTTTATATACTTCATGACATGTGTTTAGATAAATTTCAGCTTATGCTGAAGTAGGTAGAGTTAGAAGGGTGTCCTTTAAGAACCCGATCCAACTTGGTTAAAGTTTCCATCACTGGTTTATATCTATTACAATTGCACAATGATCATTTTATATTCACTAGTTTGATTGTACAAGATATCCTTATTGGTGGACTACTATGTTTTACTAACACCATTTTCAGGCCTCTATTAGGTACTCAAGGAGATCTCATAGTTGAAGGTTGGGGAAAAGGGAAGAATCTGGATATGGATGCTTGATTATTTTTTAGGATGAGATCTTGGTAAAAAATGAATGATACGGTTCTTGGGTGATCATGAGACAAGTTTTGGTATTTTTTATCATTTTAATTTACATGAACATTATTTTATGACTTCAACAATGTATGCCATATTCTCATTTTTATATAGAATAAAATTATGACATCAGTATTTATTGACCTTGGTGGTTATTGTATTTGACATTGGTATTTATCCGGATGATTGATTTTGAGGCTCCTGATCATTATTATCTATTTCTAATATTTATCCATTATTTATTCCTATGTTATCCACATTGATAATGATGGTATAGTCTCTCTAATAAATCATCAAGGACCCTCACTGCTAGTCTCTAACCTTTATAATACGAGGATGCATGCTTGTGGCCATGTGGCTGACTATACGAGTCACATATTCATGAATGTGTCCTAGGATGCTACAAAGTGGTATCAGAGGTTCTTTTCCTTTTGTATTACTACTTTGGGTTTGTATAATGGAGAATATGAATGTGTTTATATTATTTAATGATTCTATCCCTCTGAGTATATATCCCATTTATAGTGAAAACCCAAATTACATAGGATAGAAATTATTTTTAAGGATTATGACTATTAAAGTTGTATATATTTTACCATTGGGTGACTCGCATGATTTTTGGTATTTAATAATAACAATAACAATAATAATAATCATCATCATCATCATTATAATATAAATAATAATAATTTTATTATTATTATTTTTATGGATATTCATTTACCAATATCCCAATATTGAAATGATGTGTTTTTTATTGCATCATTATAGGAACCTTAGGAATTCATATGTCGTGTATATGAAATTCCATATTTATTTTATTGTGTTCATTTCTTGTGTCATGTTGTAGTTCATTGATTGATATATTTCTTATATGAAAGAAAATTATTTTGGATAAATGAGATAAATAAATGGTAATTAAAGTGTCTGACTCAAGATAAATAGTGTTTTCCCATATAGCTTGATGGTGGAACATTAGTTAACCAATTATAACCTATTTTAGACTTGAATTATTGATTTTATTGGATGAATCATTAGTGATTATAATTAAATATATTTCAATTTAAATTTATAAAGTTTGTGGAACTCTATAAATTGAGAATAATGATCCATATAATTTATCCACTGTGAGGGCCTGGTTGTTGTTCCATATTGTACTAATTGAAATATGTAAGGCACTAGAATTTATATCATGGTAATAGCAGACACATATAACTATACCATGATATATTTATGAATATGAACTTCAAATTTTCAATTATGTATTAATATGAATGTCATTAAAGGAAGCTACCAATCACGACATAAAGGGGGTTTTCAATAATACCTTGAAATTGATATTACATATACAAGGACATCTTCTATGTGATGTGAGACATTTCCCCTAACCTTAAATCTACATTGGATAGTAAGGAGTATCTATTATGACCCAATATAATCATCTATACCACATAGACCTGGATTTAGTTATAATAAACACTGTGTTGAATTTAAAATAGGATGTTTTGTAGTAGTCCTATTACTTTACCTATGATCGTTTCAGTTATTAAATCTTTTTCAAAGGTTTTTATTTGAAATTTTAGAATTATAAAACCATGAAGGATTCATGTTTTATCCTCAGAGGATGGAAATGGACATGCTCTAGAGGTGGCAGACCCAGAGCCACATATATTAACTCATATAGTGCCATTTGTGAAACCCTTTATATTATTGATTATGAAACTAGTTTTCCATTTGGAGACTATTTATTGGGATTTATTATGTATATATAGGGAATCCCTTGACCAAACCTTACAATAGAATAATTAATGCAAGTGTTTCAGCAACAACATTAGCCAACTTTTCAAGGGATGATGGCCCATTGGTTTCTAATTCATGTAATTGGGCCATGATATCTATATTATAGCAACTAGATATGAAAAAAATAGGAAGTTAATGGTCATTGATTTTATTCTTTAGGATCTTAACAAGAGTTGGTAAGATTTTATTACCCAAGTATATCATTTTTGGGATATGATCTGGAGGGTCTACCAGACAATCTTCTATGATTAATTCATTCCATGTATGCTAATGTCTTACTAATATTTATTGTTTATTCATATGTCATATGGATATATATATATATGATGGGTTATTGTGATCATTTTTTAGATCTAATGTTTCACAATGACTCTTACTAGTGATGAGATAATGATGTGAGACAGTTCAAGTACAGAATCATATATTATATGTTTCATGTATGTTGGTTTAATACCATTTATAACATTAGGAACCACGTCCTCATCACCAAATGGAATTTGAGGGAAGATAATAGTGTGTTCCAGGGCATTTCACACATAGAAATGGGAATTGTTAATTTGGTAGTAGTAAGTGATTCTTAGATTTTTCTCAAGGAAGTAGTGGCAGTTAAATAGAACAGACTAGTGGTTATGTGATATGCAATTAGTGTGGGAAGGTTTGAAACATTAGTCCCAATTAAAAGAAGTATCAATTTTATTTCTGAGCCTATGGGTTGATGGGTTATATTCAACATTTTCTAAGAGAAGTTTCCCCTGCTCATAGGGAGAGAGAATCTTCACTGACTCTATAATCCGAAATGGGGTAAGTAACTCCCAACTAGGTTGGTTGCTAGACTAATATTGGTCATTTTGGAT
This sequence comes from Viscum album, assembly GCA_963277665.1. Taxonomy (NCBI): domain Eukaryota; kingdom Viridiplantae; phylum Streptophyta; class Magnoliopsida; order Santalales; family Viscaceae; genus Viscum; species Viscum album. Next base: position 9,022,239 of record OY728136.1, read on the forward strand.
GAGGAGTTTTTCATGGTATTTGGATACACACACTGTAATTATAGTGACATCAGATTAGACCTACTCAGGTTATTCATCTTTTATCTTAGGTCCATGGATCATGCTAGATATAAGTAGTAAAATTGACACCTAAAGAGTAGAGTACAAGGATATATATTGTATAAGGTATGATATTATCATTATCTAATTGTTTTTATACATTAATTGATATAGTTTAATCACATTAATTTATAACTATACATACTATGTAATTTCTTGGCCTCAAGATAGAGTACTTATTTAGTGTAATGAACCAAGACTATTTGTTGGGGATCCGATCTGAGAGAGTAAACTTGTGTATGGAATTCCCCATGATATAGGATATTAAATTTTCATTTAGAATATTATTTTATTCACATGAAAGTATTAATTTAATTATTAGGACAGACAAGTTAGTCTCTTATCTAGCCCATATTGATTATTACTGACATCGTATGACTTTCTAATTTCCCATGAGTGATCACTAATTTTATAAGAGATAATGGGATTTATAGGATAGTTAATATGGAAATTAGAATAATGGGATTTGAGGAGTTTCATCCAATATTACCAATATTTGTATAAGTGATTAGGGAATAAAACATATAGATATATACCTCTTATAGTAAATTTCATTAGGGAAATAATCCCTAATGATTTTTCAGGGATGGATCCAGAGAGAGGAGTGCAATTTATTATTGACCTAGTGCGAGGATTATCACCAATATGTATTTCTCATTATAGGATGTCACCAACTAATCTTATAAAACTCAAGAGATAATTGAAGGACAATATAGATAGGGGGTTATTTTACCTAAAAACTCTCCTTCGGTTTACATATTATTTTTTCTAAGAAGGTGGATGGAACCCTTGGACTCTATGTGGATTATCATAATCTAAATATACTTAGGGTTAAGAACTAGAATCTATTACATTTCATAATTTTGATTAATCATCTCTGAGGATCCTGTTTTTTTCAAATATTTCTTTTGACGAAAGCCTTTCACATGGTGATAATTAAACATTCATATAGAACTCATAATGCTTTTAAAATATGGGATGGATTATATGAATATTTTTTAATTTCATTTTATCTCATGAATGCAAAAAATTTTTTATTTCTATAATGAATTTGGTTTTCCACGTGTATCTTAATAGATTTTTGTTAGTTTTCATCATAGAAATCTTGGTTTACTCTCAAACTACACCTAATCATTCCAAACTCATTGATATTGTTTTGACCACATTGATATATAATTGGTTAAATACTAATATAAAAACTTCTATTTATAGATTGACTTAGTCCACTTCCAAAGAGTCATGAGTATTAATGGACCTAGAGAACGTGATATCAATAGTTTCATGATTGAAGATGAATAAAAACATGATATATGAGGTTTCATGAAGATATATGGTTATTATAGTTACTTCATTCATGATTTTTCATACATAATAGTACATATTATAATCTTAAATATATAGGGAGTGCTTTCAAATGTTGTTAAGTGTGTGAGAAATAATTTTAGGTGTTGAATGAAAGATTGATTTAAATGATGATCTTGATTGAAATCGAGCAAAAAAGAAGTTATATAGTTTATGGTGATGATTCAGGCATTGGACATAGAGACATTATGATGTAGGGAGATAAAGTTTAGGAAATTCAGTTTCTCCAATTGATATATTTTGAGAAGAATTAACCATCACAGGATCACATGTCTTCAGCAGGTTTTCAAAACATTCCATGTGGGAGAAATTATTATCATGGAGATCCGTTTATGGTGTAAAGATACCAAAAAAAGCATCGAATACATATTTAACTATTAAGAAATAAATATGAAATTGTGAAGGTAGCTTCCATACCTACAGAAAATCAATTTTAATATTTTATATATATATAGAAAGGAATTTTTTTGGCTAATTCTATGAGTAGGAAGAATAAGATTCAGGTGTTTTAGGAGGCTAGTAGTGAGTGTTAGTCGATGGCCTCATTTTTTGAGATTCACATGGTAGAATGGAAGAATTGTGGGAAGCCTATACTCACATTTTTATATGTGATCTATTCTCTCCTCAATTGAGTAAAAATAAGATAGATTTTCCATCTGAAGAATTGTTTTTCTAATAGGATAGTGTTTCAGTCAATGACCCACCTCCTAGTTGGACCATTAATAGGAATAAGATCTATTAAAATCATGGAAATGTATGGGTTCTTACCAAAATGTGAGGGGATTGTATGTGATAATCTCATGTTACATATTAAGTAGTGTATCCTGATATTTTGAAGATCTACTGAGATTTGTGCCTTTAGTATTGTTGGATGGGAATGAAAATGGTTAGAATGATATTTTTTATTACGTCTTCCACATATCCAAAGGTGACGGGAGAACACTAGTGGCCTCTTGGGATTTTAAAATCAACACCCATTCTTGGGTGGAAATGGGATAACATCATTATGGATTTCATGATGTGTTGAGGCAGTGACTGAGTATGGGTTATCATGGATATAATAATGATGTTTAACAACTTAATTCCTATTCAAGTGACCTTTTATGTGGATGATATTCAGAGTCTTTATATTATGGTGATCATACTTCATCACAGAGTTCCACATACATGCAAATCAAATTTCGATGCTCAGTTTACATTATAGTTTTCATCAGGATTACATAAAGCTCTTGTTTTATAGGTACTTATATGTACAACCTATAACCCATGGATTCAAAGATAGATTGATCATATTATAAAGGTTTTGAAGGAAATTATCCAATCACAAATCATAGATTTTTGGTTATCTAGGGAGAAACAACTTCCTCTTTATAAATTTTCTAACAATAACTGCTTTTGGAAATTATATATATATATTCTTATAACCACCTCTATGGTAGTCCATTCAATTCATCATTGTACATGTTAGAGGAAAGAGAGGTAGTGCTTTTGGGACCTCACCTTTCCCAGAAGACCTATGATAAGGTACAACTTATTATAAATTGTATGCCTATAGCTTTGTCTAAGAAGAGGAATTGTGGAACTATTTATCATAGACCAATAGAGTTTTAATTGAGAGATTGTGTCTGGATGTGTGTTTTTCCTAGATTGGGGCATCATCAAATTCATAAATAAGAAAATACAGAACATTGTTTCATTGGACCCTTTTTATTTTAGAGTGTTTCATGATATTATCCTATTATTTACAGTTTCCTTAGATATACATGGACATACACAATGACTTCAAGGTATCACAACTTTATCATTACTAATCAAACCTATAACATAATCTGTATCCTAATGTGGATGAGTTGGATGTTGATGCTTTATTTAAGGAGTATAAAATAAATATCATTTACTATATAATAATGTGTCTTTGAGGTATGTTAGTTTATATAGTATAGGTTTTATGGATGCCCAAGTCTGTACAAGATGAAACCTAAGAGATAGAGGCTGGAAAACATGTTCAATGGTCGAATCTATTCAGAGATGATTATTTACCACTATTAGAAGGGAAACTTGGGGATGAGTTCTGTTAAATAGTGCATGTTATAACATGTTATATTTTTAGAGAGGTTTACACCATTTACATTTCATTTTAGTCCACTTTATTAATCTAATAAATGTACATAATAGTTTTTGGAATGGATTTATTCAGTCTAGTGGCTTTCTGATCCTAGAGCTCCTTTTTTTAGAGACACATGTGGAGGAGCATAGTTTATGGATTATTAGTAATAACCATGAAGCTCAATGGTTCTACATTTTAAAGAGGAGAACTGTTTGAAAAACAGTGTGAGGGAGTATCCAAGGGAAGCAAAATGGTTCAAGTCTATTGAAGAAGCAATTCACCTAGTGTGGTCATGGTTTTTCATTACGATGAACAATCCATGAAAGGGGGTGTAACACATGGATAGTAAAGGCACATGTTTTCATCATGGTTTGACCAACCTTGCATCCAAAGCATGCCACCCTGAAAAATGGGTGAAATATTGATTTTACCCTCCTTCTATTTAACATAACTTCTTCATCTCCTTCTACCATTCACTCAAAGCATATCCCTACTCCTATGTGATCTCCTTTCATCCCCAACATTGGCTTGAAGCTACCACCTTCATCTGTAATATGATTCATGTGTCGTATATCACATTGTATCTCCTATGGTAATTTTTTAATTCCTCTATAATCTTTTATTATTTTATCTCTCTATAGGGAATGCTATATCCATGAGATATAATATGTCATATTTTTAGGTTATTCTTCTATTTTTCTGATTTATCAAATTCTATACCAGATTAGATGCCAATACTAGATGAGGAGTTGATTAATTCAATGAGGTAGGGGTCCGTTAAATTTCCTTAAAATCCCAGTTGTTTTATTTCATGATTTTTTTCCACTAGGCATCCAATGTGTTTCCTATAAATAAGAAACCCCTTTTAAATTAACGTTCCATTATTAAAGATTCTCCCTTAGACCCTTGTTACTGTGAGAGGTCATCTACCTTGACAAGCTCCACCCATTTAGTTGGGATTATAAAATAGAAAGGATTTTACAAATGCTTATATTACCAAGAAACTTTCTATGAAGGATTGGGTCTAATATGAATTAAAATATATAGATTTATATTATTGAAAAGGAAATGGTAAGACCAGGTACATTGGACACTTTTGAATTTAGAGTGAGTCCCACGATCAAATTGGTTTTAATAAATAGTGAAATGGGCATGAATACATTCTTTATATTTTGTTAATTTATTAAATAAAATTATATATTTATATTGTTATTATACCATGGATTAGGGCCATTGTGAAATGGTTAAGGGAATTTTTGTGCATGATGCATCTTGGTCCCTTGATGTGGGATGTTGGACATGGAATTTCACGTCTTCAATTGAGACATTGGATATGATGCTTCAAGATCCTTCAGAGGGATATTAGGAATGATGAACCACATCATTGATTTTTATTGAAGGACATGATGTTTTGTATACCAGGATGGATGATGGTTCAACTCCCTTATTTAAATCTTGAGAATCTTATGATTATATATGAAAAACTTGGTTTTTGGCCTCGAGCCCTGACTAGTACTATTATTCTATATATATATCAATATTTTTTATAAATATATACTATATATATACGTACACACAGAGATATATATATATGGTGACATGTGCTCAGAGGAATCCCAACATAGGTATATGTTGGTACAATCAGAAAGGTATCCTTTTGTAACCAAAGCCGATGTGGTTATAGTTTTCATAAAAACATTATATTTGTTATACCTACACAACATTCATTAGATATTCATTTCATGGATCAAACTAGTCATTTTGGGTGGGCAATTACTGAGATTAAGTCACTCCATATTCGGGTCATCATTGGGTACCAGAAAAGATCATATAGATGCTGGCAAGGATAATGGAATGCATCTAGATATAACATCCCAGACCCAGATGCCACTCAACTGTGCTCCGATCCTGGTGGGTTACAAGGCCTCCAGTGGATCTCTCCAATCACCAAAGGATTAGGACTAGAAATGATTTCCTAGGTGTGTTAGTGGGGAGACAATTCCATTATAACCAATTTATACATAGTCTAATATCAATAACATATCAAAAGACGAAGCATATAATCATGCACTCAACTAATAACTAATCAAGACAAGAATAAATAACAAACCAGAAGTGTCTCATATAGAATCATGATAATGATACATGTCACATATCTAAGAAAATAGTCAAAACATGTCTGCAACATTATATTAAAATATATGTATCAAAAAATAAAAAGGAACAAAATTGCTATCTATATATATCATTGCAAGCCTCATCATGGTCCCACACTCCCCTACTCATATGAATCAACCAATAACCTATAGGACGGAACATGACCTCGTACATACCAAAAACCATATAATCTATTTAGGTCCCATGGGGAGGCCCAAACAGGGTATGAGATAACATATCACTGGGCAACAACCCATGATCTATAAAATTCCTTGGTGTGCAATATGACAAGCTAAGAAGTTAAATAGTGAAGTAGGTAAGCAATATATAAAAGTAAAGTTCTCATGGAACATCATTTTTAACCAAGTGGTATTATTTATCTTATGATGGATCCCTATAAGAGATGGTCAAGTTGTGATACAAGGTATCGATGTAATGAAGTATAAGTAAAAAAAATGGCCTTGTCGTTCATCCCATCATGGTACACTACCAAAACATTTCCATATAATCTATGAGTGAAACAATCAATGACCAAGCTGTATAATCAAGTGTATCAAATTTCCACGGTTCTGATGTATTTCAAAGTGAAATACAATTATGGGATAGATACAAGGTGTCAGGAACCAATGAATCCTCATCAAGTCCTTGGATAATCTATGTGTAAATCTAGTTAGTCACTGATTGGAGTCCTAGGGGCATTCAATACTGGTCCCGTCCTAAGCGATCCCAAGCATGCCAGATCTATGTGGTATAATATCCCAAGGAATCCCATGGAATCAATATCCAAGGATAATTCCCTCTAAATGGAATCCACTACCGTGTCATGATCCAAGGAATAATATCCACGGAGTCTAATAAATAATTAAACATTCATTCCATTTTCCATTTCATTCATCGAACATGAGTCTACCCACTCATGTAATCATATTCCTTCTCAAACATGTCACATTGGTATAGTAACACATTTATCACACTTCACATTGAATCCTATCAAATGAGTATACCCACCAACAAATTACATTTACCAGATGAACCATTTTACATTCAACGAAACAATGCAATGAGTATACCCACCAGTTAAAATCGAACGATATTTAACCAATTGATCAAATACAAAATTACTCATTAAATTTACAACTTGTTATAACAAGTTAAAAGAGTCAAACAATATCATAATTGTATCACCCAACACCTAAAATTTATGAAAGTATTCATATAACAAGGACAGTTCAAAAGACACCACTTGGGGGGTTCATCAAGGGTCAAAACCAAGATATGTCTTGGAACACCGCATGGGAGACCTTGGGTTGGGGAAAACCACCAACACATCTCAAAGGAACCTACGAGAATCCCTAATAGATCCTACATCATTTATTTCAAGTTAATATATCAATTTTGGGGACACACTAGAAAGTCTAGCGGGTGGCATAATAGTCGATATCTCTGTAAAGCACCAAAACCTGAAAGAAAAATATAGACCACATTCCTTAACATGGTATTGGACTGATCTTCTAGTATTACGTCCTGATTTGACTCATATTTGGATATGTAATTACGGATACGATGAGATAAACAACCCTTGAATTGGATACCATATGGAGAATCTGGATCAAATTCTCTAATAGAGCTTGAAGTTGAGATCAAAATCATAAATATTCATGTGAAAGAGAGAAACATTATTAGTTTATAAAATGTATTTTTAATTTAATTCAAAATTATTTAAATCGAAATACACAAGGGTCGCACATTTTCAGTTCATGGTTTGGAAAATCATTCTCCATCCATGTATAACATCATGTAGGTAAAGGGGAAACCGCATGGTTTCATTGAACATTTTACAAATCATGAGGAAACAATGTAAAACCCCTCTATCATGATGTGAAAAAACTACAAACCTGACCACATGATCATTCACATCCTCCCACATGTTCTCCTCAATCCATGTGGCCTTTACACCTCCATTATCACACCTCACCCAGTTTGTACAAATTGTACGACCTACCCCTCACAGTTTGTAATAACAATGCACCAGGCTAAAATCACTCCAAAATCGGATTCCAAGCTCAGAACAAGCCACATACAACACCAAAATCACTAGGAAATCAAGAGATATTAAAATTAGTCCACATTTAAGCATTTAAAATGAAAATGAAGGGATCCATACCTCATATGAAAACCAAGGGTCTTATAATCATACCCCCTTATAGTAATACATCTCTGAATTTCTATCTTTAAATGGTGGTCAAAATTCATCTGAGAAAAAATCTATACACTTAGCACGTACATGATCCTCCCAGTCCCAAGTCTCATTTTGTAAATGGTTGTGCTGCCACAACACCCACACAAGAGAAACTGAACTTCCTTGGAGAACATTCATTCTATTATCAACTATACAAATTAGATTCCCCTCAAAAGATGCACCAACCTCTAGGTGAAAATCTACAGGCTAGAAAGCATGATATGGGTCAAAATGATAGTGGAACTGGTGAGATACATGGAAGATATCATGCAAGGATCGATACTTCTGAGTTAACTACATTTGATAGTCCAACGACCTGAATCTCTACATAATCTAGAACAACCCAACATATCATAGTGAAAGCTTTCCATGTCTCTTAATTCACCTATGTCCTAGTATCAGTGAAACATGAAAGAAAACACATTACCATCCATCAAACAATATATGTAGACTATGGAGATCAACATATGATTTCATTCAAGACTGTGTAGTTGAAATCCACTTTTGAATCAACTGGACCTTATCAGAAGTCTCTTTCACAAGACGTGAACCCAGTAAAGATGCCTCACCTTCCTCTAACAAGCACATGGGAGACTGGCATGACCTACCATATAATGCCTTTTAAGGTTCCATCTCTATAGTCACCTGATTACTAAGATTGTAGGTGAATTCATCAACGGGTATATGCTTCTCCCAAGAGCCCCCAAAATCTTGGATGCATGCTCAAAACATGTTCTCTAGAACTTGTATCATTATATTTGATTGGCCATCAATCTAAAGGTTGTATGTAAGGCTCAGAATAACCAATATATGTAGAAACCTCTAAAAACATTTCCCTAAAAGGGAGGTAATGTCAACATCCATATTTGAAACAATAGAGTGTAGGGCCCTGTGAAGTCATACTATCTCATGTATGTTCAAACGTACAAGAATATCAACACTAAAGGTATCCTCGATCGACAAGAAATGATGAACCATTGTGATCCTGTCAAAAAAACCTACACAACATCATTACATTGAGGTGACCTTGGTAAACTGATCATGAAATCCATTACAATATCATCTCTTTTCTACTCCATAATAGGTAACTACTATAAAATTACAACTTGTCACTGAGGTTCTGACTTCTCCCTCTAATATGAGGAACATCTCATAACAAAATAGGATTCCTCTCTCTTCATACCCGACTACTAGTACTGGCAGCATTACTCGTGATACATCTAGGTGACGTCAGGATGAACTACCCAAGATAAATCATGAAACACCAGCATAAACACATAATCTATTTACACTAGAATAAAAACACATCAATGGATAAGTATCATCTCATCCTCTCTTATGCTACAACTTGGAGGTGGGTCCTTACCTTCCACAGTATCCCATAGGACTAGGACCTCAGAATAAAATATATTCCTCATCCTCACACTTTCTATTAGGGTAGAGGTCACAACTATGGATAATAGATATGGATTTTACTGACTATCATGCACCTCCAAGTGCATCATAGAGAATAATTCCATAATCATTCAATCTCTACTAGACTACTGCACTACATGTATCCGATTCCTCCTACTCAGTGCATTGACCACTATATTTCCTTTAACTGGCATGTAGGAAAGCTTGAATTCGAAAGACTGATGTTACTTCACCCACATTCAATGCCAAAACTAGTACACCTTGAATCTATCCACCTGCATCAGCACTACTCCCATCCCAATACCTGATTTGTCATAAAAACAATATAGCAGTTTTACTTTTCTATCAGTATCAAGACTGGTGGTAATGTCAACCTCCCTTTTAGTTTCTAAAAGGATACCTCACTAGAAGCAGACCATACAAACATCACACCCTTCTTAGTCAAGCCCTTCAATAGTGATGTTAAGTGTGAGAAGTACTAAATGAAATTAATATAGTGATCAGTAATCCCCAAGAAACTTTGTATGTCAAAATATTTATTGGTATGTTCCTAGGAATCAACTTCTCTCACCTTCTATTGGTCCACTGATACTCTTGTATCTAAGATGATGTGACCCTAGATGTTAATATGATCAGTCCAAAATTGGAAACTTTTGATCTTAGCATATAAACAATTCTCTATTAGTGTATTCAAAATGATCTCAATATGGTTTCTATGGTCATGTAGAATGTGACAATACACCAAGATATCATATATGAAAAGCACCATAAAATAATCCATGTAAGGATACAACACTCTATTCATCAGTATCATGAAAACTAATGGAATTTTCATGAGACTAAAAAGAATAAACTGATACTTGTATACACCATAACTATTATAGAAGGATGTATGAGGTATTTATTTAGGTATAACATGTACCTGGTGATATCTTGACTTGTAGATTATTTTCGAGAACAGTCGGGATCCTCGAAGCTGATCAAACAGGTCATCTATCCGTGGAAAACGATATCGAGTATCAATCACTATCTAGTTCAATTTCTAATAATCCACACATAGCCTTAGTGTTCCATCCAAATTTTTTAAAAAACAAAAGAATGGAAATCCCCATTGAGAAAATTGGGTTGAATAAACCCCTTCTTCTCTAAAATGCTCTAGCTATGTCCTAAGCTCTTGCAAATCTGTTATAGTCATAATGTACGAAGTAATGGATACTGGTGCTGCTACTAGAACTAGTTCTATGTAGAATTCCACCTCTCTCTCTATCTCATGAGGTAAACCAGATATTTTTTTAGGAAGGATGTCCTTAGGTAATTCATCCACTAGAGGAAATTCTACCCGAATCCTTCCCTGATCATCCAGATGCAAACTAACAATATCGGATTTCATTCCGCACAACCCACATTGCTGTGGACCAGCTCTGCTCACCTAGACATCCCATTAACCCTTATGAGAGTACATTGTCCCCTATGGTGATGTTAAAGTCCCTCACAAATGATATATGTCAATGTACGCTCGATATTCTACAAGGAAATCCATCCAGAGTATGACATCAAACCCTATCATCCTAGGGACATAAATATCCTAGATGAAGTGACACCCACCTGCCTCATGGGGGTGCTCCATGCACTGGCTCACATTATCTACTCTGATTCTCAATAGTGTGTCTATCAACATAAGTCCCTCATAAGACAATAAAAAAATCCAATGTCTTTTCACCACTGATGTAGATATACAACCATGTGATGCACCTAATTCAAAAAAGATAATATGAAATAGTATATGATACTAAGATCGTACCATTGACCATAAATTGTTTTCCACCTTGCTATTTTGGGGTAGGTTGTTCCAATTATATATTTCATGTACCATAGACCAGTGATATAACCTCAATGCCCGAAGTAGGCCCACTATGATGCCTCAGTGTAACTGGTGTCTGGCTACTGCGGTCATGACCACCATCGCCTCACCTTAACCAATCAACACTACTACAAATCCTTTCCTAACATGGATTTGAGGAACCTACTCTAGAACTTGGCATCATAGCTAGCCCCTAACCACTCATAGCTAGAGGGAAGGACCTGTAAAAATGTTTCATGTGGCCCATCCTTCCACAAGATAGTCACTCGAACGGGTTGCGATCACACAAATTCTTAACGTAGCCTCACCTACCTCGCTGAAAATAGAACACTGAGATACTAGTACATATATCCTAAATGGAACACATATCATGGGAATCTTGAAAATGATTCTTACTAGCTAAAGACATAGAACAACTAGGTCGAGAAACAACACTGCCCTGCTCTGTACCCCCAGCTTCTCTCAGGTTCTACTCTATAATCAACACATGATTCAACATTTTAGTTATAGAAGGTAACATAAACACATTTTCCTGTGATCTGATATCATTTTAGAGAGCTTCCTTGAAAAATATATCTCTTTATAGTTTATTTGTAAGGTATGTCAGCAAAAAATGATACATGTCTATAAATAATTTCTGGTACTGCTTAACCATTATTGGGAACTACTCTAGATTCATGAACTCACAATCCCAGTATGACCATATATTCATGGGGTAGAAATAGATATAAAACTGGGTCTATAAATCATCCAATACCATATCTTGTAGCTGGTCAGCCAATTTTATAACATCTCACCATCATTGTGTTCCACCACCTATCATGTAAGTGTTGAGATTTACCCTCATCCTAGGAGGCATATCATGATGATTGAAAATTTCCAATGTAGTCTCTAAACACAAATCAGTAACCTGTGGACCGCCATCACAAAAAAATGTTGAAGGATGATGCAGTTGGAACACACACGTCAACTCAGTCATATATAAGGCAGGCTGCGGTGCTCCCAGATAAGTCTGTATGAAGTAGAAGAAACCCTCATGAAACTTACCCTCATCACATTCACCCAGAAAAACATCTAGTCCTGTAGCTGGAACCAAAGGAGGATCAACTAATAGCCCATGGCGCACCTCCTCTGGAGTGTGGTCGCAGCCTCCCTAATGGAGTATTACTGGAGGTCTTCATGGTGGTGTGTATTTAAAATTACAAACAATATCCTCATAATAGAACTAGATTGAATCTCACATCTCAAAAGTGTATGAAAAGTCAAAAACTACCTAAAAACAAGTAATACTCCACAAACTTATCCTAAATCCAAGGTTTTAAGAAGAATAGTCACAACAAAACTAGAAACACTACCTATTTCCCACTCAAAACCCCGGTCTAGGTCAAGATTCTATTTATCTTATCTTGTTCCTATTTCATTTTCATTTAAATTCTCATTCATTTTATATTAAATTTTCATAACTCAGTTATTAAATAGGTTTAACCAATGGTTCACCACTTCCAAATCAATGAGGTCCCATAACACCTCATGAACCTAAAATTTGGTTCCCATACAATCCATACATATCAAATTCACTTTAACAATTGAATTTAAAATTTTCTTCACCTACCAGTCTATAAGGGTCCATACACCTTATGAACATAAATATGGAATCACTTCTTTATCCACTGTACACAATCTATCACAACAATAGTTATAGCTATCACATCAGCTACCAAAATAGAACTAATCTTGTAATACATCCTAAATGGAATGGAATAATTCATGTCACACGATTATAACCAGTCCCAATATAATGCAGGAGATGACATACCCTCATGTCACTGGGTTTTAACAGAAATAAAACCCACAATTGTATCAATAATAACATCAAAATCAAAGGGAATCTCCAAATGGTGAAATCAGAATTACTGTAATATCCAAATATCTAGAAAATAAAAAGTTTCATTCAAAGAAATATGGGTTTTCCCTATACACAGAGTAGCTACTCCCATGTACTAATAATTACCAATTTTTTTTCTTATTATCCCAGTCTATTTTAAGGAAAACAGAAAATCTGAAATTAACAGAATAGCTCTGATACCTCTTTGTAACATACCAGACCTAGATGACACTCAACAGTACTCTAATCTCGGTGGTTCATAAGGCCTCAAGCGCATATCTCTAAATGCCAAAGGCTACCGACTAGCACCGAGGGCCTAGTCTTTTCATTAGGGATATTATTCCCTCATTACTCGAGTATACACAATGAAATGTCAATAACATACCAAAAGAGGATATACATAATCAATAAGAAAACACATCACTAATCCAGAGAGGAATAAATTAAAAACCAGAATTGTCTCATAAAAAATCACGATAATGATAAATGAATGATATATAGGAAAATAACCAAAGTAGGTCCACATCAGCATTTTATAAAACATGCATCCAAAAACCAAAAAGAAAGAAATTGTTGTCTCTAAATATAATTTCAAGCCACATATTAGTCCCATGCTCCCCTAATCTAATTTAGAAATCAATAACCTTTGGGAGGGAACGTTCCCTTATCTATAACTAAAACTATGTAATCCATCTAGGTCCCAAGGGGATTCCCAAACTAGGTGTGAGATGAAATCTGAGTAGTAAACCAACCAAAATTTATACAATTCCATGATGTTTAATATAACAAGAGATGTAGGTAAATAATAAATTAGGAAACTAGTAAAGGAAACTAATGTTCTAAAGGAACATCATTTATAAGAATGTGGTACTATTTATCCTATCATGGATCCCTAGAAAATATTTTCAAGCACTATTAAAAGGTATCTATTTAAAAAAAATAAGTAAAAAACATAACCTTACCATCAATAACATCATTTCACACCACCATGACCTTTCGGTATAATCCAATAATCAAAACACCCATGTGAAAGATGTATAACTGAGTGTATGACATGGCCAGGTCCATGCCATATTTCAATGTTCTAGATCATGAAGTTATTGACAAATGGTTTTAATAACCAAGCCATCCTCATCGAGTTTCAGTAGCATCTCGGTGGAAACTTGGTTAGGCATTGTTTAGTGTCCTAGGAACATGTCATACCAGACACATCCTATGAAAGAACAAGAATATTGAATCCATAGGGTAGAAAATCTCAAGGCATTATACTGAATCAATACCCAAGGATCATAACATCTCTAGTTCATCCACTACCATGAAAATATCTAATTAATAACACCCATGGAATCTATGAAATAATTTATTATTCATTCAATTTTCCATTTCATTCCTCACACATGAGTCTACCCACTCGTGTAATGAAATTACCATTCAAACATGTCACATGAGTATACTCACCTACTTATCACCCTTCACATTTAATCCAGTCACATAAGTATTCCCAATCAAAAATTACTTTTTCCAGAAAAACCATTTTACATTCAAGTGATCCCAGAAATGAGTATACCCACCCATTAAAATCAAACCATATTTAACCAATTGATTAACTCAACAAATAATCAAGTAATTTCCAACATGGTATTACAAGTTATAAGTGGAAAACCATCTCATAAATTTTCAACCCAAATCATTTCATTTATGAAAGGATTCTTATAACAATGCATGTACAAAACACACATGTTGGGTGGTTCATCAAGGGTCAAAACCAAGTGAAATTCCTAGAACACCAAATAGGTAGCCCTGGGTTGGAGGAAAACAACCAACACATCTCAACGGAACATATGGGAAACCCTATTCATTCATATTTCATTTATTTAAATTTAACAATTCAATTTTAGGGCAACACTGGAATGTCCAACAAGTGGAATAATGGACAATAACTCTATAAAGAACCAAAAATGGAAGGAAAAGTATAGAACACATACCTTACATATATAGTTGTGTTATCCTCCAATGTTAAGTCATAATTAGACTTGAATTAGGATAAATCATTACTGATCTAATGAGATAGATGGTGCCTGAATTGGAGATTGGATAGAGTGTCGAGATCAAATTCCCCTAGAGAGCTTCAAGTGGAGCTCAATATCATAAAGGGTGTTGGGAGTGAGAGAAAATTTATTAGGTTATACAAATTTATTTTTAATTATATTTAAAATTATTAAAAATCCAATGACAGAAGGGTCTCATGGTTTATGGTCATGGTTTACAAAACTATGTGCCGACCGTGCACGGTTTTCTATAGGCCATGGGGCACCCACACTGTTTATATACTATGAAGAACACATGTGAAAACCCTCTGTCAAGATATAAAAAAAAACTGATGACCCATTTCCATGTACATGTGCCTCCTCTTAAATGGTTTTTTCAAACATTGTGGCCTATACACCCCCACTATCCATCTTAGCATGATTTGTACAAACCATGCAGGCTGCCCGACAAGGTTTGAAAAAAATCATGTTCCAAGATAAAATGACCCCACATTTGGGCTCTGATATCCAAAAAATACCCTTACACCTGAAAAAACTCTTTGGCCTCATGGTCCATTCACATTAGGCTACATTTAATCATTTAAACTAAAAAATAATGGATCCATGCCTTATACAGAAACTTGGTTTCTTACACCATCTATCAAATCCTGATAGTCTTTTAGTCTGGTAGTTTGGTAGTAGATGTTGAGTGCTCAAGATTCTCATGGGATATTTTTTGGCCTTTTTATTCTTTTTTTGTAAATTTATTATATTATATTTCTACTTCCTTGTATTCTTAATTTCCATTTCTATATATTATTTGGACATGCAATAGTTTTATATATGAATCTGATAGTTATATCGTTCACCTTTTTTTGTTTATATGGATGATGTATTATTATTCTCTTGATCATTATTAAATGTTTCCAATAATGGCCCAAAAATTCATCAATGAAAATTCATCTTGGTCTATCAAAATGTCTTCTTATAGTTTTGTAAAAATGTATTCACTTATTTTGTTTTATGTTTTGGATTTTCAAATATCAATAAGAATTGTGACCGTTGAAAATATATCCTTTGAATAGTGATCACATTATTATTATAAATATAGGGGATTAAAAATTACAATTTAATCTGACAAAGGAAGTGATGGCATCTTTGAGTAGACCTTCCCCATATGAAGCCCATTTTTCAGTGCTCGAAAAGGAGGTGGCGTCATTTGGATTCACTCTTGACCAAGCCCAAGACAATATTGTATACATTAATCATGAGAGGAACCGCCTATGGGAGAAGTGGAAGTTGACAGAGATTACCACTCGAGCGTTGTTATCCGAGCCACCCCAAGAGTCCGTCACCATCGTGAACCATAACCTACGGTATTTTGATGGTGTTTTAATGGGTTATGAAAAAAGACCGTAGAATTATGATTCTATACATTATTTTTGTATATAATAAATAATATACTTTCATTTTATTATTGTTACTTTGTAAATAGTTTTTAAAGCACAAATAGTATTCTTTTAGTTAATGTTCAATTAAAGAATCTATTTTGATAAATTAATGTATTTTTGAATTAAATAATATTTTGATAAAATATTATTAATAATAAATTGATTTTTATTATGTATAAATGATCATATAATTTTTATGAATACAATTGTAATTTTTATTAAGGTTTGAAAGCTATTTTTGTCAAAACCCATGAATTTTAGATAAATGTCAGTTCTTATTTTAAAAGTGAAAATTCACATATTTATAAAATTATTTGTATAAAATGAATATTTTTTTTTGGAATCAGGACATCTAAATTATCCAACGGTGAATTTTACATAATTTTCCGAGACAACTGAATTTTTTGTAAAAATTAAATACAGTTTAAATATAAAATGTGTTTTATTACATCATAATGGCCCAATAGTTAGGTAATAAGATACAATATGAATTATTTTAGGAAAATATATATTTTACCATTAAAATAATGTGATTTTAGTTTTTTTTATTTATTTTACAATGATGTATTGTACCCTCTATGAATTATAAAACATTTTAGCCTTTTGAATTGATTTTCTTGAGAGTGAGACTCACCTACACATAAGCAACCCTATTATTTTAAGAAGTTAGTCCATTGGAATTATAAAATATTTTTTTCCACTCTAATTTGGAAAAAACCATGGGCAAATATCATGGGATGGTTTTAGATTTTGATTAGTTTAATGCATGGTGTCACAAACCTAAATAATAAATAATTCCCTCTCCTTTCCTATATAAACATACCCAATATCCCACTTCCTCTTCACTAAAAGCCTTTTATGTTCATAAAAAATCTGGAATGATCTCTTTATAATCCTCATATGGTGCCCCAATCTCTCAAGAATCCTCTCTCAAGCCTCTCCCAAGCCTTTGGGATCACACTTCCATGTAAGGGATTCCTTCATTTCTCATTTTATCGTTGTTTCTTTATATTATTATTCCCTTTTATTTTCATGTATAAATGTCGGGGTATGATTTCCCACCTCCCCTATACTTTACTAGTTACGTCTTAATGATTATAAATTCCTTTCTGTCTCATCTATGTCTCCTATGTATACCTGTTACCATGACGAAATTCTGTAAGAGATTTCTCTCTCCTCATTTACATTCAAGAAATTATTTTATATTATGCATCCAAATTACATTCAATAAGTTGGTATACTATGTCCCTGGATCCCCTTACTATAAATGTAATGCATAAATGATGAGATACCCATTTCACTCTCATCAACCCATCTTACTAATTTCTATATGACGTTGTTATGCTGCCGAAATTACACAAAAATTACCATGCCAAAATCATTGTGTAGTGAATACCATACCCACTACTCTATCTAGGGTATTAACTTTATACACATGTACTTGTTGATTTAGGACATACGTTTATGTATTCGACATCTCTTATTCATGGAATGTATTATGATGTTATATAATCCATGTTGTATGATCTATGTGGAACACTTATGCATGAAATTAAATTTTTAAGAAAGGTGCGCCCTGATAGCACTCCAATGCACTGGGCAAAGTAGTGTATAATGATACATCCTGTGTAATGAGTGTTGACTCATGTTATTTCAAGTAAAACTAGGGTTTACTCATGCTTAAAGTGCAATGAGGGTTTACTCATGCTCCATGTGCAATGAGCCTTGGATCATGAAAATATCACGTTAAACGTTGTTTCCACATCTCAATGTTATGATTATCATGATTTATCATGCCTTTATGTACATGTTTCTCTTATGATACATTGATATTACTATTTTCTAACATGTATTTTATTCCTTATGTTATTACATATTTGTTCCCTTACTGGGATTTATAGCTCACCCCTTTCTTATGTATGTCCTATGGTTATCCAAAACAATGTTAGGTACGAAGGAATGTTTTGGTCATGTAAATGAAGTTTCCAATAAAGATGTTGTATTTCATGTATTAAGTTGTTATGTAATGATCCTAGGACCCAAATACTCTATAAACCTCGATATTATATGTTGTTTTAATTGAAACCTCATGTAACAAATAATTTTTTAAGTGTGAATTAAAATCATTGTTTTCATAGTTGGTATCAGAGGATAGGTTTAGTTATTTTTGAGATTAGGATTAGAAAACTCTAGTGAAAGGCACAAGGATAATACTAAGTATAATAAAAACAACCCTATGTTTTGGTGACTATTGAGTAAGTTGTTTATCAGGAAAATACATCCCTTTATGGATACAAGCAGGTAGAGGCGGCTTTGGCACATATGTACCTCAGAGTGAAAACTCTGAAAAAACGTTTCAGGCTTGACCTGGGGTATCCTGGTACACAATAACGGGCCTTGCTTCACTCTTGGTTATGACACTCTCAGGGGATATGATTTTGTATATTCACAAGCTTAGGATGAACCATTATTAAGGGAAATAAAAAAATTCCCCTAAGAGTATATGTTAGAAATTTGATCATGGATAACATAGATTGAAGCCTATAGATTCATAAGTTAAGGGAATAAAATTAATTTATAAGTCATTCATTTTTGTCTTTGGGTTACCCTTTATATATTACCCGTATCTTTCCTTTTATTCTAGCCAATGGTGGGTAATAGGAGGAATTGGGTTAACAATAGATGTAAAGATCAATGCGATGACAGTACTAATGAGATCCCCAATCCGAACAGAGTGGGAATCATGAAATTTTTCATGATACTCTCTCATTTAACTCAAGAATTGAATACAAACATTGTTCAATAGGAATGTTCAACCCCCCACCCCCCAAGAAAGAACATGCTGCTATTGAGAGCTTCATGAGATAAAGGCTTCATACTTTTAATAGATCATCTGATCACTCAATCATCGAACAATGGATCAAATCCATTGAAAAAATATTCTTCATCATTCAATGCTTCAAAAAAGAGAAGGTTCTCTTGGATGCTTATATTATGGAGTGTAAAGCTGATCAATGGTGGAAATTGATCTAAAATAAGAATCTTGAGGAGGAGATCAAGGCGGTGGAATGGAATGATTTCCGGAAGATATTTTTTGATAAATATTTTCCACGCACCCTCCGACTTAATATGTAATGGGACTTACTTTACCACAAGAAAAAAGGCGAAAAATCTACTAGAGCGTATGAGGAAAAATTCACAAGGATTGAATGATACGCCCCAATCTTTGTCATTACCCCTGAATGCAAGGTTGACCACTTCTTTGGTGGGATGAAACCCAGTCTAAGGAAAGCCCTGAAGATCCGTGACTTCAACATCTATGAAAAAATTGTTTTATGTGCCCTCAAGGTTGAAATGGAGATCAAGGAATCTCATGGGTATCATTGGGATAAAAAGTTTAATGTGGACTTCAATTATGGTGGTCTAATGCATAAATACAATGGTGTTAAGAAGATCTAGCAACCCAATTCCCCAAGGAGTAGAAAGAAGCACCATAGAAATTGTTTAAAGGGGGAGAGGAAATGCTTCAGTTGAAGAAGATAAGGGAACCTAGCCATTATCTTCGGAAAAGAAATACCATTGGCTGCTATAAAGGATAGAAATGCTCTGTTTGAACCTCAACGTGTTGTTCAGTGCTTCAACTTCAAAGAACCAGCGAACATTGCAAATCAGTGCCCTAAAGCATGTGTTTTTGGAGGCAACCAATAACCTCCAAGGCAACAAGGGAGAGATTTTCCATCACTACCACTGAAGTGAACCCCGACAACGAAGCTGTGATAGGTACGCTATTTAATCATTCATGAATAGAGAGAATAATATATGATTATGTTTATACACATTTATTTATATCCCAAAATCTTAGTAGAACAATCCCAATACCACAATAAATCATTGAAGTAAAGATGTCGAGGAGTATGGAATATGGGGAAATCATTCCTTTCCATGAATATAACTCCTCCCCTGTCAAAATTTTTGGATTGAAATTCCCAGTGAACCTCGTCATACTCCCTCTAGTGGGATTTGATACAATTCTCGGAATGGATTGGATTTACTTATATAGATCCACATATATTTCAGTGAGAGAAAAATCACTCTCCATGTAGAGAATTCCCCCCCTCCCCCTCGCCGATTCTATACATGTTTAAGGAAGATGATGAATCTTTTTTAGTTCCATAATCTCCATCATGTATATTACATCCCTATGAGAACATGTATCTAGATTAGATTATTGAGTCCATGAAAGAAACCATTCTAGAAGACATGCCTATTGTGATGGAATTTGTTGAAGTGTTTCCCGAGGAATTTCCTGGTCTTCCTTCTAAAATATATGTTGAATTATAAATTATCCATAAACCTAGGGCGTTTCTAATATCTAAGACTCCATATAGAATGGCTGTTTTTGCGCTTGAGGAGCCAAAGAAACAACAACCTGAGATTTTGGATAAAGGGTTTATATGCCCAAGTGATTTACCATGGGGTGCACCAGTACTCCTTATCAAGAAGAAGGATGGTTCAATGCGCATTTTCATTGATTATCGTGATCTCAACAAAATCAAGATAAAGAAAAATTATCATCTTCCATGAATTGATGAATTGTTCGATAAGATGTGTGGAGCACAATACTTCTCTATGGTAGATTTGTGGTTGAGATTTTATCAAGTAAGGTTGATCAAGGAAGATATCCCCAGGACTGCTTTTCATACATGATATTGGCACTATGAATTCATAGTAAGGCTTTTTGGACTCACTAATGCTCCAATAATCTTCATGGACTTGATTAATAGAGTCTTTACAGATTACCTCGACAAATTTTTGGTTGTCTTTATAGATGATATTCTAATATAATCCCAAACAAAGGAGGATCATGATGAGCATCTTAGAACTGTACTAGAGACCTTATAGAAGGATAATCTCTATGAAAAATACAACAAGGGTATGTTCTGGTCGAAGGAGGTATCATTCTTGGGTCACATCATCATAACAAATGAGATATCTTTGGATCTCTCCAAGATAGGTGAAATTGAGAGATGGATGAGGCCATCATCGATGAAAGATACTCATAGCTTCTTGGGGTTAGCGGGATATTATCGACAGTTTGTGATAATTTTCACATGATTGTCCAACCCTCTTACCAAGCTAACTCAGAAGGGAGTAATGTTATCTTGAAGTTATGAATGCCAAGAATGATTCAAGGAGTAAAAAAGGAGGCTTATCACTATACTCGTGCTCACATTACCTACAAGTGGAGTACTTTTTGTGGTATTTAGTGATTCTTCAAAGAAGGGCCTAGATTGTGTGTTGATGCAGAATGATAAAGTGTTAGTCTACGCCTCAAGGAAGCTGAAAATACATGAGAAAAACCATCCAACACATGATCTGGAGTTGGAGGCTGTGATCATTGAGTTGAAAATCTGGTGGCATTATCTCTATGGGATGAATTTTGAGATATATACTGATCACATGAGCCTCAAATATATATTCACACAGAAAGAGCTTAATATGAGCCAATAAAGATGGATTGAACTCATAATAGATTATGAATTCTCAATCCATTACCACCCTAGGAAAGCGAAGAAGGTTTTGGATTCTCTAACTAGAAAGGATCTAGCGATTCTGTCATTGATGAGAATTGAGAAGGATCCAATCTTCTTAGATTTGCATAGGATGCACATGGGAATCATCAAGGGAGGAAAATCATCAATAATTTCTCAAATGACTACTTGACCATCCCTCTTAGTGAAGATAATGGATTCTCAAAGAAATGATGTAAAAATTAGGAAAAAGATGCAAGCTATCATAAATGGTAAATACTTAGAGTTCATGGTTGACTAGGATAGAATTGTGTGATTTGTTTCATGATTATATTTACCATCTTATCTAGATATAAAGAAGGATCTTCTGATTGAAACACATAGATCAACATTATCTATTCACCTAGGGAGCACAAAGATGTATTGAGATCGTTGAGAAAACATTTGGTGGGACAATATGAAAAGGGTGATTACTGAATATACATCAAAGTGCATGGTATGTCAGCAAGTGAAGGATGGGAGGAAAAATTCTAAGGGGGTGATGGAACCACTACCCATACCAACATGGAAGCGGGACAACATTACCACAGACTTTTTTACTGGACTTCCAAGGACATCCAGAGGAAACAATTCTATATGGGTCATTGTGGATCATCTTACGAAGACATCTCACTTCATCGCGATTCGAGAGGACTTCTCATTGGATCAAATTTTACAGATTTACATCAAATAAGTGGTAGGCCTGCACGAAGTACCACTATCTATTGTATCTGATAGTGATCCGAGATTCCCCTCAATGTTCTAGAAAATTATCCCACATGCTCTAAGCACTGAATTGGACATCAGTATGGCCTATCATCCTCAAACTAATGGTCAATCAGAATGAACTATTTAGATACTAGAGGATATGTTAAGATCATGTTCTATGGACTTCAATGTTGGATGGGACCAACATCTTCTAATGGTTTAATTATCCTATAATAATAGTTTCCACTTGAGCATCTGAATGGCACCATATGATGCCCTTTATGGGAAAAGGTACAAAACACCAGCGTATTGAGATGAAGTTAGCGAATTTAAGCTTCTAGGACCAGAAATGGTAGAAGAAATGGCGGAGAAGGTGAAAAACATTCATTAGAATATCAAGGTAGCCCAATGTCGACATAAGAGTTATGAAGATTACCATTGATGAGTCCATGAATTCAAAGTGGGAGACATGTTGTTTCTATTCATATCTATGTGGAAGAAGATCGTGAGGTTTCGAATGAAGGGGAAGTTAAGTCCTAGTTACAATGACCCCTTCAGGATTGTTTATCATGTTGGGGATGTCGCCTATCGACTAGTACATCCACCTACCATGGACAAAGTACATGACGTCTTTCACGTATCTTTCTTATGGAAGTACATACCAGACCCTTCACATGTACTCTCTTCAAAGGCAGTAAACCTAGATGATGATCTTTCTTACGAGGAGAAACCAGTGAATATCTTAGATCACAGAGAAAAAGTTCTATGAAATAAGACAATTCCCCTCATCAAGGTGTTGTGAAAAAACAACATGTTTGAAGAAGCGACATGTGAATCAGAAATAGTAATGAAGCATAGTTACCCACATCTTTTTTAGTGCGGAAAAAGGAAATTTCGAGTGCGAAATTTCTTAAGGGGGGATGATTGTAATGACCCAAACATTCTTTAATGAAAATTCATATCATTCTACTTAAATGTTTTTTATGGTTATGTAAAATAATTTCCACTTATTTGGTTTTATGTTAGAGATTTTAAAATACTGTTAAGAATTTTTACTGTTGCTAATATATCCATTGAATAGTGATCACATGCTTAGTATAAATATTGGGCTTTAACAAATCGAATTTACTCAGATAAAGGAAGTTATGGCCTCATCTAGTAGACATGCCCCATACGAAGCCCATTTGTTGGAACTCAGAAAAGAGGTGGAATAATTGGGATTCACTCTTGACCAAGCCCAAGGTGAGCTTGAATACATTAAGCATGGGAGGAACTGCCTACGGGAGAAGTGTAAGTTGATAGAGATTACCACTCGAGCGATGTTATCTGAGCCACCTCAAGAGGTTGTCACAATCGCACACCTTACCCTAAGGACTTATGCCGGTGTTTTAAGGGGTTATGTAACAAAACCCTAACATTATGATTATGTACATTATTTTTTTATATAATAAAGAATATACTTCCATTTTTTTATTTTTACTTTGTAAATAGTTTTTAAAGCACAAATAATATTTTTTAGTTAATGTTCAACTGAGGAATTTATTTTGATAAATTAAAAGATTTTTGAATTTAACAATATTTTAATAATATATTACCATTTTTAAATTAATTTTTATTATGTATAAATGATCATTTGACTTTAATGAATACAATTGTAATTTTTATTAAGGTATGAAAGCTATTTTTGTCAAAAACCATGAATTTTTTATAAATGTCAGTTTTTATTGAAATACTAAAAATTCACCTATTTATAAAATTATTTCGATAAAATGAATATTATTTTTGTAATCCGGATGTTGAAATTATCCAATGGTGAATTTTACATAATTTTCTGAGATAGTCGAATTTTTTGGTAAAAATAAAATATCGTTTAAATATATAATTGGTTTTATGACATAATAATGAACCATTAGTGATGTAATAAAATACTATAAACATGATCTTCTGAAAGTATATGTTTTACCATTTATATAATGTAATTTTAGTATTTTTTGATTTATTTTACAATGCTTTAGAGGACCCTCCAAGACATATAAAACATTTTATCTTTTTAAATTGATTTCTTTGAGAGTGTGACTCATCTCCACATAAGCAACCATATTATTTTAAGAAGTTCGGCCATTTGCCATATAAAATATTGTTTTCCACCCCCCTTTGGAAAAAACCATGGGCTGGTTTTGGATTTTGATTACATTAATTTGTGGTGTCTAAAACCTAAATAATAAAAAAATCCCTCTCCTTTCCTATATAACCCCACCTAGGATCCCACTTCCACTTTACTAAAATCCATTGGAGTTCATCCAATATCTTCCCTCATATCTCCAGAATCCTCCCAAGGAGCCCCAAGATCCCATGAAGCCTCTCTGAAGACTCTCTCAATCCTTTGGGATCACACTTTCAAGTAAGGGATTCCTTCCTTTCACATTTATCCAAGTTTCTTTATATTATTATGCCATTTTATTTTCATGTATAAATGTTGGGGAATGATTTTTCACTTCCCCTATACTGTAATACTTATTCTTGAATGATGATAACCCCTTTCTCTCTCATCGATGCATCCCATGTATACCCGTTACCATGCCGAAAATATGTAAGTGATTTCTCTCTCCTCATTTACATTCAAGTAATTTTTTTATATTATACATCTAAATTCCATTACATATGTTGGTATATTGTGTAACATTACCCCCTTACTGTAAATTTAATTTATAAATGATGATATACCCCTTTAACTTTCATCATACCATCTTACGAATTTCTATTTGACGTCGTTATGTTGTCGAAATTACACCAAAATTACTGTGACAAAATCATTATGCAGTGTATACCATACCCACTCCTCTATGAAGGATATTCACCTTTATGCACGTGTACTTGTTTACTGAGTACATGAATTTATGTATTCCATATCTTCTATTCGTGGAATGAATTATGTTGTTAATGAATCCATGTTGTATGATCTTTGTGGTACACTTATGCTTGAAATGAAATGTTTAAGAAGGGTGTGCCTTGATAGTGCTCCAATGCATTGGGTAAAGTATAATATCATGATAAGTCACGTGCATTGAATTTTGACTCATTCTATTTTAATTTAAATGAGGTTTTACTCAAGCTTCTTGTACAATGAGCGTTTACTCATGCTCTATGTGCAATGTGTCTTGGCTCATGCTAATATCATGTTAAATGTTGTTGCTGCATCTCCATGTTATGATTATGATGATTTATCATGCCTTTATGTTCATGTTTATCTTGTGCTCCATTGATATGTCTATCGTATAACATGAATTGTATTCCTCAGGTTATTCCATGTTTATTCCCTTATTGGGCTTTATTGCTTACCCCTTTCTTATGTATGTCCTCGTGTTATCCCATGCAATGTTAATTATGACGGAATATTGTGGTCATGTAAAGGAAGTTTTCAATAAAGATGTTGTATTTCATGTTTTATGTTGTTATTTAATGATCATAAGCCCCAAATACACTAGAATTATCAATCTTCTATATTGTATTAAGTGAAATCTCACGTAATAAATTATGTTTGAGTGTGAAATAAAAGAAGGGTTTTTATATTTCCTATATTTATCCATTATTTAGACAACAATGTCATACTCTAATAATAGGTTTATCGTCTCCCCACTATACAATAATAGGACCTTACTGGTACTAATCTACCTCTAGCATATTAGGAGGAATTCTTGTGACCATATGGCCAATTAGATTGATCCCATACTCATGGTTTGGGCTAAAGATGCTACTCAACCCTCCCATTATGTCATTTATTTAATAACCATTTCATTCAATCGTGACTCCAAATTTATTCTCTGAACTTCTCTCTCACACAAAAAATATTATATTTTTAATAACAAAACCATTTCCTTACCCATGGGTATTCACCATGATATAAACATAATTGATTTATTTTGGTATTTACATGTATGAAAAATATATTTCCTTGTCATTGATAAAAAAGATGTAGTGTTTATGTATTTGAATAGTTATATAATCAATGTTTGTACATGAACCCCATTATTTTTTCACTGGGTTATTGATGAAATGTTTTATTATAATATTTTGTGAACACATGAATTAATACATCTGAAGTGCGTACAATGAAATAACTCTAATGAAATATGTAATGAATTAATCTCTAGTTATTTCATTTATTACAATACCATGTTGAATAATGTTGGTAATTATGATTTATAAAAACATAGTGATAAACCTCTGTGATATGATTTTTAAGGTCTTAATTTTATGTTATAACCACATTTACACATTATATATCTTGTAAATATGATAATTCTATCCTAATTTGCCTCATTTATTATCTATTATTATAAATTCTGTTCCATTTCCCTTGTTTACAACCATACTAGGATTTATGCTCACCCATGTATTTTGATGTATGTACCATGGATATGATATGTAGTAAAAGTAACTAAGGATGAACCTATTATGAATAATTTCAAGTGTAATAGAAGGTTATTTATGTTATTAATTTACTAAATTTATAATTTCAATGAAACCAAATCATAATAGATCTTGTGTGTAATTATGTGTTGTACCATGTAATGAATGTTTTTTTGTATTAAATACATAAGATGCCAAAAAAATCTATTCCATATTTAAATATTGGTTTTTAATAAACTTAATTCATAATGGATTTAAAATGATCACTTTTATTTTTTTTATATTTTAAGTGATTTTAAGAATGATCATAAAAAGGTAAATTTTATCTATATCAACATCCTTAAAAAAATTTACATTAAACTGGGGATATATTATTATACCACCATACATTATATTACTCTTGATACATTATGAAATTATATATATATATATTCATGAAACCCATATCATTTCTATGGGTTAATTAATTGATGTTTGAAGTATCAATTTTTTCATCTTGTCTTCGAACAAAAGTGTACATATGATTATTATTTACAGATGGGGTCTTATATCATCCTCTATTGACCAGGTTGATTTTTTATATCTCATGATTTCAAAAAGGATACATAAAATTTTATAGAAGGGCTAATATGGTATACATGTTGTTATCCCAAGTCCAAGAGGGTACGTGAGTTGTTATCCCAATCCCAAAATAGTAAATTGGTTATTAACTCATTCCCAATATGGTTCATAGTAAGCAGCTAATTCCCAAGAGAAAACATAGGTTGTTAGAACATGCCTAAGAGGTTACACATGTTGTTATACCATAAACAATAGGGTATAAAGGTTTTTTTACTATTACCAAAATTATAAGAATTTTTAAGAAATGCCTTCTCTACACGGTTATGGTTTCCTATGTATTCTCTTGTGTCACATTTCTATGTTATATTCTTATGTTACCATACCATGGCTCGTGTTTATTTTTTCATGTTCGTTATCTCTTATGAAATAGAATATTTTTCCTCATATGAGTCTATATGTCATTATAATACTCTTTATCAACCAATATTGTGATTACTTTTTATATTTAATAAGATATTTATCCCATGCTCATGTTTTCACAAGTGCTTATGAACTAACCCCTGATGACATGATAATAATGTTTTACTTATAGAGCATTTGAGATCACCCCTTTATTATCTATTTATTGAAAATATTATTAATATCAATTTAACTTATAATAATCCTTGTAGGGAGTTTATTTTGTCTCAATTGTAGAGAAATGTTCACTAGTGGTTTAAAATAAGTTGTTGAAATAGATGATCCTCAAAGACACTAAACATGGTATTATTAGGATTATACGATTAATTATGGGATATAATGTTTCAAAATATATAAATTATATAATGTAATAATATGTTTAGCTTAGTTTGTTTCAAATCCATTGTTTAATGAAATTTTGTAGCACCATAACTGGGTGTGAAAATCTATTGTGACTCAATTGTTGTCAGAGTAGGATTTTAATTTTCTTGTGGATTGGAGTTGATATTTTGGGGATCAGGATGAGATAACTTAGTGATAACACAATAAATGATTCTATGTGTATTATAACAATCTTAAATTTTTATAAAATAATTGGTGAAGTTTTCTTATAAATTACATCTCTATTTTTGTATTGATAAGTGGAAACGACTATGACTCAGATTCACCTAGGGATAATCACCATGAAAATGTCTTGTTGAGTTTCCACTCAATCTTCACTTAGTGCATGACCAGTGGGACAATGATGGAATAATTGGATATAAACTCATTGGGGATATGATTTGTTTAAGAATATTCTATTTATGATGAATTATATAGGATTTGTTTTCAGGGGAAATTAGACTAATGGTATGGTAGAACCAATCTTAAATATAACCATACAGAATAAAGAGGGGTTTTAGATAAATTTAAATCTAATGTGATGTATTTAAGGAGAAATGAATTTCTTGGGATTATTTATGATAAATAAATCATTTTAGTAATTATTAATAACTCATTTTAAAACCTTTCGGTATTAGTAATTTTTGATACCCCAGTGAAGAAACATAGATATGTATTCCATAGAAAATATTTAAATGTTCCCATTTAGAAACATACTGGTATAAGAGAAAGAGTGAGAAATCTTATAGTTTTCACCAATACTCTATCATGAATTATGATTAAAAACATTAACATTTTTGGATTCCCAAATCCATCAAAGGAGGGATGGATAGGGTTTATACAAATTTGGGTGATGAAGATGATGAAAGAAAGGTTATTCTATTTCCTACGTATCAAGAGACAACCCCCAAGGGAATGTCTCCAAGTAGTAATGAAATGATTCAAATATGGAAGGATTGGTCATTTATCTCATGATTTTCAAAAATAAATAAAAATGTCAACCAATATGTTGTAAAGAATAAAAGTCAAACAAATACACCAATAACAAAAAAATGTTTCAAATGGAAAGAGTTTGGGAACAGGGAATATTTATGAACTAACCATGAAAATATTAGGATAATATACATAAGTGATACCCTAGACCAGGGGAATAAGGAAAATACTATAATATGACAATTATTGAAGTAGATTTTGATAATTATGGTAAAATTAACCTCCAATCCAATGTTTTTTGTATAGTTTGATTTTAAAAACACTAGTATATTGATGATGTTTTATTAGAGAATTAAATCATAACCCAAATGAATTTAATATTCATTAAAACATCTAGTTATATGACTATTTGATTCCAAGTTAAATTTTATGGGGATGTTCTTATTAAAATCATATTTTTATTCCATGAGTTAAATTTAATGTGATTATTGAAATAGACTAGTTCTCTCATCTTGATGGATTTTTTTTGAAATGAAGAGATCATATCTCATATAATACTATGATAATATATTATTGGAAAGATGATTATGAACACCCCTATGTATGACCTAAGTCTTTATAATGAATAACGACAAACAATTGGCCAAATGGATGGAAAAATAAAACTAAAAATTAAGGATAAGCCTATTATATATAAAAAAAGATATGCTTCATATGTTTTTATGTTTGGTACCTCACATAAATAATTATCTTGAGTCAAGAATATATTTTACATTACCTTATCTATTTTACTATTGGATGGTAATTAAAATTATGAGGATTAAATTTATTTGAGTGGGAGAATTTAATAACATATTTTTCCCTATATATCATTCCATTAAAATATCTGATATGTTAGATAGAATGATCCACACACAACACCAAAAAAATATAAAATATTAAATGAATATTATTAATAAATTGTTAATAATAATAAAATAATGTTTAAATAAATATACATTACTCAACCAAAATTTCTTATATTAAGAGTCTATATAATAAATATCATTACCGGTAAAAATTAATATTCATTCCCAAATAACTTTTTTAAAAGTGTTATATAACTAATCCTAATAAATTCTACTGAACACTATTAAAATATTAATTTATATTAATAAGAATATTTATGTTATTTAACTAATAAATTGACATTAAATAATATTATGAACACTTATTTATTGAAAATATCATTTTTCAATAAAATCATTTTTTATATATTTCATATATTCATTTAAATGAGAAATTTATAAATATTGAAATTTTAATTTTAAAAAGTTGAATATATTTTTTAATCCGCAATTTTTAAATTAATTTAAGCTGAATTTATTATTTTTCTGAAATTTGGATATTGTGGTGAATATTGAAAAAAACTAATTTTGAAAATAATCTCACATTCATGAAATTATAAAAATAAAAAATAACATCAAAGTATACGAATCCTTTTTGATAGATAAAAATATATATTAATTATATAACATAATATAAATAAAAATAATTTTTGAGTTTATAAAACACATTTTTAATATTTTGGATACTTTTGTACTATTTGACTCAAATAAAAATTACTTTTGGTATGTTTCTCTCAATTATGTATCCAAAATTTTGAATTCGTATTTAAAATGATTTTAAAGTAATATTAATCATAAATGGTTAATCATAAACCAATTAATTTAATATAAATCATCAAAACATATCATTTTATTATTAACATAATTTTTATGCATACAAATATGCTTTTTCTATAATTGAGTTTTCTCCACGTTGCAAGTGAAAATGTCAAAGTAATTTGTCTAACTAATATAATTTTTTATTTGATAAAATGGATTTCATACTTGGAATCATTAGATAAAATTTATTTAATATGGATCATTATATATATATAAATTGAAGGTAAATTGAATAGGAAAAAATTAATTACCATAGTGAAATCCGAAAAATTATAAAAGTGATAATTGTAAGATTAAGAGTCTTAAATACATGTTTAAAAATGTTTAAATATAAATTTTTGAGGACTTATAGTTCATATATCATATCCAACTCCTGTATTTCCACTTTTTCTCTAATTACATTATTAATCATTTTTTCTCTTTACATTAGAAAGTTACATCTAAAAATATTTCATCCCCTTCACCTACAAAAGTAGCTCACATAAACCCCATTTCTACACAAATTTTAACGAATCAGCTCAACCAAAAAAATAACTGGGTATCTCTTAGAATATTTCCCCACATAATATAATCTGTTTTATTTTTCAAAATATCAGTCTAATGATCCATGAGGAGTTCCTTAGTGGAGAACATCCAATGGGAGAGGCAACATTTCCAACCAAACTCTCTAACTACTTTTCTTCCACTACCAGAAAACCAATTTTTCTAAATTAAATCAGCATTAATAAAGTATAAATAATTTTTTTAAATTTCATTATACTAAATTAATGTTCATTTTATACTTTCTTCCAAAACCATTAAAAAAATAAATTCATCGTTATGTGTACACGTGGACTACCACATCCATGAATGATGTGCTTGATTTTTAATCTCCCAATTACACAGAGGGATATGAAAATATATTTAATTTATTAATACTATATTTATAAAATTATTATTATTATTAAATTATAAACTATTTCCTATATTCCCCTATTTTTATAGAAATCTAACATGTCTCCTATGAGTATGTGTAGACTACCGTATCCACCAAAGTGGCATATTTCATTATTCACTTTAGTATTTTACTATGTATCAAAATATATTATAATGTGGTTGAGAATATTAATAATAACTAAATAAAATCACTATTTTTATATGATAATGATATTACTCAAGAAGATCCAATTTCATTACCATACTCACCCATCGATTATAGCATATTCATGTTTGGGTCGGTATAACAACAGACATGGACAATGATATAAATGTATATCAGGGATCAAGATGGAATCCTAATTAAATATGATATTAGAAAATAATAATTAAATTATTATTTATTTTATTCTATAATGGTAATAAATATATAACTTATTATTAATATTCCACACATGTTAATTAAACTAAGAAAAAAAGCTCATCACAAACATCATCTTCACGAATCATAACTAAAATAATATTAAAATGAAATTATGATTTTATATTTTGTTAATTTTTTTTATTCCCATTACTTTAATTATATCATAATTAAGAGATTTAAATATTAAAATAAAACTCAACACCATTATAATGAATCCACTAATAAAAAAATAATTAAAACAAATAAACTGCTAACGATAAAAATTAAATATAACAACTATATTTGTAAACAATGGTTATAAATTATGTTTATAAAAGGTTATAGGTATAAAAAATGTTCTAAAATATACGATTAAGGATTCTAAATTCTTTATAGGAGGATTAAGATATTTTTCTTTGGAATTCATGTATTTATGGTAGGGTTTTTTACATCTCAATTTCTCTACATAATGATTGATGTTTATTCACAACTTTCATCAAAGTTTTGTGTATATATTTCTGAAATAATTAATTTTTAATAAATTTTGATAAAATATATGTGATTTAAAAAACCTTCTCATCTCATACATTTAATAATTTATCAATTTAAAATATAAAAATTAAGTTAGGATTATTTATTTCAATATTCATTTATTGAGTTATGACTGTTCTTCTTGAACATTATATTTATAAGATGGGTATATTATGAAATATGGTTTTTTATGTTGAATTTACACTTTATTATCTACAAATTTATACATAAATATTATAAATCACTCACTAAATGTTACCAAATTAATGAATAATGATTTTTATAAGGGGGTTTTTCAAATCAATCCCCATTTCTTTAACATACAATGTTTCATTTGGAACTTATTAATTGTATTCTTAGTTTCATCCACCCAATTATTTTATACTATTATTTTTCCTTTCCCTCCAGATAATATGACACTTTTGATGAAAATATTCCTTGAATAATTTCTTCCCTATAAATATATTACTTTCTTAAGAGTGTTTTTCATTATCACTAAAGATGATTTTTAATCCACGTTTATGTTATCCTTTCCCACTAATGTTATCCATTTTATTTGTAAAACTAATTATGTGTTTTCTCATATGACCCTCAAATTTCTAGATTTATATTTCCAAAATTATTCATCATTTTATATTTTTATTATATGGACTTTTTATAGAGTTATTTTAAAATATCAAAATGATTTTCCAACATTGATATTTTTTATCATCGCCTCATTATTAATTAGAGATAGTCCTCGTGTATTTTTCAATGATCTATTATTGAAGTATTATTTTATGAATTTTAAGTGTATTTTTATGTTTTCACTTAATGTTAATGAATAAAAACACTATTACACACAAAAACATTATTTTTTTTTGATAATGTTAGATATAATTTCTATAATCAAATTTTAAGGTTTTTTGATTTGAAGAAAAAAATGTTTTTTCATTACAAAAATTATTTTCAATTAACATTACCTTACCTATTAAAAAATTATTATTTTTAAATTAATCGAATTCATAATTTGTTAAATTATAATGGGGTCTCCTTCTAATTTATCAACATGATTTACCCAATGATCATGGAAAGGCATTTTCATCTATGTCAACATCTTTAAATCTCATTTTGTTACACTGGAAATAAGTTCTTGTACCAAAATAAATATTAATTATTTATATGGATTATGAAATATTATATGGATGTTTTCATTAAACCGATCAAGGAAACATAAATTTGTAATGTTATGATTGAAATATTTTTTTTCTCATTTTCTATATTCCTAAAAATGATTGGATGATTTTTACTAATTATTGGGGTTATATATTACAATCAAATTCATTAGGCGAAGATTGATATCATATAAGCTAAAAAATTTCACAACATTTGTTGGACAAAGACCAAGTGGGAACATTGGTTATTAGAATAAGCACAAGAGTGTCCATGTGTGGTTGGCTCAATCCCACGAGGGTAAAAAGGTTGTTCTCCCAATATCAATATGGTATATGGGTAGTATCCAATGACCAAAAGGGTATACAAGTTTTTAACTGAATCCTGATAGGGTAAAAAAGGTATTATCATAGGATCACTTTGTGATAAGAATATGATTACAAGTCCTTCTCCATAAGGTTATGGTTCCCTATGTTTTCACTTAAACTACATTTATATGTTATATGATTACGTTATGATACAATACATCATGTTTATTGTCTCATTTTTTATTCACTTATTTTCCAGGTCATATTTTTATTATTTTAGATAATAGTTCAATCTAGTATGCTTTGTGGTTAACTCTAATATTTCAATGTTATTTTTAAAAAGTTCTTCCCCCATGAGAATTTTTTTATATTATTATTATCTAACTAATGATGAAATATTGATAAAATTTCATTTATGGAAAAATTTAGAAAATCCCTTAGGATTATTTTTCCCATGTTATGAATATTAGTATAACTTATGAGAAGTATATAAGGGAGTACTAAATGGATTAATTTTCAATAAATGTTAAAAAAGTTTTATAAAATAAGTTTATTAAGTATATAAATTTTAAGACTATAAAAATTGAGATAATATAATTATTTAAATATCTATGATTTTTATTTTTTATCATATTGAAATTATGTAAAATAATGATATGTTCAGCTTGGTTTATGTCAAGGAAAATGTTTACATAAAGTTTTTTATCACCGAATATAGACAGTTTAATCTACGGAGACTAATGTTTTTTTTCACCAAGAAATAGTGATTTCTCAACACTTTAGTAGTCTAGAAGAAATGATATTTATGGATTATTATTCTAGAGAATTGAAAAATTCCACATCACAATCTACTTGTCACATTGAAATGCCAATTAAAGATATTATGATATAATATGGGATCATTATAATTAAGTATAAATTTTTTTAGATATGAGTATTATGAAGAAATAAGGCTATAAGAAAACAATATATGTCAATTATATAGATATTTAGGTGAAATATTATAAAAAATTGATGTCATAAAATAGGATTTTCAAGGTGATACAGCTAGCCTACTATGAAGGATTTTATAGGAATTTGTAGAGAAGGCAAACAGTGTAATGAAAGAAAAAATTATGAAGGAATATGAGGTATAATATGTAGATATAAATCAACTTATTGAAACACATTTTTGATATTATAATCATGATTTAAATGAATTAATCAATATTGATTTTATTTTCATTTGAAAATAAATTTTAATTTATTTAGAGGGATCACATTATCTGCAAACCAAAGATAAGCTTATTGATAATAAAGTTGACTGAACCTTTTAAAACCCATTCATTTATTTGTTTTACCTATCACTATATCCCTCATCAAAAAATTTCAATATCAATATCTATACACAATAACTAGTGATTTGAATCATTTAGTTTGAGATTTGGAATTTTCAACAACTACTGATTCACCCCAATGCATCTCCATGGATTGATAGTCTATCTTAGACCTCTTACATAGTATGATAACATTATTAAACTAGTTCTAGGTATAATCATCATTTATTTATTTTTTAATTTAATTTTTAATATCTTTGATAAGTGATATTAATGGAGTAATTGAATACTATAACCATCATGGGAGTATCCATGTTCGATTGGAAGGGATTCTATCAATATATATAAAGGAAGGTTTTATATATTATTTCACTTTTCTTTGAAATTATTGATATCACAATGAATGATTTTAATCTACATAAAGTGATAAAGTTCAACACTTTGTTGGATAACAAGAATATCATAGATAATAGTACACTGTGCAACACATTACTTTCACCACTATCATAGAAATACATCACATGAGTAATCATAAGTCAGATAAAAAATTAAAACTAAATGATAATCCATGATATCCATAAAATAAAAAATGATGTTTAAAGTGTCTCAATTTTAATACCTTTTAGAATTTGTCAAGAGATATAATAATTAGATAAGTTTAATTGGTTGTTTAATTCATTATTCGAGTAAAAAAATAATATGATTGAATGGAATATATTGAGAAATTCAAGAATATTATACTGTGAAGATAATCTGATGAGAATCATCTTAAACAAAGTATGTATGCATGTTTTTTACGTTGAGGATTTTCACTTGGATAAGTATTCTATCAAAACAGTCAATAATGTATTAATCTCTTAATAGAGGATAAGCTAGCCAACCTTAAAAAGAAAATGAAAAATATATATAAATATTTCAATCAATGTTAAAAACATATTGAACTTGTTGATTAAAATAGGTATCCTATAGTCAAAAATGATTTAAAAGTTTACTTTCTGGAACATGAAAAATTTATCTCTATATTGACAAAAATATTGCAGTGTGTAAGATGTAAATGAAGAAAAAATATAAAATTGAAATGATTTATTTTTTGATAGAATGGTTATTTTTGATATGGTTTCCTAATAAAGTGGAAATGGAATAGAAATATGATCAGTAATAAATTTCATATAGGATTAAAAATCTAAAAAGTCATCACACCATATGAATATTGACTAAATGAGAACTAAACTGCAATAAAACATGGAGGAAATAAAATTTATCATAACATAATACCCCATCATGTAATGAAGAAAGTGAATGAGAAAAAAAACAAATAGGATGGATGGAAAAATACATTGTGGAAAAGCAAACTGGTCACAATGATTCCTGAAGTAGAGAAGATTAATAAGGGAGAATTGATGAATAAATAAGTTATAACAAAAAATAAAAAAAGTTTCAATATATAGTGGATATCATTTCCTGATTTAAGGAAAAATAATTTAAGAAATAGAAACTAAAGAATGAAACATGTAAAATGATTCATTATGGATATACACCGAGGACTCAAAATCTTAATACATAATATAGATGGTGATTGATTTCAAAATAGTGATACAAGAACTAAATGAAATAAAAATCTAGTAATAAAATACTTGATATTACCATAATAAATATTATTATCAAAATTTTGTAGATAAATGTTCCTGAGATGAAACTAGTTGATGAACAAATTACATGATGAAATCCAAAGCTATAAAGTTAAAACCATTTAGTGATTGAAGTTGTAGAATAATCCAAAATAGTTATGAATGATATTAATGCTCATATATTTTTTTGATATTACCCCATGATTCTATGAACCACTATTTTGAACACTTGATCTTTCATAATAAAATTTATTATTAGGGAAAAGGAAACAAATGTCATTATCAACATAAAATAAAAAAAAGTTTTTATGATAGATGACGGTGTTAGAAATTACATTGGATAAGTGTTTTGGATAGAAAATACCATTGTGACCAAGAACAATAGAATTATAAAGTTGATAAAAATGATCCTATGCATGATCAGATTTAAAGCAGCCGTGTATATCAAATTATAAAAGAACATGTCCGATTGATTTTGAAGAACAAATTTTTTATCTGAGGATATTTCAAATTTAAAGAGATTTTTGGTACTTTGATGTGTGATGGCACAATAAATATTCAAAATTGTACAATCTCTAACTTCCTAAATTAAAGAAAATTGATGAATTGAGGGGGAGTAAATTGTAAATTCTCAAAGATTATATGTAAAAGAGACAGTACAGTTGAAATATTAATTTTATTCTCCAGAGGTTAGTTATAGTAGGTGTGATTAATCCGGAAAAAAATAAAACATACCACTTTATATACTAATAGTTCACCTGAATTAAAAAAAATAATTTTCTAGTTAATTTATGAAGAGGAATATGCGAGGGCATGAAATTGAGGTCATGTTTGATTATAAGGAAACAAAATTATAGGATTCAAGTTTATATGATAGTGGTTTCTCAACACAAGTGGTTATAAATAAAAATATCTTTAAATATATTCAATGGTATGATTGAGGTGTTTTCACATTTAGGAAGGATATATCACTCAATTTGTAAGAAGTTCGATACATCAATATTAGTATAAAGAAATCCACTGGAATTCACATTATCAATGGGTGAAGGGGAAATATTATTAGTATTAATCAATGTTATTATAATAGTAATAATTCTATATTTCATACAAATTAATTTCTCATAAGGAGCTATAAGGATGTAACAATGAAGATGATGTGGTAGCAAACAAAATGTATCTTTATTTTGGGTTTTAGAGAACAAAATTAAGGCAACACGATCATAAATAAGGAAAATCATATTGAAAGAAGTGGAATTGGAAATTTTTTATAGAATTATTTTTCTAATATTATCTGTCATGAATCTATGAAAATCTGTTGAAGATAATTCTTTAGATACACGAAAAAATTAATAAATTTCACAAGGAAAATGGTGAAAATGAGTCACAAGTAGGTGAATATCCAAAAAAACAAACTTCATTAGTTTGTATAAATGGATGTGTGTGATGAAATTTTATTAAAGTGAATATATAAAGATAATTATTTCAGGAATTTTATTTATTATTTTACTTATATTTATTTTGTTTATTTTCTGTTGAGAAAATCAAAATATCATAGAAGAGTTAAATAATTTTTAAGGAATACTCAAAATAAAATATGGTTTTTAATCAATTCATTATGATATAATAAAGGATAAAAATAAAAAAATTAATATTAAATGATATATAATTTGAATTATTTGATTCTAAAAAAATATAAAACTCTATACACACCCAATAAAATATATTTCCTGACAGGATGAATAAGATCATTGTAGACATGGGATGAAAAATGTAACGAGGCATTGTCACATTAAAATAAATACATATACATGCCACATATAAAGGTGTATATAATTCTAATTAGATCTAAAATTGATATAATTTTTCAATATAATTAAATAATGGTTTTTAAAGAAGTCATTCTTAATGATTTTGATGTTTTTTCCAGTTCTAAAATAATATGATTGATATTATTGAAAGCATTAAAGTGATTGTTGTGAAAAACAATTCTACCGAAAAGAATTAAATGATAATGTAGTTGATTATAAATATATTAGGAAATAAGAGAGTATTTTAGATGAGAGAGATTATTTTCATAAATCATAGGTTAATTCTAAAAATTACACAATTGAAAATGGATTGGAATGAAGAAGTTCTATTTTTCCATATACATAAAAAACATGTTAATTATGAAAATAATAATTGATACATCATCATGAATAGATTTAAATACAAGAAAAGAAAATCAGAATAAAATCATCTTTTCAAAAGAGCATGAACAAAAATTGTTTTTATGATTGTGTATATAAATATTTAAATGATTTGTGAGATAAAAGTTTTATTGGGTTTTGAGAACACTAATATATTAGATTTTATATTTCTCTTCGAGTAAATATATATTCATGAGATACATGAAATGTTTGAAAATGATGAATCAATAATAAATTTATTCTATGGAATTTGATACAAATATGTCTCATAATGATGTATTATGGAATATGAATAAAATTGAGTTTTGATTGATAATTTACAACCATGTCTATTTAAATAATTGAGGATGAACATTGTGATTGTCATTATAATTTATTAATGATTACAATATGAACCATAAGAGTTTTATCTCTTATTACAAAATAAAACATTCATTATTTCAAAGTATCTCTTGATTATGGACAACTGTTTTTAAACATATATCATTTTTTCATTATTGATATAATAATGTAGTTTAAGACGTATACATTAGATATAGAAATATAACTTGT
The DNA here is from genome assembly GCA_963277665.1 of Viscum album. Lineage (NCBI taxonomy): Eukaryota > Viridiplantae > Streptophyta > Magnoliopsida > Santalales > Viscaceae > Viscum > Viscum album. The sequence goes on from OY728136.1 coordinate 9,062,565, forward strand.
AAACATACTTTCTCTATCATAGGAAGACTCATTTCATGAAACTCCCAAAGGTAAAATTATGTCAGTATTTTATATATTAAACCGGATTATGTTGTGGAATAATAGGAAAAAAATCAAATGATATAGAAAAAGCTGTCGATTAAAGAAAAAGGCTTGATATTTCGTACTCATTGGTGATTTGGTGTAACAATCAGGGTATAATAAAATATTGAATGATTATGGTGAAAAATTCATTTTCAAATCATATTTCATTCTTATACCACTTTATTAATGGGAAGGGGGACTATGGTGAGTTTTTTTGGAATATTTGTGAACCAAATAAAGTTTCATTTCTATCTTTAAAAATATCCTTTAAAGGATAGCTTCCCATGCATGATTATATTGTTTATAGTGGATTCCTTCCCAAATTCTATGTATGTTTTCTCATATATTTTCCCTATTTAATTTCATTAAATGTTATGAAACAATTGTAGAAAAATAAGAGTTATTCTTGAAGAGGGGGAGGTAATATACTTTTTTAATAATCATTGGGGATAGGAGTTAAAAGTCTTTAGAGTTAGGAAGATCACATGGCATTTGTAGCTAAAGATTTTAAAGTATATCATGTGTTTATTTTCACTATTAAGAAAAAATACAACTTCAGATATTGAATATCTCTTCATGAGAGTAAGGGATAATTGTGATATGAATTTAAAAAGTGTGTGATGAATTGATATCAATTGTGGCTTTTTCAAATTAGAATTGATATCTAACTAAGGGATGGATCTTTCCCACATTCAACATTTATCATTTAGTTAGAATTTTAAGTGATCATAATATTAAATGAATTAAAAAAACTATTACTCAAGGAAAATAATTTAATCTTTGGGAACGTTTTGTATTTATTTTCATTATAAATATACTCATATATGAATTTGATTATTTTTGTAGTTAATTGGAGTTACACATGAATGAATGGTTTGATGTTTATTAAAGATGAAAATACATAGACATGAAAGATAGTGATCACACTATAACATTACTAAGAGAAACATATATGTAAATTAATATATATTATTTTATTTTTGTGATAATTTTACAAATAAAAATTATTATCCTATCATGATGAGGACTCACACATATCATTTTTGGGTTTTCTATATTAAAGATGATAAAGTAAATATTTGATCTGACATCAGATGTTTTGTTGTTAATCTGATGTGTGAGAAGAGTTAATCGTATGTGATAACAATCATGTCGAAAATGTATAGATTATACTATGATGAAGAATCTATGTAATTATTATAATTTTGTTATGTACTGATGATTATCCATGGAGAATTATCGAATATCCTACTTTGGAGGTGACATGTCCTTGTGTTAGGATGCAATATTTCATACCAAAAGTTGAGGTAAATTAATGGTGTCCATGATGTAGTTAAGTATCCTTTCCAATACAACATGAGTGATAAGGTTTTTAGGTTTTTATTGTTCCAGATATGCTAGGACTACCATGGATTAATGAATACTCTAGGTCATTGTGATCCTATATATAAAATATTTTTTAATTTTAGGTTCTAGAAAATTTTAGTATGACACTCTACAATCTAACAATCACAACATAAGACTATTTGAATATATTTTCCATTACAATTATATATTTTGGACATAGTTATATATATATTTCAGATATTAGGATCACAACCCAAATGAGAGAATCATCCCATAATTATAGTAAGGTCTATAAAAATATGGCGACCAACTAAGAGTAATGTGTACAATAAAAAAGAATAGACTCTTGGAGATATATCCAACATTATAAGAGGTAAAAGTTAGTGTTTTCAGTGGTAATAAATAGTTGGTACCAAGTATTTATTATAGTGTCACTTTAGGTGTTATAAGTAAATATATTATAACTTGTTGATGCACATTATTCATCATAACTTTCGGAGTTCAATAAATTATATTTTCTCCATTAATTGTTTATTTTATAATAAAATAAAATGTTTGTAATGGATAATAAGTAATTCACACTATACACTAACAACTATATAATAAGAGATAATATACCTTGTAATACCCATTCGGGTGTAATTGTGTTCTTTTTTCACCCAATCTCTAATCATCACATCATTACACCATGACCTATTCACACACATAGGTGATGTAAATCACATTGTATAACCTTTTTTTAAAACCATTGATTCACCACCCAAATGTTGTATACACTCTAAAGGGAATTTTAAATACCATTTGAATAAATTGGAACACTATTATGAATGTTCAAAAATATTAATTCAATGTTATAAAACCATTATATATTTCATGTAAAATTTACACCTCTCACTTTTGTGAATATTTAATCTCAGACAACAAAAAATCATTTTTGTATAATAATTACAATTTTCCATCCATTCCTTTTTATTATGAATGTAAATTTTATACAAAAATTATAATTTTTAATTTATGAAATTGTAGTAAAAAAAAATTATATATATATATTTTTTATTTTTGGTTCAATGTTAAATAAATGTTTAATATTATTCTAACCATTAAAAATATACTATATTCACATTTATTATTCAATGAACGCCTATTAAACATCATATAATTATTCTTCTATGATATATACCACATATTAAAAAACTAAATAACCTAAATCAACTATTTTTAGAATTTATTTCCATGGTTGATATTGATTATATGATCAATTTAGTTTAGAATAAAAGAAGAAAATTGTAAAAACTCACGTGAGGAACACTCAATAAAACCCATTATCATATATGGAACCATAAGTTTAATAATATTTTCAAAAATGAGATATTATCCCCCCTTATATATGTTTTTTGGAAACATTATAAAATTATATATAATTTTTGGTACTCCCATAATATTTAATATCTTTCATAACTCTTCCTGAAATCATGTAAATTAGTCCTAAAACTTATCAATCCAAAATAATAATAAAAAACTAATTCTAATTATTATTAAATATGTTATTTACTCCAATAAAAAATTTAACAATGACTAATTAAATTATTATAATTCCTATTTCATAAAAATTAATCGCTATTTAATCAACTATATGTTTAGTATAATTTACTCATTATATAGAACAAGATTTATAGGGTAATACTTATAAATTTTCTAATAATAAAAAATGAACTCCAAAATCCACATCCTTAAAATTCAACAAACTAATAAACCAATTTATTTATATTTTAAAACTATAAAATTATTGACACTGAGATATGTATTCTATGAACTTTGTGGTAGAAGTCATGATATTATCCTCACTTAGACACTAAATATTTATTTTGAGTTGAAATGGATCTTTATTCCTGAAAAAGGAGAATATTGGAAGTCTATGTGGTAAATGAATTATCATATATCAGGGGATAATGATTTCTCAGAAACATTTTCCAACACAATGGAAAAATGGTGAGAACATTCTTCAGAGAGAAGGATGTGGATTTGGAATGAGAGGCGGGGTTGTACGTGTCACAACCCAAAATTTCCGCGACCTATCTTTAAACGTTCATAGTGCGATCCTCCATTTCTTATGTTGGTTAGTGACGGTAACTAATGGATTGGTCTGAGGGTCTTGGACAAAAATTGGGAACTGATCTTGAGCAAGGGTGTGGGCATGCTTCCCAAGTGGTATGGACCATCTTTCTTACTTAGGGTGTTCACCTAGGTGGTCCTTTGCACACCCAACCCTCCTTCCAAGAGGCTCACATAGGCCCTACATGCATAGCCTTGAACGACATCCACCCTTTGTCATGAAACATGCATGGTACACTTGTATGATAGAATTGTACAGTCAAACTCCAACACCTACAGTCCCATGTTTTATTCCACATAGGGACTCGATTAACCTTATTTAAGTTGATAAAAAAAACTCGAAGAAGCCTTGATGAATTTCTCACCCTAGATGTCCCTCAAAACCGCCTAGGTAGGTCTCAAAAACACAATATAAAAGGGAATTAAATGGGAAAGTGGGATAAATTACCTATGGGGTGTGAAACCCAATAATCACATTCAAAGAGCCACACCCAACCTAATCAAATTAAAATTGAGTTATAACGCCTATTCAACCCAAGACGTACACAGAACCCCTCCAGGTAACCAGAGGAGACCCTTTAAATCGAGAGAGAATCCTCACACAAGTGTTGTTTCCTTATTTTTCCATGATCCAAATGATATATTTACCTCATATAGAAATACCTTGTGTCATGAACTTATATTACACAAATGAATTACCTTTCATGAGATAGATCTGTCACCCCTATTCTCACTATATGCAAGACACCATAAATCCACCCAGGACCTACCCTACATGAGATCCCCTTTGGCTTCTAGGACATCACCTCTGTGAGCCTTGTTTATGCACTATCAATTCCACGAATGGTAGGGAACCTAATTTTTTTGGACACCCAAATGAGGGAGAGAAAATAAAAGCCTACATGGAGTCTTCCAGACTTTCCCAACCATGTCAAGAGACACACCAACATGTCTCTCATTTGGTTATTCATTACTTTGAATAGAGGTGTCCCTCACATTTCCTACCTAATGGGAAAGGTATTCAGGGTGTGTGTTGTTATGTATACCTTTGTTCATGGGGACCCCAACTATAGGGATAGTTATAGGAACATCCTAGTCTCAGACACAAGATCTAGATAAATTTTCATAAATCATCATCTCTGAGACTAAGGGCCTCCCATTTCAGACAATAAGGGAGGGGAATATTCTCTCTTTTCCCTTTGAGGGTTATTAAATTATCCTCTTCTCTTATTCGGAACCAGGAACATGGAATCACATAGGGAGTAATCTCATGACCTTTATAGTGAGTCATATCTAAGAAGGAAGTCATTTTTGGATATCCTGGTTAAGAAAATGGGAGAGGAGAAAAGAACATCAAATCACTTTCTTCATTTACCATTACCTTATCCTCTTACACCAGTAGAATTTGGATCTGGAATTATTTTAAATATTATAAATCCAATTTTATCTCAAATAAAATAGTGAATCATGTGGTCTTAAAGGATGGTAGGGATCATGAAATCCACACGTTCAAAAGCATGTCTCGAAAAATATAAGTTTCCATATCTTCCTCACACCCTCATTCATAGGGCCTCCAATGTTGTGGGTCCTTAAATCCATGTATCCAACCACCAAGGTATCATTTTTTATGGTTTAATAACAGAAATTATTCTTTGATCATAAAAAGTGCCATATTTCCAATTAATCAAGTCAATAGACTTTTTATTTGGTATAAACCTCAACTCGGTCCTCTAAAATGGAGAAATTCTCTAAAAGATAAACATTCAAAGGACCTCTATATGTGTGGGTCCTTAACCCAAATATGTACGAAGTGGTATTTTATTTCCATCCCAATGTGATACGTAGGAATCCTATCTAAGGTCCAAAACCAAAAAATAAAAATCAAATCTAATTCTCTCTTGGAAATATTGCCAGTAGGGTCATATCTGACCTAGGATCCCACATCTTGTTCATGTTCCTTAGGATCCTAGAACTTATCCCCACAAACAACTTTATCTAGACACCTTTCTCATATACATCCTCTATTTATGAAGTTAAACTCCATGGTTTGGTCCTCATCACATTACTTTACAATTTCAGATATGTCCCTTTAAGTGGCACCGAACTATGTGGGTTCTGGTTCATTTCAGAAGGATACATAGTAGGATTATTTCTTGGGCTTGATCACAATGTTGAAACAACTTATATCTTCCTAGATGATAATAATCTCCATAGTAACCCATCAAATGGGTTTAAACCAGCAACATAATAATAAACAACCAAATAATCTGTAACAAGTATAAAATATGATACCATCGATGAAGAACATAGAATATATAAAAACGATTCCACATATCGTACATGTTAATAATTAATTGTTAGCTCATGGGATACCCATTTCATATTTGGGAATAAATACAGTATTTGAGAATATGTCTTTAATATTTAAAAGTCTCAAAGTTGGACATAATTACCTCTAAAAGGGTGTGATGAGACTGACCTCCCATCCTCTCAGCCAATGTGATTCACTAATCATTTTGTTACATCTCCCAATAATCATCTACCTTTGGAAATAAGGTTCTTGAAATATCTTAAATAAGGGAACCATTGGATGTTTCCATCTCCATAAAAAAACCAATCAAAATTCGTTCGAAAATGGTGAACTTGATGTAAATGATTTTGTATCCATTAAAAACCCCACAATCAAGTGATATAATTTAAATTCATGATACCATGATTTTTTTTTAAAAACCCATAATATTCTCCTTTATACATTCTCATAAAAAATAATAAAAACATTAAGAAAAACTTACTAAATTCATAATACCCCCATTATTCTCAACATGAAGATTCTATTCTCTATTTGGAAAGAATATTTACATTACATATTATTTACTCTATTTTCCCAATTAATTGATAACAATTCAAATAAATAAGGATATTTTAAAAAATATTCCCAACTATATCTTGAAATAATAGAGGTTTTATATCCATTATCAGCTTCTTGTTGAACAATAAATCCTATAATATCCATTTTACATGTATAAAATCAATTTTTTCCGTAGTTGGATGAATTTTCCGATGTTCGGAAACATGGTAGTCTCTTGAGGTCTTTTGCTGAGCCAGTGAATGCTGCAACCGGGGAAGGTGTAATGGAACTGATGGACCGGCCACAATGTCCTACTATAATTGATGTAAACTACCAGGTTCAGCAGGTTTATGGTTCAGAGGATAGTTATCGGGAGGTGAAAATTGTGGGGGAATGGGGTGATATCTCAGATAGCGACAGGGAAAAGAATCATGGCGTGGTGCGACCTTGTTATAGAAATGTGGTCTAGGGTTCAAGGATGAAGGTGCAAGGAGAGGAAAGTGCCAGGAATGCCCCACCACGGTAGAGAACAAAGAAAGACTACTCTTACCTTCCCAGGCCAGTGTCCACTAGATCTTCTATTGGGAGGGAAAGTTGGGCTATGCAATCTTCAAAGGAGTTTTGGGCCTTGGAAAAGCTAAACCTTAGAAGGAAATATTCCAAAGTTCTTAAACACTATGAAAGCTCGGAGTGGGAAACGGATAAATCAGAGGACTTTGTCTCTAAAGAGGGTGGTGATGGGTATGATTTCTATGATATGTAGTTGTTCTGGACTTCTTGTACCTGTTTTTCTTTTCTTTTATTAATAAATGGTCAGAGGCTTGCCTCTGGCTGTGCATTTCGGGTAATATTATACGTAATATTTGAAATATTTTATCAGTGTACTTTATTAGTTAATGGAATCATTACGACCATGCATAAATAAAATTATTATTTAACCTCACAAACTAGAAAATGTTTTCATCTTATTTATTGGACATTAGTCATTACCTAAACATCTAACACCCTCTTAAAAAATAATTATTATTTTATTGATATAAATTAATTTAATTTATAATGGTTTTTGATACATATTGTATGATATACTTTCGTACATAAAAAATGTGTTATTTATCTTCAAAATATTGTCACATATTTCATAAAATTTCAATCATATAATATTCTATGAATTTTCATTCCAAAATATGATATATCCATAAATTAACATTTTAGATCTATTAAATATTATTAAATAACTAACAAAAGGTATATACACTGATAGTCTAAAATTCATGTTGATACCTTTGACGGGGTATTCAATGTAATTTGTTCAGTAAAAGATGATTTCATTCCTCTACTATTTTTTTGAGAAATTTGAGTTATCTTATTCATGATCATATATGGAATAGAAAATATTGGTCACTTATTTTAAAATAATACTGAATATATCCCATCATTCATGTAACTTGTCCAATTAATGACAATTATTATGAAACATCATATATTTTTTTTTAATTTCTTTTAGAATATTATATTTATGTGGGGTTTGAATCCCTAAAGTAATACCATATAGCTCTTATAAATTATATGCATGTATTTAATTTAAACTAAAATCATCATTAAAATATTTCTAGCCACCAAAACACTTGATATAGGCATGAGATAAAACCTTTCATTTAAGAAAAAAATAGCTTAATAGATGACCATGCTATTTTTTATCTTTTTGGGGAGTATTTTGAGATTATTTTGAATGTAAAAAAATTAGTTACATACTCAATTTCTCCCAGTCTAGGGAATATATTTATACTAAAAAAATTTAATACCCATTTGTGCAGTTTTTTTCAAAAATGTTGTTATTTCTTTAATTAATGTATTTCTTAGATTTTACTTTTAATGAAACAAATAACAAAATATTATTCTATATGTAATTTCCATAAATATTTTAAAAATATAAAACATAATTTATATCTATTATGTGAGTTAATTTACATTTTAAAAACTTATCAATGATTTTGAGGGAATAAAAACCACTATAATTTTCCAGGGAACTCTCATTAATTATATTGATGTGGATTTTTCATTTAATCATATTAAATATTTTAAATAACATTTATAATGTTCATTATAGTGTTGATCCATTTAATGAAGGGTCACAAATATTAAAAGTTAGTTAATATACTAATATTATTATTTTTTTCCTATATATATGTTAATATTTAATATATCTTAAAAAATACATATATAGAAATTAAAAAAATGTTTTTAGGTCAATAATGGTGGAATTTTCAAAAGAGAGATATATTTATACTGATCTAGTTTTAGGCCATGCATAAATATTTTATGGTTTTATATTTCATTCACCACTGACTTTATTAAAATATTCTAAATATATGTTCCAATCCTCTAATTTGATGATTTTTTGTATTCACCATCAATGAACCATAGCGTATTTGATGATTTAGGGAGATCATTATTTATATAATAAAATGAACAATATGATTGTGCACGAACTATTGTATGGAAAACATGTAATGGTCAAGGTTGGGATCCTCAAAAAAATATCAATATATTATTCATGATATTTCTATTTGATTCTTATTAAATATTTTCATGCATTATTATTATGAGATTATATCTCTAATATTGTCCATTATTCTCAATTCATGCATTCTTTATAGAAAGACGAGGAAACATTCAATGAATAATGATATAATTATCACATCGTCCACCATTCCAATCCCAATCCCATTTTCATCTCTTTTCACATCATACCATTCGCTTTAAATCTTTTTACTAACTAATAATTTGATAATGGTCATCTGGGATGGCCAGTTAGATGGCTAAATGATGATAAATCCCTCATGGGGCACGATAGAAATTAAGGGGTCCAATAAAGGTTATAATTATAGAAATAAAATGGTATAGATCTTTTTAGTGGATGATATTAACATTAAAATGAGGATAAATAGTGTGTGAGTCAATAGAAAAAATCGTTAAAGGTGATTGATGTAGATTAGGGAATGCATAGTGGATTTATAAGGACAGTAGAAAAAATATAAAATCAAGGGTTGTAGAGCTTATATTTCTCATGAAGGTGATCATAAGACATGTGATTATGGATTCACATTATAAATTTTTATAAAGGGGATGATAGGGTATCTACAATCTGGTAAAATATCATTTGGTTTTTAATTTTTAAAACGCACAATATTTTTGATTGAGTAACAACACCCAAAAATACATTGTATTTCATGGTTTCTTAATCCCATGTCCCTAGAAACATTGTGGTATGGGTAAAATGCTATATCTAGTGAAATGAAAAGACATAAGATACCAAAAAATAGATAACCTAGGATTACATATGTCATACTCACATTGTACCTCCCTATGTATCATCATGTTTGTTGACCCCACATTTTAGGTCGATGTGAATTCTTGAGGTAATCAGCAATCAATTCTTCCATTATATGCCGAAATGGATTATGACTCAGGAGAAGAATCATAGAGTTATGATTAACAACTTATATGAGACCCTTGAATGTATACTTGTTTCTTTCATGATTAAACCAAATGAAATTATTAATTTGAATGCGGTTGGTTCTTAAACCTAGTGAGGAATCAATTCCCCTTATTAGTCATTTATTCATATTAGGTTATCCAACATGACACTTCAGTAACCCTGATGGGTATCTAGTGCCACATGATATCTAATGGATAGCCTTAACATAGATTATATCATTATCAAGGGAATACATTATCATTATTACTCTAAGGGTCATCTTGGTTTGAAGTTGAAACTTAGGAGATAGATTTTTTTTAGGTTAATTCAAGAATAAATGGGTGAATGTGTGTGCATGTAATAGCCTGGTCATTCAAAGGAATAAATATTACTTCCCATGTGAACAAGATTCAACTTTTTTTTTCAAGAGCATACCTAATTATAACTCCATAGGTAATGTGGTTTGGCATGGATTAGGGATACAATGAGTGAAATTATGGGTTGTTTTATAGGGTCTGTGTGAGTTTGGAAAATGCATTGTTTAAAGTTCATGGGTTGGACCATGGGGACATTCAATAGTCTGATGACCCATTCAGGTGTGTGGATGGGACCTAGGGAAGGTGAATCATGATTCATGGGGGATATGTTAGGCAGCCTATGGGTCCTAGTTGTTATATTGTAATCAAATAAGGAGCCTATCTCATAGTGCACTGTCACTACCTATGCTGAGGTGTATGGCCCAAATGAAGTTATTGTGCTCTAAAGGGGGTGAATGTTACACCCCGTAAAGTTAAAGGATTCAAAGGAAAAAATAATACTACCCTTTTCAACTAGGTGAACCTTTTTTTATAATCCTACTTGATTATAACTCCACAGTTAAAAAAGAACGTCCTTGAGTAATGATAAGGATGGGTGGACTTAATAGAAACATTCCAAAGGATATAAAAAGTAAGGAAAAATCAAACAGGAAGGATCTTGTGTTCGAATATGGGGATATTCATTAGTTTGATTCCCAAATCAGAAAAATATATGGACCCCAGGGAGGGAAAAATAAGTGTTAACTATGTGTCTTTTGGTGCTTGTGGGGTTGAGTAGTTACATATGTTTAGGAGTTGATCCTATGAATCTTTTTGTTTTTAGGGAGGCCATGGTAATTTAATTCTCATGTAGGATACATTTTTGAAGGGATTATATACCATTCAATTTTTATTAAAAATGTTACTCTAGTCTTTGATTATAGAATTGTGGGTGTTGGGTACACGTAGAGCTCCACCCTAGTATAGGGATGGGTTAAATGTTTCACTCTAGTTGAGAAAAGGTGAATTGGTCACCATGGTAGAAATAATGTGTAGTGGCCACCCGAGTTTGGAAAGGGTGAATTTGTTTATCTAGTTAAGATACAGAAAATTGCTTTCCTTGGTTGAGGTATGGTGATGCGGTCACCTAATTTTTTATAGGATTAAGTGGTCACCCTAGTTGAGAAGGGGATAACTAGCTTCATTGGTGGTGTAAAGGAGAAGTGGTCTTATAGGCTAAGGTTAAGTGTTTTATTAAACAAATTGTGTGACTAGGTAGAAGGGTTTCTCCTTTGTATAATGTTCATCCTAAGGGATTTTGGCATTTTTTCCCCTAATGTGGTTCTCCCTAGGGGAAAAAGTGAATAGTGATCTGGAACTAGTAATCATGTAGCTCTTTTTCTCGTGTTTAGGAGAACATGTGTCAATGTGTATATTCAAAATAGGTCTATTTATAGAGAAGAAAAAAATACAATCATGGAAGGTGATTCAATTGTGTCAATTTGGGAATGAGATACAAGTGTTCTTATGCCTTCACAAATCCCAAAATAGGGTGAGGAGTTTAGGTATAGTGCACAAAGTCCTTGGAAAAATGACCAGGGCACCCACATTAGTCTATGTGAAATGAATCATGTGTGATCACAAGGGATGGTTGTTGGTAGGTTCTGATTGAATGATACCCATCCACACATTTAGAGGATAGGGTAAAGTGAAATGGGTTCATATATAGATCCTAATGCATGTGAACTGGAGTTACTTGGTATAATTCACCATGATATAAACATTTTGTAATTTTTCCAACATTAAGTGGTAATATATTTTGATCTTAAATCATATTTTGGGTAAAATAATTGTAAAATTATATATTATGAAAATTTATTTTTTATTGGATATGGTTTTCAATATTATCAATTATTTTATAAGTCCAAAATTTCCAAAAAAAATCATAAAATTATTTTTTGTTGTTCCGACACACAGTAACATCCCTCCCCTTCTCATTTGCTTGAGAAAGTGGTGTAATGACACTCAGACTTAGGAAATGATCCCAAGGCACTGAAGACTAGTAATAAATGCCGAGGGATTCAAGGACAATTGGGTAATGAATTTCCATTTGAAATAAAATCACCCAACCAAACATGCCAATACTTAAAATACTACATGATTCATGATAACAATGTTCTACAAGTCAAAAAAAGAAAAAGAAAAATACAATCACACCACAATAATAAAAATTAGAGTTCCAAGTGAATGAATAAACAACAAAAACCATAAAGGAATGGAAAAAATGCAACAAATCCACTCCAAGATCCATGATCCATGCCCTACAATACCACTGAATCTTCATAATGGAACAATAATGAGATGAGATACTTTATGATTACATGTGTCAAGGAGTACAACATCTGCAGAAGAACAAAGGTTCCAAAGTAGAGGGTCAGTAATAAAACATAGAACGTTTTCCCCAAATGAATTACCTAGACAATCCACTAGGATAGTTCACATTATCACAATATATATAAAATAATTTTTTTAATTCCATTAATAAAGTTCAAAAATTAACAATGATCCAAACCCATCACTACCCTATGAAAATCAACCAAATAAACACAAATCTATGTAAAGTAACCAAAAATGTCATTACCCATTTCACATTTCCATTAAACATTAAAAAATTCATGGCCACATGCATATCCCAACCATATGCCCATGTTTCACACACACACACACTGGAGATTGATGTTACCATTTGATGGTGGAACTTCACGTCCAAACCCGTCCACTTTTTATTGTTGTACTTAATGCCCACTCTTCTATAATGGTGGTCCTTAAATCCCACTATCAATCCTTTATTAACCATTCTTAACCCCATAATCCAACCCCCATGTCAATAACATTCGTAAAGTCACAACATAAAAATTTATAAATACCAAATTACAATAGTATGCCATGAAATAATTACCACGTCATACTCCAAAATTTTTCAATAATAATCCTAAACCACATTTCAATAAAATGTATATTTTTTTAAACCATATTTTAAGAACCATTTTTAAAAAATCACCCAAAACACCGATTATGAAATCACCATTTTAAAAGAAAACTACAATGACTATTTCACAATAATAACTCATTTTCCAAAAATAAACAAGCTTCCAAAAATGAATTCCAAATAAGATTTTCATATCATAATCACAACCAACTTGAAAAAAATCAATAAATTTGAAATTTATTCATTTTATTTCTATAGAAATGGAGTTGAGAGAGAAGACACATACTTTATAATTCCGATGAAATTGAACAACGCACAATTGTACCACAAATTTGGGTGCAATTTCCATGAAAATTCCTTAGAGATATATTTTCCATATATCAACAAGCCCAAATATAAAAATTTTAGGCAACAAAAGTCCTATATCTACATGATACAGGATTGGATCTAGAAAACCAAGAGAGAGGGAGAACTAGATCGAAGAGAAATTGATAAAACACCAAGTGAGGATACATACCAGAGGAGAAATGCCTTCAAAGATCGATGAAAACTTTCTAATCGCCTCCATGATGAGTGGTAGAGGTTACCTAAGACATGATAATAGGAACTATTGAGTGTGTCTTGAGTGTGAAGAAGTTTGGGGTGGTTTACTTTAATCTTGAGTGGTACTATTTTAAAAAAACCAATTTTTAATGTCGCACATAGTTAACTCACACTATTAGAAAACTTGTGTGCTAACCATGATTCTGATACTATCTAATGGGTTATCTACATGGTTTCCCCACATGGTCAGAAATACCGTGAAAAAACCATGTGAATCCCACTACGTCATGTTTAACAGTTACCTCAGGATTCTGTATGGTTTCACCTAACCGTGCTCAAACAATGTGCCCTTAGAAATAACCACAAACCATTCTGAAACATTCCCGAACTCTCCCAAACATTAACCAACCACTTTACCTACATAAAAATTACTAAAAAGGGTACACATAACACAAACGTGGGGTAATACATTCACCCCACCATTAGAATATTAGGCCTCAGAATTTTTTTTTCATCGCTCTGCTGATAGAGCTCGGGCTTTGCTCGACCATCTCTTTCTCCCACTCCCAAAGACTCCTCCTGAATCTAATAATGTTTCCACAATATATGAAATAGACCAATGATTTTACCAAGAAATACATTCTATTTCCTATCCACAATATTCACTGACATGTGCACCAAAGAAGAATCTAACTGTAACTCAACATGATCCCAACAAATTACATGGTCATGATCCAGCTGATACTTTTTCCACAGCAACACATAAAACCCATTGTTCACATTACTAAACTATTGGGGAAAATCCCACTGATATTACACCTCTCCATACCGATAAACTATCTCAAAAGGACCAATATAACTCATAGATAACTTTCCCTTTTTCATACAAATGGTGTCCTAACCTCAGAGAGACTCTCAATAACACATTATTACCCACCTCGAACGACAACGACTGTCAAAGATTTTATGCATATTATTTATGATTTCTCTAATCCATATCCATTCTCTTCCTAATCATCCTAATCTTTTTTCTTATCTCTTGTACAAGGCTGGGCCTAGCCTAAAAGGTCTCTCATGTTTGTACAAAACAATGTGGAGAACACCATGGAAGCCCATACAATTCTTCAAATAGAGTCATATGTATGGGGGCTTGAGAACTATTATTGTATGATAACTCCACCAATGGAATGTGATACTCCCAGGAGCCACCAAAATCTATCACACCAGCCCACAAAATATCTTCTAAAATTTATATCATCTTCTCAGATAGCCCATATTTCTGAGGATGATATGTCATGCTCATTGTGTACTGAGTGGTGAGGGATTTTTTCAAGGATATCTAGAAATGGGATGTAAACCTCAGATATCTATCTGATAAAATTGAAATTTTTACACCATGTCTCTTTACCACCTGATAGATATATATTTTTGATAGATCCTCCACCATATGAGATTCAAAAATAGGGATAAAATGGGCCATCTTTGTGAGTTGTTCCACAATAACCTTTATGGCATCATTATTTATAACCATTATTGGGAGACCTGTAACAAAATACATCACTATCTGCTCCCATTTCTACACAGGGATAGGTAAAAATTGAAACATACATTCTATTCATGGATGATCTATGTTGACTTGCTATCAAGTCAAGCATCTTGATACAAACATGACCACTTTTATATTCTTACCCTCCCACCAGAACTAGGATTTCAATACTTTATACATTTTCTGAATTCCAGGATGGACAAACCATATGGAAATATGATATTTACTGATATGTTGATTCTAAAAATCCACTAGTACAACCATCTGATTCTTAAAGAACAATAATAAATTTCCATCCTATTTCTAGCCCTCAATGGTCTCCCCACCATTGCATTTCTATATCATAGCCACACATTATTAATATGAGATATTATCCTCTTTAACCACAACAACAAAGTCAGAAACTAATGAGAGTAGAAAGAAAATTGCTACATCACCCCAGTGTTCACATTTCATCCTCATGTTAGCTATAACTGACATAAGCTTCCACTAATTTGATGACTGTTTCACTACCTGATCATATGAATTTATACTTAATGCATCCACCACAAAATTCCCTTTACCGAGTGTGTACATTAAGTCAAATTCAATCATATTGAGATAAAAAATTGATCTATTTTAACTAAAATTCAAATATCTCTTTGAGAATATATGCTTCATGATATTATGATCAGTATACTCTCTGAATTTCTCACCAAAGAGACAACGGTGCCACATTTTCAAAGCATTCACCACTACTTCCAACTCCAAATCATGTCCTGGGTATTTCATCTCATGAAATCCCAACTATCATGAGCCATAATCAACAACATTATCCCCTTTAATAAGAACACACCCTAACACTGATAATGATGAATCACAATACACCACACACCCTTTCCCTAGTTCTGAAAAAAACAATATTGGTGGTGATGTGATACGATCTTTAATCTCTCCGAATTATTTTTGGAACTTCTCATCCCTTTGGAATGGAAGATTCTTTATTCTTATAGATGTCATCAGTAATGCAATTCATGAGAAGTCACGAACAAAACCACAATATTACTCGGCTAGACCAATGAAGCTCCGAATCTCAAAAACAGTTTTGGAGGTTGCTAAGAGATCACAACCTCAATATTCAATGGATACACTAAAACACCTATTTCAGAAATAATTTGGCCAAGGAAGAGAACTTCTTGTATCCAAAAGTCACACTTTCAATGTTTTTTATACAACTAGTGATCTCTTAAAATCCACAACACTGTGTCCAAGTGTTTCTCGTGATCCACCATGTCCTTGAATACACCAATATTTCATACATAAATACCATTATAAAAGAATCCAGATATCTTTGAAATATTTGATTCATCGATTCCATGAAATTTACTGGTGCATTCATAAGGCCAAAAGTCATAGCCACATACTCATAGTGGCCATATTTACATCTGAAATCTATTTTTGGTAATATCCTCCTTTCGCACCCTTACTACTGATATAATGATCACATGCCAATTTTGGATAACCACAAAGATCCACTCAAATTATTGAAAATTTCATCTATACATGAATGTGGATATCAATTATTTGTCATAACATGGTTAATCCTTTTATAATCCACACATACATGAAAAGTTCCCTCATCCTTTTTAACAAAATAAACTGGAATTGCCCAGGGAAAAAACTAGGATGCATGAACCAATTATTTTCTAAATCATCCATCTACACATTCAATTTATGCAATTATATTGGTTCCATTCAATAAGGTGAAAGTGAGATATGGATGCTCCCCAGAAACTGATCAATCACAAAATCCACTTCACTCTGGGGTGTAACTCGTGCAAAATATTTGGGAAATAAATCCATAAAATGATCAACCACTACTTGAAAACTAATTATATCATCATATTACATTAATTACTAATACAAGTCATCCATCTAAAATGATATCATTACAACTTCTGGTGCCAAAAAAATTGATTCACCTAATTTCACATTTTTTAAACCTCTAATGAAATGTTCGACACCCTCACCCATCGTAAAACTAATTGTTCACACATAATAGTTAAGGTGGGGATTAAACATTGTCAGCCAATATATTCCTAGGATTATATCATACACATCAATATCAATCACTGAGAGGTCCCACACCAAATCAACCGCATCCAAAACTATATAACATACTATTCATTTTAAGTCTTGAAAATCTCTTTGACCAAGAGGAGTTTTATGTTTTAAAACAGAAGGCATAATTTCCACACTTAAAACCAGCATTCCAAAAACGTGATAAGAAATAAACTAATTAGAATCAAAAAAATAAAACAATACTTTAATAAGGGTAAAATTTAAAGGAATCATACCTCACACTATGGATGGACCCGACTAATCATCTATAACAACATACTCCCCCCAAAACAGTTGCTTTCTTCCCACACTCTAGTATTTATTAACCTAATGAAACATTCACTACTAAGGAGTTATGGTATTCCTAGAATCACTATGACTATCTTAGATCTTCTGAAGTGGTATATGTGGCATCTCCCATCCTATCGAGGTATAGTACACCTTTGAACCTTGAGGAGAGTCACAAACACCTAAAATCTGAGCATTATGAAAATAACGCTGAAGATTCCCCATCATCTTATAGTTATGATAGACTTGAGGTTGTATTGTATAGTCTTGTTTCATGTGGAATGTATAACCACACTTAAAACATCTATGATTAATTTGAGCCTTTGTAGTAAGATTCACCGATTCAACCGTGTGATTCTTAGCCACACTCCCACCATATAAATAAGTATCCCTCTTCTTCTTTGTCCCTGAATTAGAGTTTCCACTATTACCCATTGGTAACCACATTCTCCCCCCTCTTTTCTCCCCAAATATATTCTTTTCATGTACTGATTCCCTATTCACCATTTTCATATGATTAGTTATACATAGAATCCTAATTTTGGAGAGAATTTCTTACCTCAATCCAGATTAAAAAAAATTGTGCATTCAAAGACACACTAGCCTCCACCTTTGGAGGAACCCACACCATGTTCCTAAAAATATCTACATATCCTGTTTCTCATATATTCTCTTTCTTCAGGCTAGAGAAAACAATTTCACACTTTATTTTGAATGTATGAGGATAAAATTGTTTTTTGAACACTTACTCAAAACCTTCCCATGTTATTACTTGCTTCATTCCAGACTATACCACCAAATACCCCCACTATCAAGAAATATGTTTCAAAATATATGTTTGTAACTTCAGTTTTAAATCAGATAGTGTTCCATGGAAATTGAATATTTGATTCATCTGGTTTAACCATGCTTCTTCCCTCTCCGGCTCTAAATCACCCTGAAAAATTTGGGGATTCCATTTTTGAAACTGAACAGAGTGATGCACATTCCATGGGTAATAATTTATATTCCCACTTTACACATATTGGAATGAATTCACTATGCTCTGTACTTTCTACTGGTTCACCTGAGGCTCAGGTGAAACCATATTTTCTATAGCATCCTCTGGTTGGTCTCTATGACATCTACCTGGTTCCATTTCTATCAATGCAAGAATCATTATAAGTATCACTCCCTTGTAATTGAAGGCTTAAATATTCAAATTATATCACATTGGAGCTATCACAAAAAATATTTCCAAAATTACTATTCTTCCATGTTCATCCATTTTGAAAAATATACAATGTTTTGAAAATCGACCCATTTTCAAAATACCTCAATCATTCTCTTTTCCAGAATTTACATTTGAAAATATTTTTCAGATTTTTAAAAATCAACACATTCAGACCACAAATATATATCATTATTTCAAATGAAATATGACATCCTATATAGAATTTATTATTTAACATGAATTTCGTGCTCATCTCATTGGATATAAAAATACGAGATCATGCTCCTATTAATGTCTCCAAAACACTTATCTACCCATATCCTTGGTAACATGAAGTTTAGAAGAAAAGGGATAGTTATATCCTTTTATGTTATACATTTCTTGTTATGACAATCCTATGACTTACTACCATCCCAAATCATATAGTAACCAAGAAAAAATGTCAACTCCAAGACTGATAATTAATGCCAAGCAACCAAACAAACATGGAAGAAAAGAACCAAACAAACTAATACCACATGTAATGTCCCACCCCTTCTCAATGTATTGAGAAGGAGGTGGAATTATAATCAACCTTAGACGATGTTCCCAAGGTTTCAATGGCTGTAAATAAATGTTGAAGGATTCAAGTAAAATTGGGGACTGAAATTCCCTTTAAAATAAAAACACTCAAAAAGAGGTTCCAATACCAAAAATATGACATGATTTATGCTAAAATTGTTCCACAAGTAAAAAAAACAAAAGACCAATACAAACATGCCACGATAATCCAAATCATAGTACCAAGAAGAAGACTAAACAAAAAATCCAAAGAGTCAATGACCCGACCGCACAACTCCACACCAAGATCCATGATCTAAGAACCACAATACAACACAAGAATCATGATATACTACAAAATAAGTGAGATGATTTAATTTTACCAGTGTCCCAGAGTAAAACATTTGTAAAAGCACCAAAGATACAAAGCTCCAAATTTGGTTGAAATTTCCATGAAATTTCCATTGATCTATTTTCCAAATAATAACAATCCAAACTGTCAACATTTTAAGAAATAAAAACCCAAGATCTATATGTGATGAGTATAGATCTAGAAAACTGAGAGAGTGGAAGAACTATATCTAAGAGAAATTGAGAAATCACTAATAGAGGAGACTTACCAGTGGAGAATCCCTTTCAATGAACTAAGAAAACCACTCAAAATTACTCCACGATTAGTGAAAGAGAGGAGATAACACATTTTAAGATAAAATATCGATTGAGTCTCAAGTGGGAGGACGTTTGTGATGTTTTAGGTCAATCCCGAGTGGTTCCATATTAATTTTTTTTAATGACGCGCACTATTAGCTCACACAGTTAGAATATACATGCACTAACAATGATCTTGATAATATCCATAGGGTTCCTCATAATATTTCCTCACACATTTAGAAAAACCATGCACAAAATGTGTGAATCCCACTACCTCACATTGTACGGTTACCTAGGGGGTTCAACATTGTTTCACCAAACCATGCTGAAGCCGTTCACCCTTAGAAAACCCCCAAAACAATTCCAAAACCTTCCCAAACTCTCCAAAACCTTACCAAACCACTTTACCTACGTAATAATATATCAAATTTAATCACATACATCAAACCAGTGTTACTACATGCACCATTTCATTGGTAATGGATTAGATACATGACCTACTCTCAATGTGATGTTATCTCAATCACATCACAAGACTAAAATAAGGATTTGAGGAAACTCTATCCCTAAGTGTATGTGTAGTCATGTGGTACATGGAGATCCCATTGATTATTTTTTCATGGGTAAAGATACAATTTATTTTCCCACACATGACTTCTGTCATCAGAGTGAGGACTGTATCCACACATTTATGGAAAAGTTTCTGGCATATTATCTTTGTTGAAAAAATATTTCATACCATTTAATGTTAAATTACATTGGAATATAAATAATATAATTAAAATTTCAAATATGGATCTTTTCCCCATAAAATGTACATGTTTTAGGAATTTTTAATTAACAAAAAAGGTGTTCCCCATGAAATGGATGAATCAAGGTGTTTGTGTTTCATTGACCTTCTAATTCATGATAACATGGGAAAATCATGAATATTAATATCAAGAACATAAATAAAATTAACAATTTACTAGATTAGATATATTTAATTATGATCACAAAACGTCTTGAATCAACATACATTTCCAACTATTCCTCTTCTCTCGAATGAGTATAGGCTTGTGTACAATCGTCATACACTAGTGTTGGTCTATTTGAATATTTTTAGTTTTCTAATTTAATGTGATTATGTATCTTTATATTTATTTATAGAAAAATCTTTTACAATAATTAAGCCATTTAGATGTGAATTATTTCCAAATAATTATGGGCTCATATATGGGTATAGGTAAATATACCATCACCATACACTAGAGTCATTTAATTAAAATATGGATTAATATTTCCACTAGGGAATGTGATGATGAATAAATATAAGAATGGGTACCATCACCATATACTATATTTCCTTCATCCATATATTGAAAAGGGTTTCTTCCAAATTATATGCTTTTGAACAGGTATAAGAATACATATCATAACCATACACTATTGTTTTTCCATTCAAATATAAAAAACATTCCTTGAAGGACTGTGATAATGGATAAATATTGGAATATATAAAATGACTATTAACTAGATTTGGAGTATTATGATATGGAGAATGGGTTACTAGGAATGATTACTTCTATGAATGGGAATATTAGAATGATTATTCCAATTTATAAAATAGATTAAGCAGCCTAGAATCACATTTTTAAACATCTTTCACGAATAACTAAACCAATAAAATAGTAATCAATAATTATCTAATTTTTTTCTAGGCATACATACTTAGAGGGAATGGATTGACTTTTCTAAGATTTTTTTGGTTTACATTAAAAATCTACGGTGTTTATATTTCAGCATAACATTTCCTAAATGTCATATGGGGGAGACACGTGGGTTGGAATTTAGCTTCTAATCAATTCAGAAATTAAATATTTTTTAATTGAAAAGATTAATACCTTCTAATTTTGAGAAAATTATGTTTGCTTTGATTATTATAGGTTCATTTTCTTTTATGGGAGAATATATTTTTTCCCGAGATATATTTTTGGGGTTTTCAACCGAGTGTGGGTTATGTCTCATTTCCTTGAAAATTTTAGTTCATGCAATTAATAAAACATAATATTGTGTTTATGATCAAACAAAGTTGACCAAAAAAATATGTTAGAATATATAGTAAAAATAATGAAGAAAACCTGTTGTTAGCGAATGGATCAATGATATAAAAAAATTGTTTCTATGGAATGTTTCGTGAATTTAACATTAGATTACACAGACAAAAAGGTGAGATAATTTATATAGTAATAGGAAACGGAAAACCTCATGTTAATGACATAAACATACTATTTTAGATCACTACACAGGCGAGGGAACATGGATTTGATTAATAGTGTTAGGACTAAATGTTATTGTTGTTATGGTGAGACATCATTAAAATAAGGCGAGGTAATTTACTCAGTATAGGCGAGATGACATGATGTGAGTTGAAATACTAATATTATTATAAAAGATTTAATATATGGGTGCACTTAGAATAATATTATTGTTTTTTAAAAATAGTACAATGTTATTTTTCATCATGTTATGATGATAAGTAAAGGTTTTATATTTTAATGTCATATTCATTCCTTAAAAATGATCATGATTAAAAAGGTCAAACATCAATTGCATTCAAATATAATTGAATGGTTAGATTATGAGTTATGTAAATTAGATATCAATATAATTGAATTTATTTTTGGTTCAATATAATATGTTTTTAAGGTATGGATTTTATTTATATTAAAATTATGGGTAATATAGTGCTGTTTTAGGGTGTATAGTGATTAATAGATCTTTTCCATAGGGGGAAGATTCCATTGGTTTGAAGGGATGAAAATAATGTCATCAATGATAATTTATAAATATAATTACCCTCTAGATAAGTATAACCTCATTATATATATCTTCTATAGGTAAATTAGGATATAAATGATTGTAAAATAATATAGTATTATGAAAAAACATACTCAAGAAGGATCTAAGTACCCTAATTGTTACACCATCTTGTATTAAAAATTGATTTGGGAAAATGAGATATTGAGTAAAATTTATCTAACTTTTTATTAGACCTATAGGACCAAAAATGATATCTTTATTTTTTCCAAAGTTGCATGATGGTCCGTATAATAATTTTTTATTCTTTCATTTACACTATATCTCTTTCTTATATTGTGGGACAGAATAACTAGTGCCTCAAAATTAGAATTTCTATTTTCCCACCCTTTATGTGTTTTTTAGATGAAATTATTTAATACTCTATAATTTCTTTAGATTTAGTCTAATGGACATGTATGTTTAACTATTGGGTGAAATAGTTTCATGTTACACATCTTTTACCACATGTTTATGGGGGTTGAATCTCAAACAACATTCCCCAAATATCTTGATTTTTTATGTAATGGGTTATTTTACTAAAAAATCTTGATGGTATAAATAAAAAGGTAATGATTAAATTAGTAATTAATTAGGAATATAGTTATAATAATCTCCTTCATGTATAATTATTCATGTAGTTTATGGTTATATTTCTCGTAGAAAAATAATTTGAGTCAAATTATGTAGATAGTGAAATTCAAAACCTAATAGGAATGTAAAATCCAAAGGATACTATATTTTCTTATGAAAGGGGGTTTATATAGAAATAAAAATGGTGTTTAGATCGAAAGAATTGTGTGATATCAAAACTCACATAGGACACAAGATCTAAGAGCATCCCAACACCATTGATTGAGTAATGTCAAAGATAAAATTCATGGTATAAATAATTATAATATTAAATTTGAGATGTGAAAATTATTCAAAGGATGGCCTATAATAATAATTCAAACAATGGGATCCATTAAATTTCATCGGATTTTATAGATATTATAAGACCTTTTACATAGGTAAATGATTCATATGGTTGGTTGTTATGAATATGGCAGTGCCTAGGATTGGTGCAGTACAAAAGATTCATATGTAGTAGGATTCACTAATTTTTTGTTTCCATTAAGGGTTTATAGTGAGTCATGAACATGATGAAAAATGTGTGATATATTATATAAGACAACCAAATCTTGTTGGAATGTCTAAATATAGAAATAACCAAGATTAAACTATTTTGAAATTTGTAGATTATTAAAGTATAATAGAGCTATATGATATCAAATTTAAAGATCCAAAATATATATTTTAGATGTCACTATATATATATATATGATAGGAATAAGGCTATACATAGTACCTATAAAGAAAAATTGTAATAGGTTATGGGGAAAACCTAACGTGATTGAATTTTCCCCCAAACACTAAGATGAGAAGTCATTTTTGAATTTTATGGTGATTTATAGTTAGGAACATGATAAAATATATCAACACCACCATATATGTTAAAGAGTATGAGTCAATCCACTTCTAGTTCTTATAATGCCCTTACATTGATCTATATAACTTGTAAGAGAAGGGAAGTTGATTCTGACATTTGATGCAACAAAAATTTATTCATTGGATATATCAATGGATATTACTTAATGCATATCCAAATAAAAATATAGATATCCCAGACACCCTGATCATAATAAAAGGAATTTTTTTTAACCATGTAAAAATCCCCAAATGCAATGAACCCTTACATTTATATAGATCTCATATAAGAAAAGTGGGTCTTATAGCATGGACCACCTCTAAAAAACATATAGTCATAAATTATTGCTGATTTTCTATTTAGTTTATCATTATATAAGCCCGAATGGACCGAAGGCCTTCTTTTTTATTTTATTATGGATAATCCCCCTTTTAAAGGTTGAATGGGAACATGTACATGACATGTAGGCCCAAGGTAGAAGGCTTGACAAACTCGCAACACATGACCCGAGGGCCCAGAGGGATACCATGCCTAATACATGACCCGTAGGCCCAACCCACTTGAACTACCCCTCCACATTTGATGAGGACTTATTCCAGGAATTATATCATCATGAGGTAATGATGTTTATGAAACCACCATTAGTTGATTGTAACATATTTACTAAGAGTTTTCTTTAAATTATTTTTGGAAGCTTATGAAATATATGTTTTAGAAATAAAAAAAATCCAAAAGTGATATTAAAGAAGAGACATAATGAAATTATGATATAGGGGAATTGTTAAGGTCATATAAAAATTGGAACTTGGTATTTTAGAGTAAAATTTGACAGTATCCATTAAAAATTTATATATATGTATTCTTGGATGGATTCATTATTTTATTACAGGTTCATTTATAAATAACTATGTGATTAAGGATCTATTTTTGATATGAATCTTACAAGGGAGAAGTGGAAAATTTTACTCACTATAGAATCACTAATTACGATCAATTTTATGGTGATGATCATGCCTGAATATTTATCTTATTGTAACACCCTTATATTTTATGATATATTTATTTATAATATATTTAAATTCTTTGATATATTTCTTTATATGAATAATGTAGTTTAAATGAATTGTGATATACTATAAGATAATATTATCTAATGTGATAGTTCTCACATATCCATAGTATTTTAAGTTATGGATAATAATATTTAAAATATGAAAATTTATTTTTCTCTCATGTATAAAATAAATTTATTGGTTATCAATTGGTTATAAATGAAAATAAAATAACATGAAGGTTTAATGAGTAGTTCTTATAAAAAATGTATTTTATACACAAAATGTTTTTTTCCTTATAGAAAAACAATTAATCTCTATTGATTAATTATGTCATTGAAATTATTATATTATATATCCAATTAAATATTTGAACATTCATCCAAAAAATTTTATATAGAAAATAATAAATGGTATAATTAATTTAATGTGTAAAAATACTTTCCTAGAAATGTTTTTTTCATTATAAACACTTATTTTAAAATGAAATTATTTAACTTATATGATACAAAATTTTAAAATTTATTCTGTATTTTGAATCAGAATAATTAATATTTTTTATTCTGGTGATATTACTTTTTTTCAAATTGAGTAGTAAACAGAGGCTCATGTTTTTACATTCATCTTAGTAAAATTAGTTTTACTAGGGGGGGGAGGTTAAACTAATAGATAAGGTTTCAAAAATATAAAAAATAAATAATTTAAATTTATTGGTTGATTTTTTGTCTACATAATACATTACTTATTGTAATATTTTTTATTTTGGAGAAACTATACTTGAGTAAGAAATTAATATATTTTAATCTTCTGAGAAATTTTATTTGTCTTCTCCCTCCCTTATAAAAGTATACCAGTTCTCCTATCTTAATAATATTTCATGAGCCTTATAAAGCATAAAATAAAAAATGTAATCACTGACCTAAATCCCTCACCATGTATTAGTGATCATGTATTGATCAGAAAACCACCCTTTCATGGAATAATGTGTAACCCAAAGAATGTTTATCAATGAAGTGGTATAACACTTAACCAAGTACTTTACATTTTATTTATTCTTATTACTCCCATAAATATATGGTATCAATTTAAAAATCATTACTTAAGCATCATAAATATACTAATGTTATATTATAATGTTTTATTAACCATTTTCATTCTCCGTTCCATCAAATGGGAAATGAAAGTATTGCTCATGCATATATATATAAAATCACCTCCACACAATGATATGATTCATTTATCATCACCATAATTTATGGTGTTTTATTATGATATATATGATGTTTATTTATATATTTTATCAAAAAATTAAAATTATTTATTTATACTACGTTATCCACCTTCTAAGATTTCCAATATTTTTAAAATTATAACGTCAACCGTGTGTACATGTAGACTACCATCTTCACAAAGAAATGTGATTCATTTTTTCCCTCATTAAGTGGTTGGTGATAAATATATATATTTAATAAAAATATATGGTGATAGTGATATAATAATTATTATATAAATTACAATTATATTTTACAATTATTTTGTTTCATCAATCCAAAAGTGAAATCATTACCTGTGCATACGTTTAGAATACTATATCTATAATGTGATGTAATTTATTCTCCACCAACAAATTTATTGAAAGGTTATAAAATTGTTTATAGTGAACAAAAATTAAACTAATTCCATGATTATTTTTCTAAATATGACGAAATAATCACCATAGTGTAATTACCAGATCCATCCAACATAAACATGTATGGAAAATATACTATTTTTCAGCCGATTAATCATTTAAATGGTGAAATTATTAATAAAAGATAATTATAAACTATAAAATAATGATACATAGTATGTTATATATGAACATGGATCTTTAATATATTAATAATAAACCTAGTTTTTTTATATCATCCATTTTAATGCATAATAAGAACGATAGAACTTGATGTAAGGGATTTCTGTTTCAATATCATTTAAAATTTTGATCATTTATACTTATATTTCAATTGATAGAAATTATATGTCTCCATAAATCCCCATATAATTAATTATAATCTAGTTATTTATGTAATTTTACACTATTAGAACCATTTTATTCACCTTGTAATTAAAATTTTTTAGAAATCTATTTCCAATAAAATTTGGCACTATTTATTCTCTAATTATTAAACATGTTGTTTAGTTACCATTACCATAAAAATTATATATTTAATGTTCTATAATACATATATAATTATACCTAATTTCCTTTTTTTTCTTTTATCATTATTTATAATGGATTAAAATGGATCCTATCTAATTTTTCTCTAATAATTCATTTTTAAGTTTTTATACGAATGTGTGAAAGGAATGTTTCATTTTAACATATACAATATCAACATATTTTCCCACTATCATGATAATCATTTACATTGAATCCTATATTACATTTTATGATGATTATTTTCAATGAAAAAATATTTCTCAATAATCATGGAATTTTTTAGTTAAAAGTTTTCCAAATTAATGGATATTTTATCCTGTTTTCAAAGTAATGATCAACAGATATTTTAGAAGTATTTTAAATATTTTTCAATATCCATTGATAATTCATATGATTCACTTGGGATATTATTTAATTATTCTATCCATTTTCATCCTCTATATGGATCATGACCATGTAATCATGAAAAGTTTTTTAAATCCATTTTATTTTCATTAGTTATGTTATATTGATATGATTAATGTTTTATGATATTTTTTCACACAAATTTTTAGACTTAATTATTTGATGGGTATCTCTGGTATATCCCTCTAATTAATTGTGTACTAATTGATATCAATTAATATAATAAGTACTAGAATGGGCATTGAACCCTATTTAGTATGGGAGACTATCAACTTTGACAGACCTGGGCATGAAACATTATTAATGAAATGATGGAATGAAGAGTGAACACAATCCACTATGATAGCCTTGGAGAAGATCATTGGGCGATGAAATGATTTCTAATACATACAAGTGTTCCAAAAACATCGTTTTCAGGCTAAATATATGGTCTTATGGATCATGATTATTTATTAATGATTCCAAGGACTTATATCTTATGTATTTTTTTATGATAAATCCTTATCCTCTGTTTTTTTATTAATGAATTTTGACTCATTGGTTATTGTAATTTTATGTTTTGATCACATTCTCATAACCTTATACATATCTTATTCTATATTACACTCATTTTTTTATTTATTAGAATACACTTAGGAAAGATAATATGTATACATTATTTACCAAGTGTGAATTTTGTCAATAGAATGTTGTAATCTCGTGTCATATAATCTCAATTGAGGATATATCGGTGGATCCTTAAAAATGGATGTTATTAATAAGTATTGTAACCTAACTATAGTAATATATATCCATAACATTTATAGGATTATATGATATTTATAAATCCTTGTGAGATATTACTCATGATAATATAATATAATAATCGTGTTTGATAATAAGTTAGCCATGTTTCTTTGGACTGATGAATGTGTGAAAAATATCAAGGAGATGAAAAAAGGCTAGTTAGAACACCTATACATAGAAAACCTATATTATAGAAGAGTTTTTTATATTTATTGATTCATAAAATAATGGGCTAGAATGCATCATAATGAATAACGATCTTGTGATGTATTATGTCTTGTAACAATTGAAAATTCAAGAAAAAAATTTCGAAACTAATGATTTGGAGTTAGCAGTAGTAATATTTTCATTGAAAGTAATGAGGCAGTTTCATTACAGAGAATGGTTTTATATAAGTATTATTAATAAAATAATTATGTATATATTCAAATATAAATATTTGGATATGCACCATGGTGGATGGATTTATTTTTTTAATTATTATTAATTCTTAATACACTACCATCATGGGAAGGATAACATGGTGGTAGATGCTCAACATTGAAAAGGCCATTCTAGTTTTTTCATGATGAGGATTAAATTAAATTTAATATTTATGGATTTATATATGATGTAACAATTATTTTTTTTATAAAGGTAAGAATATATCTGTCAAAAATTATTGTTCAATCATCGATCCATGATAGGATTAATGAGGTGTAGAAAGAGGATAGGGAACTGTAAAAGATGCTGAGAAATGTTCCTTAGTTCAACTATGGTTGTGATGGAATGATATAGTTCCAAAACCGACTATGTGTCTCATCAACAATAAACATGATAAGGTACCTATTGGATAAATATTATAATTTTCATTCTATATTCATCCAAGAAGTATGAAAATATATATATTTTTGAAAGACATTTGTTTGCGTGAACACTTGAAAAGAGATATTTCAGAGTATATATCTCCATTACTGTTATGTAAAAAAGTTATGGTTTGGAGAAATATGTCCAAGGGTTTGTTACCACCAATACCCATACTATAATGGGAATTGAAAAACAATATCATAAAATTAATTATTGTACTTCCTAAGACATCTATAGTTAAAAATGTTATTTAGGTTGTATTTTATCACCTTATGGAGTCAGGGCAGATAATTATCATCAAAGAAGATTGTTCCCTTGATCATCTTGATATTTTATATATTATATCAGAGGTTTTATTTCATAGGGTACCACACTCAATTGTATCAAGTTAGGATTATAGGATTGTATTGATGTTATGGAGATTTTTCCAGTATGATCTAATGAAAAAGTTTGCATTCAATTAAAAATATTATCCTTAGAAATATGGTCATTTTTATAAGCGTATTCATACAATATAATGTATAA
Source organism: Viscum album (assembly GCA_963277665.1). Classification (NCBI taxonomy): domain Eukaryota; kingdom Viridiplantae; phylum Streptophyta; class Magnoliopsida; order Santalales; family Viscaceae; genus Viscum; species Viscum album. The sequence continues at coordinate 9,092,723 of OY728136.1, forward strand.
TGAGATCATTTTATATGTATTTTAATGTTGGTTGGGATTAATACCATCCTATGGTAAATTTTCATATAATAATATCTTTCACTCATGAATTTAGATGGATCCTTATGAAGCCCTCAATTATTGGAAGTATAGAAATCCAATATGATTGGATAAATAATGAAAATTAATGATATTAGTACTAAGATAAATATATAAATGTTCTAGAAGGTTATACCTTTTCACCATCATATTCGAGTGGCTGAGATTCAACCAAAAATTTATGTTGAAAATCATCAATGAGATTTAGAATTTAAAGAAGGTGAGAATGTATTCATTTAAATTTATCCATGGAAGAAATTTATATGAAACAATAATACGTGGAAATGATACCTATATATATATATATCATTATGAAATTATTGATTATATCAATAAATTTTCTAATCATCTAGAGCCCACGATAAATGTCTCTCAAGACCTATATGTGTTCATGTATCTCTCTTAAGGAAGTACATATATGATCCTATAAATATACTGAACTCAGATGTCACACCAATGGAGGATGATATCTCATATTAGGAAGAACCTATAAAGATATTGGATCATAGAGACACCATTTTTAGAAATAATACCACTCAAATAATCAATGTTTTATAGAGAAAAAATAAATTTAAAGAAGCTATATGGGAAACTAATGATTTGATGAGACATATTTATCCTCTATTTTTTATATCAACGTGAATAAAAATGAGGGAATATTTTTTATAATGAGGTATAACATAACACCTTGTTATTTTATCATATATTCCTAATTATATTTCATTGATATCTTTCTTTATGTGAGAAATTGAATTTAAACGAACTGTGATATGCTCTCAATATTTTAATATTTAATGTAATAGTTATCATGTAGTGGTTATATTTCTAAGTATAAATAGTAATAAATAAATTATAATAAGTTATATTTTACACATGTATGTAATGAATTGATTTTTTTATCTAGGTAGAAATGAAAATGAATGAACATGGAGGGAAAATGTGATGATTTTTAAAATAATTTTTCATATGCAAAATATGATTTTATCATGGTAAATTTAATTAATATATATTATTTAGTGAAATAAATCTATTTTTTTATAACATATTCAATCAGAAATTTTAACATTCAATTGATAGGTTTTTTATGTTATGGAATGAATATAAACTCAATTTCATGCTTTAAAATGCATTTTTCTAATAACAATTTCCCCTTCTTGTGTAGTTATTTTATTATAAATTTTTGAAATTTATATAATTTTAATCATTTAAATTGTATTCCATATTCTTTATCAGTATAATAAATTATATTAAATAATTTCAACTTATATTTTATCCATAATGACTAGAAAATAATTAATTTTATATTATGTCTAGGGCTAAAGGGGTTTTAGCTGAGGTTAACCGAAGAGATAAGGTTTAAAATATTACATAATAAATTATTTAATTTTATTGATTTATGATATTTATATGGTATCCTTACTCTATTCTCTTATTTTTTGGTTCTATTTTTATTCAATAAAACTTTAATATATTTTTATCTTTTTAAAGAATCTATTTCTGTCTTATCCCTCTCTTATAAAAGTTAACAACTTTTCTTATACTACCCACACATAATGAGAATTATATATCATACAATAAATACCATAATAATATATTAATATCCCTTAATTCATACTTGAGTTCTTGATTTTATCATAATACCATCCCTTCAAGGCTAAATACCTAAGACAAAAGAGGTTTCTTAACGAAGAGGTATAAATCTTAATTCAGTATGTTGATTTTTATTTATTCATATTACTATAATAAATATATGATATAAATTATAAAATAATTAATTTATTATATTATTTATAATTATAATTATTAGGAATATGTATTAGTAATTTTCCACCTCCATTCCATAAAACGAGAAATGAAAGTGTTGCTCGTGCATACATGTGGACTACCACCTTTACGTAGTAATATGATTCGATTTACATAACCATATTTCATGATTGGTTATTAAGATAGATTTAAGGTTTATATATTATATTTATGAAAAAATTATTATTATATAGTTTTATAATCTTATCAAATTATTACCTTTCACTCCTTTCAAAACTTATAATGTCGCTCGTGTGTACATGTTTACCACCACCTCCATGAAGTGATGTAATTCATTTATAATTTCCTCTATACATGGATATAAATAAGGATAAAATTAAATAATATATATGATATGAATAATATAATTATTATTTTTATAGTTGAAAAATAATTTAACTTTTTTCTTCCATCCATCAAAAAGTGACATCATCGTCCGTGTGTATGCACTAACTAGCATCTCAATGAAGTGAAGTTATTTATTTTTCAATGCCATTTTTTATTGTTTAAAAAAGTGTATATAATGAATAAATAAGAAATTTATATCCATATTTATTTAATATATATATATATATATATAATCTTTAACCAATATTTATGAATCAAATCCATCAAACCAAAACTTGCAGGGAAACAAACAAGTTTTCACCAAAATGCACATATTATTAATGAAATAGTTAAAAAAATATAAGTGGAAATTATAGTGGAATGATAAAAATTATGTTATGAATGGATATGATTCTATAATATATTTCTAATACATCTATATTTATTTTAACAAATATTATAATTCATGTTATGAAATATATAACTACAGGTTTGATATTTGTGTTTCAATATCATTTTAATCAATATTTTTTATGATTAATTTTCTATTAAGGTAAATTATGTATATACTATAATTTAAATCCCATATATTTAGTTATAATATATATTTATTTAATTTTTATGTATTATTTCAATTATTCACTCCTTGGAACTATAAATAATGAAGAAAAAGATTTTAAAAAATGTTTTCCTTATTTACTAGTTTGTTATCAAACTTTTCCGTCCATGTCCATGCCCTTAAAAATTAATTCATAAAATTTCATAAATATAATTTATTTTTTTAATGGGAAATGTTACTAAAATTTATTTTATTTTCAAATTTTTATGAATGAATCTTTTAAAAAAATTTCAAATCATGTTTTCTTCATATTTTATAACACTATGAATGGAATGTTTTTTTATCATATACGTCACGAATGGATTTCCTAACATCATGAAAATCCATTTATTATAGTATTAATTTATGATTTCCCATAGTAATTTTTTAAGAAATGAATTTTCTTAATATTATAAGAATTTTTATGTAATGTTTTATTGAGAGTAAATGATATTTTATGATATTTTAAAACATACAATTGAATGATCTTATAATGATATTTTTAATCTATGTTAACATCTATATGTGATTCTTACGTTTCCATTGGTATAATATATAATTGTACCATCTATGTTATTTATAATGATAAATTATGGTTATGTGATGATTTAATTTTTATGAAACTAATTCCTTCTCAATGGGTTGTGTTATGCTGAAATAATGAATGTTTTTTAATCTTGTGGTTCACATTTGTATAGTTTTCATTAATATTTAGATGGATCTAATATATCACTACAATTAAATAGGAAACTGTTGATATATAATGAGATAATAACTATTTTATATTTAAAATTATAATATTTAATGATATTTTTATTTATTAATGAATATAATTTCTTCAAAAGAGGATTTAGATGAAAAACATTGTTTAAATGTAACATGATATGCTATAATAATGTAACCATTTAATGTCAAAGTTTCATTCAATAAATTGAATTACTAGGTATGAATAATAATACGTAAACTATAAATAATTTAAGTTTAATTAATATGTAAATTTAATTCATTGTGTATGAATTGATTAGAAACATAAATATAAAACATTTTATGTAAAAGATAATTTTTTTCTAAAATTTTTTTTTACACGAAAAGGTTTTTTAATACAAAAAAAATAATTAATATCAATTTTTGAATTATTTTATTGAAATTTTTATATTAAAAATTGAGTAAAATTATTTAACATTAATTATTATTTTTGAATGAGATAAGAATGAACAAGTTTTCTGCTAAAAAGTTTATTTAAAAAACAGTTTTGGTCACATTTTGAACACATATTTTAGAAACAATTATTCCAATTATATAAATTGAATATTTAAGAAATATATTATCTATTTGGAATAATTATATTCAAAAAATTTAAATATCAATCATTAATTATCATAATGAATGTTAATATAGGTAAAATTGTGTTAGTTTGGTAATGGTAAAACAAGTAAAATAGGGTAAATAATATGGGATAATGCTTTAAAAATTTCAAAAATACTTTATAATGACACATGAACTATAAAATTTAATTGGGTGATGTTATTTTAACCTTATACTATTGTTATTAAATTTTTTTTCCGATTAGATGCATTTGGTTTGAGAATATCGTAATTATATTTACATAATTTTATAAATTCCAAATTTGTGCAGTCCGTCCCTTATAAAAGGAAAACATTATCTCACTTATTTAAACAATTAGGAGTCATATATATCCACCAAAAACTTCATATTTATCTTATCAACTTCTATATAAACTAATTACAGTTTATTTTATTCTTGAGAGACCATTCCAAAGGTCCTAAGAATGGATCTAAATGAGGCCTACTAAAGAAGAGACAATTGACTTACCTGACAACTTTTAATTTATTTATTCTTATACCACCTTTAAATACATAATATACTTCATAAAATTTTAAATTTATTATCCATAATATAATTAAATATTATTATTATTGTGGGAAGAAAATTATGCATCATCTATTCCATCAAATGGGAATTGAAATTATCGCTCATGCGTATATCTGGACTACCGTATCAATATAGAAATATATTTGATTTCCCATCACTATCCATCATAGATGGTTATTATTATGAGTATTATTTTTATATATTATATTTTTGATCTAATTAAACTCTTATAATTATAATATCATATATTCCTTCTTAGTTCCCCGTCCATTGTAAAATGATAATGTTTCTCATGTGTACTTGTGGTCTACCACATTCATGAAGAGATGTGACATGTTTTTTATTTACTCTTTACATGGTTGGTAATAAATATATATAAATTGAATATATATGATATAAATTATATATTAATTATTAAATAACGGCGAGTTTTCATTTCCCTTTCTTTAACTCAATCTGTAGTAATTTGAAAAAAATTATTCATTCTTACGTATGGCCTTACGTCTACATGAATAGTATAATTCAATTTCTATATCTAAATTTTATTGATAACACTAAATATGTATATATATATATAATTAATATTTTTTATGACTAAAATTATTAGTATAATGGGAGTGTGATCAAAATTCAAGAACTGATACTACTGAACCGAAACATGCATGGGAAATGAAGTAGTCATCACTTGGAACAATAATATTAAAATACACTTTTTATTAAAACAATGATAAAATGTTATAAATAAATATGAAATGGTATTATATATACCTTTAATTTTATATAATACATTTATTAAAGATATATATTTATTATATAGTATTTTTAATAATTTATCAGGGAAAAAGAATCATATTAGAAGGTATTAATGTTACAATATCATTTTTTATCAGGACAGTTTAAGACCAGGTTTCTAAAGATTTAAGTTTATAAACAATCTCTCAATAATCCCATGAAATTTATTCTACTATATTAATTTATTGATATTAAATTTTTTTACATTAATTATCCTCAATTTTAGAACACAAGAGGCTAAATGAATGTTTTTAATCAAAATCCACTTTATTTCTTTCTTCAGTTGAAAATCATTTTTCATAAATTTCCATTTTTCTCTAAAATGTTTTCAATATTGAAATTGATTGTTATTTAATAATTTCTCAAATTAATTTTTAACCATTTAAACTTTTTTTAAAAAAATAATCTTAAACTTCTTATCATTTTCAGAATGAGGTACTTTTTTATTTTTACAAAAAAAATGTGAAAGGAATCATAGTTTTAACATACACAACATGAATAATATTTATTTCCATAAATGTAGTTCAAGGATTTATATGATCCTTTAAAAATATCCAAGTTTTATTTAAAATAAAATATTTTCCTTAATATTTGTGTTTTTTTGATGTTTTTTTTAAAATGAAAAATTTATTTTCCATAGGAAATATTTTATTGATATTCGAAATAAATTTTCATCAATTATAAAATCATTTTATGTTAATTATGATTTACTAGGTATATGATCCAATGATACCATATTTATTATTTTTATGGATGTATTATTATTTTTAAGATAATATTTTTATGAAACTAGATTATTTTCCATTGGTTATGTTGTGATGAAATGATGAAATGTTTTTGACACCCATCTTATTTTCATGGTTTATCATATGATGATATGATTAATGATTTGTGAGCCTAGGGAAAACTTATATAATAATTTTATTATATTATGAGTGGGACCTGGATTATATATACCTCTAGTCGATTAGGTAATGTTTTTATATCCCATAAAACAAATATGGTATTCATTTTGTTATGATTGATCCACTATGGTAGGAATGTTGACATGATTGATCCACGATGGGTTGTAAGTAGATATTCCTGACCCACTATGAGAAATATGTGATAATTAATTATATGTTATGATATTAAAAATAGTTAATGATTCCTAATCCTCTATGATTTTATTGTCACAGTAGCGAACCGTAACATTTGAAATCTTTTATATACATAATATGGTTTCATTATTGTAGAAAATATTTTAATGCTTATGACCCATGATTCATTATTTATTAATGCGATTCACCACTCTTATGAGTCTTAGATTTTTAAATGATGATTCTTTTTCTATGACTGATGCCTATGATATTTGAAATATTGTGTATAAATATTATATATTATGGTCATGATCACATAAACTTATTTTTATGATATACTATTTTGTGATCATTGATTGATATTCCCCATGTTTAACTTTTCTGAGAATCTAAATACACCCATCCATGGGATTCCTTTTCTTTTGTTTTGAAGAATGATTTTATTTAGGGAATGGAAACAAGGTTACCAAATGAGAAGATTATCATGGGATATGTTAATGAATGTAGAATAATAAGATGTTTATATATCTAGACCTAAATATAGTAAACATTTAATGTTTTTCCATGATTAGTAATATTATTTAAGGAATATTCATAAAAAATGTAATATTTATGTATGAAAGGATCATGATACTATAATATGTATCAAAGTGGGGTTTATGAATTCTTCAAAGATTAGAATTAGAGAATGTTAATGAAAAACAGGGTGATAAGTGTATGTATAGGATAACCAATGTTAAACCTATGGTTATATAGATTGAGAATGAATTTTCATGATTTATACATACTATGAATTATATTTCATGATTATATTATAACTCACTCTTATTATTAAATCATAATGATTACACTTTTTTTGATTTAGTCAATGGATTGATCTATAAGAAATTATTTTAATAATAAATGTGATGGATCATTCAATGATTTACAACTAGAGTAATTGATTCTAGATCTACCCAAAAATTTATATACATGTAATCTTCTAATGTTATCAAATTTCCACCTAAATGATTTGATGTTGAGTTAGTGATGAAAACTCCTAATATAATAATGGTCACATCCCGTGTTTGTATTTCGTCTCTAATTTATGTTTTTGTTATAGTTATTCAAAAAAATCTATTAGTTATCACACTATGTGATTTTTTTTCAATATATACATGAATTAAATTTCTTTATATAGGTCCAATATCAATTTTTTATGAATAAAAGTAGAATATATTTTTTAAAATGATCATATGATAGTTTATTAGTTCAAGGATGAATATGAATATTCAATCGAAATTTCTTATTTCCTATGGATCATAATTCATATCCATTAAGGGTATTTATCACAATTGGTTCTAGAGAAACTCAATATTTTGGATGAATCTAATATATGGGTGTTGTTGAGGTTTTTATGGAATAATTACTTAGTATTACTCTAAATAATGTATTATTTTTTTCAATAGAACTAATAATTTTGGGTATACCTATTTTAAAGACTCATTATAGAATAGACCCAATTGAGTTTTCATGATTGAAGAAGAAACTCTAAGGTAATCTTCATAAGGGATCCATTCATACATGTGTGTCACATTAGGGTGATCCCATTCTTTTTGTTAACAAGAATTATGGACCAATTCATATTTTAATTGACTATTGCGAACTTATAGGATCACCATCATGGGAAAGTATCATATATCCAATATTGATGAATTGTTTAATCAACTACATATATCCCAATATTATTCCTTCATTGACCTTGAGTACAGATATCATTAATTGAAGGTCCTCAAGGTGGATATATGAAGCAATCCAAAAATTCATAAATGAAATAATCTTAATGAATGAATAAATTCCTTATAATGTGGTATATTTATAGAAAGCAGATGAAATACATTAGTAATATTGAACTATTTATAAAATAAAGCATATTGGAATGTAAGAATATTAATAATTTTAACTATTGATAATATAAACATTGTACATTTGCATATATATTAGGTATATGGTAATGTTTATGATAAAGTCTAATTTTCATAGATGGATGAAGATATGGCCTCAACTAGTATGATCATACCCTATAAATCCCATTTATCTAAGATTACAATAATGATAGCATAAATTGTATTTTCCTATGAAATGAAAAAGCTAAAATTTATTTACTAAACCATGAATGAAGCTATTTATAGGATAATATCACACTTATTGAGATCCCAACCCAAAAATTCTTCAACAAACGTCCCCAATAAATCCCCACCATCACACAACATACCCTTAGGGCATACACTTGTGTGATAAAGGTGTATGTTTCTAGAACTAAGTAGTAATATTTTTTATATTTTCATTTTAATAATATAATGATTATATTCAATATTGTTTTTCAATATTATTATATTTGAGTTGATGAAAATTGGATTTTGATAATAAAAATCAAAAAATTATTTTCAAAAAATATTCAATTTTATTTAAAATATTCTTTTTATAAATTCATGAATTTTGAGATATAATTTATTTTAATATAATAATATTATTAAATATTATTTATATACAAATTATAATATGATTCAGTGAATTCCGGTATAATATTTATAAGGGTCAAACAACTATTATTGTTGTAATAACAAATATTTTTTAATAAATAATAATTATGTTTTAAACGTGTAAAATGTAATAATTTGAGAATTTATTTTGGTATAATAAATATTATTATTGAAATCTTCACAAAAATATTACCAATTGATCATTTTTTATAATTTTCTATGATAGAATTATTTTTGTGTGAAAATTAAAAATGGTATAAATATAGGGTTTTTATTATTATTTGGTCAAAATAATATGATGTGACACAAGATATGTAACACCCCGAGATTTTATGAAAAATATTATTTTTAATTTCATTAATGTATTGTGTTGTACACTACACCAAAAGGATCTTGCACAACACGCATCCTAGACTTGCCTTGCATTACACGCAATCACGATCTTCCTCGATAGCGTGTGTAGTACACAATACCGAGTTTCACTAAACGAGATATTATTATAATATTGTTATGAACTACCAGTTATGAATAGTAATAACCAATTTTTGAAATTTTGGAAATTTTATTTTTCAAAATGGACTTCATTTTTGGATTCGGAATATCGAAATTAGCTTAGAATGAAATTTTGGTACTTTTCGGATAACTTTCATATTCTAATGAATAGTGTAAATTACTAAATTTAAATTAAAAACATCTTTTTTAATAGAAATAATTAATAGTGGTAAATAATTAATTTGAGTGGTTTTAAAGTATATTTAGAATATATTTTTACAATTTAATACAATTTTGGTCATTGGATGTAATTTTACATTTAAACCAGACATAAACAAGTGTCAATCTTTGGATAGTTATTATCTCTTAAGAACACGCTATTTGTTTTGACGACGCGAATTAATTTTTAAATTAATTAATGCAACTGATATGTTTTTAATTTTGTAAAATAGACATCATTTCTGAGTCTATAATATCAAATATAGCTTAGGCCTAATTTTTGGTATTTTTCTGGAAACTTTCATTTTTTGATGAATAGTGAAACCACTAAGTGGTAGTTAAAAAAAGGAATTTTTCATATAAAATAATTTTACTGCTTCTGTGAATGGAATTTCAAAAATCCGAGAGACACGGTTGATGTAATTAAGTAAAATGTGGTTCAATGAGATGAAAATAATTTTTGGTGAATAGTAACTTTTTACTTTTTTAACAACGGTTAAAAGTAATTAGGGTAATTAAGGGTAAAAATGGTATTATTATTACCCTAAAACATGTCCTAATTCTATTAGATAAGTGTAATTCGACCAAAAACAACCTTAGGAATAAAATATGACCATTTAGGCCCACTTGGATTAGATTAAGACATTTATTATTATTTAATTCAAAGAAGAGTTAAAAGAGTTAAAATCAAAGATTATTTACTACACCATTTTTAATATAGGGTTATACATAAGATAAATTCGATTGTAAATATTAATTATAAATATAATAACATTTCCTACATAATGATATTTTATTTATAATTTTTAGACATTAAATAAATTTATTTATTTATGACACAATGATGATGCAGTAATTACTATAATAGTGAAAAATTAGAATAATTGATATTATAAACAACAAAATAAATATAATTTGAGACTTTTTATTAATTACAATAATTTTATAGGTTAATATGGCATGTTATTATTGATATAATTGACTTTTTTCGAACTAATCATCCTGTTATGATTTTCAAAAAAAATCAATTACTAAATAGTGTCAAAATTGACATAAAATAGTTTTTAAAACCAATATTATATTATTAATTGTTATTTTATTCTTAAAAATCTATGGTTCGTCCAAATGACTTAGATAAGGTTATATATATTAATAATAAACAACGTGGGGTTCGTTTGGCTTGTTATAGTATGTTTATTAACCTTATAGTATAAGAACACAAGAAGACACGGTAAAAGTAAAATTATTAAACTTAATATTAAATCTCAATGATAAGGTTACAATAGGAACCTAAACTTGTCTAAATTATATAGGATGAGAGGAATTCGACCCATCCCCTCCTTATATTCTAAATAAATCAATTTGGATCTATTTAAAACCGAATTTTTCTTTATAATAAAATAATATTTTTAATTTTTCCAAAGGAGCCCCTCTCCTCCCTTATAAAAGGGCACCTCCACCCTCTCTTCCTCACACCACTTTGAGCCTTCAAGCTCGGCCAAACCCTGCCAAATTCCATTCTCCACTTCCATAGAACCATCTTAGAGGTTCTGGTCTTCCTCAAAGACCAATTTTAGTGCCCTAAAAGGAGATCTCAAAGAGGCGCTTCAAAGAAGAGGTAATGTCTGTTACCGATTCTTTCAACTTTATTTTTTCTTCCACTTATTCTTATTAGGTTGTTTCATTATGAATTAATAACATAAGTATCAATCATATACTGATATGTTATTATAATTATGAAACAACACTATTTCACCATCTATCCATCCTACGGAAAACGAAATCACCGTGCGTGCGTACGTACAGAATATCGTCTCCACGCCGTGGTGTAATCTATTTTCCACCACCAACTTACTTGGATGGTATAATGGTGTAAATAATAACTATATATGATTATTGTAAAGTTCAATTGATTCTAAAATAGTATACATACACTCCAATACAATTCCACGATCATGAGAACGATATCATCGCTCGTGCGTACGTACGGACTACCGTCTCGACGACGCGATGAGATTCATTCTCCACGTTAACCATTCATGAATGATTATAAAGTATATATAATAAGTAATCATGAAATATATGAAATAATAATGATACTGTATTTATTTGTATATATATGTATGTCATCTACTTAATTCCATTCAACTCAATAAGGAAACGAAAACAGCGTTAATGCGTACGTACGACCTACCGTCTCCATGAATGGTGTATTTCTTTCCATTTACTAATATATTTTATATATGTATATTCTGAATATATATTATATATAAATCATGTTTTATATTCTGGAATTAAGTAATCATGATCTAAGTAATCATATGAATCATTACAAGTCAAAACACGGACGAAAAATGAAATGATTTTACCCAAAACTCTCTTTAACATGGAATTTACAAAAGAACGGGTAATATAAAGTCATAAGTGAACCATATATGATATCATAACAATGAGTATGATTCCGGAATAAGTAAATGACATTATTTAAATCATTATACAGGAGGTTCGGACACTTACGAAGAAAATCGGACCTAAGGTAAGGGAAATATCACAATCTCATTTTTATCCGAGATTGTTTATACTTTGGAATTTACTGTGGTGTATTTTATCATCCACATCCATGTTTCCTCAATATGTAATGTTATTTCCATCCACCTACAATTGTTTAAATCCAATTTTACCCTTCGGTGATTTTTTAGTAAAAGATATGAAAGGAATCTTTTGTCATTTGGTTTCGTACGAGGTACTTTTTGACTTTGCCGACAAAAGTACGAGAAGAATGTTTTTTTTAACTTATACAGCATGACGGGATTTTCAAAACATTATTTCCAAGAAGCTTCATTTACAAGTTTTCAAGTTTATTTTTAATCAACTTATTTTAGTTTAAAATTATATGACATGTTAAGAAAGGAAAAATGTTTTTGAAGTAGAAAGGATATTTTCCTCAAGAATGGAGTTTAAGAGTTTTATCAAAATTATTTTCCATCTAAGATAGTATAGGGTTCTATTTCAATCCCTATTATTAAACGGATTTTATTATGTTGTGATGAAAATATTTTTATGAATTCCTTTATCTTATATGAATTGTTTTATGATGTCACGATGTTTAAGATTCCCATTTTTATTACATGGGTTATGCTATGATGTATGGTTTATGATTTTGTGGCACACATAAGAATGGTATCATTATGAGAAGGGTGGGACCTATATCTCCCTCCAATGCATTGGGTAAAGATTTTATATCTCATGAGATAGACATGGCTGGAACGGAAGGTTAAACCGGTTCAGTGAAACAGGACTGAAACGAGGAGTGAACTCGGTTCAGAAATGGACTTTGTCACTAAGATAGTCTTGGAAATCAGTCATGACTAATAATAAATGATTCTATGTGATTATATGTGTATTCCACAAAGTTTCATGTTTTATGTTATGATTATTGGGATTACATTTCACTACTATGATTTATCCCGTGTTATGATATTAAGATCACTTTTGCAGGTTAAGATTTCCAAAATGTTATGCTCTTATGAATATGATGTGATTGATATTTCTTTTGTTTACCCTTACTGAGCATTTTAGCTCACCCTTTTATGTTTTATTTTCCCCAGGATATAAAGAAAGGTTTTAGGTATAAAAAAAGGAAGATCTTTATGGGAGATGTTGAAGATCTTTCACCATGATTAGAATATTATATTCTGATTTTCCAAAGACACTAAACTATTACGATCCTTGTGTGTCTGTTATTGTTATGTATTAAGTATTCCACTAAAGTAATGTAATGTCCATGTATATCAAGCTTCGGGTCTCTACAGTTGGTATCAGAGGAATGGTTTAATCAACCTTTGGAAACTAGGATGCGAGAACTTTAGTGAGATCCCTATAGATATTTCTAAGGTATATATAGGGATGTCCCTATGGTTAAGTATAAGTATAGGTTATAGTGCTAAAATTACAGTAACCTAAGATTTTAGATATTGAAGTTACTCCCCCTTTATTATGTTGTTTTCCCTAGCGTGATTTTTGCCTCTCACGCTATTCTTTTTGGGTTTTAGAAGATGGCTGGAACCCGAAGGAATCGTGTTGATCAATGTAATGGACAATGCAATGATTGTCCTCCTGAAAAAACAAATGTTATGGGAGATGGAGTGAAAAATATTATTGATATACTTACACAAGCTATGAATCATTCTAGACTTACAAATGAGCAGAGAAGGGAAAAATATTCTATTGAGTCCTTCATGAGGCAACGTCCACCTTCTTTCATTGGGTCTTCTGATCAACCTATTGCTGAACAATGGATCATTACCACTGAAAAGATAATTTCAGTTCTTCAATGTTCTGAACATGATAAAGTCGTCTTAGCAGTATATCGTTTGGAAGGTAATGCTGATCAATGGTGGAATCTTATCAATAATATGAGGCCAAGAGATGAAATTGAGTCCATGGAATGGGACGAGTTCAAGAACTTATTTTTCAATAAGTACTTCCCTCATATTCTTCGAACAAAGATGTAGAAGTATTTTCATGAAGTAAAGAAAAAGGACGATGAATCTGTTGGTATATATAAAGCAAATTTTACAAGGCTTGAAAGGTATGCATCTGGATTTATCATCCAACCTGAAAGTAAAGTTGATCGATTCTTCAGTGGATTAAAAACAAATCATCAAAGGGCATTAGCTATAAGAGACTTCAGTAGCTATAAAGAAATTGTGTGTTGTGCTATCATGAAAAAAATGGAAGTTGGTGTTACTTATCCATATCATAGTTTTGACAAGAAACGAAAGATGGAGTTCAAGGAGAAATCTCAGAATAATGGTGAAAAGAAGATGAATGTTTCCTTATGCTCAAAGTGTGGAAAGAAGAATGGTGGAGATTGTCTTAAAGGGACTAGATAATGTTTGAAGTGTGGAAAATAAGGTCATCGAGCAGCTGAGTGTCGAAGTAATGGAAAAAGGGTTTCTAATGATGTGAATAAAGAAAAGACTACAGAGAATGCACCACCAACACTTAAATGATTCAAGTGTATGGAAATGGGGCATTATGCTAATAAATGCCCTAATCCAATGGTTAGTGATGATCGACATGAGAAACCGCTTAAGGAAAAAGTAAAAAGGGAAGTCACACGAAATCACTATTGGCGATATTGAATATGACAACGATGTGGTGGAATGATTAAGTGTTTATGTAATGGGATTCCAAAATAATGTTGTATATAGTATCATGGAATATTGGAATATTTATGTATTGGTCTATTTTGGTTTTCAATAATTTGATGGTACCGGTAACCATGGAATGTGATTGAGATATTTTTGGAAAAAAGATGATATGCGCATAATGAAGGGATAATGGAAAAAATGAAATGTTTTAAAGTATACAAGAGCTCATGATTGATATAAGGACTAAGTGATATCATGGTTTCAGTATATAGAATTTTGAGGATTTTGGTATGTGGAAAGAGTTAACTTTTAATAGCATTCATGTTTTCAATAAGGTTCAATGGGTATTCATTTTTCTTCAAGAGAACACATGATTAAGGCCATTGAATGTTTGGAATGTGACCAACAAGACATATATCATGATATATGGGGATCAACAATGGTATTAACATGCTAGTTGTATGAACTCTTTGGTAATCATTTTCACTATATTATGAGATTAGACAGCATTATTTTGAATAAGCCTAAAGATTGGAATGGATTATGTTGGACATAAGTTAGTATTGTTTAAGGATAGAAGTTTTTTCGATATTATTTATGTGATGTTATAGTAATGTAGTTTTAGAAAAAGGACAACCTGCAGGATGGGCGACATCCCATCGCGTCGGACAAGGCTCTGGGAATCAAACCCACAACCGAAGTGCGACTGGCCTTTATCGCCTACCACTGGCCGAAGTAGAAACTAGTTTTATTATATTAAGCAGTATGATATATGAAGTATAAGTCCATTTTTGGAACCATATATGATTAATCTCACTATAGATGGACTTATGTATTTTTTGACAACTTTTCTAACCTTTTGTTTGAATTTTTTTTTCAAAATGGACTTCATTTTTGGATTTGGAATATCGAAATTATCTTAGGGTGAAATTTTGGTTCTTTTCGGATAACTTTCATATTCTAATGAATAGTGAAAATTACTAAATTTTAATTCAAAAAAACTTTTTTAATCGAAATAATTAATATTGATAAATTATTAATTTGAGTAGTTTTAAAGTATATTTAGAATATATTTTTTAAATTTTATACAATGTTGGTCATTGGATGTAATTTTTCATTTAAACCAGACATAAACGAGTGTCAATCTTTTGATAGTTATTATCTCTTAAGAACACGCTATTCGTTATGACGACGGGAATTAATTTTAAAATTAATTAATGAAACTAATATGTTTTGAATTTGGTAAAATAGACATCATTTTTTAGTTCATAATATCAAATATAGCTTAGGCCTAATTTTTGGTAATTTTCTGGAAACTTTTATTTTTTGATAAATAGTGAAACCACTAAGTGGTAGTTAAAAAAAATTAATTTTTCATAAAACATAATTTTACCACTTCTGGGAATGGAATTTAAAAAATCCGAGAGACACGGTTGATGTCAGTATGTAAAATAAGGTTCAATGAAATGAAAATAATTTTTGGTGAATAGTAACTTTTTACTTTTTTTTACCACGATTAAAAGTAAATAGTGTGATTAAGGGTAAAAAATGTTATTATTATTACCCTAACACATGTCCTAATTCTATTGGATAAGTTTAATTTGACCAAAAACAACCTTAGGAATAAAATATGACCATTTAGGCCCACTTGGATTAGATTAGGACATTTATTATTATTTAATTCAAAGAAGAGTTAAAAGAGTTATAATCAATGTTTATTAACTACATCATTTTTAATATAGGGTTATACATAAGATAAATTCAATTTTAAATATTCATTAGAAAGATAATAAGATTTCCTACATAATGATATTTTATTTATAATTTTTAGAAATTAAATAATTTAATTTATTTATGACACAATGATGATGCAGTAATTACCATAATAGTGAAAAAATAGAATAATTGATATTATAAATACCCAAATAAATATAATTTGTGACTTTTTATGAATTAAAATAATTTTATAGGTTAATATGACATGTTTTTTAGTGATTTAATTAACTTTTTTTGAACTAATAATTCTGTTATGATTTTCACAAAAATCAATTACTAAATAGTGTCAAAATTGACATAAAATAGTTTTTAAAACCAATATTATCTTATCAATTGTTATTTTATTCTTAAAAATCTAAGGTTCGGAAAAATGACTTAGATAAGGTCATACATATTAATAATAAACATCTTGGGGTTCTTTTGTATTGTTATAGTATGTTTATTAACCTTATAGTATCAGAACACAAGAAGACACAGTAAAAGTAAAATTATTTAACTTAATGTTAAATCTAAATGATAAGGTTACAATAGGAACCCAAACTTGTCTATATTATATTGTATGAGAGGATTTCGACCCAGAACCACCTTAGATTCTAAATAAATCAATTTGGAGATATTTAAAACCGAATTTGGCTTTATAATAAAATAATATTTTTAGTTTTTCCAAAGGAGCCCCTCTCCTCCCTTATAAAAGGGCACCTCCTCCCTCTCTTCATCACACCACATTGAGCCTTCAATCTCGGCCAAACCCTGCCAAATTTCATTCTCCACTTCCCTAGAAACATACTAGAGGTTCTTTTCTTCCTAAAAGACCAATTTTAGTTCCCTAAAAGGAGATCTCAAAG
Source organism: Viscum album (assembly GCA_963277665.1). NCBI lineage: Eukaryota > Viridiplantae > Streptophyta > Magnoliopsida > Santalales > Viscaceae > Viscum > Viscum album. The sequence goes on from OY728136.1 coordinate 9,110,303, forward strand.
AGGCCCTTCAAAGAAGAGGTAATGTCCGTTAGCGATTCTTTCAACTTTTTTTCTTCTTCCACTTCTTCTTCTTAGGTTGTTTCATTATGAAGTAATAACATCAGTATCAATAATTTACTGATATGTTATTATAATTATTAAAAAACCCTATTTCACCATCTATCTATCCTACGGAAAATGAAATCACCGCGCGTGCGTACGTACGGAATACCGTTTCCACGTCGTGGTGTAATCTATTTTCCACCACCACCTTACTTTGATGGGTATAATGGTGTACATAATAACTATATATGATTATTGTAAAGTGATATTGAATCTGAAATAGTATACATACACTCCAATACAATTCCACGATCATGAGAATGATATCATCGCTCGTGCGTACGTACGGACTACCGTCTCCACGACGCGATGAGATTCATTCTCCACGTTAACCATTCACGAATGATTATAAAGTATATATAATAAGTAATAATGAAATATATGACTTAATAATGATACTGGATTTATGTTTATATATATGTATTCCATCTACTTAATTCCATTCAACTCAATAAGGAAACGAAAACAGCGTTCATCCGTACGTATGACCTACCGTCTCCATGAACAGTGTATTTCTTTCCATTTACTGATCTATTATATATATGTATATTCTGAATATATATTATATATAAATCATGTTTTATATTCTGTAATTAAGTAATCATGATCTAAGTAATCATATGAATAATTACAAGTCAAAACACGGATGAAAAATGAAATGATATTACCCAAAACGCTCTTTAACATGGAATTTACAAAAGAACAGGTAATATAAAGTCATAAGTGAACCATATATGATATCATAAAAATTAGTATGATTATGTAATAAGTCAATGACATTATTTAAATAATTATACATGAGTTATGGACACTTACGAAGAAAATTGTACCTAAGGTAAGGGAAATATCACAATATCATTTTTATCCGAGATTGTTTATACTTTGGAATTTACTGGGGTGTATTTTATCATCCACATCCATGTCTCCTCAATATTTAATACTATTTCCATCCACCTATAATTGTTTAAATCCAATTTTACCCTTCGGTGAGTTTTTAGTAAAATATATAAAATGAATCTTTTGTCGTTTTTTTTCATACGAGGTACTTTTTGACTTTTTCGACAAAAGTACGAGAAGAATGTTTTTTTAACTTATACGAAATGAATGGATTTTTAAAAAATTACTTCCAAGAAGCTTCCTTTACAAGTTTTCAAGTTTATTTTTAATCCACTTCTATTAGTTTAAAATTGTATGACATGTTAAGAAAGGAAAAATGTTTTTGAAGTAGAAAAGATATTTTCCTAAAGAATGGAGTTCAAGAGTTTTATCAAAATTATTTTCCATCTAAGATAATATAGGGTTCTATTTATATACCTATTATTAGATGGATTTTATTATGTTGTGATGGAAATATTTTTATGAATTCCTTTATCTTATATGAATTGTTTTATGATGTCACGATATTTAAGATTCTCATTTTTATTACATGAGTTATGCTATGATGTATGGTTTATGATTTTTTGGTACACATAAGAATGATATCATTATGAGATGGGTGGGACCTATATCACCCTGCAATGAATTGGGTAAAGATTTTATATCTCATGAGATAGACATGTCTGGAACGGCAGGTTAAACCGGTTCAGTGAAACAGGACAGAAACGGGGAGTGAACTCGGTACAGAAATGGACTGTGTCCACTAAGATAGTCTTGGAAATGAGTCATGACTAATTAGAAATTATTCTATTTGATTATGTGTGTATTCCAAAAAGTTTCATGTTTTATGTTTTGATTATTGGGATTACGTTTCACTACTATGATTTATCCCATGTTATGATATTATGATCTCTTTTGCAGGTGAAGATTTCCAAAATGTTATGTTCTTATGAATATGATGTGATAGATATTTCTTTTGTTTACCCTTAATGAGCATTTTAGATCACCCTTTTATGTTTTCTTTTCCCCAGGATATAAAGAAAGGTTTTTGGTATAAAAAAATGATGATCTTTATGGGAGATGTTGAAGATCTTTCACCATGATTAGAAGATGATATTCCGAGTTTCCAAAGACACTAAACTATTACTATCCTTTTGTGTCTGTTATTGTTTTTATTAAGTATTCCGCTAAAGTAATGTAATTTCCATGTACGTCAAGCTTCGGGTCTCTACAAGATATGGGTGAATTGTGAATATTTAAAAAATTTGGAAACCTTGAAATATCCCACATGAATAAAATAATATATTTTCTTACCATTAAAAGATGAGTAATAAGTAAAAAATAAAGAAATTATATAATAGGATATGGATATATATAGTTGTTAGGGGGTTATAAATCCCATTGTAAACTCCATTAACTCTATATCTTCATGATCATGGTGATTTTTAGTAGAAGGCCCTTTTTTCCAGGGATCTCTAAACCTATGTGTAGGAAATTTAAACCATACAAAAATGATTTTATAGGTCCTTATAGTTATTTTATACGGAGAAATATATTCTCAACAAAGTATGATAAGTTGAAACTCCACCCATGAATGAGTATTAGAAGTCAAAACTTCAAAAAATTAGGATTCATAAGAAGGATGAATAATTATTTAGTTTATAGTTTTAATAGAAACTGATACTTGATATTATCTTCATTAGAAACATAATAAAAAACATATTTAACTCTGTGTAGGCTTTGTTTTTCAATAAACTGTATTAGAGAAAACACCCCACAAATAATAAACATGTATGTATCTATAGTGTATCTCTTATTTTTTCAAAAATGAGATGTATAAAAATACTGAAAATGGTATATGAGCATCATATAGATCCAAAACAAAAAGAAAAAACATTTATTACACCAAATATCAGCTCTGATAGAAAACATGATACATTTTCACACTATTATCTCTATTTGTGCATTTGTGAGAAGATGAAAACCATGGGAATTTAAAAATATTTTTGATTTACTTCATTCCAAACAGATCTGGGAAATATTTCTAATAAATTAAAATCTTTTGAATCTAAAAACACCCTTCGAAAATTGAATATTACCTTATAATTATGATTGATTTAATTTTTCGAATAATTTCCTTTGAATAAGTCTTAAAACGTCTTAAAATGAAAAAATAAGTTATATGAAACCATTACATAAATACTAGAAGTAATCCATAATTTTAAAATCTTAGATGACTGGGTTCAATGTACAGTTTAATCACCATAAGATAATAATCAAAAGTATTTATGATAATATATGGTTAATTCCAAAGGAAGGGTTATTGAACCATACATTAAGTAAGACTATTTAGGGAAGTTGGAAAAATTAGGGTTCCAAACCCTATTTTATCCAAATATAGGGTTCTAAATGTATTGATTTTCACAAATTTAGGATTCATTATCCTTACATTTACATCCAACATGGGATTTTGAATAATGATTCCATACTAATTCAATATTCCCAAAGTACATTTGAAAAATGTACTTTATACAAATCAAATATTATTATAATATAATCCAAAATTTCACTTAAAATCAATTTCATTATCAAGAAAAATATGGGTGTTTGATAGTATAAAAATAAGTGAGATATTAATGATATTTTTAGATCTACACATGCCCCAAAATATCCTTCTTCTACATGATCACAAAAATAATTGATAAAAATTAAATATTATTTTGTAAATATTATTTTAATATACTAAGAAGATACATTTTATCCAAATTTATCTTATAGAAAAAAATTTCTTCAACCAAATATTTCTCTCCTAAATAGAAATAGAAAGGTTAAAATTTTTTTGTTTTTATTCACATTATTTCTCCCCCTTCTATGATATTAAAAATAATGAATGACTGATATTAATTAAGAGTTAACACATTACATCATTCTTAGTGATCACTGTATATATCCAAAAAAATATTTCAGTTATGGAAATGATTTTAGACATAAAAACATGAGAATTAGTAAATAAAAAATAAATATGGAAGAATATATAACACTGTGTTATGAATCTGAGTTTATAATGAAAATTTAGCCTCAAGGGTTTTGATATATTGTGTTGTAGGAAGATAAAAAGGATCATGAATTTTAGAAATCGTAAGGGGATCACCTTCAAACCCCAAACTCTGAATTAGTTTACTCATTTTAGTTAAAACAATAGAAAATTGATCAATTCTCTTTATCATATCATCAAATGTTTTCCCCATAAAATATGAAGAAAACTGACTAACTAGGAACAATTTCAGGACATTAAGATTTAATTTAGTGAAAAATTATCATATAATCTTCTCTAATTGATCAACTATTTCATTATTAATTGAATACAAAAAATTCATTGAGATTCAAATTTCCCAAAGACATTTATACTTTCGTAGAAGATATTCTAATTGTATATTTTAAATATATAAATTTTTTAGATCAAAAAATGAATTCCTAGAAAATTTAATTTCTTCATATAGAATCACTTGTTATCCTAACAAAATATTAAACATAGAATAAATTTATATATAGAAAATATAAATTATCTCTACCAAACAACTAATAATTGTGGTATATTTTTTTAATATATTGCAGAAGGTATTCCACCATTATGTATTCAAACTGTTTAAATTTATGATTCATTACAACGAAAAATTTGTTTAACTTTTATAGAATATTTATCTAAGTATTATTTAATAAAAGATACTGATATCTCTTCAAATTTATAAGTTATACCATAAGGGAGATAAATAAAATATTAATTATTTTTTCAATCTCATCCATATCATCACATTTTGATGAAATATTATGAATCAAAAATTCCAAATCTTGAATGATTAGAATTTGAGGCATATATTTTTCTTAACAAAAGTGCCATAGTCTATTCATGCTGCTTAGACTAGATTACATATAGGCACATGACTTTGACATTTCATGGAAGGAACATGTATTATTTGAGAGTATATGAGGAAAGTAAGTAATAGGTTTTAAAGGAGTAAAAAGAATGTTTTTTATTTTGAGGATTCTCAATAAATATACTGATTACTTGATCAAAAATGTAAATGTAATCATTTCAAATTCTATAGTTGAGAATATAGTTCTTTATAGGAAATATTAATTAAGTAAAATTATAAATAATGTCAATAGTTGAGTTAACATAAAGATTTTAAATATGTTTTCAAATAGATTGTTTTTAAATAATATAATATTCAAATAAAAATATATATATTTATTTAATAACCCTAAAATCCTTATATGTGTTTTTAAAATAATAATCATTATAAAAACTCCCTTAATTAATGATTCTCATAAAAAAATTTAAGAGTTATGAAACATGTAAAAGGTTTTCCAGTGAATAATTCGATCTTCATAAAGAATTTAGTTATACATCAAAAACATTTATCAACTCAATAACATATTAAATCACCTCCTTAAATTTTAAAATATATTCCCTGAAGATTATGAATTGAAATAAAAATAAAAGGTTTTTAAAAAAGTTAAAAACATTCTATTATCGTATTTGAAAAAAAATTATTTTATTAATTTTTGGTATATCTAAAATGATCAATTTAGAATATATAGACAATATAAATGCTTAAAGGAAAAATAAAATTAAAAAAATAACACATTTTAATCATGAAAAATAATTAGTATTCCTATTATCCAAAAAATTATTCATAAAATTATTTTATCACAGGAAATAATATAATAGATATAATTCCTTCTATAGTTTAGACCTAGGAATATTCAAATGTAGTGTATTTGAAGATATTAAATTTAAAAAACCTCCCCCTTATATGAAAATAATATACTATAAATGGAGTTTAAATACTTCCTTGATTTCAAAACTTATATATTTATAGATCATTGCTTTCAGATATTGAACTAAGTCAAATTTGATTATAAATTTCTTCAATTGTAAATAGCTAAATATTCTTCAAACAACCAATTAATAATTTAACAATGTATTTTAATGGTATATATAAGATAAATATCAAACACAAGTTCCTTTTGGAATTGTTATTCATTTGGTTCTAACAGTGTTACCAATGAATGACTTAGGTAACCAAATCTTTTTTCCATGACTTCCACTTAAATAATTATATCCCCAAATAAGGATACTAGATTATTGTCTTAAAATATAGACTTCATACAGTAATTCATTAATTCTATTTTAATGTTTAGAAGAATATTTTTTTGAAAAGTTTTATATGAAACATAAAATATGAGTTTTCAAAATTTGTTTATAAATAGAAATAACATAATAATATTTTACATGTTTTCAATGATATTTTATTAAATAGTAATGTTTATCAAGAAGAATAAAAAATCATTTATTAACTTCATCAAACGGAATATTTTCAGTATTATAATTTAGTGAGTAAGAATATTATACCTCATCAGCCTGTGCCATAAGAAATAGATTTAAATTTTTATTTTCATTCTTATTTATAGAGTGTATAATAGATTCATTACTTGAATCTTTTAAATCAATCCAGTTATACATAATTAAGTTTTTTCATTATATTTTAGAATAAAATTTTCTTTGATAAATAATAATAATAAAATCATGAATAATATTAACTTTCTTCTTACATTTATATAATTGGACTTCATTTTATTTATTCTTTTTTAAAATATCAATTATCATATTATTAAAACACAATTTTTTTACAAGTTATGAATGAACTTAATTTGAAGTTGAATTCCTAGAATCTAAAGATTAAATCAATGAAAATTTTAGTTCAGTATAATCCTTTTTATAGAAATTTTATTACCAACTTATTCATGCATATTAGCTTGGTACATCATTGAGGTTCCATCCAATTTTTTTGTTGCTAGATTTTTTAATGAATTGTTTTAATAGAATATAGTAGTTATTACAATATATTTTGATGTAAAAAATGATAAATTTTAAATCCCGAGAAGGTTTTGGAATTGGTTCTCCCTAGGTAGGAATACCATTGGATATTTTAGTTAATCTACCATTCATCTGAGTAATGGTTTCTCCATCAAACTGCCTAAATGTATCAAATTTTTATTTTGTAGTGTAATAACATAACTTCAAAACATTTTAAGTTTCTTCATATAAAGTAATTATTTTTTTCCATACCTCATATGTAGTAGAACATGTAGAAAATATAATTTATTCATTAGTACCTATTCCAATAAAATAGCATCCATAACTCTTGAATTAAGATCATAACCAGTTTCTGGAGTAGTATTCCATTTCTCTAGACATTCCTAAGTAATTTTAGAAGTCCTATAAACTTTCAAGTAAACCATTATTGAAATATTCTTCATGTAAATTATTTATGTTTTCTAGTATCCATAATTATCTCTATTAAAATAAGGAGCACAAATCATTGAAAAAAATTATCTAATATTATGCATTTCGACTTTGTCTTTATATATATATATATATATTTAACTTATAATTTTTAGATAAGGAATAAATATGTCTACTTGAGTATGACCACATACATGAAATGATGTTATCGAGTAAAAAAAATTTCAGGGAAAAAATATCCACTGAAGCCCAACCTATGTTTCCAATGGTTAGATGGGAATAATATAAAATCTCACTAGAGGAGTGGTGAATTGTTTCATTTGAAAAAGCTGAAAATTTTGAAACATCCCTATTGAATAAAAGAGAAATTTTCATTCCCTATTAAATATTATTAATATACATATAAAAAATGGAAAGAATATGGAACTCTGATTTATATTGGTTTGGGTGACATTAATCTCCGAGTCCACTCCACCAATTCACTCTCCATGAGCTTGATGATTTTCAGTAGAATGTCCATTTTATGGGGACCTCCATGACCTTTTTTAGGGAGTTGAAACCTTATAATAATGGATCTTATGGAATTATAGTTCTTTTATAGGGAACCTCGAAATCTACATCATATTTTGATAATATGACACTCTTCCTATGACTGAGTAAGACCGGTAGACACTTCTAAAAAAGAGGATTGGGGAAGATGTTGAATAATGACTTAGTTAAACGTTACAACAATAAGTGATAGATGAAATGATCAAAAATAAATAAAAAAATAGTAGAAAAAATAAACTTAAAATTTTTATAGGAATACATTATATTTAATTAAATGTAGATAATACAATCAAAAAATGATAAACATTTATGTCTCTAATTTGTAGCTCATATAGTTGCTTTGATGGGCCGCAAAAAAAATCATAGACTCCCATAGAAATAAAATTATTTAACCCATTTAACAATAAAATTTAAATCATTCTTTAAAAATATTTATATGTTCAAATAACTTTGATGAAACCATTGCATAAATCATAGAAATAATATATAACTCAAATTACATAGATGACTGGGTCAAACATTGGGTTTCCCCGCATGAAGGTAATATTTAAGTGTATATTAAAAATAATTTGGTTAAATCCAAAGCTAGGGTTGATAAACCATACATTGTATATGAAAAAATAGGAAATATAACAAAAGTATGCTTTCTAAATGTTACTTTTCATCTAAAAATAGAGTTCCAAATGTAGTGATCTGTACAAAAGAAGGATTCTTGATCCTTATGTTTACCTTAAATGTAGTGTTATGAATAGTGACTTTAGAATACTTAAATATTTCCATAGTACATAGTAAAAATGTATTTATCCATATTAAATTATATAGAAATAGAAAACTATATTTCGAATAAATGTAATTTTAATAGTAATAAAAATGTTAGTGTTTTTGATAATCAATATCATTAAAAAATTAATGAATATTTTCTATCCACACATAACCAAAAAATATGACATAACAGTATACAAAATTTTAGGTAATAAACATTATTAATTGAATAAATGAAAAAAAAAATTCTTCCTATTTTAAAAAATCATTTGTAAGTATTTGATTAATTTTATAAACCCATAATGAATCCAATAAAACAAATATCATATTTTATGGTTTTAAAATAATTTTTTTTATAAACCTGACTCACTTACACATAACCAAGGGTATTATTTTAATTATTCTTTTTATATTACTTATAAAATATTGAAAACTAATGCCTTATGGAAGAAACCATGGGAAAAATAAGGGTAATTGTTTTTATTTTTGGTTAATTTATTATATAATGACTAAAACCAAAGATTATAAATTAATTAATAATTACCCATATTTTAATAATAACCATGGTCTTTATTACACATTTTAACATGATTTATTACATAAACATGCATTTAATATAACCCATACGATCAATAGGTCTAGTGTCTTTAGGGATCATGAACATTACATGAAAACATAAGACATAAAATACATTATATTTATTGAAAAATTATTTTAAATGACCACAACATTACTTTTTAAAATGCATTACCTGGGTTAACCTGAGAACATAAATAAGAAATGGGTCAGCTATAACGACTATAAAGGGAGTACATAAGTAATAACATGAATAATACAGTACATGTTCAGCATTAATCATATCAATGGATCATAAGAGAAACATGAACATAAAGAAATTCTAAATCATGATTAACAAAACATGGAATTGTGGAAGCAACATCAAACAATACATCATTAACATAAATGAATTAGGATAACCCCTGTCCCAACATGATGATGAAAATTCATATTATGGAATTAGGTAAAACTGTATCTCAACATGATGTATCCTAATACTAAACATTATCCAATGCATAAGAGAGCTATCAGTGGGCACCCATGATAATTATTTCAATCTCAGGCTTATGTGTGCAATATACGTCATTTAATATGGATTCATTTAACATAATCATTTATTCCAAGATTAAAAAACTTTAAATAAATAAATGTATGTAACCAATAAATATGTATAAGTTCATAAAGGTCAATACCCTTGATAGATGAAAGGGTATGATATTCACTACATGAATGTTTTCAAATGGAAAATCGTTGTGCAATTTCAGTAGCATAACGACGTCATATGTAAATTCATAAAATAGGTAGATGAGAGAGAATGGGGTATCTCATAATTTATAATTGAAATGGATGGAAAAGGTATCATGGAACATAATATCCCAACACATGATATTGAATTAATGAAGTATAATACAGATGAAGTGCTTGAAATGGAAATGAAAAGAGAGAAATACCTTACAGAATTTCATCATAGTAACGACGTAGGTAAAAGTCTAAATGGGGTAAGGATAAATGAAACTTAATTGAAATAACATAAAATGGAAAGTAGGTAAATTAATATATAATAAAGATAATATAACTAATTGAAATTTAAAATGATTAATTTCAAACAAGGTTCTTGAATTGAAAGGAAGAGAGAAAGGTGAGGATCCCTTACATGGATGTGTGATTTCAATGGCTTGGGAAAGGTTTATTTAAAGATTAGGGGAGAATTGGGAGGAATCTATAGAGTAGTGGTAAGATTTAGGAAAATAATTTTGGATTTTATGTGAATATTAATGGGTTCTTGGGTGGGATTATAGAGGGAAGGAGGGGGAATTCTTTATTATTTTGGTTTTGGACCCCACACACTAAAATACTCAAAACCACAAAACAAACCATGGTTTATTACTATAGTTTTGTAAAAAGGGAGTGGAAAAAAATATTTTATAATTTAGAGGTCCAAATACAATTAAATATTATCCTTGGTTACGTGGAGGTGAGTCACACCCTCAAGGAAATTAATTTTAAATCATAAAATATATTATACATTTTCGAGGATTCACTAAGGAATTATAAAATAAATAAAATAAATATAAAATCAATTTATTTTAAATATAAAACATATATTTTATGAATATCCAATTATAATATATTTATTACATAAATATTGGGTCATTTTGATGTCATAAAACAAACTATATATATTTTCAACATTTAATTTTTACCCAAAAATTCGACTGTCTCAAAAAATATTGAAAAATTAACCATTGGAAAATTTCAACATCATGAATGAAAAATTATATTAATTTCATCTAAATAATTATCTTAATATGTGAAATTTTACAATAAATGTAAAAATTGACATTTTTTTATAATTGATGGGTTTCGATAAAAATAGTTTTTAAAACCATATTAAAAATTACAATTAACATCATAAAAATAATATGATCATTTATATTTAATAAAAGTAGTTTAACAATAATATTTTATTCAAATTTTATTTAATTCAAAAATACTTTATTTAATCAAAATATATTTCTTAATTAAATTTGAATATTTACAAACAATATTATGTGTTCTTTAAAAAACATTTACAAAGTAACAAAAATAGAATGAAAATATTTTCATTATTATATAAAAAATAATGCACATAATCAAAATGATATGGTCTTTTAAAATATCTCTTTATTACACTAGTATATTCCCTAAGATCAAGGTGTACCATGGTGGGGCTTTCATGGAACCATTTGGTGAACATGGTTTGGTTCGTGATCTCGATGGTCTTGAGCTTCTACAGTAAATGGTTTTGCACATACATAAGTTATTGGATATTGGATTGGGATTCGTCTAGGAAAAAGCTCAGAAATTCTACCTCCTTAGGAGGATTTGATAAATGGTCATCAGAGGGTACAGTCCTACTGATTAATTCCATCACATCCTTTGTTTGTGTAAAAAGGATTTGTTAAAACCCTATATTTATACTAGTCATGTGATCACTATTCAATGACTATATTATCAAGAGTAATGATACGTAACAGTCATTTGAAACCAAAAATAAAAAACTACATGTATTTTCTATATCCAAAAGACATTAAATGAAAAATAATTTTATTCATAAATTTTTGTGTTGTTATAACCCTCCCCCTTATAAAATTTCTACCACAAAATTTCTTTTTCCCACACTAAAACAGATTAGGGTAACTCTTCCTCATTACTTCTTTTTGTTCCCATGTATCATCTATAAACTCGTGGTTTCTCCACAACACTTTGATGAGGGGAATTGTGTCATTTTTTAGATGTTTTTACTTATGATATAAGATCTTCACCTGCTTCTCTTCATATAAGAGGGTAATTCTACAATGGTACCACCACTATATTGAGTACATGCGATAGGTCAGGTATATACTTCCTCAAGAGTGATACATGGAATACATCCTGCACTTGAGATCGGTTCGTTGGGATTTCTATTCGATAGGCCACTGCTCTAATGTGATCAAGGAACTCAAAATGGAAGATGTGACTTGGAATAATATTTCACTTCTGTCCAAGTCTCATCACTCTCTTCAATAATGATTTGCAGTGGAAACCCATATCTCCAAAATCAAACTCTAGGTCCTGTCCACAGTTGTCATCATATCTCTTTTGTCGACACTGATCATGCTTGATGTGGTCATATATGGTCTTAACCTTGTCTATAATTTGTTTGACCATTTATGGATCTAGATGTTTTATCTCCCCAACATCATCCCAACGTGCCTATTTTCAGCAGCTCCTCCCATAAAGGAATTCTTAAGGATCCAATTGGATGCTTGAGTGGAAACGGTTGTTCTAAGAGAACTCAACTAGAGGAAGATGTTGATCCCATCCTCCTATGAAGTTTATTGATCATGCTCTTAATATGCCGTCTGGTGTTTTTATAGTTCGAATATATTTTCCATCAGTTTGAGGACGATAAGACATACTGAATTTTATATCAACATTCAGATCGTATTGGAGACTCTTCTGAAACATAGAGGTGAATCATGGATCTCGCTCAGAAACAATCGACAATGGTACTCCCTGAATACTGACCACTTTTCTGATGAATATCTATGCCATTTTAACTAGTGTTAAATACTCTCAAATTGTAATGATGTGTGAAGTCTTTGTAAGAAAGTCTAAAACAACCCAGATAACATTGATTCCTTGGTATTTCTTCAGAATTCTGATAACCAATTAAATGGAAATGTTCTCACATTTCCCTGTTGGTATGGTTAATGGATGCATCATCCCCTAAGACTTATTCCTCTTCTCCATCACTTGATGAAACACCAGGTACATTGACATAAATTCAAAAATCTCATTCTTCATGCTATCCAACTAATAATTCTCTTGAATATCCTTATACATCTTTGGGTTTCCTTGGAAAATAGTAAAATTAGAACTATGTGTATCATCCAAAAGTTCTTTCTTTAACTCTGGATTTTATGGAACACGTAGTCTTGATCCAAATATCACAATTCATTCTTTATTAAAATTAATCTCTAAGGATTTACCTTTTCTGATAGTTTCCACCTACTACTGAATTACCACATCATTTTTTTTTCATCCTTTAACCTTTCCAAATGAAGAAGTTGAGAAATAATTTTTGAAAGGATTGATGATGTTCCATTCTATATGTTTCCCATTTCCATATTCACCAAATCATAAAAGATTGGATCCTTTTAAATTCTATTCAATAATTGAATCACTGGGTCATTTCTACATAGAGAATCATCCACCTTGCTCACTTTACCATGGTGTTAATGGATTGAGAATTTGTAATCCTTGATGAGATCTAACAATCTTTGATGGAATATTTTTATATCCATCTGTGTGAATATATAATTGTGATATTTTTTATACATATATATTTAAAACTTTTCCCCAAACAAAAAATGCTTCCATATTTTCAACACAAAGATCATAGCTTCCAACTCCAGATCATGTGTGGGATAGTTTTGCTCTTGAATTTTCAACTTCCTTGACGTTTTGGAGATGAAATTGTCAATCTCCATCAACACACATCCCACAAACTTCATCAAAGCTTCACTGAAGATTAAGAAAATCTCCCCACCAGTGGGTAGTGTGAGAACATAGGTAGTGATAAGCCTCTTCTTCAACTACATGAAGCTTTCATCCCATTCATTATTCCAAGAAAATGTTACTCCCCTCCAAGTTATCTTGGTAATAGGGTTTTAAAATCATGATAACTTTCTCAAAAATTAGAGATAATATGAAGCTATCCCCCGGAAGATTTATATATCCATCATAGATGTTGGACTCAACCATCCATCAATTGATTTTTTTGGGTAGGGTCCACAGATACCCCATTTACTGTGATGATATGACCCATGAATAATACATAAATCTACAAGAACTCACACTTTCTTTACATTTCATTGAGATTCTCCATTTTAATGGACTCTAGTACAATGCTTAGATTCTCCTTTTGATCTTCCTTGGTTTTGGAGTATATTAGGATATCTTATATAAAGGTTGTAACAATTTTTTCAGGGTAACCTTTAAATACTCTATTCATCAAGTCCATGAACATTTCTAGATCATTTTTTAGTCTGAAAGGAATTACTATGAATTCATAGTTCTCGTACCTTGTATGTTAAGCAGTTTTGGGAATATCTTCCTTATTCACCCTTACATGGTAATATCCCAACCATAGATATACCTTGGATATGTATTATGCTCTATGTAGCTGATTGAACAATTCATAATTTTATAGAAAAAGATATATGTACTTTATCAAGATTTTTTGAGATGACGACAGTCAATGTAAAGGTGAATTGACCCACCCTTCTTCTCGATGAAGTGGACTGGTGCACCCCATGGTGAAGCACTTAGACGTATAAAACCTTTCTCCATATTCTCATGTAGTTGTATCTTTAGCTCCTACAACACCAAAATAGTCATTATATACATATTCTTGTATATTGGGTATGGTCCAGGTATAAGATCAATCGAAGATTCAACATCTCTTCTACGAGGAAGATCAGACAGTTCTTCAAGAAACACATCAGCAAATTCATTCACAATAGGAATTTATTTGAGGATAGTCCCTTCCTTAGACTCAATCATCTGGAATATTCATGTTATCATATGGAAGTAATATACATGATTGGGATTATTTTTCTAAAGAAGACTCATCCTCCTCTGTACAGAATCAGGGGTTGATTCCCCGTATGGAGTGTGATTTACCTCTCACAATAATTCGTGTTTCCTCTACATAGGGAGAGACAATCCATTCCATGAATTGCATTAAATTATACAAAGGTTAGTATGATGAGGTTCCACATGAATTTCAATCAACAAATTTCAATAGGGTATGAGTTATATTCATGGGATGCAATAATTTCTCCATTTTCCATTCCCACCAACATATCTACTTACATTTTTTATGGTGATGATAGGATTGTTCTTCTAAACTTTTAGGATATATAAGATTAGTTAGAACTACATATGATTTCCCTACCTTTTAATCATTGATTATGATTGAAAACGACTTATAAACTTGAGTATGACCATCCCGGTGTCCACGGATTCCATTATCAAGAACTGTGTCAACGACTTCTTGTACCAACTTCTCCGGACATATGACTAATTCACCTGGTGTTTTAACTAATATAGACTTTATAATGAGTACTTTTAAACTATTAAAAACATAAATGGGAATCCAATGAAATTATAGGGACACATTATAAATTAAATTTATCTCATAAACATATGAATATTTAGTCATTGATAAATGTTATCCAAGTTCTACTTCCTAATATATATTAATATGGGATTTTTTGTTCCTTTAATAATAGTTCATAATAAGCTTAGGCATCACCCTAATAATATCCTTTTGGAGTGTCGAACCAAGATTCCAACAAGGCCTGTTGTCATGCATCTGTTCCCGTTCGAGTCTAGCTCAATCGGTGTATTCAAATTTTACCCTTAGATACATTTTTTCTAGATGCACCTCTACTTGTTCATATCTAGAAAATGATGTATATTTGTGATAAACAACTTAAAATATACTCAAAATAATCTAGGGATTCTTTTTTTATACTTAGTCTTATCCCTAAGTCCGTTATTAGTGTTTTCTAATCCTAATAAAAAAACTAAACCATTCCTCTGGTACCAACTCTAACAACCCTGGTCTTTATTAAATACATAAACATGCATTATTAAATAAAATCTCACATAATACAACCCAGAATATATAGTGGTGTATTTTATTTGGTGGTTAAGAACATTAAATGACAACATAAGACATAAAATACAACATCTATATTGAGAACATAATTTACATGACCAAAACATTCCTTCATACTTACCATTGTAAGGGACAACCTGAGGATATAAATTAGAAAAGGGTGAGGTATAAATTCCAGTAAGAGAATAAACATGGAATAACATGAATTATACAATACATGTTAGGAAACATGACTATCAATATAGCACAAGAGAAACATGAACATAAAGACATGATATATCATGTTTATTATAACATGGAAATATGGAGACAACTTAAAACACTAAATCATTAACATAAAGGAATTAGGTAAACCCCTATCCCAACATGATGGAAAAAAGTCCTATAAATGAATCACGTATACCCCTATCCCAACATGTTGTATCATGATACTAAACATTACCAATTCATTAGAGCGCTGTCAGGGTGCACCCTTCATAATTATTTCAATCTCATGCTTAAGTGTGCCACCTAGATCATATAACCTAGATTCATTTAACATCATCATTTATTAAATGAATTTAGAATGTGGAATAAATAAATATAATTACCCAATAAATAAGAATATGTGAATAAAGGATAACACCCTTGATAGAGTAATGGGTATGGTATTCACTTCCCGATGATTTTGGCAGGGAAAATTATGGTGAAATTTCGGCATCATAACAACATCATATGGAAATTCAAAAAATGTGTAGATGAGAGAGAAAGTTGTATCTAATCATTTATACAAAAAATGGAAAGTGAGGGGACTATGGAACAAAATATCCCAACAAATGAAATGGATTTATTGATACATAATACCAATAAAGTGTGTGAAATGGAAGTGAGAAAAGAGAAATATCTTACAGAATTTCGGCATAGTAACGATATAAGTAAGGGCCTAAATGGGAGAATGATAAATGATCTCTCATTGAATTAAAATAAAATGGAAATTCGGTAATTTATTATAAGAGGGTGAAAATATAACCAATTGAAATTTAAAATGACTAATTTCAAACAAGGTTATTCAATTTAAAGGAAGAGAGAAAGGTGAGGTTCCCTTACATGGATGTGTGATTCCAATGGCCTGGGAGATGCTTCATGGAAGATTAAGTATTCTTTTAGAGGAATATAAAGATTAGGGGGAAGAGTGAAGATGAGCTTCAAGGAGTTTAAGTGAAGAGTAATGGGTTCTTGGGTGTGTTTATATAGGAAAGGTGTGAGAATTCTTTACTATTTGGGTTTTAAAACCTATATAGTAAAATATTCAGAACCACAAACAAAATCATGGTTTTTCCCATAGTTTCCGGAAAAAATATGTGAAAAAAATTATTGTATTTGTAAAATGTCCGAATAAATTAAATTATTATCCTTGATTATGTGGAGGTGAATCTCACCCTCAATGAAAAGAATTTAAAATCATAAAATATATTATACATTTGGAAAGATTCACTAAGACATTATAAAATAAGTCAAATAAATATATAATCACATTATTTTAAATCTAAAACATATATTGGATAAAAATACTATTTAATAGTATTCATTACATCAATATTGGGTCATTATGATGTCATGAAACACACATTATATTTATTCGACATTTAAATTTTACCCAAAAATATTTTAGTCTTAGAAAATTATAAAATATTCACTGTTGGATAACTTCAACGTCCTAATTACAAAAATAATATTAATTTTATCAAAATAAATTTATAAATATTTTAATTTTCACTATTAAAATAAAAACCGACATTTATTAAAAATTCATGGGTTTTGATAAAAATAGTTTTCAAACCATAATAAAAATTACAATTGAAATCATAAAAATTATATGATCATATATATTTAACAAAATTTATTTAATAATAATATTTTATTAAAATATTATTTAATTCAAAAATCCATTAATTCACCAAAATATATTTCTTAATTAAATATTAATATTAACCAAAAATAACATGTGTTCTTCAACAATCATTTACAATGTAACAATAACAGAATTAAAGTATATTCATTTTTCTTTAAATATATAATGCACAAAATAATAATTTTATAATCATGTTACATATCCCATTACAACAATAGCATAAACCCTGCGAGTAAAGTGTGCGATGATGGGGCTATCATGGGGCCATTCGTTGAGCATGGTTTGGGTTGTGATCTCGATGAGCATAAACTTATCCCATAAACGGTTTCTATCATGCTTAAGTTGTTGGATCATGGCTTGGGATTGGTCTAGGGAAAACCCCAAAAATTATTCCTCCCTCTAAAGCTATGATATTTGGGCTTTATAGGGTATGATCGTACAAGTTGATTCCATCACATCCTTTGTTTATGTAAAAAAGATTTTTTAAAACCCAATATTTATACTAGGCATGTGATCAATATTCAACAACAATATTATCAACAAAATTTATACTTAATAGTCATTTAAACCCAATAATTAAAAAAATTAATTTTTTCTATATCCATAATACATTTTAAAAAGGATATTTAATTCATAAATGTTTGTTTCATTGCAACTTTTCTTTGAATACCAAACCATCATCCCACTCCTCTTTAATTAAAACCCACTTAGTTTGAATTTAAACTCCATTATCTCTTTAATGACCTCCCAAGGTGTTCCTAATCACTTAATATGATCTTACCGTGCTATTTGATTCACCCTTTCATGATAAGGACCCTCTCTTCTTTTTTATTTCCAGTACAATATTAATACTAAGATCATTTTATTTACTATATTAAATTTTATAACGTGTTTCCAAACATTCCATTACTATTCTTATGATTAACATGTATTTAGAGACCACATTTCACTATAATTCACCCCTCACATAATCCATTATGTACACCAGTTATTCTATCGAATTTATCCTTTGATTCTCAATGCCAAATATTTTTGTAATGAATACACATCCCCATTTCTACCCAAGAGAATTCACAAATTTTTACTCATCCATAATTTACTGGGGGGGGGTTCAAAATATGTGACATGTAATATTTAATAGTGGTTTTAAAAGTTTTTAAAGGAATTATTAGGTTTTTTGATCTATGGGGTATGAAAATGTTCATACATAATATGAGTGTGACAGTTGGGTGCAAAATTATGTTTCCCTCCAATGCATTGGGTGATTTTTATATGTTATTAGATTACATAAACGGTGAATGATATGTTTCCCTAAGTACTTTATATTATTATTTCATGGTTCTTATCCTTATATTATTCTTATGATATCATATTTTATGTTATTTCCACATTCCTATGTTTCCTTGTTATCATCTTATATCATGATTCAATGATCATGATTGTTATTCTAAACCCTTTTATCACACCATAATAATCATATTTATCAAAATGTACTACATTAACCATGTTTCCCTATAATTATTACCTTACTATGATTCATTTCTCACCCATTCCTTATGTACATCCCCTATTTATCCCATGAAGTATTAGAAGATAAATGGAATATAAGGGCATGTTTTTTAGTGTTTAAATATTTTTTTTACAGATGTTTCAAGTTAACATTCTATGTAACTAATTTCTAAAATACACTAGGTCTAATGTTCTTATAGTATTGTTTTATGAGAATATCTATGTAATAAACCCTGAATTAAGGTGAAATAAAGATATGGTTTCTGATTTTTGGTATGAGAGTAAAATTCTAGTAATTTTTTGGGGACTTGGATTAAAAAACATTAATGAATTTATTATTAATAAGAATAAAAATATGAAATTATACATAAATTATTGTAATGTAAAGATTAAGGTGTTTATAAGAATTAAAATATCTTTCTGGATACTATAACTGGATGTTAATCAGTTATTGTTATACCAATATTTAATAATCATGAAAATGGTGCAATTGGATTTGGCTCGATCACCACCTAGTTCATGATAAATATATCTTGAAACACACCTATTTTGACTCTCCTAGTGGATATGATTGGGTCAGATCACATGATCTAGATTAACTACTATGATGTGAAAAAATTCTCAAAAAATAATATATTATGAACTAGATCATGGATATATTTTATTAAAACAAATAATATAAAGGATATGTAATTTACTAATTTATGAGTTATCCCATCAATATTCAAAATTTTCATTATATTTTTTAGTATTTTCAAAATTCCCATAAATAACATTCCTTATAATTTTTTCAATAGATATAATTATGAGAAACTTATTCAACAACCAATGTGATGAGAAATGAAATGTATTATCATATTATATGACTAATCAAATAAAGGAAAGAGTCGAGAACTTTATTAAAATAATTACTCATTTAACTCTTGTTATGAAAAGATAATTTAAATAGGGGGAATCCACACCCTCCCTATGAGATAGAATGTTGATATTGATACCTTTATGTTATAATTAATACTGAATTATACTGGATATTTTGATCCCTTATCCATGGAACAACTGATAAAATCCATTAAAAATATATTCACTTACCTTTAATTCTTTGGGAAAGATAGTTACATGCTATCTTTTTATCATATGGAAGGGTATGTTGATCAATAGTGGACTTTGATAAAACATATTAAAACTGAGGAAGACACTAACTCGATGGAGAAGAAATAATTCTATAAAATGTATTCAAATGTTATTTTCCTCACACTGTTTCATTTAAATTTATGAAGTATTTCCTTATAATCAATAAAAGGGAAACGAATACATAATGTCATATTATGTAACGTTTATAATACTTTCACAATTTTCCTCCAGAACTATTATTTCCCTCAAATGTTAATTTGAACTCTTCTTTGGTAGGATAATGTAGGGTTTATGAAAAGATTTTTTAATTCCAGATATTTATTGGTGTAAATATATTTTATGATATTATCTTAATGTAAAAATTGAAATCATTGAATCTTAAGGGTCATATGGGTCTTAAAATTGTGGTTGAGATCTATTTTAAATCATTTATAATAATAGAGAAAAATCATGGGGGAAAGAAAGTTCAAGAAACCACCTGTTAAAAGTGAGGGAAGAAGCATCCATGAGATTTTGTAAAGGGGATAAGGAAATTCTTTAGGTGTGGGAAGGAAGGGAACCAAGCTAGTGATTTACCATAGGATAAACCCAACTATGTGGTGGAAGAAATGAATATTGCAGTCAAGACCTAGTTTGATGTCCATCATTTCCACTACAAAGAAAAAGGAATGTATGAAGATTTTCACACCAAGATAAGGGTTTTTAATTATAAATAAGGAAGAATACTATAGGTCCTAGAAGGAAATGGGGTGTTTATGCCCCCCATAACTGTTGAGTTGGATCCAATAAAATAATGTTTTCATAGGTACGGTTGTTTTTCATTCTTGAATAGTGAATATAGTATTTGATTCTAGTTCGATGAATTCATTCATATCACCCATGTTTTATTGAACTATTAAATAACCACCTCAAAACAAGGAAGTATAGATATATGTTAAAATGGAAAATGGGAAAATCCCTACATATTAAGTATATAATTTTTTCATATCCATATTTGATGTTGAACTTCCCAGTGAACATTGTGATATTTCCTTTAGCATAGTTTAATGCAATCGTTAGTATAGATTGGATTTCCTTATACAAAGCCATCATAAATTATTAAGAGAAGGAATTTACCCTCTATATACATAATATCACTCCGATTCAATACAATTTAAAGGAGATGGATGAATATCCATTGTTATCATCTTCTCAAGAATGGATATTGTTTCCTTATTTTCATGAACATCTAACTTAAGAGAATGAATCTAAGGAAAAAATTATCTATGAAGAAATTTCCATTGTAAGGGAATATACTGATATGTTTCTCATAATACGTTTTGGCCTTCTACCAAGCCATGAAGTTGATTTCTGAATCATTCTTATACCAAAAACATTATAAATATAGAAGACTCCATATAGAATGGCTGATATTGAACATGAATATAAAAAGAAGTAATTGTAGATGAATCTATGTATAGGGTTCATATACCTATGTGATCCAATATGGGGTGCAACATCCACTTCATCAATATAGTGGATGGGTTAATGAGCCTACAAATTAATTATCTTGGGCTCAAAAATATCATGATAAAAATAAATTTACTCTATCATAGATTGATGACAAGTGTGATTTTATATGTGAAGCACTATACTTATCATAGGTGGATCTTATGTCAGGATATTGTCATGTAATCTTTAAAAAAGGTGATATCTCCAAGACTACTTTTCATATAAGGTACAATCACATTGAGTTCATAGAGTTGAAATTTGTACACACAAATTATTTAACTATTTTGAAGGAGTTTATAATTATATTGACTAGGGATTATGTTAAAAAAGAATTTGTTTCCCTTATAGATGATATTCTTATCTAATACAAAACCAAAGAAATATATCGGGATCATTTGAATAATTAATAGAAGAACATGAAGAAGGAAACAGTATATTCTATCATATCCATACATAGGTTCCACTACCGAGTTCCTTGAGACAATGGGTCGCATGGTCTCAATAAAATCTCCATGAGTTATAGAGGATTCTGAAAAGAAATGAGGGCCTTGGGTGTGTTTGTTGGGAGGAACATCCTTAAATACCATAGTATATCACATCAGATATATATAGCAATAGATAAGTAGCAAAAACATATTTAAAAATATAGAAAAACAGAAAAATACAATTTAAACACTATACCATTTACCCACCTTCACAAAAAAGTACAATAATGGATAAAAACTCAAGAAACATATTTAAATTTTCAAATGATTAAAAGAAAATAGTATATAAAATGAGTATGATACGTATCATGTCTATAAAAAGATGGAAAAAACGTATATCGGTATCAAAATACAATACATATATGAAAATACAAAAAATAAAAAAGAAAGATACATCTCACCTAGCATCATGAGCTTTGGAGAGATCATGTGCTTCCATTCTACTATGTATAAAACAATGTGAAGAATCCAACTGTGGGTTTTCCCTAATACCTAATTACATTCATATAGTCTGTACGAGTACCCATATATGGACCAAATAGGGTGTGGGATAATAATTAGTAGAATACTACCAACATTGCCTGTTAAAAATCTTGGTTTTGCAATAAAAGCTAAGTAGTGTTCAAGCATATGGCAATAATATCAATAATACAAGTGAAATTACAATGGAAAAAGTTATTCATGTAACTAAAACTATCATGTTAACAAGGCTCCCTACAAAACAAGGGTTAAGATCCTCTAACATTTTATCTATAAATAAAAACCCAAATAACTACCATAACCACACTATACAACCAAGAGTATGTCAAATAAACCATTGTTATGCCATATAACCAAGTGTATTATATCAACCATAGCCTCACCATGTTGTTTAAATCATATATCACTACCATGATGTATAATATAAAGTATCATACCCTATAGGGGTAGGTATAAGGTATAAAAGACCAAGAAACCCTCATCGATTCCATAAGCATCTTGGTGGAATCTCATATAGAATTGGGTGGGGTATAAGGATCATGTTTAAAAACCATGTATAATTTCATCCCAAGAAAACCATATCCAAGGGTATAAACTCCCATAGAATCCTACTCAATCAAGACCCAAGGAGGAATCTCATCCAAGGCGACCACTTCCTCTATCAAAATCCATAGTATAACTATCGATGGAATCTAATGGATTTAGGATCCCATATATAAAAACCAAGGAATCCACTACTATTCAGTTCATCATAATAATTCATTAATTCAAATTCCATATCTTTCAATGAGTTCGTCTTACTCATATAAAATTTCCATATAAACTATTTAATTAGATTAAACAAAACACATCAAGTAAAAACATGAAAATAGAGGCAAAACATCTCCTAAGAAATTCAATTTAGTTCAATTAAATTATAAATGGATTCTTATAACTACAAAATATCACACAAAAACCAACACATCGGGTTGTATAAAGTTTGGAAGATAAAAAAAGCCACACACAAAGTGTGGCCCCGGTTAAGGAAACAACTTACAACAAAATCAAAAGCACTCCGCGTAATCCTTGAATAGGTTTGATTTCATTTGATTCAAGAATTCAATTCAATTTAGGGGTAAAGATATAAAATCTAGCTTGTGACACAACTAAAAGTGGGATTATAAAACACTAAACAATGAGGGAATGACATAGACCTCTCAGCTCAGGCATGTAGAAGTTTAATCCTTCACTATTAGCTTCTGATTCAGTCCAAATTAAAAGAAAAATTATGAATGTATAAATAATTTAGATATATTGAATATTAGATTGAACCTAACACTACCACAAAATTGGGTTTCCCTAGCACCACCCTTTTGCAGGGATAAAAAAAGCGCTGATATGGGGAGCTTTATCAGCGCTAAAAAAACATTGATAAAGGGAACTTTTAACAATGCTAAAAAAAAGAACTGTTAAAGGTGACCGTTTATGAGCTATTTTTTTAGAACTGATAAAGGCCCCCCTTTATCAATGCTTTTCAGCATTGTTAAAGGGGACCGCTTTATCAGCTCTTTTTTTAGTGGCACTAATTAGGGGTGGATTTATTAGTTCTTTTTCATAGAGCTGATAATGTTTATATTTAAAAAAAAATCATGAAAACAAATATATTGTTATATAAGTATATTTATATTGATATAAATATTATATATATTTTTTAAATATGTTTTAGATAATTATAAATAGACTACTACATTTAATATATAAAAAATTCAGTGAAAATGGTTTTAAAATATTTTTAAAAATGTTATTTATTAATAATTTTCTAATTATCATCGATTATTTATCATTTAAAAATAATTTTGAGACGCAAATAATAATAAAAATTAATAAAAGATCTAAAATATGTTGAATATCTAACTCAAACTTCAAACAACCATATCTTTTGTTCTGGGTGTCCGTTTGAGCTCTACATCATATTAAATTAATTCTTTCGATAAGCTCTACGTTCTAGTGACTAAAGGAATCATTCTATCACATTTTTCGTGGCCCAAAAAATTCCCAGAAGGCCTCCAAAATCCAGTTTTTAGTCAGTATACCACTATTGTTTAACATTCAAATAGGCATAACTTCTGGTCCAGATGTCCTCTGGGTCTGTAAAACATATCATATCTAATACTATTTCATTTTCTTTGATTCTTTGGGTTATAGAGTTGAAAGGGACTTCTAGATTAGAAGTTTTAGTCATTTTAACATTATATGACTTTTCAAATAAACATATATTTGTATTTATTTGTATATATATATATAAATATATATTTGTGTGTGTGTGTGCATGTGTTTTTGTGTATGTGTGTGTTTTATATATGTATGTATGTATGCATTTATTTATTTATTAACACATATAAGAAAAAATATTTTATAAATGTATTTAAAACAAATCTTATAAATATATATTAATATACAAATAAATATATGGAAATAAATTTATAACTAAAAATATATATACTATAACACCATAAACTTCCATGGTACTTTTCCCTTTGAATAATACAATTGCTTGTGTTGTACGCAACATCAAGTTCAAACACACCACAACCAATCAAACTAGTCATTATGAATAGTAATACCCACTTTTTGAAATTTTATAAATTTTATCATTCAAAATGGACTTCATTTTTGGATTCATAATATAGAAATAATCTTAGGGAGAATTTTTTGTATTTTTCTGAAAACATTCAATTTTTTTATGAAAAGTGAAAAAACACTATGTTGTTGTTCTAAACTGACATTTTATTTAAATAATTAGTTATTTTATTTAAATTTATTTATGGTCAAAATAGATACATAATAATTATATATGTTCAACATAATTCATTGGAGTCATTTTATAATAAGTTTAGATATATATAATTTTATCAAACTTTTTATTGCCTTTTACCCACCTCCTAGGAGCATTTGAAAAATTGTACAAAACTTTATTTTACAACTTTTGTGAGATGAATTTCAAAAATCTAAGAGACACAGTTAATATTATTAAGTAAAACTTGTTTCAATAAGATGAAAAGAATATTGGTGAATAGTGACTTTTGACTTTTTTTACCAGGACTAAAAGTAAATAGGGTAATTAAGGTTAAAAATGAAACCATAATTACCCTAACACATGTACTAATTCTATTGGATAAGTATAATTAGACCAAAAACAACCATAGGAAATAAATATCACCCCCTTTGGTCCACATGGATTAGATTAGGACATTTATTATTATTTTATTTAAATAATAGTTAACAGAGTTAAATTCAAAGTTCAATAACTAAAACAATTTTAATATATGGTAATACATAAAATAAATTCAACTATAAATATACATTAAAAATATAACAAAACATAATACATAATGGTATTTTATTTATAATTTTTATAGATTAAAAAATTTAATTTATTTATGACACAATAATGGTGCAGTAGTTACCTTGTTAATGAGAGATTAAAATAATTGATATTATAAATATAAAAAGAAATGAAATTTTAGACCTTTTATGAATTAAACTAATTTTCTAGGTTAATATGACATGTTAAAGTAGGATAAATAAATTATATTCAATGTGATAGTGTTTTTATGTATTTTAAAAAATCAAATACTAAATAGTGTCAAAATTGATATAATTGAGTTTTTTTAAAAAAAATATTATTTTATTAATTGATATAATATTCCAAAACATCTATGGTTGGTCCAAAAAACTTATAAAATGTAATATATATTAATAATAAACCACATGCGGTTATATTGTCTTGTTATATTATATTTATTAACCATATAATATAAAAATACAAAGAGACATGGTAAATGTAAAACTGTTTAACTAAGTGTTAAATCTAAAAGATGAAGTTAATATGATGACCTAGACCTATCTAAAACCTATTGGTTGAGAGTTTCTAGACCCATCCCCAACATATCTTTAATAGAAATCATATTAGATCCATTAGAAACCGAAAATTATTTTATTACAAAATAATATTTTAAGCTTTTCCTAATGTGACCCTCGTCTCTCTTAAAAAAGGGAACTTCCCCTTATCTTAATTTCACACCTCCAAAGTATTTTGGATAGGAAAAAACATGCCACAATATCCTCCAAACATTCCTACCATCATCCTAGAGGCCTTCCTTTAGTCATAAAGCCAACCTATGTATCCCTTTTGTTCAAATCAAAAGGAAAAATCCAAAGAAGATGTAAATATTTCCTCACCAATTTCAAGTAATTTTATTCTTCAACTTCATCTTTTTTGATGCTTAGATTCTAAAATAAGAACCGCATTATATTCTATATACTGTTACATTATTATGAAAATGTTACAACCATATTAATTATTCTATCCATCCTATAAATGACAGAGTCACCATACGTGCGTACGTACGGATTACCGTCTCCACGTCGTGGTGTAGTTTGTTATTCAAACACTTCATTATTTTGATGTGTATAATAATGATTATAAATGATTTAAATAATAAATATAACATGTTAATTATTTTGTATATATTATATACAATACAATTATATACAATTTCACCATCAATATAATTATATTTTCACTCGTGTGTACGTAAATATTACCGTCTCCACGAACGTGATGACATTCATTCACCATCGTAATAATTCAAGAATAATTTTCATTTTATGATTGAAAATAATATTTATGAACCTAATATCATTTTGTATATGAATCAAATACATTTTATCAATAACAATAGTGGATTATGTAACTAAGCATATAAAGGAAAATGAATCTGTTAACACCCGAAATGATGATACTACTAAAATATATTTAACAAATCAATATTATAAGATCATATATGATATCATATTTAGGTATATAGTTCTTGTATAATTTAATAAAAATGTTTTAACGTTTATACAGAATGTTAACATACCATCGACTAAGGAAAAGTACAAGGTAAGGGATAATTTCACAATCTCTTTATTATCCGAGGATGTTTTTACGTAAGAATCTACTAGGACATATTTATTATCCATGTCCCTGCATCATAAAAGAGTTTTCGAAGGGATTATTTTTAAGGGACTCATTTACTAAAACATCAAATTAAATGTTTTAGAAATTTATCCTTCTAAACCATTCACGTTAATTTCCATGTTTTTTAAATGGTTTTAAGGATGTATT
Source organism: Viscum album (assembly GCA_963277665.1). NCBI lineage: Eukaryota > Viridiplantae > Streptophyta > Magnoliopsida > Santalales > Viscaceae > Viscum > Viscum album. The sequence continues at coordinate 9,138,311 of OY728136.1, forward strand.
TATATGAACATGAATGATTTGAAATGTTAATTACATTCAAAAGTTTCAAAGTGGTATGGGACACTTCGATTAAAAACTATATTTTAAATGACATACTTTATAAATTATGTGACTTTTAAATGATTTCATGAAAAAGGGATATTTCTCTCAATGATTTTTATTGATCATTTTCAAATATGTCAACATCCTTTACTGGATATTATTCTTGATAAAGGTTGATTTATTATAAAAATCTTCTATATTTTATTGGAAGTTTTGGGATATGATTGACAGTGGATGTGAAATTTTTATACCATTCATGGTTTATGGATAATGTATTGACATTTTTTTTGTGAGTTTTAATATGAATTTTTAGGTTATGTTTCAACCTTTTCATATGAGGAATGTATTGGAATTAGTAAGTGACGGGTGGAGCCCACTATAGCTCCTCAACACATCCGTAGGTCTCATGAGACAATTAGACATGAAATTTGTTGAGGCCTTTCCCAATTTGATATATGGTTTTGGCTGAGGCCTAAATCATTTTTAGGCGTCTTGGCTGAGGCCTTGAAAAGATGTTTTAGAATTTCTGGCATTATAAATTCCCTCATTATGAGAATATTATTGATGGTTAATGTAGTTATTTAACTAGTAGAATACCCCTGACAATGTTTTATTATTTAATAATTTACTTAGCTCATATTTATACCATAAAGTGGTGATGTTTATTATTTTTAAAGGAATGCGTTTTCAATTATTCACCATGCCTATTGTTTATGTTATCTTCCACTATGTTGCTTACCGTTACTATGTGTTTGATCTCACCCCATTCTTATATTTCATTTTCTAAGGATATGAAAAATTTATTTATGAGTGACTTGCAGGCATAATCAAGGAGGTTTGGATATTTCGGATGGAATAATTTAGTGTTGTATTTTATTTCAAGTTGTACTGTTAAACTTATTTATGTATATTGTTTCCAAGCCTAATAAACTGATCGGTCTTTCGGGACGTGATACCTTGAATCATGCCAATGTTATGTAATAATGCACCAACTCTTGGTAACTGGGTTCGAGGAATTATAGTTGGTATCAGAGGATGATTAGTATAAATCTTGGAAGCTAGATTTAGAAAAACTCTTATTAGAGAACATTACCCTAAGATATACTTAGAGTATTCATATAGAATAAATTTCTATAATTTTGGTACTGTAGAGATTTTGTGATTTTTCTATGAAATATATCAATAACTGGATACAAACAGGTAGAGGTGGCTCTGGAACAGATGTACCTAGGGGTAAAACCTAAAAACACTGCTTTGAGCAAGACTTGAATGGGAACTGGTGCACGACAAAGGGCATTGCTGCACTCTTGTTTACGACAGTCCCGAGGGATATTTTTAGGATAATTCTCATTTTCATTACAAAACATTATGAAGGGTTTATGAGTATATACATTCTCAAAGAAAACTTTTTTATGATTATGGATTATATCCATAAACTGTTGAATTTTTGTTAAATATTTTACATGTTTGGAATTATGTATTGCGATACATAAACTAATCTAGTGTATGCCATTGTAAAGAAATGGATCCTAGTGTAAATAATGGAAACTGTATCAATTCATGTAATCCATGTTGGTATTTCACTCCTACTATAGATAATTATAGGGGAGATGGTGAAGCAACTAGTGCTGGTCAGCTTATCACCATACTAGGACAACTCACTTAGGTTATAAATAATAATGTTACCCGTATGGAGAACCCTGATCCACAACATGGAGGATCAATGTCAGACAACTTCATGAGGCAACACCCACCAAAATTCAATGGGAGTACGAACCCATTAGTGTCTGAGAAATGGATAAATTCCTTAAAGATAATATTTCACTCTTTGGGGACTAGCGAAAGGGAAAAAGTTTTCATGGTAGTTTATCGCCTCATGGGAGAGGTAGATCAACGGTCGTCATTGATTCAAAAAAAAGCAAGATAATGATGTATCACATATGGAATGGAGGGAGTTTAGAGATATTTTCTTAGAAAAATACTTTCCTTGTGACCGTTAAGAGGTTATGGAAAGGTAATTTCTGAGTCTGAGGCATAAGGAGGATGCGAATGTCGCAAAGTATGAGGATAACTTTACAAGGATAGCAAGGCATGCAATAGATTATATACGTAACCCAAGGAGTAATATTGATCAATTATTTGATGGATTTGTTATTTATATTGATGCTTCAAATAAAGAACTTTTATGTGTCCTTATCCATAATGATTGATTTATTTCTTATGCATCACAACATCTAAAATTTTACGAGAAAAACTATCCCACTCATGATCTTAAGTTGTAGCTGTAATCTTTGCTTGGAAAATATAGAGACACTATCTCTATGGTGAAAAATATGATATTTATACTAATCAAAAGATTTTGAAGTATATTTTCTCACAAAAAGAACTCAACATGAGGTAGAGGCAATGGATTGAACTACTCATGGATTATGATTGCACTATACACTACCACCTAGAGATGGAAAATATGGTGGCAGATGATTTGAGAAGAAATGATCATTGAGTTTTGAACAATATGAGAGTTGAAAAGAATAATATATACATGAATATATTAAAGATGGATATGGGAATAACCAAGGAAGGTGAAACATCAATGCGTTTTCAAATGGTTTCCAAACCATCTTTACTAGAAATGATAAAAACATCTCAGACTGATTATGGGGAATTTCAAAAGAAGATTAAATCAGTGAATGATGATAGATTGATTGACTTTGTATATGAAGATGGAATTTTAAAATTTAGGAAGAGACTTTGTGTTCCTAAAATACATAATCTAAAAATGGAATTTTTGGATGATTCTCATAGCTCCAATTTCTCTATAAACCCTGGGATCACAAATATGTATAGATATTTGAAGGAAAATTTTTGGTGGGACAACATGAAGAGGGATATTTCTGATTTTGTGTCAAGATTTACAGTCTGTCAACAAGTGAAATCTGGAAGGCAACAACCTGGAGGAGTCATGAAACCTCTTCCCATACCTGATTGGAAAAGTGGTAATATTATGATGGAATTTTTTCATGGGGCTACCAAAGACTCCTAGAAGGAATGATGCAATATGGTTCATTATTGATCATCATACCAAGTAAACCCATTTTATTTCTATAAGATAAGATTTATCACTTGAACGTCTAGCAATACCATATATTATTGATTTTGAAAGACATCATGTTGTACCCCTATCGATTGATTCTGATCATGATCCCCATTTTTCATCATGATTCTGGAAAAGTATTCAGAAGTCCTTGGATACTGAACTTTGTTTTAGAACTACCTACCACCCTCAGACCGATGGACAATTAGAATGGACTATTAAAACCTTAGAAGACATGTTGATATATTTCTCACATGACTTTGAAGGAATGTGGGATCAATATCTACATATCGTAGAATTTTATTATAAATATAGCATCCATTCAAGTATTCAGATGGCACCATATAGAGTTTTATATGGAAAGAGATGTCGCACACCAACATGTTTGGATGAATTTGGTGAAATAAAACTTGTAGGCCTAGAACTTGTTGAGGAAATAATAGAAAATGTGAAGGTTATCCAAAACCACATCAATGTAGCCCAAAGTAGGAAAAAGAGCTCGCCGATAACCAAAGGAAGGATATGGAATTTCAAGTAGGAGACCATGTTTTGTTGAAGGTATCTCCATGGAAGGGTGTTATACGTTTCAGTAAGAAGGGTAAATTGAGTCCCAGATATATCAGAAGTTTTGAATTCTAAAATGAAATGGAATTGTAGCTGACCATTTGGAAACGCCTCCAAGTCTCTCCAAAGTTCATGATGTGTTCCACATATCTCTGTTAAGAAAATACATATTTGGCCCAATGCATGTACTCACCTATGAAGAATTAGAATGAGACCATAGAACAAGTGCTGAGAAATCGGATGACTCGTCTGGTAAAAGTTCTATGGAGAAACCATAAAATGGAAGAGGAAATGTGGGAACTTGAGGAACTTATGATGAATAACCACCTGAATCTTTTTTTGAAGTAATTCTAGAAATTATGAGGACAAAATTATTTTACATATCGGAGAATGTAACACCTCAAGCTTCCACGATACATTTCCCTTTGAATAATGCAATAGCTCCTGTTGTATGCAACTTCGAGTTCAAACACACCACAACCAAACTAGCAGTTATGAATATTAATACCCACTTTAATAATTTTTTTAAATTTTATCTTTCAAAATGGACTTCAATTTTAGATTCGGAATATCGAAATTATCCTAGGGTGAATTTTTGGCGTTTTAATGAAAACATTCAATTTTTTGATTAATAGTGAAAAAACACTACGTTATTTGTTAAAAGTGACTTTTTATTTAAATAAATAGTTATTAAATTCTAAATTATTTTAGGCCAAAATTTATATATAATACCTATATATGTTCAACATAATTTATTGGAGTCATTTTATAATAATTTTAGATATATAAAATTTTATTGAACATTTTACCCTCTTTTACCCTCCTCCTAGTATAATTTGCAAATTTGTATAAAACATAATTTTACCACTTCTGTGAATTTAATTTTAAAAATTTTATAGACATGGATAATATCAGTAAGTAAAATTTCATTCAATAAGATGAAAATAATTTTTGGTGAATAGTAACTTTTGACTTTTATTTACCAATGTTTAAAGTAAACAGGGTAATTAAGCGTAAAAATGATATCATAATTACCCTAAATCATGTCCCAATTCTATTTTATAAGTATAATTCGACCAAAAAAACCTTAGGAATAAAATAATACCCCCTTTGGTCCACTTGGATTAGATTAGGGCATTTATTATTATTTTTAAAGAAGAGTTAAAAGAGTTAAATTCAAAGATTAATGACTAAACCATTTTTAATATAGGGTTATACATATTATAAATTAGACTATGATTACTAATTTTAAATCTAAAAAAATTGAATACATAATGGATTTTTATTTATAATTTTTTCACATAAATAATTTAATTTAATTATGACACAATGATGATGCAGTAATTACCTTATTAATGAATGATTAAAATAATTGATACTATAAATATCCAAATAAATGTAATTTGAGACATTTTATGAATTAATATAATTTTTTGGGTTAATATGACATGTTATGGTAGGTTAAATAAATATTATTCGAAGTGATAAAGTTTTTATGGCTTTAAAAAATCAAATACTAAATAGTGTCAAAATTGACATAATTGAGTTTTTAAAACAAATATTATATTATTAACTGATATAATATTCCTAAAAATCTAAGGATATTAAAAATTACTTATATAAGGTTATATATATTAATAATTAACCACATGGGGTTCTCTTGGCTTGTTATTGTAATTTTATTAACCATATAATATAAAAATACAAAAAGACATGGTAAATGTCAAACTATTTATCTAAGAGTGAAATATAAAAAAATAATGTTAATATGATAACCTAAACTTGTCTAAAACCTATTGGTTGAGAGTTTTTCTACCCATCCAATCATTAGACTTTAAATAATTCATTTTGGATCCATTATAAACCGAAAATGATTTTATTAAAAAATAATATTTCATGCATTTCTTAAAGTGACCCCCACTTCTCTCATAAAAGTGAACTTCCCCTTATCTTAATTTCACACCTCAAAATCCTCTTATCTCGTCCAAACCCTACCCAAATATCCTCAAAACATTTATATTTTCATTATATAGGACATTATTTGGTTATAAAGCCAACCTATGGAGCCCTTTTGATCAAATAAAAAGGAAGAACCTGAAGAAGAGGTAAATATTTCATCACCTCTTTCATGCTCTTTTCGTATTCCACTTCCTCTTTCCCTGTGGTTTCCATTATGAAATAATAAATCTAGTATGTTATATATACTATGATGTTATTATAAATATTTTAAAACCATATTTATTATTCTATCCATCCTATAAATGACAAAGCCACCATACATGTGTACGTACAGATTACCGTCTCCACATCATAGTGTAGTTTGTTATTCAAACACTTCCTTATTTTGATAGGTATAATAATGAGTATAAATGATGTAAATAATAAATATAACATGTTAATGGTTATTTATATATGATATATCATGAAATTACATATAATTTCACTATCAATATAATGATATTGTCGCCCGTGCATATGTACAGAATACTGTCTCCACGAATGCGATGAGATTCATTCCCCATCGTAATCATTGAAGAATAATTTTCATTTTATGATTAAAAATATATTTAATGAATTTAATATCACTCTGTATATGAATCAAATACATCCTATCCATAACATACATGGTTTACATAACCAAGCATATAAAGGAAAATGAATCAGAAAACACACAAAACGATGGTACCACTAAAATATTATTAACAAAGAAATATTACAAGATCCTATATGATATTTAATTTATGTATATAGTTCTTGAATAATTTATTTAAATTTTTTTTGTAACTATTATATAAGATGTTAACATACCATAGACTAAAGAAAAGTATAAGGTAAGGGTTATTTTCAAAATCTCTTTATTATCCAAGGTTGTTTTTACCTAAGTATCTACCGGGACATATTTATTATCCATATCCATGTTTCCTAAAAGAGTTTTCAAATGGATTATTTTTAAGTGTCTATTTTACTAAAACATCATTTTAAATGTTTTAAATATTTATCATTATAAACCATTCTCATTAATGTCCATGTTTTTAAAATGGTTTTAAGGATGTTTTTATATGGAATGAATGTTTTAAAATGTTAATTCATTTAAAAAGTTTAAAAGTGGCGTGGGACACTTCGATTTAATACTATCTTTTAAATGACTTCCTTTATAAATTATGTGTCTTTTAAATGATTTCATGAAAAAGGGATATTTATCCCAAATATTCTTACTAATCATTTTCAACTATGTCAACATCCTTTATGGGAGATTATTCTTCATAAAGGATGATTTATTATACAAATCTTCCATATTGTATTGAAGGTTATTTGATATGATTGACTATGGATGTGATATTTTTATACCATTCACGATTTATGGATAATTTTTTGACATTTCGTATGCTAGTTTTAATATGAATGCTTATGTTATGTTTCAATATTTTCATATGAGGAATGTATTGGACTTAGTAAGTGATGGGTGGAGCCCACTATAGCTCCTCGATGCATCAGTAGGTCTCATGAGACAATTAGATGTGGAATTGGCCGATGCATTTCCCAATTTGATATATGGTTCTGGTTGGGGCCTAAATCATTTTTAGATGTCTTGGTCGAGGCCTTGAAAAGTTGATTCAGAATTTCTTGCATTATAGATTCCCTCATTATGAAAATATTATTGATGGTTAATGTGGTTATTCAACTAGTAGAATACCCATGACTATGTTTTATTATACCATTATTTACTCAAATCATATTCCTGCCATAAAGTGTTCATGTTTATTATTTTTAAAGGCATGTGTTTTCAATTATTCACCATGCCTAATGTTTATGTTATCATCCACCGTATTGGTTACCCTTACTGAGTGTTTGAGCTCACCCCTTTCTTATGTTTCATTTTCAAAGTATATGAAGAAGTTAGTTATGAGTGACTTGCATGCATAATCTCGGAGGCTTGGATGTTTCTAATGAAATAAATTAGTGTTGTATTTATTATCAAGTTGTAATGTTGATCTTATGTATGTATCTCGTTCGCAAGGCTACTAATCTGATCGGTCTTTCGGGACATGATTCCTTGTATTATGCCAATGTCATGTAATAATGCACCGACTCTGGGTTACTGGGGTTGCGGAATTACATATATAAATAAATATAAAAATAAATTAATATACGAATAAATATATATGTATTAATGTAACTAAATATATTTATATTAATACGAATCTATATTAATCTACGGATAAATATAATTATATATATATATATATATATTAATATACGAATATATATATATATATATTAATATATTAATAAATATATATGTATTAATACAACTATATATATATATATATATTAATATGAGTCTATATTAATATGCAAATAAATATATCTATAAATATATATATCAATATATATTAATATACTAATATATATATATATATCAATATATGAATAAATATATATGTATTAACATAACAAAATATATTTATATTATTATGAATCTATATTAATATTCGAATAAATATGAATATATATATATCATTAAATAAAGAAAAAAATGAAATGGCTTAGTGGTAAAGGTGTAGGCGCGGTAGGGGGGAGGTCGCAGGTTTGAGTTCGGGTGGAAGAAAGGAGGGGCTCTCGGGTATGTGGGGGATGTGCATGCAAGGGAAGTGTGAGGGAGGGTGGGAGGGGGTCCCGCCTAGCGCTGATAAGGGGGGTCTAGCATTGTTAAATGAACCCCCAGATTATATTGTTTTTAAATGTTTTTTAATTATTTTGACATTTATCAGCACTTAAAAAAAGTGCTCATAAATGACCTTTTTATCAGCTTCTTTTAGCACTGATAAAAGACCCCTTTTATCAATACTTTTTTTAGAGCAGATAAAAGGGGGCTTTAACAGCTCTTTTCTGATCACTAATAAAAGGGACCCCACATTTATCTTCACCTTGATTAACAACGCTTTTTTAGCACTGTTAATGAACTTTTCTAGTGCCGATAAAGACCATATTTTTAGTAGTGTAAATAACTTCACTCATACAAAGTAAAATTTATAATAAAACAAGATGATCAAAGAACTTACTTGTGAAAATACAAAGAGATTACCAACCCTCAAATATGAGTTCAGACTAAGAAACCACACCTTAGCCTATAATTTTTCTTCAAAGGGAGCTCCCTAGGGTGAGCCACTACCAACAGATGAGGAATAAATTTTTTAAGTTTTAATATATTTTAGGAGAGAAAGGTCATATTACACAAAATTACTAGGCCACAGGGTCTTAGTTCACTGTTGGCCAAACCATGTTCCAACTGTGTGTCCTTCACTACTTCTAGGGGAACCTCAGATGGTTAGTGAACATAGTTTGACTAACCATGTGAAAATTATGCCTTTATACATTGTCCAAGGACTCCATCATTTTTCATGGGTGTGCACCTCCTTCCAACTAGTTTCTTGAAACCATGAACATCTTAATTGAGTCCAGGACCTCATTGCATACTCTATCGCCTTCCATGCATAGTTTCTTCTAACAGTGTAAAATTTGTTTTTTTCTATCAAAAAACCGGTTCTATGCTCTAAAGAAACCCCGTAAACCCCTAAAACTCTTTTTATCTATAAGACCACTCCCATTAGGCCATAAAAAATAATTTAATCCAAAAAATATATATTTACACCTCATAGGGAAACCTAGGATTTTACAATCTTTCATCTTAAATTTAGTAAGTCCCCGAATTACCCTCTTAGTGGTGGTCAATAATCATCTTAGGATAACTCTAACTAGTGAGAACATACATTAGCCTCATGATTCCACGTCTCATCTTACAAATGAACACCCTTCCATATCACTCGTATTAAAGGACTACACAGTACTTAGAGATCCTTCATCCTCTAGTCAATGATATGAATATGATTCTCCTCGAAGGACACATCAACCTATAAATCCACCTCATCCAGATGAAGAGTGTTAGATGGGTCTGATTGATAATGGATAATATGAGATATATGGAATATTTCATGCATGGTTGGGTGACTCTGAGATAACAATAATCGATAGGGTACCTCCCAACTCACACTAGAATCTCATGTGACTCACATATCACCGTGATATCTTACTATGTCTTCTAATTCTTCTATTACTTAGCCTCATTGAGGTATGTATAAATAACAAATCATTAAACTGAAACTCTATAATTCATCAATTAGGATCAGCGTAATATTTCTATTAATATTCTGTAATAACCATCCACATTCCCATCAACTGGACCTAATCAAAGGTCTCTTATATGAGACACAATCCCAATAAAGCTTCCTCATGTACCTCTAACTAGAACATGTATGATCCACATGGAATACTATAAAACGAATCATGATTTTCCATATATCCTTTCACTTAATAAACATTATTGTAAGAAAACACAACAAGAAGAATATACCTCTCCCAAGAGCACCTAAAATCTAGGATGCATGCCTGCAACATGTCCTCAAGAAACTGTATCGTATGCTCTAACTGGACATCGATATGAGGGTAGTATGATGTGCTCAGAAGCACCTATGTACCCAAAAACCTATGAATAATCATCCATAAAAAATGTGAATAAAGTGTCCTATAATAAATGATAATTTGATATACCCTGTGAATTCATACTATCTCAAGGACATTCAAACTCCAATCCTCATCAACAATGGAGGTCTCCCAGATTGAAAGGAATTGAGAAACCATCATGAGCCTATCTGTTACAACCCAAATAACATCACTACCTTGATGTGACCTCATAAAAATGGTCATGGAATCTGTCACAACATAGGAATGTGAAACTAATGTAATTGTATATATGGTCTCTAATATTCCACCTTCGGCTACATATAGGCCAGACCTCCCATAAAAAAATATTAACCTCACATCTCTTACCAAACCACTAATAATGGAAATGTAAATCAAGATACATTTGTGTAACACTGGCATGTACTGCCCAAATGAGGCATGAAACTCCTACATTAGATAATCACATATTTCCACAAGATCCCCAACATGACCTTGTATACACATGATATGATCCTCTCCCCCATCCTAAATTGGAGGTGGTTCCTCACATGACACACTCTCCCATAAGAATGGACCATCAGAATATGATAACTACCTCTTCTTCACCCTATCCAGAAGGTCATAGGTCATTACTAATAATTAAATAATTGACATCCCCGGACCATATTTCACCTCTATGTGTATCACTAGAAAAAAAGTCTACATGTTTTCACTCACTACTAGCCTCCTGAATTGCCATTATTTGAGTCCTCCTGCTCATTTCATCGACTACTCCATTTCCTATTCTAGGCTTGTATGTAAGATCAATGTCGAATGACTATAGGAACTCAATCCAACTTCACTTTCATAGATTTATATCATGATGTGAAAATATATACTTGATTACATTTTAGTCCATCAACACCACAAAATGATCCCACAATCAATAGTGTCTCAAACATAAAATGGAATGAAAAATAGTCCAACTCAATATCATGTGTCGAGTAATCCCACTCATGTAGAGAAAACTACTAAGACCCATATAGCATAGATATATTCGCCTTCATCATAATTGATCCTTGTCCGATACCTGATGCATCCCAATTCATAGGGTGTCTCATGTCTGGCTCTAGAAGAATATGGATTGGTGTGGAATCCAGTCTTCCTTTTAACTCATGAATGGATTTCTCGTAGATATCTATCCATAACAACTTCACACCCTTCGTTGTAAATACCTTTAGTAGTGTTTATATGTGTGATAATTCCATTATAAACTGTTTCTAATATCCAACAATCCCTATGAATATATATATATATATCAATGTTGTTCAAGGGATGCTCCCAGTAAACTATAGCTCTCAGCTTCTCTAGGATTACTGATACTAATGTATTTATGATAATATTACCCAATAAGTGAATATTATCCATCCATAAGATCCACTTTACGAGATTATCATATAATTATTTCCCATCCTAGTGTATCCAAAATGATATCAACCTATTTTTCATGATCATGTTGATTATGAGAATATACTGTGATATCGTCCATGAAAACCATAACAAAAGAATCCAGATACGGAGGGAAAACATGGCTGATCAACACCATGAAAACTGCTAGTATATTCATGAGACTGAAAAACATAAGAAAATACTTATATAGAAAAAAATTTCTACAAAATTCTATATGAGTTATTTATATAGGTTGAACATGAAATTAATGATATCCATATCGCAAATCAATTTGAAAGAAAACCGGGTCTCCAAGAAGTTGATCAAAATGGACATCTATTTAAAATAAGGGATATCTATTCATAACCATCAACTGGTTTAGTTTTTGGTAATCCACACATATCCAGATGGTAACATCCTCATTTTTCATGAAATGGACTGATGAACCCCAATGATAAGTATTGGTGCATATAATCCCCATTACCTACACACTAAATAGAAACCTCTTGATCTCTTTCATCTTCGTAGTAGCCATCCTCTAAGGAGTAATTGATACCAACACATTTCATAGAACTAGAACAATAGAGAAATCCACCTCCCTCTTGGGATGTATACATGAAGTTTTATTTTAGAAAACATCCTTAAATTGATCAACCACATGAGGGAAACATACCTGACATGTTTCCTAATCATCCAAATACAAACTAGAATTATGGGATGTCATTATTCCCAACCCACAATGCCCTGATCTAGTCAACTCTCCTAGTCATATGTTACACCCTTGTACATATAAACTCTACCCTTTGGGGATGTGGTGGACATACTTTAGTAATAGTAATCGATATTATCATGATAAAAAAGTAGCCATTATATCCCGAGTGTGATGTTAAACTCTATCATATTTAGAAAAGATTGTTTTCATGAGATGTGACACCCACCAATTTGGAGAGGGAACTCCCTTCACTAGTGTACCCCCTCCATCTTGAGTATCGAGTTCATGATGATATCATAATTCTAAACCATTATCCAAGGTTTTCCCCAATAGTTTTTTATATAAAGCCGTGATAATCACCTATATCAAAAAGATTACATACAAGATTACCGACAATTAAGATTTTACTTGTCACCGTAGTTGGACCTACATGCTACTCATCACATGTAGGATATAATAAATATACATGGCCGAAACTAATATTCTATGACACTACCTTAGTATCTTTAGAAATACCACTGTACTGTTTAGTTAAACAAGATGTCTAAATACCTCAACCATGACCACCACCATGGCTTGAAGGACAGGTAATTCTCTAGATACTTTAATATCGATACAATAGTCTCATGACATAGATCAACATCCTATGGACTTCATTCATCTAAAAAAATCTAACGATGCTATATCTGGAATACATGCGTCATCTCTACCACAGTCGAGTTAATCCATGGTTCTCCATTAAAAGTCTGCATGTAGTGTAGAAACCCCTCATGAAATCATGACTCAATACCTATGTCTAGTAAAATTTCTGGTTCCATAGTTTTTTTTTTGCAACAGAATAATCTGGTAGCGCATGGATGACCACTTTCGGATCATTTTCATCACCATCTTCTTGGTGTAAAACTAGAGTTCATCATAGTGGAAATTCAATATAATTTCAAACACACACCACAAAAAATATAGATAACGATGGTTCATATATATATGTGTATGATACTTAAAAATCATCTTATAAAGATGTCACACCCCTCTTCTTTCCCCAAAATCCATTAATGGGTAAAATGAAATACTCCCTAACATCACTAGAGACACTACCTAATTCCCACTAAAAAGTCAAGTCATTATCATGTTCTCTATTTCAAAAATAAATTTCCAATTAAATTAATAGTTATGTTATAATACTATTTTAATTTTTGAGAAAAATGGTTCATCTCATATAATTTATAAGGTCCAGTAGACCTCATGAACCAAAATATATTGTTCACTTAATCCACATCGTAACACGTTCCAATCAATGCGACTAAGGATCCATGACTCTACATGTCACATTTACCTATATAGGTTGTTTGTGATAACCCAATCTGGAAAAAACTTATTAGATTATATTAGGCTCTCTATATACTGACCATGTTTCTCAATTACCTATAAAAATTTTCTATCACAACAGAAGGTGTATCACACAAGACACATATTTCAAAGTCACAAATTCAAGCAATGGATCCCATTGGGAATGGAATAATTAATATCATGTGAAACCTAAAAAGTTATTAAAAATAAAGCATGATATGCATATCATTATATCATTGGGAAGTAATAAAATATATCCAAAATCATATGAATGATAAGATAAAAATTCATGTGCATCATCCAACTGTGATATCCAAATAAACTATAATAAATAAATTCCCAAAAATAACAATTTCTGATCCAGATATTTCCAATATGTGGGTCAGCTACTCCCAAGAATAGCTCATTACCAAATTCATACACCTTTATAATCTCATGTCTAATGTCTCAAAATATTAAGGTAGATAAGAAAATACTCTGATACCACTTTGTAACATCCTGACATAGGTTCCACTATCTAGTGCCCTGATCTGTTGGGTCACATGGACTCAAGCACATAAACCCTATTTCCAGAGGTTGTCTACTAGTATCGAGGGACCATGGTTTGTTTGTGGAAAGACTATGGCCCCATTACTAGAGTATATAAAATCATAAATATATATATAGTATAAAATATGTAGTGTAAGAATATGTAAAAAATGGAATTGGTGAAATAGACACTATGAACATTGGACTAGCAACCCGCCTTCACAAAAATAGTATATTAAAAACTCAACTAAATTATAAAAATACTCAAAATTTGAAAACTAAATCATATGCAGAATTATGAAGATACATTTCATGTATCTAAAAATCTATAAAATAGTTATACGTTAATCCCAAAATATACATGTATCAAAATACCAAAAAGTCCAAAATGGGATATCATAGCTACAATCATAAGACTCACCTTGATCATGTGATACACTTTTAATAAGAATAGAATGAAGTCATGCATCAAATTGAGGGTGTTTTTATCGATCCTTACCAATATCTGTATAGTCTTTTAAGGTACCCACTGACCTCTTAAACTAGATGTGAGAGAACACCCAGTAGGCCACCACCAACGGTTTCTATAAAAAATCCTGGATGTGCCATACAAGAAATGTATTTTTCAATTATAAGATATTCATAATACTAATATAATATAAATTCTTATGAAAATAATTATTTTATGTAAGTGAAACGGTTAGGAAAATAAATCCCCCTTTTACACAATGGTCAAGCTCATCTAAAAAGGTAGTTGTAAAGAAAAATAGAAATAGCCATCTCAGTCATCTTGAATAACCAAGAGTATATCATGCCCACCATGGCCACACCATCCAAACAAGAGTATCATATCAACCCTATCCTCACCATGTATTTTAAATCATCTATCATGCTAATTTCATATATTGCAATGTGTCAGGTCCCACTAGGGTAGATCTAAGGTATATAAGACGAAGGAATCCTCATCTAGTCTAAGAGAATCTCAGAGGAAACTATGTTAGAATTGGGTTGGGTCGAAGGAGAATGTAAACAAATAATGATCAATGTGATCCCAAGAAAGCCTGATCCAGGGGGTAGTAAGGCCCAAATCATCCAATGGAATCAAGACCCAATAAGTAATCCCATCCAAGGAAACCACTATCATTATCAAGATAGTGGGAGAACAATATATGGAATATAATGGAATCAATATCGAAACTATACCATATAGGGAATCCACTACCATTTAGTTCATCACATTCATTTATCAATTCAAATTACATAACATTCCTTGAGTTCATCTAACTCATATAACAATTCCATATAATCCATTTGATCCGTTTAATCAAAACACACCATGTCAAAACATGGAAACAAAGGAAAACCATATCATAAATAATTAAATTTAGTTCAATTAAATTATAAATTTATTCCTCTAATTAGTAAATAACACACCCCCATGGGTTGTTAAAATAAGGGAATATAACAAAGGCACACACTATGGGTGACCTAGGATGGGAAAACAACCTCCAATGAACCCGAAGGAACTAATGGGAACATAAATTTTTTCCATTTCATTTGATTCAAGAATTCAATTCATTTTAGGGGCACATCTAGAATTTTTGGTGTGCGACACAACTATAACTTCAAATAAAAAATACCAAACCATGAGGGAAAGGTATAAACTACCTACCATAAGAATGTAGATGAGTACTCATCTAGTATCAACTTCAGATTCAGTATAGATCAGAAGAAAAACAAATAATGGATGAAGAACATATAAATATAGAATATTAACTTGCACCTAAATAACTATAATGATACAAATTCAAACAAATAATGAAATGATATGATAGAAGAACATACTAACTTGAAACAAAAGAGATGATTGGCATATGAATCCGAGTTCATATTGAGGAACCACACTCAATCCTACAATTTGGAACCAAAGAGAGCTCCCATGGGTGACCCACTACCAACAGATGATGAATGGAAATAGGTTTTATGGTTTAATAGCTTTTAGTGGAAAAAATTCATTTTGTCTAAAATTAATAGGCTACACAGTTTGATCACATGATTGGCCAAACTGTGCCCTAACCGTTAGACCTTCAATACTTCAAGGGGCACCACACACTGTTAGTGAGCACAGTTTGACTAACTGTATGAAAAATATTCATAAAAACTCTCTCTATGTTCATAAATTATTAACTAATACAAAATATTCCTTTAACAGTTCTAGAAAAGGACTTTACCAACACTAGAAAAGAGATGACTACATGAGCGAGGTTAAAAGCCACAGTCTTTTATTAGGACTTATAAAAGCACTAATAATGTATTCCATTATAATTTCTTATATAAGAAATAATAAAAGACTATTTATTAGAACACATATAGGTACTGATAAATTATAATTTTACCACTTCTTTTAAGAGAGTTGATAAATGTTTCCTTTAACAGTGATTTTAAAAGTGTTGATAAAGGGTCATACATTAGTGTGTTGTAACAGCACAGTGCAGCACCATTGTACTGTGATGTAGCAACACACCAAAACAAAATAAACACACCAAAAATCTCTAAAAACAATTACCAATGCTATATTTAAATGAAATTAAATTTATAATGGAAAACACCAGAAAAAATTACTATATTATAGACATTTCAAACATTGGTTTATACAATTACATAAATAAAATTTTTATATACATCAAAAAACATCAATGTTATTTTTTATTTTAATACTAACCTAACTCTTACTATTTAAAAAAAAACAAACCTACTCATGAAAACTAATGAACTAGTATAATAAAACAATTATTATGTATGTAATAATATAAAGAAATAATTTAACATAAAGTGTTAATTTTACTAACATTTATGTCATTTTTAAATAAAAAGACGCACTTGGAGTTATGAAGATCACAATATTAATTAGATGGAGGTAAGGAATATTCCTACATGTCAAAAAGGACATGTGTATCATTTTTGTAAAGTATCACACCAAATCTGAATGTGTTTTCCTAGTTTTGAGTACGTCAATTTTATTTATTACTAAAATGCCATTTTAAACTGGAAACATGAAATTTTAACTAAATATGATCACATCATGAATAAGTTTGACATGAAATGGATTACAAAATTTCACAAATGAATTAAGAATAATTTTCCTAAATTCTAAAAAAAATCCAAGTGCATTTGATTGATTTTCACTGAGTGACACTTTTTGAACAAAAATGTCAATTTTAAACAGATAATGATCACTTTGAGTCATACCGGTCACATAATGTATCATATTGAGATGTGGATGATTCCAACATGACAAAAATGACTTATGGATCATTTTTACAAAGTATCAAAATAATACGAATCTTTTTACTTGATTTTGAGTAGGATTGTTGTCCATTTTACTAAAATTGATGACAATTTCAAATAAAAAGGCGCACTTTGAGTCATAATGGTCACACTGTAAATCAAATTGAGGTGTAGATTATTACTACACATACCAAATGACTTATGGATAAATGAAATGAGGTATCAAAATAATCTGAATGTGTTTTCTCACTTTTGAGTATGTCAGTTTTATTTTTTACTAAAATGTAATTTTAAAATGGAAACACCCACTTTCCACTCATTTTGATCACATTTGGTTCTTTTTTTCATGAAGCATATTTTTATAGGTCATAAATGACTTATGAATATTTTTTCTAAATTATCAAAAAAATATAAGTGTGTTGGATTGGTTTTCAGAGAATGAAACATTTTGAACTAAATTATTTGTTTTAAAATAATAATGTACACTTAGAATCGTACTTGGAACATCATGTATCATATTGAGGTTCAAATGATTCTGACATGTCAAAAATAACTTATGGATCATTTTAGTAATGATTCAAAATGATCTGAATGTGTTTGGTCAGTTTTGAGTTTCATAGTTGTCCATTTTAGTAAAATTGATGAACATTTTAAATAAAATGATTCACTTTGAGTCATACCGATGACACCATGAATCATATTGAGGAGTGGATAATTTATACACATACTAAATGACATATGTGTCATTTCCTAAAGTATCAAAACAATCTAAATGCATTTTCTTTCTTTTGAGTATGTCACTTGTCTTTTCTACTAAAATATCATTTTAAACTGGAAACACAAACTTTTGACTCATTATGATCACATCATGTACTCGTTTTATGTGAAACAAATTCTTAAATATTAAAAATTATTTATGAATAAATTTTCAAAATTTTCAATAAAATCTGAGCGTATTTGATTGTTTTTCATGAAAGATAGTTTGTGAACTAAAATTTCGATTTTAAACTAATTACGACACTTTGAGTCATACTAAGAACTTTGTATATTAGATTTTGGTGTAGAAGATTCTTGCAAGTCAAAAATGACTTATGGATCATTTTTTAAATTACTAAAATAACATGATTGTGTTTTCTCATTTTTGAGTTGGACTATTTTCTATTTTATTAAAATTGATGTCAATTATAAATTAAAAGATATATTTTGAGTCATAGCAGTCACTCTGTGCATCAAATTGAGTTGTGAATAATTCCTACATATCGTAAATGACATGTGAATCATTTTCATAAAGAATCAAAACAATATGAACGTGTCTTCTTGGTTTTCAGTATGTCACATATATTTTTTACTAAAATTTTATTTTAAAATGGAAACACACACTTTTCAATCATTTAGAAAACATTGTGTATTGTATTGATGTGAAACAGATTCCTAAACATTAAAATTGACTTATGAATAATTTTCCTAAATTATCATGATAATCTGACGGTATTTGATTGTTTTCAGTGATAGATACTTTTTGATCTAAAATATCGATTTTAAAAAGATAACAGACACTTTGAGTAATATTGGTCCCATCATATATCATATTGAGGTTCAGGGAATTCATACACATAAAAAATGACTTATGGAACTTTTCATAAAGTAAAAAAAACAATATGAATGTGTTTTGTTGGTTATGATTTGGACAGTTGTCTATTTTAATAAAATTGATGTCAATTAAAATTAAAATACACACTTTCAGTCATACCGGTCACAAAATGCATTATATTAAGGTGTGGTTAATTCATAGACATCCCAAATGAATTATGGATCATATTAATATAGTATAAAAACAATATGAATGTGTTTTATTGGTAGTTCTTAAATCACATTTCTTTTTTACAAAAATGTCATTTTAAAACTAAAACATGCACTTTGAATATTACCGATCACATTGTGTATTTTATTGAGGTACGTAATATTCCTATATATAAAAATTGACTTATGTATCATTTCCAAAAGTATTTAAATATTTTCAATGAGTTTTCATTGTTTTTAGTAGGTACGTTGACCTTTTTACTGAAATTGATGGAAATTTTAAATAAAAATGCACACTTGGAGTTATACCGGTAACACTGCGCATCAGATTAAAGTGATATTGGTTCATGCTCATATCAATAAATATATTGATCATTTTCCTAAAGTATCAAAACAAATTAAATGATTTTATTTGGTTTTGAGCAGTTCATTTTGTTTTTTTTTACTAAAATTGATGTCAATTTTAAATAAAGATTCACTTAGTGTCATATTAGTCACAATGTGCATTAGATTTAGGTGCAGTTGATTCTTGTACATTGAAAATAAAGTATAGACTATTTTCCTCAAGTATATAAACAATATGAATGTGTTTTATCAATTTTGAGTACGTTACTTGTCCTTTTTAATAAAACGCCATTGTAAACTTTAGACACACAGATTGACTCATGCTGATCACATCGTGTATCGATTTGATATGAGACTGATTCCTATGCGTCAAAAATGATTTACGAAAAAATTCTCAAAATTATCAATAAAATATGAGAATGATTTCATATTTTTCATTGAGTGACAATTTTTAATGTCAAATATCGATTTTAAAATGATAATGGACATATTTTATCATATCAGTCACATAATGTATTAGATCGAGGTGCGACTGATTCTTACACATCAAAAATAATTTATAGATCAATGTCTTAATGTATCACAATAATCTGAATTTTTTTCACAGTTTTCAATATGTGAATTTTCCATTTTACTAAAATTATATTCATTTATAAATAGTTGGATGTAATTAGAGTTATACCGGTCTATTGACTTTCTTTGTCGAACTACTACGATTTCATTAGAAGATTAGAAAAAACCAAATGAACTGGAAAATGAACCAACCTATATAAGAAAACAATGATCCTGAGTATAACTTAACGAGAATAAATTAAACATAAATATAAAACAATACATTAATTATATGGACAATAATTTTATTGTTGAAATATCAAGATTACATCTATGATTGTGAAGTGGAGGAAATTTTAATTGAAAAATTTCAATACTGTATGGGTGAATGGTTTTTAGGGAGAATAAGCATATAGAAGATTTTGCGAAGAATGTATTTAATGATGGATAGATTACCCCAAATTGATAAAATGAATCCACTTATATAAGAAATTTTGATTTTGTGAATAATACTAAAAATATAAATTAAAAATAAATATAAAAAAATAAAATAATTAAATGGACAATGATTTTACTATGAAAACATCAATATTACATCTATAATTGAGCAGACGCAGATTCTTTGCTCTTCCGAAGAAGGGAAAAAAGATAAACTGAAAGAAAGTGAAAAATGAAACAATGTAGGGGTGAAACGGGTTTTAGGGAGAAGAAGTCTGTGGAAGTTATGCTGTAGAACGAAATAAAAAATAAACAGGCCACCTCAACTCAAAAAATAATCCAACTATATAAGAAAACAATTATTATGTGTGTAATAATAAATAGAAATAAATTAAACATAAATATGAAATAATACATTAATTCTATGAAAATTTATTTTACTGTGAAAATATCAATATTACATTGGTAATTGAGTAGAGGTAGCGTCGTTTCTCTTCCTACAAAAAAAGTTGAGAAGACTAGAAAGAAAGGGATAAATAAAACACTTTAGGGGTAAATAGGTTTTGTGGGAGAAGTATGTGGATGTTTCAGTGGAGAAACGTATAAACAATATACAGACCACCATAACTTGAATTAAAGAATCCACCTTTATAATGGAAAAAATGTTATGTGAGTAATACTAAAACAAAATAAATTAATCATAAATATGAAACAATACATTATTTATATGGAAAATTATTTTACAATTCAAACATCATGATTACCTATATGACTGAGCAGAGGCAACATCATTGCTCTTTATTCATTATCATGAAACATGGATAGAAATATTATAAAATAAACATACTCTATAAGGAATAATTAAAATAAAATCATTATTTTATTATATAATTTTATTTTAAATAGAGAAAGTATATCATAACATTACCTTTACATCATTCATTAGGGTTTCCATCATTATAGTTTGTTATTCAAAGTCATTGGTAACATCATGATGTGTAAAATACATTGTCTGCATGAGTAGTTAAACATATAATTTAGATTATGTAAATATAGTAGATAACCTATAATATTAAGAGTAAAAACATAATATATTAAAAACACATTTACCTTCTCATTGAAAACTTTTTATTTTTTATAGGTTTCAAGGTTTTTATTCCTCTATAGAGAATCCAAATCCCCTCTTTGTGGTCCCATATAACATACAATAATTTGTCTACATTGGGATAGAAATGAATTTATTATGATGTCCCAATGAAATGGTCGTCCTCAATTAAATTTTTATATGTCAAAAATTTTGTTTTAGCCTCCAACAGTACAATCGACCAATTCTTTTTTTTTTGAATTAGAGACATATAATACATGCACTTCTTGTTATTCCATTTTGAGTGTCTTATATTTTTCCCCTTCCACGCTGAAATTCACATTCACAAAGCCCATTTAATCAACTTTCACTTTATTTGATATTGTCAACTAATATGAAATGTTAAATAAGAACATGAAATGTTTTATAATCCAACTCGTATGTCTGCTGATAATGCCAAAATATAACATATTTTCATAAATTGGATTTCTATCCATGGAACCAAATTTGTGAATTGCTTCATCCCCAAATGTAACACCACTATTTAGATCATACTAAATTCATGATGTTCTTTTGTATGGAACATATAAACATTTATTACATAACCTATGTAAGATATAAAATTTTAATTCAGTCCCCCAGCTATCCATTAATGTCATTCTATAATTGAATTCCTATTTTCAGATAACTCTAGATAAATTTGATCTATAAACCATCCTATTAACTGTTGATTATGTTTATTTGATATATATATTTCATCCATTGATGGATTTAAATCTCCATAAATTTCAATGTGGGATTTAATGTATGGAAAAAAACTTCATTGTTATTTAATATGTAATGGTGTGCTTTCTCTCAATCTATCATGGAAATTGTAATGAAATCTATTCCAAAAATTTATTTTCTCAGAAGGAGTTCATTGCGAAGAGATGTTGGGGGACTGATGCTTTATCTATTTGATAGGTAATCGATACAGAATTCAATAGATTATTCAACATTAAATCATTATTCATCATAACCTTCTAGATGACTTCGATTCTTGACATATCCTTTCAAAATATTCACATATCGTTCAATGGGGTACATCCATCTGTATTGGATAGGACCACATAGTTGGTCCTCTCTAACCAAGTGAAACATCAAGTTGACTATTATATCAAAGAATTATTCTGGAAAAAACATCTCTAATTCACATAATATGACTTCCATCTTCTTATACATGATTGGAATCTTTTCCTGGTCTACAAATTTACTGCCTTTGGCTTTGAAAAAATGGAGAGTATAGTTAATTTATGTCCTTCAATTTTAGGTAGAATGCAATGAAAGGAAATATGAATTAAGTACTACATCAAATCATGGTATTCATGAGATTTTAGTCTTTGTAGTTTCAAATTAGTCTTTAAAACTACATTCTTGATATTTGATGAATGCCCTTGTGAAACTTTTACACTATCAAGGGAAAAAGAAAATTTTTCATTTTTCCTATATGGATAGAGTGTAAGCTACCGAAGAAAGAATAGTATGCCTCTTACGGTTCACCGGTGCCAAATCATCCCTTATCCCTATTTCAATCCTGTCCAACCTAGCCTTGATGATATATTCTATTTTTCTGTGAAAATTTAGTAACTCACCAATAAAACTATCAAATATATTTTTTTCTACATGTATAAAATCATGAAATTTTTTTACATGAAAACAATTCCAATACCATAATTCAATGAAAATTGATATTTTCTTCCAACCTTATTTTTTATGGTTTTTCAAAAATGGTTTGTCAAAAAACAGTGTCAATATTTTGTACTTAATTTTATTGCTGATCAACTATTATTGGAGATAGTGTTGTTCCTTTTTCAATATTCCAATTAAATAATAACATCAAGGATATTTATTTATGTCATCATGGTAAAAATTACCAATTTTCTAAAAACACAATAGTTAAGGAATGTTTCAACTGAACTGAGTATGTCTGTTTTTAAAAAATGGGATGCCCAACATTCCTTTAATGCTATAGCCAGATAAATTTTAACATGTGGGGAAGTGATTTATCATTCTATAAAACATAGCCATCGATGTGAATTCTTCACTTCTATGAGAATCATACATTGTAACACCCGCATCCTATATCAATTATAAATCTTTTATCCATGTAGCCTAATAGACATTAATATCCTTACCAAGTTTATTTGGTCCAAATATATGCAGAGACAACATAATATATTTTCACTTCATGCATAAACATGACGACAAGTTATAATTTACCGACATGACAGGACATATATTTTGTGTACTAATCTATACACAAAAATGATTTATTCCAACTATATATAATGAATGAATCAATTTTTTTTGGCTCATTTCCTCTACTAGATGACATAGGTTCCCATCCTTCATTCTTGTATCTACATGCCTTGTTAATTTTCTCAAAGTTTTTTGACATCCATATTGTCTTTAAAATGTGTAATTATTGGAAATTACGATACATATTTTGAAGGTCTTGATTCATTTTTCTTATATCAATCTATGCGAAACATAGGGAATTTTATGAGTGATTTATAGTCCTTTTGATACAATATGAAATAATTTATACAAGAATGCATTTTTTAGAGATAATTCCCATTGAACATAACATTCATTTAGAATCTTATGTTTTGCATGGTAGTTCATTCTCTTCTGGTAGCATATCATTCTGGTGACCATGTTGTTCTCTAAAGCTAGTGTCACTCCATCCACTGCTAGATTGAAAATTATATAACATCAATATAGATTAAAACATTGGGAATTTAATACAACTAATATACAATGGTTCCTTAGAACAACTATTTAACTCCTTAATCAAATTTCGGAAATCAATAAAGACATCTTCAATATCTATTGTCATTTCTTCCACGTGATCTCCAAAGGTACTCATATCAAATGATTCATAAACATCAGTATCATCCCATTAGGTGTCCACATTCTAATTTCCCCATGTTTATTACAACATTTATTTCTTTGATCAATTCTGTGAAAAATAAAACATTCTTACAAATCTTATATAATAATTTTTCTTGAATAACAACAACAAAAACAATGAAATAGGAATTTAGAAGGGTTGTCTGCATGTTGTCTTGCGAACATGATGAAATATTTAACTCAATCTTAATACTCGTTTGTAAAATTATTAGTGTGAATCCATTTTATATTAATATCCATCCTATTGGGTTCATAAAAGATTAATTTTGTATAATAAATAAATAAATAAATATAATATAATCATTATCAGAGCTGAATGTTATAGACATTTAAAATAATGAAAACTCAATATTTGATTATTTCAAATAATTTCATCATGTTGATGAAAATGGGTAATGGAATTTATGAAAAGAATTAATACACTATGGAAGGTGTTATTCAATGAATTCATTCAAAGGTGAAAATTATAGAAAACTCATTTTCATTTCAATTTCCATGATGCATAACCACCATATATATTTATAGGTAATGCACCAAAAATATATAATATTTCTTTACATTAGATCCAAATGATATGTATGTTTTTATTTATCCCGGATTAATGAATGGGTATTTGAGAAAATAAAACTCTTTATTAATTATATAGGAACCCCTCCAAAAAAATTTCTAAATAACAAATAAACATTATGATCCCTCAATATAATCTACAAATAATCATTAAAATTTTTATCCATGAAATTTTTAGAGGTCCTAGTCTCAATATGATGTCATAAATTGTTCAATATGAATAAATATTTCAATATAATATGTGATTTCATTTATGTAATTAACAATTTTTTTTCTATTCAATTTATATTCTTCAACTACCAATTCTTAATAAAAATTTTCCACTGTAATAAAATAAATATATTTATTATACTTCTGTAATTAATAAATTACAATATAATAGAATTTTATTAGTTCTCATCCATTGATTACATGTTATTTTTTGGGTCAATATAACCACAAAAATGAATTATGATATAAATGATATAATAGATTCTTATGAAAACATAATTAATTTTTTATTTGATATTTATAATAAATGGATTTTTTCTTATTGTTATATAAATGAAATATGAAAATTAAACTCATTATTAATAAACCAACTTATGTTTTACAAAAATTACTAAAGTAATCATGTTATAGATTCTGTGTTGGGAAGACATACATAAAAAATCCAGGGAATTAACATGGAAAATATGAACTCATAAGGGAACTCTAATTATAATACCTTTAGTATTAAGAATAAGATGAAATCTTGAATGAGGATCAAAAAAACAGATCAATATATAGAAATAGATATAGAATAGTTATAAATATTATCAACCAATCATCAATTTAGATTAAAAATAGGAATTAATCTTGTGGACAAAGTTGGGGTACCGATGTAGGCATCGAAGAAAATTGATTTAAAACAAAAAATTTAAAAGCACAAAACAAGATATCCAAACCAGTAGTAAGTCAAACAATGGATCATAAACAATTTTTTTATTCATAATCAAAATTTAATATATTATACAAGGACTGGACCGCAAATAAATCATGACATCATCAAACAAGAAATGAAAAATAGAATGAAAAATACACAAAGATAATCGTAAGTCCAACATCCCTATGTTGAAGACAATATGATTCGAAAACCCTAACTGCAACCAAACGCTAGATGCCTGATGATGTTTGAGTAATTAGAGGTTGTAAAGTGGTTTCATTGAAGCTTTGATTTCCCAAAGAGGAGTGCCAATAGTATGTGTCTTCTGTGGAAAGATTTTGATATCGCGATGGGTTCACAAATAGTTAGGGGTTCTACATAGATCAGGAAACCTTTTTCAGTGCTGATAAATAAGCGCTGATAAAGTTAGATCATTATAAGTGAAAAAAATTAACTGATAAAATACATATTTATTAGTTTTGTTCTTTTAAAATTGATAAACATTCACTTTATTAATTTTTTTTAGTGGTTATAAAGCCCAATATTTATCAGTATGAAAATAGTGATAATAAATATCTACCTTTATCTACACTTATTAATTTAGAAGCTATAAAGGATTTATAATTAAAATTATATATTAAATAATTGTAAATATATATAATTAATAAATGTATATATAGTAAATATATACCTTTTTAAATATATTTAATATAATTTTTTAATTTTTTTTAATTATAGAAATATTTTTAAATAATAATAATTATATAAAATTTTAATCGCATGCATATACATTTATGTTAAAAATGAGTGAAATGTAATAAATTAAAAATAAGTACAAAATTTCAATATTGATAAATGGATATGTTTTGTGTGTGTTATTTATAAATAAAAATGCATTAATTATGTATATGTGAAATCAATATAACATACATTTGATCTATATTAAATTGAGAAATAAACTAATGCAATCAATTATATGTCCATTTCACTATAAAATTAGTTAGTATTTCAAATTCATATTAATTTTTTATTATAAACCATTATTCACTAAATATATTTCAATTTAATGTTATGTGAATAAATATATTGTAAAATATAGATCATATTTATACACATTAATATATATCTCTATATTAAATACATAAAATTTATAAACATTAATTTTTAGAATTGTCTTATAAATAACATGTTAAATATTAAATAATGTATAATCATTTTATTCATTTTTATCAATAATTATTTATTTAATAAATTTTTTAGTAAATTTTTTAATACATTTTTTAATAAACCTATTTCATAATTTTCATCTATTTCTTTATTTCATTTCATTTATTTGGACCTTTATCAACATTAAAAATGAAGTCATAATGGGTTCCATTTATCAGTGTTAAAAATAATATTGTGATAAAGGTTCAATTCATCCACGCTAAAAAAATTGCTGATAATTGGTTAAAATTTTCAGCACATTCTTTACAATTGTTAATGATTCCATTTATCAAAGCTTTTTTGTAGTACTGATAAATACCGGTGCTATAAAATTCCAGTTTTTTAGTAGTGATTTCACATAGGTGTGGGACACCTTTTACATGGTTTTCTTGAACTATGAACCTCTTGATAAGGGCATAGAACACCCCACATGGTTAGAAGTAATTGTACAACCATCCAAGCCCATTTCCTTCTAACTATGTGTCTTCCCTTGTTTAAAACAAATTTATGTTGTGGGATTAGAACAATCCCCATACACATCCTAAACCCTCGTGACCTCAACATGAACTCACATTAATCCATAAAAAATAATTTAAACTAAAAAACAAAAGATCTTCACATCATAAAAAACACGGGTTAATACATATGCATTGTACAAAAAATATATTTTTTGAGTAAATCGAGTACCATTCATGGGGAATGTTATCACCAACAAAGGCATATATCTTGATCTGTTGAAAATAATGGAAATTGAAAAATAGGAAAAACCCAATATAATGGATATTTGTAGTTTCCTTGGATTAACTAGGTACTATAATTGATTTTAGGAAAAATTATCCCAATTTTCGAGCCTATTGTGAGAACTGCATTAGAAGGGTGAGATGTTTTTTTGGAATAATGAATTTGAGGAATGGTTTTTAGAGATAAAGAAAAGGCTAACCAGTGAACCTCTCCTCACATTAGACACCTATAGAGAAGGATTTTTGATCTATAATGATGTGTCTAAAAAGCACTAGGGTTGTGTACTCTTTCAATATGAAAAAATGATATCCCATTTCAACCTCAAATTAATGATCCACGAGTCGGAATGACCATTGAAATATATGGAATTGGTTGTAGTGATCATAGCATAAAAAATGTGGAGACATTATCTCTATGGGGAGATTCGTGACATATATAAGAACCATAAAATCCTTAAGTATATATTAAAAAAATGGAAGTCAATATAAACCAATGAAGGTGGTTAGAGACAATAAAGGATTATAATTGTTCAAACTATTACCAATCTAGGATGGCGAACATTGTGGAAAATTATTTTAATAGAAAGGATCTTGTAACTCTATCCATGATGAGGATTTAAAGGCATCCAATCTTATTGGAAATGCAGAGGATAAAAATGTGAATAATAAATGGATATATATCTTTTCCTTTTAAAATTAACACTCCACCATCTAATCATGAAACGATCAAGTAGGACAAAAAAAATTGATATGGTTCTACGGAGACATCTATTGAATATTTCAGAGTTTAACATTTCTAAAGATGGGGTTATAAAGAATTGAACTCATATATTCATCCCATAAAAACATATATAAAGAAAAAACTACTTCATGGTAAACATATTTTATCCTTATTTATTCATCTATTAATCACTAAGATATATCATGATCTGAAAATAATCTTATAGTGGGAGAACATGAAGAGTGATATTTAATATAATTTATCTTGACGCTTGGTATGTCAATATGTCAATGGTGAATGATATATTTCTAGGGGTATGATGTGACCATTGTCCATACCAGTATGAAAATAGTAAAAGATAACCATGGATTTCATCATAAGACTCATTACGAAATCTAAATCTATGATTCTATCTATGTGGTAGTTTTTTACATTACAAATTCAAAACATTTCAATTCTATCAAGGATTATTTCAATAACAATATATATATTTGATATTTGGTAAGACTACATGGAGTGACACTATCAATTATATTTGATCGAGATCCGTGGTTTTCCATGAGGTTCTAGGGAATCCTTTAGGAAAAATTTCAATACAAATCTATGTTTAAATACTAGAAATCACCCTTATATGGATTGTCTACCTAATATAACTATTCACAATCAACTGGATATGTTGAGATCTTTTTCAATGGATTTTCAAGGATGTTGGGATCATCACATTTTTCGAGTGTAGTTCTCATATAATAATAAATTTCATTCTAGTATTCAAATGGAACATTTTGAATCTTTTTATGTGAAGAGGCATCAAACATAAAGAGGATTAGTTAAATTTGAAGTGTGGAATTTTATGGGACCTGAACACATCCAAGAGATGACACATAAAGCTTGAACCATTCAATATCATGTGAAATATGAAGAAAATCGACAGAAAATCAATGAATATAATCCTTAATGAGAACTAGATTTTGAGGTTAGAGATAAGGTGTTCCTTTATATATATCCAAAGAAGAAATTCACGTGGTTTGGGAAGAAGGGGAAGATTTATCATAGATACATCACCCTATTTGAGATCATTGATCACATCATAGTGGTGGCCTATTGACTAGAAATCTAACCTAACCAGTATCACATACATGAAGTGTTCTTCATATCCCTCTTGATTAAGTATATATCAAACCCCTCACATGCACTGAATATAGAGATGGAACCATTGTAGATTTATCATTCAAATGACAATCAATAATTTAAATATCATAGATCAAATAGATAATGTTCTAAAAAAATATTACTCACATGATTAATGTGTTGTGATAGAACCCCATGTTTATGGAATAAATATGGGAACCAGAAGAGAAAATGAAATATAGGTATCCTCATCTATTTTGTGGAATGAAATGAAAATTTGATTATAAAAATTTATAATGGGGGATTAATATAACAACCCATAATTTTAAATTCCATTTTGGAATAAATAAATGATTTATTAAGTAATTTAATTATAGATAACACATGGACTAATTTAGTTTTTATAAAATAAAATATATTGGTTTGAATTTAATATACTATTATGTATCATAAATGATGATAATATACCTATTATACTTTAACTGATAATATTAGTATATATTAAGGGTTATTATAATGTTTTATTTTCATAGAGGGAAGAATCGATGGCTTCATGAAGTATTATTTAACCCTTTGAATCTCATATATCGAACCCAAACCTTGTTTTTAAGACCACCCTAAGAAAGCTCCACCATCTCCCAACTAAATACTAGAGCGTACACTGGTGTAATAAGGGTTTATGTATGAATACCTAAGTAGTATAAATTTTATATTTTCATATTAACCAAATAATTATTATATTTATCCCTTTTCATTATTACAATTGTACTAGAGTTGATGAAATTTTTATTTTGACATGATGAAACCAAAATTGAATTTTAAATAAATTTTTTGTTTTAATTAAAACATTATTTTATGTTAATTAAAAAAAAATTAAATTAATTTCATTTTTATATAATATTTTTATTAGAAAAATTTATATACAAAGGATAATATAATTTAGTGGAGTCCAATATAGTCATTATATGTTTAAGAAAACTGTTAATGTGTTCAGAACCATTATTTTTTTAGTAAATTATAATTTTTCATTGAAAGTATAAACTCTCATATTTAGAGAAATGTTTTATAAAATATATATTATTTTTGAAGTCACACATTGAAATTAAACAATATTGATTTTTTAATAATTTTCTTATATAGAAAAATTTATGGGTAAAAATTAAATATGATATAAATATATGATATGTATTGTTACAT
Organism: Viscum album; assembly: GCA_963277665.1. Taxonomy (NCBI): domain Eukaryota; kingdom Viridiplantae; phylum Streptophyta; class Magnoliopsida; order Santalales; family Viscaceae; genus Viscum; species Viscum album. Next base: position 9,169,470 of record OY728136.1, read on the forward strand.
CATTAGATCTCAAAACTGATGTAATAATTTTTTTATAGGACATAAATGATCAAAAATATGTTTCCTATTTAACATAATCAATTTTTTAATTTATTTTATTAATTTTAAAAATTCTTAATGAATCTTACAAAATATATATTATATTTTATTGTTTCAAAAAGAAATATTTAGAAACATGATTCCTTTCCACATCTCCAGGGGTATTATTTTAAGAATCTTGGTTCTTTGATATATAATTTTTTTAAAAACACTCCTTTTTGGTGGAATAAATGTGAAAAAACCATGTAATGGTTTTTGGTTTTTCTTATTTGATCATATAGGACCAAAACCTATGTTTAGAAATTAATAATGAATTCCACCACTTTTTCTATAAATACCCTCCCATCCTCCCAGTCATCCTACCTCAGAATCCATTGATATCTCATATAATCTACTGATACATATTTATTTTCCTCCTAAGGTGATTATAGGATCTTAAGAATATCTTTCAAAGATTTTAGAACCTCCCACTCAATGTATTGGACTCTATCCACTTCTTCTTTATTTCATGTACATTATTTGTACTAAACCCTTTTGAAATTATAATTTTAATTATTTTAATATATTTTTACAATCGATTTTCAATTATTATGTCTCACATGTAATTATATACCACATTTAAGTAATATTATCCCCTCATATAATATTTTATGTGCACCTGTTGTTCCACTGAAATTATCATACTATTTTGAATGCCAAACATTTGTGTAGTGAAAAACCATACCCATTTCCAATCATTGGTATTCACCCTATTATACCTAAAATTCATTGATTTGGTAATTATAGTTATATAACCCACACTCTATAGTCATGTATTTACAATTTATGAATTATGTTCTTATATTGCATGATCTATGTGGTGAAACAATTTATTTACATGATATGAATGTGATGGGTGGGACAAAATTATAGATCACTACAATGCATTGGGAAATATTTGTATCTCTTGGTATTCCATGTATTTTTCATGGTAGGTTATCCTAGATACATAATTTCATTATTTATTAGTGGGTATTCCTCCATTATTCTTAGGATGTAATGTTTTATAGTGTTTCCACATTTTTATATTGTGATTATTTTTTCATCCTATATCATCCTTTGATGGTAATTTTTTTTCTCAACTAACTTATGTTGCCTTAATAATCATTTTGACTAACATGATTTACTTTAATCATGTAATGCATTGATTATTCACATACTAGTATTTATAACTCACCCTTTTTTATGTAAATCCCTAGGTTATCATGTGAAGTATTAAAACATAATTGGAACATAATTGTATGTTTTGTAGTTTTTAAATAATTTTGTTTCACCCATGTTCCGAGTTAATGTTTTATGTACCTAATTTTACAAATACAATATCCCTCATGATCCTCTATAAATTTATTACGAGTATCATTATGTAATAAATCATGAATTAATGCGTATAAATGACATTGGTTTCTATAATCTATATAAGATATTATTCTATACAATGTATGGTTAATATGAAATTATAATGATTCCATTTGTTCTTAAAACAATTTCCTACTATATTAATAGATTTAATGAATATCATCTTCATGGATTACCCTAATCATTTTTTTGTATTATTAATAGTTGATATTATTATATATCCAAAGAGGATGTAAGAGAATGCATACCATATGATAGTTGTTCTTAAGAATATGATAAAGGATAATTTATATAAATAATTTACCATGTGAGAACTTTGGATTAATATTTTTCCATCATGGGTTATATAAAATCAAGTGATGGTATATCACAATATCATTCAATGATGGAAATTATTAAAGAGTGTCCTATACCAATCATGGTAACCAAAATCCATATTTTTCTTGGGATAATGGGATACTACCGATTTGTTTTGAAATATTTCACAGGACTATCTAATCCACTAACCATGTTGACTCAACTAGTGGTTATGTTCTTATAGGAATATGATTGTGAATAGTGTTTCATAAAACTAAAGGGTTATTTTGTCAGTTCACCTATGATCACACTAAACTATAGTGGATAAGGGTTTGTGATCCGTATTGATGAATCGATAATTGTACTGGGATGTTTCCTTATGAAGAATGATATGGTTAGAGAATATTCTTCTTGGAAATTGAAAACACATAGGAAAATTTAACCAAATCATAATTTGGAGCATACAGTGATAATTTTAGAAATTATGATATGGTGGAATTATATTAATAGTGAAAGGTGTGACACAAATATGGATTATAAAAGGATGAAGTATAAATTCCCATATAAATTGTAAACGTGGAATTTTTATCATGGTGGTATTTTATTAAATATTTGGACTTTTGAATACATTTCAACCCTAGGATTGTGAAAAAGGAGGTTTATGATTTGAGTTATAAATATAATATTAGTTTGGTCAAGATTAGGATTGAAATTTATCCAATACTTATATATTTTTAGAATATTAAAGTTTAATTATTTTGGAAATGGGAAAATCCAATATATTTCAAATGAATATTCAACCATATATCCATGTGATGATTAAAGAGGCACATAAAAAAGACATGGAACTATATAAGATGTTCAAAAAAATTTGGAAGTCAATTATGGCTGTGATGGAATTATACTATTTTGGAAAAAATTACGTGTCTCATTAATAATAGACATAAAAATTATCTACTTGCTTAATCCCATATTTATAATTATTTTTTCATCCTGAAATTATAATAATGTATAGGGACTTGAAAGAATATTTCTACTGGTACAACATGAAAAGGGATATTATAGAGTATGTATCTCGATTTGTGGTATTTCAGTAAGTTGTTTGTAAGAGATAAAAGTCTAAGGGGATGTTAGTCCCATTAACCATACTATAATGAAAATGGGAAAACATCACCACATATATTATAATTAGACTCTCCAAAACATATAATGGCCATAATGCTATTTGGGTAGTAGTAAACCACTTTGTAATGAAATCACACATTATTTATTTTAGTGAATATTTATCTATTGATCATATTTCTAGAATATACAATATGGAAGAGGTAAAGTTTCATAGAGTCCCACATTCTATTATATCTTATTGGGATTTTATGTTTACATCAATGTTCTGGTTGTTATGAGATAAATAAAGATGGGAAAGCTAATCCATAAATATATCAGTCTAATTGAAATTATAGATCCTAATGGTATTTTAGATTATCATTTGGAAATTGAAACCAATATCTCTCATTTTCATGATGTGTTACATGTATCACTCTTGAAAAATTACATACTTAACCCTTATCATGTTCAAAACACATAGGTCATACTGATGGATCAATAAATATCTTATGGGGAACAACCAGTGGAGAGTTTGGATCATAGAGAAAATGTACTATGAAACAAGACCACTCACATGTTAAATGTTTTGTAGAAACCAAAAATTCAATGAAGATACATGGGAACCTAAGGATGTGATGAAATAAAGATATTCTCATTTATTTATATCGGGGTGATGGGATTTTTAGGTTAAAAGCCATTTTATATGGGGCATATTGTATCGACCATAAATTTTTGGATATATATATTATTTATTAAATATAATTAATTTTTTACCTTGATTAACATGTAATATCAAGTTTAAAAAAACCATGATATACTACTGTAATATTATTAATTAATACAACATTAATCATATATCCATTGGATTGTTGATTATTAATATGAAAAAATAAATTATAAATAAATTATGGTTTAAACATGTATAAAATGAATTCATTGGTTATAAATTAATTATAAAAATAATAATTTGGGGTAAAAAATTTGTTTTTCTGAAAAAATATTTCTATGCTCCTAACGTATTTTGTATCTTAATATATAAAATTAACCATATTTAGGGAATGATTTTATTGAAATACAAATTTTACATATTCAATCAAATGTTTTAACATTCATATTACTATTTATTCTAGTCTTGGGATATGAATAAATATGAATTTAATGCCTAAAATTAATTTCTCTAAAAAATTGTTTTCATCACATTTTGCTCACTTATTTAAAAATGAATTTATTATACTTATAAAAATTTAATCTGGAAATTTGTATTCCATATTTTTTATCTATAGGATAAATTTTTTTAAATAGTTCACTTTTAAATTTGGTCATTATGAATTCTTACCTTGTTAAAAAAATCACCTCATTAAGGATAAAATAATTAAAATAGGGTAAAACATTGGGATAAGGCTTTAAAATTTCAGTAACAGTTACCTTTATCTTATTATATGAGTGTAGTTTTGTCATTTCCCATCATGTATCAAATATATTTCCACGTGGTTTACTTTTTTATGGATTATGACCATTATATTATTTTTGGAAAATAATTAACATGAATTTTTAATCTCTTGTATTTATTATCTTTATATTTTTAACTTATGGATAAAAAGAGGAAAAGTTTAGTTATAATTTGTTATTTAAAAAAAATATTATTTTTTATCATAGTAATTTATTTATTATTATTAATGTTAGAATAATTAACATAAATTCTCTAAAAATATAAAAAAATATTTAACAATTAATAAAAAAAAATAAATGGTTTAATTTTTTTTAAAATTAACAAAATTTGGATAAATTACTATTATAAAGGGATGTTTTAGATAAATATAAAATATAATGATTTTGTTAATGGTTTTAATTTTAATTCCTTTTCTGTATTGTTGACTTTAAAGTCAAATTAAATTAATGGGGGTACAAATTGACATTTAAAATAATTTATGTTAAATAATAGTTTATTAAATTATTTAAAAATAATAATAAAATTCATATAAGGATTTTAGTATGAAAGTTGTCTAATATTTCAGAAACTTTTGATGAATGAAATAATTTTTATTATATAATTAAAATTATAAACGTTTAATATTAAAATGTGTGATTACAACGGTTAATATTATAATTAGTTAACCATGACGTCAAACAAAATTATAAGGGTTAAAATGACACCAAAAACAATATAAATTTAATTAGAATATGATATTTCAAAATTACCTTATTTTTATTAGAATCATAGTCTATTTGAACGAAATTATCTTGAGAATGAATTAACTAAATATTTATCTTTTAAGAAATTCTGGGTGTGTCCTTTCCCTCCCTTATAAAAGGAAACCCACTCTATCTTTTCTTTACATCACATTGACCCATATATTTCAAATAAATTCATCCCATTTATCTTATAAAAATCTTTATTGATGAATTAGGGGTTTTTTAATTCATTAAATACTTTTCCAAGTGTCCTTAAGGTGGTATCTAAAGGAGGCATACCGAAGAAGAGATAATCATCTTACACTATCGCTTTCAATTTATTTATTCTTATACCACCTCTAATTCTATTGTATTAATCATAAAATAATAAATTTAGTATAATTTTTTTTAAATTGTTTTTTATGATTATGTAACTGGAATTATCCTCTATCTATTCTATCATATGGTATGTGAAATTGTTGCTCTTTGTTTATATGTAGACTACCACCTTCATATAGTGATACAATTCATTTTACATCACCATATTTCATTAATGATTATTGTGTTTGGTTTAATTTTTATATCTTATTTTTAAAAAATAATTTTAATTATAAAACTATAACTTCATATCCACATTTTTACCTCCCCATACATTTTGAAATGATAATATCCCTCGTGCGTATATGTTGACTACGACCTCTAAGAAATGATGTGATATGTTTATATTTTCTTATTTAAATGGATTGTAATAAGGATAAATTTAATAAACATATAAGATATATATTATAAAATAATGGTTCTATAAAAATGAATTATTACTTACATTTCTTTCCTTCAATCCATTGAAAAATGAAAACATCGATCATGTGTACGAATAACCTTCCATATCATTGAATGATGTAATTCATTTTTCAATGTCTAACATTTATTAAGGAATATAAATATATATAAATAATTGACATATTCAATGATTATGATTATATATATTATGTAATCATAGTCATAGTATTATAACTAAGCTTGTATAATTGAAGCATACATGAGTTATGAATCATTTATCACTAGGAACAAATATTTTAATATTCAATTTTTAATAAATCGGGGAGATGATGTTATAAGTAAATCATAATTTTTATGATATAAATGATTAGTAATATATAATACATTTATAATAAATATACATTTATTATACATGATTCTTCAATGTTTATGTGTAAATATGAAACTTTAGGAAAGATATAGATGTTAAAATCACATTCTTCATCACGATTATTTCTGATTAAGTTTGCACTAATGGAATTTTATGACTTATCACTCAATAATCCCATTAATTTTATTATACGTTAGTATTTTATATTGAATGATTTTTTCCCTTTAATTTCCAACACTTTACTAAATCGTGAGGATGAAATAATGTTTTTAAGGGAAATCAACTTTATTTCACTCTACAGTAAAAAATCCATTTTATTTACTGATTATGTTTTCCTTAAAAACAATTCAAGAATAAATTTTTTATGGATTTATAAAATAACATTTTACCCATGTTTTATATATTCTAAAAAAATCATTGTACTATTCTTTTTATTTTTCTTTTGAGGTACCATCGATTATTTTACCAAAAATGTGAGAGGAACAATTGTTTTAATATACATAGAATGATTAAAATTTTACCATGTCATTACCACACATATAACTAATTATATCATTAAAATATTTCATGGGTCTCTTAAAAAATGTTTCCTTAATATTTGAAAAAATTGTATATTTTAAATAACTGATTTCAAAATTAAAAAGGTTATTTTTTTAAAAGTAAAATTTCAGTAATATTTTAATGAAGTATTATTCTATTATAACATTATTTTATATTAATTATATTATAAAAAGAATATGATACAATGATACCAATTAAAATATTTCTCTATAGGGTTTCTGATTCTGAGACTGGGATGTTTACAAAACTCATTTATCACCCATAGCTTATTACATAATGAAATAATGAAATTTTATGAAACACATATTCATTAAATAGGTTTTTTATGATGATATGATGTATGTTTTATGATATTATGAATAAAATATGAATGCTTTTAATTTTATGATGTGTGGTCCCATAATTAAATACCCCTCCAATTCCTTATGAAAAGTCATATATCCAACAAGATAACTATAGGATAAATAATTATATGTTTGATCCACCATGGGATGCAAGATGATAAACTTGAGGCACTATTGGATGAATGTTGATATGCTTGATCCACTATAGGAAACTCATGATAATTATTGAACATTTATGGAAATGAAATAGGTTTTTATGTCTAATACACTCTGATTTTATGGTCCTCATAGAAAAAAATTTCATATGAAATGGTTTTTATACCTAATATAGTAAAACACGCTTATAACATGTTTTTATGCTTATGATATGAACTTCATGTTCATTATTCATTAATGAGGATTCCCCATTCTTATGATTTTGTTCATGTGAAATGAAAAAAATTTATTCCTTTAATCATGTATATGATCTATCACATATAGAGTATAAAATGTTTATGTTATTTTCTTGATTCCATAACCTTATATTTATCTTATGATATCATATGCTCGTTGATTGAAATATCTCTAGTTTAAACTTACTGATTATTTTTTCTCACCCTTCATTATATTTCCCTTCCCCATGTATATAATAATAATTTTAAATAGGAAATTTGAGGAAATATATAATTTCAGAATATAATGATTAGAGATTATAAACAATATACCTATATAAGATGTTCATGTACCTAGTATCCAAAGGCACTAAACCGTTATGGTTTTTCTATGGATTTTAAAGTTATGTGTTGAATATTCATCTAAAAAAGATATAATATTTTTTTATGAAATGATCCCACCAATACATTATTATGAAGTGAACCAAGTTCTATAAGTGAATATATGCACTATCATAGTCTTGTGAGTGAACCATGAGTATGGAGATGATAGAATGGGGAGAGAACCAAACCCACTATAACAGCCTTTCCCATGATCCTCTACTAGGGAACTTATTTTAAATGATTATGTTTACTCCAAAAAACATTATTCTTATAATATTATGTCATGGAAGATGATTTATTATTAATGATTCTACACACTTATGAATTTTGTATTTTTTTTTATGAAAAATCATTATTCTATGATGTCTGTTTAAATATCTTTGACTGATTGGGTATGAATTTTAAAAGCTATGATCATGTTCTCATACAATTCTTATTATCGTATTCTCACTTATGTTCATTTATTATAATCTTTTAGTTTTACTTTTAATGAGTATTAGAAGTCACCATTTCTTATATTTCCTTTCCCCATGTTAGTAATAAATCTTTTAAGTAGGTTATATCACATATTTTTACAATATGATAATTTCACTATGGAAACTATTGAATATTTTTCTTCAAATAAAATGATAATGTTTCTTGGTTCTAAAAAATAAAAACCCATAAGGTTTTTTTATTTTTTATTTTATGATATGTGATTAATATTCATTTAATAGAATCTAATATATCTCTATGAAATTCTTGGGTCACATAATTATGTATCAAAGTGTGCTATGGTTAATAATTAAATATTAGGACTAGAGAACATTGTTTAATACTCTAGGCATAAGTCTAGTCATATGATAACTTCCTAAAGTATTTATAAATTATTGATTTAATGGTTTTTATAAAAAATAAATCTTTATATAGGTAATATACCATTGATTCAATTAAGGAAAATATTTTCATAGGGTTTCTAACTATAAAAGGGTCATATTGTGTATTTACTTGATCATTTCTGGTGCACAATGATTGGGCCTATGACTACACACTTCGAAAAGTACTCCTAGAAGATATTCAAAGGTTAAATATAATTTTTCTTATTAGAAACAATGAAGGATTTATAAGTATTATGAATATGAATGACTTTGGTTAAGACTATGGTTTTATAAAGTTAAAATATTGATTAATGATTTAGATAACATATGAATGATTTTTCATGATCACAAGATTTATCACTACCATTATTATTTCTATCAATATACATTTTGTACTTATTAAATAGATGGGACCCAAAGGAATCACGTTACCATTAAATGAGATGGGAAATAAAACAACTATCTACATGAGAAACAAAATGAAATGGGTTCTAGGATGTGCAATCCTGCATATATGATCACCCAACTCTCTCAAGATATGAATGGTTACATGAATCAGGTTAATCATCAACATTATCAAAGGATTAAAAAATATACAATGATTACCTTATGAATCAATGTAGACCTTACTTTAGTAGTTCTTATAATCTGCTGATAGTTGTTCGATCGATCAACTCCACTATATATATATTTCCCATTATCGAGTTCTCGGAACATGAAAAAATTGTTTTGGAAGTATATCGATTTGAATGGGAAGCATATTAAGGGGGGAATCTTATCAAATATATGAAAAAAATATGAAAACATTTATTCATTACATATGATGAGTTTAAGAAACTATATTTCAATAATTATATTCCCAATATCCATCATATAAAAATGGAAAGGTGTTTTTTCTAGCTAATGTGGAATTATGAATAATCCATTAGTACTAATGAAAATAACTTTTATTTATTTTAAAGTAATGTTTCATGTTTTATCATCAATCATGGATGGGAATTGGACCAATTATTTACTATCATAAAACTAAATCTCCAAAAGGAAATGTATTCAAGATTCTTTGATATTAATTATTATATCATTTGATACGATCTCAATCTAAAATAAGAAATTAGAGACTCTAAGCATCATCATGATTTTAGGGAAAATATAAAGATGATATTTTAAGTAAATTATTATAATATAATCCATAGAGGAAAGAAAATTAATTTTCCTTCATGTATAAAATGTGGAAGGAATCAGAGATAAGATTTCATTATGGGTTCTTGTAAAATTTAGAACAATGTAAAAAAATGAAGAAAAGGAAATGAATTCCAAAGTGAAGATAAGGGTCTAATCAGTGAAAGGAAAATTGAAAAAGCTCCACTAAATGTTCCTCCCACACTCATGTCCTATAATTTCATGGAGTTTGGAAGTTTAACCAATAAGTGCATGAATCCACGAGTTATCTTAGAGAAATAGTGTAAAAAACATTTTAATCATAGAGGTAAATGGAATACCCATGTTATCACTATAATTTATGTGGCTCTTGAGAATGAAGTGGATAAGGGTACACATACCATCTAATATAGAATTAAAAATGTCTTATTTTATTCTTGTGAAACCCATTATTTTATAACTATATAATTTTATAATTTTATAACATCATCACCTTAATAAATAGATACTGATTTACAATTAAAAACATATAATTATATGATGATCACATACCATGTATATATCTCAACTCTAATAGATTTTGTTTGGAATTTAATTCATATAAGTGTTATGATTATCCCTCAAGTTGATTTTTTTTGTGATTTTGGGCATGTATTTTCTCTATTTATATAGAGACAATATAAATTTCCATGTAATTAAATTCATCTTTGATATTCCATATCTACCTATCATTATTGTTGTAGTGATATGATGAATATGAAAATATAATGGAAGTTAAATCAATTATATGGGTATAACTACTTCTAAATGAGGGATATTTATCTCCAATGGGTAGGGATAATCACAACATAAATGATATTATTATTTTTTAGAATTAGGATATTCTACTTCTAGAACACTATCATAGCCTTCCACTGAATTGTGAAGTTTAGTTTTTAACTGAACTCATGCATGGTGATACAACTATTTCAATAACTCTATATTGAATGTCTCTGATTAAGTTTCAATAATTTTACAGGTAAATCCATGATAACATTTATAAGAGAATCATAGACTCTATTGTGTCACAAGTTAATGAACCTATTATATTTCTTAAGAATAAATATGGTTCAATGAATATACTCATCGATTATTATGAACTTAATAAGAACATTATCATGAACATGTACCCTCACCATGTATTGATTAAAGATTCGACTAACTACATGGAAATCAATACATTTACAATATAGAATGTCACACCCAGTTTTTAATTTTCATATTCTGTCACGATTTGTTTGGGGATCTCGATTTATCTCTCGATTTATAAGTGTAAGAAGGGTAAATTCTTGAAGCATTTATATGTTTTTTTTAACCCCATGGTTAGTTTTTTTTCTAGATTTTTATAGAGAAAAGTTTATTTATTAGTCTTGGTAATAGCATGTCCATGGATGGAACATGGTTTTGTAAACCATGTGGCCCAACCCAGGCAACCGTGTGGTAGGTTCTCGATTCTAACATAAGATATCATGTGGTTTATGCACAATAAGTTAAACTGGGCGGGCTGACTATGTGGTCAATATCCTCTTGGAATTACCAACCGCATTGTTGGCACACGGTTTGGTAAACCGTGTGGCCAAACCTTGCGGGCTTTTCAAATCATATATTTTTTTTAAATTCCCAAACTACCAATTGGTATTTTTAACCCCAATCTGCCCATATTTCTTTCCTCTAGTTTTTGAAATCCTAAAGGGAATCTCCCCTTACACTAAAAGACTCAAAGCTCCTCCCTTGGTGTGGATAAATGTTTTATTCAAGGTTTTGGGTTATATATTCAAGGTATTTCTCATAATCTAATCTCTGCCTTCATCTTTCATTCATTTTTTCTTGAGGTCTTCTTCTCCTATGGTGAGGTAAACCTAGGGTTTTTGTTTATAATTGAATTATTTTGGGTATTTTCTATAATTAGGGATCCTCTCGGTATAAATTGGTTCTTGGAACCTTTGTGGAGTGGTTTAGAGTGTGCTTTGTTCAATCACCTTGAGTTAGAGATAGTTTTCCCTTGCACTTGCCTTCTTAATTTAAGAATAATTGATTTAATGATTTTCAAACCTTCCTTGAATATTAAATATTGATATGTGATCCCTAGAATAATTTTTTGGATCTGAGAAATGGTTTTTTATGTGTTTTGTGATAAATCGTGTTGTTTTGGTTATATTGTGCACACCATGTGTTTGAGAAAATTCATGGTTGAGTGGTTTGCAATATAAAAAGCATGGATTAGAGTGTAAATGAATTTATTGTATTGGAATTGATGATTTTGAATCCTTGAATGGATTCCCAAGGGGTTTTAGATTTCAATGGAATGTGTATTTGGATTTTAAATATGATTTGTAATGTGTTGAAAGTTAGTGGCATTTTTGGAATTTTGTTCAGAATGATTTTTGAATAAAAGTGAAATGTGAGAACTATGATGGAATTGTTTTCCAAATGGTTTTGATTTGGAAAAGTGTGTTTTGTTCATTTTTAGGATATGTTTTATGTTATTCACAGGACTATAGTTATGTAAATATCCCTGAGGATCATTTGGCACTTTTTTTAAAATGGTTAATATGTTTAACAAGGAAAATCTCCATGTATGATTATCTTCCCATATTTATGTGAATTGGTGGGAAGTCATTATCGTGGAATACTCATGACCCATAACTTGTACGGAATGGGAGATCATCATTCTAGACTTCCTTATAATCTATTAGTTTTAATATATGAGATGGATCCCTAGGGTGAATCGATGTATGGCCTATTATTGAATTATTTTTATATGTGAATGTTATTGGATGATCTATTGGAATGAGTTGGATCACAACCTTTATACTTGAAACTTGAGAACCTAGCATAATGATAGAATTTTCATAAAATAACTAATGCACTGGCTAGATTTTTGCAGTAGCTGGTGGCCCATAGTAGGTGGATATATTGGGTTTATTGCTATGAGATTTTCCCCTCAGTCTGTTCTGATTTAAGGTGGATAGGGGTTTTTAGGGTGAATTGACTTCATCATGTGTGGCATGCTTCCAGGGATGGGTCACATGTGTTAGTATGTTATTGATTATTTACGATATCCTAAGTTCCCCTCATGTGTGTTGACACATAGTTACTTGTGGTGGATGATTGAGATACTTGGTTACCATTGTGTGTCTATTTACATTTCCCTTATTATGTGATTATTGTAGTGTTCTCATTTGAGGTTTCTTTCAGGGAAAGTGATGGGTTCACTCCAATAGTTTAATGAAAACTATTTTTATGTAAAAATGTTTTAATATCTCTTATTCCATTTGGAAATTAAATAATCAATTTCTCCTTTAAAATGTTAATGCTTATTTAATGGATATGATCCTAGTTTTGGAATGAAAGAAAAAGGGTAAATGGACATGATTTGTATTGATATAAAAATTGTGTGTAAAAATATTAATTTTATATACTGTATTTTAAAATAAGGGATTTATATTTATTTTATTTTAATGTACATTGGTAATAGATTTGTTCAGAAATACCTATTGAGTTTTAATACTCACACCTATTGTTTCCTCATGTTTTTAGATTGTGGTGAAGGTCTCAACATGGTCTTGGCCATGATGTTTGATATTTGTTGTTGGTATTGGAGAATGGACCTAAATGTCCTAGGAAGATGTTGTAGTCATCAGTTCTAATTAAATTTTTTTGTTAAGTTTGGTTATTGAGATATATGTATTGGGATGTTCTGTTTACTATCCACTGTTCATTTTAATTAATTATTATTGGGTGAAATAACTCCATTAGTTTACTCTTTTGATGCTTGACACTAGTTTCCATCATTGGGGATCTAGAACACCCTTCGGGCTATGTCGAGGATTTTCTCAAGTGACCGTTTCAGGGTTGACCTGGGTTGGTTCATGAGAAAATGGAATCAAAGCAGGTCAAATATTTAGAGGAACTTTCATTTCAGAGCACCCTTTGTTACTTGGGGATGTCAAGGAAGATGGAATATGACTATTGAGACTCGATAGGTAGTAATGGTAAGGGATTCTTGAACCCTTTCTGATTTTGATCCTTGAGTTTCCCTGGTATGTTCAGTTTTGTTGGTTTATTTTTGTTATTGTTGATTTTTTTGGTGATTGGTATAAAAAAAGGGGTTTGGGAAAACAATCACTATGAGATTGAAGGGATGATAAGGCTATTTGGAGTCGATGAAATAGTTCTAGAATACTCTCTCTAACAGTTGTGTGTTTAGAATATGGCCTCCAACCATATGGCCAAGTCACACATCGACACTAGTTTCCCTTATCAGTTTCTTCAAGTCGCATTTTATATTGATTTTTTTGAATAACCAGGTATTGGAATTGTGAAAACCTGTATTTAGTGCTAATGGTTGGACTTCAGAATGTTGGAAAATGAATTTTCATAATTATACTTATGGAATAATTTAAAAAAAATAAATTTTTATAAAATAACATCTTGTGTGAAATGAATATATGTTAATTAGATTGGTTTTTTATAAGAAAACATGGGGTTTATGGAAAACGGTTGTTTGAAAGAATTTTTTTTGTTTGGAAATTTTTTTAAATTCAAAGGAGTTAGTTTTTCATCAATTTGTGTTTTGATGAAATGATATTTTTTGAGATTCTTGAAAATGTTTTGAATTAAAGGAATTGATTTTTTTTATGGGAATTCAAGGGATTTTATTTTTGAGCATGGTAAAATGGATTAAGACTTGGAATCAGAAAATAGTTTTTGACATGGTGGTTTCTGATACTTTGAATGTTTTCATAAATTTTGAATTTGGGTGATGGATTTGTTTTGGAAAATTAGAATTTTTTGTGACCTTTGATGTATTCTATGAGTACCCACATTCATGGATATGTACGGAAAGTGGTTTGATGATGATGTCACTGGGGAGTTCCTTGGATTGGCATGGTTGAAGCGTTACTCATATAGAATGAGCTGATATGATACTAGATTTGAAAAAAAAGTGTGCATCTAGGTGAGTCTCTATAGAACACCATTTGTGAGTGTGAAAGTTCCGCATTTTTTTTGTTTTTCAAAAGTGTTTTCTAAGTTGTAAATTATGGCGTTTTTGTTATCAAGTGGTTGTGTGACATTTTTTTCATTGTTTTGTATGTGTTGTATTTTTGGTATTATTTCTTGTGATTTAGAGGTGATTTTTATTTTGTGTTAGGACAAGGAAATTATGTTTGTAGTCAGGTATTGAAGAATTGTTTAGGGGGTTTCCAGAATAGTTTTGGGAATCATTGAGCTGGTTTCCTATTGTGATGATGTAGGTTCTATGTGAGCTTTGGTTATTGAGATGGTTTTGACAGAGCAATTGGTTTTCTCGCTACCATGTGTTCTCCCCCATTGAGAATTTATGGTTATGGTGAGTATATGGGTTATTCTCTATTAGCAATATTTTTAGTTGATCTACCTATGTATTTCATTCTCGAGTTTTGAATGTTAAGTACACATCATTGAAGGATACCCCAACCATTTTCTAGAGTAGATAACTTTTTAGACTCAATTTAAAGTTTTTTCATATTATGGTGACTCTTTCTATTGTGGTGGTTGTGCTCCTGAAATAATCGTATATTATAAGTGGGGGTGTAATTGGTGTATGCATCTTTCATGTCAATGTTTGGCTAAAAAGTGTCCTGTTTGAGAAAGTTGGTTTTGTAGTGTTATTATTTTTTTGTCTGCATGGGGTGCTATATGGATACATGTGGCTTTGAAAGCAGTTTTAATTAGGTATTTTCTACTCCTGACTTCACATTAGTGGATGATTCAAATATTACGGATCCATCTAAAGGCCTTGGAGTGAAGTTGTCACATATTCAAGATTCCAATGGTTATGGGGAGTTCAACTAAGCTCGTGCCTTCACCATTGTAGTGAGGTAGTTCATATATTTATATTGTTTTCTCTCTATCACTGTGAATTCCCTCTTATAGAAAATGGAACAGTGGAATTATCCCTTACACACTTTATAAGATTGTTCCTTCATGGATGCCATATTTTTATCAGTTTCCCTTGCATGGACCACCAATGTAAATTCGGTGTGGCATTGATTTTTGGCCATGGAGGGGTGATGAGTCATGGGTTAGTGTTCATTTATGATTTTAGTGTTCCATTAATTGGTCCCCTTCTACCCGTCCCACATCCCTTGAGGTGGGGTTTTTTCTATGTTGGGATGTTTTTGAGTGTGTTGAGTCTCATCAGTTATTAATGGTGGGTAGTCTATTCAAACCTCATCGGTTGGTGATCTATTTTCGTATGATTTTGGTGGTAGTCCATTTTACATAGGTTTAATATGAAATTTATTTATTTGAAAGTTTCCTTCTAATTTTAGGTAAATTTTGGTATTTTTTATTGTTCTCATTTGTTATGTTCAAATCATGGTTCTGGAGGTTGTGGCTCTAATATCCCATTGATTCTCGGGAAGTAGTTTCAGTTTATAGTTCTATTTCGGGTAAGAGGTCCAAGATTTATTTGGATGTGGTTGGGATTTTCATGGATCAATAGGCTGGATCTTTTGGTTTTGCGATCCTTATTCTTTGATAAAAAAAATTGAAAATTTTGTCACTTTTGGTGGGAGGAAAGTGTTAATGGTGGGGAGAATTATCACACCTAGTTTTTCTTTTTCGTATTCCTTCCTAGTTCGTATAGGGATACTGGGTTTTATCTCGAGCTCATGGGGTGATGAGGCTAAACTTTTAATGTTTCTCATTGATTATATTTAGCACTATGGTTATTCCTTTATTTTTTGGGAGTTCAGGGAGAAATATTGGATTTTTAGGCTTCAAAACAGCTTTTACATGGTTTGCACGTTGATTGGTAAATGATACGACCCAACCCAGGTAACTGTGGGGATATTTTTGGATTCAGATAGAAGGCACCATATGGCTTCTACATGGTAGGTCCCACAATACAGGTTGTTTGTGTGTTAAATCCCCTCTCAGTTAGTTGCTACTACACCGTTGGTGCATAGTTTGGTAAACCGTGTAGCTAAACTATGCATGTTTCCCAAAACATAACTTTTTTTTGGAAATTCCCAACCTACCCCTTGGGATTTTTATCCCTTATACACCCAAATATCCTCCCTCAGGTTTATGTGACCCTAAAGGGACTCTCCCCTTCATCTTGATGCCTCCACCCTCCCCCCATGGTGTGGATATATGTTTTCTTCAAGGTTTTGGTTTAGATATTAAATGCATTCCCCCTCCTCTCTTCTCCATATACCGCTTTCCTTAATTATCTCTTGATGTTTTCTTCTCCTATGGTCATTTCAACCTAGGGTTTCTGTTTTCCATTGAATTTTTTAAGTGTTTTTTATTTTTATGGTTACTCTTGGAAGATATCAGTTCTTGAACCTTCATGGATTGGTTTTGGGTGTGCATTGTTGAAGCACCTTTAGCTCATGGTAGGTTTCCCTTACACTTGACTTGTTAATTTAGGAATAATTTATTTCATTCTTTTTTAACCTTCCATGAATATTATATATTGATATGTGATCCCTTGAATAATTTTTGGATGTGAAAATTTGTTTTTGATTCTTTGTTTTGTGACAAATTATATTGGTTTAGTCATATTATGCACACCAATTGTTTGATAAAATTCCCAATTGGATATCATGTGTGCTTTTTGTTATTAAAAGTATTATTTTACAATTTAAATAAATTTATGGTATATGAAATGATGATTTGGATTCCTTGAATGGGTTCCCAATGGGTTTTGGATATAATTGCAATGTATATTTGGATTTCAAATCTTATTTGGCATGTGTTAACGGTTATTGTCCCATTTGCCATTTTGATAAGAATGGGTTTTGTTTAAATGTAAAATGTGAGCACTTTGATGGAATTTTTTTCCAAATATTTTTGAAATGGAGAATGATTTTTTGTTTATTTTGTGTATATTTATTTGGTTCTTTGAAGGATTATGGTTATGTAAAATGTATTGGAGGCTCGTTAAGGACTTTTCTAAAAATGGTGAAAATGTTTAGCATGAAAATTGTCTTTGGATAATCCACTTTACTCTTTTATAGGAATGGGTGGGATGTACTAACTATGAAATCCATGTGACCCATGACTTGTATGGAATGGGAGATCCTCAATATGGGATCCTTTGTGATATATGAGTCTTAAGGAAAGAGATGGATATCTGGGGGGAATGTGGGTGTGGACTATTGTTGAATTATTAATAAATAAAAAATATTATTAGATTCCTGGTTTGAATCGGTTGGATCATGCACCTTATATGTGAGACATGGGAACCATACATAATGAGAAAAATTTCTGAGAAAAATTTGCTGCAC
Source organism: Viscum album (assembly GCA_963277665.1). Taxonomy (NCBI): domain Eukaryota; kingdom Viridiplantae; phylum Streptophyta; class Magnoliopsida; order Santalales; family Viscaceae; genus Viscum; species Viscum album. The sequence goes on from OY728136.1 coordinate 9,187,623, forward strand.
TGGCAAGATTAAGCACTAGCTTGTGGACCATAGTAGGTAGATAAATTGGGTTTCTTTCTATGATATTTTCCACTCAGTCTTTCCCACGTTAGGGTGGATGGGAGTATTTAGGGAACTTTGATTTCATCATGTAAGACATTATTCTGGGGATGGGTATCATGTATTAGTATGTTCTATATTATTCACAATCTTGTAGGTTCATCCCATGTGTGTTGGCACATGGTTACTTACGATGGATAACTGAGATACGTGGTTAATATTGTGTGTTTATTTCCATTTCCCTTATTATTTGACTATTGTGGTTTTATCATGTGTGGTTTCTTTCTTGTAAAATAATGCATTGCCTTCCAATTTTTTTATGAAAAATGTTTTTATGTAAAAATGTTCTATACTCTCTTGTGTCATTTTGAAATGAAAGAATCACTTTCCCATTGAATCTGTTAATGTTTATTTAATGGAAACGACCTGGTATTTGAATGAATGAAAAAGGGAAAATGGAAATGATTTTTTATATAGAAAAAGTGTGGAAAAATCTTACTTCTATATATTTTTATCAAACTTGAGACTAATATTTATTTTATTTTAAAGGATATTCATTGGTAATAGAATTTTCCAGACATACTTACTGATTTTTAATACTCACAACTATGGTTTTCTCTAGTTTTTTTTATTATGGAGAATCTCTCAAATTTTTCTTGATCTCCATGGGAGAATTTTTTTCTTGGTATTCGAGAGTGACCCTTGGGATCACATGGACGCATTGTAGTAATTAGGCCCCGTTTTATTTTTTTGTTATTGTTCATTTTGTTGTATTTTCAGTATTTTTGTAAATGTAGTTCAATTTTGTTGTTGAGATATATGGATCAAGATTCTTCATTTACATTATTATCTATAGTTTATTTAATTATTATTGGGAGAAATCATTCACTTAGTTTACTATATTGATTCCCAACACAAGTTGCCAGCCCATGAAGATTGAGAACACCCTTTGGGCAATATCACGAATCAGATCAGGTAATTGGTTTGGGGTCGACCCAGGTTGGATCATGAGATATAATATAATTACTGACATTATCAAATAAGGGTCAAAATTAGGATATATATATATATATAAGGTAACCATTCATATGAGGTCTGATCGTTATGCATTTATAGTTATTCTATTTGGACTTACCGATTCTCCCCTATCTTCAAGCATGTGACAAATAGAGGCTTTAGAGAATATATTGAATATTTAGTAGTTATATTTAAAAACTATATTCTTATATATTGAAAAATAACGGAAATGTATGATGATAATTTGAGTATTTTATTAATGTCCCCGGGGAAGGATAATCTATATGTAAAATTTTACCAAGTGATAATTTTGGATATAGGGGGGCACATTCTTGGTTCATGTAATATTAGGTAAGTGTGTAACAGTGGATCCTACAAAATAGATGTTATTGAAAAATATCCAAGACTAACAATAGAAATAGATATTTATAGTTTTATTTGGTTTCTAATTTGAAAAATAATCATTTTCCTATATTTCCCATATATATCTAATCTTATAGCCATGTTGAATTGTAAGGGAGCCTTGATCGATTATATAGATGGTTGTGAGACCATTTTTAAGAAGATAAAATAAAGGCTAGTCAGTGCAGCTGAACTTATAATAACTTATTGTGGAGAAGGGGTTTTAATCTTCTTTAATGTATTGATGCATAGGTTGGGATGAATCCTCATGCTGAATTATATAGTGATAGCTTATGTCTAACACTAATTGGACATTCATGATAGCAATTACTCTAATTGGGTCTTATAGTTTGAAGAAGTAAATATTTCACTAAAAATAAAGATACATTATATTTATGGTGAATAGTGTGATATATATACTGATAAAAAAATTTCTATTTTAATATTTGAAAAAAATATATTTTAACATGAAACAATAGATATCTTAAGATTGGATTAAACATTATGGACACTGAAAACACTACTCCCCTAGGATAGAGAATAAGGATGAAGATTATCTATCTTAGATATACCTTTCTAGGGTTCCCATGATGAGGATTGAAATTGAAAAACTACTTATTCATTTATAGAATATGGATTTAGAAATCATGAATAATTTAGTTAAATCAAATCCTTTTCGAATGAATGTCCCAAATTCAATCAATGTAAAGAGGAAAATATTTAAGATGTGGATTAGTATAATAAAGTGGGGAAACATTCTTAGTGAAACCATTATTTTTATGAAATGATAAATCATGGGAAACAAGTATGTGTCTCTTCAATTACATACATGAAGAAGGAGTTATTTTATGAATCTCATTGTATATCATTATCTATTCATATGAGAAGTAAAAACTTGGTTAGAGATATAAAAGTGTATTTTTGGTGTGATAACATAAAAATGACATTTCAGATTATGTAAGCTAATTCATAGTTTATTATTATGATAATGGTGGGAGATAGATGTATAATGGGATATTACAACCATTACACATAAAAATGGAAATCAAAAAACATTTCTATGGATGTCTCTACCAGGATCCACATAACATTTAATGGTCAAATCATAGATGGGTTGTATTTGATTATTTTAATAGCCATCACAGATCATTGAAATTAGAGAATATTTCCCTCTTTTCCTTTATTATAGGATTTTATTTAAGGATTTAGTTTGATTCCATATAGGACCACTCTGAATTATATCTGGTTGGGATCTATGTTTTACTACAAAATTATAGAAAAGTATTTAGAAATATTTTTACAGAGAGCTGAGGATCCACACTTTATATCACTCACTCAAAATTAAAATATTATTATTAATCACTTTTGAAGAAAATGTGAGAATCCATAGATCACACACAAAAGGAAATAACCAATCCAATAATGTGAAATTGAAGCCTTCCAGTTTTAATCTCCATAAAATTTTCAATGAGATATTGCTTTACGAGGATTCTGGTTCCTCTATCATAATATCTTTGAAACATAACACCAGCTTGTCCCAAGATTGGAGGTACACCAAAATGTGGATCTTCCCATTATTGAATCCCCTTATTAAAAATAGATCCTAATTATCAATCCATGTGCCCTATTCCTCATTAAGAGTCACTCTTAGGTCACATTCCATCATTCTTTCAGCCTCTTCGTGAGGAGTATTAATTGACAGAACTGTTTCATCAATTACCTATTCTGAACTCATGAGCAGTTCGAAAGACTGATTGGTTATAGAATCAGACTCTTGATTTTGGAAATCAAACTTGGAGAAAGATTGAGTATAATTGAATATTTTCTTAGCTATCAACTTTATTTATGATCACATATCCATCAGAAGAGGAAGTTAAAAGTAATCTTTCCTATCTTAACGGTTACCCCTCTTACTCTTTCTCCTCCTCGGTCTTTGGAGCTGATCAGCTAGTACCTCCTACACTAAATGGCTGGTAGAGAAGTTAGATAATCCCTCATTTAGTTTATTTTCAGAAAAATTTAGCCAAAAAATGTATTCCCTGGCCGAACCATCCTCTAGAACCTCATCTGAAAACTATGAAAAAAAGTATTCCAACATAATAGGATCGACCTACTTTATGGGAATTTCAGCCTCCCCTTTTGAACCAATACTCAATTAAGTAAAACCTATATGATCAAACCTTGGTATTGTCATGACCCGTCCTTGGGGCCCGTGTCGTGACTACCCCAAGCCCGCCTTCCATAGGCCAGGGGCTGGCGACTAGCACTAAGGCGTAAATCCCGGTAAAAAGGGAAGGCATTGCCTTTGTAAAGTAACAAGCACCACAGAGTAAACAAACGGAAAGGTAAACACCAAGTAAAAACAGAGTACAACTGAATGTGCGGAAAAGTAAATGGGCCAGTATACAAACCGAAACTGAAAGTAATGTACAAATCGAAAAAGAAAACAGAAACTGTAAGGTAAAAGCTGCTACACCGAGCTGTCCGCTGGAAATCCCACCTGAAGGGTGGGTACAGATAGCTCCACTGCTCCTCGGGTCCCGCCGTCCGCTCCAAGCACGTTCCGCCCAGTGGTCCACCTCCAGGTACCGTCCTGCTCTGCAAGCCTCAACCACGATCAACGCTATCCGTCGTCTGCAACCAACACAACGTAGTGCGGGCATAGCCCTTGCCGGGGTGAGTATAAGCTACTCAGTAGGGACCCCGAGACCCCCGAAGGTCTCCCAAAATCCATAAAGGATAAACCACAATGTAAAGATACAAATATGAAGTAACAGCCGACACTGCATAGGTATATGCCCATACATATACCTAAGTCATCAATTCCAATACGCTCCAACCTCCGAGCCCAAGTACAACTCAGTCCACACAGGAAAGTATACGTATTTCACACTAGAAAGAAAAACGTAATCCACACAGGATAGTACAACACAATCCACACAGGAAAGAAAACATGATTCATCTCACACAGTTATACTTCTTCAAAAATGATAGAGATGATCACTGATCCATCTAAGACGTCGGACCCACAAAGGATCGATAGGTACTAACCCCCGCAAAGACCCACACAGGATCGGACCCACACAAGATCTGTAGGCGCTGGTTCACACCGGACCGCTGAGCACTAACCCACACAGGATCGGACGCACACAGGATCGGTAGCACTGATCCACACAGGATCGCTGAGTGTTGTAGTCGTCGTCGTCGAATCCACTGTGGTTCTCTGCATAGTCGTCGTCGCAGTCACAGTAGTAGTCGCAGCCAGCTCTAGAGTTCCCGCACACAGCAAGCTCGTTCGGGAGGGTCTGCTCCACGAGCCGAGAGGTTGATACATCAACTGTCACTTAGTCCAGAGCTGATGTATCCAAAAGTTCCATATCGTCAACAGGAACTCAACGCAACAAACGGCACGTCAATCGGACGCCCGGTCTGAGAGTTATTGGCTTTTTCGTTCCAGGGGCCCGGTTGGTTTTTAAGGAAAAACCAACCTGAATGTACTCCACCTGCGTCCAAACCTCAGGCGTAGTATTCCAAAAGATCTGTCTCACTAAGAGGAACTCAACAAAGCTGACGGAACGTCATTCGAACGTCCGTAGCTCAAGATATGAGCGTTTCCGCTCAGAGGGCGCGATTGGTTTCGTGTACGAACCAACCCGGCCGAACTCAAAGTATTCCGAAACCTTGAGTGCGATATATTGAAACAACCGTCTCGATCCAAGGATCGCTTCGCCGCTGATGGCGCGTCGTTTGGATGTTCGTAGCCCGAGTTATGGGAATTTGAACCTAAATAGTTCGGTATCGGGGGTTTCAGGCCCGGGCCGACCTGGCCCGAGACCCCCCGGTTGGCCCGAACCAGGTCAACCCGCCCCGTGCAGGGTCGGCCCACCCCGGCCCGGACCGGCACGGCTCATCCCGGCGCGGCGCGGCCCAGCCTGGTGGACCGGCCAGGCGCCGGTCCGGCTGGACGCAGCGCGCTGGTCGCGCTGCCAGCTCGGCCTTTGGCCGAGCTGTTTGCAAAAACGGGGGGCGCCTTCCCCCCCTTGTGAAACCGCCCCCCCCCCCCCCCCACATTTATGGGGGGGCGTTGACTACTGGCCGGGGGAATTTATTTCTCCCGGTTCTCCTCCATTCTGGCCGTCCCGACCTGGCCGGCCGGTTCCTTCTCAACAGGACCGACAAAGGCCGGTCCTCTTCCGGCATCCGACACCGGCGGCCCGGCTGGCCGCCGGTCACCTTGTTCTGCCGCGGCCCGGAACCGGCCGCAGCCTTTGTCATCCGGCGCGGTGCGACGACACCGCCCCCCTCCACCGTGGCCCCGTTCCGGCAGCAGCGTCCTCAGTTTCCTTCGACGCGGCGCGACGGCGTCGCGTCCTTGAATTCCTTTCCACGGCGCGGCGTGACGGCGCCGTGCATATGTTCCGCATGAAACTGCGTGGTGAGATGGCACCAACACCCTCATACCAACCACAAAGAAAACATTTATGAAAATAATAAGGAGTGCCGGCCGTGTTTGTGCGGACCGGCCCCCTCGCATTATTCGATAACAATTAGTTGACAACCATGAAATTCGACATGCCAGAATCAAGAACAGAAATAAATTAAAATAAAACCCCTACCTCGGTTTCAAGAGCGGAGCACGTCAACAAGCCGTGGAAGACAAGCGTCGCGGAGGTCGGGCGTCGCGGTAATCGTACGTCGATTCCGTTGACGTCGAGGTGCGTCCGAAGAGGTAACGTCGCTGGAGAAGCTTCGTAAGTTGATGGAGAAAGCCCGAGGAGGAAGTGGCATCTCCTTTCATTGACATGGGAAGAAGATCGAAAGAAGCGGCGTCGTTGATCTTTGGAAACACACGGGCTGCGAGGAATAGAATAGAAGACACATCTTTCTCTTCTATGGTGACGGCGTTCATCATCGGAGCCTAAGAGTTCTTCGCGTTCTTCGTCAAGGTTGAAGAAGATGAAGAATTCTTCCCAAATCCTCTCAAGGTGGCAAGAGGAAACTAACCAAAATAAAATAAGTCTAAGCCTTATTTTATTTACACAACTTCACCTCTTTGAATTTCAAAGGTTTGAAATTAAGTAACTCAACATAATTAGTAACACAAGTAGTCAAATTAATTAGAGTGGAGTTATTGGGAGTATAAATGGGAGTTGAAGAGTTAGGGTTCATGTTGGCCCCACCACACTTAATCCTCTCAAGGGAGGTTAAGTGGATGTGGGTCCCACCTCTAACTCCCTTTGGGAGGATATAACCAACATGGTTTAAAATAAATTGTGTTCCACAATTTATTTAATTATATCCAACTTTCCCCAAAACTAACTTTCAACCCGCATGAAACGCAACCTCGGAAAAGGTCTTCTTAACCGAATATCGGCGCTGCGAGTTCATCAGTGCCCTCAGAATTCGATTCCGGGCACCGGTTCAAAAGTTAGAAAAACCCGCTCGTTCGTTCACTGAACGTACCCGAGCCAAACTTCGGAAATTGATTCTGGGCACACCGGGCCTCGGAATCAGGTGCCGTCAGAAACCGCGCTCTTGTAAAATTTCAAAGAAAATTAAGAAAAAATGTCCATTGAATTTTACGGTTCTTTACATTACTCCCACCACAGGGCTTTTTGTCCCTGTAAAGATACATCATAACTAGGGAAACAAATGAGGGTACTGAGCATGCATCTGAGCCTCCCGCTCCCAAGAGCTCTCCTGGAGATTCCCGTGCTGCTATCTGATGCGCACTAGAGGAATCGACCGTCCACGTAGGACCCGCTCATGTCGATCATCGATCTCCATAGGGAGCTCCGTAAAAGACTTCCTATCGTCAATTTCAAGCTCCCCATGGTCAATTATGTGTGTCGGGTCGTGAACGTATCACCTCAGTTGAGATACGTGGAAGACGTCGTGCACCCAGTGCAACTAAGGTGGTAGAGCCAGACGATAATCCACCTCGCCTATCCTGCTGAGGACCTGGAATGGACTGATGAAGCGTGGATACAACTTGCCGCCTCGGCCAAATCTCTGTATACCATGTCGCGGTGAGACACGCAAGAAGATGTGGTCACTATCCTCGAACTCTAGTGGCCTCCGCCTCCTGTCAGCGTATGACTTCTGCTGGCTCTGAGCTGTCCTCATCCTCTCCTGGATGACCTGGACCTTCTATGTCGTGGCCTGGACCATCTCCAGCCCCACAAGTGCTGACTCCCCAGGGTCTGTCCAGCACAAAGGAGATCTACAAGGTCGGTCTTACAACGCCTCGTATGGTGACATCCCGATGGTGGAGTGGTAGCTGTTGTTGTTCGCGAACTCCACCAAGGGTAGGTGGTCCTCCCAGCTACGACCAAAGTCGAGGACACATGCGCGGAGCATGTGCTCGAGATTATGAATGGTCCTCTCCGTCTGACCATCTGTCTAAGGATGAAAGGCTGTGCTCAGACGTAGCTACGGCCCGAACGCCTCCTGCAATCCCTTATATAGCCGGGAAGTAAAACGAGCATCTCGATCGGAGATGATAGATGATGGCACACCGTGAAGCCGAACAAACTTCTGAACTTAATGTCGTACCAAGCTCTCCACTGAGCCCTACTTTCTGATGGGTAAGAAGTGAGCCGACTTGGTGAGTCGGTCGACAATCACCCAGATGGAGTCATGACCTCTGGAAGTGCGTGGATGTCCAGTCACGATGTCCATAGATATCCCGTCCCACTTCCACTCTAGGACCTCCAAGGGCTGAACCAAGCCTACTGGTACCTGGTGCTCATTCTTCACCTGCTAGCATGTGAGGCATCGAGAAACAAACTCTACCACAACCTTCTTCATGCCCGGCCACCAGTGCTGTCGTTTGAGATCCTGGTACATCTTCGCCACTCCAGGATGTACCACCAAAGGAGAAGTGTGAAACTCTCTCAGCACCTCCTCCCATATAGCGACTAGTACCATGGTACATCCTCTGAAAAGGGTGTCGCACTCTGCTCCAAAGGAGAAACCATCAGGTGCCTGTCCTGAGGATATCTGTGCATGCCGCATCTCACAGTCAGTGTCCCCACACTGTGCCTCTCTGACCCACTGTAGAAGTGGTGGAGTGAGTGTGAGAGACTGAAGGAAGGCTGTTCCATCTCTATCCAAGAAGGATATCTGCAAAGAGGCTAGCTGCTCCGTCGCCTCCTCAAGTAGCTGAATGCCCGTCCTCCTACTGAGGGCATCAGCTACTACATTTCCCTTCCTAGGAGTATAGATTATCTCAAAGTCATAGTCCTGGAGGAACTCGAGCCATTGCCACTGTCTCAGGTTCAGGTCCTTCTGCGAGAAGATGTACCTGAGACTCTGATGATCAGAAAAGACTGTAAAGCGCTCGCCCATCAGATAGTGTCTCCATGTCTTCAGAGCGAAGACCACTACTGCTAACTTCATGTCATGGGTAGCGTAGTTCTTCTCATGCGGCCTCAACAGACGTGATCCATAGGCGATCATTGCCCGCTCCTGCATCATGACACATCTAAGTCTGGTCCCCGATGCATCGCAGTAAACTACGTATCCTACTCCCTCCTCAGGAAACCTCAAGATAGGTGAGCTGTTCAATCTCTGTCTCAGCTCCTGGAAGCTCTACTGACATCCGTCTGACCACACAAAGGGTTTACCCTTCTTTGTCAAAGCTGAGAGTGGTGACGCAACTCTAGAGAAGTCTGGCACGAATCTCCGGTAGTTTGCGACTAGTCCCAAGAAACACCGAACCTCTGTCACGCTCCTGGGTGGCTCCCAAGCTAACACTGCCTCGATCTTCGCAGGATCCACTGCAACTCCCGCCTCAGAGATAACGTGTCCCAAGAAGTGGACCTCACGTATCCAGAACTGACACTTAGCGAGCTTACCATAAAGATGGTTCTCTCGGAGTGTGTCTAGTACAACCCGTAAGTGGTAGGCGTGCTCCTCCTCATTCGTCGAGTAAATCAGAATGCCGTCGATGAAGACAACGACAAACCGATCAAGGCATGGGTGAAAGATCCTGTTCATGAGGGCCATGAACACTGCTGGAGAATTGGTTACGCCGAAGGGCATAACCAAGAACTCATAGTGGCTATACCGACATCTGAAGGCCGTCTTCTGCACGTCCTCGTCTCTAACTCTCAGCTGATGATAGCCTGGCCCGAGGTCTATCTTCGGGAACCACCGTGTTCCCTTGAGCTGATCAAAGTGGTCATCAATCCTCGGTAGCGGATATTTGTTCCTCACTGTCACCTGGTTCAGGCGATGATAGTCAACACAAAGTCGCAAGCTCCCGTCCGCCTTCTTGGCGAACAAAATCGGGGAAGCCCATGGTGAAACACTGGGTCAGATAAACCCCTTTCCCTGCATGTCCTCCAACTATACCCGTAGCTCTCGAAGCTCAGTGGGGGCCATCCGATATGCTGAAGTTGATATCGGGGATGTCCCGGGGTATAGGTCAATATAAAAGTCTACCTCTCTGGAGGAGGTAACCCTGGAACATCGTCAGGAAGAACGTCCACAAACTGATCCACCACTGCAGGAAAACTAGGACTCCACACGTCAACTGCTCCTAGGATGAGGCTAGCCAACTAATGAGTGATGGGCTGTCCTCTCCTCCGCGGAAATCCATCCTGTGCTGCAAAGGCTCCCTTCTCGCCAGTGAAGGTGAACCTTCTCCCATCGGTGTGTACACATCGCACCTTTCGCCTAAAACAGTCAATATGTGCATGGAACGTAGATAACCAGTCCATGCGCAAGATGACATCGTAAGGCCTCGACGCTGCTACAAGAAGATCCCAGCCGAAGCTCTCTCCTCCTAGAGTAAGCTCACACTGTCGGAACTAGTGCGTAATCATCGAGTCTGCTCCTATAGGAGTCTCTAGCCGTAAGGATCGAGCCAACGGCTCTGTCGGAATCTCCGAGCTCCGAACAAGGGCAGTGGCTATGAAAGAGTGACTCGCTCCTGTGTCTATAAGTACTGTAGCAAGGGTTGAATAGACACAGATAGTACCTCGAATCATCTCTGGCGCACCATGGTCGTAGGCCTCTGCTTCCTGGAGCTATGCCTGTCTCTGCCCGCCAGCTCCTTGTGGTCGGGGTGGACCTCCTGGTGGTGGTGGTGGTAGAGCCTCAAAGAGTCGCCCACCACCTGCTGCTCGGACAGCTCCTCTGCCTCGTCCGCCTCCTCCCTGCGGACCGCCACGGTCGACCCTCTGTCTCTCCCTTGGTGGTCCCTCAACCGTCTTCTGCTCCTCGGCACAGCGAGTCGGGCAGTCACGAGCCATGTGGCCCTTCCCGCCACATATGTAGCACTGCCTACCCCTCGAAAGACTGGCTCTGCGCTGTGTTCCCCGCACTGCTGAGCCAGTGTCCTGAGGTTGTCTGCTTGAGGGTCTGATCTGCCTAGACCCCTGAGTCATCCGTCGACTGCCTGCTGTAGAAGACTCTGCCACGTGCCACCCTGCAGTGGGTCTCGGCACTAGTGTAGACTCAGCAAGAAAGCTCTCAATCAAAAGGGACCGCTACAGTACTCTCGTTTGAGTCGGAAAGCTAAGGGAGATCAAAGATGCCCTGATCTCGTGTCTCAAACCCTGCTCAAAGGTCTAGGCCCAGAAGAATGAGTCTCGTACCATGTCATTTGAGTAGCGTGAGAGATCAGTAAATATCACCGAGTACTGAGCGACCGTCATGCTGCCATGCCGTAGTTGGAGAAGCTCTTGAATGCGCACCACACGGAGGTGGATGGGAAGAACTCCGAGCAGAAGAGGATCTCAAAGTCCGTCCAAAGAAGAGATGCCTCATCGTGAACCTGGAGCATCAAGATCCACCATCAACCCACTGCTGCGTGTAGTAGGCTCGCAACGAGGATCACCATGAGGTCTGCTGGTGTCCTCACTAGCCTGAAAACTCGTACCACTGCCTCCAGCCAGTCCTCGGCTGCCTGGGGGTCCGTCTCCCCACAAAACCTGGGCTGTCGCTGGCGCTGAAACTCATGCAGTTCGCTGAGGAGACGTGCATCGTCAGCGGCTAGTGCTAGAAGTATCGGTGGCTCGGCGGGTATTGCTACCGTCGGTGCCACTGCTAACAAAGGGCCCTACACCGAGGCCTCGTCGCTTGGTGGGCTATCGTCATGCTCGAATCTCGGAACCCTAGCTGGCTGCCATCGTGGGGCCATCCTGAAAAGGAAACAGGTGCACCACGGACAGAACAGTATACCTGGTGAGCTGATATAACGTAATCACAAAGAAAACATGAAACACACAAGCAATCAATGTTTTCATGCATTAAGTCAGAAATCAGAAGTCAGGGTCCTGGTGTACGGATACGTCGGCCGCCGCACCAACACTGTACTCCCTGGACTGATAACCACACTCAATACGCTAAACACTATTGCTTCACATAGAAAAGATCAGAGTTCGCGGTAGAACCGAACTGCTCTGATACCAATTTGTCACGACCCGTCCTCGAGGCCCATGCCGTGACTACCCCAAGCCCGCCTTCCATAGGCAAGGGGCTGGCAACTAGCACCAAGGCGTAAATCCCGGTAAAAAGGGAAGACATTGCCTTTGTAAAGTAAGAAGAACCATAGAGTAAACAAATAGAAAGGTAAACACTAAGTAAAAGCAGAGTACAACTGAAAGTGCGGAAAATTAAATGGGCCCGTATACAAACCCAAACTGAAAGTAAAGTACAACTCGAAAGAGAAAACAACAACTGTAAGGTAAAAGCCGCTACACCGAGCTATCCACTGGAAATCTCACCTGAAGGGTGGGTACAGATCGCTCCACTGATCCTCGGGTCCCGCCGTCCACTCCGAGCACGTTCCACCCAGTGGTCCACCTCCAGGTACCGTCCTGCTCTGCAAGCCTCAACCACGATCAACACTGTCCGTCGTCTGCAACCAACACAACGTAGTGCGGGCATAGCCCGTGCAGGGGTGAGTATAAGCTACTCAGTAGGGACCCCGAGACCCCCGAAGGTCTCCCAAAATCCACAAAGGATAAAACACAAAGGAAAGAAACAAAAATTAAGTAACAACTGACACTGCTTAGGTATAAGCCCATACATATACCTAAGTCATCAATTCCAATACACTCCAACCTTCGAGCCCAAGTACAACTCTGTCCACACAGGAAAGTATACGTATTCCACACAGGAAAGCAAAACGTAATCCACACAGGATAGTACAACACAATCCACACAGGAAAGCAAACAGGATTCAGCTCACACATTTATACTTCTTCGATGACGATAGAGATGATCACTGATCCATCTAAGTTGACGGACCCACAAAAAATCGATAGGTACTAACCCCTACAAAGACCCACACAGGATCGGACCCACACAGAATCTGTAGGCACTGGTTCACACAGGACCGCTGAGCGCTGACCCACACAGGATCAGACCCACACAAGATCGGTAGCACTGATCCACACAGGATCGCTGAGTGCTGTAGTCGTCGTTGTCGAATCCACTGAGGATCTCTGCATAGTCGTCGTCGCAGTCAAAGTAGCAGTCGCAGCTAGCTCTAGGGTTCTCACACACAGCAAGCTCGTTCGGGAGGGTCTGCTCCACGAGCCGAGAGGCTGATACATCAACTTTCATTTAGTCTAGATTTTATGTATCCAAAAGATCTGTATCTTCAACAGGAACTCAACGCAACAGATGGTGCATCAATCAGACGCCCGGTCTGAGAGTTATTGGCTTTTTCGTTCCAGGGGCCCGGTTGGTTTTTAATGCAAAACCAACCCGACCGTACTCCACATGTGTCCAAACCTCGGGTGGAGTATGCCAAAAGATCTTTGTCACTAAGAGGAACTCAACAAAGCTGATGACACGTCATTTGGACGTCCGTAGCTCAAGATATGAGTGTTTCTGCTCCGAGGGCCCGGTTGGTTTTGTGTACGAACCAACCCGGCCGAACTCAAAGTATTCTGAATCCTTGAGTGCGATATACCGAAACGACAGACTCGATCCAAGGATCGCTTCGCCGATGACAGCGCGTCGTTTGGAGGTCCGTAGCCTGAGTTATGTGCATTTTAACCTAAACAGTTCGGTATCGGGGGTTTCCGGCCCGGGCCGACCCGGCCCGAGACCCCCCGGTTGGCCCGAACCTGGTCGACCTGCCCCGAATAGGGTCAGCCCGGCCTGGAACGGCCCAACCCGGCTAGGCGTGGCCCGGCCCGGCGCGGCCTAGCCCGCCCCCATCCCGGCCTGGCGGATCGGCCAGGCGCCGGTCCGGCTGGACGCAGCGCGCTGGGCGCGCTGCTGGCTCGGCCTTCGGCCGAGCTGTTTGGAAAAATGGGGGGCGCCTGCCCCCCCTTGTGAAACTGCGCCCCCCCCCCCCCCCCACATTTATGGGGGGTCGTTGAATGCTGGCTGGGGGAATTTATTTCCCCCGGTTCTCCTCCATTCCGGCCGGCCCGACCTGGCCGGCCGGTTCCTTCTCAACAGGACCGGCAAAGGCCGATCCTCTTTTGGCTTCTGACACCCACGGCCCGGCTGGCCGCCGGTCTCCTTGTTCTGCCGCGGCCCGGAACCGGTCGTGGCCTTTGTCGTCCGGCACGGTGCGACGGCACCACACCCCTCCGCTGCGGCCCCGTTCCGGTCGCGGCGTCCTCTGTTTCCTTCGACGTGGCGCGACGGCGTCGCGTCCTTGAATTCCTTTCCACGGTGTGGCGCGACGGCGCCTCACATATGTTCCGCATGAAACCGCGTGGTGCGACGACACCAGCACCCTCATACCAACCACAAAGAAAAAATTTAAGAAAATAAGGTGGAGGGTCAGCCGTGTTTGTGCGGACCGGCCCCCTCGCACTATTCGATAACAATTAGTCGAAAACCACGAAATTCGACATGCCATAATCAGGAATAGAAATAAATCAAAATAAAACCCCTACCTCGGTTTCAAGAGCGGAGCATGCCAACAAGATGAGGAAGACAAGCGTCGCGGAGGTCGAGCGTCGCGGTAATCGTACGTCGATTCTGTTGACGTCGAGGTGCGTCCGAAGAGGTAACGTCGCTGGAGAAGCTTCATAAGATAACGGAGAAAGCCCAAGGAGGAAGGGGCGTCTCCTTTCGTTGACACGGAAGATCTAAAGAAGCGGCATCGTCGATCTTCAGAAACACACCGGCTGCGAGGAAGATAAGAGACGACACGTCTTTCTCTTCTATGTTGACGGCGTTCTTCGTCAGAGCCTAAGAGTTCTTCGCGTTCTTCATCAAGGTTGAAGAAGATGAAGAATGCTTCCCAAATCATCTCAAGGTGGCAAGAGGAAACAAACCAAAATAAAATAAGTCTAAGCCTTATTTTATTTACACAACTTCCCCTCTTTGAATTTCAAAGGTTTGAAATTAAGTAACTCAACTTAATTAATAACACATGTTGTCAAATTAATTAGAGTAGAGTTATTGGGAGTTTAAAGGGGAGTTGAAGAGTTAGGGTTCATGTGGGCACACCACACTTAATCCTCTCAAGGGAGGTTAAGTGGATGTGGGTCCCACCTCTAACTCCCTTTGGGAGGATATAACCAACATGGTTTAAAATAAATTGTGTTCCACAATTTATTTAATTACATCCAACTTTCCCCAAAACTAACTCTCAACCCGCATAAAACGCAACCTCGAAAAAGGTCTCCTTAAGTGAATATCGGTGTTGCGAGTTCATCGGTGCCCTCAGAATTCGATTCCGGGTACAGGTTCAAAAGTTAGAAAAACCCTCTCGTTCTTTCACTGAACATACCCGAGCCAATCTTCGGAAATTGATTCCGGGCACACCGGGCCTCAGAATCAGGTACCGTTAGAAACCGCGCTCTTGTATAATTCCAAAGAAAATTAAGAAAAAATTTCCATTGAATTTTATGGGTCTTTACAGGTATCATATCTGCTTTTTATTTTTCATTACAACTACTCCCTGCATGCTCCAAATCATCATATGTGGCACCCAGCTTATAACCTCTCTCATCAAGACCACTTCCACGCTAGGTGTTCTCAATTATCAAAGGTTCCATATATCTCTCCCGTATTTTTTACAATAAGGATAACCTAACATACTGTTGGAAGAAAAGGTCCTTTCTCAACCTGTGGAAGACATATTCCACCAGGGTATTCTCATGTGATCCACTATGTGATTCATTTTTCATAGACTCCTCACTCGCTTTCCCCTTCCCAACATGATCATCCACAACACTGGCCACCAAATCCTTGCTACCACTAATTCTAACATCCTTAATCTTTCTTATTTTGCGAGATCCATGTCTACAGTTTGCAGACACATGACCCAACTGCTTGGAAACAGAATATAAATCAACCCACAATGTAACGACCCGAATCCAGATCCACTCAATTGGTGCATCGTACATGGTTCGCCACATCACCTCAAGTGCATTTCCCCAAATGCCAGAGGCTGAAGACTAGCAGTGAGGGCCTTGGCGAGTCATTGGGGAAACTATTCCCTCATTTGGTAAAGTATACAAGGGAAAGGAAATGACAATCAATAGCGGAAGAAGTAAAAAATATACAAAAACTAAAACAAAATAGCATAAGTAATGAATATATTGTATTGATGATAATGATGCAGCATGTACAAGTATCTAAGGAAAGCAACAAACACAACAACGAGCTAAAATACAATAGAGAAACAATGTATGAAAAGTAAACAGCAACTCCAACAGCCTCACAAGCCTAAGCTCAGTCCTATGCTCTCCAGATCAAACCAGAAATCATGTACCTGAAGTAGAAGGGACACAAACCCTATCCACACCTGAAACCATATAACCTATTTGGGTCCTGCTTTTCAACCCAAAAAGATTATATGGTTGCAGGTGTGGATAGGGATTGTGGCCCTTCTACTTCAGGTGCATGATTGCTGGTTGGAGCTGGAAAGCATAGGACTGAACATAGGCTTCTGATGCTGTTGGAGTTGCTATTTACATTGTGTACTTTGTTTCTCAGTTGTATTTCAGCACGTTGTTGAGTTTACTACTTTACTTAGATACTTTTACCAATTTCATCACTATCATCATTATTATATATTCATTGCTTTCGCTGTTTAGTTTTAGTTGTCGTATGTTGTTTACTGCTTCCTCTATTCACTATTATTTCTATTCCCTTGTATACTTTACCAAATGAGGGAATAGTTTCCCCAATGACTCCCTAAGGCCCTCGCTGCTAGTCGACAGCCTCTGGCATTTGGGGAAATGTGCTTGATGTCATGTGTCGAATCAGGTAAGGGGAACTAGTTGAGTGGCTCCAGATATGGGTCATTAAAAAGTGGTATCAGAGGGGTTTATTTTCTTTTCTATTGACTTACTAGTTTGGGAACATTGGACAGGGAGATGACGGAATATTTAAATGTTAAATAGCTATGCCTGAGAGTTCTAGATCCCGTGTAGTGGGAAAAATCCAAGTTACCTCGAATATTGTAATTTTCGAGTTTTCAGAATGTTACAGTTTAATTGACTTCATCGTTGGGTCGTGCACTTGTGTTATGCTATTACTATTTATATGATTTTGGTTCTATTTTGTTGCAACCCGCTGAGAGGAGGGTATTCCATCTCATGCATCACATAAGCACTCTCTAGGAAAACACATGTCATGGATTTTTCCATGCCATCTAAATTTTATTAGAAATTGCATGTTATTGTGATAGAAATTGTGATAGACAATGCATGCTATTGCGATAGCTGTTATGATAGAATACCTGCTATGTTGACAGGGTATCATTTGTTTAGATATTCTTTATCATGGACACCAAACATTGATCTTAGAGGTGTTATGGGCCCTCTAGGATATGAATTTGGTTGATTGTGAGTTTTTATACTGTTTACTTGTTATATGTATTTTTATGATGCCATGTTCAATTCATGGGGAGCATGGGCCCCCACGTATCATAATTTGGCACATAGGTTCTTGTGTTAGTGTTTTTTTTCAGTGGTTTTGGGGGTTCTTGTATGTTACTTCCCAAAAACCCAGACAACATGGTGTCTGGTCTTATGAACACACGCCATGTGTTCTTTTGTTCGGGAATAACTACTTTTCATGGTTACACGTCATGTCCATTTATGTACACACCATGTACTTTCCTTCCATGTGACCTAGCCATAGAGTTGAATACATGGGTTGGGAAATCCACAGGACAACATGTTGTGTACCATGTTGATACGCCATGTAATAGTGGTCCGTGTACCAGTCTATGCGACTAACAACACAGACAGAGGGAAAATCTTGTACGAACACACCATGTACAATTTTAGCACACTGTGTAATATGAAATAGGTACCTCGGCCATGTCACAAACAACGCAGGTCATGTTATCCTTTCACATACATGTCATGTTTGAATCTTACACGCCGTGTAGTTTTATCTAGGTAGCCGGCCGTTTCACGAACAACACAGGTCGGTGTTACCCTTCCACATACATGTTGTGTCTTCCTGGAACACGTCGTGTAGTGTCGGCCATATGTCAGGACGTGTCGCTAACAACATAGACTAGGTATGGCATTTCTACTACACTCCATTTCTCCTTTTAACACGCTGTGTAGTTTTATCTTAAAGGAGTCGTGTGGCTTAACCATGTAGAAGGACTCGGGCAGGGAAGAGGATTCAAGTACACACCTTGTGTTAGGACAACACGACATGTATTTTGGGCGTTACACGACCAATTTAAGTGGAATTACATGCCCATGTGAATGACCTATGGGAACATGCCGTGTATGGAAAGAACACACCGTGTAGTCATGTTTTGCTTAATTTGAATTACTACTTTTCCATGTTACTTCTTGTGCCTTTAGTTTTTCTGTCTTTGTTAATACTGAATCTGAGGTGTGCTTTTGACCTTTAGAGCTATAGTACTGAGACATCCTCTAGTTGTCCGTCAGTTGCAAGGCAGTGACCGTACACCTGATATGGAGGATCAGGGACTACCAGTAGTTCGTCCTATCATTCCAGACAGGGCACCTACAGTAATTCCAGACACTGGTGCCGAAACTCATTTTAGAGAGGGTTTCATGAGATTCATGCAGACATTCCAGGGAGCTCAGCATACTACCACATCTATGGCAGAGCTGATGCGGGTTTTTCAGAAGTAGTATCCACCCACATTTACAGGGGATAGAGGACCACAGGCTGCAGAGTCATGGATAGAATCCATGTTATCCATCTTCAAACACCTAATGACGCCTCCAGAGAGGAGAGTGAAGATCACGACTTATATGTTGTGAGACTCCACCAAGATATGGTGGGATGTGGTTTCGTAGGCACGACACCAACAAGCTATGGCTTGGGAGGAGTTTCAGCATACGTTCTATGACTACTTCTACCCGGAAATGATGTGGGATGAAAGATCCAGATAGTTCATGAACCTACAACAGGGTACTCTCATAGTTATGTATTATTCCTCTGGATTCATAGAGTTATAGCATTTCACTCCCATTATGTTGAATGACGAGCTATTTTTAGTGAGGAATTTTGAGGAAGGCCTTAGACCAGACATCAGATCTCATGTGAATATCATCTGGATGTCTTCTAATACTCATATAGGCAAACAAGCACTTATCATGGAGATAAATATGAGGGAGACTAGAGCTGTGGACCAGAACAGTTCAGCATCTAGGGCTGAGTCATTTCAGATAGACAGCAGGAAGCGCCACAGAGAGTCTACATGAGGCGACCTAAGGAAGTGAGGTCTTCCTTCTGGTAGACGGGATCTCCCCTCTATCAAACAATTGGTGTGCTATCAGTGTGGAAAAAGTGGCCATAAGAAGAATCAGTTCCCGAGAGACCCAGTGGAGTGCTGATCTTGCAGCAAGATGTACCATCTACAGCGTTTCTGTAATGTTTTCCTTCCAGCGTCTAATGAAGGGGGTCAGTTTCAACTTCGTATATAGAAGCAGGATTACCAATTCCACAGCAGACATGGGGTTGGAGTTCTTTAGGTCATTCAGGCAAGTTTATAGGTCGTGGATGTAGTGGTCAAGCCCAGGGAGGGTCAGCTTTGGGATCTCAGGCTACTACATAGCGCCGTGGTGCATTCCAGACATTAGCGGTAGAGCAGATTCATAAAGAGCAGGATCCTAGACCTTCTACAGTTCGAGGGACAATTCTAGTAGCCTCAGTTTTATCCTATGCGCTTTTCGATACAAGAGATTCTCATAGATTTATTTTTGTTCATACTATAGAAATCCTTACACCTACTATTTATACTCTTGAGGATATGATGATGCTTGAAACTCCCTTGGGAATTATAACTGCTAGCGTGCATCAGTGCTTAGACTTCCCCCATGATGTTGTTGGGTGTAGTTTTTCATGGAATCACTATGTTTTGGTTATGACAGGCTATGATGTCATTCTCTGGATGGACTGGTCAGTTCCTTCCCAGGCCTTTGTCGATTGCTATCGTTGTAGGGTGAGTTTCACATCACCGGAGGGTGGATCTTTTCTTCAAAAGGGAGAATAGAATGTCAAGGCTAGCAATGCTGGACCAGAGCATCATGGGTTGGGAGGTGTTATGGACCATATATCTAGCTTATATCTGGATGACCAAGGGACTTCATAGATAGAGATTCCACTAGTGGTGGATCGTTTCAGGGATGTATTTGCAAAGACATTTCATGTTTTCCTCCAGAGCAAGAGGTATACTTCTATTTTGATCTTGTTCCAAGAGCAGCACCAGTATCCATACCTCCTTATAGGATGGCTACAACTAAGTTATAGGATATCATGAATAAGTTGGAAGAGTTGAAGGTAAAGGGTTTTATCCGACCCGGTACTTCTCCTTGGGGTTCACTTGTTCTGTTTGCAAAGAAGGTGTATGGTACATTACAACTTTGTGTGGATTATCAGTAGCCAAACTAGTTGATAGTCAAGAACCGATATCCATTGCCACAGATAGTTGATTTCTTTGATCAGATTTGAGGAGCCTGAGTGTTCTCGATGATAGACTTGAGATCCAACTATCATCAATTGCGTGTCAGACCATATGATATACCTATTACAGCTTCCCCAAGTAGGTATTGTATGAATGAGTATTTGGTTATGTTGTTCGGTCTCACAAACGCACTAGCAGTTTTCATGGCGCTGATGAACAGATTATTCCATCCTTACATGGATTCGTTCATGGTGGTTTTTGTGGAAAATATCTTAGTGTACTCTCACACTCGATACAACCATGATACCCATCTTGAGATCGTTTTGAGTACACTGAGAGAGCATCATTTATATGCTATTCTTTCAAAGTGAAACTTTTGGATGGATGAGATTCACTTCTTGGCTCATGTCTTCTCAGAGACAGGAGTATCAATAGACCCAGAGAAGATGAGAGTAGTAGTTACCTGGGAGAAGCTGAAGAATTTATTCGAGGTACGATGTATCTTAGGGATGGCTGGTTACTACAAGTGTTTTATATAGGACTTCTCACACTTAGAAGCACCGTTGAAAATCTTGACTAAGAAGGGAGTGAATTATGTTTGGTCAGAAGCCTACGATTCAGCCTGTCAGGAGTTGAAGGGGAGATTGACTATAGCACCGAATTTAGTTTTTCCAGAGCTGAGAAAGAGTTATTAAATTTTTGGTGAGGCATCTGGCATCGAGCTTGAATCAGTGCTTATGTAGGAGGATCGTGTTGTTGCATATGGATCTCAGCAGTTGAGGCCAAATGAGAGGAACTATCCTACACATGACCCGGAGTTGGCTACAGTTGTTCATGCTTTGTGTTTTTGGATACATTATCTTCTGGGAGAACATTGTTTGGTATATACTGACCACAAGAGCCTCTAGTATAACTTCACGTAGAGTGACTTGAATCTGAGACAGCAGAGGTGGGTTGAGTACCTACAATCTTTTGATTTCGAGCTTTCTTATATCCTGGGAAAGGCAACGTTGTGGAAGATTCACTGAGCAGGAGGACATAGATACAGGCAGTTAAAGAGGCCATCAATGACTGGAATCTTATTGCTCTGTTCTCTGAAATACATTTGGAGGTTCATGACAGATAGGGTCATACATTTCTTTCCTCAGTAGTTGTTACCTCTAACCTTATTAACCGGGTTCTAATAAGGCATATATTAGATTCTGAAGGCCTAGTCCTATAGGAAATCTTGTCAAGAGAGGACCCTCTTCCCAGATGGACCGTAGGTGAGGGTGAGATCTTGCGTTTCCAAGGACATATATAGTTTCCATTAGATAAACATGAGGAGATGATGTGAGACATTCATTCCTCAGTTTGGTCAATTCATCCTAGAGTCACCAAGATGTATCGTGATCTACACCACTAGTAATGGTGCCCAGGTATGAAGAGATATGTTGCTGGTTTTGTCATGAGGTGTTCCACCTATCATCAGGTGAAGGCGGAGCAAAAACGGTCAGAATGGCTTTTATAGAAGCTACCCGTTCCCGAGTGGTAGTGTAATGATGTCGTGATGGTGTTCATGATAGGGTTAACAAGATCGCCTCGATGGAATGACGTGGTATGGGTTGTCATAGACAGACTCATGAAGGTTTCTTAATTCATTCCAATTAAGGAGACCTCCAGTGTTGATGAGCTTGGAATGTTTTACATCCATGAGATTGTATGCTTGAATGAAGTTACTAGAACTATCTTTTCAGATAGGTATGCCCTCTTTACGTCACATTTCTATCAAGGGTTATATAGGGCTTTGGGTACACAGGTACTTCTGAGTACAACATACCATCCCCAGATAGATGGCCAGTCAGAGAACATGATTTAGGTGCTAGAGGACATGCTACAAGCAAGCGTCCATGATTTTGGAGGTTGTTGGGAGAGAAATATACCTCTAGTAGAGTTTCCCTAAAATAATAGTTTTAAGCAACTATTCAGATGGCACCTTACGAGGCTTTTTACGGTAGGTCGTACTGATCACCCTAGTGTTGGATGGAGGTAGGAGAGTCACCTATACTGGTACCTCGTCTTGTTCAGGAGACCATAGAGCAGGTGGAGTTGATTCGGAAAAGGATGTCTACTGCACAGTCTCGGCAGAAATCTTATGCCAATTAGTGGAGACGACCATTGGAGTTCAAGGTCAGAGATCAGGTTTTCCCATATGTTACCCTGAGGTTGGGACACAAGGGGATTAGGAGACAGGGTAAGCTTTCATTGAGATATGTCAGGACGTTTTAGGCTCTGTAGAGAGTCGGGCTGGTTTCTTATAGGTTGCAGTTACCCTAGAGGCACTAGGCTATGCACGATGTCTTCAATGTTTCCCACCTTCGATGATATTTCTCAGACCCATCTCATGTTTTTCAACCCAAAGAGGTTGAGCTGGAGCATGATGCATCATTTAAGAAGAATCCTATTAGTATTGTTGATCGTAGTTCAGGGGTACTTCGTGGACTGTCTGTTCCACTGGCATGGGTGCTATGGCAGCACGACCATTTACAAGATGAGACATGGGAGAGGGAGGCCGATATGCGATCATAGTGGACAGAGTTTTTCGAGGTTTATTCTTCAACACCTTGTTAGGGAAATTTGGGGATGAATTTGTTTAAGGATGGAAGTTTTTAAGAACTCAGATCTTCTTTTCAGGTCTTTCTTCCCTTTCTGGTCATTCTTGGGGAAAAAGGGGAAATTTTGGAAATTTTCTAAGTACATGCTGTGTAATTTATAAGTACACGCCATGTACATCGATTCCACTGGAAACTACGTGTTGGCCGTGTCATGGCCACAGACACTGCCATGTAAGGATAACTTGGAGGCCACATAAAGCAGAGTACAGAAAATGAATGTACACTCCACGTACTCCAGAAGTACACACTGTTTACTTTCTTTTTTATTTTGTTAAAAGGACCAGGGTCGAGTCTAATCCATATTTCTTTCTTCCTCTTCGCTTAATTACATCTAGAGAATCTGAGGAGGCCTAATATTCTTTGAGATGGCTATCCGTCATTAGTTATCCCAATCAAATGCCATCGGTTGCAATAGAATCACAACCGTGAGTTATTGGTTCTTCTTCGGCCACATTTCTTGATTCTTCTTCTTATAAGAGTTATCATAGGATGAACATTTCTGGATTTTTTGTAGATCTAATCCATTATAGGACGATTCACGGTCCGAGGATCAAGTATATCGATCTCCTAGGATTGACATAGGTGGTTTGATTCCTTACGTTGAATGTCTTTGAGTTTTTGTGCAAATGTACCAGATACCCATGTATCGGGTATCTCAGGTTAGGGTTTTGATCCTGTATTATTATTGGCCTTATATTTCTTGAGTTCTTGAGGAAATTAGAGGAATAATTATCTCTTGTTAGCATGTTTTAGGATCACCCCATGGGTGTTTCCCTTGGTTTGGCTATTTATCACCATTTGGCTTTGGTTGCCTGTGAGGCAGAACTTGTTGCATTGATTGACTACCTTGATATAATTGAAAGCATGTATTGCCTACTCTGATATGCTTTTGATGCATTGTTTCTATTATACAAGTAGTTGTTTAACTTACACAGGGCTGCTGATAGTCGATTATGCACAACTGTACTGCTCAGGGGTGTGAGAACCTGGTGCGGGAGACTAAAGAGGGAATTGACGATTAAGGGATTCCCTAGAGAGTTTGTTATAAATTACTATAATTCATAGGACCTATGTGAATTTGAATTTGTGCTTCTTCATAGTGTCTTTAGCTATGTATCGAGACTATAGGGGGAATTAGATATAAGGCCCTCCTTATAGAGTCTATAGCTATCGTTGCAAGACCGTAGGGGAATTGATGGTGAGAGATTCCCAAAGTGTCTATGCCTTTAATAATTACTTGGCAAGAGGGGTATACTAGTATGAGCCACCCAAAGAGTCATTGTGAATATTATTTGGTTCGTTGTGATGAGTCCACAAAGCCAAAGAACAAGCTTGGGTTTTATACTGCTTGTTGTTTTGGTAGTCTGCTAAGATACATGTTGTGTTACTTGCTATGCCTTGGGAGTATAGAACTATTTTCTAGATTCCTTGTTTGATAATTTAATCATCGAATTAAATTAATAAATAAATATAAATGGATATTTGTAGGTTTTTTTACTTTAGTGTACTCCAGTTACTCTACTCCATTTATTTCCATTACTTTTCCTATATTGCTCACTGACAGTAGGGCACAAATCTTCTGGTGGTTGCCTACTGGGATTAGTTTCACACCTTGATTGGGTCCTTATTTTCATCCCAAACAAGTTATATGGTTGTAGGTTTGGCTAGGGATTGTGGCCCTTCTACTTCAGGTACATGATTGTTGGTTGGAGCTGGAGAGCATAGGACCGATCTTTGGCTTGCGATGTTGCTGGTGTTTCTCTTTACTTTTGATACTTTGTTTCTCAGTTTTATTTTAGGACGTTGTTGTGTTTTATGCTTTCCATATATACATGTATGTACTGCTTCATTATCATCATTACTATATATTCATTTCTTCTACTTTTTAGTTTCAGTTGTTGTATGTTGTTTACTGCTTCCCCTATTGACTGTTATTTCCTTTCCATTGTATACTTTACCAAATGAGGGCAAAGTTTCCCCAATGACTCACCAATGCCCTCGCTACTAGTCGACATCATCTGGAATTTGGGTAAATGCACATGAGGTCATGTGGCGAACCAGGTACAGGGCACCAGTTGAGTGGCTCCGGATTCGGGTCATGACCCACAACTCATAAACCACCTATTAAATATTATGATATTCATCTCATAATTTTATCCAAACGAATTCAAGTGGTTCTCTTGAAGCATAAACATCAACACACACTCGGGGATTCATCGGATGACAAACCAATTTGTTCTGGTTATTAGAGAAGAAATATCTACTGAAAAGGTTCCAAAGAATCCAAATAACTGAATACTATTGAAATGGGAGTGAATGATTGGGAAAACTCACCCAAATATCCACATAAAGAGAATCCCATTTCATATGTACAACATAAGTCCATCTATGAAGATAAAAATGGTAACCGTTGTAGTTATGAGGAATAGCTAACCAATAATTAATCATGTATTCCTATGATGCGAAGCGAATAATTATATTTTTATTATCATGTAAATACATAGTAGAACTATTTTTTAAATCTTAAGATCCAAAAATAATCCTTTCAAAGGTGTCCATTGAAGGCCTCCACTGTAGAAAGTGAGTGATAGTTGTTTTATTGACAATTAAGAAAACTTTGTTAATCTTGGAAATCGATAGCATAAAGTTAGTGCATCCTTCATAATTATCGAGCACCTTTGGACACTGAGGAAAATGTGGAAATGGAGGAAGTTGCTCAGAGTTAGAGAAGGGGGAAAAGGTAGATGCCTCTCCCTTGAATAATTAGAACATAAGGTTGGAGCTATTCAATATCATATCAGGGAAGCTCAGTGTTAACAAAATAGTTAAGAAGATAATTATTGTGATATTTTGATTTAGAAATAGGTGAGAATGTATTCCTAAAAATTTCATTATAGACTAATGTTTTGAGATATAGAACTAATAAAAAATAAACCCTCTATATATAGATCCCATAAAATATTATTGATAATACAAGGATATTTTATTATATCTAGAAAATTCCACTGAATCTATCTCTTGTTCATAATGTGTTTCATGTATCTCTTTTAATGAAATACATAACTTATACCTTAAAATTAGTACACTTAGAGGTCATACCACTGGAGGATGATATGTATTCTGAGGAACAACTAATTTAGATTCTATTTTGAAGGGATATTTTTTTCTAAACAATACTTCTCACCTAATTATGTTTTTTTGAAATCATAAATCTGAGGAAGCTATGTGGGATCACAAAGATGTGGTGAGGAAGAATTATCCTTAGTTTTTTGGTCAATTTGATTGAGTTTTTTGGGAAAACATATTTTAATGGGGTATAATTTAATAACTCTTGAATTTATGATATATATATCCTTAATAAATTAGATTTCATTGAGAACTTTTTTTATACCCAACATCAAGTTAAAAAAATTGGGATATACTATTAAAATATTAATATTTAAGGTGATCGTCTCACATAGATATAGGATTTTGAGTACAAATGATAACAAAATTTTTTAAGAAAAATAATTGTTTACAAATATTTAAAATAAATTCAATGATTATAAATTTTATATAAATTAAAATAAAACTACTCGGATGAAAAAAGGAATGTTTTTATAAAAATTCTTTTTTATCTAAAAAATGTTTTTTATAATAATATATTAAATTATTCACTATTTATGAATTATTTTAATGATTTTTTTAATAATTTATTTAATAAATATTTTTACATTAATTTAATTTTTTTTCATGTCATAGAATAAAGGTAATCTCAATTTTTTGCTTACAAATACATTTTTCCAAAAACATTTTTTAATGTCTTGTACATTTATTTTAAATTTAATTCCTACCAATTATAGAAATTGAATTTTTTTTAAAATGTTTTTCATGTTTGGAATCATCCTAATTAATATTATCTAATAATTTAAATTTCAATTTTTGTTATAATGAATAAAATAAATAGTAAATCTTTGGTACCATGTTTAGGATTAAAATGGTTTTTTGTTAGGTTAACCTATGATATATGGTTTTAAAAATAAAAAACATTATATAATTTTTTTTGTTTGATGTTATTATGAAATTAGACTTCTGATATTTTATTATATATAATTATAAATCCATATGACTTGATTAATACAATATTATATATTAGTCTTATGAAAAATTCTATATGATTCAACTACCTCCCTTATAAAAGGATAACAGTTGTTCTCTGTTCGTCACAGTCCATGAGCCTTATAGATCCACAAATACCCATTATAATCCATTCTTAGAATCAATCCTAATGTCATATATGTCATGGTTTCATTAGAATACCATCGTTAAAAGGATTAAGGTGTAATCCAATGGAATTTTCTCAATGAATATGTATAACTTTTAACTTTGTACATTCAATTTTATTTTTTCTTCTACCTCCAAAAAAAAAATTGTATTGATTATAAAATAATAAATTCAGTTTCATCATTATAAATACTATTAATATGATAATTTATTATCCACTCTTCACATCCTTTCCCTCAAATGGGAAATTAATGTATCACTCATGTGTATTTGTGGACTATCGCATCCACATAGGAATATAACTGAATTTCTATCACCATAATTCAGAGTTTCTAATTATGATGGATTTAATGGTTATATATTATATTTATGAAAAAAATATTATTCTATAATTATAATATGTTTTCAATTTTTTTACCTTTCCATCCATTGGAAAATAATAACATTGTTCATGTGTATGTGTGAGCCACCACCTCCATAAAGTGATTTAATTCATTTTTCATATCTGCATCACATAGATGATAATAGGGATATATTTAATGAATATATATGACCATAATGATAAAATAATTATTTTGGACTAGTGAAGTATAATTGACTATTTTTTAACCATCCAAAAGTGATAAAAACACCTTTGCATACATATAGAGTATTGTTACCGTGATGTTATGTAATTCATTCTATACCACCACTTTTTGGAATTTTTATAAAAGTGTATATAATTAATATATATTACTCTTATACCCTGATTAATATTATATATATTTTTAATCCATGACCATATTTTATGTATCGGAACCATTTGAGAAAAAGATTAATGAAAAACATACAATTTTTCACCAGGCTTTTGGTTTTAATGATGAAATTTTTAATAAAAGATAATTAGAAATTATAATGAAATGATACATAGTAAGTTATGAATGAGTATTATTCAGTAATATATTTATAATTAGTATATATTTATTGAAAATGATATTTTAGCCCTTATTAACAAATATTGAACTTTATATATGGGATTAATGTTCCAGTAACATTTTAATCCGGATTTTTTAAGATTAAATTTACATTGAGTGAAATTATATCTATATATTCCCTTAAACACAATCTATATTATTATAAAATAATAACATCAAGAATTTATATGTATTAGTACCATTTTCTCCTCTTTAATACAAAAAATTATTAATAAAAAATTTTAAAGAATATTTGACCTTATTTACTCTTTGGTCGTAGAACTTTTCATTCAATGTAAATTCAATTAAAAATTGTTTTATAAGAGGTCATACAAATAATTTCAATTTTATATAATGGTAAATTTTACTAACTTTGAGTTTTTTTTCATTTTTTTTAAAATAAATCATTATTAATGTGATCTAAATAATCAATTTTGACTTTTTTAAAGTGTGAAAAGACAATTTTCTTTAACAAATAAATGTTATTAACATATTTTAACTACATAATGACCATTAATTGACTGATAGAATAAATTATAATTTTCCATTTTTATATTAAATGAATATTATTTTATCAATAATATAGGAATTTTTAGTTATAATGTTATCAATAGAAAATGACGTTTCGTCTCATTTTAGTAAATATTTGTTAATGATCATTTAATGGAATTATCATACATTATAAAAAACATTAATGTTTATTATCTATTATTAGAGATATGATTAAATTATACTATCCATTTTTTCTTTCTATGTCTTATGGTTATGTTGTTATAACATTTTTGGAAACTCATTCCTTTTATGAATATTATTTAATTATGAAATTATAAATGTTTCATGATCTTGTAAAAAACAAATGTATGTTTTTAATTATGTAATGGGTGGATCTGTTATAACCCACCAATATAATGGATAATTATAGATATCTCATGAGATAATAAGAACTGGAATGTGGAGTGAACCCAATTCTATAAAGTAATTTGTCAACATTTATAGTCTTGGTAGCAGACCATAACTAAGGAAATGATTTCATGGGGAGTGAACATAATCCACTATGATAGGCATGATAATGATTCTTGGCCAAGGATATGATTTTATATGATTATGTATATTAAAAACATTGTTTCTTATGTTTAAGATATGATCTTATAGATCATGATTGATTATTGAAAATTTCACAAACATATGACTTAATTCTTTTGTTATAACAAAGATTTATTCCACAAATTAGGATTAATTATTTTTTACTTATTGAGTCTAATTTAAGCATGTTAAGATTTTTTCTCATACTAGTACTCTTATATTATTCTTATTTAAGACTATTGATTTATATCTCTTATGTTTAGCCTTACTGAGCATCTGATATTACTATTTACTATATTTCCTTTTACCAGGTTATGTAGAATGATTAAATTTATGTTATGTCTATGTTGTGTTTTATATGAGATGATATTTGTGAAAAATGTTCATGATGATTTAATAAAATAATATGATTATGTATCTAGTCAAAAAATACTCTAAACCTTTATTGTTTTTGGGATTTTTTTAATTATATACATTGAATATTTATATAATATAATATAATATATATGTATAAAATCATCTGGTGGAATCACTCAATAAATGGGTATATGAAACAAAAAGTATGTTTCTCGATGTAGTTTAAGGTATTATGGGATGGTCAACATGTTAGGTAGTTTATTATCTTTCAACATGGACATGTAATATGTAGTTTATATTTTTATATTTGTGTCTTGAATATCATGAAATTTATGGTCATAAAACTATTGTATTAAGAATAACATACATTTTGAAAAAAAACATGCTTATAGAGATAGAATAGTAAATTTGAAGTCTTGTACAAATTTGAATATTTATAATATTAAGATTGATTCTTCTCAAGGTAAGAACAATTTTGGGGAAAGCCAAATATTATATGAAGTAGGGTATAGTTTCAAATTAATGATTACTCTAGTAGTTATTAACCTGAGAATCAATATTTAACTAATAATAAAATTACACAAGCCACACAAAGTTAAAATATATAAGGGATGTGTCATCTCATTGAAGAGTTTAATAGAAAATAAAATATGTTAATGAGGAGATGATATACAAAGAGGTGGTCAAATATGGGGGGATTTCTGGATATACGTACGATTAGAATTGTATGCATCACTATATGTCAGATAATAGTGGAATCAAGAAATACATATTTATTATATTTTAAAGGGAATAGTTTTCTCAACAAAAACGGATGGGTATAGACCAATCATTCATAGGAAAATCTTATGTGGATCTAGTTCTTGTTCTAACATATCATTCCATGAAACGTTAGATTCTATATTATTTTTATGGTCTTATAGGATGTACCATATGTTTTATAGTTTGAAATCATGTGATCAGGGCTATGTTTAAGAATGATTTATTGTCATGTTTTTTAGACTTATATACAGTATTATCTATATATAAGGCCCCTTGGATATCCATAAAACACGAGAAAGCTCAAAAACTAGAACTGATTTTTGGGAAATATTCACTTATTTTGGGTTCACGAATATATAACCCTATACTAAAAGGGGACTCCACATATCTAGCTCATATATGAGACAGTTTTATTTTATGAAATGTGGTGGTCTAAGAATTTTAATGTCCTTTAGGGTAGACCATGGTTGTAAATTTCACATTTATATTATTTGTGTGAAAAAAGGTAAAACATCATTATAGTGTTAGAACAATGGGGAGGAGCTTGACATAAATGAAGAGTTCAAACACAAAAAAAATTGTAGAGTATTTTGATTTATTTTTTTATGGATCCGATATATTCAATACATGAATCTCTATGTATCCCATATTAATTATAATAATGTCACATGTATTATTTATATATGATTTTATTTATACATATATATATATGGCTCATGTAAATGAGAGGATGAGTCAAATGGTTTCTCTAGTAAGATAAATAAATTTATAACCTAAAATGAATTTGAAATTATTCATCATCTTGGTGAAATTTTTGTTATTAAAATCTATAACTGGTCCTAGGTTAGGAGATCCCTTCATCAAAATGTATCCCTTTTTATGGGAATCAGTACACCTAAATTTCTCATAATATAGGTAAAATAATAATTATATTGTCTTAGTGTTAAGAAATGGAAATTAACCATAAATTAATACAATGAGGGATTTGGAACCATGTAAAAGTCAGTGGAATAATTGGGATTGAGATTTTGGATAGTTATAGTATTTTGGATATTAGTATGCATCCTAAAAAATATGGACCAAGACACACATATTAATTTTTATAAGGTTCATTCACCTTAGTGTGTAAATAATATTGGAGTAAGGGAATATGAATTGAAAACTAATACACGAATCTGGATCATATGTCAATAAATTGGGTTTTACCAACCCTCCCAATAAATATTAGAGGTTGTATATGTTATATGTTATGTCATATAGTTTTACATCAACTGAATAGAAATTTGTGATATGTTTTTTTTCACATCATGCATCTTGGAATTTATACTTTGAAGATTAATTTCATGAATCCTATATAATTTTAACATAATGTGTTGTTTTGAAAATAACTTATTGAGAAACCCTATATAGGTGTATTTCATGATGTGATCTCTATTCATCCTGATTGTAAAATAAGATCTATTGGGATAGAAATTGTGTATAAAATAAGGTCATCCCTACTTCAGTTTGAGTTTTGGAGGATTATTTCTTGGTATTATCAATACATTGATAGTTAACACTGGTTATCCTTGGGGGAATGAATGGAGGAAGAATTTATTATTTAAAGATCATGTAATAGATTATGGATGAATTTTTATTTGTTGTGGCATGTGTATCCTTTTATAATCAACACTAAAATTCATTAATACATTTTTAGGACTATTCATTGATAGAGATATGACTCTAAATAGTAGTATGAAGTGAAGGGAACTGAACATCAATTGGATAGAACAATTTTTTTACTATAGGAAACCCTAAAATTACCCATGATAATATTGTTTTGACTCATGAAATTATGATTTATAAAAGAATGTGGTCACTGTGATATTTCTAGTTACACCTTGGAATATAAATTCAGTTATATGATGGGTGGTTATGTATATCTCGTAGTGTTTTGTATAATTTCTGCATTTTCATGGACTCATTTATTATAATTTTGAAACATTAATGAATATATCAAAAATAATTATGTGGGATTATCTACCACTAAATTAGTGATCGATCGTTGATGTGTATCGATGTGAGAATTTTTTATATATTAAAATTTCCCTATATTTATTTTCAAATTTTATTGTACTAGATCTCAAATACAAAAATATTGAAACCATGAAATTTATTTTCAAAAAATAAGTAAATAAGTTTTTTTACAGTTACGATAAGACCCATAATACTGGGTTCCTTTGTATCCTAATCATTGGAATAACAACCCACCCTTCCAGGTGACACTTAAGAGGATATTTCATTCCATCTAATGTAATGTTAAGTGAAAAATAATCATTACTTTTAATGTTTCTAAACACATGAACACTCTTAGAATATTAATTTCATGATAATTGTTCAAGTATGTGGTAGGTTCCTTGTCGTGGTTGGTGTGGGACTTATGCCTGAGTATCCATTTATTTTTATTCTTATAGAGAGAGGCCCCTTTTTAGGATGTTATTTTTACATGGAATGTTTCCCCTTAATAAATATTTATATTAATGTTATGTAATATTCCTAGATAAGGCATGATATGGATTGTAATGGATATGACTTAGTGGGGAGGAACATTTTTGGGGTATATTTCCTAGAGAAATTAATGTAATTTATATTATAATTGAAACCTAAAGAGGAATTACACATATACTAATTAATAGTGATCAAATCCCAAGTAGTTTGGGTTTTATTTTTTATGATGTTGTGAATTTACCACAACATAAAATTTTACATTATATAGAGATGAAATTTTAAAAAGTTCTATATCATTCAAAAGTGGAATATTTGTTGTGAATGGGGAACAACAGAACAATGACATAGGATAACACATGGTCTTCAATTATTTAATTTATCTTAGACGGAATATATCACATTAATAAAGATGTCCTATAAAGAATATTCCCCTTTGAATAGTATATTTTATAGGGAATATAGCACTCTGAGAAATAATATAGAGTTTACAAGTTTTGTGAGGAGGTCCTTATGTGTGGAAAAACATATCCAATATATTGCTAATGGGATCAACAATGATGACTAAAATCATGGGGGATATATCCTAATCATAAACATATTGAAACTTATGTGTTTTTTACTTATCTAGTACTCTAGTTGAAATTTCTTGGATTCATCCAAGATACTCCCAACCTGGATGATAACATGGAATAAGTCAAGGATACATAGGGATTATACCTAGTAGGATCCCATTATGTGTATCCCAATATTTATAATGATTAAATATGATGCAATAATCAATGATCGTATGGTTTTGGATTACACATACTAAGTAGTTCAATGATTTTATGTCTCATGGACCTGGATTATGTTATCCAATAAGATAATATGACTGGGAAGATGGGTATCTTGAGCTAGGATTAATCTCACTGACATCCTCACAATTGGATCCCCCATTATCAAGGGAAGACATGATTCTTATTACCATGTGGGTCCTATCGCCATGGAATAAAAACATTTGAGATACAATTTATTAAAAGAATACATGATCAAAGGGGTTCATGTAGGTGTCAATGACAATATCATTTAAATCCATTGGGTTTTTAGAAGGATTTAGTAATTAGATGTCTAGGTATAAGGCCATGGTGATGGGATGACCTTCCATTTAAATTAGAGTGGAAATGATATCATATTCTTAATTCTATGAAAGTGGGTTAACCCATCTAGAACACTTAGGAAAAGTAGTTCACCCCAGTGTAGAGTCTATTTGATGATCTACCATTGTATAGGGTTATACAAAAGGGGTTTCACTAGTTAGGAAATAAAAAAGTGGAAACCTTGGTTATTTATAGGAAAAGTGTTTGAACTTGCTGATAAAGGTCGAACTTGTCGCCCTATTTGAGGTAGGGGAAATTATACACCCAGGTTGAGGTAGGGTTAAGTGGTTTCTATATTTTTGGAAAGGAAAAGTGGTCACCATGGCTGAGGTGGGGTGAAGTGATCACATGTTTTGAGGTAAATCGAAGTGGTATCCCTAATTCAAGAGTACATAAAAATGTTTTCCTTTATATTAAGCTCTCTAATGGGACTTTGGCATGTTATGTCACTAATTTTATGCACCCTAGGGGGGATAGGTACATAGAACACTATTATTGGTGACTTCAGTGGTTATTCACCCTAATATATGAATACTTGTAGTGAAGTAGTATTTTAGTATGTTTTTATCATTAGTTGACTCTATTTTCCCTCCCATTTGGTCAGTTATATTTTTTATAATATACATATAAACAGTAGATATAGAAAGGGGATTGGATGAAGGGTTATCCAGGTTTCACATTGCATTATTTTTTTGAATACGGTAACCAAAATGGTTATATTTATAGGAAAAATATTAGAATTGGGTGAATTGGGTCTAAGTGCAGAAAGAAGTTCATGTAAGTATAGAAGGGAATGTGAGGTGGTCATGCTAGTGCATTAACACACCTTAATATTGTACATGAATCCTTTTCCATAAAAAAATCAACCTGGGAAAACTGATCTTATCCCCTAACACGGCCTATGAAAAATGTATCCTAGGTGTAATAATTTGATGGGAGAAGGTAAGAGCTGGGTAAAGGTGACCTAATTCTACACTTATACAGCTAGGTGAAGTAGAATTGGATAAATAATAGTGTCAGGTATGTCTGTACTAGAGATTTTGTGAGGAGTTCAATGAGATGTAAAATTAATTTATATTTTCTAAAAATAAAATAAGAATTTTTTTTATCTATAAGTATATTTGGGATCAACAACTAGTCAAATAAAATCCTATGAAACAAACAAAACCCTTAGATAAATATTTCACCTACTTTAGGTGTCTTATGAGACCAAAAAAATGGTCCAGTGACACTGAAAAACTAAAAATATGTTGTCAATATCCCTTTTCATTATCCATAAAGTAGATATATGGATTAGTCAAAGTGGGATGTTCTCACCAACACATCACTAGATTAGGATTTTTTAGGAAACTATATACCATGGTTTCAGTGATGTTCTATGGTACTTTAATTTCCCATTGGTATTTTTCATGAAAAAGGATACATTTTCTTGTCACATATGAATTCTTTCATCAATGTGATGATCTAATTAGGGATTATAGGAAACGTATTGGGGCACACATTTTCTTATGCAAAAAATTCCCTCTCATTGAATTGGATTCTTTATAAATGAGAAGGAAAATATAATTCTATGTTAACATTATGCGCATTTTTACATTATATGAACAGTAATTAGGAATCTAGAGAAAATTAACCTAAAATAAGGTGTTCACTAAGAGGTAACTCCAATCTAAATGTGGTTTCATTCATTGAATTTTTAATTTCGGATTACTCATGAAACATGATATGTGTGATATGACGATTTTGAAACAACCCAAATATAGAATAGAATATATTAGGTCAGTAATGAACTTTAAACAATATAAGAAAAAGGGGGTATCCCTTAGGACGATTCCTCATAGTTTTTTATAGGAATATGTACCATAAAAATAAATAATAGTTAGTTCATTTATATATATGGATTACTCCTAGGATTGTTCTCATGGATGGTTATTGGTATATGTTCCATTGTTATATAATAGAGTGAATCCATTTAGATGTATATGAATTACTCATATGTATTTGCTTATAGATAAGTCTAGGTATTTTTAATATCACTGTAGACAATAGTTAGTATATTAGAATATGTATGGTAGTTTCCTAAATGAAATTTTCTTAAGGATAGGTACAAGAATTTTTACCATCAACCTACACTATATTTGGACCATTTAGTTTTGAAAAATTGTTTCCACCTCAGCATGTGCTCACATATGGTTATTGTCTTATTTAACATCACCATACCCTATTTGTTATCAATTTAGATATATGAATTTGTTTCCTCCTAGTCATTGGCTCACATATGGCTATGCACATTGGTATGATAATTGCACATTGGAGTCAATCCATACAGATATTGAAAATGGGTGAATCAATAATATGAAATCCCTGAAAGTGAATATTGGAATAATGATTCAAATGTAAAAATGGTCCCAATTTATCTGGAATCACATTTTATCTGTTTTTTAGGTCTAACCAAACTAATATTCTAGGTGTAGAAAATGTTAATGTTTTTCCTAGGCAAAGGGAACTGAAAATCATGTCTTTCTATTTTCCAAGGTTGTGTGGGGGATATCAAAAAATATTTGAATTTAACTTTTTCAACCTAACTATTTAATTTTTTATATAATTGGGATACATAATGGTTTGGTATACACATTTTAATTCAGCATCATTTAGAAATTTTCAATATAACACGTTTCATGTATTTTTCTTTT
Source organism: Viscum album (assembly GCA_963277665.1). Taxonomy (NCBI): domain Eukaryota; kingdom Viridiplantae; phylum Streptophyta; class Magnoliopsida; order Santalales; family Viscaceae; genus Viscum; species Viscum album. The sequence goes on from OY728136.1 coordinate 9,224,310, forward strand.
TAATAACTCAATCTCTCATATATTTTGTTAGGTTCATGTCTATTGAGTTGGGAATATAATCTTATAAATAAAAACATCAATGTTATTTCGAATATAATGATTATAATACAAAAATATAATCATAAGAAAATAATTCAATTTCTTCCATTTTGAGGATATTTTAGTTTTAGTATTTTATAGAATTTTGAAAAAAATTTCTTATCACACCCTTAATATAAAGCATAAAACTCCGCTAAATATCTATTAAAAGAATAGGATAAATATATTTAAACTCAAGTTTCATTGAAAACAAATTCCAATAATTATTATTGAATCCCTATAGTGGAAATTAAAACATTCCTATAGATCCTTCTCATCCTGAGGATTTTTTAAAAACATTTAAAAACATGGAACAAGAATAAAATAATTTATAGAATATATAAAAGAGAAGAAGAATGAAAATCATTTTTCTATTTCAAAACCATTATACAATAAAATAGTATTTTCCTTTAAAATAATAATCTTTGGGATACAATAATCATTTACTTAATCCCGCAATTAGCTTTAGTACCCAAATACTTCCATAAAATACAATATAATAAAACATAATGGAATATTATAATCAAGATAGTTTCTTAAAAAACTTGATAACCAATGGAAATCATTTAGAAAAAAAAAATTTCCTCAAAGGGTGAAGGGTTTCATTAAAAACATAATATCATTATCTTAATTTTTAGATAAAATTATTTCAATGAAAACTAATTTTAATGTATATAAAATTCATGTATGTTACATGGGACATTAAATTTATAGAACCCGTATAAGAACCATTAAATGTGAAGTAACCCATATGTTAAACATCTTAAATTATTCCCTAGAGAACATAATCATTTTAAATTAATTGGAGTGATATATTAGGACAGTCCCTGATTCATAAACTATATCTAAGGACCATAACAAATATAAAACAAATAAATGTTTTTTTTTCTATTATCAAACTCATAAAATATACCCCTATTGGAAAATTAGTAATATTTTTTGGATATTTATATAAATCTTTCCTTTAAACCAAAATTTTCAAAACTAAAATAAACTATAAAATGTAAGGAGATGTTTTAATTGATCAAAACATTGAATCATATAAATAATCCATACAAAAAATAAATTTTTTGGGGTGTAAAATCTGTTGTCACCACAAAAATTAAAATAAAACATGAATTTTTCATTTTTTATAATGAAAATCGAAACATCCTATATAAAATATGTAAATAAATTCCTTTTGAAATCATTTGGAAGAATGTAAAAAATTGAACTAAAATTTATGTGATAATTCATTTATGTCTATATAAATACATATAAAATATTTTTTTTAAAAATATGGTCTTGGAATATTATTTTAAAAAAATTAATCATTAAAGCATTTAAAATTCTTTTGGGTAATGATTCCCTTAACCCGAGTCCAAATCATCATATTCATTAATTATCTTCTTGAATAATAAATTTTTGTTAATTATTTACAATATTATTAAACCTTTCCAATTTTGTTATTCCTTTTACATTATTAATTTCATTGTTATATAAAATTACCTAATAAATGTTGTTCATAATGGATGTTTTGAAAACATTAATCTTATATGTCATAAATAAATTTTATAAGTTGATTATGGTCAAAGAGTTAATTATTCCATCATATAAAGAATTATAATAATGATATAATTATAATTTTTCTATATTAGTAATACTTTTAAAAACTTCCATGACTGGTGGTTATGAAAAATGAAAAATGTTACCATGATGAAGACTGTAGGTTGTATATACGAATGTGTAACATTTACATTTTTCAATGATCATGAATGAATTATAGAAATTATAATTTTTTGTTTATATAATTTTTATTATAGAATAAATATAATATTATATCTTTAAATTCAGTTATATATACAATCCATGGGACGTATTGAAGAAAAAAAATTACATCGCTTCATGGAGTTATTAATCTCCACATCACACGAATGATATTATCATTTTTCAATGGATGTATATTTATAAAAAACCAATAATATCATATCTCTCAATAATTATAATTTATTATATCATATATATTTATTAAATCTATCATTGCATCCATCCATGAGAGGTAATGATGGAAAAAATTATATCGGTTTTTGAGAATGTAGTCTTTCATAAAAAAATATAGTTTCATTTTCAATTTTCATAAAGATTGGATCTTTTAAGGTCAATAAATATTCATAATAACTCCTCTGTATATATTATATAATGATTTTATTTAATATCATTTCTAAGAAATGTTTTAGAAGAGGAATAAGAAGAAAGAAAAATAATACATTCAAGGAAAATATATATATATATATTCTTTGAGAAACCTCATTTTCATTATACATTAATCCCAATATGATTGGTATTATCTACAAACTAATGCAACTATAATATTGGTATGTATTATTTTAAGGAATTTGGGTAGGGATTCTAGGAACATGAATTCTCAAAATGTGTGTTCAAGAGTGGATAAGAGGTTCCCATTTATTTGTGAGGGTAGGGGGATTATTACAATTATAAAAATATAAAATTAATATAAAATAATTTTAATGGTATATTGGGAAAATATTTATTTATTTTGAAGATAAGGTTATGATGAGTTATAATTAATTCGTTGAAAAAGTTTTCAACATGTTTAGGTGATTTTTCTCAAAATTATCTATTTATTTTCAACCTTGTTAACCCTTTTGATGATAAATGGGGAAATACTATTTTTTACTATTTATGGGAAAAGGAAGGTAATATAAAAGAAAAATTTATCCATAAAAAATAATGGTTTAGTCATGTAACTATATTCTATTCATTTCGACTAAAAAATAGTTTTTATGAATTTTAAATTATTATGTAAAATATTTCTTATTATGAAATTTCATTAATGCCATTATTGAAACTATCTATTTAATTTGATATTAAAATGATCACGGTAATAATGAAATTTAAATATAAACCATCAATAAATACCTAATACTTTCTATTTATCAATAATATTTTTGAGACACTATAACTCAACAAAAATAAATTAATTTATGGTTTTAAAAATCCCTTTATTTTTCTACGGTTTTCAGAGGCACTATGTTGGAGTTGTGAAAGAATTTAATGTGATTATATAATAAATAATATTTAAAAATAAATCACATCTATAAAAATAAAATAGTATCGTTAATTAAAAACATCTATATTCATTCAATATGAATATTTACTGACATCTATTTCATGAAAACTTATTTAATTTGTTTTTTCTCTTTTCTATCCTTACAAACGCTTTTAAAAATCCATTGTATATCTAATATTTTATATAACTAAAAATAAAATATATCATCCAAATTCATCAATATTACCTCATATTTATTAACCCTATAGAGAAAATACTTCCTTCTGAAATATATATCTTTGGTTCCCAAAATCAAAATAATAGTTTAAAAAACATTAAATAACATAAATAACATATTTGTGGTCAAAAAATACTAATCCAATAGGATAAATTATATAATTCGGTTGATTATAAATATTTTACCCATAGTTATAACCCAATTTAAACAGATTTATCCTTATTGATGGGATAAATATTTACCATGGTTACTATTTATAATGAGGAAACATAAAATGGAAATTTTTACAAAATTGTTACATCATCATTAAAAATATTGAATAGAATTTTCAAAATTCAATCTAAATAAGTGGTAAAAATTAATTTAAGATAAAATAAAAAAATACAATGAAAAATGGGTATTTAAAATTAACAATAATCCATAAAACAAACATATACCAAAATTTGGTATAGTAATGATTGAAATGTAATTAACTAGATTCTGTATAACTGAAGAAGTGTTTTATTGCATAAATATTAAATTAAAAGCATAATGGAGATTTTCAATGAAAATAAAACAATATTATAACAAAAAATGAATTTTTTAGAATTCACTTAAAAAATATATTTTTTGAAATATTATAAATTTTAACACTATGATTATTCTGATATGTTTATTTTAAAGATAATACCCTGTTTATAAAATAAAATTTACAAAAGTGTTAAAAATTAATTATATTATATTTCATTAACCGATCCATCCGGGCCTACTTGGCTAGAAAAAAGATGAATATGACACCCCATGATCCCCTTCAATATTCTAGGTGTCAGATACTAGTGCCGAGTAGGCACATGACACACATTGGGGGCCTTAGAATAAGGTTCCAATTCACACACACACACACACATATCCATGAAAATATATATTAAGGAAATAAGTGAAATATAAAATTAAAATAAATGAATGCATAAAAATAATCCATCATCAGTGTATGATAAGAGTATATGAAAGAAAAAGTTTCAAATATTTGACCAAAAAAACTAAAATAGAATCAAACCTTATAATAATAGGGTACTTCTTTGAAGATAAATCTATTGGAAGTATCCACAATCTGTCTTGGGAAACTAGACTCCAAGGGCTCTAGTTCCTCTTAGGACTCCATTAAATGGCATGTTGTTTGTATAATACATTGTCTGTCTGGGTATAGCCTCTCTTGGGGAGAATATAAACATACCAAGAAAGACACACTAAAATCAACAAACATAATTCATCAAAGACAGTCAGCTAAAAAATATGCTAATTATAGATATATTCTCAATTATTGAATCCAAGCCCCAATGTAAAGTCACGTCCTCAATATAATCCTAAGATTCTACCTAAGTTTCAATAGTAGAGTTAGTATGAGATAACTTACTCTTGGGTCCCTCTATTACTGAAGGAACTCATCTAAGATGAATTTCTTATCATACATACCATGAATAGGTATAATATAATATTGAAAAGGTATTGATACTCAATTATGATATCAGACCCAGGTCATAAGGAGTTTATATATCACAATTTCGAATAACCCATTGGGAAGGGTATTATGTGCCCTGAAATTTGGAAATTGGATGTTTAACCCAACCTAGGGAAGAATCATAGTGTATCACGCCTTTAGAGACATGGATGGATACCTAAATATATCCAAATCTAACTCATATATAGGATCACTCATCCTATACTCAAGACCGGTAGCATCACTATACCCTCATAGGAATGAATGAAGGGAGAATAAAATATTGATTGTTAATTAGATTAAAGATAATTGGGGTTCAATCCTACCCTTGAAGGGTTACACGATGTGTATAAGGAATACATGTTTTTTATTGGTAATATAAAATTTACTTATGTTTTTCTCCATAAAATTCAACTTATTCCTGTATAATCTATCAATGCCCATGTACATTGTTCATTCCCTTTTATACTAGTTTTTCTTATGTATCTTGGACATTTTTGTGTCTATTTACCCATGGGCACACACTAAGACATCATCATTGGGTCACATCATGTGTGGATAGTGAAAATAGTGTGTCATATTTTTCTCTTTGTACAACCCTATCTACCATGTAAGTGTATTCTCATGGAATGTGTACTCCTCATATACATTCAATGTATAAAAGTATTTTCTAGAATCCCATAGTCTTCGAACTAATTTCCCGCACGGCCTCCTATTCTTCTATAATTGCAAATAAAACACAAAAAACATGAATTTAGTGTCTACCAATCATAATAACTCACCAACAACATGATCCTGACTATCCATTCACTCATAAATCATTTCTAATTTCACCATATTGTCGAAATGCCATCCCAAAGGATAAAAACCCTCGATCCAACCCTGATAATATATTGTTTTCATCATACCTCTATTGTTCTATTTATCTCAAATATGAACCTATATTAATGAGACAATGTTCCAAATATATATTTTTAAATGATATATTTAACTGTATTATTGAAAAATTGGTCAAAGGAAATACTAACTTTGAATTTTTGAAGAATAAAGGGAGAAACTAATGAATCAAAAAGTGATCCAATGAACATCAGCCATTTTAGGGTTTCCTATCATCCCTTGAAGTATAAAATGATGAATATAGAATAAAAATAAAGTATTAACAAAAATTAAATAAATTAATTTCTCTATGTATAATATCCATAAAATGATAATCAATAATCATTACATGAATAAATATGCTAACAGAATTAATTCATGTTCAATATTAAAGAATTAAAACATGGGTTAATCCAATAAAAGAAAATTACTACCTCGAAATATGATCAGTCGCTGAAAAATAATTATTTACACATCATTTTTTTTGAAATATATATGAACTCCATTGACAATGACAAACTCCTTTGCAAAACAATTATAAACCAAAAATATCATTATCGCATACCAAAGCTCTCTTCCATGGTCTATTCCAATCTATAGGGTTCTGTGGTTTATACTTGGATATATATATATATCTATGTATAGATAACATATGATTAGGTAAATAATGATTATTATAAAATAAATAAATTAATTAATTATATTTGACTTTTATTCCATCAATGCCTTTTCTAATACAAAACACCTCACACACACGAAGACTGTGTCTCACATTATGTAAGACCCACATTATGGGTTTAACGGTGGTCCTAGTTTTATCATATCAAACACTATTTATAAGATATTCAATTACTTTATAAAAATATAAGCTAGTGATATATTATACATCATATTTTTAATTTACCAAAAAACGATGTTCGACATGCCCAGTAATCACATGTTGACTTCTTGTCTAACACAAAAAATATTCCATAAAATATTAAAAACTTTTACATAGAAAAAAAAGAAGTCATTAAATTCTCCCCACCTTTATATTTTTCATCCCATGAATAAAAAATCCTAATAAAAAATAATAGGGTACATATCTCAAATCTGGATATCACGCTCCCAGGTGCTCTCTTAATGATTCCCATGTTGCCCCTGAACATGAACCATGGGAATATCTAACCCACATAGGATATTATCCTAATGATACTTGATATCTTGTTAGTAAATAGACATTGTATTTTCTTTTTTAATTTCCATCTCATGCCAATCGACAATTTGTGACACATTATTCACAAAATTACTCAGTAATGAAAAATGATAGTTCTCATGAACCTAGTATAATTATGTCTATAAGACTAAGAAGTATTCCACCTCACTAAAAATATATAGTATCTTGAAAGGAATAACAAATATTTATGAAAACAAATTATAGTAGCAAAACCACTCCAATCCTCGACAAGGTGATACATTTATAAACACATGATCTCTATTTTCAAACTCCAAAGGCCCCATTTTTAAATACACATAAGACTTAAGATGGCTCTGGGTAGTCCTCATCCAATATTTTATATTATGGACCTTCTCTATTGTCAATTTCACAAAATCTAAGGCAATTATTGTTGAATCTTCTTGATCAGACTAGAATAGTGATGAATTGTAAGGTATCTCATAGAAGGCCTTTATTGTTTTTATAAATTTTTTGGAGTGGTAGATATTATTATAATAAATATCCACTAATGGTTGATGACCCACCTATTTCTTCCCAAATTACATCATTAAAGGATGAATAATATACTCCAAAAAATGAAATTCCCACCTTGTTTGGTCACCTATATTGCGGAGGAATGTTGTGCTAAACCCCAACTGAGCCCCAAAAACTTCTTTAATTTTCTCCATAATCAATATACAGAGTGAGAATCATGATCTGAAATGATTATAGAGGGTACTCTAGGAAACTATAATATCTCCTATACATAATGTAAACCAATTATCTCTACTAAAATATACAATACAACATAGACTCCTTCCCCATAAAGGGTTGAGCCAAACTTGTAGGAACTCGATGCTCAACCTTCACCTACTGTATAGTGAAGGGTTGAGATAAACATAGCTATACACGTCATTATAAATATACATAAGAAATGATGTTGATGGTATATGTATATCTTTTCTACTCCTAGATGTACTAATAAGAGGAATATAAAAGTTCCTCAGAACATATTCCTATAGTATGAATGGTACCATTTCTAATCCTTGGAATAAGATGACATGGTCCCTTAATTTAAAAAAACCATTAATATAAATTCCATTTTGTAATGGTACAAAACATTTTAACTCATTACATTTCAAGAATTATGGTGGTGGAGGTGTCCGAGGGAGGTTCTAAGGAAGTAGGGGTAAGAAATTTGTTTGAAATGAAAAATTTGATGTGACCTATGGTGTGGAGCATGGGTATGAATAGTAATAATGTTCAGTATGGAATAAATGAGCTAGCAATTATGTAGGATTTTAGGGAGGTTTTTTTTAGAGAAACTAACAATTTTAGTATAGGTTCGACATTGAGGCAGAGGTTGCGACATAGATCCTCAGGTAATGTTATTTTGAATCATCCATTTTGGGAATGTCTATGAAATAAGTGTATTAGAGAAATTATGGATTCTGAGAATATCTATATTTGGGGTTTTATTGATTTTGGGTTAGTCGTGTTATGGATAATGGCTACAATGTATCGCCTTCTAATTTTTCAAGAGTCTTCAGTGTATTAGTCATGGAATCATTATGGTCTTCTTCATATTTTATTGGATATAAAACATGGAGAGAGTTTAAATTAAAATACTTGTCATTAACTAAGATAGATATGGTTTATCCCATAACACTACATCACAGACCACCTATTTTTCAGAAATTTTGTGGCGTGGTGAAAATGGTTTTGTCAATGAGTTGTGTTTTATATACTTGTTATAAATTAATATTTCCCATCTAATCATACCATTTGTTTAATATTTCTATTCTTTCATAGAAAACCCAAATTCATCCTTTATAGGACTATAATCCCTCACTAAATGTATTTTAACCTCAATCTTGGAAGATCGATATGTGGTGATTTTGGTGAGTAACCCTATTTTCCTACAACTATTTTCTTTCTAGTTCTTTATCACCTAAGGATTTTTGTTAGAAAAAAAGCTCTGGTTTTTTGGTAGTTTATTTGGGATAATGATTTCATTTTTTTCTTTAAGAATTTTAAGGGAACTGTTATTCATTGATGTTACCAGTGATGGACTCCCTCTTCTTCTAACCATTCACAGTGATTTAGAAGGCGTTGTTCTTGGTAGGGGATCCGTGATTTTTAGTTAGGTAAATCATGAAGGAGGTATTTTTTTCTTGTCTTTGTAAATATAGTATATATTGATTAATAAATATAAATAATTGGGGTATTAGAAATAAAAATTTGAATGGGTGAAATAACATGTTATAAAAATTTGATATTTTTGGACACTATTAATTCATGATGTATCACTTAAAATCATGGCAATTGGGAACCTTTGTTTATGTTGGGAAGTAATTTTTTTATGAAAAAATATTCTATTAATAATTGATTGCAATTTAAATTAAATTAATTAACCACTTAAATCTTGTAAATAAAATATTATTCACTAGAATTTGTGGCTAGTGTGAGAATTTTATTCAAATAAATAATTGGAAGTGATGAAAATACCCTATATTATTCATAAAATGATATGTGGATGGGTTTTGAATGTTTTTTGATTTGTGGATTTAATGTGGGAGGTGATTTGATCATATATGGACGTGGTATGGGGTGGCTGTGATGTGCAGTTGTGTTGTGGGAGAGAATGTGATGATTTGTGCGGTTTCGATAAGGGGGAGTTGTGATCGAATATGTTGTGATGTGTAGGTTGTGAATAGTAGGTGGTTGTTATAGTTTTTTTGTCATACTATGGGTTGGTTGGAATGATGAGGTATCTTTTTCTTACAGTGTGTTGTGTTATTCTAGTTCCCCAGGTAGTGTTTTAATTAATCAGTTAATAATAAATATTAATGGAATGAGTTTATTGGTTAATTTACGAATAGATTAAAATTTTCCATGTATTTAAATATGGTTGATGTTTAATTTGTGATATGTGAGATAGATAATAAAAATAGTTTGGTAATGTGAAATCTAGAAAATGGATAAAATTTATATTGAAGATGTAATGCATTTGTTGATTATAGATTGATGTGTAGTGTTGTACATGTAGGGGTGGGAGAAAAAGTAGTGATGTCATGATATTTTTTAGTGATGCGGTTAGTGATTTGGTTGTGAACACAAAGGCTAGTCATGTGTGTGGATATATATATATATATATATATTTATATATAAGATTATTTCTTTTTCTTTTTGATTTCAATATAATCTACACCCGTTTCGAGTACCTCATGACAGTAACCAAATGTTGGGGGGGTCACCAATAACCTAGTGGAAAGGATGGATGTGAGTTTACCCACACTTCCCCACTCTCTCTTCCAGCATAGTTGGATATACACAACCTATGATGGAAAGAAGTGAAAATTAAAATAGAATAGGTTGTTTGATAAGATGATGATATGGATTACACTGTAGTACTGTATGGTAGGAGGAGGGAATGATGTTTATGTCTTTCATGTTCATGATACCCTAATATTTTGGTTATGGTTGTATTGTGTTGTGATAGCCCAGGTGTCTGCGGGTGATATGTGTTGTGAAGTGATATCCCAAGTGATTCCGAGAATGATGTGGTGTGATGGACTAGGTTTATTTTGGTCAGATGTGATGTGATGGACTATTCTACATGGGGTTCCTGTCATGATGTGAGGTATGAAAGAGATGAGTGTTCCCAGACATACGTCATTAGGGTATGAGAGAGGCATCCTAATGGGAAGGATGTGTTATTCTTATTATGTTTTTATACTATGATATGTCATTTGGTGAGAATGCCTGGGTCAGGATGAGAATTGTTAGTTGACCTAATTAGGTGTTATTGGTTATGCTTTTTTATCATGGGTTAATTAATATTCTATTTTTCACATATTCATTGGATCCTTTAGGTCTGATCCTACTGATTATATTTGTATGATCACCCTATGTGCATAATAAAATATTTTTAGGAATCTATGATGAGATTATTGAACGTGCTGGATTCCTCTCACTTGTGCTTTGGAGAAACTAATTTGTTTATGCCTTATATTTTATTTTGGGTAATTACTTAGAGATTTATGTATTTGTTTAAATTATTCATGCATCGAGGGATGTATTTGGTTTCTAATTTTATATTATGTCCTTGAGTTTATTATAGTTGATTTATCTTATCTCATAATTCTATTATTATGAAGGGTAATGCCTCACAATTGTGATATATTTATACCCTCAAATCTAGTCACTATCCTAGGGCCTACTAAAGGTGGGACTTGGGTGGCCATTATCTATCATCATTTATTTATGGAATAAAAAGGGTACCTTCTGAGGTAGGGATCTTAAAATAGTTGTATTAGAGTCTTTGGATAATGGGTTGGATGAAGATTGAAGTTTGGAACATTGATTATTAACTGGGTTGGAAAGTTAAAAATGTCAATTGATCTTGGTTAATGTTAAAATCTAGGGTATAAAAACTATGATAAGGGATATTGGTGCTTCATGTGATCTGACACAATGAATATGTGAATACTAATTGACCGAGTTATTTGATTATTTATATAGGGTAGTGACCAATGAGTGGTACATTCATCTTGATTAACTTTTGTTATTATTTTAATTTTATGGATGTGGAATGATAAAATGATTGAAATTGATCATAATATAATTATATACTAATGTTTATAAGAAATATTCATTTCCCCTTCAGGTAGATATTATATTCATCATTCGTGTGTGGATCTTGTGGTGGAGATTAAGCTAGATAACCCTGTTGATCTCTTGCGGGTTGATCCGGTTGAGGGGGAAAATTAGTGAAATAAAAGGCTAAGTTCACTTTAGGGATACAAATTCGTGAAGTATGAGGCCAAAATTTATAATCTAGAGATAGATCTAGTTTATGGAGCTTTATGTCTCATTCATTTTTATCCAAGCTCCAACAGAGTACTTGGTCCATTTGGTATATAGTAAGATGGAATGGTTTGTGATTTAGTAGTGGAATCTATATCAGAATGAGTGAAGAAGAAATACTTTTTGGGGGATGAAATTCTAAAAACGATTTGAGTAGAGTTTCCTTTATAAGCCATTATTATAGTGAAAAGGAAGGATGTTCTCTCCCTTTTTTAAGAGAGTATGTCTGTGTTAGTGGGAATCAGATTCACGGAAATTTGTGTTTTCCTAGGAACATTTTCTTGATGAGGGGTCCTGAGTATGATATCTTGTGGTGGAAAATTCTCCTTCAATCTATTATAAAATTACCGATTTTATGTTTCCATCATATCAAGAGGTTTAGAAGAAGGAGCAGTGATCATATATATGCACTAATGAGGAGGTTTTCAATGAGAGGGGAACTTGAAAGGATACTTGGGGAGCAGGGTTATTAGTGATAGGTCTCAGTCACCATGACCTACAATATTTTGACTAGTTGGGAGTTGATCATTGTAGCTTTCTTTTCTTACATCCAGATACAATGGTTTCTATTCCATTCTTGGGGATTTTTGAAAATGTTTGACATTATTGGTAAATGTGTCATCGTCATAATTAGTGTTTATAGGTTCATTGAGCTTAGTATGGTGGTGGTGTTCTGGTCCAACATCAACACCAACATCAACTTTTGATGAGGCCATTTTAGAAGTAGGGGAGTCATATGTATATTCTTCTTATGGGAGATGGGGTAAGAAGATGTTAACCATAGGATGTTAATTATCTTTTTATACCCCAACCTAATACTATTCATGGAGTTAGTGGTAAGTAAATAGTCAGAGGATTTGGGAGTGGTATGTTTCATGTAGTGGAGGAGGAAAACTAAGTGGAGAAAGAGATAATTATAGATGTGATCAAATTTTCATCAATAATTGTTTTTTATTTTCTTTATTCATGAACATCATAAAAAAAATTCACCCTCTATAGTCCTTGATCTAGGACTAGATTGAAAGATATTTCCTCTTCCCCAGGTGTTGTCCACGGTGTAGAACGATGATGGGGAATAATCTAAAATGTGGGTACCCTTTCACGATACAGATTCATCTATATGATTATTTAATCTATATTTAATAGTTTCATTCAAGGTGTGTTGTTGCTAACTACTTATATAGGAGATTAATGTTGTCATAAATGGATTTATTGCGTGATATTATCATTGGAGAACATATTTTTATAATAGGAAATAGATTTATAGAGATATTATTTCTTTTATTGATGAGTTTTCTATGGATTCATTAGAGATTGGGATGATGGAGGCTCTCATATTTGTTGAGGTGTTTCATTAATTTTTCTTGAAGAGGTTATAATGATACCCAAGTTAGGAGATGTTGATTTAAGAGTTGAGTTAAAACCCAGTGCCCCAGAAATTTTGATGAATACTTATTGGATGGAATCATATGATTTTTGAGAGTTAAGTATTTAGATAGATGTTCAAAATAATAAATGTTTTTTGTCTTAGTTTCTCAAAATGGGGTACTTCAATGATATTCACTATGAAGGAAGATAATAGTATGAGGTAGTGTATAGATGACCAAAGGTTGAATCATGCTACAATCAATAATTATTACCATACTCCAAGGATGAAATATATTTGTATCATTTTAGGGGTGATAGTTTGTTTTATTAGATCAATATATGGTCTATATAACATTTTTTGAGGTTGATAGAGGATGATATCTTAATGAATACCATTTGATACAGGTATAGACACATTAGGATTGTGGTCTTGTCATTGAGTGTTAGAAATAAAACATCTATTTTCATGGAGCTCAGGGAATATATGTCCAATGAATTACTAGACCCATTTATATTCATGTTCATCGATGGAATATTAATCTACTCAACATCGAATAAGGAGTATGTCTGTCATTTTAGCGCTATCTTTCATATTCTATGATGCCACTAGATTTATAAGAATTTTTGTATGTCTGTTTTATAGAAATAATATGTTCATTTACATAGGCTTGTGGTGTACATGTAGGGTGTGTATATGGAATTATCAACTATCTTGGAAGTTGATTCGTTAGAAGAAACTGATCTTATGATAGAGGATTATATATTTCCAAGTGTTGTGGGATGTTACAGGAGATTTGTGTCCAATTTCTCATGGATTGTGACCCCATTGAAAAATTTGATCAGAAAAAATAAGGATTTATCTGGAATGATATGTGTAGGAATAATTTCACCATCAAAATATGAGATTGATTAAATCTATAGTGATTGAATTTATAATGGAATGTTATATTTTAGATGTTTTTTGTGATGACTCCCATAAAGTCTGGGTGTATTCATTGACGAAACAGAAGGTAATCCTCAGTTATAGATCTGGGAATTTATGTAACAAAGAGAATAACAATATCATCATCAATTTGGATCTTGTAATGGACATTTTTGTGATGAAACTACATTTTTATTTCCTCAACAGGTACCAGTTTTTGATCTTCATGGATAAAAAGTTCTTGAGTTATATATTTTCTTCTTACCATCCAAATCTATGGAAAATGATATGGATAAAGATTCAATAGGACCATAAATTTTATATCTTACATACCTTGGGAAAGTGGAATGTTTCAGTTGAATATTTGAGTTATACTTCCCAAAAGGTTTTTGTTCTAGATTCCTATGATACTTGGACGATGATGGAGGAGTTGAAAGACATACACTTAGACAAGAGAGTGGTTGATGGTGGATACTTATTTTTTAGATTACAGTACTTTCTTCTATGATATAGCAGGTGAAGTCTTATTGGGAGACATAAAGATATAGGTGATGTGTGGTCATATTGGCCATGGTGAATCTCAAAAGGTATTATTAGAGGATGGTTATAACTGAATGTTGATTCAAGGGAGGATGTTTTTTCCAGTAGAAATGTGTGATAGAGTCCTTCAGGATATTCAAAGATAAACATGGGATGTACACATAGAATTTTATATGATGTATTATTTCTTGAGGATGTATTTTTCTTGTCCCAGGATGACACCGTTTGGGTTTGAGTGTGTGTCTTGATGTTTGGTTTTCTATTAATTCAGGCATGACTACCATCTTCTAGAAGGATTTTGGTATCACTTGTATGTTCCAAATAGGATGTGGGATGATATATTTATGGAATTATTCATATGTTTACCTTTATATCTTGGATATTTTGAAGCTATTAGTATAATAATTGATTATATTATGAAATTAACTCAATTCTATGCGATCATGGAGTCAGACCTCATGAATGTTTTGGTGAGGTGGTATGCAGATAAGGATGTTATATTCCATGGATTTCCTAGGTTCATCATACTAAATCATGATGATTTTTTTACTTTATGATTATAAATGTTATTATATAATGTTTCTGGAACTAAATTCCATGTCAAAACTACTTTCCACCTTTAAATGGATGGGTAGATAGAGAGAACCATCTAAATACTAGAGTTTTATTTATGGGTCTATGCCATGGTATTTGTCATATCTTAGAGGAATAACTTACCACTGGTTGAGTTTAATATAAAAAAAATTTTCATTCATACTTTGGAATTATCATATTTGACTATTTTATGGGATTAATTTTTTTCCCGTTATTCAAGGTTAGTGTTGGGGATGCATATTTTTTCAGTCCAAATATGGTAAAGAGAATGATAGAGGAGGATAAATTTGTTCATGAGATGATTAAAGGAGTAAAATATTGGAATATTTCTTATACTAATTATAGTAGGAGAAACATGGAGGTCAAGTATGGGGATCATTTTTTACTTATATTCTCTCCACAATGTGGAAAACATATGTTTTTTGGGGAATATGTTGTCATGCCAGTTTTTTTAAACATTCAGTGTGTTGGGTGGGTTTTCAAGGTTAATTATATATTCTCACTACATCTATGATTAGAAATGATTCATGATATCATTCATGTATCTCAGTTCTATCAGTTTCTTTAAAATGACCTAATTTCATTAAATAAGAGATTTTTATATTAAATATGATGCACCGTTCATTGAGAGGTATGTAGAGATACAAGATCATCTAAATATGGTGCTTCCTGAATGAACCATTCCTTTGGTTCATGTGTTTTAGAGGCATGGTGGCATGTAGGACAGTACTTGGGAGCAGGATATGTCGATGTGTTCCCAATTCCGTGATTTTTATTTTCTTTTACTTACTCTATTTCACATTGTTGATGTGATGTTTGGTTCATATTGTTTTATCATATGTGATTACTCGTTGATATGTGATGTTTGGTAAATATTATAGCATGTTAATAAAGGAAACATATCTCACAAGAAAGAAACATTATACCGTGATGTAATTGAAATCATGGTGGTGAGTGAGTGCTTCCCAAATTGGATAATATAATAATATGGAAGATGTAATTCCTTAATTTCTATGCTTGAGATCATGTTTTTTAATGGTTGTGAAAGGTATTGGCTTGAACTGTGTGGAGATTTAAATGGTGGTGTGAATAGTCCATTGAAAACTAAATGGATTATGGTTGATGTAGTGTGGTGTTATATTGTCATTGAAGTGGATGTTTGGTTAAACTTTTCTACTATATAGTGTGTTTGAATGGTTGTTTTTTTCAATTGTGATGAGACATTTTTGAGGTTTATTGTGGGATGGTTTTTAGAAAATTTTTCCTTCTTTACTATATATGCTAGTTTTGATTCTTGATTATCAAGAATAATATGATAGTTATATGATGTTATATTCTCAACCTTCTGGACCATTACATTGATGGAATTCAACCTATGGAGTTTTTTTAGGGAGGTTTAGAGATATATAGAGGGAATAAAGAGGTTTGATCTTGAAATTTTGAATAAATTTGTGGCATGAAGCTTGAGACTAAACCATAAGAAAATATTGTAACGTCCCGGTTCTGCAAGCCACCTAGAGGCGCCCCATACACGGTTGGTCACAAGCCCTCTAGCACATTTCAATGAATGCCATAGGCTTCGAACTAGCAGTGTGGGTCTTGGGTTTGATAGTGGGGAAACTATGCCCACATTGGCAGAGTAACATATCAGAAGATAAAAAAATCTATAATAGTAGAAGCGGTCCAACAACTGTAAACAGTAGAAGAATGAAATAATAAACAATTGGATAACATATGTATAAAATGATGCATGATACATATGTCTAAGAAAATATCCAAACATGTCATAATGCTGAATATAACCAATATTAAAACAAAGTACAAAAGAAAAATAGATAAAAATCTCCTAAGCATTTTATGCCTAAGCTTGGTGACAAGCTCTCCAGCTCCCCTGATAGTCAAGTACCTGATGTAGAAGAGAGATTTCCCATACCTATACCTGCAGTAATATAATTTCTCTGGCTCCAAAAGCATGAACCAAATAGGGTGTGAGACTAAATACTAGTAGGAAACAACCTGAAGATCTGTGTCTAACATTCAGTGAATATATGGTAGTTAAAAGTACAGAAACTAGTTAACAGGAAAGTACTCCGTAGTAAAAAAATCCACAGTTCAAAATCAAGCAACAACTAAAGAAAAACAAGTAACCCTTTGGGATGTACTCACAGCCATCCCCTTTGGTCGTACCTAACAAGTAGAATCAACCCTATGGGCAGTACACTCAGCCTAGACCCTCTAGTTCTGTCATATGAATTCATAAGAAGACTCTCTGAGGAAGCTGACACAGTCAATTCCCCTTATTGTCTAATGTAGTCAAGGACTCTATGAGGAAGCTCACACGGTCAATTCACCTTATAGACCCATGGTCAAAGACTCTATGAGGAAGCTCACTCGGTCAATTCCCATTATAGCCCAGGTCATTAATAGTATCTCAAAGACTCTCGGAGGAATCTCGCTCGATCAATTCCCCTTATAGTCTAGAGTGATCAGGGTAATTCAAAGTAAAACAATGACTCTCTGAGAAATCTCGCCCGATCAATTCCCCTTATAGTCTAATGTAGTCCTAGGCTCTCTGAGGAATCTCACTCAGTCTATCCCCCTTATAGCCTAATGTGCTCAAAGACTCTCTGAGGTAGCTCACTCGGTCAATTCCTCTTATAGTCTACTACACCAGGTTCTCACGGCCCAATGCATTTCAACAAGAATAACAATGAAAAATGGACAAAGTAACCCTAATGAACTATTTGGATAATCAGTCTACAACATATCAATCATGTTAGAAATAAAAAATCTCCATCCTACAACAACAGGCATGGAAAACAGGCAAAGCGGCCAAATTGGCTAAACCAGACCAAACCGTCGTAAACAGAACATGCATGAAAAAAAAATCCAAAGCATAGAAATTCAAACCTATTAATGTCCAATTAACCTCTACACAGGCTTAGAATCCTGAAAGGAAATCAAAAGGGGTAAAACGGTAAACATGTAATACCTCATTCTAGGGTATTGGTGGAATTTGCACATAATAATCAACAACATCGAACGGAATGACACAAACCACCTACCTTGGCATTGGGAGATCAATATACGTGAATCTCAAGACTTTAATCTCTTTATAGTTCCATATATATATTAAAACGTATAAAAAGTTCATCCAATGAAATCATGGAAAAGAGTAGGAATTGGAAAATGATGCTCCAGGAGAAGGAAGAAATCACCGATACAATTCCAATGCAAACGAGGGTATTTGATTCCGATGATAGATGCACGCTCGGGGGTTCATCGAAGATTTGTGGATGTACAGTGCTCTTGGTCAAATGGGACCTAAAAGAATATGGTTCTAGTGATTAGATGTGACCCCAGTGTGTTTAATGAAAAAAAGAAAGTACCTAGAGTGTACTTTTTAAGTACACGACATGTACCCTCCTTTTCCATACTCCACATTAGGAAGTCTCCAAACACCACCACACGGATATGTATGTGGCCCCTACATGGAAAGAACACGACCTCCAGTGACAAGGTAGTACAAGACGTGTACTCCTAAAGTATACAGCGTGTACTTACCAATTTTCAAAATACTCCTCTTTTCTAAAAAAACTCTAGAAAAAATGAAACATGCCTCAAAGGAACATCGGGGTTCTTACAAACTTCCTCCTTAAAAAAATTCATCCCCGTATTTCCCTACTTCAGCATAGAAGAAGAAACCTCAAAAAACACTGGCCACTGTGCTTGTATATCGGCCTCCCTCTCCCAAGTCTCACCTTTTACTCGCTCGTTCTACCATAGCACTCATACCGGAGGAACAGACCGGCCACGGAGTGCCTTTTTACTATGATCGACAATACAGATAGGATGATTCTCGAATGATTCATCAACCTCGAACTCAACTTCCTCAGGTTGGAAATCATGTGACGGGTCTAAAACATAATGTCGGAGCTCAGGAATATGGAAAATGTCATGAAAATCCCAATATCTATTAGGTAACTGCAACTGATAGGCCACCAGTCCAACCCTCTACAACACCTCAAATGGCCCGACGTACCTCGGAAAATGCATACCATGTCCACTGATCCTCTTGTGTCCCATCCTCGGTGTGACATGTGAAAAAACCTGGTCCCCGACCTCAAACTCTAGAGGTCGTCTCCACTGATCAGCATAAGACTTCTGACAAGACTGTAGAGTAGCCATCCTTTTTTTGAATCAACTCTATCAACTCTGTGGTCTTCTGAACAAGACGAAGTCCCAGCAAAGTTGCCTCTCCTCCCTCCATCCAATATAAGGTTGATCGGTATGGCTTACCGTACAAAGCCTCATAAGGTTCGATCTGAATAGTTGTTTGAAAATTATTTTTTTAGGAAAACTCCACAAGAGTTATATAATTCTCCCAAGAACCTCCAAAATCTAGAATTCATGCTCAGAGAATGTCCTCAAGAACTTTAATCGTACACTTGGATTGGCCATCTGTCAGGGGATGGCCTGTTGTACTCAAAATTACATTTGTACCCAAAGCCTTCTGAAGCCCCTAACAGACCCGAGATGTAAAACGTGTATCCCTATCTAAATCAATGGAGTGAGGAAATCCATGGAGACATAAAATATCACATATTTACAACCTACCCAGCTCATCAACACTGAAGGTCTCCTTAATCACCATGAAGTGGGAAACCTTTGTAATCTTATCAACGAAAACCCATACTGCATCATTCCCTCAAGGGGACCTCAACAAACCGGTAACGAAATCCATCACGACATCATTCCACTTCCTCTCTGGAATGGTTAACTACTTAAAAAGCCATACTGGTCGTTGATTCTCCTCCTTCACATGATGACAAGTGGAACACCTCATGACGAAACCAGCAACATCCCTCTTCAAATTTGGCCACCAATACTGACGGTGAAGATCACGATACATCCTGGTGACACCAGGATGAACTTCCCAAACTGAGGAATTAAAATCCTACAGCATCTCCTTGCTTATATATGCTGGCACCCATATGCATCCCTGGAAATTCAAGATCTCTTCCTCGCCTATGGTTCATCCAGGAATAGGGTCCTCTCCTAAAACACTCTTCCTTTGGACTAGGTCTTCAGAATCTGATAGCTGCCTCATTCGAACTCAATCATGAAGAGTCAATGTAATAGCTAAAAAAGAAATAAAAGTCTTCCCCTGTCTATTGTTAACCTCCAAATGCATCTTAGAGAATAGTTCCCCAAGCTTCCATTCTATACTGGCCTCCAGAACTACATGTATTTGAGTCCACTTGATCAACACCTTAGCCACTACGTTTCCCGTCCTCGTTGTATTGGCAAGCTCAATATCAAAGGACTGAAGGTACGCAACCCACCTTCGCTGTTTCAAATTTAGATCATGTTGAGTGAATATGTACTTGAGAATTTGTAGTAGATGAAAACCAAACAGTTATCACCCAAAAGATATTGTGTCCAACAATGTAAATAATGAAGAACTATTGTTATCTCGAGATCGTGCGTCGGGTACTTCCACTCATGTGGCCTCAACTGCTGACACCTGTACCCAACTAATCCTTCCCCATGCATAAGCATAACTCTCACCCCGATAACTGAAACATCAATGTGAACAGTATAGATCTTTCCCGACTCTGTAAAGACTAGTACTGGTGCTGAAGTCAACCTCTCTTTCAGCTCCTGAATGGCTTACTCACAAGATTCTGACTATAGTAACTTTGCACCCTTCTTAGTGAGACCTGTTAGGGGTGCTGCTAAGCATGAAATTCCGATATGAAACATTTGTAGTATCCATCCATCCCTAAGAAACCCCGCACCTCAAATAAGTTCTTAGAATTCTCCTACGATACTAATGCTATCACTTTCTCTGGGTCTACTGATACTCCTATCTCCGAGATAACATGACATAAGAAGTGAATCTGGTCCATCCAAAAGTGGAATTTTAAGAGCTTATCATATAACTGATGATCCCTCAATGTACTCAAAATGATTTCAAGATGGGTAGCATGGTCATGTCGAGTGTGTGAGTACAACATAATTTCATCCACAAAAACCACCACGAAAGAATCCAAGTATGGATGGAACACTCGGTTCATCAGTTCTATGAAAACTATAGGCGCCTTCGTGAGACCGAATGGAATAACCATGTACTTGTATAGACCATACCTGCTCTAGAAGGCTATATGAGGTATATATGATGTTCTAACACAAAACTATTGGTAACCGGATCTCAAGTCAATCTTCGAGAACACCCAGGCTCCTCGAAGCTGATCAAAGAGATCAAAAATCCTCAGTAAAGGATATCTTCTCTTTACCGTCAACTAGTTAAACTTCCGCAAATCTACACAAAGTATAAGAGTACTGACTGCCTTCTTCGTAAATAAGACAAGCGAACCCCAAGAAGAAGTACTGGGTCAGATGAGACCCTTTTCCTGCAACTCCTCCAACTGCTTCATGAGATCCTACAACTCATTTGTAACCATCCTATATGGAGGAATGGGCACTGGTGCCACTCCTAGCACAAGATCAATAGAAAATTCTACCTCACGCTCTGGAGGCAAACCTGAAAAGCCCTCTGGAAGGACATCTATAAAACGATCCACCACTAAGGGAATGTCTAACTATGAAGTCCCCTGGGCATCCAGATATAGACTAGCCATCTAGGCCATAACTCCTCCCAAACCGTGATGCTCTGGACCTTTTCTTCTCGCTTGGACAACCCATTCGACCCTATGATGAAACAATCCACCCTCTAGTGATATGAAACTCACCCTATGACGATAGAAATCAATGACCACCTATAAAGGAACTAGAAAGTCCATTCCTATAATTACATCATAGCCTATCATCTCTAGGACATAGAGGTCCCAAAAGAAGTGATACCCACCACCCTCAAGAGGGAACTCCTTGCACGGATGCACACTAGATGTTCTCCTCCCCAACGGAGTGTCTAGCGTCAAGATATCAACATAAGAAAAGATGCAGAGCCCAAGGCTCTCCCCAACTGCAATAGAGATAAAACTATGGGATGACCCTATGTCAAAAAGAGTTGAAGATGAAACTGAGGCAACTAGGATCATACCTGGAACTATAGAGGGTCCAGGATCCTGCTCCCTCTAGGTTTGCTTCACTAAAATGGTATAGCATGTACTACGGCCCTATGAACCTGCATGACCACTCTGAGATGATCCACCCTGCTATCACTGGTAGCCTGGTGACTAACCACCGTGGCCATGACCTCTACCTCATACTAAATGGCCAGAAGAACTCCAGTTCCCATACTGGTGAGAAACTGGTGGCACTGCTCCTGAATGAGGAGTCATATAAGAACCCCTGTCAGTAGTGGTTGGTGAGAATAACCGACAAAAAAACTGAAGGTGACCCATCTTGACCCAACATCATCACTCCATTGGGTCTCTTGGGCAACGTGGACTCGTATAATTGCTTCTACCCCACTGGTAGAACACAGCCTGGCTACCAGAAGATGCCTCTCGCCTACTCTGATCTCCTCATGCAGACTCTCTACAGTGCTTCCTGCTATCATTAGGAGGAATACTAACTCTGGATGTCGATCTTACCTGGCTCACTACTCCTTAATCCCTCAGATTGTGCTCTGTGGTTAGTGCCTAGTTTACGATAGAGGATATCTACGTTAACCTGAAAATGTTCACCCACGATCAGATGTCGTGCCTCAGACCTTCCTCAAAATTTCGTGCAAGGAACAACTCATCACCTCTTGGAATAGGCGTGAAATGATGCAGCCCTATGAAGCAAGAGGAATAATCAATAATAGTAAGATTACCCTACTCCAAACTCATGAACTATTGGGCTCTATTATCCCTCAAGGTCTCCAGATAGAAGTAGTCATAGAAGATGCACTGAAACTCATCACAAGCCATACTCTTCTAGAGACACACCTGTGAGATCACATCCCACCTCCTCTTGGCAGAGTCCCGAAGCATGTAGGTAGTGAGCTTCACCCTCTTCTCTAGAGGTATCTCCAGGTGCTCAAAAATCATCAATGTGTCTTCTAGCCCTGACTTTGTAGCATGGGGTCTTCCATCCCCTCAAAAATTAGGATGATGCTGCTGCTAAAAAACCCGCGTCAATTATGCCATAGACGAGGTAGGAGACAGTGCTCACCTAATAGTCTGCATCATCCACACAAATCCCACTCTGAACTAAGAATCAGATCCTGTGTCACATATAATATATGGTACCAATACTGGCACGACAGGAGGATTTGCTAGAATTCCCTGATCAGCCATATCTAGCATCTGATCACCATCCGGTAACTGGCAGAAACCTGGAGGACGTCTCGATTTCATGAATCTGCAAGGCCAAGAACACACCTTAGATCAAGATTATCATGGGCTGAAAAGTAAAAGTTTGGGAGGGGAATAGGAGAAATAAAATCATTCAAGTTTAACAAAGAATGACTACACGGCGTGTACAATTCCTACACGGCATGTTCTTTTAATCCATTCACATGGGCGTGTACTTCTGCTAACACTGGTCATGTAACAACCCAAACACACTGCATTTTCTCCTAACACACAACGTGTACCTGAATCCTCTTTCCCTACCCAAGTCCTTCTACACTGTTAAGCCACACGACTCTACTAAGAAAAAGCTACACGGCGTTTTCAGATTAGACACAGCGTGTACTCAACAAACTTCACCTGGCCCGTGGTTTTACTGACACGGCCTGTGTACCCAGGTCACACTACACGACATGTTACACATGGACACGACGTGCACGAAGAATGATAACACCAACCCATGTTTTTCATGACACGGCCGGGCACCTAAGTCCAACTGGACGATGTGCACAACTGATACACAGCATGTCTCCGCATGATCTTCCCTATCCCATGTCTCTTCTCACACGACCTATGACATAGTTAGAGACTAAACTGTGTGTACAAAAAGTACATTCCATATACTTAATAAAAATTGTTTCTTCCATAACAAAATAATACATGGCGTGTAGTCAAAACTACACAGCATTTATTCTGGGGTTTTCCGGACAATAAGCCTCAAAAACAACTCCGAAGCCTAGAAAACACTAAAAAACACATTGAAAGTGCCAAATTCCGATCCGTGAGGGCCCATACTCCCCGCAAATCAAATTTTTTCATCTTCTACATGTTATAAAAAGGTAAACAAATCATTGATCCACTAAAATATGGTCTATGAGGGCCCATAACCCCTCAAGAACAAATGTTTTTCATCCATCGAAACAAGGCCTTAAAAAAACAATACCATATCAAACAAAACAGATTTTATAAAGGTGTCTATCACAACAACATGAATATTTTACACAAAATCTATCACAATAACATGAAATCACTAATGCATCCTCGATGACATGGAAGGAATGTATGAAATATAATTATAGCAAGTGCCTATATGATGCATGAGATGGAATACCCTCATCTCATCAGGTTGTGAGAAAAATAGAACCTCAATAACATCAACGATAACATCACAATACATGTGAGTCACCCAAACGTGAAAATCAGATCAATTGAAAAATTAAAAACCAGAAGAAAATTGAAATCAATGAGGTAGATTGGATTTTCCCTATACACGGGTTAGCTACTCCCAGGCAAAACTTATTACCAAGTACCTATCGCTTTCTATCCCTAGATAAAATCTACAAATAGAAAGTCAAGAAAAAAGAATCCTTTGATACCACTGTGTAACATCCTTCTTCCGGAATCCAACCAGAGGTACCCCGTACCCGGTTGGTCACAACGCCTCAAGTGCATTTCCCCGAAAGCCAGAGGCTGTCGATTAGTAGCAAGGGCCTTGGGTGTGATAGTGGGGAAACAATGCCCTCATTTGAATAGTAACACAGCGGAAGATAAAAAAATATAAAACAACATAAGTGGAAAATATCCAACCACAGTAAACAATGGAAGACTAAAATAATAAACAAATGGAGCACATATGTATAAAGTAATACATAATATATATGTCTATGAAAACAGAAACAAATGTCACAATTTTGAATACAACTAGTACTAAACCAAAGTACAAAGGAAAAATAGATAAACATCTCCTCAACATCACAAGCCTAAGCTTGGTCCCATGCTCCCCAGCTCCCCAGAAAGTCAAGTACCTCAAGTAGAAGGGCACTGAACCTTATCTATACCTAAATCAATATAATCTGTTTGGGCCCAAAAGCATGACCCAAACAGGGTGTGAGACTCAATCCCAGTAGGCAACCACCCGAAGATTTGCACCTAACAATAAGTGAATATATGGTAGGTAAAAGTACAGAAAGTAGTAAATAGGAAGGTACTCAGCAGTAAACAATCCACACTTCAAAATCAAGTAACAGCTAAATAAAAATTGGAAAACCTCTAGGAATTACTCACAACCATCCCCTCTGGTCCTACCTGACAAGTACAAGAAACCCTCTGTGCATTATACTCAGCCTAACCCCTCTTGTTATGTCATATTTATACATAAGTAGACTCTGTGAGGAAGCTCACAAAATAAATTCCCCTTATAGTCAATGGTAGTCAAGGACTCTCTGAGGAAGCTCACGTGCTCAATTCCCCTTATATCACCATGGTTAAGGACTCTATGAGGAAGCTCACTCGGTCAATTACCCTTATAGACCAGGTCTTTTACAGTAACTAAAGGAATATTTGAGGAACCTTACTCGGTCAATTCCCCTTATAGTCTAGATTGATCACTGTAATTCAAATTAAAACAAAGACTCTCTAAGGAAGCTCGCACGGGAAACTCCCTTTATAGTCTAAAGTTTTCCTAGGATCTATGTGGAAGAGCACTCAGCCAATCCCCCTTATAGCCTAAAGTACTCAAAGACTCTATAAGGAAGATCACTCGGTCAATTCCCCTTATAGTCTATTACACCATGTTATCATGGCCATGTGCAGGTCAAAGATCATAGCAAAGCAACATGGCCAAAGTAACCCTACAGAACTACTTGGATAATCAGTGTATAGAATATCAAGAATTTTAGAAATACAAACCTTCCATCATACAAAAACAGGCATGGGAAATATGCAAGGCGACCATACTGTCTAAACAGGATGAAACATTCATAAAAAGAACATGCATGGGAAAAACATCCAAATCATATAAATTAAACCCTATTCATGTCCAATTAACATCTACACAGGCATACAATCATGGAAGGAAACCAACATGGGTAAAACAGTAATCACGCAATACCCCGTTCAAGGGTTTTGGTCAAATTTTCACATAATACTCAAAGACTTCAAAAGGAAAGGCACAAACCACCTACCATGTCGTTGGGAGATCATTATACATGAATCATGAGGCTTTAACCCCCTTATAATTTCGTAGATCTACGAAAATGTATAAAACGTTAAACCCACGATAACTTGGAAAATATGAGGAATTGGAAAACGATGCTCTAGGAGAAGGAAGAAATCACTGATGCGATTACAACAAAACCGATGGTGTTTGATTTGGAGGAACGATGCATGCTCAGGGGTTCGTCGAAGATTCATGGCCGTATGTTGCTCTCGGTCGAACGTGACCTAATCAAATATGGTTCTAGAGATTAGACACGAACCTAGTGCATTTAATTAAAAAAATAAAGTACACGGTGTGTACTACCCTTTTCCGTCCTATACTTTTGGCGGCCTCCAAACACCCCCACACGGTCGTGTCTGTGGCCCCAACATGGCCGACACAAGTCCTCCAGCGACAAGGCAGTACCCGATGTGTACTCATAAAGTACACAACGTGTAAATCAAAAATTTCCAAATACACATCTTTTCTCAAAAACTCTATAAAAAACATACCTGAAAAGAAGATTCGAGTTCTTACAAATATATTGTTTCATATAGGATACATCTATGGAATAGTGTTTGGGGAGGTGAGTTTTGGATACTAGTAATATTGGAATGCCTATGACATGGTGGTAGAAGATGCAACATAGATCCTTAGATGCATTTATATATTCTCTTCCATATTCATCATGGATAAAATATAGTGAAGTATACTACAAAGTAGAGATAGTGGGGATATTGGTTGGGGGTTATTTGTTTCATAGGTAGTTTTACTATGGATATAGGCTACAACGTAGACCCATCTATTTTGTTCAGAGTTTTATGTGCAGTGGTGCTGGATTCAATATGGTATTATCCCTAGTTTATGGGATCTATAGTGTGGATATATCAATAGTTCATTGGTGTTTATTTAACTATCATATCTATTTTTTTACTTATCATTACATCATGGACCTCCCGTTTTTAGTAGTTCTGTGGTGTGGTTCTATAGGCGGCACCATGGTGTGGTGTTTAGTAGACTGCTTATAAATTTAAAATCCCATAAAACAGTATATTTTTTCTGATATTTCTAAAATATATTTATAGACCCATGTCTTTTCAGTTGAGTTCTTTCATCCCCAATTAAATGTCATTCAACCTTGACCAAGGAGGATCGATCCATGGTGGCTTCATTGGGTTCCCCCCATCCTCCCTATATTTTCCTTATAATTATTCACATGGGAAGGGTTTTTATAATGATAAGTCCCTTTTTTGTGAGTTTTTTTAATGGAATAATGATTTTATAGTTTTTACCTAGTCTAGTAAGGGTTCTCTTATTTATTTAAGTGCTAACTGGTGGCCTCCCTCTTCTTATAACCTTACACAGTGGATTTTAAATCCTTATTCAAGGTAGGAGATCATTCATTTAATATTTAGATACATAATGAAGGATGGATTATACTATTTTTTATAATCATAAAGCTACTATAACTATCCAATTATGGATAATGAATAGGATTAATTTAAATTTAAATGGATGGGGAAATGAAATAACATTTTTTTACAACACTTAAGTTTTTTATGACTATGCTTGAGAGATTTATTATTGAAAATCATGCATATTGGAATCCTTTATTATTGATGTGGATTTATTTTTTATGTAACCATATTGGGTGATTATTTGACACCACTTTAAATAATTTTTTTAAAGAATTATATCTATTTGATAAAATTGTTTCCCTTGAATTTATGGATTGTGTGAGATTTACCATAAAATGAATAGGTCAATATAATTAAAAGTACCTTGATAAATCTAAATGGTGTTATGTGAGTATGATGTAATAGATATTTTTATTAATGTTTTTCATTTGGTTACATGATATGATTATAATTGGATGAGATATGTGGATTGTTTTATGTATGTTTTTTCTTTGTGTAAAGAAGGGATGGGTTTTGTGGTTGTGATATGGGGAAGTTTTGATGGTTAGTGGTGGTGATGTGGTTGTTGTGATGTGGAAGTTTTGTGGCTATGTGATAGTGGAAGTGTGGGATGGTAATCATGGTGGAGTAGTTTTTTTGTTGTGGTGTATTGTGTTATTCTAGTTACTTGAGTAATATTAGAAATAATTGGTTAATAATGAATTATAATTGCATGATTTTATTTGTTAATGAATGAAAAGATTAAATGGAATATGTTGTTAAATATTGTCAATGATTAATGTGAGATTAATGGGATGCATATTGAAAATTTATAGCTAATGAGAAATTTGGAAATGGATTAAATTGAGAAGGAAGTTGAAATGGAGATTATGGATTGTGGGTTGATCTATAGTGTAGTGCATGTAGTGGTGGTAGTTAAGGTGGTAGTGTTGTGATGTTGGTTGGTGGTGTTGTGATATGGTTAGTTTTTTGGTTGTGAACCCATTGTTTGGGATTTTTTGTGGATACACACACACACACACACACTATATCTTAGTTATGATTTCTATATGAACTCTACCCATGTAGTGAACCTCATGATAAGAAAAGCAACATTTTGGGGTGATTTTCCATACATCCTAGTGGTGTTAATATATGGATTGTTACCTGATATTTCCCTATATCTCTTATAAGAGAGTAAGATATGAATGGTCTATGAAGTCCATGTATCAAAATTTAAATAGTGGTAGTTTTATGATAAGGTTATGAGTTTACTTGTGGTGACGTTCCAACAAGGTAGCATGAGGGAATGAGGTTGATGTCCTTCAGGTTAATGATAACATACTATTTTGTTTATAGATATGATTTATTTTAATGTGACATGTGTCTTCTAGTGAGATATGATGTAATGTGATGGCCTATGATTATTTGGGAAGAATGTGGTCTGATGAATCAGGTGTCTTTGTGTTAGAAGTAATGTGATATCCAATTTTAGATGGTTTTTTAGAATGATGTGATGTACAAAGGGAATGGGAACTCTAAGAAATATTTCATAGGGATCTGACAGTTTAGTTTTTGTGGAAATTCATCATGGGGTACCCTTATCGATATAATTATTAGTATTTTATTATCCATAGATGTGTTTTTTAGTGAGCATGACATAGTGAGTAAGGGATTGGTTAGTTGAACTTCTTAGGTACCTTTGGTTTATATATTATCTCAAGGGGGCACCAGTATGATATTTTCCATATGAGCCTGGGAGACTTTGTGTATGATCTTGCTGAGTATACTTTTTTTCTCACCCTATGTGTATAAATATATATATATATATACACTATTTTAGGTTTTTATGAGTACTTTATGGAACATGCTAGAACTTTCTAGACCAGTCTTCGGAGTTGTTGTTGTGTCACATCCTTCGCTTATTTTTTGGGTAATAATTAGGGGATTATTGTATTTTTTTTACATTATTCATGCATTTTGGGATGGTTTTTGTATAACATTTTTTTGTTATTTAATGGATTTTCTTGAGACTTAATTATCCTATCTTTGGATCCTGTTATTATAGATGGTAAGACCTCCCAATTGTGACATTTTTATACCACATTTTTTCCAATCTAGGGACTACTATAAGTGGGACTCAGGGGGGGAATTATCTTTCCTCCTTAATTTCTAGCCTATAAGAACAAGTTTTGAGGGGAGGGGGTTATGACACACTGAATATATTTCCAGGAAATTCATTGATTTTGATATATCACCAAAATGAGCCTTCCTAACAGGATCTAAAGATAGGATAAGAATAGGGGTAATAAATATTTACTAGAGGTATGTTTCACCATCTCCTTCAACTAAGTGAATCTAAAATACAACCAAATGAACAAAATCATTTCTTAACAATTGTGAACATGATCCCCTATTGAGAGAACATTCCATCATGTTCCACATTCTAGGAGTATAGACAGTCTCAATGGCATAGTACTATAAGAACTCAAGAAATAACCTCTCCACCATTTTATGTTAATTATGAAAAAATATACTTAAGAGTCTTATGGTCATAATAGATGATAAATCTAACCCCGATAAGATAGTTCCACCAAATATTCAGGGTGAAGACCATTGTAGCTATTTCAAAACTGTGGGTCTAATTTTTCATCCCATTGCATTTTAGCTACCGATACCCATAACAAATAACCACCTACCTCAATATAAAAATTCAATCAATCCTAGTTCTAGATGAATCAATAAATTCCATATAATCAAGACCCTCATTTTTAAGTTTCAATATGGGGGAGCCTGTCAACCTATGTGGAAACTCTTGAAAAAAACCAGCTTTTCTCTATCCAAATAAAAGGATTCCCATTTTTTTTAAATTAGTCAGATGAATTCCTATCATGGAGATATCTGGTACCAATATCTGATAATTTATTTTGAATAAAAATAATCCCCACATCTCAATCATTATTTTTGGATGATCCCATGATAGAACCTTCATCTGGGGAGGGCTTCACCACCACTACCTCTACTCAGATGATATGACACCAAAATTGGACCTATAGAATAAAAAACTGACATTTTTTAACTTTCTATAAATATGGTTCCCTATTCAAATGTCTAGATGTTTCCTCAAATGTTTCATGTTATCCTCCTCCAACATTGGGTACACAAGGATTTCATCAAGGAATACTAACAAGAACTATTCCGGGAATGGGAAAAATATGAAGTTGATAAGTCCCATGAACATTGTTGGGGTGTTCATCACACCAACGAGAATAACCAAATACTCATTGTTTCTATAAAAACATCAAACTTTATTCTTTATTATCACATTCTCTATAACATGGAGCCGGTAATTGCATAACCTGAGGTCAATCTTTAAGAAATACCTAACCCATTTCATTTTGTTAACATGGTCGTAGATTCTTAGAAGTATATAATTACTCATATCCTTCACCTTATTTAGGTGATGGTGATCCATAGATAACCTCTAGCTCTAATATTCATTTTTTTCGAAAAATAACTGGGGCTACCAATGGAGACACATTGGGTCTGACAAAGCCCAACCTCTATAAATCCTCTGACTACACCTTCATCTCATGATGGTATTCATTGGAACTATGATATACTAGAATATAAATTTGGTTAGTCTATGGGTGAGGGTATATACAAAAAATGATATCTTATTACGGAGGAAAACCATTATTTTTTGTAGGAAAGACTTACTCAAAATCATCTAACTATGGTAAGAAACTAAAAGACCAGAAAACCCACTATTCAAATGTACATACTTGCCAAAATATGTGCATTTACTCATATCCTTTTTTGTATGAGCGTATCCTATTTTGTCTAGTCATACCTCTCAACAATGAAGAAAATTTTCACCCCATAAACTCTATGTCACCCCATCCCCCACCTTAAATTTTTAATCTACACATAGACCATAAAGACTCATACAATAACAATAATAACATTATCAGTACACATCGTTACTATAAATATAAACCAAAAAAATATATCGCCGCCAATATTATTATCACACTATTGAAAGCCTTGTGTGATCACTAAATCTATATTGTTTGAAGTATTTAAATGCATCAGTCAAGATAAAGGCACCACTATAATCTCGATATTTCAAAAAAGATATATATAAATTAAGGAGTGGCCCACACCTATGTTAATAAAAATTTAAGATAAGATATAAAATACTCAGATCATACCTTGAATAATATTTGGAGTCTCTAAGTCATCAGTTGCCACTGCCTACAACTGCCCACAACCCTAGCCACCAGCTCCCTAAGTCTAGTGTAGACCACTTAGGGATGGTGGTGGTAGTGGAAAAATATCAAAAGTTCAAATACATCCCACTAATATCCCATCTCCCCTACCACATACACCACCCTATGGACCTCCCAAGTCTAGACACATCCCTTTTCTAGGGGTTCCATTTACAATATCGCTATCTACTATTGTGAGGGTTAGAAAATCCCAAATAATATGTCTATTACCATTATAGAAGAATCATTTCCTCTACCTCAGTTGACTATATTCATCCATATAGGGATGGATGGATGCCCCCTATATTGGGAAAATCTATATAAATTTCTTATATGCATAGATGCTTGATTCTATCATCAATTTCTAATTATTGTTATCTCAACATCTAGGTTCTCACTACCTAAAGAGGATATCCATGAATACTCAACCAGAAATCTATATAGGACCAAGGAATGATTTATTACAAGGATGTATATGGAATTTATAAAGGTTCCACATCATCTTGGATATATCGATGAAAGATATTATATATGTTATATACGTGATATTTTACATCATTATACACATTTACGTAGCCCTATGAGATGTTTTTGAACCTCCATCAATACTCAGAAAATGAAATTATTCCCAACTGGTGCTTAGTATGTTCATAGAAACATAATTTATACAACATCACTGGGTAAAAATCCTCCCTGAAGTGGTGTTGAAATTTTTACAAATGAGGGATTCTTCATCATGCATCCACATCACCAATCACTAATGTCACTATGTGTCGATATGGAGTAGTATTAATACTATGACCACTATAAAGTTATGAGAGGTCCTAAGAAGTTGGAAAATTCTCCCTAAACTAATCCTCTATGACATGGAAGTTAGGTTCACCCAAAAACATTAGGTGTGTCTTCATACGGAACTCATGATGTATAATAAGTGTTTACACATCATTGAATGCTAAAAATTGGGACAAACCTTTTCTCAATAGGTGTATGTAATATCAGAAAACCACCATGAGGTACTACCACCTATATAAGACACTAAAATGAAGCGTCATTTCATTTTTGATCACTCTAAGGATCCTATTATACAATCCTTATTAGTTTTCTTCATAGAATAATCTTGAAAAAATCATCATGCACCATTTTCAAATAGAATATCTATGAAGTCGACTCAATATATACATAAAAACCATAAACCATACTAATAGGTTTTATGTACCAACACTTCCACAATAAATAGTGTCTACATATACATTTTCAATAATAAAGTTAACTATGTTTTTCTAAATTGATACATAAACCACAATACAATAACTGGGTTCCCTATCCATAGAGTTGAACTCAAGAAACAATAACACTATTACTGGAGTTCCAAAACCATTCCATGCAACTAGATTACCTCTAAACTCTTATTCGAAAACAACCTATCCTCTAATACCAGATTTTCATGGCCAATCAACTTAGGTCCGACATAACTAGTGAAAATATGCTTTTGACTCCCCAACACCACCTCTAAAAGCCTAGGGACTAGTTACAAATACAAAGT
Organism: Viscum album; assembly: GCA_963277665.1. Classification (NCBI taxonomy): domain Eukaryota; kingdom Viridiplantae; phylum Streptophyta; class Magnoliopsida; order Santalales; family Viscaceae; genus Viscum; species Viscum album. Next base: position 9,258,010 of record OY728136.1, read on the forward strand.
ATGCATATCAAACCCATAGGATGACTTAACCAATGGTACATGTACACAAAAACACCTATCCAAACACTAACATAATATGGAATTAAAATAACCAGCTGATACAAAAAATTAATGCATATATCTAATCCCACAATATTGAAAAATGTGATTATGGGACAGAATAATGCAAAAATGAAAAAAAATTAAAATTCAAAATTAATCCAAACTCTTAAAAAAAAATTATAATATAAAAATGATACATTTTGAACCCTCTATTGTCTATCTTTTGAAAATATGCTCGACCATCTCCTATTCCTCCTAGTAGTCTTTCAAAAGTCATGTCATGGTTATAAGTCATAAAACGTGTGGGTAGAGCACATGCAGGGATGAGTATAAACATACCCAGTAGCACACCTTGAAATAATTAAACAAAAAAGCATCAAATAATATTATCTCAAAATAAAGGATAATAACAAACTAGAAAGGCTCAAAGAGATAAATTAACTCTCATTTTATCATCATGTCATCACTACAAGACTTGTATTTATCTTGAGGATCCAAGGTAATTATTTTCTCATAGAAATCACCCATTTGGTCTTGATAACACGTAATATACTCATCAAAGAGGTGATGCTCATTATTCATTCCATTTATACTTACACTCTAAAACATAGAGGATGTTGACACATGTATTTGGGATAACACCCTGGCCATATATGGGATACCTTAACCTATATAGAATAAGACAAAAGGAAGGGTATTACATTACCTAAATGTGGGTAACTAGATAACTAGCCTATCCTACATAAAAATTATTGAAGATCACACCATGAGTCACACAATGGGATACCTGACTCTATCTAGAACATAACCATAGTGGTGATCAATCTCATATGGTTAGGTTGGGATGCCTCATTATACACTCATATGGATGGGCTAAGGGAATATACACTAAAAATAATAAACAATAATGAAGATAACATGGAACAAAACCTACCTTATAATGTATAGAATACATGTATAAAGAATAAACATTGTGTCCCTCAAAGATTAAACAGACCCAAGTTTTTTTCTGTCTACTTTAGCTTGTGCGCATATAGTCTAGTCGTACCTGTGTACACTAGTTTTGTACTTGTATAGTATTTGTGATTGTGTACCATTCCTATGTATGTCATTATGTACCCAAGGGTATATATCTTTTCACCAACATTAGCTCACATGAGATGTGTATAGGTCACATGACATTTCATAATATCTTATGTCTTTTACCCTACTGTCTGTGCATGGGATCCGCAATGCGTGTGTTTTTTTAAATACACACCATATATATAAGGATTTTCTAGAATCGCATAGTCTTCATGTGTATTTTTCCATAATACCTCCTCTTGATATACATCTTTAAATCATTCCCATAATACATAAATCTAGGTTTGGCCAAACATGATCCTTCATAGGCATCTAGATTATATCCAACCATCCACTCATAAATCATTTCCCATTATACTGCATTCTCAAAACTCCAACCCATAAGATGGAAACCCTCGATACAATCTCAATATTATCTCATATTCATCACACGTCAATCATGTATTAGATCCATAAAATAAACTTGTATTATGTTTCCATTGTGCCTAATATTGACTTCATAATGATCAATTTTTGGGTATTTTCGAACATTTGATCAGAAGAAATATCGACAAATATGGTTCAATGAATGATGGGATAACATCGTGAAACAAAAAAAGTGTTTAAATTAATAAAAAATAATTGTTTAATTTTAACATAACACATTGATGGAGAAATTAAGGAACATAGATGACAAAATAAGGATCAACAAACAATTCATGAAATACTTACCATTGGGAGACAAATGATCAACCAATAATCAAAATCAATCAATGATATAATTTTATAAATGAGTTAATTCATATTTGGAATTGTTGAATTAAAATAAGGGTTAATCCAACAAAACAAAAGTCCTACATCAAAAAATTTATGGATTCCTGGGGATGAATGATTTATACTTCATTTTCATTGGCATAATCCATTAAATTTTTTGATGATGACAATGTAACTGGAAAAGCATTTATCAAACCATTATCCCCTTATCATCCATCAAATCAGTCTTCCATGGTGATCTCCCATCCCAGGTGTTATGTGTCTAACCCAAGGATATTTCAACATCCATAATAAAATTTATGAGGATTGGGTTATTACAAATTAATAGCAAATAAATTATTTCCTTAATTTTATATATCTATTATTCAACGCTTTACTGCTCTTAAAAAAATATCTGATGTAAATAAAGATTCTATCATCGATAGGGTAAAACCCAAAATATATATTTAATTTTGGTCTCTTTTGTCTCTTTATAAACACAAAATGATTGATATTTCATTATTTCTTAAAAACTACACTTACGCGATATATTTTATTTATTATTTTTAATATACCAACATTGAGGCTTCATGAGGGATATAATCTAACACCGACATAAATAATTACTCTTAAAATATTCATTTAAACATTCTAAATTTCTTTATGTTAAAAGTATAGTAGTTACAATATCTCTTCACAAGAAAATATATCAATTTTTGATGAAAAAATTTTAATACATAAAATAACCATATTCTCATTCCATTATTAGTGACTATAATTAAATAAATTTCAATTCATTAAATTTAGCATATTTTATACTAATTTTATTATAATAATTAATAAATCGTGATAAATGTAATCTATAATATTAACATTAATTTTACTAATAAAAAAATACTTATGAAAAAACATTTTACTTTTAAAATATATTATCCTAATTTCCATCATGTTGATAATCAATGAAGTATTAATTATTTTTTTAGTATAATGAAGTATATTATATATATTTCAAAATTTGTTTCCTATATTAATACCTACCAATTTAGTGCAAGTTTAAAAATAAAACATTTAAATAATATTATATAGGGGTACATTTATGATCAGTGTTCTGTGTTGTATATGCTATCGAACATAGTTTTATTTTAAAATCTCTAGGTTGTTTATTATCTCCCCCAATAAATTTATCCCTCTTAATTTTAACATGATCATGATAATCAAATGCTGGAAATTTGAAAATAACATTTTTCAAAACAAATATCGTAAAAAGTGCTATTAAAACATTCTTTTGAGAAGAGTGAAAGGGAATTATGATGTTCTGTTAGAATAAAAACTAATTAGTTTTCCAAATTGGGTATCATTATTGGGAAATAAAAATATTAATATGGATGAAATATTAATATCTAAAAAATGATGGATAGTTTCAAATAACATTGATCACAATAAATTGAATGATCTCGAGGATGTCAATTTCTATTAGACCATAAACATGTGAGGTGTGAAAACAACGATAAATTCCTCAAAAATGAATATAATATGATAACATATTCATTCCAAGATCTTTTTCCTAGTGTTGAGGCAATACATTACCATCTATAATAAAAACATAATAAATTATACTTACTTAACAAGTATAATTTCATCATTTAATAAATTTGTTACATAATATCATCACTTCCTCTAAGAAATGGGAATTAAAGATTATTTTTTCATGTGTGGAGCACTAAAATCAACATTAAATATATAATAAAACTGAAAAAAATATATTCTTACATTGTTTAGAAAATAACCAAAAAAAATTAGAAAACAGGTAATATAATAGGGGAAGTGTATAATACATTATATAATGAAATGATAAATTATATTCTAAAATTCAACAGTAGTAATCAATATTCACCATAAATAAATTTATAAATATGAATCACTAAAATTATCCAAAATAATAATAACATAGACTTAAACACAATGAGTAGAATGATTTAACAATATATTATTCTAAAATAAACACAACATTTATCTCCAAATCAGAATAGTCACTGAAAATGTTATATACCCAATAAATGTATATCACAATTAATAAAATCTCTAAAATATTTTAATCATTTTGATAAAATACCAAAATAAAATAATTCCACATTAAAATCGTATATGTTTCCGAAATATATTTTAATATTTTCTCTAAAAAAACTATTTTTATCTAAAAGTATATCTATTTACCTTAATCATATAATGTACCTAAAATATAAAACTTTATTGAATATAAAATTAATCATGTATTCAATAAATCACATTATATTCTAATGGTTAACTATATAATAAAAAATATGATCCAAAAATTTAATGACCCTTTTAACCTAATTAACCATAATTACCTCATCATCAAATATCATCTTAAGCCTAATGGTTATAAATAACTTGAAAATTTAGTCCTTGAAATATGAAATCATTTTCCTCAAATCATTTTGTCACTAAAAAATACTAATAAGAGGTGTTTTATTAACATAAATGAATCCCAAAATACACTTAATAATCTTCATGTCCCAATATATAAAACCTCAAAAGGGGTATCAATTCCTTGGAAATTATTATCCACTTTAAACCTATGAACACATGATATTATCCATACCTTTTAATTTAACCTCACATGAAAACATCATAAAATTCAAAGTTATCTAAAATATTATATAATAATAACTCCAAGGTTCCAACCTTAATGAATATATAAATCAGATCATTAGAAAATAATTAAAATTATTTTATTCAGAGTATATTTATAATTTATAGATTTATAGAATTAGAAAAAAAACATACCATCCACACTACTATAGAAAAATTTAAAACACCACCCAAAATCCATTTTTTTACAAAATCATCAAACGTACATTTTATATCATGTTTCTTAAATTAATTTAAGTATTTAATTTTGAATCTCCAAGGTGTAAATATATATATTTTTATAATTCCTACTAATCCATAGGCCAAATGATAAACATTTGAAAAAATTTAAGAGAATTTTTTTTATTAGGGTTGTATAAATAATAGTATAAATAAGACTATTAATCTTTGTAAAACAAAGAAATCATAAATGAGTTTTTTCAATTAAAAAAAATGAGCTAGAATAAAAATTTACATACTCATGAAATCACCTATATTATAAAATTTTTTTCATTAGAAAAATCATATTAAAACTTAAAGGACAAAATATTAATCAGGAGGTTTTATTAGAAAACATGATAACACTTGGAAAACATTTTCTTAAGATAATTAATTTTTTACATTCAAATGGAGTTATAATTCATTTAAATATAATGATTTCTAACATTCATTATAAAATAAAATGATTTCAATGAAAACGAATTAGAATGAATATAAAATTATTTTATGTTTCTTGGGATTTAAAATTCATTTGTCCCTACTAAGAACCCCCGTATGGGGAATAATTAATACAAATAGCTTCTCACATAACTATCCAAAGAACATAATCATTAACCATTGCATTTGAGAACTATATTGGAATCACCTTTCACCAGAGCTATATCAGAATCATACATAATTCCTAATCAATTTACATGGATTATAATATGTATGAAACAAATAAAATATATAATTTCTATAGAAAACTAATAGAAATATACTTTTTAACCCATAAGTAAAACATTTTTATATATTGATATATCAGTTTTCTTTAGAACCAAATTTTCAAAAATAAAATTACAAAAAAAGGTACATATAGGTTTTCATTGATGAAAACATGGAATAATATAAAATAACCCTTATATATAATAATAGTTTTTTTGTGAGAAATTTGTTTATTTCTATATACGTTATAATAAAACATTCCACCTTCTTTTTCATAAAGAATGTGAAATTGTTCCATATTAAATACCTAAAAACATTACATTAAAAATCATTTTAATGAAAGTAAAAACATAGGAATAAAATTCAATTTATAATTAATTTATTCCCAAATAAATATATATAAAAATAATTTCTGGGAATATGGATGTGGAAGAAAATTGTTTAGAATATAAATCATTAAAACATTCAAAATTTTATTTTTATAGTAATGTTTCCTTTAACTTGAGTCCAACTCATCATTTAAATTCTTTATCATCCTGAAAAATAAAATTATGTTAATTTTTTGCATTGTTAAGAACATTTGTCTTACCTTTTATTTCTTTTATCGTCTTTATTGCCATGTTATAAACAATTACTTAATTTATTTCACATCAGATATTTTGAAAATATTGGGATCATATTTTCCAAATGATATTTGTATGCTGACTACTGTCAAAGATTATAATATTCCATTATCTCAATAATAATAATATTTATATAATTATAATCAATATATATTAATTTTTATTTTAAAAGAAACTTAGAGATATGGTTATGAACAATGAACTATGTTATAATAATAGAAATGGTAGTCAATACATACACATCCGTAAAGTGTACAATTTTATATGATCATGATGGATAGAAGATATGTTTTATTTTATCATTAACTAATTTTTATTATATACTAAATATAAAGTTATTATGTCAAATACACATATATATTCTATAACATCCCAAACCAAGATGACATAGAATAGTACCTCATGCCCAGTTTGATATATGAGCTCAAGCGCATCTCCCCAAACACCAGAGGCTTCCAAATCAAAGTGAGGGCCTAGGAGTGGCATTTGGAAGTCTATTACCTCATCACCAGAGTGTGTCATAGTATAATATCAATAACATACAAGTAGTGGAAGAAGATATAACAAGAATAAAAGGGATAGATTAATAATAAAAGAGTATCTAACAAAGCCAGAAGTGTCTTATATATAATGATGATAAATGTATCTATAAATCATACAAAATCGGTAGATAGTAGTATAGTATAATTAAAATATTAAAATAAAAAATAGAAAAATTTATATCTCTAAAAATCATCATGAGCCTCATTTCAATCATGTGTTCCCCAACATCTAATAACGGAACAAAATCAACTCTCGAACTTTGGGCTCTATACCATGTCTCTATTTTCGTGAAAAAAGAATATTCTGGTACCCAATAGTAGCCCGATCAATGTGTGAGATACAATCCAAGTAGGTAACCATCAAATGATCAATAAAAGTCGTGGATGTCCAATATAACTAGCTAAATATTGGGTAGGTGAACAGATAAATAATAAATTAATGTAAAGATTCTAATGGAATGAAATATATTGAAGCAACAATACAAAAAAGGCCTGTCAGGGATCCTAGTAAATGATGGTAAAGATATTATAACTAGGAAGCCACAAATAAATCATGCATAACTTATACAACCATTCCATTCATCTAAACATGTCAAGTCAATCCCGGCAACTTAATTCAACAAGAAGTTTCAAACATCCACAAACATTCCATATAACCAAACATATCACATAACCCACAATCATTTCATATAATCATTATTTCATACCATGATGGGATAGATCCATGTTGTTTAAAACAAAGGAACCATCATTTAGTCCAAGGAGTATATCGAGTAAAAATTGGTTAGTCACTAGTTTTTGACCTAGGATCATGTCAACCGAATATCTCCTACACGAGTCCAAGAAAGACATATCTAAGGGGTAGCAAGGCCTGAGCTGTGCCATGGAATCAATTCCCATTGAGCATACTCTATCCAAGCCATCAAATAGAACATTTATATTCCATGGAGAATTTTCCATTGAATTTATGAAATAATTCACCATTCCATATCAATCCATATGAGTGTACCCTTTCACATAAACATTCTTATCCACTTCAATTCAATGAGTGTACCCAATCATTGTTAACAATTCACATTTAAAGATACCACACCACAAGAGTATACCCACCCATATACATAATTTCCCAATTAACCATTAAAGAACATCAATTACAAATATTGAGTATACCCAATCATTTCCACATTTACCAATTCTACCATTCAAGTAAACCAACTTCAACAAAAACCATTCAATCAATAATCACATTCAAAGGAAGGAAAAACATCTCCTATCACATTATCCAAAACTATTTAATTGTATTTATGTTACCAACATTAAGGCAAGAAAGGGAATACACCCATTGGGTATTTTAAACAAGGAATAATAAGGTAATATCATAAGTCACAACCCATGGGTACCCATGGTTCGAGAAATGACCACCAACTCATCATTACATATGCTAATGGAATCCATACCATGTATGATTACATATAATTTACAAGTAAATTCAAGGACCACACTAAAGATTTATATGGGTATCACAAAGGAAGGTAGCCTAATAAAGCACCAAAACTCAAGGAAAATGTATAAACCACCTACCATATCTTGGTAGTATAGTACTAATCCTATATCAACTACTAATTTTAATCAGATCATGAGAAAATGAAGAATATACAAAGAACACGATGTTAGGTAAAATTATCTTGGATCCAAATAATATCATTGAGACGACGAAGATGATAGAATGAATAAAAATTAATAAAGTAATCACTGATGCATATCCAACAACTTGAGGTTCATTAGATTTAGAGATCAGACAAAGCAGACTCCAAAAATACAAGGTTAGCCACCATAAGGAGCTCTCAAAAGGGTTCTAAACTGTGTGGGAGAAAGAAACAAATTTAAGAATATATAAATGTTTTTATTTAATTTAAAAGTATTAAATTACATAAAATTTAAGGGGTTTCAGGGTTTATGTGTGTGGTTTGACAACATGTTCCTAAACTGTGCATGGTCTACTGTGAGGAAAGGGAACCCACACATTTTTTATGCACTATTTGACTAAACATTTGAAAACCATGCCAAAACCCACTGTAAAAAATTGAAGACATCTCACACGGTTGTGTATCCCATTTTACATGGTTTGGTCTATCCATAAAACATGTATCTCTCTACTATCTATCCTCACACAGTTTTATATAACTATGTGGCATGACCCACATTATTTATTCATATCATGAAACATGAAATTTTCAACATAAAAGATGGGTTTTGATCTTCAAAAAATCCACAAACACCCCCCAAAACACCTGTGATATCAAATGGAATTCACATTAAGCCAAAATTAAATAGTAAAACTAAAAAATAAAGGATCCATTTCTCATATGAAAACTCGTGTTCTTACAATAGTCCCCCATAAATCAATTCATCCCCAAATTTATCTCTTAAGGGTGGTCATGATTCTTTTGAGAACAACTCCGACCATTGAGCAAGTACGTCAGCATCCCACTCACATGTATCTTCCTATGAATGTCTATGATTCCAAAGAACCCATACTAAAGGAACTGAATGAACATGGATAACCTTAATGCTCTAGTCAATGATAAAAATCAAATTATCCTAAAAAGGATGCATCTACCAACAACTCAACCTCCTAAGGATGAAAATCGTGGGATGAGTCTGAGTGACAGTGATGTATCTGAGATATGTGGATGATGTCATTCATGAGTCAGTAACTATAAGTTAACTACAAATAATTGGATACTAGTTTAACACCATATAAAATCTTGAATGGACTGATATACCACGATGAAAGCTTAACATGTCTCTTGATACTCCAATGTCCTAGACTAAGTGATATAGAAAAGAAAACATTATCCCTGAGCATGAACTATAGAGTTTATATGTGGATATCAACGTATGATTTTAATAGAGACTGTGCAGCAACCATAAACCTCTGAATCAACTAGATCTACTCAAAATTAACCTACATGAGATGTGGTAATAGTAATGCTGCTTTACCCACATCAAGCCAATACAGGGGCTATTGAGATGTCATACCATACAAATCCTCATAAGGTTCCTTCTGTATAGCCTTCTAATATCAATTTTTATAGGTGAACACAACCAGGGGTATATGCTTCTCCCAAGAGCCCCCAAAATCCAAGATGTATACTCGTAGAATGTCCTCTAGAACCTATATCGTGCAATGAAACTGGCCATCAATATTGGGGTGTTATGTTGTGGTTAGAAGCACCTCTGTACATAATTCACTTTATATCCATTTCCAAAACTTTGAATTAATCTATGAATCATTATTAGAAAGGATCGAATGAGAGACCCCATTATTTCATACAATCTCATAGATATACCCCCTTTTAAACTCATCCATAATGATGGTTTCCTAGCTCAGCAAAAAATGAGAAACCTTCATGAGCCTGTCAACAACAACCCAAACAACACCACTACCTTTGGGAGACCTTAGCAAACTAGTCCTAAACTTCATCACAATGTCTATCAATTTCCACTCAGGAATAGACAACTGTAGTGTAATCCTTGCTGGTCACTGGTGTTCTTCCTTCACCATGTGATGTTTGGAACATCTCACGAGAAAACCAGCTAGGCCTCCTTTTATACCATACCACTAGTATTGGAAATCTCATTTATATATAGAAATTATCACACCATTTTCTATTTAAACATATATCAGATGGGTCTCCCCACCATGAATTTAATAAAAAAAGTGTCCAACTCTAAACCACGATACTCACACCATCAGAATTTCCTTACAATGAACGTTGATAATCTTTCTAGTGATGCTCCTTGCATAACTTCTATAATAGGGAAAACCCAGCTTTTTTCAAGGTCATATTATGGACCTTCCCATAAAGGAATTTCCGAATCCTGATCTACCAAACTAAAACACATCACATAATCATTATTAAGAGGCATTTCCATCATTTTTACCACACCTTCTATAACCTGGAGACATGTGTAAATTGGTTCCTTATGACCTAAAACATCAAGAAAGAAGGATAACTAGTTGAGCCATCCGGGAAGAATATTCTTATGTTGTTTAGCATAGATGGATGGTGTGTTACAAAATAAAAAGAAACACTTTCTGCCGTGGTATCTTCCATTTTACACAAACATTTCCACTGAATTCCATACCAGAATCCTAGTGATGTTCCTTGGTAAAAACATCACCCTGCAATTTAAAATTGTCATTCCTCAACATGAATAAGGGTGTAACCCAGATCAATTCCACTAGAATTTATTCGTTTTTAAACATAACCTCTTAGCACAAAACAAGTTTGGGGTAGCATCATATTTATTTAACTGGAGTCTAGGGAACTGACCCTAGATATTAAATACTCCATTTAACATGTGAGGTGTCAGAATTTGGTCACGATATCCACTACAAAACTTTGACATATCCAAGAAGAGCATTTTCATGGAGGTCATGTCCGATAAAATGGTTTGTATCAGAGATTCCATACAAGGTATTCCTACATGGGAACCCAAGTATCAATCAGGACTAACCGTGCCTCGATAAGATCCATGCATCATTGTGAAACATTGAGAAAACTACCCAAAAAAGTCTAACAATGTTTAATCCCCTGTGTGGTGTATGACCGACACTCTATTATTTCATCAAATACAACATCAAGATTTGGGAGATTATATTATCTCAAATAATAGTACACTAAGAGGATTTTAATGGTTTCTAAATGGCCATGAAAACATAATTAAGAATAGTGGATCCTATACTAGTCAAATTCTTAAAACAATCTTAGATTCACCAGTCAACACATCACTATTAACAAAACCGTGATTCCTTCACCTACTATGGAATCTCATGATCATTCAATATTTACCACCAAAACACATCTGAGACCAATGGTGTTTCTTAAATATTGAATACACAACCAACCACCAACAGAGTCATGCTACCAAGAGATCACAAACATGCACTCCTGGATTGATGTGATGATCCCAACCTTAAGAGGGTCTTAGAGATATAAATAAGTTATAGAACATTCTCTAATATGTGAACTAGGTCATATTCACCTCATACACACATGTGATGATCCTCTGATTCATGATCATGTGCATCATAACATTAGAAAAGTAAGTGAGAACCAACATGATCAACATGTCTAAACACCTGATCCTCTTGGATGCCATACCGAGCATTGGGATTGATTTGATTCTTATAACACACCGGTGAAACCACTCTAAAGATGACATGAGAAGGTACTCAACAACATCTGGCTCCAAAAATTAACCAAACTAAAATGATTCATTACAACACTTAGTATCTTGACAGGTACCACCTATATCAATAGATACTACCCCAAGGTTACAGAAGTAAAATTTCAGATCCTCGATATTACTCATAGGTTGTCCTCCCTATGAATTCAATTATCAGGTATTCTTTAGAAGATAATTAACCCAAATTCATATCACCATATATAACCATTAACCTGGATGATGAATCACCATGTCATCTTCCATAGAATAAGAACAGAGGTTCAGACAACCTACTAAGTGGCTGATCATGCATGTGGCATGTATAACATGATAAAAAAGAGCATTAATATATACGTACACCCATAGAAAGGGTGAAGGATACCATGACCACCAATCATAAAAATGATTTCATTTAAAAGCTATAAGAACAACTAGGGAAAACAACACCCTAACAATATCATAAGAAAAAAGTCTTAGAACATTTAATTTGTAAGGGTGATACCTACCTCAAGTTATCCCCTTACAATAGTATAAGTTATGACCCCCACTAAAGGTCACACAAAATAGAAATTCAGTAGTTTTTATGATAATAATTTAATCAATTTCTAAAAAAAAGGTGGAAAAGTAAAACACTCGTGCTTCTGTTCAAAATAAACATCATGTGATTTGTAAACTACCCATACACGAAGGTTGAACAAAAGACACCACTTATGATTCCATTTTAGGGTCATTTATTAATTCACATTTAGTACTTAAAAATTTAAAAAAAATAACAGAACATCAACCACCAACTATAGAATAAAGATCTTGGTGCCTGATTTAATGAACACATTATAGAAAAACTATCAATTTTTATCAAAAATATTTTTAAAAGAATTACCCATTTACTGGAATTCAGTAAAAATTTATAAATTAATAAAAATTAAATACTTTAAAATTATTTAAGATAAGGAGGCACATGAGGGTCCCATAAACCAACATGTATCCTTCAAAAATAAACCCACTATTATTTTTTTAACTAACAAGGTTATAAACACCCAATGCTGATTGTCTCAAAAGAAACATGGACCAAATGTCCTACTTGGTCCATTTGAGGATTTTAGAATCCAATAACATGACTAATCTGATATCACTATCAAATTTCATCACTCAAAATTGTAGGACCTGTTAAAACCCTCCAAAAACTAGGTCATACCATATATAATGCTCTTAAATTTAGGACTATAAAAAGTATAGTCACATAGAACCACTAGAGACACATCCTCATTCCCACCCAAATGTTGGGTTTTGTTCAAGTCATTGTTAGACATTTAAACATTATATTTCAATTCATATTCATTTTACATTTAATTTTCATAATAAATTTATTAAATAATTTTATCCAATGGTTCACCATGTTCCAATCCATGAGGGCCTATAATAACTCCCTAACCAAAATATGGTGCACATATAATCCATACCATATCACATTCAGTTTAACCAATTGAAACAAAGGGTACTCCACTTTATAGTAAATAAGGGTACATACTTCTTATGATCTTAAATATGGAATCACTTTATCTATTCACTACATGAAATCTATCGCAACAACAACCTCATCCATAAAAACGCCTCTCACAGTAGCATGCAATAAGTAATGTATCCTAAATGGAAAAGCATAATTTATGGAAAGTGATTTCTAAAAAGTGACTAAAATGATTCATGATTTGGAATACCTTCATCTCATAAGGTTTCTAGTAAAATAGGAATCATAATAATATCAAAAATAACAGCATAATTCAAGTGTGTCACCGAACGGTGGGATCAAATCAATTGTAATTGTCAAAATTTAGATAATACGAATTTCATTTGAGGCAATTATGCTTTTTCCAAATAATGGGTTATCTAGGCCCAGGCCCAACTCATTACTAAATTCCAATACCTTCATGTCCAAGTCAATTGCCTCCAAATAGTAAATGAAAATTGAATAGAATGCTCTGATACAATATGGTATCATCCCATACCCGAATTCCACTCAACTGTTCCATGAGTCTAATTGGATACACAGACTCAAGAACATCTCCCTAAATGCCAGAGTCTGTCGACTATTAGTGAGGGCATAAGTGTGTTAGTGGAGAGAGTATGACCTCATCACCAATGTGTAATAAAAAATAATATCAATAATATAGAAGTAGAGGAAGTGGATATAACAAGCATACAGCTGATAGATAAACAAGGAAAGAATATATAACAAAGACAAAAGTTTTAAATATATAGTGATGATGATACATGTATCTAAAAAAGATCCAAAATAGGTACATAGTAGTACAATACCATGAATGTATAAAAATACCAAAAAAAGACCAAAAGTGCTATCTCTAAATAGCATCATGTTCCTCAGATATATCTAGTTATCCCGTGCTCATAATAATGGTACAAAATGAACTCTTCAACTATGAAAATTTTTCTGGTCTCTCTTTACATCCAAAAAGACTGTTTGGGTACCTAATATTGGCTCGAATAGGCTGTGAGATATATCCCTGGTAGGTCATAACCCAAATATCTTCAAAAGTCCTAGTTTTTCAATATTACAATATACACTATGTGCAGGTAATATGTAAGTAATAAATGAATGTAAAGATACCCATGACATGAAATCTACTAAAGTTGTAACACTGAAACATCATCTCAAGGCTCCCTACAAAATATTGTCAAGATTCTATAATAATAAATCTACAAATAAAGAATGAATAAATAATATAGCCTTCCCGTTTATTCAAAATTTTCATGTCAACCAAGACTTTTTTTTAACATGAAGTGTCAAACAGCTATGACCTTTATGTAAAACCAATAAAATAATGTATCCCATGACTGTTTCGTATAATCAATGAATCAGACCATGATGGTCCAGATCCAAGGTGTAGAAGACCAAGTCATCCTCATCATGTCACAATAGAATCTCGATGGAAACTCAGATAGGAACTGGTTGGATTCTTAGGATCATGTCAACTGAACAAGTTCTTTTTGAGTCCAAGGAGACCAGATCCAAGGGTTAACGAGGCCCATGGAATCCCACAGAATAAATACCCAAGGAGTATATTCTATACAAGGTGTCAAATACCATGTTCAAGATCCATGGAGAATCATCCAAGGCATCTAATAAATCATTAACCCTTCCATATTAATTACCATTACAAACCATATGAGTCTACCGACTTACATAACCATTATCATCTACTTCCATTCAATGAATATAGCCACTCATTTTTACAATTCAATTTTAAACATACCACACCACAAGAGTATACCCAACTATATACCGAATTTTATAATTAACCATTGAAATAATTCAATTTAAATTAGTGATTATAACCACTCATTTCCACAATTACCAATTTAACTATTCAGGTTAGGTATGTTCAATATAAATCATTTAATCAATCATCACATGAAAAGGGAGTTAAAACATCCCTGATGAATCGATCCAAAACAATTTTATTGTAGTTAGACTTAATAAATTATGTAATGTAAGAGAGAACAACACTTGGGTGGTTTATCCAAGGAATAATAGCATACTTTAATAAGTCACACCCCATGGGAAGTCATGGTTTGGGTAACAAATACCAACACATCACAAAGTAACCTAAGGGAATCCCTAATAAGTCCGATAACATCTAATTCAATTAATCAGGTCAATTTTGAGTCCACGCTGGAATGTTTGACAGGTGGCCTACAACATGCAACCTAATAAAGCACCCCAACTTATGGATAATGTATAGAACACCTACAGTAGCATGGTAGTAGAGTGTTTCTCAATCATCAACTCCTGATTTGACTCCGATTGGGAAAAAAATGATGAATAGATGAATAATAGAAAATTATTTAAAATCATCTTGCACCCAAATATCATCGTTGATTGGAAGAACAACAATGAACAAAAAAAAGGAATCGAGTACTCACTGATGTAAATGTAGAGAGAAAACAATCACTTGAATCAAATATAAGAATGAGAATAGTCCTAAAATTATAGGTACTCCACCCCAAGGATCTCTAAAAGGGTTCTTTATATTTTTAGAGGAAGAAATTAATATAGGCTTATAAAATGGTTTTAATTTAATTTAAAAGTATTAAATTAACTTAAATTCAAGGGTTTACATGGTTTAGGTTCTCATTTTGACAAACATGAAAAAACTGTGCATGGTCTACTGTAGGTAAGGGCCACCTTAACAATTTTTCTTCACGGTATGTCGGCATAGTTTGACAAAACATACACAAAACGTGCCAAAACCAACTGTAAAAAATTGCGGAAATATTTTACGACTGAGGAGACCAATTCACATAGTTTTATCAAAATATGTGGCCTATACTCCCCATTTCCCAACCTCAGATAGTTATATCTAAATATGGGGACTTCCCCAAATGGTTTATTCTAATATTGTGCCTGGGCATTTTCAATCCAATGGTAGGTTCGAAGCTTTGAAAAATCCCAAGACACCCCCGAAACACCCATGCATGATGTTAATGGGAATTTACATTATTCCAAAATTAAACAATAAATAAAAAAATAAATTACACTTACCTCATAAAAAATCATCGGTTCTTACATATTCATTCCATGTGATATAGGGATTACAAACAAATCACATCGCTTCATTGAGGTGGTAAACCTCATTAACGTAGGTATGAAATTATAATTTTTCATTGAATGGAAATGTAAGAAAATAGATAATATATTATCTTAATATAATTTTATTTATGTAATTAATATATATATATACATATATATTATTATATAAAAAATTATAATTATCATTAATAGGATATCCAATTACTTTGGTTCACCAGGTGGTAGTTTTCATTAAACACAAACTACTACTTCATTTATCATTTGATGTAAGAGGATATGAATTAAGGTTAATAAATTAACATAAAAAATTATAATCATATGTGAGATTTGGAATTTATTATATCATAATTTTTTGAAGTGTTTTGAAGGGGGTAGAAGATTATATTAAACTAAAAAAGTCATTTAATTGTTATACATTTTCTTTATAGAACCTACTTTATTTACATTATAATCCCAATATAGTTTCTATTATTTTAATAAATAATAACTATATAACCTGGGGATGTATTTTAGGATAGTGTTTGGTATGGTAATGGAAAAACTAGACATCTCAAAAGGTGTGAGAAAGAGAGAAGAGGAGGATCCCTATTATAATTGAGGGGAACGTCACTCTAGAAATTACACAAATTAATTAATTAACAAAAATTAATTTCCATATTAAAGTGATATATGTTCATATATTTTGAATATAATATAGCAATGAAATTAAATACTCTCATAAAATAAAATTTGAATATGTTTAGGTTATTGTTTTCTCGATTTCTTTTAGTTTTGTCCCCCTCTTAACCATTTTGAGGAATACTACAATATCAATGTATTTTAATCATTAGAGGTAATTAATGTTACTATGAAAATTAAAGTGAGGATAAATTTAAAATTTTTGATATATTAAACCATATACATCTAACTTTTTAAAATATATAATTTTTAGGAATTTTTAGTCAATTAATGAAATATTTTATTTATAAAATATCATTAATGCTATTTTTTGAATTATTCATTTAGCTGGACTTTAAAGTCATCAAGATAAAAAATTAATTTGAATATAAACCTTTGAAGATAATCTAATATACTATATATATATATTTCATGGGAAACAAAAAATGATCTAGACAATTTTACATTTGGTGTTTTTAAAATCATTTAACGTTTTTTATTGCATGCACAAGAACTATAATGGTATTTCGTAAGACTTTTTGTTAATAAATTCATAAATAAAGTTAAAAAATAAATTACCATAATAAATAAAAATTAATTAAGTTCGTGATAAATTTTATAATAATTAAATATGTATATTTACTCACACCAATGTCATGAAAACATAATTAATATATTATTCCGACTTTTCTAGCATTGCGCAGGAATTGCACATGTGTTTCAATAATTCACTTGTTATGTAAATATAAAAAACAAATATATATATAAAACATACCCATGATACATTATATTTATTTACCAAGTGATGGAAATACTTATGCCTTCTCAAAAGTAATGCTTGGGTTCCCAAATTCAAAATTGTTTTTAAAAATGCATCATTTAACTAATTTAAAATAGGCCTGGTCAAACACGACTCATTCAATAAGACTAAAGAAAGTGTTAGAGTGATTTTAAAATAATAAAACCTAAATTTATTCATTTTTTTGAAAAAATTTCATATTTTAAATGAAATAATTTTTCTGATACAATACAAGATATACGACAGTAAGCCTAAACAAACCACAAAAAAATTATTATTTAAATATAAATGTTATAAACATTCCATTGAATTATTGGGTATGAGTAGTATTAAATAAATTATGATATATATATGTGGATAATGGAGCTAAATAATAAAATTTTATTGAAAAATTCACAGGATATGACCACTCAATTTTTATGAAAATATTGGTTTTTAGTGAATACTAAAGAATACAAATTTTAATTCAAACCTGTATTTTTTTCAATAATTTACAATGATACATTATTTAAATAATTTCAATGAAAAATTAGATCCCTAATGTTATTTATAGTTATATAAATTTAATTGGAATCAATTTTAAGTTTGAATTTGGTATAAATACATCTTTTAACATAAAATGATTTTTTTGAAAAACTAGTTTTTGTTGTGTTTAGAATTTATATCTTAAATTACTTTTGTAAGGTTATAGAAATAATAAATTGAAAAATAGATTCTGTATTTGGACTCATGATGTCAATATTTACTAAATATAACACCCCCTTTTTTAGCTCAATATAAATAAAGACCATAGTAAATTATTATTGTCATAATAAAGGTAAAATTGGTTAATTATGGTTAAAACTAATTTGATAAGGATTCAAATTTATTTAAAAGAATGAATTTTTTTCATTGGATTAGTTTATTTAATCCACATTCATATAAAATTTTAGCGTATAACCTTTTTTCCATTTTACTTAGATTTTGACCATTAAAATATTTGAGAAAAAGATAAATTAAAAAATGTAACATTCTTTCTTTTAATGTTAACGATATTTTTTGATATAGACACAAAAAACTAATATTTGATTTAAAATATTTATTTAAAATAAGTAATATTTTTTTATCATATAAATATATTTTTAATTTATATTGATGATAAAATTAACCAAAATTTTTACAATACCCCAACACAGTGCTTGTGCATGTAGTACAAAAATCATGTAAATGATTTTCAAAACTATAAAATTTATTTTTTAAGTTTTTTATAGTGTGTGACAAATTATAAATATATAAATAGATTATTATGGATGTTTGAAAATGTTATATTCAAATTACTTTTGTTTTATATTTTTAATGTAAAATTAAATTAATAGTAACAATTATAGAATTAATTATATTTTATAAAAAATAATAATATAGTAAATGACATAAAATTTATAAAACACTATAATAAGATAATTTAATAGGAAAATATTAAAAATACAAAAAATCTTCCATTTAATAGTCACTTTTACTTTTATGGTAACATTATTAAACCTTAATGAGTAGAAAATATTGATAATGTTGTAATTATCAGAAGGGTTAATGGGTGTTAAAACTAAAATATAAGGGTAAAAAATAAAAATACCATATTTAAATTTTATAGGATGAGGGTATTCAGACTCATCCTCATATTAATTTCTAATTATATATATTTAGATAATTTTTTATGTGATAATTAATTTATATTATTTTATTACTTGTAGTATTTTCAAGGGTTCTTTTCCCTTAACTTATAAAAAGAAACATATAATCCAACATTATTCATAATTTTTTAGAAATAAAAATATATCAATAACTTCCCTAATATAATACCAGATTCATTTAATACATCATAGATTATTTTTTATTACATGAAGACAATCCTTTCATGGAATAAGCTGTCATCCAAAGAATGTTTCTCAACGATGTGGTATAACTCTTAACCTATCATTTTCTATTTTTTCATATAATTTCATTTATAAATCTATATTTTATATTATATAATAAAAAATTCAGTATGTTAAATTTAATTATTTTTTATTTTCATTATTTAACTTCTATTATCCACCTTCAAATCATCTATTAGAAAATGATAACATCACTTGTGCGTATTTATAGACTACTACAACCATGAAGGAAAGTGATTCATTTTTTCCTTCCATTTTACATTGATTGTAATAAGGATAAATATTATGAATATATATGATATATATGATATAATAATGATTCTATAAAGGTGAATTATAAATTACCTTTATTTCATTTTATCCACTAAATAATGAAAACATCACTCATCTATATGTAAGTACTACTATCTCAAAAAAGTTAGGTATTTATATTTTCACCACCAATTTGTATGAATAATTTAAAATTATGTACGGAACACATTAAATGACTATAATTCTAGAAACAATAGACCTATTATAAAATTATAATGAGTAGGACTGCCAAACCAATACATGCATGAAAACAAATTAGATATCACCCAAAATAGTGATCTTAATAATAAATTGTTAATAAATCAGTTATAAGATATTATAAGTAAATAATATATGTTATGATATATATTATTATGGTTATAAAATAAATTTTATTAATTTTATATTAATTTTATATGGTCATCAAAAATTTATGAAGTGATATGTGACTTGAGGTAAATGATCTTTATATAACACTTATTTTTATGAGACACAATCGATATTCAACACTTATTTCATTATTAAGGGTTATATAATTACCGTGAAAATAATTTTTATTATTATAAATACAATTATTTGTATGTAAATATCTATATAATTGTATATCCTTCAGGATTATTTTATTATAACTTGACCAAATTGGTAAGGGACTAATATTTCAAAACCATTTTAATCAGTATTCTCTATGATTGAATTAACATTGATGAAATTTTATGATACTTAGTTAGAAAATCCATTTTATTTACATATCATATATTTATTAACAATGTTTTCATTTTATATTACCTTTTTCCTCACTGTGTTACTTAAAATGATTTGGAAAATGGTTTTGAAAACAAAAACAGCCTATATTTTCACAATGGTTATAAATATTTTTCATTCATGTCTATGTTTTCTTCTAAATGTTGTCAAGAAATTTTTTTATTATCTAATGAATTTTTAAACTCATTTTTACCCATTATTCTATTTTTATAAAAATATAAAAGGAATCCTCAAGTCTTTTTTTGAATGATGAACCTTTTTGTTTTTACTAAAAATTTGAAAGGAATATTTTTTTGAACATACAAAACAAGAACCAAATTCCCCACGCTAATAAATACTAATGATTTTATGCTCCCTTAACATGTTTCAAATATTAAATTAATATAAGAAAATCCATGAAATTTTATAAATGTTTATATTTTAAATAATTTATTTTAAAATTAAAAAGTTATTTTCCTCAAGAAATACTCATGTGATCATTTAAATAAATTTTCATATATGTTAACATCCTTTCATGTTAATTATGACTTAATGTGTATATGTTCCAATAAAACCATAGTTATTATTTATCTAGATCTTTTTTGATTATGATTATGATATTTTAATTAAATAAATTTAGTTTCTATGGGTTTTGATTATATGAAATGATGATTTTTTTTGAAACTCATTTCCTATACACATGTTATTTTATAATGATAAATGTTTTATGATCATGTGGTAGACAAATTTATAGTTTTCTTTAAATGATGAGTCTTTAAATAATTATATATCCTTCTAATTATATATGGAAAGTTATATACATCATGAGAAAAATTTAGGAAACAAGATGATGCACTTGATATACTCCGGGAAATATGCAAGGATTCATAATTCAATATGTGAAATAAGTGATGTTGTTTGACCAGTTATAATATGGGAAATAATTTTTTTGCTAATTCAATATTATTTTATTGTCATAGTAGTTAATATTTACATATGAAATTGTTTTTATACCTATTATTTTGAACACTTTTATAACATTTTTTATTCTTATGGTTTAAATTAGTTGTACATGAGTGATTAGTGATGATTTCTCACACAAATTTTTCTTTTTTTCAAATGATAAATATTTATAATTATTCATGATTATGATCCATGATAAATTGGGTACGACACTTGTATATTAATATCATAATCTCCTACCTAATGATTATTTTATGTTTGCATCTATTCATAGATTGACAGCTCCCTTTTTACCCTTATAGTGAATATTATCTCACCTTCTCTTATATTTAATTTCCACAGGTCATGAATAATGAATTTATTTAGTGTATGTCTATAAGGTTAAAAATTTATAGGAACACTATGATATAAAATATAGACTTTACCTAAATAAAAAATTTGTTTTTATAGTTCCCAGAGAAAGTAAAACTTATTTGTTATGGTGTGGATCGTAATGTTATGTATTGTATATTCCTACAAAATGATGTAATATTTATGTAAAACAAAATTGGACTAATATAGTTAGTATTAGAGTAGGATTTGGTTAATATTTGGAGATTAATATCAGAAATAATTCGTGATAATCCTTGGGATAATTATAAGTATAGGATATTATTATAATGTTTAGGTATGTTATATATTATGTGGATTTACAATAAATAAATCCATTTATGGATACTACATGTAAACATGGGTTTTGAAGAGAATTGCCTTTGTGTAATAACCCTGAATATCGTATTTCTAGTATGTGTCAACCATTATTCTTTTTCATGGTTAATTTTACCTTACTGCACACCTAATTTAAATGCCATAGGGGATATTCTTTGGTTAATTCACATTTTTATTATGAACCATAATTATGGATTTAAATATATAATGACTATGGATATCCTAGGTTAAACCTAACGTGTCATATATTAAAAATATTTTTTAGGATCTATATATCCTATTAATAATTTTTCAAGATTATGTAATAACTTACTATGATTATTTTATACTAAAACATACTATTTTCATCTTGGTTTTTTAATGGAAAAAAATACAATCATCATATTAAAACTGAATTTGATGGAAAATAAAATGATTTTACACCTATGAAAATAAATTAAATGTGATCTAAAATTTTTTATATCATGATTATGCCTAATATGATATCACATTTTATAATTAACAACCCTAACCAAGATTATTTTCCTAAATACCCGAATAGGAGAAAGATGTAGCTTTTTTATAACCATGTAATAAATAATATTCATATTCATACTTGTTATGAATATGGGAGGAAACACTCAATGGAGTGTATCAATGTATTGGGAATATTATTTCTATATATAAATAAAGGTAAATAAGCATGAAATTAAAAAATAAAACGATGATTTGGATGGAGGAAAATGATTTTAATTCTAATGTACCATTTATAGTTCAATGTTTTGTGTGGGAAATATGGGAATTATCTGATCTAGTGCCCAATTCAAATGGAAAACTCATATATCATGTAAGTATATATCCTTTTCAAGTCCTTGAAGTCAAAATATTGAAGTTTTTATGAATTTAGATTTGTTAATTACTTTATTCTAGATATTAAAATGATGAAATATATAAGTATTGTTTCATTGTAGTTTTATATTAATGATATAGAAAATCAAATTTTATGGTTACCCATAACAAAGAAAACTGATTTATTATAAAAGTGATAATGTTTAGTTAGTATATAGATATAATTTACATTAATGATGTAAATGGGACAATATTGGTGACCTTGTAATTGGTTAGCGATTTTATGAAAAAGTTATTTAGTAGATCTTTGATGAAGTATATTACATAATTAGATTTATATAAAAAATTAAATAGTCTATTAATTATTTTAGGAATAAAATATTGTTTATTTTTTTGAAGTATATATGTTTTTATTGCGGTTTTAGGGTGATTTAGGTTGTTAGTATGAACATAGAATTCACATGTTTGGTATGGGACGTTATGAGCTACTTCATGTTTCATATGGATAAATTTTAAAGTAAATATTAAAAAATATGATCAAATATTTTTTAATTTTGGGTTTTGAATTTGATCAGATATATTTGGGAGGATTTTTAATGTTAACTATTTATGGAATTCACTATTTTAATATGTTGGTGTTATTATTAAGGGTTTTAATATTAATTTATTAAATTTATCCACATTGGATATCCTTTTCTAACCATTTTGGTTTTAGTATATATTTAGAGGCTTAAGGTATGAGTGAAGGATCTTGTGATTTGTTAAATGATAATTTTATTTTTTTATGAATGAAAAATTTATCTCGAACAATAATTTTTTTGAGAATAATATGTTATTGTGGTGGAAATTTATTAAAGTATAAGTTTCAACTTGTACCATAAGTATATTTACATATTTTTTTTGTTAATACGGTATTGAAATTCATGAAATATTTGAAAAGTATATTGAACCAAAATGATCTCATATTATTTAAATTTCCAATAAATAGATGTACCTTTTCATACCTCATTAACTTAGGGTTTTTTAGTCCTTAACATTATCATGATTGTACACATTCTTGTGTTCAATATTCTATTTCACTCTCCATCATTATTTGGGCATTAAATTTTCCTCCATGTCTATATATATACTTCCCACCAATGTTATTCTATTTGGAAACCATATTATGTGTTACTACAAATAGGCTTTCTATTTCCCATTACCTCTTTTTAAGAGGATTTGTTATTATACCTTTTTTCCTATTTGGGTTTTCAAGAGAGGTATTTTAAAATGTGAGACCCGAGATTACCAAGACCAAGATGAAATTTTGAGGAATAAATTTATTAAAAGTGGTTACATAATGTCCTAACATTCTAAAATAATGAATATGTTCAATATTAAACAATATATGAAACACTGAGATTAATGGAATTACGAAATTTTGTTATTTAAATATTACTCTTATAATCTAGTCATTAAAACTATAGATTTGAGTAGGATCAACC
Organism: Viscum album; assembly: GCA_963277665.1. NCBI lineage: Eukaryota > Viridiplantae > Streptophyta > Magnoliopsida > Santalales > Viscaceae > Viscum > Viscum album. The sequence continues at coordinate 9,282,830 of OY728136.1, forward strand.
AAACATTTATGTATATATAGTGTACCTACTCAATACAAAGGTATTGATTAATACATAAGAAAACAGTTCTCAATTTTTATTAATGTCATTTTATTCATTAGAAATACATTTTCCTCAAAACTTATTTTTATTTATTTTTATGAGTGAATATTATAATTAATCTCTAGAAATTTTAGAAATTTTATTTGATAAAAATGAAATCATTAATTATATCATCATGTAAAAATTATCTTACAAACAAATATTGATATTTTTTAAAAATTATTGATTTTCAAGTGATTAGATTAAAATATGTTTTATATCAAAAACAATATTTTGTGTTTTAAAAATTAAAAAATAACCATATTTTTTAAATGGTTTCAAAGTAACATTAAATATATTATATTACGAATAAACCAATTATATTAATTGGAATAAATTCAATGGATGAATTTTGAATAAAAACATTTTTATACCTAAAAATGAATTTTACTAAAAAACTATATTTCATTGTGTGTTGGATTTTTTATCAAAAAATAATTTTAATACATTTCAAGAAACTAGATATTTAAAATTTTATTCCACATATGAAATTAGTACATCCAGATATAGATGATAGGTCAATTTTTGCCCAATCTGAATACTAACCCAATTAAATTTTGGTTTCCTTAGTAATGGTAAAATAGGTTAATTATGGTTAAAATGCCTGTATTAAGACAAAACAATCATTGAAATGGTTGTATTTATTTCATTTTATGATTCTATTTGTTTATAATCATCTAAAATAATAAATAAATTGATTTTTTTATTTGAATTTTTATTTTTACATTCATAATATTTATGTAAAAGATAACTTAAAAAAAGGTAGTTTCTTGATTATAATATCTCTAATATTTTATTGATAACAATTAAAAAAAATATATTCAGTTCTAATTTTTAAAATAAAAAATTAATTTATTTACATTGCAATTTATTTATAATTTTTAAGGATGAATTTTTTAATTAAATTGACACACAACCTCGACATTATTCTTGTTCAATTAGTAAAAAAATATAGTAAATTATTTTAAAAACAAAAAAAATTATTTTTAGTGACTTATAGTGTCCAAATAATTTTATAGATAAATATAAAATATTATTTAATTTTTAATGGTTTATATTCATATTAATTGGTTATCATGTTGTTGTGAAAGTGAAATTAAATTAATTGATCCAAAAATAAAATTACTGATATTTTATAATAAATAATATTTCACTAAATGACAAAATTTTTATAGAAATCATACATTCATAAATGTATATGGTATGTGGTTGAAAATATCAACCAAGGTCCATTTATGAAACAATTTTCATTTTATGGTAACATTTTAAACCCTTAAGGAGTAGAAAACATTATCAATCTGATAATTTTCAAAGGTGTTCAATTGAGTAAAAACTAAGAGATAATGGGAAAAAAATATTTTATGGGATTATATAGACTTATATTCTTTTTATAATTTAATTATATCAATTTTTATCGATTGTATAATGAATGTATCTTTATATTTAATTAAAACATTAATAAATTTCATGAGTAACCCTCCTATAACTTATAAAAGTATACCTTCTCTCCCTCATTGGTTATAAATTTTTAGCCTTATATATAATCCTATTAATAAAAAATTATCATTCAGACTTCCTTTAACAAATCATAGTGCTTAGGTTCTTTCCGAAAGTACATCCTTTCAAGTGTACAGTTTTAATCTAGATGGCTTCTCAATGAAGAGGTATAACCAATGCTGAGCATTTTTTATTTTATTTATTATTATACTGTTGTGAATAATTTTAATCTATTTTAAAAAAATTACATCACTATATTATATATAAATAACTATTTTTATAAAAATTTATCAATTATTCTCTACCTTCATCTCATAAGGTAGAAAACAATAACATTGCTCATTAGTATGTGTGTACTACCGCATTTATGGAGCAATGTGATACATTTTCCCTTCCATTTTGCATGGTTGGAAAAAATATAAATATAATTAATATATATTATATTTATGATACAATAATTATTCTATAATTTTGGATTATTATTTAACTTTCTTTTTTATTTGTCCATTGAAAAATAAAATCATTACTTGTGCGTACATAAATATTTACATCTCGACAATGTGATATAATTAATTTCTCATAACAATATTTTATGAATAAGTATAAATGTATATATGATATTAATTACATGAATAAATTTCATAATATTGTTTTACTATGATCAAAGTATAAGGACCAGGACTTACAAACCAAAACATGCATGAAATATGAAGAAATTATCACCAGAAACATTAACATTAATATTTTTTTTAATAATTGGGTAATATGATGTTATATGTAAATAGTATTTTAGAATGAGAAATTTTATTATGGTTTTTTATATATGTATAATATATATTTATATTATATAAGTTGTTCAATCATGTACTGTAAAGGCCCAGATTTTCCAATTTAATTTTTTTTAATTATATGGAAATATTACGAGTCAGTAAAAATTGATGGCGCGTGATTCCAAGGAACCGTGTGCCTGGAATGAATTTTTGAACTTTTTTTTGGTACGTTCAGTAAATGGATGGGCATAATTTTCTATATTTTGAACTAGTGCTCAGATTAAAAATCTCAGGACACCATTGAATCTGTTGCGCAATGATTCGATTAAGAGAGGCTTCACTTCAGCAGCATTAGGTTAGGTGAAAATTTTAATTTTACATACTTTTGAAAAACTAATAAAATAACATGTTATGTTTTCTTATTTATTTTCTTTTTCTCCACTGGATGAGAGGAAGTGGCGGGTACAACGACACATCAATACATTAAATGGCTTGACTCCCCTTTATTTTTGTAACAGCATAGTTGGAATATGGATGGTTAATTTATTAAATAAACCTAATAAATTCAACTTGTGTTACTCACCCTTCTCTTATACTGTTTATATGGAGCTCAAGGAGGGGTGTTGGCACGACTTCACTAAGTGATGAAGCTCTAGAAAAGTATTATGACGCTAACCACCTGGAGGATGAGACCGGTTTCAGCGAGCAGTAATGAGCGCCATCGAATCATGAACTGATGACAATGATGAAGGGGGTTTCATCGATCATTTCCTGTGAACGTCTCTTCTAGGAAGGGGGTTTAATTTAATGTTGTCTTTGGTGAATTAAATTCTCCCCCACTTTCTATCAAATTAATATGGAAGGCATGGGCCAAACAAACAAGGCCTAGACCCTCCGCCGCTTCGCTCATGCTTCATTCTTCGGGGATAGTTTGCACAAATTGATGAAAATGCGAAATAGTGGTTCATGCTATGATGAAGACAACGTCGGAGAGCCTTAGGTAAAAACAGCCCTACAAATAGACACCTTAGCACGTTCGGTGACTGCAGAAGAAACGGTTGCCATACCATTGGGCGGAAACCGACGCTGGCCTGAGGAGACCCGCGGCAACCGACCACATGTGGTGGAAGGCGACGCATGAGGGCGCACAGCAGTGGCCAAAGGCATCATGCACGACACGGTCGTGCAGGACAAGGGTGTTTCCCACAAGCGCCAGTGGCGGCAGTGGCCACGACCAGCAGACCATGACAGGTGGGTGGGGCACGGCCCGTGCCGCGCCGCGTTGGTAAATCCCTGTCGAAAAAATGGTAGACTGTTTAATGCGGTGGGGCAGCACCCCACCGGCTGGGTGAAACGACCCCCCAACTACGGGGCCAGAAGAGAAGGTGATCTGCCTTATGCCGGACCGGTCAAGATGAGGGTCGGACTAGCACCCCAGAACAGGTGGGTCGTGCCCCACCCGATGGGCTGGGCCTACAAACCAAACCGAGCAGACCCCGATGGGCCAGACCCAATGAACCTGGCCAACCCTTAATGGGTCAGACCTAGGAAGGGTCAGGTAGACCTAGGACCCGTTGCGTCGGGGCGGTCTGACCAAGTCAGACTGGGCCCAGACCCAACCGGTCCCCGAATAAAGAAACACTCGTAACTAATGAACCAGGTGTCCATTCGACATGCCATAAGTGGGGCTGGAATCCCTTTTGGGAAGAAATACCTTTGGCATATTCCGGTTGGCCTGACCGAGTCGGGCGAGACTGAGTTCCGACCACCCCCGTTTCACAGAAAGGGATGTAACTAATAAACCGGGCATCCGATTAATTCTTCCATTGAGGAATAAGGACCTTTGTGACAAGGATGTTGTTTAGAGACAATATAAGCAAGTTTTTGATGGAGTTTGGCGTGAAAACTAGGTTGGATCATACTGGAATCAAACCAGGCCCTTTTTACAGAAGTGCCCATATCTCATGTACCGGGCATCCGAACGACGCGTCGTCTATCACATTGGGACCCCTATAATGGATTGGTACCTTGGGTATTATTTTGTTAGGAACTTAATACTAGTTTAAATATGACCTATGGCTTGGGGAGCGGTTCTTCTATAATCAAGCGTGTTATGAACGGGAATACAGTGGCTGGATGTAACATCCAGAGCGGCCCTGTGTGAATCAGAATCATAGCCACTCTCTATGGATCAGCATCATAGTGACCCAATGTGGACCAGACAAAGAGAACCCCATCGTAGATCAGCATCATAGAAACCCTATGTGGATCAGCATCATAGCGACCATCTATGGATCAGCATCATAGAGACCCCGTGTGAATCAACATCATAGCGACCCTATGTGGATCAACATCATAGCAAACCAATGAGGACCAAAATTAGAGTGGCCCATCGTGGATAAACTGCATAGTGACCCTGTGTGAATCAGAATAATAGTGACCCTCTGTGGATCAACATCATCGCGACCCTTTGTGGATCATCATCCCAGAGACCTAACGATGACCATCCTTAGAGAGGCTCGTCATAGATCAGTTTCATTGAGACCCTGTATGGATCAACATCATAGTGACCCTATGTGGATCAACATCATAGAGACCATGTTTAGATCAGCATCATAGTAACTCGATGAGGACCAACCCAAGATCGGCTCGTCCTGGATCAGCTACATAGAGACCCTGTCTGGATCAACATCTTATTTCCCATTTCACTTAGTTTTATACCTGGTGTGACCTGACTATTTATTATTGCTTTTTGATTGAGGTCTTGTTTATGGTTTTTCCTTTGTGGAACTCTTGGAGACCATTAGGGGTCTCGAGGTCCCTACTGAGTATTGTTATTCTCACCCTTACTCAAGATTCACCCGCAACTTGTTTTGTCTTGTGCAGATGATAAGAAGATAGTATGAGACATGTGGGAGATTGGATCATGTAGTACATGGAGGAGACGGGATGACATGCGATGCTGTGGAGATGATCAGTACCTACCCTTCATGTGGAATCCTCAGTGTATTATCCAGGAGATGCTTTCTATTTTCTGATGTAGTTTTACTTTTCAATTGGTATTGTATTCTGACCCCTTTAATTTCAGTACACTTTTTACTAGAACAGTTTAATTTATGGTTACTTATTTTGTGTTCTTGGTTTGTGTGTTTCTAAATTTTTAAAGGCAATGCGTTCACATTTTTCAGATACACCTTTTTGGTTCTTGTCACCAACCCCTGTCCTATGGAACGTAGGTTTATGGTAGTCACGACACGGTCCCCAGGGGACGGTTCAAGGAAAAGTTGTATTAGAGGAGCCAATTCTAGCAAATAACTTGGACTTTTATCTTTCTAATGGAGCAATAGTGTTAAGTGTTTTGAGTGTGGTTTTCAGTTTGGGGAGTTCAGTGTTTGTGTGGCCGCCAACACATCCATACACCAGGACCCCAAATTCGGATTTCTGACTTAGTCATGAAAACACAGATTGCGTGTGTTTTGAAAATATTTTTCTTTTGATCTTTTTTGAGTCAGATCACCATGTATAACTTTTTGACTGTGGCACACCTATTTCCTTTTAGGATGACTCCATAGAGACATCCAACCAGGATTCCTAAGAGAGTACATGATGATGCCCCAACGAGCGATGTGGCTTCGGTGCAGGGCCCTCTTACGGTGATAGTACCATTGGGTGGTGTACCAGCAGCACAACTACTCATTGGGAAGACGTTTCCACTATCCACACCATAATATGGTGTACTCCGACTGATCACATTGTATGATTTCCAATGTAAGAGGCCTCTGAGGTTCCAAGGTGAGACGGATCCGCAGGAGGCTGAGGATTGGCTGGAGGATGTGGCCAAAGTTTTTCGTCGGGTTGGGACACCAGTCGACCATATGGCGATCCTAGATTCCTGTCTTTTCCAGGGAGTAGCAAGGAGATGGTGGATCCTGATGCTACAGACACATGATGAAGTGACCCTCACATGGGTATATTTTTAGGGCATCTTCAGGGTAGAGTTTGTTCTAGAAACTCTACAATTTGTTCATATTCAGGAGTTGTTGTACATACTGTAGTGAAGCCTGACCGTGGACCAGTACTTAGGGAGGTTCACCAACCTCTCATGATACTCCACCTACATGGTGTGTGATCCTTTCTTCAGGGACCAGACCATTGAGAAGGGTCTCCGGTGAGAGATCAGAGCATCGATGATATCGTTGAATATCATGATGCATGCCTGAGTGATCGACCAATCATTGTTGGTCGATAGATCCTTAGTAGTGCAGGCATCGACGATGAGATACACCACTATAAGACATGTGTCCGAGTCATCTGTAGGAGGTAGTAGGCAGATGACGTAGAGATCCAAGCAGGCCAGACCCTCTATTGGAAAACCTTGGGATGCAGGGTCGGAGGTGTGAAGCTCACGTGGAAGAGGAGGTCAACTGAGAGGTAGATTGTGCTTCACGTGTGGTGGGAAACGCCCCATGGATCACAAATTCTCGATCCACTATACCAACAATAAACATATGGTCGAGGGACCACCGAGGTAGAGTTAGAGATTCGAGCGAGGAGGTCTGTATAGTGGAAGATGTGGCAGAGGAGCATGTCTTGCAACTGGTGGTGGACATCAGTTCTAGGTTCTACCTCCACCACCTCAAGGTGGTCCACCCAGACCATAGGGAGTAAGTGGACAGGGATGACCTCAGCTCTAGGAAGCTGAGGCCTAAGACCACAATGCTCTAGATATTATTCGAGGTACGATTTGTGCCAACTCCACCTTAACTGTAGTACTTATAGACACAGGTTCCAATCACATATTCATTGCAATGACTCCCGTTAAGAACTCAGAGATTCTGGTGGATCCATTGGCTCAATTTTTGGGATTAGAGACTCTTACGAGAGAAGATTCGATGATTACACACTATTTCCAACAGTGTGAGCATACTATATGAGGCAGGAGCTTCGGATGGGAACTTTTAGTAGCAGTGTCGAGTCCTTACAACTTTATCTTGGGTATGGATTGGTTATCTACATTCCATGAATATATTGATTGTATTATGCACATAGCTTGGTGTGTCCATGGGGATGGGACCATGTTTTCCTTCACCAGTGAGGGAGGAACCTTTGCAGCATAGGATGGACTTACTCGAAAGAGGGTGTAACCGATCACCCATCAATTATCTATCCTTACGCTCGGAGTAGTTGATGTTGAGAGTCCAAGCTATCGTATAGTGGTGGACCTGTATAATGATATCTCCCATTATGATGTTCTAGGACTACCTCCTCACAGAGAGGTGGAATCTTACATGGACATGTACCCCAGGATGACACTGATATCTATACCAGCATATCGGATTTCTCTCATGGCACTTTGTGAGTTATAGGTAAATCTAGAGGAATTGCAGAGGATGGGGTTCATAAGGCCCAGTTTTTCTCTATGGGCATCCCTGATTTTGTTCACCAAGAAGGAAGATGAAAATTTGAGGCTCTATGTGGATTATCAGCCCCTAAACCAGGTGACCATGAAGAACAAGTACCCAATTCTAAGGATTGTTGATATTTTCGATTAGATGAAGGGAGCTCATTGGTTTTCGAAGATAGACCTCATATCAGTATATTATCGGCTCAGGGTACGAGGGGATGATGTGTAGAAGACGACCTTTAGATTTTGGTATGGCCACTATGAGTTCTAGGTTAGGCCTTTCGGCATGACCAATGCTCCTTCAATGTTCATGGGAATCATGAACATAATAGTCTAGCCACACCTCGATTGATTTGTGGTGGTGTTCATAGACAATATATTGGTGTACTTAGTGACGGAGGAGTAGCATGCCTATCAAATGCAGATAGCACTGGATACACTTTGAGAGCACCCTTTTTATGGTAAACTCTCGAATTTCTAGTTATTGATATGGGAGGTCCACTTTATGGGACACGTTATCTCAGCGGCTAGATTTTTAGTGAATCTATAAAAGATAGGGGTTGTTATTTCTTGGGAGCCACCCCAGAGTGTGGCCGAGGTGAGAAGATTCTTAGGGTTGGTTGGGTACTATCAGAGATTTTTACCTGTCATTTCTAGAGTTGTGGCACCCTTTTCAGCATTTACGAATAAAGGAAAACCCTTCATATGGATGGAGGGATTCCAGAAGATTTTATAGATTTTGAGGTAGGGACTGATGAGTGCCCCCATCTTGAGGCTACCAGAAGAAGGTGTTGGATATATAGTCTACCATGATTTATCAGTGACCAAACACGGATGTTTCTTGATGTAGGAGCGAGTAGTGATCTTTTATGGTTAATGACATCAGAGACAACATAAGAAGAACTATGCTACCAATGACCTGAAGATAGCAGCAGTGGTCTTTGACTTGAAGATGTGGTGACACTAATTGATGGGTGAATGATTTATTGTTTACAGTAATCCGAAGTGTCTCGGGTACATATTCTCATAGAATGGTCTGAACTTGAGACAGTGGGAATGGATAGAGTTTCTTTAGGACTATGACTTTTAGATAATGTATACTCCTAGGAAGGGGAACGTAGTATCATATGCACTCAAAAGGAGGTCTGGTCTACAATTAGTGAGTGAGGAAACAGAGCAGGTAGCTACATTGCAGATATCCTTTGTGGATAGAGATGGAGCAGCTTACCTCCAGTCTTTGACTATTACTCCCCCTTCTACATCAGTGAGTTCGAGAGGCACATCTTGTGGACATTTACTGAAAGTCTTGATGTGATTAGATATCCTCAAGACAAGCACCAGATGGATTTTTTGAAGGTGGGAAGCATTTCATCCCATTTTGAGGACACACCATGGTGCTAGAGGTGCTACGAGAGGAGGTGTTGTGGGAGTTCAATACGTCCCATCTGGCGGTACATCCTAGTGTGGTGAAGATGTACCAGGACCTCCAGCGTTAGAAATAGTGGCCTGGGATGAGGAAGGTAGTAGCTGAGTTTGTTTCACGATTCCTCACTTGTCAGAAAATGAAGGCCAAGCATCGGGACCAAAATCCTTAATGCATCCACTAGAGGTACCATAGTGAAAGAGGGATGGTATCTCTATATAATTTCTAACATGGCTCCCATGGATCTAGAGGGGACATGATTCCATCTGGGTGATAGTTGATCGACTCACCAAGTCGGCCCACTTCCTACCCATCTGAGATAAGGGATTAGTAGAGGGAATGGGGCGCCTCTACATACAATAAAATTGTATGGATTCATTTGGTTCTATCGACAATCGTCTCAGACTATGACACAGAGTTTACATTCCAGTTCTGGAAGGGATAACAAGGGGAATTCAGGACTCAATTACGTTTGAACACCACCTTTCATCCTCAGACATATGGTCAGATGGAGCAGACCATTCATACACTGGAGGACATGGTTCATGCTTGTGTCCAATATTTTGGCTGCAGTTGGGAGGATTACTTGCCCTTGGTGGAGTTCGCATACAAAAAAAGCTATCAATCCACCATCAGTAGGGCACCATTTGAGGCCTTGTATGGACGACCTTGCAGATCACCTCTATACTTGACAGACCCAGGGGATTCAACACTTATGGATACAGAGTTGGTACGGGCTACCACTGAGAATGTGCATATCATCATGGGACAGATGAAGACTACACAGAGCATACATATGTCTTATGATGATAGTAGATGGAGACCCTTGTAGTTCGAGAACGGAGACCATATCTTCTTATGGGTCTCACCATGACGAGGATTGCATAGATTTGGCCGGGATGACAAGTTATCTCCAAGGTTAATCAGACCATTATAGGTTCTCAACAGAGTTGGCAAGGTGGCGTATGACCTAGATCTTCCCACAAAGACACATCAAATTCATGATGTATTCAATTTGTCATAGATGAGGAGGTACGTGCATGATCCATCACATGTTATCGACTGGGGAGAGCTAAACATCGATGATGGGGAGACTTTTATAGAGGTTCCAGTAGAGATTGAGGATTGATAGGACCAGCTCCTTCATGGACAATTGATCCCTCTTCAGTGCATTTAATAGTAGCACAGAATACTCCAAGAGAGCACATGGGAACGAGAGTCTAAAATTCATGCTCAATACCAACAATTGTATCCTTACTCTATGTTGTTCCTTTTGGGGAAGAAAATCACTAAGGTGGGGAGAATGTAAAGACCCGGATTTTTCCATGTAATATTTTTTAATTATTTGAAAATATTAAGAGTCTGCAAAAATTGATGGCACATGATTCTGAGGCCTGGTGTGCCCGGAATGAAATTTTGAACGTTTCTTTTAGGTACGTTTTGTAAATACTTGAGCAGTGTTTTCTATCTTTTGAATCTGTGCTCTGATTAAAAGTATGAGGTCACCGTTGAATCCGTAGTTCTAGGAATCGCTTAAGTGAGGCTTCACTTCAGCCAAAGTAGGTCAGGCGAAAAAGATAATTTTGTGGACTTTTGAGAAATTAATAAAATATAATATTATGTTATTTTATTTCTTTTCTTTATCTCTAGCGGATGAGCGGCGGTGGTAGGACCAACGACACGTCAAGCCAATAATTGGATTGTATCCCCATTATTTTTGTAACGGCACCGTTACACTTAGGAAGGTTAATTAATTAAATGAACCTCATTAATTCCATGTGCGTTACTCACCCTTCTCCTCTCATATTTATATGGAGCTCAGGGAGGGCGGTTAGAACGGAATCACCAAGAGACGAAGCTATGGAAAATTACCACGATCCCAACCAATTTGAGGAAGATACCAGTTTCAGTGAGCGGTGATGAGCACCACCAAATCACAAACTGAAGACAACGTTGAAGGGGGTCCCATCGATCATCGTCAGCGAATGTATCTTCCAGGTAGGGGGTTTATTTTGATGTTTTCTTTAGTGAAATAAATCCTCGCCCACCTGTTATCACATTAACGCGGAGGGTGTGGGGGAAACGAATAAGGTCCGGATTCTCCTCCACTTTTCTCGTGCTCTATTCTTCAAGAACCGTTTGAGGCCTTGTACGAACGACCTTTCCTCCATCAGTGGTATTGGGGTCCCTTTGGAAATTGGTCCCTTTGGAATTTTTCGGAAGCCCCGACCGAGCCAGGCTAGACCGAGGTGTGATCACACCCGTTTCATAGAAAGGGATGTAACTAACAGACTGTGCGTCCGATTGACTCGTTATCTGTGGAATAATTTCCCATGTGACAAGGAGATCCTTTGGAGATACTATAAGTGATATTTGATGGAATTTGATGTCTGAATTGGGTTGGATCAGGCATAAATCCTATCAGTCCATCTTTACAAGAGTGGCCATATCTCACTGACCGAGCATCCGAACAACGCACCATCTGTCATGTTGGGATACCTATGACGGGGCGGTTCATTATTTATACATTCTGTGGGACATCGTACCAATTGAAATACAACCATTTTCATGGGGAGCGGTTCTCCCAGAATAAATCATGTTATTAGCGGGAACCTAGCGGCTGGCTGTCACATTCATAGAGACCCTCTCTGGATCAGCATCATAGCGATCATGTGTTGATAAATATCATAGAATCCTAACAATGACCTACCTTAGAGAAGCCTGTCATAGATAATCATCATAGCGAACATCTTAGGATCATAATCATAGATACCTTTTGTGGATCACCATCATTGCGACCCTGTGTGGATCAGAATCATAGAGACCATGTATTGATCAACATCACAACGACCTTGTATGGATCAACGTCATAGCGACCCGACGTGGACCAGCCTTAGAGAAGCCCGTCATAGAACATCTTCCATGTGACCCTGTATGGATCAACATCATAGCGACCCTGTATAGATCAGTATCGTAGTGACCCTATCTGGATAAACATCATAGTGACTCGAAGAGGACCAGCCTTAGAGCGGCCCATCATAGACCAACTTCATAGAGACCATGTGTGGATCAACATCATAGAGACCCTATGTGGATCACCATTATAGTGACCCTATGTTGATAAACATCATATCGACCCGATGAGGATTATCCTTAGAGCATCCCATCATGGATTAGAGACCCTATGCAGATCAACATATTATTTCCTACTTCACTAAGTTGTATACCTAGTGTGGGCTGACTATTTCTTCATTCTTTGGATTGAGGTCTTGATTATGGTTTTTCCTTTGTGGAACTCTGGGAGACCTTTGGGTGCCTCGAGGTACCTTCTGAGTATTTTTATAATCACCCATTCATGGGATTTTCCCTAACCTTATTGTGTCTTGTGAAGATGATGAGTAGTTGGGATGAGACTTTAGTCAACAAGGACTAGATGGTATACAGATGAGATGTGCTGATGTGGGGTGTTGTAGAGACGATCTGTACCTAACCTTCTGGTGGGATCCTCAGTGGATGATCTAGGAGATGTTTTATCTTCTCTGTTATACTTGTACTTTTTGGTTGGGCCCGTATTTCGGCCCCATTACATTCAATTCACTTTCTACTACAGTAGTTTACTTCGTGGTTGCTTCTTGTTGTGTTCTTGGTTTGTGTGTTTGTAAAGGTTTAAAGGAAATGTCTTCCCATTTTTTGGATACGTGTTTTTGGTGCTAGTCACCAATACATGGCCTATGGATGACAGGCTTAGGGTATTCATGACATGGGCCTCGAGGGATGGTTCGTGACATGTATGAATTGGGACAAGCCTTGAAGTAATGGATTTTCATCTCACTTTTATTTTTCTGAGACACATTTCATGTTCACCCCTTGTTCCTTTTATGTGGTTATATACTAATGATAATGGTATTTTAATATGATTATCAGGAAAATTATATTTATAAATATATCTATATATGTTTATCTCTTTCATAGTGTTATTATTGGAAAGTTACAAAAGTGGTAAGGGATATATGTTTCAAAACCATTTAATCGAGATTGTTTACTATTGAATCTACATTGAGAAAATTTTATGATAATTATCTGATAAATACATTTAAATTTAGTTTACCTTATTTATTAAGTAAATTTTCAATTAATAGTACCATTTTTCACTCTGTGTAAATTGAAATGATCAAGAAATGTTTTTTATGAAAAAAAATCCATTATTACCTTGTTGCTTGAAAATCATTTTCTTTCGTGTCAATGTATTAATTTATTTTTTTCAAGTTTGTTTCAAAATTATCATATGAGTGTTTGATTTTATTTTAAAAAAATATCTATTTTTTATAAAAATATTTCAAATGGATCTTAATTTCATTTTTTTAATTAGTTACATTTTTCTTTTTACCAAAAACATGAAATGAAACATTGTTTTAACATATAAATCATGAACAGAATATCCCATAATTGTTAATAATAAAAGGTTTGATGTTTAAATTACATGTTAACATGGTTCTTTAAAAAGAAAATTTTTCCATAATATATTTATAATTTTTATAATTTAAATAATTTATTTCAAAATAAAAAGGGGTTTTCTATATGAAATATTCCCATGATATTTTCACCTATAATTACCTTTATTGATGTTAACAATGCTTTACTAGGGATATTAACGAATTATACCATATGGATTCTTTCTCTATACGTTTTATTTTTAGGATTATGATATTTTTACGAAACCAATCTTTTTACCAAGGGTTATGATAAGATAAAATGATGTAATATATAAAAAAACATGTTCCCTTTCTATAGATTGTATTATTATAATATAGTTTTTATGATCTTGTGGAACATATATATATATGGTTTTCATTATGTGATGGGTGATTATGGAATTATATATCACTCCAAATCATTGGGTCAATTTTTATATCTAATGAGTTTTTTTATTTGAAATTATTTGATGTTCACGATCAACTATGGGAAAAAGGGAATGGTGTTTGATCCACTATTAAAAATATGTGATGATTCCTGATCCATTTTGATATGTGAAACAAGTGTTGATTCATGATCCCTTATGATTTTATTGTACTAATAGTTAACATTTACATAATAAATTGTTTCTATAACTATACTAGTGATAACTTTTTATTACATGTTTTTATTATAATGTTTTAAAGTCATCGTACATGATTTATTAGTTATAATTTCTAACTTATATGATTCATGAAATTAAAATTATAATAATTTTCCATGATTAATGGTTATAATCCATGACAAACTGGGATGGAATTTTATAATTTTTGATCATAATCTCACACCTTTATGATTATATTATTCTTTCTTATACTCATCAATTAATAACTCCCTTTTTTTCATGTTCTTGGAATCTATACTAACCTATTCTTATGTTTATTTTAACCAAGTTATGATTAAAGGTTTTAAGTAGGGTATGTTAATAAGGGTACAATGTGATGATAACATGAAGATAGATGATGATGAATTTACTTAAATAAGATGATTGTGCATCTAGTATCGAAAGAAACTATAAATTTAAGGTAATATCATAGATCATAATGTTATGTATGGAATATTCATCTAAAATGATTTCGTATTTAGGTATGAAAATCTCAGGACCTAATAGTTTTACCTAATTTATCTTCACGAAGGTGATAAATACTTATTGTTGTTAACATTTGAAATGATAAAAAATAAAGGAATATTTTTTAACATATTTGGAAATCTTAATTCCAAATTTATAATTCATCTTTAATTAATAAATTTCATGAACTAGGAAAAAATAAATTTATTATAGAAACACAAAACGCAATGAAAAATTGTTTTTTAAATGTGTTTTTAATCATAAAAATGATCTTATTCTAGAATTAAGTAATATGATGAATAAAATATAATTAATTTTATTATCTCTAATTAAATCATACTTATTTTAAATTATTATTATATTAAAATAGTTATGGTATTTTTCTATGAAATAAAATGTAAGCTTTACAAGAAAAATATATTTTAATTATTCACTGATAAATCAATCTACATTGAAATATCAAAAAATTTCTCTCTCATATAATTAGGAAAAGGAAATTTATAAATTTATATAATTTTTATAAAATACCATTTAAAAAAAGGAATAAATTAATTTTGTTATCCACTAAAAAACAAATAAAACAAAATTTTGAAGCATAAAACGACCTTATTATCATTAATTTTGTAATAAACATAATTAAATGAATTATAATTATTGGAGTTAAATATATAATCTCATTATTTCATTATATTCATTTATAAATAGTGATAATTTAAACCTACTACCATAAAAATACTTTGTACCCATATTGTTTTTTGAAAAATATATATTTTACCTTCATTACAATCTAGATGATAGCTAATTCAAAGTTTGCTATTAATTTTATTTAAGGACATAAATGATATATATATTTCATAATATGGTTATTCATATGTATACACTCCAATTTAATTAATATGTTTTAAATGTTGCATTAAAATAACAATATATTGTGGTTTATTTGTGATTGTTCTTATCTATTGTATAGGCTATCAAATAGATTTTTCTTTTAAAACATTGTGGTTTTACATAAACCTAGAGAGTTTTATGTATATTTACTTATGATGTTTAAGTAAATTCATGTATGAATAATGTTGATGGCGTTTAAGGTTATAAAACTCTAACAAAAATGTGAGCAAATATACATTGAAATATGGTAGAAGAAAACTCGATGTAAATGATATTACTAGTGAAAAAATAGAGAAAAATAAAAGGAAATGTTAAATAATGGTATGTTCATAGTACTCAAAGAAAAATGAGATAATTTATCTATAATGGGTAAAGAAAAACTACAACGTGAATGAGATCATCTTTCTAGTATTGATCATCTCACATGAAATTGAACATTATTTATGGTAATAGTGCCTAGAAAAAAAATATGATGTTCAATGTCCAAAATATATTTCCAAAAATAGTGATATAGTGTATTAAGAAAGGGTGAGATAAACTAACATGGAATGAAAACCTAATGCTACTTTAGATTCTCAAATATATGGGTTCATGTAACTTAAGGTCACAGTGATCAGAATATTATGTCATGCCATTTAGGGAAATGAAAAAAGACTAGAAAATGTTTATGAATTTAATATCATATTCTGCCTTCAAAAATAAGAATATTAAATGAATTTTTAATATCATGAGTATTCAAATCCTCTTTAGTGGTTGGATAATGAGTTTAGTAAATCATAAATCAAGAAAATTTAACTGGATTATGATGATAGATAATAGGTTCATAATGTAATGTTATTAACAAAATTTGAATGACAAGATCTTTTTTGATGTTTTGAAGGAATATGGATATTAGAGAAACGTTTTCTCTAGAAAAATATACAACTAGGTATAATGGTTTAAGGTCCTACAACTATTATTAGATATTTCTGAGGATTAAAGTCATATCAGTTTGCCCGAAATTAGTGATATAAAATAACTAATAAGTTAAAAATGAAAATTAACATGAATTAGGAGAATGATGCTAACATGTACCTTTTACAAAAAGGATACACATAGTTTATGGTTAATATTTTTCCTAAAAAAATGTGAGATAGATTTTGTAGTCTTGGAATGGAAAAACCTAACATGGATGGAAGATCCAAACGTATGAAAATACATTCTCATAAACCATTGGACATATTTTATGTTCATGGTGATTATTTTAAATAAAACGTGATGTGATATAAAAAAATTTCATAATTTAGATCTATGATCAAGAAAAAATCATTGAATGGGGAATGAAAAAGATATAAATCACAGTGCAAAGTATTTTAATCTTGAATTTGATATGATAAAAGTATAGAAAGGATGATAGAAAATCAACATTCTATTGATAGGTTCCACAAAAATGTCATCAGAGGGATAAACAATTATATCAACATTTCCATAGGATTTGGAGAAATTGGTTTATAATTTTCAAATATAGAGGAATAGATGATCATAAAAAAATAGAAGTATCCATTGTTACTATGTACACTCATTACAAATATCCATTAAATATTTATGGTTATTGAAGATCATAAGGTATGCGTTGTTATATATGGATGAAAATATATTGAGTATTTATAATTTATAAATCCAAAATTAATTGTTATTAAGTTGTCACTCTATCTAGATATTATGAATGTTGGATTGATATAGATGGTGAACTACGTGTTTTTGAAAAACATATGGTTCATACCTCCCAATGTATCCTATACTGATATGATCTAGTCCCTGTATTATTATTATAAATACATTGTAAAATATAACATGTGGAAGATCCAATGTGAGGGATTTGATCCCTAAACAAATTTATTACTTAAGGATTTGATATTAGTTGAATCTTGTGGCAAGGACAGAAATATGAAAAACAAGGTTTCATTCAATGTCCTAAGGAATGTTAACCATTGCACACATTGTTCGTATCATTTTCATGTATATATAGTTCTGATGGGTAATAGAGGGTGAATTGTTCTTATTACTATTTAGAACCAATATTTATTTAATGGTAATGACAAATAAAATACCATATTATATATAAAAATATGAGTATAGGGATGTCAAGAACCATGAATTTTAGGGGAATGGGTGTATTTAAACTTAGTTTAGGGTTCCATATGTCAATCTCTTTAACATATATATTTCTCACATATAAGTAAATAGTTTCATGTATTATGGAACACATCTATGTAGTTTACAATATTTTTGGATGGACTATATGTCTTTTATTCTTTTCCACATATGACATGTAATAAGATGATCTATTGTTTAAACATATATAATGAGAACAAATATTAGGTTGTTTAACTTCATGATGTAATGGTGTCTGTGAACTCCCAATGAGTTGATAAAAACCATTATACTAGGAATAAAATAAAATGCATTTATGGATGTTGCTAAAATATATCCTCCAAACATTACTAATTTATTGATGTGTTTAGAATTAAGAAAAATATATTTCTTATAATACGAGGGAATTAATACAATCATATCTTAGATGAACTGCATCATTAATATATGGAAATGTGACCAAATTAATAGAATATTTATAAAAATAATTCTTTTGTGGATGGTTTATTTTTTTAATATAGGTTCATGGATAAATATCACTATATTAGAGGCACCATCATCAACAAGAATCTTATTTATGATAGGGGAATATTTTTTATTGGTGGATTATGTATAGGGACCATGTTTTGGTAATGACATTAAATGGATTTTGATCACATTAATGTTTACTAGACCACACAGGGTTGTCATATCTATGTATTTTAAATAATTTTTGATATACCATTCATCATGTAATTTATATTGATTCGAAAATGACAATATGTTGTACATCTATAGTCTTGCGACCTGGTGTTGGATGTTATTTAGTTTGTGGTCACAGAACTAGGACCTGATGAATTAGAAATATTTTTACACAAACATATATTTATAAGTATATAACCATACATCAGTGGTATTTAACAAGTATAGCTCATGAACAGAATAATATGGATTCAAATTGAGTCTAGACCAATTTATGGGAGAGTTGAGTATCAAAAAGAAATAATTACTTGATGAAGATTATCATCTATCTATTATAATCAATGATTCTATAATTTCTCTATATTACTTAATAAGGAAAATATATTCATGCATATATTTTCCATATAAGGGTTTGTTCATCCATGTGTAGGTTTTAATGAAAGAATACCATAGGAGAATGAGGAGGCATTGTATTAATAAATGATTAAGTACTGTGGGATTTGCTGCTAGACATGGCATATGAATTTAGTAATTTTATACAAATTCTATAATATGTGGATTAAGAAAAAATTTATCTTATGTATAATATGGGACTTTATTCTTGGGAAATAAAAATTGATATCAACTTATCATGCAATGAGAAATTCCACATGAATGTAGATTTCATTTACGGAGAATAGAAATTGCACACTGAGTCTATCTTAGTAGTTTGTGGCCATGAAACGATGAATATGTTGTTGTGTAAAATATAATAATGTTCCTCAAAAAAATATATTATCCCATAAAAAGTTAGTGATACTATGGAATATTATTCACACTATATACTCAAAACAAAAATATTTAAATGTGAACATTTTAACACAACATGGGTTCATAGATGGAGAACCCATTTGATGAGAGGGAATCATTTTCAAATATGGTTAATATGTTAGAGTGTGAGGTTTAAATAAATGGTGAACTATATTTAGTTTATGTGTGTGTAAGGTTCTATCCATATTTTGATCTTTTATTTCTATTCCACATATTTATAAAAGGTATATCTTCACTTTTCTTCCATATTCATGGAGGGAATCCTGACATGTGTTCAAAGGTCCAATCACCGAAGTAAATTGAATGATTTGGTTGGAATCTGTATCTTGGTCTAAGATAGAGGATTTTGTTATCATGATAAACCATAAATTAATATTTACCAAGACAATTTTAGTTATTATATATGGATATCTCTATATATATCTAGATTATGTATAGGATATGGGGAGTGAAATTGGTTCCCTAGTGAGAGTAGAAAAGATATTACCCGATGATAATTATTAAGGACCCACCAGTGGGGTGTTATCAATATGAAAAAAATATACACCTAAGACCCAGATAAAACGAATATGTATCCAAAGGAATAGTAATACATCCCTATAATGTCCACATAGTATAGGGGTAAAGTAGGGTAAACATTTTTAGTAAAAACGATGGAGAGGGTGAAAAACATGTATAGAATGGGCTCTCTGTCATGAATGAAATTTTAGGGAAATAATTTCATTTCATTTCATTCCTAGAAAACAAATAGTGGAATGGAACACGCAATGAGAACTATATAATATATCTACCTCTTATATAATGAAATCTTTTCTCACATGACCTCTCAAAATATCAATGAGGTTATGTGTAGAGGGACTTATTCTATTTAGTTATACATCATGAAACTATAACTATATGTTATTAAATTTAAAATTAGGAAACTTGGAATTAATGGAATATATTTTAATGTCATACAATCTTGATTATTTGAATCAAATATGAAGTTATTCAAAAAACTTCTTCAACAACCATACATTACCAGCTCGTATAATGTTCTCTCGATCCATCATGATCAATTAGAGAGCTCTAAGGTAGTAAAAATTGGGCACATTGTATGATCCCTTCCAAAATGGTTTATGTTTTGGTGGATGATTCCTAGGTTTCATAAGATTTATTAAATCTAGAAACAATTTTCTATAATATAATGAATAGAGGGAAAATTTCTTATTGAATGATCATGCAATATGATTTTTATGGATTTCAAATTTGTGTGGTTTATGAATATTTTTTTCACCAATCCATTCCAGATAATCAAGCAACCTTTTTTATTGTTCTTATTCTAAGATCTTATTTAATAAAGTATAAGAAAGTAAATTTATCTGGAATTTGATAGGTAGGAAAACATTTGGTTTATGGAAGTAACTTCAACACACAACTAGTTGTTCTATTTTGATTCAATGCGGAACTCCTTCCCAACAGTGGGTGTTCACTGGTACATTTCTAGTGACACCTTATAATTAACCTTGGTTTTGAGTGTGGTATTTTTTTAAATATAACCCCATTACGGGGGGAGGTGTCATTTCCTACTCATAGAAAATATTATAGCTTTGAGATATGTTCACGAGTCCTTCCAAAAACCCAATTCAAGACTCGTTACCATGCTTCTTAGTGATCATTCATCGATATGAATCAATTTAATAATCTGTATTTATTAATAGTTCTCTGTGATTCATGATTGAATTGATTAGATTATGGTTTAAAGGAACAAATCTTGGAAAAATGGAATTTAGTTCCATATCGTGGGTGGTATGTGTTGTGTTTGTGGAATCAGAACCATAATAGGGGATTCCGTTCATTTCCTATAAAGGGGATAAGATCCCACACATCTCATTTCCAATTAACAGAAAAATAATAAAATATATGTTCATGTCAAATTTAAAATCATGGTTCTATTTATGTCTGGAAATCCATGATTTATCCTACAAAGTTTAAAGACACGAAGAGTGGAAAACTAGGATATATTTTCATGTAAATGTATAATGTGGGACCTATTCATGAGTATCTTTTCTTTTTATTCTCAGAGTGAATATGAACCATTAAGGGTGGGTTTTCTTTATTATAATATAACACACTAAGGATTGGTTATATCGATCATAGGGAATATGAATCTATAAGATGTGGTATGGATCATAAATAAAATTTCTTAGCGAGGAGGAAGTTAATGGGTAATATGGAACAATGGAAATATTGTTATGGATATTGGTTCTGAACATCATATATTAATCCTATATATATATATATATGTAATAATAGGAATCAAGAAACATGTAGAATGAGTTTTATAGTTTATGGTCCTAAAAAAATACCATAGTATGCACTTTAACATACCATGGTTAGGGAATTATCATACTACATTAAATCAGGCGACTACGATGTCCATTTCATGAAAGGGGAAAAATAGAGGATTGAGTTGAGACTTTTCATGGGATTCCCTTGACTAATAAAACCCATAGGGAATATTTACGTATCAGGGGGACAACTTATAATAAATATGTCCCATTAATAAGGTTGTTTTACAGGGAATGTGTCCCTTTATATGTGAACCACTGATTACACAAGTTAGGAGGAGGCCTATATGTATAGAATTTTTAGTCTTGTATATTTGTACTGGGACTAGGAAGTATTACATGAATCTTGGGAGATAAATCCTTATGATAAATTTGTTGTATATTTTTTATTTTTCTCATTATTGGTTCATAGGAACAACTTGAATGGGTGTGTCCATGATATTTCCTAGTGGGAAGATGACTTAGATGAAGGAAGGTGAGAATTAGAGTATACAAGTAGTAGGAGTCCCTTAATTTTCAATCATACCCAATTATGACCTATGGTGATAAAATCATCATTGGAATGTTTATGGGGATTACACCTTGTGAGGAAGACCAGGCTAGAATTGCACATTTATCAAAATAATATCTTCTAAAATGGAACATTGAAAGCCAAGATGGGTATCCTTTGTAAATTATCATATCAAAAGTATCCTAATGATATTATATATCATAATAAAGGAAATACATAATTTATATTACATCAAGGGTCTTATTAATATGGGAGGAAAACTTGGGAGAGTCCTTTTATGAGGGGATTACATGGTAAAAGTGATGTATGTCGGTAATGTTTCCCTAATTATGTGAATCATATTGTTTTATAGAATGTCGTGATAATTGGATTCCTCTTTTAATTGATTTTGTTAAGGGATATTATACAATTTAAAATAGGTTGAACATGTTACCAATTTTGGGAGAGTATAAAGGTTTCTCACCTACGTGATGAGGTAATATAGAGAGGGTATTCCATGTATAGGTTATATGTGAAGCTTCACTATGATGTAGGGTTTAGTGAAAGGTATTTACAGAGATGAAGTAGGGTGAATTGGTCTCCATATTTGAGGTTTGGAAAATTTTAATCCTTGGTTGAGGTAGTGTGATGTAGTCATCCTTGATGTGAATAGGTGATGTGGTTCTTCAAGTTGAGATATAATGATGTGGTACCCTTGGTTGAGGCATGGAGAATTGATCTCCCTAGTTATGATCAGTAGAAATGGTTTCCCTATGAGAGGCATTAAAATGTGGTCACCCAAGATTAGTAGTAGTATAAAGGGTTTATCCCAAGTATGAATCTCCCTTAAGGGACTTGGACTCATTTTTTCATTTTGTACATCTTCCCAAAGGGGTATGGAGAAGGAAACTAATGTAATGTTTCCACTGGGGGTCCTTCCCTTTACTCTTGGTGAACTATGAAAAAAGTGTTCAATTGTGATGTAATATTTCCAAATGATTCAATTAAAAATACATTTTTAATTCAATTATGTTGGAAGCATTATAATATACCTATAGAGTAGAAAGGAAGCCTCAGAAGAAAGGTATTTCAATGTCACATTTTTATACAAAATGTTGAGAATTTTGAGAAAAATTGTCTATTTATAGATAAATATAAGATTTGGGTTCACAATTTCTAGGTGTGTAATAAGATTCATATAGGCCAACTAGGTCGGGGGAGGATAAAGTGTTATCATGTTTTTGCAAAAAAACTAGGGTGATGACATAAGTTCACACACAAGGACCTAGGCAAAATGACTGACGCTCCCACCTTGTTATGGGGAAAATGAAACCTCAGTGACTATATGGTTATGAAAAATTACAATATGGGTGATGGATAACTAAGAAAGAAATTATAAAAATGTGTGAATTGAACTATGAATCCTAATATATATCCCTAAAATAAATAATTACAGCATGTGTGTAGAGATCACATGGAGGTAAACCGACCCTAATTTGGATCACCTATAAATAGTCATAACTTTTTATCTATAAGTCTATTTTCTCTATGAGTATTCAAATAAAATCCTTTGAAACAAAATACACCCCTAAAATTTTTTTTTCATTATATAATTTTTTCAAGAGGAAAATATTTTTCCATGATACACATAAATTGGTTTTATAGCTCCAATACCCCTTTTTTCAAATAGTAGATGAGATACATTACATATTCTCGATGGAGGTTCACACCACCACATCACTATACTGGGAAATATTTCTATACAAAATCTATACCTTAGTGTTTCCTCTATCATATGGAAAATGGAGATACTATTGGTGTCTTTTTTACCAACAAATAGGTACTTTTTATCCCACACCTAACCCTTTTAATTCAAGTGAGGGTCTTATCTAGTTTTCCCTAGAAAAGATTATAGTACACTATTTCTGGTGCCAAAAAGTTCTCCAAATTCTTATAATTTGATTCATTTTCAATAAAAAATATGGTAATAACTTAAAATATGAAATATTTTCTATTTAGATGAATTATGGTAAGTCTTCTCAAGGAGACCATCCATTTGGAAGATGTTCACCAAGATGAGGATCACAACTTATGGTGTTCATGTTTTCGTGACTTGTCAGTTCATTATAACCTATAGAACTCATAATAATTTTCATCAAGAACTTGAATCCACATAATCATTTACTGTAATTGATTAATTTAATAATAATATCCTTCAAAATTGATCCAAGGGGGGTTTTGTCATTGAAATTTTCACACATATGGGTATAGTTATATGTAACATCATCATAAATTAAATTTAGTCCATGTGGGTTTGGATGGTTCCCCCTTAGAATGTGATCATAGATAACTATAGGCATATAAACCATCATTACACACAATAGATGGTTAATTAACATATGGATGATTTCCTCTTAATTGTTTTCTTAGTGATGTGTATGCCTATATTTACAATCACCATACACCAATGTTAGTCCATTTGGATATGTATGATGATTCCATTCAAGGAATATTCTTAAAATTAAGAATAGGAATATATAATATCATATTGAAATAGATTTTTTTATTCCAATAATGAATATGGTTTCCTCTTGTGAATCATATCACGTATGAGTATAAGAATATGTTACATCACTATACCCTAGATTTAGTCCATTCATATATGGAATATATTTCCCCTAGGGTGTCTGCTAATTGAAGGGTATAATAATTTTTACCATCACCTAAACTAGACTGAGTTCAGTGATATTTGGAAAATTAGTGGCTCTCCATCATCCAAACTACGAAAGCGAATTTTAGAATGAGGAATCAATTGTTTGGTAATATTTTAAGTACAATTTAATCACATATTTACGTGTCTTTTATTAATAATTGGCATAATAATCCCAAAATATATAATTTTATAATTTTTTCATTGTTCAAGTGACCTTGTGAGTGTAGCTTAAAAATTTACGAGGTTTTATGATGGACCACACGTGTCTTGATTGTTTTTATTTTTCAACCTAATCATTATCTATTTATTATTTGTGATTAAATTAGTTGGTAAGAAGTTATATTTTTCATATTTCACCCATAATGGATTTTTCAAAAAAACTTGTTTATTTTCATTTTCATTTCATAAGCAAAATATTTCATAGATCATGTGAGGTGAATATCTAATGAGAAAATAATCAACTTTTTCCTAAGATTCCCATCATTGGTATTTAACCTGGAATGTTTTATGTCTCTTTAAATAGGTATTTTAAGAGAATACAAGTCAAAAAAAATGTATTGATTGTTTAAGGTATATATTGTTGACCAAAAAGTGAGATATTTTTCATAGAAGCATATGTGAGGAAAACATTATGTGAACTGAGGGTTCAATGCTACTAATATAGAATAATTAGGTCATATTAATTAGAATAAATTTTGGAAAAAAATATTTATAAATAGGAATGTAAATGCCAAATGGTAACTAGATCTTCATACTAGAATACATCATCCAAAAGGCGAGTGAATAGGGTTTATGTTTATAATGTTTGGACTATTGTTTTTTAATATGAGGGTAAGCTATATTTTAGAAAAAATGTTGTGATAGTCTAACCAGTGAGGGAAAAATTACTTGATATAATTGGAAGACCGAATTCTAATATAGATGATTTCATGGGTATCTGAATATAGTAAAAAATTCATAGCACTATTAGAATTTTTTCTTCAGGTTTAGGGGCATATGATGGGGAAAAACAGGTTCAAGAGTTTAATGTAACATTCTTTCTTCAAAAAATGAGCATAATGAATGAATGTGGAACATTTAATTTATCTAAATCCACTATAATGGAAGGATTATAATTTTTATAAATCAAAAGTCAAGAAAAAGGAATAATGGTAAGATGACATGGAATAATTATGAAATAGATGACCACAGATCATATTTTACTTATGGGTTATTTTGTGAATTATATATGGAGTATAGAGATTCGATGAACTTTTCCTCAGGGGGTTGATGCCTATATTTATTTTGGAAGAATATAATATCAATGATGATTGTTAATAAATATAGTTTCATTTTTTACCTGGATAAATTAAATATCATTAGTCAATAATGGTTGGAGGGGATTTAGAAACAAGATGAATGATGTATGTTTATTAAATTATTTATAAGGAAGAAGGATTCTATTATCCTAAATTTTATTCCACATTGTATTAAACACAGACTCATAATCAGGGTGAAATGATATTGCCTGAAATTGCTCAAATATTTTTCTTCATATTTAGGTCTAGTGAAGGATGATATAAATAGTTTAGGGTTGTCTAATGAGACACACAAGCATTGTTTATTCCTCACATACACTCTTAAGTCATCCCAATCCATGGTATATAATGTCCTTGAATATCAAAGAATGAATTTTAATCAAGACCTCCATTAATTTTCTTTGACCTAACATATTTATTTTTATGTTTTATATCATTAGTTAATGGGTAATGAAATTTTGAAAATTGGGTGATAGATTTTCATGTCACATATATTTGACTATATATTCTTGTAGTTTAATGTTGTACAACATTGACCCAATGATATTGAGGTTTGAGGTAATACATGTTTCCGTAGATGCTACAATGTTTTAAGGTCAAATAGGTTTGATGAGATAATAAAGTGGTTTATATTCTCACATATTTATCCAAAATAAGAGAGTTAGAATAAATAATGATTGAATTAAGACACTCATCATGAATTATTACCTTGATGCTAATATTCAACATCTCACAAAAACATGTGCATCGTTTATGGTCATAGTTCTTAGAAAATAATTAAGTGATACATCAAATGTATCTAGGGAAATCAAAAAAATAGGCTTGCTAGAGTATTCCAAGGATAATATAGAATATATCATAAATGGGTTTAAATAGTTTAAGGTCCTACTTTTTCGACTAAATAAAAAGGGGTGTGATAAGGCAACCCACATGGGATATGATAGGTAAGACAATGTCAACACCATTAAATGAAGAATGAAGATGATATAAACATAAATACAGTGTATTTGATTCCAGAAATTGATTTAGGAAATGTATGATAAATATTACAACTAATTAACATTTTAATGATGGGTTTCACATCATTGTTATTTTAGGTGTACGAAGATTTGAGGTTATTTTTCTATGAATGAAGATACTAATACTTAAAAAGGTTTAATATAGTGTCATAATATATCATTACAATATATAACTATTCATTATTGATTTATAAAGTAAATAATGAAAACCATGAAAGTCTTAATATAATTTAATTACTTAATGAAGAATGTGTGATATAATAATGAAAACATACACAAGTGGTTGAAAGTTCCAAATCCAAAAATAACATTTATTAGTTTTTTTAGTTCCACATAGATATTTAAAGGAGAATGGATATAGTTGATAATTTACAGATGGGTCTAGAATATATGGTCTAAAAAATTCATAAATTGAAACAATAGGAATTAGGCCAAACATAGTTCTTATAAAATCATTGTGTAAGAGGAAAAGTGGAATATGTAATGTGAATGAAATGACCCCAAACATATCGATGGGAAGAGGTTTTGAGGATGATAGAGATGATATGTTCAACATTTGATATGAGATATAATCATCACTATATACCGAATGTATGTGAATTAAATGACATGTAGTTTTTATAACTTTCCACTATAGAAATAGATCATATATAAGAGAGGGACAATTTTACCAAGAGTTAGTTGGAAACAAAACTTATTTCAGGTTAATGATTGAAGAAATACCCGAATTTATGTCCAAATATTAGAATGGGGGACCAAAAAAATGTAAATTTTGGGGAAATGAGGCATTTTAACATTTTGTAGGGACTCATATATTTTGAGCCCTTACATGAATTTATCTCTATTATTGGGGAAGTGGGTTATGTTGCATTTACCACCTCTATGAAGACTAAAAACAAGCTTGATAAACTATATTTAATTTATTTTCTCACCATAAATACAGTAAGAATATGTTATTAAATTAATTTTTATATGATGAGGACCTATACTATGATGTTTAACCTCTTGTGGAATGTACATTTTTTAACCCCCTTGAGTTGTTAAGAACATATTTACTCGAAATAAAATCAATTATATTTATGAATAGTTATGAAACATTTGATTCAGATGTTAATATGTCTATATAGTGATATAAATCATGACACAGATAGTTATTATTATTTATGGTAATTCTTTAGGATGTATTTTAGGAAAAACATGACGTTGCAAGAGGTGAATGGTAACATATTCATATCATATTTATAAAAAGTGTGATTTTTAATGGAGTCATTTTATATAGAAAATGTTTATACATAAAGAGATATATTTTTATGGATTATTCATCAATATGACTCTTATATAAGAGATGATTTTTTTAAAACCATGGAATCAAGGTTAGGGATCTGGGTGGTTTTATAAAACATTCAAATCTCTGGATATCATGTAGGGATATTAAGAAAATGGGAAGGATCCCAATATTGTTTGAGTTAATTTATCATGGAAAACATGTAATGAAATTTATTATCATGAGATAAGGAATACATGCTATGTAGTTTATAATTTAACAACTAGGTATCATATTTCATTTAGTTTATGGTCATACATCCTAGAACTGAATAATTGGAGACCTTTTAAAAAAAAGATTATGTTTATGGATATAGAACCACAAACTGGAGGTCTTGCACTGATCTAGATTATGCACAAAATAATAAGGACTCAACTCAATTTCAGAACCATTAAGGGGGAATTGGAGTGTCATGAAAAACTAGGGGCATGATAATTATTTAATGTTAAGAAAATCAATCAGTGATATGAGCATCACTACCTATATTGAAATTATACTAATTGAGCCTCATGATGTTCTTACATGTAATGGATAACTCATACCAGTGTGGAGTTTTTTCCAAAAATACATTAGTTGAATAAGGAGACCATATAGTGAGAGGTGAATAGATACTAGGGTATTTTTGGATGGACATAGAGTATGAAATTTCAGCATCATTATGAATATCATGATATAAGAATTATGATACATGTAATTCTTTTGTAAGAAAGGAACTTTTATTCATGGTGTAAACATATGGAAATAAAAAATTCATGTAATGGGAACTCAATAATGAATTTTTATCCCATGTAAGGAGATAAATCCATATAGAGTGGGATTCTCAATATAGTTTTATTTCATATAGGATGAAGCATATCATATAAAGTTTATTATTCTTCTATGAGTACATTGTTGATCTATATTTTATAGTAATTTTATTTGAAATTATATATCATCCCATCAAATATAGGGATACTAGGGAATTTGATATACCTGACCAGACCCAAGCACTAGGATTGAGAATGGGGAGACTATAAATTATCATTGGTTCATAGATAGAGAACCATAGGGTGATAGGTGACTATTTTACTAATCTAGATCAAACATGAAAGAGTTATGAGTCCCAAATTTTTTTAATAAAATAAATTTAATGTTATAAATGTTTCAAATTGGAAGGGTATTTTACAATGATCTATATTGTGTACAAAAATATAAAATCATCACCATATTGTCAGATATATAAATGGAAATTTGACATGAGTGAAGAGGCCCCATCGAAGAGATGAAGTAAATGGTTTGGTTTGATTTTTTTGAAAAAATGATAGGAAATTCGGGAATCACTACATATATAATATTTTTAAAAATCATTCCATATATAGTCTCTAGATATATATGTTCGATGAATATAATATAAAAGGTGTAAAATAGTTTCTCTGGTTAGTGGAGAAAGGATATAGATCAACATTAATTAGAAATGGTCTCATTACCATAGCATAATAAATATTAGTAGAATATGTGGCTAGTCATAGGAGAGATAATCCTAGCATCAGTATATATCCAAATGAATTGAAATGTAACCACCTAGGTAATTATAAAATATTTTTTTCTTTCTGGAATTCAATAATTAAATTCATTATAAATGTATAATGAAATAAGTGGTATTGATAAAAATTAAGGAATAAAAAATAATATTGTAGTAACATAATATATGAGACTATAAATACAAATTAGGTATATTATAAGTGAAAATATGATATATTTATATCATGGATTAAGAAAATAAATGTCTTAAAAATGATAAATTAAGTTTTGTAATTTTTGGGAAACATAAATTTTTATTTTAAATTTTATTATTAATATATTTATTTAAAAGAATATTAATCTTTATAAAATAGATTGATAAATTAATATTTTATTTTTATTATTATTAAAAGATAAATTTATTAGAGCATAATTAATTTTTCAAAGTGTCATAAAAATAGTCATAATTTTTAAATTGGTATTTTCCAAATAAATTATGATTTTTGTTAAAAATTAAATTCCACACATTTAGAAAATTATTTTCAAAAAATTTAGTTCATTTTTTAATTCTACATGTTGAAAATGGATAGGGTGAATTTTGGGTTATTTTCTATAATAGTTTATTTTTTTTTGTGAATAGTGAAATATGATAATTTATGAATTTAGCTAAATACCTCAATTATTGAGTCGATGATGTATAGACAATGTAAGCCAATAATAACAAAATCTCCAACATTATTTTAATATATATAGTGATAATTATCAAATTATTAATTTTCTTAATGTAAAATAATAAACTAATGAAAAAAATATTCAAAAAACCCCACTATCCTCAACTATAAAAACCACCCTCACCACCTATTCATCTAACACCATAAAGCATTATATCATTTCCAATTACTACCAATTTAACCTAAAAATAAAATTCCCTACATCCTATACATAATGGTATAATCAAATGTAGAAAACCATGTTCCTTAAAAGGTTCACAAGAATGAGAACTCAATAGAAAAAATCCTGTTTAATTTTTTTCTTCTTAATTTAGGTTATTTTATTATTATATCATAAAATCAACACATATTAGTGACATGAAAACTCCAATGTATTATATATACTATTTTTTTGTAATTTTTATATATATCATCAAAACTCTCATATCCTCTTCTTGTTCTAGAAAATAAAAACATCATTCACAACGTGTCAATTCCCTTCCTTCATGAATGTCAAGATATCATTTTCATTTACCACATTCAAATATGGACATTAAACCATTATTATGGTTAAATAATATTTATTATAAATTGTATATGTTATTTAATATCATGATTACAATATATAAACATGATATTAAATTTAATTATATATTTTTTTGATGGTTATAAAAGCCACCAAAATAAATTTAATCTTATTAATTAATGTTTTATCAAACGATTAATCCTTATATTAGAAAAAAATGATATATGGTAATAGTTAAATCTTTGTAAACATAATAATACAATTTCATTCTACTTATGGTGTTTTCTTTCCATTTTATATAAAAAATAAATAATGAACCAACCATGGAAACCATGATTTAAATTCACTCGAAACAATAAAAATAACAAATTATTATCAATAAATGGTTTAAAATATATTATAAGAATATCATATAAGGAATTATTAATATTAATATAGTTATTTAATAGATTAAAAAAACTTTTTAAACCATTAAATATGAGTTTTTAACATTTTTTAAGTGATACGAACCTGAAGAAAGAGACTTTTCTTTAATGATCTTCTTTATAGTTTCTATTTTTTAAAAAAATCAAAAGAATGTATTTATGAAGAAAATATTCATCTTTTATGATTATGTTATTGTTATTGGGAATTTTATTTATGATAAAGGGATGGAATTATATCTCCCAATAAATCATTGATTATTTTTATGTTGGATGTTGACTGTAATGGGTTTTCCAAGTGTAATAGTGATGGTTACACCATAAAGTTATCGTGAGGGTTACATTATAAGGTGGTTGTGAGGGATGTGTTGTAAGGTCTTGATGAGGGATAAAAATAATATGATATCCACAAGGGTTAAAATCATAATTGTGTAATGTACCATGGTACCTATATGGTTTTATTTCTATTTTCAATATAGAAATATCATGTTTTCACAAAGTAAGTATATAACAATGTAAGGGTGAAAAGTATATGTTGTGGGAACAATTTCATAAGTTTATAATAATTCATGGACTAATGGTTCTTTTTAAGTATTTGTCCCTTACTTAGATTGTTTTTCTCAAACAATTTTTTTAAATTTTATTCACAGGTTTTAAGGATGTGTAAGAGAAAACAATCAAAGATGAATATTGTGATGATTTTTCATGAAATGAAATCCTGTTTTATGGAAAAAAATTTGTATTATGGGATAAATGGATAATTTGTTAGTAGTATCAAATTTTTATTCTTGGGGGTTTTCATGTCTGGATTTTTAACTAATTCGCTAAAATTATAAATTGGAAAGATATTTATGAATGTAATAAGTGTATTCAAGTTGAATTTACTAGATTATGAAATGTGTAAGGTCATGTCTTTATAGTTGGTATCAGAGCATGGTTTAGATAATATTAAGGGTTAGGGTGATGTTAATACAATACCATAAATTATTTTTACCTTATTGTTATGTTTAAATGGTATAGAATTTAAATATTACCATGATCCTTCATCAAATATATGTCTGTACAGAATGGTTTTCCACAGAAGAAATAGGGAAGCTGGAGTAGGAAGGAACAAAGAGGATGATATCATTCTAAGTCCACAACCTAGAATATTGGAAATTGGAACAGAGCATCTAGTGAGAGTATTGTGTAACGACCCAAACTTTTTAATAATATTTGTTTCGTATTTTTATGTTTTATTTTATATTATACTTAACAAAAATATATATTTTAATTAATGTAGTGTGTATAATTAAAATAATACCACAATGTTTTGACTATTATATGACTGCTGGTTAATAGGACTGTTGGTCATTATGACCGTTGGAAACTGAAATTCTTAATATTATGATTACTATTTATAAATACAAGTGATTATGGTTAATTAATACAGAAAGAAGAGTCAATGGACACATCTAGTAGACTCAGGACATATGAAGCCCATTTGTTAGAGCGTGGGAAGGAGGTCGCATCACTGGTCTTTACTCTGGACCAAGCCCAAGCCAAACTCCAACAAGTGATGTTTTAACAGAATTGCTTACGGTAGAAGTTTAAGCAGATAGAAATCAAAACATAGGAAATGTTGTCTGAGCCGCCCTAATATTCTATCACTATAGCACATCTTACACTTAGGAACTATACTGGTTTTATAAGGGGCTATGTAATAAGACCTTAGTTGTGTTGTGTAATCCATTTGTATAAATAATATTTTTATTTCTTATTATGTTAAATTTGTGAATTTTAATTGTCCGGATAAATGTAGAATGAATTTCCTTATTATTGAAGAATTTTGAAAAAATGGTATTTTAAAATATTTTTTTGTATACTTTAAAATAATTAATAATGTAAAATTATTTTAAAAAAATGGTCTTCTATAGTTGTGACGAGTAAGAAATTTGGAGTCTAATAAGATCAACATAATATTTAGTGAATTGTAATGTATGAATATTAATATTACCCTTATGAATAGTAATGTGACCAATGGAATAGTAACCTCAGTAAAGATAGTATAAATATAATTTAGGCATCATGAATGGTGAAATGATATAATAGCATAAGTAAATAACTGTTTCATAAATTATTTGTTATAGTATTAGTATTTTTTGGGTAAATAGTGTTTTTATTTAAAAAATAAATATCTAATAATATAAAAATTATTTTTATAAAATGGAGTTCATTTTTGAATTCAGAGTGTTGATATTAGGTAAGGGTGAGTTTATGATATTTTTATAAAAAAATCTTGTTTTTCCGGTGAATAGTAAAAATACAGTTTTGATTATTGTTGTCATTAATGACACCATTTATGATGTTATCATTCTAGTCAACTTCTGAATAGTAATATATGTTATTAGGTGTCCCGAGTGGAAAATAACCTGGGAAAATACCATGATCAAGGCCATGGTTTTGCAAATACCATGGATAAGGTGCCCCATGGAAATTAATTAAATTCTACCACACATTTTTAATAAATACCACGAAATTCCCTCATTAATTTCATTTAAAAATTCTCCTCAACAAAGCTCTGGTCTTTTCACCCCCTACAGAGTCCTCCCAAGGTTCCCTAAAGATCCCCAAGGTCCCAACCATCATTCTTTATAATTAACTCTTCAAGGTAAGAGAACCTTTCACCCTCCTCTTTTAAGTCACGACTCCCTTTATGTTATGTCTTATAGTTTTCATTTCATTATGTGAGGGTGCGTTCTTTTATATATTTATTACTATCCATTTCATGTCCTAATTATGTGAGACCCTTTGCTCTCTCATAACCTAATTTTCTGAAATTTTATGTGACGTCGTTAGGCTGCTGATTTATTGTAAAAGAAATCACATATTCTATTTTCTTTCAAGTTTCCTTTTCATATGGAATGTCATTCAAATATCCATAATGAGAAATTATTTATATTATATTCTATCCCTATACTATTATATGATTTATTTATGAGTGTTTTACCCTTGTACTATCTATTTTTAACATTTTCTAAAACCATTTTACATAGTCGTTATGCTACAGAATATTCATCTCAAAAGCTCTCTCTTTTTCTCAAGAAATTCTCTTGTTTTATTTGTGTGAATAACCAATATATTTTAATTTCTAGAGGTATTAATCAAAAAATAAAATTTATCTTGTTGATTCTAGAATTTACAAACATATAACCATCACTTCCTTTCCATGGGTTATAAATGAAATAATGATCTCATTTTTAGGCACTTTTTAAACGTCATGATTTAGACATTAACCCCATTTCTTTTATTCTCTATGGTTTATTTTATAAATGTTTGATTATGATAAATGTGGATCACACGAAAATAAAAGACATATTATGGGTGATCCTTGATATTTCTCCAATGCATTGGGTAAAGATTTTAATCTCAATAGATGAAAAGTTTCACAATAACATGGTGAATAACCTTGGTAATTTTTATGAAACCTTTGGGATGAACCTTGGTGATATGCTCATGGATGTCTAAATTAAATTTTGTTTCCAACTATTCATGTTTTGATTCATGTTATTTTCATTATGATAGTCACTTACTTCCATTTCTCATGTCTTTATGTTTTTAATCAGGTTCTTATTGATATCACACATAAACTGATTCCCTTACTTTCCACATTAGGCCTTCTTCTCATCATTTCCTTTAATTTATGTCTCTAGGTTATGATATGTAGTAGTTGTTCTTAGGATTAACAATTGAAGATGATTTTCAAGTGGATTTAAAGGAGTTTTTTATATTTTATGTAATTTTTTCATTATTTCCAAGACCCTAGACTCTAAAGGTCTTATGTTTGTAAAACGTAATGTAAGGTAATGTAAAAATGGTAGGATTCCATAGTTGGTATCAAAGGATAAATTAGCTATTTATAGAAATTATGATATAAAAACGTTAAGAAGAATCATATTAAAATGTTCAAATATATGGAAACTTCTTGTTATTTTGTGGAAATATTAAGTAATTGGTTTCTGAACAAATAAATCCATGTCTGGAAACGATCAAGTGGATGTGGTTCTAGCACAAATATACCTAGGATTGAAAACTCCGACCAGGGGTTTTGGGCATGACCTAGGGTATCCTAGTACACGACAAAAGGACTTGCTGCACTCATGGTTTCACACTCTTTGGGGATATGTTTGTTTAATCACAAGATTTTTATGAATCATTATGAAGGATTTATAGAGAAATGTAATTGTTTTAGAATTACGTTTAAAGACATAAAATCCTTTATAGTTAAAATATTCGTAAATGAAATAAGCTTCTAACTAACATTTCATTATTTTAGAAAATGGTTGGAAATAAGAGGAACCGTGCAAATAGTGACCATAATGGACCATGCGCTGATGGCCCTCAAAAAAAGATGGAATGGAAACTAACCTGAGAATGATGAACCAACTTAATCATGTTATAGGAAATAACTTGAATCAAGCTGAGAGACCGATCTCACCGCAAAGGGAACAACATCTAATTGAGTCCTTTATGCATCAATGACCACCAACCATTAGTGGATCTACCGACCAACTGATTTTTGAGTAGTGGATGAGCACTATCGAGAAGATATTTTCCGTGCTTTGTTATTTTGAACAAGAGAAGTTCACCCTGTCTATTTACCACTTAGAGGGAGAAGATGATCAACGGTGGGAGCTGATAAAAAAACAAGGCCAAGAGTGGAAATTGAAGCTATGGAGTGGGCAGAGTTAAAAGGGATCTTTTTCAGTATGTATTTCCTTCGATCCATTAGAACATGAATGGAGAATTATCTTATCGAGCTAAAGCACAAGGAGAACGAACTTGTGGGAAGCTATGAGATGAACTTCACAAGGATTTCACATTACAACTCTAGATTTTTCATGGATCCAAATGGTAAGGTTGATATATTCCTCAGTGGACTGAGACCTCATCTGTGGAATAATCTTTCCAAATTAGACAATAATAGCTATGAGGGGATCGTGTGGAGTGAGATGAAAGTTGAAATGGAGATTAGTGAGACTCAATGGTCTCATAAATCCAATAATAAGAAAATATCAATATATCTCATATTAGGGTGGAATTTTGATTAGGGAAGAGATGGAAATAAAGTGCAACTTTCCACATGTAATAAATATTGGAAGAAGCATTCAGTGAACTGACTGATCGGGAGACAGAAGTGCTACAAGTGTGAGAAATATGGCCATATCAGACAAAACTGTAGTAGTGAGGTGAAGCCTCAACTCCAAAACACTAACGAAAAAGGATTGATGGTACATTCCCTACCTAATGTCCACTTCTATAAGGATGGACGACTTGGGAACTCTTCCAATCATTGTCAAAATTTGAGGGTAGTGTAGGGGAATCACCATTAGCCTCAGCATCTTCCAAGGGAACAAGGTCATACTTTTGCAATCACTATGGATGATGTTGAAGTTCCAAATGATTTGGTGGTAGGTATTCATGGTGTTCCCTCAAAGATATCATGTACTTTTTTTATTGTGGTTCTACACATTTTTTTATTTCCTCCACGATTTCAATGAATTTCGAATCAACCCCTAAATTGCTAAAATTATGGTTATCAGTCAAGATTCCTGGTGGGATTATCCAAGCATTGTCAGTGTTTAGAAACTATAGTAGTTAATTTAGTGAGAACAATATTATCAAAAATATAGTAGTCATTCCCATGCTGGAATTCGACATTATTCTAGGTATGGAATTGCTCTAAAATTATAATGCTATGATTTATTGTAAAAGTAAGGAAATATTAGTAGTCTTGAATGATAAATGTATAGTTATCTTCAAAGGAGAGATATCTCAACCATATATTTCTCTATAAGAACCTCATATATCCATATTTATGGAGTTGATCATTGACGAAGAAGAAGAAAATGAGAGTATAAGTATAGAAAATATCCCCATCATCCTGAAATACATTGATCTATTTCTGGAGGAGTTGCCGGACCTCCTCCAGAAAGAGATGTAAATTTCTCTATTAAACTCATACCTGGATCTCATCAAAGATCAAAGAACCCGTATAGGATAGAAAATGTGGAGATGGAAGAATTAAATAGGAAACTCCAAGATCTTTTGGAGAAGGGGTTTATCTGTCCAAGTATGTCTCCTTGGGGAGCACCAGTTCTCTCTGTGAAGAAGAAAGATTGATCAATGCGGCTATGCATTGATTTAAGATAACTAAACGAGATCACTGTGACGAAAAAATACCCTCTCCCAAGAATTAATGACTTATTTTACCAACTTCATTTGGCACAATTATTCTCTAATAATGATCTTTGATCAGGTTATCATCAAATGGAGGTGAAGAAAGAAGATATTTTAAAAACTGCCTTCTGATAATGATATGGGCACTGTGAGTTTGTTATTATGCCCATCAGACTAACAATTGAACCTCTTATTTGTATGGATTTGATGAGTAGAGTATTTAAGTACAACCTTGATAACATTATGGTATTTTTTATTGATGATATTATGATATATTTCAAAATATTCGAGGAGGATGAGGATCATCGAACGGTTATTCTGCAAACTCTGCGGAAGGACATGCTTTTTGAAAAGTTCAGAAATTGTGAATTTTGGTTACACAAAGTTTCATTCTTGGGGAATATTGTTACCAATGAAGGAATCACATATGACCCTACAAAGAAAATAGTTATAGAGGAGTTCCCTCATCCTAAAAAAATAACTGAGATTCATAGTTTCCTTGAATTAGTAGGATATTATAAGAGGTTTGTGGAAAACATTACATGACATTCTATTCCATTAACCAAGTTAACTCGAGAAGGGGTCTAGTTAATCTTGAAAAAGGAGTGTGAAGATTGTTTCCAAGAGCTGAAGAAGAGATTAGTTATTTCCCCCATGTTTACTCTACCCTCAGGTGGAGAAGGATTCTTTATTTTTAGCGATGCATCTCTAAAAGTGCTTGGGTGTGTCCTCATACAAATTGACAAAGTCATTACTTATGCATCTCGAAAGTTGAAGACTCATTAGCAGAACTATCTTATGCTTGATCTGGAGCTGACGATGGTTTTTTTTACTATGAAAATATAAAGGAACTATCATTATGGGGAGAAATGTGATATATACACAGACCTTCAATGTTTGAATTATATTTTCACATGAAATGAATTGAACATGAGACAAAGGAGATGATTGGATCTTATTAGAGACAATGATTGTTCAATTCATTATAATCTCAAATGAGAAAACAATGTCACTAATGCATTAAGAAGGAAAGACCGAGTTTTTCTTTCCATGATATAGATTTAAATTGATCCTTTGATCAATGACCAAGTAACGATGGACATAGGAATTATAAGGGAAGGGACATCATCAACCCTAACTCAAATGATTTCTCAACCATCATTACAAGAGAATATCAAGAAAGATCACAAAGAAGATCCTTTGTTACAGATGATGTTCGAGGCTATGAAGGATGGTACGTTTATTGAGATCAATATTGATCAACAAGGTGTACTGAAATTTTGTAAAATAATATTTGTTTCATCTATTCCATAAATAAAGAAGGATATGATGGGTGAAGCTCATATCACTACTTTTCTATACATCTAGGAATCCTAAAAATGAATATAGACCTTCATGATCATTATTTGTGGGATAATATTAAAAGGGAGATTGCTGAATACACATCAAGTTGAATAGTATTTTAGCAAGTGAACGAAAAATGAAAACATCATAAAGGGGTATTGAAACCAATACCCATACCTTCATGGAAGTGGGACAATATCACTATATACTTCTTCACCAGTCTCTCGAGATCTTCCGAATGAAAAAATGCGATATGGGTTATTATGGACCGTCTCACCAAGGATACCTATTTTATCTCCATTCGGGATGATTTCCCTCTTGATCTACCTTCCAGGATTTACATAAAGGAAGTGGTAAGGCTTCATGGAGTTCTTCTTTCTATCGTATTTGATCATGATCCAAGTTTCACATCAACATTATGGAGAAGTCTTCAACATTCTCTGAGAACTGAATTGAATTTTAGTAGGACCTATCACCCAGAAACTAATGGATAATCTTAAAGGACTATTCAAACACTCGAGGATATACTGAGAAGATCCCCAATATAAATTAAAGGGGGATGGGATCAACATCTCCCTTTAATTTAGATCTCTTACAATAACATCTTCCACTTGAGCATTCAAATGGCACCCTATGAAGATCTATATAGTAAATGATGTAGAACTCATACTTGTTAGCATGAAGCTGGTGAAAGAAAGATTCTTGGGCCTGATCTTATACTATAGATGATAGAAAATATCTATTCCATCCAAGAACACATTAAAGCTACTCAGAGTCGGCAAAAGTGTTATGCCAACAACTGTTGATGGGACTTGGAGTTTGTTGTTGGTGACAAATTCTTTCTTTGAATTTTAATTTTGAAGAGAGTCAGGAGGTTTGGGAAGTAAGGGAATCTTGGCCCTAGGTAAATTGGCCCCTATGAAATCCTTGATCGTGTAAGAGTAGTGACCTATCGGCTTGCGCTTCCCCCAATTCTAGAACATGTTGACGATGTACTCCATGTATCCCTCTTGAAGAAGTACATACCTACCCCTTCAAAAGTACTAAATATAGAGGTGGTACAACTAGAACATGACCTCTCTTATGAGGAGCAGCAGGTGGAGATATTGGATCATAAAGACAAGGTTATGAGCCACAATACTACCCAAATTTTTAAGGTGATGTGGAGGAACCAAAAATATGATGAATCCACTTGGGAACCAGAGGACATTTTGAGGTAGAAGTACCGACACATTTTCTCTTCTGAGGGTGTGAGTTAAAATTTTGTGGACAAAATTTCTTTAGGGGGAAAATGTAACGACCCAAACATTTGAATAATATTTGTTTCATAATTTTGTGCATTATTTTATTTTATACACAACAATACTATATCCTTTAATTAAATGGAGTGAGTATAATTAAAATAATACAACTCGGTATTGACTATTATATGACCATTGGTCAATATGACTGTTGGAAACTAAATTATTAACATTATGATTATTGTTTATAAAATGAAGTGATCATTATTAATTAATATAGAAAGAAGAGTCGATATCCTCATCCAGTAGACTCCGGTCATAAAACCCCCATTTGTCAGATCATGGGACGGAGGTTGCATCACGGGGATTTTCTCTAGACCAAGCCCAAGCTAAACTCTAACATGTGATGCTTGAACGGAATCGCCTTCAAAATAAGTTCAAGCTGATAGAAATCACCACTCATGCAATGTTTCCTGAGCCACCTAAGGATTATATCACCATATCACATCTTACACTTATGTCCTATGCATGTGTTATAAGGGGCTATATAATGAGACCTTAGTTATGTTGTGTAATATTTTTGTATAAATAAATTTTTTATTTAATATTATGCTAAATTTTTGAATTATAAATGTTCTAATATATGTAGAATGAATTTCCATGTTATTGATTAATTTTGTAAAACTGGTATTTGAAAATATTTTTTCGTATACTTTAAAATAATTAATAATGTAAAATGATTTTCAAAAAATGGCCTTCTATAGTTGTGACCAGTAATAAATTTAGAGTATAATAATATCAACTTATTTTTTATTTAATTGTAATGTATGAATAGTAATATTTCCCTTATGAATAGTAACGTGACCACTAGAATAGTAACCTCGCTTAACAAAGTATAAATATAATTTAGGCATCTTGAATGGTGAAGTGATATAATACCAAAAGTAAATAACTGTTTCAAAATTTATTAGTTATGTATTAGTATTTTTTGGGTAAATAGTGTTTTTACTTAAAAATTAAATATCTCATAATTAAAAAAATTATTTTTATAAAATGAAGTTCATTTTTAAATTTAGAGCATCGATATTAGGTTAGGGTGAATTTATGAGATTTTTAGATAATGTTTTTTTCATTGAATAGTAAAAATACTGTTTTGAGTTTGAATGTGATTAATGAAATAATTAACAATGTGATCATTCTAGTGAAATTTTGAATAGTAAGATATTTTATGAGGTGTCCAAAGTGGAAACTACCATTGGAAAATTCCATAGGCATGCACATGCTTTTTGAAATACCACCAATGAGTTGTCCCTTGGAAATTAATTAAATACCCCCTCACTTTTACTATAAATACCGATCCATTCCCTCATTTCTTTCATTAAAAAATCCCCTCAACAAAGCTCTAGTCTTTTTACCTCCCAAAGAGTCCTCCCAAGGTTCCCACAATCCCCCCAAGGTCCCAAACTTCGATCCTTCGAAGTCACTCTTCATGGTAAGGGATCCTTTCACCCTCCTCTTTTATGTCCTAACCTCCTTTATGTTAGGTCTTATAGTTTCCATTTCATTATATGGGGGTACGGCCTTTTATATCATTATTACTGTCCATTTCATTTCC
Organism: Viscum album; assembly: GCA_963277665.1. Taxonomy (NCBI): domain Eukaryota; kingdom Viridiplantae; phylum Streptophyta; class Magnoliopsida; order Santalales; family Viscaceae; genus Viscum; species Viscum album. Next base: position 9,324,849 of record OY728136.1, read on the forward strand.
TAATGATTTGAGAACCTTTCCTCTCTCACAAACTGATTTTCCAAAATTTTGAGTGATGCCGTTAGGCTGCCGAATTTTCGTAAAAAAGATAAAATCTTCTATTTTCTTTTAAGATTCCTTTTCATATTCTTTGTCATCAAATATCCATACCATGAACTTATTTATATTATATTGTATCACTATACTGTGTTATGCGTTATTTATGAGTGCTTGACCCTTGTCCCATCTCTTTTTAATGTTTTCTAAAACCATGTTACGTAACTGTTATGCTGTGGAATTTTCATCTCAAAATATCTCTCTTTTTCTCAAGAAATTATATTAAATTTCTTTTTTGTGGGAATACCCATTCTATTTTAATTTATAGAGGTATTCATAAAGAAACAAATATTATCTATTTGATTATGGAATTTACATACATATAAACCTCACTTCTTTTCAATTGGTTATAAATGACATAAGGGTTTTATTTTTAATCACTTCTTAAACGTCACGATTTTGACATGAAACCCATTTCCTTTTTCCTATTTGGGTTATTTATGAAATTTTTGATTATGATAAATGTGACTCACATGAAAATAAAGGCATATTAAGGGTACTCCCTGACAGCCCTCTAATGGATTGTGTAAAGAATTTAATCTCTAGAGACGACAAGTTTCACGATACCTTGGTAATTTTTATGACACCTTGGGGATAAACCTTGGTGATATGTTCATGAATGTACAAATTAAATGTTTTATCCGCATATTCAAGTTATTATTGATGTTATTTTTATTATGATAATCCTAAAATTCTATTTCTCATGTCATTATGTTTTTCATCATGTTCTTACTGATATCACATGTAAACTAATTCCCTTACTTTCAATTCTGAGCTATCTGCTCCCCATTTCTTTTGATGTTTGTCTCCAGGTTATAATATGCATTAGTTTTATATATGATGAACTTTTAAAGAGGATTTTCATGGGGATATGAATTATTATTTTGAGTTTTCATGTATTTTGTTCATGATTTCCAAGACATTAGACTTTAAATGTCCTCTATTTGTAAAATGTAATGAAAAGTTATGTAAAAATGTGGGATTCCAAATAATGGATATGTTGACATAATTCATAAATTGTGGTATCATCTGTACATGAAAAAAAACAGATCTACCACAATTAAACATGAATATAGTGGAATATTTTATTGGGAAACACTCTCCTACATCCAGTGGATCATCTGACATAGTATGGCCTGAATTGTGGATTGAATCCTTGAAAAGATATTCAATTTCATGGAGTGTTCAGATTATCAAAACACAAGTATTTGTATATTTTTTTAAGTTGTAGTCGTCTAGTGGTGGTCAAAGGTTAATAATTTCTGTGATAGAATGAAAATTGATTCCTTCAAATGGGATGAATTTAAGAATATGTTCCATAAAGAATATTTTCCTAATGTGGTTCCACATAGGATAGAAAAGAAATTTCTGGATTTAAAACAGAAGGAGTAATATTCAATAGCCATGTATGAGGAAACTTTCACCCGATTGGAAAGGTATTTTCTTGATATTATTTGTGATATTGATAGTAAAATCAATTTTTTCTCTCAGCATTGAGTCTAGGATTCCACTGGAATTTTGCCTCATGTGAATTAAAATGTTATGAGAAATATTTTTTGATGTCACGAGAGGTTATAAATGATGTTTTAAAATGATCATGTTTACTTTAAAACAAGATGAAGAAGGGGTATAACTGACATGAAATGGGTAACAGTCAATCAAACAAATATAATGGATAGAAAATTTAGTTTCTAGTTTTTTAGCACTGTGGTAAAACGAATCCTATGGAATGTATTAAAAAAATTCACGAAGTGTTTCTGATGTGGTATATTTTGACATATTTATTTAGAATTAAATGAAAAATATCTTAGTTATGGTATGTAAAATTCTGATAAGAAAACTATAAAGTGTTTTAAATGTGATGAGATGGGCCATTATGAAAATTACTTTCAAGATAATGATCTGAATGATGGTAAGTAGACATATTATAAGAAGAAAGGTGCACTGAAATCCTTTGCAACTACTTCAGTAGATGTTAGGTCATCCAGTGATATGGTACCTAGTACTTTTTTTTACTTTTTTTTAATAATCTCTTTTTTGATAATGGTTCTACACATTACTTAATTTATGTGATTTTTTTTCATAAAATAAAAAATTTCACCTCATTAAATGAAATAAGATCTTACGGTTAAAACATGAGGGGGAAATATTAAGGCAAAATGACTTTATAAGAATCTTCCTGTTATTGTATGTGGAAAGGTATTTCCTAAAAACCGTATGGTTTTTCTGATATAAGAAGTTGTTGTAATTTTGGGTATAGAAAGGATTAAATTTCATCATTATTATATTGATTATAGTGCTAAAGAATGTGTTTTTCTAAAAGGGGTTCAGTTTGTATACAATTATAAAACCATAACATTTATAAAATTATATTAAAAGTTGGAAATTCAAGTTATGTTTCACATATTTTTGAAAAAAGGTAACTGTCATTTTTAATGATTTTTCAGTGGTATATTAATACATGGTTTTTTATTACTAATGAATTTCTTGGTGTTATACCTGAGAAAGAAGTTGAATTTAATATTGAAATAGTTCTTGATGCTATTCTAATATAAAAACCCCTTATTTAACGTCTTATGTAGAAATTATTAAATTGAAGAACAATTTGTAAGAGTTTCCTGATAAAGGATTCATTCATACTAGCACTTCACCATGGGTGCTACAATTTTTTCCATTAAAAATAATGATGGTTCCATGAGAATATTCATTGATTATATATCATTATGTAACATAACTGTCATGAATAAGTATTCATTCCTTCATATTGATAACTTTTTTTATCATCCCCAAGATGGTCATCATTTTTCTAAGATTGAGTTGAGATTTAGGTACCATAATCTAAAGGTGGAGGCATATGACATTCCAAAATAGCTTTTCATACTAGATATGGACATTATGAGTTTTTTGTTACCCTTTGGTTTGAAAACATCCCCTTCTGTATTTAAGGATATTATAAATATAATCTTCCATTATTATTTGGATATGTTTTATGTCGTTTTTATTGATGAAATTTTTTAAAAAAAATATTTGAATACCCATAAAAACATCTATGGACTATTCTATAAAAAATAAATAAAATATATTATACATGGAATTTAGATAATGATATTTTTTGTGGCAACATATTTCTTTTCTTGGAATCATTCTAAAAAACTGATGGAAAAACTTTTGATACCTGCAAAAAATAGTTTTGAAGAGTGGACAAGACCTTCAAATGATATAGTTATTTTAAGTTTTATTTGATTAGAAGGATATTACAGACTTTTTGTTAAAAAATATTCATGGTTATCTAGCCCTCTTAGTAAGATTACATGAATAGGAATTAAAATTAGTTGGAGAAAAGGCAGTGATGTTTGTTTATAGGAAATGAGATGAAGATTGGTGAATGATATACTTTTGGTCCTCCCTTACAAAAATAGTTATTATTTCAGCTACAATGATGATTCATTGAAGGTACATGTTCTTTTTTTGATGCAGAATAATTAGGTAATTTCTTATTCTATAAGACAATTTAATCCTCTTGAGTTAAATCATCCTTCCCTTGATTGAGAATTAGCATTTCTGTTTTTCTCTTAAAAAATATTGAGGAATCATTTTTATGAATCCAAATGTGAAATATATACTAGCCATAAATGTTTTATGTAAATATTTACATAGAAGTAATAGAACATGAGGCTGGGAAGATTTCAGGAACTGATAAAAGATTATGATTTTATTATCAATTTCCATACTAGAAAAGAAAACAAAGTAGAAGATGTAACGATGTGAACTTTTTAAAAATATTTATTTCCTAAATTTGTGTGTTATTTCATTTTATTCTCCACAAAACTATATCCTTTAATTAATGAAGTGATACCTTTGGGTTTTGATTATTATATGACTGTTGGTCAATATGAATGTTGGAAAATAAACGCTTAATGTTGCTATTATTTCTTATAAATACAAGTAATATTGGTTAATTAATATAGGAAAAAGAGTCGATGTCATCATCCAGTAGACTCGGGCCATATAAATCCCTTCTGTCAGATCTTGGGAAGGAGGTAGCATCACATGGAATTGCTTTGGACCAAACCCAAGATGAACTTCAACATGTGAATCTTTAGCGAAATTTCATATGGTGGAATTTCAAGATGATAGAAATCACCACTCGAGAAATTTTGTCCAAGCCGCCCCAAGATTCAATCACCACAGAACTCCTTACACTTAGGACCTATTCTGGTGTTATAAGGGGATATGTAATGAGACCTTAGCTTCATTGTATAATCCTTTTATATAAATATATTTTTTATATCTTATAATGGTACATTTTGTGAATTTCAAATGTCTGGATAAATATAGGATGTATATTATCGCTGAATTTTGGATGAAGGGGGTTTTTAAAATATTTTTGTATTCTTTAAATAATTAATAATGTGAATTTATTTTTAAAAAATGGTCTTCTACTGTTGTGTTCAGTACAAAATTTAGAGTCTAATAAGATCAACTTAATTTTTAGTGAATAGTAAATTATGAATAGTAACATACCGTATGAATAGAAATGAATAATAATAAATAGTAAATCAGCCAAAAAAATAGATGCTTCACCCATGAATGTATAAATACATTTTAGACATCTTAAAAGTGAAAAAAAATCATAGTATAAGTTTTGGTATTTTTGTATGTCATAAATATTTTAATTAAAATTTAAAAATTGATTTAATAATTTAAAATGGAAATTTATATAAAAAATATTTAATCATATATTGTTACTTTATTGACTTATGGTTACATTCTTACGGTGTTACAAAATGAGTTATAGTTTTAATGTTTTATTCTTGGAATAAATAATGATTTTATTTAAAAACACACATAAATATATTTATAAAAGTATTTTCATAAAATGGAGTTAATTTTTTGAATTCATAGCATCGATATTAGGTTGGGGTGAATTTTTGGGATTTTTCTGAAATAGTTTAATTTTTAGTGAATAGTAAAAATACAGTTTTGAGTTTCGGGTGTTTAATGACAACATTAATGATGTAATAATGATGTAATAATACTATTTGACTTATTAATAGTAAGATATGTTATGAGGTGTCCCATGTAGACAATACCATTGGAAAATACCATGGTCAAGACCATGGTTTTTCCAATACCACTGATGAGGTGCCCCTTAGAAATTAATAATTTATTCCTTCACTTTTCCTTAAAATACAAAGACATTCCCTCATTCTATTCATTCCAAAATCCTCCTCAATGAAGCACTATTTTTTCTACCTCCCAAGGAGTCCTCCAAAGTTTCCCTCAAGCCTTTCAAGGTCCAGACCATTATGCTTCAGAAGTTACTCTTCAAGGTAAGGGAACCTTTCACCCTCCTCTTTTAAGTCATGTCATCCTTTATGTTTTGTCTTATAGTTCCATTTTATTATTTGGGGTCTTGTTATTCTCTTTATTTAATAAAGTAAAATTTATTGTCAAAATTATGAGAGTCCCTTTCCCCTCTCATCAATTGATTTTTGGAATTTTTAAGTGACATCGTTAGGTAGTCGAATATTTTGTAAAAAATCACATCTTCTATATCCTTTCATGCTTCCTTTTCATGTACTATGTCATTAAAATAGCCAAACCATGTTATTATCACAATGTTATTCTACATTTAAACTGTAATATGAGTTATTTATGAGTGTTTTACCCTTGTAACCTATATTTTTAATGTTTTTAAAAGGATGTTATATAGCCTTTATGCTGCAGAATTTTCATCTCAAAATTCCCCTATCTTTCTCTCATGAAATTCTCTGGTTTTATTTATGTGAATACCTAGAACTATTTATTTTCTATGGTTGCTCATAAATAAAAAAATTATATATTTTATTATGAATTTAATATACATATAACCCTCACCCCCTTTCCATGGGTTATAAATGACATAATGATCTTATTTTTTTAGAAATTTTAAAACCTCTCAATTTTGAAATGAAACCTATTTATTTTATTCTCTAGGGGTTATTTAGGAAATGTTTGATTATGATATATGTGTCTCACATGAAATTAAGTACATATTAAGGGTGTTACTTGATAGTTCTCTAATTAATTGGGTAAATAATTTAATCTTTATAGATGACAAGTTTCATGATACCTTGTTGAATAACCTTGGTAATTTTTATGACACCTTGTGGATGAACCTCGGTTATATTTTATTAACTATGTAAATGAAATATTGTAGCCAATAATTCAAGTTATGATTCATGTTTTTTTATCATGATATTATTATTCTTCCATTTCTCATGTCTTTATGTTTTTTATCATATTCTTATTAATATTTCTCAAGATCACATGTCAATTGTGGCACTTGTTTTCCTTACAGAGCCTTCTGCTCACCCTTAACATTGATTTATGTCTCTATGTTATGAGATTCAGTAATTTTTACTAAGGAAAAACTTATTATGAATCCTTATAAGTAGTTTAGAAGAATGTTTTATGTTTTCATGTATTTTTTTCCTGATTTCTAAAAAACTAGACTTTAAATATCATATGTATGTAAAATGTAATGACAAATTATGTAATAAAAAAGAGGGATGTCATAGTAGATTTCGCGAGTCGATAACAAAGTGATACATTAACCATGTTACATTAAGAACATTAGCCCTTGATTAATTATTTTATGACCTTTTATTCTTTTTTTGGTGCAAACAATTATGATGTTTTCTTTCAGGTGTTAGTGCAGTCGTCTCTCTCCGATAGAATGAAGAAAGCGCAGAACGAATCCAATCGGTTATAAAGAAGGTTAAATTAGTTATGTGTGGTAAAATTCATGATATTAATGTTGATAAATATTTTTTCTTGATATTTTTAAATATTTGATGTGTACCTTAGGACTCCTAGATAAAAAAATAATTGTTATGTGAAGATCGAATTTCTCCATTTTCAGTTCATCCTGGATTTAATAAGATGTACAAAGACCATATGAAGTCTTACTAGTGGGATTAAATGAAAATATATATTGTTTATTTTACCATGAAATGTTTGAATTTTCAATATGTTAAACAATGTGACAACTTACAAAGGGGATGCTTCAGCCTTTTCTAGTGTTAGAGTGGAACTGGGAAAATATATCCATGGACATCATGGTGGGACTACAACCATTTCTCAATGTAACATTTTGATTTGGATCATTGTTGATCTATAAGGACCCAGCCTTAAACATTACATAATCTTGAATTAAATGAATAATTCACATTGAGGATCTTTTCAGGTTTAGAGTTTTAGAGAATTAGGCCATAAATATTACATAACAACTTGAATATTACAAGTAGACACTACTACTCATTATCCATTTTTTCATAAAATAAAAACTCATAAAAAGAAACTTTTCTAGTTCCATATTTTAGACAGCATTACTTTTCCATGATCCCATCCTTGTCCCTATTCATCTTTAAGTCCTGTGGAAAACATTTCAAAAACTTGGGATGAGCATAAAAAGCTAATTAAGGGATACACAAAGAATGAAAACTTCTAGTTTTTCAAAACAAAAAGTAAACCATGAATACTTTAACTTAAGTAATACTTTCCACATTTATGAAGTAATAAATACTCTTCACTAAATAAAATATCATTACTTACCCAATTGAAACCAAAAGATTACCATAAAACATATATAAAGAACACATTACATGTAAAGGTAGCTTGGGACATAAACATACTTACATATGGCCGACTTCCACACGTATCACTAAATATAATAGTCATACGGCCGACTTCCATACCCAATGCATTGGGGGTTATAACGTAACCACTCGTCCTAGTATTCACGGCACCACATGTCATATGTTTTATCATGTAAGCACCCGTAAAATTCACAAGTACCATCATTACACATAAAATATTGCAAATATAAACATTTCAATAACAACATTTCATTTTCAATCACAATAAGTAATTTCACGATATTGAAATAATCAATACATTTTCAAAAAGCATTTAAAATATATTTTGGAATCAAAGTTTCCCATACCACTTTGAATCTTTTAATGGAATTATAATTTTAAAACATTAATTTCCATATAAATAAATACTGAAATCTGTTTTGAAAACATGGACATTAAAAATAAATATTTAGAATAATAAATCATTAAAACATTTAAAAAGATATTTTTCTTAAAGAGTTTTTAACAAAATGAGAGACTCTTGAATGCAAATAATTGTGGAATAACATTTAATCAGAACTTTATAATATCATGAGAATAAAGGTATTCATGATATTATATGTCAAAGGATAGTATATACACCATATAAGAGTGAATTGGTGCATAACAACAATGAAGTCTCAATGGAAATGTGAATTGAGATGAAATCCATTATAAAGATGGTATCCTTAAATTAAGGATAAATCAATCACATAATTATGTGTGAGAAATATAAATACACCCAATATAAGTGGATATTATGTGTGAAACAATTAGTGGTCATTCACAAATATTCATACGATGCCATGATTCATGAAGTACAAGTTGAAGCACATGAGACTTAGCCTAGTCGGTAAGGACTCTGTAAGTGCATCCAAGCGACCAGGGATCATATCCAGGCAGAGGCAGCATTTTTCAGGATACTGTAGTAGTACTGTAGTGGGAACTGTGCAGTATTGTAGCAGAACTATAGCGTGAACTGTAGCAGGCACTGTTTGGTACTGTTGTAACTGGGAATATGCCCCCGTTTGGGCCTTCGGGACACGGATTTGGTCACTGAGTCCTTTAAGGCCTTCGGGCCACCCCGACCTTCGGGTCAGTAAGGCCGTAGGGCCACCTCAAGGCCTTCAGGACACCTTTAGTGTAGATGCAAACCAGACAACCTACAAGGAACCAGCTCTATAAGGAGGATGAGCAAGGAGCTTTCACCACAGCAGAGTAAACGGAATGCAAGAATGAGAGGGTATGGAACCTTCCATCGAGACAAGCTTGTGCATGCATGGGAATTCCTATCCAAAAAGCAATGCGAAGGTGGAGAGCTGATTTCACGATGAAGATGCTGGGGAGGGGCAATTCCAAGTATTTAGTTTGGGTTGAATGTAATGTTTGAAGCCTATGGGCAATGAATTCCTCTAAGGCCTATGTGCCATGTAATACTTACACCTACAGGACTTTTAAGGGTTCCACCTCATCCCTTGAAAGGTTGATTATCAAAATCAATAAAAAATGAATGCTTTCGGGCCATTGGAGGATGAAGTACATGTTGAACCCAAAGAAATCGAAATTGGGTTAAGACGTTCCCTTGTAAAAATTCGACAGCCTAACGGCGTCACATTAAAATTCAAAAATTGAGTTGATGAGACAAAAAGGGTATCCCATCCCTTTGAAATAATTTCTACATCAATAATTATATAGAAGAACAAATCCCAAAATAAAAATATTTAAATTAAAATACATAACAAAAAGATGTCTTTTAAAAAGTGGAGGGTGAAAGGTTACCTAACGATTTGGTAACTTACAAAAAAAATATTCCAAATGAAAGAATAGTCATTAAATAAAAATGTAAATACCAATAAATTAAGATATCTTACACAAATAATACAATCATGGGCTGTATATATACCACACAAAATGATGTAGTGGAAAATATAGCATGAATCTCAAGGGGATAAAAGTGAGATGAAAACCCATTACCACGTCGTAATCAATCGAGTCGTATGACCCAAAGTTAATAAACACCATATGAATCACAGAATACCATGAATATATTGATAATAATGATAATATATATCAAAAGGCAGTACCCAATGCACCACATTCAATAAATAGGTGGCGAACAATGGAAGTCTCGCAGAATTAAAAGTGAGATAAGAAAAACCCCTTACCTCGTGTCCGACTTGACTCGATCATTCTTTAATCTGTTGAATAATGAACTAAAGTTAATTTTTAATTTCTTAAGAACCCTTTTAAAGTTTATTATTCTTTTTTATATCACTTATTACCATGTTATAAACATTATGTAATAATTCAAGTTAATAATGTTCGTTTTGTCGATATTTGGTACTTGAGTCAAAATGGACTTCTTATAATTACATGTTGTTCATGTGGTCAAAGGTTCATTATATACAGAATGATATTGATGATTGAGATATCATATATATCATATATATCTAGTATATACATGTATTTATAATAGTACATAACATTTAGAGGTAAAAAATTAAATGCACCGTTCATGGAGACGGTAAGCCGTACATACACATGAACGCTAATTTCATTTATAATTATTATTTTAATGGAATTAAAACATAATTATACATATGTATATTATAATTCCAGTATAATATCATATATAATATCATTAACTCTATTCTTTATACATCCCACATAAGTCATTAACAATCCACATCACATTAAGGGGGCGGTAGTCCGCACTTCTTCAAATAAGATTATCATATTTACCCACTATGGAAACCATAAAGGCTTGATATAAATGGATAAGTACAGAATCCTAAGAATATAATAAAAATAATATATATCATATATAAATACAGTTCCATCATAATGGCCACCATGAGAGGCGGTAAGACTTAATTGAACAATCATCGTTTCGTGAGGCGTTAGTTTGTCATGCACCGAAACATTATGTTCTTCATCCATTAGATGAAGTTGTGTTTAAGTTTAGTTCGAATATTTATCATAAAAACATACTAGTATATTTAGGATACTGGTTTTGTTACAAAATAAAGGAAATAAAATGAGTTTAGGGTTGGAGAAGTAAAATAAAAGAAAACAATTTAAGAGAAACCGTTACATTTAATTTGGGTAATTCCCTTTGGTTTAAACTAAAGGACTTCTTAAGTGACTTCTGCCTAAGGTAAGGCTTCTAGGAGGAGGAGATGGATTTAGCTAGTGAAATCTGGAAGAGTTTGGATGAGCCAAATGGCTTTAATGGTGTGGGGAATTGGTTATAATTGGTCTCCTTTTATAAGGGAGAGGAGGGGCTCTTTAGGGAAGTGTGAAAAATATTATTTTATAATATAATGATATGTGCTTTCTAATAGTCCAAAAATAATTATGGTCAAATATAGGATGACTCATATTCGAAATAAAATCATCCAATCAGAATTTTACATGTTCTAGATAATATTTTAATTATTATCATCTTATTTATTTAAATCATTTATTAATGAGGTAAATACTGCATCATTATTGTGTCATAAATAATTAAATTTATTTGATGTCTAAAAATTATAAAAAAAATACTATCATGAAAGAAATATTTTTATATTTCAAATTGATATTTATAGTCGAAAATAGGACTTATATAACACCATATAAAAATTAGTTAATAAAATATTTTTGTTAATGTCAATTTTGTCATCACATTAAATTAATTAATCTAAATTGTCATTTTCACTCTCAAGTGGCTAAATGAGGACCCAAAATCGACCCAAATATTCTCATGGTCGTTAATGACACAACCAATAAGTTTTGGTCAAGTGTTAAGTTAATTTTGAATTATTATAATATTATTTTTACCTTGAATTACCCTATTTACCTTTAACCGCAGTAAATAAAAGTCAAAAGTTACTATTCAGCAAAAATTATTTTGATCTTATTGAACCACATATTACTTATTGATAACAACCATGTATGTCAAATTTTCGAAATTCAATTCACAGAAGTGGTAAAATTTTATTTAAATGAAAAAGTCAGTTTTTAACTACAACTAAGTGTTTTCACTATTCATCAAAAATTGATGTTTTTCAGAAAAAATAGCTAAAATTTAGCCTAATATATATTTAATATTCCGAATTCAAAAATGATGTCTATTTTTTCAAATTCAAAACATAGAAGTGGAATTAATTAATTTTAAAATTAATTCCCGTTATCAAAATAAATAGCGTGTTTTTAAGAAACAATAACTATCAAAATATTTACACTTGTTTGAGTCAAATTTCAATGTGAAATTAACTCCAATGACCAGAATTATATTAAATGGTAAAAATATATTCTAATTACACTTGAAAACCAACTAAATGGATAATATAACAATACAAATAAATTAGATTAAAACGTAGTTTTGAATTAAAATACAATATTTTCACTATTCATTAAAAATGAACTTTATTAGAAAAATTCCAAAAAAAACTACACAAAGTAAATTTTAATGTCCCCATTCTGAAGAAAGATTATATTTGTTCAAATAGAATGTATTAAAGTGACCAAAATTAGATTTAAAGAGGGTTCACCATTAAAAGGCGATAAATAAACCTTTAATTGTAAATTATGATTAAAATTAGATTCATTCACATTTTAAGCCTGTAACTTTTATTGGATAAATGTAAATACATTTAACAAACATGTCTAATAATATGTTAGTTAGTTTTTTTCATTCCTATCAATACAACGGATAGGATTTAACTACCATTTAAAATAATAATATTATATTATTAGTATCCAACATAAGATTTCAAAGAAATCCATTATTGCCTATTGGGTACGCTATCGAACATAACAACCCCTTTAATGTAAAATTAATATTTAATTCAAAAATATTAATAAATATGAAAATTTAATATTCTTTATTTTCCTGGGATGTAACATCCTTCCCCCCTATTGGGAATTGCGTCCTCGCAATTTCAAAAATTGGTCTCTGGAGTTTCATTGAAAGCTCCACATCGAAAAAATTCAATAAAACTATCACTTTAAAATAAAGGAAGAGAAATAAAAAGGTTACTCTAGAAAAAAGATAATAGGATTCCTGGAAAACATGGATATAGTGGGGAAAAAAACCATCAACTTCTGATGGAGAGTGATTTAAAACATGTTTAAGAGAAGGTTAACCACAAGAAAATCTCAAACTTGTGATGGGTTAAACAATCTTTGATTTCCTAGTAGGAAATGTTAACAGACAAGTTTTTTGTTTTAAGTTACTTTTCATTGAGTTATTTATTTATTATCTTAACTAATAACAAAAGGAAACCCAATTACTTTTCAAGTAGACTTTTATCCTTCACTATATTTTTAACACAAACTCATATTTCCTCCATACTATGAGTATTTAGGATGACTTGTTTACATTAAAAGTGCTATAATCAACTTCGATAGAATCAAATAATATAAAAGGATGAACTATATATTTCCCCTGTATTTAGATATTAACTAAAACCAAAATGTTTCGTACAAGATCAGATAATCCCCAAAAGATAAACTTTTACATAAAGGGAAACTACTCTAAATCTCCAAAAAATTTCTTAACAAAACCCAAAGTTCAACAAAACCATTCAATAAACAATTGTTCCTAAAACTCTTAAAAAGTAATCTAAATTTTGACTGTATCCTAAATCTCATAAGGATTTAATAACATAGACTTACAAGATATATCTTATCATTTATCTCCAAGTAACACCAGTTACTTATAAAGTCTCATATTGAAATGTAATTAACCTAATCACATATTTTCCATGATTGGTTAATCATTTTCATAAATAAATCAAATCATTATGTGTCCATAATAAAAAACATATATTCTTCCAAAATAAAATTTCAGCCATTATTCCACAATTTAATTCCCATTGTATTCTATCTTCCTTAGGCATATAGTGTTTCCTCAAAAGAGAGAACATCTTCCACAACAACCTTTTGTCACTTAATCACTAAGTCATTTTTCAATACTAACTATATATATTTTATAAAACATAAGTTCCAAAAATCAACTTATTCTTGTTCCATAAAAACATTTTACTAAAATAATAAGTCATACTAACTAGGGACTTCAAGTAGGCTAGTAGTAGGCGATTCACCCCTGTCGCCCTTCGATCGTGGGTTCGATTCCTGCAACCTTGTAGGATGTGACGGGTTGTCACCCCTCCTATGGGTTGTCCTTTTTATAAAACTCAAAATAACCCTAACATTATTTAACCTCAATGGTTTCCTCATACCTCTCATTTTCATCCAAATTTATTATGATCTCGACATCTTAATTCTTGAAGTCTTGTTTTACCACCATATGATAAAATAAAACAATCCCCAAAAGGAAGAACATCATACCTTTATCATGGTGTCCATTTTTTTCCATCGTCATCTTGTTCACGTATGTATAAGGTCCATGCATTGTAGGAATGGTTTATAGATCCTTCAAAATCATTTGCTTCCTCCATCCAAATACACCTTGTATAACATGGGTCATATGGGTGTTCACAGAAAAACAGTTTTGGAAACTAATCATGTATGACATATAATTTCAAAACATATGATAAAAGACGATTACTATAAAACAGTCGAACCGAATTTGAGTTGAAACATTCAATTATTGGTCCTTTTAAAATACCATAAGTATGTGCTGAGAGAGTATATTTTAAAATCAAATATAAATAGGTTGCGCAAGGGTATTCTTCTTCAACACCTTTTTTAAAATCATAATATGCTTTAAAATCTTGTGATAAGGTAAAATATTTGAAAATGCCTTGATAATATTTACCTTTCTTGAAAATATGGGAATATTGTGAAAATAGGATTTTTCTAATTACAACCCATGAACCATGATGATAACGAGTTATAGTGGAGGTTTTTGATATCTCAAACAACTTCTTCCATGTGAGTTGTATGATAGAAAAAGTTTCACATTCATCTGAACATTACTTTGCAATAATTATTGCAAACATGTCATTAGGAAGAGATATGAATTTCTTTTGAGATCCTCCTCCTTCCATTTGTAACTGATTTCATTTATCTGAAAATGTTACAAAATAATTATTTAACTGAAATATTAAATAGTGACTAACCATATGTCAAAAGAAATTCATATTCCCTAAATTTGTCTAAACCGACCTCTATTATCATCTATAAGGACCCATCCTTAAACATTACATAATCTTTAATTAAATGAATAATTCACACTGAGGATATTTTCAGGTTTAGAGTTTTAGAGACTTATGCCATAACTATTACAGAACAAATTGAATATTACAAGTAGACACTACTACTCAGTATCCGTTTTTTTCATAAAATAAAAACTCTTAAAAAGAAACATGTATAGTTCCATATTTTAGACAGCATGACTTTTCCATGATCCCATCCTTGACCCTATTCATCTTTAAGTCATATGGAAAACATTTAAAAAACATGGGATGAGCATAAAAATCTTTGTAAAGGATACAAAAAGAATGAAAACTGTTATTTTTCAAAAACAACAAGTAAACCATGAATACATTAACATAAGTAATACATTTCACCTTTATGAAGTAGTAAATACTCTTCACTAAATAATTGATCATTACCTATCCTTTTGTAACCAAAATATTACCATAAAACCCATATAAAAATACATAACATGTAAAGCTAAATTGTGACATAAACATACTTAAATGGAATATCCATACGGTCGACTTCCACACATATCACTAAATTGAATAGCCATACAGCCGACTTCCATACCCAATGCATTGGAGGTTATAACGTAATCATCTGTCCTGGTATTCACGGAACCACCCGTCCAATGTTTTATCACGTAACCACCCATCAAATGTCCAAGTACCATCATTACACATAAAATATTTCAAATATAAACATTTCAATAACAACATTTCATTTGCAATCACAATAAGTAATTTCAAGATATTGAAATAATCAATCCATTTTCGAAAACCATTTAAAAGAGATTTTTGAATCAAAGTGTCCCATACCACTTTGAAGCTTTTAATGGAATTATAATTTTAAAACATTAATGTCCATATAAATAAACACTGAAAACCTTTTTTAAAACCTAGACATTAAAGATAAATATTTTTAATAATAAATCTTTAAAACATTTAAACAGATATTTTTGTTAAAGAGTTTTTAACAAAATGAGAGACTCTTGAATACAAATAATTGCAGAATAACATTTAAACAAAACATTATAATATCATGAGAATAAAGGGATTCATGATATAATATTCCAAAGGACAGTATATACACCATATAAGAGTGAATTGGTGCATAACAACAATAAAGTCTCAATGGAAATGTGAATGGAGATGAAATCCATTATAAAGTTGGTATCCTTAAATTAAGGATAAATAAATCACATAATTATGTGTGAGAAATATAAATAAACACAATATAATTGGATATTAAGTGTGAAAAAATCAGTGGTCATTCATAAATATTCATAGGATGACATGTTTCAAGAAGTACAAGTTGAACCCAAAGAAATCGAAATTGGGTTAAGACGTTCCCAAGTAAAAAATTCGACAGCCTAACGGCGTCACTTTAAAATTCGGAAAATAAGTTGATGAGACAAAAAGGGTATCTCATCGCTTTTAAATAAATTTTACATCAATAAAGATATATAAGAACATATCCCAACATAATAAGATTTAAATTAAAAGACATAACAAAAAGAAGACTTTTTAAAAAGAGGAGGGTGAAAGGATCCCTTAACGATTTGGTTACTTACAAAACAAATGCCACATGAAAGAAGAATATTTCAATGAATATGTAAATAACCATAAATTAAAGTATCTTACACAAAGAATAAAATCATGGGCAGTAAATACACCACACAAAAGGAAGTAGTGGCAAATATAGCATGAATCTCACAGGGATAAAAGTGAGATAAAAACTGATTACCACGTTGTAATCAATCGAGTCATATGACCCAAATTTAATAAACACCAAATTAATCACAAAATACCATGAATATAATGTAAATAATGATAATATATATCAAAATTCAGTACATAATACACCACATTCAAAAAATAGTCGGTGAACAATGGAAATCTCACGGAATTAAATGTGACATAAGAAAATCCCTTACCTCGTGTCCGAATTGACACAGTCATTCTTTAATCACCAAAATAATAAACTAATGTTAATATATACTTGACTGAGAACCTTTTTCAAGATTATTATTCCTTTTTATATCAATTATTACCATGTTATAAACATTATGTAATCATTTATGTTAATAATCTTTGTTTTGTCGATATTTGGTACTTGAGTCAAAAATGGACTTCTTATAATTACATGTTGTTCATGTGGTCAAAGGTTCATTATATACATAATTATATTACTGATTGATATATCATATATATCATATATATCCAGTATATACATGTATTTATAATAGTATATAACATTTATAGGTATGAAATGAAATGCACCGTTCATGGAGAATGTAAGCTGTACGTACGCATGGACCTTACTTTCATTTATAATTATCATTTTAATTGAATTAATACATAATTATACATATATATATTATAATTACAGTATAATATCATATATAATATCATTAACTCTATCCTTTATACATCCTACATAAGGCGTTAATAAGTCACATCACATTGAGGAGGCGGCAGTCCGCACTTCCTCAAATAAGATTATCGTATTTACCCACTATGGAAACCATAAAGGATTGATATAAATGGGGAAGTGAAGAATAATAAGGACATCATAAAAATAATATATATCATCAATAAATACATATCAATCATAATTTCCACCATGAGAGGCGGTAAGATGTAACTGAACAATCATCGTTTCGTGAGGCATTAGTTTTCCCTCCACAGAAACATTGCGGTCTTCATCCATTAGATGGAGTTGTGTGTAAGTTTAGTTGAAATATTTCTCATAAAGGCATCCTATTAAATTGAGGATACTGTTTTTGTTACTAAATAAAGGAAATAAAAAGAGTTTAGGGGTTGGATAAGTAAAATAAATGAAAACAATTTAAGAGAAACAGTTACCTTTAATTTGGGTAACTCCCTTTGGTTTAAAACAATGGACTTCTTAAGTGCCTTATGCCTAAGGTATGGCTTCTAGTATGTGGATAAGGATGTAGGGAGTTTAATTGGGTAGTTTTTGGACGATCCAAATGGCTTTAATGGTGTGAGTAATTGCTTATAAGTGGTCTCCTTTAATAAGGGAGAAAAGGGTCTCTTTAGGAAAGTGTGAAAATATTTTCTTATAATATAATGATATTCAGCTTCTAATGGACCAAAAAAAATTAAGGGAGAATCTAAGATGACTCGTATTCGAAATAAAATCATCCAATCATAATTGGACATGTTTTGGAAAATATTTTAATCATTATAATCTTATTTATTTAAATCATTTATTAATGAGGTAAATAATGCATCATTACTGTGTCATAAATAATTTAATTTATTAGATGTCTAAAAATTATAAAAAAAATTCAATAATATAGGAAATAATTTTATCTTACCAATGAATATTTATAGTAAAAAATAGTACTTATATAACAACATATAAAAATAAATTACTAAAATATATTTGTTACTGTCAATTTTGTCTTCACATTAAATTAATTAATCTAAATTGTCATTTTCACTCCCATGTAGCTCAATGGGATCCCCAAATCTACCCAAATTTTCCCATGGTCTTTAATGACTCAAAAAGTAATGTTTGGAAATGTTTTAAGGTAATTTTAAATTATTATAATATTTATTTTACCTTAAATTACCCTATTTACCTTTAACTGCGGTAAATAAAAGTCAAAAGTTACTATTCGCCAAAAATTATTTTCATCTTATTGAACCAAATCTTACTTCTTGATAACAAACATGTATGTTGTATTTTATATATTCAATTCACAAAAGTGTTAAAATTTCATTTAAATGAAAAAGTCAGTTTTTAACTACAACCAAGTGGTTTCTCTATTCATCAAAAATTGAAGTTTTTATGAAAAATACCAAAAATTTAGCCTAAGCTATATTTGATATTCCAAATTCAAAAATGATGTCTATTTTGGAAAATTTGAAACATATAAGTGTCATTAATTAATTTTAATATTAATTCATTTTATCAAAACAAATAGCGTGTTTTTAAGAAACAATAACTATCAAATGATTGACAGTTGTTTAAGTCCAATTTCAAAGAGAAATTAACTCCAATGACCAACATTGGATTAAATGGTAAAAATATATTCGAATTAAACTTAAAAACCAACAAAAAGGATAATCTATCCATATAAATAAATTATATTAAAACATATTATTGAATAAAAATACAATATTTTCACTATTCATTAAAAAATGAACTTTATCGGAAAAATTCTAAAAAAAATACACAATGTAAATTTTGATGTCCCCATTATAAATAAGGATTTTATTTGGTCAAATAGAATTTATTAATGTGACCAAATTTATATTTAAAGAGGGTTCACCATTAAAAGGCGGTAAATCGACCTTTTATTGTAAATTAGAATTAAAATTAGATTCATTCACATTTTAAGCCTGTAAGTTTTATTGGATAAATGTAAATACATTAAACAAACATGTATAATCATATTGTAGTTATTTTTGTTCCTTCTTTCTAATACAACTTCTAGGAGTTAACTACGATTTAAAATAATTATTTTATATTATTTGTGTGCAACGTAAGATTTCCAAGAAATCCATTGTTGTGTATCGGGTATGCTATCGAACATAGAAACCCCTTTAAAGTAATGTTAATATTTAATTCATAAATATTAATAAATATGAAAATTTCATATTCTCTATTTTCCTGGGATGTTACAAGATCTACTCACTAAATCTAAAAATTTCTGTCCCATTCTAGATATGCTTTCTATAGACAATCATATTTGATTGTATCTCAAAGATATTGTCATGTTACAAGTATTTTATCTCTCAATTGTATCTGAACGTGATCCCTTGTTCACATATAACATTTTAAAAGTACTTCAGAAGTAGTTGGGAAATGAATTAAATATCAGAACAACCTTTCACCCTCAATATGATGGATAGTCTAATCAAACTATAATGAAATTAGAGGATATGATTTGATCTTGTTAAATAGATTACCATGGATGTTGGGATCAACATCTTTATTTTGTTTAGTTTTCTTATAATAATTGTTATCTTTCCAATATATATATGAAACCCCTTGAATAATTATATTAAATGTGGAATCGAACTGAAGTATTTTGGGATGAATTCATGGAAAGGAATTTGAGGGGACAAAAATTAGTAGATAAAGTATCTGAGAAAGTGATGATTATCCAACAACACATGAGGATAGCATAGAGAATCCAGAATAGTTATACAGATAACTAGTGGAAAGTTTTTTCTTTTGAGGTAGATGATCACACTATCCATTAACTATATATATATGATAAGTGATATGAGTTTCAGTAATAAATGAAATATATGTCCACATTTCATTGGACCTTTTGATATTCTGGATAAACATGGACCAGTTGCCTACCAAGTATCTTTTCCTCTAAGTTTATCTTAGGTGAGGAATTAATTTCATGATTTGATGTTAAGAATCTGTGGGACAAATTCATCTCATGTTCTGAGACCATAATTAGTTTTTATAGAATAGAACCATTCATATGAGGAATGGCTTGTTCAAATTATTGATCATAGCGAGCAAGTATTGTGGAAACAGTTAATTCACCAAGATAAGGTTTTGTGGAGAAACCACATAGTTGAAGAGTCAAAATGGGAATATAAAAATTTTGTGATCGAATGGTATCCTAACTTATTTGATATGTGAATTAAAATTTCAAGTTTGTAATTTTCAAATGTGGGGAGAACAAAATAAACTAGGAACTTATAATTTTTTTTCATTCAGAATTATAAAGACAAATTAATTATAAATATATAATGAAATAACTGGTATTTGTAAAAATATATCAATCTATACTAATAGAATATTTACCACATCTTTGAGAGTATAAATAAAATTTATATATCTTATAATTTAAAAATATGTTGTATTTATACCATGGATTATGTAAATAAATGTTTTAAAAATTATAAATTAAGCATTGGTATTTTTATGACACATAAATTTTTATTTACAATTTTCTAATTAAAATAATTATATAAAAAATAACTTATATTCATAAAATATATTAATAAATTAATGTTTTGTTTCTTATGAATATAAGATAATTTAATGAGACATTAATTAATTTTTCAAAGTGTCCTAAAACCAAGTATAATTTTAAAATAATTATTTTTCGAATAAATTATGATTTTAATTAAAAATTTAATTTATAATATTTAGAAAATTAATTTCATAAAATAGATTCCATATTTTAATTCTACACATCAAAAAATGGATTGTGTGATTTTTTTGGAATTTTTTGAAATAGTAGATTTTTTTGTTGAATAGTGAAATACGATAATTTACTATATAAGATAAATTCATGAATTTTTTCATAATTGATGATTTATGGATGATTTGAGACCAAACTATCTTAATAACCTTCATTATTTTAATATATATATTTATAATTCAATTATTTTGTATATTTGTTAGAAAAAATAATAAACTAATGAGTAAATTATTCAAAAACAACCCTCTCTTTTACTATAAATATCACACTAAATCCCTCTTCTCCTCACACCTAAAAGCCTTGTATATTGTTTAATTTATACCCAATTACATTCATAAGAATCTCCCCCAAAATAAAGACCTTATGGTCTCACCAAAAGGCCAAAACCAATTCCCTTAAAGAGGTTCTCAAGGAAGAAAATTTTAGAGGTTAGATCCCCTTTCATTTTCTAATATATTATTTTCAATTTATTTTCACTTATTATTCTATATTCACCTCCCCTAGTCCATGTGAAATGATAAATCTGATATCTTATATATATTTTAATTCAATTTTCTTAATGGATTATCCATTATCAAACCTCTCCTCTCCTCTTCTTACTATAGAAAATGAAAACATCGTCTGCGATGTGTTAATTCACCGCTTCATGGATAACAGGATTTAAATTTACTTTACCACCATCAAGGCTTGTCATAAAACCATTATTACGGTTATATATGATTTTATTATAAAAATTATTGGATGTATAATTTTCTGGAACCAATATATGAAAATGTTATTAAGTTAAATGATATACATTTTTGAAGGTCATAAAAACCACCAAAATAAATTAAATCATTTTCATTAATGTATTTTATAATAGTTCATACAAATATTATAAAACAAAATTATATATGGAATCATTTATAATTTTTTTAACATATTAATAAAATTTCATATATCTTATGCTGTTTTTCATTCATTTGAAATTAAAATCCATAATGAACCAACCATGGAAACCTTGAACGAATTGCACTCGAAACAATGAAAATAAGAAAATATTTTTGATAAATTAGAGGGAAGATGCTATAATAAGTTCATATAAGTAATTTTTATTTTGAATAAGTTTCTTTAATATTTTAATAACACTCTTTAATTCATTATACATGAGTTTTTAACAGATTTTAAGTGAGACAAACCCATGGTAAGGGACATTTATTCTAAAAACCCTCTTTCAAATTTCTATTAATAAAAAATTCAAAATTAATGTTTTTATGATGAATGTTTTCTTATTTTATTATTATTTTATGGTTTTTGAGATTTTTTATGATTAATTGAGGGACCTATATCTCTCTCCAATTCATTCGGTATGTTTATGTTGTATGATGACCATAATCGTTATTCTAAGTTTAACTGCCATGGTTACACCACAAGGTATCCATGAGGCTTACATCAGAAGGTCACCAAGAGGGTTATATTGTAAGGTAGAATTTAGGGTTACAAATCATATGGTTTTTATGAGGGTTACAATATTAAGTAAGTAATTTTCCATGTTACCTATATGGATTAATTTATTTTTTTCTAAATGGAAATATCATCTTTTTACAAAGAATTTATTTTATATAATAAGGGTGAGAAGTATATATTGGGAAAATGATTTCATACTTTTATAATTATTCATGTACTAATGGTTACATTTAATTTTATGTCACTTAATGATATATATTTTCTCATCCGAGGTGTTAATTTTTTTTCATGGGGTTTAAATATGAGTAAGAGAAAATAAGAAGAGAAGATTAATATTATGATGATTTGTCAAGAAATGAATTCATGTTTTATTAAAAACATTTGTATTATCAACGAAATGGATACTATTTTAGTAATATAAACTTTCTATTATTTTGTTTTTTCATGTATTTTCATATGACATAATTCTCTAAAATTATAATCTAAAAAGTTCTTTGGAATTTAATACGAAAATTCTAGTTAAAGTAACTATATTATTTAATGTTAAATGTTGGTTCCTTATAGATAATCCAGAAATACATTTTATTAATAATATTATAGAAAAATTGGATCACTTTATCTCAATGACTATTAAAGAGAGGGAACTCAAGATAAATTGAATGAGGGATCTAGTTGTATGAATAATAAAAATGAATAATTGGGAATTAGATTTTGGATGGGTCTAATGGTTCAAATTTCACCATATATCAAAAAAATTAACCATTCAACATGTATTCATTTTTATAAGTTTATCTAACATCATTTTTAAACAATAGATAGAATAAGTGAACACGCACTAAGAAATCATCCATAGATTTGGTTCACATTTACGGAAAATTGATCTCACATACACTCCTAGATTATATGAGTGTTTATATTTGGTAGACCTTATGTCATATTGTTTCCTATCACATGGAAATGAATTTCTTCCATACAATTTTACATCAAACAACAAGAAAATTATTATATAATGTTTAATAGTATACAAACTTGACAATTTAAACACAACATTAATATATTTGATGTACATTCTAATAAACCATCAATTTGTGACTGGTATGTTGCACTCTACATCTATCTTTATTTGGTATAATGATCTGTTGTATTATATATTTTATATGATGTATGGTCCCACTAAATTTGATTCAAATATTAAAGTATTATTACTTGGTATTATCATAGCAATAATACATTTAATCAATTCTCCCTTGAGGAGAAAAATAATGGTGACATTTCATGTTGAATTCAAATGAAATCTGGTTAGATGGATTAAAAGGATCTAGAGTATTTCGATCATTTTCCCATAGATTAAAACAAAATCGTTGAGTTGATTCTTGGATGGTTCAAATTTATAGGGCTAATTAAATATAATGTAAAAATTCATGTATGATGGAATATTATGGTTATGAAGACATTTTTATTATAGAAGAAACACCAACCTGATCCATGACCAAGACATTTTTAGTGAGTGAATAACTTATTTCAAGATATTAGGGGTCAGTAATAATTTCTCATTGACATCACTAGATGTGTGTTGGTGGAGAGGATGTGAGGTCATGCTTAAATCACCAGATTAGGGTGGATATATCCCTACTACGTGACTTTCTTATATATTTAATATAGGTTTATGGAACCTTCCCATTTCCCATCACAAGAATACAAACCATAGTTCTTGGAATTAGTCACCCACATGCATCATTGTGAGAATCTATATTTATTAACAGTTCTATATCTTTATTTTTTAGTACATTAATACAAGATTTAAAGCCCTAAATTTCAACACTTTAGTATTCATTTCTACACTAGGACGTGATAGTTATTGTTATATTGGTGTCTATTCTATAATAGAGGACTCATAACTATCCCTATGAAGGGAATCATAATCCATGTAAGTCGGTTGTAGATAATGGAAAACATTATAACATTTATCTTATTTCAATAAGAACCATTGTGGTTCTTTTTAATTTTACAAAACCATGACCACTATAACAAAATTTAATGTTTTATGGAGTGGACTACTACTAACGAGTTTCCAAGAAATAGCTATTGTAGCATATATATATGACAGTCCATTTCTTGTTATTCTCGTATGCTATATGGCCTTTTGAGGGTGGTTCTTGTAATAAATATGTAATTTTGAGGATTTAATAAATGGTTACATGAAAATATGTCCCAATAAAGATTTGTATATTTCAAATGGAATTTGGCCAAGTAAGGACGTTATTCACAGGGAATATAGCCAATGGAAAATAAGGATATTGATATTGTGTTCGAAAAATAATGATAAATCCTATATAACCATATTAAAAGTAATAAAAGACCATATAGTTCGAGTTTGATAGTTTAAGGTCATGATATTGTACTATACAATACTATTTTACATAACATGATGCGAATGTTTCTATATAATTATATATCATATGATTAGAACTTATGTTCCAGGAAAAGGGAGATAGTGGAGGATTTTTTTGTGTATTGCACCTGGTTATCCCTTTATTTATTAATATTAGTGGGAATATATTACTACGAGAGGGTATTTCTTAAATAGAATATTGAACTCTGTGAAAAAATTGGGGATTATAGATGTTTATGGGAGATCCACTTGAGTGTTCACCCATAACCAATAATATTTAATGTGACCAAGAATTACGACTATATTTATGGGGGATATAGCCTCATGAGAATGATTTTGGGTTTTACACTTTTGTAATTTATGTAAATCATAGGTATAATGGGTTGGATACTACATATATATGACCTACTTGGATGATGGCTTGGGTGAATGAAGAGAGTATTAATGTTTACACCAAATAGGATTCCATTGGTTTTATCCCGTTATTTTTGTTGATTCAAGGAGATTGACTCAAGAATGGTAATGTTTTTGGGGATTACACCAAGTGAGGAGGCCTATATATCCACATAGCATTAATTGGAATCACATCCACCATCATAAAAATTAACTAGCTAAGATGGGTATCCTGATCCAGGGGTTGTTATACTAATATCCTAATGATATGGTCCCAAATTATTAAGTAAAAAAATGGTGATCATTACCCTGAGGGTCCAATTAGGTTTGGAGGAAATATTAAGAGTTTCCTTTTATCAATACAATACATGGTCAAATGGTGTATAATCATGTGAATTCTCTAATAAGGAGAATCCAAATATTTTAGATGAGTCCTTGATAATTGAATGATTAGGATTGCACCTAACTGAAAAGACACTCTACCATTAATATTAGGGAGTGTAAGTCACTCAAATCAAGAAACTAATAAAGGAGTTCACCGATGCAATAGACATGGGTGTAACGACCCAATGTTTATTTAATGGAAATTCTTTTCTTATAATTATGTCATGTAATCACATGAAATCACAAAACAATGAACTATTATGTACTATATGACCTTTAAACAAAATGTTTTCACTAATGTGATATGAATTTCGAAAGTCTAACATACATGGTTGTGAAAAATAATATATTTGGAGTCCGATAAAACAAACAAAATTTTTGGTGAATAGTAACTAGACATTATGAATAGTAATTTAATCCTTATGAATAGTAATATGACACTAATAAATAGTAAATCGTACATTTAAATAGTAACCTAACCAATGAAAGAATAATTAAAATTTATCCATCTTATATGTGATAATATAATAGTGTTTTAATTTTTATAAGTCATAAATATTTAATTAAACATTTATGAATAATTTAATAATTAAAAAGGAAAATTTATTTTCATGAAATGAATTCATAAATTATTGTCTTTATTTCGTATTATTATAGGTTAATTTAATGATACATAAGTTAATTTTATTAAGTATTATAAAACCAGTTCTAATTTTAAAACATGTATTTTTCAAGTAAATGATTATTTTATTTGGAAATTAAATTTCCAATATATAGAAAACTATTTCCATAATATGGAGTTATTTTTTTGTATTCTGCACATCTAATAATTGTTAGGGTTAATTTTTTGGATTTATCTGAAAAATATGAATTTTTCCGATAAATAGTAATATACAATAATTTATGATAAGTGATTATATATTAATTTATGCGTCATTATTAAGTCATAGATAATTGAATTGTAAATTGGTTTGAACTCGCACAAAAGTTTTTCTAATTTTGGTCCCAATAATAAATATTATTTATATTCTTGTCCAAAAATATTAAACTAATGATTAAAATAATGTGAAAGCCATCCTCTCCACAACTATTACTACCACCCCTCTTTACCACTTCTCTTCACTTGTCGCAGGACTTGTGCCTTATCTAAATTATGTTAAAATCTCTCACTAAGCCCCTATACCACATAGAAAATCCCTTGGTCTCATCCAAATACCAAATCCTCTCCCCTAAATAGGTTCTTAAGGAAGCTATATTCAAGAGGTAAACCCTTCCTTTCATTTCTTTTTATTTTCTTTCATGTTGTTTTCTTTCTTTTTCTTTCCCCGCCCACTTTAATCCAAATGTTATTATAACTATAGTACCATACATGTACTGAAATTTTATTATGATAATGTAATTTTCATCATCATCTCCAATTTCCCCTACTTTTATACTAGAAATGAAAACACCATTCCTGATGTGTTATATTATCACATTCAAGGATGACAAGTTTTCAATTTCTATTAAAATCTTCCATTCGGGTCATGAAACCATTTTGATGGAAGAAATAAAATATAATACGTTTTTTATATCTAATTTAAGGTTCTGGAATATTTTTTTACACATGGCATTAATTTATAAATTAAAATCTATTCGATGTGATCAAAAACCGATATTTAATCAAAAGGGTTATCATTAAAGTTTCATATAGTGATTTTTCATTACTCCAAAAAACCCAATGAATTTTATGACCTTGTAATATTCAATATGTTCAATAATTACATACAAATTCAACTCTGTAAAACCATTCTCACCTTACATGTTTATCCTTACATGTATATAAGTAAACCAATCATGAAAACGAAGGAAAACACGCTCCCAAAAAAAGATATTTAACATTTTAACCCACCAAAAAAGGTTAGGAATGAACATAACAACGCTATAATAAATCGATTTCATGAAGAAGAGGTTCTGTAAATTTTAATTAAAAAATTAAATTTTGTTATCTAAGACATTAAGATCAAAGGAAGGACACCATCATACTTATGGTAAGAGATTTTACCCGAACATCCAATATTCCTCCAGGTTCCTCTATCATTGTTTTTATCCAAATTAAGTATTTTTTATTTTTTTGAACATATTATAAATTCTACGTACATGATGAAATCTAGTGTATCAAGATCAGTTCATTATTCAATTTTAGGGATATAGAAGTTTTTAAGTTGTTCCCTCCTTAGTACTTCTTGATAAAAAAACTCGTTTTAAGGGAACTGTGCAAATTATTACCCAATTTCAAGTGTAGTATATATTCAATTTTAAGAAACCATTTTATTTATAAAATTATCCTTTTTATTAGGAAACCCTTATTTTTCCACTTATGGTTTTATAATGAAGATTATGATGGTAACGCCCAGACCCTTGTTACCCTAAGTCGGTTCATTATTACATAACATTAGCATGATCACCAGGGATATAATCTCGAAAGACTGATCAATTTAGCATTCTTGGAAAATATATTACATATAAAAAGTTACATTACACATTCACACATAGTATAAAAAATTCTTTGTCAAATCCATTATTCTTCTATCTTAAACCTACACATAAATTATAATACATTTCTTGGCATCCTGGGAAAACAAAACATAAGAATGGAGTGAGCTCAGATGCTCAATAAGGGTAAATTATTTAGTAGAAGAAATAAACATTTAAATAATGATGTGTAATGAAAAAAAAAGCCTTTTTAAACATAATATTGAACATAATACGGAAAAATTAAATCTAACATTACCATATAAACATTCACATAGATATTGTACTAGTCGAATAATCACATGTAATAACTAATTTCATAATTAGGGAATTCATAATTCCAGACATCATAACCATATAGTCAAGGCCTCATGCAAAGACTAAAAAAGAATTTTTTAAGGCCTTTTTCCAAGTAAATAGTTTGTCTCATGAGAATTACTGATGCATCTGGGAGCTATAGCAGGATCCACCCATCACATAATATGTCCAATGCATTCCACATATTAAAGGTTTGAAACATAACATAATCATTTGTATTAAAAATAGAACACTAAATATTAGCACTTTAACCATAAACCATGAATGGTATTAAAATAACACATCCATAGTTAATCATACCACAAAACCTTTAATACAATATGGAATATTGTATCATAATAAATCAACTTTAAAGAAGTGTAAAATCCATCAAAGGATGTTGACATAGTTGAAAATGATCAGTAAAACTCTTGGAGGCAAATAACCCTTTTTCATGAAATTATTTAAAAGTAACACAATTTATAATGTAATACATTTAAAAGAAATTTTTTAATCAAAGTATCTTATACAAATTTGGAACTCTTGAAAGGAATTTACATTTTAAAACATTCATGTCCATATAAATAAATCCGTAAAACCATTTTGAAAAAATGGACACTAATGAGAATGATTTAGAAGAATAAATATATAAACATTTAAAATGATGTTTCAGTTAATTACTAACTTAAAAATAATACTTTTTAAAACACTTTTATGAAACATGGACATGGATTAAAATATGTCCCAGTAAAAACATACACATAAAAAATTTTGGATTATAATGGGATTAGGAAATTAACCCTTACCTTGTTCTTTCCATTAGTCGAGGGTGAGTTTATCCTCATATATAATGACCATTTTATGTTATTAAATTATACCATAACCATATTTATGATATCATATATGACTAGTTTATCAATTTATACTACCCATTTAATAATAAGTTCCATGTTAAATTAACATTTCTGGTAATAATCACATTCATTATCGTATGTATTTTATCTTGTTATTCTTGATCGTATCACATTGATCATTATTTATATACTTCTAGAATATAAAACATGATTTATATATCAATTATATTAAGAATATAAATATGTATAATAGATAGATGTATGAAATGGAAAACACCGTTTATGGAGAAGGTAGGCCATATGTACGCATAAATGCTTTTTCCGTTTTCATATCGCATTGAACAGAAGTAAGAGAATGATATATATGTAAATACAAACACACGGACACACATACATATATTTCCATTACTATTATTATTTCATATATTACATCCTTATTAATAATATATTTTTTTATTATCGTTGAATGGTGAATGTGGAAATGAATCTCATCGTGTCGTGGAGACGGTAAGCCGTACATTTTCATGATCGACAATATCATTCTATTGATGGTGAAATTATATGTAGTTGGATGGTATATTATATATAAATAATCATTAGTATTTTATATTTATTATTTTCAGAAATTATACCCATTATTATACTCATCCAAATAATGATGTGTTGAATAACAAACTTCACCACACTGTGGAGACGGTAAGCCGTACATATGCAAGTATGATGACTTTGTCATTCATAGGATGGATAGAATAAAGAATTTGGTTGTCATATATTTATAATAACATCACAGTATGATGAAGGTTTTGGATTTATTATTTTGGTATGGAAACAACAAAGAAAGAGGAAGTGGAAGAAGAAAAGAACTTTGAAAGAGGTGATAAAATAATTACCTCTTCTTCAGGTGCTTCCTTTTTATATTTCATCAAAAGGGATCATTGGGTAGGATTTATGATCAAATTATGGACACTAGGTTGAAGTGGGGGTAGTTATGAGGATTTTGAGATGGGGTTGTCTAAGCCAAAAGTCTTTAGAGGTGTGATTTTGAGAGAATGGGAAGTAGCCTTTTAAAAGAGAGGTGAGGGTCACATTAATAAAAGAATGAAATATTATTTTATTATACAATAATTTTTTTGTTTATAATGTCTCTAAATTGATTTATTTCATATATAAGGTGTGGATGGGTCGAAATACTCTCACCAATTATTTTTATACATGGTTAGGTCACCAAATTATCCTTATTTTTTAGATTTTACTCTTAGTTAAATAGTTTAACTTTTACCATGTCTTCTAGTATTCTTACACTATATGGTCAATAAATATACAATAAAATTCCAAAAGAACCTCAACTAGTTCATTAATAACATAAATATTATTATATAAGTCTTTTGGATGAATATTATATTTTTATGAATATTATATCATTTAATAATATGGTATTTGTTTTAAAAACTCATTTATGTCAATTTTGAGACTACTTAGTATTTGGTTTTTGTGAAAGTCAACAATAATTGGTTACTTCAAAAAAATACATTAAATCAATCCTAACCTGTCATATGAACCTATAAAATCAGGGGATGTCATCAAAAGTCTCAATTATCATTATTTTTCTATTTATAATATCAATTATTTTAATCTTTTATTAATAAGGTAATTACTGCATCATCATTGTGTCATATATAAATTTAATTATTTAATGTATAAATATTATAAATAAAAAAACATGATATAATAAATCATTGTATATTTCTAATCAATATTTATAGTCGGAATTATCTTATTTATAACCATATATTAAATTTTTTTGTTATTAAAATTTGAATTTATCACTTTAAACTCTTCTTTAAATATAATAATAACTAATGTCCTAATCTAATACAAGTTTATCAAAGAGGATCATATTTTATTTACATGGTATATTTTGGTCTAAAAACACATATCCAATAGAATTATGACATTTTTTAGGGTAATTATAATATCATTTTTACCTTTAATTACCCCATTTACATTTAAGAGTGATAAATAAAATTCAAAAGTTGTTATTCAGCAAAAATTATTTTCATCCTATTGAACCACATGTTAATTAATTATGTCAAATGTGTCTCTATTATTTTTAAAATTCAATTCACAGAAGCAGTAAAATTACATTTTATGCAAATTTGCAAATGTGCCTAGAAGGTAGGTAAAAGACGTTAAAAAGATCAATAACATTATATATGTCTAATCTTATTAGAAAATGACTCCAATGAATTAAATTGCACTAATATAGATATTATGTATATATTTTAACTCTAATGTAAATTATAAAAATAATTATTATTTAAATAAATGTCGGTTCTAAATAATAACACATTGTTTTTAACTATTCATCAAAATTTTAATGTTTTCAGAAAAATACCAAAAATTCACCCTAAGATAATTTTGATATTACTAATTAAAAAATTATGTATATTTTAAAAAATTCAAAACATATAAGTTGCATTGATGAAATTGAAATTAATTCTCGATGTCCAAACCACAAAGCGGGTTTTCAAAAAGAAAAAACAATCAAAATATTGACAGGTGTTTATGTCCAATTTAAAGGTGAAATTACTTATAATGATCTAAATTATATTAAATAAAAAAAATAATCTAATTAAACTTTAAAACCCCTAAAATTAAGAATTTATTAGTATAAATTATTTTGATTAAAAAATTTATTTTTCAATTAAAATTTAGTATTTTTCACTATTCATAAAAATATGAAATGATCAGAAAAGTACCAAAAATTTATCTAAACAAAATATTAATGTCCCGCATCTAAATAAAAATATAATTACACTAAATTTAATATATATAAGTTGAAAATATTTTTTTTAAAAAGAGTTCTCCATTAAATGGTGGAAAACTGTGTTTTTTGAAAAATACTTCTTTTATCTAAAAAATTGCATTTTTCATTATATTATGTCCGAGAAACACAAAAGTAAAATGTTTAAATTATATCTGAGAGATATCTATATATAATTGAAAATTTAACACCCCAAGGTTTTCTAAAAAAAAATTAAATTCATGAAGCTTTGTTTTTAATAGATATTTATCACTTTCCTTTAAAGATAAATTTTCCACTTTTTAGTTTTGAATTTCAAAAAATGGTCATTTAGATTTTTGACCAGTAAGTCATTTGGTATCTAATAGAACCAAATTTATTTTTCATGAATAGTAACATACCCTTATGAATCATAATATTAGAAGAAATATGACCCTTATGAATAGTAAATAATGATAATATTTTATTTTCTTAAGGTAATATGATAATAAGATATTAATTAATTTTTCAATGTGATATAAAACTAATTATAAGATTAAAATTGTAATATTTTGAAAAAATAATGAATTTATTTAAAAATTAAATTAAAAATAGACAGAAATTTATTTTAAAAAAAATGGGGATTATTTTTGAATTATACATGTCGGAAAATGTTTATGGTGAATTTTTGGGAATTTTCTAAAATACATTATTTTTTTCCTGAATTGTAAACATTCAGTTTTTAGTGTTCAGAAGTTTAATGACATCATAATGATATAATTATTAATATAAAAGGTTGCTCGACTGGTGTTTAGTAACATATGACATGAGGTTTCCCATGTTTCTAAAACTATGGGAAAATAGCATGGGAAAGTCTATTGTTTTGCAAATACCACTAATGGCATGAATAAATTTTTTATTATAATAAAGAAGAGGAAACAAAAAGAAACATAGCCAACTGAGGAATTAAGGGTGGCCTAATGTAGTGTAACCCTAAGGAATCCTTCAACACAAAGGGCCTACACTCGAGCGGAAGATAGCCCAAGCTTCTATACATAACACCCTCGTTCCAGGGACTTCTGATATTCGCAAGCGCATTCGCAAAAAAAAAATGCTTTCCCTCCAACCATGTTGTATGCATTGTCCTTGATTGGTATCCAAGGCACACTACCAGATGATATAAGTAATATCCCAAGGTGCGCTCGACCTTCCTCAGAAATAATTAACCAAGACCTATAAATTCGACTCCACCTCTGACACATGAAAGTCGTTGCTCTTGCAAGCTCTCAAATCTGTAAGAAGGGTGCGGGCCACCGCGCCCAACGAATTTCCCAATCCGAAGGTAATACTGAATTCCATATAAACTGATCCTTCGGAGTCATGAAGAACCCCACAACCTCTCATTATTCCATGCATGCATGAGCTGTCAATGTTAATCTTCAGCCGACGGGCTCCTGGAAGGAGAATGCCATCTTATCCATCACCCTTCAGGACAGTGCGGGCTCCGAGGTCTGTGAAAGAAGTTGGATGCAACTACTGACCGTTGATCCAACCTTGCCAGCGAGACTAACTCATGTATCAGTGATCTTTCTCTTAATTGAATCAGGTTAATTGATCTTCGGGTACCCAGTGGCTCTTTGATCCTGGCCTCCCAGATAACCCAACAGGTTTCAGCGAGAATACAATCTCTCACCATGAATTCTGATTGGATTATCGTTCCTCCTAGAAAACACAAGGACATGAGCTCCTGGAAGTAGAAGTGATCAAAACTAGTGCAAACGGATGGGGTGAACATGTTCCAGATAGCTGCTGCCCAATCGCTCTGAAAGAAGAGATGGCTCGCTGATTCTCTTTTGGGAGTATTACAACAATAACAGCGGGATGCGAGATGAATTCACCTGCTTTGGATACTATCATCGGTTGGGAGGGCACAGTTATTGACACCATAGGCCAGGAAGTTCATCTTGGTTTGGATGTCCTTGCACCAGGTGTTCTCCAACCCATTCTTGGGATGGGATTTCATGTTCCTCCATTCCATGTAGTCCCGAGTAGTGAACTTGCCCGAGTTTGATCCCGTGAAGCAGCATCGATCCTCTTTGCCATTAATAAAAATACGGTCAAAGAGATTATTATATTATTGACTAAGAACTACCGTGATGAACTTGGGATACTTTGATGCTTCCCTAAAGGTAATGTTCGGCATTGTGCATCCAAGAAAAAACATGCACTCCTCTCCCCAATTGTCCTTCCAGAAACTGATGTCCCTCTCATTTACTATAAATACCCACTCAACACCCTCGTTTTATTTAATTCCAAACACATTATCTTTGAATATATGAAAGTATTACCTCTCTAAGAGTCCTCCCAAGGTGTCCTCAAACCCCCATGGTCCCAACCATTGTGTTTTGGGAGTTACTCTACAATGTAAGAGAATCAACCACCCTTATCTTTTCTTAA
The DNA here is from genome assembly GCA_963277665.1 of Viscum album. Classification (NCBI taxonomy): domain Eukaryota; kingdom Viridiplantae; phylum Streptophyta; class Magnoliopsida; order Santalales; family Viscaceae; genus Viscum; species Viscum album. Next base: position 9,359,488 of record OY728136.1, read on the forward strand.
AACTTGTATTTTATGTTTCCCCATTTATATTCAATTGGATTATGTTGGGATATGTCATTCCATATTCCCATTTCTATATATATTATGTAGTGATGAGAGACCCCATTTCTTTCATCAAACAATTTTTTTAAATTTTATGTGACGCTGTTAGGCTTCCAAATTTTCATGAAAGATTTTTCAATTTTTATTCTATTTTGAGTTCCGTTCTTTTATAATTATTTTCTCATGTCCCCTCATCCAGATGATATGATATTTATAGTACCTTAAATGAAATGTAATTATATTTTTCTAATAGAATATTATATCATCTTGTCTCTTTCCCCGTCCTCTTATACTAAAAATGAAAAGATGGTCCGATATGTGTTAATTTATCACATTCAAGGATAACGGGTTCTCAATTTTCATTACCATGTTCAATTATGGTCATGAAACCATTTTTATGGTTGAAACAGATCCGAATATATTTGTTTAATCTTATTAATTTTCTTTAATACTTACACACTCATAATATAAAATAATAATACAAAACAATTTCATTATGAACAAAACTGCAAAGTTAATCCAAACGTTTGTAATTAACTTTTAACTAATGATTCATCATCTTGGTATATAACCCCAAACCAATATAATATCATTTATATCTCTTAAATTTCATTAATAATATATATTAACTATTCTGGATGTTTAAAAACATTTCAAATGAACTTCCATTCATGAATACATGTAAATAGATCATGAAAACCATGGAAGACAATGCTTCAAAAACAATAAAATTGAACTTCTTAAACCCCTAAAAGTGCCATGAATGAACCTAATAATTTTATAATAAATCAATTAAATTCATAGGAGGTTCTGGAATTACTAATTCATGAATATAAATTTTATTATTCAGGTCATTAAAAAATTGAAGAACACACTCGAGCATAAGGTAATGAGTTTCTCATCTCACTTTCATTTCTATGAGATTTCCATTATTCACCACTTATTTATTTTATTTGGGGTATTTTGTACTAAAATTTATATATATTATTATTATTCTATTTATATTCATGGTATTGTGTTACTCCTTTTGTGGTAATTAGTTTTTGGTCATACGACTCGATTAATTACAACATGGTAAGGGATTTTGTCTCAAATTCCATTTCATTAACAGTTACTTTGTATTATGCACCTAATATTTCATACGTGGTGTATCCAATGCCCATTTGAGTTCATTTATTCCTTTAAATTGTGAATATATTATATATCCATATCTGGTTTCATGGATATGATTATTGTCTTAATTTGTATACCCCTTTTTAAATACGGTGTAAATTTGGAATGTCATTTTAACTCGTGAAATATTGATGAATCATGTATTCTCTACTATATATGAATATTGAGAAGGAAAATTGTACTTGTACTAATATATATGTATAAATAATTATTTGGACTTTCAGTGGTGGGTGGGGCCTGCTATAGCCCCTCGACGCATCAACAAGTCTCAGGAGACAAATCAGTTAGCGAAAAACCCTTCGAGTTTGTTTCAAAAAATAAGATGGGTTTCTACCAATATAACTAATCCCTTTGAACAGTGTTATGGTATCATGTTCTAGATACATTACATCCAATTAATATTCATTATCTTTATTCATTATCAATTATTACTATCCATGAGGTTTTCACTGTGGAAAAAATCTATGAATTCAGTTTCATTCTAAGTTTATTAATTGCCTGATTTTTTAATTTATTTACCAAGCCATATTGATTCTGTAAAATTTTTTATGATTCAATTATTATTGAATTCATTCTTCTGCTATTTGTATCCCTTACTAATCATTTGATCTCACCCCTTTCATTTTTTACCTTCAACATGGGATGAAGAGGAGATAATTTTATTAAGTTCATGTGGATGTTGTTTATTGTTTTTGTTATGTATTGTATTTTGTAACATTTTCCAATGTAATTTCAGTTTCATCTATGTATCTAGTTTTCCAAGATTACTATACAGATTGTTCCTTCGGTATTTTCATTCCTTCTAACCATGAAAATGTAATTAGTAATGAATCATCTCTAGTTTAAAGGGGTCGGGGCGTTAAAGTTGGTATCCGATAAAGATTAGTATAAAACATGGAAACTAGAGTAAGAAAACATTTAATTGGGAACAAACTACTAGGATAGTCTTTGAGGATAATCATACAAGAGCATCCTCTTATTTTGGTAAAGAATAAATTTTGTGGATCTTTTTATCAAATACATCCCTTTCTAGATACAAATATGTAGTGGTGGCTCTGGCACAGATGTACCTAGGAGGGAAAAATCCGACAAGGAGTTTCATGATAGACCTAGGGTATCCTGGTACACGACAATGTGCCTTATTGAAATATTGTTATGGACACTCCTAGGGGATATTCTTAAGATAATTCATATTTTCTTTACAAGACATTATGAAGGATCTTAATGTAAATTTTTCCTCAGAGAAACCATGTTTATGAGTTTAGATATGCATAGAATTTTAGTCTATGTTATGTGCTTTTAAATATGAAATTAATAACCTAATATAGTGTATTCCATTATTTAGAAATGACACCTAAAGGAAGAAATGGAATCAATAATCGTAGAAAACATTACAGATTATGATTTTTTGTTAAACATATGGTCAGTCTCTATTTCTATTATTAAAGTTAAATCCTTGTTTTATAACTTTTCAGATCAAGGAATGTCAGTTAAAATGCAAGGAGGATGATCTGAAATGACATTCTTATCCCTTTCCGATGACTTTCTTGCAATAATTATTGCAAAGTCATGTACAGACAATTCTATAACATTTTCTAACATACAAATCATTTGCAAGAAGTTGTTTGAGATATCAAACACCTCCACTATACATTGACACCATCGTGGATCATGGGTTGTATTTAATCAAATCCTATTTTCTCAATATTCACATATTTTCATGAAAGGTAAATATAATCAAGGAATTTTAAAATACTTTACCTTATCTCAAGATTATAAAGCATATTATGATTTTGAAAAAGGTGCTGAAGAAGGATACCCTTTCACAACTTATTTATATTTTATTTCAAAATATATTCTTTCAGAACATTCTTATGGAATTTTAAAAGGACAATTGATTGAAAGTTTCAACTCAAACGTAGTCTGACTGTTTTAATAAAACAAGTTTTATCAGATGTTTTGAAACTATATTTCATACATAATTATTTTCAGAAACAATTTTTCTATGAACACCCATATGACCAAAGTTGTTAATGGTGTATCTAGAAAAAGGAAGAAAATGATAGTGAAGGATCTCTAAATCATTGTTTCAATGCATGGGCCTTCTATTTATGTGAGAAAGATGATGATGAAAATAGATGGAAACCATGATCAAAGTACCCTCACATTTTTAATAAGTATATAAAATTGCGAGGACACAATTTACAGAAGGGGGGGGGGGGATAATGTAATACCCCAAGGTTTTCTAAAAATAATTTTAAATTCATGTAACTTTTTTTTATTTATAAATTTATAACAATCCTTTAATGATAATTCTTCCACTTCATTAATTTGAATTTCGAAAAACGGCCATCTAGAGTTGTGACCAGTAATTCATTTAGAGTCTGATGAAACCAACTTGATTTTTGATGAATAGTAACATACCCTAATGATTAGTAATATGAAAATTAATATAAACTCTAAAAATAGTAAATAATGACAATTTTTTTTTTCTTTAGGTAATAATATAATAAGATCTTAATTAATTTTTCAATGTGATATAAAACTAATTATAACTTTAAAATTGTTATTTTTTGTACTAACTATGATTTTAATTAAAAATTGAAGTAAAAATAATTAGAAATTTATTTTCCAAAAATGGATATCATCTTTGAATTCTAAATGTCAAAAAATGTTTAGGGTGAATTTTTTATATTTTTCTAAAATACTAAAATTTTTAATGAATAATAAAAAATACAGTTTTGAGTTTTCAATAGTTTAATGACATCATATTTATATAATAATTAATATAAAAGGATGGTCTACTAGTGTAAAATAACATGTGGTATGATGTGTCCGATGTGTCTAAAACCATGGGAACATACCATGGGAAAGTCCATGGTTTTCTAAATACCACTAATGAGGTGTCCCTTTTAATTAATAACAAACTCCCTCTCATTTTCTATAAATACCCACTCACCCCCTTCAGTTTTATTCATTAAAAACTCAATTTCCACGACGATCTAATAGTATTACCTCCCTCAGAGTCCTCCCAAGGTTTCCTTAAAAGCCCAAGGTCCCAACCATTGTGTTTTGGGAGTTACTCTACAAGGTAAGAGAATATACCACCCTTCTCTTTTCTTAAAGATTTCATTCTATGTTTTCTCTTTTATTTTCAAATGGATTATGTTGGTATATGTAATTAAATATTCCCCTTCATGTATATATTATTTAATAGTTATGAGACACCCCATTTCTCTCATCAATCTATTTTTTGAAATTTAAAGTGACGTCGTTAGGCTGCTGAATATTCGTGAGAGATTTCTCAATTTTTCTTCTATTTTGAGATCCTTTCTTTTATAATTATTTCATAATCTCCCCTCATCCAAAATTTATGATAATTATAGTACCTTACATGAAATGGAATTATATTATGATAATTTAACATTTCATCATTATCTCTTTTTACCACTCCTCTTATACTACAAATGAAAACATTGTCTGAGATGTGTTAATTTATCACATTCAAGGATGACAGGTTCTCAATTTTCATTACCCAGTCCAATTCTGGTCATGAAACTATTTTTATGGTTTTACCAGATCATAATACATGTATTTAATTTCATTAATTATATATAACCATTAAACACTCACAATATAAAATAATAATACAAAACAAGTTCATTATGAACAAAATCTCCAAGTTAATCCAAACGTTTGTAATTAACTTATAACTAATGATTCATCATCCTGGTATATAACCCAAATTCATTATATGATCATCTATATCCCTGAAATTTAATTAATAAGATATATTAAAAATTATTTATGTTTAACAACATTTCAAATGAACTTCCATTCATGAATACAAGTAAACAGAACACGAAAACCAAGGAAGAAAATTCTTCCAAAATAATATAATTGGACATCTTAAACCTATAAAAGGGCCATTAATGAACCTAATAAGGTAATAATAAATCAATTAAATGTATATTAGGTTATGAAATTATAAATAAATGAATCTAAATTTTATTATGCAGGTCATTAAAACAAACAAAGAACACACTCGAGCATAAGGTAAGGGGTTTCTCATCTCACTTTCATTTCTGTGTTATTACCATTGTTCGCCACTTATTTATTGTATGTAGTGTTTTGTGTGCGGAATTTTGATTTATATTATCATTATTATCTATATATTCATTTTATTTTGTGACTCATTTGGTGGTAATTAGTTTTTGGTCATATGCCTCGATTGATTACAACAGGGTAACAAATCTTGTTTCAAATTATATTTCATTGTCAGTTACTTGGTATTGTGGACCTAATATTTCTTATGTGGTGTATCCTCTGCCCATTAGAGATCATTTTTCACATTAAATTATGAATATATTATATATTCATAATCTGTTTTCATGGATATTATTATTGACTTAATCTGTATACCCCTTTTTACATGCAATGTTAATTTGGAAAGTAATTTCAACTCTGGAAATATTGATGGATTTATTATCTCTACTCTATATGGAATTGAGAAGGAATATCGTACTTGTATTAAATCTATGTATAAAGAATTATTTGGACTTGAGATTGTTGGTGGGGCCTACTATAACCCTTCGATGCATCGACATGTCTCATTAGACAAATTAGTTGTTGACAAACCCTTCGAGTTTGTTTCCAAAAATCAGGCGGGTTTCTACCCATAGAACTAAACTGTTTTAACGATATTAAGGTATCAGGTTCTAGATACATGTTGTCTAATTAATATGAATTCAATTTATTCATTATTATTTATTACTATCTACTAGGTTTTCACTATAGAAAAATCTATGGATTCTGTTTCATTCTCAATTTATTAATGGCATGAGTTTTTCATTTATTCACCATGCGATATTGATTATATCCATTTTTTTATGATTCTATTATTATTGAATTCAAGATTCCTATATTTTTAACTCTTACTGAGAATTTGAGCTCACCCCTTTCATTTTTTTACCTTCAACAGGTGATGAAGAGGAGATCATTTATTGAGTTCTTGTGGTTGCAGTTTTTAGTTTTTGTTATGTATTGTATTTTGTAACCTTTTCCAATGTAATTTTTGTTACGTCTATGTATTTAGATACTTCAATAAAACTAATATGATATTTCCTTTTGGATTTCATTTACTTCTTACTATTCCAATGTAATTAGTAATGCACTGGCTCCAGTTTATAGGGGCCTGTTCATTACACAAAATGGGGTTAATACTATTCATAACAACGTTTTGAATTTCTAGATTAGTATGTTGTAGTGTCATCGATCACGGTGTTGTGTGTAGTGAATGCTATTTAATTACATTGAATAGATAACATACTATGAAATCTTGGGGTGTTACATTCTCCCCTACTTCAATAAATTTCATCCTTGCAATATGAAATTGTTCTTTGAAAATAAATGTTTGAAAACTAAAAGTACCTTTTCAGAAAACTCACATCAGAAATAGGGTTGATAAAATATTTTATTAATAATAGGGAAAGGGAAATGAAAAAATCTCCACTAAATTAGGGTTTCTAATAAGAGAACATTGGTGGAAATTTTAGACACACAGTTGGAGGAAAAACATAAATATTTAGGGAGTGATTCTGGTCATCAATCACAAACAATTAAACAATAAATAGAAAATTGAGGGCCTAAAATCCATAAATATATGATGACATAAATAATCATTGGTTAATCAAAACATAAGGTATTAGGATAATTTTTTTTGGTTTTAATATCCTTTCCCTAATGTTTATGAATTAATTTCTTCATTGAATAAAAAAATAATTGACAAGTAGAATTCCATCCTTTAAATAATTTCTACCAAAAAATCACTTTTCACTCCAAAAGATAATAGAACTCAAAAAATATTCTATTTATCATATTATTGTAGGGTTACAAAATAGAATTATTTTATAATTCATCTACCAGATCATTTAAAAGAACTATGTGATACAAAATAGGGCATCACATAGGCAAATGGTAGGTGATAAACCCTTGTCGCCCTACGGTTGTAGGTTCAATTCCCTTGGCCTTGCCGGATGCAACATGTTGTCGCCCATCATTCAGGTTTTCCTTTTTATAAATTATCAAAAAATAATATTAAGAAATTTTTTAACCTCACACCATTGTATTCAATGTCCAACATTATCCATTCATATCTTTATACTTATACAAAATACTTGTGTCCAAACTTATAGTCCAAAAATTTATAAGGATGTTAAACATGACATAATGAAGATCTCTTTTTTCCACATAATAACATGTGAGTACCTTCATCATGTATTCTATTGAAACATGGTAACACCCTGAATTAACATAAAACATATTTATTACATTCATTCTCCCTTATTCGTTATAGAATACTAGATATATTCTTTATATCCATAAATTTTGAATACTCCACCAATGATGGAATAAACAAACCATTAATCAGTTCCATGGTAGTCATGAATATCCAGTATAATTTATCCAAATCAACCATCTATTATTCCAAAATCAAAACCTCAATATTAAGACCATATTAAGGTTTATCTTTCCTTCAACCATATATTTTCCAAAAAACATAACTTATTGTTGAGTCACTTTTCATAGTACCATATAATCTCAAATACTCAATAAAATAGTACTATAGTACAATCCTTATTTATTTCCATAGTTAATATAACCTGTAAATAATTGATAAAACACTTAAATGACCTAATTCATTAATAAAAATATAAGAACACTAATTATTACTCTTCATATAGGGTAGTATCATTCCTTGATTATTATCCAACAACATCATTTGTGATATACTCTGATGATTGAGGAATTGATTCGCGTAAGGCCCCAACTCCTTGTAGATGATGCATTGTACATTTGAATCCTTTTTCTTACCCTTGAAATCACGTACTTTGTGTCCTTTTTCCCCAAAATTATAACAAACTCCCATTCCCTTGACGAATTTACCAAGGTGATTCTTTCCATAGTTATCATATATGATAATATCCTTCAATCCGTTCATTCTTTTATCTATCTTTCTCTCTAAACTCCTTTTCTTCTCTAGATTCCTTTGAAATACATTGGACTCATAGAATTATTTACTTATCTTAATAACACGTGATACTATTTCTTAATAGGATGAGAATTTGTGGGATGCTATTTATCTTCTAAATGTCAACTTAATACAATTAAAGATATAATAATTCTTACTCTTTGGATCATGAATATATTTTGGAGTTCTCATTCCTTCTACTGGGAACTATTTCAACAAAATGGCATACACTAGGTTAGATTATGAATCGAAATGCATAATTCCAAACATGTAAAATACCAAATGTAAATTGAAAAGTTTATGCATATAATCCATAATGATAAAAATGTTTTCATTGAGAAAGTATTTACTCATAAATCCTTCATAATGGGTTTTAATGAAAATATGAATTATCATAAGCAATCCCCCAGGAGTGTCAATACCAAGAGTGAAACAAGGCCTATTGTCATGTACTAGGATACACCGGGTCATGCTCGAAACTCCTTGTCTAATTTTTCACTCTTATGTATATTTGTGCCAGAGCCACCTATACCAATTTGTATATAGACTGGGATGTATTTTCATGGAAAATCCACGTAATATTTATACTACCAAAATATTTGGATGTTCTTCTATACTAATCCTCAAATTTTATCTTAGGGCAATGTTCTCTAATCGGAGTTTTTCTAAATAATGTCTCCAAGGTTTTTACTAAACTTTCTCTGATACCAACTATAATGCCCCAAACCTTGTTACGTAGTGTCGGTGCGTTATTACATAACATTGGCATGATCACAATGGATCTAATCTCGAAAGACCAATCCGTATGGAAGTAATAGAAAATAGACTACATACATGAATGTTAAATTACACATTCGCTCACAATATGAAAAAATAATTGAGAATTTCAATATTCTTCTATCTTAAACCTGCATATAAATCATAATACACATCTTGGAATCCTTGGAAAATAAAATTTAAGAATGGGGTGAGCTCAGATGCTCAGTAAGGGTAAATAATTTAGCAGAATCTATAAACTTTTAAGGTAAAATGTGTAATAAAAAATGACTTTTTAATCATAATCATGAACATAATATGGAAAAAATAAATCTATCATTATCATATAAACATTCACATGGATATTTTACTAGTAGAATAATCAAATAGAATAACTAATTTCATAATGAGAGAATGAATAATGTCGGACATCATAAACACATAGTAAAGGACTCATGCCAAAACTACAAATAGTATTTTTTCAAGGCCTTGTTCCAATACACTAGTTTTTCTCATGAGACCTACTGATTCTTCGAGGATCTATAACGGGATCCACCTATCACATACAAAGTCCAATGCATTCCTCATATGAAAAGGTTGAAATATAATACAAACATTCAAATTAGAACTATCATACAAAATGTAAATACTTTAACCAGAAACCATGAATGGTATTAATATAACACATCCATAGTCAATCATATCACAAAACCTTCAATACAATATGGAATATTTTATCATTATAAATCAACGTAAAACATGTTTAAAATCCATCAAAGGATGTTGAAATAGTTGAAAATTATTAGTAAAAATCTTTAAGAGAAATATACCTTTTTCATGAAATCATTTAAAAGTCCCAAAATTTAGAATGGAAAACATTTAAAATACATTTTTTAATCCAAATTTTCCATGCCACTTTGAAACTATTGAAAGGAATTAACATTTTAAAACATTGTTATCCATTTAAATAAATCGTTAAAAACATTTTGAAAACATGGACATTAATGAGAATGATTTTGAAGAATAATTATTTAAACAATTTAAAATTATGTTTTAGTTAAAGAGTCACTTAAAAAGAATCATTTTTAAAAATATTTTATTAAACATGGACTTGTATAGTATATATGTCCCAGTAAAAACTTACACATAAACAATCTCGAATAATAATGAGATTGAGGAATTAACCCTTACCTTGTTATTTTTTTTAGTCGAGGGTACGTTTAACCTCTTGTATAATGACCATGGTATATTATTAAATTATACTCTAACCATATTTATGATATCATATAAGATTCATTTATGACTTTATACTACACATTTAATAATAATTTCCATGTTAAAGTAACATTTCAGGTAATAATCGTTTTATTTATCGTATGTCTTTTAACTTTCTATTCTTGATCATATCACATAGATCATGATTTAAATAATTATAGAATATAAAACATGATTTTTATATTATATAATCAGAATATAAATATGTATAATATGTATATATATGAAATGTAAAACACCATTTATGGATACGGTAGATTGCACATACGCATAAACGATGTTTCTGTTTTCATATCGTATTGAATTGAAGTAAGCGAATGAGATATATGTAAACACACAAACACACACACACATACACACAAATATATATTTATAGTATCATTATTATTTCATATATTACATACTTATTAATAATATATGTATTTATAATCATTGTTGAATGGTGAATGTGGAAATGAATCTCATCGTGTCGTGGAGATGGTAAGTCGTACATACACACGTGCAAAAATATCAATCTATTGATGGCGGATTTTTATGTAATTGGATGTTATATTATATATACAGAATCATTAACATGTTATATTTATTATTTACATAAATTATATTCATTATTATACTCCTCCAAATAGTGAAGTGTTGATAACAAACTTCACCACGACGTGGAGATGGTATGCCGTACGTATGTAAGTATGGTGACTTTTTCATTCATAGGAAGGATAGAATAATGAATATGGTTTTACCATATTTATAATAACATCACAGCATGTATAATTTACTATAGTTATTTTTTTTGGAAACAACAAAGAAATAGTATGTGGAAGAAGAAAAAAACATTGAAAGAGATGTTGAAATAATTACATCTTCTTCGGGTGCTTCCTTTTTATTTGATCAAAAGGGCTTCGTAAGTTGGATTTTTGATAAAAATAAGGCCTCTAGTTTGAAATTAGGGTAATTGGGAGGATATTTGAGTAGGGTTTTACTAATCCAAATGGATTTGGAGGTGTGATTTTGAGAGAAGGGAATGTACCCTTTTATAAGAGAGGTGAGTGTCACTTTAGGAAAAGCATGAAATATTATGTTATTATAAAATCATTTTCGTTTTATAATAGATCCAAATGGAATTATTTTGATGATAAGGTGGTTATGTGTCGAAATACTCCCAACCAATAGGTTTTATATAAGTTTATGTCTCCATATTAACCTTACTATTTATATTTAACTCTTCATTAAATAATTTATCTTTTACCATGTCCTCTTGTATTATTACACTATATGGTCCATAAACATAATATAAAATGCAAAGAGAACCTAAAGTGGTTCATTAATGAAATACCTATCATTATATAATTCATATTTTCTAGTATTATCTTTTTAGGAATATTATATCATTTAATAATATAGTATATGTTTTAATAACTCATTTATGACAATTTTGACACTGTTTTGAATTTGGTTTTTGTGAAAGTCAATAAACATGATTAATTAGAAAAAATTCATTAAATTATCCCTAACATGTCATATGAACCTATAAAATTCGTTTATGGCATCAAAAGACTCATTTTACATTTATTTTTATTTTTATAATATCAATTATTTTAGTCTTTTATTAATAAGGAAATTACGGCATCATCATTGTGTCATATATAATTTTAATTATTTAATGTCTAAAAATATTAAATAAAATACCATGACATAGTAAATATTATTATATTTCTAATAAATATTTATATTTTAATGATAATATTTATAACAATATATTAAAAATGTTTTAGTTATTAAAACTTTAATTTAATACTTTTAACTCTTCTTTAAATAAAATAATAAAAAATGTACTAATCTAATCCATGTGGATCAAATGGGATAATATTTTATTCCTATGGATTCTTTGGTTCAAAAAAACCTTATCCAATAGAATTAGGACATGTGTTAGGGTAATTATAATATCAATTGTACCTTTAATTACCCTATTTACTTTTAACCATGGTAAATAAATTTTAAAAGTTAATATTCAACAAAAATTATTTTAATCCTATTAAACCAAATTTTACTTATTGAGGTAAACCTTGAATCTTTTATTTTTTAAATTAAATTCATATAAGTGGTAAAATTATGTTTTATGTAAATTTTCAAATGTTCCTAGAAGGTAGGTAAAAGACGTTAAAAAGTTCAATAAATTTTTTTATGTCTAATCTTATAATAAAATGAATCCAATGAATTATATTTGACTAATATAGGTATATTTTATATATATTGACTTTAAAATAAATTTAAATAAAAATAATTTTTATTTAAATAAAAGTCGATTTTATACAATAAAGTAGTGTTCTTCACTGTTCATAAAAATTTTAATGTTTTCAGAAAAATACAAATAATTCACTCTAAGATAATTTTGATATTCTGAGTTGAAAACTGAAGTCTATTTTACCAAATTGAAAACAAATAAGTTTCATTTATTAATTTAAGATTATTTAGCGTTTCCAAAAACCAATATGTGGGTTTTTATAAATTGAAAACTATCAATAGATTGACATTTTTTTATGTCCAATTTAAATGTAAAATTACTTATAATGACCTAAATTATATTAAATGATAAAAATTTAATCTAATTATACATTAAAACCACACAAATTCATAATTTATCACAATAAATTATTTCTATTAAAAAATTTGTTTTCAATTAAAATTTGGTATTTTCACTATTCATAAAAATCTGAAAGTTATCGGAAATATAAAAAACCATTATCCAAACCAAATTTTTATGTCCTGATTCTAAAGAAGAATTTAATTTTAATAAATTGAAAATATAAATGTGTCAAATATTGGATATAAAAAGGGTTCCCCATTAAAATGATGAAAAAATTTGTTTTAAAAAAAATACTTCTTTTATCTAAAAAAGGTGAATTTGTTCTTATATTATGTCTATGAAATAAAAAAGTTGAATGTTAAAATTACATAGGATATATATATATAATTAAAAATGTGGTTAATACTATTCATAACCACTTGTTGAACGACTCGTTTGGTAAATCTTGGTGCACTCGAACTCGGTATTGCGTGTAGAGCAATCTATTAAATTACTTTGAAGATATAATTTATTGTGAAATCTTGGGATGTTACAATGAAAATTTTTATTTTAAAGGCTAATTAGTATTTTCCATAGAACTTCCGTAAAATATTTTAACGATAAAATTTCTAAAATACTCTTATTACATGTTATCGCATTTGTTTTACATTACATACCATGATATATGCCTATTTTCTCTTAACAATGTCCATATATGTTTTGATTCATTTCATTGAAGGAAACTTGTATAAAAATACCATCTATTATGCATTATGTCATGATTGTGATACCCATTTCATTATTTGGGTACCATTATGTTTATGTATGACTGATAATGTATGAGTCTATATGATGAAACCTTATTCATGAACATGTTATGATGGGTGAGACCATATAGTGCTCCAATGAATTGGGTAATGTTGAGTCTCATGAGATATTATGTGCAACGGTCTTGGCGGTTAGCCTTGAATCATTCTACCTTGACCATGATTCTTGGTGGTTAACCTTGACTTGTGCTACTCTATGTGTAATGAGCCTTGAATCATACTAAATTCATGTTTTATGTTTCTACCACATTATAATGACTCCATGTTTATATGATCTCATATTTATATGTTATGATTACATATGTTCCATTCCCTTTTATACCATTATTTCAGGACTTTTAACCCATGAGATAATGCTTTATTATGCTGTTTTTAACTTACTGAGTTTTTAGCTCCTCCATTTGATCATGTTATACATAGGTTATCCTACGAATAAGTACAAGAAAAATGGTACTAAGGAGCTCTTTAGGAAGAATAAATAAAAAATGTTTTATTTAGTCTCTTGCTTTCAATTTTATCTACATAGTATTCCAAGACACTTGAATTCACAATCATTGTCATTTAATATGATGTTTTATTATGCATAAAATCATATAATGTTATGTGTAAAAGGATAGGGTTTCTATTATTGGTTTCAGATCAATTTCTAGTTATTTTTAGATATTAGTAATAGTGAAATTAAGTAAGAACCTTAAGGATGATACTGTGTATAATAAAACATCCCTAAATTTTGGTATGTATAAAGTAAGTGGTTTATCAAGAAAATACATCCTTTTCTGGATACAAACAAGTGGATATTGATCTGGAACATATGTATCTAGGGGTAAAACCTAAAAAGACAACTTTTCGCTAGACTCAAATGTGAATTGGTGCATGACAATGGGTCTTGCTGCACTCCTGGTGTGACACTCCCAGGGGATATTATTTAGTAAATTCAATATATCATTATGAACCATTAATAAGGTAATAAAAAAATGTTCCCATAAGAATATAAGCTTAGAAACCAATCTAGGGTAACTTATATTGAACCCTAGTGAATCACAATTTAGAATATACTTTTCCTTTACGATTTTATCCTTTTAGGTTTATAGTTTTTTTTATTTTTATTAGCTATGTATTTAAGCCCCCTAATATGTAAGTTATTTTTAATAATTAATAGAGGGGAATAGAATAACACGTGACAATAATTAATGTGATAGTGAATGTAAATATTTCCCTAAATGTATGCCAAATATGACAGGAATAGGTTCTCAAAACTTTAGGATAGTACTTGCTCAATTGGTTCAAGTTATGTATAAAAAAATGAATAATGTGGAATTACCTCCTTCTCCAAGGAAAGAAATTTTTTTTAGTTGAATCCTTCATACAGAAATGTCTTCCCATGTTTATTAGATCTTATTATCCCCTCTTTATGTTACAATGTATTAACTCTATTGAAAAGATATTAGCTGTCCTCTAGTACTCAGAAGAAGAGAAAGTCGTACAAAAGGTCTATCATTTTAATGGGAAATTCAATCAGTGATGGAAATTAATCAAGAATACGAAGTCCCAAGAGGAAATTGATTACATGGATTTGGATGGATTCAAAGTTTTTTTAGTAAATATTTTTCATGAACCCTCCACCTCATGATTTAGAGAGATTTACTTGGACTCAAACAGAAAGAAGATGATTCCATTAGGGCATATGAAGCAAACATCTCAAGGATTTCAAGATACACCTCAATCATTATCATGTACACCAAAACAAAGTTGGATCACATTGTTAGTGTACTAAATAATAGAATAATCAAAGCATTGGCTATTCGGTACTTTGACAATTATGTGTAGATTTTTCGTTTTTCCCTCAAGGTTTAAATGTAGATCAAAGACTCCCATTGGGATCATGGGATTGGGGGCATAGAGAATAAGATGGAGTCTAATATGGTTGGTTTGGAAGATAAATACCATGATAGAAATAAGATCAGATATCCCACATGTAAAAAATGTCAGAAGAAGTATCCTAAGAACTTTCTTAAAGGACCAAATAATTTCCTCAAATGTGTAATGATGGGACTTCTAGAAAAGAACTTAGAAAGGGATATGAAGAATTTCACTAATGTGGAAGAATAATGGAAGGTTCATAAAAATAGTCTTCCTATAGTGAAGTTTTACAACTACAAGGATCATGGGAATTATGTAAACAATTACCCTAATCTAGGGGTTGTTGGACACAATCAACAATATCCTCTAAGGAAACAAGGATGGTATTATGCAATAACTACTACTTATGTGGAGTTGGAAAATGATGTGTGACAGGTACACCAGTTATTCATTCATGAATAATGATCATACTATTTGATTTTGGTTCTAATCATTCTTCCATATAATGTATGTTTAGTAGTACTATTCAAAAACTACATCAAAATTTGGAGGATATGTTATCTATGTGAACAGAGAAATGAAAAATTAATGTGTCATTGGTTTATAACTCCTCCCTGAAAACTTTTTGTGGACTAAAACTCCCAGAAAATATTTATATACTTTATTTATTGGAGTTTGATGTTATATTGGGCATGAATTGGTTCCCTTTATACAATGTTTACATTAAATTTTTGGAAATAGATATCACTCTTCACATCCTGAAGAATCCTCGAATTCTTTATCAGTTTAATGAAGAAAATGAATCTATTTTATAATCATTGTCTCATGTGTGGATATTACTACCATATAAGTAAGCATGTCTTGTTCAAATGATTGAGACATTGGAGATGCCACTTCTCGAAGATATGCACATCATGAGGGATTACAGTGATGTATTCCTTAAATAATTTCCTAGTGTTCCTCCTGATCGAGAGGCTGAGTTCTAAATTGAACTTATTCTTGGATACCTACCTATATTAAATAAACATTAGAGAATGGACACCATAGATCTAGAAGCTCTAATGATGTAGTTACAAGAGAATATGGAGAAGGGTTTTATACACCCAAGTGCTTCACCATGGGTTGAGCCAGTCCTTTTTGTCAAGAAAAAAGGATGGTTCAATGACCCTCACCATTGATACCATGATATCAATAAAATAAAGATAAATAACAAGTATCCCCTACCACATATAGATGAAATTATCGACTAGATTCATCGGGAAAATTATTTCTCTAAGGTTGAAAATTGAGAGGGATTCACCAATTAATGGTGAGGAAGGAAGATATTACCAAAACTCCCTTTTGTATAAGGTATGGACAATATTAGTTAATCGTTATTCACTTTAGACTCATGAATTATAAATCAATTTTCATGGATCTAAGGAATATAGTCTTTAGAGATTACCTCGAAAAAATTTTGGTAGTCTTTATCGAAGATATTATGATATACTCCAAGAGGATGGAGGAACACGAGGAGTGATTGAATACTATGCTGAAGACATTGTGAAGGGATAAAAAATATGAAAATCATAGTAAATGTGAGTTTTAGATGGATCTAGTACAATTCTTTAGTCATGTAATCACCTAAAAATGGATATCTGTAGACCCTTCCAAGACAAAGACAATTGATGAATGGACCAGGCCAATATCTGTAATAGTGATCCATAGATTTATGGGTCTATCTTGGTATTATCGATGATTTTTGAAGTACTCATCATGATTTTAAAACCTAATGACAAATATGACATCGAAGGGTGCGATTTTTTATGGGCTCAATAATTTGAGAAATGCTTTAAGGAGTTTAAAATGATGCTTATCACTGCACCATTACTCACACTCCCAAAAAGTGAAGAACTTTTTTTGGTGTACAGCGATGATTCAAAGAAGGTATTAGGATGTGTACCAATGAAAAATGACAAATTTATAGCCTATGCCTCATGGTAGCTGAAAATCCATGACCAAAACCATCCAATGCATGATCTAGAGATTGTAGTTGTGATCTTTTCATTAAAAATCTATCATAATTAACTATATGGGGAGAAGTGTGAGATATATACCGATCACAAGAGTCTCAAACATATATTCACACAGAAAGATCATAATATATACAAACAATTTTTTCTAGAGCTCATCAAGGACTATAACTTTTAAATCCACTACCATCCTGGTAAGGCAAATAAGTTTGTAGATGCTCTATGTAGAAAAGATCATGCATATTTATCAATGATGATAATTGAAAAGGATCCAATACTCCTATATTTTAAAGGGATGGACATGGGAATCATTACAATAGGAAAATAATCAAACCTTTCTCACAGATTTTTCAACTATCCCTCTTAGAGAAAATATAGGATACTTAAATAAAAGATGTAGAAATTCAAAAAAGGGTAAAAGCTATCAGAAATGGGAAATCCTATGAGTTCATGATTGATGAATAAGGATTTGTATGATTTGTTTCCTGATAATGTGTACCATTAGAAATAGAGATAAAGAAGGATATTTTGAATGATGCACGTAATTCAACCTTCTCAATTCACCCAGGGGCACATTGATGTATCAATGTATCTGAGAGAATAGTTAGTGGGATAATATGAAGGTGATTGTTGAATATATATCAAAGTGCCTAGTATATCAACAAGTGAAGGCTAAAAGAAAGAAGTCTGAGGCGATTACGCAACTACTAACCATACCATCATGGATGTGTAAGAACATCACCTTGGAATTTTTCACAAGACTTATAAGGAAATCTAGAGGAAATAATAATGTATGGGTCATCGTGGATCATCTTGCAAAGACAAATAAGTTTATCCCAATTCAATATGACTTCTATTTGGAAAACCTTTCACAGATATATGTCAATGAGTTGGTAAGGATGAATGGAGTACCACTATATATTGTATCTGATAGAGATTCAAGATTCACTCGAAGTTCAAGAATATTATGCAACATACTATAAGAACTAAACTAAACATTAGTATGACCTATCATCCTCAAATAAATGGGAAATCTGAGAGAACTATTCAGACACTAGAAGACATAATGAGAGTGTGTTATATGGACGTCAAATGAGAATAGGACCAACAACTTCCACTGGTTGAATTCCCATACAACAATATTTTCCACTCCAGCATCTGAATGGAACCATATGAAATACTATTGGGAAAAGGGGTAGAACACCAGCATATTGGGATGAAACTAGTGAGTGTAAGCTACTAGGACCTGAAATGGTCAATGAAATGGGAGATTAAGTGAAAACTACTCAGTGTCACATCAAGGTAGATCAATGGTGATAGAATTGTTATGCTAAGAATCTTAGATGAGACTTTGAGTTCAACGTTGTAGATATGGTATTCCTCCGCATATCTCAATGGAAAAAGGACATGAGGATTGGGGTGAAAGGAAAGATATGTCCGATGTATATCAAACCTTTAGATATTATTTATTGGGTTTTAGTTTTGGCCAATTGACTATCACTTAAACCTATAATGTCAAAAGTAAATGATTTTTTCCATGTATCCCTCTCAAGAAAATTCATACCGGATCCTTCAAAATTAGTTTATTCACTGGTGATACATTTGGAGAATGATCTTTCTTACGAGGAGAATCTAGGGGAGATCCTAGATCCTATAGATAATGTTATAGGTATTAAGAATACCGACCTGGTCAAAGTATAATGGTAGAACCATATGTATGAAGGGGAAACATCGGAACCTGAGGAGGAAATGAAGGAAAAGTACCTACAAACGTTTATGTATTAGAATATAAAATGAAAATTTTAGGGAGAAATTTCATAAGGGGGAAGAATGTAATGACCCAATGTTTAATCAATGGAAAGTACCTTTACAAAATTATGTCATATAAACACATGATATCATTACACAATGAACCAAAAAGTACTGTGTGACCTTTAAACATTATATTTCCACTTATGTTATTTGAATTTTAAAAATATGACATACACAGTTGAGATTAGAAAGATGTATAGAGTCCGATAAGACAAAAATAATATTTGGTGAATATTAACTAACCCTTATTAATAGTAATGTTACCCTTATGAATATTAATATGACACTTATAAGTAGTAAATTGGAAAAGAAAATAGTAACCTTACCAATGAATGTATGAATAAAATTTATCAATCATATAAGTGAAAATATGATAGTGTTGGTATTTTAAAAAGTCATAAATGTTTAATTAAATTTTTTGGAAAAATTTCAAAATTAAAAGGGATAATTTAATTTAATAATTTTGTTTAAAAAATAGTGTTTTTATTTCTTATAATTATAGGATATTTTTATGAGACCTTAGTTAATTTTTCACATTAATATAAAATCAGTTATAATTTTAAAATATGTATTTTTCTAGTAAATGATGATTTTTTAAAAAATAAATTCCCATATGGGAAAATTATTTTGATAAAATGGATTTCATGTTTTGATTCTACACATCAAAAAATTGTTAGGGCTAATTTTAGGAATTTTTCTGAAATACATGACTTTTTGGATGAATAATAAAATATGATAATTTACGATTTGTGCTTAAACATAACTATTTGCATCATGATTGAGTCGTGGATGATTTAAATGGCCTTTTTTTAGAAATCACATGAAATTATTACTATTTCTATTCACCCTAATAAATACTATTCATATTCTTGAGTGAAAATATTAAACTAAAGATTCAAAAAACGGGAACCACCTCCTCTATTGCACTATAAATACCACACTTATTTACCTATACTATTAACTAATATTAATCCATGTTAATTTCCTAAATTATACTATCATGACTCCCTATTACCCTCTCCCATGACCAAAAGCCCTTGGTGTCTTCCAAATACCCACTCATCTCCGCTAAATAGGTTCTCAAGGAAGTTATATTCAAGAGGTAAACTCTTCTTTTCATTTATTTTATTTTCATTCAAGTTCCTTTATTTATTTTTATTTCCACTCAAAATTTAATTCAAATGTAATGATAAATCCAGTACCTTACCTATACTAGAATTTTTTTATTATAATTTAATAATTCTTCATCATATCTTTTTTCCACTCCTTTTATACTAGACCTGAAAACACCATCTAGGATGTGTTAAATTACCATATTCAAGGACGACGAGTTTTCAATTTTTCTACCATCTTTAATTCTTGTCCTGAAAACATTTTTATGGTATAAAAGTAATATATCAAGTGTTTAAGGTCTAATTTAATGTTATGAAATCTTTATTTAAAATTTATATTAATTTATAAATCAATATGTGTTCGATGTGATCAAAAACCGCTATTAAAACAAAAGGATTATCATTAAGTTTTATATAATGATTAATCTTCACTCCAAATAACCAAATGAATATTATTTCCATCTAATATTCTATTTTTTTACAAATAACAAATAAAATTAAATTCTATAAAACCAATCTCATATTACATGTTTATCCTTACATGAGTATAAGTAAACCAATAATTAAAATCAATGAAACAAACACTCCCAAAAAATAAAATTGATCCTCTTAACCAATCAAAAAAAGGACATGAATGATCTTAATAAGGATATAATAAATCAATTTATTGAATTATGTGATATTTATATATTAATTAATGAATTTAATTTGGTTACTGAGGACATTAAGATTAGGTGAATGACACCATCAGACTTATGGTAAGGGATTCTACCAGAACATCGATTATTCCTTCAGGTTGCTCTATCATTCATTTTACCCGAATTAATTTATATTTTATTTTTATATACATATTAAAAATATTTTTTACATGATCCAAACTCATGTATAAATATCCATTCATTGTTATATTTTTGGGATATACACATTTTTTAGTGGTACCCTCCTCAATACTCCCCGATAAGAAAACCCATTTTAAGGGAACTTCCTGAATACATACCAAATTTCATGTTATGTTTTTCATATATTTTATGAAACCAATTTTTTATAAGATTAATATTTTTATCATTAATAACATATTGGTTCACTTATGGTTTTATATCAAAGATTATTACTTTATCTATTTTAAATTCTATTTTGTATTTTCCATAAAACCGCACTAAAATAGTTTAATGCTAAAATTTATTGAATACTCTTCTTAAATTTTGAAAATTTTGTTTCACATAACATACCATGATATATGTAAAATTATATTACCAATTTACATGTATGATTTAATTCCATTCATTCAAGGAAACTTGTATGATACACCCTTCAATTATACTTTTTGACATGATTATGATCCCATTTCTTTCTATGGGTACCCTTATGTTTATGAATGATTTATTATGTATTATTCTATATGTGGAAAGAATATTCATGAATATATAATTATGTGTGCACATAGATAGGGCTCTAAATTATTTGGTAATGATGATCCTCATGAGACTTTATGTGCAATTGTATTGGTGGTTAGCCTTGACTCGTGCGACCATGTGCAACAGTCCTGGTGGATAACCTTGACTTGTGATCATCTATGTACAATGAGACTTAAATCATGAAAAATTATTGTTTTATGATTCTTCCACATTACTATAACTTTATGTTTATATGATCCCATGCTTATATGTTATTATTCCATATGTTACATTCCTTTTTATATCATTATGTCATGCCTTCTAACCAATGTGCCAAAGCTTTATTCTGTTGTTTTTATCTTACTGGGATTTTAGATCATCCAATTATTCATGTTATCCCCAGGTTATTCTATGAATATGTATGATAAAAATGGTAGTAAGGATATCATTATGACGATTAAATAAAAAAAGTTTTCTTTAGTCCCATGTTTTTAGTTTTATATACCTAGTCTTCCAAGACAGTAAACATCACAACACATGGATTATAATATCATGGTTTATTATTATTAAAATGATGTAATGATATGTGTAAAAGGATAGGATTGATAAAGTTAGTATCAGAGCATGATGTTGTTATTTTTGGAGATTTGGAATATAACAATTTAGTAAGAACCTTAATGATGATTCTATGTATTAGAAAACATCCATAAATTTTGGTAAGTATAGATTATTTGGTTTATCGATAAAATAAATATATTTCTAGTTAAAAAAAAGTGGATGTGGCTCTATAACAAATTTATTTTGGGATAAAACCTAAAAACATTGATTTGATCTAGACTTGAACCGGAACTAGTGCATGAAAATGGTCCTTGCGACACTCTTAGTTTGACACTTTTGGGGGATATGCTTTGGTAAATTCATAAGCTCATTATGAACCATTATTAATGCAATATAAAAAATATCCCCAAAGAATATATGTTAAAAAAATCAAGGATAACCACGATTGAAACCTATGAATTCAAAAATTAGGATATACTTTTCCTATAAGAGTTTATCCTTTTATGTTTAATGTTTCAATTTTATGCATATTAGCTATGTATTTAGACCCCCTAATTATACGTTATTTTTCATAGTTAATTGTAGGAAATAGAAGAAAATGTTACAATAATCAATGTGATAGAGAATCTAAATATTTCTCTAATGATATGCCAAATATTATGGGAACGGGTGCTCAAAACATCATGACGTTACTTGATCAGCTAAATCATGTTATGAATTAAAACATGAATCATGTGGAACAATCCTCTCCTCAAAGAAAAGAACATGTTTACATTGAATCCTTCATGCAGAAAAGGCCTCCCATGTCTAGTGGATCTTCTGATCCCCTCCTCGTGGAAAAGTGTATTAACTCCCTTGAAAATATATTCCGTGTCCGCTAGTGATTAGTATAAGAGAAATTCATACTGGAGGTCTATCATTTTTATAGGGAAGATGATTAGGGGTGGAAACTAATCAATAATATCATGTACCAAGAAGAAATTGATTCCATGGATTGGGAGGAATTCCAGAAAATGTTTTTCAATAAATATTTTCCTTGAACGCTCTGCCTCAATATGGAAACTGCGTTCTTCAGACTCATGAAGATGGAAGATGAGTCGATTGGGGAATATGAAGAAAACATTACAAGGATTTCATGATATCCCATAGAATTGTTTATAAACACTAAAAGTATGGAGGGTCTATTATTTAGAAAACTATAGATGGGTTTAAGAAACACATTTTTGATTAGAGAACTACTACAAAAACTCCCTTTATCAGCGGTAAAATGGGCCTTTAACAGTGCTAGGAAAAGTACTGTTAAAGACGACGAAGATAAAGGGGGGGCCCTTTATCAGCGCTCAAAAAAAGCAATGATAAAGACCTCTTTTATCCGCGCTAAAAAAAGCGCTGATAAAAGGGGTCCTATATCAGCGCTCCCTTTATCAGCACTTTCGTTTTAGCACTAATAAAGGACCTGTTTATCAACGCTTTTAAAAAAGCATTGATAAAAGTAAAAAAAATTAAATAAAAATTTAAAAAATTTAAAAAAATTCAATAAAAATTATGAAAAATATAATAAAATCATGCCAATCGTGGGGGGGCTTTTATAGCGCTTGATCTCCCCTTTTAACAGCATTTTTTATCCCCTCCAGTGCCCGCACGCACCCCCCCAAACCCTTTATCAGCGCTAGCCCCCAACATCCACCCCCATGCGTGCTCCTCTGCCTCCAGCAGGTTTTGAACTTGAGACCTCCCCCCTGCGCGCCTATGCCCTTACCACTACTCTATTTTGATTTTTTTCTAGTTCATGATATATATATATATAGTTATATTTATTCGTAAAGTAATATATATTTGTATATATATATATATATATAGTTATATTAATATATATATATAGTTATATTAATATATATACCGTTATATTAATATATATATATATATAGTTATATTAATATATATATAGTTATATTAATATATATATAGTGATATTAATATATATATATAGTTATATTAATATATATCTATATATATATAGTTATATTTATTCTTATAGTAATATATATTTATGTTAACATATATATATATATAGTTATATTAATATATCTATATAT
This sequence comes from Viscum album, assembly GCA_963277665.1. Taxonomy (NCBI): domain Eukaryota; kingdom Viridiplantae; phylum Streptophyta; class Magnoliopsida; order Santalales; family Viscaceae; genus Viscum; species Viscum album. The sequence continues at coordinate 9,383,998 of OY728136.1, forward strand.
AATTATATTAATATATATATCTATTTATATATATATAATTAGTTATATTTATTCGTATAGTAATATATATTTATATTAATATACATATATATATAGTTATATGAATATATATTTATAGTGATATTAATATATATAATTATAGTGATTTTAATATATATATATATATAGTAATATTAATATATATTTAGTTATATTAATATATATATATAGCTAGATTAATATATATATATATAGTTATATTAATATATTGTAGTTATATAAATATTCATATATTGGTATTTTAAATAAAATGGATTTTAGTTATTATTTATATAGAGCTAATATATTTTATATGTAAATATGTTTAATTATTTATTTTAAAAATTTAATTTTTAAGTGTGAATATATAAAAAATATATACATATAGTTATATATTTGATTATAAATAGCAGTGCATTAAAGAAAAATGATAAAATTTCAAAGAAATAATATCAATATGATTTTAATACCTTGGAATAAATTCAGTCTCCACCAAAAAAATCCAATAATACCCCCTCAAACGAGGCTGAAAACCCACAAAATGTTAAAAATTCGGGGTACCCAGACTAAAAACTCAAATTTGGAGGCCTTATGGGCCTCTTCTGGCCTCGAAAAGCGCTTGATCAGGGTCCCCCAGGTCATAGCGACGTAGAGCTCATCGCAGGCTTCAATTTGATATGTGGTATAGCTCAAACGGACACTCAGATCAAAAATTATGACCGTTTGAAGTTTGAGTTGCATTTTCAACTTATTTTGGATCTTTTTTTTAATTTTTTTAAATTTTTTTAGTCTTAAAATTGTTATTAAATGACTACTACTCCATAATAATTAGCAAATTATTAATTAAAAATATTTTTTTAATTTTTTAAGAAGCAATTTTCACTAAATATCTTATATATTAAGTATATTAAGTGTTAATGTACATTTATACTTATCTAAAATATATTTAAAAATTATATATTATATCTATATCAATATGACTATATTTATATATAAATATATAAAAAAAATTTTTATTTTTTTTAAATTCGACCCTTTATCAGCGCTTTTAAAAAAACACTGATAAAGGCCCCCCCTTTATCAGCGCTACTAAACAAGCACTGATAAAGGAGGTCCCTTTATCAGCGCTAATAAAAGAACTGATAAGGGGGGGGGGGGGCTTTATCAGCGCTAAAAAAAGCAAAGATAAAGGGGTACATTATCAGCTCTTTTTTTAGTGTTGATAAAGGCACACTTTATCAGCACTTTTTTGAGAGATGATAAAGCCCCCCCCCCCTTTATCAGCGCTTTTTCGTTAGCGCTGATAGGGGGGTGCTGGGAAGAACTGGTTTTATGGTAGTGGAGGCTTTGACAGTTATGAGGAGATTGTCTGTTGCTCCGTTATGGTTGAAATAGAGATCTGAGACGCCCAGTGGGCTCATGGCCCCAGTGAGAAAAAGTGTAAGATGGGGTCTAATATGGGTGGTTGGGAAAATAAATACCATGATGGAATGAGGATAGAACATCCCACATGTCAAAATTGTGGGAATAAGTATATTGGGAACTATCTAAAGGGAATTATAAATTTCTTGAAATGTGGAAACATGGGACATATAGAAAAAAACTTCCAAAGGGATATGAAGAATTCCACTAATGTGGAAGAATAATGGAAGGTTTATATCTACACTAAACATGTATTAGAGTGTTACAACATAAAGAAACATGTGAATAATGTGAAAAGTTACCCTATGCCATGTGTAACACCCCAAGCTTCCACGGTACGTTTCCCTTCGAATAATGCGATAGCGTGTGTTGTACACAACCTCGAGTTCTAACACACACCACAACTAATTAAACTAGCCGTTGTGAATAGTAATACCTACTTTTTGAAATCATATATATTTTATATTTCAAAATGGACTTCATTTTTGGATTCGAAATATTGAAATTAGCCTAGGGTGAAATTTTGGTACTTTTCGGATAACTTTTATATTTTTATGAATAGTGAAAATTACTAAATTTTAATTAAAATAAACTTTTTTAATCAAAATAATTAATATTGATAAATTATGAATTTGAGTGGTTTTAAAGTATATTTAGAATATATTTTTTCCATTTAATTTAATGTTTGTCATTGGACATAATTTCACAATTAAACCAGACATAAACAAGTGTCATTATTTTGATAGTTATTATCTCTTAAAAACACGCTTTTTATTTTAACAACGGGAATTAATTTTAAATTAAATTCTGACACTTCTGTGTTTTGAATTTGAAAAAATGGATTACATATTTGGAATCAGGATGTACAAAATATGTAAATAGGTAACTTTTATTTTTACACATTTTGAATAATTACTGCGGTAAATATTTTATTTACCATGGTTAAAGGGTAAATCCGGTAAGTAAGGGTTATTTCACAATCTCTTCATTATCCGAGGTTGTTTATACGTAATAATCTACTGGGATCTCGTTATCATCCACATCCATGTTTCTTCAAAATGTATTTCAAAACATTTTTAATATTTAAAAGAATATGGGTTAAAGTCATTTATACCCTTGTTTGACTTTTTATAAGAGGTTTATAAGGGAATCTTTCCGTCGTTTTCCAAACAAGGTGCTTTTTAACCTTTTCGACAGAATTAAGATAAGAATGTTTTTTTTAAACTTATACGGCGGGTGCGGTTATTTTCCGTCGTTATAAAATATTCAAAGCTTTCCTTACAAGCTTATTAGAATATTTTCAAAGAAAATGTTTTATTTTATATGGATCTTAAATGATTTCAAAATAAAAGGAAATATTTCCTTAAAAAGAATTTTGATTTCATCTATGTCAACATCCTTTGATGGATTTTAAGATTATTTGAAGTTGATTTATTATGATACAAAACTTCTATATTGTATTGAAGGTTTTGTGATATGTTTGACTGTGGATGTGCTATTTTTATACCATTCATAGTTTATTGTGAAAGTATTTACATTTCGTTTGCTAGTTTTAATATGAATGTTTATGTTATGTTTAAACCTTTTCATATGGGAATGCATTGGACTTAATATGTGACGGGTGGATCCCGCTATAGCTCCTCGATGCATCGGTAGGTCTCATGAGACAAACTAGTGTCTTGGCACAAGGCCTTAACAAAATCTTATTTGTAGTCTTGGCACGAGGCCTTGACTATGTGGTTATGATAGTCTGGCATTATGCATTCCAACATTATGAAAGTGGTTATCGATTTTTTCATGTGATTATTCGATTAGTAGAATATCCATGTGAATAAGTAAATGGAATTTTTTCATTTTATTTATGTCGTACCATGTTGAAAGTTCATGTTTGAAAGGCTTTTGTTTTAGTTATACATTGCCTTAAAAGTTTATTCTTATTTATGAATGTTTCCACTATATTGTTATCCTTACTGGGCATTTGATCTCACCCCTTTTCTATGTTTTATTTTTCCCAGGAAGTGAAGAAGTAAATTATGAATGACCTGCAGGGATATTATGTGGGGATATGAGTGTGAATTATGGAGACAATATGTTGTTGTAGTAGTTTTTCATTTTATGATGTAATGTAAGACTTATGAATATATCTAGTGTTTCCAAGACTACTAAACCAATCGGTCTTTCGAGATTTGATCATTCTTGTGATCATGCCAATGTTATGTAATAATGCACCAACTCTGGGTAACTAGGGTCAGGGCATTACAGTTGGTATCAGAGGAGGTTTAGTACAAACCTTGGAAGCTAGATTTAGATAAACTCTGATTAGAGCACGTAGACCTAAGATGAACTTTGAGGATTAGTATAGAAGAACTTCCTAGAATTTTGGTATTGTAGAGATTTTGTGAGTTTTCTGAGCAATACATCCCTGTCTGGATACGAGAAGGTAGAGGCGGCTCTGGCACAGATGTACCTAGGGGTAAAACCCGAAAACACCGCTTTGAGCTAGACTCGAACGGGAACTGGTGCACGACAACGGGCCTTGCTGCACTCTTGGTTACGACACTCCCGGGGGATATGCTTAGGATAACTCTCATTTTCTTTACAAATCATTATGAAGGGTTTATGAGTATATAATTCCTCAACGAAAACATTTTTATGATTATGGATTATATCCATAAATAGTTCAATTTATGTTGAGTGTTTTATAAGTATGGGATTATGTATTTTGATTCATAAACTGATCTAGTTTATGCCATTGTTTAGAAATGGCGCCTTGTGGAAGAAATGGAAACCGTATCAATGCACGCACTCCATGTAGGGATTGCCCTCCTGCTCAAGATAATTATAGTGGGGCTGGTGATGCAACTGGTGCCGATCAGCTAATCACCATACTGGGACAACTTACTCAGGTTATGAATAATAACCTTACCCGTATGGAGCACCCTGATCCGCAGCGTGGAGGATCAATGTTAGATCGATTCATGAGGCAACAACCACAAATGTTCAATGGGAATACAAATCCATTAGTAGCTGAGCAATGGATATTTTCCCTAGAGAAAATATTTCAGGCTTTGGGGAGCAGTGAAAGGGAAAAAGTTATCATGGCAGTTTACCGCCTCACTGGAGATGCTGATCAATGGTGGTCATTGATTCAAAATACGAAAGAAAGATGATGAAGTATCAAATATGGAATGGAGGGAGTTCAAAGATCTGTTTTTAGAAAAATACTTTCCTCGCGACAATCGAGCAGATATGGAAAGGCAATTTCTGAGTCTGAGACAAAAGGAGGATGAGAATGTCACAAAGTATGAGGCTAACTTTACAAGGTTAGCGAGGTATGATGGAGATTATATTCGCAACCCAAGAAGTAAGATTGATCGTTTCTTTGATGGGTTAAAACCATTTCTCCGTCGAGCATTAGTCTCACAATCCTTTTCATCTTACGAAGACATTGTCTCATGTGCTATCAAGACCGAAAAGGAATTCTCTAAGTCTTATGACTTTAAAGCAAAGCAAGAGAAGAAGAGCCCTGCTGATCAATTTGGGAATGGAAATAAGGGGAAGAAAGGAAATGTTGAATATCCATCCTGTGGTAAATGTGGGAAGAAACACCCCGGTGCTTGCTTGAAGGGAATGGGAGTCTGTTACAAGTGTGGTGAAAAAAGCCACCAAGCTCGTGATTGCAAAGGGAAGAAGGAAGCCACCAACGTTCAGTGCTACAATTGCAGGGAGATGGGACATTATGCAAAGGAATGTCCTAAGCGTCAGGAGAACTTACCTCAGAAAAGGCCAACGGATCAAGGCCAAGCTTATGCTATCACTACTGCTGAGGTAGAGGCTCCAAAAGACGTGGTGGCAGGTAATTTAATGGTTTCCTCAAGTTTAGCAAATGCATTATTTGACTCTGGATCGTCGCATTGTTTCATATCTTCCCAGTTTTCTAATAAAATTAGATATTTCCAATTTGATTTAATAAGGGAGTTTTCCGTTAAAACTCCTAAGGGAAGTATCATTGCAACAAAGTTTTGTGAATCAGTCCCCATTAGAGCACATAAATTTTCTTTATCTGCTGATATCATCGTCATAACTATGATTGAGTTTGATATAATCCTCGGAATGGACTGGCTTTCGGACTATGATGTGAAGATTTATTGTAAGAAGAAATAGGTTATGATTCTTGATGATAATGATAAGGAACACCTTATTTTTAGAGCAGAATCGTCACCACCTAATTCTTATTTAGATCCACCCTCAATAGCTCAACTAAATTCAATTATTGAGGAGGAAGATAATGAAATAACTACGGGTGAGGAAAGGAATGTTCAAATAGTGGATGTACCTGTTGTGAAAGAATTTGTAGATGTATTTCCGGAAGATTTACCTGGACATCCTCCAGAACGAGAAGTTGAGTTTTCCATTGATTTGATTCCTGGATCAAGGCCTATATCAAAGACATCTTATAGAATGGCCACTGTAGAGTTAGCCGAACTAAAGAAAAAACTAGAGGAATTGAGTAATAAGGGATTTATTCACCCTAGTGTTTCTCCATGGGGAGCCCCTATTCTTTTTGTTAAAAAGAAAGATGGATCTATGAGGTTATGTATCGACTACAGGGAGATCAATGCTATAACGATAAAGAACAAGTATCCCCTACCTCGCATTGATGATTTATTTGACCAACTGCATGGAGCTCAATACTTTTCAAAGATTGACCTCCGATCTGGATACCATCAGTTGTGTGTGAAGAAGGAAAACATTCTGAAGACAGCATTTCGAACCAGGTACGGGCATTACGAGTTTACTGTAATGCCATTTGGATTGACTAATGCACCATCTGTATTCATGGATCTGATGAATAGAGTTTTCAAGGAGTATCTCGATGAATTTGTGGTGGTATTTATTGATGATATCTTGGTATACTCCAAAACCTACGAAGATCATGAAAATCACTTGCCCATTATCTTGAAGACTCTGATGAGGCATGAGTTATATGGGAAGTTTAGCAAGTGTGAATTCTGGCTTCAGGATATTTCTTTTCTTGGCCATATTGTCTTTAAAGATGGAATCTTTGTTGATCCTTCTAAGACCAAGCCAATCCTGGAATGGCCAGCACCTACGAGTATAACTCAGGTATGTAGTTTTATTGGTTTGGTAGGTTATCATCGACGTTTCGTCCAGAATTTTGCCCGATTGGCTAACCCATTAATGAAGCTCAGACGAAAAGGGGTTAAATTTGTTTGGACAAAAGAGTGTGAAGAATGTTTTGAAGAACTGGAGAGAAGATTAGTCAATGCTCCTATATTGAATTTACCATCGCGGAATGATGGGATCGTTATTTATAGTGATGCATCAAAGAAAGGACTTGGTTGTGTCCTTATGCAGAATGATAGAGTTATTGACTATGCATCACAACAGTTGAAAATTCATGAACAAAACTATCCTAGTCATGATCTTGAGTTAGCAGCTGTTCTCTTTTCTTTGAAGATATGGAGACACTACCTCTATGGTGAAAAATGTGAGATTTATACTGATCACAAGAGTTTGAAGTATATTTTCTCACAAAAAGAACTCAACATGAGGCAATGGAGATGGCTTGAATTACTCAAGGATTATGATTGTACGATACACTACCACCCGGGGAAAGCAAACAAGGTGGCAGATGCTTTGAGCAGAAAAGACCATGGAGTTTTGAACATGATGAGAATTGAAAGGGATCCAATTATCATGGATCTAGTGAAGATGGACATGGGAATAACCAGGGAAGGTGAAACATCAATGCTTCTTCAAATGGTTGCCAAACCATCTTTACTAGAAAGGAGTAAGAGTTCTCAGACCGATGATGATGAATTTCAGAAGAAGAGTAAAGCTGTGAATGATGGGAGATTGAGAGACTTTGTGTATGAAGATGAAATTTTGAAATTTGGGAAGAGACTTTGTGTTCCTGATTTACCTGATCTGAAAAGGGAATTGCTGGATGATGCTCATAGTTCCAGTTTCTCAATACACCCTGGGAGCACCAAAATGTATAGATATTTGAAGGAACATTTTTGGTGGGACAACATGAAGTGGGAGATTGCTGATTTTGTGTCAAGATGCATGGTTTGTCAACAAGTGAAAGCTGGAAGGCAACAGCCTGGAGGAGTCATGCAACCTCTTCCCATACCGGAGTGGAAGTGGGACAATATTACGATGGACTTTGTCATGGGGCTACCAACGACTCCTAGAAGGAACGATGAAATATGGGTTATTGTTGATCGTCTTACCATGTCAGCACATTTTCTTGCTATAAGAGAAGATCTACCCCTGGAACGTCTAGCAAGACTATACATTAATGAAGTTGTGATACTTCATGGAGTACCTCTATCGATTGTTTCTGATCGTGATCCCCGTTTTACTTCAATATTTTGGAAAAGTCTTCAGAAATCCCTAGATACTGAACTTCATTTGAGCACTGCTTACCACCCTCAGACAGATGGACAATCAGAACGGACTATTCAAACCCTAGAATACATGTTGAGATCTTGCTCACTTGACTTTCAGGGTATGTGGGATCAATATTTACCACTAGTAGAATTTTCCTATAACAATAGCTTCCATTCGAGTATTCAGATGGCACCATATGAAGCGTTATACAGAAAGAGATGTCGTACACCAACCTGTTGGGATGAGGTTGGTGAAAGAAAACTTGTAGGCCCAGAACTGGTGGAGGAAACGGTGGAAAAGGTGAAGGTAATCCAAAATCACATCAAAGCAGCCCAAAGTAGGCAGAAGAGCTATGCCGATAATCGAAGGAAGGATTTGGAATTTAAAGTTGGTGATCATGTTTTCCTAAAGGTATCTCCATGGAAGGGAGTCATACGTTTTGGTAAGAAAGGTAAATTGAGTCCCAGGTACATCGGACCCTTCGAAATTCTAGAACGAATTGGGGTTGTAGCTTACCGATTGGAAATGCCGCCAAGTCTCTCCAAAGTTCACGATGTGTTCCACGTATCTCTGTTGAGAAAATACATGCCTGACCCAACGCATGTACTCACCTATGAGGAATTAGAACTGGAACCCGATCTGTCTTATTGTGAAGAGCCTGTCAGGAATCTTGATATTAGAGAACAAGTTCTGAGAAACCGGACGACATGTCTGGTAAAAGTTTTGTGGAGAAATAATAAGATGGAAGAGGCAACGTGGGAACCTGAGGAACTTATGATGAAGAACCACCCAAGTCTTTTTATGCAGTAATACCCTAGAAATTGTGAGGACGCAATTATTTGAAGGAGGGGAGAATGTAACACCCCAAGCTTCCACGGTACGTTTCCCTTCGAATAATGCGATAGCGTGTGTTGTACGCAACCTCGAGTTCTAACACACACCACAACTAATTAATCTAGGCGTTGTGAATAGTAATACCTACTTTTTTAAATCATATATATTTTATATATTAAAATGGACTTCATTTTTGGATTCGGAATATTGAAATTAGCGTAGGGTGAAATTTTGGTACTTTTCGGATAACTTTTATATTTTGATGAATAGTGAAAATTGCTAAATTTTAATTAAAATCAACTTTTTTAATCAAAATAATTAATATTTATAAATTATGAATTTCAGTGGTTTTAAAGTATATTTAGAATATATTTTTACCATTTAATTTAATGTTTGTCATTGGACATAATTTCACAATTAAACCAGACATAAACAAGTGTCAATCTTTTGATAGTTATTATCTCTTAAAAACACGCTTTTTATTTTACCAACGAGAATTATTTTTAAATTACTTTCTGCCACTTCTGTGTTTTGAATTTGGAAAAATGGATTACATATTTGGAATCAGGATGTCCAAATTATGTAAATAGGTAACTTTTATTTTTACACATTTTGAATAATTACTGCGGTAAATATTTTATTTACCATGGTTAAAGGGTAAATCCGGTAAGTAAGGGTTATTTCACAATCTCTTCATTATCCGAGGTTGTTTATACGTAATAATCTACTGGGATCTCATTATCATCCACATCCATGTTTCTTCAAAATGTATTTCAAAACATTTTTAATATTTAAAAGAATATGGGTTAAAGTCATTTATACCCTTGTTTGACTTTTTATAAGAGGTTTATAAGGGAATCTTTCCGTCATTTTCCAAACAAGGTACTTTTTAACCTTTTCGACAGAATTAAGATAAGAATGTTTTTTTAAACTTATACGGCGGGTGCGGTTATTTTCCGCCGTTATAAAATATTCAAAGCTTTCCTTACAAGCTTATAAGAATATTTTCAAAGAAAATGTTTTATTTTATATGGATCTTAAATGATTTCAAAATAAAAGGAGATATTTCCTTAAAAAGAATTTTGATTTCATCTATGTCAACATCCTTTGATGGATTTTAAGATTATTTGAAGTTGATTTATTATGATACAATACTTCTATATTGTATTGAAGGTTTTGTGATATGTTTGACTGTGGATGTGCTATTTTTATACCATTCATAGTTTATGGTGAAAGTATTGACATTTCGTATGCTAGTTTTAATACGAATGTTTATGTTATGTTTAAACCTTTTCATATGGGAATTAATTGGACTTAATATGTGATTGGTGGAGCCCGCTATAGCTCCTCGATGCATCGGTAGGTCTCATGAGACAAACTAGTGTCTTGGAACAAGGCCTTGACAAAATATTATTTGTAGTCTTGGCACGAGGCCTTGACTATGTGGTTATGATAGTCTGGCATTATGCATTCCAACATTATGAAAGTGGTTATTGATTTTTGCATGTGATTATTCGATTAGTAGAATATCCATGTGAATAAGTAAATGGCATTATTTCATTTTATTTATGCCGTACCATGTTGAAAGTTCATGTTTGAAAGGCTTTTGTTTTAGTTATACATTGCCTTAAATGTTTATTCTTATTTATGAAAGTATCCGCTATATTGTTATCCTTACTGGGCATTTGAGCTCACCCCTTTTCTATGTTTTATTTTTCCCAGGAAGTGAAAAAGTAAATTATGAATGACCTGTAGGGATATTATGTGGGGATATGAGTGTGAATTATGGAGACAATATGTTGTTGTAGTAGTTTTTCATTTTATAATGTAATGTAAGACTTATGAATATATCTAGTGTTTCCAAGACTACTAAACCAATCGGTCTTTCGAGATTTGATCTTTCTTGTGATCATGCCAATGTTATGTAATAATGCACCGACTCTGGGTAACCAGGGTCGGGGCGTTACACCATGGGTTGTTGGAGTCAATCAACTACACCCTCCATGGAAACAAGGAAGGTCTTATGCTATCACTACTGTTAAGGTGGAGCTAGAATGTGATGTGGTGATAGGTACACGATTTATTCATTCAAGAATAGTGAAGGTAATATTTGATTTTGGTTCTACACATTGTTTTATATTCTGTAAATTTAGTATAACTATCCAAAAAACCTCCTTTTAATTTTGAGCATAAGATATCTATGAGAACAACGAATAAGGAAATTATTGTGTCCATGGTTTATAAATCCTCCTCGGTAAATTTTTGTGTACTAAGCCTCCCAAGAAATCTATTCATACTTTATTTAGTGGATTTTTATGTTATCATGGGATGGATTGGTTTTATTTATACAAAGCTAACATCAACATTCAAGAAAGCAAGATCACTCTTCACATCCCAAAGCATCCTCCAATTCATTACAACTGTAAGGTGGATGATGAATATCCTTTAGAATAATTTTCTCTTGTGTAGATATTACCGCCTTATGAGAATGAATTTCTAGATCAAATGATTGAGACAAATGAGATGATACATACTGATGATAATCCCATCCCAAGGGATTACACTGATGTATTACCTAATAAATTTCTTTATCATCCTCCTAACCAAAAGCTTGAGTTATCAGTTGAAATTATTCCTAGATCCATACCTATATCAATGTATCCTTATAGAATGGCCACCAAAGAGTTGGAAAAGCTAACGAAGTAGTTAGAAGAGTATCTTAAGAAGGGGATTATACTCCCATGTGCTACACCATGGGGTGAACCAGTCCATTTCTTCAATAATAAGGATGGTTCAATGCTCCTCTGCATTGATTATCATTATCTCAATAAAATCTAGATAATGAAAAATCATCGCTTTCCAAGTATAGATGACTTGTTTGATCAGATTCGTAGGGTCATTTTTTCTCTAAGGGGGACATTTTGGCATGATTCCCCAATTAAAGGTGAGGAATGATGATATTCCCAAGACTGCCTCTTGATTGAGGTATGTACACTATGAGTTCACAGTGATTCCCGTCAGACTCACTAATTCTCCATCAATTCTCATGGATCTAATGAATATATTTTTTAGATATTACCTCGAAAAAAATTTGGTAGTCTTTATTGATGATATTATGATATACTCCAAGTTGAAGGAGGAACATGAGGATCATTTGAAAACTATGCTAATAACATTGAAAATGGAGAAACTATATGAGATTTTTAGTAAATGTGAGTTCCCTATAGATCTAGTATCATTCTTGGGGCATGTAATCACCAGTAAAGGGATATCGGTAGATCATTCAATGAAAAAAAATTGAAGAATATCCTAGGCCAATATCTGTAATAGAGATCCGTAGGTTTCTAGGTCTAGTTGGGTAATATTGATTATTTGTGAAGAACTTCTCATGACTATCAAAAACAATGACCAAAATGACAAAAAAGGGAGTAAATTTCTTCTAGACTCATGAATGTGAGGAAATGTTTAAGGATCTCAAAAATAGGCTTATCACTGTGCTAGTACTAAGACTCCCAAAAGTGGAGAACTCTTTGTGGTGTAAAATGATGGTTAAAATAAGGTCTTAGAATGCCTACTGATGAAAAATGATAAAGTGATATCATATGCATCAAGGCAGCAGAAAATTAATGAGAAAAACTATCCTACACATGATACCAAGTCGGTGGCTGTGATCTTTGCATTAAAAATATGGTGGTACAATATCTATGGGGAGAATTGTGAGATATATTCTAATCAAAAAAGTCTAAAATATACACTCACACATAAATAGATTAATATGTGCTAGAAAAGATGGTTAGAGCTCATTAAATATTATGATTGATCAATCCACTACAATTATAGTATGGAAAATAAGGAGGAAGATGCTTTACGTAGAAAGGATATGGTATCATTATCAATGATGATAATTGAAAAGGACCAATCTTCATAGATTTGTAAAGAATGGACATGGTAATCATTATAGGAGCTACATCACCAATCCTATCTGAAATGATTTCTCAACCATCCCTCATGGCTAAAATAAATTATTCTTTAATAAAAGATGTGGATATTCATAATAGGGTTGAAGCCATCCGAAATGGGAAATCATATGATTTCATTATTGATGAAGAAGGGTTTTTATGATTTATGTCACAATAATGTGTGCCATTAAATCCAGAGATAAAGAAGGATATTTTGAATGACCCACATAGATCAACGTTCATTATTCCCAAAGGGAGTAGAATGATGCATCGAGATGTCCAAGATAACATTTGGTGGGGTAATGTGAAGAAATCGATTGCTGGAGATAAATAAAAGTTCTTGGTATCTCAACAAGTGAAGGATGAAAGACATAAGTCTAAGGGGATGATGTAACCACTACCCATACCACCATGGAAGTGGGAGAACATCACCATGGACATTTTCACTAGACCACCAAGGAATCCCATAGGAAATAATGTTATGTGAGTCATTTTGGATCATCTTACAACAAAAACTCACTTTTTCCCAATTCAAGAGGACTTCCCTTTAGATAAACTTCCATAGATAGATATTAAATAGCTTGTAAGGCTGTATATATTACCAATATCTATTTTATCCAATAGAGATCCAAGATTCCCCTTGGTGTTCAAGAAAAGTCTCAAACAATTTCTAAGAACTGAACTGAACATTAGTACGGCCTATCATCCTCAAACTGATGGCCAATATGAATGAACTATTAAGACACTGGAAAACAAGATGAGAGAATGTTCTTTGAGCGTCAAAGGAGGGTGGGACCAACATCTTCCATGGGTTGAATTATCCTACAATAATAGATTCATCTCCAATATCTACATGACACCATATGAATCCCTTTATGGGAAAAGGTGAAGAACACTATCATATTGGGATGAATTTGTTGAGTGTATGCTTCTAGGACCTGAAATGGTTGATGAAATGGTGTATTATGTGAAAACCATTTTGTGTCACTTCAAGACAGCCAAATGTTGATAGAAGTTTTGTGCAGAGAATCTTCGATGGGGCATTGAGTTCAAAGTTGGAGACATGGTATTCCTCCACATGTATTAATGGAAGAAGTTCATGAGGTTTGGGAAGAAATGAAAACTAATTCCAAGTTACATCATCCCCTTCGAGATTGTTTATCATGTTGGAGTTATGTCCTATCAACTAGCACTTACACCTTCCATGTCTAAATTATATTATGTCGTCCATGTATCCCCCTTGAAAAATTACATAGAAGATCTTTCAAATTTATTATCTTAAGAGGTGGTACATTTGGAGAATGATCTTTCTTACAAGGAGCAGCTAGTGAAGAACGTGGATCATAGAGATAATGTTCTATTTAACAAGACTACCCACCTTTTCAAAGTTATATGGTAGATCTATATGTACAAATTGGCAACATGTTAAATGGAGGAGGGAATGATGGAAAAGTACCCAATACTAGTTATGTCATTGAATGTAAAACGAAATTTCAAGGGTGAAATTTCTTATGGGGGAAGAATGTAACAGCCCAAATATTAATCAATGGAAATTATCTTCATTGAATTTTTTCATATAATCACATGAAATCACAACACAATGAACAACTAAGTATTATGTGACCTTTAAACATAATATTATCACTTCTGTAATTTGAATTTTGAAAATCTAACATACAATGTTGCGATTAGTAAGGTGTTTGGAGTTCAATAATACAATTTTAATTTTTTGTTAATTGTAACTATCCCTTATGAAGAGTAATGTTACCCTTAGGAATAGTAATATTTCACTTATGAATAGTAAATAGGCTAAGAAAATAGTAACCTTACCAATGAAATTATGAATAAAACTTGTTGATCTTATATGTGACAATATGATTGTGTTGGTATTTTTATATGTAATAATTATTGAATTTAAAATTTATTCATAACTTAATAATAAAAAAGAAAAATTTATTTTCATAAAATGCAATGAAATTTTTTTTATGTATGAAAATGATTGGATAAATTTAGGAGTCCTTAGTTAATTTTTCAAATGTAATATAAAATGAGTAATAATTTTAAAATATTTATTTTCAAGTAAGTGATGTTTAAAAGAACAAAATTCCTCATATTAAAAAACTTATTTTCATAAAATGGAGTTCATTTTTGAATTATAAACATCGATAAATGGTTAGGGTGAATTTTTTTATATTTTTCTTAAATACTTGAATTTTTTTATGAACAACACAATGTGATAATTTATGATAAGTTCTTAAACCTGAATTTCTGCATCATGCTTGAGTCATGGATGACGTAAATGAAAATCTATTTGAACTAAAATTCACCTATTACTATTTTGGTAGCAATAATCAATACTATTCATAATCTTGAGAGAAATATTAAATTAATGATTAAAATAATGGGACCCCCTCCTCTCCTCCACTATAAATAACACCCCTCTTTACCTCTTATATAAAATCCTCTAAAACATTGTTCCATGCCTAAATTAGCTAACCTAAAACCCTAATCCTCTATCCCACTTCCAAAATTCCATGGACTCTTCAAAAGTTCCAATCCTGTCCCCTAAATAGGTTCTCAAGGATGTTATATTCAAGAGGTAAACTCCTCTTTTCACTTCTTTTAGTTTCTTTAACGTTCCATTCTTTCTTTTTCTTTACTCACCACCTTCCATCAAAATGTTATGATAAATACATTACCTTACATAAACTGGAATATTAATATGATAAATGAATAATTCATCATCATCTCTATTTCCCCTCTGTTTATACGAGAAATGAAAACATCATCCGATCTGTGTTAAATTGTCACATTCAAGGACGATGGTTTATCAATTTTTATTACGATATTCAATTTTGGTCATGAAACAATTGTTACTATTGAACCAGAATATAATATTTATTTTATATATAATTTATGTTTCTAGATTATTTTTTAAAAATGATATAAATTTATAAAGAAAAATGTGTTCACTGTGATAAAAAACATCCATGTAAACAAAAGGGTAATCATTAATCTTTTATATAATGATTCATCTTCACCCCAAACGACCAAATGAATTTAATGACCATGTAATATTATACATGTTCACTAATAAAATATAACTTCAATTCTATAAAACCATTCTCATATTAAATGTTTATCCTTACAATAATATTAATAATCCAATCATGAAAACCAAGGAAACAAACACTCCCATAAAATGAAATTGAACCTCATAACCAATAAAAAAAGGTCATGAACGAACTTAATAAGGCTATAATAAATAAATTTTATGAAGAAGTGGTTCTTTAAATATTAATTACTGAATGTAATTTGGTTACCTAGGAAATTAATATCTGGTGAATGTCACCATCAGACGTAAGTAATGGGATTCTACCAGAACCTCCATTGTTCCTTCAGGTTGCTCTATCTTTATTTTTACCCAAATTAAGTTATCCTTAATTTTTATGTAAATCATATAAATTATGTGTAAATTATACAAGAAAAATGTATCAATATCCATTAATTATTCTCTTTTTTGGATATATTTGTTTTTATGTGGTTCCCTCCACAATACTTCTCGATAAGCAATCCCGTTTTAAAGGAACATCCCAAATTCTAACCTAATTTCAAGTGAAATTTATCATCTATTTTAAGACACCATTTTTTATGAAATAAATATTTTCACCATGAAAACCTTATTGTTTCACTTTCAATTTTATATATAATATTATTCACTTTTCGATTTTAAAGGCTCTTTTTTATTTTCCATAAAACCTCAGTAAAATGTTTTAACGCTAAAATTTCATAAATATTATTAATACGTGTTTTCACTTCTCTTAACATCACATTCAATGATATATGAATATTTTACCTTATTAATTTCCATTAATGTTTTAATTCAATTTTTTATGGACACTTGTATGATACACCCATATATAATTCTTTATGACATAATTATGATACCAATTTCTTTCCATTGATACCCTTATGTTTATGTATGATTTATTATGTATGATTATTTATGTGGAAAGCATATTCTAGAACATGTTACAATGGGTGCACCCAAATTGAACTACAATGCATTGGGTATTGTTGTTCCTAATGAGACGTTATTTGAAACAGTCTTGGCGGTCATCCTTGACTCGTTCTACCATGTGCAAAAATCATGGTGGTTAACCTTGACTTGTGATCCTCTATGTGGAATGAGCCTTGAATAATGATAAAGTCATGTTTTCTATTACTTCCACATTACAATGAATCTATGTTTATATGACTCCATGTTTATATTTCATGATTCCATATGTTCCATTATTTTTATATCATTATTTCATGCCTTCAATCCAATATGCCAATGTTTTATTTTGATGTTCAGTCCCTTACAGGGCATATAGTCCATCCCATTATTCATGTTATCCCCAGATTATACTATGATGATTTATAAGAAAAATAGGAGTTACGATCTATTTATGAATAATAAATAATGAATTTTTTTATTTATTCCCATCTTTTCAGTTTTATGTACTTTTTCTCCCAATACACTATAATTCACGATCCTTAGACTAAAATATGTTGTTTTATTATGCTTAAAATCATTTAATGAAATGTGTAAAAGGATATGGACTATATAATGGGTTATTATGATTTTATAATTATACGAAATTGGTAAAGATCCTCCGTAGTGTAGGGTTAAAGAATTTTCTCTCTGGTTGAGGTAGGTCTAAGTGGTCATTATGGAAAAGTTAGGGCTATGTGGACACCCTAATTGAGATATGAGATTTTGGAATTTCTGGTTGAGGGATGGAGAACTTGTCTACTTATTTGGGGAATTGAGAAATGTTCTCCTTGGTTGAGGTATATAAAAGGGATAATACTAGTAATGGAATGAAGAAGGGGTCACCCTAGTTGAGCCATAGAGAATTGGTTACCACAGTTTGGTAGAAGAATGAAGGATTGTTTTTGTATTATTATTCTATCATAAGGTACATAGGTGTGTTTTCCCAAGTTAGTTTATCCATAGGTGAACTGTGCGGATGATCTCGATTACTGGTGACATTGGGGGTCTTTCTCCTTAGTTAATAGAATTGGTGGAGTTTTTTTTTCTTTTAAGTAGTTTATATCTCTATGTGAATCAATTACTCATCGATATTTTTAATTGTGTTATGGTTTAGGATTTATGATATTTCTAGGATTGGAATGGGATACATAGGCTTTGGTTGATATATTTATATCATTTTCCCAAATTTTTTCAAATTAGGAGCCTAGTAGACCTATTTATAAACAATAATATGAGTCTAGTGTTGATAGGATATGGGGGTGGAAGACTGTTCATGAAGGTTAACAAGGATACTAGCTGAAGGTTCTATAGTGACTTTCTGGATCCCATATCAAGGTGGTAAACCTAGGTCCACATGCAAGGACCTGGAAAAAATTAAATGGGAATGAGCCTTGTCCTGTGAGAAAGGAATACATGCAATGCACATGGTTTAGGTGAATTAAATATTTAGGTGAGGGAGACATGGGAAATAACATATATACAAGGGAAATGCGAGTGATGTGTGTGTAGATCTGTAGACATGTGTGAACTAATGCACCCTTATCACTTTTTCATCTATATAGATTGTCTTTCTTAGGGATAAAATGTTCCAATAAAATTATCAAATTTTTTATTATGGTTCAGACACCTATTTTCATTAATAACATATGAGATACATGGACTACTACATGTGGGAGTTTCTCACCACCACATCATTGCATTGGGAAATACTTTTCTTGGAAACTCCATCCATCGATGTGTGATAAATTAGTCTACATTTTGATATCCCATTGGTGTCTTTTTCAGCAAAAAAGAGATAATTTTTCCATATACCTGAATAATATAATCTAAGTGATAATTTTATCAGTGATTCCATGGAAAAGTGCGTGGAATATATTTATCATAAAAAAAGACCCTATTAAAATTGAAATAATATATAATGAAAATAATGTTCTTCCAGACAACAATTGGGAACTATAATCCATTATTCTACATCTATTTGGATTTTGGTGACAATTTATTAGTTATATGGTGTTCAACAAAAATATTATATTGACTTAAGGTGTTTGTGTTTCCCTGTATTTTTAGTTCATCATAACAATTGAAACTCATGAATTTTCATTTCTTGAACAATAATCTAATTGAACCTTTCATTTATGGGTTTATTTCAATCAAGATATCAAAATATATCAATTCAAATGGGGATTACTCCATAAAGTGTTCTAAAAAATGTGTATTGGAACATATACATTAATCATAGACTAGAGTTAATCCATTTGGATATGTATGGATTCCTCTTAGGAATGTCGTCAGAGATAGGTATAGGCATATATACCGTTACCATAATATAAAGACCCAAAAATTCCATGTAATGTTTTTTAATATATATGATATTTATGAGACCGCGAAAATTGACGACGCGTGATTCCGAGGCCCGGTGTGCCCGAAATAAATTTTTGAACTCTTTTTGGGTACGTTCAGTAAACGTGCGAGCTGGGATTTGTAACTTTTAAACCGGTGCTCGTAATTGAAATATTAGGACAGCTTTGAACTTGCTTCACTAGTATTCACTTAAGTAGACTTTCACCTCGACCACAGTAGGTCGAGGGTAGAAGTTAGTTTTTCAAATTTTTGTGGAGGGATAGAAAAATAAAAATAATTATCATTTTTATTTTTCTTGTAAACGTTTTTGGGGTTAAGGAGGTGGAGACCACCTAAACTAAAACTCCCAATTTGAATTCAATGGTGGGGACCACCCAACCTTTGAACCCCCTTTAATGGGATGTAACTCTTGGACTCCCTGTACTTTAATTATGTCACATTAATTAATTAATTAATTAATTCAACTCCATATGTTCCAACAAATTAAAATTGATAAACATATGTTATTTGGGTTGGATCCTCATTTTTCTAGGGAGAAATCATTGGCAAAAGGGAGGGTAGGTGAATGCTCTTGGAGAAACTCATCCTGCAATGAAGAAAGCACTTTCTAATGAAGAACACACTCTCTAATGAGGAACGTCTTCAATGAAAATGAACTAACGTCCGTCCTTACCTCCTCACCAACAACAAAAAACCTTCGAGATAGGTGTGTGTTTTTAATTGATCATCATTAATTTTCCTCTCACATTGAATCACCTTCATTGATCCTCTTTCTACCACTCTAAGGTGGATGGTACATTCCAAATGAACATCGATCGACCCCTCCACAAATCTTGTTGTTATTTTTGTGTTCTTCACAATGGAGGAGTATAGAATCCATCACCGGTTGGGCTCGAGAACGGCAGCCAGCACCACGAATGGCCACGAAGATGGCGGTGGCATAATCGCACCACCGGAGAAGAGCTGTGGCCCGTCGGCTTCGGCAGAGCAAGGGTGGAGGCCAGCGGAGGACGGCCACACGACGGGACGGCGGTACACATCTACACCGCCCGACGAGCATGGGTCGCGACAACAAAGGGAGGGATGCCGCCGTTCAGCATGCCGCAGAGTGGTGACGTACGAAATGCCACCGGGAGGGAAAGGGGCTGGTAGTTACGGTCAGTTGAGTTGAACCGAGAAGGACTCGCAGGCCCCGCGTGATATTGGCAACCGAACAGATTCAGTCATTCGGATAGTGGAGGAAGGGGGCACGTGACTCCCCCCCCCCACATGCGCCCAGGCTGGGGTGCCCGATGTGGGCTGGGTCAGGCTGGTTCGGATCGGACCAGGGCCATCTTCGACCGAATTTTTCTCTTGTGGCCATAACATTGGCACCAGGCGTCCGTTTGATGAACATTATATGGCAACAGAAACCTTTGAGCTAGACGATCCTTTTGGTATACCCTGCTTGAGATTTGGATAGAGTTGAGGTATGGTCGGGTTGGATTGAGCATGAATCCAACCAAACCCTTGGGACTAAAAGTATAATAACTTAGAGAACTGTCGTCTGATTGATGCACCATCTATTGTCTTGAGACCCCTAATACATGGCGGTCCATTGGTAAACATCTTCATGGGACTTTTTGGAAGTTGGAGTATCGACCAATAGCATGACGAGTAGACCCTCCCGAAGACAAGCAAGCTTAGTACGAGATCCCTATAGCTAGCTGTAACAAGAGAAAGAGATCCTTCATGGGTATTTATTTGAGGGTCCCATAGGGATCCTCTCTAGGAATCCATGTGGGACTACTCTAGGTTACTATCTGGGTCTGATGATGTACTAGGATCATGTGTGGGTCTGAGGAGATACTAGGATCCTATGTGGGTCTGATGATGTACTAGGATCCTGTGTGGGTCTGAATTCTTACTAGGATCCTATGTGGGTCTAATGATGTAGAATGATCCAATGTGGGTATGATGATGATTTAGGATCCTACACGGGTCTTCCTCTTAACAGAGTAAAATGATTCAGTAGTTCCATCTAGTCATCTTTACTATCACACTTAACTTATAGCTGGTATGAGCTGAGTCTTTAACTTCGTAGTGATACCTATGTGGTATTCTTCTATGTGGTGTATCTATGTGGTTCTTTCCTTTGTGGTAATACCTTAGTGGTATTCTTATGTGTGGAATACCTATGTGGTGCTTACCTTCGTGGTATCCCTTCCTTTAAGGAATAGTTTATCTTTGGGATTTTGAGTTGGACCCTGTGTTTCCTCATGATTAAGATTGGTATACATGATAACTTAAGTATATGTATGGACATATACATAAGTAGGGTTGTTCGTTGATTACATGTTGTGTGGTTTATCATTGGTGGATTTTGGGAGACCTTGAGGGTCTCTGGGTCCCTACTAAGTATCTTCATACTCACCCCTGCACCGGCTATTCCCGCACCTTATTGTGTTTAGTGCAGACGAAAGACAACACTGACTGGTGACAAGAGTATCAGGACTGGAGGTAGCTCAAAGGTTGTCATTAAAAGAGCTGTACCATAGAGATGACCATTCGAGAGCTGTACCTACCCTACAAGTTGGATCCTTTGTGGGTGTTCACAAGAGCTGTTCCAGATTACTTGTACTTTTTAGTTTCTTGTACTTTTCAGTTGGGCTTGTATTCTAGCCCCTTTTACTTACTATACTCACCCAGTTTACTATTCAGTTTACTCATTTTCATATCCTGTTGTGTGCCTGGTGGCGTGTGTTTACAGGTTATAAAGGCAATGCATTCCCAAATTTAGGGAATACACTTTTCGGTGCTAGTATCCATCCCCTGGCCAATGGAAAGCAGGCTCAGGGTAGTCATGGCACGGGCCCTAGGGGATGGGTTGTGAAAAATTGGTATTACAAGAGTTGGTTCTAATGTATAAAATTTGACTCTGATCTTCTAACGTCCATAGTGTTATGTGTAGTGACTGTGGTTATCAGTTTATGGAATCCAGTGTTCGTGCGGCGGCTGAAGTATCCATACACCAGGATCCTGATTTCTGATTTCTGACTCAGTGCATGAAAACACTGATTTCATGTGTGTTTTCAAGAGTTTTCTTTGTGATCTTTTTTAGTAATCTCACCAGGTATAACTTATTGACCATGGAGAACCTGTTTACTTTTCAGGATACCTCCAAACAGACAGTCGTCTAGTGTTTCAGGTATAGTATGTGATGATAGCCCACAAATCGAAGAGGCCTTGGTGCAAGGCCCTATTTCAGTAGAGGAACCAGCGTAGGCACCCGTGGTACCACAAACCATTGGGCCACCGATGCCACCATCCCCAACAGAAGAGAGTGCACACAGCTTGAGTGCATTTCACGAGTTCTAGCGCCAGAGGGCACCTAGGTTCATGGGTGATACGGACCCACAGGTAGCTGAGGATTGGCCGATGGTCATGTTGAGAGTCTTCTGACTAGTAGGGACACTAGATGATCTCATGTTGATACTTTACACTAGTTATCTACTTACAACAGCAGGCAGATGGTGGATCTTGATGCTAATGGTTCACGACGAGGTGACGCTTCTCTGGGCAGACTTCGAGAGCCTTTTTTTGGCAGACTTTGTCCTAGCGACTCTTCATGTAGTACGCATACATGAGATTCTTCATCTAAAGAAGGGTAGCATCACTATGGATCCGTACTCAATGAGGTTCACTGACCTCTCATGATACTCCACTGATATGTGGTGGTACCCATTCTTTAGGGCCTAGACCTTTGAACAGAGACTCAGGTGGGAGATCAAGGATTCGACGATTTCTTTCAGCATCCCTATGCATGAGAGGGTGTTAGAGCGAGCCCACTTAGTGGAGAGTTTTCTTAATGAGCAGTCACCAGCAACGAAACCCACCACCGGACGTCACATAGTGGAGTCTTATGCAGCTATTAGTAGACAAATGTCACAGAGTTCCAAGAGGACCAGATCTATAGGTGGATGACCGCTTGACACAGGATCTGTAGTGCAGGGAACCAGACACAAAGCCAGTCATGTGAGGAGCAGGCATTGTTTCATATAAGGTGGGTAGGGTCACATGGCTTGTGCCAGCCTGACCTTCCATAT
Organism: Viscum album; assembly: GCA_963277665.1. Lineage (NCBI taxonomy): Eukaryota > Viridiplantae > Streptophyta > Magnoliopsida > Santalales > Viscaceae > Viscum > Viscum album. The sequence continues at coordinate 9,407,136 of OY728136.1, forward strand.
GAATGATGAGAAGATGGTCAAGAGACTGCCCAGGCAGAGAAAGATGTTTGGCCAAGGAGGTCCGTAGGGAGCAGGTGGAAATGGCAGAGGAGATGGCTGTGTAGCTGGCAGTGGGTGACGATTTGAGATATTAACTCCACCACCACAAGGTGGTCCCCCCTGACCACAGGGAGCTGGTGGATAGGGGAGAGCTTAGCTCCAAGCAGTTGAGGCCTAAGACCATGGCGGTCCGAAGATTATACGAGGTATGATATATGTCTACTAAACCTTATTTGTTGTACTTATAAACACATGTTGCAGTCATTTTTTTATTTCCACTTCCTCGTTTGGGTCTTAGAGATTCCGATGTGGCCGTTGGCTAGATACATATGGCTAGAGACTCCTACGAGAGCAGATTCGATGATTATGAACTGCTTCTGGAAGTGTGAGATTATTCTTGGAGGTGAGAGCTTCGGCTAGGATCTCTTATTAGCGGTGTCAAGGCCTTAGGACGGCATATTGGGTATGGACTGTTTATCTATAGTCCATTCTCAGATTTACTGTATTAGATGAAAAGTGAAGTGTGTCCACACGGATGGGACCATGTTATCTTCACTGGCGAGAAGGGGGAATTTTCAGCACATGATGGAATTATCCAGAGGATAGTGAAAATGATCACTCATTAGTTGGCTATCCTTACCCGCAGAGCGGTTTATGTGGAGAGTCCGAGTTATCCTATAGTTGTGGACCAGTACATGAATGTCTTCTCGAATGATGTTCTGGGTCTACCTCCTCAAATATAGGTGGAATTTTACATTGACTTGTACCCTAGGGAAGGACTGATATCTACACCAACATATTGGATGGCTCCTGCGGAGCTTTGTGAGTTGCGGGTATAGGTGGAGGACTTACAGGAGAAAGGGTTCACTCGGCCCAGTGTTTCTCCATAGACAGCCCCAATTTTGTTTGCCATGAAGGCAGATGGGAGATTGAGTCATTGTGTTGACTATCAGTGCTTGAACTAGGTGAACTTGGAGAACAAGTACCCACTCCCAAGGATTGATGACCTCTTTGATCATTTGAAGGGAGCATGGTGGTTCTCGAAGATAGACCTCAGATCAGGCTCTCAACAACTCATAGTACGAGATGAGGATTTGACGAAGATGATTTTCATATGTCGGTACAACCATTATGAGTTTTTGGTTATGTCATTCGGTGTAACCAATGCTCTAGAAGTGTTAATGGGACTCATGAATAGGATCTTTCATCCATACCATGATCACTTTGAAGTAGTCTTCATTGACGACATTCTGATCTACTCGAATACTAAGTAGGAGCATGCTTATCATTTGAAAATAGTTCTGGACACACTCTGAGAGCACCATATTTATGGTAAGATCTCAAAGTGACAGTTCTGGATCCTAGATGTTTTATTTTTGGAACATGTCTTCTCGGGGGCTGGAGTTTCAGTGGATCCAGTAAATATTGATGTGGTACTTGCATGGGTTCCACCTAGGAGTGTGACAGAGGTACATAGTTTCATGGGTTTGTCTGGACACTACCAGAGGTTTGTACTATATTTCTCCATAGTTTTAGGACCTTTATTAGCGTTGACGGAGTAAGGGAAACCCTTCATTTGGTCAGAGATATTTTAGAGGGGTTTTCATGAGCAGAGGAAAAGGCTAACTAGTTCCCCCATCTTGAGGCTATCGGAGTAGGGTGTTTGGTAAGTAGTCTATTGTGACACATTAGGGACTGGGGTTGGATGTGTCTCGATGTAGGAGAGAGCAGTGATCATTTATGGTTCTCGACAACTGAGACAACATGAGAAGAACTATGCTACCCATGACCAAGATTTAGCAGGAGTGGTCTTCGCCTTGAAGATTTGGCAACATTACATGATGGGAAAGAATTCTACAGTATACTCGGATCACAAGAGTCTCAGGTATATCTTCAATCAGAAGGATCTGAACCCCAGACAACGAAGTTGGATTAATTTCCTCCAGGTCTATGACTTAGAGATAGTCTATACTCATAGGAAGGAGAATGTTGTAGCAAATGAACCCAATAAGAGGTCTGGTATTCAGGTGCTAGGTGAGGCGACAGAGCAGCTGGCTTCTTTGAAGATATCCTTTGTGGATCATGATGGTACTATTTTTCTTCAGTCTCTTACAGTCAGTCCCCTACTTTTTCAGCGAGTCTAGGAGGCGCAGCGTGGGTACACAGACTACGAGGCTCGACGGGCTCAAATATCCATAGGATAGGTACCTGATGAATTTTATGATGGTGGGGAGAACTCCATCCTCTTCTGAGGTAGTACCATGGTACCAATGTCTCTTCAGGAGTATGTGTTCAGGGAGTTCCACACATCCCCTCTAGTTGTACATCCATGAGTGGTGAAGATGTACGCCGACCTCCAATGACAGCATTGGTGGCTGAGAATGGAGAAAGTAGTAGTAGAGTTTGTCTCTCAATGCCTCACATTTCAGCAATTGAAGGCGGAGCATCAGGTACCAGCAGGATTAGTTTATCCTTTAGAGGTACCAGAGTGGAAGTGGGATGGGATATCCATGGACATTGTGATAGGAATTCCACAGAAATCCAGAGCTCATGATTCTATATGGGTGATTCTCGACCGACTCACCAATTCAGCCCACTTTCTATCAATCAAAGAGCAGGGTTCCGTATGAAGATTGGGACACCTATATGTGAAAGATATTATGAGGCTACATGGTTTACCCTCGACAATTGTCTCCGATCGTGATGCACATTTTATTTCGGACTATGGAAGGGGTTGTAGGAGGCTTTCGGGATGCAACTTTATTTGAGCACCGCCTTCCATCCTCAGACAGATGGCCAGACTGTGCGGACTGTTCAAACCCTCGAGGACATGTAGTGTTCTTGCATCCTCGACTTCCGTTTTAGCTGGGAGGATCAATTTACATTGATGGATTTTTCATACAACAACAGAAATCAATCCACCATTGGGATGACACCTTTTGAGGTGTTGTATGGGTGACCTTGAAGATCACCTTTGTGCTGGACTAACCCAGGGGAGTTAGTTCTCGTGGGACTGGAGATGGTACCGGTTACCATAGAGAATGTGAAAATCATCCAGGAGTGGATGAAGACTACATAGAGAAGAACTAAGTCTTCTGCTGATAGGAGGCGGAGACCTCTGGAGTTCGAGGATGGCGACCACGTCTTTATACGGGTCTCATCTCAATGAGGTTAGTGGTGATTTGGTCGGGGAAGAAATTTATCTCCGAGGTTCATTGGATGCTTTAGGTCCTCAGCAGAGTTGGTGATGTGGCTTACCACTTAGCATATCCCCCTCAATTGCACCGAGTGCACAACATCTTCCACATATCCATGCTGAGGTGATACGTGCATGACCCTTCTCACATCATCGACCATGGTGAGCTAGACATCGATGATGGGGCGATGTTTACAAAGGTTCTAGTGGAGATTGAGGATCGATAGGAGATATTACTTCATTGGTGATCAATACCTTTAGTGCGTGTATGTTCGAAGCATGGGAACCTATAGGAGAGCACATGGGATCAGGAGGCTCAGATTCGCACTCAGTACCCCCAATTATTTTCCTAGTTTTTTGATGTGGATTTCGGGGATGCAAAGCCCTAAGGTGGGGATAATTTAAGGACCTGAAAATTACATGTAATTTTTTTTAATATATATGATTTTTATGAGACTGCTAAAATTGACGACGTGTGATTCCGAGACCCGGTGTGCCTAGAATGAATTTCGGTACATTTTTTTCAGGTATGTTCAGTAAACGTGCGAGTGGGTTTTTGTAACTTTTAAACTGGTGCTCGGAATTGAAATCTGAGGACACCGTTGAAGTTTTAGCACATGTATACTCTTAAGGAGACCCTCATCTCGACCGCAGTTGGGCGAGGGTAGAAGTTAGTTTTTCACTTTTTCATGGAGGAGTAGAAAAAAAATACATAACTTTTTGATTTTTCTTGTAACATTTTTTGTGGTTACGGATGTGGGGACAAACTGACCTAAAAACCCAATTTGAATTCAAAGGTGGGGACCACCCAACCCTTGAACCCCCCCCCCCCCTTTAATTGGAGGTAACTCTTGGACTCCCTCCACTTTAATTATGCCACATGAATTAATTTATAAATTATGTCAACTCCATATGTGCATTGCTAAAAATAATTTATTTGGGTTGGTTCCACATTTTGCTGGGGATAAATCGTTGGCAAAAGGGGGGCTTGGAGAGAGCTCTTGGGGAAACTCATCCTCCAACGAAAAACACACTCTCCAATGAAGAACACACTCTCCAATGAGTAACATCATCAACAACAACGAAATGAAATCCATCCTTCCCTCCTCACCAACGTCAACAAACCTTCAAGGTAGGGGTCTGTTTTTTTATTTATCATCGTTAAATTTTCCTCTCACGTTGAATCACCTCCCTTAAGCCGCTTGCTAATGCTCTAACATGGAGAGTATGGGCCAAAAGAACATGGTACGACCCCTCCCAAAATATTGTGATTCTTTTTGTGTTCTTCGCGATGGAGTAGGATGGAAACCTTCACCGATGGGGCTCGGGAACGGAGGACGACACCACGACCGGCCGCGACATAGCAAGGGTGGCGGCCAGCGGAGGCCGACTGCACGACGAGGTGGCGGCGGGCATCCGCGCTACCTGGCGAGAAATTTTTGTGACTGTTTCCATAGCAATGAAGGGTGGGAGGCTGAAATTCATCCGACCGCAGAGGGGTGGCACACGATGCGCCCCCGGGAGGCAAAGGGGCTGCCCGTTACGGTCGACCGAGTTGAACTGAGCGGGACCCGCAGGTCCCGCGTGCTGCTGGAGACCGAACAGATTCGTCCATTCGGTGAGTGGAGGTGGGTGTGTGCGACTCCCCCACCGCTTGTGCCCCGGTCGGGCCGCCCTGCGTGGGCCGGCTTTCCTGGGCTGAACCCGGTCCAGCTTCGACAAATTTCCTCTGTTTTGGCCATAACTTTGGCATCAGGCGTCCGTCTGACGAACAGTCTGCAGCGGCAGAAAAATTTTATTGAGACGGTATTTTTGGAATACCCCAATTGAGATTTTTATAATGTTGGGTGTATGTTCGGGTTGGATCATGGACGAATCCAACCGGGCCCTTGGGACTAAAAAACTAATAACTTACTGACTGGGCGACCGATTGACACACTGTCTCTTGCGTTGATACCCCTATTACATAGTGGTTGTTTTTTATACTTCATTGTGGGAATTTGTGTTATTTGGATTATCAACAAATATCTTGAGGAGTGGACCCTCCCGTAGACAAGGAAGCTTAGTGCGGGAACCCTATAACAGGCTGTAACATGAGAAAGAGATCCTTCGTGGGTATGCATTTGTGGATACCACATTGATCGACTATAGAAATCCATGTGGGACTACTCTAGGATCTTGTGTGGGTCTTATGATATACTAGGATCTTGTGTGGTCTGATTATGTATTGGGATCCTGTGTAGGTCTGATGATATACAAGGATCCTGTGTGGGTCTGAAGATGTACTAGGATCCTGTGTGTGTTTGAAGCCGTAATAGGATCATGTGTGGGTCTGACGATGTACTATAATCCTCTATGAGACATATGATGATTTATGATCCTATGTGGGTCTTCCTCTTAATAGGTTAAGATGATTCAGTAGTTACATCTAATCATCTTTACAAGCGTACCTATGTTATATCTAGTATGAGATGAGTCATTACCTTCATGGTGATACCTATGTGGTATTCTTCTATGTGGTGTACATGTCTGGTGATTTCCTTTATGTTAATACCTTGGTCTTATTCTTCTGTGTGGAGTACATGTGTGGTACTTACCTTCGTGGTATCCCTTCCTTTGTGGAACAGTTGAGCTTTGGGATTCTGAGTTGGACCCTGTGTTTCCTCATGATTGAGATGGGTATACTTGCTTACTTTTTTATATGTATGGTAATATACCTAAGTAGGGTTTTTAGTTGATTACATGCTCTATGGTTTATCCTTGGGAGATTTTGTGAGACCTTGAGGGTGTCGGGGTCCCTACTGAGTGTTATTATACTCACCCCTGCACGGGATATGCCTGCAAATTTTTGGGTTTGGTGAAGATGATAGAAAACACTGACTGAGGATGGGAGTACCAAGACTAGAGGTAGCTCAAAGGTGGACATTAGACGAGGCATACTGCAAAGATGGTTGTTCAAGAGCTATACATACCCTACAGTTAGGTTCCTTCGCGGGTGTTCACAGGAGCTCTTCCAGTTTACATGTACTTTTCAGTTTCTTGTACTTTCTAGTTGTGCTTGTATTCTGGCCCCTTTTACTTATTGTGCTCACTCTATTTACTATTCAGTTTACTCGTGTTCATATCCTACTGTGTGCTTAGTTGCATGTGTTTACAGGTTATTAAGTCAATTCCTTCTTGTTTTTAGGGAATATGCCTTTTGGTGCTAGTCGCCAACCCCTGTCCTATGGAAGGAGGGCTTGGGGTAGTAACGGCATGGGCCCTGAGGGACGGGTCATGACACATAATCTATTTTAGTTAATTTTTATGGTTGATTTCTTCTTGGTCATGTGCTAGTGGATGTGTATAGGCATACATACCATAATGGTAAACAAGATTTAGTATAATCAGTTATCGATGATGGTTTCTTCTTCAGAGTTTTCTCACATATGTGTATAGTTATATGTTCCATCACTGTAAACTAGAGTGGAACCATTTGTATATAGGAAATGGTTTCATCCTTGGAGTTTTTTTCAATGATATGTAATGTTATTCATATAATCACCTTTCACATGAGTTATCTTGTTTGGATATGGAAATATTTTTCCTCCCATTTTTGTTCTCATGGATGGGTATAGGCGTATAAACTATAACTATACACTTTATTTGATACATTTAGATTTAGAACACAGATGATTTATTAAGATGTAAACTATGAAGGGGAATTTTGGAATGAGGAATCCAATGTTTAATAGGTCCCAACTACCATTGAATCATATTTTTTTATTTTTTCATGAAAAATGAAACCAATAATATGGGAATGGGGAATAATAGAATATTTTCATAAGTCAAGGGACTAAGTGATCATAGAATATTATTTTTTAAGGTTATATAACATACCTAAATATCATTGTTTTTATTTTTCATTTTCACCATACCTTTTTCCAATTTCACATATATGGGTGACGTAGGAGATTGGAATTTGGATTTTATTTATTTTCTCAATTATGGAGTTTCAACCTAAAATGTTTTCGACCTTTTCCTTTATATATAATTAATTTTTCAATGATCATGCATTGTTCATGTACAATTAGTGAAGGATAAAATTTTTTCTATTATTTACTTTATGTTTTTTCAACATAGAAGTTTTTACATCTCTTTTTATATAATTTTTAGGTCATGAAATTCAAAGAAAATTTTTTATTGTTTATGGACAAACAAAATTGACAAAAAACTGATGGGGTCTTCATACCGGCAAGGTAAGTAAAAAATGATTTCAACAAAGATCCCAATTATATAAATATAGATGGTAACAATTTATGGAACTTTTAATTTAAGGTTATAGTTCTCAAAATTAAATCTATAGAAATTTATGTATCAAGGGGAAAGGGAAAATATGATGTGAATGCGAGAGCCATACTAGAATATATTACCCCACATGTTAGTGAATAATACTTATGTTTGGAAAGAATAGTATAATGGTTTATAATTTTTATAGATAGAAAACATTAACCAAATATTTTGAGATAGTCCATCTTGAAATAGTGAAATCAAAAAAATTAATGTCAATTCAAATGCTATTATCGATGATCTCATAAATATATTTTGAAGGAAAATGTCCAATGTTGTCTGACTATTGTGAAATGTATTTTAGGGTCTGTGATATGGTCCAATGATGTTTAGTGAATTAGATTTCATATTCCTAGTTAAAAAATTATCATGATTCATGAATGTGAAACATCATGGTTTTTCAAATACACATGAATGTTAAGATTATGAGATGGATATATCATTATTCAAGATATTTAAATATAGTTATAATGATAATGAATATGTAATCAATGGATGAACACAGTTTTTAGTCTAATAATGTCTTATATTGTAATGTATTTAAAGTGTATATATATTTTTATACATTTTACTCAAGATAGAGGTGACACTAGTTGGCATGTCAAAATATGGAATCACTGATATTCATCACCATGAATATGTGTTTTTTAGATTTAGATATACTTTTTATTTATAACTTTGAATGTATTAAGTAGATTAATTCAATTGTGTAATGAAGTTTTCTTATGGAATTAAGGGTAATCTTTAAGATTTGGGTACCTTATATGTAAGTCCACCATTTATTTGAAACATCATTAGTATAATGAGATATGGCCTGAAATCTCATTAATGTTTTTCTAAACTAGTGGGTATAGTGACCAGAACTCAAATTTTTCTATGGCCACGTTATTTGTCTGATATGTTTTGTGTGTTATTTAATTTAAAAAACATAAAGATGTTAAATTATGTAAAATTATTTATTAAAAAAACACACTTTTATAGAAATTAGATAAAGGAATTGGCCTAAAATGTTTTATATATCTTTATTTTCTATACATTTGTTGAGTTATGTTATTTGGAACATCGGGGTAGAGTTTCATGTCACACTACTTTAAGAATATGTTTATGGTGTTTTAAGTAATAAAAAATGAACATTTTTAGTTGTTGTTTATGTTCATATTACTTTGAATAATACAAGGGAAATGTTTTAACTAATTATGGAATAAAAAAACCCATCCTTAATACAGATTAATATACAAATATTTTCCTTATTTAAAAAGGATTCAAATTTTAATATTCATTGTGCTTGGATAAGAAAATTAAGATATCTTACTGAGATATGAAAAGGAAAAAAACCCAACCTGAATGGAAGATCACAAAGCTACTACATACTATCATGGAATACTGTACATATATTTTATGGTCGTGGTGTTTCATCCAAACAAGAACATGCTTGAATTAAAATCCATATGGGGCTCAAGATCTATGAGAATCCCAACAACATTGAATGTGGAATGACTAAGTGATAAATTATTGTATGAATTTATTTTAGATAGGATAAGTATGCCAAGGATGAATGCTGGATAAACTTCAAATGATAGGTTCCATAATAATAATTCTGGATGAATAATGAGATTAGATGATGTTTTTTTAGAAAAATTATATATATTATTGGAAGTCCCAATAGAGTATATAATATGATCATTTATAAATAGATGTATATTATAGAAATAGAAACATGAATTTATGATATACTTGAATAGTTTATAGTAATTAATTGACATATTGAATGATATGCGATATATAGATGAAAAAATTCATATGTGGTAGGAATGTTCCAATCTAAAATTAACCATTATTAAGAAGTTTGATGGTTCAAATATGATGAAATGAGAGTTGTGATTAATGATGAATTTTTGTTTGGTCATAAAAATACGATTCAGATATCACTATATATCCTAAATAATAGGAACCATGACACACTTATTTCATATAAATTTTTTGTTTTAGATGCTAGGGGAGGTACTGGTATGAATTAAATTGGTCCCAAACATTTGAAAAAGAAGGGGGTTTGATGTTGATGTAGATTTTCGGTTGGGAGTATATTAGGAGATCTATGTGTCCCTATATATCCCAGACAATGGGAATTGAGATATATATAGTTCCTGTAAAGAATCTGTATAGATCTAGATCTTGTTCCGGAGAGTCTATTGATCCAGACATTGGTTTGAAACATAAGTTATTTTATGGTTATGACTGTGGAAATTCCTTAATTCATAGCTCAATATTTGTATATAGAGTCCAAAAAATAAATTATAGAGTTAAAGGAGTATTGTAACATAATATAGTGTCTCTAATAGTGTGTATATGTACTTATATATGTCTCTCATATATGGAATGATGGCCATGAAGTAGGTACCCCATCATAGAGGTTTTCAATCAGGTGGGATAGACCATATGATGTTTAGTTTATCATCATATGGAATGTAAGTAGGTTTTATATAGATTAAGGTCATATAATGGGGACCTATACCATATAGTTTAATTTTATTATTGTGGAAATTTATGAAATCCACATGAGTTTATGGAAACACATGTAATAGGGTTAAAATAGAAAGGATTATAAATTCAGTCTAAAATATATTGTTTAAAAGTTTTTACCTAACCTAAACTAACCATAATCATGAGAAACATAGTTATTATGATATTAAAGAATTGTTCAAGTTGTAACAAAAAATAACCACACATATATAAATGAAATTATGACAATATATATATCATATTTATAGAATTCATGTTTTATTAAAAGGGATGATTTTATTATTACAAGTCATTATTGATAAATAACTCTTTATTGAATCCTCATGTGCAGATTTAAACTATTTTGGGAAAAGGGAGAAATTTTTATTCATAATGGAGTCACAAATTTGGTTCCATGTACTATTGAATATAAATCATGAATCTTGTTTTAATCTATAGATAATAGGGCACATAAGGACGATATCTATAATAATTTGAATTTTTTTATGACTATCCTTACGTAATGTTATTGATTTTGATGAAAATAAAGACTGTTTGGTACATAGTTTAATGTCATTTAGAAATGAATTTGGTTTCTTAATGTTTAATTTATTGTTACTAAGGCTAAAATAATTGATTATATTCTGACACATGAATGGGTTCTTAGATATATATAACCATAAATTAGAGGTCTTACACCCATTTGGATCATACAAAAAATAAGATGGTGTTACGTTAAGGATTGAGTAGTTGAGAGGAACCCTAATTATAAATATGAGGTTTAAATGTTGTATCGATTTATAGGCAAGGCCAAAAATAAATTATTCATGCATCACTATATATACTATAATAATAGGAGTAATGCCAAATTTAGTTATAAAGTATATGGTATATTTGTTCTCTATATAGTGTGGGATACAGTATGATTATTAGTGAGTAAAGAGGCAATATACTGAGAGGTGATCATATACTAGGAAATTTTGAATAGACTTGAAATAGGATTTTCATGAATTAATATATATTTCATAATATTAGAATCGTTCTACACATATTACTTATGTATAAAAGGTAATTTTTATCTCGATGAAAATTGATGGGTGTAAATAAGTAATGTATCATAAACTCTAAAACCAATTTGTCTCATATAAAGGAGAATAGGTTATGAATATTGGGATACCGTCACTAGATTATGGTCATTAAAGATCTATCATATGTCATGAATTTTATTTACATGTGATGTGCACTATATTGATAAGTTATTATTGTATTGTTGTTTGAAAATCAATACTTTTACATCTAGATGCAAGGTCTCTAGGGTTTCTGATACACATGAGAATACCCAAAAAATATGAAGGAAATGAGAGAAATTATAAATTTTCATGGTTTCATGGATTGATAAACCTATTTAAAAGGGGAGTCTATAAAATATATGGAACATATTTGAGATATAAAGGCTTCATAAAATGGTATTATCTAAGTTGATTAAGGTTTTATAACACATAAAATGGTAGTGGATTTCTCATTGATCTTCTGTATGTAAAAAACATTTATAGATTCTCCCAGTACAGAATCCATACGGGGAATCCAACATTAGTAAATATGTCTAATCAATGAGATGATGTGAAGTATTAAATTTTAATTTTTGTATAGTCTAATGATAAGAGATATAGTCATCACTATATATTCTGTATTAAAAAAGAATAAATTCACACACAGTTATAATATAAGGCTATCCATTTATCTACCAATCTTATGTATAAGATATAAGGTGTGAAATGGAAACCTAGATGATAGAAGAAAAGATATAAATCATATTTATTTATTATGTGTCTCAGCACTAGGGTGAAATTGGTGTGAGTATATTCTCCAGTAGAAAATATGATAGGAGATCCTGGCATCACTACGTATCCCATGGAATAGGAATTAAAGCATGTATAGATATTATAATACGGGGGAAATAAAAGTATATTTTCATTATGATAGGTTTGTATATGGAACCCAATGTGAATAGAGTGAGTACTCAAGAACCAAGAAAAAGTGAGCGACATAATTGAGATTAAAATTTAGGATGGGTATAATAGTTCAAACCTAACCATATATCATGTATCAATGGGTACTAAGCCACACATTATTCTTATGAGAATGTATTTTCACCGTATTATCATAAAATAGATGGAGGAAGGGACTACACACCTATATCATTAAAATAAATATGGATCTCATGTAATAGAAACTAATGTAACATGCCATACCAAATAGTATGAGAGGTTATGTATGGTAGAAACTCTGTTATGTAGCCTTATAAAATAAAACTAGACCATTATTCCCTTAATATTAACCTCATATAACATAGATTTTAAGATATATTTTTTAATATCATAAATCCTATATTATTTTAACCCAGTGTGATGTTTTCAAATGTAATTTTTTATAATAATTACATTGGTTGATAGTATGACACTCTCTCCGTCATTCTTGATCAGGGAGTATGCATTATTAGAGTAGATCTAATTTATGGCGTAAGGACCCTCCTTATTATGATTGAATTTTTGAGTCATATTCTAAAGTATCATTGAATTTACATGATATAGAACTATTTATCATGGGAAGAATGAATAGAGGAGATATTTCTTACTAATTTCACATAGAATCTGGTTGTGATGGATTTGTAGGTTGTGCAGTCTACAAAACCTTTTTCATTATGTCTTTCTGAATCTTTTAGCATCTTCTTGGATTGTTTGGCATTAGAGAGTTGATTATAGATAGATATATTATATTATTTACACTATAAATTCATAGTTGGATACCATTTTTTTCCTATAAAACCACAATTCAATCCTCAATCATTGAATTTGGAGTTACTGTAGACCTACATTCCATTGGAAGGATTTCACTATGACATTACCATGGATACCATGGAATGAGAATTGGTTAAGAGGATGAGATATGGGGATCATCTAATCATGTTAGGGAAATTAATTACTAATATAGATTGCTCTTTAGAGAGATTATTTTCCCAAATCCTAGTGCATGACTAGTTAGAATAATATTAGTGATTGGTCATCAAAATTTATCAATGCGGGATTCAATATGTATTAAAGTTCAATGACCCATGAGTTTGTATCATTTAATAGATTTAAAATGTTCTATGACATGTTTCACATTCCATAACAGAAAAGAATGCAAAACAATTAAGAATAAATTATAAATGAATCTATAATAATCATTATTATGGAAATCTATTAATAGTTATTCACATTATAAGGTAATCAAATATGAATTAATACTAACAAAGTTATTTTCAATAAAATTAATTTACATTATATAATATATATATATTTTAAAAAAATATAAAATAAGAAATTTTAGAATATAAATTTGATAATTTAATATTTGTTTTAAAATACATCACAAAAAATTCCCTTCTTTTTAATTTTTTTAATTTCATTAAAATAATCGAATTTTAAATAATAATGAAAATACCGACTGTTATCGGAATTTTTATGAAATTATTTTATTATATGAGTTTATATAATTATTTTTGAAACCTCCTTCCTATAAAATTATATATTATAACATCTAATAAATTTTCTCGAAGTACTATTCAGAATTTATAAACCATGATCAACATGTTGAAAATTTATGTATTGTTTCAATGTAAAATTTTCTTGGACTGTTTAGTGTAAAGGAAATAAAACATGATAAAAGGTATTATTTATTTCTGTTAATGTTATATAAATACACTTAGAATGATAAAAATTAGATTAAATTTATTGGAATCAATGGAATATATAGTTCAATCAATATAATAAATCTCTTTTGAAAAAAAAAGAAATATTAAAAAATAGGGTTTTACACATCATATGCACTAACATTAAGATTAGTTTCCCAATAAATTTAAATATAATTTCATATAATGATTCTTATATTTCATATAATAAATATAATATTATTTAATATGAAAAATTTCGTTTTTAGCTTTAAAATTTAGATTATTAGGATTAATGTTAATTATCATGATAATAGAGAAATAGTTATTTGAGAATTATTAATTTATTATTATGATGGAAGTTATATTCCCTAAAATAAATATAAAAACATTTAATAATGGATAGAATATGACGTATAGATAAATAAATAAATATATATATATATATAAACACTAAATTAATTGATAATAATTACTAAATAAGATTAAGAATCCATACTTCTCAAAATGTCATTTTCCACAGAAAACTATTTTTCTACCTATTATATATTTCTAACAAAAAATTAATATTAAAATATTTATAAATTAAATTAGGTTAAATATAGTTACAATTTAGTTCCATAAAAAAATTTTGTTTTATGGGATTGGTTATGTTAATAATAAAATATAAGGTCGTGGAGTTAAAAACTAGTCATCTTGGTTAAAAGTTAAAAACATTAAATGTGAAAACCTAATCGTATAACACTTTATCATGTTTGAAAATTGAATATAAACACATGGTTAAGATATTATTGTCCCAAATACACCATATATTCAATTATTTTGAAACTATGTAGTCATTGATCAGGGGACTATTTCAGGGAATTATTAAATTATACTGAATGTTATCAAAATTTCTACTCTTATACCCTTAAAAATGGATACAACATACACTATTCAATGATACACATATACTTACAAATAATCCTTGAAGCATTACCCATTTACACTACCTAGAACTCTATCATACAAACATAAGCCCCTTATCACTCATAATTAGACTAATACCATTAATTTCAATGTAAAATCCAAGGGAAAAGTTAGGTCTCAGATGAAGTAAGAGCGTTATCAACTAATCAAGAAAATAAGGAAAGGGTTTCATATATTTTTTCTCAAAATCTATAAATTTTTTTATTTTATAAGAACCACTCTATTTTTGAGTGGGAACATTAAAAATATCAATACAATGTATTAAAATTTCAAAAACAAGTACTCGACATCCAATTTTAAGTGATCCACACTAATAATTAAAATTTAATGAAAGAGAGATGTAAATGACTTAGTCTACTAAACAACTAGACCCACACACACCTGATTTGAAATATCATCTTCCTCAGGTTTCCACATTGAATTAACTTCTTCTTTCCCTAAATAATCCATAGTAACCCCATATATTACTCTCGTTCTATGAACCACCTCGAGCCAAAAAACATGGAATTCAAGATCCAATTTAAATTTATCACATTTTAGAGGGGATTTTATTGTAATGTTTCTTAAGCATTGTGATATTTCTCTCCAAACTCCTCTCCTTGAGACACTTTTATGTCATACAACATGTTTTATTCTCAATGTCTTAAATACTACCACTCTATCATATTTTTATCCTAATTCTCATATTTTTTCATGAAATTAAATGTTCTATTTATTAACATTCCTATCAAGTGGTTTTGATTTGAATGTTATAAAGGATGTATGTGGGTTTCTAGAATAGAATAATTTATTAGGGTCATAGTCACTATTTATTGACTATAAACATTATTAATTGTCCTATTATAATATATTATGACATTATATTGTATTTCCAACACATTTTCTAGGGAATTATTGTTTCACACCAATGAATTATTCATTTAAGATTATATTATTTCCATAACATGAATATTTTATGAATAGTTCCCATTTTTAATGTTATTTTCTTATATGCCTAGATTTTTTACATCCCCCTAATATTCTCCTTTTCTTACTGGAAACATAGAAAAAATTCTCCAATGATCCCTTTTATTACAATTATTTCATTTTAATGAAAAATATTCTTTATATTTTTTATGTATGTGGGTTTACAATAAAATTATTTCAATGTGATTAAAAGTTGTTTTCCATACATTAAAAAAATTATCATCCACTCCATAGTTTCATTTGATAAACCTTATTTCTTTTTTCAATTATTAATGACTATTTTTAAATGTTAATATTTTCAATGTATTTTCACATTACGTTTTGAAAATATTATATATTTTTTAAATTTATAATTATTAATTATTATTTAAAATTAAATGTTTTAAATGATTCATCACTTTTTTTTTGAAAATTTTAGTCCTTTTTCAAGGCTTTTTTTAAATATTTTTTAGAGTAATGTTTTTGTATTATTTTCACATTCCATTTAGAAAAACATTATTTCATTTTTAGGTTTTCGTCATTTAGTATTTTTTTTAAAATATAATGATTTTAAAGTACTTGAACTTTCAAATTTTATTTAAATTGAAAGATATTTTTTTAACAAAATCCATTTTTATAAATGGTTTTCTTTAAATTCTATATGTAACGATGGATATTATCTTAAAATACACCTGTAACTACGAATTTTACAATTATGATCACAAAATATTTTAAAAAATTAGTTTTTCATTAATTATTGTTTATTAAGATATATATTTAATAGAGTTATGTTTCATATTTCATCCTGTATTTTTGGGTTATTATTTTTTTATTTTGGGTGAACAAGTATTTAGAATCATGCGATTTAATTAAGATGTTATTTATATATTTTATAAATTGAATGTTATACCCATGTGTTCTTTATATGATTCTTCATAAATATTAAGAAATCCATTTTATGAATATGTATTATATTATGATATAAAAATATATTTAATCTAATACAAAATTCCTGTAATATGTGATGAGATATATCAATATCTCTATATAATGAAATTAGTGAAGGATTATATCTCGTGATATTGTAAAGTTATGGGAATAGGTTGTCTGTTTTCTAGTTTAACAAAGGGTGTGTGTCCTGGTGTTAATATCTACATATAATTTAATGTTACAATGGAATAAAATATTGCTAGGTTCACAAAGTTTTTGTTTGATTGTGTAAATATCCATTCAAAATTTAATGTGTAAACACATTATCAAGTCACTAGGTTACCAAAGGATAAGTTTGATGGTGTTTATATCAACTCATACCTATATTTGTGAACATATTTGAAAGTCTCTAGTTTCATAGAGGGTGAGTGTTATAATTTTAAGATATACAGAAATATTTATATGTTAGTAGGTTAGTATATTTTATGGTTAAAAAATGGTTACTGTGAAGGTGATAATATTTACATAAAATTTTACATGTGAACATGTCTGCAAGTTAGTTAGTTTATAATGAGAAGATATCATATTCTTATAAATGTGAACCCATTTTTTGGTTTATCATGTTATGCCATGAATTTAGGATTATGCTATATATTTAATGTATTATTCATTTTAATAGCATCTTCAACTGTTTTATGATTATTAGTATTTTTTTAAGAAATGTAATTTAATTTATGATTTAATAACTATATTTTTATAAATTTATGTTTCTCCATAAATCATTATAATTATTTTCCATGGTCTTTGGATCTTTTATTCTGTTATTTATATTTTTTAACATTATCAGTAATGTTTTTGACATAATAAATTCTGATATGTCTTTTCTCTTACTAAGAATTTGATATCACCAGATTATTATATTTCTATTCCCATGGTTATGAAGTTGACTGTATCATTGGATATTTCTACAATTTTTCTAGATGAGCATGATTGTCGATAAAGGTTTAAAAGTGTTTTTAAATAATCTGTTTACACAGATAATCTTCAAGACACTAAGACATTAGGTCCTTGGGTTGGTTCACTTTTTATGGATGTAATTATTCAACCATGTTATTAATTTATTATTTATATATGATTATTTTTTGTCAAAAAAATTGGTATCATTGTAGTGTTTAGTTATTTTATAGATTATTTTAGTCATATTTAAAGATAAGATAAGTTACCTTTGGTTGAATGGTTAGAGAACCTTAGTGAAAACCTAATAGATGAGTCTATGTGTAGGATGATATCTTGAAGCATTGATAAAATATTGAGTAATGGGTTTTACTATTAATACATACTTTTCTAGATACTTTAAAATGGATGTGGTTGTGGCACATATTCTCTTGTAGGTAATCACCCTGAAAATGGGTGGTCCAGCATTGAGTCGATCATAACAATGATGTATGGCGAGTGGTAATAATATTCCATGATTGGATACACACTCCCAAGGGATATTTCAAGGTTTATCATATTACCATTAAAATCACTATGAAGGATTTATTTCTCAGTTATATTTAGGTATTATGTTGTGAATCATATGATAAACCAACTTAAAGGAACTTAGTTAGAACCAAGAGGGTTATGTGATTAAAAACGTATGATGTAGTTCAAATGAATGTATCAAAGGATGGATTTTAGGAGTAATTGGATAAGAAATAATAGGTTTTCTCATTCATATTGATATACGCTAATTCATTTAGATATTATCAAAATATTTTGGTTTAATTAATTGGTTGAATAAAGATTAAAGAAATAATCCTGTGAAAGGTTTTTCACCAAGAGCCCCTAAGATGTATATTAGAGATAAGTCGTTTTTAATTAATACCAAGGCTAATGAGGAGGATATATATATATATAATCTACATCACCTATTTCTCATGGTTACCTTATCATCAGCCTTTATTAAAAAAAAAATTAAAATTCGAAGAATGTAATTTATTTAAGGGGGCAAAAATGCAACGAACTGGGAATCTGCATTATTTAAACAACATTTTATGTTCTATAATATTTTTCCCAACCATAAATGTATATAATCGACATAATATTAATAATTAATTATTAATTAATATATAATAAACACTAATATTTTAAACCACTAATAGAAACTTCATTTAGAAGATAATAGATTAATATGAGTTAATATTGAAAAAGAAAATTTCAATAGACATCATATTATTTATATTATATATATTTAAAATAAATAGTTATATTTAAAAATTATTTAATTTAAATTTGATTATGGAAAAATAATTTTTTTAAAAATCATAATGAAATTATTTAATATTTAATATTTGATATTTTTTTAAAATAATCATTTTTTAGGAGAATAATTAAAATACCAATTAATGGAGTAACTTTTATAGACTTATTTTATGATATGGATACATTAAATTTTTTTATAAACATTTCATATTAAATTTTATATTGTTAAATAGAATAAATAATTTTCATATACTATTTCGAATTAATAAACTCATGAAAAACATTTTAAAAAATTATATACCTTTTAAATAAAAACTATTTTAGGTTATATTGTCTAATTAATTATAAAATATTGAAGTGAATTTTTTAATTTCTTTTATTATAAAATAAATCATATTTAAATCGAAATAATTATTCTAAATTCATTTAAATCAGTTGTATTGATAATTCTATACCAATCATAATTATTTTTAATAAACAATAATCATTAAAACCCTAATTGATTGTGGGTTACACATGATATAATTAATATTACATTAAATACACATATAAAATTAATTTGAAATTTTTTTTGAATTTTTTAGATGATTATTTTCTTATTATTTAATATGTATAGAAAAAATTTTAGGTATAAAATATACATTATTAGGATTTACAGTAATTGTTATGTTAATGTTGAATTTTTTTTAAAATTATTATTTTTTAATATAATGAAAATTATATAAAATAAATTAAGTATAAAAAAGATATATGATGTATATATTTTAATGTTTATACATATAAATTAATATAATAACACTCATTCAATTAATAATAAATACAAATATTAGTAAGAATCCATAATGGTCAAAGGGTCGGTTTTCTACCAAAACTATTTTTTACACAATAACTATTTTAATTTAAAATATAATTAATAGTATAAAGATATTTAGTAACATAAAATAGATGTTAAATTTAGTGCTATCACACCCAACTGTTTTTATATGGGTTATGTTATATGTTTAATAAAAAATAAAACCACATAGTTTTAAGCTACAAACCTAGTTTAAAAGTAAAATAATAAAATGTAAAAACATAATAGTAAAAACACTATAATTTTTTTAAAACATATGTGTAAAGTTATAGTTGTGCCTTTATATAGCCAAAATAAACCCCACACTCAATAATTATTAAAAAAAATTAGCCATTTAACTTGAAATAGTGTCATGGACATATTAAATTATAAATTTTGTTTCCAAAAGATCCCCTTTTATCCCCTTATAAAATTATACTTATGTCACTGTTAAAAGCTACAACTATCTATTGAATATATTGAGACACATAATTTTAATAAATAAATACTACGTTTTAATAGATTAGTTTCCATTACATAACATTTTGATGAATGAAAGAATATTTTTGGTGTAGTATCATTGGAAACCGTTAATCATAAACAACTGGTTTATAAAATATCTATATCGTCTCATGCTTATTTTTTAATAACTAGAACCCTTCGTTGACATAACATACATAATACCATTAATCATAACCTAGAAAATGGAAAAATAATTAAAGCATGTGCACATATTCTCAGTAAGGGTGAACAAATGAGATATTAATAATCACGTAATAATATGATAAGCATAATGGAGTAAGATCATGATAATAAAATTTGAAAATAATAACCTAAATTTAAATGATTATAATTATAAATGATGGAATAGATATATTCATTTCATAAGACAATAATAATAAATAAATGAATGAAAATAATCCATGAAAGCATAAAATTGGTATAAGACATGGATTAAAGGCATAAACATAATCATAGAAATTCAATTTCTTAGTAGACAAGGCTCATTCCCAAGGGCATCATAATCGAATTTCTTCACTCCCTAAACCATTGTGCTATAAAAAATTCACTTAAAAGACTATCATAGTGGAAAAGTACCATACTAAACTAGGTTCAATCACAATTCATGTCCACTTTATCTCATTAGATATAAATCATTACACAATTGAGTAAAGGTAGATATATGATACACACATAAAAAAATAAAATTAATATATATGTGTTACACATTAATATAAAGAATTCAAAAAAACATAACCCCTGAAAATAAATGGTTTTTATAAACATTTCATTATAACATAACCCATGGAATATAAATGTGTTTCACAAACATTCCATCAAAAGATAACCCTTTGAAAATAAATGAGATTCAACAAAATTAAATATTTACATTATAAAATAATCCTTCAAGTGAAATAATAAAGATGGTATCATTTTATAATAACCATAGTAAATATTATGTAACATAAAAAAATTTCTTATTATATTGAAAATTATTTTTAAATAACTATTTGACTAAATATTGTGGAATATAACCTTTACATTTCGAAAAAATTTCCTGTTATAAAATCACAAAAATATAAAGTAATACATTTTGATTGAAAATATAATTTAAAAATATTAATAGAATATTCAATTAAAATATTGTTCATAATGGAGGGAAAATGAATTCATTCTTTATATGCTAGAAAAAATATTCCATCTATATTTATATTTAAAAAGTCAAATATTTTCTAATTAGGAAAACAACAAAACAAATATTTTCAAACAATTTTATAAAATTAAATAATTGGTAAAAATATCTTTAAATTAATAAGTAGAGAAGGGTAAAAAAAGTTTTTAAATTTTTTTAGGGAAAATATGGATACATAAAAAAATACATATGATAAAAATATAAATATAATCATTTTTTATTTTGAACATTTCATTGATTGATTCATGTTCCAAAGAGGGTAAAAGGTAGACGAAAATATAGAAATTCATAATAATAATTAACATGAAATGGAATTTAATTATCATGAATAAATTTATATTCATGTTAATTACCTCATAGGTGTAGTATATAGACCACATAAAAATAAAAAGGTGAAAAATATCAAATATTTCTCAATAGAGTAGAAATTGAGATGAAATCCATTACCTATAGTTCTCTAGAAATAAAAAACTCTCTAAAATTATATAAAAGAATTTATTTCTATAAATATATATATGAGTCAATTTAATACTTATAATATAATATATGATCAATTTTGTTAAATTTTAACACCCTTTTTCAATAATTTCCTCCTAAAATATTAATTTATGTGTGTTAACTATTTTATTTATCATGTGAAGATTAGTTCAGAATTTTCAGTCATATTAAATTTATTATTGATATAAAATATCCCTAATATTTATCATTTTATAAATATCATATATATTAATTATATAAATATTTATAATATTCCAGAAAATTTATAAATAAAAACTGAATTACACCATTCAAGGAGATTGTAGGTTTTACATTAGCATGAATTCTATTTTCATTTTTTAAATGATGGAAAAAATAATAGTAAACGTTAATTCACCATTTGAATATCATTATTAAATCACATATATTCAAAAAATTCATCCACTTTACAATCTTGTTAAAATATAAATAAAAAATGAATCACATCACTTCATAGAGGTGGTAGTCCACACATATGCACAAGCGACGCTATCATTTATAAAGGGATTGGACGCGATGATGGTATAAATGATATTATTAATAAAAATTATAATTTTGAAATAGATATCATATATAAAAGGTTAACCCCTTCATAATACCCATCCATAAAATATGGTTCTGAAAATTGAATTGTATCGCTATATAGAGATGATAAGTCGAACATATGCATGAATAATACTTTCACTTATCATTTGATGAAAAAGAAGGTGGTTATTACTGTTTGAATAATAATAATAACAAGTCAGTATATATAGGATACATAATTTAATATTTTATAATACATACCAATTATTTAGAGGAGTTAAATAAGAGTAAAAAAGAAAGTGATTAGTTAAGGAGATCGTCACTTCTTAGAAACAACTCCTGATAGTCAAATCTAAAATACTTTATGGTTAGTCATTTGGGAAGAAAATAACATATATAATGTGTATAAGTATGTTTATAATGGAAATATTTATAATTTTTCTGAACTATAAGGCTTAATTTGGTGTAAAGAAATGAGGGATGAGGTTCCATTTTATAATTGAGGTGATTGGAAATTTCATAATTTCTTAATAGATTAAATTATAATATATTAATTCTCATTAAAAATGATTGTAATTGGAAATTTATTTCATGATTATGTAGGATATGGCCTTAATTTCATCTACCAGTATAATTTATACTTATTTTTTATGGTTAAACATTATTATTTTATAACCGTTAGTATACTAATAATAATTTTAACTATGGAAACACATTTTTCAATATTAAAGGGTTTTAATTTCTACATATAATGTATAAGTTGGTTAATAAATGGACCATTTATTATGTTTTTGACCATAATATATCAATATTTTCTTATTTTATGATGATTATTTTTTATAATTAATTTATCAATATATTAATTTGATAAAATATCAATATTGTCCATTTTGAAACTATTCATTTAATTTAACATTAAAACAATAATAAAAATGGATAATTAAATTATAATTCTTTAAAACATCCATAATATGTTTTATATATCTTGAAATTTCTTCTACAATTATTCATTCAAAAAATATCACATTTAATATTTTTAATATCATTTATTATATTTTTTATTAAATAGGTAAATATTGCATAACTGTTGCATAAGAAATTAAGAATATTATATAATTACTAAAAATTTAAACAAAAATCAAATCATGAAAATAATATTTAGAAGATAAAAATAAACACTTATGTTAGTTAATAACATAGTTTTGTCTCTATTTGTACACATAAAGGATATTGAAAACTAAGATTGTGGGTTTTGTAACATTCATTAATTAAAATAATATGAAAGTTATTTTCATGGGAAATTTTGCATTAAAAAACTTTCATGAAAAAATATGGTAAGGTTCTAAATTATTTAATTTAATAAGAATTTTTATGAATAAATATGGCCTTATCACTTAGTTTCAATCTATATTTAGTGGTTTTACCCTTTACTAAGGTGATAAATTTTACCATAGTTAATATACATATTGACAAAATATAAAACGACCCTATTAACAAAAATTGAAAATACTAGTTCTATATATGTAATTAATTATATATAATTTTATACTTATAAATCTAAGAATTTAATTTAATCATAAGTGTTCAAATTGTGAAAAAATATTATTTTCATAAAAAAAAGTATTTTTAATGCATAAAACTGGGATCATTTATATCCCTTGTGTAGAAAATATTATTTTATTTTTAAAAAATTTTGATCAAGTAAATAATATATAGATTTAAATAAAATTTTAATAATTATGGTTTATTTTAATTTATTAAGATAAAAATATATTTCAGGCATCAAAAAATATTTCAAAAAAATATTTCTTTTTTCAAATGTTTTTTTAATTTATAATCAACTAATAACCAATGAATTAATTTTATACATTTATAACCCTAAATTCTTCATAATTTATTTAGTTATATTCATACAATCCATTCTAACATATATGTTATGACATTCATTTTAAATACCAATATATATATTGTATATCACAGATCGTTTAAAATTGGTTATGCAAGTAATAAAAGCTATCAAATAAATGAAATTTTGAAGAGAAATATTTCCTAAAAATATGAGGTTGATACATTTAATCCCACATAAAATTAAATTATCCATAAAAATTAACCATACTCATACAAATATCTGAGGATACATCTTCCTCAATGCATCCCCATATATCCACATAGCTTCCTCAAATTAATAGTTTCACAACAAAATATCAACTTAGATAGTTATATTATTTTGTAGCACTTAATCTCTATGATGTAGAATATATATTTGGTTACCATCATAATAATTATATTTCTATAATGATACAATATATGTGTTCAATAAATTTGAAGTATTAGGTATGTACTTCCACAAGAGAGATACATGGAACACATAATGTACTTGATAGATATTCGATGAAAGATCCAATAAATAAGCTATAATCACAATATGATAAAAATTAAAAAAGGACTAATATACTTATGGGTTTTTATAACTTATATAAAAATATCATCACCATATTTTAGGGGGATATTCATAGGAATACCTTATCTCTATCTTAAAACTTTAGATCATTCTGATGATTTTTATCATAACATTTGATTGAATCTGGGCTACTCTCTTGTTTTGTTGAATGAGTATAACATTATCTACCATTTCCATAAACATATTATGTCCATAAAGGTTTATTTATGTAACATAATTCTAGAATTATAGATTTTTATACTTCCTATAGTAGAGGACATCCTAAGGATCCATCACAATTATAGAGTGAAACTTTTTGTTTTATGAAAATGCCAACAAATGAATGTGTTGATACCAACCAGCTTTGAAATCTATAGAGTAAGATATCAACATGTATTAAAGAGTTTGAATTATCCTATCATACAGACCATATTTCATAGGATTATAAGAACTGTTGGAACATAATCACATATCTAGTTACTGCTAAAGACTTCTCCAAAACATCGAGGAAAACCAAAGTTCCTGATCAGACACAATTCGTTGTTATACACCATGAAATCCAACAACGTCAATAATATATAACAAAGTAATTTGATCAAGAGAGAAATTTTATATAATGGAAATTAGGTGTGCTAAATTTGTTTGGAAATCAACTATATCCCATATATCATTGTTCCCTTTATATTTTTTGGGAGTCCGATGAAAATATCCATGGTGATTTTTTCCCACTATAGTTCTAGTATAGGAAATGATTATAACATCCACTTATACTTCTATCTCATCCTTAACATACTGACATACCAGACAGTACGAAACATATTCTATCATATATGTCCTCATTATATCCGCCCATAAAAACTGTTTTATGTCTTTATATATCTTAGTACTTCCAGGACGAATCGAGAATGAAGAACTATGAGCTTTATCCATCATATCCTTCTTGAAATATAGTACTGAATGGAAACATACAAAGTTTATAAACCTTATTATTCCATCATAATAAAATATTTACTCGTGAAAAATTTTCATATTCGTTTGTATTTCTACAGCTTCCTATTTTGTATCTTAATTATTTACAAGGATATGGTTGAACACTTAATTGATAAATATAATATTTATCCACATCCTTCAAAACTTTTAGATCCTTTCATTTCAAGTCCAAAAATATCATGTTTTTTTATCCTCTTCCTATATATGCTTTCATGATACTTCATATTTAGAGTATTGTTTACCTTGTTTGATTTCTTATTGGGGTAATATATTGATAAATATTGGGGTGTCTATCGTTTGGTTTGGGTCAGGTCGAGGATGTTTTTGGACCCGACTGAGAAAAATGTTAGGGTCGGGTTGGGTTATTTCACATGCTTCATAATTAGACAACATTACCCAACCTAGTCCATTAAGGTTTGGGTTACATGATTAATTTCCAATTGAATCAGCCCAAAAAAACTCATTATTGATCTGTTTAGGTTATGTCAGGTTCATTGGGAGACCAGACCAACCCGACAACTAAAATTTCATATATTGTTTCAATAATGAAGAAAATAGTTTTTTTATCATTTGAAGATATTTTTGTAGAGAAGTTTATTTTATTAATGAAATATATCATTTAAAATATGGATGATGAATTTTAAAAACATAATCTGCACGGTTCTAAACTTATATCAGTGTTGATCAAAAAAATATATTATAAGTTTAATCAGAGCCTATGAATTTCAAACATAATGTGTGGAAGTCATATAGAGGCTATACTAGTACAATCATGATTTAACGTGTTAATTATATAACACAATATATAAATATACTATGAATCATAAGGGAAAATTCTACATTCATTTCATTGAATATTGATATTAATGTTCAAAATGATTTAAATAACCCACTATTGGTACAAAAATGCACGATGAACTAAATTATATTTCATGGAAGTAAGTGAGGGAGATATAATGAAATATTTATGATAAACAACTCATTATCACAACATTGATGTTAAATAACATGTTATTTGAATTTATATTTTTCATAAAAAATAATTCAATCTAGTTGAAATTTGTGTAGAATTAATTGTTAATTTTTGAATTTTTTTCCTTTTTTAAAGATTAAAAAAATAAAATTCCATATATTCATGGATTTTAAAAATTTATATTAGCATATCAAGAGGGATATATAGATTTAATATCATAATTGATCCATATATTATAATATATTTTTATAAAATCATTAATATTGTTATATAATAATATTTCTAATTAAATATTAATGATTTAAAATTAATTATGTTATCATAAGAAATACACCCTATGAATGGTAAGAAAATTTATCCTTATTTTCGTAACAGAACCTATTTGAGAATGTTAATGTAGATCCTTTATTGATTATTAAGAATAATTTAAATAATATTATTATTGTGAACTTATATGTTCATGATATTATACATTTATCACATATTCAATCAATATGTAGCTTATTTTTAAACATAATTTTTTTTGATTATGAGATTATCCATATGGGTGACTCAAATATTTTATATGATTATATATATATATATATTAATTGGAGAATAGAACCTTTTTAATCAATGTATATAATATAATTACATGATTAAATAATGTTTCTTGAGCTCAAGAATAATCCCAATAACTATAAGTTGTTCATGATGTAAATTGGATAATGATAATGTTAGAAAATCAGTTTCCTAGAATACATATTAAAATATGATAGGATGTCACTTATACATGACTTAATGATTTCAGGAATTTTTTTATTCGTTCATGTGTAAATAATTATATATATATTTAAATAAATCACACTGAATTTCATATACAAATAGGATCATAGCCCAGATAGTTATGCTATACTGATTTACTTCATAAATATAAAAAATAAAAACACTACCACAACAATGTAAATAAAGAAAATTTTAAATGATTTTTAATGTAATAAATAAAAAATATCTAGAAAAACTATTTAGGATGATGAAATTATAGTTACCATTATAAATAAGAAACAAATAAGACTATACAGATGACCCATCCTAACTTTCAGTTCCTATAGCAGTTAGAGGATTAGAGCCACATGATGTAACACCTTCCCTAAGTGAATGGATATGTAGCTGGACTGGATATTTCTAAAACACGCCCACCTACTTTTTTTCACTGTAGGGAAAAACAACACACCCCTAGTTAAATAAGAAAAACTAGGTTTTGAGTGATATGGGGGTAATGAAAAAAATGATAGAAATGCAGGGCAGTGAGAAGAAGAAAAAAAAAGAAAAAAAAGAAAGAGCAGCTTATGTGCACACCAGAGCACACACACTACATCAGGAGGAAGAGGAGGTGAAGCTGGAAATATTATCCTCATTACTCATGAGGGATGTTAGGGTGGGGATTTGATCATGGAGGGTGGTTGGGTGGGTGGGTGAAATAATCAGTGTGAAAGGAGGTGGGATGTGTGGATGGATGAGAATATATGATTAGTGTTTTTTCACAAGGGAATAAAGATAAGATATGATTATTGTGGGTTTTCATTTCCCATGTGGGAAGGTCATGGTGCACGATAAAATAAGGTGGAGAGAAGTTGAGCAAGAGAGGAAGTTAATTTGGTTGGGGTAGGGTTTTCTTCTTGTGAGGAAGAGAAGGTCAAGTTCAGGGGAGGAGGAGGCATGTGTGAGGGAGAGGAGCTAGATAGGGGTAGATGGGGTGGGGCGAGCGATTGACTATGTATGGGATATTTTTTCATAAAACAATGAGTCATAAGGTTGGTTTGGGTAAATATAATAGAAACCGAAGACCCCACCCATCCAATGCTTGAGTTTACCCATTAACAACCCAACCAGATTTTTTACTCATGTAACCTGACCCGACCTGGTCAGGTTTGGTCATGTCTAGACACCCCTTGAGAAATAATAGAAATTAATCATATCTAACCATATTCTATGTTTCATGTTCAACTCTTTATGAATGAAAATATATTTTATTATATTTTTATCACTATATATATCCCACCATTCTCTGTGGAGATAATTTCTCCATAATTTCAGAACAAAAATTACATCAGCTAACCCCAAATCACGAGTTGTGAAATTTTCATCAATCCCTCCTTTAGTGCATCACTATAAAATACAAACCCTTATCCACAACATGTTAGTGTAAGAATTTCAACCCTTAAATTCCTTCTATTAACTTATTTAAATCATTCCTCACATTCATCAATCCAATGGAACTTGGATCCCTTCCGATTTATGTTTTTGAGTGGATTTTTTATTCAGTAAAATTAACCAAAAAGAACTGATAATATCTAGAAAACCCATGAAAACAATGGATCTCCATCACAGTGGTTTTCATTTTCCAATGTTCAGTAGGTTATTTCGTTTTATGTGTGTAATGATATACCCTCACTTGAGATTATATGAACCTAGAATGAAATGTTCTGAATCAAAAATTTTCAAAAGGTAAATTTTGAATATAAATAATCCTTAGGGTATTTATCTCAATTTTTAAGTGATCTTCATGATAATCCTTACACATTGAATAATTAATACTATCATCTATAATATCTTTGGTATATCATTATTCTTGAACCTAAATTGACGATATATATAATTAATATCAATCATATAACAATATTGGGATTCTTGGAGTTGATCAAACTACTCATTAGTACAGGGTAGAGGATACATGTTATTTGTAGTAAACTTGGTAAGTTCTTGATAATCAATTAAGAGTATAATTGATCAATATTTATTCTCATTTTAAAGAATATTTGCACCCCAAACTGTTCCACTTGGCCAAATCAATCCCTTTTCCTGATTGAAAAATATCGACCATAAAATTATGCGTTGGATTAGACAAAAAAATATCAAACATTAGTTCATGTTAACAAACTAAAATCTGTACTGTGAATTTTATAGAGTGTTTCTTCATGAAGAAGTTGATTGAAGATACAGAAGTTATCTAAAATAAATCAATGTTATTATATATGGTATATATTCTACTGAAAGGGATAAATATTTAAGAAACATTAGTTTTTTAAGAAATAATGGAGTCCATAAGGCATTTTATAGCACATTACACTCAATGAATTTATATAATATATGAAATGAGTGTTAATGTATAATTTTTTATTAGATTACTAAATGAATAAGTACATACAAATTAGATAGTTTGATTTAGTATTGGAGATGATGAATAATTTTTTTTACATTATGTAATTCATTAGATGTATTAAAACCATAACCACTTTCTTGGTATGTGTGGCTAGTTTAATTCTATGTAAGCTAGAGTTCATGAGAGGAGTATTTTATCATAAAATATAGGTGAAAATTTTAGAATAGGAACACATTAATGTGATGGAGTTTGTTGATGAAATCATTATTAATGGAAATCAGTAAAATTTTGTTGATGCGTTTATAATATTAATGAGTTATGAGTTTAATATGTTAATGATTTTAGGGTTGAAAATATTTCTTAATATGAATATTTATTAAGATATTTAAAATATATACATTTCATAGGTGAAATTTGAATGGTATGTGTTATAGATGTTTCAAATAGAAGAGTGGGAGATAATTCCAATATGGATATAATTATTATTTTTTGAAAGAATAAAGATAGTGAAGTGGTTGAATCATCCATTTAAATAATAATAATAATAATGAGTTTTAATTATTATAATATAATGATGATAGACATCTTTTATTCTATGTTCCTGGAAACATATTTCCATAAATTACTTATGAATGAAAACCTCTTATCAGTGATGAGAATAATAGATAATGCTTGGAGAATAATGAATTTTAGTTTAGTGATCAAGGTTAGAAACGATTAGTATTTCTTAACTTATTTTTATTCTTATTGGGCTGATGAAATTGAGATAGAAAATCCAAAACTAATAGAGAATTTTATATTAAATGAAATTCTGTTGGATGGATAAGTAATAAAAAAATATTGGGTTTAATTTATTACAACATAATCATAATATATTTAAATCAATAAGTCTTGTAAAAAAATATTATTTATGACATAGAAATTAGAAACTAATTGTGATGTGGTGCAATATCCAATTCTGCTTAAGTGAACTAACAAAAGTTGAGTTCAATTAAATAAGAATAAAGGTCATCAGACTTGTATAAATCATATTGAAATTTGGAATAATTTCATAAAGGATATTGTGGAAAATAATATTTTGAATCTATAACATTCTGGTACCGAATATATTTTTTATGATATCTTGACTAAACCATATTGTTCCCATGTTCAGGAGAATTACAGTTTGAACCTTTCAGTTAAACTAATTTCTTATAACTGAAGTGGTGTGGATTCACCTCTCCGTATTTTATTTAATAATTTATATGGGTTATTTTTTATTTATATGATGATATCATTAAATATATTGGAGACTATTGAGGAATGAACTATCAATGCAGAATTATAATAACTTCATATGTTTGATCACTTTATCTCCTTATGAAAAGAAATAACTCAATTATTTTTCAATTTTCATACAATGATATTTGAAACATATAGAGTTATAGAAATAGTTTAATGTTATTCACTATTATTTTTGATAATGGTAAAATATTCATCAAAATAGGATGTTGGAAAACCATTTAAAATTTATTATCAAATGAGTAGAAGCATTACAAGAAACATCAGGAATTTCAATATTGAAAGCATGAGGAATATTATTTAGGTGAAAACAAAACTAAAATTTGTTGAATAAATTTTAATAAAAAAATAAAGAATGGAAAAAATGGGTGATATATTTTCAATCATAGGTTTTTTTATTATATTTGTTTACAATAACATGATTTTTATTCATACTGATTAGAATCTTCTAGATTATAGAGTTTATTATGGAAGTGTCATGAAAAGGTAGATCATATTGTGGTATCATATATAACACCAAACGAATATTTTGGTAATGATAATTTATATTTTTTTTAATATCCATTCAATCCATATTAATAACCACCATTCAATGATGGAATTTTATGTCACTGTTTTCACATAGAGTTGTATATTTTATCATTTATTAATTTTTTGGTTCCAAACTACACTGAGAAACACAGAATTCATCCCACAAAAGATTATTCTGTGAGTTTTAAATCTAATATAATGAGATTTAATTTTGTGAAATGTTTCGATACTCCATTAATGATGTTAGGGGACAATCATATGGAATTATTCATATTATTTCACACCATGTAATTAGTGTTTCATAGTGTTAGGACAAAATATGAAAATAAAATTTATATAGTTGTTTTTGAGAACTACTTCCAAAAAATATTTCGGTCCATTATTTTCGAGTCTCAAATTTAGTTGTTACTATTAACAGGTACATTCTATTAAGAGTTACATCACTTCACGACCTATCTCATGGTTGAAAAATATTTAACGAATAAACTCTCTTGGCATGCGATGAAAAATAATGTCACTTTTTTAGTGTTTTCAAGATAATTCTAAATAAATTTAAGATATCAATGCCTCTTGATGATTGGTTTATTTGAGAGACTCATAACTACCAATTAATATTCAATGGTATTGATTTGATGGAATATTAACCAAGTGCTATAATTGAATAAACATTTTATTGAAATTTTCTTATATTTTAATTTCAGATTAGAAATTCAAATATTAGAGAGTATACATACATATTTATTTGTATATAAAGAGATATCATAAATAAAATATGATGAAAATAATTTTAAAAGTCCTTACAATATAAATTCAAAAGTGTATTTCACTAAATAACTCTATGTTTTTGGGGATGTTTGATCAATCTATACAACATTGAATATTATAATGGAATGACTAATTTATTGAAAATATAATTGAACATTTTGTATGAATATTCAGAAAACATAGATAAACCCCATTCATTTTAGTGTTTATACATTATATTGAAATACTTTTTGAGAATCATGTTTGTAAATTATAAAATATTTAGACCTCTTTAAAGTAGTACATAGAATAGAGGAAGATATTTTGTACTTTATATATGTATTATACTCTTAAAAAATATTTTAATCACAAAAAAGTGTCTTAGAACATTATATATGTTCACATCCCATTACAAATCATTGACTCGAGTGAACTATACATCAAAGATAAACTCACATTTTTTGAGAACATAGTGGTGTTAAAAACGGATGCTCAGTTATCCCATTAGTGCATGTTGTAACGACCCCAACAATAGTAGCCCAAAGCATGGGATTACTTTATTAAATTGTAAATAGATATAAGTGATTATATACTAAATGATTAAATAGTTTTATAGTCATGAATAACTGGATACGAAAATGATTCTCCTTAAAATATGTAATAAAATTTAAAATCTATTTAAAAAATTTTACAACATTGAACTCATTCAAGGATTACTTTTTCATTATTTTGGGGAATGAAACAAAATTAGGGGTTTCTCAGATACAATATAATGGTTACTTAGATTAGAAGATATTACCAGTAAAAAAGGAATATTTAATATGACGTGTTAAATATCTGTAAAAATGATACTTTTAGTCAGTAACATGAGCACAAAGAATAATAGGGAATGAATAAATGATGATCGAATAATTCCATATAAATAATCGTATAATCTTGAAACATAACCATATATATTATTACTACTAAAATAATCACATGTATTTATATAACAATTTTTATAATTATGGAATACATGATTTTAGACATCATAATCTTACCGTTAAGGCCTTGTTCTATGAAGACATATGTATACAGGTAGGGAATATTCCAAATACCCATACTAGTTTGTATCATGCGACCATAAATTGCATCGATAGGGAGTAACAAACCACACCTATCAATTACTACGTCCAATGCATTCCCCATATATTTAATAATCAATTTAATTTATAAAAACTACACCTAAATAACAACTTTCCAAATTCTATGAATAATACAGAATTTTAGGATTTACTCAGTTAATCGCGAATAAAAATATTGTGTATAGAAATGGTATATGCATTCAGAAATAGGAATACATTCTATGAAGAGAATATGCATATGTTTGTAAAAAATGATCATACTAAATTGAATGGTTCCAGAAAATATCAATGAATATAATATTGATCAGAAGATGACAGATGGCCATAAATTCATTAGAAAAGTAAATTCTGTTGTAAAATGAAGTATTTTCATGGATTAAAGAAAATGAAGGGAAAAATACTAAAAGAAAGTTTAATTATATAATTTTATATTTAAAACTATTGAAACCTGTACAAGAATATTATTTTCATAAACGAAATTTCTAGTGGGAAATTTCTTAAATATCGTAAACATTCAGAAGAAAAATTATTTATGAATTTTTGTATATAAAGTATTAAAAAAACATTTTAAAAAAAATTTCTTTAAAAAACTGTGAAAACTAAGGGATAAAAATAATTTCCATCATAACACATTTTAATTAATAAAACATAATACTGTAAAATAGTTTTGATGAATGTTAAAATTGTTGAAAAATTTACCCAAGAAAAATAGAAATAGGATCAAATTTTCTTTTAAACAATTATTTGAATGATTGAAGTCCCAAATAGGGTAACTTTTAGATTAAATAATGGATATTTATTAAATATCTACAGGGTAAGAAAATATAATGAATTTTTAAAGGATATTTTTTTAGATTCCATTAATGAAAATAATATGAATCCCCAAAAAATGTGATTGTAAAATAAAATATTATCTCTTTGGTTACATTTAAATTTCGACCCATAGAAAGAGTAGACATGATTTTAAAATTTAATCCCCAGGAATAAATATAAATTTATATTAACTATATCAAAGTGTTAGTATATACACCTCATAAAATAAAATATTTTCATAATACCAAATAAGTATCAATGGAGTGGAAAATGTGTTTAAATCCATTATGAAGATAGTATCATCAATGTGAGAAATAAAAAATAAAATAATTATTTGTGAAAAATGTAAATCCATGAAAAAAATTGAAATAAATTGTATGTGAAAAATATGTCATTTCACACATAAATATTGAATAAAATAGTCAATTAAGTAGAAGAATAACCCAATGAATGTAAATTCAGTTAAAATCCTATTATCTCATACCTAATCTTTGTTGATAATGATTTTAAATATTGTATAATGGTTCAATATTTATTATTAATTTATACCATAAATATATTCATATTTATACTATCATACATGGTCCCTATATACCATCTTATAACCCATTTTCAAATATCATTTATTATTATAATTTCATTGGGTGTTAAGTGATTAGTTTTCTCATGTTTATTTCATGTCATATGTCATGTTATTTTTCATAGGTTATAGTTTAATCATCTAAAAAATTATATTAATGTTATTAATATCATATTTATTCATTAGATACATTTTTATAATAACTTTTAAAATGTGGATATAGGAAAATTATTTAAGTCATTCATTGAGATACAAGGACGAACATACACATTAAATTTGATTTCACTTTTCATCGAATGGAAGGAAAGAAAGATAAATAATAACTAAAAAAATTAAATATCATTATAATATCATTTATATAATATATATCCATTAAATTTATCTGTATTTTCAACAATGAAAAGTATAAGCAAAAAACGAATCACATCACTTGGTGAGGTGGTAGTTGATACGTACACACTAGAGAAATTAATATTTTCCAACATATGTTTATTTAAGAATGAATTTGACATTTAATATTTAATGAACCATAAATATGTCATAAGAATCATATATATACTCATTAGTTTCATATTAATAACTATCTAATTCTGATGGGTAAAAAAGTAAATTACCCCACTATCTAGAGATGTGAAGCTATACATACACATGAGAAATATTCTCACCTTCCATTGGATATAAAATAAGTGTAAAATGGATTTACATAATAATAATAACATTATATTATTTTTATGATATTATATTAATTATTTTATGATGTTTATAATATATTTAGAAGAAAAATCAGAAGAAATATACTAGAAAGAGTCGGTAAAGATTATTTCCACTAATTCAGTTCAAATCATTTAAATCCCTTCTTAAGAACCCCTATAATTTTTTAGAAGACCAAAACTCTTATAATGGGTGTCATTTTATAAGTGTTGGTATGTAAACTATTGGAATTACTTTTGGTAAAAAATTAATATAAATTAATTTTAATTGAATATTGTTACAATCATATATAATTATAATATAATATGAGTATGAGTTTAAATACTAAAACATTATAAAATTTATAAAGATTTTGGTCATACATCACCATTATCTCTCTATATGAACCCCCCATTAACCCTTTTAATAATTACCAATATATCGATGTTTTTTACACTTAGGGGGCTAACAAAGTTACTCAAAAAGATAAAATGACCAACAAATAGACCCTGGATGATATTTAAAACCATATATCATTAATTTGGAAAATGAAATGTTTTTAGAAATTTGAAATTATTTAATAAAATATTATTTATTATAAAATATCATTAATGTAATTTTTAGAAAAACCTGAAATATGATAATTTAGTTTGTGTCTATATCATGTAAAATATATCCAAAATGGAATGTATCTGAACAAAAGGAGTATATGGTCTTAAAATATTCATCCAAAATAATTATATAGGTTTAGAAATTACTTTTAAATTTATCCATTGGTTTAGCCCCTTAGTTTACATACTATAGCCATAACAATATTTTGGAATTTTTCAATATTACTGGGTTATAATTTTTCATATAAGGTTAAAATTTGATGATAAATGGAAAATAGATGATATTTTGGAATAATTATTAAAATATTATACAATTTAATGATATTTATTAATTTAAAAACTTTAATTAGATAACATATAATACAAAATATCATTTATATTTTTTTTTGAAACTATTCATTTAATTTGAATTTAAAGACACCCAGACAAATATTTAATTCAAGTATAATTTTTTTAACATACCAAATACATAATTTTTATCAATAAAATTAATGTGTATGTATAATTCATCCAAAAAATATTAGTTTTATTTGTCATAAAATCATCCATATGATTTTTTTACTCATTTCGCAAGCACTGTGTAGACGTTCTGTAAGCATTTAATTTAGTGAGTTCATCATTGAAAATTAAATAAAAAATAAAATGACAAAAATTTATTTAATATTTAAAAGACATATTAAAAAGATAATACAAACTGTTTTTTTCCTTATTTAATATTTTTAAAGATATTAAATTCAAGGGAGTGAACTTTTGGTATTTTCTTTACATATAATAATATAGATCCCATTTGCAGGGGAAAATGGAAAAAAATGGACATGTATTAGAATTTGTTATGGATATGGTCTAAATTATCCAATATAATTAAATTTAGGAAACTTATTGGTTAGTATTGAGACATTATTTCACGTTTTTAACCATGTTTTACATATTTTATTTATATGTATGGGACAAATATTTTCCACTATTACTATTCATAATGACAAGAAAGTAAAATTGAAAAATTCACAAAATTTATTTTTACTTGTAATACCCCAGGTAAATAAAGAATATGAAATATTTATATTTATCCATATTTGTGAATAAAATATTAATATAACTTTAAAGGGGACACTATGCTCGATGACGTACCTAACACGCAACAATGAGTTTCCTGGGAATCTTACATTGCACTCTAATAATAAAATAATATTATTTTAAATGGTAGCTAATGCCTAGATGTAATGATTGTGGGAATGAATAGAACTAAATAAAAAATTATTATATATGTTTATCAAATATTTTTACTTTTTACAATAAATGTTAGAGGATTAAAAATGTGAATGAATCCAATTTTAAGCGTAAACATTCTAATATTCTTTAAAAGGTCGATTAACCGACTTTTGATGGAGAACCTCTTTTAAATCCACTTTGGGAAAATTTTATGTGTTATATTTGAGAAAATAAAATTATTCTTTAGAATCGGGAAAACAAAATTTACTTTGTGTAAATTTTTGGTATTTTTCCGAAAAAGTTCAATTTTTAATGAATACTGAAAATGTAGTATTTTAATTCAAAAACTATTTTTAATATAATTTATTTATATTATTAGATTATCTTTTGAATTTTTTTAAAGTTAAATTAGAATATATTGTTACCATTTAATCCAATAGTGGTCGTTCGAATTAATTTCACATTGAAATCGGACTTAAACTAGTGTCAATCTTTTGATACATTTTGTTTCATAAAAACACGCTATTTGTTTTGAAAGCGGGAATTAATTATTAAATTAATTAATGAAACTTATATGTTTTTAATTTTGTAAAATATACATCATTTTTGAATTCGTAATATCAAATATATCTTAGGGTGAGTTTTTGGTAATTTTCTGAAAAACTTCAATTTTTTATGAATAGTGAAACCACTAAGTGGTACTTATAAAAACTGATTTTCCGTTTAAATGAAATTTTGCCATCTTTTTGTTTTGAATTTCAAAAATTCGACATACATGGTTGTCATTAAGAAGTAAAATGTGGTTCAATGGGATTAGAATAATTTTTTGGTGAATAGTAACTTATTAAGTATTTAATCACGATTAGAGATAATTAGTGTAGTTTAAGGTAAAAATAATGTTTTAATAATATGAAATGACCTAGACAAATGTCCTAGCCTCATTGGATGAGTCATGGACGACCAATAAAATTAATGGGTCAACTTTGGGACCCCATGGAGCCACATTGGTTGGAAAATGACATAAATACCTTTTTATTTAATGTTAAAGTAAAAATGACACAAACCCGAGATGTTTTACTAAAACAATTTTTACATGGGGTTATACAAGTCATATTTTTGAATATAAATAGTCATTGGAAAGATAAAATGATTTCCTACATCATAGTAGTTTTTTTTATAATTTTTAGACGTCAAATAAATTAAATTATTTATGACAGCATGATGATGCTGCGATGACCTCATTATCTAACGATTTAAATAAAATGGAAATATAATGTAAAATATAAGACCTACACATGTCCAAAACCTTTTTTATGGGTGGATTTAGAACCCCTATCACCGTATCCTCGAAACACATCAATTTGGGACCATTAAAATCCGAAACTCATTCTAAAATAAAGTATCATTTATTTACTTTCCAAGAGTGCCTCTCCTCTCCCCATATAAAAGGCCCCCACCTATACCTTCTTACCCACACTTCCCAAGACATTGTCTCGGCCATAATCTGAAACTTTTGTCTCTCCACATCCCTCTCTAACTCCTTGAATCCCTACATTGGACATAAGTCTTCCCAAGGAAGCCCTTTAGCTCAAACCAAAGGGAGTTACCTGATTTTACGGTAATGTCTTCACTTGAGTCCTTTTGTTTTATTTTGCTTCTCCAACCCCCTAAACTCTTTTTATTAATTTTTTTTGTAAAAAATACAGTATATTAAATATACTAGGATGTTGTTATAAGATTTATTAGAGCTAAACATACACACACCTATATCTAATGGTTAAAGAACATACTATTTCCGTGGATGGCGAATTTCTGCCTCACGAAACGATGATTGTTCAACACTCATATATCATCTTCAAAGGTGGACATTAAGATGTCACTATATTTATATATTATATATAATATGATTATGTTTTACTTAAGCTTATTTATTTTTCATTTATGGCATATCCTTTATGGTTACCATTATGAGTAAACGCGATATCTTCATTTTAGGAAGTGCGGACTACCACCCCCTCAAAGTGATTTGATTCGTTAATGCCATATGTGGGATGTATGAAGGATGTAAATAATGGTATTATATATGATATTATACTGTAATTATAATATACCTTTATACCATTATGATTCAATTCTATAAAATACGAAATAGAAATGAAAGTAGCGTTCATGCATACGTAAGGCTTACTGTCTCCATGAACGGTGCATTTCATTTCTTACCTCTAAATGATTATGTAATTTTATAAATTCATTTATATATTGTATATATATTATATATATAATATATAAATCATGATTATAACTCTGGATATAATGGATACATGATCAACTTGTAATTATAAAGATCATATTTTGACTCAAGTACTAATAACCTTTAAAATGACCGTTATTAACTAAAATAATTACATAGTGTTCATGACATGGTAATAAGTGATATAAATGGAATAATAAACTTTAAAAAGGTTTTTAAGGAATTATAAATTAACTCAAGTTTATTATTCAGGATATTAAAGAACGATCGAGTCAATTCGGACCTGAGGTAAGGGATCCTACTCCTCGCTTTCTTTTTAAGTACACTCTTTTATGTCATTCCTTTTAAAACTCATCTTTCTTGTTATTGGGATATTCTTTCATATTAATCTTACTGTAATTTTTATTTTCATATGATTAGAGCCCATATTATCTCTCATCAACCCATTTTGTAAGTTTTGAGTGGCGCCGTTAAGCTGCCGAATTTTCGTAAGAGATCTAACCTCTCTCTTTCTTTTTAAGTACTCTCCTTTATGTCACTTATTTTAAGCTACTCTTTGTTATGATGAGGGATGTTATTTTATATTCCCCTTTCTGTAAATTTTATCGTAATATGATGAGAGACCATATTTGATCTCATCAATCCATTTTTGGATGTTATAAGTGGCACTGATAGGCTGCCGAGTTTTGGTAAGGGATTTTTTCATCTCACTTTTATTCCCCTGAGATTTATGCTACATTTTCCATAATTTCCTTTTAGTGGTGTATGTACTTCCCATTATTTTACTCATTGTGTAATATAATTTTATTCATGAGTATTTACATCGATGTTGTATTGTCCTTCTTTCATGGGGTGCATGTCTCGAAAGATACCCATGTCGGTAAGGGAACCTTTCACCCTCCTCTTTTAAAAGACTTCTTTTGTTATGTCTTTTAATTCACATACTGTTATATTGGGATATATTATTCTATAACCTTATTGATTAAATTTTATTTCAATGTGATGAGATACCCTTTTTATCTCTCATCAACTCATTTTCTGAATTTTGTAGTGACGTCGTTAGACTGTAAAATTTTTGCAAGGGGACTTCTTAACCCAAATTTGATTCTTTGGGATAAACCTGTACTCCTTGAATATGTCGTTCTATGAATATGTGTGAATAACCTCTGATTGTTTTACACTTAATATCCGCTTATATTTCTGTATTCATTTGTCACAAATAATTATGTAATTGATTTATCCTTAATCCAAGGATACCGTCTTTGTATGGGACTTCGTCTCAATCTCCTTCAATTGAGGCATATTCTTTTATACACAACCTTCTTTTATATGGTGTATAAACCCCTTTGACTTTTACTTTTATTCAAAAGGAATCTTTTTTATTCGAAGCGTTTAATAAATGACAAAAGGGAATGTTTTTGTCGTACGTGTGCGGAAACAATGACTTCTCTGCCACCGTGACCATTATTTGAGTTTCAGCTTCCTCTACAAGCCATACCTTCTTTTTAAAATAAAAATAAATACCATGTTTTACTTTTCTCTTATTTGGGTTTTGAAAATGGTTTTCATAATGTTTTTATTATATCAATTGGTGTATTGATATCTTGTGATTGAAATGTGGAAATGTTATGTTTCCTTTATGCATGTTTTATGTGATACGATTATGTTATGGTTCTTGGGAATTGTTATGAGGATGGGTGGTTCCGTGATAAACTAAGGGCGGGTGAGCCCGATATATCTCTCCAATGAATTGGGTAATGCGAAGGAGTGAAACATTAAGGTTTCTCCAAAGAGATTTAGAGAATATACTGTGGTGGGTATTCCAAACGTAACCAAGAGTGTTACTCCCTACATAAGAATGTTATGAATGTCTAAAGTTACCTTTTATGTCTTATTATTTCTATGATTTATTCATGATTTGATGAGGTATGTTAAAGTTCCAGTGTTTTATGGGTAAATTATGATTTCATTATTATGTATATATGAACTCATGTTTTCTTTCCATATTTTTATAAACCTTACTGAGATTTTTATACTCATCCCAAGTTTTTTTTAAATGTTTTTCATAGGTCAAGGGAAAGGTACATGATATGATGATAGTGACAAGGAAGTGTCAAGAAGGAATCCATGTTTTACTTTAAATATGTTTCCATTGATGGGATAAATGAATACTATGTTTATGTAACCACTTTGTTTAAATGTGGAATGTAATGCAAGTTTTTTGTCCTAATTCTCTAAAAATCTAAACCTAAAAAGATTCTCAATGTGAATTATTCATTTAATTCAATATTAAGTAAGGTTTAAGGCCGAGGCCTTATAGTTGGTATCAAAGGTTGGTTTAGATAACTTTAGAGGTTAGGGTATTCTTTAAGCATAAGTGACATTACCATAATGGTTAGGACTTCAGAAAGTGTCCTAGTTTTAGATAAAGTGAATGAGTAAGTATATCTTAGTGTTTACCTTCCTCATTAGTTCATGATGGTTTTGTTGATATACTCACACTTACATTTCTATTTTTAGTGAATGGATGTATCCAGAAGGCACCAAAGAGACAACAGGTTTGAAGGAAACTATGGTGGTTCTCTGATTAAGATACTAGATAAAATGGGGGATTCAATGAGGAAAATAGTGGTTGTTCTAAACCAACAATCAAGGAGACAGGATCAACCACTTGAACCTTGGTATGATCTATAATGAATCATGTACGAGATGACCAATCGATGTGGGAGTTCAGGTAATAATTATAAAGGTAACCATTAGAGTTTATATGATCCTTACTTTTGAGGTAATTATGGGTTATTATATGTTATGATGGAAAATGAAAGGCATGAGGTAAACTTGAGGTTAAAATATGTTATGATGATTTTTGAAGATTTTATCTTGTTTTGGGGAATGTTTTAAGAATTATATAGTT
This sequence comes from Viscum album, assembly GCA_963277665.1. Classification (NCBI taxonomy): domain Eukaryota; kingdom Viridiplantae; phylum Streptophyta; class Magnoliopsida; order Santalales; family Viscaceae; genus Viscum; species Viscum album. Next base: position 9,449,855 of record OY728136.1, read on the forward strand.
TTTGAAAAAGGACACCACACAGACCGTGTGACAACCCGTCGAGTCGGACAAAGCTGTGGGAATCGAACCCACAACAAAAGTGCAACTGGTATTTATCGCCTACCACTGGACTATGTGAAGTCCCTGGTTAGTATGACTTATTCTTTTTATTTAGGTGACTTTATGAATTAAGTGTAATTTCATTTTGGGTTATTTATGAAAAATATTAACCTATCAGGGAGGATATGTGATTAGGTTAATTACTTTTCAATACGAGACATTAAGAGCAACTAATGTTGTTTGGAGATAAATGTTACGATTTAACTTGGAAGACTATGTGACTAAATCCTTAAAATATTTTTGTTTCAATCTTATGTTGGTTTAATTTGAGGAATTTTATGGACAAATTTTTTATCTAATTGTCCTCGTTGAACTTTGGGTTTTGTTGGAAAAATTTTGGAGATTAAGAATAGATTTTCTTTTTATAAAGGGTTATCCTTTTCTGGATTATCTGATCTTGTACTAACCTTTTTGATTTTGGTTTTGGTTAAGGTCAAAATATATAGGAAGTATATAGTTCTCTTTTGTGGATTAGGTTATCCTCTAGAAGTTGATTATAGTACTCTTAATGTGAACAAGTCTTCCTAAATACTCGCCTTTTGGGGAAATTATGAGTTTGTGTAAGAAATATAGTAAAAGTTGAAAGTCAACATGACAAGTAAGTTTTTTTCCTTAAGATCAAAAATAAATTCTTATGAAGAGTAACTTAAAACAAAAGTTTTGTCTGTTAACTTTTCCTACTGGGGAATTGAATACCGTTTAACCCATCACAGGTTTGTGATTTTCTTATGGTTAACTTTCTCCTAGACATGTTTACTATCACTCTCCATTAGAACATGACCCTTTGTTTTTTTCTTCCATGTTCATGTTTTCCTACACGGAATCCTAGTATGGGTTAACTCGGGTGACCTCTGTACTTATCATTCTTTATTTTAATGTGATTTTTTTACCGACTCTTGTTCCGATGTGGGACTTTCAAGGATGTTTCCAAGCTCAATTTTAAAATTGCGAGGACGCAATTCCCAAAAGGGGGGAAGGATGTAACACCCCAGGTAAATAAAGAATATGACATTTTTATATTTATCCATATTTGTGAATAAAATATTAATATAACTTTAAAGGGGAAACTATGCTCGATGGTGTACCCAACATGCAACAACGAGTTTCTTGGGAATCGTACGTTGCACTCTAATAATAAAATAATATTATTTTAAATGGTAGATAACGCCTAGCTGTTGTGATGGCGTGAATTAATAGAACTAAATAAAAAATTATTATATATGTTTTTCAAATATTTTTACTTTTTACAAAAAATGTTAGAGGATTAAAAATGTGAATGAATCCAATTTTAAGCGTAAACATTCTAATATTTTTTAAAACGTCGATTAACCGCCTTTTGATGGTGAACCTCTTTTAAATCCACTTTTTGACAATTTTATGTTTTATATTTGACAAAATAAAATTCTTCTTTAGCATTGGGACATCAAAATTTACTTTGTGTAAATTTTTGGTATTTTTCCGAAAACGTTCAATTTTTAATGAATACTGAAAAATGTAGTATTTTATTTCAAAACCTTTTTTTAATCTAATTTATTTATATGATTAGATTATCTTTTGAATTGGTTTTAAAGTGAAATTAGAATATATTTTTACCATTTAATCCAATAGTGGTTGTTGGAATTAATTTCACTTTGAAATCGGACATAAACTAGTGTTAATCTTTTGATACATTTTGTTTCATAAAAACACGCTATTTGTTTTGACAGTGGGAATTAATTATTAAATTAATTAATGCAAATTATATGTTTTGAATTTTGTAAAATAGACATCACTTTTGAATTTGGAATATCAAATACATCTTTGGGTGAATTTTTGGTAATTTTCTAAAGAACTTCAATTTTTGATCAATAGTGAAACCACTATGTAGTACTTATAAAAACTGATTTTCCGTTTAAATGAAATTTTGCCATCTTTGTGTTTTGAATTTCAAAAATCCGACATACATGGTTGCCATGATGATGTAAAATTTGGTTCAATGGGATTAGAATAATTTTTTGGTGAATAGTAACTTATTAAGTTTTTAATCGCGATTAGAGCTAATTAGTGTAGTTTAAGGTAAAAATAATGTTTTAATAATATGAAATGACCTAGACACATGTACTACCCTAATTTTATGAGTCATGGCCGACCATGAAAATCCATGGGTCAACTTGGGCACCCCATGGAGCTACTTTGGTTGGAAAATGACATAAATACCTTTTTATTTAATGTTAAAGTAACAATGACACAAACATGATATTTTTACTAAAAAAAATTTTACATGGGGTTATACAAGTCAGATTTTTGACTATAAATAGTCATTGTAAAGATAAAACGATTTCCTAGATCATAGTAGTTTTTTTAATATTTTTATACATTAAATAAATTATATTATTTATGACATCTTGATGATGCAACGATGACGTCATTATTTAACGATTTAAATAAAATGGAAAGATAATGTAAACTCTAAGACCTACACATGTCCAAAACCTATTTTATGGGTGGATTTCGAACCCTTATAACCTTATCCTAAAAACAAATCAATGTGGGAATATTAAAATCTTACACTCATTCTAAAATAAAGTAACATTTATTTACTTTCCAAGAGTGCCCCTCATATCCTCTTATAAAAGGCCCCCACCTATACCTCCTTAACCACACTTACAAAGCCTTTGGATCGGCAAAAATCTGCCCATTTTGTCTCTACACATCCCTATCTAACTCCTTGAAGCCTCACATTGGGCATAAGTCTTCCCAAGGAAGCCCTTTAGCTCAAACCAAAGGGAGTTACCCGATTTTATGGTAATGTCTTCACTTGAGTCCTTTTGTTTTATTTTGCTTCTCCAACCCCCTAAAATCTTTTGATTCATTTATTTTGTAACAACTACAGTATCTTAAATATACTAGGAAGTTTTTATAAGAAGTATTAGAGCTACACTTACACACACCTACATCTAATGGTTAAAGAACATACTGTTTCCGTGGATGGCGAATTTCTGCCTCACGAAACGATGATTGTTCAACACTCATATATCACCTTCAAAGGTGGACATTAAGATGTCAATATATTTATATATTATATATAATATGATTATGTTTTACTTATGCTTCTGTATTTTTAATTTATGGAGAATCCTTTATGGATACCATTATGAGTAAACGTGATATCTTCATTTTAGGAAGTGCGGACTACTGCCCCCTCAAAGTGATTTGATTCGTTAATGACATATGTGGGACGTATAAAGGATGTAATTAATGGTATTATATATTATATTATACTGGAATTATAATATAACTTTATATCATTATTATTAAATTCTATATAATACAAAATAGAAATGAAAGTAGCGTTCATGCGTAAGTACGGCTTACCGTCTCCATGAACGGTGCATTTCATTTCATACCTCTAAATGATTATGTAATATTATAAATGCATTTATATACTGGATATATATATGATATATATGATATATACATCATGATTATAACTCTGGATATAATGGATACAAGAACAACTTGTAATTATAAAGAGCATATTTTGACTCAAGTACTAATGATCTTTTAAACGACCGTTATTAACTAAAATAATTACATAGTGTTCATGACATGGTAATAAGTGATATAAAAGGAATAATGAACTTGAAAATGGTTATTAAGTAAGTATAAATTAATTCATGTTTATTATTAAGGAGATTAAAGAATGATCGAGTCAAGTCGGACCTGAGGTAAGGGATCCTACTCCTCTCCTTCTTTTTAAGTACACTCTTTTATGTCATTCCTTTTAAAACTCATATTTCTTGTTATTGGGATATTATATTATATTACTCTTACTGTAATTTTTATATTCAAATTATGAGAGACCCTATTATCTCTCATCAATCCATTTTGGAAGTTATGTGTGGCGCCATGAGGCTACCGAATTTTCGTAAGAGATCTAACCTCTCTCTTTCTTTTTAAGTACTCTCCTTTATGTCACTTCTTTTAAGATCCTCTTTGTTATGATTAGGGATGTTCTTTTATATTCCCCTTTCTGTACATTTTATTGTAATATTATGAGAGACCCTATTTGATCTCATCAATCCTTTTTTGGATGTTTTAAGTGGCGCCGTTAGGCTACCGAGTTTTCGTAAGGGATTTTTTCATCTCACGTTCATTCCCATGAAATTTATCCTATATTTGCCACAATTTCCTTTTAGTGTTGTATGTACTTCCAATTATTTTACTCATTTTGTAATATACTTTCATTTATGAATATTTACATCAATGTTGTATTGTCCTTATTTCACGGGGTGCATGTCTCTAAAGATACCCATGTCGGTAAGGGAACCTTTCACCCTCCTCTTTTTAAAAGACATCTTTTGTTATGTATTTTAATTCACATACTATTATGTTGGGATATGTTCTTCTATAACCTTATTGATTTAAATTTTATGTCAATGTGATGAGATACCCTTTTTATCCCTCATCAATTCATTTTCTGAATTTTGTAGTGACACCGTTAGGCTGTCAAATTTTTTCAAGGGGACTTCTTAACCCAAATTTGATTCTTTGGGTTAAACCTGTACTCCTTGAATATGTCGTTCTATGAATATGTGTGAATAACCTATGATTGTTTTACACTTAATATCCACTTATATTTCGTGTATTCATTTTTCACACATAATTATGTAATTGATTTATCCTTATTCCAAGGATACCGTCTTTGTATGGGACTTCGTCTCAATCTCCTTTCATTGAGGCATATTTTGTTTTATACACAACCTTCTTTTATACGGTGTATAAACCCCATTGACTTTTACATTTATTCAAAAGGAATCTTTTTTATAAGAAGCGTTTAATAAACGACAAAAGGGAATGTTTTTGTCGTACGTGTGCGGCGACAATGACTTCTCTACCGCCGTGACCATTATTTGAGTTTCATCATCCTCTACAAGCCATGCCTTCTTTTTAAAAGAAAAATAAATAACTTGTTTTACTTTACTTTTATTTTGGTATTGAAAATGGTTTTCATAATGTTTTTATTATATCAATTATTGTATTTATATCTTGTGATTGAAATGTGGAAATGTTATGTTTCCTTTATGCATGTTTTATGTGATACGATTATGTTATTGTTCTTGGGCATTGTTCTGAAGACAAGTGGTTCCGTGATAAACTAAGGGCGGGTGAGCCCGATATAGCTCTCCAATGAATTGGGTAACGTGAAGGAGTGAAACATTAAAGTTTCTACGAAGAGATTTAGGGAATATACTGTGGTGGGTATTCCAAACGTAACCAAGAGGGTTACTCCATACATAAGAATGTTATGAATTCCGCAAGTTACCTTTTATGTCTTATGATTTCTATAATTTATTAATGATTTGATGAGGTATGTTAAAGTTCATGGGTTTTATGGGTAAATTATGATTTCATTATTATGTATATATGAACTCATGTTTCCTTTCCATATTTTTATAACCCTTACTGAGCTTTTTATGCTCATCCCATGTTTTTTTTAAATGTTTTTCATATGTCAAGTGAAAGTTACATGATATGATGATAGTGACAAGGAAGTGTCAAGAAAGAATCCATGTTTTATTTTAAATATGTTTCCCTTGATGGGATAAATGAATACTATCTTTATGTAACCACTTTGTTTAAATGTGGAATGTAATGCATGTTTTTTGTCCTAATTCTCTAAAACTCTAAACCCGAAAAGATCCCCAATGTGAATTATTCATTTAATTCAATATTAAGTAAGGTTTAAGGCCGGGGCCTTATATTACTAATTAAAAATATGATATCCATTATTCAATTTTGAATTTAATAAACATCAAGAAAGTAAAATTAATGTAAATTCATAAAACCCAATGAAGGATTGTTTTTAGAAAAAATATGTTTTAATTATAAAATTTTACTTGTTACAAAATATTTAACATTTTTTATTAAAATGGAAATAATTTTTTTAATATAAAATAGTTTATTATATTAAATAAATCCAAAATAAAATGGTACTTTTAATTTATGTTATTCTAATGAAAATAATTGATAATATTTTTGAAAATGGTATTTTTCAGTATTCATTGAATGATCATTCATTTCAGAAAAATCCACAAATTTGACACTATGTTATTTTTTGTTATGATGATTTCGTAAATTATTTTAGTTTTATAAAATAAAATTTCTAAAATTTAATGAAAATAATTATAATTTATGTGCACAAAATCCGATAAAATCAATTTACTTGAAAATGAATTTTTCAAACTTAAAATGAATTCAGTAAGAATTGAGTATTTATGTATTAATTATCAATCAATATATTTGTATAGAGTAGGACCACTATATATATTTTATAATCTGTTTACTCAGATTCATACTAACCAATTCAATATCTAGGTCACATTTAAATATTAATAATTTTATTCTATATATCAGTTAACTAAAAATAAGGTGTTGTGTTTCATTTAAAATACTATAATATAACACTTAGAATATTAAATAGAGTATTTAAAATATTATATTTATACATGATATTTTTTTCAATTACTATTTGTTTTAGTTGTAAATTTTAAGATGAAAAGCCATGAAGGTGGTGAGGTTGGAGGGATATAAAGTTTTTATGTAATATATTTGAATATATTGAAAAATATTTATAAAGATGGTCATGTGATTTGTTAATTCTTAATTGTTTATTAATTTATGAAATATTTTTTATATTTTATAAATATTTTTCTTACTCATCCAAAGCCGTACAATTAACATCACTTAAAAAATGATCCGTATTAGAAATATATATTTTTAGTTCTATCTAGACTTGTGGTTAATTGAGACAGCTATCAATTTATGGATTGGTTTTTAGATCCTATAACATGATTTATTAGTTTTTAATTATAAATCATTTAAATAATATAAACATTATAAACATGTGTGTTAAACCTCAAATTAGAGGAATATCTATATTAATAAATAATTGAACACAAGGTGATTTTCATTTTTTAGGAAATTATTCTATGGGTAAGGAAATTAACTATTAGATAAATTATTATTTTTTAGGTATCTACAAAAGAAAAAATATAAGAAGGTCTATTTTCATGATTATATCACTCTATTATTCATGAAATTGAAATTTTATTTTTTAAAAATCTTAAAACATCAAATTCATATACAATTATTTTATAAATATTTTCAAATGATTTCAATTTGATCATTCTTAATTATAATATAGAATTGAATTCAATTGATGGTGAGAAAATTATTATACAACTCACAGATGTCTTATCTCTCTTCCTATTTCCCTCTCATATTAAAATTTTCACCAATGTCCTTTTCACTTTCCAATGGTTTGATGATGATAATATAGGATGGATAGTTTGGTGGATATGGGTATAAATATAACTGATGAGGCACTATAGTGAATGTGGGGTATAACATAGGGATAGACACAACTAAACAGGAAGAGAACATCAAGTGGTTAGTTGGTTTCATATGACTGTATGGAATGGGGGTTAGTGAGTCTTCATTGATAATTGGGAATATCAATTGTTTTGGATAACATAGAAAATAATAGTCATTGTGAGGATAATAAATCTAGGTTTCTATAGATTATTGAGATTGTTTTATTTATCTAATGGGGTTCTATTTTCATTTCACACCCTAATTCTCCCACTGATTTGAATCTAGTGTTTCTATTACACCATGAGTTTTTTTAAAATATATATTTTTCTATTAAAATATATATGTTAAATATATTTTTTGTTATAAAAACATTGATTATATATTTTCTATAAAAAAAATTATATTGTATTACATGAAACAATTAGTGTCTTCAAAAACATTCATGACACACAACACCTAGCATCAGTAAACAAAGAAATAATATTATTTTATATATGTATATTATAAATAATAATTAAATAGGTGCATATAAAAAGTATTAACAACTTTATTTAACCTAAAAATTAATTTCCTACATAATATACATTTATTTATAATTTTTTAATAAATAATCAATCAATATTTAGTAATGTAATTATATGCATCAAAAATATTATTTCCTAAAAACCATTATTTATTTCTTTTTATGATAAAACATGCTAATTATTTTATAGTGATTTTAGAAAATTAATTTGATAAAATTAACTTTATTTTTTCAATAATTGTATGAAAGCTAAATTATGATGTTATTTTTGGGGTTTTTCAAAAAATATTGATTTAGAGTAAATAGTGAAAAATACTAATTATTTAAAACTATCATTTCCTAACAATAAATTAAGGAATTTATATCCCCTATTATTTTTTAATTTAAAATAAGCATTATTCATTTGTATTTTAACAAATTAATTACTTTTTAACAAACATTATACTTGATTTTAGTATAATTTTATTTTTGGGTTTAAAAAGTGTTTTTTTCTGAAAACTATTTTAAAGAGAATAATGTTTCTCTCTTTAAATTAATTAAAATAATCCCTAATGAGGATTTTTCTTTAAATAAATATATGTATTACATATTAATAAATTTTATTTGATAATTATAAAATGATAGTTATTATATAGATATTCAATATAAAATCATCTCAAGCATAAAAAATGAAATTCTCAAAGACATGCGTATTCCTCACCTTATCATGTTTTCCCTTAAATTTACCTTTTACCATTTTAGAAAATTAATTTGAATAATTAATCATTATTTTTGAATTAATAATGCCAAAATCAGTATTTTATTGTTTTCTTAAAGTAATAATTTTTTTTCATGAATAGTAAAATAAACAAAATTCTAATTGAAAAAACCATTTAAATTATCTATAAAATTGAATTATATTTTTAATTGGATTTAAAGTAATATTAGTTCCATTATATATCTCTTAATTCAATTTAGGACCTTTTAATAAATTTAATATTTTAATTTTATATAAAAATCATTATAAACATTTGTACATTTTCTCTTTGAAAATGACATTCTTATCATGTCTACGTGATTAATTTCTAATTAAATATTACCACTTATGTTAATAGAATTTAAAAAAAATATTTCATATTTGTAATCATAATATTTTATTTTATCTATTAATTTGAACTTAGTTTTTGAGAAAAATTAATAATAAAATAAAAAAACTAATTGCCGTGTTTAAATTATAAATGGGCTACCATGGGTTAAACAAAATGGATAAAGATTAAAATGATTTAAAACCTATATAAAATATATTAGATGGAAATATTTAGACCCTATAATGTATAATTATGGGTAATAATCCATTTTGGAATCTTTTGGAATACGAAAAACATGGTTACACCAATTTCTTTTCAAAATACTATAAGTGTGTCACTAACCTCACTTATTAAAGGCCACACCCTATCCTATATACTTAACACTTTCAAAAAAGTTTTTTTAATCCCATGCAAAATAACTTCCAAAAATCACTTATATCATCATATAATCTTTATTTTAGGTAAAAATCCAACTGATTATGGAGTTTGGTGTAATCCTAAGGAGGATACCCGTATAAGAGGTAATGTTCTTAAATAGGGACATTAATTTTATTCTTCCTCAAACTCCTTAAATTATTATTAATCTATTATGATATAATAACATCAATTTCATACACATACAGATACGTTTTTATTTTTAGGTAATGACCTACAACTATCTTCGCTTCTATCAAATGGGTTACAAAATATTTATTCGTGTGTACGACAGACTACTGCCACACGAACCAATGTCATTTATTTTTCCATTACCGCTTATCATGAATGGTTACCATGATGTATATAAAGAATATATATATATATATATAATTTATAAAATAATTATACCAATTTTGTTCAACTATTATATATATAACTTATTAATTTCCATTCCATAGGTGATACGATAATGTTGTTCATGTATACGGTGGACTACCACCCCGCGAAGCGATATAATTCATTTTTCAATAACACATTAGATGAAAGATAATAAGGATAAATAAATGTGATATAAATAATTTTTTTTATATTAATGACAAATTTTTCATTATTAAATCATAATATATCATTTTTCATTCCTTTTCACTCATTAAAAGATGATAACTTTGTTTGTGTATATGTACACTACCACCTTTACGAAGTGACATGACTCTCTTTTCATCACCAAGCCACATGGATGGTATGTATAAGTATATTTAAAGAAATAATATGGTATTTATTATATAATTATAATTATTAAAATATAATATATTACTTACCAATTTTCCATAATGACCGTTGAATATAGAAACCGTTACTTTTGTGTACGTATAACATACCATCTCCATGATCTTAACAAAATTCATTTGTCAAGACCATATTTTATGATTCATTATTAAATTATAATTGATGAATGAGTATGAAAATTATATCATGATTATTATTTCAGATATTATGGAACCATGGTAAAATAAAGAGGAATGAAATTAACAAATCAATACATATTCTAAAAACAATGCGGTTAGTACGCAAAACGTGACATTAACAAGGAATTGTTAATAAAAAAGTAGTAAAAATATCTAATTTAATCATATATGGTAATATATTTATTTTTATTTTTATTTTATATATTTATAATATATTTATATTTATTATACAGGAGGTTCGAATGAGTACGAAGGAAGTCAAGACTTGCGGTAATGGATTTCTAACTCACTCTTATTTTTTGTGAGATGAATGCCATATTCACTGCATGTTTCATTAACATGGTGTATATAATACACAATAAAATATTCTATGATTATTTTACATAAAATATTTTATTTACATACCGATTTGATTATTTCTCATTCATGGAATTTATGGTTTAAAAGTTACCAAGTCGGTAAGGAATTGTTTTCTCAGCATTCTTTCTTTGAGACAAATATTATGTTATACACAAATATTATATCATGAGTTGTATATACATTTCATTTGAAATTTAATTTCTTGAATTTATTTACACTCATTCTATTTTAGGTTTTATTTAATGATATTGTTTCATGGGGTGTATGGTTTAAAGTTACCAAAGTGGAAAATAATTTATGTTATTTTCTCCTCATTTATTGAGAATATTTATGACCATGATTCCAATGAAAGAATGTTATGATACATATGTAAAGGAAATTATTACTTTTATTCTCATCTGGTAGTTTTTTGATAATAAATTCCTTCCATTTATTCTCCTCTCTTAATGTATTAAAGAGTTCAAATATATATGTTTTTCAAAAATCATATTTTCAATTGAAACCCATTTTTATCCAAAATCATATTTTCTAAAAATATAAAAATTATTTTTAACATTGTTAAAATAATTTGTTAAATTAAATTATAACCATGTTTTAATTTTTACAAAAAAATTAAAAAGACTATTCATGTCGTTTTAAAAATCAATGCTTGTTTAGATTTCACCAAAATTGTGAATCAAATCATTGTTTTATCATGTACAACATGATGAAAATTTTCAACCATAATGAAAATTATTTTCATTGATGGTTTCTTTATATATTTTCATGGTTATATTAAAATAATATTATTATCAATTTTTTTAACTTTTAAAAAGATTATTTATAAGTGGAAAAGATATTTCCCTTATGAAATGTTTCAATTTATTTTTAAATATTACTTCCTTTGTTTTTTATTTTGTTTAAAAAAAGGGATTTTGAAAATATATTATCATGTTTAGTTTTATAAAATATATATTCAAATAATTCTTTTTTACCACATTAAATGTTCTTACTAATTTATCTTTTAAAAATAATATTATATCTAATATTAAATCCATTGATGTTACTTATGATTTAGTGGGGATATTATTCAAGGATACCATTATTTTTATTTATAATAAATATTTACGTTTCTAATGATAACATGTTTATGAAACCCATTTCTCTTTTATGGGTTACAGTACAACAAATTTTTATGAAACCCAGTTCTCTTTCAATGGGGTTTGCTTTGTAAAGAAGACAAAATGATTATGAAATATGTTTACTTTCCAAAGGTTATATTATGATTAAATGATTATAAAACCAATTTTTTTATGGTTTGTTATATAATGGATGTTTCATGATCATGTTTAACCCATAAGTATGATTTTAATTATTTGAATATGGTTACATTATAACCATGGACATTGTTTATGTTATAACCAAATACGGGTGGGACTTATATCACCCTCAAATTCATTGGGTAATGATTTATATCTCATGAGATATAAAAGACTATAACGGGGAGTGAACTCAACTTAATAAGGGAAATGCTCATATATGAAGGTCATGAGAGTGAACATTAACTACAGTGATGGTTTTAGGAGTGATCTCATTACACTATAATTAAAGGGATTCCATTGGGGATATTGGTGTGACCCGCCTATGAGTTGTAGAATCGTATAGAGTGCTGTGATATTTTTTGGAAATAACACTTGACTAATAAGGAAATTATTTTTTATTCTTATCAGTAGGACAGAATTCCATGTATTATTCCAAGGTAATGATCTAATGGATCTTGTTCATCGATTTCTTTATGATGGATGTCTTCTAAACTACCTATATTTATTCCATAAATCATGATTATTATATTTGATATATAATGAATGGTATTAATATGTTTTGATCATTGTATAATACACTTATGTTCATGTTGTGATTATATATATCCCATGATTACCCTTACTGAGAATATGATCTCACCCTTTCATATGTTTACTTTCCTATCATGAACCATCCTGAGTCGACCCTGAACCGGTCACTCGAGTCAATCCATGATAAGGCATGAAGGGAATTCCCGATCCCCAGAGTCTTGCAACAAGTTTCAGGAATGTAAATGAGATAGGTGGGAATGGTTTGACCCATAAAAATGATAGATAACTGAATATAAACTAAACCAAACAAAAACAAAACTCAAAACTGAAATTGAAAAACTAAGAATCAAAACATACATTAGGGGACCTTTTGGGCCACCATGAATCATAAAACCACATTCACTAAAAGGGTGATCAAAACTAGAGGAACCTAAAAATGAAAAATAAAGTAGGTGTGATCGCCGAGATTCCCATTAGGTCTACCAAGGGAAAAAAAATCTATTCCCTAACCATTTAAAAGAATTCCAATTATGCTAGTTTGAAAATAAGACATAATAAAGTAAGGTTTTTGTTTCTTTTAAAATTAAAGTAAAAAGTTTAAATTTATAAGAAAATAATTCCCATTTAACTATATTTTCAAAATAGAGTCCAAAAATTCTTTAACATTTTAAAATTAAAATAAAGTAGTTTATATTGACGTTTCATTTTTACCAAATTAGGAAAAAAGTGTGAAACAATTGAAACAAAAATCTGATCACAAACACCATGAGAAATCCCTATGTATCTAGTGTTAGTTAGGGACCTAAAATCCACTTACCTTAGTGAAACGTGGTACAACAACCACAACCATCTTCTTTCACATTCATGGTCCACTGGTAAAAAACATAACCATAACATAGTGGTATCAAATCATCATAATATTTAGATATTTTTCTTGTCTTTAATCCTAATAGACAAAACTGGGACAAAACACTTCCGAATCATCTAGCATACTAGTCCTAGTCTGCTCACCTAGGTACATTGGGTTACGCATTTTCCATCTTTCAAATGTTGGTGAGGTTTTTATCAGGAAAACATAAATAATCATAACACTTTATTTATCCAAATCCCATTCATCCTCTCACCACCACTCTCCCTACATAATAGAATTCCTCCTCTTTCATGTCACACAACAAAATAAAATACTCTTATATAGTCACATATCACAAAGAACATATTAACAGTTATATCACATTTCTAAAACTAGGGGGAATGAAACAACATGGATTTTTCTAATTCATCAATAACCCTTAAAGTTCCAAACATGCGTAATTATTTACAAGGAATACATCTCATTTTAGAACACATATTCACTAGCACTTTTATGATTCTAAAATTATTTAAAAGCTCAATAGAACAAAAAATGCGCTACTTATTTAAAAAAAATATTGAACCCATACCTACTATGATGCAATTATTTAATGAATTTCAAACCACCATTTGAGCACATGTTTACACTAAACATGTGTGTGCACTTTTATAATGAAACTTTACAAAGGGTAAATATATATTTGGAAATATCCATTACACATTCAAAACCAAATTACACCTCCAATAATGACATATATTCCCAACTCGGACTTTACATTTTTCAATATAAAAATCTACTTCTTCTAAGAGAATTTCCAATATAAAGAATAAAAAAACTGAACACCCAAAAATGTAACAAATGGTTGAATTTTATGATATTACATTATACCAAACCATTTACTTCAAATAAATGCATTTTACTACAAAAAATTATTTAGAAAACTATTTTAATCATTTATGACACTCTCAATTTAAATACAATACATACCCAGTCATTGAAAAATCACACTGGTAATTAATAAACCATATCCAAGTGGCACAAAAAATTATACCTAACACACACAGATATAAATAAATAAATATATATATATATATAACACAATGATAGTAACCTATATATTTAATATTTTCATGAAATAAATGAATTCTAATTAAAATCTTAGGCATAGGGAGCATACCTCAAGACAAAAAACATTAGAAAATGGAATCCTGGGAAAGCTTCACCGAGATGTATATAGGTTTTCATATATATATATATAACCTTTAATCCAGGTACATATTCCACAAGCCATTAGAGAATATGCGCAAGGAGGATATATATATATATATACATTCCTACACATGTATATACATATAATTCATTACTACCGATGACTCGAACACACACCACGATAAAGAAAACACACTATAAGGATGGAAGAGTGTACAAAAATTACCAAAGGATCCAACTTAAAAAAATTGAATAAGTAATGAAGAGAAACCTCAACCCAACCACAGTCTGATGAGTTGAAACAAACTGAATCCTCTTTACCATCGGAAGTAGATGTAGAAACATGAAGGAGGGGACCCAAGAGACCCTTTTCAATACCTATAAAGTAAATAAAACATAAAAAATTGGGTAAACCCTACCATAGGGTTTTAGTAGAACATAATAAGGTGACGAGAAGGGGAAAATTTGGCTAAAGGAACAAGTAAAGTGAAGAGGAGGACTCACTTTGAGGTTTTGACTAGAAATCCTAAAAAATATGTGGATAAACGGTGGTGGAAGAGAGCTCAGGAAGGAGGGGGGTCATGAAACCATGGAACAAGAGGGAGGAGGTGAACAATAATAAAGGCATCAGTGGCCTCCACCTTGGATAGTGGCGACGACAGCGAAAAACTCGAGGGGGGAAGCCACCAGTGCGGTTAGTCGATCAGTGAGAGAGGGGACCGGCTCAAGGGAAGGGGGTGTATAGTGCACCATGGAAGGGGCATGATTCTATGCAATGTACATTGAAGAAGGAGGGGGAGAAATAATGTGAAAATAAAAAACAGGAAAAAATAAAAGAAAACCAAAAATGAAAAACAAATAATAATAATATAACTAATAATAAAATAATAGCCCAAAATGTTATAAAGAGAAATAAAATACAATGCGCTAGGCCGGGGCATGACAATTCTACACACAATGAATCCTTTTGTCCCTATAAAGTCCCAAAAGGCTCATCTATTCGAAGATAGAAAGAAGGATGCTGCAATACTTAAAATGAAACCACCACCACTTTGGGACAGAAGACCCATAGTTCACCCAAGAACTAAAACCTAGAGACTCATACTACCATGTAAAATAACCAATTACAAGGGTCTCACATTTTCAAACACAACCACAACATGGAACACCCCAACCCCTAACATAGAAATACCAAGAGTCCACTCGAGATCTCCAAGGACCATTCAATATGTGAACCATCATCCAGGCTATCCATCTATTTTGATCGAGGTCATGTAGTGTAGAGGAAAAGAGTTTTTCTGACAAGAACACCTTGAAGGCTAGGTTTTCCATGAATTTTTATTATGTTTTTCACCCCACCATATTAAGAATATATAAAAATACTAACTATCCCAAATTGAAACAAATCAAAAAACCAATCATGAACGTGAACCTTGTGGTGCCCACTTAACTTCCTACGTAACACCTGCACGGCTAGAGGGAAGAGATTAGAGAGACCCAAAGTGGGACTCTCCATCATATTAGAAACTATTTATTTATAAGGAACCCATATGGGAACTCTAAATTCAGTTTTAAAAATTCATATTAAATTTCCCATCCTGAACCCACTGACATGGGCCATCCCAAAATACAGGGAGAAACATCAACACAGACCATCCTGAAACCCCCAATCCAAAGCGAATAAAAAAATAGACACAAGACGAAAGCCAAGCCAAACCAATACTCATAAGAACAATAACCCACATACATCTACAAACAAGCATCACCCAGAAACTGTAATTGGACCAAATAAATTCAAACCATTTATGGTTTACACTAACAAGGCACAAACATTGAAATATTATAGAATATGTTACCATTTCCTCTAAAACAATCCCACCAACAACTACATGATGAAAAAACTGATATGGTCTCTTCCCCAACATTGAGACAACAGGTTGGACCAGCACCCCTCTCACTTGGAAACCTACAAACTACGTGAAAAACATCGCTCCAAGACTTTTGGATGTAACTATGATGTGTTGAAGCATATGATGCACCATAGTCCTGAACTAAAAACCTACAAAAAAGTTTTTATCTTCTAGAAATACCACTTACAGACTTCCCCATCTGACCCAAATAGCCACAGCGTTGTAAAGCCTTTATAGGATCATGACAAATGGCATTGAGTTCTCAAATCGACCACATTAGAAACAAAAGAGTGTGTGGTATTAGTAATGTGAATCAAGAATAGATGAATGAATCATACCAAGAACATATTCCTTTAGTACACCCTCTACACTAAATGATGAACCCTGACACGACCCGCCCTCGGGGCCCGTGCCGTGACTACCCCAAGCCCGCCTTCTATAGGCCAGGGGCTGGCGACTAGCACCAAGGCGTAAATCCCAGCAAAAACGGAAGGCATTGCCTTTGAAAAATAAACAAGAACCACAGAGTAAGCAAGCGAAAAAGTAAACACTAAGTAAAAACTGTACAAGCTGTGCTGAAAGTAAAAGGGGCCGGAAATACAAGCCCAACAGTAAAGTACAACTGAAAGGAAAAACAACAACTGAAAGGAAAAACAACAACTGAAAGGAAAAACTGCAGCGTCGAGCCGTCCTCTGGAAGTCCCACCTGAAGGGTGGGTACAGATAGCCTCCACTGCTCCTCGGGTCCACCTAACCGCTCCGAGTACGTCCCGCCCAGTGGTCCACCTCCAGGTACTGTCCAGCTCCGCACACCTCCTCCACGATCAGCGATGTCCGTCGTCTACAACCAACACCACGATGTGCGGGCATAGCCCGTGCAGGGGTGAGTATAAGCTACTCAGTAGGGACCCCGAGACCCCCGAAGGCCTCCCGAAATCCACAATGGATAAGTCAAGAAGAAGAGATACAATCACGAAGTAACATCTGACACGGCTTAGGTATATGCCCACACATATACCTAAGTCATCAATTCCCCGATCGGCTCCAACGTCCGAGCCCTAGCACAACCCAGTCCACACAGGAAAGCAAAACGCATACCCACGCAGGATAGAACAACACAATCCACAAAGGAGAGTAAAAAGAAAATCCACACAGGATAGCTCAACACAATCCAGAAAGGAGAGAAACACAAGATTCAGCTCACACAGGTATACTTCTTCGGATGACGATAAAGATGATCACTGAACCATCTAAGTCGTCGGACCCACGAAGGATCGATAGGTACTAACCTTGCAGTGACCCACACAGGATCAGACCCACACAGGATCGGGCCCACGCAGGACCTGTAGGAGTTGGCTCACACAGAACCGCTGAGTGTTGACCCACACAGGATTGGACCCACACAGGATCGAGCCCACACAGGACCGGGCCCACGCAGGACCTGTAGGCGCTGGCTCACACAGAACCGCTGAGCGCTGACCCACGCAGGATCGGACCCACACAGGATCGGTAGCACTGATCCACGGAGGATCGTTGAGTGCAGTAGTCATCACAGTCCACTGAGGATCTCTGCACAATCGTCACCGCCGTCCATGGAGGATCTCTGCACGGTCGTCGTCGGAGTCCACGGAGGATCTCTGCACGGTCGTCGCTGTCGAAGTAGCAGTCGCAGCCTGCACTAGGGTTCCCGCACACAGCAAGCTCGTTCGGGAGGGTCCGCTCCACGAGCCGAGAGGCTGATACATCAACTGTCACAAAGTCCGAAGTTGATGTATCCAAAAGTTCCGTATCGTCAACCGGAACTCAATGTCGCAGACGGCGCGTCAATCGGACGCCCGGTCTGAGAGATATTGGCATTTTCGTCCCAGGGGCCTGGTTGGTTATTAAGAAAAAACCAACCCGACCACACACCACCTACGTCCAAACCTCGGGCGGAGTATTCCAAAAGATCCATCTCACTTAGAGGAATTCAACAAAGCTGACGGCACGTCAATCGGACGTCCGTAGCTCAAGATATGAGCGTTTCCGCTCCGAGGGCCCGGTTGGTCTCATGTACGAACCAACCTGGCCGAACTCAAAGTATTCCGAATCCTTGAGTGCGATATACCTAAACGAACGTCTCGATCCAAGGATCGCGTTGCCGCTGACGGAGAGTCGTTTGGAGGCCCGTAGCTCAAGATACGGCCATTTGAACGAAGACGTCCGAAGAAGGGGGGTACGGGCCCGGGCCGACCCTACCCGACCCGACCCGGGTCTGAACCGGTTGGCCCGGCCCATCCCGGCCAAGGCCGGTCCGGCTCGGCCGAGCGGCGCGGGTGGAAGCCGTGGGCGTAGCCCCCGCGGTCGAGAGAAAAGCCGCGGCCCGCGTGCGGGCCGCACTGGTGAACCGCGGACGCGGTTCTGCCGCGTCCCGCCTGGGCGAACCGGACCCGCGCAGCCGCGGGTCCGTTGGCCGCCGCCACCGCGCCGGTAGTTTCCGCGGGCCATCGACGTCGCTCCGGTGGCCCGTTTTCCTTCCCGTCTGCGTCGTTGCTCCTCCCGGGATCCGTTCTTTACTGCGGGATCGTCAAACATCCGATGCGGCACGTTCTGTCATCGTCCGTCAAATCCGCACAAAACGAAGAACGACAGAGGGTCGTTGGGCCGTGTTCGTTTGGCCCGCACCCTCCGCGTTAGAGATAAACAACCGGGAGAAATTTATTCCACACAGGAAACAAAAAATTTTTAATAAGATTAAAAATTGTTCACAAAAACGGTTCTTTAATTTCATTAAGAAACATTGACAGGAATAAATTAAAAAGGGGGTATTCCAAAATTATAAAATCCCTACCTCGTCGATCGTCGCGCGCGGGCGTTCTTCGCGGAAAATATCGTCGCGGAAGAGAGGGATCGTCGCGTCGTCGCGGGGAGGCATCGCGTCGTCGCGGAATCCAGTGTTGAGTCGGCGAGCTCAACGAACCAAGAACAACAGATTTAAATTATTAATATTTAAATCTGTGTTTCGATTAAAACCAAAAGAAAAGAACTTAAGAGGAAAATCCGACATCACTCACCTCAAACGGTCGGTGATCGGAGATCGGAGCGTGGAAGAACGTCTCGGACGGAAGCGTCGTCGATTTCCGGGTTCGGCGTTCTTCGCATTCTTCACGTTCTTCGCGTTCTTCGCGAGGGAGAAGAAGAAACAAGAATCCTCTCAAATTTTCCCCAAATATTTTTAGGTTGCTCTTATTTTATTAATATTCCAACACACGAAATAGGTTAAGAAACGATTGAATTAATTCGTTGAATTAATTCAACAAAAGAAACAGGCCATTTAATTCACGAAAGAAACAGCCCATTTAATTCACGAAATAAACCGCCCAATTAAATGGTCTGTTAAGAATTTAGAAAACGCGTCAGTTGACTTTCATTAAGACGGGTTTTCACGGGTGCGTTTCTTAGCGGAAAGAAACGGTGGGGCTCGTGCGGGCCCCACCTCACAAATATCCTACCAAGGGGGTAGGATATTTCTGGATAGCATCCTATCCAGTTCAACTCAGTTCAAGCCGCCTTTAAGTGGCTTCAAGCGGCTTCCAAGTGGCTTAAGTGAAATAAAATAAAGTTGTCGCAAAAATTATTTTATTTCTTAACTTTAAGCCTGAAAATTAAAAACCACACCTGAGAAAACACAACTCCGGAAGAGGAGTTTCTAAGAGAATATCGGCGCTTCGATTTCATCGGTGCCCTCAGAATTTGATTCCGGGAACCGGTTCAAAAGTTAAAAAAACCCGCTCGTCCGTTCACTGAACGTACCCGGGCCAAACTTCGGAAAATGATTCCGGGCACACCGGGCCTCGGAATCAGGTGCCGTCAGAAACTGCGCTCTTGTAAAATTCCAAAGAAAATTAAGAAAAAAAACCCCTTGAAATTTACGGGTCTTTACATTACTCCCACCTCAGGACTTTACGTCCTTGTAAAGATACATCAAAAACTAGGGAAACGAATGTGGGTACTGAGCACGCATCTGAGCCTCCCGCTCCCAAGTGCTCTCCTGGAGGTTCCCGTGCTGCCATCTGATGCGCACAAGAGGAATCGATCGACCACGTAGGACCATCTCCTGTCGATCCTCTATCTCCACTAGGACCTCCGCAAAAGTCGCCCCATCATCCACGTCTAGCTCCCCATAGTCAATGATGTGTTTCGGGTCGTGCGCGTATCTCCTCAGCTGGGATACGTGGAAGATGTCGTGCACCCGGTGCAACTGAGGTGGCAGAGCCAGGTGATAAGCCCCCTCGCCAACCATGCTAAGGACCTGGAAGGGTCCGATGAAGCGTGGAGACAACTTGCCGCCTTGGCCAAATCTCCTCAAACCATGTCGAGGTGAGACCCGCAAGAATACGTGGTCGCCATCCTCGAACTCTAGTGGCCTCCGCCTCCTGTCAGCATATGACTTCTGCCGGCTCTGTGCTATCCTCATCCACTCCTGGATGACCTGGACCTTCTCTGTCGTGGCCCGGACCATCTCTGGTCCCACAAGTGCTGACTCCCCAGGGTCTGTCCAGCACAAAGGAGATCTGCAAGGCCTGCCGTACAACGCCTCTTAGGGTGCCATCCCGATGGTGGAGTGGTAGCTGTTGTTGTACGCAAATTCTACCAAGGGTAGGTGGTCCTCCCAGCTGCGACCAAAGTCGAGGACACATGCGCGGAGCATGTCCTCGAGAGTCTGAATGGTCCTCTCCGTCTGACCATCCGTCTGAGGGTGAAAGGCGGTGCTCAGACGTAGTCGCGTCCCGAACGCCTCCTATAACCCCTTCCAAAGCCGGGAAGTAAAACGAGCGTCCCGATCGGAGACGATAGTCGATGGCACACCGTGAAGTCGTACAATCTCCTGAACGTAGAGACGCCCCAAGCTCTCTACTGAGCCCTTCTCTCGGATGGGCAAGAAGTGTGCCGACTTGGTGAGTCGGTCAACAATCACCCAAATGGAATCGTGACCTATGGAAGTGCGTGGAAGTCCAGTAACGAAGTCCATAGATATCCCGTCCCACTTCCACTCTGGGACCTCCAAGGGATGTACCAAACCTGCTGGTACCTGATGCTCTGCCTTTACCTGCTGGCAGGTGAGGAACCGTGAAACGAACTCTGCCACAGCCTTCTTCATGCCCGGCCACCAGTGCTGCCGTCTGAGATCCTGGTACATCTTCGCCACTTCAGGATGTACCACCAAAGGAGAAGTGTGATACGCTGTCAGCACCTCCTCTCGTAAAGCGACTGGTACCAAGGTACGTCCTCTGAAAAGGACATCGTGCTCTGCTCCAAGGGAGAAACCATCAGGTGCCTGTCCCGAGGATATCTGTGCACGCCGTGTCTCACAGTCAACGTCCCCATGCTGTGCCTCTCTGACCCGCTGAAGAAGTGGAGGAGAGACTGTGAGAGACTGAAGGAAGGCTGCTCCGTCTCTATCCACGAAGGATATCTGCAAAGCGGCTAGCTGCTCTGTCGCCTCCTCAAGTAGCTGGATGCCCGTCCTCCTGCTGAGGGCATCAGCCACCATGTTCCCTTTCCCAGGAGTATAGACTATCTCAAAGTCATAGTCCTAGAGGAACTCGAGCCATCGCCGCTATCTCAGGTTCAGGTCCTTCTGAGAGAAGATGTACCTGAGACTCTGGTGGTCAGAAAAGACTGTGAAGTGCTCTCCCATCAGATAGTGTCGCCATGTCTTCAGGGAAAAGACCACTGCTGCCAACTCCAAGTCATGGGTAGCGTAGTTCTGCTCATGAGGCCTCAACTGACGTGATCAGTAGGCAATCACGGCCCGCTCCTGCATCAGGACACACCTGAGTCCGGTTTCTAATGCATCCCAGTAGACTACGTATCCAACTCCCTCCTCAGGCAACCTCAGGATAGGTGCGCTGGTCAACCTCTGCCTCAGCTCCGGGAAGCTCTGCTGACATCTGTCTGACCACACGAAGGGTTTCCCCTTCTTACTCAACGCTTAGAGTGGGGCCGCAACTCTGGAGAAGTTCGGCACAAATCTCCGATAGTATCCGGCTAGGCCCAAGAAACTCCGCACCTCTGTCACGCTCTTGGGTGGATCCCAAGCTAGCACTGCCTCGATCTTCGTGGGATCCACTGCAACTCCCACCTCAGAAATGACGTTCCCCAAGAAGTGGACCTCACGTAAACAGAACTGACACTTCGAGAGCTTGCCATAAATCTGGTGCTCTCGGAGTGTGTCTAGTACAACACGCAGGTGGTAGGCGTGCTCCTCCTCCGTCGTCGAGTACACCAAAATGTCGTCGATGAAGACCACGACAAATCGATCGAGGAATGGCTGGAGGATCCTGTTCATGAGGCTCATGAACACTGCTGGAGCTTTGGTCACACCGAAAGGCATAACCAAGAACTCATAGTGGCCATACCGACACCTGAAGGCCGTCTTCTGCACATCCTCGTCTCAAACTCTAAGCTGATGATAGCCTGACCTGAGGTCTATATTCGAGAACCACTGTGCTCCCTTGAGCTGGTCGAAGAGGTCATCAATCCTGGGTAGCGGATACTTGTTCCTCACTGTCACCTGATTCAGGAGACGATAATCGACACACAGTCGCAAGCTCCCGTCTGCCTTCTTGGCAAACGAAATCGGGGAAGCCCAGGGCGAAACACTGGGTCGGATGAACCCCTTGCCCTGCAAGTCCTCCAACTGTACCCGCAGCTCTCGAAACTCAGCGGGGGCCATCCGATATGATGGAGTGGATATCGGGGCTGTCCCGGGGTACAGGTCAATATAAAATTCTACCTCTCTGCGATGAGGTAGTCCTAGAATGTCGTCGGGAAAGACGTCCGCGTACTGATCCACCACAGCAGGAAAACTGGGACTCCGCACGTCAACTGCTCCCAGGATGAGGCTAGCCAACTGATGAGTGATGGGCTGACCTCTCCTCTGCGTGAGTCCATCCTGTGCTGCTAAGGCTCCCTTTTCGCCGGTGAAGGTGAACCTGCTCCCGTCGGTGCGCACACATCGCACCATGCGCCTAATACAGTCAATCTGAGCATGGACCGTAGATAACCAATCCATGCCCAAGATGACGTCGTAAGGCCTCGACGCCGCTACAAGAAGATCCCAGCCGAAGCTCTTGCCTCCTAGAGTAAGCTCACACTGCCGGCACCAGTGTGTAATCGTCGAGTCTGCTCCCGTAGGAGTCTCTAGCCGTAAGGATCGAGCCAACGGCTCTGTTGGAATCTCCGAGCTCCGAACAAGGGCAGTGGCTATGAAAGAGTGACTCGCTCCTGTGTCTATCAGAACTGCAGCAAGGATGGAATAGACACAGATCATATCTCGAATAATCTCTGGCGCGCTGTGGTCGTATTTCTTCGCTGCCTAGAGCTAAGCCTGTCTCTGCCCGCCAGCTCCCTGTGGTCGGGGCGGGCCTCCTGGTGGTGGTGGTGGCAGAGCCTTAAAGCGTCGCCCACCACCTGCTGCTCGGCCAGCTCCTCTTCCTCGTCCACCTCCTCCCTGCGGACCGCCACGGTCGACCCTCTGCCTCTGCCTGGGTGGTCCCTCCACCGTCGGCTGCACCTCGGTACGATGGGTCGGGCAGTCACGAGCCATGTGGACCTGCCCGCCGCACTCGTAGCACTGTCTGCCTCTCGGAAGGCTGGCTCCGCGCTGTGTGCCCCGCACCGCTGAGCCAGTGTCCCGGGGTCGTCTGCCGGAAGGCCTGGTCTGCCTGGAACCCTGAGTCATCCGCCGGCTACCAGCTGCGGAAGACTCCGCTAGCTGCCGCCCTACGGTAGGTCTCACTGTGGACTCAGCCAGGAAGCTCTCGATCAGGAGGGCTCGCTCCAGTACTCCTGCCTGGGTCGGGATGCTGAGGGAGATCAGCGATGCCCTGATCTCGTGTCTCAATCCCTGCTCGAAGGTCCGAGCCCGGAAGAAGGGGTCCCATACCATGTCTGTCGAGTAGCGAGATAGGTCGGTGAACCTCGCCGCGTACTGAGCGACCGTCAAGCTACCCTACCGCAGCTGAAGAAGCTTCTGGATGCGCACCGCACGGAGGGTGGCCGGGACGAACTCTGAGCGGAAGAGGCTCTCGAAGTCCATCCAGTTGAGGGTGGCCACATCGTGTACCTGGAGCATCAGGCTCCACCATCGCCCTGCTGCTGCGTGCATTAGGCTCGCCGCGAGGATCACCATGAGGTCTGCTGGTGTCCTCACTAGCCTGAAAACTCAGAGGACTGCCTCCAGCCAGTCCTCGGCTGCCTGGGGGTCCGACTCCCCACGGAACCTGGTTGGTCGCTGGCGCTGGAACTCGTGTAGAGCTCTGAGGCGTCGTGCGTCGTCAGCTGCCAGTGCTGGAAGCATCGGGGGCTCGGCGGGTAAAGGTACCGCCGGTGCCTCTGCTGTCAACGGGCCCTGTACCAAGGCCTCGTCTCTCGGCGGGCTGTCGTCGCGCCCTACTCTAGGAACCCTAGCTGGCTGCTGTCGTCGTGCCATCCTGAAATGGAAACAAGTGCACCATGGTCAGAACAGTATACCTGGTGAGCTGACACAAGTAATCACAAATAAAACTTGAAACACACATGCAATCAATGTTTTCGTGCATTAAGTCGGAAATTAGAAGTCAGGGTCCTGGTGTATGGATACGTCGGCCACCGCACCAACACTGGACTCCCTGGACTGATAACCACACTCAATACGCTAAACACTATTGCTTCACATAGAAGAAAGATCAGAGTCTGCGGTATAACCGACAACCTCTAATACCAATTTTTCACGACCCGCCCTCGGGGCCCGTGCCGTGACTACCCCAAGCCCGTCTTCTATAGGCCAGGGGCTGGCGACTAGCACCAAGGCGTAAATCCCAACAAAAAGGGAAGGTATTGCCTTTGAAAAATAAACAAGCACCACAGAGTAAGCAAGCAGAAAAGTAAACACTAAGTAAAAACTGTACAAGCTGTGCTGAAAGTAAAAGGGGCCGGAAATACAAGCCCAACTGTAAAGTACAACTGAAAGGAAAAACAGCAACTGAAAGGAAAAACTGCAGCGTCGAGCCGTCCTCTGGATGTCCCACCTGAAGGGTGGGTACAGATAGCCTCCACTGCTCCTCGGGTCCACCTAACCGCTCCGAGTACGTCCCGCCCAGTGGTCCACCTCTAGGTACTGTCCTGCTCTGCACGCCTCCTCCACGATCAGCGCTGTCCGTCGTCTGCAACCAACACCACGAAGTGCGGGCATAGCCCGTGCAGGGGTGAGTATAAGCTACTCAGTAGGGACCCCGAGACCCCCGAAGGCCTCCCGAAATCCACAAAGGATAAGTCACGAAGAAGAGATACAATCACGAAGTAACATCTGACACGGCTTAGGTATATGCCCATACATATACCTAAGTCATCAATTCCCCGATCGGCACCAACGTCCGAGCCCTAGCACAACCCAGTCCACACAGGAAAGAAAAACGCATACCCACGCAGGATAGAACAACACAATCCACAAAGGAGAGTAAACAGAAAATCCACATAGGAAGCTCAACACAATCCACAAAGGAGAGAAACACAAGATTCAGCTCACACAGGTATACTTCTTCGGATGACGATAAAGATGATCATTGATCCATCTAAGTCGTCGGACCCACGAAGGATTGATAGGTACTAACCTTGTAGTGACCCACACAAGATCGGACCCACACAGGATCGGGCCCACGTAGGACTTGTAGGAGTTGGCTCACATAGAACCGCTAAGTGTTGACCCACACAGGATCGGACCCACACAGGATCGGGCCCACACAGGACCGGGCCCACGCAGGACCTGTAGGCGCTGGCTCACACAGAACCGCTGAGCGCTGACCCACGCAGGATCGGAACAGGATCGGTAGCACTGATCCACAGAGGATCGCTGAGTGCAGTAGTCGTCGCAGTCCACTGAGGATCTCTGCACAATCGTCGCCGCCGTCCACGGAGGATCTCTGCACGGTCGTCGTCGGAGTCCACGGAGGATCTCTGCACGGTCGTCACTGTCGACGTAGCAGTCGCAGCTAGCACTAGGGTTCCCGCACACAGCAAGCTCGTTCGGGAGGGTCCACTCCACGATCCGAGAGGCTGATACATCAACTGTCACGAAGTCCGAAGTTGATGTATCCAAAATTTCCGTATAGTCAACAGGAACTCAACGTCGCAGACGGCGCGTCAATCAGACGCCCGGTCTGAGAGATATTGGCATTTTCGTCCCAGGGGCCCGGTTGGTTATTAAGGAAAAACCAACCCGACCGCACTCCACCTGCGTCCAAACCTCGGGCGGAGTATGCCAAAAGATCCGTGTCACTTAGAGGAATTCAACAAAGCTGACGGCACGTCAATCGGACGTCCGTAGCTCAAGATATGAGCGTTTCCGCTCCGAGGGCCCGGTTGGTCTCGTGTACGAACCAACCTGGACGAACTCAAAGTATTCTGAAACCTTGAGTGTGATATACCGAAACGACCGTCTCGATCCAAGGATCGCGTTTCCGCTGACGGCGAGTCTTTTGGAGGCCCGTAGCTCAAGATATGGCCATTTGAACGAAGACGTCCGAAGAAGGGGGGTACGGGCCCGGGCCGACCCGGCCCGACCCCCCCTGGGTCGGCCCGAAGCGGGTCGACCCGACCCGGGTCCGACCCAGTCGACCCGACCCGGGTCCGACCCAGTTGGCCCGGCCCGGCCCGGCCAAGGCCGGTCCGGCTCGGCCGGGCGGCGCGGGTGGAAGCCGCGGGCGCAGCCCCCGCGGTCGAGAGAGAAGTCGCGGCCCGCGTGCGGGCCGCGCTGGTGAACCTCAGACGCGGTTCTGCCGCGTCCCGCCTGGGCAAACCGGACCCGCATGGCCGCAGGTCCGTTGGCCACCGGCGCCGCCGCGCCGGCGACCCGCGCCGCCGGCAGTTTCCGCCGGCCGCCGGCGTCGCTCCGGTGGCCCGTTTTCCTTCCCGTATGCGCCGTTGCTCCTCCCGGGATCCGTTCTTTACTGCGGGATCGTCAAACATCCATTGCGGCACGTTCCGTCGTCGTCCGTCAAATCCGCACAAAACGAAGAACGACGGAGGGTCATCGGGCCGTGTTCGTTTGGCCCGCACCCTCCGCGTTAGAGATAAACAACCGGGAGAAATTTATTCCACACAGGAAACAACAAATTTTTAATAAGATTAAAAATTGTTCACAAAAACGGTTCTTTAATTTCTTTAAGAAACATTGACGGGAATAAATTAAAAAGGGGGTATTCCAAAATTATAAAATCTCTACCTCGTCGATCGTCGCGCGTGGGCATTCTTCGCGGAAAAGATCGTCGTGGAAGAGAGGGATCGTCGTGTCGTCGCGGGGAGGCGTCGCGTCGTCGCGGAATCCGGTGTTCAGTTGGCGAGCTCAACGAACCAAGAACAACAGATTTAAATTATTAATATTTAAATCTGTGTATCGATTAAAACCAAAAGAAAAGAACTTAAGAGGAAAATACGACATCACTCACCTCAAACGGTCGGTGATCGGAGATCGGAGCGTGGAAGAACGTCTCGGACGGAAGCGTCGTCGATTTCCGGGTTCGGCATTCTTCGCGTTCTTCACGTTCTTCGCGAGGGAGAAGAAGAAACAATAATCCTCTCTAATTTTCCCCAAAGATTTTTAGGTTGGTCTTATTTTATTAATATGCCAACACACGAAACAGGTTAAGAAACGATTGAATTAATTCGTTGAATTAATTCAACGAAAGAAACAGGCCATTTAATTCATGAAAGAAACAGGCCATTTAATTCACGAAATAAACCGCCCAATTAAATGGTCTGTTAAGAATTTAGAAAATGTGTCAGTTGACTTTCATTAAGACGGGTTTTCACGGGTGCGTTTCTTAGCGGAAAGAACCGGCGGGGCTCGTGCGGGCCCCACCTCACAAATATCCTACTAAGGGGGTAGGATATTTCTGGATAGAATCCTATCCAGTTCAACTCAGTTCAAGCCGCCTTTAAGTGGCTTCAACTTGCTTCCAAGTGGCTTAAGTGAAATAAAATAAAGATGTCGCAAAAATTATTTTATTTCTTAACTTTAAGCCTGAAAATTAAAAATCACACCCGAGAAAACTCAACTCCGGAAGAGGCGTTTCTAAGCGAATACCGGCGCTGCGATTTCATTGGTTCTCTCAGAATTCGATTCCGGGCACCGGTTCAAAAGTTAGAAAAACCCGCTCGTCCGTTCAATGAAAGTACCCGGGCCAAACTTCGGAAAATGATTCCGGGCACACCGGGCCTCGGAATCAGGTTCCGTCAGAAACTGCGCTCTTGTAAAATTCCAAAGAAAATTAAGAAAAAAAAATTTCCTTGAAATTTATGGGTCTTTACAAACCCTTCGTGATTACCTTAAAAAATGATTTCCATCTCTCACAGTTCACTCGTTGAGACCCAAAATTTCATGGAGAATGTATAAATCACTCTTCTCTATCCTGAACGTGACCATTCAAACAAAACTAGTAAATCATTAACTTCACCACATCTGGTGTTCCTAAAGACCCAGAGAAACACTCGACATCCTCATGTTACACCACAACCTCTATCGAACCTCATCCACCATAGAGAAAATAATAAACAATGAAAATAAAATAATTGCACCACTCCACTGGGGGTGTGGGTAAAACTAACAGCTGAAAATGACCTCTCGACAACCATTGGACATTTATAGGTGGGGTATATTAAAAAATAAGCACAAAACCGACCTAAATAAAATAAAAAAACCATCCTTTACATTTAACCATAAATCATTAACTCAAACATAGAACATCATTTAATCCTTAAAACACCATCTTGAAAAAAAAAGAATCAAGCCCATAGAATAATACCTCACAAAACTAAACACTAACCAAATAAAATATCAACTGAAATAATACCAATGAAACATCACCAACCTAGCCTATACCCATATTTCAAAAAATGGAAACATCTAAAACCATTCCATTTCCAAACCATCTGAATGCTAACCCCCCCCCCCTTTTAAAACCCACTTTCCATTTAAAATTTTCTTTAAAAAAAGATTCAGAACACATCATGAATAATTTTTTTTGGAAAAAACAAGTCTTGAAACACGATCACCCACCATTGGTATTCCATGAAACCTCACATACATATGTTTTGGAGCCAACTGAGACTCTCATCAATGATTACCACTAACCATCAACATACAATTATATTCATCCATTCATGTGGGTGTATATATGAATAAAAAATCAAAAGAAAATCTTTTAATTTCTAAAACAAAACATTCAACCCAAATTTGAAACTCTAAACCAATTTTGAGTACATCCTTTACAACACTAAAACAAATCATCTCCAAATTATTGTTTCTAAGAAACTCCAATTTTACATTCCCCAACAACATAATATAAAACCCAAAAATTTTCAAAAACATTTTCAATTTCACTATTCATAATACATTTCAAGATCTCAATGATATTTCTAAAACACTTTCCATACCCAAAAAAACTCATTACATTTTCAAACAAACCAAAATTTTCATTTTGGAAATCCAATTTCATGATGCCAATCATCATTTTTAAAACCTGATAAAAACACCCCCAAAAAACTAAAACTCATATAAAAGAACATCCTAATACAAAAAATTCATTCAATAAATCAAGATTCCGAATTTTAAAATAAAAACAACAATACACGGTTTGGTCACAAGGTTTAGTAGACCGTGCACCAACTAGATGAGCACATAAGAATTCATCAGAGGAAATTTCATGGTCTGCACATGGTTTTCTAGGAAGTTTACAACAACCATGATCCCCTCAAAACTGACCACCAAATTTCAATTACAACTAGAAAAACCCAAAGAGGATCATGGACCATGAAAAAAACTGAGATCCAAACATGTACATTGAGATAAGACCATCTCAGACCACTATGGAAATTCCACTATCATTCTGAATAGGTGGTGATCAATCCCCTACCTGCAATTGAACACTTAGATTCTGAATATCCGACCTATAAATTATCATACCTTCTCCAAATGATATGAGATACACCTATGTCTAATACTAATTTTCCACAAACCACCCCAGTCCACATTGGACTGGTCTCCTGACTCTATCTGCAATAAGGACCGAAGGGAGTTCCCGATCCCCACGAGCTGTCAACATCTGGTGGGCATCAAAATGATATAGTTGAAAATGGTTTGGACCCTAAAAAAATATAAATGAATATATACTAAAAAAACAAAAAAAACTCTAGTAGAAGAAATAAAAAAACATAGTAGAAAAAAAAATAACTCTAGTGACCTCGTGGGTTGCCATGGAACATAAAAACACACTCTCTCAAAGAGAGATCCAAACTAGAGGATCGTAAAATTTAAAAATAAATTTGGCGTGAGAACGGAGATTCTCATTATAATTTACAAAGAAAAAAATTACCTCTTCCCTTACCTTAAAAAAACCCAATTTTTCTAGTTCAAAAATAATACATAATAAAGTAATGTCTTCCATTATTTCAAAATTCAAGTGAAAAGATTACATTTTTAAGGAAAGAGTTTTAGTTCGAATATATTTTTAATATAAATTTCAAGCATACATTTACATTTCTAAATGAAAATGATTTATTTTTTATTGAAATTTGATTTTTGACAAATAAGAAAACCAGTGCGAAACAACTGAAATGAAAATATGATCATAAGAACCATGTGAAATCCCTAAGCAACTTGTGCTAGTTGGGGACCTAGGATCCTCGTACCTTAGTGAAACATGGTATTGAACCCACAAATGACTATGTTATCTTGCACAAGACACTAGTAGGGAACTAAACCATAACTGAGTGGTCTCTAATTATACTAATGATTAGTTAGTTTAGTAGTCATCAATCCTGTTAGACGAAACAAGGATAAACCACTTCTGAATCATCTAGAGTACTAGTCCTAGTCTTACCACCTAGATACTCAGGGATACCCATATATTCTATTTCAAATGGTGGTAATGTTTTATCAATCAAACATAAATTAATCTAACACATTCTTTATCCAAAATTCATTCAACCTCTCACCACCATTCTCCCTTCTTAAGTGCACTCCCCCTATTTCATTTTACACAAAAAAACACAAGACTCTTCAGTAGGACTAAATCACAAAGAACATATTAACACTTATATCATATTTCTAAAACTAAGTTGAATGCCTCAAAAAGATTTTCCCTTTTTCACCAAGCACTCTTAAATTTCCAAATAGTCTTAACTATTAACGAGGAATACTTTTTATTTTATAACACATAGACACCGGCACATTTATGTTTACAAAATCATTTAAAATCTCTATTGAACAACCAATGTACTACATATTTAAAAACAAGCATGAAAACATTCATGCAATGATGCAATTAATTCATGAAATTAAAACATCGATTGGAGAATGATTTCAAAAAAAAACATGTCATTACACTTTTATTAAGAAACTAGAAAAACGGGGAATTTTTTTTTCTAAATATCCATTACACATTCATTTAAAAATTCAACCATCAATAATTACATAAGGTTCCCACCGAGCATCTACATTTTACAAATATAAAAAATGAACTTTTTTCCAGGTGAAATTCTAATATCTAGAATAAAAACACTCAACACCCTAATGAAGTGAAAAATGGTCCAGGACATTGACAATACATTATAAAAACTATTTGAGTTCCATGAAATTCACTTCAAATCAAAAAATCATTTATAAAACTATTTTAAACATTTATTAAAATTTGAATTTAATTGAAACACATAACCAGTCTTAGGAAAATCATATAGTAAAATAATAAGCTAAATCCAAGTGGTGTAAAAAATTCTACCAAACATATATATTTATATATACACCACAATGAAATGAAAATATATATTTAAAATGTTTACGTAATCAAGGACTAAAAATTATATTTTGAGGCATAGGGAACCTACCTCAAGACATGGTGCTTTAGACTATGGAAACCCGGGACAACTTTAGGTACATTTATATACATTTTCACACACATAGAGATATATATATATATAAGTAACCCTTAACCCAAGTACATTTTCCCTACATCATGAGGGAATATGTGCAAGGAGGATACATATATATACATTCTTACCCATGTATATACATATAATTCAATGCTACTGATAACTCAAACCCACAACTTTATAACCAAAACATACTAAAATGATGCAAGAGAGTCTAAAAATTTCCAACCACTCAAATAAAAACTAAATTTAACAAGGAAACAATAAAAATATCGGCCCACTCTGCAACCTATGGGTTGAAACAGACCGAATCATTTTTTATTTCTTTATTGGATATTGTAATGAATAGGAGGGGACCCGGGATACCCATTGTAATCCTTAGGAAGTAAAGAAAACTTTGAAATCGTTTAAAACTAGCCATAGTTTTTTTTTCTAATGTAATAAGGTGATGGGAAGAGGAAATATCAGCCAATGGTAGACGGATAGGGAAGGAGAAGACTCAACATATGGTTTCGAATGGAAATCCTAAAAAATATATTGGGAAATGGTGGTGGAAAGGAGATTGGGAAGGAGAAGGGTTTGTGAGGCCATGCAAGAGGAGGGGTGAGGGGACCAATTGAGATGGCAGTGGCAGCCTGCAGCTGGGATGGCTGCGACGGCGGCTAAATGCTTAGGGGATGAGGCCACCGACGCGGCTAGTTGGCCAGTGATTGAGGGGGGTGGGTCGAGGGTAGGGGATGTTATATGCAAAATGGAAGAGGTGGAGGGTTCGACATGATGCATAAGGAATAAGGCAGGGAGAAATAAAACGAAAAAAAAATAACAAAATATAACAAAATAAAAATTGAAAACCTAATAATAATATTATAACCAATAATAATAATATTATTATTATTAGCCTAAAATGATAAAAAGAAAATAAAACACATCATTTTAGGTTAGGGTGAGACATTTCTTGATGTAATAAAGAATAGTTATATATAGGTTTAATTGTAAAGAAAACTAAGGTGGAGATATTTATGGGAGATGTTGATGATCATTCAAAAAATTAGAAGATTGTGTACTTAGTCTCCAAAAGCATTAAGCTATTATGGTCTTCAGAATTGATTTTGGGAAATGTAATGAATATTTATCCTAATATTTTTGATATACAAGTATGATAAGACTGGGTATCTATAGTTGTTATTATAAAAAATGATTAGTTTTTCAT
Source organism: Viscum album (assembly GCA_963277665.1). NCBI lineage: Eukaryota > Viridiplantae > Streptophyta > Magnoliopsida > Santalales > Viscaceae > Viscum > Viscum album. The sequence continues at coordinate 9,483,601 of OY728136.1, forward strand.
TGGAAAATAGGATGTGAAAACTTTAGTCAGTTCCATAGGATTATTTTTAGGTAAATATGTAGTGATATCTCTAAGAATAATTATATTAACGATTCAATGTATATGAAATGTTTCCTGAAATTTGGTGAATGATGTAACATGTGGTTTTATAGAAATCACATCCCTATTTGTATAAAAAAAGTTATTGTATCTATAAAATAGAGGTCCATAGGGGTGATAACCCTGAAAACAGTACATTGAGTTAGACTCGATTGTCACCTAGTGATTGAATATGGGACATGATGCACACATGGTTTGAAACTCTTAGGGGGGGGATGCTTCAGAAATTACATGACTCTTTATGAACAATCATGATTTATTTTAATATATTATGACCATGAATGGACTAGGATAAATGTAATGTGGTATATATTAAAATGGTTTAAGTATATACATATCCTATAAGTGATTTTCATTATTATTTTTTTCCCATTATCAAAATATTTACTCATACTTTTTATTTTAGTTCTATTCAATGGTGGGAACCCAAAGTAAATAGGTAACATTGAATGTGATAGATAATTTATTATGGGAAACAAAATGGGATTATTATTGGAGTGAAGGATATTATCTTTTTTCCTAATAAATTATCATATAAAATGGTAACACAATTCTTTTTAACCAACTCTCAATATCAACAATGAAGAGAAAGATAGATTTTACTAATTTTTTGGGAAGTGGAGACCATGGAGGAATTACGATTAAATTTCAAATATTCCTTGAATGTGGGAAGAAGAACTCAAGGGAATGTATCAAAGTGGTGATAGGATGATTAGGTTGTTAAAAATAAGGAAAACATAAATGTAACATGAAATTAAATATGAAAATTTTGGTTCAGAAAATAGACGATGATAATGGTATCCCTAAGGTAACATAAACTATAGAATGTTTGAAATATGGAAAGTATAGGAATAATAGAAATTGGTTCCCTAAAGGGGAAGTACATAAAGGGAATCAACCACTTTGTACATGTAATGGTTATCTTTTTGATGATGAAGAGACTATGAAAAAAATATAAAAGAAAATAGGTATTAAAAAATTTGATGATGATGCCTGGTTAATGCTTTGAGAAGGAAGATACATTATTAAAGTATTAATGTATTGGAATTCATGAATTATTAAATGTAAAAGGGGTGATCAGTACAATTTTTCATTATGTATTTGAAATAATATATTGAATGAGGTAGATTAAAAAAAGTGATTTAATAAAAGGTGATATTCATATAAAACACATTATTAAGTGAATTATAACCCATAATATGTTCATTATAATGATGTTAGGGTATATAGATTATTTATTTTTATAAATTTAAGTCTATTGTAATGATGAACATTGAACTAATTATTTAATTGTGAAAAAAAACTATACTACCATTGATTCATTTTAAAAAATTGAGTTTAAGGAATGTATCCATAATCTATATTTTATGTAAGTAATGTGGAATAAAGTATGTGTTTCAATAAAATTTTACGGTAATTAAAGTTATTACTAGGTTTTAGTAGAATACATTATGATGGTATTCACATGTCTAGTATGCGACAATCAGGAGATACTTTATGATATATGTTGGATTAATTCTAAGTTTCTTTTTAGAAATCTAGTGACCTTATTTATAATTTCTAAGTTTGATATAGGTTATTAGTTTTTCCATTTATGGAATGATATAAGATAAACAATGGATGAGGTTTTAAGTATTAACATTTTATTACACCATGTGAAGATTTATCCATACTGGATAACCAGTTTCAATCATTTTTTTTAGATAGAGGAATGACTTATCATTCTATTATGGAACCTATTTAGTTTTTCAGAGAAGAAAAAGTTAATTTGTTAGAGTTAGAGATGAAGGGTAAATTGATCGATTCAAAACCAAAGGATGAATCTGTGTGTATGAAATAAAAAGATATGAAGTAAGTACATTTACATATCTTATTATTCTAGATGTAAAATTAATTCTCCAACATTAGGAAAATGATCTTGAAATAAAATGAATATTTTATATTGTCATTTTCTTATATTAATGAATTTTTTAATATCTATTTGGTTTATTTGTTTTTATCCATTAAACATATCTAGATATCCAATATTCTTATGATCAATGATATATATAACTCTCTATAATTATCTGTTATTCTCTTTGATGATAAAATCAAAACATCCCACATATTTTATCTTATGTGTAATCATAGTTATTAGTTACTTTATGTGACCATTATGTTACTAACATAAAAATTTTAAGGTATTTTTTATTATTCATTTGATGTATTTGAGTTTCTATAAACAAATTCTAAAACGTTAAACCATTGATGGCTAAATAAAATTTTTAGGGAAAAATTCATTTTATGTGGGGTCCAATGAAACACCCTGAGTTTTTTTTGAAAATACATTTTTTTAAATAAAATTAATATTTTATATATTTTTTGCTACACACAACATTAGTTATACCAGTAATTATAGGCATCAACAATTTTGGATTGTGTTACATGTAACATCGAGTTTCTTTGAAAGCATTAATGGTAGGTGTGATCCAGTTTTAGTATACTATAAAACAAAATTATTTTAAATGTGTCAGTTATAACCTAGTCATTGAATAGACATATTTGAATATTATTTAATACTTCATAAAATATAATTATAAATTTACCACTCAATAAAAATTAATTTATAAATTTTTTTTGTAAATAATCAATCATTTTTTGTTTATGTAATTATATTCATTAAAAATATATTTTCTTTAAAAATAATTTAATTTCATTTTATGATAAAATACTATAATTAATTTACATATATTTTAGAAAATTTATTTGATTAAAAAAACTAAATTTTATAAATCAACATAACAAAATTATCTTAGGGTGAAAATATATGATTTCTTTAAGAAAGTATTGGGTGTATAGTACTGTTGCAGTGGCGAAACTGTAGCAACGACGGGCACATTAGTGGCGGTAGGTCACTGTTGTGGTAGCAGGGTACTATAGTAGTGGTAGGTATCGTGTGGTATTGTTGTACGCAGCTACTGTAGCAATACTATTCATAGAATGGTCCTTGACCCAAAAATTTGGGCCTACAGGACATGTAATGGGCTAAATGACCACCGGCCTTCATACTATGTAATGGGTCTCCCCCTACCCAGTTAAAAAGGCCTTTTCTTTTATTTAATAATAAATGAGGCTTCGACCCCCAACCTGTTAAAAAATTATAGAAAAGTGTAAAATATGTAATTTTGAAAAATTGTCGTTAATTTTTAATCAATTAAGTAATTTTAAAAAAATTACGTTTTAAATTAAAATAATTATTTTTTATTTAAATTTAATAAAATTAATAACTTTTTAATCAAATTTATATATGATTTTAGTATTTGTTTATTTTTGGGTTTAAAAAAGGGGTTTTTTTTCCTAAAAACAGTTTTAAAGTGAATGTGGTTTCTCCATTTAAATTAAATAAAATAATAACTAATGAGGAATGATTTAAATGAAATGTATAGATTATATATAATTTAAAATTTAATTGAGATTCATAGAGTGATTATTAACAAACAAAGAGTTAATATAAAATAATCTTATACTTAATGGAAATAAACTTATGAAAAAACCATTCTTCGTCACATTTGAGGGTTTGTTTTAAATTTAATTTATTCCAATATTAGATTATTTATTTGGGAAAATGAATTTCTAATAATAATTTAGAAATTATATTAGTTTAAATTACTTATAGTTTTATAAAATGTTTAATTTTTTGGTGAATAGTAAAAAATATTGAATTTTAATTGAACATGGATTTTTCATTTAAATAATTAATATAGTTAATGTAAATTTTAAATTGAAAATAATGTTCCATTAGTTAAATTTTATAGTTAATAATCAAATTTATTTCATTTTAATGTATTTAATATTGACATTGATTTTAAATCTTTGTAATATTTTGAATATTTTCTCATTGAGAACCCGCATTCTCATCGCGTCTATGGGATTAATTTTAAATTAACATTTTAAAATTTAATTATTTTAATTTGAAAAAATTGATTCAATATTATTAACAATAATAATATATATTATCTAATAATGTAAAATTTAATGTTTTTACCAAAATTAATATTAGAAGAAGTAAAAATTAATTACCGCAATTAAAGTAAAAATGGGTTTATCGGGGGTTAAACAAAATTGATAATAGTTAAAAGGGCCTAATAATTGTATAAAACCTATATTATGGACTTATATTGAACTTATATGGTCTATCCTCAATACTAATCCCTTTTATATACTCTTGGGATAAAAAAATGTGGATACATCATTTTATTTTCAAATTATTACAAGTTTCCCACTCACCTCACCTATAATAAGGCACCAACTCTCCTCTCTTATTCACCCATTACAAAATTTGTTCCATAAAATGCAATAAAAATATCTTCCAAAATTTACTATTCTCATAAAAAATCAATATTTTGGGAATAAATACATCCTTTTAAGGCTTTTGGTGAAATCCTAAGGGGGATCCATGATTAAGAGGCAACGTTCTTAAACAAAAGATTTTATTTTATTTCATACTCCACGTCCTTCAATAATTATTAGAACATGGTGATAAAATAAACTCATTATATTAAATAAACATAAAATTTTTTATTTCATGTTAATTAAATAATATCATCAATTATTCTATCAAATGTGTTATGAAATCATCATTCGTGTGTACTGTGGACTATGACCTCAGGTATATATATCATTCATTTTTTCACTACAATCACTCACCGTTGGGTATGACAATGGAGATATTTTATATCTCTAATATTTATAACATTATTATACATATTTATTTATTATATAATATATATATCTTTTAATATTTCATTCTATTGGGTATACGATAACATATCCCCTGTGTATGCTAGACTATCGCATTATGAAGAGATATGATTCACTTCTCAATCACGCTTTACATGGAATATAATAAGTATAAATATGTGTGATATAAAAGAAATAATTATAATATTATTGACATATTTATCAATATTAAAATATAATATATCATTTTTTTCTACATTTTCACTGACTACAAGAAAATAACACCATATGCGTACGTGTGGACTATCACCTTCATGAAGCGATGTGACACTCTTTTAATCACCTCCCCACACTGTTGATATTTATAAGTATATTTAGAGAAATAATATGGTATTTATGATATTATGATAATTATGTAAAGGTAATAAATTACTTACTTATTTTCCATAATGATCGTTGAAAATTGAAATGTTACCCATGCATATATATGACCCACCGTCTCTATGATCATTACAAACTTCATTTCTCAAATTGATATTTCATGATTGGTCTTAAAATTATAAGTTATGGATAAATATGATAATTATTTCATAATTATTATCATGGATTTTATGGATCCATGGTCAAATTAATATGAACTAAAATAAAAAACGAAGGCTTATTTATAAAATAAAGCAATTATTACATAAAATGTGACATTAACATGGAATTGTTAATAAACAAGAAATAAAAGGGAATATGTAAATAATACATTCTATGATATATATATATATATGTTTTTGGTTTTTAATATATGTATAAAAATTATATTTATTATACATGATGCTTGAATGGGTGTATAAGAATTGAAGACTTACAGTAAGGGATTTCCATTTCAATTTTATTTTCTCTGTGAGAAATTCCATTTTACCCAAATGTTTCTTTTATACGGTGTATATGATGAATCTAATTTATTATATGAGGCTTATAAAAAATTTATTTGGATTAAAATATCAATTTTAGGATATATATTTATTGGGGTTTATGGTTCAAAAGTTTCTGAAATTTGTATGTTTTGGAACCAAGGTTTTTCATAGCTGATTTTTTTTGTATATACAAAAAGGGTTTATAAAATAATTTTCCTTCCAAGTTATATTATTGTATAGTATTATTCATTTGTTATGTAGCTGTCATTTAATATTGAATGTAAAATTTTCTGAGCTCAAAATCCGTATGAAGGAACAAGAATTGTGAAACATTGATTTTGAGGATAAGCACTTAAAATTATATAAAAGGAATGGAGTTTCATAAAGATTGGATTTTTTTGAATATATGACTATTTAGGATGGAATATAGAACCTATTATTGGAATTTTTTGAATATTAATGAAAGTGGTTTCATTAATAATGATTGAGGCATAATGGAAAGGCAATAAGCTATGTGATTACAAGACGCGTCAATAATGTTAAATTTCATTGAATCATCACAAAGAGTTGGAGCTTCTCCAAATAAGGAAAAAGTGGTTCATGAAAGGAATATTGTGATATATAAAGAATCATTAATTATAATTTTTCTATAAATAGTTTCCCACAAATCATTTGAGGCATGTAGTGATTTTAAAAAATGCGTGAAATTATCTATTTTTGTGATTGTTCTTCATGGTTGGAATTCTTCCCAAACTAGTTACTCTTCATGAAAAAAGCATAAAAAAGTATGTTTATGAAATAATCAAACTTATGTAATTTCATAAATGTTATATTCATGACTACATAGTTATCCTTTATTATTTGGAGTTTTGTGAAGGCCAAGAGCTTCGTGAATGATAGGACATTTATGAAAGATATTCGGTTTGAGAAGGTTCAAGTGTCATTGAAATAAAAAGGGGGTTTCTGAAAGGCTGGGATCATGAGGAATAGTACTATTGAATATCTATTTTTAGTGAATAGTGATTTTGAGTTCATCAATTATGTAAAATGGTGAAGGATGAGTCTCATTCTAATCAGGGACAATGAATTATATGCCCAATCTATTGATGCGACCTTCAAGTTGATAAACCGAGTAGTAAATCACCCAAGGAAGTTGGAAAGGGGGAGTTGATTGAAGTAATCTGATGGAGAATGTGTGATATGACAAAAATTAATTTAAAGGTAGTGTTACTGGAATAGAGTTATCATATCTGAAAAATTGTAATCCACAAAACCAAGTGAAGCTTAGTGGATTATGATTTAATCAACACACTATCGACATATGCTCCATGTAATAGATATTAGTAGAGAGTCAATTATTAATAGATTTATTGTATTTAATTTTCCATACTTGGGCATTTCATAATTGAAAAATTTCCTCAGAAATGTTTGATAAGTTCCTACAAACATGGTAACAAGAGCATTCCAATTTGAATAAGAATCTAACAAACTTATTCCCCCTTACAATCTCAAAATGTTCTAGGGTCCTACATGTGGTAGTAGATTTTATATCTTATTTATGTTAAATATATTCTCAATTATTTTTTACATGTATAATTTATAACATGTTAGGGGATTTCCCATTTTTAATTGATATAACTTCTATATTTTAAAGAAAATAAAGAGATCCCATTTGTAATTTCTTGGTATGAATGTTTTCTATGACACATATAAATGAATTTAGTGGAGTGATTTGAAAACAATTCAATGACTCAAACTAATATGATGTTTTTTGATGCAGATTCAAAAGTTAAAAATTAATTTACTGATTCTATATCTAATAAAAACTATATAAATGTGATGAGTTTCACTTTAGACATGTCTTTTGATAGAAAATTTAATATATTTATGAAGGATATAGATGTAACACCCCAAGTATTTACAAATAAACTCAATAAAATGAATGACACACTAAGAATCTACAAAACAAATCCTTTTAAGGATATAAAAGTAAACATTAATTTAAACATAATTTATCCACTTCTATGGTTTGAATTTCAAAAAACAGACATCTACGGTTGCAATCATTATGTTTTTTGGAGTCTGATAGAACTATCATGATTTTTTGGAGGATAGAAACATAGAATTATGAATAGTAATATGATTAGTAATATGACCCTTCTAACTAGAAAATCATATTATGAATCTTTTTCTAAAGGTTATAAGACAATAAGATCTTGATTCATTTTTTAAGGTGATATAAATTGACATATAGTTTTAAAAACAAATTTTGAAATAATTATGATTTGATTTAAAAATTAAATTAATCCTATTTGAAAAATTATGTTCAAAAAATGGAGTTCATTTTTTAATTATACACATTGAAAAATGGTTAGGGTGAATTTTGGGGATTTTTCTAAAATTCTTGAATTTTTGTTGAATAGTAATATATTGTAATTTAATGTATTTATATTTTATATGTTAAATAAAATATTCATAGAATCATGAATGATGTAAGAACCCTTTTTTTTAAATCACTTGATATTTTTATAATTTAGGGTCACATTAAAAAATACCATTCATAATCTTGAGCAAAATTATTAAACTAATGATTAAAATAATGGATACCCCATCTTCTCCACCTTTATATATACACCCTCACCCCCCACTTCCTATAACACCTCTCAAAATATTATAATTGTATAAATTATTCCCAATAACCTTCGCAAGGTTATTCTATATGTCCAAGACCTAACGGTCTCACCAAAATGCCAAAACCAAAGGACTTAAAGAGGATCAAAAGAAGAATTGATCAAGAGGTAAAAATCCTCTTTCACTTTCTTGTGATTTATTTTCAATTCTTTTCTTTTCTTATAATATATTCACCTAACCTTATCTAAGATGAATGAATGGTCGATAATTATATATATTCTGAATTTTTTCATGTTTATGGAAAAATTCATCATCATTATTCCCCTCCTCTTTATATTATTCTAAATATAAAAACATCGTCCTTGATGTGTCGATTTACCAACATCGGGGATGATGTGTCTTTAATTTCCATTAATTCCAAAAATATGGTTGTAAAACCATCTTAATGATTAAAAATATTTTAAACTATATTATATGACCTCTCTTCTATTCTATATTTAACTTCTATTCATAATATTAAAGGTATATGATGAAACAAGTTTGTGATTATTGAAGAACCACGAAAATGATTTAAAAGAATAACACTAATGATTTATCTAATTATTCATCCTCATATAATATAACCAAAATGATTTATGGAATAATTTAATATTATGGAAAAATAATACCACCATTTCATTCCACTTATGGAGTGCCTTTTTTATTTGATAAGAAAATAATTTACGATCTGATCATGGAAATCATGTAAATCACGCTCACAAAATAATAGAAATAACAAAACATATATTATTAATGTGTCAAATGATGTTATAAAACAGATTATATAAGGTGTTATAAAAATGATTATGATTCTGTAAAATATTAATAACCCCATTTTAATTTTTATAAAGTAGGTTTATAGAATTTTGAAGTAAGATTATCCTGATGTAAGGGAATTCACAACCCAATTTCAATTTTTTAGGTTAACTTTATACTTCATTGATTATTTGATACTAATAATATTTGTGTAATTAATTTTGTTTATAATATGATTATTTTTGTGTACTTTTAGTTTGTACACATCATCCTATAATTATATTAATTATCACTTCAATTATAGGATTTTTGTAAGGTATTTTCTTAAAAAAATCCTCTTTTAAAATTCTATTTTATGAAAATCAAAACCAATGTTTTTATGAACTTATACACGTTTTATTATTATGTTGTTGTACATGGAAATTATTTACGATGTAGGGTAGTACAAGTATATCCCTCCAATGTATTGGGTATGTGTAGTTTGGAGGTCGACCATGTGGTTACTCCATGTGTAACTGTGACGGTTACACCATAAGGTGGTCTTGAGGGATATATTGTAATGTAGTGGTGAGGGTTACAAATCATAAGGTAGTCATCAGGGTTATAATATAATAATTTAATTCCCCCTGATACAATTATTATTTTATATATGTTATTTAATGTTTTATGGAAATCTTGTGTTTCACAAAGTAAGCATATATTGGTGTGAAGTATGTCTTTGTGAAAATGATTTCATATGTTTATAAGTATACAAATACTTTTGGTCTCTTTCCTTATTTTTATATCAATTTCCGAAAATTTTAAGCTTATCCCTGGTTTTTTAATTCTTTTCATAGGTTATATGGTTGTTTAAGGGAATGAAGGAAGTCAATTTAAATGTTATGATTATTTGTCGAAGAAATAAAGTTATTGTTTTGTTTTAAAACATTTATGTTTCTGAATAAATGGATAATATTTCAATTGAACCCACAATTTATTATTATGGGTTGATATGTATGATTTATGTCCTAATATTATAAAAATATAAACCTAATATATCTTTTTGAATGTAAATATGTGAAATCCAATTGAAATTACAAGATTATGGAATGTTTATTGTCAAGACCTTATAGTTTGTATCAGAGCACTGTTTAGATATCTTTTGGAGTTAGTATGATGTTAACAGATTACCATAAATATCTATTTATTTTATGTTTATGTTAAAATCTTATATAATTTAAGTATTACCTTGTTTCTTCAACTAATAAATGTCTGTTTAGAATGGTTTTCCATAGAAGAATCAGGGAAGCATAATTTCGATGGAACTGAGAGGCTGATATCTTTTCAAATCCTCAACCAGGAATGCTGTGAATTGGAACTGAGTAGTTTTCGATAGTAATAGATCAAATGAAATAGGTATTAAATGTTGGTTTCATCTATTTAAAATAACAAATTGAGATACCACAAAGGAACATGATGATAGTATAACATTTTATTAGGAAACACCCTCAAACTTTTAGTAGATCTTCAGACGCTATAGTGGATGAAGGATGTATTAATGAACATGAATTGATAATAGATGTTAGGGGATATTCAGATAATTAAAATCCTAGACTTTAAATTTATGTTTTTGAACGATAATCTATCAGCGGTGGTCAATGGTTAAGAATATTAGGGATAGAAAGGATATTTAAGCCATAGAGAGGGATGAATTTAAAATCATTTCCTTGAAAACTATATTATTAAGGTGGTTCGATGTAGGATGGAGAAGTAATTCCATGAATTAAGGGAAAATGAGGAAGATTACATGACTCTGTATGAGGAAAACGTCACCCAATTGGTATGGTATTCTTTAAATCTTATTTATGATCTTGATAGAAAAATCAATAATATTTACTCAGGTCTGAAGCCAAGATACTGATCATCGTTTTCCCCCTAAGAATTCAAACATTATGAGAAACATTTCTATTGTGTTGAGAGGGTATAAATGGAGTTTCTTGAGGATCAGTTGTACTTTGAAAGAAAAATATATTAAAAGGTCCATATGGAATGTGATGGGTATAAATCAATCAGTGAAATCTGATGGAAAAAATTTCTAGTTTCAAATTTGTGAAAATTGTGGTAAAAAGAACCATGGGTATTATATCACCAGAACTAGGAAGAATTTCCAATGTGTTAAGTTTGGACATATGGCCCAATATTTTAATGAAAATAATAATAAGATAAATTCTAATAAGAAAAATTTAAAGTGTCTCAAATGTGGTGAGATGGTTCATAATGCAAATGCATGCCTGAATAAATATCTGGTTGATTGAAAACAGCTAGACTATAATAAAAATGGTGTTGTGAGAACCATTCTATCTAGGTAAGAAGATGTGAGGCCATCCAATAAAGTTCTATCAGGTAATTTTATTATTTTCATATATTTTTCTAATGTATTGTTTGTTACCAGGTCTAAACATTCTTTTATTTATGATAAATTTTATATTAAATTAGAAATATCACCTCAAAAAATGATACAATAATTTATTTTCAAAACACCAAGGGGAAATGATACAATAAAGAAAAAATTTAAGAATCTTCATATTGTTATCTGTGTAAATAAATTACCTGAAAGCCTTTCTATTTTTTCCTTAGTAGATTTTGATATCATTGATGGGTATGAATTGACTTTATATTTATCATGCTAAGATTGATTGTAGAACTAATAAAGTAGTTTTTTAGAAATTGTATCATTTTGTATACTAGATTGAAACAATAAAACTAATAACATATTAGAAATATAAGAAACTATTTGAAGATAGAAATGAATGTTATCCTTCTCAAATTGTTGAAAATTAAGGAACTGTTTAGATTAATGATGTTGTAGTGGTAAATGAATACCTGGATATTTTTTCTTGTTGAGTTACATAGTGTTATCCCTAATTGGGATGTTTAATTCAAAATTGACTTTGTTTTTAATGACATTAAAACTTTCAGTACACCTTATCGAATGGATCAAATAGATATTATTGAATTGAAAAATTAGTTGCATGGATTTTTTGATAAAGTCTTCATTCATTGTAGTACTTCACCATTTAGAGATCCTATTTTTTCATTAAAAAGAAATGTGGTTCCATGAGACTTTTCATTGATTATAGAGCATTGAATAACATTATTATTAAGAATAATTATACTTTTACACACATAAATTCCTTGTTTTATCAACTTTATAGAGCTTAGTAGTTTTTCAATATTGAATTGATATTCGGGTACCATCAGTTGTAGGTAAAGGGGGATAAAATTAAAAATTATATTTTCAAACTACATATGGTCATTATGATTTTTTATGATGTTTTCATTAAATAATTCACCTTATATATTCATGGATCTTATTAATAGAATATTTCATGATTTCATGAATATTTTTTTGGTTGTTTTATTAGTGAAATTCTTGTATATTATAGATGTAAAGAGGATCATGAAAAACATCTAAAGTTCATTTTTAAAAAAATAAAATAAAATAAAATGTATGGATAAATCAGAATGTGTGAATTTTGGTTGAAAAAAATTTATTTCCTTGGTCACATTGTTTCTAGGGATGGAATAACTATTTATCCTGCTAAAATGATAATTGTTGAAGAATGGAAATGACCCAAAAATATAATTTAGAGTCATAGTTTTATTGGTTTGGTGGGTTATTACCAGAGGTTTGTATAAAATTTTGCACGGTTATCTATTCCACTGACTAAATTAACTCCAAAAATTGATAAATTCATCTGGAAAAATAATGTGATGATTGTTTTCAGGAATTAATTTGAAGATTTTTGAATGCCCCAGTTTTGACCCTACCTTACATAAATGGAGAGTTTTTTTAACAATAGGGATTCTTCATTAAAGGGACTTGGTTGTGTTTTGATGTATAATGATTAGGTAATTCATTATGATTCAAGCCAAGTAAAACTGCATCAGTTAAATTTTCCCACACATGATTTAAAATAATATGTTGTAGTTTTCTCTTTAAAAATTTAGATGCATCATTTATATGGATACAAATGTGAAATATATACAAAACAAAAATGTCTGATGTATATATTCACAATAAATTAATTAATCATGTGGTAGATAAGGTGGATTAAATTGATGATGGATTATGATTGTACAATCAATTACCATCATGAAAAATCAAAAAATGTGTAAGATTCCTTGAGTCAAAAACATCATAAATCCTTAACTATGTTACGGCTAGAAAATACCCATTAATTAATTATTAAATGAATTTTGGATTGGAAGTTGTTGGTGCAGAAAATTCCTCTATTCTATTATAGGTTTATGTGAATTCATCTATGTTAGAAAAAATTATTCAAGTGCAAAAGGAAGGCGGGTAGTTACAGAAAAAGATTTAATTTGTAAGAATGGGTTTTTTTATGGAATTTAACAATAATAAATATTGTGTTCTATGATTTGAAAAGAGATTAATTGTGCCTTGTGATTATCAACTGAAGAAAGAATTGTTTTGTGAAGCTCATAGTTCTCAATTTTCATCCCATCATGGTATATCATAGATTTATAGAGACCATTAGGAGTATTAATTGTGGGAGGTAATGAATATAGATATTGTATATTTTACTGTGAAATTTTTACCATTTCAACATGTTAAAGAAAAGTGTTTATTACCAAAGGAGATTATTCATCCTTTACTAGTGCCAGAGTGGAAATGAGAAAACATATCCCTAAAAATCCATGTTGTATTACCAAATATTTCTCGATGTAACAATTCAATCAGGGATATTGTTGATCGACTAGATTAATCTGCTCATTTCCATATTATTCTAGATATTATGAATTTGGATCATCTTTCATGACTGTAACTCAAAGAGATTGTAAGTTTACATGGAGTTCCTCTTTCCATTGTACATAACTATGATCCTAGGGCCACTTTTAGATTTCAAAAAATCCTTCATAATTAGATGGGAGTATAATTAAATTTTTGTAGAACTTTTTATCCTAACTCAGTTGGGTAGTCATAACGGACAACTCGATATTTGGTGGATATGATTGATGATTGATCAATAGATTATCAGGTAAGTTTTGATCATCATATTTATTTAGTTACTTTTTCTTTTAACAATAGTTTTCATCTTAGTATTTAGATGGAACATTTTGAGGCATTACATGGGAAGCGGTTTGAAACACCAGCTTTTTTGGATGATTTCTGGGAAGGGGAGTTAATGGGACTAGAATTAATAATGGAAGTAGTAGAGAATGTGATGGTGATCCTGCAACACATGAGGATAACTCAGGGTAGGCAGAGAAGTTATGCAGATAATAAGAGGAAATACATTTATTTCGATGAAGGGGATCATGTTTTTCTTGCAATCTCACTCTGGAAACATTTAATGCGTTTTTTTAAAGAAATGATTGATAATTCCATTGTTTATTTGACCTTATAATGTCCCTGAGAAAGTCGGAATGGTTTACAACTGAGTATCTATTTCGTTGAGTTTATCTCAAGTACACAATGTTTTTCATGTTATGATGTTCAGAATGTATGTTCTGAATTCTTCTCATGATTTAAGCCAAGAAGCAATTCAGCTGGAAGATAACCTTTATTATGAAAAGAAAATTGTTCAGATTTTTTATCCCAGTGAGTATGTTTTTCAGAATAAGGAAATCCTATAGGTAATATTTTTGTGGAAAAACCACGTGGTTGAATAAGCAGCATGGGAATCTGAAAATTCTAAGAGCAAAAGCTACCCTAACTTGTTTAATATATAAAAAATTTTGAGGATGCAATTTCTGGAATGTTGGGAGATGGTAACACCCCAATGTTTTACAAAAATATTTAATAAAATGTATAAAACACTAACACACTATTAAAAAATCCCTCTTTAATGAGATAGTTTTAAACTAGCTATTGAACATAATTTATCCACATCTATAATTTGAATTTTAAAAAATGGACATCTAAGGTTGTGATCAACAACTTATTTGGATTCTGAAAGAACCAAATTGATTTTTGGTGAATAGTAACATACCCATATGAATAGTAAAATGAATAGTAATTTGACCCTTATTAATAGTAAATTGTATTTTTATTATTTTTATTAATCTTTTATGATAATGAGAGCTTGATTAATTTTTCAAGGTGATATTAAATGAGTTATAGTTTAAAAATTGTTTTTTTCAAATAAATTATGATTTAATTTATAAAATAAACTAATCATATTTAGAAAATTAATTGAGAAAATATTGTTTGTTTTTGAATTCAACACATAAAAAAATGGTTAAAGTGAATTTTTTGGATTTTTCGGATATTCATGATTTTTTTATGAATAGTTAAATATGGTAATTTACCATATATATACACTATATGTTAAATATACTATTCCTAGAATCATGGATGATGTAAGAAAAACTAGTTTGAACTCACATTATCTTTTTTATGTTTAGGCTCACATGAATCATGAATATTCATAGTATTATTCAAAAATATTAAACTAAAGATTAAACTAATGGAAAACCCCTCCCCTCCTCCAATATAAATTCCACCCTCACCCCCTCTTCCTCTCACACCTCTAAAGAAATTATCATTGTCTAAATTCATCCCAATACACATAACAGGGCTATTCCACACATTTTAGACCTATTGGTCTCACCATATGAAAAAAACAAAAGCCTTAAGGAGGATCTCACGAGGAGAGATCAAGAGGTAAAAATTCTCTTTCATTTTCTTATGTTTTCTTTTCAATTATTTTCTTTCCTTATACTCTCTTATCCTCCCTTTATCCCAGAGGTATTAATGATCTGTTGTTATATATATTTTTTTATTTTTATCATGTTTATGGAAAAATTCTTCAGCATTATTCCCTTCATATTCTTCTTATTCTAAAGTTAAAAACATTGTCCATGAGGTGTCGATTTACCGACATCGTGGACGATGTGTCGGCAATTTCTATTACTTCCTTCAAATTTGGTTGTGAAACCATTTTAATGGTTGAAACATATTTTAAAGTGTATTATATGACCTCTCTTATGTTCTATAATTAACTTATATTAATAATATTAAAGGTATATTATGAAACAAGTTCATGATTATTGTAGAACTGCCAAAATGATTTAAACGAATATCACTAATGATTTATCTAATGATTAATCCTCATATAATATAATCAAAATGATTTATGGAATATTTTAATATTATGGTAACATATTAACATGATTTCATTCCAATTATATATTTCCACTTCTATTCAAAAAAATTATTTTACGAACTAACCGTGGAAATCATGTAATGCACGCACTCGAAACAATGGAAATAACTAAATATTATTAATAAATGGGTTGAATGATGTTATAAAATGAATATGTACAGTTTTATAAACATTATTATGCTTCAATAAAATAGTAATGACACACTTTTAACCATTATAATAGAGGTTTAATGTACTTTGAAGGATGAATTACTTGAGGTAAGGGAATTCTCAACCCAATTTCCTTTTTGGGTTAACCTTATACTTCATTAATTATGTGCTACATAGATTATTTATGTGATTAATTTCAGTTATATTTCAATTTAACATGTATATTTATAGTTTATACACATACTTCATTTATTATATTAATTCTCACTTCAATTTTATGATTATTTTAAGGGAATTTCCTTTAAAAATAGACTTTAAAAAATCTATTTTATGAAATTCAAGTGAAATATTTTTATAAAGTTATTCATATGTTATGATTATTTAATGGTTCATTGTAATTTTTTATAATTAAGGTTTGTAACTACATATCCATAGAATTCATTGGGTATTTGTAAAATAGTGGTCGGTCGTCTAGTTACTCCAAGTGTAATTATGATGGTTACACAATAAGGTAGTCGTGAGGGTTACATTGTAAGGTATTTTTAAGGGTTACAAATCATATGGTAATAATGAGGGTAACAAAATAAGTATTTAATTCCACAAGATACCCTTATGTATTTATATATGTTCTTTAATGTTTATTTAAAATCTCATGTTTCACAATGTAAGTATATATGGGTGATAAGTATGTCTTTGGGAAAATGATTTCATATGTTTATATGTATTCATGGACTAATCATTTCTTTATTTCTTTTTATTTTCCGTACTGAGATTTTTCTTCACATTCCATGTTTTTTAAATCTTTTCACCATTTATAAGGGTGTATATGAAAAATAAGGAAGACATGTTAAATGTCAAGAATATTTGTTCAAGAAATTATGTTGTAGTTTTGTGTTAAAAAATGTTGTTTTGGGAAGAAATGGATATTGTATTAATGGTACCCAGTTTGTATTCTAATGGGTTGATATGTATGAGTTTTGTCCTAATGTTCTAAAACACAAAACCAAAAATATATTTTGGAATGTGAAGAGGTTAAATGTAGTTTAAATAGCTAGATTATGTAATGTGTAAAGATGTTTCCTTATAATGAAAAATTTAATGAGGACAAACATCATGTTTTTCATAGTTAGTTTGATGATATAGAGATATATGTAGAATAAAATGAAGAGGTTTGTTTAGTAACATTACTAAGGTTTTTTTATCCAACCAAGGACATGGGGAAAAAATTAAGGATATTAAAATCATGAATGAAATACTTAGAAGGCTCCAACATCTATACCATCCAAAAGACTCATCCCTTATGGAAAGATATATTTCTAATATTTCTCTTGATGAATGGATATATAGTCTGGTAGATTATGAAATAATTTTCACACAAGAATATAGAAAAATTAGAGTTATCAAGGAAGCGGAATTCAAATCCATAAAAAAAACATGACATATCCAAATTTAGTGATGATGGAAATGATGTGAATGGAAAATAAATCTATCTTTTTACCAAAACAGTCAAGAGAGGAAACATACTATTTTAACGCAAGCTCCCTTTTGTAAGTTTTCAGTGTGGTAAATTAGGTAACATTTCCATTCAGTGCTCAAGGATATTTGATGATATTGAATGTGAAGTAGAGCTCATGTAGAGGCTTCAAAGTAGATTTTTACAATATGGAGACTTTGAATTAGGAAATAAATTACAGACAAAGTGATATTTCTAAAAAGAAGAACAATGTAATTAAGAATATTTTGATGATGATATACCAAAGTGTAAATATGATGGTGAATAATCCATGATGGATATAGTTGAAATGGTTTAACCTAGAGAAGATAAACACAATCGGTTGAATGGTGTTTTTGATCTCAAGGTGGAACATTAGTTTCCTCTTGATGGGATCGAAATTAAATGAATTGATAATAGAAATATTGGGAGATTATTTGAAATAGTCATTAGTGTGTGTGGTTCATCTTGATGCAGAGATAGATAGACTTCATAAAGAGGGAGAAGAACGTTTTACAACAGAAAATACTCATTTCATTTAAGCTTCCATTATAAATTTTTTTGGTTTTATTAAAATAAAATATTTCACATAATATTTTTCATGTTTTTGGGTTTTAAATAATTTATATCAAAATTGTCGGGTATTTTCCTCAAAAAAATGATCTACTGATCATTTAAAGGTATTTTCATCTATAACAATTTCCTTCAATATTTATTATGATTTACTAGGTATACAAACCAATTTTCCCATAATTATTATTTCTCAATATGGTTTATTATTATGATAATGAAATTTTTATTAAAGAAATATCATTTCGATGAGTTATGATTTAATGATATGATAAATGATTTATGATTTATGGATCACATATATATTGTTTTCATTATCTGATGGGTAGTAATGGAATTATATAACCCATTAATTAATCACGTAATGTTACATATATCATGTGGTATTAAGGACCAGAATAGGGAGTTAACCCAGTTATGTACATGTATTTCTCTAATAATATAGTCTTTCGACTGGACCTTGACTAATGAAACAAAGGATTGGGGAGTGAAGCCAGTCCACCATGATAGTAGTAGCAATGAACATGGAAATGAAATGATCTTCTCTTCTTATATTTATGAAAAAACATATATCTTATTATTTGGATATGTTTTAATGGATTATTATTTATTATTTATGATATTCTACTCTTCTGTCTTATGTCATTTGTTTCACAAAACAATATTCCTTGTTTCTTGGTTAATGTTCTTTGATTGATTGGGTATGATAATTATAATTCCTGACCATGTTATCTTACATTTAGAGAAATATTATTCTCTCTAAGGATCATTTATTGATATATATTATGTTAACCTATACTGAGTATCAAGTTAACTGCTATTTATGTTGCTATTCCCTAGGCTATAAGAAATGTTTTCAGTATGGATTGTCTAATAAGGGTGCTACTTCAAAAGAATATAATTAGAAATGTTTTAGATATTTTTTGTACGAATTGTTTACATATCCATGATTCCAAAGAAAAAACCTTTGTGTCCCTTCGATGCATATTACTATGAATGTTATTTGATATTCATCTAAAATGATTTGATATTTACGTAAGAAATGTATGGTTTATAATATTTCATGACACTATATCTAATACCAAAAAGGTGATAATCTATTATCATCTATCCCAATCGGTTGAAATGATACCAAATTATTCATCCTTCATATTTTGGTTCTCACCAACATAAGGTTACACTCAAAAAGGATGATTATATATCACAGTTAAATCTACCATAGGAATCATCTTAAAAAACATACTTCTAGTGGTCCCAATATAGTTTCCACCATCCAAGTAATATGTATTGATACACATGATTTTCTACAAAGAACACGAAATTTGATAAAAGAAACTAACCCATCATGTTTGATATATAGAAAAAATTGGGTTTTCCACATCACAACATTCAATTATAAAAAAGAATAGGTGAACCATCATTAGATGACCTTACCTAAAAAAATTATACCTCACTCACCAACATGCGACCACAATATTTATTCAGGATTTCTTGTTTTCCTAGAGGTATCATAGAGTCAACCAAATTTCCAATGTGAATTATAAACCCAAAATTCACTATAATTCTATTGTTGGGATCTGAACCACCCACACAATTCTTCATAATTTCCCTATAAGGACTATTGTATCATTATTGCAACTCACTCTCAGAACACCTTAAATTACATATTTCTCTTAATTTCAACACTCAAACATCATCTAGAATCACATAAAAGTCAAAACTAATGTATTCACTATCTCACCATATAAAATTGGATCTAACTACACACTATCCATGACCCTAACAATATGATGTTCATACAACTATGATTGATAAGATGATTCAAATCATTAGATTATCCTTATAGAAAAATACATAAAAAATAATTGATCTCTATAGACCGTGATCCACCCCTTACACATTGGAATGACTTGACATGATAAATGCACTCATACTCAACTATCAACATGAATCCCCTATCACTACCCATTACTAGATCACCATGAACATTATAATTTATATTTAGTAAAATTTTACTAAAATGAGGGTCACACCCTCTAATAGCCCATAAATTTCGTTGAGACATATGGCTTCTACTGTATTTATCCATCATCACCATCTACGAAGGGTTCTAACACAAATTGTGTCTCACTCATACAAATCCATTCTCACCTAATCCTAGAAACATCATTTCAAGGACAAAACTCTGACAGACTATACGAAGGTTCTTAAATCCTTCCCTAATGTATCTTATTTATTGGGTGAAAACACTTCATATTCTCATCAAAACAATAGGCCACCATTCCTAGAGTAAAATTCTTTAATCAATCAGTACACAACCCTAAAACAGTCACCCACGGATCCAAAAACTTAATTGAACCCTACATTACCCATATTCCTTTTCCAAAACATAGTTTCATATTCAAGGCGTAGTGGTACCCCAAAGAACCCTATCCTATGTTCTTACAGGAATCTCACATAATCCCATCAAAGCACAATAGATCTACACTTTCATATCACATAATTTCACAATATAACTCATGCTTTAATGAATTAAACATAATCATTCCTAGGATCATGTTCTTGAAAGATGTATTTTCTTTTCTATCATATCAATATCATATTTCCCAAATAAATCCTTACATCTCTATTTCTATCATTTCTTGAGAATATCACTCATTCAGATGAAATCGATGGGATCACTTAAAAATAGTTTGTCATTCCAAAACCAAAAGTGAGTACTAATGACTTATCCAGTTTAGATCCAATAATCAGTGATCATGATCCTTAAATTCATCAAATTCATTCCTTGAATAAATAGGTAATGAATCTAATTAATCATGCCTTCTAAACATTACATCATTTCTAAAAGAACATCATTTTCTATTTCATCTTAAAAGTACTCAGTATTCCAAATGTTGTTACTCTACAATTAAAAGGGTATATAAATCTTAAAGGAATTCTACACTTATCCAAAATCATTGTATAGTCATACCTCACCTATAAAAATCCAAAATGGGTCTATAATGAAGGAAACCAATTTATATACTCACACTTAAAGGATATGTCACCATGGAATCCATTTTTTGGAAACCAGCTAGGGGTTACTATACATCCCTTAGAGAGATATTATAGGCACATGTAGAAAATAGTTGACCAAAATATCCACATTACTGAGCATAAAATAAAAGTTTTTTGGTTTAATTGAGAATAGTTCCATAAAAAAAATAATTAATAAAACACTGTATATGTTTTTCGTTTACTCTTTAATAAACTTAACCCCTTGTTATCAGTGAGATCAATCTCAAATGATCACATCTATTCCATTAATTTTACATGTTAAAAATGATGCTTCTATATAGATTTCTTTCCAATAAAAGGCTAAGAGCCAAAATAAGATTTCAAAAAATCCTAATAAAAAATATTTGGTACAAGTTGTAACTGAAATATAATAGAAATAAACAAAAATTCCAATCTTGTAACCATAGTTCCAATGATATCCCACTAGATATATAATCATCACTCACTAGAACGAGTTCCAGTACAACCATTGACACATCCATAATCCCATTCAATAATATCTAAAATTTTATGATAAAAGGAAATAAGATTTGATTCAATTTTTCAGTGGACAAATAATAAAAATTTGGATATTTCCTAGATGGTGTGTCATTGGACCTCAAGTAAACCTTCATGTATTTTAAAGGATAATCACTAGTGTAGAGGGCCTAAATCAAACATTAGTGAGACCATTTACTCAAAATCATTGTCATTAATACTAATAATAATACCAATAATAATCTATAATAAAAAATCATTATATTATAAATAAATAAAACATTTTCACACTATAATAAATGTATTTTTGATGTATAGTCATACAAAATAACTCATATCCCACTTGGATGATCATATAAACAAATAAAAAAATAAAGAGGATCTACAACCATCCACATGACTCACCTCTATTTCATATCCCATCATCATTGTGTATCATTGTATTGATCTACTACACAACATGTACTTAAAAATTTAAAATAGATAAATGGTATGCACGCATGTCAGTGTTCCCAATAAAGGGGTGAGAACTTCAACATACCCAGTTCTCACCATGTTTCTGAATATACACCATCCTATAATTGTGTATGTAGAATGAAGATAAATAATTCCAATGGAAAATTCTAGCATTTATTTCATGGAATTTGGTATTAACCATACCACCACTACACCTAAACGTACCATATTTGGGCCACACATAAAATGATGTTTCTTCAAGTCATAGGTCCCATCCCAAACCCATAAACATAAGGTTAAATTCCATAAATTTTCATTCCACTATAATCTTCCTCATAGAAGTCCCATACCACATTCCCAGAAAAAAACCTCCATGGGGAATCACACACATCAAGTGACTAAAACATCTCCTATTACGAGAGTTTGAATGTCCAATAACCAATCAATCCCTTGTACCCATCAAATACACCAAAAAATCCCATATTAGTGGAGGTCACACATAATTTACCTAACTAGATCCCTTCCATGGTTGTTCACACATCACGAACCCAAACCAACCAATTTTTGGGGTGGTTACCAATCATGTCTTGAATAATCCCCTCACTTATGGAAGGTCGCACATCATCATTTAAAAACCCAAATTTCAAGAAAATATTTTTTCGCAATAATCAATATTGTAATAACATAGTTTTTTCTGTGAAAGACTTTGGGATATTTCTTGATGTTATTCCATAGCAGCGCCTTCAGATGGCGTGCGATTCCGAGCCCCGGTGTGGCCGGAATTAAATCATCAGTGCGTTCACACTAGAAATGCCAAATAAATGGGATAACTCCTAAACGGTGATCCGAATCAGAGATCTGAGTATATGGATGGGGCTAGAATGAGTTTTTTACCCTAGGAATGACATAAAACTTGTCGGCGCAGGACGTTTGGACCCCTCACTCGCTTCTAGAACGTTAAATGGATAAATTAAATAATTAATTTGTGTGTTTAATGGATAAACTCAAGTATCTCTTAAACGGTGGCTCAGATTGGGAAACTGAGGGCACCATTGAAATTTGAGCCTGACATTTACCCTTGGAGGGGTGTAAGTTTTGCGGGCGCGGCTCATCTGCGAAAAATGGCCCTAGGGGCATTTTCGTAATTTGGAGGCTTTGGGCGTTCTGCTTTATAACTTTCAAACAGAATCTTGGAATCAAATTATGAGACCATTGTTGTTCTTAGAGGATCGTGTTTACCCCACGGGCAACCTCCTTTTTTTCTGCGTCGGAAGCGGAGTCGGGGCACACCAGGTGGGTGGTTTAAGTTTTTTTCCTACTTAAACACCCCCCTTCTTCTTCTTCCTCTTCTCCTGGGTAGCCCTTCCCTCTCCTCCTCCACTCTGGAAAGACACCTCTGGTGAGGCAACTCTGGCAAGGCAGCGGTGCGGCGGCAGACTCCTTGTGAAGTTCCGGGCATCGCCCAAGAGGTAGGAGTTGTTTTTGTTTCGTTTTATTTCCTGCACCATGTTCTTCATTATTTTTCTTTGTCAAATTGCTGCTCGAACTTAGATCCAAGCCCGTAGTTACGTAGTAGTTTTTCTAAGTTTTTTTTGCTGGTTTCGGATCGAAAATCCGAGCTCCGAGGTGACCGCAGCACTCCGCCGAAGATCAATGGGTTCTGGTGTTCGTCCGATGGTTTTTGGGTGTTCCGGCGAGCAGGGACGGTGGCCCGGCGGTTTCTCCGGGCAGCGGCGGCTTCCAGCGGAGGCGGCGACATCGTGGTTGGGTGGTGGCAGCAGGCCTGCACGGTGGGGCGTCGGGCGTTTGACGGTGGTGCGGCGGCGCCTCCTCAGTGAGGCGGCATGTGCGGCTCAGGTGGCAGGGGAGCGCCGGGGCGCCGACGAGGGGACGACCTGGGTCGTGCTGCGACCCCATGGGGAGACCAGGACCCGCCGATGGTGGGTCTCCGCGTGTACGTGACCGGCCAGTTGGCCGGTCGGTAGAGCGACCCACGCGCAGTGCGGGTCCCTCGGGAGAAGGCGGGCCGATGTGCGGCGGCCCACGGGTTCGGCTGGGCCGCGGCTCTGCGGGCCGGACAGTGTGGGTCGGCCCGAGTGGGGCGGACCAGCCGGACCGGGCCTGTCTGGCCCATGGGTAACCCCCCCTAAAAATTTTGACGCCTGTATTTTGAGCTATGTGCATCCGTTTTGAGTGTCGCCTGCCGCAGCGCAGACCTAACAGCAAGGCGGTCTCTTTGAGATGGTCTTGGGCAATTATAATTCCCGAGACGGGGGCCTCGGTGGCGCGAAACATACGTCGAGGGGATTGACTTTATCCTGGGGGTTCTTGTTTTGGACGGCGCGGACGCGTCCGGCGTCCGTTTTGAGCACCGTCAGCGGCGTGGGGACCCTGGCGTCGGGACGAAGATTTCCAGAGTGGTTTCAAGTGTTGAGGCCAAAGATGAGTCATGGGCCCCACGACCCGTCTTTTGAGATCCATGTATTGTTTCATTACTTTTTCATCGGACGTCCTTTCAGGGCGTGCGAGTAGTCGTTTTTGGGTGTTTTTCCCAGGACATCGCATTGGCGTAGTGTGCCCGCTTTAATTCTACACGCTATTGCGGGCCCTGTAAGGGCTGTTTCAGGAATTGACGGTGAATTCTATCTTTATCACTGGGTGTCCGTTTTGGACAAATGAATAGTCCACCTTTTGTGCTTATTTGAGAGGATCGCAACGATGCAATCTGTTCGTTGTGTTTTGGGACTGGGATGTGGGTCCCACGAAGCACCGCTCGTGTGCGGCACGCCGAAATGCATCTTTTCATCCAGATATATGTTTTGCTCATGTGAGAAATCTTTTTGACGTGTTTTACCTAGGGGATCACAATGGTGCGACGCGCCCAACTATTTTCGGGGCAGAGGCTCGGGATCACGGGACGTCGTTCGGGCGTGAGGCGGTATTGGTGACTTTTCCGTCGGATATCTATTTGAATTGAGTAAGTAGACTATCTCGCGTGTTTTTTCATGAGGATTACAACAGTACAATCCATTTGGTTATGTGGAGCCTCTTGCACGATATTATAAAATGTGGAAATGTGAAAGGCGCACTGATGGAGGTTCTTCTCGCCGTGTTCTCAGAGAACCCTTGGCATGTGATCGCGTGCACTCCCGTGTGGGTGAAGAGATTTGGATAGTTGTACCTCAACCGATGAGGTGGTAGGTTGGAGTTGTTACATCATGCCTTCGCGTTGACGTTTGGTGCCGTGTGCACGATAGCCTTTGGGCTGGAACGTGGTATACTCTGGGAGTATATGGGAATGCATGGAGGTACATGTGGTTGTTTGTACTAGAGGACATTTGTGCGCTTAGTTCAGGTTGACTTGGGGCCACACGTCGTGTGGGCCCCATGTGCATGTCGTGTCCTGCTTTACTTACTTTTGACCTCTCGCGATGTAGAGGGTCCCTCAGTTCTCGTTTGTTGAACAGCAGAGTTGAGTTTTCCCCCTGGATCTATGCTCAATGGTTTAGATCCACAGGGTTGATTGGTTTCACCTGGTCTTATTCAGGAGTCATATTATTACTCGATACCCACTCTGTGTTCTGTTGGCCAGTGTTGTACCATCCAGTAGAGATGGCCAGAGAAGTTCTTGGTTTACCCTCTAGCGGAGCTGGGTAGTGGGTTACTCATCGACTTCTCAAGGTTTACCCTCTACCAGAGACTAGGCAGTGGGTCACCCGACAAATCTTGAGGGTCTACCCTCCAGCAGGGTTGGGCAGTGGGTCGCCCGTCGTCTTGTTTCAGGTCTACCCTCCAGCAGGGCTGGGCAGTGGGTCGCCTGTCGACTTGTTCAGGGTTTACCCTCTAGTAGAGACTAGGCAGTGGGTCACCCAACGACTCTTGAGGGTCTACCCTCCAGCAGGGCTGGGCAGTTGGTCGCTCTTCATCTTTTTCCAGGTTTACCCTCTAATAGGGCTGGGCAGTGGGTCACCCATCAACTTCTTCCATGTCTACCCTCCAGCAAGGATAGGCAGTGGGTCACCGGGCAACTCATGCGAGGTTTACCCTCCAGTAGGTCTAGGCAGTGGTTTGCCTGATGATTTATTATGGTTTACCCCCTAGCTGGGCGGGGTAGTGGGTCACCCGATATCATATTATGAATTACCCTCCAGGAGGTCTGGGAAGCGGGACACCCGTTGATATTCCAAACTCAGTCCTTTCTACTATTCTAGTCTGTGGCTTTCCTCCGTGATCACCGGAGAAGGACCCTTGGTTTTTCATGTCAGTGATGGAACAACTTTGACTTTGGGGAGTCCTCTCGACTACAGGGCAGTGATGAGGTGTGGTTTTACATAACCTGAAACTCTCAAGTAAGAGGGGTAATTTTCACCACCGAGACGCGTCCTTGAGACGTGACCTAAAACCATGCGGGCAAGTCAGTGCCACGCAAAGCGGATAGTGTCAAGGTGCGGTGATTTGAGGCCCTTGACTTGTGGTTTGGGGCAGATGTGCTGGATGCTAGGCATCAATGGGTTACTTCTGGGACTGTTGGCTACTCACTTTCTTGGGCTGAGCTACAGGACAGAGATTCCCTTACAAACTTTTTCATGCTTCTTGACAGAGCATATGTGTTTTTATATACCTAGTTCCAGTACCCACTCCATGGGATGGGTTATTCACTTTCTAGGAGAGGTGAAGACATGCAGGGTATTCCACGTGCTTTCCGTGTCTAGATTCTCGTGGTTGGATGAGTCTACTCTCCTGCTATAGGTAGCAAAGACTCGACGAGGAGTTCATCTTCTCACCGTTTCCAGCTCCTTCTGTCTGGATGAGTCTACCTTTTTTCCTCTTATTGGTTTGAGTTGTACTCTTTACTGCTACTCTTTAATGCACTCTCAGTTGTACCTTTCTACTTTCTATTTTCGATCTACTGCTCACCCTTTGGTACCTCTTTTGTTTCTCCCTCGAGCCTTTGGGGTATCCTACTATGAATTTTTATACTCACCCCTGATTGGGCTTTTCCCACACTTATTGTGCCATTGCAGACAACAGACAGGTGGAGCGTGAATTCTGTGGAGCATAGGAGTTCGGGAGCTTGGACCGCATACGGTGGTCGTAGTCAGGTTACAGGTGGGGAACCCTTCCAGCTGTATCTCTTTTGGTCACCTATTTTCTGGTTGTGTCACTTTTCTAGTTGGGCACTTGTTTTTCCCCCTTTCTTTTTAATTTCCATTCAGAACTTTCTTAGTACTGATTAGAGGTCGATGCACTATTGTGGATTATATATAGCAGTTTCCCTTTTTCTTTACTTGTCTTTTATTTTACTCTACACTTTTACAGTGATTGTGCTGCGTGTGTGTGTCAACAGGTACCCAGTAATGGCCTCCCTGAGTTGTTTAGCCTTCGGCGCTTGTCACCAGCCCCTGTCCTATGGTGGTGGGCTTGGGGTAGTTGCGGCTCGAGCCTGGGTAGGGTCGGGTCGTGACAAAGTGGTATCAGAGGTGGTTCGTTCCTTGGGACGCTGTTCAGACGTCCCTAAAAGAGGAATTGGTTGGGATTTAGGGAAATAATGTTAACATGTCTCGAGAGAGGCTCTCAGTCCATGGAGTCCAGTGATGGTGCGACGGCCGACATATCCATTCACCAGGACCTTGATAACCCGCTTGTCGACTCGGCATGATGAGACACTTGTTATAGGGAAAATTGGTTTGTGCATCACATAGGATTGAGTCTTTGACAATCCTTCTTGAGTAAGCTCCCCATTGTTGTTATTGGTATATAAATATATGCTCATCTGACAGCGACACTCCTTGATAATATTCAGGATGTCTCCGCGAAGAGAGCAAACAATGATACCCGCTTTGGTGTGTGACGACGACCATATGAGCTACCAGGCCTCAGTCCAGGACCCATCAAGCGAGCCCCTTTCTCCGGGTGGGCTGGTAGCACCACCCCCACCTGTTGAGCAGGAGGCAGTTTCAGTAGAGCAGGTTGAGCTTGAGCCATGGTTGAGCGCGCTCTGTGAGTTCCAGTGGTAGAGACTATTGAGGTTCAGTGGTATGCCAGACCCTTAGGCATCTGAGGTTTGGCTTGAGGCAGTGTTTAGCCTTTTCAGTCTTGTGCAGACACCGGCCGATCAGAGAGTGTCTTTGGCAGCCAACCTTTTTCGTGGAGTAGTTCGGCGTTGGTGGACTGTGGTGACTCCGTTTCGTGATGAGTCGTTTCTTTCGTGAGGCGACGTTCAGTTGTTGTTCCGTGAGGAGTTTTTCCCCTCCTTCGTGTGCTCCATTAGGATCCAGGAGCTCTTGCAGTTTCAACAGGGAGGGATGACGGTGGCCTAGTACGCGGCTAGTTTCGCAGACCATGAACGCTTTTACCCTAACATGGTCTATGACGACAACATTCGAGCGTGGAAGTTTGAGCAGGGTCTCCGACGAGATATTCGTGTTGTCATAGTACCCTTGGTTATTTCCATATATGATGGTGTGCTAGAGTAGGCATTGGTGACAAAGATCTTCCTATCATGTTTTGAGGTTGGTAGTGGCAGTGGGCATGACGGAGCCGAGATGTCTACCATAGCTAACTGGCACCGGATGACATAACCTTGATGCAGGTGGTCTTCCCACTGCCAGTTTCGAAGACGTGGTCGTATACCACTGTGGAGAAAAGGCACAGGGCCTCAACCAAGGATGACCTTCCATGAGTGGATCTCGAGCCGTGGTCGTACACCACAGTGGCGCCAGAGGGAACAAGGGCAGTCTAGAGAGCGCTGGTGTTATGATTGCGACGGGCGAGATCACTTGGTACGAGACTGCCCGACCGGAGTTGCTGAGAGCTTCGGACAGGCAGCAGGTGCACCACCAGGGCAGAGGCAGCGCCGTGATCGGAGTATTACACAGAGAGGTGGTGCTAGCAGAGGAGCGGGAGGACCTGGTACTGGGGGGACGACTTTACGAGGTCTTCCCTTCACTACCAGGCGGTTCACGTCAGTCTCCGGGAGTTGACAGTTGGGACCGATGATAGCCGTGAGCATTGGATGTCTACGATCATGCAGATCATGAGGTGGTAAGAGGTACGCTCTATGGATATTCTACTTTTTTCAGTAGAGTTGGTAGACTATGTGTGTGGAATTCTTTTCTCCCTGCTCCTGGTTTGAGGTGTTACTAGGGTGACATAGGGAGTCGGGTGTAACCCTGTGTTGGTAGAGAAAAAGGCATGGGGCCTTTTTCTTTAGTCGATGGTGTCGACTCCATCGCTTTCGGAGCATGTAAGAGAGTCTTGGTTGTGAGACATCGACTGTGAAATCTTGCGTGACCATATATCCTTTGGTGTTTTACCTTATGGATATTCTGAAGGAGGGAATCATCAGGTCATGTTCCAGGTGCGGGCAGTGATTCCAGTCACAGCGTGTGATGTAAGGGTTCGGTCGGGGAGGTGACCTACCCCTGAGAGCCTTTGAGCTATTTGAGACTATTCAAAGGGATGGAGAGGTTCCCTACCGCCTTTCCCTAACCCCAGAGGATGGTCTGGGTGCATGACGTCTCCCACACGACTCACCCGAGAAGAGGTGTGTGTGCTCATATGCACGACATCGGCGAGGGCATACCTCACATGAACAGATCAATCCTTTGGTCTGTGTGCGGTGACGCAGAGCTGTGCATGAGTTCTTCTGGGTACGGGAGAGCCAGGTGTGGTCTTAGTACCCTGAGTTATTACCTAGTTTTGATTTTTGGGGACGAAAAGCATGAAGGAGGGAATAATGTAAGAACCTGGTTTTTGCTACGAAAGACTTTGTGTTTTTTCTTGATGTTATTCCAGAGCAGTGCCTTTAGACGGCATGAGATTCCGAGCCCTAGTGTGGCCGGAATTAAATTTTCTGTGCGTTCATAGTGGAAACGCCAAATAAATGGGATAACTCTGAAACAGTGATCTGGATCGGAGATCCGAGTCTATGGATGGGTCCGGAATGGGGTTTTTACCCTAGTAACGACATAAAACATGTCTGTGTAGGACGTTTGGACCCCTCGCTCGCTTCCGGAACGTTAAACGGATAAATTAAATAATTAATTTGTGCATTTAATGGTTAAACTCAAGTATCTCTTAAACAGTGGATTGGATTGGGAAACTGAGGGCACCGTTGATTTCGGAGCATGTTGTTTACCTGAATAGGGGTGCAAGTTTTGTGGGCGTGGCCCGTCTGTGAAAAATGGCCCTAGGTGCGTTTTTGTAATTTGGAAGCGTTGGGCGTTCAGCTTTATAACTATCATATGGAAGCTCTGAATCAAATTCTGAGACCACTGTTGTGCTCAGAGCGTCATGTTTACCCCAGGGGCGGCCTCTTTTTTGTCTGCGTCGGGAGCGGAGTCGGGGCGTGCCGGGCGGGTGGTTTAAGTTTTTTTTTCTACTTAAACGCCCCCTTCTTCTTCTTACTCTTCTCCTGGGCAGCCCTTCCCTCTCCTCCTCCACATTGGCGAGACATCTCCACCATGGAAACTCCGGCAAGGCAGCTCTGTGGCGGTGGACTCCCCGTGAAGCTCCGGGCATTGCCCAAGAGGTAGGAGTCGATTTTGTTTATTTTTATTTCCCACACCATGTTTTTCCAAATTTTTCTTTGTCCAATTGCTACTCGAACATCGGTCCAAGCCTGTAGTTACGTAGTAGTTTTTATAAGCTTACCATCGTCGGTTTTAGATCGAAAATCTGAGCTCCCAGGTGACCGCATCACTCAGCCGAAGATCAATGGGTTTTGGTGTTTGTCCGGCGGTTTTTGGGTGTTCCAGTGAGCAAGGACGGCAGCCAGGTGGTTTCTCCGGGCAGTGGCGACTTCCAGCGGAGGTGGCAGCATCGCGGTCGGGCAGTGGAAGCAGGCCGGCACGGCCGGGCGTCAGGCGTTCGATGGCGGTGTGGCGGCGCCACTTCAGCGAGGTGGTGTGGGCGGCTCAGGTGGCAGGGGAGCGCTGGGGCGCTGACGAGGAGACGACCAGGGTCGCGCTGCGACCCCGTGGGGAGACTGGGACCCGCCGATGGCGGGTCTCCGCGTGGACGCGATCGGCCAGTTGGTCGGTCGGTGAAGCAACCCGCGTGCAGCACGAGTCTCGCAGGAGAAGGCGGGCCACTTTGCGGTGGCCCGCGGCTTAGCGGGCCAGCCAGAGTGGGCCGGACCGAGCGGGGCGGACCGGCCGGACCAGGCCGGTCTGGCGCAGGGGTAACCCCCCCCTAAAAATATTGAAGCCCGTATTTCGAGCTACATGCGTCCATTTTGAGGGTCGTCAATGGCAACGCGGACCTAACAGCGAGGCGGTCTTTTTGAGATGGTCCCTGGAAATTATAATTCCCGAGACGGGGGGCCTCGGTGGTGCGACACGTATGTCGAGGGGATTGACGTTATCCCGGGGGTTCTTGTTTTGGACAGCGCGGATGCGTCCGACAACTATTTTGAGCATCGTCAGCAGCGTTGGGACCCTGGCGCTGGGTAAAAGCATTCTAGGGTGGGTTTAGGTGTTGATGTCGATGTTGAGGCGCGGGCCCCACGACCCGTCTTTTGAGCTGCGTGGAGCGTTTCACAAATTTTTCATCAGACGTCTGTTCGGGGCATGAGAGCAATCGTTTTTTGGTGTTTTTCCAAGGGTATCGCTTTGGCGTAGTCTGTCCGCTTTAATTCCGCATGCTAGTGCGGGCCCCGCAAGGGCCATTTCGGGAGTTGATGGTGATTTTCAGCTTTATCACCGGGTGTCCGTTTTGGAAAAGTGAATAGTCCACCTTGTGTGCTTTTTCGAGAGGATCGCAATGGTGTGATCCATTCATTGTGTTTTGGGACCGGGATGCGGGTCCCACGAAGTGCCGCTCGTGTGTGGCGCGCCGAAATGCATCTTTATCTCTGGATATCCATTACGCTCAAGTGAGAAGTCTTTTTGACGTGTTTTCTAGAGGGGATCGCAATGGTGTGATGCGCCCGACTATTTTCGGGGCCGAGGCTCAGGATCACGGGACGCCTTTCGGGCGTGAGGCAGTGTTGGTGACTTTTTCGTCGGATATTAGTTTGAGGAAAGTAAGTAGTCTATCTCGCGTGTTTTTTCCACGAGGATTACAATTGTGTGATCCGTTGGGATGTGCGGAGCCTCTTTCGTGATCTTATTGAATGTGGAAATGTGAAAGGCGCTCTAATGGTGGTTCTTCTTGCCGTGTTTGCAGAGAACCCTTGACGTGTGATCGCGTGCACTCCCGTGTGAGTGAAGAGATGTGGTTGGTTGTGCCTCAGCCGATGAGGTGGATGGTTAGAGTTGTTACATCGCGCCTTCGCGTTGACATTGGGTGTTGTGTGCATGATAGCCTTTGGCATGGAACGTGGTATACTCTAGGAGTACACAGAAACGCTTGGAGGTACATGTGGTTGTTTGTACATGAGGATGTTTGTGCGTTCAGTTGGGGTTGACTTGGGGCCACACGTCGTGTGGGACCCATTTGCATGGTGTGTCCTACTTTACGTACTTTTGACCTCTGATGACGTAGAGGTTCCCTCAGTTCTCATTTTTTGACTAGCAGGGTTGAGTTTTTTTCCCGACTCTGTGCTCATTGGTTTAGATCAGCAGGGTTGAGTGGTTTCCCTTGGTCTTGTTCCGGAGTCAGATGGTTGCGTGATACCCACTCTGTGATCAGTTGGCTAGTGTTGTACCATCTAGTATAGATGGCCAGAGCAGTTCTGGGTTTACCCTCCAGCGGAGCTGGGCAGTGGGTTACTCATTGACTTCTCAGGGTTTACCCTCTAGCAGAGACTAGACAGTGGGTCACCCGATGACTCTTGATGGTCTACCCTCCAGCAGGGCTGGGTAGTGGGTCACCCGTCTTCTTGTTTCAGGTCTACCCTCCAGCAGTGTTGGGCAGTGGGTCTCCTGTCGACCTGTTCAGGGTTTACCCTCTAGTATAGACTAGGTAGTGGGTCACCCGACGACTCCTGAGGGTCTACCCTCCAGCAGGGCTGGGCAGTGGGTCACCCGTCGTCTTGTTCCGGGTTTACCGTCTAGCAGGGCTGGGTAGTGGGTCACCCATCGACTTCTTCCAGGTCTACCCTCCAGCAAGGCTGGGTCGTGGGTCGCCTGATGACTCATTCCAGGTTTACCCTCCAGCAGGGCTGGGCAGTGGATCTCCTAATGATGTATTATGGTTTACCCCCCAGCAGGGCTGGACTGTGGGTCACCCGATATCATATTATGAAATACCCTTCAGCAGGGCTGGGTAGTGGGACACCCATTGATATTCCAGACTCAGTCCTTTCTACTAGGCTAGTATGTGTCTTTTCTCCGTGACCACCGGAGCAGGACCCTTGGTTGTACGGGTTGGTGATGGAACAACTTTGACTTTGAGGAGACCTCTCGACTGTGGGGCAGTGACGAAGTGTTGTTTGACTTAACCCGAAACTCTCAAGTACGAGGGGTGCTTTTCCCCACCGAGATGCTTCCTTGAGACGCGACCTAAAACCATGCAGGCGAGTCAGTGCCGCCCAAAGCAGATAATGTCCAGGTGCGGTGATTAGAGCCCCTTGACTTGTGGTTCGAGGTAGATGTGTGGGATGCATGGCATCAATGGGTTACTTTTGGGACTATTGCCTACTCACTTTCTTAGGCTGAGCTACGGGATGGAGATTCCCTTACAAACTTGTTCGGGCTTCTTGATAGAGTATATGTTTGTGTATATACCTTGTTCTAGTACCCAATACTTTGGTTTGGTTACTCTCTTTCTAGGAGAGGCGAAGACACTTGGGGTATGCCACGTGTTTTCCTTGTCTAAATTCTAGTGGTTGGACGAGTCTACTCTCCTGCTATAGGTAGCGAAGACTCAATGAAGAGTTCATCTTCTCACCATTTCCAGCTCCTTGTGTCTGGATGAGTGTACCTTTATTCCTCTTGTTGGGTTGAGCTGGACTCTTTACTACTACACTTTTGCTGCACACTCATTTGTACCTTTCTACTTTCCCGGTTCGATCTATTGCTCACCCTTCGGTACCTCCTTTTTTGTTCCCTCGATCCTTTGGGGTATCCTACTGAGTATTTTTATACTCACCTTTGCTTGGTCTTTGCCAGCACTTGGTGTGCCCTTGCAGACAACGGATAGGTGGAGTGTGACTTTAGTGCAGCATTGGAGTTCGGGAGCTTGGACCACGTGTGGTGGTCGTAGTCAGGTTCTATGTGGGTAACCCTTCCAGCTATATCTCTTTTGTTCACCTATTGCCGGGTTGTTGCACTTTTCTTGTTGGGGGCGTGTTTTGTCCCTTTTCTTTTCAGTTTCCTTTCATTACTTTCTTTGTACTGATTAGAGGTCAATGCACTATTGTGGATTATATATTACAGTTTCCCTTTTTCTTTACATGTCTTTTTATTTACTCTGCACTTTTCCATTGAGTGTGCTGCATGTGTGTGTTTATAGGTACCCAGGAAAAGGCCTCCCTGAGTTGTTTAGCCTTCGGTGCTTGTCTCCAGCCCCTGGCCGATAGAGGCAGGCTTGGGGTAGTTGCGGTTCGAGCCCGGGTAGGGTCGGGTCATGACAAATATCTTCATCCATCATACACACAACTAGGAACATGAAAACCATAATAAATAGGGAATCGAAGCGCATCCTACAAGCTTACCATCTTATCAGCAGGGTTATAATCACTTGATATATAGCCCAATATCTTTAAGGGAATATTATCATCCATAATTCATCAAAAAATAATATCCTCAGGACCATCATGACCACTTCATACTAACATGTTATACCCATTTTTTATTTGTCTCACCCATAAGGGTACCCATTAAGCTCCTCAAACCCATCTTAATTTTTGGTCTTTAGTAGATATCCATCTCCAGTAACCAAGGGTGTTCCCTCAGTACTTATTCCATTTCTAAGAATATTTTCATGGGGTAAGTCAAAAACCAATTATAATTACGCCTAAAAACTAAAGCCTTCGAATCAAGGATACTCTCAATATATCTCACAACATTCATATTGGTAATACATTTCTTAGTCCTCTAAATAATTCTTTCTCCCCCATATTTCATCCCATTCACTAATATCCACTTAGTAATCAATCCAGCACACTATCTGGAGAATACCATCCATATCACACATCAACCATCCCAAAAGATATTTTCCCACTATAGGATCACTCTATGTCTATAATGTACCATCCTGAGGGAGTTCTTGATCACATAGGAAATGTAAAATAGTCTAACCAATCAATGTTGTTTTTTACTCTCCTAACTACCTAAATTTACATTGGAAGATAACTTAGGCTATCATTACCCATTCCCAATACAATTTACCTACATTATCTTTTAATATAATCAACCAAAAGCCTCTCCAAACATGGATACATAGTTTAAGGGAATCTAAAAATACCCATGTATAGAGAAGCACTTAATCAAACTCTTAGAATATCATATACATCCAGTTTAT
Source organism: Viscum album (assembly GCA_963277665.1). NCBI lineage: Eukaryota > Viridiplantae > Streptophyta > Magnoliopsida > Santalales > Viscaceae > Viscum > Viscum album. The sequence continues at coordinate 9,519,537 of OY728136.1, forward strand.
ATACCTTGTAAAATATCAAACCCAATTCCTCCTATTATAACACACGAATTCAAGTTGGAATAGAAAATTAAGTAGAAAATAGAGTATGAATTCGTATTAATGGAACAACCAGCCACAAAAATTGAGTTACCAACCTCAATATGCTATAATCATACTTGTAAAAGACTATATATTCTTTATCCAAGCTCATACAAATAGTGGAGATTTCATCTTAGGTTTTCACTTCCAAAATATTTAGTTATTAAATTTTAGAATTATTTAATTTTTTTATTCAATGAGGCATTATATCTTAGAAACTCAAATGGAAATTTAGAACACGAGAACCACCCATACCAGTGTGTTCATCCTCCTAGGATATCCCAATCTAAGAATAGAAAATGTCCCGTCAATTGGTATTATTTCATTATGGTATATTGAAACAATTAGTCAAAATTAATCCAAAAGGATCAAAAAATATAAGAAAATTAATGGATTTTTTTTTTAATTTAGAAGAAAAAACACACCTGTTAATTAATGTGAAAGATTCTGCAAATTTCCCCTCACTGAGGATTATTGAAAAAAGAATCATGAGTTGGTGGAGTAAGCAGAAATTAATATCTCAATCACTCATATTTCCTTAAAATCATTGGGGGATAACATAGAAACAAATAATCTAACCATTAATTTAATAAAGTGTTTAAATTTCAAGTCATAATGTGAACCTAATCACCATAATGTGACATCCTTTCATAATAATACCTCATTTAATATGCACTATAGACATATTATGGAACACCTCACTTAGGATGGAAAAATGTCGCATATTCTATTTCCTCACTACATAGACTCCTCCCATTATGGTGAGTCCTTCTCCCTTTATGTTGTGGGATTTTCACTAAAAACATTGAAACCTCCCCATGATAAGGCTTCACTATGTAACCATTATTTCACTATGGGGTCATCCTTTACTTTGAAATTTCATAATGGAAATAAATAATATTTTATAAATAATATATATTGATTGCACTTATGTGTGTCCATGATTTGACACCCATCGCAACAGAAAGACTTTCATACATTATAGCCAGGCCTCTACCTAACATAAAATACATAAGTGTATTTATTTCATGACACCCATGAACAAGGAATAACCCTCACCCATTATTATTTTTTCCCTATCCAATTTCAATATAGAATGAATTTTCATTCATGAAAATCCCAACAAAAAAACATGACATGACACTAACTAGTTATAGAATGAAATGTCTCTTTCATATCATCAGACCATCAATGGATGTGTTATGATCGCTTGATGTAGCATATAATACGGGAATTATGATCAACCTATAACATAATTCTTCATAAAGGACACAATGCAGTTGCATTAACATTCACTCAAACACCCAAAACACCACTTGATCATTTGAATATATCCAAAAACATCTCTTTGAGAAGATAAATGCAGTATAATTATGATTGAGGATACATCACAACCACCAAGATGAAAATTTTAAATTTTCTCTAAATTTCACAACCTATAACGATGTGGGTAATTGTAGAATATTTATTATTTTTCAATTGTGAAATAATTACATGATATCCTCCTATAGTAAAATCTACTATAGACACTTCATATATTTTCTATTTTGGAAATTATCTACAAAGAGATCCTCTTCTAAATTATAAAAGAACATTCAAGGTAGTCTTACTCCTTCATATTCAGGAATATCAATTTATAAAATAACCACTATTTATAAGATTGGATAACCTAGGAATAATACTCTGATAGTAACTAAATAATATTCAACAGATTGCATGCGTGTTGAGGTCCCTCATAGTCTTCTTGTAACTCCCTGAGATTTTGTGAGTTATTTTTTCAAAATTAATTTATCATTTTGGATATTCCATGAAACCCTGAAGATAGTTTAAATTAATGAACAATGTTTGGATTGAGTTATATACCACACTACATTAGTCCTATAATACATACAACATAAAAATTGTCTTTCTCTACATGGAACATCGAGGCTAGCTTGTTTTATACGAAACAACGACTTTCCTCAAGGACTTGCGTAATATGTAAGACCGATATCGAATAATAATTTATTATTAAAATTTTATTATTTAATATAATAAGATAAAAACTCAATGTAAAATTTGAGGATATAAATATTATTAAATAATTTATTAAAATAAGTGGTTTATAAAATATAATATAAATTTATAGTTGACCAATTAATTACAAATGAATATAGTAGAATATTGAATATGAAAGAAATTATTTTTATGGATAGAATGTTGTTTTACTATAATAAATTAAATTTTTATTTATTTCATGAAATACACTAAGTCAAAAATTACTTTCACATGGAACTTACTTAGAATACATTACATAAATAACCTAATTGGCATACATTACATGCAACACCAACATAGCAGACTTTACATGCAACACCGACTTGTCATGTGATGCCGACAACACTTATTTTCTATGAAACAACATTTTTTTAATTAACAATTAAAATGAGATAATTATATCCTAGATGTTAAACCTAGTTATAGGAATATATGTAAATAATTTTTAAATATTGTTTATAAATTTTTTATATAGATAAAACATATTGATAATTAAAGATATGATTTTTGGTAATGCCCTTATATGTTTAGAAATATTATTTACTTGAATGAATCGCTTTTAATGTCTTTCTATGAAAAATAATAAAATTAATTCAGAAACATTTATAAATTTATTTTGATAAAATAAAATTAATTTTTGAATTTATGACATCTCAATTATCCTTGGGTTATTTTTTGATATTTTTATGAGAAACACCATTTTTATATGAATATTGAAAACTTCTGCATTATAGTGAAAACTGCCTTTTTTAAAAATAATTAATAAAGATAAATTATATTTTTAATTTGTTTAAAGTCTTATTAGATAACAATTACATGTATTATCTAAAATTATTTCATTATTATCAATTTCACATTGATATTTAATATAAAACACTAACAAATATTAGAACAATTTTCTTCTTTAAGAACTCATTATTTCGTCCCACTTGCGAGATTATCATTAATCATAATTTTAACACTTCTCAAAATTTAATTTTGAAAAACAGACATAAATCATTTTAATCAGAATAAAATTTTCATTCTGATATGATAAACATAATTTTGACCCAAAATATAAGTAAATGTGACTATAATTAATCACATCAATTAAGGTCAAATTAAGATTAATTTGGAACTAAAATTTAATATTTAGGGAAAAAAATGACCTATAAACTTGTAAAAAACAACTTTTCTATCCATTATTCTTCATACACCTTCCAGTACTTATTTATGTTGTGTTTTTATGACTTGTTTTAGGAAAGAACATGTGTAAACCTAACTTGCTTTCAAAAAATCCATGTGAGTCCTTTTCCATCCCAATAAAAGGCCACCACCTCTCACACTTCCTAACACATATCAAAGCTATTATATTCGTCCAAGACCTGAAAAATTCACTGAATAGAAATACTACTTTATCCCTAGAAGAATTACCTTTTCCATAAGTCTATCCAAGGAAGCCTTTTGGCACAAACAATAAAGAGTTACTCGATTTAGAGGTAACGTCTTTTCTCTGGTCCTTTCTTTTATTTTCATTCCCAACCCCTCTGATTTATTTTTTACATGATTGTATAATAAAAAATTTCATAAATATACTAGGTTCTTTTAATTTTTTGGTTACACCTACACTTACACACAGCTCCATATAATGGGTAATGAACATACTATTTTTTGTTATGGAAAACTAATGTCTCACGAGACGAAGATTGTTCATTTTTCGTTTAACACCTATCATGGTGTCAATTATGATAGAAACTGTGTTTATATATGTTAAATATAATATTTATTATGTATTTAATATTATTTCTTTTTTTTAAAAAACATTCCTTTTTGACTTTTTGTTTGGTGTTAATACGATAATCTCATTTGATGAAATGTAGTCTACCGGCCCCTCCAAGCGATGTGATTCTTTCACACACTATATAGAATATATTAAGGTTGAATTTAATGAAATATTATGATATATATAATTCTAATTCTCATTTAATGATTTTATATTCATATACACTTATATGTAATTTTCGTTCTTTCTTTCAATACGATAATAAAAATGGAAACAACGTTGATGCTTATGCACGACATACCATCTCAATGAATGGTGTATTCAATTTAATACATATAAATTAAATATATTATTATAATACACATATAATGTATATAACTGATACTAATATCATGTTTTAAATTCTATAAATCTTGATATGATTATATGAACCAATGATATAACAAATTAAGACACATGCGATGAACAAAATGAATATTACCCAAAGTGAAACCTTATCATAGGATCATTAACAAGAGGGTAATATATGTACATAATAAAACAATATTATATATAAGAATATTATACTATGAAATATTTATAATAAAATCATATTTATTATACATAATGATTGTGTGAGTTTGAAGAGAGTCAAGACACAAGGTAAGGGGATTTTATCTCACTTTTTATTCCAGGGAGGTCCATGCTTTATTCACCACCCATTTCTTTTTTGTGGTGTGTATAATACTCAAGGATGTAAAAAATTATTATTATAGTTCATTTTATGTTTATTTTCATATACATTATATGTAGTTTATTTAATGGTGTTTATGTTTCAAAAGGTACCAAATCAGTAAAATAGTTTTACATCAATTTTCATTCTTTGGTACTAATGTTTTGTTATGCGCTTAAATTCATATTGAGGTGTATATAATTCAATATAATTATATTAATTATATTAATTATATTCCAATATTAATTTAAATTTCATCTGTTACATGGAGATTATTATTCCAAGCTACCATGTGATATGATTTTATTGATATAATGTCATCGGTTTTTTAGGTTGTTAATTATTATGATTCTTTAATGAAATTATATGATCCATATCTCAAGAACATTCAGGAATTTTATTATCCTATGATTATTAATTATATAATCATGTTTTCATACAACTTTACTACTCTTTGTTACTAAGATAGTAAATAATGTGTTTTTATGAAATCTCGACTTTACCCTATCTTCAGTCTGAAATCTGTGTTCTTTTTAACCCATGTTTTCAAAAGTGGGTTTCAAAGAATATTATCATAATATCCAATGACCATTAAAATAAATTTTTACACTTTTCTGTTCTATAATTTTTTTAATGTAATATTATTGTCTCTTATTGAAAGAGTCCTTTTTCTAATGGTTTTACTGCAAATGGAATGTTCTTTATACTATGTACAACATGTATGGATTACCCCACGTTAAAATGTTTAATGATTTATATATATGTTTAAAGGGATAATTTTTAATATTTTTTTTAAAAAAATATATTTATGGAATTTTTTTTCATAAGGTTTTAAATATTATTTTAAAATTATTTAGGGAAAATGTTTTTCAAAAGGTCTTAAGATTTCAAAATTCTTTTTCAAAAATAAAAGATATTTACCTCAATAAATGTTTTCAAAATCTCTTTCCATGTTATTTTAAATCTAACATAAAATCTATTAATGTTATTTGTTTCATTCTATTAAAGGATCCAAAGGTTCCATTAATATTATTTCTTGAATGGTTTAGGTTTTTATGGAATGATCTTAAGAAAATAATTTCACTTTCATGGGTTTCATGCTTATGAAACCCACATATTTTCATGGGTTATGATTTTATGAATTGATTATAAAACCTATATATTTTATATGTTATTATGTGATGAAATTTTAATGTTACCCATTTAATTTCATTGGTTATGATTTGATTTTTACAAAACCTTTCTCTTTTTATGGGTCCTGATATGATGAATCATTATTATTTTTTGGCACATGTATGAATGAATATATTAGGAGATGGGTGGGACCTATATCTCCATCTTATTCTTGGGAAATGAGAAGTTTTATATGATATAATAGTGTACATGGGTTTAATCCTAATCCTGAAACAATAATTTACATGGTTTTTATCCCAATCCTAAAAGAAATAGGTTACACAGGTTATAGCCAAATCCTAGAAAGAAGAAGTTACATGGGTTGTAGCCCAAGCCTAAAAGAAATATGGTAAATTTGTTGTAGACTATTCCCATAAACAAGATGTTTCATTGGTTGTTTCCCAAGACTAAATGAAAACGGGTACATGGGTTGTAGCCCAAGCCTAAAAATAAGAAGGTACATGGGTTGTGGCCCAGACCTAAAAGTAAAAGGGCACACAGGTTGTTAACCCAATCCCATAGCAGGTTCTCAAGTCATAGCCCAAAACTATCATGTTATAATGGTCTTGGAATTGAGGCATGGAATAATATTTTACATTATTTTATTTATTCCACAAATCCTACGTCTTATTCCTCTATAATAATTTAATAAATCATGATATTTATTTCCATATGATTCATTTCCTTTGAACATCCATTATTTATCTGATAACTCTTGTTTATGATCTTTGATATATAGTGTATGCTATAATAATGTTACAATCATATTCTCATACCCCTATGTTATTTTTTATACCTATATATCTCCCTTTTTACCCTTACTAAGAATTTGAGCTCAACCCATTCTTATGTTTCCTTTCCCCGGGTTTTAAGAAAGGATGAAGGTAGAAGTAGTAAAGATGGATATATTTATGGGATATGTTTAAGATCATTCACTAGGATAAGATATTTTCATTCCATGTCACCAAAGATACTATACTACTATGGTCCTTATGCATGTATTTTTGTAATGTTGAGAATATTCATCTCAAATGATGTAATATCCATGTATGTCAAACCTAGGTCATTATAGTTGGTATGAAAGGAAATTATTAGGAAACCTTTGGAATCTTTGATGGGAAACATTTAGAGAGATCTCTAGGTATATTTCTAAGGATATGTCTGGGTATGTCTCTATGGATTTGTATAAGACTTATTTAATGTTTAGGAAAAATTCATGCAATTATGTTTAAAGAAAGTGTGAGTGTTTTCCTAGAAATACATCCTGATCAGGATAATACAATTAGATTTGGCACTGGTACAGATTTACATAGGAGTAAAAACATTGAAAATATGTTATGGGCTTCACTTGAGGTAAACCGGTACACGGCAATGGGAATTTCTGCACCCCATGTTTGAAAATCTCGGGGGATATGATTTGTAGTTAAAAAATTATTCACAAACCATAATGAAGTATTTAAATAGAGGATTACAGGGAATAACATTGGATAATTCATAGGATTCATTGATTGAAGAAGTAGGAGCCTATATCTAAACTTCCTATAAGTATATTTTAATGATTTTAGGGAATCTAGTCATGATAAATGTTTCTCACACTATTATTCGGTGTTTTAGTCAATGGTAACAATTATAAGGAACACGGTTAACATAGAATCTTTTAGATGTGGAATGTATGGGAATTATGAAAATTGGTTTCCCAAGTATAAAGATCATAAATAGAATCAAGAAGTTGGTACGGGTAACTGTTATATCCCAGAAGATAAATATACTACAAATGATATTTGAAAGTTATGTTATGCTCTTCCTGTATTGTTTACATTTTTCATAAGAAGCATGATTAGATTGATATTGAGGAACCTTAATACATTATTTATATTTCACATTTTTGGAATGAGGTATTAAGGAATAAGTTTATGATGACTAAGTAATGGTTTAAGAATAAGGTTGGATGAATAAAATATTTACATTTCATAATTACAATGATTATTTTATATAAATCATTAATTATGTGAGTATTATTATTATACATTTTCATTATGGATTGAAAAAGAAATGGTGAATAGTGATGAATACATGGAAAATTTATTTCAAGGAAATGATGTATTTTGATTAAGGGAATGTAACAGTTAATTAATTTCTAATGTCAATATAATTATTTTTGGATAAAGATATACTGAATATGAATAAGTAAATTGGATTGTATGGATTACCCTGGAACAAATTATTGAAAAAGTTTTCTATATCAGTGTGGATGAAGTTTACAACTTCATGGATTTAAAGAATATATCAAGTAATCATTAGAAAAAGGAAACATGCATGTTTTCTTAAATTATTTATGGTAATTAAGTTTATTACCATGTTTCATGAGAATATATGATGAGGATATTAACATTTTTGGAATGTGACATCCAAGAGATACATTGTGATATGTGGGGGATCAATGTAAAGCTGATTTCATGTCTGTATTTCTAGAGCATTTTATTTTAATCTTTATTAAGGTTTATAAGGTCAACCATTTTTAGAATTTTTATGTCAATCCTTAATTAATTTTTTGGATATTAATATATTATCTCACCACATGAGGACTTATGCATATTCAATACCCTGTTTTTGATGATGGTAACTAAAGATATATGGGTTTACTTTTCATGGATCTCATTATCTATTAGTACATCAAAAAAATCATTCCTTTCTTAGGGTAAGAGATAAAGTGGAAATCTATCAAGGCATAACCAAAGTTAGGTATTGTGCATAATAAAGGGAATAACATCAAGTAAGTATATTTACATTTATTATTTTTCAATAAAAAAATTACACAATGAGTGGATAATGATTAAAAAAAATTTCTGGGTAACTTACATTTCATTGAGTTGATGGCCTTTTGATCATCGTTGATTTATGAATTTTAGGCTCTCAACATTTCATTGATGATTCACTTGTTTGTTACTGATAACCTCAATCAATCCCTATAAGTATTTATGATTTTCCTCGATGTATAATATTCACATCCAACATAGGTTAACCTATGAGGAAACATAGTTATATATTACTTTGGGTAACCATTATGGTTCCATAATTCCCTTTTAAAGGGATGTTTTAGTATTAATTTTTACTATGTGGGGTTTTATAAATGAAACTTTCCAATATTAGACCTTTGATAACCCAGAAAAATTTTGAGGGTGAACATTGTTTTAAGGGGGTAGAATGTAACACCCAGATATTTTTTGAGTTATTTTTTTCAATTAATTTCTACTTTTTGATATTTGATGAAACCCTGAAGATATATTATATTAATTAACTTTATTTAGATTGTGTTATACACGACACCATGTTAATCGTGCAGTAAAAGAAATGTAAACATTGGCTTGCTCTAAATAAAACACCATGGTCGGATTGCGTTATACAAAATAATGGCATTCATTGATGAATTGCGTTACATGAAAGACCGAGGATTACATAACAATAATATATTATGATAATATAATGATTTAATATTATAAAATAAAACCATGATGTTAAATTAGAAGTTATGAATAGTATTAAATAAATAAATACTTGGTTTACACAATATTTTATCAGTTAATAGGTTAGAAATAAAATATACATGAATATGAAAACAAATTAATCATTAATGGAAATATTAATGTGGTCATAAAGTTAACCCTAATAAATTAAATTTTCATTTATATCAAGAAATTCACTTAGTAAAAAATATCATTCATATATAATCGACTTGGTGTATGTTACACACAACACCATGTTGGAATATGCTATATGTATCAAAAACATGTCATACCTTACACGCAACACTGACTTGTAATACAATGCACAAAAGACTGTGTTTCTACAAAACATCCTTATTATATAATTATTTAAATGAGATAATTATAACCTATCAGTTAATGATAGTCATCGGAATAGTAATAACTAAATTTAAAATATTTTTTCTAAATTTTTATATAAATAAAACCTATTTATAAAAACTGATATGGTTTTTGGTAATGTCCTTTTATGTTTAAAAATATAGTTTCTCAAATAAACTGCTTTAAATGTCTTTATATGAAACAAAAATATATTTTTAGACACATATTAAAATATATTTTGATAAAAAAAACCTAATTTTTTTTAATTCAAAACATAAAAACTATAATAAGGTTATTTTTTGGAATTTTTCTTAGAAGCTTCATTTTTTTATGAATAGTAAAAATAACTACATTTTTGTTACAAACTGCCTTTTTTTTAATAAATATTACTGTTAAATTATATTATAATTTTTTTTAAAAGTCGCATTAGATCAATTATACATATATTGTCAGAATGTAGTAAGGTATAATAAATTTCTCTATGAAATTGAATATAAAACCTTAACAAACATTTGAAAAATTCTCTATATTAAAAACTCATTATTTTGTCTCATCTACGGGATTAACATTAGTCTTAATTTTCCTACTCATGTGAATTGAATTTAAATAAAATAACATAAAAAATTAATAATTATAATATTTAGAGTTTGATAATATCAACATTATTTTTGACCAAAAATATTAGTAAAGGAAATTAAAATTAATCACAACAAGTAAGGTCAAATGAAGCATAGTTATAGACTAAACCTTAATCATAGGGGACCAAATGACCTTGACACTTGACCAATCCCCATTTTACGGACATTATTCTGATATAAAAATTCCATTTTTTATTTAGGATGGGTTTTTATGAGTTTTTCAAGGTGATAACTTGTGTATATTTAACTTATTTTCAAAAATCCCATGTGACTCAGTTTCCTTACCTATAAAATGCCACCACCTCTCCAACATCATCAGAACTCGAAAACATTATATGATAGTAAAATACTAACCCAATACACTTCCAATAAATCCTTACTTAATCCTAGAGGCCTTACCTTGGCAAGAGGTCAATCCAAGTAACCCTTATGGCACAAACCAAAAGGAGTTACCCGATTTAGAGGCAATATCTTCTTTCAAGTCCTTTCTTTTATTTTCATTATACACCCCCATCAACATTTATTCCAACATTTTATAACAAAAAATATATCGTAAATATATTATGATATTTTAATCTATGTTTTATACCTACACTTACACACACCTCTATCTAATGGGTAACGAACATACTGTTTCTATGTACGAAAATCTATTGCCTCACAAAACGAGGATTGTTCATTTTTCATTTACCACAAATCATGGTGGAAATTATGATGGAAAAACTATTTATTTTTGTTAAATATAATATTTATTATGTATTTAGTATTTTTTTTATTTCTTTTTAAAACTCATACCTTTTTAATTTAAAATTGGTGTTAATACGATAATCTCTTTTGAGGAAGTGTGGATTATTATCCTCTCAATGTGATGTGATTCATTCACACATTACGTGGAATGTATTAAGGATGGGTTTAGTTTAATTATATGAAATATTTATAACATTATAATTCTACTTAAATTATATTATATACATATACACTTATATTTCATTTTATTTCTTTCTTTCAATTTTATAATAAAAACAGAAACAACATTCTTGCATAGGAACGTCTTACAGTCTCCATTAACGGGGTATCCCATTTCATGTATATATATTTAGTTAATTATTATAAAAAAATAAATTGTATATGAATGATATTTATATCAAGGATTAAATACTTGAATTCATAATATAATTATAATAACCAATGATATATCAAATTGAGACACGTGATATGAACAAAGCAAATATTACCCGGAGTGAAACTTTAACATAGGATCGTTAACAAGATGGTAATATACAGTCATTATAAAACAATATATGGTGTTATATGTAATAATATACTTCATTAATATATTTATAATAAGCTCATGTTTTTTATATAGGAATCATGAATGAGTAAGAAGAGAGTTAATACACATGGTAATGGGATTTCATCTCACTTTTTTCTTCTGTGAGAAACATTTTTTATTCAACAACCATTACTTTTGTATGGTGTGTATAAAAACAATGGATATAATAAATTATTCTTATAGAAAAATTTATTTTTATATACATATCCATTAGACAAAAATAAATATGTACCATGGAGGGTTCATTTTCATGGGGTGTCATGATAAAACATTCAACATCGAGGGTACACATCAGTAACTATTATCAATGAGATATATGATCTGTGTCTTGAGTTCATAGTCATGGAATAAGTTTATGTATCAGGGGTTATATAAAGAAAAGAGTTTTTATGAAAACTTTTATTCAATTCACAATATGTTAAATTATGAAACTATTAAATATAACTGTGAACACTTTAAATAATCATATTTTGTCTTTAATAGTTTTAAAAAATTAATCAAACTATAAACGATTAGAGGTATATATTCATGTCCTTAACCTGATAAAGACATCAACTGAATGAGTGAGAAATGGTGATTAAATAGTGTGAACTAAGATAGGCGGTTCGCATTCCTTATGAAAATTGTAAAGGCACCTAGCCTCGTACAGAGTATGAATGGCCAAAAATATACAGTACACTAAATCTAGTAAACAATAGTGTATCCAGTTATAACTGAAACATTACTAGAATTTACTTCTGAATCATATCCCTTCATGGTAAAAAATTTATAATTTATTGTATTCTTCTATATATATATTAATGTATATGATTGGTCTATGTGTGATACTATCAGATAGGTTTAATAAGTTCATATATATATATAGAAATAATATCTACTAAAATGAAATAAAATTTGGACACCCTGATCCAACCCTCCCCTATCTATGTTCCTCAGGGTCTAATAAGTGGTATTAGATCTAGGATCATGGCATTGGAATAATTTATAATGTATGATCTAATAGATAATTTTGTTAACGTTTGATGAATTTGTAAACTTAAATATATAAAATATCAAATATAAAAACCTGGATGAATTTAATTATCCATTCTATGGGGTGGAAATTGGCCTTTTATAATTTAATTTGGATTTATATTATTGACATAATATTAATTTATATTAATAAAACTAAAAATAAGAACTTATGGATTGGGATTACAAATATTTAAGTGCATTAACAATATCTTAGTCATAAAAAATCAATATTAAAATAATGAGTTTCACAAGGGATAATTCTATGTTGAAATTTTTTGATAATATATATAAAGGGGATATAATGTTAAATTATTTAAACCAATATGTTTTTTATAATAAATTTTTTGATCTTAGAATGCATTCAACTAAAAATGTAGAGAGATTGTTTAATTGAATCAAAGAGGTTGTTTGAGATATCTAGGGACTTAAATAATTTGTAAAATATAAAGGAATCATTAAAAATATTTTTTGATGTTTTCCTCTATGAGACAATCCAAAATTTTCAGCTCATGAATAATTCTATTTGACCAAACTATCTTAGTATGACCTTTTAAATAGTGTATTTAAAAGATAACGTCATTCATGCGTACTTGTGGATTACCACATCCATGAAGCGATTGATTCATTTTTCTTGACCATATCACATGGATACTATATATAAGTGTATTTAAATAAATAATATGTATTTTATCATATAATAATCATTATTTAATGAAAAAATAATTCACACCTTCTTTCGCTCTTACTCTTTGAAAAATGAAAACATTACTCATGCGTCTGAACAACCTACTATCTCCATGAATGTAATGTAATTAATTTTTAATAGAATCCATTAATTATTATTTAAAATTATAATTAATATATAGAAATGGTAACTATTTAATGTTATAAATTATATATATGATGTAAATATTACTCCTATTACAATGGTCAACATATAGAAACTATTTTGAAATTATGAATCGAATATCCTCAAAACTCCCAACATGGACATAACCAATTAAGAAAGCATATATATATATATATATATAATTAAATAAACAGGAGGTTTAATAATAAATTAATAAATGTGTAAAATTTTCTAAAAAAATATTTTTTTATAAGTTTCATATATAGGGTTTAAAGGACATATATAGAAAGTTTAAACTCAAGATAAAGGATTACATCTCAATTTCCCATAATTGAGGCAAAATTTAATGATATAAACCTAAAATATTTTATATGCTGTATATAGATACCTATTAAATGTTATATCATAACTCCTTCTTATGTGATTTTATTTTATGTATCAAGTCAAATTATCTCCTCCAAGGTAATATAACTCAAAAGTTACCAATTGTTGTTGGGTTTCTAAATTCAATCTTAATTAATTAGGATATCCTTCCACATCATTAACATTATTATTCAATTAATATATGTGAATTTATATATAAATTTTTTATTATATGATTACTATTGTTTTATTGTGTATTTAAATATGATACATAATCACTTTTGGGATTAATTATCACTTTAAAACATGTGATCTTTTCATTTGTTTTCATTGTCTCAATATCATTTTTCAGATACAAGATTAATATTGTGCACCATGATTACCTTTTAAGTTGTAATTACTACCACATTAATGAATTTTGAAATACTAATTCATGAAATTAATTTTATTTTTAAATCAAAATCATATTATTTTGCTGAATTATTTTTTATTCGAAAGAAACCAAATAATTAATGGTTTTTTTGTTACAATTTATTTTAACTTTGTGATTATTAATGTTGAAAATTATTTTGGGGAAATCATATTCTATAATTTTTATTAAAAATATTTCATTTCTTATCCTATATTTCTTAATTGTGTTTACATGTTTAATTTTAATTTCCTTTATTATTTATTATTTAAATAGGGATAATGTTAATTGTAATCGATACTGGTCCTCTATCTTCTTTTAGATCATAAATCGATCCCATCCATATTTTGTTTTTCTAAAAAGTTTTGAAGAAATTTATTTTATAACATGAATTATTTACTAAATTTATCTTACATTATCTTTGAAATTGTGTTTAATGGCTTTGAAAAATAATTTCCTAACGTTTTCTCTATGGGTCGCTTTTCATTCTTTAAAAAACATGAAAAGAGATGGTTTAAAAATTTACGACATGAATGGATTTTATCACCATCATACACATTATTTTCATTGAATATTATTTTATAAATTTCCAAGATTATTTTAAAGGAAAATTATTTCAACATTATTATTAATTTTTTAAAAAAAGATATTTTTATGGTGGCAAGGGTATTTTCCTCTAAGATTTTTTGTGATTATTTTTATAGTATTTCTATTAAACAATTAAAAAATCCCAAAAATTAATTAGGACAAAATATGGTTATACTTTAATGATACCCTCATCATTCGTTCTTTATATGGATTATTATTATTTCAAAGATATTTCGAAGAAACCTAATTATTTTACATGGGTAAATCAATCTACAAAAGAACAATGGTTATTATTATGTTACAAAATATAGGCTTCAATGTCTTATGATTATGTTTGAGATATTTTACTTCATTTATGGTGATGTGTGAGGCTAATATAGCTTATTATTAGGGTTTATCCGGTCATAGATATAATGGCCCATACCTCTCCGGTGCATTCCTTTTTTGAGTTATAGTTTTTGAGGTGTTCTGGGATGTTATGGTATCTTTTTTCCAACACATTGCCAATTATTCAGTTATGTGAACAATGTTTCTAGAATATTGAGGTTACATCGTTCACCTCCATCCTTCACCTATATCCTTCACCTCTTTCATGAATAGTGTTTCTAGACTAGTGAGATTCCATCCTTTACCTCTTGCATGAACAATGTTTCCAGACCAGTGAGCTTCCATCATTCACCTCCATCCTTCACCTATATCTTTCACCTTTTGAATGAACAATGTTTCCAAACCTATGATCTTTCATCCTTCACCTCCATCCCTCACCTATATCCTTCACCTCTTGCATGAACAGTGTTTTCAGACTAATGAGCTTCCATCATTCACCTCCATCCTTCACCTCTTTCTTGAACAGTGTTTCTAGACTAGTGAGCTTCCATCCTTCACCTCAATCCTTCACCTATATCCTTCACCTATTTCATTAACACTATTTCTAGACTAGTGAGCTTCCATTCTTCACCTCCATACTTCACATATATCCTACACCTCTTGCATGAACAGTGTTTCAAGACCAGTGAGGTTCCATCATTCACCTCTATCTTTAACATTTATTTCCTTTTCCAAATATTGAGTTAGAGAACAGTGTTTCCAGACTAGTGAGGTTTTATCCTTCACCATTATTTCCTTTACCCAATTTTGAGATGGTGAATAGTGTTTCCAGACTAGTGAGGTTCCATCCTTCACATCTATCCTTCACCTTTATTTTCTTTTGTAAAATTTCGATTATGTGAACAGTGTTTCCAACTTCCTACAGTTTCACCCCTTTGACATTTACTTTGACGCAAAATACATTTAAAGCCTTATTTTAAGGGCTCCGAGGCCGATTCATAGACCATAAAACCTATTTTAATTATTTCTATGTCTCGGGATGTTTTTACTTTGTCAAACCACGTTGGATAATGCAATTATCTTTTAATGGGGAATTAAGTGTATCTTAAACCATTTCCCCATTAAATCTTCAAAAGGGACAAGATATCATCCTCCCTTTTTCTTCCTCTTTGTTCTCGTCTATGAGACTCTAGAACCTTTCAATCCTTTCTGTATGAGTTGCACCATCAAACATTACTCCTCTGACCGGTTCCGCACTATTTTTGGTGCACCCAAGTAGTATCGATCAAACTTTGATAAAAGGTATGATCTTTTTTAGTTCTTGTGGGTTCATCTTCTTCTTTTACTCCTTTACTTTTTATGCAATTATATCTCTAATTTCCTAATGGAATTTTCTTGGGTTTCATTTGGTGTAGTCGTACCGTGGAATCCTCAGGTGGATGTAGTTGTCGCGAGAGGAGGTGATCGTGATCTGTTGACTGGATTGTTCTCATATAAAGAACATTAAGAACCTGTCTGAGGTATGGGATTCATTGTATCTCTTTCTTTTATGTGAAACTATATTGTTATCATGTTTAATCCCACTAGATGACAATTGAATTAAAATAATAAATATTTTAACCAGATAAATAAATTGATATTGATCGTTTGTTATTGCCTCATGTTTGTCTAGATAATTAGATATCTAGGATTTCTTTGATTAGCTATTTGTTCTTGATAGAAACATGTAAAGAGCATAAAATGGGATTAATTGATAATAGTTGGATAAAGATAAAGAGGCATGTAAATGAATCTGGTTCTTGTGGAAATTTGATGTTAATCAAATTGGTGTAGTAATCAGGTTTATTTTTTTTATAACTTACTGGTTAGGTTTCCCGAATTCGGAATCAACCAATAATAAATCTATTAATACAAGGTGGATTAAAGAACTGGAGGTTGTTAAAAGATAATTGCTTGTAGGGTTCTGAGTTACCCTCTTGTTTATTTAAGGTCCAAGATCCCAATTGTGAAGATGTTTGTTTTATGGATGCTTGTGTTTTAATGTGAGCCTGGATGGCTGTGGTGATATGTGGAGGCATGGAGGCCCTTTTTGTTGTGGCAGCAGATGACTACTAGAGTGGTGAGATGCATCGGTTTATGCATGTGGGTGTCAAGGTGGACACCACAGATGATGGAATGGGATAGATGTGATTGTTAGATGCTTGGTAATTTTGATTGGTTGTTTATCTTCTTTACTTTTCCCCACTGCTCAAGGAAGCTAGTTTTAATTACCCTTCTTCTAAAAGAGGCAAATACATGTGGGTTATGCCACATGCTTTCTGTGTTTAGCTTCTCAAGGAAGGATAGGTCTATGCTCTTTCTATAAGCGGCAACGACTCGATGGGTAGTACATTTACTCACTGTATTGATTCCCCTTGTGTTTAGTAGCATATAATATTTTTCTAGAATGCCTTGGAATGTGGGAAAGTATCTTATAATGAATAATTGAATCAATGGTATTAATCCATGGGGATGGGGTTTTTGGAACATAACAATGAAGCATTAATTTTTGAAGGAACAGTTGAATTTGGGTGTGATGATAATGAAATTTAATGTGCAATTGTTCACTGTTAATTAATGTTTAATGGATTAATTAAAGTATAGTGTAACTGATGAAAAGGGAATGAAGTAATCTAATAAATCTCTTTAAATTGTTGTGTACTTAAAGGATACCTAGTCTTAGAAGTAGCAGCCTAGAGGCTGAGAGACGTTAGCTGTAGTTGTGTCTAATACTAGGTAATCCCTATAGTGTGGTTGTGAGTTATAGTATATTCTGTACTTTTTGTGTTTCTATATGCTAATCCACCCTATTATTAACGTCAACTAACACCTCGAGGATTCTAAGCCTTGTGGGTCTTTTCCCCAACATTCTGGTGAGAGGATGAATGGCATACTACCCCCTTTGGCCCTCTCTCTTCTCTTGGTAGATACTTATGATGTTAGGCACAATGGTTAGTTGTCCCCATATATTTTTGTAGGGGGGTGTAATGGCTTGACATTATTCACACACATTTATTCTGGATATAGTATCATATGGACTACTATAGGTGTAACGTGTATAGGCTGTTATGGCTTGAGGATCCCTACTCTGTGTATGGGCTGTAATGTCTTGAGGTAAAATACCATACGTCTGATACATGTTATGCGAGCTATAGTGGCTCTCGTAACCTTCCAAGTTACTTTTTCTTGTGAGGGTGGTGTGGTTCTTTGCTCAGGTGTCTGCGTTCAAGACTTTATGTTGCACAAGTTGCATATTGTGGTGCTTCACCCAGGATTCTGCGGGAAATCCTTTTTAGAGAGAGATGCATATGACATGCGACGTTGGGGCAAAGCGGAAAACTAGTGGGGAAGTAGTAGTGGGGTACCCTTGATATTATTTACTATATGTTATATTCTGGTATGAGTTACTTGGTTAGAGTAGCCCTGGTGAGGTTGAAAACTTAGTATACCTGTTTAGGTGACGAGTTAGTTTCACTTGTTGTTCACTGTGCATTATCAAGATCTCTTTACTTTCGTATGAGAGGATTCGGGGAGAATCTTACTGAGTATACTATTATACTCACCCTATGTATATCTACAATTTTTTTCAGGTCACTTAGATCAGGTTGGAGATCAAGCTGGTTTCTACTAACTTGGGGTTGTAGGAGCTGTTCGGGCTTGTGGTTGCTGCTGTTTTAACTTTCTTTTGGGTTCTTGCAGTTTTTTCCCTTTCAATTGTAGTGCTTTTTCATGGAATTTCATATGTGTTCTTGGGTTTTCGTTTATATTGCAGTCTGAATGGGATTTTATTGGTGTCTATCTTATCTATCTCTTTCGCATGTGTTCTCTTATAGGGTAATGACTCCCATTTGTGTGTTTATTATACCCTCGGTGCTAGTCTCCAACATGGGGTCTAGTGGAGGTGGGAAATGGGGGTCATTATATCCCTTCTCACATTGACGGCCCAGGAGGGGTAAACTTTCTGGGGATCAGTTCCTGACAGAGTTGTATAAGAGCTCTGGTTGAGAGATAGGATAGAGTTTGGAGTTTGGCACATGTGAGGATACATGGGTTGGTAGGGAAATAGTGTCATTCATGTTTATCAAGTGAGGTAAACACTTAAGACCGGCTGAGACATAGGATTTTAGGGGCCCCTATGATCTGATATACAAAACTTTATGTTTACAATGGAAACTAAATAAGGTGATACTAGTTTCAGGGTAGAGACCTAGGAAAGGATCATGCATCATTTTTCTTTATGCATGTGTTTGAATGGGTAGAACATTGGATAGGTAAACCGAAAATGAATAAAAGAAAAAAAATTAATTATTTAATGTTGACTCTTCCATATTCTAGGTTTAAAAGCTCTGATGATTTTTTATTTTATAGGTATTGCTCCAGGTCGACGTCCTCACCAGGTTTGCGTAGAGAATGTCCAGAAGGATGTTCTAGCAGATTTCCGCAAGGTAGAGGTTGACGATGATGACACTTAGAGGAAGACACTTTGAGAGTTTCATCGCTAGAGTCTGCTGAATTATTAGGACTCCGTTTCAGATACAGTCCTGGAAGACTGGTTTGAGGAGGTCAAGATCGGATTCAGTTCAATTTGTGCTCAGAAGGAACACCAGGTGTCCTTGGTTGTGATGATGCTACGTGGAGTAGCGAGGCAGTGGTGGTTCTTGTTCCTTAGGGATTTTTAAGAGTCGGCGATCTGATGGGAGGATTCCTGAGACAAGTTTAGAGTCGAGTTCCTTTCTTCAACTATGAAGGCATCCAATCACCAGGAGCTTCATAACCTTCTACAGGGGAGCTCTAGTGTTCGAGAGTTTGGGATCCGTTTTAGGAACCTTTTACGATATGCTTCAGACCTACTACCAGATGAGTTAGGCCATGGAAAGGTATTTTGAGGATTCTTTCGGTCCAGAAATCTAGCGCTAGGTCACCCCATTTATGCTGAAAATATATCTTGAGGTACTGGAAAGGGAAGAGGCTATTGAGAGGAATTTTTCTAGGACCAGATCATCAGAAGAGGGGAATCGGCATAATTTATCATGAAGTAGAGTTTTGGTCCAGGGTTCCCAGTTTTCAGGGCAGAAGAGTTTCCGTTCAGCCGGGGGTATTTCCTAGCCCTTCACATATCATTTCTCCAGAGACAACAACTCTCTGGACTATGCTAAGGGATCAGGAGCTTGTTTTTCTTATGGTGGTTGTGGAAATCAGCAGCGGGAGTGCCCATCCTTTTAGAGTGGTCATTGCGCACGAGGCGCTATGCTCCAGGTTCTTCCATTGAGACAGTTCTAGATGAGGTTCTTCCATTGAGACAGTTCTAGCTGAGGTAGAAGCAGCCGGTTGCACCATCATTATATCAGCAGAGGGTAGATGGGGTACGTAGTGGACAGCCCCATGACGCTCCCCATCCTCAGAGAGCAGAGCGCAATCATGGTGGTGGTCATCATCAGGGTCAGAGAGGCCGTAGAGGAGGTCGTGGTCAGCTTCATGCTCTAGTGTTTCCAGCTCCAGGCAAGACAAACACCATTATGGGTACCCATTTCTTGTTTTCTTTCTTGATGTATGCCTTTTTTGATTCAGAAGTGACACACTCCTTCATATCACCTACCCTTGTCCATGCCTTGGGACGTGAGGTAGAAAGGCTTCCAATGCCCTTGGTGTTGACTACGCCAGTTGGAGGTCGAGCTGAATTGTTTGAATTATGTAGAGACTGTGAGCTAGTGTTGGGGAAACACCGCTCTTGCAGAGATTTATTTTGTTTACAAATACAACTATATGATGTCATCCTCAGCATGGATATGTATTATTCCATGCAGGATATCGTGGACTACTTCAGGAAGAAGGTCATCTTCATTGGTGTGGATGGCGAGCAAGTGGTGTTTGTTGGTGAGAGAGATCCTCGGATGGGTAATAGGTGCATTCCATATCTATCATCCATGTTGGTTGAGATGATATTGAGTTATTCAGAGGTTCAGTTATTTTCCTTTCCTAGGGTCATAGAGGAGTACCCTGATGTCTTTCCAGAAGAGGATGTAGCATTATCCCCTTAACGAGAGATCGAGTTTAGGATCGATCTACAGCCAGGAAAGTGTCCTATATCCATGTCTCCATATAGGATTTCCCCTTCTATGTTACGAGAGATACATATACATCATGATGGTCTATTTTAATGTGGTTTTTTTGATCCAAGTGTGTCACCATGGGGTGCACCAGTTTTGTTCGTGAAGAAGGCTGATAACAGTTTGCGGTTGTGCGTCGATTATCATTGCTCTAACAAAGTGGAAATAATGAATCTCTATCCTATTCCATGGATTGATGATTTATTCGATCAACTGAAGGGTGAATGTTAGTTTTCAAAGATTGACCTGCAGTGAGGATATCATCAGATGCGTGTGAAGGATGAGGATATCCCGAAGACTGCTTT
The DNA here is from genome assembly GCA_963277665.1 of Viscum album. Classification (NCBI taxonomy): domain Eukaryota; kingdom Viridiplantae; phylum Streptophyta; class Magnoliopsida; order Santalales; family Viscaceae; genus Viscum; species Viscum album. The sequence continues at coordinate 9,541,135 of OY728136.1, forward strand.
CTGTTGTCGTCATGGGAATTATGAGTTCGTTGTAATGCCATCTGGCATGACGAATGCTCCAGATGTGTTCATGGGATTGATAAATGATGTGTTCCATGAGTTCCCAGACAAGTTCATGGTAGTTTTCATCGATGAAATCCTTGTGTACTCCACATCTAAAGAGGAGCATGCAGAGCATCTACAAGCCATTTTGGTAGTTCTTCATCGACACTAGCTATTTTGTATGTTGTCAAAATGTGAGTTTTGGGCACGAGAAGTCCGTTTCTTCGGGAATGTTATATACCAATAGGGAGTAGCTATGGATCCATCATAGTTAGAAGCAGTTGTGTCTTGGGTGTCCCCTAAGACAGTTTCAGAGGAGCGAAGTTTCCTTGGTATTTCTGGCTACTACAGGAGGTTCGTAGCCAATTTCTCTCGAGTTGTGACTCCTCTGACAACTTTGACTAGGAAGGACCAGTCTTTTATATGCATTGATCAGTGTCAGGAATCTTTCGAGTATCTAAAATAGTAGTTAGTAAGTGCTCCATTCCTTTGTCTTCCAGCTGAGGGAGTTCAGTTTGATGTTTTCTGAGATGCTTCACATCTGGGGTTAGGCTGTGTTCTCATGTAGTAGAGGTCAGTTGTTTCTTATGGGTCTTGGCAGGTATGTCCCCATGAACACAACTATGACTCCCATGATCTTTAGTTGGAAGCCATGGTGTTTTCTCTAAAGTTGTGGAGACATTACCTCAGTGGTGAATGCTTTGTGGTTTTTACTAATCATATGAGGTTGAGGTATGTTTTCTTCCAGCATGACTGGACCATACGACAACGTCGGTAGATGGAGTTCATACAGGAATATGACTTAGAAATATCATATACTGCTGGAAAGGGGAATTTTGTAGTTGATGCGCTGAGTCGAGAGTCACGTAGTGATGCTGTGCGTGAATCCGGTGATTCCTATAGAGTAATGGACGAAATTTCCACATTACATATAGATATGGGAGATGTTAGGGGTAGAGGTTGTCCTTTTTAGATGATGGTACAGTCATCCCTAATGCAGAAGGTGGAAGAGTCCTAGTTAGGGGATCTTGAGGTGGAGGTCTGGAGAGACCGAGTTGTTTGTGGCGAGGCCTCTGATGGTTGGACTGAGGATGAACAACACCGAGTGTTGTATCGTGTAAGGATTTTTGTTCCTTTGGAAATGTGCGAAATGGTTCTTAGAGAGTTCAATAGTTCTCCTTTAGCGGTGCATCCTAGCATGACAAAGATGTATCAAGCCTTGAGAAGCCCGTTTTGGTGGCCTGGGCTGAAGCGTGCGTTTATAGAGTTTGTGTCATGATGTTTAGTCTTCCCGAAGGTGCAAGCCGAACACCATGTTCCTTGTGGTCTTCTCTATACATTAGAGATTCCGCATTGGAAGTGGGAGGAAATCTCAATTGACTTTGTTATTGGTTTACCTCAAGCTTAGGGAGGACATGATTCTATTTGGGTGGTAGTGGACCGTTTAACAAAATCTTCCCAGTTTATAGCAATCAAGGAGTCAAGCTCAGTGGAAGTTTTGTTGAGGAAGTATCTAGAGGAGGTGGTGAGACTTCATGGAGTCCCAAGGATGATCATTTCTTATCGAAAAACTCATTTTACCTCTAGGGGTGGAGAGGTCTCCATCATGCTTTTGGTTCTCATATATGCCTTAGCAGTGCTTTCCATCCTCAAAAGGATGGAATGACAGAGAAAACCATCCAGACACATGAAGGACATGTTATTCTCTTGTGTTCTAGATTTTTGAGGCTCATGGAAATGGAACTTACCCATGGTGGAGTTATCTTACAATAATAGTTATCACTCCAACATCGGTATGGAGCCGTTTGAAGACTTGTATGGCCGGCTCAGCCATTCTCCGTTGTGCTAGACTGGGGTCATAGAGTCAGCAATTCTCGGACCAAAACTAGTGCAGAATACAACAGAGATGGTCCAGGTGATTCGTGAGAGGATGAAGACAGCGCAAGATTGTCAGAAATCATATGCTGGTCATAGTATAAGGCCCTTAAAGTTTAATGTTGGCGATCATGTGGTTCTGAGGGTGGATCCCTGTCGTGGGAAGATAATGATTGGTCATGAAAGTAATATTTCACCTTGGTTTTTTGGGAATTTCAATGTGTTAGTTAGTGTTGGAGTTGTGGCGTATAGAGTAGCACTTCCCCCACAGATGAGTCTGAAACATGATGTTTTCCATGTATCACAGATCCGACGTTATATTCGTGAGGATTCTCACATCATCGATTGGGGAGAGATCAATGTATATGATGATGCAACCTTCGAGGAGAAACATTTGGAGATCCAAGACCAAAAGTAGAAGGTGTTGCGCGGACATTCTATCCCCTTAGTTCGTGTCCTGTAGAGACACATTGGCATGGAGGAGAGTGCCTAGGAACATGAGTCACATATACGTGTTGAGTACCCATAGTTGTTTGATGTTTAACTCTTTTCATTTAATGATGATCACTTTGTGTTTCTAGACCTTTTGTGATTATAAGGTGATTCTCTTTAGTTGTATCTTATGGATTTCTCTCTTTTGAGAGGTATCTTGAGGAGTGGTTTTTCGGACCCCCTTCAGATTCTTTTGGGTTGGTTTTGAATTATAGAGGACAAGAATGTTTTGAGAGGTATCTTATGTAATGTCTCGGACCTCTCTGGTTCATTCCTTTGTTATGTTATGGTTTTTGAGGAGTTCTGGGACATTAGGGTGTCTTTTTCCCAACACTTTACCAACTATTAAATTCTGTGAATGGTGTTTCTGGAAAAGTGAGTTTCCATCCTTCACCTTCATCCTTCACCTATATCCTTCACCTCTTTAATGAACAATGTTTCTAGACCAGTGAGCTTCCATCCTTCACCACCTTCCTTCACCTATATACTTCACCTCTTAAACGAATAGTGTTTCCAAACCAGTGACCATCCATCCTTCACCTCCATCCTTCACCTATATCCTTCACCTCTTGCAGGAATAGTGTTTCCAGACCAGTGAGCTTTCATCCTTCACCTCCATCCTTCACCTATATCCTTCACCTCGTGCATGAACAGTGTTTCCAGACCAATGATCCTTCATCCTTCACCTCCATCCTTCACCTATATCCTTCACCTCTTGCATGAATAGTGTTTCCAGACCAGCGAGGTTCCATCCTTCACCTCGAACCATCACATTTAATTCCTTTTCCAAATATTGAGTTAGTGAACACTGATTGCAGACCAGTGAGGTTCTATCCTTCACCTTTATTTCCTTTACCAAATTTTGAGATGGTGAATAGTGTTTCCAGGCCAGTGAGGTTCCATCCTTCTCCTCTATCCTTCACCTTTATTTCCTTGGTCAAATTTTGAGTATGTGAACATTGTTTCCAGCATCCTACAGTTTCACCCCTTTGACACTTCCATTGATGTAAAATACATTTAGAGCCTTATTTTAATTTCTCTAAGGCCGATTCAATGACCATAAAACCTATATTAATTATTCATGTGGCTTAGGATGTTATTACTTGGTCAAACTGCATGGGTTAATGTGATCTGCTTTTAATGGGGAATTAAGCGTATCTTAAACTTTCACCCCATTAAATCTTCAAAAGGGACAAGATATCATCCTCATTTTTTCTTCATCATTTTTCTCGGCTATGAGATGCTATAACCATTCAATCCTTCCCGTAGGAGTTTCACCATCAAATTTTACTCCTCCGATCGGTTCTTCTCAGTTCTTGGTGCACCCAAGCAGTATCGATCAATCTTGGATATAAGGTATGACTTTTGTCGTTCTTTTGGGTTTATCTTCTTCTGTTTCTCCTTTACTTTTTATGAAATTCTATCTCCATGTTCTTAATGGACTTTAATTGGATTTCAATTGATGTGGTCATACCATGGCATCCTCGGGTGGATGCAGTTGTAGCGAGAGGAGGCGATTGGGATCCGTTGAGTGGATCGTTCTCATATAAAGAGCATTAAGAACCTGTTTGAGGTAGGGGATTCTTGTTTCCCTTTCTTTTATGTGCAACTATATTGTTAGCATGTTTAATTACACTAGATGACAATGGAATTGATATAAAAAATATTTTAACCAGATAAATAAATTAATATCGAACATATGTTATTGCCTCATGTTTTTCTAGATAGTGATATATCTATGCTTTCTTTGATTATACGTTTGTTCTTGATGAAAATTGGTAAATAACGAAAACCGATATTAATTAATAATTGTTGACTAAAGATAGAGTGGCATGTAAATTAATCTAGTTCTTATTGTAATTTGATTTTAATCAAGTTAGAGCAGTAAGAATATTTATTTATTTTGTGATAAATTATTGGTTTGGTTTCCAAAATTTGGAACCAAAGAATAATAAATTGGTTAATCCTTGATGGATTCATGAACTGGTGGTAGTTAAATGATAATTTCTTGTATGGTTATGAGTTACCATATGGTATGTTTAAGGGCCAAGAGCCAAAGAGTGAAGATGTTTGTTTAATGGCTGCTTGTGTTTTAATGTGAGCCTGGATGGTTGGGGTGATATGTGGAGGCATGGAGGCCTTTTTGGTTGTGGATGCAGATGATGCCTAGAGTGGCGAGATGAATCAGTTTATGCATGTGGGTGTTGGGAAGGACACCAGGGATGATGGAATGGGATGGATGTGATTGTTGGATGCTTGGTAATTTTGATTGGTTGTTTATCTTCATTAAATTTCCCCACTACATAAGGAATCAGGTTTTACTTACATTTCTTCTGAAAGTGGAGAAGAAACGTGGGGTACACCACGTGCTTTTCGTGTTTAGATTCTCAAGGAAGGACAGGTATATGCTATTGCTATCAGTGGAAAAGACTCAACGAGTATTACATCTACTCACTGTGTTGATCCCCATTGTGTTTAGTAGCATATAATGTTTTTCTAGATTTCCTGGGAATGTGGGAATGTATTTCTATACTTAATAATTGAATAAATTGTGTTAACCCATGGGAATCGGGTTTTTGGAACATAATGACGAGGTTGTAATTTTTTGATGGAACAATTGGCTTTGGGTGTGATGCTGATGAAATTTAATGTGGAATTGTTCTTGGTTAATTAATGTTTATAGAATTAATTAATGAATAGTGGAACTGATGAAAATGGAATTAAGTAATCTAATAAAGTTATTTAAATGGTCGTGTGCTTATAGGATACCTAGTCTTAGAAGTAGCATCCCGGAGTCTGAGAGACATTAGCTACAGTTGTGTCGAAGACTATGTAATGCCCATAGTGTGGTTGAGAGTTATAGTATATTCTATACTTTTTGTGTTTCTATATGCTACTCCACCCAGTCAGTAAGGGAAATTGACACCACGGGGATTCTGAACCCTGGGGGGTGTTTTCCCCAACATTTCGGTGGGAGGATGAATGGATGAATACCCCCATTGTCCTTGATCTCTTCTCTTGGTATATACTTGTGCTATTAGGCACATTGGTTAGTTTTCCACATATATGTGTGTAGAGGTATTTAATGGCTTGTTGTTATTCACACACATGTATTATAGTTATAGTATCCTATGGACTACTATAGGTGTAAAATGTATAGGCTGTGATGTCTTGAGGATCATTACTCGGTGTATGGGCTGTAATGGCTTGACGTAAAATACACGACGAATGATAGAAGTTATGTGAGCTTTGGTAGCTCCTGGAACCTACCTAGTTACTTTTGGTTGTGCGGGTGGTGTGGTGCTTCGCCCAAGTGTCTGCGGGAAAGCCTTTGTGTTGAATGAGGTGCATATTGTGGTTCTTCATCCAGGTATCTGCGGGCAAGACTTTTTGGAGAGAGATGATTAGGACATGCGACATTGGGGCAAAGTGGAGAACTAGTGTGAAAGTAGTTGTGGGGTTCCCTTAATATTATTTACTATATGTTATATTATTGTATGCATTACTTTGTGAGAGTAGCCATGGTGAGGTTGGGAACTTAGTATACCTGTTTAGGTGACGAGTTTGTTTAACTTGTTGTTCACTATGCTTTAGCATGTTCTCTTTAATTTTGAATGAGAGGATTTGGGGAGTATCCTACTAAGTATACTGTAATACTCACCCTATGTATATCTAAACTGTTTTTCAGTTCACTTGAATCAGGTTGGATATCAAGATGGTTAATACTAGCTTGGGGTGACATGAGCTGTTTGGGCTTGTGGTTTCTTCTATTTTTAGTTTCTTTTGGGTTCTAGCAGTTTTTTTACTTTCAGTTGTAGACTTTTGCATGGAATTTCATATGTGTACATGGATTTTCGTTTTATTGCAGTCTGAGTTGGAGTTGATTGGTGTCTATCTTATCTCTCTCTTCCTCATGTATTCTCTTAAAGGGCAATTCCTCCCATTTGTGTGTTTATTATACTCTCGGTGCTAGTCACCAACCCAAGGCTTACTGGAGGTGGTACTCAGGGGTCATTATCTACCTTATCACATTTCTGGCCCAGGAGGGGTACACTTTTTGTGGAGGGGGTCATGAAAATAGATCTCTAATTCATTTTATGAGGATGATAAACTTGATTGAATATAGGTAAATCCTAAAAGATCATAATGTTAATGGGTTAATATATTACTATTATGAGATTATGTGTATTAACCATGTATGGTTATCCCATCCATAGTGTTTCTTTTAATGGTTATATGAATACAATGTTCCATGATACAAACATGTTTTATAAAAGATGGAAATTAGGTTTTAATGGTTTATGTGATCAATATTGAAATGTAATGGTTCATGATTTAAGATTCTTCTGAATAATTCCTTCAATTTATATTTATTCCATCTCACATGTCTTATTATCAAGCGTTTTATGGGTATGAATTATCTTGTGTAACTATTTTTCACTGGGATTATGTCATAATACACTTATTGTCATCTTATGATCACCAATGGAATAAAATTATTAATCTATATGTTCAACATTATTAAACATTTCTACTCAAATTTCTTATGTTTCATTTTACACAGGCTGTGAAGAAAGGTTTTATGTATATTATTAAAAATAATATTAATATATGTGATGAACATAGATATATATGATGATATTTTTATGTACAATTTTTTTGTGTGTCCAATTTTTTATATAATATTTTTTCATAATTATCTAAAACCCTAATCCTAAATGGTCAATGGTTTTTTAGGTGATAAAATATTTCATTTTGATGTTATATGTTTTTTTATGATAATTGGGTATTACTTATTTGAATCAAATCCAGAACTATAACGATTATTTTTAGCCCCAAATCTGGATGTGTGGTTTCGAGGCTATTATAGTTGGTATTAGAGAAATTAAAGGGATATTATATTGGAAAACTCTCACATGTGAACATTGGAAAAACACGACTCTCTTCTCTAGGGATAAATGAGTAATGGGTTTACCCTTGGGATAGTGGTAAGAGTCTCTTCCAAGAGGTATAACCACCCGTGGGGTGCTATGATAGGTATCAATTATATCTCATTAGATATAAGTGTAGACTATGATAGTGGGTATATGATTAATGGTTAGAAAAAATGGAGATTATTATATTTTCAAGTGAGTTTATCTTAATAGTTATGGAACCATAATGGGTTTACAATATTAATGTTGATCACAAGTTCAAAGGAATATAACCCCCTTTTAAAGTTTTAAGATATGATATTTTTAGGTGATTACTGATATTTTTAACACATGTTAATTTTTGGGGGTATATGTAACCATAAGGTTGATCATTAAGGATTATTTCAGAAGAATCCTATTACATTATTTGGAATGTATGATAAAAGGAATGATATTTATTTTCAGGTCAAAACAGTAATTAATTTTGTGGCTATTGAGGTTATTTGGGATATAAGTTTATTTATTTACGGAATGATTGATGTTGAACCATTTGTGTTATTGTCATATTTTAGAGATAATTGTATTAATTATTCATATGAAAGATCCCACATTTTGAAAATTATACTAACTTATTCTAAACATTCTAGTTTTACTAAATGTATGATGATATGATGAATTTAATTTTGTCAAATTTTTATTATGTGATCCATTATATATTTATTGTAATGCGTCAAACATGAATAATTATTCTTCAAAACATATTGCTTGGACAAAAAGATAACATTTTGGGGAAATTTGATTAAAGGATACTTTTTTTTACAATAAGTACATTTCATTTTGTTCTTATTATAAATGGTAACAGATTTCATCAAATCTATGAAAAAATATCTTGAAAAAATAATAATTTATTATCACCTTCATTTCTTATTAATAAATTTTCTTTTTTCACAGGTCATTTATTTATGGTTGTGTGGTCATCAAAATTCTCATGACCATTCAAATTATTATGATCAATGTTCTCTATAATTATCCATCATTATTGGTGTAACTCTGTGACCATAGTTACCTAGAGTCGGTGCATTATTTTAATACATTTGCATGATTATAAGGAATCGTGTCCCGAAGGACCGATCGGTTTAGAAGTCATGTAAAATAGATTACATACATGAATGTTACATAACAATTTATAAAAAACAAAACATCATAAATAATCCTTTATGAATTCAATTATTCCCTTGGATTAACCCTGCATATCAATAACAATACACTTCTTGGAATCATGGGAAAAATAAAACATAGAAATTTGTGAGCTCAAACGATCAGTAAGGGTATGCAATACAATGGAAAATAACATAAATATTAAGCATGGTGAATAAATGATACCACATTACTTTACCAATAATAAAAAAGAATACTTTTATGGAAAGATTGTGAGTTGAGTAAATAATGTCATAGTAAAACATAATCATTGGTATTCTATTAGTCGAATGACCACATGAACCATCTATATTATTTTCATAATTAGGGAATGTATAATTCTGTACATTCTGAAACATTTTGTGAAGGCCTCATCCAAGACATCTAAAAATTATTAAGGCCTCGACCAAAACAATCTAACAAATTGGGAAAGGTACACAGCCAATTCTACGTCTAGTTGTCTTTTGAGACCCACCAATGCATCGAGGAGCTATAGAGGGATCCACCCATAACTTACTATGTCTAATACATTGCTCATACGAAAAGGTTGAAATATAACATAAACATTCTTATTAAAAATAGAATACGAAATGTCAATACATTAACCACAGACAATGAATGGTATAAAAATAACACATCCATAGCCAAACATATCACAAAACCCTCAATACAATATAGATGATCTTTATTATAATAAATCCACTTCAAACAAGTTTAAACTCCATAAAAGGATGTTGACAAAGATGAAAATTATTTGTAAAACTATTTGAGAGAAATATCCCCTTTTAATGAAAACATTTAAAATTTACACAATTTAGAAAGGAAGGCATTTAATGACATTTTTGAATCAAAGTGTCCCACACCACTTTGATACTTTTGAAGGTAAATAACATTTTTAAAACGTTCATGTCCAAATATATAAATCCTTAAAAACTATTTTGAAAACATGGACATTAATGATAATGATTTAGAAGAATTAATATTTAAAACATTCCAATTTATGTTTTAGTAAAAATTACCTTAAAAATAATCCCTTTAAAAACTCTTTTATAAATCATGGACATGGATTGTAAATATGTCCCAGTAGATACTTACGCAAAACAACCTCGGATAATAATGAGATTGAGGAATTAAACCTTACCAATTTGGTAACTTCAAAACATACACCCCATCAAAGAAGTATCATAAAATGAATATGTAAATACACATATATTAAATTGTATTACACAAATAATACAATTATGGGCAGTACATACACCGCACAAAAGGTAATAGTGGGAATATGGCATGAATCTCATGGGAATAAGGAGTGAGATGAAAACCCCTTACCTTTCACTTTCCTTCAGTAGGGGGTCAATTTAACCTCATGTATAAAGACTATAGTATGTTATTAAATTATACCAAAACCATATTAATATTTATGATATCATAAATTATTCATTTATGACTTTATACTACCCATTTAATAATAATTTCCATGTTATATTAATATTTTGGGTAATAATCTCTTTCTTTATCGTACGTGTTTTAACTTGTTACTCTTGATTGTATCACTTAGATCATGATTTAAATACTTACAGAATGTAAAAAATTATTTATATATCATATATATTCAGAGAATAAATATGTATAATAGAAATATATTTGAAACGGAAAACACTGTTTATGTAGACGGTAGTCTGTACATACGCATAAACGTTGTTTCCATTTTCATATTGTATTGAACAAAAATAAGTGAATAAGATATATGTAAGTACATAAATACCTATATATATAAATATATATATCTATATTAACATTATTATCTCATATATTACATACTTATTAGTAATATATATTTTTATAATCATCGATGCATGGTGAACTTGGAAATGAATCTCATACTGTCGTGGAGACGGTAATCCGTACATACGCACGAGCGAAAATATCATTATTTTGATTTTAAAATAATACATAATTGGATGGTATATCATATATAAAGAATCCTTATAATTATATATATATAATTTACATCAAATTGACATCATTATTATACCCATCCAAATAATAATGTATTGAAAAATAATTACACCATGACATGGAGACGGTAAGCCGTACGTACGAACGTATGGTGACATGTCATTAAAAGGGTGGAAAGAATAATGAATTTGGTTTTACCATAATTATAATAAAATAAATGTATATATAAGATACCGGAGTTATTATTTTATAATGTAAACAACAATGAAAAAGGAAGTGGAAGAAAAAGAAACTTGAAAGATGGTGGTGAAATCATTACCTCTTCTTCGGGTTCTTCCTTTTGATCTGATCAAAAGGGATCCTTAAGTAGGATTTATTACCAAAATAGGGCATCTATGATGATTTTAGGGAAGTTTAGAGGATATTTGGGAATGTTTTGTCCTATACAAACGGCTTAGAAGGTGTGAAATAGAGTGAATGGGGAGTACCCTTTTATTAGAGGGGTGAGGGGTACCTTAGGAAAAACATAAAATATTTTTTTATAAAAAATTAATATTATGTTTATAATGGCTCCAAATTGATTTATTTAGTGTCTGTGGTTGGGATGGGACTAAATGCACTCAACCAATAGGTTTTAGATAAGTTTGGGATACTTAAATAACCTTATCCTTTAGTTTTAACTCTTAGTTAATTAGTTTGACATTTACCATGTCTCTTTGTATTTTTATATTATATGGTTAATTAACATTCTATAAACTACCAATATACCCCCCAAGTGGTAAATTAATGATACATATATCATTATATAAGTCCTTTGGCCGAACCATAGATTTTTAAAAATAGAATATCAATTAATAATATAATATAGTTTTTAAAAACTCCTTTATGTCAATTTTGACACTATTGGGTATTTTTTTTGATAAATTAATAAAATAATTATTAATTAGAAAAAAATATCAAATAACCAATCCTAATATGTCATATTAACCTATAAAATTATTGTAATTCATAAAAAGTCTCAAATTACATTTACTTGGTTATTTATAATATCAATTATCTTAATCATTCATTAATACGCTAATTACTGCACCATCATTGTGTCATAAATAAATTAAATTATTTAATGTCTAAAAATTATAAATAAAATACCATTATGTAGGAAATATTTTTAGATTTATAATGAATATTTACAATAGAATTTATCTTATGTATAACCCTATATTCAAAATGTTTTATTTATAAAACATTGATTTTGACTCTTTTAACTCTTCATTGAATTAAATAATAATAAATGTCGTAATCTAATCCAAGTGGATCTAAATGATAATATTTTATTACTAAGGTTTTTTTTGGTTGATATAATCTTTTATAATATAATATGGACATTTTTTAGGGTAATATTAATATCATTTTTACCCTTAATTACCGAATTTACTTTTAACCGTGGTAAATAAAATTAAAAAGTTACTATTCACCAAAAATTATTTTTAACTTATTGAACCACATTTTACTCCTTGATATTAAATTTGTTTCTCATATTTTTGTAATTCCACTCACTGAAGTGGTAAAATTATGTTTTATGTGAATTTTCAAATTCTCCTAAGAGATGGGTAAAAGACGGTGAAAAGTTCAATAAAAATTTTATATATCTAAAATTATTATAAAATGACTCCAATGAATTTTATTGAACATATATAGGTATTATTTATATATTTTGAAATAAAATAAATTTAAATAATATAAATATTTAATTAAATAAAAAGTCGGTTTTAACCAATAACTCAGTGTTTTTCACTATTCATCAAAAATTGAGGTTTTATCAGAAAAATACCAAAAATTCAGCCTAATATATATTTGATATTATGAATTAAAAAATGATATATAGTTTACCAAATTCATAACATATAAGTTTCATTAGTTAATTTAATAATTAATTCCCATTTTCAAAACAAATAGCGTGTTTTTATGAAATAATAACTATCAAACGATTGGCACTTTCTTATGCCAAGTTTAAATGTGAAATTATGTCCAATGACTAACATTTAATGAAATGGTAAAAATATAATCTAATTATACTTTAAAATCACTCAAATTAATAATTTATCACTATTAATTATTTCAATTAAAAAAGTTGTTTTTAATTAAATGTTAGTAATTTTTACTATTCTTCAAAATATGAAAGTTGTTTGAAACATACCAAAAATTTACCTTAAGCTAATTTCGATATTCCAAACCCAAAAATGAAGTTCATTTTGAAAGATAAGATGTCTAAAATTTCAAAAAATGGGTATTAATATTCTTAACTGCTAGTTTGATTAGTTGTGGTGTGTTAGAACTCAAAGTTGCGTATAACACACACTATTGTATTATTCAATGAAAAGAGTGTTGTGAAAGATTAGGGTGTTACATTCTCCCCTCCTTCAATAAATTGTGTCCTCTCAATTTATGCTCGGTATTGAAAACTAGGGGTTGAAATTTCAAAATAGTTGAAATCCCACATCGAAAAATGGATTAATGAGGCCTCTATTTAAAATAAAGAGTGGTAAGTATGAAGGTTACCGAAAATAACACATACAAGGGTTCCATGTAGGAAAACATGGATATGGAAGATAAATATAACCATAAATATCGTATGGAGTGTGGTAGAGAACATGGCTATAAAAATGCCAACAATCACAAAGCCATAAATTTGTGATGATCTAAGGTACCATCTAGGACAATGTTTTTGTTCTAAGTTCCTTTTCTTAATGTTGAGGAATTTATTTATGAGATTGGATTAGATAATAAGGATATATACTTACTTTAAAATTAGTGTTTTATCCATTAATAAATTTCTACCACAAACTCATCTTTCACTCCAAAACATAATACAACTCAAAGATATTTTATTTATCCTAATCGTATAAGGTTCCAAAAAAATGAATTTATAATTCATTTGTCAAATTTTTTTTAAAAAATACTAAATTATAAAAACCAGTACATCAAATAGTCCGGTAATAGATGATGCACATTTTTCACTCTTCGGTTGTGGGTTCTAGTCTTGCGGCATTGCCGGACACGACGGGTAGCTACTCAACCTCTGGGTTGTCCTTTTTATGGCAATCTAAAACTAACCTTAACAATAGTATCCAATTTCATACTTAATTTATTCCATCTTTAGAATTATCAAAAATAATTATATCCAAAAACTCAATACAAAATTTATAAGGAAGTTAAACATAATGAGGATCCTTTTTTCTAGTCAATAACATGTGAATGCCTTCATCATGTATTCTTTTACAACATCGCAACATCCTGAATTACCAAAATCAGCCATCTCTTATTCTAAAAACACTACCTCGTTATCAGGACCATTTTAAGTATTACCTTTACTTCAACCATGTATTTCCAAAAAGTCAAGAATACTATTAAGTCACATTTCTTAGAACCATATACTCTCAAATCCTCAATAAAATAGTACTATAGTAAAATCCTTATTTATCTCCATAATTCATGTAACCAGTAAACTGTTTATAAAACACTCAAATGAAATAATTCTATAATAATAACATAAGAACACTAGTCTTTCTTCTTCATTTCAGGTAGTATCATAACAGGATTATTATCCAATAACATCATTTTCTATATACTCTTATGAATGGGATATTGATTCGTGTAGTGTCTCAACCCCTAGAAGATGAAGAATTTTACATTTGAAAACTTTTTCTTACCCTTGTAATCATGTACTTGGTGTCCTTTTTCTCCACACTTATATCAAATCCCATTCCCTTCAAGAATTTACCTAGGTGATTCATTCCACATTTATCACTTATTGGAAAATCCTTCTTTCCCTTATTCCCTATATCCATCTTTCTTTATACCATCCTTTTCTTCTCTTTCTTCCCTTCATAGCCATAGGATTTAGAGAATTCTTTAATGATCTTATGATACTATTTATTCATATGATGATAATATGTGGGAGACAATTTACTTTCTAAATGTTGGCTTAATACCATGAAAAATATGATCCTTCTTACTCTTTGGATCATACGTATTGCGGAAGTTCTCATTCCTTCTATTTGGAACCATTTCTAAATAATGTCTTACACTAGTTCAGTTTATGAATCATAATTCATAATTCCAAACAAGTAAAATACCTAACTTAAATTGAATAGTTTATGGATATAATCTATAATCACAAAAATGTTTTCTTTGAGGAGATATATACTCATAAACCCTTCATATTGGTATTTTAAGAAAACGAGAATTATCCTAAGCATATCCCCTGGGAGTGTTGTAACAGAGTGCTGCAAGGCCCATTGTCGTGCACCAGTTCCCATTTGAGTCTAGCTCAATGCGGTGCTTTCCGGTTTTACCCCTGGGTACATCTGTGCCAGACCCGCCTCTACCTACTCGTATCCAGACAGGGATGTATTTTCTTGGAAAACTCACAAAAGCTCAACATTACCAAAATTCTAGGATGTTCTTCTATAATAATCCTCAAAGTCTATCTTAGGGTAATGTGATTTAATCAGAGTTTATCTATATCTAGTTTTCAAGGTTATTTCTATACTTCCTCTGATACCAACCGTAACACCCCAACCCCAGTTACCCAGAGTCGGTGCATTATTTTAATACATTGGCATGATTACAAGGAATCAAGTCCCGAAGGACCGATTGGTTTAGCAGTCTTGTAAAATATATTACATACATGAATGTTACATTACACTTTATAACATACAAAACAACATAAATAATCCTTTATTAATTCCATTATTCCCTTGGATTAACCCTACATATCAGTCACAATACACTTCATGAAATCCTGGGAAAAATGAAACATAGAAAGGGGTGAGCTCAAATGCTCAGTAAGGGTAAGAAATACAGTAGAAAATGACATAAATATTAAGCATGGTGAATAACTTATGCCACATGACTTTAACAATAATAAACCCAAATACTTTTATGAAAAGAATATGAGCTGAGTAAATAATTCCATAATAAAAAATAATCATTGTTATTATACTAGTCGAATAACCACATGAACCTTCAATATTATTTCCATAATGAGGTAATGTATAATGTCGGAAATTCGGAAACATTTTGTCAAGGCCTCGGCCAAGATGTCTAAAAATGATTATGGACTTGACCAAAACCATATATCAAATTCGGAAATGGCCTCATCCAATTCCACGTTTAGTTGTCTCATAAGACCTACCGATGCATCGAGGACCTATAGCGGGCTACACCCATCACTTACTATGTCCAATACATTCCTCATACGAAAAGGTTGAAACATAACATAATCATTCGTATTAAAACTAGCATACGAAATGACAATACTTTAACCATAAAACATGAATGGTATAGAAACAACACATCCATAGTCAAACATATCACAAAACATTTAATACAATATAAAATATTTGTATCTTAATAAATCAACATCCAACAAGTTTAAAATCCATCAAAGGATGTTGACATAGATGAAAATGATTTGTAAAACTCTTTGAGAGAAATATCCCTTTTTTATGAAAAAATTTAAAAGATAAACAATGTATAAAGGAAAACATTTAAAGAAATATTTGAATCAAAGTGTCTCATTTCACTTTGAAGCTTTTTAAAGTAAATAACATTTTTAAAATTTTCATGTCTATATAAATAAATCCTTAAAACCCTTTTTGAAAACATATACATTAATGATAATTATTTATAAGAACAAATATTTAAAACATTTAAAATGATGTTTTTGTAAAAAAATTCCCTTAAATATAATCCCTTTGAAAACTCTTTTATGAAACATGGTCATGGATAATAAATATGACCCAGTAGATACTTATGCAAAACAAGCTCGGATAATAATGAGATTGAGAAATTAACCCTTAACAATTTGGTAACTTACGAAACATACACCGCATCAAAAGCAGTATCATAAAATGAATATGTAAATACACATAAATTAAAGTGTATAACACAAATAATAAAATTATGTGTAGTACATACCCCTCACAAAAGGTAATAGTGGCAATATGGCATGAATCTCATGGGAATATGGAGTGAGATGAAAACCCCTTACCTTGCACATTCCTTCAGTCAAGGGTACGTTTAACCTACTCTACGAAGACTATAGTATGTTATTAAATTATACCAGAACCATATTAATATTTATGATATCATAAATTATTCATTTATGACTTTATACTGCCCATAAAATAATAATTTCCATGTTATATTAATATTTCTGGTAATAATCGCTTTTTTATCGTACGTGTTTTAACTTGTTACTCTTGATTGTATCACTTAGATCATGATTTAAATACTTACAGAATATAAAACATGATATATATATCATATATATTTCTAATATAAATAATTATAATAGGCATATATATGAAATGGAAAACACCGTTTATGGAGACGGTAGTCCGTACGTACTTATAAATGATGTTTCCGTTTTCACATAGTATTGAATGGAAGTAAGTGAATAAGATATATGTAAGTACATAAAGATGTATATAAATAAATATATATATCTCCAGTATAATTATTATTTCATATATTACATACTTATTAGTAATATATATTTTTATAATTGTCGATGCATGGTGAACTTGCAAATGAAATTGATCGCGTCGTGGAGATGGTAATCTGTACGTACGCACGAGCGAAAATATCATTCTTTTGATATTAAAATAATAAATAATTGGATATTATATAATATATACAGAATAATTATCATGTTATATTTATTATTTAAATCAAATACACATCAATATTATACCCATCCAAATAATAATGTATTGAATAACAATTACACCACGACGTGGAGACGGTAAGTTGTACATATGCACGTATGGTGACATGCCACTCAAAGGGTGGAGAGAATAATAAATTTGGTTGTAATATAATTATAATAACATCACATTATATATAAGATACTAGAGATATTATTTTATAATGGGAAAAACAAAGAAAAAGGAAGTGGAATAATAAAGGAACTTAGAAGTGGGTGGTGAAATCATTACCTCTTCTTCGGGTTCTTCCTTTTGATTTGATAAAAATGGATCCTTGAGTAGGATTTATGACCAAAGGAGAGCCTCTAGGATGAAGTGAGGGAAGCATAGAGGATATTTGGGTAGGATTTGGCCAAAAAAAATGGCTTATAAGTTGTGAAATATAGTGAATGGGGAGTTCCCATTTATAAGAGTGGTGAGGGGTACTTTAGAAAAAACTTAAAATATTATTTTATAAAAACTAACTATTCGGTTTATAATAGCAAAAAATTGATTTATTTCGAGGCTAATGTAGTGATAGGTCGAAATCCACTCAACCAATAGGTTTTAGACAGGTATGGGTAACTTTATTAACCTTATCGTTTAGTTTTAAATCTTAGTTAATTAGTTTGACATTTACCACGTCTCTTTGTATTTTTATATTATATGGGAAAAAAACTTTTTATAAACATATAATAGACCCCCAAGTGGTCCATTAATGATACACATATCATGATATAAGTTTTTTCTCTGATACTTTATTTTATGAATAGAATATCAATTAATAATATAACATTTGTTTTAAAAACTGTTTTATGTCATTTTTTGACACTATTGGGTATTTTGTTTATGATAAATTCATAACATAATTATTACCTCAAAAACAATTCATATAACCAATAATAATTTGTAATATTAACCTAGAAAAATATTGTAATTCCTAAAAAGTCTCAAATTACATTTATTTGGGAATTTATAATATCAATTATCTAAATCTTTCATTAATACACTAATTACTACATCATCATTGTGTCATAAAAAATTAAATTATTTAATGTATAAAAATTATAAATAAAATACCATTAAATAGAAAATACTTTTCTCTTTCTAGTGAATATTTATAATTTAATTTATCTCATTTATAACCTTACATTAAATTTATTTTATTTATTATACTTTGAATTTAACTCTTTTAACTCTTCTTTGAATTAAATAACAATAATTGTCCTAATCTAATCCAAGTGGACCTAAATGATATTATTTTATTCCTAAGGTTGTTTCTGGTCGAGATACACTTGTCCAATAGAATTAGAACATGTGTTAGGGAAATATTAATATCATTTTTAACCTTAATTACCCTATATACTTTTAACCGGGGCAAATAAAAGTAAAAAGTTACTATTCACCAAAAATTATTTTTATCTTATTAAACCACATTTTACTCCTTGATATTAACCGTCTCTCTCATATTTTTGTAATTACACTCACAAAAGAGGTAAAATTATGTTTTATGTGAATTTTCAAATTTTCCTAGGAGATGGGTAAAAGACGGTGAAAAGTTCAAAACAAATTTTATATATCTCAAATTATTATAAACCGACTCCAATGAATTATAATTAACATATATACGTATTATGTATGTATTTTTACCAAAAACAAAATAAAATTAAATAATTAATTAAATAAATAAAAAGTCAGTTTTAACCAATAACTCAGTGTTTTTCACTATTCATCGAAAATTGATGTTTCTTAGAAAAATACCAAAAATTCGGCCAAAGCTATATTTGATATTATTAATTAAAAAATGATTTCTATTTTATCAAATTTAAAACATATAAGTTGGATTAATTAATTTAAAAATAAATTCTCGTTGTCAAAACAAATAGCATGGTTTTAAGAAATAATAACTATCAAAAGATTTACACTGGCTTATGTCCAGTTTAAATGTGAAATTATGTCCAATGGCCAAAATTGGATTAAATGGTAAAAATATAATTTAATTATACATTAAAATCACTCAAATGCATAATTTATCACTTTTAATTATTTCGATTAAGATAATTTTTTTTAATTATAACTTGGTAATTTTCACTATTCATCCAAATATGAAAGTTATCCGAAAAAGTACCAAAAATTAACCCTAAGCTAATTTCGATATTATGAATACAGAAATGATGTTCATTTTGAAAGATATAATGTATAAAATTTTAAAAAGTGGGTATTACCATTCTTAACTGCTGGTTTGATTGGTTTTGGTGTGTTAAAACTCGAAGTTGCGTATAACACATACTATTGTATTATTAAAGAGAAATGTACCGTGAATGCTTGGGGTGTTAAATTTTGGACATTACATTTTTCTCTATGTTCATATTTTAACATCCGAAAATTGTTATATTATTTGGGAACCTAGTTATGCATCATTCCAAATGTCTATCATATTTCCCTTTCCCTCTTTAAAAGAGGTTTTTTTATTAACCCTTCTTATATTGTAGGATTTCAAAAAAAATTAAAATTCCAAACCCTTGATTTCCAATCTAATGTTAAATTTTGAAGGAAATTATTAAATAAAGGGGGTAGAATGTAATATCTTGAGATTTTAAAAGAATAATATATTCTATATAATATACAATACACAACACTAAGATGAAACAAAATATTATATATTATAATTTAATTGTAATATTGAATAGAGTTTATAGGATTAACGAAATTAGGAAATATATATAAAACAGTCAAACTTAATAAAATAATATAAATTAATTCATTGAAAATAAGTATAAAATTTTCAAATAAGTATTTTTTGCTCCAAAAATATGTTTTTTCCATAATGGTCTGACATACCATTTACTAAATTCATGTACTTATTGACCCTTTTATATTGTACTTTGATTGAGTGTCGTCACATTTTTATTCTAGAAAAGTTTTAGAAATTTTGGAATCCCATGGGGTTGTGTATGGTTGACAGATGGTTAAGGAAAACCATGATGTTCGACCTAGAAAACAGTGCACCCTATTGACAGAGTATTAAGGGTATAACATAATTTATCCAAACAATGAGGACCCCCACCCCAAAAAACACACATTATGGACCCTTAGATAATGCGGGTTTTCATGTTTTTCAAACAATTAATGTAATTATATAGCTAAACTAACCACCATGTCAAGAATTTCTATATGGATGCACAATTATTCCAAATTTTACATCCTCTCTAATAGAATATACTAGCTTTTTTAATTCCCGGTAAATATATTTTAAAGTATTCCCCCCCCCCCTTTATTTAACAACTAATCACAAAACATCGACCCTAATCCAATTTAAATATCCTCAATGTCTCTCTTGAGGTGAAATTAACTCATCTAACCTCTTTCTAGTGTGAATTAAATTTTCTATGATCTAATTAGATCTATTTCTAGGATTTGAATATCCTCTTATATCGTTTATCCTGATCTTCTTCATTTATATTCTTTAGAAATTAATAGAAAATGTTATTAATGATGGATAAAATCTTCATATTGATGAATATTGATTCTAGTTTTTTTTCAATATTACATTTCTCCTTCATTATTCATTGGTATTCCATGTTCATGGTGTTGATCATTTGATCTCTTGATTAAAGGTTGGTTGTTCCATGAAGCTTTACCACATAACTGAAACCCTATATTGAATTATTTATTTGAAATGGGGTTTTAAATGATTTTAAAACCATGATTTTAGATTATTTGATGTTTGATTTAAAAAGAGGATAAAATTATAAAAATCCCCAGTTTCAGTGGAATAATAAATATTGTACGATTTTAATAAATTATGAAATTATTGGAAACATGATTTGATGAAATTATTGAACATATATTATGTGGAAAATAAACCAAAATGAAAAGATTATTTTATATGGCATGAACTTAATAAAAAACATATTGTTTGGTTTTGAAATGAAAAGGCATATTGGGGATTAAAATTTGGTTAATTGAACTGTGAATGATGAAATGTTTTCAAATAATTTGAATCACATGGGATCCTAGGTAGTTAGTAGTAATTTTGTATAGGAACACTAGGACTATGTATCTTGAGATATTGAAGTATGATTAAAACACTTACAAAATCAACGTTTGGAATGATTGACCATGGTGGGATCCCCTATTAAATTTTAGATTTATCTCCTATTATGGTACCCACTATTGGGGTGTTTATTTATGTGTGCACACATATCCTGATGCCTAATGATGACGACTGAGATTTTTGAGGTTCCTATTTCCAAAAACTAAGATATAATATGGATTATTACATTTTGTTATGATAAGTTTTTATTTTATGGTAAAAAAACAATTATTATGAAATATTTTAGTCATGAGATCTATTTTATATAAATTTATCTGTAAACTATTTATTTAAGTATGTTTTTATATTTTTAATCTTTTTTATTAGGATGAATGTTATTTTGAAAATATGTTAATGTCTTGTCGTGCATGGTATTATTTAAATTGAAATCATAAATGTATTATTATTGTAGAATTTATTGGGAAATATTTTTTGGTATACTATTGCAATATTTGATTACACCCTACCTATTATTTTTAGTATTTGATGATTATCATATTATAGGGCCATGAAAAGAGAAACCCCCACTTTTAGGTGGTAGCTTCACTTGATTCATGACACCTAATAGTGACTTGTTATTTTCATAAATAGATATTACATATTTTGAGATGAATATTCAATACATTACACAAAACTATACCTGAATACCATAATAATTTAGTGTCTTTGGAGTATAGGTAAACTATTTTCTAATATGGTGAATGATCTTCAACATCTCCCATAAATTTATTCTCACGTAGTACTCCTCGTAGATGTACATTTCCTAAACCATTCATCAAACCATGGTAAGGAAACAGAAGAATGGATAATATCATATTTTCAATATGGGTAACAATAAGGGATATTAATATACAATAATATAAAATCATATGATAAAAATAATGGTATTTTATCATGAATATAACTTATGATGTTCATTCCCAACATGTCATTTATCATAAAATGAGTCATTGAATAAAACATTATCATTTCCAAAAAAACATGGTCCGGAAGGATGGTAAATAATTATAAAAAATCATGAATCGTAATATAATGTCATAAATGTGTGGAACCATCATAAATATTGAAAATCATATCATATTTCAAGGTTAACTACCATGAAAATAAACATCGTGGATTAGGACACATCACATGATTCCAATTTTTGATTAAAACACACATATTTCCCATTGTGGAATAAGACAAATTTATTTCCCATTGTGGATCAGGACACATCTATTTTCTAGAGTAGTATAGGACACACATTTTTTCACATATTGGAACAAGAGCCTCAACTTGTTTCCCATTTTTATCTCATGATAAATAAAAATTTACACAATCTAGTAGAGAAAGATATAGGTCACGCCCGTCACATAACAGAAATCATATGTATTTATGACATATGATTATAA
This sequence comes from Viscum album, assembly GCA_963277665.1. Classification (NCBI taxonomy): domain Eukaryota; kingdom Viridiplantae; phylum Streptophyta; class Magnoliopsida; order Santalales; family Viscaceae; genus Viscum; species Viscum album. Next base: position 9,563,852 of record OY728136.1, read on the forward strand.
TAAATTCATGACATAATAACCCATGAAAATAAATGGGTTTTATAATAATTTCATAATATCCTAACCTGTGGAAAAAAATGCAAGTTTCATCATCATATCATAATAGTATATCCCATTTAAAAAGAAGTGGGTTTCATAAAAATTTTATCATGATATAACCCATCGAAGAGAAATAGGATTCATAAAAGTAATTTAATAATAAAAAATTAAAATAAATAATGATAATGGTATTATTGTTTCATCCCACCCATAAAATCAAAAGTTACACCAAATGATGTTTTCTTTTATGGATAATTATTTTAAAAGATAACTAGGATCATTTCTTAAGGAAAATAACTTTTCATCAAAAATCCTTTTTTCAAACTAGAAATTCAATAAAATTGAAAATAAATTTATTTTAAAATAAAATTTATAAATGATAAAGGATGAATAAAATAAAATAGTTTTCATGACGGTGGAAAATTTCATTCATTTTATACATGTTATAAGAATCATTTCATTCATAGTTTCTACAAAACCCTAACTGACATTGTTTTGGATATGACATGAATATTCTTATCAAAAGATTTTTTAAAAATTGAAAAATATGTAAATTTTTATTTAATAAATATGATTATGAATTTTATGGACATTTTTAAAAAAAAATCTTATAAAACATGGTTTGGGAAGAAAAACAATTTTTGACCAAAGAGAAACGTAAAAGAGATTTTTCTTAAAAACATTTCACAATTATTTCAAGAACCAAAATGTATAAAAATTGTAATATGAGAAGAAAATATCATGAATATTATTTATATAATAATTTTTTTTTAAATATAGAAATATCAAATAAATATCCCTCAATGTATATAAATAAAAAACAATTTTTAAAAATGATCATATTGTGAAATTGACCTTAAAAATTTTTTATCTTTTGAATCATGCTACCTGTGAAATTAATAAAATTAAATGTAAATATAAATACCATTAATATAATTTAATTCAATATTTAATATACAAAAATGTATTTATATACATGATATAAGAGATATAAGTGGTGAATATGGCATATATCTCACAGATAAAAAGTAAGACGAGAAAACCATACATTAAGTCTCAATGACATTCTGACACATTCAATACTAGTGTATAATAAATATAAATTTATTATAAATATATTAAATAACCATAATTAAATATATCCTAACATATATGATATACTTATGACATTTTATATCACTTTTATTATCAATTCGATGTTAAAGTCACATTTTAGGAAATAATAGCTATGTTTTTTCTATATGTTTTTATTTTTTATTTATAATAATCTTAATTTGATCATGGTTAAATAACATATATAAAAATAATAAATAAATATTTATCATATTTATATATCAAATATACTTTTGATGACAATAATGAAATATTATTTTGAAAAATAAATATTATTACATTCATGGAGACAATAAGTCGTATGTACATATGAGAAACATTTCCACTTTCCAAAGAACATTATTTAAATGATGTTAACAATATATTATCATAAAAATAATAATAATACCATAAATAACATATTATTTATTTAAATATACATATACATCTCATGCATTTTCTGTGGCGATGGAAAGAGAGTAACATCACTTCACGAATGCAATAGTCCACATGTACATTAACGATGTTATCATCTTTCAATGAGTTAAAAGGTAAGAAATAAAATGATATATTATATTTTATAAATGATAAATATATCATTAATATCATAATTATATCATTTATATCACATATATTAATTAAATTTGTCTTTATTATCTTCCATGTAAAGCGTTAGTGAAAAACACTCACATAACATTGTGATGCGGTAGTTCATTGTATACATGAATGGTGCTATTGTATCCAATATGGAATGGAAATTAAAAAATTTATATATGATATAATTAATCAATAAGTAAAATTATTATATATATATCATATAAATACTTTATATCCATCATCACTGCCAACTGTGAGAGGTGTTAATTGAAAAACGAATGACATTGGTTCGTGAGGTGGTAGTCTACTATACACACAAACAATGATTTAAAACCCCATTTGATGGAAGTAGATATGTTTTTAGGTAATTAAACTAACATAAAAAAATCTCAATATATGTAATATATTTAGGATATTATATTATCATGGATTAATAAAAACAACTGGAGGTGGATGAAGAAATTAAATAAAAAATCTTCTTGATGATCGTTACCTCCACATCAGATATACACCTTAGCTTTTCACTAAATGTTATTTATGGTGTATTTATGACAAAAATAAATCTTCTAGTATTATAAGAGATATTTTTTTAAGTGATAAATTCATTTAATTATTGAAAAAATAGTTTTCTGTTTTAAATAATAGAGGAAAGGCGGTGGACTTTATATATGAGGTGAGGGGAACACTTGTAAATTATGAAAATAAAATGGGTTGCAAGCATATTTTACATGAAAAAGGATAAAAAATATTGTATTATAGGTTCATAAAAGTTATAGGTCCTAAATATGGCTATTAAATAGATTTTATATAAGTACTAATTTTATTTTAAAAACATTTGTTTTAGTTTAACCCTCGATAAACCAATTTTTACAATAATTGTAGTAATACATTTATACAATTTTCAATATACATTTATGTAAATAAAATTAGTTTACAATATTAGATAATATATATTATGAGGATTAAAAATATTTATTCCTATTTGAAAAAATCAATTCACATATGTGAAGAAAATATATTGAAAATTAATCTTGTAGATGCGATGAGAAAGGTGGTTTTCAAAGAAAAAATGATCAAGAGTTAACAAAGTTATTTTATCAGATTTAAATATAAAATTTATTAAAATTAACTAATTTTTATCAATATATATATAATTGAAATATTTTTCCTTTAGAAAAAATCTAAAATATAATTTAACTTTATAAATAATTCAAACAAAATATAATTTTTCAGTTAAAATTCAGTATTTTCCTTTACTCCTCAAAAAATTTATATATTCAAAAAATAAATCACCTTAATTTAATTAATATATTCTGATTTAAAAAATTAATTTTATTTTTTCAAATAAATTTTCAAAAAATTTCAATAATTATTTTCAAATTATGTGCCCAAAACAAACAAAACTATTTTTATAAAAATACAATTTTGAGGTGTAAAATTTTATTTATTCTTATCTATTGTTTATAAAATAAATAAGATTACTGTTAAAATGTATATTGAATATATATTATATATAGTTAATTAATATAATTAATATAATTCACTAAAATTGATTTGTTTTATTAATTTGATTTAAAACACAATTGTGTGTATAAAAACAGTTTTTCAGAAAAATATGTTCTTTTATTTTCAAAAGAATTTTCATTTACATTTGTAATTAATTATTAAACAAATAATAAATTCTATATAGAATTATATAAAATATTTTCTTACTTTTGTTAATCTTTTTCATACATTGCTTTTTAAATACTAGGTGATTACTATCATATTGAATAATAAAATTTTCATAATATGTCATGTTTTATTTAAACTTAGTTTTGCATGTAATACAATATAAAATTTTTTCTTATTGGCATTAATGTTAAAATTACTATTTTTTAAAATAAAAAATATATAAATGATTTAATTTATTTTATAAAATATTTCAAAAAATCTCATGTTGTTACACCCCCCCTTAAAGTTTATTTCTCCTGTGAAATTCATATATTTGGTACCATTAACTGAAGAGAATCATGCTTAATTATATCCACATGATCTTACATGGAATCCTCAAGTTGGTGGTTTTTGCAAAAAATAACATTGACGTGGTGAGTTTTCTTGTTTCATAGAACATTCAAAATTCAATACAAAATATCCACTGGTAATTCCTCATAATAAAGATAATGCTTTAGTCGTATGACCTCACTGTTCGATACATTTGATGGATCATGTATGTATATTATCTAGAGAGACATATGGAACACATCATGGACAAGATAGTTATTTTAGGGAAGTATCAAGAGATAATATGTGGTCCCAATTTGATCAACGATTTCAAATAAACTGATTTAAACATAGCCTAGTTCTGCCTTTTTATTCCATAGAGAAATTCATAGAATGAACTACACACTAACATAAAATTCTACATCACATTAGAAATTATTAGAATAACATTTTTGAAATATTTTTATTATTATTTGTTATTGAATTGATCTATTCTTCACTTATATCTCATCAACATTCTCAGGTCCAAATAGATTTCATTCTTCAACTTCATTTTATTATGCTGGAGTTCTAAACTTATTTCTATAAATTAAATCATAAGAAGACATATAAGTAATAAATTGAAATCTATTATTGAGGAAACCCTCAATAAGAGGAAGGTGTTGATCCAAAGAACCATTAAAATTTATAATATAAGATCTTATAATATTCTCTAAATTTTTATTTTTTATCTTAAAATGGCCATTTGTGTGAGGATGATACATAGTGTTGAAACTAAACCCAATATCAAGATCATCCTAAAGGATTTTACATAACATTGATGTAAACTTCATATCCAGATCAAATACAATTGAATGTGGTACCCCCTGAAACCTTTCCACTTTCTAAATTTCTATTCTAGAAAGTGGATCGAGATAAAAATTTTCTCTCATTGATGAAAATTGTACTGACTTTATAATGTGGTCATCTATAACCCATAAATACCTCAACATCAAATATAAGATAAAACATAAATGTTACCAATTCCTTTAATCATAGTTTCAATGAGTGTAACTGAATTTCCCCTTTAATAATATTTAAAAAACATATACAAAATCCTAGGGTTGTATTTCAATAAATACCTCTGAAAATATCAATAATCAAGATAAAATCTAATCACATAAATTATAAAAATTGGGTTTTAATGATTTTGAACATATGATAAAACTGAAACACATAAACCAATGATAGTATCCATTATTCTTTATTTGATCTTACCTAGAGACATACATGCTTCCAAATGCTAATTCACCTTTTATTCCATAAATATGATATAATGTTATAAAAAATTACTCCATTGGAATATTGGGTTCAACAATGAATCAATTTAATATAAAATTTCATTTGATTGTCCCATAATTCATGTATATAGAGATAATTAATGCTCAAACCTAAATGATAAAAAATAATATTTTCATAAGGCTTATTCATAAAAAATCACACATGAGATTCTCAAAAATTAACAGAGGGATAAGTATTCCCTAATTATCATGATTCACTTAAACTATTTTAGTTACATAATCATTCCCTTTATCCTTTTTATTCAATGGTTATTGTGGATTATCATCCAAATTAGACCATGGATTGGGAATTGATTATCATAACTATAAAATATATTTCACTTGAAAAACTATAGTCTAGGTTGTGTATTAGTTGGAATTTGATTAAAATATATTAAATTAACTGGACATTAATTAAAATATTAAATTATCAAGACTTATCACCTACCTTTCCATATTTAAATCACCTCCTAGTTCTATTCATGAAATTCACATTATGCTTCTGCCCACATTTCGGGTATGGAAATGGCTTGAATTTCATTCGACCATTTTATTTTTCATGATAATAGATATTATTTTTCTTATCAAAACTAGAGGAATGGTGGAAACGTTCCCCTTATGTTTCTACCTTAATTTACAATTGAATAAATTATTCATATCTATTAAATTATTATATTATCAAGTCATTTTGATGAATTTGTTTTATGGATCCATAGAATCAAAATATTTTTTCTATGACTTATTATTAATCCAAATGTGTACCTCGTATATATTTTATATTAATCATTATAGGTACCAATAGATTCATCATTCAATATATTAAGTTTATGTAATTCCTTATAAATATTTTTCATAGAATATGAGGAAAGTACATACTGAGAATTATCACATTTAACTCTTCCCATTACATATATTAAATTTCATCTTGTTAAGTCACATTCATAATAAGAGTCCACAATAATTCAATTCACCTTATAAATGATAAGCATCTAAAATGACTTTTTCAGGCTCTGAACACTATATAATGAAAAATATATTTTCAGTGGAACCGATCCATTGCTCAGTAACTAGAAGATCCATATAACCAAAACAATATGGTGTATGTTTCCTCCTTAGGGACTCAGTATAAAATTCACCAACTTTCCACCTTGTTAATTTCAACATGATTCATAGCTTGAGAATTATTTTGAGTATATCAATAATAATTTTCACTACAATGCCCAAAAATGATTAGTTTTTCAAGAGGAAATCATTTCATTTTCCATTTCATTCTACAATAACATGTTTCCTTTGGGTTCTATCCATTAAATAAAATAATAAATTATAGTGTGATAAACACAAATCATAGTAAAAAACCATGAAATGATGAATAATTACTTATAAGATGTCTGAATCATGATACATTATTTTCAATTTACAACACCTTAGGATAATCCTAGATCAACATATTCACCATCTATTTAAGTCCTTCATGATTGAACATAAAGTGTTTTTAATTTCCAAATAATATCGCCCTAGGAGATTCTAACCAGGGATGTAGCAAGGATCATTTACATTCATCAGGTTATGATAAATTCCATCTTAATACTCCTTTTTCATAGTTACTACCCCTAGGTAAATATATTCTAGAGAAACATCAACTTGTAGTATCCAATGAGGGATGAAATTTCTTAAAATCCACTAACATTATCCATTACCAAAATTCAAGGAAATTTACCTATACATTGAATCATCCATATACTTATCCTTAGAGATATCCAAAAACATAACCTTAGAAATATCTTTTGGGATATAACTAATGTTTTCTCATCATAGTTTGTAAAGGTTAACTAAACCATTATTCTTCTACCAACAATAGTAAATTTGGCTTTTCATACATAAATATTAATTCTTTTTACAGGAAAGTTAAATTAATTAAATAATGTCTTAGGACATTAATAGTTTACTGTATTTGGTGACTAGGAAAATAATCATATTATTTGGTGACAGATTCTCATCATCTCCAACACATATCTTCTCACATAAAACTCTTATTCAACACACCTTACCTAATCCATCCATGATAACAAGGTTAATGGAAATTAAGAAAGGGTGAGCTCAGATACTCAATAAGAATAAAAACAATAGATATCAAACTATGATCATATGAAATAATAAGATAAGTATAAGGGCATGTGATCATGAATATAACTTTTAAATTTCATACCAATCCTTTCATAGGTCATAATAATGAGGCATGACAAAAAACATTATCATTTCTGGATATATCAATAACACGGTTCATAAATCATCATAAATCAATCATAAAACATATTATCATGTCATAAAAGTATGGTGCCATCATAAATATTTAAAAATATAGAATATTTGAAGGTGAACTAGTAAGTTCATTGGTACAGTGGATCAGGACTCATCACATGTTTCCCATTATGGATCTGGACACATTTTTTTCCTATAGTGGATGATATCACACTTGTTTCACATAGTAGACCAGGACACACTAGTTTCACATAGTGGATCAGGATACACATGTTTTCCATAGTTGATCAATCCCATTGAATTGTTTCCCATTATTTTTTCATGAGAAATAATGATTTTCCCAATGCATTAAAGGGAGATATAAGTCTCAACAATCATATAATTGAAATCCTAGACATGTGTCCCACAAGACCATAAAAAATATTTATATAATATGCATGAAATTAAATGTGTTTCATAAACATTTCATCACGTCATAACCTATGGAAAGGGATATGTTTCATAATTATTTTATCATTTTATCACAGAATAACTCAGGGAAAAGGAGTGGGGTTCATAATAGTTTTATCATGGAATAACCAGTGGAAGTTAAAAGGTTTACAAAAACATATTTTCATGATTAACAATTCAAATAAATAATAATAATTACATCCTCGGTTCATATCCCCATATAATCATATTTTAACTAAATGAATGTCATATTAAATAGGGAATTATTTAGAAATATCACTTGGAAAATTTCCTGAGGAAAATAACTTTGCATGGAAAAATGATTTATAAAAATAAAAATACATAAAAAAATTGAGAAAAATTTTCATTTAAAATAACCTGAAAAATATATAATGTAAAAAATAAAATAAAATAATGGTTATGATTGTGGAATCATTTGTCCAGGACATAAAACTTAAAATAATAATTTATTTCACATGTTTGGTAATATCCAAACAATAATTGATCAGGTAAAAACATGAATATTACATTCAAACAATTGTAGAAATTTTAATATATATAAAAAAGATTTTTTTATATCAATTTAATAATTTTAAAAAAATTAGATCATTATTAGAAAATATGGTTTTTTAAGAATTTGGTTTTTGATAGAAGAGAGAAATAAAGATGACTGGTCATATAAAAATTTCCTCAATTATTTTCAGTAAAAATTAGTGGAAAACTAGTAATATTACATGAAAATATCATGAATAACCATAGGAGGGGAAAATATATTTATTTTAAGATTGAAATATAAAATAATTCCTCCATGGAATACTTGAAACAAATAATCCTGAATAATGATGATATTGTGAAATAAACACTTTCCACATGATAGCTTTTGAATCATAAGTCCCATGAAATAAACGCCATTAAATGAAATTTTAAATAAAATTAATAAAATTTAAATCATGGTATACCATATAAAATGGATTTTTATACAACACACAATAGAAACAAGTGTTGAATATGGAATATGTCTCACGAAAGTAAGAGTGAGATGAGAAAGCCTTACTTTAAGTCTCAACATCATTCATACACTATCAAACATCCTCTATAACAAATATATGTTTATTATAAATAAATTAAAGATAATAATTATATTTATCATACAATATTTGATATACCTATGAACTTTTTTACCCATTTAATATTAATCCCATGGTAAAGTCATGTTTTGGGCAATAATTGCTTTGTTTTTTGTGTTTGTTTTGACTCATTATTTACCGTCCTCTTATGCGATCATGGATTCATCATCACATGAATAATAATCATTAAATAATTATCATATTTATACATTAATTATACTTTTATTATTAATCATGATAGATGTATTTGAAGAATTATGTATGTTATGATAATAGATATGGTGGGTCATACGTACACATGAGTAATACTTCCATTTTTCAACAATCATTATAAAAATGAGATAAGTAATATATTATATTACCATAATTATATTAATATAATAAATACCATATTATTTCATTAAATATACTTATACATATTATGCATGTGGTTTGGTGATTAAAGGAGTGTCACCTAGCTTCGTGATGGTAGTAGTCCACACCTAAAAGAAAGATGTGATCATATTTTACTGAGTGAAAAGTAAGAAAGAAAATTATATATTATATATTCATAATGATTTATCTGAAATTAATATCAAAATTATTTTATGTATTTAAAATATATTAATTATCTTTATATTTATTATATTCCATGTAAATCATTAGTGAAAACAAATCACATTACTTTGCGAGGTGGTAGTCTGCCTTACAGATTTGTGAAATTTTCATACTCCCTACAGAATAGAATGGGAAAAAGATATATATTATATAATGAATGAATATGTAAAATTATGTTAAAAATATCATATATATTTATTTATTCTATATATCTATCATCATAGCCATCTCTGAGATGTGGTAATGGAAAAACTAAAGGCAATGGTTCGAGAGGCGGTAGTCTATCGTACACATGATAAATGATTTTGTAACCCATATGACGGATGTAGAGAGGTTATAGGACATGAACATAAAATTAAAAATTATAGTATATGTAATAAACCGTTTTTTATACAATCATGGTTTAATAATATCTAAATGTGGTGGTTGAATAAATAAAACTAAAGTGCACATTAAAGAACATTACTTCTTCTTTAGGTATCCTCATTAGGGTTTCACCTAAATCATTTGTAAGTTTTATTTGTGCCAAAATTAAATGGTTCAATAATGATATGATGGATTTTAGAAATTAATTTTTTTCATGTAATAGAAAAACCAAAAGGTATTTATGTTGTTAAGAAGATAGGATAGGGGTGTAATTTTATAAGTGGAGTCGTACACTTGTAATGTTTAGAAATAAAAAAGAGTACCCAAGTTTTTCACATACCAATATGACCAAAAAAAATTTATTTTTAATACTTAGACATTATATGGTAATTATATTGTTTAAAAATATATTTTAGGAATGTTTTGATGTCATTATAAGCCTTTTCATTAGTGTTTCTCCACTAGAAAATTTTTTTTACCTTAAATGTGATAATTAATATTAAGTGTTCTTGCCATTCATTTTTTTTCGAAAATTAAGTTATTGTAATTAGATAATATATGTTATTATGATTAAAAATATGGAATCCATTTTTAGAAATTAAATTTAAATAAGTGGAAAATAATAATTTAAAATTAATCCAGTAGACGCAATGAGAATGTTATCTTGAGCCGTCCTAGAGGGGTACATTTCGTAACTACCCCAACCCTACCTCAAAATAGTCCTGGAGATGGTGACTAGAATCAAGTAGGAATTTCCAACAAATGGGAGGCCTTAGAATAGAGTATCTATACACACGTATCTTTAACACAAAAAAATGATGAAATGTAAAAACAACTAAGTAACCAATTCATGCATACAACTATGATCCCACAAGAAGATTACAATAGCAATTAGAGGAAAAGTAAATGAGGCCAAATACAAGCCCACCAAAAAGAGTCAGTAACACACTTCTAACTGAAATAGTAGAAGTCCAAGATACTCTAAGGGAGACGACTATGTCAATAGTATGCTCCTAGTAAACACCTTGGTCATCACACCTCCAGATATACTCCACCCACTCTTGTTTTTCTAAGGACACTGTCAAAAGGGTCTCTTTGTACACAAGACATGACTGGTTCTAGAAAATCCCGTATTGGGGTGAGTGTAACAATACTCAGTAGAACACCCTGAAAAAAAAACATGAATCACTAAGTATAGTAAGCTTAATAAAATAAGTAACACTATATAATATAAAAAAGATGAAAGAAATACCTAGATATAATCAGGAGGGACACCACGCCATCAAGAAATCATAACCAAATTTCAGCCCCAAGATTCTGTTAGAAGCAATGCTCATTCCTGGAAATCCCACTTCATGAGTCATGTTATCATCAGAGATACTCTATGAGGTAGTCTAACTCAAATAGGAAACTCCCATAGAGAACACACTGGTCTGAGAATACTATTATACACAAATAGGGGGTCATGCTTAGAATCATTGGGGGACACCACAAACGCAATATGGATCAACATTGATACAAAGATAGGGGTCATGCCAAGAACAACTAGGGGAAACCACAAACCCAATCTGAATCAACTCGCATCATAGGGGACCACATACAAATGATAACACAAACCCTATCGATGTGTTCTGTTGGATAGAGTATCAATTCTCTTTTAAGGGAGGTTACACCGATTCCACAAACTCTACTAGGGATGATAGAGTTTCTCACTCCAATCTAACGGAGGGACACCGAAACTCTATCTGAGACGTGAAATTTTGAGGGGATTAAAATCTAGTGATTTGGATGTAATTTAATTTTATAACCTTGAGGAAAGGACTAGGGGTACAAAATCAACTTATTCTTTTCTAAATTAGGAAAAAAGAGACTTAAACACTCTAATGTGAATACATGTAATGTCTCATTAAGTCTGGGACAACCCTTGTCGGGGTCTAGAAAAAGTGTGACGAACATGTGGGGATCATCGTTGGCCTAATGGAATAAAACGTAATTCCACTAATATACCTCTTCAAAAGGTCAAAAATTTCAAAACTAATCACACTATTGTGATCCTAAAGAAAAATTGCTCGAAATAGACTATTCAAATGGCCCAAACGGACACCCAGTGAAAAGTCACACATCACTATATAATTCATAAAGGGTGATTTGGGGGGACCACTTCTCAATCCCAAAATAAAATATATGAATCACATAGTATTTATACTCACATAGAAATTCATGAGATTAACTATTCATTTTCAAAATTGGGCACCCAATTAAAAAGTCACATTTCACCACAAAAAACTAAATTTGGATTAGGAGGCCTACACCTCGATCTCGATTAAAATACATAAAATTTCTCTTGAAACTTCCCCCATTATTTCAGGGTCGTGACCCCACTGGCTATATGTCAATTGGATTTCATATACAAGAGTTATCATGGATCAAAGTTTTTAATAATAACAATATATTATTATTATTATTTGAGAATTTCATGGACCCAATCCACAAACCTAAAAAAGGAGTACAACCTCATTCTCGAAATGACAATCTTGAATAATAGTTCATGCTCCTATAGATGACGAATCAATCAGACGACACATGGGGTGTTTTGATGGTTAAAACGTTTTATTAGTAAAAATAATAATATTCTATTTTTGTTATTATTATATTTACATTTTATTAAGTTTTTATTAAACCCTCCCTATTTATAAAACGCATCACCACTAGCTAGCCACCCACATAGAGCCCACCGACCACCACTGCTCAACATCAAAACTACCAACCTGTGCTAACCTCACTCACCGCATGGTTCCACTCTGTCAACAGCCTCACTTACACCATATGGTCGTTTCTAGCCATACCACACTACCTTCGGCCAGAAACTACTCTCATATCCTATGAAAAGCCTCCCAGTTACCCCTACATTATCATAAGTTCGTCCCTTATGTGTGCCACCCCATATCCATTTCAACCCAAAAATATTGAAAAAATCACAAATCTACGATCCTCAGACCCAGATCCACACTAATGTAATCTTCAGTCATCAAACTGTTCATGTTTCATCAATCTACTGCAAACTCGGCGGTCCGATTGGGTTTGATATTTCCTAGAAATGTCGAGTCCGGACCACATGATCGAACAAGAGAAGAATGTGAAGATAAGTGGGGGAAGCACTTAAACAATGGTTTAAATCATTACAGTCCAAGAGTTCATGGCCAATGATCAAAATTGGGCATCTAAGATAGATAATAGATTAAAATAAATTAAATCAATTACATAGGTGCATGAAAAGGATGCAACAAAATTTCATATTGGTGAATGAATAATGATATACTCATTAATTTAATAATAAAGGTGGAAACCACATATAATGACCCCTACCTATAAGTTGGATCTATTATTGGTGAAGAACATGATTTCCAACAATTTGAGATATGTCTCTACATTCATTGATCCTGATCCACTCTAATATGGAGTTCCATAATGATATGATGGTGGGAGGAGGAGAAGGCCTCTTTCCAAATATCCTAGGGTTATGCAGCTAACCCAAGAAATTTTTTAGATAATATTATATATAGAATAAAAGGTATTAAGTCATTCAATTTAAAATAAATAAATAAATTATTTATCTTTATAAAACACACCTGACAATGGTTGATTCATCAAAAAATCATACGTTGACCAATTGTTTTCCATGAATTTGGAAAACAATGCATTATAAACTCAATGGTGGTCTCATAATTCAAACATGTGTCCCCATTCATGAGTAATTTTCATTAGCGTTAAAAATAAAATAATTTTATTTAATTACTATATTTATGGTCATTTCCTCGATGAATTTTTCAATAGATGACCCACTTCGAAATATATTATGCCACACCTCGGGTTAACAACATGTTTCAGAGTCAAAATTTTCCTAGTATTTTTTATTCGTGCTTCTATTTAAGATATACAACATTATTTATGAAAAAGCGTGCAAACACAATAAAAATATACTTAATATTTTTTAAACATTAATTCATGGAACACAAGGACTAATAATCTCACATAATCTAAGAACCTTTTCATTAATATAATCCATATAATATCTAAAAATATTACAAATAAAATTATATACATTACATTCTCCCCACCATGGGGTTTTACATCCCTGAAAAGCCAAAATAATTGATACTCTAACAGATGAGGGTACTAAGCATGAATCTGAGCATCTCATTCCCATGTTCTCCACTAGATATTATAGTGCTTCCATTTAACACACACCAAAGGAATCGACCTCCGCCAAATGATCCTCTTATATTGATCTTTGATCTACAACAGATGTAGTACTTAGGGAAAACAACCTTCTTTTCACCAATTCTTTCATCATGACCGAAATCACCATCTGTTTTTAGAAAAAATGATCACATGATTACCTCTAATGAATTCCCATCAGGGATGTATCTAATGGATATCCATCCACATAATATCTCAAAATTGATATCTCTATGTTTTACCTCTCTTGATCTCTAAAGAATCTGAGGGGTAAAATCTATCTATTGGAGTTAAAATGCACTATCCTCAGGCATCTCGTGTGCTCCTCCTCAGATGCTGAATATTCTAGAATTACATCGATGAGGACCTCTAATCACCGATTTGAGTAAGATTAAAATATTATATTTATGAGTCCCATAAAAAATGATGGGTCATTCGTCAAACTAAACAGAATCCCCAAGTAATCATAGTGTCTATAACGAAATATGAAGGTCGTTTTTGGTATATCATTGTCATGTACTCATAGCTAGTGATATCCAGATCTGAGGTCAACATTTGAGAGCCGTTATTCCCCTTTCAACTGATCAAAGAGGCCATAGATTCTCATTAATGGATAATTTTTACTCATCGTAACTTGGTTTTTTCACCGATTACCTATAATTAACCCCATGACCCATATCCCTTCATGTAAAACAAAACTGGGGATTCCCATGATGGAAGACTGGGACTCACGAATCCCTTTGTCTACATTTTCTCCAACTGTATCCTCAACTCATGAATCTCTAAATGAACCATATGATATATTGGTGTAGATATTAGTTCCATCCCAGGGCGTAGATCAATGCAGAAATACATCTCCTGGTGGGGTTGAAAATCGAGAACATCTTCAATAATGTCATCCTCAGAGTCCACCAACAATTCAAGAAACTGAGGGCCCATATCATCCACTACACTAGGGGCGACACTAGCCAACTAATGAGTAATCAAATGTACCCTCCTATGTGGGAGTCTATCATTTGTTTACTGGATTTCTCTTTCACCTAAAAAGGAAAACATGGTTATATCACTGCAGAAACACTGCACTCTTCCCCTAAAACAATCAATATTAGCATGAACTACGGATAACTAGTCCATACCAAGAATGAAATCTTAAGGCCTTGAAGCCACTACTAATAGATCCCAACAGAAACTCTCATCTACATGAGTCAGGTCACACTGTTGAAACCAATGTGTGATCATTAGGGCTCCTTTAATAGGATTCTCCATGCATGAGGGTTGATTCAACGGTTCAATTGGAATCTCTGAGTCTCAAACAAGATTCATGGAATGTGATGAATGAATATAACATGTGTCTATCGATATAGAGTCTAAAGTAGAATGGATACATATCGTATCTCATATCATTCCTAGATCCCCTGGGTCATATTCCTAGAAAGCATGCACCTGTCCCATCCCCTGGCCTCTACCTCCCTAAGTCTGGCATAGACCTCCCAGGGGCGGTGGTCATAACAAGTCGAAACATCGATCACATCTTGCTTCTCTCTTAGCTTCTCTACCACATCTTCCACCCTATGGATCTATCTTCTCCCGACGTTTTCTCTGTCTCAATGGTCCATCCACAGTCTCCATGTAAGATATACGATCAGTTGGAAAATATCGGGCAAGATTTTCCCCTCCATCGCATGATTAACATCACCTCCTTCTAGGCTGATAGGACCCAACCTGTTATCCATGAACTATAGATCCATTAATGGGTCCTCCGTTTGAAATTTATTGCACGTCCAAGTCCCTTAGACTAACGTCGTCTCCTATGATACCAAGGTTTCTATTATTCCTTTCCCACTTTTTAAAATCAATGGTTGTATCTACATAGACAAGAAACATTCAACCTATAAAGAATGCTAAAAAACCCCAGAATATTTTGGAATTCTTAGAGGGATAACACAAGGTCAGATGTCCCTATCTAGTACTCACTTTAAGGTCCATGACTTGAAGTACTGATTGTGTATCATATTCATCGAATACATAGAGATATTGGTATGCCTTGATGAATAATCATATATAGACATGTTGTCCTACCATAGTTTTAGAATCTCATAGATATGCGTAGCCCTTATCAAATAACGTGAGACCTCATCTCTGAAAAGGTTCTCAAACGATGTCGACTAAAGAGTAGCCTTGTCATAATATCGGTTAACTAAAACCCACCATCTTCATACTGATTCATGTAGAAGGCTCACTATCATGACAACCAACTTATATTTTGGTGTACTGACAAGACGGAAAACTCGGGTCACCTCCTCAAGCTAATCCATAGCCACCTGTGGTACGAGATCGCCTAGGAACCTGATGGGTTGCTTCCCCTGGAACTCATGATGTGCTTTCAGCCTGTACACCTCATCTGATGGTACTACATGTATTGTGTTATACTCTACATGTGGTGGTATGGATAAGGCACCACCTCGAGGTTCTATCTACGATACAATTCACCATGATGATGTCTCTTCACCCGGAAAATCATCCTTCTGATCAAACGGTGGAATATTAGTTAGCAATCTACATGGAGATATCCCAAAAATACTCCAGGATTCATCACAATCAATAGACTATATCATGGGAGATGACTCAAGAGTGACATGGAACACACAACCATTCTTATATGATGAATGTGTCATTATTTTTCCCCAAAACTAGTTTTTTCATGTACTGAGTAAAAAATAAGGTGTTGAGAGTCCTTTTTATATTGATACATCAGCCGCTACAACAATACTAGATTCTCGGGCCAGAAGTCTCAACTCAAAACACTTAACACTATTTCCCCAAACTCATCTCACAGACTCCCATTCCTAAAGTCGAACCAACCACCTTTAATACCACTCTATCATGACCTATCCCTTAGGTTTACGTGCTGTGACTACCCCAAACCTGCCTCTAATAGGCCAAGGGTTGGTGACTAGCACCAAATAGGCATTTCCCACAAATGGGAGGTATTACCCTAAAGTACCAGTACACTCACACACATCTCCAACCACAGAAAAAGATAAAATGTAAAAATTACTATGTAACCAAAATGCATGCATACAAGTAAGATCCTACAACCATAGTACAACATGAAGTAAATGAAATGTAAAAGGGACAAAATATAATCCCGCAACAAAGAGTCTGTAACCAATGTCTAACTGAAACTATAGAAGTCTAACATGTTCCAAGGGAAAATACTACATCAAATGTACACTCCCAATAAAAACCTCCATCTACCAAGGTCTTGTTATACTCTAACCAATCCATGTCCTCTGAGGATATTATCAAAAGTGTCCTTATATGCACAAGAAATGACACAGGTGGGAAAATATAGTGTTAAGGTGATTATAAAAATAATCATTAGGAAACCCCAAGAACCTGAAACAGAAACCACCAAGTATAGTCATCTAAATATAATATGTAACATTTAATAACAAATATCAAAAGAAATAGAAACCCAGATATACTCAAGAGATACATCATGACATCATGAAGTCATAACCAACTATCAACCATAGGATTTTTTCCAATTGAATGCTCATTCAAAGATATCACACACCATGATCTCTGTTGTCCTCATAGATACTATTAGAATTAGCCTAGCTCATTTGGGGCCCACCCAAAGAGAACACACTGGTCTGAGTTGACTTTGATGCACATATAGGGGGTCACACTCAAAACCAATGGGGGACACTATGAACCCAATCTGTATCAACCTTGATACACATATATGGGTTATGCCTAAAACCATTGGGGGAAAACATGAACCAAATCTGGACCAACCCACTACACATGGGATCACAAGACAATGATTCAAAAAACCTTACCGATGGGGTACACTATATTTAAGATCAATGAACTGATCAGGGAGGTTATGTAGTTTCTAAAAACTCTATTTGGGATGATAGAGGATCACAGTCCTATATCATGGAGAGACACCAAAACCCTATCTGAGACAATGACTCTAAAAGGGATTTGAATCCAGTGATGTGGATGTAATATTTTGTTGTACCCTCAAGGAAATTACTAAGGGAACACACTCAACCTATATTAGTCCAAACTAGGAATCATAAGAGCCTAAAACACTCTTATGGGAGCACACAACGTGTCTCATTATGTTCGGAACTGCCCATGTTGAGGTCTATAAAATTCATGATGAACATGCACATATCATCATCGGCATAACAGGGTAAGAAGTAATTCCATTTATATGACTCTTGAAAAGTTTTTTGATTTCCAACGTGATCACACTATTGTAATTCATGTGGGATAACACTTGAACTAAACTATTCATGTGCCCCAAATGGATACCCTATGAAATGTCATAGGTCAGCATATAATGAATATATGGTGATTCGTGGGTCCTAGATATTCATCCAAAAACAAAATATATATGGATCATGGTACTATAATCCATAATAAAATGCTCGAGATTGAATATTCATTTTCCCAAATCAGACACCTGATGAAAAAGTCATATTTCACCACAACATGCCCAAACCGAGTTGAATGGGTCCCACACGTTAATCATGATTTAAATACCCAACATTGGTGTTGAAACGTGTGCCATAATTTCAAGGTCGCCACGCCACTGGCGGCCCATTAATTAGATGTCGAATGAAGGAGTTATGGTGGGTCAAAAATTTTAATAATATTATTATATTATTATTATTTGATCATTTTGTGGAACTAATCCGAAAACCTGAAATGGGAATCCAATATCAATATCAAAATTTCCAACTCTAAAAACATGGTCGTGCTGGTATATAAGACGCATCAATTGAACGTCAAACAGGGGAGTTACGATAGATAAACCATTTAAATAATAATAATAATAATAATAATAATATATTAAAATTTTATTAAATTTTAATTAAACACTCCTTGTTTCTCACATGCGGCGCTGCCACCTAGACACTTGTCTAGACCTCACTTGCTACCACCAACATGCATCGTCGGTCGCCCCTGGTCGCCACCGAACTGCGCCCTTTCGGGCTAGCTTTCTTGAACTGACCCCGATCGCCACCTAGGGCCACTCCCTCCGCTGCCTCTCCTGCTCCCCATAGTGATTCCCCGCTGGATAATGACACCTTCAATCGCAGCCTACTCAGGTGGTCAGATTGAGTTTGATACCACTCGACAATGTCGATCAGGTACCACAAGATGAAACCGATAAAAACTCTAAAAAATAAGGTATAAAAGCACCAAAAAAATGGATTAAATATTTATTGGGAAGGTTTTCTTGGATAACGATCTAAATTGGGCATCTAGGGCTAGATGGAAAAATAAATATAAATAAAATCCGTTACTCAGGTGCAAGAAAAGAATGAAAAACAGGCATAAATTAGTGAATGCAGAACAAAATACTCAATCATTTAATTATAAGGGAAGAAACCACATATAATGATTCCAACCTGGAGATTGGATCGATCATTGGTGAAAAATGTGTTTTCCAATAATTTGGGAGATTTTGATGCATTCACTAAATCCTAATCCAGTCTTATATGGAGTTTATTAATGATACAACAATAGAAGGTGGATATGAGCTCTCAACAATGATCACAATGTAATACGTATAACTCTAAAAATTATACATAGAATCTTATTTATAAAATAAAATGATTTAGGTTATTTAATTTAAAATAACTAAATAAATTTTTTATTTTGTTGACACACACCAAACAACATCTGCTTTATCCAAATATCCTATGCTGAATAACTTTGGTTCATGATTAGGGAACATACTTCTTCATAAACACAATCGTTGTCAAATATTTCTAATTCGATTCCCCGATGATGAGTTACTTGGATTAGAGATAAAAATAAAAAAATTAATTTTTTTTGTTTATGGTAATGTCCTCGATGACTTTTTATACATATTACCCCATCTAACAAAAGGTATGTCATTCCTAGGGTAAATTCCACATTCCTGACTCAACTATGACCTACGATTTCATATATGAGCTGTCATTTATGATATATTACATTATTTCTAAAAATCCTCACATAGTCAATAAAATTATATTTAATATTTTTATAAAATTAATTTTGGAGACACCGAGCCTCAGTACCACACATCTGTCTTAGCACATGGTCTCTAAAATAATCTATATAATATCTAAAAATAATACACATAATATTAGAGATGTTACAAAGAGGGGATTAAAATAGAAAATGTTCATAAGTTTACAAATATTTTTTGACTAATTTAAATATGAAATTCATCAAAATGAAATAAAATATATTAATAGATATATAATTTGTCATATTTTACTTTGAAAATAATTTATAATGTAATATAACTTTAAAAAAAATTAAAATAAGTACTTTTCAATTAAAATTCATTATTATTAACTTTTCTTCAAAAGATTAGTTTTTTTTAGAAAGTTATCAAAGATTAACTCTAAGGTAATTTTGATTTTATCATTTTAAAAATAAAGATAATTTTTCTCAAATAAATTTTCAAATTTTTTGGAAAATTTGATTTAAAATAACTGCACAAAAGGCCAAAAAAACTACCTTAACAGTAATATTAGATTTATTCTTATATCTTATCTAAGACAAAATTGATTAATGATAAAAATTATAATGAGTATATAAAATATAAATTTCACTAATATAATTCACTAAAATATATTTGATTAATTTATTTTTTTCTTACATACTTGTGTGCATAAAAATAGATTTTCAGAAAATGGATTACTTTTATTTTCAAAAGAATATATAATTTCATTTGAAAATAATTATTCACCAAATAATTAATTATATATAAATTTGTGAACCATATTGTTATAATTGAGTTAATTATATTAATACCCTATATTCCAATGGCTAGGTCATAACTGTCTTATTAAATAACAAAATTTCAATAACAAGTCGCATTTCGTTTAAACTTAACATTGCATGTACTGCATGTTAAACTTAGTGTTTCATTTCATACATGATTTAATAATTGTTTTGTGTAATAAAAAACATTTTAATGAAAAAATTTATTTGAAAAAAAAATCACCAAATCCTGGTGTGTTACATACCTAGAGTGATGAAGGTGACCAATGAAGATTTTATCTACCTTATACATTGGTTTTTGTGGTTTTTTACCTTTTTAGAGGTTATTTCTATTGATTATGTACTATTTTTGAATTTTTTTACCTATTTTATTATGTTACATTCTACTTCAAGAGTATTGAAATATGAATTTTATCATTAATCATCCTTTATTTTGTTGAAAAAAATCATTCCCTCATGATTCATGTACAATTCATGGTTCTATTAAACAACCCATTGGATCCGGAATTGTCTCTAGGATATGTTTGTAACACAATGTATCTATTTTTAGGTATTCCAAAACCCATATTTTGATCACTACTTGGTTGTGTTTTTTTAGGTGTGTCGCTTGTGAAATTTTGGAATTTTGTTTCGGCTTTGGATGTGCATAGTTTACCAACAGTTTTCCCAAACTGTGTATCCTACTGAGTGAAAAACATGAAAATCTAAGCAATAAGGTTTTGTACTGTTGGTGCATAGTTTTAGAAACCATTTTCCCATTAATGATAAATCCTGAAATCCCATTAATAAGGTTTCATGTCTAGGGTACATGGTTTTTCTATTCATATGGTCCTTCCCAGAAAAAAAAATGTCTAAATGTTTTTTAATCTAAATTTTGGTTTTAAAACCATGAAACCCTTTTTTATGCTTGATGGCCCTAAACTATCCCTCTATAGTTTCTTATTCCATGGATTCTCATAATATTTGATATTCACCTCTATACACCCTAATAGAAGTAGAATGATTCTTGTAGAATGACGCACGATATTTACCTAATAGGTTTCCTCTTCTCATTATCTTTATCAGCCTCTCTTTTCTTTCCACCCTAGGGTTTTTAGATCTCTATTTTATTAGATAATATAATATCCTCTATTTTAGATCATGAATATAGGGTTGATTCTCATATCTTTATTTCCAACATTCTTCAATGGTTTTTCCCAAATAGGGATTTTTTGTTTTGATATCTTGTGATCCTGAGGTTGGTAGTTATATTTTGATTTTCAAATTTGATTAACCAAAAATTGCTTGATTTAAATAGAATTGTTTTATTAAAAATAAATTTATTTTATTTTATTTCTATTGATTTTTTAAAAACCCAATTTCATTAAACAGGGGGATTTAGGTTTAATTTGGTAAACATTAGGGAAACCCCAATACCATTAAATTCTGGTGTGTTTGTGAAATTGATGGAATTTTGTGGAATTTAATATTTTGAATTTAAATTGTGCAATTGAGGGAATTTTGTGAAATTTAAATTTTTTAATTTAAATTATGAAATTGTTTTCAATAATTTATTTGATAAAAATGATTAAAATTACTTATATATAAAACCATTGGTTTTATCTTGGAAAATACATGATTTGATAAAAAACTCATTTATTGGGTTTTAAATGAAAATTGAAATATTTTAAATTAGAGAATTGGATGAATTGAATTTTTGAGCAGTGTTAAAATAAATTTCACATCATTGATTTTTATTGGGTAACATGAAATCTGAGGTAGTTTTTGATTTATTGGGATAATACTCTTTTGAAACATTATAATTGAAACAAAACATAGTGTTGCAAGTCACATCTCTAATGGGATGGAGACAGGTCCTCTTTGGTCAGTATCAATGGGGTTTGTGTATACACATATTATCATGATTCACCTTCTATTGTTTGAGAATGCTATAGACTAGAAATATCATACGTTTTGGTACATGACCAAGTTTCTCATTGTTTGAATTTGAAATATATTCTATTTTTTCATAATATTTGTACACATTCCTTATGAATTTATATTAACTTTTATATATAGAAATGTTTATTAAATCCATTTATTATAATACTTCCATTATTTGAATTGTGAAGAATGATTTGTTTAAATATGAATTTGAAATTACATACCTATTTATTTTAAATTTAAATATTTTTATTTTGTTAATTAATTTTGGGAATCATAGTATGTAATCATTAGTAAGACCCTATTTGGATTTTATCTCACAACCTACCAATGCCTTCAAGTTTTTGTAGATTATTTTATTATAGGTCTGAGAAAGGGTACGACACTATATGGAGGATGTTGTATCTATTTATGCTTGGAATTTAGGAGTTGTGTCTATAGGGACATGAGTTTTTTATCTTCCTATTTTATTTTACATTGTTATAGTACTTTGGGTTTGTTTACCTGTTCGAATTCTAGTACATTTTCCCTATAGAGTTTCTCATGTATGCATCACACACATGTTTATTTTTCTACCTCAATGTTTTTGGAAAATTTGTTCCCACTTTCATTTTTTGTGATTCCATGTGCTATTCACCAACCTATGTGTATCTAGAACTCCCTTCAGGCCATGTCAGGTCCTTCTTAGTTATTTAGTTTCTAGAGTACGCAGTCTAGTTCTTGACAAAGTTGTATCAGAGATCAAGTTTTAGCTTTTTTGTATGTCAGTATACATTTCTATATTTTTTTCAGGACATAGAATGTAGTTCCAACTGAATTTTTATCCAGATCTCACTATAATGAACCTTAACCTGTTAGTTGTTGTTTTGGAAATAAATATTGAGGTTTATTTTTAGAATTTTCTTTACTTTTTATTTAGATATATTGAAATCCAAACCAAATTTTTCTATTTGTTGTGATTAAAGTTTCGCTTGTTTCTCTATCTTAATATTAATATCATGTATTATTTATTATCTACTGATGTTGTGTAGGATCATGTGTCCTATAATGCATGACACTCAAATCAATTAGGAATTTTTTGATGAACAAAAATGATTAAATCCTCTTATGTACATGAGTCTGGTGGAGTTGATTGTGCATACTTTTCAACCTGTGAGATAGGCAACTGAACCAGTTCACTTTCAGGCTCAAGTGGTGGAATCTCAAGTGTATGTTTTATGGAATCATTCCCAATAGTTATTTATCTATAATCCAGTAGTGTTCCAAGTCTATAATGATCTTCAATATTCTAGGAAATGAATTATCATGATGGATTTTTTTCTTGAGTTTTTGGATACACGTGATGAAATCATGGTGATGAATTCCCCCTTTGTGTAGGAAGGACGTAGAAGGAAATGGTGGTACATGATGTTGATTGTGAAGAATAATGATGGATTAGAGTGGAAATAATTAAAAGTAATTTTCACCGAATAGTTTGATCTAGGGACAATGTTGTTGTTGTAGGATATTGAGTTTTTCAAACATGAGAAGGTGAACAAGAGCATGATAGAGTATGCAAACCATTTTGCTGAGATAATGCAATTTTCATTCAATATAGCATCAAATGAGATGATAAAGACTCAATAGATTGATTTGGAACTCCGGTATGATATTTTTTCTCAATTTTTATTTCTAAATTTTCTCTCTTATACTAATATATTGGATAGAGCGTTGATGTTCGATATGGACATGGCCTAAAAGACATGGTTGTTGGTTGTTTCTTTATCTCCCAGTGGAGGTGCTAGTTATTTTAAAAGAAAGGGGATGTTGTATAATTCTCATGATGATTCTTGATAGTTGATTTTTTCTAGACCTTGTGAAATTCTTTCTAGAGGAACTTTGATTTACTAGATGATTAGATGTCCTAGGCATTGTAGTCAGGTTTTCAGTGAGGCACCCATGTTATGTGGCTCCAATGGATGATCAGGAAACTTTTAGAAGTTATTCGATGCCTTTTCAAGTCTCAATGGTGGTATGATATTAGAACCTATTATAACAATTTTGTAACCAGATTGTTGATGAACAAATGGATTATATCAACTTGAATTCTGAACAAATCATATTGACATAGTGGAAGAGTCTATAGAGGAAGAAGATATAGGTCCAACAACCATGATAGGTTCCATCACAATAGCTTCATCATGAGTGACTAATTTATTTGATATTAGTGTATATAATTCAATCATTTAACCCATATTTTTAATCATATTAATATTACTATGGAGATTTTATATTATGTGATGGATATTAAAATCCCCTTGGAATGAAGAGATAACATGGTCTCTGTAGTCCCAGATGTGTTCTCTCTCTACTAGATGTTGATATTTCATGGAGATTTATTATTCGTGAAATTAATATTCTTGACTTCATATTTGAGATGGATGGGTTCAGTCCCAATAAATACAATATTTATTTTTTTCTTTTATGGGTCTCCTTTATCACAACCAATGGGGTTTTCTGAATCTTTCATGTAGAATGGGAACTGAAGTCAATAAGATCCGGAACATCTTATCTAGAGTTGGGGAAAGTAATACCAGTGTGTTTTTGATTTATTGAGGGAATAATTGATCAGTGATCTACCCCGTGTTCACCTTGATTTTCTAGTCTTGTTCCCTTCTGACTTCTTTGGGTTTCCACCAGTAAGGGAGGAATATTTTTCAATTGATTTAGTTCCTGGTAGTCAACAAATTTTTATTCCTTCTTACCATATGGAACCAGGTAAAATGCATGATTTCAAGGCTTGGTAAGATGATCTAATAGATATAGGATTTATATACCCATGTGTGTCACAAAATCTAGTGTTTATTCTCTTTTTTAAGAAAGATTACGGTTCAATTATCCTATGAGTTGACTACTGAAAAACCAGTGAAGTTATGTTAAGGAACAAATATCAGTTTCCATAGATTGATGATCTATTTGACTAGCTTAAATGAGATAATTGGTTCTCGAAGATTTATCTTCGGTTTGGATACCATTAGTTGAGAATAGAAGAGTATGAAATTAAAAATCCACCTTTCAGAGTAGGTGTGACTATTATTAGTACCTTGTCATGTCATTCAGTTTAACTAATACTCTTATAGTATTTACGGATTTGATGAATAGTATTTTCAAAGAGTATTTTGAAACATTTTTGGTGGTATTTTTCAATGACATCATTTATTAATCTATATATGAGGATGACCATGTGCATCATCTGGGAGAAATTCTATAATTGTTGAGAAATCACCAACCTTATGTCAAGCATTAGAAATGTGATTATTAGATTTAGGAAGTGATTTTTTTTGGAAATTTGGTTTCAGAGCATCTTATTTCAACTAATCTTGAAAGGATGAATAATGTTACGAAATGGGAACAATCGAATAATGTTTTTGAGATTTATAACTTCTTGTGTTTAGTTGGGTATGATAACTGGTTCATGAAGGACTACTCAAAGATGGATTATCTGATGACTGCCCTGAATTTTAATGGACTAAATTTTTCATGGGATGAGAAATTTTAGGGTTATTTTATAACTACCCCATAATAATTTAAATGAAAATGACATTAATTTTTGGAATACTTAACAAATTACACAAACACAATCCCAAATAAAAAAATAGTTAAGTACATTAGGAACATAAAAACATAAAAAATGGTGCATAACACATCTACATCTTCTCCCACATATTTATTCATAACTAGAACCACTTTTTATATATTAGACAAAATAAGTTATTTTATATCATTGTGAAAAGAAACCTAATAAAGGTTGAGCTTAGTTGCAATGTAAGTTTAAACGAGGGACACATGTAAAGATATCAGGAACATAAGGGTATAGAAACATGATTGTGAAAATAAATGATCATACCCATCATATAAAATAGCATATACATGATTCGTGGAATAAACATTGGCAGTTAATAATAGATGAATAATAATGGAATCAAGTGAAATATCCATGAAATAATATCATAAAAACAATATAGAGAATTTGTGGCATACACACAAACTTATTATATGATTTCTATAGTAGTCAAGGCATCACTGCCAAGGTTTTATTAGTAGTACAGGTTCCCTCCCCACAATATAATGGTTGTTATGGTTCCCTCCCATAACTAACTTGGTATTCATCGTTCACTATCAAGGCCATCTTAGTTGTGAAAGATCACTCCCAAAACTATCTTAGTCAATCTCATGAAATATAAATCTTTACACAATCTATTGGAGGGATATATAGGTCCCACACATGCCATAATTAAATCATATGTACATGTTCCACAAGATCATAAAAACACATATCATAAACATTGAAATGGAATGGGTGTCATAAACATGTAATCATATCATAACCTTTGTAAAATATAGAGATTTCATGATCATTTTATCAAAAGTATAACCCGTGAGATGAATAGGGTTTCATAAACATCGTTCCATTAAAACACAAACCATTCATAGAATTAATATGAATTAGATTTTTGAAATATTAAAAATTATTTCATCTTAGATGTGTATGGATTTTTAAATATTGCTTGAAACATGAATTTTACTTAAAAACAACTTTTTAAAGCATAAAATATTTTCAAAACCCTTTTATTTGAAAATAAACATTAAAATTTGTATAGAAAGATTGAAAACCTTTTCAAAAAACGTTTCCTTATAAATATTATATTTACATCATATAACGGATTCCTTAAAAAACACATTACAACTAAAAACACTTTTTTAAAATCATTTTCCATGAAAATGATATTAAGAGATATTTTAAAAACTTTTTGTGTGGAATATAATCATCAATCATTTCAAAATGTCTCATAACACTTTGAATCATTTGTATCATAATCCCCATGAAATAATAAACTTACACGATGATTAAAATATAATGAAAATAAGTATAATCCTAATATAACATAGAAAATGGTAGTATATACACCTCATAAAATAACAAAGGTTCATAAAAAACTTGTGTTTCAAAGAACGAAAATTGAGACCCAACTACCTTACTCATTTAGTAGAATTTGGACCATAAGACCCCCAAGAAAAATATTTCATAAAATGGATATTTAAATACCCATAAATTAAGGTCTAAAAATCATATAATAAATTCATGGGTTGTATGTACCCCACAAAAAATAAATGAGGGTTGAATATGGAATGTATCTCATGGAAATAACAATTGAGATGAAATTCCATTACCTTAGGTCTTAAATTCCTTCGTACATGTTAAAACATAATTTATCATAAATATAAGTTTACCATACATCTAACATAGAATAATATTCAATTATATCAAACCATATATGATTCTATTATGTTCTTTTATTACACTCTTATTAACTCATCCCACTTAAAGGTACATTTCCGGTAATAATCTATTTGTTTATCGTACATGTTTTGAATTTTTAATCTTGGTGTTATTACATAGATCATGATTCAATTAAATATTTTATAACATGATTTATATATCATATATATTTAATATATAAATATATATATAATATTGATATATGAAATGTAATACACTGTTCTTGGCGACAGTAAGCCGTACGTATGCATCAACATTGTTTCTGTTTTCTTATCAAACTGAATAGAAGAAGGTAAATTACATATCTGTATATAAATATATATTATTCTAGTCTCATTATTATGTCATATATTTTATATTTTTTTCATTATACATATTTTTATAATCATTTTTGAATATATAACATGGATGAGGAATCTCATCGCATCCTGGAAACGGTCGACCATACGTACGGACAAGCGATGGTATCATTCTCTCAATGGTTAATGTGTAAGAAATTGGATATTATATTAATTATAAATAATAAATGTCATGTAATATTATTTACTTACATACATAATATCCATTATTATTATCATAAAAATAAATTAGTTATGAAAAATTGAATACACCACGACATAGAGACGGTAAGTCGTACGTACGAACGTGTGATGATATTGTTTTTAATAGGATGGATAAAAGGAGGAATATGGTTTTACCATAATTATAATAAAATTTAATATTATATATGATAATGGATTTTTTAATTTATTATTTAAGTAACATACGAATAGTATGTAGAATAAAAAATAAATTTTAATGTGTTGTTAAAAACAATTACCTCTTGTTTGATGGACTTCTTTTGGATCCCCTCTTATTGAAACTAGGGGTGGAATTTGTCGAATACCAGGACATCCATAAATAATATAATAATTTTGGGAAGAAAATGGGAATGGTTTGGTCGAGTTAGAGGGCTCAAATTGGTGTGACGAAGTGAGGGAGGAGGTTCTTTTTTATAAGAGTGGGGAGGTGCACTCTTGGAATCTTTTAAAATATTAAATTAATATAATTTAATTTTCCATTTCAAATAGGTAAAAATTGGGATATTTATAATATATAATGATGATGGATAAATATAATCACAAATAATAATATTTATACCTTTTTTGTTCTTATTATTACCCTTATCTTTTGGGTTAACCCTTAGTAATACTTTTTACTCATACCGTGAAAACTAGTTTTTTTACACATTAGGTTTAATATATTTTATAAAAAATGAAAAAATAACGTAAAATTTATAATTGATGAAATATTTAACTTTATTATATTCATTTTGACTACTTTACGATTTTTATTAACTTTATATCATTTAATAAATTATTATTAATTTTTACAGTATCATTTTTTTCAATTTTAATAAAATTCATTGTTTGTTTTTTTAAATATCCTATAAAAAAGTTAAATTCGAATAATCACTTTAATAACTCGCTAATATGTCAAGGGATTCAATAAAATTCTTGGATTTAATTAATTAGGAAAAATAATATTTATTTTATAATTTTAAATATCATTTATTTGATATTTCCATTTATCAAACAATTACTACGTCATCAATATGGAAGACATTAATTAAATTACATATTCTATAAAAATCAATAAAAATTATGAAAATGAATATAAATTTATTATATTTCAAATGACTATTTATAGTCATATTTATTATATGTATAAACCGATATTAAAAGTGATTTATTTATTAAAAATATTAGTATGACATTGGTAACTTTTCTTTAAATAAAATATAATAAATGTCATATTCATACCCAGGTGGCATAAACGGATTATAATTTCACTTAAACGGTTATTATTGTCTATTCCCACTCATCTAATGAATTTATTAAAACTTTTGGATTAATTTTATAATATTATAATGTCATTTTTAACTTTAATTACCCGATTTAACCATAACCATGGTAAATAAATATATACTGGAGTTACAATTCATAATATCCCAAATATTAAATTTATCATTTTAGAATATAAATATCATACTTATCAAAACCATGTATATCTATTTTTCACAATTCAATTAAAAAAATAGAAAATTTTAGTTTAATGCTAATCTCACAGACGTGGCTAGAAGGCTGGTAAAAAAACGCTCAAAAGTTCAATAAGTTTTTTATATCTAATTTCAATTTAATAAAGATTCCAAATAACCAAATTGGATTATTATATTTATAACATGAAAATTATAACTTTAAAAATCAATTTAATTTATAATAAATATTTAAATGAAAAATGTAGTTTTTAACTACAATTCAGAATTTTCACTATTCATCTAAAAATAAATAATCTCATAAAAATACTAAAACATCCACAAATATTTATTTTAAAATTTTAAAAATATAAAATTATTGTTTATTTTATCAAATTTAATTTCAAAGAGTTTCTAAAATTAATTTTATAATTTTTCAAAGAGCATAAAAAATTAGTTCCATTAAGAAAATAGTACTTCTAAACTTATAAAGACATTACTAAATATTATACATTTTATTAGAAATAAATTTAATTTTATGAAATAATTATACATAAATTTTTTAAATTATTTATTACTATTCATAATACATTTTTTATTTTTTAGGTTATAACTGTCTTATTTAAATATTTATAATTAAAAAAGCATTGTTTTGTAGAGACTCTATTTTGCGTGTAATGCTAGTCAATTCAGTGTCCTCTGTAGAACAAGATTAATTTGGTGTTTCTTATAACAAATTAATTTTTTTCCTTTATATAATAATAAAAATCAATATTCAGTGTTATTTGAAGTGAAAATTTTTGAAATGAATAAATTAATTCAAAAAAAGTTATTCACAAAATCTCGGGGTGTTTCATTCTGCCCCTTTAAAATTAATTCCACCCTCAAAATTCATTTGGGTTATCAAAGGTTTAATACTTCAATGTTTCTTTCAAAGAAACCCACATCGTAAAAACTAATTCAAAATCATTTTTTTAGAAAGTAAATTTTAGAAACTAACATTTACCCAAAGTAAATCGTAGCTAGGTCACTACTTAAGAGAACATCTGTAATAATTTGGGAATGGTGGAAAGGTGTGAATAATCATAAATATTGATAAATATCACATATCATAAGAAATTGGGTGATCTATAGAAAGGTAATAGTAACAAAACATTAAACTAAAGAAACATGAAAGGGTTACTGATATCATCCAAATGTTGATTACATGGAAATTTTTTTACATCATGATGTTTTCCATAATGATAAAAAATCACGAGAAGACATACATACCTGATTTTAGAACAATCTCACCGTTTTTCTACCTTGATCAATTTCCACACATTACATGTTCTATTAAATGAAGCGGAATTTATCACTCCCAAAGCGTTAGCATATCATGAGATCCATAAAAAGAATTACAGGTCATTCCATATATCATTATCACAATAAAATGGTTAGAAAAAGTTATCATATATTCATAAGTTCAACTATAGTGAGATGATAAATTAATCTATGAAAAATTATCTGAAAATTAACTTATACTTTCCATAATTTGATAACCTTTAAATCCACCAAAAAGTTAAAAATTAAAAACATTATAAATAGGTGACCTAAATCAGCATAAAATTTATCTTCCATATATCATAAGACAGTTCATAGTTGTCACATTCCATATGTTTGAATATCTTACTCATGTATTATCTTTAAACAAGATAATGACATGAATTAACATTAATCCTTATTGAAAACATGCATGTTTCCTTGTTCCAAATTTTACTGGATGTAGTTCCAAAGTCCAAAAAGTTGGGACCATCATCCATGATAGCATAAACCACATGTCAATAAATCCTTAATTAGTTCAAATATAACTAATATCATCCAATTTACTTATTCATATCAAACATCATTATATTAGAATAAGGAACATATTAAGGGTTATCTTTCTCATAATCATCACATTTCCACCTCAATCACTTTTCGTGGTTAGTAGTACAACTAAACATAGTCTTTTGAAACCTTAAGTAAGAAATCAAGTATACTAATTCATTGATGTTTCATTACACTATAATACCATAAAAGTAATTCTACCACATTATTCATAAATTCTATTACATAAACACACAATCATTGCACAAATTCATTGTCATACTCTACATTGATAATAGTGATCACTTGATATTTCCCCTTGTCCCTTGGAATATGAGGTTTATAATGTTAATCATTATTACCATCCCTTGGGTTTGGGAACTTGATTTCATAATACTCATTCTAATAACTCTTGTATCACTAAATAGTGGGAGGTGCACTATGTTTTAATATCTTTCCACTCACACCGATAGTTGACCTTTTTTCCATAACATTGAGAATCAAAATCCCAATGACATTCCTTTATTTAATTAAATAATTTATTAGACATCTTAATACAATTTCTTCCATGATTCGTCCCACACATAGAGAATATAAAAAATAGCCACTTTTTCTCATAATGGGTTTTTAAATCCCTCTAAGCTCTATCTTCCTCTTCTTGTCAAAACCATGAGATTGGTACGTGACACCGGCTTCCATTTCAACCTTGATTTTATAGTGAAAAATCTTTTTGTATCTACTAATGTTTTTTATAGACAATTCCCTTACAATACTTGGTTTTAAGACACTAAATAATCTATCATATTTACTTTCATTATATATGATAATTCCTTAATATTACCTCATAATTATTTTAAAATTTTCCCCATGGGTACAAATTGATTCATTACAATTTTTCTTAAGCTCCATGAACTCCTTTTAAATATTTTACCGAGAATATGACGAAAGTTATTATTAAAAAACTATTTCTTCAACTCATCACAATATATGGATTCAATTTAATCATGCGGTCAACCACTGGTCTGCTTCACCTTCTATATGACAAATATTCATAATTTATTTTTCATCTCTTGAACAGTAAAGGAAGCAAATTATCTATTCACTAGTAAAAATAAATTGTTCATAAAAAAATGGATAAGTAGACCCACAAAAAGTAAGTGAATGTTCTCTCATGAAAGTCTCAATAGAATGGTGTCCCTTATTTTTCTCATTTGGAAGTCCACCAAGATTAATAGCATGAGAATGTCGTTTGTGCATAGAAACATGATTTTTTATTTCATCTCCCATATCATTCATTTACTCTGGATGAAAATCATTTCATTTTCCATCAAAATCTCTATTAACAGAATACCTTGGGTTCATTCCATTGAATAAAAAAATTAGTAAGAAATAATTATCATAGTGAGAAACAAAATAATCATGAAAAACCACATTTAATATGTCTAAATTATAAAACCATCCTTAATATATAACACATTATGATTCTCATATGTAATCCATAGACAAATTATTTTTAAATCCTTCATGGGGGTTCGTGAATAATATTTTTATTATAAAAGTATATCCCTAGGGAGTGTCAAAAAAGGTGTGTAGCAAGGACCATTGTCCAGAACTAGGTTACGTTGAGTCATGTATGAATCAACTTTTTGGTGTTGTTACTCCTAAGTACATTTGTACTAGAGACGGAACCACTTTTAGTATCCAGACATGAATTAATTTCTAGGAAACCACTTACACTATCCCTTACCATAATTATTGGACATTTTACAATACTTTTCCTTATCCATAAACTTATACTTAGAGAAACCTGTAGACAAATACATAGAAATATATCTACGGATCTCACTAAATTTTTCTCATCCTAGTTTTGAAATGATGACTAAACACTTACTATGGTACGAAATACAATAACCCAATATTATCACACATGGATATTACATCATTTTTTGGAATATTCAACACATTACACAAACACATTCCCAAAGAACATAGGAGTTCAGTTCTTTTAGAAACATGGAGAGTTAAAAAAATGTTCATAACACAACTAATTCTTCTCCCACATATTTCTTCATAACTATAACCCTTTTTGATATATCAAAAAAATACCATTCTTTATATCATTGGCTAAGGAAACAAAATAAATGGTGAGCTCAGATGACCAGTAAGGGTAAACAAGGGACATATATTATCATATCATGAACACAAGGGTGTGAGAACATGATCTTGAAAGTAAAATATCATAACCTTCATATAAAAGATCAAATACATGAGTTATGGAATAAATATTATTTTTTCATAATACATGAATCATAATGGTATCAGGATCTGAATCCATGAAATCATATCATAAGAATAAGACATGGAATTTATAGTAGACACATACAATTATATAATGTGATTTACATAGTCATCAAGGAATATCTACCAACATTATCCTAGTATTATGGGTTCACTCCCCAAACCATCTAAGTAGTCATGGTTCACTGTCATAACCATTTTGGTAGTCATGGTTAACTCCCATGACCATGTTAACTGTCAAAGATCACTCCCAAGACAATCTTAGTCTATCTCATGAGATATAAATCTTTACCCAATGCTTTAATGGGATATATAGGACCCACCCATATAATAATGGACTTATACATACATGTGGCACAATATCCTAAAAAATAATATCATAACAAAATAAATGGAATGGGTGTCATATACTTGTAATCACATCATTACCTGTGGAAAATATACATGTTTCAGTCACATTTTATCTAAATAATAACCCATGAAAAATAAGTGGGTTTCTTAAACATCATTCCATAAAAACATAAACCATTTAGAGAAATAATATGAATGGTAATATAGAACTGTATGAAAT
Source organism: Viscum album (assembly GCA_963277665.1). NCBI lineage: Eukaryota > Viridiplantae > Streptophyta > Magnoliopsida > Santalales > Viscaceae > Viscum > Viscum album. The sequence continues at coordinate 9,598,701 of OY728136.1, forward strand.
TATTTCATCTTATATTGGTAATGACATTTAATGATCACCTGGAACATGAATCATCCTAAAAAATAACTTTTTAAAACATAAAACATTTTCAAAACCACTTTCATAGAAAAGAAACATTATGAATTGTAATGAATTCATGAAAATGTTTTTAAAACCATTTTTCATAAAACAATTATCTTATAAAACTTATAAAGGAAGTCATAAGAAACTCTTTTAAATATAACAAATTTCATTAAATTCATTTTCCTTGAAAATGATTTTAAAATATCATTTAAAACATTTTTTGGGGAAAAAATCTATAAATGTTTTAAAGTGTCCCATCCCACTGTGAAACAATTGAATCATAGTCCCCATTAAATTATAACATTTCAAGAAGGTTAAAATATCATGAAAATAAGGATATTATTGATATATCATTGGAAATGGAATTATATACACACCGTGATAGAATATAGGTTCATAAAAAAATGTATCTCATTGAAATAAAATTGAGACAAAAAACCCGTACTCATTTGGTAACTTTTGAAACATAACCCTTCATGAAATAGATATCATAAAATGGACCTATAAATAACCATAAAATACAGTATAAAAAATCATAAAATACATTCCTGTGCAGTATGTACACCACACAAAATTAATGAGTGGTGAATATTCCATGTAACTCACAGAAATAACAGGTGAGATGAAATTCGATTGCCTTAATTCATGACATGATTCATTCAAATTAAATCCTATTACGAAATAAAAATAAGTTTATTATACATCTACCATAGAATGATATTAAAATATATCATACCATATATGATTCTGTTATGTTCTTTTATTACCTGATTATCAACTTTTCCCTGTTGAAGTCATGTTTCAGGTAATAATCACTATTTATTGTACCTATTTTTACTTGTTATTATTGGTATTATTAATTTATAATGATTTATATAATTGTAAAATTTAAAACATGATTTATATATCATATATATTTAGTATATAAATATATTTAAATTATTGATATATGAAATGGAATACACTGTTCATATAGACGGTAGTCGTACATACACATGAACATTGTTTCTGTTTTCTTATTATGCTGAATTGAAAAGGTAAATGATATATATATATATATTATAGTATAATTATTATTTCATATATTTTATGTTTATTCATTATATATATTTTTAATCTTTCTTGAATGGATAATATGGATGAAGAATCTCATCGCGTCATGGAGACAGTAGGTCGTACACATGCAAGTGGGACAATATCATTACATTAATGGTGAAAGGGTAAGAAATTTATTGTATATTAATTTTTAATAATAAATATCAGGTAATACTTTTTATTTATATCAATTATATCTATTATTATAACCATGAAAATAAAGTAGTTGTGGAAGATAGAGTACACCACGACATGGAGACTCTAAGCCGTAAGTACTCACACATAGTGATATTGTTTTTCATATGATGAATAAAAGGAGGAATATGGATATACCATAATCATAATAATGTATTAGAATATATATTATACTTGATTTATTACTTTAATATGGAAACAACAAAGGAATATGATGTAGATGAAGAAAAGAACATGAATGAGATTGTAAAAAAATTACCTCTTCTTCGATTGGCTTCCTTTAGATATCATCTTTTGGAAATTGGGGGAGATATTTTTAAAAGAAAAAGACCTAAATAACATAGCTACTAATTCTGGGAGGAGAAATAGTTAGTGTTGTTCGATCTTGAAGGCACAATTTTGTGTGACGGTGTGAGAGAGGAGGTACCTTTTTATAATATAGGAGAGGGAACTCTTGGAATCCTTTAAAATATTAAATGAATTGAATTTAATTTTTGATTTAAAATTTGTCCAAAGTGAATTTTTTAAAATATAATATGATTATGGGTCTACATTCTCTCAAAAAAAATTATGAATAGTTTAGGTTTTATTATTATGCTTATATTTTGGATTTAACCCTTAGTTAAACCCTTTAACTCTTTCGATGACAACATAGAATTTTTACTCTTTAGTGTCAATATAGTTACTAAAAAATGTCAAAAAACCCCAAATGGATCATTAATGAATTATTTATCCTTATTAAAATTATTTTTACAAAATATAAGTTTCTAATAATTTTATATCATTTAATAAAATATTATTTATTTTAAAGTATCATTTTTTTCAATTCTAAAACTATTCGTTGTTTATTTATTTAATATCATATCAATGTGATAAATTTAAACAAACACATATAATATCTAAATAATCTTTCACTTTTTTCTATAAAATAATTTTATGTCATTAGTTATGTTAATTTATATTTTTAAAAATATTTTAATATCATTTATTTGATATTTCTTTTAATTAAACAATTATTACATCATTATTATGAAAGCCTTTATTGAAATAATTTCTTCACTAAAAATAAAAAATAAATTATCTTGATCAAATTAAATTTATTAGCTTTCATATTACTATTTATAATTGAATTTACCTTCTATATTACCTTATATTATATATGATTTATTTATAAAAATATGGGTATAAAATTTTTATGTTATCTTTAAATAAAAAAAATTTAAAATTCTCACCCAAGTGGAATAAAAAGATTATAATTTAGGTATAAGGTTGAATATATTTAAAAAACACTAATAATATTAAATAAGGACAGGTGTTACCTTAATTTTATAATATTATAATACCATTTTTACATTTAATTACCTGATTTACCCTTAACTGTGGTAAATATTAATTTCCAAATGTTAAAATTCATAATATCAAAAAAAAATTAAGTTGATACTTTTACATTATAAATATCATACTAATTACAACAATGTATGTCTATTTTTGGAAAATTAATTCATAGAATTTGGAAAATTAAGTTTAATTCTAATCCCCTAGATGTGGCAAGGAGGCAAGTTGAATGAATGCTTAAAAGATCAATAAATTTTTTATATCTAATTTCAATATAAAAATGTTTTAAATAAACTAAAATGGATTAATATATTCATAATTGATCAATTTTTTAACTGAAAAATAAATTTATGTATCCTAATTTTTTAAATGAAAAAGTCAATTTTGAACTGCAATGCAGTATTTTTACTATTCAACAGAAAATGAAACTTCTAAAAAAATAAAAAATATGCACCTCAAGTTAATTTTGACTTTAATAATTCAAAAATTCTGTTTATTTTATCAAATTAAATTTCTTTTACTATCTAAAATTGATTTTATTATTTTTCACAGAAGGATATAAAAAATCAGTTCCTTCATGAAAATAGTATTTATAAACATATAAAGAATTTAAAAAAGAATATAAATTTCATTATAAATCTGTTTTCTTTACATGATAAAATTATAAATAAATTTTAAAAATTAAATTTTGTTATTCATATTATTATATTTAATGGACATGTTATAACTATCTTGATTAAATAATTATAATTACAAAGTGATATTTCATAGGGACTATATATTGCGTGTAACGTATTCCAAGTATGTGATGCATGAAGCACAATGTTAGCTTGGCGTTGTGTATAAAATAATACAAAATTAGGGATTTTATATAATAATGAGAAAAAATATGTTGTGTCATGTGAAGGGAAAAATTTCAAATAGAATAAATTATTTAGAAAAAAAAATTTTAAAAATATTGGGGTGTTACATATTTTGTTGAGATAAAATGTATTTTGACTAAAATCCTGGTGTTGGATCTTCAAGTGGGTAGAAATGTCTATGTGGTGATCTATGATGCATCAGTTTTAGTTTTGGGTTTTGTTCATATGTAGTTTGATTATATCATTCCTTATAACTCTTGACTTCTTAGGTCCCATGAGAAGAATTATCTAAACCATGACATGGAACCTGAAGTTGTGATTCATACAGAAATTAGTTAGAGATATTACCTTTACATTGAAAGGATTACCTTTTACTTATACCAAAAAATTTTAGAGTTATATAATGACTCAAAAATATTTGAAAATCCTCTTGAGGTTTTGGGTGAAATACATAAAGTATTATTATTTCCACATCGCTTATACCCCTGTGAAAGGGAATGTTATTGTAGATGATTTGAGTAGGAAACATCACACAATGATCTTAAAAGAATCATCAGATGAGTGTGACATGATGGACATATTTCCATATTTTCATATAAGAGTTCGAGAATCCAGGGTCAATGTTTCCTTGTCCAGTGTTTAGTTGAAATTCACTCTTCTCAAGATGATTCCTTAGGAACAATATATTTATGATGAGTTTCATAGTATTATAGACTCTATTTATTGTTGGGAGACTATGCATGGATGATCATTCTAAACTAAATTCATTATATACTATCAGAATTGATTTTTTGTGTTGTAATCAATGTGAAAATATGTTATGGGGGATTCCCATAAATCCTAGTGAGAAGTACACCTAGGAACCATGAAGATGTTCTATGACATGTGATTACAATTTTGGTGGCCATGTATGAGACATGGAGTTACTAAGTTTTTATCTCTTTATTTCATGGGCTCAATGGTTAGGGATGAGCACCATAAATCATTGGGTTTTCTTTATCCACATACCGTCCCTACATGGAATTTGGATGAGATCTCTATTTACATTGATGTTGTGTTACCATGTTCCTAGAGAAAGAAAAATAAAATATTGTTATGATAGTTGGCCTAATGAAATCATCTCACTTTAGACTCATTAGATATACATCCAAAGTTGAGGCGTAAGTAAATATCTATAGAAAATATATTTCTTAGATGAACTGAGTTTTATCTACTATAGTCTCTGACTAACATCCTCAAGTTTCTTATCACTTTTAGAGAGGCTTTAGGAGGCTCTATGATCTTATGTCTTTTTGAGTATGACATACCATCCACATTAATATAGTCATACATAAAGAGCTATATATATTTTTCAGGACATGTTCCATGCCAACGTTATTGAATTTTTTGTGGCATGGGAATGTCTTCTAGGGTTGGTTGAGTTTACTTATAACATTACCTATCAGTCTATGATCACATATTCATTGTGTTTGATTAAGATTAGTGAAAGTTCCCATGATGGACCTTGATTGGTCATATAGATGACAATAAAAATTAATTTTATTTTTTATAGAATTTTATCCATTGAGAGAAAGTATAATTTGTATGTTGATCGTCATCAAAGACTATTGAAATTATCAGTTGGTGACTAGGTGTTATTGAATGTTTCACCCCGATTTTTAGTCGATGTCATGGAATGTAAGGAAATCTTGCTCCTCATTTGGTTGGACATTTTTATGTTTTTTGGTTGGTGGGAAAAGTTTCATACCATTTATGAATTTCTCTGTAATTGTATTTGATACATAATGTGTTCCATGTATTATAGAATTGAATGTATCTTTCTGATCCATCACATGTTCTGAGTTGGAGTGATCTTGAGATTGAACCTGATTTTTCAATGATTGAACATCCAAATGAGATAGTTGATTTTATAACCAAGGTCTCCTATGGGAGGTTGATACATTATTATTGAGTTCTATGGAATCATAGTTATTATAATCATGAGACGTGGGAGAGGGATGCACTAATGAGAGAGAAGTGGACTTATCATTTTTAAATGGTAACTTATTTGTTGGATTTATAGGGATTAAATGTTTCTATGGTGGGGAGGTTGTAACATCCTGTTAATTTTTTCATGTATTCCCAAATCACTATTTTTATCATTAGCTTGTTGGATTTCATTTATATGTTTCTTGGGTGAAATTTTTAAATTTTTAAAGGGCTTTTGGGCTCTGTACAGTTGGAACACAGTTTTCCCAAACTATGCTCCCTACTAAGTACAAAACTTGAAAACTGAGGAAGTGAATTTTTTCAGGGTTGGAACATATTTTGATAAATCATACAACCACCAAGGAAAAATTGTTAAACCCCCTTAATAGGTGTGAATGATCATGGAATATAGTTTTTATAAGTAGGAAGCCCTACCTAGGAAACCATTCATAAGGTTTTTTTAATCATATTTTTGTTCTTAAAATACCAAAACCCTCTTTTTAGATGTCTGACAGGAAATAATGAACCTCATACATTTATATATTCCTTGGAGACTCTAAATATAAAATTTTGGACCTTTTAAACCATTTTATAAGTGGATCGAATATTTGATAAGGACATTTGATGTCTATCCACCAGTTTTTGTCTTCCCATTCTCTTTCTCTAACTCTATTTCCATTCCTCTCAAGGGTTTGTAGATATCTATGTCATTAGAGAAAATAATATCCTTTTTTAGATATTTAATCTAGGATTGATTTGGGAAATTAATTTTTGATGATCGTCATTGGATTTTCCCAATTAGGACATTGTGTTTCGAGATTCCATGATCCCAAGGTAGGTTGTTCTATTTTGATTGACCAATTTGATTAACCCCAAATTGATTGATTTATATTCAATTTTTTTTATTTGAATTCAATTTCTTGAAATTTATTTCAATTGATTTATTAAAATCCAAATTCCATTGAAATGGGGTATTTAGATATGATTTTGAATATAATGGGGAAAATACCCAATATCATTTAATTAGCATGTGATTTTGAAATTATTGACATTTAGTGTAATTTAAATTCATGAAATCAAATTGGGAAATTAATTTTGATGAAATAGATTTGGAGGTTGTATTTAGTAAAAATCGATTCAAATGATTTTGATTTAAACCACATTGTTTTATATTGTAATAACTCATGATATGATTAAAAATGAATGTATTGGTTTTAAAATGGAAATTGGCATATTGAAATAGGAGAATGTGACGAATTGAATTATATGAATTTATAAAATAAAGTTTCCGTTATTTATTTTTATAAGAGAACATTAAATCCTAGTTATTTAGTGATTTATTGGGATAAAATTATTTTTATGCATTACTTTTGAGGAAAAACATAGTACAGTACATCACATCCCTCATGGGATGGTGACAGATCATCATTGGTTAGTATCAAAGGGGAATTTGTAGACACATATTTTTGTGATTAACCTTTGAGTGTGTAAGGATCCTGTATCCTAGAACTATCGTACCCTTTAGCACATGACCATGTTTCTCATTGTTTTTATTTTAAATAGATGTCATTGTTTTCTATATTCTTTACCCATGCCTTCTGAATTTATATAAAATGTTTTAAATCAAAACTTTTATTTAAACATTTTTATTAATGTATTCCCATAATATGAAATGTAAGGGATGGTTTTTCTCAATACTCATTTGAAATTCCATATATGATTATTTAAAATTGAACTATATTTATTTAGTTAATTATATGTTGACATCTTATTATGAAATCCTTGGTGAGACCCTACTGGGATTTTGGCTCACACCATACCCTTTATTTTTGGGTGTTTGTAGATTATCTTCTTCTAGGTTTGAGCAAGGGAATGGCACCACTTGGAGGTGGTATTAGTTGTTGACCCTTAGTCTTAGAGAGTTGTGTATATTGGGAAGTGGGTTTTATAACATTGTATGTTCTGGTAACATGGATATAGTACTTGGGATTTGTTTACTTATTTTACTTAATGTATATTTCTCCTTGTGGTGTTTCTCTTGTATGAATTACTGTATTTTTATCTTGCTTCTGTAATGTATGTGGAAAACTTATTCCCTCATTCATATTGTATAATTCCAAGTGCTTGTATCCATCCCATGGGGATTTGTAATTCCCTTCAGGCCATGTCAGATCTAGATTTCTTATCCGGTTACTAAGGTACCTAGGATGGTTTGTGACAAAGTTAGAGCTGGAATGGGTATTAGTGTACTAGAGAATTTGGGCTAGTTCATGACAAATGGTTTTTATTTCATCTTGTGATTATTTAGATAATAAAATTTTAGAAAATTTAGATAAATTTTTTTATAAAAAGAATATAATTTTTTAATTAATCGTGATGAAATTATCTTAGGATTATTTCTATAGAATTTTTGTAAAAGTTTTATTTTTCTATGAATATTGAAAAACTATGTTTTGAGTGGAAACTTGACTTATCATTTCTTGTACATGCATAGTTAGATTCTATTTTTTATTAGTTATAAAATTTAAATAGTACTTTATGATTGAAACCCAACCAATAGATTTAATTGGAATCAAAATTATACTGGAATTTACTATAAAAACAGTTGTATACTTAAAAATGAATTTTTCAAGAAAATTGTTTTTCTTCACTTATTACAATATTAATTTTAAATTAAACTTTTCCTATTCAATTTATTGAATTTAATAAAATTGAATCAATATTTTTAATAATTATATTTAATATAATTTAATAGGGTAAACATTATTTTTTGTGAAAATGAATTAAAAATACAGTAAAACATCATCACCATAGTTAACGTTAAAATTGGTTTACCGGGAGTTAAACTAAAGAGATAAGTTCCCAAATTACCTAAAAACTAGTAATTAAACTATTTTATAATTATTTTTCAACTGAATATCTATTTAATGAGTTAAATAATTTATTTAAAAATTTTAATTTTGGACCACAATCATGACTTTTGAGAAGATAATTATATTATTTTCGTATTAAAAACAAATTTTTGGTATTCCAATTTAATGTAATGGATTGAATATTCCATTACGTCTTGGAATTATCTAATAGTATAAATGTATGCTATTTTTTCTATTTAATTAAAAAAATCAAGGAATGTAATTTATTAATTTTTTCAAGTTATAATAATTTTCACACATAAATCTAGTATTTTCGAAAAAACAATTTTTCATGAGTTTTCTATTATTATATTAAAAGTAATTTTTACTACATAGAGAATTTGAACATATTAAAATTATTAAAAAAATTAATCATCATGTTCTATTTTTTAATAAGGTATCATTTAATTTTGGTCATATAATTATGTTACCATGGTAAAAATTTAAGTTATCATGGTGATGATCAAAATGAGTTTAAAGATGTTTAACATGGATACAATGGTTAAAATTTATCAAAAATATTCATAAATGTTATTTTTTGATCTCATTTATAAATTATCACATCTTATATTCTATTTTGGGATTCCTTGGTTCAACTTTCCACTAAAAATTAATTTATATTAATTTAATACTTTTAATGACTCTAAGAGTTCCCCTCCCCAAAATTTTTAAGAGGAACCTCCTCTACTCTCTTACATTCACAATTGTATTGTCCAATCCCAACCAAAATTAGTTTTTCACATCCTATACAATGTTTAAGAATCCTTGGATTCATCATAAATCCACACTGTGAATTCTTTTGAATAATACTAAAGATATTTTACAAAAAAAGAGGTTTAAATATTAACCAACTGTTTTAATTTTATTCCAACATATACATCATTAAAAAAAATCATAAACCATGATGAAATAATAATATCAATATATTCCATATACAGAGATTTCATTTTCACAATGTCATAACCTATATCCATCTATTCTTCCATCAAATGAGAAATAAAACCATTATTAATGTGAACCACAATTACGACCTCATAAACCGATGTAAATCATTTTCCATAACTTTCTATCATTGATGGCTGTAATGATGTATTGAATATTAATATATGATATTTATGATGGATTTTTCATTTTTTTAATGATAATATATTTACTTATTTCATAACATTACATACGGTGAAAAATGATAACTCCATTCCTGTGTTTGTGAGAATTTCCACGACTATAAAGTTATGTTTTTTATTTTTCATGACCATATTACATGGGTGTTATGTATAAGTGTATTTTAAAAAATTATATGATATTTATGATATAGTAACCGTTATAGATGTGTAAAACATCATTTCACTTTTTCCAATCACACTCTTTGAAAAAAAAATGTTACTCATACGTACGTACAACCTACTATCTAAATGATTGTAATGTAATTCATTATTTATAGTCATTATTCATTATTTCTTTTAAATGTATTAATACTAGAATTTGTGGGATTTGAGATGGGCTATTTGCGACGGTATCTCGTCTCGAAATGGTTTGTGCGATGGGGTCCCGTCGTAGATACCATTTTTTCGACAGGACTGTCGTTAAAAATGGTATTTGTGATGAGGAACTTCACCATTGAAATTAATTCTCTAATTATATACATTATAAATAAATAAAACCTTTTTGCGACCAGACCATCGTAAATAGTATTTCTGATGGGTGCTTGGTCATGTCACAAATAATATTTAAAAATACATATATTTAAACTATCTGGGATGGGATCTCGTCACAACAGAACCTATCAAAAATACTAACCAAAGTTAAAAATATATATTTAATAAAATTATGATTAATGAAAAGGTATTATTAATATTATTAAAATAATAAAAAATTATTAAAATTCTCAATATTGTCAAACAAAATTAAAAATTAATAATAGTAGTAATATTATGAGTAAAATAAACAAAAATTAAAAAATATAATACTAATAAAATATGTTTAATAGAATTATGATTATTGAAAAAAATAATATTAATATTATTAAAGTTATAAAAAATAAAAAAAAGTATTAAAATTCTCAATATTCAAAAACAATATTAAAAATTTATAAAATATTATTATTATTATTATTATTAATAAAACAAAAAATAATATTAATAAATATAATACTATCAATAAATAAAAAAATTTAAAAAATATTAAATTTTAAATTATGAAATATTTTCACCAATATTAAAGACATACACTGTAAATAGTTCATATTACAACAAATCATGAATTGAAATGTTTTTAACATAAAAAAATCACTGGGGGTCATCTTCTGGAGGAGGTGGAGGAGATGGTGGAGAAACTCCCTCCCTAAACTATGAGTCAAACGGCACATGTGCTCCATCTGCTTGTGATGTTGCTGCTACCATCGACACATCTCCTCATTGTGGTGTTGCTACTGCTGATGCATCACTTAATGCTGCTTCTGAAAACTCTCTATAAGCTCAGTCTGAGTTCGCAACTACTCTTGATACTGTGAGGCATAAGATGATGCCTCTCCACGAGCTCCTTCGTGATGGACTCCGACATCGAAGCAGTACCATAATTAGGATCAGGAGTCAAATGATAGCTGATACAAACTACTCGCCCCTTCTCAATGTCATACTGAGTCAGCTTCATCCATGCCGCCTCATCGAAATGGTGGGCACTGGTCTGATCAGTCAACTCGTCCTGACTCCCAGCCTGTGTCTGAGAGGTCATACCCTCATATGACTCCTTTAATTCCAATTCGAAATTAAAATTGTGAAAATATTATATTAATTTAATTGTCAAACTGAAAAAAATACTAACCACAATCTGATTCTAGTGATCACCTCTAATCTCTCCAGTGGCTGGATCACTATACATCCTCTGATAAAAATTGTACTCCGTAATATTGGGATGCTCCAATGCCTATAGAAATATAAAATAAACTATTTATATTTAATTTTATATAAAATAATTAAAAAATATACTTACCAGATGCTCTCTATGCATACTGAATGTATGACTACCAGCTCAATGCGTCACCTCTTGTCTCCCATGATTCTGCCGACCCACTGAAAACCTCCTCTGGAATCCACCACCCATCTAGTGTAAACCTAATCCATCCCAAACGTGGGATGAAATTTACTCTGGTCAGTGGGCTCTATATAAATCCTCAAAATATGTCACTCTAGCTTTCCTAATGGTCGTCCTTATCAAATTGTGCAAAAATGACGGAAATGGTCATGCATAGACACCTCCCATGACATGTGGATAGCGTCACACATTCTATCATCGATGGGATACCATAAATCCTACAAATAATTTATAATATAAAATTATTAATAAAACAAACTTCAATATAAATATTATTTATTTACATACCAGCCAATGATTTAACATGTCGAGCTACAAATCAACATGATTCTATTCCCATGAGATCTATGATTATGAAAAATAATTCCGCAAGATAGTGCTCCCTTGTCCAAGAGCTACATGTGAAAAACTATGAAAATAGAATAAATAATCAATCAATTAGTATATATATAAATAAATTAATGAAAGGTAACTAAAATATATAGGTTACCATACCTCCATGTGCGTGGATCGAAGCCAAGACATGGATTTCACTCGAGGATAGGGTCAAGAATCATCAGTTGCGCAAGAAAATTCCCCCTCAACATACCCCAAGAATTTCCAGTAGGATGAGGTTCAGATGATCCCACATCCCCTCATCCAAAGATATATCATCCTCCTGTAACTCACGAAATAGATCAGAGTCCATCTGAAACACAAAATGATTGTTTTTAGCAGATAGTTGAAAATAAATATTATATATATATATATATATTAGTTATGATTATAACCAATATTTAACGTTGTCAATGTTCACCTTTATCATCATCTTCATATATGATGATGTTAATGTATTCATATCCCTCCTCGGAATCATCAATATCCATATGAGTTTCAGTTTCATCATCTCTTGTCATTTCGAATTCATTTGTGTCATCATTAACATCTTCATCACCATTGACCCTTAATTGTGGGGTGTCATCATCGATATTCACATCTCTTTGTGAAAAAAGATGGATTTTGAGTAGCCTCTTGAAAATTTTCAATTACTTCCACTTCAGCAGTACCAAATTCAGTTTGAGTAAACTGATTTTAAAAATATTTGTTTTTTATTGTGCTCCACCAATATCTCAGGTCTCTTGATGTAGACAAGTACATTGCATAATAAATTTTATGTGCATGTTGAGATAGTAAAAATGGTTCATTTACTTCAAGAAGACATTTATATATAATATTGACGGTTCCATGAGTCGGATGAACACGCAAGCCTCTCTTAGTATCCAACCACTGATATTTAAACATAGATTTGTAGTTCTGTACTAGATAACACAGCTCAATAATTTCAACAATAATGCCATAAAAGTCAACATCAGTTTTTCTATAATGTGATCCTCTCAAGAAAACTCCATTGTTTATTGTTTTTTTATAATTCTACATATGCACGTGTATGAAATCGATAACCATTCTCCACATATGCATTATAAGATTTAACCATTTTGGATGGTGGGTTTCTCAATATAAACTGTCTCTTATCAATTTTATAAGAATGTGGAGACACCTGAAAATTTGTAAGACAATTATCAATATAATAAATAGTAAACTGAATTGATAATGAACCATTAATCATTTATGATACCAGTTTTTGAAACCATTGAGATAGAAAATATGTATGCGTTCTTCAAGAGAGGCTGCTGTAATTTTTCGAAGATGTTTCCGGATATGATTATCATATAACCTACAAATAAAATAAGTTTACATACTGTAATATATATAATATAATACTTGGTAGAAGCACTAACAGTAGAAATGATTTGATTTCTTCACAGTTTAGGAGAACATATGTATGAGCTCTGTGATGTTCATCATCTGAAAGCCATCATTCATGAACTCCACTGAAGCCATGATTTGGATGATTAAAAATTAATAATTGATTATCCATTTAATAATTAAAATTCCCCTCATTCTTTCCGATGCAGTTTTGTTTTGACGGATTTTTAGATTCAAAATAATGAGAGTAGAAAATATAAAATTCATCTTGCAAATAAGCTTCAGCAATTGATCCTTCAACTAATGATTTGTTATGTGCTTTTTTATTAAATTTCTACATGCATCTCTTGAATGGGTACATCCATTGAAACTGTACTGGACCTCCATATTTAGCTTCATGTGGATAATGTAATATCATATGTCCCATTGAGTCAACGAAATTTTGGGGAAATATTTTTTTTCTAGTTTACACATAATTACAACAACATCTTATTCTAGTGTTTTTATCCCATCATTGTCTGTTGTCGCTACTCAAATGTCTTGAAAAAATATGAGATATCGGCTATCGAATCCCAAATCATATAATTTAACAAACCTATTTTTCCAATCGGTATATGCCTTTCTATTATAACATGAAAATCAATACTTTTTTTCCGGTAATATGACCATTCTTAACACATCTTCACAAATTGGAAGAATATCCATCTATAAATCACAAATATGAAATCCAATGAAAAAATAATAAGCGACTCCCTTTGGATAGTGTAAAAGCTGCTTTTGGCTTCATTAACCTCTCTGATCTAACATTTTCAAATAGTTCATGTTCATGTCGCCTGCAAATTTAGGCATGATCTAATCATTCCTTTACAATATATTTGGAATTACTTGGTGTATTCAAAATTGTATGAAATAAATTATCAAAATAGTTCTCCTCAATATGCATGACATCCATCATGTGGCAGACCAATAAATTAGACCAATATGGATGATCCCAAGAAATGATTTATTTTATCCAATTTGATTCTTTCCCAAATCCATGAATTTTCTATTGGTTTACTATTGTCCCAAATGTGATGGGAGGTAATGAAAATACAACTGATTTTAACTCTGTACCTGAGATCATTTTTGTAGGTTCATCCCTTTCAATGTTGCCTTTTTTGAAATGAGATTTGTTCCTCCGAAAAAGATGACCGGTTGGAAGAAATTTATGATGACAGTCAAAATAGAATGTTTTTTCCATTGACGAGAATAAAGGATTTGTTGTCTTTTATAAAGTAAGGACATGATTTTGGACAATGTGTTCTCCAGCCATATTCCATTTAATATCCCGAAATGTCACTATTCATCCACATTAATACAGCTTTTAATATGAAATTTTGGTTCATAGAAACATCTTGTGTACTAACACCATTACTCCATAATGAATTTAACTCATCAATCAATGGTTTCAAAAAAAACATGAAAATTATTTTTCGGATGTCCTGGGATTAATAAGGTCAAAAAGATATAGGACTCCTTCTTCAACATCCAAGTAGGTAAATTTTACGGTGTTATTACAACATGCCAACATGAAAACTGACTGCAATAAGAACAAAATAGAGAGAACCCGTCAAGAAGAATGACTCCATAACACGTTTCGGGGTTCTAAATCAAAAGACGGATGCAGACAGTCAAAATGTTTCCATGAATCACCATCAGATGAATGATTCAAGATTTTATCGGTTGAAATCATGGTTTTGTGCCATGACATCATTGATGATGTGTTATGAGACATTAATAAATGCTACAACCTGGGTGTAAGGGGGAAATATATCAACTGTTTTACAGGAATCGATCCAAACATCCCTGATAGAGCTTCTTCATACCTCGATTTCCCATATGTGGGACAACTATCCAACGACTCATTTTCACCAGAATATAAGATGCAATCATTTCAAAATGCAAGAATCTTCCAATAACTAAGTTCCATATTATGAACCATCCTTTTTCTATCATAGTAATTTGAATGCAACACATTTCATTCATGTAACATTGATTTAACCAAATAAAATATCCGATCAAAACAGTTTTCTGACATTGCATTATCTGATTAAATAGCAATATATTTTACAAACTATTCTAATTTTTATATCTTGCAACTAGGATATAATGCATCCTCAGCAGACCTCAACAACTCATAAAAATTTGGATGGTGCCAACTCATGAGTTAGATCAATATCATCTTGAGTTTTAGTTTGATGAACAAATGAACCTACAACATCATGTACTAAATTTCGAAACAGTGATGGATCCAGAATCATATTATTAGTATCTTCTCTGGAACTTCATTCACCATGTTGATACCAAAAAACATAATCTGGTTGAAACCCAAACATTAAGAGATGTTCCCCAACCTTGTCAAATGTGTCAAACATTCTCAGAGCACATTTTTTCCAAGGAAACTTAATTCTGCCTTCTGAAACTTATTCTGTTTTTGATGATGCAAATGATAATAAAGATTCAACACCCTCAATATAAACTATATTTAAACAAGAACCAATAGGATTTCTACGCAGATTTATCCAAGCATGAGAATTTAATAGTTAATGATGTAAACTTCCTTGTTCCATATTTTTCTAAAAAATATAAAATCATCACTATTTTTGAATAATTTGAAATTAAAAAAACACTATCTAAAAAAAGATAAATAATTACAAATACTTCTTAATAATTACAATTATTTATGGGCAACACAATTTCTAATTGATTGGCGGCTATTATTTTATCCAATGGCTCATTTACTTGCTACTTTCTCACATTGAATTCACAATGAAAAATTTCATCAGAGGTATGTATATTCATTCTCATGCATACAAGAATGTATAAACATCCCTCCGAGGGTATTCTTTATTGTGATTTCAGTGTGATAAAGATTCAAGTAAATGATCAGTTAGACAAAATAGACCCCTTTACGTCAATGAATAATCTTCTTGCAACTATCACCGCATGAAAACATTATAAAAAATGTGGTCCTATGAATGAATATTCATACTCTTGTATATGAAATTGGATATGCATACATAGAAGCACACATTTCATAATTTTTTGAGTTAGTGAAAGTTGAAAGGAGAAGATTCGTCGAGCAAATGGAGTTCCTCTAATCCACTGGAAATTGTGCCAAGTTATTACAAGTTATAACAAGTTATTATAATTTATTACAATTGATTTTATTCCTAATTAAGTATTAGTAAGTATAACAAAATATTACTAAGTATTACAAATTATTACTAAGTAATACTAAGTATTTCTAAGTCTTACTAAGTCTTACAATGTTGTTACTAAGTGTCGCTAAGTTATTATTAAGTATTACAAATTATTAATATGTATTACTAATTATTACTAAGAATTACTAAGTATTACTTAAAATTACTAATTATTACTAATTGATACTAATTATTACTAATTATCACTAATTATTACTAATTATTACTAATTATTTCTAATTATTCCTAATTATAACTAATTATTGCTAATTATTACTAATTATTGCTAATTATTACTAATTATTGCTAATTATTACTAATTATTGCTAATTCTTACTAATTATTGCTAATTATTACTAATTATTGTCAATTATTACTATTTATTGCTATTTATTACTATTTATTACTATTTATTACTATTTATTACTATTTGTAACTATTTCTAACTATTTATTACTATTTATTACTATTTATTACTATTTATTACTATGTATTACTATTTTTTACTATTTTTTAGAATTATATACTATTTATTACTATTTATTACTATTTATTAATATTTAATACTATTTATTACTATTTATTACTATTTATTTCTATTTATTACTATTTATTACTATTTATTAATATTTATTACTAATTATTACTAATTATCACTGATTATTACTAATTATTACAATATATTACTATTAATTACTAATTATTACTAATTATCACTAATTATTACTAATTATTACTAATTATTAGTAATTATTAGTAATTATTATCATTTATTACTTTTTATTACTTTTTATTACTATTTATTAATTTTTATTACTATTTATTATTATTTATTAGTACTTATTACTATTTATTACTAATTATAACTAATTATTATTCATTATTACGTATTATTACAGATTATTAATAATTATTACTAGTTATTACTAATTATTACAAATTATTACAAATTATTATTATTTATTATTATTTATTACAATTTATTACTAATTATTACTATTTCTTTCTACTTATTAATATTTATAACTATTTATTACTATTTATTACTATTTATTACTATTTTTTAGTATTTTCTATTATTTATTAGTATTTATAAGTATTTATTACTATTTATTAATATTTATTACTATTTACCGCTAATTATTACTAATTATTATTAATTATTACTTTTATTAGTATTTATTACTATTTATCCCTATTTATTCTTATTTATTTCTATTTATTACTATTTATTACTATTTACCGCTAATTATTACTAATTATTACTAATTACCCCAAATTATTGCTAATTAGCATTAATTACTATTAATAACTAAAAATTACAGCAACTAATTACTAATTGCCGCTAATTATTTATATACAATACTAATTATCATTACTAAACATTAATTATTATTAATTATTAAAAATTAGTACTAATATTTTCAATTTATTGTTACAGATAAATACTGATAACAAAACAATTTAAAACTAACATAATTACAACTAATGAACAATAATTAAAATTAACATAAAAATAAAATAAATACTAAATTAAATAAAATATAAATACCGGTAAACTTGATCTCCTATTGATATAGACGGCTTCAGAACTTCTTCGTAAAAAAAACTAACTCAGAGAAATTTTCACTATGAAAATAGAGTTCAGAGAGAGAGAAATTGAGAAATTAGAGAAGGAATAGAAAAAATAGATGTGGGGGAATATATGGGTTAGATTAGTTTCGACGAGACTATTTTCGACGGGTTACCCATCGCAAATAGTACTTTTTGCGACCGGTGCCGTCACAAATACCTTTGCCCACATTAATTACTATCAGTGGTTAAAAGGGTATTTGCGATGGAAACCATCGTAAAAAGTTCCTGCTGACACAATTTTTGCAACGGGGCAACATCCTGTCCCAAAAACCTATTTATCGATGTCGGGTATTTGCGACGGGACCCGTCCCAAATACCCTCCGACCAACATACTATTTGCAATAGGGGAATCCCCCCGTCGCAAATAACCTTACCGCGGTTTGGCGCGCAAACTGCGCCACACTGCTCCTATCTTTTTGTGATGGGATCCAAAAACTCATTGCAACTAACCAATTATTTGAGACGGGCAGAATCCCCTGTTGCTAATAACCTCTGGGGTGAGCTATTTGCGACGGGATTAATTCTTGTCGCAAATAGCCCGCCACAAAAAGCTATTTTTTCCATAGTGTATAATTAATGTATTAAATTTATTATTATTTCATTATTATAATTCTATATAATATGTAATAAGGACCTCTCTGACAATGGTCAACATACTAAAGTCTTCTTGAAATTATGAACCCAATGTCCTCATAACAAACTATATGGAAAAAATCAATTTAGTAAATAAATATGTCCGAGTAATAAATAAAAAATATTATAATGATAAATAATTAAATCTATAATTTTTTTTAAAACAGTTTAATAATTGATATATTTTTATTATACATCCGCAAATGGATATACATAGCTGGAATGGGTTCGAGGTAAAGGGAATTCTTCTCAATTTTCCCATAGTGAGGCATATTTTAACATTATAAACATAACTTATTTTATATAGTGTATATAATAACCTTTTAAATGTTATATAATTAATCTATCATTGTTGAATATATTTTAGGATTCAATTTTAATTATTTCAGTCAAGTGAATTTGACATAAAATTTACTAAGGTGTAAGGGATTTCATAACTTAATATTCTATCATTGGATTATACTTTGACTTCATTGACATTGTCATGACAGGATTATGTGTGAATCGATCTATAAATTGTATTATTTTTTATATATATTTTATTATTTGTATTAAAATATTCCCACTAAATCACATCATGGATTAATTATCCCATCAAAAGTTATGATCTTTGTAAAGGTTTTCTTTGTTTCAATCTCTTTTTTCAGACATATTATTCATGTTGTGCACTATAATATCCATATAAGGTGTCTGTAAGAACCCGATTTTTGACTGTAAAAGACATTGGAATATTCTTGATATTATTCCAGAGCAGCGCCCTCAGACGGCGTGCGATTCTGAGCCCCAGAGTGTCCAGAATTAAATTTTCAGTGCATTCACACTGGACACGCCAAATAAATGGGATAACTCCGAAACGGAGTTTCAGATCAATGATCTGAGTGCACAGATGGGTCTGGAATGGGGTGTTTACCCTAGGAATGACATAAAACATGCCGGCACGAGACTTTTGGACCCATCACCTGCTACCGGAACGTTAAACATATTAATTAATTAATTAATTAATTTGTTTAATAGCTTAACACAAGTATCTCTTAAACGGTTTCTCAGATTGGAAAACTGAGGGCACCATTGAGTTCGGAGTGTGCTGTTTACCCTAGGAGGGGTGTAACTTTCTTGGGCGAGGCTCGTCTGTGAAAAATTGCCCTAGGGGCATTTTCGTAATTTGGCGGCTTTGGGCGTTCAGTTTTATAACAATTGGATGGGACCCCGAATTGAAATTCTGAGATCGACGTTGTGCTCAGGAGGCGGTGTTTAACCCAGGATTGTCTTAACCTTGACCCCGCTGAGGGTTTCGCTACGGGGCCTACGGGCGGGGAGTTTAAGTGTTTTCTATTTAAACACTTAACCCCCCCTCACCCTCTCCTCTTTGTTCTTCTTCCCTGGCGCAAGGAGCTCCCAACAAAGAAGGAGGAGCTCCTCCCCTCTCCTCCCCCTCTCCGGCGAGGCGCGACTATCTGGCGGATCTACGTGAAGCATCGGGCGAAGCCCAACAGGTAGGATCGTTTCGGTTTCAATATTCATTTCCGCACCTACTTTGTGATCGATCATATGCATCAAGTTGTTGTTTGATCCTCGAACAAAGCCCATGGACGTGTCGTATAATTTTTTATCATTCCAACTCATCTTTCACATTTTAATTCCTAGTTCTGAGGAGCTCGCAAATGTACGACGAAGTTTGCGGGAATTTCCGGTGTTGTGGGTGTTTTCCTGTAGCTCGTGCGGTGGTCTGGCGGGCTTCAGCAGGGCGACGCGGTAGTTTGGCCGAGCTTCAGGCGGCCAGGACTCGCGGCTGCAGCATGAGGCGTCTGTGGGCTTCTGAGGGCGTGTGGCGCAGGCGGCCGCGGCGGCCGCGTGTGGTCGAGCAGAGGAGTCGGGTGCCGGTGCGGTGGGGCAAGCGTGTGTGGCGGAGCGCGGCTACCGACCGTGGCCTGTTGCGGTCGACAGGAAAAACCCGAGGTTGTCAGCGCCTCGGGCCAGCAGAGGGAACCATGACCCGTGCTTCGTGGGTCCTGTTGGGCGACGATGCACGGACCAGCCAAGGGGCCGGTCGGCTTGTACAAACCGGACCCGAGGAGTGGGTTCGGTGCTGAGGGGCGGGCCGCGGCGGTTCTTGCCAGACCCGCGGCTGGGCCGTGGGTCGGCGGCTCGGTCCGGGCTGGCCTGGGAGAACCGGCTCGGTTGGAACCCCCCTTGCATTTGGGGGGCCGTAACTTGAAAACAGTGCCTCCGTTTGATGCTCCCTCAGTGGCCGCGGGATCATGTCGGCGAGGCGGCTTTGTTGAAGAGGGTTCCGGGGTTATTGGGTTTCGTGCCCAAAGGAGGGTGACCGAAACATGTTAATTTAATAATAATAAATTTATTATTAATGTTGTGACAGACGTGGCTCGCAATCCGGACGTCCGTTTGAAGCGCCGTCAGAGGCACAGTAGCCCCAAAGGTGATCCGACCCATCCAAAGTTGGTTCGGAGCCCTAACGGTTTCGTTTCGTTTCTCGGTGGCACGAAATGATTTATATGAACAATTAATTAATATTTGTTTAATTAAGTGTTGCATCAGACCTAACTCCCGCTTGGGCTGTCCGATTGACGCGATGTCAGAGGCAGCAAGATCCCAGACTTCGTGCGGAATTTTTGAGGAGCTTTCCGAAGCATGCGGGTTGGAGATGTGGTGCCGGCCCCATGGGGCCTAGTTCGCACGTTTTACGGTGAAACACCACTTTTTCACCTGAAATCCGTTTGGGGTGTTTGAGTACTCATTTTTAGGTGTTTTTCCGAGGTAATTTCATTGGAGAAATCCGCTCTCTTTAAATTCACACACTGGAGCGGGCCCCGCGAAGGCCGTTTTGGGAGTTGATGGTGATTTCCATCTTTATCACCGGGTGTCCGTTTTGTACAAGTGAATATTCAATCTTATGTACTTTTTAGAGAGGATCGCAAAGGTGTGATCCGTTCATTGTGTTTTGGGACCAGGATGCGGGTCCCATGAAGCACCGCTCGTGTGCGGTGCACCGGAATGCATTTTTTTACTCGGATATCTATTCCACTCATGTGAGTAGTTCTTTTGACATGTTTTTCTGAGGGGATCACAATGGTGAGATGTGCCTGACTGTTATCGGGGCCGAGGCTCAGGATCACGGGATGTCGTTTGGGCGTAAAGCGGTGTTGGTGACTTTTATGTCAGATATCCGTTGGAGGTGAGTAAGTAGTCGAGCTCACATGTTTTTCCGCGTGGATTACAACGGTGTAATATGTTTAGAACAGAGGAGCCTCATAAGAGATCTCATTAAATGTGGAGAGGGAAGTAATGCTTGAAGAGATGTGGTTGGTCATTCCATAGACGTTGAGGTGGCAGGTTGGAGTTGTTATGTCACACCTTCCCGTTGACATTGGGTGTCGTGTGCACGATAGCCTTTGGGATGGAACGTGGTATACTCTGGGAGTATACGAGAATGCTTGGTGGTACATGTGGATGTTGGTACCTGAGAACGTTTGAGCGCTTGGTTGAGGTTGACTTGGGGCCACACGTCGTGTAGGCCCCATGTGCGTGTCGTGTTCTTCTTTACGTACTTTTGAACTCTCATGATGTAGAGGGTCCCATTGTTCTTGTTTTTTGACCAGGAGGGTTGAGTTTTCCCCCTAGTTCTGTTCTCGTTTCGACGGAATAGATGGTTTGGTTACTCTGTTTCTTCAACTGTGAGGGGTTTCAGTACCGTGCCCTTTCAGAGGACTGCGAAACCATTTACGAATACGTGTGTTCACATAGTGTGGGTGTTTTCCCCACTTTTTGGAATGATTTGACTCGGTCCGCTTTGATAGTGACTCAACGAATTGGAGCATGAGCTCCTTGAGAGGCCATTGGAGTTTCTCCCAGTCCTCCGTGTTCCCTGGTAGAGTTCTTGTGGATTCGGTGTGACTAACACATAATGCGGGAACCAAACCTCTACACAAGAGGTTGTTTCTAGCCGGGCTGAGGTTATTACCAGGAGGGCGGAGGTTGTTTCGAGCATGGCTCTCCAGTTGTACCATCCAGCAGGGATGACCAGTACAATGGAGTTCACCAAGCAGTACCATCTAGCAGGGATGGAAAGAGCAGTTCAGGGTTTACCTCTAGCGGGGCATGGCAGTGGTCCCCGATGCTGGGCTTACCTCTAGCAAGGCTGGGCAGTGGTCCTCGATGCAGGGCTTACCTCCAGCAGGGCTGGGAAGTGGTCCCCGATGTCGGGTTACCTCTAAATTGGCTGGGAAGTGGTCCCTTCGATGAAATCAGCCGGGTAGCCATCCTGTGGATTACCCTGTTACCGGACCAGGCAGTGTGGCACTCATCGACTATTGTCAGGTATCCCTATAGTGGGAACCCTTCGACTTCCTGGGACCCTCTAGCGGGGCTGGGAAGGGGGTCTCCTATCGACTTTGATGAGACCTCTCAATTGCGGGGTAGCGATGAGGTGTGGATTAAAGTTCCCCTAGAACACTCATGTACGAGGGGCACTTTCCCCAATGAGATGCGTCCTTGTGGCGTGACCTAAAACCATGCAGGCGAGTCAGTGCCACCAAAAGTGGATAGTTTCGATGTGCGGTGATTTGACCCATTGACTTGCAGTTTGGGGAAGACGTGCAGGATGCTGGGCATTGAGGGACTTTACTTCTGGGACTGTTGGCTACTCACATTCATGGGCTGAGCTATGGGATGGATATACTCTTACGTTTTTGTTCGGGCTTCTTGACATAGCATATATATATGTGTATACATTATTCTAGTACCCACTTATTGGGTTTGGTTACAATCCTTCCTAGAGACGCAAAGACGCGCGGGGTGTGCCACATTCTTTCCATGTCTAGCTTCTTGTGGTTGGACGAGTCTACTCTCCTGCTATAGGTAGCGAAGACTCGATGGGAAGTTAATATTCTCACCGTTTCTATCTCCTTGTGTTTGGATGAGTCTACCTTCCTTTCTCTTGTTGGGTTGATCTGGACTCTTTACTGTACTCTTTAATGCACTCTCGGTTGTACTCCTTTACTTTACCATATTCGATCTACTACTCCCCCTTCGGTACCTCCTTTTTTTCTCCCTCAAGACTTCAGCGTATCCTACTGAGTATTTTTTATACTCACCGCTGCTTGGTCATTTCCCACACTTAGTGTTCCCTTGCAGTTGATAGACAGGTCGGTCGTGATTTCAGAGGAGCATAGGAGTTCGAGGGCTGGGACTACGAGTGGTGGTCGGAGTCGGGTTCCAGGTGGGGAACCCTTCCAACTGTTTTTCTTTTGTTAACTGTTGCCGGTTTGTGGAACTTTTCGGGTTGGGCGTGTGTTTTTTCCCTTTTCTTTTCATTTTACCTTCAACACTTTCTTTGTACATTTAGAGGTCGATGCACATTGTGTTTTATTTATAGCAGTTGTTACTTTGATTTTCTTTTTAGTCTGCACTTTTGCATTGAGTGTGCTGCGTGTGTGTGTACGGGTACTTAGGAAAAGGCCTCCCCGAGTTGTTGTGCATTCGGTACTGGTCGGCGGCCCCTAGATTATGGAGGCGGGCATGGGGTAGTTGCGGCTCGAGCCCGGGTAGGGTCGGGTCGTGACAAAGTGGTATCAGAGGCGTGGTTCGTTCCTTGGGATGTTGTTCGGACATCTCTAAAAAGGAATTGGTTGAGATTTAGGGCACCAGTGTTAACGTGTTTCAAGAGCGTCTCTCAGGCCAAGGAGTCTAGTGATGGTGTGGCGACCGATGTATCCATTCACTAGGACCTTGATAACCTGCTTGTCGACTTGGCATGCTAAGACACTTATTGCAGGGAATTTTTTTGGGAATCATATAGGATTGAGTCTTTGACTGTCCTTGTTGAGTCAACTCCCCATCATTGTTATTGGTATATACATATATGCTCATATGACCGCGACACTCCTTAATAATATTCAGGATGTATCTGCGAAGACATCCAGCCGAGATACCAGCTTTGGTGCGTGACGATGACCCTGTGAGCTACGAAGCCTCAATCTAGGACCCATCATGTGAGCCCCTTTCTCCGTGTGGGCATGTAGCATCACCCCCACCTGTTGAGCAGCCGACAGCTTCACCATAGCAGGCGGGGCTTGAGCGCACTCCGTTAGTTACAGCGGCAGAGACCATTGAGGTTCGGAGGTGAGCCAGACCCTCAGGCAGTAGAGGTTTGGCTTGATACAGTGGATCACCTTTTTAGGCTTATGCAGACGCTGATAGATCTTATGGTGGCTTTGGCTGCCAACCTTTTCTGTGGAGCAGCTTGGCATTGGTGGAGTCTGGTGACTCTGTTTCTTGACGAGTCTTCACTTTTGTGGGGCAACATTCAGTTGTTGTTTCATGAGGAGTTTTTCACCTCCTACATATGCTCTGTTCAGATTCAGTAGCTCCTGCAGTCTCATCAGGGAGGGATGACAGTGGCCGGGTATGCGACTAGTTTTTCAGTCCGTGCACGATTTTACCCGGACTTGGTCCATGACGACAACATCCGAGCACAGAAGTTTGAGTGGGGTCTCTGCCAAGAGATTCGTGCTATCATAGTACCCAGAGTGGTGGTTCTAGCAGAGGAGATCGAGGAGCCGTAAGTGGAGAACGACCTTACGAGGTCTTCCCATCACCACTAGGCAGTCCACGTCAGGCTCCGGGAGCTGATAGTTGGGACCACAGATAGCCGCGAGCTTTGGATGCCTACGATCCTGCAGAGCATGATATGATAAGAGGTACGCTATACTGCTCTTCTACTTTTTGAAGTATATTTATTAGACTCTGTGTGTGAAATTCTTTTTTCCTTGTTCCTTGCTTGGGTTGTTACCAGGGTGGCGCGGGGCGTTGGTGTAACTCTGTGTTGGTAAGGTAAAAGGCGTAGGACCATTCTCTTTAGTCGATGGTGTCAACTCCTTCACCATTCGAGTGTGTAAGAGACTCTTGGTTGATAGACATTGACTGTGAACACTACTGAAAAAACGACCTATACCCACGGTTCAAAACCGTGGGTATAGCCCCCAAAACTGTGGGTATAGGCTATACCCACGGTTTTGGGAACCATGGGCTGGAACAACGTCGGTATAGGGGTATCAACCTATACCCACGGTTTTGGAGAACTGTGGGTATAGTGGGGGTCAAAGTATGCACCACGGCTGTATAGCGTGGCACACAATAGACCCCGCAGTTTGAAAACCGTGGGGTATTTAATTTCAAAAAAAATCGCAGGAGGTGGGATTTGAACCCACAATCTGCCTGCACCTTGCGGATGTGAAACCAACCAAGCTGCGAATTCCTTTTGATATATGTTAATAAATCATCTTATATATATTAATTTAATTCACATGGTGTATATTCAAAAACGCAGCCAAGGGGAATGGAACCCATGTCTCAGGTTGCGCCTCTCGGCCGCGCACCACAAACAGACCAACCGACCTAGAATTTTTAATTGTTATTTAACAATATATATATGTACATATATTAATATAATCTACATCCGTTATTAAAAAAATGCGGACCACGGGTTTCGAACCTGAGTCTCATGGTTGCGCCTCCACTTGTAACCAACCGAGCTAAACAAATTCTAAATATATAAATTTATATTTATATAAATATATTAAACTAAACAGTGAAAAAATATCTTCCTGCCAAAATTTTTTCGTTTCCCCCCTAATTTTCATTCCCCCGCCATAAGCTATACCCACTATTCTCCATAACCATGGGTATAGGTCTCTAAAAAAACCCCAATACCCACGGTTCTCCAAAACTGTGGGTATCGGCGTTTGGAAAATACCATATACCCACGCTTCTACAAAACCGTGGGTATAGGTGAACCTATACCCACGATATTGGAGAACCATGGTTATAGGTGGCATATACCCATGGTTTTTTGCAAAACCCTAGGTATAGACCTATTTTCCAATAGTGAAAACCTTGCAAGACCAGATATCCTTGGGCATTTAACCATATGGATGTTCTGAAGGAGGGAATCACCAGGCCTTATTCCAGGTGCATGCGGTGATTCCAGTCGTGACTTGCAACGTAGAGGTTTGGTCGCGGAGGTGAGCTAACCGTGAGGTACTTCGGACCATTTGGGAACGTGCGAAGGGATGGCAAGGTTCCCAACCACCTTTCCCTAAACCCAAGTCTAGATTGGGTGCACGATGTCTCCTTTATGACTCACCCAAGAAGAGGTGTGCATGCTCTTATGCACATCATCGGCGAGGTAAAACATCACGTGAATGGATCAAATGCTTTGGTCTGTGTGCGGGGATGTGGGACTGTGAAACAATTCTTCTGGGTAGTAGAGAGCCAGGTGCGGGCTTAGTATCCTGAGCTATTCCCGGGTCTTGCTTTTCAGGGACAAAAATCGTGAAAGAGGGAATGATGTAAGAACCCAGTTTTTGGCTGTAATAAACTTTGGAATATTCTTGATATTATTCTAGAGCATCTCCCTCAAACGGCGTGCGATTCTGAGCCCCGGAGTGCCCGGAATTAAATTTTCAGTGTGTTCACACTGGAAATGCCAAATAAATAAGATAACGCCTAAAAGGAGCTTCAGATCAGAGATCTGAGTGCACAGATGGGTCTGGAATGGGGTGTTTACCGTAGGAACGACCTAAAACATGTCGGCGAGGGACGTTTGGACCCCTCGACCGCTACCAGAATGTTAAACAGATTAATTAATTAATTTATTTATTAGTTTAATGGCTTAACTCAAGTATCTATTAAAAAGTTGCTCAGATTGGAAAACCAAGGGCACCGTTGAGTTCAGAGCGTGCCTTTTACCCTAGGAGGGGTGTAACTTTCGCGGGTGTGGCACGTTTGTGAAAAATGTCCCCAGAGGTGTTTTTGTAATTTGGCGTCTTTGAGCGTTCAGTTTTATAACTTTTGAACGGGATCTCGGATTGAAATTTTGAGACCTCGGTTGTTCTCGAGAGTTGGTTTTTACCCCAGGGGAGGCTTAACCTCGACCCCGCTGAGGGTTCGCCTACGGGGCCTACGGGCGGGGGGTTTAAGTGTTTTCTATTTAAACACTTAAACCCACCTCACCCTATCCTCTTTGTTCTTCGTCCCTGGAGCAAGGAGCTCCCAACCTAGAAGGAGGAGCTCTTCTCTTCTCCTCCCCCTCTCCGACGAGGCACGACAGTCCGACGGATCGACGTGAAGCGTTGGGCGAAGCCCAACAGGTAGGATCATTGCGGTTTCAATTTTTATTTCCTCACCTACTTTGTGATCAATTATATGCATCAAGTTGTTTTTTGATCCCTGAAAAAATCCCATGGACATGTAGTATAATTTCTTATCATTACAACTCATCTTTCGGATTTGAATTCCGAGTTCCGAGGAGCTCGCAAATGTCCGGCAAAGTTTGCGGTAATTATCGGTGTTGTGGGTGTTTTCCGGTGGCTCATGCAGTGGTCTGGCATGCATCAGCAGGGCGGCGCGGTGGTTCGGCCGAGCATTAGGTAGACGGGGCTCACAACGACAGCAAGAGGCGTCTGCGAGCTTCTAAGGGCATGCGACGCGGGCGGCCGCGGCGGCCGGGTGTGGTCGAGCGGAGGAGCCGGCTGTCGGTGCGGTGGGGCGAGCGCGAACGGCGGTGCGCGGTGGCTGACAACGGCCTGTCGCGGTTGGCAGGAGAAATCCAAGGTGGTCAGCACCTCGGGCCAGCGGATGGAACCAGTACCCGCGCTTCGGAGGTCCTGTTGGTTGACGACGTGCAGACCGGCCAAGGGGTCGGTCAGCTTGTACAAACCGGACCTGAGGAGCGGCTCCGGTGCTGAGGTGTGGGATGTGGCCAGTGGGCCGGAACGCTGCGGGCCGGACCCGTGGCTGGGCCACGGGCCATTGGATCGGTCTGGGCCAGCTGGGGGGAACTGGCCCGGTTAGGCCCCCCTGCATTCGGGGGGCCGTAACTTGCAAACGGCGCGTCCCTTTGACGCGCCGTCAGTGGCCGCGAGACCGTGTCGGCGAGGCGACTTTGTTGAAGTGGGTTCTAGGGTTTTTGGGTTTCGTTCCCAAAGGCGGGTGACCAAAATGCATTAATTTAATAATAATAAATTTATTGTTAATGTTGTGACGGACATGGCTCTCAAGAAGGACGTCCGTTTGAAGCGCAGACAGAGGCGCAGTGGCCCCAGAGCTGAGCAGACCCTTCCAAAGTTGTTTCAGAGCCCTTGCGGTTTGGTTTCGTTGCTCGGTGGCACGAAACGCTTTATACAAACAATTAATTAATTATTTGTTTAATTAATTTCTGTGTCAGACCTAACTCCCGCTTGGGATGTCCGATTGACGTGCCGTTAGAGGCAGCATGATCCTGGCCTTCGTGCGGACTTTTTGAGGAGCTTTCCAAAGCGTTCGGGTCGGAGATGAGGTGTGGGACCCACATGGCCTAGTTCACACGTTTTACGGTGAAACGCCACTTTTTTCACTCGACATCCATTTGGAGTGTTTGATTACTCATTTTTGGGTGTTTTTCCAAGGGCATTGAATTGGTGCAATCCACTCACTTTAATTTCGCACACTGGAGCAGGCCCCGTGAGGGCCATTTCTGGAGTTGACGGTGATTTCCATCTTTATCACCACATGTCCATTTTGGACAAGTGAATAGTCCATATTGTGTACTTTTTCTAGAGGATCGCAACGGTGTGATCCCTTCGTTGTGTTTCCGGACTGAGATGTGGGTCCCACGAACCACCGCTCGTGTTTGGTGCGCCAGAATGCATCTTTTTCTCCCGATATCTATTACACTCAAGTGAGTAGTTCTTTTGACGTGTTTTCCCGAGGGGATCACAATGGTGCAATGCGCCTTACTATTTTCGGGGCCAAGTCTCAGGATCATAGGACGTCGTTCGGGCGTAAAGTGGTGTTTGTGACTTTTTCGTCGGATATCTGTTGGAGGCGAGTAAGTAATCGAGCTCGCATATTTTTTCGCAAGGATTACAATAGTGTAATATGTTTAGGGGAGCAGAGCCTCATACGTGATCTTATTAAATGTGGAAATGTGAAGGTTCCCCATGGCAGTTCTTCTACCGCATTTGTAGAGGACCCTTGGCGTGTGATCGCATTCACTCTTGGGAGAGTGAAGTAATGCTTGAAGAGATGTGGTTGGCTGTTTCTTAGCCATTGAGGTGGAAAGTTGGAGTTGTTACGTCACACCGTCACGGTGACATTTTGTGTCGTGTGTACGATAGCCTTTGGGTTGGAATGTAGTATACTCTGGGAGTATACGAGAATGCATGGAGGTACATGTGGATGTTGGTGCTTGAGAACGTTTGTGCACTTGGTTGGGTTGACTTGGGGCCACACGTCGTGTAGGACCCATGTGTGTGCCGTTTTATTATTTATGTACTTTTGACCTCTCACGACGTAGAGGTCCTCTTTGTTCTCGTTTGTTGACCAATAGTGTTGAGTTTTCCCCCAAGTTCGTTTCTCGTTTGGCCGGGAGAGATGGTTTGGTTCCTCTGTTTCTCCAGCTGTGAGGGGTTTCAGTACCGTTCCCTTTCACCGGAATGCAGTACCATTTACGACTACGTGTGTTCGTACAGTGTGGTTGTTTTCCCCACTTTATGGGATGATTTTACTCATTCCTCTTCGATAGTGACTCAGTGGATTGGAGCGTGATCGCCATGAGAGGCCCGAGATGTTTCTCCCGCTCCTCCGTGTTCCCTGGTAGAGTTCTTGTGGATTCGGCGTGACCAACACATTATGCGGGCACTGAACCACTACCCAGGAGGTTGTTACCAGCAGGGTTGAGGTTGTTACTAGCCGGGCTAAGGTTGTTTCGATCACGGATCTACAGTTGTACCATCCAGTAGGGATGGCCAGTACAACGGTGTTCACCGAGTAGTAAAATCCAACAGGGATGGCCAAAGCAGTTCTGGGTTAACTTCAGCGGGGTTGGGCAGTGGTCCCCATTGTCGGGATTACCTCCAGCTATGCTAGGAAGTGGTCCCCATTGCCGGGCTTACCTCCAGCTAGGATGGGTAGTGGACCCCAATGCCAGGTTACCTCTAGCTGGGGTGGGCAGTGGTCCCGTCGACAACTTTAGCCAGGTCACCCACCAGCGGATTACCCTATTACGAGACTGGGCAGTGTGCCACCCATTGACTTTTGCTGGGTCTCTCTGTAGTGGGAACCCGTCGACTTCTAGGGACCCTCCAATAGGGCTGGGCAGGGGGTCTGCTGTCGACTTTGAGGAGACGTCTCGACTGCGGGGTAGCGACGAGGTGTGGCTTGACATTCCCCCAGAACTCTCAAGTAAGAGGGGTGATTTCCCCCACCAAGATGCATCCTTATGACACGACCTAAAACCGTAAGGGAAATTCAGTTCCGCCCAAAGCGGAGAGTTTCGAGGTGCGGTAATTTGACCCCTTGACTTGCAGTTCGGGGCAGACGTGCGGGATGCTGGGAAACGATGGAGTTTACTTCTGGGACTGTTGGCTATTCACTTTCTTGCGCTGATCTACGGGATGGAGATCCCCTTATGATCTTGTTCGGGCTTCTTGAAAGAGAATATATATATGTATATACCCTGTTCTAGTACCCACTTTTTTGGTTTGGTTTCTCTCCTTCTAGGAGAGGCGAAGACGCACTGGGTATGCCATGTGCTTTCCGTGTCTAGCTTCTCGTGGTTGAACGAGTCTAATCTCCTTCTATAGGTAGAGAAGACTCGACGGGAATTTCATCTTCTCACCATTTCCAGCTCCTTTTTTCTGGACGAGTCCACATTCCTTTATCTTTTTGGGTTGACCTGGTCACTTTACTGTACTCTTTAATGAACTCTTGGTTGTAATACTTTACATTCCCCTGTTCGATCTGCTTATCACCCTTCGGTACATCCTTTGTTGCTCCCTCGAGCCTTCAGGGTATCCTAGTGAGTATTTTTTATACTCACCCATGATTTGTCTTCGTCCGCACTTGGTGTACCCATGCAGACGATGGACAAGTTGGTCGTGACTTCAATGAAGCTTAAGAGTTCGGGAGCTTGGACCGCGTGTGGTGGTCGGAGTCGGGTTCCAGGTGGGGAACCCTTCCAGCTATTTTTCTTTTGTCTACTTATTTCCGGGTTGTGGCACTTTTCTGGTTGGGCGCGTGTTTTGGCCCTTTTATTTTCTGTTTACCTTCAGAACTTGCATTGTATTTTTAGAGGATGATGCACATTGTTTTTTTATAGCAGTTGATACTTTTATTTTCTTTTTTACTCTGTACTTTTCCATTGAGTGTGGTGCGTGTGTGTGTACAGGTACTTAGGAAAAGGCCTCCCAGAGTTGTTGTGCCTTCGGCACTGGTCGCCAGCCCCTGGCCTATGGAGGCGGGCATGGGGTAGTTGCGGCTCGAGCCCGGGTTGGGTCGTGACAGTGTCATTAATACCTCAATAATGAATTTAAAAATACCAATTCATGAAATTAATGGGCTATATAGATCCATATAAAACTCTTTATTTTAATTAATTATGATTTCAATGATACAATAGTGGGAAAGGATTTATATTGTAATCTCTATTCTTTTTTATATTGTTTATGTTCAAGAACAATTTTGGGAAATAATATGTTATTATTTTCATAAACCAAACATATTTTCTTCTCCTATAGATACATATATGATTTAAAATTTTAGTTTTCATTCCCTCTATTATTTATTAATGATATATATTGAACCAAGTTTGTAAGTGATATTTACTGTGAATCTTTATTTAGATTAGGAATCGTTATCTTCCATATCTATGTTTTATAATATATTTTAAAGAATTATAATTTATAAAACTATATTATTTATTAAATTTATTTACATTTTATATGAATTTATTTTAAAATTATAATAATTATGAACTTTTTACACTTGGGTCACTTTTGAATCTCTTTATAAAGGTTTGAAAAGAATTTTTAGTTTTAATATTTACAAAACGAATCAATTTACCCACCATCATGATAATTATTTTATTTTAATATACCTATATTTTTTTCAATGTTATTTTAAATGAAAATTATTTCCACAATATTTTTCCAATTTTTAGTTTTCAATATTTATTTTCAATGCGGTAGGGATAGTTTCCTCAATAATTTATTATTATTGTTTTTATTGTATTTATATTGAACAATGAAAACAACCCTTATTGTTAATTATTATAAACTAGGTATATATTATAATGAAACCATAATTATTATTTATAGGTATGTATTATGATTGTTTCCAAGACATTGTTAGGGAACCCATTTATTTTCCATGGGATAATCAAGATATGAATGCACAATGGTTATTGGTATGTTGAAAAATGAAAGCTATTAGAGTTAACATTTTAGTTATTTTTCATGTGTTTTTAAATGATTTAATCAATTAAAAATAATTAAATTTATTTTATTTGAATCATTTTAATATTTATTGTGATGTTTTGGATTAATTGTGAAAATTTATTAATTCTGGTAATTTAAAAGTTTCATGGATACTTTATATTTTAGGAATATTTATTATAATATTGATCCAAATCGAGTGATTCGTTTTTTAGGATATCAATACTTGTGTTATGAAACCTTTTATTATAGAACCAAATCCAATTAGAATCACATTGGCCTAGGAAAATCAATAATGTGGAGAAATTTTGTTAGACAATAGAATTGACCCCACCTCAGCTAATGAGGCATAACTCAGCCAAAATATATCTAAATGAAGTGATATCAGCTATAATAGAATTATCACTCTAGGAAACATTTGAAAAATAAATCTCATTGATAAATTATATAAATAATGCATCTATTTAATGAAACATATTGGGGGGAGTAGAGAAGTATTCTTGGCCAGATGAATATCTTTTCAGTACTTCGAGTATAACATTTTTTAAACATGTCCAAAGAATATTATATTTAGAGGGATCATGGAAAATGAATATAGAAAAAACTTTTAGGAAGACATATTAATGATATTATGCAATTTAATATTATAAAATAGAATCAAGCTTTCATAAGAATGAATCTAGATGGAAAGTCATCCACCCTCAAGACTATAGATATGAGTGTTTACTTACATTCAACAGTGTTGAAGAAGGTGAAAGAGGGGCTTTGATGGAGGATTGGATTCTTGAATTGTGTTTTATTTTCTATTTTCTATTTTCATAGTTTCATAATGATCTCTTCTTACCCTTTAAATATCCTAACTTTTACAAGGTGGGGTGGAACCCTTGCATTATCGAAGAAGGGGGAGTTTTACTTCTATAATGTCGTAGTCTTACGCTTTAATTTAAAGCAATCATTTTCTTTTGATTGATTTATATTTTCAATGGTGTCCAATTCTATTATTTCCATTGTATTTTTGGGTTGCAGTTTCATTCATTTTTTATAGATTTGGTTGAATAAAATTATAATCCCTCCACATAGTGTAGTTTTTCATGATCAAGAAGATTGTGTTAGGTGGTGACTGTCTTGCGATCATTAGAACATGTGAGGAATATGTGGAATTTTCTATATTTATATGGAGAAAAATTTATAGGTTGTGAATTACCTTATTTATATGGGAATTTTTTTTTGAATTTTCATGCATATTGGAGTGTTATACATGGATTTCTTAAACCAAGGGGGATTGATAAATCAATCAAGGAGTCTTTCAATACTACTTCATTATGAAGAGAGGGAGAATTATCTTTACAACTATGATGAAATTTAAAATGGTGATACTACCCTGAACCTATCACTCTATTCATCCTCTTTTTTTCAAACATCGTTTTAATTTCCTTCATTATATGTAAACTCAAACAATTTCAAAAAAACTCTACTCCTCTCTCAAAATTTATGTAATAAATGTGATTGTTGTGCACCCCTCTATGGAGAAAATCTAGGTTACCGACATTAATGCAGTTTTAATATAGTAAGTATTTGTTTTTTGACACCCCACAATAGTCACATGTTAAAATGTTACATGTTTAATTATTATGTTATAGTTCATAGATATTGTTTATGTTGATGGGTGACCCCAATATAGCTAATGATAATGGATGATCCTGATATATCTCATCAATTCACTAGGTAAATATAATGGAGTTGACTAATTATGAGAAACTCCTAAGAGATGAAAGAGTTAACTGGTTAACTAGTTACTCCAAAGATATTATGGGTATCAACCAAGTTTTTTTATCTGATATATAATTTTTTTGTCAGGGTTATATCCATATAATGTTTCATGATACCAAAACATATTTTCTATGTTTTCTATTAGTTTTTAATGGTTCATATGATAAATATTAACATCATATGGATCATTAATATTGATTCATATGAGTTTTCCTTCATTATATATTTATTCCATGATAGGGGTTTAATTATCTAGGTTTTGATTGAAATGAATTGTTTTATGTTATTATCATTCATGTTCATTATATCATCATACTATAATTCTCATCTTATGCCAACTGATCTAATAAAATTTTAAATTATTTTATTTAACATTACGAATCATTTCATCTCACCCTTCATATGCGTCCATTTTCCCATGTTATGAATAATAGATTTATGAATGTGATACCAAATAAGGTTAAAGATGTTAAGAAATTAGTTGGAGACGATGTAGATTTTTTGGAAGCAGTTGTTTATATATCTAGGTTTTTATATAAGATTCTATCCTAATTATATAAAACACCAAATTTAAAAGGTCCTTTTTTATTTAGGTGACCCAATAGTTATATTTGATGTTTTAATTTTTGGATGGATGAAATTGGGTAACATTTATAGGTATCAAAGACATAAATTTAAATAATATGTTTTTTGCAATGGACTCAAGATTTTGGGTTAGGTGCAGTTATATAGGGGTGATCCCCCTCTATTTCACGTTCAAAAGAGGCTTCAACTGCTTTTAAAAAAATGATATATGTCATTTATTTTCTTCATTTTTGCCTTTAAATTTATATTATTCATTTTAAATTAATTTTTTCCCACCATCCTCAACTACTCTTCTAGATATCCCAACCAACCCCACATTCACTTTAATATTATACACCTAAAATGTAGTAACTTATTTATCCTCCCCTAAAATAGGGAATAAAAATAATAAATTTACAATATCTATAAAAGGAAAATAATTATAATATTATTATTTAATAACATTTATCAAATATGAATTTAAATTCAACTCAATATCCTTTCCATTTTCAGCTAATATTTTTAACTTGTGTTGTTCCTTCATTGAACATATTGAATGGTATTTTGGTGATTATGGTTCTACAAGCTCCTTGATTTCTAATGGAGTTATGTATAGTTTCTTCATCTTCTAGTGGTACCAAATATGATTCTTCCCCTAAACCAATATAAATGATTTGGAAAATAGATACAAATCATCATTATTCTTTTACAAAGTCCTATGTATCTCATATTTCAATTTTTCATTAATGTAAATTATAAATTCGTTAAAACATTTCCACGACATACAAAATGTAAAACCATAATAATATTCCTGAACTGATATTTCATTGTTTCTTCCTAAGAGGATTTTAAATATGATTCATTACACTATATTTTACTTATATTTCAATTGATTGAATTGTTTATATAAGAACCCAGTTTTTTCTGTGAAAGAATTTGGAATATTCTTTATGATATTCCAGAGCAGCACCTTCAGATGGCAAGCGATTCCGAGCCCCGGAGTGGCCGGAATTAAATTTTCAGTGCGTTCACACTGGAAATTCTAAATAAATGAGATAACTCCTAAACGGAGTTCCGGATCAGGGATCTGAGTGTACGTATGGGTCCGGAATGGGGTGTTTACTCTAGGAACGACATAAAACATGTCTGCGCGGGATGTTTGGACCCCTCGCCCGCTCCCGGAACGTTAAACGAATAAATAAATAAATTAATTTATTCATTTAATGGAGAAAAGATAGTAACTCTTAAACGGTGGCTCAGATTGGAAATATGAGGGCACCGTTGAGTTTTGAGTGTGCCGTTTACCCTAGGAGGGGTATAAGTTTCGCGGGCGCGGGCCGTTTGTGAAAAATGGCCCCAGGGGAATTTTCGTAATTTGGCAGCCTCGGGCGCTAAGTTTAATAACTTTTGAACGGGGTCTCGGAATAAAATTCAGGGACCTCCATTGCACTCATAGGGTGGTTGTTAGCCTAGTGGAGGCTAAATCCCGACCCCGTCGGGAGTTCGGGTTCGGGGCTATCGGGCGGGCGTTTAAGTGATTTATACTCACCCCCCCTTTCTTCTTCTTCCTCTTCTCCCTCAAACCGTCTCCCTCTCCTCCTCCATCACCGGCGGGGAAGCTCCGGCGAGGCGACTCCGGCGAGGCGTGGTGGTGCTGGCGGATCGACGCGAAGCTCCGGGCGAAGCCCAGCGAGGTAGGAGGTTTCTTTTGTTGCGTTTTTATTTCCGAACCTCCTTTGAATCCAGATTTTAGCGACAAATTGTTGTTGGATTTTCGAACGAACCACATAATTGCATAGTAGAGTTTTTTCCCCTTCCATCGCTTGTTTCAGTTGAAAAATCCGAGTTTCAGGGACCCCGCAATCATCCGCCGAAGATTGCGGGTTTAAGGCCGTTTCCGTTGGTTTTTGGGCGTTCCGGCGAGGTATCGCGGCGGTCCGGCGTGCCAGCGTGGCGGGGAGGCATCCCAGTGGTGGTTCCGGCTTCAGGCGGCTGGCGGCGGTGAGCTCCAGCTCTAGGCGGCGATGGTGGCGAGTCTCGGAAGCGGGGCAGAGCGGCGGAGGCGACTGAGAACGACGGCTTCAGGCGGGCTCCCGGGCGGCGCCGGCGTAGCGCGAGGAGTGAAAGGGGTCGCGGGGGGCGCGACCCCGCGTGCGGCGACAGTGACCCGCGTAATGCGGGTCGCTGCGGAGGAGAAGGTGACCGGCCTTGATGGCCGATCGGTGGCGACAGGCCGCGGGCCGGCTGTGGGCGGACCGACCGGTCCGGGCCGGTCCGGCCCAAGGGAGTGCCCCTTTTGGAATTTCCGACACCCGTAACATTCGTTACGGGCGTCCGTTTTGCGCGCCGTCAGCGGCAGCGCGTACCTTGCGTTGTGGGGAACGTTTAGAGATAGTTTCCGTAATTTTGAATTCCCAAAACGAGGGGCCGCGGAGGGGCGACGTGTCCTTATGTGGGTGAGCGTATTTCCCCGAGTTTCTTGTTTTGGATGGCGCAGACGAATGCGATATCCGCTTTGAGTACCGTCAATTGCGTTGGGACCCTGGCGTTGAGGCGGAGGTTTCCAGGGTGGTTTCAGGCTTTGAGGCTAAAGTTGGGGCACATGCCCCACGACCCGTCTTTTGAGCTGTGTGCAGCTTTTAGCGGCTTTTTCCTCGGACATCTGTTCGGGGCGTGCAAGAAGTCGATGTTGGGTGTTTTTCCGAGGGCATCGCGTTGGCGCAGTCTGCCCGCTGTAGTTCCGCACGATGGTGAGGGGCCCACGAGGGTCGTTTGGGAGTCGACGGTGATTTTCCATCGTTATCATCGGGCGACCGTTTTGGACAAGTGAGTAGTCCATCTTGTGTGCTTTTTCGAGAGGATTGCAACGGTGCGATCTGTTCATTAAGTTTCGAGACCGGGATGCGGGTCCCTCATGGCACCGCTCGTGTGCGGTGCGCCGAGATGCACCTTTTTCTCCGGATATCCGTTGCACTCAAGTGAGTAGTGCTTTTGACATGTTTTCCCGAGGGGATCACAATGGTGCGATGTACCCGACTGTTTTCGGGGTCGAGGATCGGGATCACGGGATGCCGTTCGGGCGTGAGGCGGTGTTGGTGACTTTTCTGTCGGATATCCGTTAGAGGCGAGTAAGTAGTCGATCTCGCATGTTTTTCCGCGAGGATTACAACGGTGTGATCCGTTTGGTTTTACAGAGCCTCTTGCACGATTTTGTTAAATGTGGAAGCACGGGAGGTGCTCCAGTGGTGGTTCACCCTACCTTGTTTATGGCGGACCCTTGGAGAGTGATCACGCACACCTGGGAGAGAGATGTAATTGGTCCACGAGATGTGGTTGGCCGTGCCTGGGACTTTGAGGTGGAAGGCTGGAGTTGTTACATCACGCCTTCGCGTTGACGTTGGGTGCCATGTGCACGATAGCCTATGGGCTGGAATGAGGTATACTCCGGGAGTATACGAGAATACTTGGAGGCACATGTGGTTGTTCGTACCTAAGAATGTTGGTGCGTTTAGTTGGGGTTGAGATGGGGCCACACGTTGTGTGGTCCCCATGTGCGTGTCGGGTTCTGCTTGCGTACTTTGACCTCGCGCGACTTAGAGGGTCCCTCTGTGTGTTTGTTTGACCAATAGGGTGGAGTTTCCCCCTGACTCGGTGCTCGTTTGTTGACCAGCAGAGTTTAGTGGTCCCCCCTGGTTTCGCTCTCGATGGATTGGCCGGTAGCGGTGCTAGTGACACCCAGTGATGGAGCAGACGCTGCACCTCCTTTGAGTGAGTTGTGCGGGAGTTGGGTGGTTGTGCGATACCCACTCTGCATTTGGATGGCGAGTGTTCTACCCTTCAGTGGATATGGCCAGAGCAGTTCTGAGTTTACCCTCCAGCGGGGCTGGGCAGTGGGTTACTCATCAGCTTCTAGGGTCTACCCTCCAGCGGTGACTGGGCAGTGGGTCACCTGATACTCTTAGGGTCAACCCTCCAGCGGAGACTGGGCAGTGGGTCACCCAACAACCTCTTAGGGTCTAACCTCCAGCGGGGCTGGGTAGTGGGTTGCCCGTTGTCTAGTTCCAGGTATACCCTCCAGCACAGCTGGGTAGTGGGTCTCCTGTCGACTTATTCCAGGTCTACCCTCCAGCAGGGCTGGGCAGTGGGTCGCCTGATGATGTATTAAGGTATACCCTCTAGCACGGCTGGGCAGTGGGTCTACCAATGATGTGTTATGGTTTACCCTCCAGTAGGGCTGGGCAGTGGGTCACCTGATGATGTGTTATGGTCTACCCTCCAGTGCGGCTGGGCAGTGGGTCCCCTGACAATGTATTATGGTTTACCCTCCAGCAGGGCTAGGCAGTGGGTCACCCGATATCTAGTTATCAATTACCATCCAGCAGGGCTGGGCAGTGGGACACATGTTAGCATTCCAGACTCAGTCCTTTCTACCAGGCTAGTCTGTGACTTTTCCTCTGTGTTTACCGAAGCGGGACCCTTGGTTGTGCGGGTTAGTGTTGTGACGACCTTGACATTGAGGAGACCTCTCGACTGTAGGGCAGTGACGAGGTGTGGTTTGACGTTCCCCCAGAACTCTCACGTACGAGGGGCACTTTTCACCACCGAGACGCGATCTTGCGACGCGATCTAAAACTGTTCGGGTGAGTCAGTGCCGCCCAAAGCGGATAGTGTCGAGGTGTGGTTTTTGAGCCCTTGGTTTGCGGTTCGGGGCAGACGTGCAGGATTCTGGACATCGATGGTTTACCTTTGGGACTGTTGGCGACTCATTTTCTTGGGTTAGCTACGGGACAGAGATCCCCTTAAGACCTTGTTCGGGCTTCTTGTTGAGCATATGTATATGTATATACCTTGTTCCGGTACCCACTCCTTGGGTTTTGGCTACTCTCCTTCCAGAGGAGGCTAAGACGCCCAGGGTATGCCACATGATTTCCATGTCTAGCTTCTCGTGGTTGGACGAGTCTACTCTCCTGCTATAGGTAGCGAAGACACGACGAGAAGTTCATCTTATCACCGTTTCTAGCTCCTTGTGTCTGGACGAGTCTACCTCCTTTCTTTTGTTGGGTTGAGCTGGACTCTTACTGCACTTTCAGTTGTACTCCTCTACTTTTCCTATTCGTTATACTGCTCACCATTCAGTACCTCATTTGTTGCTCCCTCGAGCCTTAGGGGTATCCTACTGAGTATTTTTTATACTCACCCCTGCTTGGGCTTTGACCGAACGTGGTGTGCCCTTGCAGACGACGAACAGGTGGAGCGTGAATTCGGTGGAGCGTAGGAGCTTGGGAGCTTGGATCGCGTGTGGTGGTCATGACCGGGTTCTAGGTGGGAGACCCATCAGCTATTTTTTTTTTGATAACCTGTTGCCGGGTTGTGGAACTTTTTGGTTGGGCGCGTGTTTTTTCCCTTTTCCATTCAGCTTGTACATTGTACTGTTTAAAGGTCGATGCACATTTGTGGTATTTATTTAGCGGTTGCTCTTTTACTCTACTTGTCTTTTCTTTTACTCTGCACTTTTTCATTGAGTGTGTTGCGTGTGTGTGTATAGGTACTTAGGCAAAGGCCTCCCCGAGTTATTGTGCCTTCGGTGCTGGTCTCCAGCCCATGGCCTATGGAGGCGGGCCTGGGGTAGTTGCGGCTCGAGCCCGGGTAGGGCCGGGTCGTGACGAAGTGGTATCAGAGGGAGGTTCATTCCTTGGGACGTTGTGCGGACATCCCTAAAAGAGGAATTGGTTGGGATTTAGGCCAACAATGTCAACGTGTCTCGAGAGCTGCTCTCAGGCCAGGGAGTCCAGTGATGGTGCGGCGACCGACGTATCCATTCACCAGGACCTTGATTACCCGCTTGTCGACTCGGCATGCTGAGACACTTGTTGCAAGGAAATTTGTTTGTGCATCACATAGGATCGAGTCTTTGACTGTCCTTCTTGAGTCAGCTCCCCATCGTTGTTGTTGATATTGGTATATACATATATGCTCATCTGATCGCGGAACTCCTTGATAATGATCAGGATGTCTCCACGAAGACAGCCAGCCAAGATATCAGCTTTGGTTCGTGATGACGACCCTGTGAGCTACGAGGCCTCAGTCCAGGACCCATCATGCGAGCCGTTTTCGCCGGGTGGGCTGGTAGCAGTACCCCCACCTGTTGAGAAGCAGGCAGTTTCAGCAGAGCAGGCTGAGCTTGAGCGTAGGATGAGCGCGCTTCGTGAGTTCCAGCGGTAGAGACCGCTGAGGTTCAGTAGTGAGCCAGAATCTCAGGTAGCAGAGGTTTGGCTCGAGGTAGTGGTTCACCTTTTCAGTCTTGTGTAGACGCCGACAGATCAGAGTGTGTCTTTGGAAGCCACTCTTTTTTCATGGAGCAGCTTGCCATTGGTGGAGTCTGGTGACTCAGTTTCTTGACGAGTCGTCGTTTTCATTGGACGACTTTCAGTTGTTGCTCCGTGAGGAGTTTTGCCCCTCCTGCTTGCACTCCGTTCGGATTCAGGAGATCCTGCAGTTTCAGCATGAGGGATGACGGTGGCCGAGTAGGCGGCTAGTTTTGCAGACCGTGCACGCTTTTACCCAGACATGGTCCATGATGACAACTTCTGAGCGCGGAAGTTTGAGCAGGGTCTCTGCCGAGAGATCCGTGCTGTCATTGGACCCTTGGGAATTTCCACGTATGTTGGGGTGCTAGAGAAGGCGCTGGTGACAGAGGGCTTCCTGTCATGTTTTGCGGTTGGTAGTGGCAGTGGGCGCGACAGAGCCAGGACGTCTGCCATAGCTAGCAGGCGCCAGAGGATAGGATCTCGATGCAGGTGGACTTCCCACTGCCGGTTTTGGAGACGTGGTCATATACCACTGTGGCAAAAAGGCGCAGGGCCTCACCCGAGGATGCCCTTCCATGAGTGGATCCCGGGACGTGGTCGTACACCAAAGTGGCACCGGAGGGCACGAGGGCAGCCCAGAGAGCGCCAGTGCTATGCTTGTGATAGGCAAGGTCACTTGGCACGAGACTGCCCAACCCAAGTTGTTGAGAGCTTCGGGCAGCCAGCAGGCACACCACCACGACAGAGGCAGCGCCGTGATCAGAGTAGTTTCCAGAGAGGTGGTGCTAACAGAGGAGCGGGAGGAGCTGGATGTGGGGGAAGACGTTAAAAGATCTCCCCATCACCCCTAGGCGGTCCACGTCAGGCTCTGGGAGTTGATGGTTGGGACCATGGGTAGCCGCGAGCTTTGTATGTCTATGATCCTGCAAAGCATGGGATGGTGAGAGGTACCCATTGCGACTCTTCTACTTCTTGCAGTAGAATTGTTAGGCTCTGCGTGTGAAAGGATTTTCTTCCTGCTCCTTGTTTGAGGTGTTACCAGGGTGACGCAGGGCGTTGGGTGTAACCCTGTGTTGGTAAGGAAAAAGGCGTGAGACCTTTTCCTTTAGTCGATGGTGTTTACTCCTTCGCCTTTTGAGCATGTAAGAGAGAATCGACTGTGGAACCTTGCATGACCAGATATCCTTAGTTGTTTCACCATATTTATATTCTAAAGGAGGGAATCATCAGGCCATGTTTCAGGTGCGGGTGGTGATTCCAGTCGCAGCGTGCGACGTAGAGGTTTGACCGGGGAGGTGAGATACCCCCGAGGGCCTTCGGGCCGTTTGAAACTGTGCAAAGGGATGGCGAGGTACCCTACCACCTCTCCCTAGACCCAAAGTCTAGAGTGGGTGCACGACGTCAGCAAGGGCCAACCTAGCGTGAACAGATCGATCCTTTGGTCTGTGTGCGGTGATGCAGAGCTGTGCGTGTGTTCTTCTAGTATGGGAAAGCCAGTTGTGGGCTTAGTACCCTGTGTTCTTCCCTGGAGTTTCTTTTCTAGGACGAAAATATTGAAGGAGGGAATGATTTAAGAACCCGGTTTTTTCTGTGAAAGGCTTTGTAATATTCTTGATGATATTCCAGAGCAGCGCCTTCAGAGGGCGTGCGATTCCGAGCCCCGGAGTGGCCGGAATTAAATTTTCAGTGTGTTCACACTGGAAATGATAAATAAATGAGATAACTCCTAAACGGAGTTCCGGATCAGGGATCCGAGTGTACGTATGGGTCCGGAATGGGGTTTTTACCCTAGTAACGACATAAAACTTCTCAGCGCGGGTTGTTTGGACCCCTCGCCCGCTCCTGTAACGTTAAATGAATAAATTAATTAATTAATTTATTCGTTTAATGGAGAAACGCTAGTAACTCTTAAATGGTGGCTCAGATTGGAAAAACGAGGGCACCGTTGAGTTCGGAGCGTTTCATTTAACCTAGGAGGGGTATTAGTTTCGCGGGCGCGGGCCGTTTGTGAAAAATGGCCCTAGGGACATTTTCGTAATTAGGCGGCCTCGGGCGCTAATTTAAATAACTTTTGAACGGGGTCTCGGAATAAAATTCTGAGACTGCCGTTGCACTATGAGGGTGGTTCTTAGCCTAGGGGAGGCTAAATCCTGACCCCATCGGGAGTTTGGGTTCGGGGCTGTCGGGCGGGCGTTTAAGTGATTTATACTTAAACACCCCCCCTTTCTTCTTCTTCCTCTTCTCCCTCAAACCCTCACCCTATCCTCCTCCATCTCCGGCAAGTAAGATTTGGCGTAGAGACTCCGGCGAGGCGCAGTGGTGCTGGTGGATCGACGCGAAGCTCCGGGCGAAGCCC
The DNA here is from genome assembly GCA_963277665.1 of Viscum album. Lineage (NCBI taxonomy): Eukaryota > Viridiplantae > Streptophyta > Magnoliopsida > Santalales > Viscaceae > Viscum > Viscum album. The sequence continues at coordinate 9,642,746 of OY728136.1, forward strand.
AGCGGGGTAGGAGGTTTCTTTTGTTGCGTTTTTATTTCTGAACCTCCTTTGAATCCAGATTTTAGCGTCGAATTGTTGTTGGATTTTTGAACGAACCACATAATTGAGTAGTAGAGTTTCTCTCCTTCCATCGCTTGTTTCGGTTGGAAAATCCGAGCTTCGGGGACCCCGCAATCATCCGCCGAAGATTGCGTGTTTAAGGCTGTTTCCGGTGGGTTTTGGGCGTTCCGGTGACGTATCGTGGCGGTCTGGCGTGCCAGCGCGGCGACGCGGCATCCCGACGATGGTTCCGGCTTCAGACGGCTGGCGGTGGCGAGCTCCGGGTCCAGGCGACGATGTTGGCGTGTCTCGGAAGTGGGGCAGCGCGGCGGAGGCGGCTGCGGACGGTGGCTTCAGGCGGGCTCCCGGGCGGCGCCGACGTAGCGCGAGGAGGGAAAGGGGTCACGGGGTGCGCGAACCCGCGTGCGGCAACAGCGACCCGCGTAACGCGGTTCGCTGCAGATGAGAAGGAGACTGGGTTTGACGGCGGGTCGGTGGCGACAGGCCGCGACCACCTGGCCGCGGCGGCTTGAAGCGGACCCGCGGTCGGGCCGCGGGCCGGCTGTGGACGGACCAGCCGGTCCGGCCCAAGGGAGTTCCCCTTTTGGAATTTCCGACACCTGTAACTTTCGTTACGGGCGTCTGTTTTGCACGCCGTCAGTGGAAGAGTGGACCATGCGTTGTGGGGAATGTTTAGAGATAGTTTGGGGAATTTTGAATTCCCGAAACGAGGGGCCGCGGAGGCGCGACATGTCCTAAAGTGGGCGATCATATTTCCCCGAGTTTCTTTTTTTGGACGGCGCAGACGCATGCGATGTCCGCTATGAGTTCCGTCATTTGCTTTGGGAACCTAGCATCGAGGCGGAGGTTTCCAGGGTGGTTTCAGGCTTTGAGGCCGAAGAGGGGGTGCGGGCCCCACGACCCGTCTTTTGAGCTACGTGCATCTTTTAGCGGCTTTTTCCTCAGACGTCTGTTCGGGGCGTGAGATCAGTCGATGTTGGGTGTTTTTCCGATGGCATCGCGTTGGCGTAGTCTGCCCGCTGTAATTCTGCACGATGGTGCGGGGCCCACGAGGGCCGTTTGGGCGTCGACAGTGGTTTTCGATCTTTATCATCGGGCGACCGTTTTGGACAAGTGAGTAGCCCATTTTGTGTGATTTTTCAAGAGGATCGCAACGGTACGATCCGTTCGTTATGTTTCGAGACCAGGATGTGGGTCCCTCGTGGCACTGCTCGTGTGCGGTGCGCCGGGATGCACCTTTTTCTCCGGATATCCATTGCACTGAAGTGAGTAGTGCTTTTGACGTGTTTTCCCGAGGGGATCGTAATGGTGCGATGCGCCCGACTGTTTTCGGGGCCGAGGCTTGGGATCACGGGACGCCGTTCGGGCGTGAGGCGGTGTTGGTGACTTCTCCGTCGGATATCTGTTAGAGGCGAGTAAGTAGTCGATCTCGCGTGTTTTTCCGCGAGGATTACAACGGTGCGATCCATTTGGTTGTGCGGAGATTCTTGCGTGATTTTTTTAAATGTGGAAGCATGGGAGGTGCTCCAGTGGTGGTTCTCCCTACCTTGTTTAGGGCGGACCCTTGGCGTGTGATCGCGCACTCTTGAGAGAGTGATGTAATTGGTCCATGAGACGTGGTTAGACGTGCCTGGGCCTTTGAGGTGGTAGGTTAGAGTTGTTACGTCACGCCTTCGCGTTGACGTTGGGTGCTGTGTGCACGATAGCCTATGGGCTGGAATGAGGTATACTCCAGGAGTATACGAGAATGCTTGGAGGCACATGTGGTTTTTCGTACCTAAGAACGTTGGTGCGTTTATTTGGGGTTTAGATGGGGCCACACGTTGTGTGGGACCCACGCGCGTGCCGGGTTCTACTTGCGTACTTTTACCTCTCGCGACGTAGAGGGTCTCTCTGTGTGTTTGTTTGACCAGCAGGGTGGAGTTTCCCCCTGACTCGGTGCTCGTTAGTTGACCAGTAGAGTTGAGTGGTCCCCCTGGTTTCCCTCTCGATGGATTGGCCGGTAGCGGTGCTAGTGACACCCAGTGATGGAGCAGACATTGCACCTCCTTTGGGTGAGTTGTGTAGGAGTTGGGTGGTTGTGCGATACCCACTCTACATTTGGATGGCAAGTGTTGTACCCTTCAGTGGATATGGCCAGAGCAGTTCTGAGTTTACCCTCTAGTGGGGCTGGGCAGTGGGTTACTCATCGGCTTCTAGGGTCTACCCTCCAGCGGAGACTGGGCAGTGGGTCACCCGATGCTCTTAGGGTCTACCCTCTAGCAGAGACTGGGCAGTGGGTCACCCGACGACCTCTTAGGGTCTACCCTCCAGCGGGGCTGGGTAGTGGGTCACTCGTCGTCTAGTTCCGGGTCTACCCTCCAGCACGGCTGGGTAGTGGGTCGCCTGTCGACTTATTCCAGGTCTACCCTCAAGTGGGGATGGGCAGTGGGTCGCCTGATGATGTATTATGGTCTACCCTCCAACACGGCTGGGCAGTGGGTCGCCTGATGATGTGTTATGGTTTACCCTCCAGTAGGGCAGGGTAGTGGGTCTCCTAATTATGTGTTATGGTATTCCCTCCAGTGGGGCTGGGCAATGGGTCGCCTGACGATGTATTATGGTTTACCCCCCAGTAGGGATGGGCAGTGTGTCACCCGATATCTGGTTATGAATTACCCTCCATCAGGGATAGGCAGTGGGACACCTGTTAGCATTACAGACTCAGTCCTTTCTACCAATCTCGTCTGTGACTATTCCTCCGTGTTTACCGGAGCGGGAACCTTGGTTGTGCGGCTCAGTGTTGTGACAACCTTGACTTTGAGGAGACCTCTCGACTGCAGGGCAGTGACGAGGTGTGGTTTGACGTTCCCCTAGAACTCTCAAGTACGAGGGGCACTTTTCCCCACCGAGACGCGTTCTTGCGATGCGATCTAAAACCGTACGGGCGAGTCAGTGCCGCCCAAAGCGGATAGTGTCGAGGTTTGGTGTTTGATCCCTTGGCTTGCGGTTCGGGGCAAACGTGCAGGATGCTGGACATTGATGGTTTTCCTCTGGGACTGTTGGTGACTCATTTTCTTGGGCTGAGCTACGGGATAGAGATCCCCTTATGACCATGTTTGGGCTTCTTGTTGAGCATATGTATATGTATATACCTTTTTCTGGTACCCACTCATTGGGTTTTGGCTACTCTCCTTCCAGAGGAGGCGAAGACGCGCGAGTTATTCCACATGCTTTCCGTGTCTAGCTTGTCGTGGTTGGACGAGTCTACTCTCCTGCTATAGGCAGCGAAGACTCGACGAGAAGTTCATCTTCTCACCGTTTCCAGCTCTTTGTGTCTGGACGAGTCTACCTCCTTTCTTTTGTTGGGTTGAGATGGGTTGTTACTGCAATTTCAGTTATACTCCTCTACTTTTCTTGTTCTCTCTACTGATCACCCTTCGGTACCTCCTTTGTTGCTCCCTCGAGCCTTCGGGGTATCCGAATGAGTATTTTTTATACTCACCCCTGCTTGGGATTTTCCCGCACTTAGTGTGCCCTTGTTGATGACAGACATGTGGAGCGTGACTTTGGTGGAGCGTAGGAGCTTGGGAGCTTGGACCGCGTGCGGTGGTCGTGACCGGGTTCCAGGTGAGAGAACCGTCAGCAGTTTCTTTTTGTTTACCTATTGCCGGGTTGTGGCACTTTTTGGTTGGGCGCGTGTTTTGACCCTTTTCCTTTCAGCTTGTACCTTGTACTGTTTAGAGGTCGATGCACATTTGTGGTATTTATTTAGCAGTTGCTCTTTTACTCTGCTTTTCTTTTATTTTACTCTGCACTTTTGCATTGAATGTGTTGTGTGTGTGTGTACAGGTACTTAGGAAAATGCCTCCCTGAGTTATTGTGCCTTCGGTGCTGGTCGCCAGCCCCTGGCCTATGGAGGCGGGCCTGGGGTAGTTGCGGCTTGAGCCCGGGTAGGGTCGGGTCGTGACAGTTTATTTTGTTTTATATCAGTAATGAGATCTCATGAAATAAAAGTAATGGTATCATCTCTTTTAATGGAATTAGATTTATAATAGATGCAGAGACCTGGAGCCTGGCGTACATGAACATTACATTACTTTTGCGGAATACTTAATACATAATAAAAACACACACACAAGGATCGTAATAGTATAGTGTCCTTGAAACTCGGAATATAATCTTCTAATCGTGGTGAATGATCTTCAAAATCTCCCATAATGATATTCTTTTTTTTAAACCTAAATCCCTTCATTATGTCCTAGGGAAAATAAAACATAAAAGGGTGAGCTCAAATGCTCAGTAAGGGTAAACAAAAGAAATATCAATCACGTCAAATTCATAAGAACATATCTTCTGGAAATCTTAACCTGCAAAAGAGATCATAATTTCATAACATGGGATAAATCATAGTAGCGAAATATAATCCCAATAATCATAACTTAAAACATGAAACTTTGTGGCATATACACATAATCATAGATAATTATTTCTTATTAGTAAAGACTCATTGCCAAGACTATCTTAATGGACAAAGTCCCTTTCTGAACCGAGTTCACTCCTCGTTTCAGTCCTGTTTCACTGAACCGGTATAAACTACTATTCCAGCCATGTCTATCTCATGAGATATAAAATCTTTACCCAATGCATTGGAGGGAGATATAGGTCCCACCCATCTCATAATGATACCATTCTTATGTGTGCCACAAAATCATAAATCATACATCATTGAATAACCCATGTAATAAAAATGGGATTCTTAAACAACATGATAAAACAATTCATATAAGATAAAGGAATTCATAAAAATAATTCCATCATAACATAATCAAATCAATGTAATAATAGGGATAGAAACAGAACCCTATATTATCTTAGATGGAAAATTATTTTTATAAAACACTTGAACTCCATTCTTGAAGAAAATATCCATTCTACTTCAAAAACATTTCTCTTTCTTAACATGTCATACAATTTTAAACTAAAAGAAGTTGATTAAAAATAAACTTGAAAACTTGTAAAGGAATATTCTTGGAAATAATTTTTTAAAAATCCATTCATTCCGTATAAGTTAAAAAAACATTCTTCTCGTACTTTTGTCGGAAAAGCCAAAAAGTACTTCGTATGAAAAACGACAAAATATTCCTTTCATATCTTTTACTAAAAACTCACCGAAGGGTGAAATTGGATTTAAAAAATTGTAGGTGGATGGAAATAATATTACATATTGAGGAAACATGGATTTTGATGATAAAATACACCCCAGTAAATACTAAAGTATAAACAATCTCAGATAAAAATTAGATTGGGATATTTCCCTTACCTTAGATCTGATTTTCTTCGTAAGTGTCCAAACCTCCTGTATAATGATTTAAATAATGTTATTGACTTATTCCAAAATCATACTTATTGTTATTATATCATACATGGTCATATTCTTGGCTTATTATTAATAATATTTCATTACTACTTGTTATTCGGGTGTTTATTACTTTTTTGTTCTTATGCGTGTTTGTCGAATAAATTCTTATTCTTCTCTATAGGTTATAGATACCTCATTTACAGAATGGTATTATTTTAATATATATCATATTCATTCATTCAATTAATTTACATAATCATTATGCAGTGAAGATCATGTAGAACAAATCTCATCACATCGTGGAGACGGTATTCCGTACGTACGCACGAGCGATGATATCATTCCCATGATCATGGAATTGTATTGGAGTGTATGTATACTATTTAAGAATCAATATCCCTTATTAATAGTCATATATAGTCATTATTTACACCATTATACCCATCCAAGTAAGGTGGTGGTGGAAAATAGATTACCCCACGGCGTGGAGACGATATTCCGTACGTACGCATGCGCGGTGATTTCTTTTTCCGTAGGATGGATAGATGGTGAAATAGGGTTGTTTCATACTTATAATAACATATCAGTATATGAGTGATACTTATGTTATTACTTCATAATGAAACAACTAATGAAGATGAAGTGGAAGAAGAAATAATGATGAAAGAATCAGTAACGGACATTACCTCTTCTTTGAAGTGTTTCTTTGAGACCTCCTTTTAGGGTACTAAAATAGGACTTTGAATAATACCATAACCTCCAGGATGTTTCTAGGGAATTGTAGAGGAGAAATTGGTAGGGGTTGTCCAAGCTTGAAGGCTCAATGTGGTGTGAGGAAGAGGGAGGAGGAGGTGCCCTTTTATAAGGTAGGAGAGGGGTACCTTTGGAATAACTAAAACTATTATTTTATTATAAAGTCAAATTCGGTTTTAAATAGATAAAAATTGATTTATTTTGAAGCTAAGGTGGGGATGGGTCGAAATAATCTCATCTAATAGAATTTAGACAAGTTTAGGTTCCTATTGTAACCTTATCATTTAGATTTAACATTAAGTTAAATAATTTTACTTTTACCGTGGCTTCCTGTGTTCTTATACTATAAGGTTAATAAACTTACTATAAGAAGCCAAAAGAACCCCAAGTTGTTTTTTATTAATATATATAACCTTATCTAAGTCATTTGGACGAACCTTAGAATTTTTGGAATAAAATAACAATTAATAATATAATATTTGTTTTAAAAACTATTTTATGTCAATTTTGACACTAATTAGTAATTGATTTTTGTGAAAATCATAAAAGAATGATTAGTTATAAAGAACTTAATAAAATAAATACTAAAATGTCATATTAACCTATAAAATTAGTTTAATTCATAAAAAGTCTTAAATTACATTAATTTGGGTATTTATAACATCAATTTTGTCAATATTTCATCAATAAGACAATTACTGCATCATCTTTGTGTCATAATAAATGATAATTATTTAATCCCTAAAAATTCTAAATAAATTCCTATGATGTATATAATTGTATTATATTTCTGGAGACTATTTATGTTCGAAGTTTCATGAAGTGTATCACTCAATTAAAATTATTATACTTATAAGATTTAAGAAAGTGACATGTTGTCACATTTTTTGGTTTTAATAATAATTAAATTATTTTCATAGAAAAAAGTCCATTAAATGAATCTAATATGACCCTTAGGTGATATGGTTCAACTGTTAGTCATCCAATAGGATTTTTACATGTGTTAGGGTAATTTTATAATATTATATTTACCCTTAATTACCCTATTTACCATTAACTATGGTAAAAAAATTTACCGTAGTTACTATTCATAATTCCAAAAAATAAAAATTTTCTTATTAACATAATTTGGATTCACTGATTCCAAATATGGAATCCAATTTTCCAAATTCAATTCAAAGAAGTTTCATAAATTAAATTAAAATTAATCCCGTTGTTGAAAGAAAACATGTTTTTTTTAAAACATTACAAAATATTGAATTGATTTATCCTACGAATTCAAGGTAGAATCCATGATAATGACATATATTATATTAAATGGTAAAAATATATTCTATTTATACTTTAAATCCATTCAATATTACAATTTAACCATATAAATTATTGCGATGAAAAAAGTTGTTTTTTAATTAAAATATAGCGTGTTTTTACTATTCATCAAAATATGAAAGTTACCAAAATGATATGCAAATTTATCCAAAGTAAATTTTTATTTCATGATTCCAAAGAAGAATTTTATTTTGTAAAATTGTACTTATAAACATGTCAAAAACTAGATTTAAAGTGGGTGCACCATCAAAAGGAAGAAAAATGGCATTTTTTTAAAAATACTTATTTTACCCGAAAAAATTATTTTGTTCTTATACCATGTTTTAGAAAATGTGCAAGACGAATAATAATGTTATAAGATTCAAAATTTAGTTAATACTATTCATAACGTCTAGTTCATAACAATATTATAATAATATATCGTTGTTTAGTAAAACCCGGTATTGCGTACAACACACGCTATCGAGGAAGGTCGCGATTGCGTGTAATGAAAGCCAAGTCAGCGTTGCGTGCTGTGCAAGAATACTTCGTTGTTTCGTATAACATAATCCAACCATATTTCATTTATACATTGAATATATATATATATATATATATATACTCAATGTTGTGTAGAATAACTATTATCAAAATTGTGTGTAACACGATCCAAGAATAGTGATGCGTATACTCAAGATAATACGGTGTTGCGTACATTGAAATGTAATCTTGGTGTAGCATAAAACACAAGAAATTAATGAAATTAAAACAATATTATTCATAAAATCTCAGGGTGTTACATTCTACCCCCCTTAAAATGAATTTCGCCCTCGAAATTCGTCGGGGTTATAAATGGTTTACTATTCGAAAGTTTATTTAATAGAAACCCACATCGTAAAAAGGAATACCAAAACCAATCTTTAAAAACAAAATTATGAAACGTAATGGTTACCCAAATAAACTAATATCTGGGTTTCCACATAGGTGAAAATATTGATATGGAAGATAAATCTAACCATCATGTTCTGATGGAGAGTGGTAGAGAACATGGCTATAGAAAAGCCAGAAATCACAAAGCCATAAATTTGTGATGATCTAAGGTACCATCTGATTCATCAGATATAAGAGCACTAGGACAACATTTTTGGTTTTCAAGATCATTTCCCTAAAGTTGATGAAATTGGAATTAGAATAAATACTTTCGTGATTTTGGTATAGTCTCGCCGTTTTTTGTTCTTTGGACAATTTCTACTTCGTCTTTTAAAGAAATGAAGTTGAATTTGTCATTCGTGATGTGTCAGCAGATCATGTGATAGAATGATGGGTCATTCCATATGTCTCAAACAAAAGGTTAGAAAAGTTATCAAAAAATACATAAGTCAATCTATAGTGATATTAATCATATATGGTTCCTAAAATGGACCTATACTACATATATCATACTGCATAATATAATGAAACCAGTTTCTACTAAACAGGGACTTCCTGTAGGCCAGTGGTAGGAGATAAAGGCCAATCACACTTCAGTTGTGGGTTCGATTCCCACAGCCTTGTCCGACGCGATGGGCTGTTGCCCGTCCTACTGGTTGTCCTTTTTCTAAAACTAAATTACTATAACATCCCATCAATAATATCAAAAAGTTCCATCTTTAAACAATACTAACTTTTGTCCAACATAATCCATTCTAATATTTAGGCTTATCTAAAATACTCTGGTCTAATCTCATAGTATAAAGAAAACGATTACTTGAAATTTCATCAACCAAGCATGTGAATACCATCATTTATCCCCCATATATCTTGTTGGTCACATTTCAATCATGTGAATACCTTAATCATGTATTCTCTTGGAAAATGAATACCCATTAACCCTTAGTAAAAACATGAATTCTTTCAAAAGTTAACTCTTTCCACATACAAAAATCCAAAAATTCTATATACTAAAACCATTATATAACCTTCTCCTTATTTCAGTCATGAGCTCATGAATACTATCAAACATTTAATTTTCTCCTTATCCCTTCATTATGTGCATATCCTCTACATTCCAAAAATATCTGAATAACCTTTCATGGATACTGGTAGCATTAATCATACACTTTCAAAACTCAAGGAAAGAAAACAATGTAAGGAGCCTTAGATGTCTCTTTATTCCATTATACCATGAGATTACTTATACAAAATTACACTTGATAAATATGTAATCAATCCACTACCTTATTAAACCATTGACCGAGCTTCAACAATTCTTTCATCTCACATATCATTTGTAGTCTCTTCATCATCATCAACATAAATACTACCCATATGACCATACTAATTCTCTTCATGAGACTTTACCTTAGGGAATTGGTTTGCATAATTCCCGTACATTCCACATTTAAAACATTTAACCATTGTTGATGTCGTAGAAATACCCTTATCCTCATCCATGGTGTTAACTAAACCTTTTCCTTTGCACTTATTGGATTTATGTCCTTATTTTCCACACCCAAAGAATCTTCCAGTTCCTTTGAAACATTCTCCTTGATGCCTCTTCCCACATGACTTATATTGGGGAAATTGAACTTTCTTTCCTCTATGATCATCAAGAAACTCCATCTTTCTCTTATTAGCCGAGTCAGGAAACTTATAAAATTTGAGTTTATTGATCATATTATGAGATTGCTGATTCGGCATAATAATGATGTTTGGACTTCCAAATCCAGTTTCATTTGGTTGCTCATGAAGAATATCATTCCATTGTCCGTTATATCCTCCATTATCATCAATCTTCCTGTTTCCAGCCATTTTCTAAAACCCAAAAAGAATTGTGTGAGAGGAAAAAATCATGCTAGAGAAAACAACATAGTAAAGTGGGAGTACCCTCAATATCTAACATCTTAGGTTAAATTCTATGATCATTACCGTAGTTCTAGGACTATATCCTATACATATACTTATCCTTTGGGACATCCCTAGACATACCATAGAAATATCTCTAGGGATCTCACTAACGTTTTCCCATCCTAGTTTCCAAAGTTTGACTAAACCTTTCCTCTGATACCAACTATAGAGACCCGAAGCCTGACGTACAAGAACATTACATTACTTTTTCAAAATAATTAACACATAACAAAAACACACACACAAGGACCGTAATAGTTTAGTGTCTTTGGAAACTCGGAATATAATCTTCTAATCATGGTGAAAGATCTTCAACATCTCCCATAAAGATCTTCTTTTTTTTAAACCTAAATCCTTTATTTATGTCCTGGGGAAAAGAAAACATAAAAGGGTGAGCTCAAATGCACAGTAAGGGTAAACAAAAGAAATATCAATCACGTCATATTTATAAGAACATGGCTTTTGGAAATCTTAACCTACAAAATATATCATAATTTCATAACATGGGATAAATCATAGTAGTGAAATGTAATCCCAATAATCATAACATAAAACATGAAACTTTGTGGAATACACACATAATAATAGAGAGTCATTTCTTATTAGTCAAGACTCATTTCCAAGACTATCTTAGTGGACAAAGTCCCTTTCTGAACCGAGTTCACTCCTCATTTCAGTCCTGTTTCACTGAACCGGTATAACCTACCGTTCCAGCCATGTCTATCTCATGAGATATAAATTCTTTACCCAATGCATTGGAGGGAGATATAGGTCCCACCCATCTCATAATGATACCATTCTTATGTGTTCCACAAAATCATAAATCAAACATCATTGCATAACCCATGTAATAAAAATGGGATTCTTAAACAACATGATAAAAAAATTCATATAAGATAAAGGAATTCATAAAAATAATTCCATTAGAACATAATCAATTCAATTTAGTAATAGGGATCGAAACAGAACCCTATATTATCTTAGATGGAAAATAATTTTGATAAAACACTTGAACTCCATTCTTGAGGAAAATATCCTTTCTACTTCAAAAACATTTTCCTTTCTTAACATGTCATACAATTTTAAACTAAAAGACGGTGATTAAAAATAAACATGAAAACTTGTAAAGGAAGCATCTTGGAAATAATGTTTTAAAAATCCATTCATGTCGTATAAGTTAAAAAAACATTCTTCTCGTACTTTTGTCGGAAAAGTCAAAAAGTACCTCGTACGAAAAACGACAAAAGATTCCTTTAATATATTTTACTAAAAACTCACCGAAGGGTAAAATTCGATTTAAACAATTGTACTTGTATGGAAATAATATTACATGCTGAGGAAATATGGATTTGGATGATAAAATACACCTCAGTAAATACTAAACTATAAACAATCTTTGATAAAAATGAGATTGTGATATTTCCCTTACCTTAGGTCTGATTTTCTTCGTAAGTGTCCAAACCTCCTGTATAATGATTTAAATAATATTATTGATTAATTACAAAATCATACTTATTGTTATGATATCATATATGGTCATATTCTTAGCTTATTATTAGTAATATTTCATTACTACTTGTTATTCGGGTGTTTATTACTTTTTTGTTCTTATGCGTGTTTGTCGAATAAATTCTTATTCTTCTCTTTAGGTTATAGATACCTCATTTACATAATGGTATTATTGTAATATATATCATATTAATTCATTAAATTCATTTATATAATCATTATGCAATGAAGATCATGTAGAACGAATCACATCACATCGTGGAGACGGTATTCCGTACGTACGCACGAGCGATGATATCGTTCCCATGGTCGTGGAATTGTGTTGGAGTGTATGTATACTATTTCAGAATTAATATCACTTTTTAATAGTCATATATAGTCATTATTTACACCATTATACTCAACCAACTAAGGTGGTGGTGGAAAATAGATTACACCACGGCGTGGAGACGGTATTCCGTACGTACGCACGCGCAGTGATTTCTTTTTCCGTAGGATGGATAGATGGTGAAATAGAGTTATTCTATACTTATAATAACATATCAGTATATTAGTGATACTAATGTTATTACTTTATAATGAAACAACTAATGAAGGATAAGTGGAAGAAGAAATAAAGATGAAAGAATCGATAATGGACATTACCTCTTCTTTGAAGCGTTTCTTTGAGACCTCCTTTTAGGTTACTAAAATAGGTCTTTGAAGAAGACAAGAACCTATAGGATGTTTCTAGGGAAGTATATAGGAGAAATTTGCAGGGGTTGTCTGATCTTGAAGGCTCAATGTGTTGTGAGGAAGAGGGAGGAGGAGGTGCCCTTTTATAAGGGAGGAGAGGGGTACCTTTGGAATAACTAAAACCATTATTTTATTATAAAGTCAAATTCGGTTTTAAATAACTCCAAATTGATTTATTTTGAAGATAAGGTGGGTATGGGTCGAAATTCTCTCATCCAATTTAATTTAGACAAGTTTAGGTTCCTATTTCAACCATATAATTTAGATTTAACATTGAGTTAAATAATTTTACTTTTACCGTGTCTTCTTGTGTTCTTATACTATAAGATTAATAAACTTACTATAAGAATCAAAAAGAACCCCATGTAGTTTATTATTAATATATATAACCCTATCTAAGTCATTTTTCTGAACCTTAGATTTTTAGGAATAAAATAACAATTAATAATAAAATATTTATTTTAAAAACTATTTTATGTCAATTTTGATACTAATTAGTAATTGATTTTTGTGAAAATCATAACAGAATTATTAGTTATAAAAAAGTTAATTAAATCAATAATAACAAGTCATATTAACCTATAAAATTATTTTAATTCATAAAAAGTCTTATATTACATTTATTTGGGTATTTATAACATCAATTATGTCAATATTTCATTAATAAGACAATTACTGTATCATCTTTGTGCCATAATAAATGATAATTATTTAATCCCTAAAAATTAAAAATAAATTCTTATGATGTAGATAATTGTATTATCGTTCTGGAGAATATTTATTTTCGAAGTTTCGTGAAGTTTATAACTAAATTAAAATTATTATACTTATAATATTTAAGAAAGTGACATGTTGTCACATTCTTTGTTTATAATAATAATTAAATTATTTTCATAGAAAAAAGTCCATTAAATGAATCTAATCTGACCCTTAGGTGAAATTGGTCGACCTGTAGTCATCCAATAGGATTTTGACATGTGTTAGGGTAATTTTATAATATTATATTTACCCTTAATTACACGATTTACCTTTAACTATGGTAAATAATATTTACCGTAGTTACTATTCATAATTTTAAAAAATAAAAAGTAGCTTATTAACATAATTTGGATCCACTGATTCAAAATATGGAATCCATTTTTCCAAATTCAATACACAAAAGTTGCAGAAATTAAACTAAAATTAATCCCGTTGTTGAAAGAAAACAGGTTTTTCTTTAAAACATTGCAAAAGATTGAATTGATTTATCCTACGAATTCAAGGTAGAATAAATGATATTGACATGAATTATATTAAATGGTAAAAATATATTCTATTTATACTTTAAAACCATTCAATATTATAATTTGACCATATAAATTATTACGATGAAAAAAGTTGTTTTTTAATTAAAATATAGCGTGTTTTTACTATTCATCAAAATATGAAAGTTACCAAAATGATATGAAAATTTATCCAAAGTAAATTTTTATTTCATGATTCCAAAGAAGAATTTTATTTTGTCAAATTGAACTTATAAACATGTAGAAAACTAGATTTAATGTGGGTGCGCCATCAAAAGGGGACAAAACTTAATTTTTTGAAAAATATTTATTTTACCCAAAAAAATTATTTTGTTCTTAAACCATGTTTTAGAAAAAGTGAAAGACGAATAATAATGTTATAAGATTCAAAATTTAGTTAATATTATTCATAACGGCTAGTTCATAATAATATTATAATAATATATCGTTGTTTAGTGAAACCCGGTATTGCGTACAACACACGCTATCGAGGAAGGTCGTGATTGCCTGTAATGCAAGCCAAGTTAGGGTTGCGTGCTGTGCAAGAATCCTTCGTTGTTTCTTATAATATAATCCAACCATATTTCATTTATACATTGAATATATATATATATACTCAATGTTGCGTAGAATAACTATTATCAAAATTGTGTGTAACACGATCCAAGAATAGTGTTGCATACACTGCAAGCAAATACGGTGTTGCGTACATCCCGAGGTAATCTTGGTGTAGAATACAACAAAAGACATTAATGAAATTAAAAGAATATTTTTCATAAAATCTCGGGGTGTTACAATAGATATATTTTTTCAAAAATTAATTATCAAATAAATTAATTTATTCCAAATCTATATATTATTTTAGTAACTGAATGGTCATTCTAAAGAAAACATAAAACCATTCAATAAAATTAGTTTTCAATTTTATATAGTTAAAATAAATACTAATAAAATATATGAATATTTGTTGTTTGTATGCGGTAAATGCATATGTAAAATCAATGGATATAAATGAATCATGAATTTTTTTAAATAAAACCATGACCTTAGGTAGGAAGATGTTTTCCCCATAAGTGAATACTTATGAGATACTTCATTTTCATTTAAAACCAATTAATTTAACTCAATAAATACTATGAATACCATTTGTGTAATTATTTCAATACACTCAATTTATGAATATCTATTATTCTTAGGGTTAAAAGATCACACTATTTATCTATCATATTTATGAATATTAATAAAAATCCCCCATAAATTGAATAATATCATTACAAATTCTTTTTTGTATTCAAACACATTAATTTTATAATTAATCCAACAATTAGTGAATTAAAATGAAGGAAGGTAGAATTAATTATTGCGGTAAAGAAGAAAATATAGAATATTTTTAATAACAAGTGACTATCACCTACCTCTTATTATTCAAATTATCTATATACATATAGTTTTATAAAGATATATAAATAGAAAAATATTTATATAGAATCCTAATATAATTTCACTTGTAGGAAACTCTCAGATTATCCATCAATAATCATGGATATTGAAGGTCATGATAGAAAAATAGAAGCACACACTTTTGTTACACAAAATGTGGGAAAAAAATATAGACATTAATAAATTTCAAAAGATCCCAAAAAATTGTGTATCCAAACATCATGTATTACTCACATAGTTTATTTTATAATAAATATTAAAAAATACACAATACATACCCAAATAGGTCTTGGGTTCATGTGTTAGGCCTCTTGTTATATCTGGAACTTAAATTAAGCTAACTATCATGTCATTATACCTTGTTTATCAATCTCATGATATGGTTATTCATGTGATTCCATATAAATACATCTCATTATGTATGTGGAAAGTATTTTGTCTCAATTTTTTCATCAAGATATCATTGAAGGATAGAGCTAGTGAACAAATCATGAATTGAGTGGAGGTAAACCAGTTAGGTTATAATATTTTTGTGTATAAGTAATTGATTTTATAAAAATTCAATTACACTTACTTATATAGATTATTTTTTAATGTGGATTTATCATAGATAGAAACTATTAAATAAAAATTTAATTACATGAAATTTACACCAAATAAAAATGATACATCCCTAGTTATAAAATTATGTATTATATTAGTGAATAATAACATGACTCGTAGCATTGAAATCAACATTAGCTATATAACTACAGTGGATCCAAACATGGTCGATTAATCAATATCTTAGTCTATATATAAAAATAATAATGGATATAAAACCCTTAGAATTTTATCCATCAATGTGAGTTGAACATACAATATTAAAAATATATATCTCATAAAAATACTAAATAAATATTTTATAGTAGTAGAAGGGAAAAAAATATCTTTGAACACTTTCTGCCAAAAACATTAGCTTGAAAAATTATTTAATAGAAAACATGATCCAAACTACGATATATAGAAACAATTTTCCTTGAAAAAAATTAATAAAACCTTCCAAACAACTTGATATCCCATTATTATTAACAATGTGGAAACTTTTCACAGATCATAGCGTAAAAAAATCTAATATAGCCAACCATCTCAATTAGATGCCATCATTGAACCCACACTGGACTAGATCAAACAAGAAGAGAGTAACGAACCCTTAAACATGAATACATATAGTAACATTGAATGGAAAATATTTCCCAAAATTAAATACATAATAGTTATATATAAATATCCAAACTTATATATCATAGTCAATATAGGCTAGATTATTATCATCATCAAACAATTCATGATTGACTATGATTATAGGATTCCTATCGTAGAATCTAAATTTTTTTATCCATCCATGAAATAAATGTTAATTATCTAGCCTATAAAACCAATGGTTTATCTTCCTTAAGTAAGTTATTAAATAATTATAATAAAACTTATCCCATATTTAATTTCCTAGTTGAATCCTATAGTAACCCTAACATAATATTCGATCTCAACTGTATAAATAATTTAATTGCAAAAAATATATTTATATAAAAAATTACCAACATAAATAATATAAAAATTAATTTATATAGTTTGAAACTAATCTATAAATTCAATATATTGAAATTTAGATTCAATAATGAATTATTAATTTAATTAAAAAATATTCTAAATATATTAAAATTCATGAATTGTCTATGATTAATATTCATATGAAATTTAAAATATATTTCAAACATTTCTATTTATATTTTGGATGATATTATTATCATTAAAACCCAATATTTGGTCAAAATTAATTTTCCCTTTAAAACATAAGAATTATTAAAAATTCATTTTAGTCCCAAAATTATATATCAAATTATGTATAAGTTCAGCAAATTGAAATATAAAATTACAATAAAAACACTTTTAATAACTAAAACAATTCATTGAAATGATATGATAACAAAATATTCCAATATTTAATTGAATACAACTATAGAACATAGTCGTCCCAAGGAAAAGGCCAAACCAAAAAAATATTAAGTGCATGTAGTGCAATATGTGAAAGGTAATCCCTCTCAAATCCCTATTATAGGTATGAGGTTAATAATGAAAATAATTTTAGTTACCAACATCTTATAAAAATACATCCCATCAAATAATGACATATATAATTAAATAAAATATATACACAGCGGATAAAAATATAAAAAATTAAACTCCCCCTTAGACGATGAAAGATACATCACATATAGTTTGTGGTATTACTCACGATTTAGAAAGAACACTATTTATTTGAATTCACAAAACCCAAAATAGAATATCACAACTATAAAATTTATTTTTATTAGATGAATACTTGAAATTGTTGTATCATTTTATATAGGATTATACACCACTGAGCATCCACATTGGATAATAGAATACTCAAACTCTATATTGTGATATATAGAGGAACATACATCATCAAGTAATATTATTAAATAAATGAATACTCAAACTATACTAATACATTATCTATAACCATGGACACTAGAAAATCATTAATAGTTTTGTGGTATCTACAAAAAGGTCTCCAAGAAGTGTAAATTTATAATATAATTACTAATGAACAAAACATAAAATATTTTTAATACACAATACCAAACATATAAGGAAATAAATCATTTTTGGAGCTCTAAAACAAAATGGAGTCTTTGATATCTAAAATAAAATTTATCCATACACATGAAGGAAAAACATCCATTTAGACTAAAACAAAACATTTTCACAATCCAAATAACTCATCTTTATATCTCAATTGTGATCTCTCAATAAAATAAACCTCAATATATTCCTCTTAAAATAAGTGGAATGAAATATCAAATTTATAATGATTAATGTATCTATTAAAATTTATTTCACCATAGGAATACACATATCTAATACTGGTCATGGTTCCCATAATATAACAATATTTATAAGGTGCAAACTCGCCAGACACAAGTTGCAATGATCCACTAGATATATCTAACTTTTTATATGAATAATATTTCCACAAAATGTTCCATTATATTCATCTTTCAAAACTGTGATGTCTACTTAAAACATCAATGAAGAGATAGTACATACTTATTATTAACAAATAAAGATGTATTAACCCGATAATACATAGTAGAGTAAAAAAGGGGAAGAAAATGGTATTTTCACTTCAAACACCATCGATTCCATAATGATAATTTATAAAATATAAATGAGTTATATGATTATATGGATAAGTGAGCATAGATAAATTTAAATAATGAGAATAAATTCATTATAGGTCAATTTAGAATCTTTTAAAAAATAAAGGACACCAAAATAACTTCCAATGTATCAATAGATCAATAATTTCACAAATTAATACAATAAAAAACAGCTCATGTTTTGTAAAATATGAATGATAAGAATAAATAAATAAAATAGAATTTCATAATTATTCCAAATTTGAAAAATGATATAAAAAACTCACTCATTTAAAATCAGACGTAGTACCATATCTCACTAAATTCTAGAATAATTTAATATAGATTGTTATTGTATATATTAATATTTAGATTAAACAATATGATTCATATATTGGTAAAAATAAAATTTTAATATCTCTGTTATAATATTTTTCCCTCAAAAATATATTGAATTATAGAAATTTTTTATTAAACATTAGAAAAAAATTTAAAACCATATCTTTAGAACATATATAAAAATAATATACACAATTATCTTTCCAATATATATTTTTATGTTCAATTTTATTTAATGTGTTTTTAGATGTAGAAAATAATATACGAGAGTATAAACCTGCAATTTAATTTTTTTTTCAAATAATTACAGTGTTTTAAATTCAAGACATTCTAAATTCTATTTAAAAATTTATACAACAAAATCATATATATATATAACTATTTATGCGGTTTAATGAATTATTTTTGAATAATTGTTTTTTGAAAATTTTGGTAAATAATTGATATAATATCTATGCATGTGAAATTACATTATTGGAGAGGGCGGCTTTGAAATTTCATTTCAAATTAATTAATCAAACAAAACTCATAAAACATTATGATATTGATCTTCTCAAAGTTTTAGATCCAAAAATTATTTTTATATGGTTTTCCAACAACTAAGTGAATAAAAATTAAAAAAAATTATAATAACATATTAGATTCAAGGAAATCAATTAGTTTGTTCTAGTCCTGTTATTGATAGAACATATAATGATAAAATAATTTAGAAAGAAATAAATCATAATATTCTATTAAATAAACATCAACACAAATTATTCAGGAATTTTATGATTCGAAATGAAAAATATGTCAATTTAGTTAAAAATTTTACAATTATTTGATAAATCTTCCGATCAACACACATATTTATATTTTAATAATTTAATAGAATAAATATCAATAAATATCTAGCAACCCATATTAAACTCATTTTTATAATATGTTAAAATTTATTCTAAGAAAACATGATGTTTAAATAAAACTCTTTATCAAGATAATCATATAATATTATAAATAATGAAGAATTGATAAATAGATTTATAGTCACATTCGATATATTATATAAAAAATAAAATTAATAAAGATCTTTAAATGTACCCAATTTATCCAATGGATTTCAATGACCCTAATATAATACCACTAAAATCCATCACCACTAACCCAAATCAAGAAAATAGTGACAAAGTCAAATATAACAGAGTCATCTCTTTATTGTGGATAGATTATGAACCCTAAACCAAATAGACATATTATTGAAAATATATGTGAATAAAAATGTAAGAGATACATGAGAAGTAAGAGATATAGAATATGGGATTGTAACAAAAAATAGTGCTTTTTTACCACTTATAATTCAATTCTTTTATTCTTTTTGTCATTATTTTTTTTATTTATTTCTCATGTTGAACTCATCACAACTCTATGCTCATAATTACTTAATAAATTTCTTATCCCCTATATCAGTTTATATTAAAAAAAATATATAATATTTTCTCTCTCTTATATATATATTGACACACACACACAAACATATATATATAATTGTTTAATTACCATAAATAATTTATCATAATTCATTTTATTTATCCAAATATTTTCTAGACTCATAATAATTGAAAATAAAATATATCAAGTCTAATTATTTGTATAATTTTAATAAATAATTATGTCTAAATAACTATTTATCAAACTAGATGATTGATAATCCATTTCATCAATAATATAGAATTTATTAAAATTAAATAGGATAATGTCATCACAATTTTTTTAATAATTATCTTATTTATATAAAATAAAATAATTTTGGTAACATAAATAAAAATTATTTCTTGAAAATTTTCAATCATGGAATAACATGAAATTCAACCTAGAGTAAAAATACCATTTCAAACAAAAGTGTGTATTTTTATAATCTATTGTTATTTTCTATGTTCAAATGAAAACATTACTATTGATGTATAAAATTAAACAAAATAACCTAAAATTATATAAAATTAAAAAATCTATACTAATTAAGTTATCGTTTAAAATTTTCTATATTCCAAAATCTAAAACTATATATAAAAAATTAAAAAATAATAAAAATTAATTAATGTGAACATAACAATTCCATAAACTTAACCCAAATAATATAGTGGGATTAATCCATAGTAGAACAATTGATAATTATTTTTATCATTAAACATAAAAGATCATGATAATTTAGTATATCTCTATCACCAAATATCAATTAAAATATATAGATAAAAAACTAAAATGAATCATTTATTTCAGTTATAAGAAACAATGGTTTTACTATTATCAATATAAGGAATCAAAATTCTATAATAATTATTTTTTTTCGAACCATAAAAAATGATATGTCACAAACAATAGATGACAAGGAGTGAACATGATAGGAATTCTAAAAAATTAGAACTATATAGATTACCAATCATCTTATATATGATTATCAATAATCAACTGCTCATAAAAATAGAACCTTAAGGGTTATAATCAACAACTCATCACTCTCTTCTAGCCCTTTCCTAAATGATATATATATATATATATTTATTGTGTTACCATACTACTATTAATGTGGATGTTGTCATTGAATATTATCAAGGGTCAGCTAAAAGAATAAATTTTAATTTATATTCATAAATATTTTTATGTTTATTATGTGAATGCCTCTATAATAAATAGTAGCAACTACCTAGAACCATGTCTCACTCCTATCACATATGTTCCCATAAAAATCAAACATGTTGTTTAAATGGGTCATACACCACAATATATAATGTTTACAAATTCATGGATAAAACAATATATTCATAAACCTCCTACATCAAACCCCAAGATTACACAAATTTGATAAAGTCACTTTATTTTCATATAGAATATCATTATTTTCTTATAATAATTAATTAACAATACATAGATGGAAATGATAATATGGTGTGGATTTTAGTTGCAAAAAAATTACAATATAAAAAAAATTGAGTCAATAAGAAACATAGAATATATTACTGAATAAGATTTAAAAATTTAGTATAATGAATAATGTTGTGGATGAAAAAATGATCATAATTCAAGGAGAGTAAGATAAATAGGAATATACATGGATTTTATAGTGTTTGGAGTAAATCCAAACTACATACCTCATACCCTAAAACAAGGAGTGATATGTTTGGAAACTATGATATTAATTATGAATGGATTGATAACCAAATTAAAACAACTACATTATCCAATCATCAATGCTTAACCCACTACATTGTTTAAATAAAATGTATGAACCACTTACCTTAAATATTCATAAGTGATAATGATAAATAAAACACTACATTTTCAATAGAATGTGGGGTAACTAAATCTTGAGTTGAGTAATAGAACAAGATATAAATAAAATAGTACTTAATTAACAAGAATTATAAAAGATAAAATATTAAAATCACTATTATAGATGTTGAAAAATTCTATTAATGAAATGATAATTCTTGGATACAATAACACATTTAAAAAAATATATAGGGTGCATATAAAAATAAATTTCTTCTAAAAATTTCAGTATGCATGTAATAATTATGAAGTATTGGATACCTAATTCTAGAATCTTCATCTCCATAAATATTTATTCTTAAAAAAATTATATTAATTCTAATGAATACATAGATCTTAATGTATTTTGTACTATTAATTTTATCCAATTTAATCCATGATTATACATTCCAGAATATCATTTCATTACTTGTTTATGAAATGTTTGAAAATTGAAAACATTATACAAATAAATTTTTTAAATAACATTGTATGGAATTAAATTGTTCTTAATATCTCAAATTTTTTTCTATGGATAAAAACTGATGAAGTCATTATATTTCATTTATTTTTTTATAGAGAAACATATTAAATGTTTTTCAATCATTCATATATTAATGTTATGAACATGGTGTTTATGCCAACATTCTTCAATATATCTATTTCAATTTTTCTATATTTCATCAATCCATTTAAAACTTATTAAAATTATATCTATTATTATAACTTTATACAGTAAATTATTTTCAATGTTCTTTTCTATCTTCAATCATGCAGTCATACTAAAATAAGTTTTCTGTTTATGACATTCTCATTTTTCGTTATATATGATGTTATTCCAGCATTATTTTTCATCTACTTCTTCATGATTTATTATAACTCACAAAATCATCCAAACAGTCACTAAAATAAATACAAACAACTAGTCATTTCATATTGGTTAGAATAGAACTATAAACAAAAAAATTAATATAAATTAATAATAACATTAATTTAATTTAAAATAAATGAAAACTTGCGAACTATATCATATAAAGTTAATACTTTAATGTTTCCATGCAAATTAAATTTTCTAAAATATTAAGTTGTATGAGTGATGTTGTTTCAAGGTAACATTTTAATATTTAATCAATGAATTCAGAACTTTTTTATAAATAATTATTTCATAAATTATTATTATTTACTATTTACATCCCATTAATAAAACTAAAATCCAGCATCTATAACAAAATATAATATCATAATACAATATCACACATAATCATCAAATAGAAAAATTGATAGAAAAAACTCATTATTAATTCTACACAAATATTAAATATGTAAAAGATCAATTATTCCATCACTATAATTTAATTAATTATAGATATATATCTAATATGTATAAAATAATAAAAAATTGTAAATTTATGTTCTATATCACTAGATAAGAATAATAAATAGTAGATTTTCAACTATGTAAATCCTATGACTGAAGATCAGAAACTTAAGAATTCCCTTAGTGGTAAAGCCTAAGAGTTCATTAGAAACATAATAGCCAATGCATGGGTTTCATAATATAATACAATGTTATTAGGTGATTTTATAGAATTATTAATAGTCCCTAAACAATTATAAATTAAATTATGCTTGAAAAGGAAAGATATATCTTGGGGAATATTTTTTGAATTTGTTGAACATGATATAAGAGATATTTAAAAGGATTTCAAGTTAAAAAAATTAATCAAACACAAAATATTGGAAAAATAATTTAAATATATTCAAATATTATTAAAAACCATGAAAAAAGTAAAAAAATCATTCTTCGAAGAAGAAACAACAGAAATAATTTCAAAATTATTAAAACAATAAATCCAAATTGGTGATGAATTACTCAATATCCCCCCTTTGTCAACTACAAAACACCTCATCACTTATTCCTCTTTTTTAACTAATCTAAAATATTATAGAAATAAATCATAATGAAATAATTGTATAAGTTTAAAAAAAATATGTTATCAATAGAAAATAATATTAAACCATCTCTCGCATAATGAATAAGATAAATATAATTATCGACAAATAAAATAAGTAATGAGACAAACACGACTGACATGACATAACCACACACATAT
Organism: Viscum album; assembly: GCA_963277665.1. Classification (NCBI taxonomy): domain Eukaryota; kingdom Viridiplantae; phylum Streptophyta; class Magnoliopsida; order Santalales; family Viscaceae; genus Viscum; species Viscum album. The sequence goes on from OY728136.1 coordinate 9,667,005, forward strand.
TTAATCTCCCTTAAAAATAAATGAATATAATAGAAAATTTATAAAATTTATCTTATGTAAGAAATAAGAGAGAATAACTCAATTTAAAAGTATAATAAAATATCCCATGAAATCCCTCATAATGAAATTTGAAAAATTATGGATCCATGAAGAGTTAAAAAATATTAAAGGAATTTATAAATAATAATTAATAAATTAAAATGAGATAATATTAATATATTAGAACATACATATAATATAAATAAATAAAACCTTAAAATAAAAATAAAAACCTTAAAATTTTCATCCAATGTACTTAATGATAGAACTAGTTAGCAAACAACCACTAGCCAAAAGCAAGAATCTAACAAGGGTATGTAAAAATTATTTTTATTGACTATCTTTAGATATAATCCAATAGAAACCCAAATTAAATATGATATCAATATATATATATATATATTTAAAAATATTTTTAAATAAAAATCTATTTTAAATCAAGAGTATTTGTACATATCAAAAACATTCGATAACATAATGAATAAAGATACCATTTTAAAAAAAAATTACTATAGAAATAATTCTAATAGACTTTTTCAAAAATAAAATTCTATAATGATTATTATCTTTTAAAAAATATATAATATAATTTTTTTCTCTGTAGAATTTTGTAATTTAATTAATTTTATATATTTTCCCTTCCATTGAAGGACTTATACAATTATACATTCAATTTTTCATCACATATTTTAAATTCCCATTTTCTTTATTAATATCTAAAAACTCATTACAAACATTTTCAATAGTATAATAATAATTGTGACTTGTCATATTATTACCTTATATAATCTTTTTAATATATTATACAATATTTTTTGAGTATTTTTAATATTATTTTACTTGTTAGGTTAATAATCTCGTTTTTCAAAACCTCATAAATAAAATTAAAATAATTATTTTTAGATTCATTATTGTAAAACATTGTAAATAAGTTACAATATGATTATACCGCATTAGATTTAGAAATAAAACACTAATTAAAAAATTTTTTCTTCTCCAAATCACTTGATCAATATATGTATTGATCCATAAATCAATTTACTAATATAAGAAAATAATATTTTTAATTTTTTGGGAATGGTACTTATTTTCATCTCCTGGTAAGTTAGAAATTATTTATCATTGTTTACTTATTAAATAAAAAATTGAAATTATATGTGTAGCTTCTTTAACATTATGGTTAATTTATATCCTCTTCAGCATCCCATTATTTTCATTATAAAATTTTCTAATTTCCATAATCATCTTGTATATCTCTTAAAATTAAAAATTATAAGAACATATAAAATTATAACAAGAACTACATTAGTTATTAATATTTTTTAAAAGTATAAGTCTTATTTTTTATATTCAAACTCATCAATATTTTTCAATTTGAGTGCTCACTGTATGCAATTTATTTCTTAGCCTTACCCATTATTTTTTTACATTTTTTAAATCTATTATTAGAATATTTTGTTATGCTATTATATTAATCTAGTAATTAATTCATTTAATCCTATTCCATGAGAAAAAACCTTGACATTTAATAAAATAATATTCCAATAATTATGATTTTTATAACACTATATATAGTATTCGTAGTATTTGGAAATGTTTTGTATATATTGTCGATTGTTTATTTATCTAGAATTCACAAGTCATAATATTTTTCTATAAAAAATAAAATAATTATCCTCTATATCCTATCTTCAACATGATATGTAAATTTTCTAACACTAAAAATACAATGAATAGTTAAACAATTATAAATATATCTAATGTTTTTTTAATAGTTAAATTATATGTGATATTCATTAATTTGTAATTAAAAATATATTTAATAGAATTATTATCATTAAGATTATTAGAATTAGTATCATATTTTTTTCTTAATTTTGTTACGATAGTCTAATAATTAATACACAAATTATTCATTTATTCATTAGTATTATTTTTTACGGATCATTGTCAACTTGATACTCCCACATGTGATCAAGTCAGGTGGTTTGTTGGACCCCGAGCAAGCCACCTCATACAATAGAGTTATATGACTAGTAGTAATGTTGTATGAAATATTGTGGGGGATATTATACACTCATGTATATAGTATAAAGAACAATAGAAAAACAATAATAAAGTAGAATAAATAGTGGAGATAGTATAAATAATCAAAATGGAAACTCATATATGAATAAAGGATAATTAGATAATCTAATACGAATGGAATCATGTAATGAAAGTATGAATGAAAATAAATTAAGTGAAAAATTTCATAAAAATAATAAATAAAACCGAAAAGGAAAGTGACACCAAAAGAATTTTTCCCAAGCACCATGTTGGTTTCATTTCAAAACAAAATCCCATAACTAATGAAAAATAATAATAATAAAGTCAATTGACCTTATACCTACCTACATATGTGAAAATTTTCTTCTGTACCCAACTATGGCCAAAACATGGTGTGGGTATAACTAAGTAGGTCAAACACCAAAAAAGTATTAAAAATAAAGTCTGAATAGATATAATATACTAAGAAAATAAAAGGGTATTAATTAAAATTTTAAAACGGAAGAAAAATTGAATTTCTAACTCATTGGTTCTAAGTTGACACTCAGGGATATCAAAAATTACTTCAACTCCAAGCTCGTTGTCTCTATCAAATGATGGATCAACTACTATCGGGGTGGATCATCTGTACCATAACATAAGTAACATAACTAGTCTATATGTGAAGTTCCATGCTGGGGTCACTTAAATATTCCTAGGGAACACATAACCAAGGGGAATTAGTCATCATATACAGATCTCCATGTGAATTCCAATGATGTTGTCACTTACATATTCCAAGTATGCATATCACCAAAGGGAATGATCTAATTAAATAAGAGGGTTCTCCCAAACTACGTAAAACCCATTATACTAAAACTAATATAATAATTTAATAATACCTATTGAATAATATAAATAATATCACAAATAAGAAAAGTATGTGAATAATTTATCTCAATTCATTTTTCATGCATAGTTGGTTATTTTTTTCATTCCAATAACCTAGAATAGTTTTTCAATTGGTAGATTCTAATACAACAAGATAAATCATGATGGTTTAATCATTTTATGTTTCCATTTATCTTAATTAAAAATATAAGACACATAATTTCAATTTCCTAATTCTCATTTTAAAGAAAAACCTTCTATTTATCACATATACCAGTTCTAGGATTGCAAGGCTAGGATCACCTCTCAAATGGCACAAGGCCCAGTCACATTGCCATTAAATCCCATTGGATTATTGTGATAGATCTTCACATGGGTTTCATTTAATTAATTAAAATTTTCATTTAATTAGGCTAGAAAGAATGAATTTTGGTGTGGTCACATATATTTTAAATACTAGAAGAGAATCATGATATTGGGCATTATTCCAGGCCACCAACATCAAGAGAAGAGTAGAAGCCAACAATTCTCAATTTTCAAGGTAATGACGGACTCATTCTTACTTACATTCATAAAAGACAAAGGATTCATGCAAAACATGAATAAACTAGGGTTATCTCTATGAAAAAATTGGTCCTACGGAAAGAAAGTGAATGATAGGGGCTTACCTTCAAACTCACGATCCAAAAAACGATGATCCAATAAGAAATAACCTTTGGATTAAATAATATTCTCATTTATCTATACTCAATGTTTTTAGAAATGATATAAGATATATACATTATCAATATACTTATTGATATATTTAATAAATTTCATGCATCTAATTCACAAAATATGTAGGGGATTTACATTGTGAATCAATAGATTCCCATAAACACCAAAAAATATTATCACCGTGACTTAAGACCATAAAAAATGTTTTTATGTCATAAATTTGGGTTATAGTGTTACCCTCGGAACAACATATTTCCCCCATTAATTTAGGGAAATTATCATCTTATGAAGTCAACCATCTAAATTTACATCATAAATGGGGAATTTACGAAATAAATTCATTGTTCATATAGAACATAGAAATCCTCCTAAAACATCTCTACCAAAAAAAACCAAAGAACCCAAAACCATGATCAAACAGCTTCTAATGGTAATAAAACCGATCAATGAGGGTTATTAAAGATTAAACAAAGAAACACTAAAAAAATATGGGGTATTACAAACACTCAACCGTATAACAGCTCATCCTTGAGCTGTGATAAAATTAATCTCATTTGGTATCAGCAAATTATTCTAGACATTTTTTCTAAATATCAGATTCCCCCTCCTTGGTATCCTATTTCACATGCTCATGTTGTAGCTAAATTTACACTAGAGGTAAGGTCTTATCTCAATGATTCTACTCACTACATTTTATAATATGAATCTAATTCTCCTAAAAGGATTCATCAACATGCATCTCGGCATCATAAATGATAATCACATGACAGTGGTTATGGTGATAATTTTTATGTGGTGAAACATGAAACACATTAAAAATGGTGATGTAGATCCATATAAGGGAAAAATGGTATTCCACTAGACTATCCCTTTCTATTATGTCAAACTGTAAGATAATCTTGGGGGCTATAATTCCCACTTTATGGATATATTTTTTTCCCAGTCTAGGATACACATAATAGAAAAAATAGTGTCCATATTAAATCTCTATAAGTCATATATTATGATCATTTTATGCAATATTTTATCTCTATATAATCTCTAACTATTTTATGATCTATAGAACTTCCTCATACATCACTTTCATGAGACTTGGTCCACAAAGTGATGACATAACTACATCGATCCAATAAAGGGGTGAACGATAGGAAAATCCATATAGGTCTTTAAATGTAATAATTGGGATCGTATATTGGATGATTTTATTATAAATTAACTCCACGAGTTTAAGATGTTTCTCTAAATAAACATAAAAATCCATAATATAATCTCACATCATATCCTCAAAAAAATTAATCATTCATTCATATTGGCTAGAAATCAGAGGATGATGGTTTATAATCAAAGGAACCCATGATCCCATACCATTTCTAATACCATGTTACTATCAAGATGTGAAGCATGGATCTCTATCAGAAAAGATTCTCATTATAATTCCATGTAGTCAAACTATATCAAGTATATATATACATCCATGATTATTGATGGTGAAGGTCTCCCTGATTGAAAAGAAGTAGGATACCTTCATTAGTTGACCAAAAATCACTCATACTACAAAAAACATGATAGTTGTCCTAGGGAATCCTATTAGGAATTATAAAGTGAAATTATCCCACATCTATTCCAAAATTGGAAAAGGCTACAACAATCCATCATGCCTTTGATGATCGGACTTCACCTACTAAAAGTTGAAACAACTATCCTTGAAGCCTTCTGTTTCCTTCTTCATGCTTGGAAATCATTATTGTCTACGGAGATTACAATATATATTTATCATGCCTCTTTGTACCTACCATTTATAGGTGTGAAATTAACTCACTAGATCCCAATGCAAGCCTGTAGGAACCCAAAATCGATTAAAAAAATTAAAAACATCACTCCAACCTTGGGACTATCCAAATAGTGGAACCCCATCTTATAAGTTTACACATAGATTGATTCCCTCTGAATTAGATGAATTCACTATCATGATCTTGTCATGAAACATGGTTATAATAGATTTTTATGTCATAGATACACATTCCTATAATATATTATCCTAGAACTTGCACTTCGGGATCCATCACTAAAATTTTAATATTTACACTTTCAGCTTTGATGATGATAATTGTAACCCATTTTTCCATCCAAACCTTATAAAATTATACATAATTCATTTTATCACTTAAATTTCCAAGTAACTTTTAGGTTTATGATTTAGATAATTAGTACAAACTTCTATATAAACAATAACTATTTCATAAAATCGTAAATTCTCCTAAATAACATGAATTTTATTATTTTAAATTTGGTTATCAATTATCATCCATATGAAATATCTTCATGACATAATTCATTCAATCAATTTCTTTATAACCTATGGGAAAAGGATACATAATATTGGTGAGCAAAAAATCCTAGTTAGGGTAGAAATAATAATTAACAAATGAATTTCATCAATGAGAACAAAATATGAATAATGTTATGATAAAATAATCAAAGAACATGATTGAATCATAAACGAACTCATTCCCATAACTTACTAAGTCATCAAATCTGAAAAAATAAAAAAGGAAATAGTCATAAAAATATATAATTTTTGTAAGAGTTTGTGATGGGTAAAATATATGGAGGTTGAATTGTAGTTTAATATTTTAATCTAGAATAATTCTCAAAACATATTTAATTAAAAATATCTGACTCTATAATCATATGATGATTAGAGTATGTCTATCAGATCTGAATGATTTTTGATAAATCAGAGTTATTCATCGGGCTCATAGATAGTATGATAATTTTTTTTATAAAGATCAATAAAAACAAACATTTTAATGTATTTTTCATAGTGTAATAAAGAATTTCTAGAAAAAAATAATATTAAAGCATGTAAATAATAAAGAATGACTTATATGATTTATAAATTTAATTTTACTCTTTAACCATACTAGTTATGGAAGACAAAAATCCTAAAATAAGATATCCATAGATTTCAACCTAATAATAAAGGTCTCTCTTTCCTTACCATTAATTCCCTCGACAAGAATATATGAATAGAAAATACATCCAAATCCTTGGAATCCCTTGATATGTTCATCGGATTTATATGTTCCTTCTTATCTCTATAATCCCTCGTTCCGCTGGATCAAAATCGCATATCATCCCATCCCTATAATCCCGTGATCTAAACCTAAATTAGAAAAATTTAACACAAAAAAATTTCCTAAGTAATTTACAATCCTCACATGGATTTCATAGAACTAATAATCTATGAAAAATTACAATGTGAAAGAAAATGATGTTCATGAAGAGAAACATATCATACTTGTTCAGATGAAAATGTATAAGCTCCCAGCTCCTCAAATGAATTCCAATTTATATTCAACCTATAATGATCATATTTCAATGAATATCATATTTTTTTGCAACAAAATTTGATGATATTCACCTGAAATCTCACCAAAACATCTTCATATGATGTAATTTTAATTAGCACCATTACAATGTTGCTATAGATCCTGTCTGATAGAAATAATTCCAAAACATTGATTATAATATTTTGTTAAATGAATGAACTAATATATAGTTAATATGATGAACAGAGATATGGTTATTTTTTTGGATACTAACAAAGGTAAGTCCCATTGATATGACTCTGGTTAGTCTGATGGATAGATCATTAGTCAATCCAATAGAGATATCAGAATTCAATCTGTTGGACTAGATGTTAAGTCAGTCCAATGTATCATATTGAATAATAATTTTTATTTTTTTATATTAGAAAAATTTATACATTCAGTAGAATAATATTATTTCGAAAAAACATTCTAAATTACTTGGGATATATAACATTATTGAAATAATTTATTAATAAATCCCTTGTGATTTACAAAATTAATTATAAGAAAAGTATACAACAAAACATAAAATAAAAAAATTATTAATTTTTAAAAGCATAAAAAAAGTTGTATGTTTAAGAAAATAAAAGGAATTCATTATGATAAATATCTTCTCATTACATATATTAACTCCCCATGTGCTAATAACTGATTTTTGTTCATCATTATTGATCTAATAAAAATTAGTGTTATATTGGATTCTTTCCTTCAATAAAATTTTTTTCTTATATATTTTTCTCCCCTATAAAATATTTCTCCGCCCAATAAATATTTCTACCTATTTAGCCAAATTTTCCAAATTTTTGAATTTATGAATGGAATAAGGAAAGTAATATATCACCTGAAATATTATAAAGATATAGTAAAAAATAATTTTGTTCAAATAACTACTCCTCCAATATATAAGAGAGAGGAAATTCACTAAAATATAATTGTAAAAATGTAACGCCCCGACCCCAGCTAACCAGAGTTGGTGCATTACTTCGTAACATTGGCATGATCACAAAAGATCAAGTCTCGAAAGACCGATTAGTTTAGTAGCCTTGGAAACCCTAGATACATTCATAAATGTTACATTACATCATAAAGTGAAAAACTAATAACAATGTATTCATAGTCCACAATCATATCCTCTTCTGACTATCCCTGCAGGTCATTCATAAAATACTTCTTCACATCCTGGAAAATATTAAAACATTGAAAGGGGTGAGCTCAGATGCACAGCAAGGATAAAAATATTGCGAATGCTTTCATAAATAAACATAAACATTTAAGGCAATGTATAACTAAAACAAAAGCCTTTAAACATGAACATCAACATAATATGGCAAAATTAAAATGAGATAATGCCATTTACTTCTTCACATGGATATTCTACTGGTCAAATAATCACATTCAATATCAATAACCACTTTCATAATGATGGAATGCATAATGGAAGACTATCATAACCACGTAGCCAAGGACTCGTGCCAAGACCACAAATAAGATTTTTTCATGGCCTCGTGCCAAGACACTAGTTTGTCTCTTGAGACCTACCGATGCATCGAGGAGCTATAGCGGGCTCCACCCGTCACTTATTGAGTCCAATGCATTCCTCATATGAATATGTTTAAACATATCATAAACCATAACATAATCGTATCACATAAAACATGCATAATGAAAACATAACATTTCCACATTTCAATCACAAGATATCAATACAACACATTTATATAATAAAAACACTTTAAAACCCATTTTCAATACCAAAATAAAAGAAAGTTAAAACTTTGTATTTATTTTTCATTAAAAAACGTTATGGCTTGTAGAGGAAGCCGAAACAAAAATAATGGTCACGGCGGTGGGGAAGTCGTTGTCACCGTATACGTAAGACAAAAACATTCCTTTTTTCGTTTAGTAAAACGCTTTGTAAAAAAAGATTCCTTTTTAATAAAAGTCAAAGTCAAAGGGGTTTATACACCGTATAAAAGAAAGTTGTGTATAAAACCAAATATGCCTCAATGAAAGGAGATTGAGACGAAGTCCTTAAAAAGATCTTTTTTAAAATAAAATAGATCTATTATGTGTATTCACTATAAGTACACATAGAGAAAGTACCAATATAAGATAGAACATAATAATATCATGACATAATATGAAAGTAGGAGATTAACCCAAAGAATGGAAATTGGGTTAAGAAGTTCCCTTACCTTGCGTCCTGTCCTGACTCGACTGTTCTTTAACCTCCTAAATAATAAACTAGAGTTAATTCCTATTTACTTAAGAAAATTTTTCATGTTCATTATTCCTTTTATATCCCTTATTACCATATTATGAACATTATGTAATTATTTTATAACGGTCATTTTGTCAATCTTAGGTACTTGAGTCAAAAATAACATTCTTATAATTACAAGTTGTTCATGTGGTGATATATCCATTATATCCAGAATTATATTAATGATATAGATATCATATATCTCATATATATCCAGTATGTACATGCATTTATAATATTCCATAACGTTTAGAGGTAAGAAATGAAATGCACCGTTCATGGAGACGGTAAGCCGTACGTACGTATGAACGCTACTTTCATTTCTATTTCATATTAAATGAAATCATAATGATATAAAGGTATGTTATAATTCCAGTATAACATCATATATAATATCATTTACTCCATCCTTTATACATCCCACATATGGCATTAACGATTCAAATCACTTTGAGGGGGCGGTAGTCCGCACTTCCTAAAATGAAAATATCGCGTTTACCCATAATGGAAACAATAAAGGTATGACATAAATGAAAAATAAAGAACCTTAAGTAGAACATAAACATATTATATATCATTTATAAATAGAGTGACATATTAATGGCCACCTTTGAAGGTGTTTTATGAGTGTTGAACAATCATCGTTTTGTGAGGTAGAAATTCGCCATCCATAGAAACCATATGTTCTTTAACCATTAGATGTAGGTGTGTGTAAGTGTAGCTCGAATACTCATTATAAAAACATCCTAGTATATTGAGGATACTGGTGTTGTTACAATATAAAGTAATAAAAATAGTTTATGGGTTTGGATAAGAAAAATAAAACAAAATAACATAAGAGAAGACATTACCTTAAAATTGGGTAACTCTTTTGATTTGAGCCAAAGGCTTCCTTGGGAAGACTTCTGCCCAAATTGAGGCTTCTAGGAGTAAGGGAGGGAAGTTGGGAGAGTATTTGCGCAGAGGTTGGCCGAGCCAAAAGGCTTTGAAAGTGTGAGTAAGGTTGTAGAGGTGGGGACCTTTTATAAGTGGAGAGGAGGGGCACTCTTGGAAAGTAAAGAAAAGTCACTTTATTATAAAATGAGTTTCGGATTTTAGAGGTCCCACAAATATATAATTCGAGGGTAAGGTGACAAGGGTTCGTAATCCACTCATCCAATAGGTTTTTGACAAGTTTAAGCCTTGGAATTTACATTATCTTTCTATTTTATTTAAATCGTTAAATAATGAGGTCATCGCTGCATCATCATGATGTCATAAATAATTTAATTTATTTAATATCTAAAAATTATAAAAAAAAATACAATGATGTAGGAAATATTTTTAGATTTACAATGCCTATTTATATTCAAAAATATGACTTGTATAACCCCATGTAAAAATTGTTTTAGTAAAACATTTCATGTTTGTGTCATTTTTTACTTTAACATTAAATAAAAGGTATTTATGTCATTTTCCAACTAAAGTGGCTCCATGGGGTCCCCAAGTTGACCCATGTATTGTCTTGGTCGGACATGGAACATACAATGATGGTAGGACATGTGTAAATCTCATCTCATATTATTAAAATATTATTTTTACCTTAAACTACACTAATTACCTCTAATCGCGATTAAGAACTTAAAAGTTACTATTCACCAAAAATTATTTTAATCTCATTGAACCACATTTTACTTCTTAATGACAACCATGTATGTCGGATTTTTTAAAATCAAAACACAGAAGTGGTAATATTTCATTTAAATGAAAAAATCAGTTATTTAACCACCACTTAGTGGTTTCACTATTCATCAAAAATTGAAGTTTTTCATAACAATGCCAAAATTTAACCCTAAGCTATAATTGATATTCCAAATTAAAAAATGATGTATATTTTACAAAATTCCAAACAAATAAGTTTCATTAATTAATTTTATAATTAATTCCTGCCGTCACAACAAATAGCGTGTTTTTAAGAAACAATATATATCAAAAGATTAACAATTGTTTATGTCCAATTTCAAAGTGAAATTAATTCTAATGAACACCATTGGCTAAAATGGTAAAAATATATTCTAATTATACTTTAAAACCACTAAATAGTATAATTTATCACTATAAATTATTTTGATTAAAAAAGATGTTTTTATGTATTTTTCATTATTCATAAAAAATTAGTTCTCAGAAAAATACCAAAAATTTAACATAGGCGAATTTCGATATTTCGAATCCAAAAATGAAGTCCATTTTGAAATAAAAAAATTATATAATTTTAAAAAGTGGTTATTACTATTCATAATGGCTACTTTGATTAGTCGTGGTGTTTTAGAACTCAAAGTTACGTACAATGCAAGCTATTGCATTATTGAATGAGAAGCGTATCGTGGAAGCTAGGGGTCTTACAAAAAAATCATAAAAAAATATTTGGAGAAGAACTAATTCAAACTAAATTTCATTAAAAATGTCTGGATGTACATTAAGTGTCCTGAAAAAATATTTTCATTATTTTTAATAAAAGAAATTATAAATTTATTTTATATTCCTGAAATAATTTTTGTCCTTATCAGATTTATTCGCAGAAGAATCAATATTTTCTATCATCACATTAGTTATTGAGAGCCTTTGATTCTAGGACATCAAACTTACTACCTCCTGGTTATAAGACTAATTTTCTTATTTTTCATCGTAATATTTAGAAACTATTCTTCCAAATATAGGATCTTTATATTCCCTCCTTTTATGTTCCAAATTAAATTTTTCAATTATAAGATCTCATGATTATAAGAGTCTGAAATCTCATTGAAATTTTCCATAAAAAATTATCCTATATAAAATATCTGGAGATAACTTATGAAACGAATCATCAATATCAAATGATAAATTTTTAACATTGATAATTTGACCATCATGTTCTTTCAAGTATCCATCTACTTGTCTTGTCCACCACACCATATGATTGAATCCTCCTTTCTGTACCTTACATTTTTAATTGAAACACTGTATATTAGCCTCATTTTGGATAACTAATTTAGTTAACAACTTTAATGATTCATACTTATCATTAAAACTTCTTTTTAATCATCTCTCAGCTTAACTAAATTCTTGGACAATATAGAATTGAATATTTTATCTATTACAAGGAATCAAAAAATATAATATATTCTTCGATGTGATTCAGTTGATGATGAATCTCATGACTTAGATAAAGAATCTAGAATATGCAGACGAGATAGTTAAACATCAGTTTATTTTAATTTCCTTCAATAATTTTATTACCCGAACATTCATAACATCATGTTCTAGATCAATTTATTCCATGAATGATACTCTAGAATTTGAATGTTTAACTTCCTATTCATTAGGGTATGATAATTTATTATTCATAGAAATATATAGAACTAGGTTCTTATCAGACTGGGATGATATCAGATAAGTTGATGTAGTTGACTTTGATGAACATTCGTTTTCTTTTCCTTACTTCCTCCTCCTCATCTTTATCATGTTTTTTGTCACACTACCTGGTAGTTCATAAAACTCCAATTCAAACATTATTGTGTTTTTTAACTTTTGTATTAGTTGAATTCTCAATAGATTTTGGGATCGATTCTAGAACGTACATTTGAACATTGGTTTTAGTTTCAACTTTATCTACAACTTATCATTTTCACTTTTCAACAGCTAATAAAACTACCAATGTTTCAAAAAGTTCTAAAAAATCTCATATCTATGGATCTGTTAGTGTTTCATCAGCAATAGAAAACATTCTAGATCCTAGTACATGTTGAGTAATAGATTAGGAGATACAAAAATAGGTTTATTATTGGAATCTTTTTATAATCCTTTAAGACAATTCTCTATAATCATTTACTTTTCTAGACTTTTCTTATACTTCTTATTGTTAAAATATTTGTTCAATTAAATAGTTTTTCTAATAATTAATGCTAAATCATCTACATTATTATGTCTGAAACTAGGATACTTTGGATTCTTGTGTGGTTTACGATCCCTAAGCTTCATGATTTAATTATTAGAAATTTATTTTTATTTCTTTTTTAAATATAGGAGAAGATGATTTATCTTCAGCTTCTCTTTTACTATGTCTATATCATTAAAATGTTCATCGTCGAACACATTATTTATGACTTTATACAAAAATTTCATCAAATTTGGAATAAAAATAAACATCATCCTCTCCATTGTTTTCTCAACCATAAGAGAAACCACTTCTCTAAAAGAATATGGATTATTCATATTATTGAAAACCTCTGTATAATTTACTAACATATTACAAATGAAGAAAGGTAACAAGCTAATTCTTATCTTTGTAGATGTTTTCATAATTTATTTGATAGAAGAAATAAAAATATCACCAAGATTATTTTCCTCATATTAATAAGAAAATCCAAAATGATGATGTTTATAATGTTCATAATATCCCTATAATCACTAGTCATTATCAAGCTCCCTTTTATCTATATAGGTACAACTCTGACATCCTGAGATAAGAGAAATACTTTCTAAAACTCCTCATAATATGTAAAAAATAATTCTTATGCTTTTGAATTTTCAAAACATCTATGATTCTTCAGAAGCTTGTGAGATGGATGGTATGCCTCACCATCTAACAATATATCAACTAAATCATAATATTTTTTGAATGTACATATAGAACATTCTATAAAAATAAAAAAAAAATATTTTATATAATCTTGTATTTTTAATTTAATATAATAGTAGAATAATATTTTGATTTTGGGAGTTTGTAAATCAAAATTATTTTTCTACACATAGATATTCTTCCATCTATGAAATTTAAAACCTCAATTCAATTAAGTATCCTACTTTTCATAAAATTTTTTCTCAATCATCCATTCATTAAAAAATTAATTCTTCATGAAATATTTTTCTGAATCCATATGAAAGAATTTGATGCTAAAACTCGGATAGAAGAATTAATCTTACAAATCTAAAACTTTTGGAATGAGTAATAAATGGGGTATTGAGGGTTGAGAGTAACTTACATAAAATTGATGTGGGACAAGGGTGACCCAACCCTAATATATAGTCTTGGGTGTGACTCATCATATTCCATAAATCCAATATCTTGGATTGTAATCAATATTTTGATCTAATGGATGAGGTAAATCCTTGAATTAGAAATTAAATATTCTAATCACTTACATATTTTTATGAAAAAAAATCAACATACTTTGGTATTTTCTAATTTTTTTATATTTGAAAATTGTAACAAATTGATTGTTTTTAAAATGTAAATAAAAATTTAAAAAACATATCAAAAAGTAAAATATAATTATATAAATTAAAAAAAAAGAATAATAACTCTGATATTATAAATATACATTACATTATGATATTTATATACATTGAATTTTTTTCTTGGTTTTTTTAACAAAACAATAATTTGATAATTTTTATAAAAAGTCTGTCTATAAAAACGATGTAACAATTTCATTTTCTAGAAAAACACTTATTAAAAAACTAATTCGAAAATATTTATTTGAAATTTTAAATTTTAAATAATAAATGATATATAACCTAAATTTTGAAAGATAAATTTTATTTAATATTAAAATTTAAAAACATTCTTTTTTATAAAACCCAAACATTTTAACCCCCCACCCTTTGAAAATGAATTCAATAATGTAATATTATTAGTAAAAAGCTTTATTTGAATGATCATTTGATATTGATCATTTCTAGGTTCTATTTAATATTTTCAAATCTATCGAAATAATGTGGTTTGTTAAAAACATCTAGTTTTGTTTCTTATTCTAATGAATTTAAAATTATATCTTATTTTTCTGTTTGATCCCAAAGGAAATTGTGTCTTATTTATATTTTATTTTATTATTAGTGATGTGTTGGGTTTTTACTTAATGTAATGGTACTTTTTGTAATGACTTAAATTCTATATGTATTATTTTTGAATATTATATCAATTTTTTAGAGACGGTGTTGCGATAATATGAAATTTTGAGGCTCGGTGTGCCCAAAACAGATGTTTCAAATATATTAAATATATTAAAAATCACACAATTTTATTTTCCTAAAAAATTTGAATAACTCTTGAATGGGGGACAATATTAGAAATCTAAGGGAAATGTTGAGTATGAAATTTAGTTTTTACCCTAGCTGTGACTTAAAATTTATCAGCGTGTTCCATTTAGGATAAAGTTTCCATGAGAACAAAATTTTAAAATAAAATAATTTAATTTTTTTGACATAATGATATTATTCATATTTAAATATATAGTTCTGGATTTTGTCACAAGGTTGAACACTAAATACTAGATTCCTAAATGATATTTGAGGAGAGTATTCTTGGAAAATAATGATGGACTGGGTTCAAATAGTGAATCTATGCTCCAACGGTGTTCATGGATCTCGTTAATGATAGACACACAATTGTTCATCATCAAAAGTCGATCCAAACTACTGGTAAAACGTTATCTTTTGTGATTTCCATCTAGTTTCTTAATCCTAGATAAATGAAAATCAATTCCACAAATATAATTGATACATACATCATCTGTAAAATTAAAATTCTGGAATTATTTATTTGTTTATTGATTTTTACCTCTTCATTCATCTCCTTTTATGACAAAAGTTTGAGGCCAATATAAAAATGGTCTAGGTACATTCCTCATGTTTTGTGGATTTTGGATTTCTTCCCCCATTCCTCACACATTCATCGTAGGATTATTATTTTGGCCCATGGATCGAAGAATACCTTTTATTTGATCATTTTATGACTATTATTCAACACAAAAGTTCCATACCATGGGTGAGGTTCATTATCAGTGGTGAAATTGAGGTGCGATGGTGGTGGTGGATGACTGAAGTTCTATCAGAGTTGATATTTGTTTTCCTTTCAACTTGGTTTTGATGCATGGTGACTGGTGGCCCAATGAAGATGAATTATGAGTGCATTCAAACCCAATTCCTTTTGATGGATATGTAAAGGGTATAAAAACACTAGATCGACATATTCTATAAAGATTGGTAGTTCTAACGATGTGAGGGTCAACATGGAAGATAAATTAAGGGTTTTGGGAAATTACGAGCAACACAACATGTAAATAAGGATTACACATTGTGTAGGGCATTGACTATAATCCTAGGGTTCCTGGTGGAGTTAAATATAATAGGTTTTGTGAATCATCCATATTCCATGTGTCCCTTTAGTAAGGATCAGTGTGTATTTTGGGAATTACATGGAAGAGGAAAAAGAGTTACAAGGCCAAGTGGCACGCCTTGTACTTTGACATAGACATGACATGATGTACATGGGCCAATACACAAACTTGTCCACCATACATAGACATGCCCAGGTGACATGGGTATGATTTCATTGGTCTCTAGACACAATGTACTTCTTCTACACACCATGTATAAGGATACATACATTTTGTTGAATGATTTTCCATACAGGAAGACTTCGAGATAGCTGGAAACATCATGTACACCAAGGTACACATAGTATACCCCCTCCAAGAATGTTTATTACACATTGTTTCTTTATTTAGGACTAGTATAGGTTGAGTATGTTCCTTTAGTCCTCTTCCTTGAAGGAAAAATGTGAAATTACAACCATATCATAGGATTGTGATCTCATCTAGAGGGTGAGTTTCATGTAGGGTTTTGGTGTCCTAGTGTGAGAATAAAGTGGAATACTATATCATCTTTGTTACTTAGATGGGGTTTGTGTAATCATTATTACCTACCTGAGTAAGGAATTGATCCCCCGTACATATGGATATATCAGTAGGGGCTATGGTATCATTGAAATATTATACCCTACATATCGTTTTGATCTATATTGAATTTGTGGTGTCCCCCAACAGATTTGGGTTTGAACCCCAATTTTTGTATCAAGGTCTTCATAGGTCTGTGATATTTCATGGATGGGGCCCAATAATCTAGACCTATTCTTTGAGTGTCTCCATTGATTGCAAGGATCATGGAGTGGACTCTCCCATAATGAGTGTTGTTTTGATTTTAATCTTATGGATAATAGTGGGTTGTGACCACCTAGTGGAATGGTGTTTTTCATGAGTATATCAGGGTGTTTCTGTTATAAATTGATTGTGATATCTTATATATAGATAACTATACTAAGTGATTTTTTTTGTGTTTTCCATGTTCCCTAATGAGTATTTTTATGATCACACTTACTTGGGATTTTTCAGCACGTGTCATGTATTATATAGGTGAAAACCCTTTTGATGTTGTCTTAAGTGGACATGTAGTGGTAGGAGAATAGATTTAGCTTGTTAGACCAATGTGTTTACTAGGAGATTGAATTTTAATTCATTCCTCTCCCTCATAAGATGGTTGGACACTTTACAATTATTTTTTGGACATGTATTTGGTCATATTTTCTACTTTCATTACTTTACATTCATACATTGTTGTGGAATCATTTATGTATGCATGCATTGTTTTAGTTGTATTACAATTTAGAATTGTGTGGGTTGGGATATGTGTCTGTGTAGGTAATTTCCCAATTCCTCCCATTTGTGGGATATTCTATCTCAGCATTGTTTACCATCCCCTGGACTAGTAGTGGGAGGTTTGGGATATTAACGGGTTGGACCCCAGTGGGTCAAGTCGTGGAAGAGTGGTATCAGAGCAGTCAGTTCTAAATTCGGATCAGATGTGGTTATATTTGTTTGGGGAAATATTTTTGAGTGTCTCAAGTTCATATTTCTATCTAAGGACTCCATTATTGGATCAACAAATGACGTATGCATACACCAAGACCCGAAACACCTACCATTTGACTTGGTGCATGTAATAATTAGTTAGAGGGAAATGTTTCGGTCCATGCATCATATTGGAACGGTTATGTTTTTGATGTCTTTTAGGTCATGTTTCTTGATATACTCTTTGATCATGATACATCATGTTATATTTTAGGACGCATCCACAAATTTAGACAACCAGTATTCCACCATGTGATCATGAGGGTGATCTTCCATGTGATGAGGCATCAATATAGGGCTTGTAACAGAGATAACACCTCTGGGTGGTTTACTATCTCTAAAACCTCCCATTGACAAGTAAAAATAGTTGGCTAAACTAGATGAGGATGCACATAGGTTGAGTGTGTTTTATTGGTTTTGTAGGTAGAAACATCCTAGGATTCAAGGTGATACATACCAACAGTTGGTTAAGGAATTTATTGAGCCATTTACATTTGTTTTTCGCCCTCTCAAGATGCCATCAGATCAGATTGTGGTACTCATGGTGAGATTATTTTGGGAACTATTGGTAGATGGTGGATCTTCATGACTCAGAAACATAATAAGAAAAATCTCTCATAGTCAGATTTTGAGTATCTTTTCTAGGAGGAATTCTATCTAGACATGTTTCTGTTGGTACACATACATGAGTATCTCCTTATATAGTAGGGTAGTAGGACCTTGGATGAGTACTCAATGGGGATTACAGAACTCTCATATTACTCCTTGGATATAGTGTGAGATAATTTCATTATAGACTGGTTTTTTAAACAATTATTACACTGAGACATTAGAGCTTTAGTAGTATCCCTTTGAATTCTCACCTATACAAGGGTTCTTTAGAGAGCCTTGTTTGTGGAGAGTTTTCTAGCAGAGATTACATCGATAGTGGGAGATAGCAGTGGGAACCCAGTATGTGAGACCTCGGTAGATCGGATCTAATGGTAATCACATGGATCCACACATGTCTGGCACTCCATGAGATGACCCAAAAACATAATTTTATGGTGCATGTATCTTAGGGTGGCAGAAATCATAAAAGGGGGAGGATTTATTTCTCATGCGATAGTTTGTGATATATCATTCAGGATTTTTTGAACCGTTATACAGCTGATCATGAGAGGGTCGAGGGACTGCAGAGATGAAGAAAATAGAAAGAGAAGGGGGTTTGTATTTTAGAATATGTGGAAGATGGTTCAGCAGGGCACCGTGTAGTGGCCAATGGTTCCACTTATTACTACTACCACCCCTTGGTGGTCCGCGCCAGGCTCTGGGGGATGGCGGATAGGGACAAGGCCGGCTTGAAATTATGGAATCTTATAACCCCGAGGCTCTAGGGGTGATATGAGGTATGATCTGTGTCTTTTATAATTTTTCATTACTATTTACAGATATAGGTGCTAGTCATTCCTTTCATTCCACTTCTCTAGATCAAAATATAGAGATTCTAGTTGAACCATTGGATTGATCCTTGGGTCGGAGACTTTGACAATCAGTGACCGTCAATTGGAAACAGGTGCCAATAGTGTGACCTAACGCTAATAGGTGAGTACTTTGTATGGGATCTCTTGAATTTAACAATTAGGCCTTATGATTTCATCTTAGATATGGTTTGGTTTCCCACAGTTCACTCATAAATTGACTATTTTAGGTGGATGATACAGTGTATCTGGAATAATGGAACAAGGTTTTCCTTTCTTGGTGAAGAGGAGATCATGATATAGAAGGATGATATTGGGAATTAGAGGGTGAATCATATTGTTATCTAGTTGGATCTAATAACCCTTGGTGTAGTGGATTCTTTGGTCTATCGGTTACCAACACTGGTGGAGAAGTATGAGGAAGTATTCCCTAAAAAATTACCAGGTTTACCTCCCCCCTCAGATCTATAATTCTACATTGATTCACATCCCAATATGGAATTGATATTGGAACAAGAATATTATATGAATATTATAGATATTTTAGTGTTGAGGATGATATTGGAAGATTTGAAGCAGAAGGAATTTGTAATACCCAATGTTTTTTCCTATGAATCTCTAGTATTATTTTCTAAGAAGTTAAACAGGAGCCTCAGGCTATGTGTAGATTATTATAAAATTAATTAGCTGAACCGGAAGAATATTTATACATCAATGGGGATTGATGAACTATTTGATCAATTGATAAGGGTGAAGTGGTGCTGGAATATTGACCATATATCTGGCTATCACCAACTGTGAGTACAAGATGAGGATATACCGAAGATAGAATTCAGATGGATCTATGATCACTCTGAGTACTTGGTGATTTTTTTGGAGTGATGAACCCCCAAAACTATTCATGGGACTCATGAACCATATGTTTCAACCCTTCTTAGACCAGTTCCTGGTATCATTCATCAATGACAACCCCATATATTCAACATCTAAGGGGGAGCATGCGAGCCACTTGAGGATGGTCCTGTACACACTATGAGAGAACCAGCATTACTGAAAGCTCTTTAAGTCTTATTTCTTGATTCAAGAGGTACTCATTAAGGGAAATGTCATCTCAATGTATGGATTAATAGTGTAACCTAAAATGGATGAGGCATTTCTTTCTTATAAACCACCCGAGAGTGTTACCATGGGGCATATATTATTTGGGTTGGTAGGGTACTATCATAGATTTGTACCTGAATTATACAATATGGTGAAACCCTTGATATATTTTACATGAAAGGGGAAACCTTTTTGTTCGTAATAAGGTGTTAGAAGTACTTTTAGGAGCTATAATAGAGTTTCACGAGAACTCATATCTTGATATTTCTAGAGGAGGGTGTCGAGTATGTATTGTTTTCGGAAGCATCAAGCACCGAACCTGGTTGTGTTATGATGAATAAGCATAAAATTAATTCCTATGTTTCATGAATATTGATACCACATGATAGTAACTACTTTAACACTGATCCTGAGTTAGTAGTGTTAATCTTTACAATGAATTTGTGGAGAAACTACCTAATAAGAAACAAGTTTATTGTTTACTCTGACCACAAGAGTGTCAAATATATCTTCTTGCATAAGGATCTCAAATTGATATAGAGGATATGGCTATAGTTACTCTAAGAATCTAAATTTTTGATTGTATATACTCCTGGGAAGGGGAATATGGTGGTAGATTCTCTTAGCCTGAGATCTAGTTCTGATTTTTTGACCAAGTTGTCAGAGCTATTAGCCTCATTGTAGTATCCCTTCATCGACAAGGATAATTCTATATATCATGAGTCAATGGTTATTACCCCACAAATTTTATATTGTTTCAGGGTTACATAATGAGGAGATACCGTCATTGAGACCCTACGTACTCATATATCTACTAGACATCATCTTGATGGATATTCAAGAGTAGAGGAGAATGCTATCATTTCTGAAGGACTAATAATGGTACCATTGATGACGTGGAAGTTATCATGAAGTAGATTCATATATCCTATTTGGAGGTAAAAATTGTTGTGAAAAATATGTAACAAGACCTGTAATATTAGGTTTTGTGACCATTAAAAAGGAATCGAGTTTCATATCTTGTCTCTCGATGCCTCAGTTCTCATTAGGTGAAGGCTGAGCACCAGGTTCCACTGGTTTTAGCTCTTCTTTTTACTATTCCAGAGTGGATGTGGGAGGAGATTTAATGGAATTCATTATGTGATTACCATGTACATCCAGGAGATGCTTTGTTTTCTTTGTGATTGTATACTGACTCAACAGGTTGGACCACTTCTTAGAAATTCGAGAGTAGAGTTCAGTTGAGAGATTAGGCCACCACTACAGGTAGTAGATTGCTCGAATCTATGGGGTTACCTCCATGATAATATCTGAACATGATTATCACTTCACATATTGGTTATGGAGGGTATTTTAGTAGGCTTTCAGGACTCATTTTCACTTGCGCATATCGTTTTACCCTCAAACTAACAGGAAGATAGAGGTGACTATTTATGCTATGTAGAATAGGATGTGGGATTTACTGATAGAATATTGTTTTAGTTGGGAGGATCTCTTATCCATGGTGGAGTTTTCATACAACAACATATAAAATTATACCATTGGTATAGAACAATTTGATGATTTTTATGGGAGACCCTATAGGTCAACAATTTGTTGGAGAAATCCAGAAAATTCATCACTCATGGACCCATAATTTCTATGATCTACTAAAAAGAAGGTGAAGATCATCCATGAGAAGATTAAAACTACACAAATCCATCATAAATATTATGTAGAACAAATTATGAATAAATCTGGAGTTCTAAGAGGTATATCAAGTGTTCCTGAGGGTGTCACCTTGATGTTTATTGAAAAGATTTCTCTATTTTAGATAGTTATCTTTCATCTTCATTAGACCCTTTAAGATAATTCATAGTGTTGGTGAGGTATCATACCATATAAATCTACCTCCATAGCTGAACCGAGTATACAATGTCTTCCACGTGTCATAGCTGAGGAGATACGTGCATGACCCGTCACATGTTACCAAATAGGGAATGTTATACATTAATGATAGAGCTAACTTTTACGAGACTCTAGTAGAGATAGTGGATTATAAGAAGAGGATCCTTCATGGTAAATTGATTACAATTATGCATGTCTGATGGAAGCATTGTAATCCTCAAGATATCACCTAGGAGTGGGAGGCCCTGATACGAGCCCAATAACCTCATATTTGTTATAAGGTTTTTCACTTTTTCGGATTAAAATATATAACGTGGGGATAATTTAATGACTCATAATTTCCATGTATTAAGTTTTTGGATATTATATGGATTATTTTGGTGACTATGTTTTGAGATGGGGTGCAATTTTGAGACCCAGGGTGACCAAAACAAATGTTTGAAATATATTACATATATTAAAATTCATGTTTGCATAGTATTCCTGAAAAAGTGGAATAAATCTTAAACATGTGCTTGAATTCAAAATTCAAGGGAACTATTATGTTCAGAATGCGAATTTTACACTAAGAATGACTTAACATTTTTCAGCATGGGAAACTTCTGAAAAAGTTATCATGGGTGCGAAATTAAAAAAATTAAATTAAGTTAAAGAATTTATCTCATTTTTTCGACGCAACGATCTTATTCTAATTTAAATATATGTATATAGATTTAGCGTTAGGGTTAGATGGTAAAACATAGAGGCCTTGTAGCCATTGATGGAGAGAGAACTTGGTGATCGATGCCATATCTGGATTGGATCATGGATTATTGAGCCAACAGAGATCATGGATCTCATCAACAAAAACAAAGAAAATATTTGTCATCAATGATTGATTAAAACTACATATAGGATGTTTTTTATGATTTACATCCCATTTCTTAATCCTGGATGAACGAAAATGAATTCCATGAACAGAATTTATATGTCATTCATTGGTAGAATTAAACTGATGGAATTATTTTTTTGTTCTTTGATTTTTCCCTCATTATTTGTATCCTTAAATAAAAATAGATCGAGGCCAATTGAACAACGTTTGAGGTTCATTACTCACATTTTTATTAAGTATTTATTCTTCCATTCTTTAAATGTTACTCTCAAGAATTTTCTGTTTAACCATGGTTTAATCAATACTTGGTATTTGATATTTTATAAACCATTATTCAGTGAAACATATCAATAATACCAGTTTAGTTCATGATCAGTGGTGTGATCAAGGTGTGACAATGGTAGTGGAAAACCAGAGGTGGGTCAGAGTCGATTTGTTGTATTGGTTCAACACGGTTTTGATGCGTGATGAATGATGGCTCGATGTTGGTGATTTATGAGTGGATTAGAAACTCGATCCTTTTGATCGAGGATGTTAAGTGTCATCTGACCCAGGATCAACATATTCTAGAGAGATTAGGGGTTCTAGAGGTGTGTAGGTTGATGCGGAAGAGAGATCGAGGGTTTTGGAAAATCCCAATAAACACTGCGTGAAATATAGGATTACAGGTCGTGTGGGTCCCCAGGTTACAAAACTAGGTTACAATTGGAGTAAAATATTGTACACCGAGTAACACCCCCGAATTCTAATGTAATATCATTGTATTTGATAGTGTGTATCACATACATCACTAAGAATGTAAAGGCTTATAATAACCTGATACTTTTTAATATATTTAACATTCTAAATATACTAATCCTATAATATATCTTACAATGAGTGTGATAGATATTTAGTGTACATCGTACACAACAAAAATTTTCTTCAAATTGTTTGCATTACACAAAAGACAATGTTTTACCAAGAAGTGATATATTATTAAAATATAATTTAATATAATATGATATAGCCTAGTCAAAAAATTAGTAGATATGAAAAGGTTAAACATAATTATGAAAATATCCGGTTTACACAAATATAAAATTAATTCACATGTCACAAATTAATTGAAAATGAATATGTAAAATGATTGAATATAAAGAAAAATATGATTATTTTTATCCTCACAATGTAGTTTTAACCTTATAAGATTAATTAAATAAAATTAGTGAGAGATATTTATGTGATATATATGATATATATTGGACATAATATTTTTTATATTTATCCTATATATTTTATAGACTTAAGATTAAAAAAATGTATTTTGTGCATAAAATACTGTATTTTTAATATGGAATTTTTACCACGTCTTAATGGCGAACCTACATTAAATAAAATTATTGGAACTATAAAATATTTTTTATGTAAAAATAAACTTTACATTTTGAATAGAAATATTAAAATTTTTTTATGGTAAATAGTTGGTATTTTTCTATGATGTTTCATTTTGTAATGAATAGTGAAAAATACTAAATTTAAGTTTAAAACTATTTTTCATCTAATTTGTTTACAAGGATAAATTATATTATATATTTTTTTTAAAGTTTAATTTGATCATATTTTTATCAATAAATCATATTTTGTTCATTGTATTCAATTTAAAATTGAAATTTGGTATAAAAGCATATCATTCTTTTGAACGTTGTTACTTTAAAAACCCACAATGTCGTCCCGTCTATGGGATTAAATGTAAATCAATTTCTGCCACTTATGAGTTTTGAAGTTGGAAAAATGGATTCAATTTTTATAATCATAATAATTTATAATTTATAACAAGTTTGAATTATTTTTTTAGCAAAAATATTTGTGAAATTAAATAAAATTAATTACAAAGATTATCGTGAAATTATGCTTAATAAGGGACTAAACCTTAATTTTACGAGGCCAAATGATCTAGAAAATTGTATAAAACCAATGTTTTTTTCTATAATTCGTCCATAAAAATTAAAATATTTTGTTTTTTTTAACATTATTTATGTAAAAATATGGGTATAGCTAACTTGTTTTCAAAACTACCAAGTGAGTGCTTTTCCTCCCCTATAAAAGGAAACCACCTATCCCACTTCCTCAAACCTATAAAAAGACATAGAATCATACAAGATCTGAAAAAATATGTTCCCCAAGTCCCACCCATTATTTTTGAAGCCTCACTTTCGGAAATAAAAAATTCATGGATGCCTTTTGGTACAAACCAAAATGAGTTTCCCCATTAAGAGGTAACATCTTCCTTCAATCTCTTTAGTTTTATTTCCATTCTAGAATCCCCCAAAATATTATTATTCAATGATTATATAAAAAACAATTAAAATCAATAAAAAATTAAGTTTTTATGTTATGGGTTCAACATGAAATTATGCACACTTCAATCTAATTAGTAACGAACATACTATTTATATGTACAGTGAACTACAACCTCAGGAAACAATGATGGTTCATTTTTTCTTTATCCCCTCTCATGGTCTAAATTAGGATAGAAAATATATTTATGTATGATATATATTATGTATTTATTCTTCTTTAATTCATTCATAACACAGTCTATTATACTTTATGCTTTTTGTAAATAAGATAACATCTTTTGTGGAAGTGTGGACTACATTCCCTCAAAGCGATGTGAATCGTTCACACCATACATGTAACATATAAAAAAGGTTTTAATTAAAAGTATGTAACATAAATGGATTAAATATATAATAATAATTAAATATTTACCTTTATAGTAATATAATACATATCATTTTTTATATTACCTTTTCACACACTAAAAATTGATAACCTTGTTTGTGGGCATGTGGACTACCGCCTCCTCAACATGATATGATTACTTTTAAATCAAAAGAATCCAATATATGAGTATATATGATTAAATAAAATGTTATTTATGATATAATTATCATTATTTAATGATATAGTGTTACTTAACTTCTTTACAAATTGATCATTGAAAATTGTAACGTTACTCATGCGTATGTACGGCCGACCGTCTTCGTGATTGTAATGTTGTTTCATTTTGAATAACCAAATTCCATAATTTGTTTTTATAGTATAATTAATGTAAAAATATTATAATTTTTTAATGATTATTACTCTGTATATGTTTATATAATGAACATTTTGACCACATTCATCCTACCCATGTAATTTTAACACATGCACCGAATTTGGTCAAAGCACCCAACACAAACATAATTGTTTAAGAAGTTGTACATAAAATTGTAATAAGTAAATTAAAAGTAATGATAAACATGAAATAGGTTATAAATCACGTAGAAAATTAAAATATTTTTATTAATCAGGAAGGTAAAGACACACACAACAATTTGAACCCAACATAAGATAATTTCATCTCAATTTACATTCCACTGTGACTTATTTGTTATTATATTGAAATTCACTTTTATTTTGTATATATACTTATTTTTTACATGTTATATCATAAATATACTTACAATTATAATATTAATGGTTTCATTTAATATTATCCCTTCACAGGGAATATGATTTAAAATCTTTAAGGTGGTATGATAATCTTTGGAGTATTTAAATTTCATTTTTCTTAAGAATGTTTTGTTGACCTTTCAATGGGGTTTCCATTCATTAACATCAACAAACCTATTTGTTACTTAGCATCTACATGGGAAATATTGATAAATATGTATCCTATATTTCATTATGGAAATTTTATTTGGATTATTTTTTAATAATTGAAACAATTATTTGATATGAGTAATTCTTTGGACAGGTATGACACAGGTGGAACCTAGTTATATATAGCCCCTCAATGCATCAGGACTCTCATGAGAATAAATTTTTTTCCAAATTATATTTTTTTTATTTGATATGCTAAACTGTTTTGGTAATTGTTTTAAAGGTAGTGGTTCATATGATAGATACATGATTTCTAATAAATAATAATTTCCCTTATATAGATTTTGTTATTATATATCCATGAGACTTTTCATCTACATTTTTATGGATATATTTTACTCTCATTTTATTTACTCGATGGCATGTGTTTCGATTTCCTACCTTTCCATATTAATTTTTACTTATATATTTATTTCAATGGAATTTGAAATCAATTATTTAACTTTATATTTAAAATTTTTCTTATTGATTAATTATGGATTCTTCTTTACTTATATTTCTAAGAATTTGAGCTCACCATTATTATGTTTCCTTTCTCTAGGTTTTGAGGAAGAAATATTTGAATCAATTTTCAAGGTTTTAGTTTATTTTTTTTTATGTATTTAGTTTTTATTTTCTATTTCTCAATATATTATGGTTCTCATGTATGTTATATGGATTTTCAAAATTTCTAAACTGATCAGTCCATCATAATTTGATTCCTTATAATCATGAAAATGTAATAAAATAATGCACCGACTTTAGGATTCTAGGTTCGGGGAATTATAGTTGGCATCAAAGGATGTTTAGAAACAACCTTGGAAACAATATTTAGTAAACATAGATTATGTAACATAACCATAAGTTAAAAATTAAAGATACGTATAGAAGAACATACTTGAATTTTGATAAGGTAGAGGTGATGTGGGTATTCCAAAAAATATATCCAAGTATGGAAACTACAAGTGGACATAATTTTACAAGAGAATAACCATGGAGTAACAACTATAATATGGTGTGCCTGGCCAAACTCAATATATCTTGGTACTCGAAAACTGTCCCTACGATGTACCTAGTTTTACACTCTAAGGTATATTCTTAGCATAGTTTATATTTTCATTACATAAAATTATGAAGGATTACGAGGTAAATAAATCCAAAAAAAATTCCATGTTTATTATTATGAGAATATCTATTCATATATATTAAATAATTTTACACCATATTTATATTTATACAATGTTAATAATTTTATGAGCCAATACAGTATATGCCATTATTTAGAAATGGATCCTGGAAGGAAAAATTGTATCAGTACTCATGGAAAATGTAGATATTTCTCTATTGAGGAAACCAATATAGCTATTATTGGAACTGATAATTTGATGGAATCATTAGGGGATCTTAATTAGATAATGACATGAAACCTTTACCTAATTGAGAAATATATTACAGAGTAAGGTTCTCTAATTTTGGATCACTTTTTGAAAAAGAGGCCCCAATAATTTAGTTGGACTACTGATCCAATGGATTCTAAAAAATGTATTAATCATTTGGAGAAGATATTAATGGAATTAATATGTGGTGAAAAGTAAAAGGTTACACTTGTAACATATTGTCTGAATGGAGATACAGATTAGTGGTGGTATCTGATACAGAATACAAGCGAGGAATAATAAATAGAACTCATCAAATGGAGAAATTTAATGGAGAAATTCTTCAATAAATATTTCCTTCATGATGAAAAAATTATATGAAGAGAATGTTCATTATTTTAATGAAAAGGAGGAATAAATTGTTCTAGAGTGTGAAAATACCCTTACAAGGTTATATAGTTGTTCTAACGATTGCATAAGCAATAAATAATGAAAGATTGACCAAATATTTGAAGGTCTTAACCCAAATATCTGAATGGGACTAGTTTCTTAGAATTTTTCATCAAAATAATAAGTAGTTTAATTTTTCACTATAATGGAGAACGATTTGTATAGAATAAATATATTCTAGGTAAATCAAGAAAGGAAGAATCTAAATGAGTACCATGAAAAATTGAATGATTCAGAAAAGAAGGGAAATACTGATTTTCTACATCTGATAACTATGTAAAGAATCACCCTATTAAATTCTTCAAGGGAAAATAAGATTTTTAAAATTGTTGAGATAAGGGTCAGCATACTAAATAATGAAAAGGTAGAAATAAAAAAGGATATAATTCAGTGATATAACTACAAATAGATGGGGCACTATAAAAAGGAATTCCTTAAACATCTGGAGAACATATCTCAAAAAAAACTAATGGATTATTATTAAGAATATGTTATTGAAACAATTGAAAAAGAATTATTGATGTGATTCTATATTTGGATCTATGAAATATGTTGTAAAATTATTTTATTTATTATTTTATCATCATATAAATTATGAAATATGTAAGTATTATACTGTAGTATTGTTACAATAATTTTTTTAATCATATGTTGAATGGTATACAGAATGTTTATAGAGTAAGAAGTAAAACATTTGGGAAAAAACATTGTTGAATGAAATATAACCATTAATATGTACCTAATTTTAAAATAATAATTTTTGGATAACCAAATTATTTATTTGGATGACTTAAATTTGATAAGTGATGGATATCTTGAATTGAGTAATGATTTATTGACAAAGTATTTTATGCTATAATTGATGGATTTTACACATTTTTTTGATTTTAAGAATATATACAATAATATATATTCTACTTAATGAATAAGAATAATTTAGATTTTCAAAAATGATTTATAGTAATCGATATTACCATATTCAAATATATATTTTGTGAAACCACATCATATTATTTTATAAGTTCAATTTAGAAATTTAGTGACCTTGCATCCATTGTGTTGGATCAGGATATTAATGAAAAGTTACCCATTTTATAAAATGGTTGATCATTGGATTATATTTTAGAGTTTAATGTATTACTTAACCATATAATGCATCATAGGCTAAGAGATGGAGTATAAATAGTTCAAGGTGTAATAAAATGAAATTATTATGGTTATTTAAATGTGTATTTACTTAATTATTTGATATTTAATGGACTCCACACCTCTATGAAAAGGTTTTATAAATAAAAAATGATTTCCTAGTACCTTCATTTCTGATGAATAAAATAGAACCATTGATCATCGTGGATTTATTGCCTTATGAATTTTAATATTACCATAACTATATTCTCTATCAATCTCCATCAGAACTAGATTGTTGGATTTTTCTTCCATATCCATGTTTCCATTTCCCGCCTATTTTCTCTAACTAGGGAACCCAGTTACGTTAATGTTGTACATTCTTTTCTCTCGTATTAAGAATATGTGATATTAAACCATTTTATGATGCATATTTTTCAACAATTTATTAGTTTCAAATATCAATCCCTTGATTACTATGATAAAGATTAAATTTTGAGGATGAAATTTTATTAAGGTGGGGATAATGTCACGCGCTCAAATTCAAAAGTAAGAATATTGTATTTTATAGCATGTATCACACAGATCACTAAGCGCCTAAGGGAATAGAATACCTAGATACTTTTCAATAAATTTAATATTTTAATTAAATTAATCCTTAGAAATATCTTTCAATGAACATGAAACAATGTAAGTGTAAATCCATTGCAGCAATGAGTTTCTTCAAATGGTTTGCATTACACGCAAGGCTGAGTTTCACTAAATAACGATATATTATTAAAATATCATTTAATAATATAACATATAACAGTGTCATGAAATTAGAATTTATGAAAAAGTTAAATAAATTATTAAAATATATGGTTAATTAAAATATAAAATTAATTCATTGGTATCAAATTAATTCATAATTGATAAGAAAACTGATTGAATATAAAGAAAATTATTATTATTTTCATGTCACATAGCTGATTTACACAAATAAATTATATTAATTATTATTAATGAGTGATATTAATTTGATATATATATATATATATATATATTATATTTAATCAATTTTTTTGTTATTCATCAAATATATTTTATAGACTTAAGATAAAAATTAATGAAATTTTATGCATAAATACAATATTTTTATTAAGGCATTTTCACCACAGTTTAATGGATAACCATTTTCAAATACAATTTCTGGAACAATTATAGATTATATATGTCAAAATAAACTTCATATTTTTATGAATACCATAAAAAATTAGGTTATGGTAATGTTTTGTTATTTTGATATAAAGATTCAATTTTAAATGAATGTTGAAAAAACCGAATTTTAATTCAAAACTAAATTTTCATCTGATATATTTATACATGTAAATTATATTTTAAATTGGTTTTAAATATTAATTAGATAAAATCTGTATCTATTAATACCATCTAGTTAATTGGAATCAAACTCACATTGAAATTGAGTATAAAAACATAGAAAAAAAATAAATTTTTTACATTAAAAACCCTAAATATCGTCCCATCTATGACATTAAATATAAATAAATTATTTCCAATTTTGTGATTAGAATTTTTAAAAATTCATTAAATATTTTGATTTATAATAATTTATAATTTATAATAATTTAAACTTCTTTTTTACAATGAAAATTAGTGAATGTAAGTAAAATTAATTACAATGATTAAGTTTAAGTTAAGATTAACAAGGGACTAAACATTAAACTTAAGAGCCAAAATAACCTAACCACTTGTGGAATGCCCATTATTGGACTATAATTTTTCCATACATATTATATTGTTTAGTTTAAGTTGTATTGTATGACTTCTTTTGGGTAAAACTGTGGGAACACCTAACTTGTTTTCAAAAATACCAGTTGAATCCTTTTCCTCCCCTATAAAAGGCCACCACATGTACCACATCCTCACCCAACTCAATAAACTTATATTAGGACAATATATTCCCATTTAAATTCACATAATACCTCCCTTACAATTTGAATCCTCCCTTTGGGAATAAATCAATTCATGGAATCCTTTTGGTACAAAGTTAAAGGAGTTACCCGATTAAGAGGTAACCTCTTTCCTCAGGATCTTTAGTTTTATTTCCATTATCCACTCCCTAAAATATTATTATTTCATGATTATATAAAAAAAATATCATAAATAAACTAATATTTTTTTAAGGGGTTGAACTTCACTTAAACACACATCCATCTAATGGATAATTATCATACTAGTTGCATATACATCAAACATCTTCTTTACAAAATGATGATTGTTCATTTTTCCTTTAACTACTATGATGATGAACATTATGATGGAAACATTATTTAGAAATTATATATATGTTATTTATTATGTATTTATTATTATTTAATTCTTTAATAACTCATACCATTATACTTTACATGTTGTTAAAATACAATAACATCATTTGAGGAAGTGTGGACTACCACCCCTCACAGTAAAGTGAATAGTTCACACTATACATGGAATTTATAAAGGATTATTTTAATAAAAAATATGTAATATAAATTACATATATATAAAATTCATGACATAATTACCTTTCTGGAAATATAATTTATATAGTTCATTTTATTACCCTTTCACACACTTAAAAAGCGATAATATCATTTGTTGACGTTTAGACTACCACATCCTTGAAATGAGGTGGTTATTTTTACATCACAAGAATACAATATATAACTATATATAATTAAATAAAATTTTATTTATGATATAACTATCATTATAGAATGATATAGTGTTACCTTCTTTCCAAAATGATCATTGAAAATGAGAACATTACTTCTTTGTATGTACGACCAACCATCTACTTGATTATAATGTTGATTAATTTTTCATAATAATATTTTAGTATTTTTTTTAAAAGTATTATTAATGTAAAAATATTGTGATTATTTAATGATTATTATTAAATATATGTTTATATAAATTCCCTTTTGACCATAGATGACCTACCGAAGTCGTTTCAATAAAAGAACCAAATTTGGTCAAAACACTCGACATAAACATAATTATTTAAGTGGTTGTATACAAAATTGTAATAATTAAAGTAAAATTAATGATAAAAATAAAAATGTTTATGAAGAATGTAGAAAATTAACAAAATTTTATATTTCAGGTTGATATCGAAACATGTATTATGTTGAACCCAATGTAAGAGGATTTCATCTTAATTTACATTCCATTGAGACATATTTGCTATTATACAAAAATTAACTTTTATTTGGAATATATGCTTCATTTTTTACATGTTTTATTGTGAATATTCTTAATCTCATGATATTATATGTTTCAATAAATATTTTTCCTTCATGGTTATTATGATTTAAATGATTTAAGGTTGTATAAGAAACTATGGAATGTTTAAATGTCATTATCCTCAAGAATATTTTAATGATATTTCAATGGCATGCACATTCATTAACATCAAAAACCCTTGTTGTTACATAGCCTCTATAAGGGAGTAATTGATAAATTTATATCCTTTATTAAAGATAGATATTTTATACTGAATATTTTTTATTATATGAATCAACTATTATATTTGAGGAATTATTTGGAAATGAATGACATGAGTGGGGGCCAATTATAGACAACACCTCGATGCATCAATAGTCTCATGAAATGAAATAGTTTTCCAAATTTTATGGGTTTTTACCTGATATGATAAACTATATTATTACTTTCATTGATGGGATTTGTTTTGGTTCCATATGCATGAAATCAAATGATAATGCTTTTCCATCATATAGGTTCAGTTATTATTTATCTATGAGATTTTGTGGCAACATTTCTATGGATATATTTCATTCTCATTTTATTAATTTCATGGAATGTGTTTTAGTTTCTTACATTTCCATATATATTTTTCTATATCTAGCTATTTTAATGGAATGTATTATCAATTATTTACCTTTTGGTATTTTTTTATTCTTATTGATTCATTATTAATTTCTTTTTTACCTACCATTGATGTGCATTTTAGTTCACCCTTATTTTGTGTCCTTTCAGTGATTTATGAAGAAGAAATATTTTAATAATCATTCGAGGATGTAGTTTATTTCATTTTATTATGTATTATATTTTTATTATCTATTTACTAATGTATTATGGGTATTATGTAGGTAATATGCATTTCCAGTATTGATACATTGGTTTGTCCTTCAGGATTTGATCCATTGTAATCATGTAAATGTAATAGAATAATGAACCGACTCCAGGATTATGGGTTAAGGGTGTTACATTGCATGAAAACCATCTATGAGGATTGGTGTGTACATTCGGAAGTACAAGGACTCAGGAAAAAATTACACAACCAATTGGCACAACGTGTATTTAGACACATACACGGCCTAGTGTACATGGGTTGATACATGGACAAGGCCACCATACATAGACATGACCAGGAGACATGGGGAAGATTTCATATATCTCCACATTTCATGTACTTCTTATGCATTCAATCTATATAGATACTTACATGTTGTGTGAGGCTGTTTCACACCAGAAGACTTTGGGAATGCAGGACACAACACGTACCCCTTGATACACTCCATCTACCCCATTAAATAGTGATTTTAACCTTTTATATCATCAGTTTAGACCTATAACGTATTATTATGTTCCATTGGTACTTTACATTGAGGGTACAATGCGACATTACTTCTATATCATAGGATTATGATCCCCTCTAAAGGTTTAGTCAGGGATAAAGTTGTATTGTTCCTCTATAATACTAGACTGTGAATCTCTATCATCATTGTTCCCTAGAAATGGTTTATGAAATTTTCATTAACTCCCTAATAATTGTTTTTATCCTCCATCTATGAGGTAATATTGGAACATTTTGTTGTATCATTGACATACAATCACCTACTTAGTTGGTTGATCCATATTGGGGTTTTGGTGTCCACTAGTGGTTCTAGCTATGACCCCATATATAGGTATCAAGGTAATATTATACCCATGTTTGTTCATGGGGAGGGGGAGATGATTTATCCCTCTTCATCAAGAGTATCTTTTTATTTCATTGATCATGGAGTAGAATATCCTTGAATGAGACTTTCATTGAGTATAATCTTTTGGGTGATAGTTGGTTGTGACCTCCTGGTGTCGTGTTGATTTTTCATTAGTATACTTGGGTGTTTCTATTATACATTGATTTTGATATCTTTTATTAAGATTAATATACTTGGTGCTTTATGATTAGTGTTTTCAGGCTGTCTAACATAGTATGGTTATACTCACCTCTTTATGGGCTTTTACGACACATGTTGTTTCTTATATAGACGATAACCCTTTTGATGGTGTCCAAGGAGGACAGAGAGAGGGTGGATCATTGATTGAGCAACTCAAACTATAGTTTTTATTGGGAGATTTCATTTTATTTTATTCATATCCCTTATATAAGGTTGGAATCTTTATAGGTTTTTTGTGAGCTATATTTGGCCCCTTTCACATTTTGTACTTTACTGTCATACTATGTTGTGGGATCTTATAATCATGCATGAATTATTTTAGTTGTTTTACATGTCAGCACTGTGTGAGATTAGACATGTGTTCATGTGTACATTTATATTAGGTTAATGCCTCTAATTTATGGTATACGCCTACTCATCACTGATCACTATCCCATTGCCTATTGGAGGTGGGCTTGGGGTAGTCAGGGGTCATACATCGACGGTTCGGGTCATGAAACCTGTTTTATAATACAATATACAAGTTTTACTAAATCTAATTCCATAAATAATGAGTTTGTGTTACATCCACGACACATGATCACAATATTTTCCAACTCCCTCATCTTCATATTTAGTAGTTAAATGTTCTACTGAGTGTTGTTTCATAAAAGACCAAGAAACTAAACCTTTTCTTAAGAAATGAAAAGTTGTGGAATTATGTTATTTATCCATTCAAAATCCACCAAATTCATCATCAGAAAAATATTCAAGTTTAATATTATTTCCAGAAGCATACAATAGTCCTAAATCCGTAGTTCCCTTAAAATAATGAAAAATTCATTTCACATCCTTATAATGGGGATCTTTTGGATTTTCTTGATATCTAAAACATATGTATGTTGAAAACATTAAATGTGGATGAATATATTTTAATTAAAGTAAACATTTAGTGACTCCTCTAAAGATATTTTGGTAAACAAGTTTCCTAGATTCATCAATATCTATAGTATTCGAGGTTTTTATAGGAGTACTAATAATTTTCATATTGTCATGTAAAAAATTATCAAGAAGGTATTTCATATACTTTTGTTTATATATAAAAGTTCCTTCTAGTTATTGTGAAATTGTATATCCTAGAAAATAAGGGAGTTCACCCATTATGCTCATTTAAAACTCTAACTTCATAATATCTTCAAATGAATATAAAAAATAATTTTTATTTAAATTCTAAATAATGTCATTAACATAAATTTAGGTAATGAAAATCATTTTAGACAATTATTTTATAAAAAGAGTTGTATAATTAGCTCCCTTAATATATTTTTTTTGTAATAAAAAATCTGTTAACATATCATACCATGCTCTAGGGGGTTATTTTAGTCTATAATGTTCATTAGTAAGTGTAAAAACATTTTTAGATGTTTTTTATAATTAAAACACGGGGTTGTTCCACAAAAACTTCCTCTAGAATATATCTATTCAGAAATTCATACTTCACATCCATTTGAAATAGTTTGAAATTTAAGTATGTTGTATGTACTAGAAGTATAATAAAAGATATATGTCTAGATACCAGAGAATATGATTCTTCATAATCTACAATAACTTGTTGATTGTTACATTTATAATAAATTATTTCTTTTTTCTAACTATTATTCATTTCTAATCACCTTTGTTTTGGGAAAAAATTGTTATCCAATTACAGAGGCTTATTTTGGCCATTAAAAAAATATCCAATCTTGATTCCACTTGAACTAATTGATTTCATTTATTATTTTTTTATCCAATATTCATCACTTAAATCCTCATTATAAGACTTATGTTTGAATTGATATAATAATGAAAATTGATCAATTTCGTTTCTCAAAAAACATCTAGTTATAACTGGTTCATCTAAATCATCAATAATGTTATCTCTAGGATGATTCCTAATAAGAAACTGATTTCTTAAATTTAAAAAACATTGTTCTTCAAAAACAAGTTAAGATTATTATTCATTTATAAATTTATAAATATATTATTTTGTCGTATTCTCAAGAGAAAAATATTCTAACATAGGTTGAAAATTATTGTTTGAAAAAACATTAAAAGATTTTGGTTGAGATTATTTTAAAATAAGGATCAATCTATTCAAATTCAACATTTATTATTTCCTCAACAGTACATGTATTTTATTAAAAAAATATATGAAATATTACATATAGAATCACCTAAAAACTCCTTCATCGGATTTTGAAGTAAATTCATATATGTTATCAATAGTATTTTG
The DNA here is from genome assembly GCA_963277665.1 of Viscum album. Taxonomy (NCBI): domain Eukaryota; kingdom Viridiplantae; phylum Streptophyta; class Magnoliopsida; order Santalales; family Viscaceae; genus Viscum; species Viscum album. The sequence continues at coordinate 9,704,443 of OY728136.1, forward strand.
AAGGAATAATTTTCATCCAAATACATTAAAGTAAGAAATAATTTTGTTTCATTCTATTACATAATTCATAAGTATTTTTATAAATAGGAGGTGTTATTAAAACATTATTTATAGTATAATATGATGTATAAAATACTTCAACTTAATTTTTTTATAATCTTAGTATTCACTCAGCATGGTTCTAGAAATCTATTGATGAATTCCATTTCTTAATTCAGCTACACCATTATTCTATGGAGTTATAGATTTTTAGAAAACAATTACCATACCTTTTTTACTAAAAAATATTTCAGAATTTGAATTTATAAATTCTCCAGTTCGTGCAGAACAAAAATTTTCATGTGCACTAATTATAATACATCATATGTTGAGACATCACTAATAGACATAAAACAGGACTCTTGTTTCTTCCAAAGTTGATTAGGATCATAGAATTAAGAGGTATAAAACCTAGGTTCATGTCATAAATTTACTAGTCCTTTTATAGGAAAATTATCTACTGTTATATGATTATGGTTTCTTAATCTTATATTACATAAAAAAATTGGTCTTCTATTTCACTATGTAAATGTATATCACAGCTTCTGAGGTCTTCTATGATTAATGTGAATACATTCTCATAGAATTTTTCATAAAGTATAAACTCATCATTAGATCTATGAAAATTAAATGTATCATTACAGAATGTCATAAGATAAACCTCATCACATAATTGAATTATAGTAATAAGGTTATCCTTAAGTCATACAACATATATAACATTTTAAAATTAATGATTTTCTAGGAAGAAAGTTTTTACTTATAATGATTATTTTCCATTGAGAAATATCTTTAAAGGTGAATTGACCGCATTTTATATTTATAATGTTCTTAATAAAATATTTTTTCATGTTATGTTTTTTCACCAACCACTATACATGTAAAAAATATGTTTATTGTTGGTACATTCCATATTTTCCTAAAATCAAGAGCATTGTTATTTCATAGACTAAACCTTCTTGGGTTTGGTATTATTTGAAAATTAGATTTCCGAATCCATATATTTCCATCATTACTATATTTAGAAAATTTTAATTTGTTTAAAAAAATATAGTTTTTGAAATCTTAAGGATTGAAAATCACTTAAAAACATTTTTCCTAATAGTTCCCACCATATTGACACATAGTAAAAAATAGATCACTTTCTTAAACAAAGTAGTTAATATTAAAATTGTTATTATATTATTCAAAATTATTTCAAAAATATATTTGTGAGGTATGATTTGATAATAAAATTAATAAAAATTTTCTTCTTTAGTTAAAAATTAAGACAATATATTTTGTAAAATAGAAATTTCTAAATTTAGTTTCAAAACTAATCATTTTCCTCAATATCATTTTTATTCAAACAATGTTTTATAATAACCTTTTGTAAACTAGGTTTATTGAAATTAAATTTTCATGATAATTTAAAAGAGTATGTTATTGGAAATTAGTTTTATTATTTTATTCAATTTTATTTAACAATTTTTCTTCATGAAACACAAAGGTTATTATGAACCTTAAAATTTCCATTTTATAATAATATAGAAAATATTGAAACTCCATTAAAATTTGGTAAATAATTGTTTTTATTAAATCAATAAGATTCTTATAAAAATATGTAGAATTATTATTTTCAACATCATTATCAAAGACGTTAACTCGGGTTTGTAATAGAATCTATAATTACGTTATCAATGAGGAATTTGTTAACCATTAGAATTTATAAATAGAATCTAATAATATAAAGTCTTGAAAATTCATTATCTAATGAATTTTAAGTAGGACAATATCCTCAACTAGAACACCACATGTATAAATCCTTATGAAACTTTTTATTTTTTTATAGATCTTCTTAGAATTAATATTCGAATTTCTTCCATCCTATCATTTTTTAACTAGGTAAAATATACTCTAATATATATTTCATTGTTAAATTCATATAAAACTATCTATGAAGATTCATTTTTATCACCTTTATCCTCATTATTTGGTTTATATATGTATTAGAAATATTTCTTCATAAGAATATAGTTCATTATTCTAGAAATAACATCCAAATAATTTAAAAAACATTCTTATGACCTACAATATGACCCAAAAAAAACTCTCTTCTTTTTAGAATACATATGAAGTTTCTCATCAAATTGCCCTTTATTAAGAACATCTCGTGTAGTTGCAAATGAAACTCCTCCATTATTATTTTCTATTTTTTATTCATCTCTTTTTAATAAACAATCATATAGCATAGGGGTTCCAATATGATTATCAAGAGTAAGAGTATAAATCATTATTATCTTATCCTATGTAGTCTGTTTTGATTCCTATTCCAGAGTAAATATTTCAAACATTTATCTACCAAAATTTTATATTAAATATATTTCCCTCTAATATATTCTAAACCATTTACAATAGAAATAAACCATAGATTCAATTTTGAACATGACTATCCAAGTAGGAAATCAATAGAATGATACTCTACAAGAATCATATCTCTTATTTCTCTAATGAATTTAGAAGTTAAAAAATGAGTTACCTACAACTTATTCCAAATAATAATTACAAATTCACATGAAGAAATATGGCTATATATGTTTTTGGTCATAGAAAAAAATAGAGTGTTATTGACTCTATAATTCATGTGACATTCAAATTTCCCCTCATTATTAAAATTAGTGACATCCTTATATGGTATCATATAAATTTTGATGAATATCTAAAAGTTTTAAAATCTAGCATTTATAATGAAGGAATTCATCATGTCTCTCTAATATTCATAACCATTAAAAAAATAATGGTTTTATACGATTCAATTTCTTGAGAGTAACAAAATTTTACCCTGAAATCTTATAAAAAAGAAACAGTTTCCACAACAGATGTTAGTTTAACAAGAATTTATAAAAAATAGTTTATAAAAACATAATAAACTGTAATAGATAACAAAATAAAAAACTCATCAAATATAATAGTGGAACCTTATCTGATACAAATTGTTGGGTCATAAGAGTTTAAAATGGGTACAAGAGGGGGTGAAATGTAGTAAAAAATTTAAACAAAGAGAAAAAATAATATCTATTTACTTTAAAATATTATAATTATATATAATCTTAGGATAAATGTATGTATTTAAGATCACAACGTTATCCGATAAGTTATATTTGTTAATTGGAATCACAAATATTCCAATAAAAATAATATTATAAATAACAGTAAAAACATTTATAAGGTAATTTTCATAGATTAATAATAAAATTATAGAAACAAATAATATAAATTTTAATAAAATATAAAAAAATTGTAATATTTGTAAAAGTAATTATACTATTTAACCTTACGATTTATGTAAGTTATAAATATTGACATTAGATATCAACAGTTTTACAAAAAACTATAATGGTTTGTCATTCCATGCCATAAAATACCTTAATAAGAATATCTGAATAGATTTTTCCTCCAACCACTCAAATCCCTCGATTCAATTATCAGAGATAGGTCTATCTTGTAATTCTCAGAGGCCCTTGATCCACTATATTGGAATCACCTATCTTCGTATCCTGAGAATCCATTGATATAATACTTGATTAGACAAAGTGAATACAAAAAAAAATTATTAAGGATGTTAAAATCATCATATGGATTCTTTAGAACAACGAATATATGAAAAATTTCATTATTAAAGAATGAGATGTTCAGGAAGTGAAAAATATCAGACATGTTGAGTTGACAATGAATTAGATCCCATCTCCTCAAATGTAATCTTACTTATTAGAATACTCCTATGATCTTATTTCTAGGAATATCAGAGTTAATGTTGATTCCCTTAGATGATATTTACCTGACAGATTAGTAATATTCCACCATCCATTTCCATTTTGATTATCACCATAAAAATGATATTATAAAATTTGTATGATAACCATAATTCCAACACTCCAATTATAAATTTTTTAGTTCAAATTACAAATATATAGTTAATTCGATGAACTGGACTAAGGTTAGTCTGATAGATCTTAATAAAGGTAAGTATAATGGATATGAATTTGGTTACTCTGATGGACATATCATCAGTCAATCCAATGGATAGAACAAAAGTTGGACTAATAGACTAGATTATAACTCAGTCTAATGAATCAAACAGAATAATAAAGATAATATTAGTTTATATTACAATCATTTCTACATTTCATAAAAAAATATGATTTCTAGAGAAACATGATAAAACAATTAGGATATATAATTTTAGTAAAATAATGTTGTAAGAATATTTATTTTGATTTTCAAAACCAAGGAAACTAAAAGTAAAAAAGTATACATTAAATGAAAAAATAATCATGATCCATATTATATCAATATTTATCATATGAACTATTATAAAACCATATCAGTCATAAAATAATTATTTCTATCTTGGAACATTTTTCATCAGAACTCATGTTTACACCATATTAAATATAAATAGATCCTAGTTAAATATACACGAAAAACCCAAAAATAACTTTATGTATTGTCTCAAACTTTCCAAATCATTGTTTTTAAAAATGTATGGAATTATTTTGAGACCACATGCTCTGATAGACGATGATTATGAGGCCCGGTGAACCCATAATGGAAATTTGAACTCTTATTAAGTTCACTTTCATAAATGTAAAAGAGAATTTTACTAACTGTTGAACCGGTGCTCGGATCGAAAAAATAAGGGAGCCGTTGAACTCAAAATTCCGGGATTCATCTAGAAAGGACATAATTTTGACTGGCAAGGGTCGGACAGAAAATTTATTTTTTCGACTTTTCAAGAAAAAAAATAAAAGAACATAAAAAGTTATTTTAATTATTTTCTCACCGTTGAGAAGCGGATGACGACACTACGGTGCGAAGACAAGACTCATTAAAGGAAGCCCCTTAATGGATCAATAAGGTGCATCATAACGACACATTATGTGAAGCGTAATAGCTACGATGTTTCATAAATAAAACAACATAATGACATAACATCGCATCGTAACAGAAATGCTACGACCTATTTCATTTTTATGGAATAACAGATTGGAGAATTGAGGTTTAAATGGGGGAAAATTCTTCGACGTACCACTAATGATTTTCCTCTACAACGAAGAATGAAAAATGCCGGCAGAACGTTTTCAACGTCGAAAAAAATTAAAGAACAAAGATGGGAAGCAACGAATGCCTTTGACTTCTTGATCCTTTTTGGGAGGACCGCATCAATGTCGAACTGCATCGAGGTAATTTTTTTATCTTTTCCCAATTATTTATTCTAAATGATGAATTCCAATCAACCCACAAACATGTTGATCTGTAGATCATCTGTTCTTGTGGGATGGTTTTTTTTTTTTAGTTTTTCTATTTTAGATTAATTTCATTATTTATAGAACTGTAATCCCTGAACATACCCCTATTTCAAAATTCTAATGCGTAGGGTGTGGGATGAGACGAACAAGGCCCGAGCCCCTCCGCTTGTGAGTTCTTTGGGACCAAATTTCCATGTGGGTGGAAAGGAGGATACGAGGAAATCAAAAGAAAGATGAAATATCATAGAGGATGTAGGTGTAAGTAGCGTGAAGAACAACCCACCGGTGCAGACTCAGTGGTCCGTAGAATTACCCAATGGTTTGCCAAGATGGCATTCCGAAGAAGACTATCAGGGCCTGCTCGTGTCACGGCATAGCGGGGAGATCCACCGGCTGGGCCGGCGGCTGACGGCTGGTGGTGACAGACACCCATCCAGGTTGTCCACTATGGTCATGGCACCATGCTGCATCCAACATGGAGAAGCTACGGTCAACCAACCAGGGCTGGGATACAACCCCACAAATGACCTGTAAGTTGAGCAGGGAGCCAGGAGAGGCTTCCAGCCGGGTCTCGACCAGGCGAACTAGATAGGCCAACGGGTCGGAACCCTTGACTAACAGACTTGACCTTGGCTGTGTTGTGTTTGGGTCTAGTTGGTAGACTTAGTCAGGTCGGTGGACCCCCAGGCCGGGTCAGGATGGGTCGGTACGACCAGGTTGGACTGGGCCCAGACACAACCGACCCCTTTTTGAAAAAAATGTCAATATCTTTCAAATGAGACGTCCGATTGATAATAAGTTTTCAGAGTTGTAAGCCTCGCGATGAGGTGGATACTTTGGATTAACCTATGGGGGATTTAATGGAAGTTGAAATTCTATGAATGACTTGAGAGGCGGTTCTCCCGAGAGCAAGCATGCTACATGTGGAAACCCTACGGCTGGCCCAGACCTAAAGACTGGTGACGAAGGACCATATGTGGATTGGATAATATGGCCTAGTGGGAAGTATATTCTATGTGATCTAGCAAACCCATGGTGGTGAGTGGATTCTGTGGGACCCGGAAGACCCACAGTACTGTATTGGAGGAGTACCTCATTATGTCCATAGGTGGGAATCACCTTCTTTGTGACCCAGCATGCCAATGGTGGGGAGATACTTTTTGTGACCCAACATATCCACAGATTTCATCATGGATTAGTACTGAATCAATCCTATGGTTTGTGGGAAGAAGCTTTTATTTGACCTGATAGGACCATTATATTCATTTAGGAGGAGTTCTCCAAAATCCCATGGTGTTCGATAATGTGACTAATGGTTCTACTCTCATACTCTAGAATATACTTGGTGTGAGTTGTCATGAATTTCGGTCATTCCTTTGTTGTTTTGGGGTCCCTAATGGGTATTTTTTTACTCACACCTACACGGGCTTCGCCCGCACGTGTTTTGTCTAGTGCAGAAAAATTATTCCATGATGGATGAAATAGTAGACCCAGGCCTGGTGGTACCTAGTGAGACTAGGTGGGTGGGGTGTACAAATACGACTTTTAGAAGCTACTCTATAATTACCCTTCAGGTGAGTTTTCCCGCGGAAAAATTTTATTGTTTTTAGGTACTTCACTACTTTTATTTTTTCTCTTGTTTTGTTTTTTATTCTGGCCTATTTGATATAAAGTTTTTACTTTTACTCAGCGACTATTTTGTGGCATTCTTGTTTACTTTTTTTGGATTTGTTTGTGTGTTCTTGCATATAGGCTCTCAAAAAAATGCCTCTAGCTTGAATGTTTCTTACTTCAGCGCCAGTCTCCAACCCCATGCCTTTGAGAGGCGGACTTGGGGTATGTCACGGCATGGGCCCTAGATTTCGTGTCATGAAAAAGTGGTATCAGAGGAAGTGTTTTTAGAGAGGAGGTCTGCAGGGTGGCTGATTTGGTAGGGAATCAGACCGAGAGGAAGCTGGTGGACAACAATTCAAGGTGCTACCACCACCACCCACAGGTGGCCCACCATGGGAACAGGAACCGGTGGATAGGGGTGAGGCCAACTTTAGGAAATGGAGGCCTATAGCCACAATGCTCCAGAGATGATTAGAGGTACGATATGTGTATTTTCCACCTTAGATTTAGTTTTTATAGACATAGGTAAAAATCACTCTTTCATTTCCATGGACCTTGTTCGAGGCTCGGAGATTCCGGTGGAGCTGTTCGCTCAATCCTTCCGATTAGAGACTCCTATGGGAAGGGATTTGATGATTAAACACTGCTGGCGGTAGTGTGAACCAACTCTAGAAGGTGAGAACTTCGACTGGGATCTCATAAAAGCGACGTCGAGGCCTTACGACATCATCTTGATAATGGAATGGTTATCTACATTCGATGATCACATCGACTATTTTAGGTGTAAATTATAGAGTGTCCCTAATGATGTGACCATGTTTTTCCTCACCAGAGAGATGGGAACCTTTGTAGAACATGATGGACTTTATCAGAGGAAAGTGAAACCGAGAACTCAAAAGTTGGATTGCCTCTCCCACAGTGTGGTGGACGATAAGAGTTTGAGCATTCCGATAGTGGTGGACGAGTATGATGATATCTTTCCTATGGAAGTTTTGTGACTACCACCTTGAAACGAGGTAGAATTCTGCGTCGACTTGTACCATGGGGCGACAACGATATCCTCCCCGACATATCGAATAGCTTTCGTAGAGCTTCAGGAATTGATGGTATAGTTAGTGGAATTTTGATAGAAGGGTTTAATAAGACCTAGTGCTTCACCATGAATATCCCTAATGTTGTCTTCCAATATGGATGAAAGGATGATGAGGCTATGCGTGGACTTTCGGTGCCTGACCCAGTTGACAACGAATAACAAGTATCTATAGATGAGGATTGAAGGCATCTTAAACCAGGTGAATGGAGAGATTTGGTTCTCGAATATCGACCTATGATGAGGCTATCACCAGCTTCGAGAATAGGATGAGGATGTACCGAAGACAGCCTACGAATGTCGGTATGGCCACTACATGTTCTTGGTGATTCCCTTTGGTGTGACCAATTCCCCAGCAGTGTTAAAGGAACTCTTGAACATGATCATATAGTCGTACCATGATTATTTTGTGGTGGTATTCGTTGATTACATCTTGTTGTACTCGGTGTTGGAGGAGGAGCACGCTACACACCTTTGAATAGTCCAGTATACACTTTGAGAGAATCATATTTATGGTAATCTCTTGATGATCTAGTAATGTATTTGGGAGGTCTACTTTTTGGGGACACATCATCTCAGAGGGTAGATTTGCAGGGGATCTGACAAAGATAGAGGCAGTGCTTCCTTGGGAGACACCCAGGAGCATGACTGAGGTGCAATGTTTCTCGGGGTTGGATGGATACTACCTTATGTTTGTGCCCAAACTTTTCCTAGTAGATACACCTTTATCAGCCTTGATAGGGAAGGGAAAACCCTTCGTGTGGACAACAAAGTTCCTGCAGAGTTTCCAGGATGTGAGGTGGAGACTGACGTGTTCGCCATATTGAGACAATAGGAAGAGGACATTGGGTATGTAGTTTTTTATGATGCATCTAGGAATGGACTGGGTTGTTTCCTAATTAAAGAGTAAGAATTTATCACCTACCTCTCACGGAAGATGAGGCAGCATGTTAAGAACAGCACGACCCATGACCTAGAGTTTGAAAGAGTGGTCTTTGCCTTGAAAATGGGGTGGAACTACTTGATGGGTGAATAGTTTATAGTTTACTCTAACTAGAAGAGTCTCAAGTACACCTTCTCAGAGAAGAACCTAAACATGAGATAATCGTGATGGATGGAGTTCCTCCAGGACTATGACATTGAGATAGTCTATTACTCTATGGAAGTGGAACGTGGTGGAAGACATTCTTAGTAGGAGGTCTTGGTTAGAGCTACTGAGTGTGGTGATGGAGCAGCAATTCATGATGAAAATTTTCTTTTTGGGTGAAGAAGGGGTATATTACCTTAGGTCAATGAATATCACTCCCCAACTCTTATAGCAAGTTAGGGAGGCACATTGCGTGGAATTTTTTTTCGAGGCCTAACATTCACAGTTATCCTCAGGAAAAGATTATGATGGATTTTCTATATGTGGTGAGCACGTCATAATTTTTAGAGGACACCCCATAGTACCAATAAAATTTTTGGAGGATGTGTTTAGGGATTTCCATATATCCCCTTTGGAAATACATCCATGTTTGGAAAATATGTACCAGGAACACCAACGTCAGTATTGGTGTCTAGGGACGAAGAAAAAGATGGTATAATTCATTTCACAATGCCTCACTTTTTCGCATTTGAACGTCGAGCACCAAGTCACAACAGACCTGACACAACCACATGAGGAAACATAATGGAAATGTGATGGAATTGACATGGACTTCATGAAGGGGTTACCATGCATGTCCGAGGGCTATGATTCTATCTGGGCGATCATTGACCGACTCAGCAAGTTGAATCACTTCCCACCCATCCAAAAGCAGGGCTTGATAGAGGGATTGAGATGAATAGACTTCTAGGAGATAGTGAAGCTTCATGGGGTTACTTAGACAATAATCTCAAAACATGATGCTCGATTTACATCCCTGTTGTGGAAGGGATTGCAGGTGGTGTTTGGGACCCAACTGTGCTTCAGCACTGACTTTCACACTCAAACAGATGGTTAGAAGGAGTAGACCATATAGACCTTGGAGTATATTCTTCGTTCTTTTGTCCTTGATTTTGGTAATAGTTGAGAGGATCACCTACCACTGGTGGAGTTTCCATACAATAATTTTTATCACTCCCCAATTGACAAGGCACCATTTGAGGCCTTGTACGAGGGGCCAGGAAAATTACCTATATTCTAGATGGACCCAGGGGATTCAACAGTCATGGGTCCAAAGTTGGTAAGGGATACCACTTAAAAGGTGCATTTAATCAAGGAGAGGATGAGGACTATACAGATCAGGAATAAATCAAATTCTAACAGGAGGTGGAGGCCCTTGGTGTTTGACGAGGGAGAGCATGTTTTCTTTAGGGTCTCACCCAGATGGCGATTGCAGATATTTGGTTATGGTAAAAATCTATCTCCAAAATACATCAGAACATTAAAAATTATAATAAGAGCTGTCAAGGTGGTGTACCTCCTAGTTCTTCCCCCAAATATTTACCAGGTGCATGATGGTTTTCATGTGTCACAACTGAGGAAGTACATTACTGATCCATCAAATGTCATCGATTATGAGAATTGAACATTGACGATAGGGAGACATTTACCGAGTTCCCAGTGGATATAGGGGATCGACAGGAGTGGGTCCTTTGTGGACATTCGATTACTCTATTGTATATTCAGTGGCATCACATGAATCTCCAAGAGAGAACATGGGAGAGAGAGTCTCATATTCGTCCTCATTACCCCTATTTGTTTGATTAGCCCTTGATTTGGATTTTAGGGAAGTGGAGACCTAATTTGGGGAGCATGTAATGTCTCAGAATTTTCGTATAATAATTTTTTAATTTAATGGAATTATTTTTAGACCACACACTTTGACGGAATGTGATTCCGAGGCCCATTGAGCCCAGAACATAATTTTGAACTTTTTTATGTTCACATAAGTAAAAATGCGATAATGTTTTTATAACATTTGAAATGGTACTCAGAAAAAAAATATGTGGGATCCATTGAATATGGAATGCCGATATTCTCCTGGAAGGGCCATAACTTCGATCGGCAAGGTTTAGACCGAAAAGTTAATTTTCAGATATTTCAGAAAAATAATAAAATAACATAAAAAGTTATTTGATTTGTTTTCACTATGTAGATAACATAAGATGGTGGTACAGTGTGATGATGAGGAACATTAATGTAATCCCTTTATTGGCTCATTTATTTATAGTGTAATGACACTTTCAGTGATGCGTAACTACTATGCTATTGTAACACCCCAAGATTTTATGAAAAATATCCTTTTTAATTTCATTGATGTCTTGTGTGGTATGCTACACCAAATGGATCTTGTACTACATGCATCCCGGACATGGATTTCATTACAGGCGAATGATACCTTCCATGATAGCGTGTGTTGTACGCAATACTGAGTTTCCCTAAACAACGATATGTTATATAAACTAGCCGTTATGAATAGTAATGCCCACTGTTTGAAATATTATAATTTTTATCATTCAAAATGGACTTAATTTTTGGATTCAGAATATCAAAATTAGCCTAATGTGAATGTTTGGTATTTTTCTGAAAACTTTCAATTTTTGATGAATAGTGAAAACACTCGGTTACAATTTAAAAACCGACTTATTATTTAAATAATTATTTATTTTATTTAAATTTATTTTAGGTAAAAATTGATACATAATACTTATATATGTTCAATGTAATTCATTGGAGTCATTTTATAATAATTTTAGATATATAAAAATTTTATTGAACTTTTCATCATCTTTTACCCACCTATTAAGAGAATTTGAAAATTTACATAAAACTACATTTTACCGCTTTTGTGAGTGGAATTTTGAAAATCCGAGAGACATAGTTAATATCAAGGAGTAAAATTTGGTTCAATAAGACAAAAATAATATTTGGTGAATAGTAACTTTTACTTTTATTTACCCCGGTTAAAAGTAAATCGGGTAATTAAAGGTAAAATTGATATTATTATTACCCTAAAACATGTTCTAATTCTATTGGATAAGTATAATTCGACCAAAAACAACCTTAGTTATATAATATTATCATTTAGGTCCACTTTGATTAGATTAGGATATTTATTATTATTTTATTAAAAAAAGAGTCAAAATAGTTAAAATCAATGTTTAATAACTAAAACATTTTTAATATAGGGTTATACATAAGATAAAATCTACTATAAATATTAATTAGAAAGATAACAAGATTTAATACCTAATGTTATTTTATTTATCATTTTTAGACATTAAATAATATACTTTATTTATGACACAATGGTGCTGTAATAATTACCTAAATAACGAAATATTAAAATAATTGATATTATAAATAACCAAATAATTGTAATTTGATACTTTTTATGAAGTACAATAATTTTATAGATTAATATGACATGTTATTATTGATTTTATTAACTTTTTAAGAACTAATCATGCTGTTATAATTTTCAAAAAAATCAATTACCAAATAGTGTCAAAATTGAAATAAAATAGTTTTTAAAACCAATATTATATTATTAATTGTTATTATATTCATAAAAATATAAGGTTCGGCTAAATGACTTAAATAAAGTTATATATTTTAATAATGAAATAGTTGGGGTTCGTTTGGTTGGTTATTGGTAGTTTATTAACCATATAGTGTAAGAAAACGAGAAGACACAGTAAAAGATAAATTATTTAACTTAGAGTTAAATCTAAAAGATAAGGGTAAAATAGTAACCTAAACTTGTCTACAACATATTGGTTGAGAGTGTGTCTACCCATACCGACTTTAGATTCTAAATAAATCAACTTGGAGCTATTATAAACTGAATATGGATTTATTGTAAAATAATATTTTAAATTTTTCCAAAGGTACCCCTCTCCTCCCTTATAAAAAGGGCACCCCTTCCCTCATCTATTCACACCCATTTGAGCCTTGAAACTCAGCCAAACCCTACCCATTTCTCTTCTATACTTCCTTAGAAACATTCTATAGGTTCTGGTCCTCTCAAAATTCCAACTCTACTTCCTTAAGAGGAAGCCTAAAAGAGGAAGCCTAAAAGAGGTTCATCGAAGAAGAGGTAATATCTTCTTCCGATTCTCTCATGTTTCTTTCTTCTTCTACTTATTCTTTTTTAGTTGTATCATTATAAATTATTAACATTAGTATTAATTATATACTGATATGTTATTATAAATATGAAACAACCCTATTTCACCTTCTATCCATCCTACGGAAAATGAAATCACCACGCGTGCGTACGTACAGAATACCGTCTGCACGCCGTGGTGTAAACTGTTTTCGACCACCACCTTACTTGGATGGTTATAATGGTGTAAATAAATTACTATATAGGATTATTGTAAATTTATATTGATTATTAAATATTATAAATACACTTAAATACAATTCCCGGATCATGGGAATGATATCATCGCTCGTGCGTACGTACGGTCTACCGTCTCCACGACGCGATAAGATTCATTCTCCATGTAAACCATTTATGAATGATTATAAAGTATATATAATGAATAATAATGAAATATATGAAATAATAATTATACTGGATTTATGTATATATATATGTATGTAATCTACTTAATTCTATTCAATTAAATTAGGAAACGAAAACAGCGTTCATGCGTACGTACAACTTACCGTCTCCATGAATGGTGTATTTCATTCCATTTATCGATCTATCACATATATATGTATATTCTGAATATATATTATATATAAATCATGTTTTAAATTCTAGAATTAATTAAATCAGGATATAATTAATAATATCATGAACAAAAAGTCGAAACACGTACAATAAATGAAAAGATTTTACCCAAATCGTTGCTTTTAAATCGAATTTTCATACGAACAGGTAATATAAAGTCATAAGTAAACCATATATGATATCATAACAATGAATATGATTCTGTAAAAAGTCAATGAAATTATTTAAATCATTATACAGGAGGTTAGGATACATACGAATCATATCGAACATAAGGTAAGGAATAACTATTCCAATCTCACTCTTATCTGAGATTGTTTATTCGTAAGTATTTACTGGGGTTTTTGTTATCATCCATGTCAATGTTTTCTAAAAATGTTTTCATTTATGTTTAATGGCCTTTTTACCCATTTTTTTAATTTTACCACATGTTATGAATGAAATCTTACTTTTGTTTACCACATGAATAACTTTTCTACTCTTCCGACAAAAGTACGAGGAGAATGTTATTTTTAACTTATATGACGTGAACGGATTTTTACGATTTCATAACGCCTCAATTTAATGAAGCTTACTATACAAGATTGCATGATTATTTTCAGCAACACCCTTTTCTTTTAAAATTTCAGGGCATTTTTTGAAATGAAAATGATTTTGAAGAAGAAAGAATATTTTCCTCAAGAATTCATTTCAAGTGTTTTATCAAAACTATTTTCCATATAAAATGACATTATTTAATATGTTTAGGTTTAAAGTATAATGTCTCCATTATTTAAATGGTTTTATTCTTCTTATGATGAAATGATATCTATTTTTTAATATGGATTATGTTATGATGGCATGATATTTAAGAATCCCATTCTATTACCTGGGTTATGCTATGATGTATGATTTATGATTTTGTGGCACAGGAAATAATGATTTCATTGTGAGATGGGTGGGAACTATATCTCCATCCAATTCATTGGGTAACGATTTATATCTCATGAGATATACATGTCTTGAATGGTAAGTTAATCTGGTTCATTGTTACAGGACTGGAACGAGGAGTGAACTCGATTTAGAAAGGGACTTTGTCCACTAAGATGGTCTTGGCAGCAATGCCTTGCCTACTATGGAAATAATATCATGTGCATAAGGATTTCCAAGATTACATGAATTATTACCATGCTATTTAATCATGATTGATGTTATTTTATGATATATTCCTTATGTACTTCCAATATTTATGTCATTGCTCAAGATTTTGATGTTTTAACATTATGTTCATGTTTTATGTTCAAATGTATATGGTTTGTTTAATTTTGTCCATGCTTAATCTTACTAAGAATTTAAGATCACCCTTTATATGTTTTCTTTTCCCCATGATTTAATTAAAGGTTTTATGCAGGAAAAAAAGGGGAATATCTTTACGGGATATTTTGAAGATCTTTCTCCACGATTAGAAGATTATGTTCTAGGTTTCCAAAGAAACTAAACTATTACGGTTCTTGAGTGTTGGTTTTTGTTATGTATTTAGTATTCTGTAAAAGTAATTTAATGTCCATGGACGTCAAGATTTGGGTCTCTACATTTGGTATCAGAGGAAAGGTTTAGTTAACCTTTGGAAACTAGGATGCTAAAAGTTTAGTGAGATCCGTAGAGATATTTTTAAGGTATGTCTAGGGATGTCTCTAAGGTTAAGTATAAGTATAGGTTATAGTCCTAGAATTACGGAAATGATCATATAATTAAACCTAATATGTAATATATTGAAGGTACTCCCCCTTTATTATGTTGTTTTCCCAAGAATGATTTTTTCCTCTCACACTATTATTTTTGGGTTTTAGAAAATGGCTGGAAATAGGAAGATTCATGATAATGGAGGATTTGATGGAAAATGAAGTGATACTCATCATGAGAAGCCAAATCAAACGGGATTTGGAAGTCCAAAATTCGTTATTATGCCTAATCAGCAATCTCATAATATGATGAATAATCTCATCTTTGGTAAGTTTCCTGACTTAGCTAATAAGGGAAATATGGAGTTTCATGATGATCATAGAAGAAAGAAAGATCAATTTCTCTCATCTAAATCATGTGGGAAGAGGAATCAAGGAGAATGTTTCAAAGGAATTGGAAGATGCTTTGGGTGAGGAAAAGAAGGACACAAATCCAGTATGTTCAAAGGAAATGGTTTAGTAAACACCATGGAGAAGGATAATGGTATTTCTACAACATCAAAAATGATTAGATTTTTTAAATGTGGAATGTATGGGCATTATGCACACCAATTCCCTAAGGGAAAATCTCATAAAGAGAATCAGCATGGTCATATGGGTAGTATTTATGTGGATGATGATGAGGAGACTACAAATGATATATGAGATGAAAGAAGTGTTGATGCTTGGTCAATGGTTTAAGAAGGTAATGGAATGATTTATTTTTATCAAGAGTTATGTTAATGGTACTATGAAATAAAGAATCATCTAAGGATTGTTACACTATTGTTTTTCCTAAAGTATTTGAAAGTATATGTTGAATTGTACCAGTATCCATGAAAGGTTATTCAGATATTTTTGGAAAGAAGATGATATGCGCATAATAAATGGATAAAAAGAAAACAATATGTTTGATAGTATTCATGAGCTCATGATTGATATAAGGACTAACTGATATCATGGTTTGAGTATATAGAATTTTTGGGATTTTGGTATGTGGAAAGAGTTAACTTTTAACTGCATTCATGTTTTCACTAAGGTTCAATGTGTATTCATTTTTCATGAGAATACATGATTAAGGTATTCACTTGTTTGGAAAGTGACCAAAAACAAGATATATCTTATGATATACGGGGCACAAATGAAGGAATTCATGTCCTTTGTAGATGAAATTTCTAGTAATCGGACAGAAGTATTTTAGATAAGCCTAATGACTGGAATGGATTATTTTGGACATAAGTCGGTATTGTTTAAGGCTAGAACATTTTTCAATATTATTTATGGAATGTTATAAAAATGTATTTTTAGAGAAAGGAAAACCTGCAAGACGGGCGACAACCCGTCGCGTCAGACAAGGCTGTGGGAATCGAACCCACAACTAAAGTGAGACAGGACTTTATCGCCTACAACTAGCCTACAGGAAGTCCCTAGTCAGTATGAACTATTTATATTTTATTAAGCGGTATGATAGATGAAGTATAAGTCTATGGTTGGAATCATATAGATGGATTTATTTATATTTAATAACTTATGCTAACCTTTTTGTAATAGAAAAAGATTGGATAACTTATCATTCTATCTCATGATCTACTAACACTTCATGAATGAAAAATTCATCTTCATTTCATTAAATAGAGATGAAGTGGAAATTGTTAATGGAATGACCAACGATGATATTACATTGAAATCAAGTAAGTATTTCTCTATATGTAAAAGTTCATCAATGTTAGGGAAATGATCTTAGAAACTAAAAATGTTGTCCTAGTACTCTCATATCTGATTAATCAGATCATACCTTAGATCATCGCAAAATTATGGCTTTGTGATTGTAGTATTTTTCATAGCCATGTTCTCTACCAATCTCCATCAGAAAATGATGGTTAGATTTCTCTTCCATATTGTAATTTTCACCTATGTTCTTCTATGTGGAATCCCAGTGATTAGTTAAATTGGGTAACCATTATGTTTCATACTTTAGTTTTTAAAGATAAGTTTTGGTATTCTTATTTACGATGTGGGTTTCTATTAAAGAAACTTTCTAGTAGTAAACCATTTATAACCCCGATGAATTTCAAGGGCGAAATTCATTTTAAGGGGGGTAGAATGTAACACCCTGAGATTTTATGAAAAATATTCTTTTTAATTTTATTGATGTCCTGTGTTGTATGCTACACCAAAAGGAGATTGCACTACACGCATCCCTGACTTGGCTTGCATTACACACAATCACTACCTTCCACGATAGCGTGTGTTGTACGCAATACCATGTTTCGTTAAACAATGATATGTTATATAAACTAGCCATTATAAATAGTAATACCCAATTTTTGGAAATTAAAAAATTTTATCTTTCAAAATGGACTTTATTTTTGGATTCGGAATATCGAAATTAGCCTAGGGTGATTTTTTGGTATTTTTCTAAAAACTTTCAATTTTTGATGAAGAATGAAAACACTAGGTTACTTTTTAAAAACCGACTTTTTATTTAAATTTATTTTATGTCAAAATTGATACATAATAAATGTATATGTTAAATGTAATTCATTGGAGTCATTTTATAATAATTTTAGATATATAAAAACTTTATTGAACTTTTCACCGTCTTTTACCCACCTCCTAGAAGAATTTGAAAATTTACATCAAACATAATTTTACCACTTCTATGAGTAGAATTTCAAAAATATGAGAGACATGGTTAATATCAAGGAGTAAAATGTGGTTCAATAACATAAAAATAATTTTCTGTGAATAGTAACTTTTCACTTTTATTTACCACGGTTAAAAGTAAATAGGGTAATTAAGGGTAAAAATGATGTTAGTATTACACTAAAACATGTCCTAATTCTATTGGATAAGAATAATTAGACCGAAACCAACCTTAGGAATATAATATTATCATTTAGGTTCACTTTGATTAGATTAGGACATTTATTATTTTTTATTTAAAAAAGAGTTTAAATAGTTAAAATCAATGTTTAATACCTAAAACCTTTTTAATATTGGGATATACATAGGATATATTTGAAATAAAAATATTCATTAGAAAGATAAAAATATTTCCTATGTAATGGTATTTTATTTGTAATTTTTATACATTAAATAATTTATGATATTTATGACACAATGGTGATGCAGTAATTACCTAAATAATGAAATATTAAAATAATTGATATTATAAATACTCAAATAAATGTAATTTTAGACTTTTTATGAATTCCACTAATTTTCTAGGTTAATATGACATGTTAATATTGATTTAATTAACCTTTTTAGAAATAATAATTCTCTTATGATTTTCTCAAAAATCAATTACCAAATTGTGTCAAAATTGACATAAAATAATTTTTAAAACAAATATTATATAATTAATTGTTATTATATTCCTAAAAATCAATGGTTCAGAAAAATGACTTAGATAAGGTTATATATATTAATAATGAACCACTTGGGGTTTGTTTGACTGGTTATAGTATGTCTATTGACCATATAGTGTAAGAAAACAAGAAGACACGGTAAAAGATAAATTATTTATCTTAGAGTTAAATCTAAAATATAAGGTTAGAATAGTAACCTAAACTTTTCTAAAACCTATTGGTTGAAATTATTTCAACACATACTAAATTATCTTCTAAATAAATCAACATTGATCTATTATAAACCAAATATGACTTTATTTTAAAATAATATTTTAAGTATTTCCAAAGAAGCCCCTCTCCTCCCTTATAAAAAGGGCACCCCTTCCCTCTTCACTTAACACCCTTTTGAGCCTTGAATCTCGTCCAAAACCCTCCCATTTCTATTCTACACTTCTCTAGAAACATTATAAAGGTTCTGGTATTCTCAAAAGGCCAACTCTACTTCTTTAAGAGGTAGCATAAAGGAGGTGCGTCGAAGAAGAGGTAATCTCTTATCCCGATTCTCTAAAGATTCTTTCTTCTTCTACTTATTCTTATTTAGTTTTCTCATAATAAAGTATTAAAATAAGTATTAATTATATACTTATATGTTATTATAAATATGAAAAAACCCTATTTCACATTCTATCCATCCTACGGAAAAAGAAATCCCCGTGCGTGCGTATGTACGGAATACCGTCTCCACAACGTGGTGTAATCTATTTTCGACCACCGCCTTACTTGGATTGGTATAATGGTGTAAATAAATAACTATATATTATTATTGTAAAGTGATATTGTTTATGAAATATTATACATAAACTTCAATATAAATTCATGATCATGGGAATGTTATCATCGCTCGTGCGTACGTACGGACTACCGTCTCCACGACGCGATGAGAATCATTCTCCATGTTAACCATTCATGAGTGATTATAAAATATATATAATGAATAATAATGAAATATATGACATAATAATTATACTATATATATATATATGTATGTATTCATCTACTAAATTTCATTCAATTCAATAAGGAAACAAAAACAGCGTTCATGCGTACGTACGACCTACCGTCTCCATGAATGGTGTATTTCATTCCATTTATCGATCTATCATATATATTTGTATATGATTAATATATATCATATATGAATCATGTTTTAAATACTGGAATTAATTAAATCAGGATATAAATAATAATATCAAGAACAACAATTCGAAACACGTACAATAAATGAAATGATTTTACCCAAATCGCCGCTTTTACATCTAATTTACAAAAGAACGGGTAATATGAAGTCATAAGTAAACCATATATGATATCATAACAATGAATATGATTATTTAATAAGTCAATGTCATTATTTAAATCATTATTCATGATGTTCGAATACATAAAAAGCATATCGGACATAAGGTAATGGATAACTATTCCAATCTCGCTCTTATCCGAGATTGTTTATTCATAAGTATTTACTGTGGTTTTTGTTATCATCCATGCCCTTATTTTCTAAAAATGTTTTCATGTATGTTTAATGGACTTTTTAACCATTTTTTTAATTTTACCACATGTTATGAAAGGAATCATACTTTTGTTTACCACATGAGGAACTTTTTGACTTTTCTGACAAAAGTACAAGGAGAATGTTATTTCTTACTTATATGGCGTGAAAGGATTTTTACAGTTTCATAACGCCTCATTTTCATGAAGAATCCTTTACAGGATTTCATGATTATTTTCAAAAAAACCATTTTCCTTTAAAATTTCATGGAATTTTGTGAAAAGAAAATGATTTTTAAGAAGAAAGGATATTTTCCTAAATAATTCATTTCAAGTTTTTTATCAAAATTATTTCCATCTAAAATGACATTATTTAATTTTTTTATGTTCCAAGTATAATGTATCTATTATTTACATGGTTTTATTCTTCTTATGATGAAATGATATCCATTTTTTATATGGATTATGTTATTATGGAATGATGTTTAAGAATCCCATTCTATTACATGGGTTATGCTATGATGTATGATTTATGATTTTGTTGCACATGAAAGAATGATTTAATTGTGAGATGGGTGGGACATATATCTCCCTCAAATGCATTGGGTAAAGATTTATATCTCATGAGATAGACAAGGCTGGAACATTATGTTAATCCGGTTTAGTGTTACAGGACTGGAACGAGGAGTAAACTCAATTCAGAAAGGGACTTTGTCCACTAATATGGTCTTAGAAGAAATTCCTTGGCTACTATGGAAATCATATCATGTTCTTAATGGTTGCCAAAATTACATTATTTATTCTCATGCTATTTTATCATGATTGATTTTCCTTTATGATATATGCCTTACGTACTTCAAAGATTTATGTCATTGCTCAATATTTTGATGTTTAAACATTATGTTCATGTTTTTATGTTCAAATGTATATGGTTTGTTTTATTTTCTCCGTGCTTACCCTTACTGATCATTTGAGCTCACCTTTTATTTTTTTTCTTTTCCCTAGGATTTAAATAAATCTTTTAGGTAATAAAAAAAGGGGAAGATCTTTATTGGAGATGTTGAAGATCTTTTACCATGATTAGAAGATTATGTTCCGAGATTCCAAAGACACTAAAAAATTACGGTCCTTGAGTTTTGGTTTTTTTAGGTATTAAGTATTATGAAAAAGTAATGTAATGTCCATGTACGTCTAGCATTGGGTCTCTACGGCTATTTCATAAATGAAAAGGCGTACCGATGCAATGTCTCATCATAACAGAAATGATGTGACATGTTTCCTTATTATGGAATTAAGCATTGGAGAATTGAGGGTTAAATGGATAGAAATAATCTGATGAACCACTAGTGAGTTTTATCTCCAACTAATAATGAAGAACTCTGGAATAACGTTAAAAAATTGGACTCACCTCTAAGAATGGAGTGGGGAAGCACCGAACGACTTCAACTTCTTGAACATTCACAGGAGGACCTCATCAACGTCAAACTTCATCAAGGTATGGGTTTGTTTTTGTTTATTGTATCCCCATTAATCATAATTAATGATGAATTTGGATCAACCCATGAATAGTTTGATCCAAAGATCATCTGTTCTTGCAAAATGGTGATTATTTTTTGTGATTTCTCTTCGAGATTAATTTTATGATTGATCGAATTGTGATCCCAAAACATCCCCCCTGTATTAAAATTTTACGAGGAGGGAAGGTGGTGACAAGAAATAGGATCGACTCCCCACCCCTCTTATGAATTATTCATGAAAAACATTCTATGTTGGTGACATGGTGGATTTGAGGCCATCATAGGTAAGATGGAATACCACGTATACCGTAGGAGCAAGATGAGCAAAGAACAGACCACCGGTTGGGACCAAATGGTCCATAAAATGCCCTGCCAATACGTCAGCACAAACATCGGTGTTCTGGAGTATACCACTATGGCCAGCTTGGGCTGCAACAAAGTGGGGAGAGCTACCGACTGGGCTGGCTGCTGGCAGTGGGTGGACGCAACCACCCAACCATGTTGGTGCACCACAGACGTGGCACCACCCCACATTGCATGTGGTGAAGCCGCGGTAAACCGGTTACTGTTGGTATATGTCCCCAAAGACAACCTAAAGTGAGATCGGGAAGCCATACATAGATTCCATCCATGTCCAAGCCAGGAGGACTAGGCATGCCAGTGGGTCGGACCCACAACATCGGGCTAAACCCGCCCTATCAGGTTGGGCCAGACCCATAGTACAATGGACTAGACCCAGGATGGGTGAGCTCCAGGTTGGTTCGGGCCAGACACAACCAACCCCAGACCCAACCAAACCCCTTTTGAAAAAACATCAATATCTTCCCAATTGATCGTCTGATTGACGAGTTGTTTGCGGCATTGGAACCCTCGCGATGAGGAAGATATTTTGGAATACCCTATAAAGGATTTCATGGATGTTTAAATTAAAATAATCTCAAAAGGTTCCATTATCTCAAGATCAAGCGTGCTAGGTACAGAAACCCTACCGCTTGCTGATACCTAAAGACTGCAGACAATAGACCTTGTGTGGATCGGATACTATAGACCAGTGGGAAGTTACTTCTGTGTGACCCAGGAGTCCCATGGTGGGGAGAAACTTCTATGTGACACGTAAGACCAATGTTACTTGAGAGGAGGATTAACTCTGTATAGACATAGGTGGAAAGCGACATCTGTGTGATCTGGTATTCCCACAGTTGGAACCAACTCCTATGTGACACAACATACCCATGGTAATCATCATGGACAAGTACAATAGTAGTCCTAAGGTTAGTGGGAAGTGTCTTCTTTATGACCTGTCAGGCCCACTATAACTATTGATGAGGATTTCCCTAGTAGCCCTTGGTGTTAGAAGATGTGACTAATGGTTCTAATATCCTACTCTAGATATAGCTTGTGTGTGTTTTCTTGCTTTGTGATCTTGCATGGTGATCATGATTTTTTGTTTGGTTGTGGATATCTTTTTTGTTTTTCTTTTTTTTTTGTTTTAGGGTCCCTCCTGAGTATTTTTTTACTCACCCCTATAGACACTTCGCCCACATGTGTTGTTTCAGGTGCATATGTTTTCCACCATGAAGGAGGACTTGGTAGCCCCAGACTCGGTGGTTCCCAGTGTGACCAGGTGGGCGGGCCAGACTTCTACGAATTCCATCATCCACTCTCTACTTACTCATTTGGTGAGGTTTCCAAGGGATGGCTATCAGATTTTTTCTTGTACATTCCAATATTAATTTTATCACTTGTTGTGTTTATATTCTGTCTCATTTGACGTATAGTTTTTATTTTTACGCAGGGATTATTTAGTGTCATTCTTGTTTTCTTTTATAGATTTGGGACATGGTTTTGTGTGTGTTCTTACAGGTACTCAAGAAAATTCCTCCCACATTCATGTTGATTCCTTTGGCTCTAGTCTCCAATCCCTAGCCTTCGTTAGGTCAGCTTGGGGTATGTCACGGAACGGGCCCTGGGGGACGGGTTATGACACTTCATCCCAGTTGCATCTCAATAAAAGGTAAATTTTCCAATGATTTATAGCTCAATCAGGGGGAAACCATTATTTAAGATATAACAGACTCACTCTATAATATATGGTTTCCCCATTATATAAGCTATAATTGGATCACCAAACACTATCTGGGCCACCCCATTATATAAGAAGTAACGGGATCACATAATTTCTTCTATGTTATCCCATCGCTGAAGCAATAATGGGATCACTCGATGATATCAATAACACCCCATCATATTATTAATATTGAAGAACCATAACATGAATAATGTAAATAAAGATTTCATTTCATCAAAAAACATGTAAAACAATTATTATTCCTTTTCTAAATTGATTTTACTATGGAAGAGAATTGGGTTCCATTTCAATATATTTTAAACATGATTAAACTACGGAAAATAAATTGGTTCCATTATGATTTCATTAAACCATTAAGAACCCATGAAAATGAAATGGGTTCAATAATAATCACATTGAAACATTCTTAACTCATGGAAAAGAAATGGGTTCCCTAATAATATCATTGAAAAAATCTTAAACCATCTTGAGAATGAAGAAAGATAATATCTATAAAACATATTCTCATTGTAGTAAGAATAATTGGGGTTTTCCTTGATGAATAGAAATACCGTAATTAATAATTTAAACCCATTATTAATGATAATATCCTTTCTTATATGAAAAAAATAAAACATATAATATTTTAGAAATCCAGGTCTTTGAAGAACTGTGTTAAAAAAATAATTTTTAAAATATTAGGATTAAATTTTATTAAAAATATGAATTTAAACTTGAAAAGGAATATTCAATGAAATGACATTCATGATGGAGTTTAATTATCTTCATTCTGTACATGTAAAAAAAACATTCGTTTTTCACTATTAAATAAGAAAAAAGTACATTGCTTGGAATATAATAATAAGATTCCTTTCACATTTTATGTAAAATAAAAATGAGAAAAATTTTCAAAAAGACATAAGATTCCTTTGAAAAAAATTGAAAAGATTAAAAATATATAAAAAATAATTTAATATATCATTTTTAAATGTTTAAAACTTTTTTGAAATTTTTTTTAGATATTAGGGTTATGAAAAAAAAATATTTCTAACCGAAGAGATAAATGAATTCAGAATATACTTAAACATTTTATCAATAATGTAAGTATCAAAGATAATAAAAAATGGTACAATTAATTTATAATATTACTAATAAACATTTTATAATAGAATTAATTATATTATTAAACTATATCAAATCATTGTAAGCATAATCAGATACAATCTTGATAAATGATGTGATTATAACATTATACTCATACAAATATTGGTAAATCAGAATCGTAATTTCCATGGAAGAATAACATTAAATAAAACATTCAAATTCATTAAAATATGGTTATTAATGATATTGCATGATAAGGGGGAATTATATACACCATATAAAATAATATATATCTATAACATAACATACGTATCAAATAATGAATATTGAGAAAAAAACCCTTACCAATATGGTAGCATTAAAACCATAAACCCCATG
The DNA here is from genome assembly GCA_963277665.1 of Viscum album. NCBI lineage: Eukaryota > Viridiplantae > Streptophyta > Magnoliopsida > Santalales > Viscaceae > Viscum > Viscum album. The sequence goes on from OY728136.1 coordinate 9,729,859, forward strand.
ATTGAGAGATCATAAAATAGAAATCCAGAATCCCCAACAATTAAATTAAATGAATCATAAAATAAACTCATTTTAAGTATATAATCTAAAAATAAAAATAATTCTTGAATATTGTACATATCTCAACTAAATAAAAGTGATAAGAGAAAACTCTTACCTTGAGTGCGACTTGTCATATGTGTCTTTATCTTTCTTAATAATAAACTTATGATAATTAGATAATTTATTGAAAAGAATAATTTTTATTAATAAATTTATATCACTTATTAACATTTTATATATAATTATTAATCAATTTTATTTTCATTGGCTGTTTTGATCATATTTGGATTGTGTATAAAAAACAACATAGGTGAAATGACGATTTTCCAAGCGTTCACTATTTAAACAAATCCAAACTATTAATAATGAAATAAATATCATATTTATATATAAATTATACATTTGAAAACCATAATGAAATATGGTTATGAAAAATTAACTAATGTTATGATCATGCAGATGGTAGGTTGTACATACAAGTGAGTGACATGATAGGTGGCAATGGAAGAATGAATGACATCATTTCACGAGGTGGGAGTCGCCCGTACACATGAATGGATATTTCATAACCAATTTGAGATAAGTATGAGTTTTAGTAGTTAGTAACATTTACATAAAAAAATTAATGTATATGGAATATATTGAGGTTATTATATCGGTATGGTATATGATTAATTGAAGGGTGTAGAGAAAGAAACAAAACAAAAATTATGGTTGATGAACATGAACTCTTCTATGGGTAACTCTTTTTGGATTGCACCAAAGGAAATCATCAGTTGTATTTAATCCCAATACAAATCTTCTACTTTTAGATGATATTTTTTTGAGAACTTAATGGAAAGGTATTTGCCAAAAATGTGATTTTTTGTATGCAGTGGGGTTGAGAGGTGTTGGGATTTTATATGTTATTGGAGTGACACACATGTAATTTGTTTGAAAGAGTGAATTCCACCCATGTTTTTCCATATAACCATACCCCAAAAATTCTTAACTATCTAAAATTTAAGTGGTATGTTTTAAATTTTTCCATCCAATTGGTTTTTATATGTTTTTAGGTCATTTCATTAGGTATGATTAAAGTTTATTCCTATGTAAAACTCAATTTAAATTAATCAGTGTGATTATTTTTTACTTTTTTAACTAATAATGATTATAATTTTTTTTGGAATTACTATAAATTATAAAAACATGTAATCAAAATATTGAATCCGTTTATTCAAATTCAATTCACTGAATGGAAATATTTTAATTTATTATTAATCTCAAAGTCATGGTGAGGCAATTGTTTCTTATGAATAGTATTCTTTTAGAAAAATATGATTCTCTTTGAACTATTTGACAAATAAATATATTTATATGAAAAAAATTGACATGTAATGATATATATTCTATAAAACTAATTTAAAGAAATAATTTTTAGTTATTATTTTAATTAAATAAAATGGATAAACAATAATAGTTTTAGAGTAGTTATCAAGAAAACATGTTTTTAACCTAAAACAAACTTATAATAAAACCCAATATAATGTTAATTAAAAGATATTAAGTGGATTAAATATAAAATTATAATAATAATTAAAATAAAAAAAAATATTCAAAACATACGAGGACTTTTAAATTACATAATTTTTTGAAATGAAAATACTTTTTACAAAAATCGTCATTTTCCACTACCCACTAAAAAATAATTATTTTTTGAAATTTCCCAATATTTTACCAAAATTAAATTTTGATATTCAAATTCAAAAAATTGTGATTATTTTATTAAATAAATTTTCTAAATCTTCCTAAATTGATTACAATATTTTCTCATGAAAATCAATAATAATAATTTTTGAAGAGATCATATTTTAGTATAATTAAATCAATTTACTAAATATTGATTAGTTATATACAAAATATTTATTAATAATTTATACTAAGTAATTAATTTATATATATATACATATATATAAATATATATCATAAAATAGTTAATAAAATTTATATATTCTAATTTAATGGATATATTATAATAGTAATATATATCATGGGTTTTTTAATTTCTGTTTTCCGTGTTAAATAAAATATTGAACCAGAAAATCTCAGGGTTTTCTGTAATGAAATATAAATAGAGTGTGTAATTTAATTCAAGATGAACGTGGTATTAAATATAACATAAGATAAACTTAGTGTTGTGATTCCTTTATTCTATCAAATAAAACATTATTATTTTAAAATATCCGGGTGTTACAACCTCCCCCCCATTTAATAAATTTCATCCTCAAAGTTTGAACATTATCTCAGTAATAAAACCATGGAAATTAGAATATAATTGTTTTTGTAAACCCACATCATATAAGTGTTAATTAAAAACCCTCCTAATAATTGATAAATGGATGTAGAAATGTTATATGAAATAACACATGACTAGATTTCCAAATAGGAGAACATGGGTGGGAGTTGAAGAAAAGTGTAAATAATTGTAGAGATTTATTGAGGCCACTGATCAAAATATAGTGAATTATCAATGGAAATTAAGGGCCTCAGAACTGTAAATCTTTAATGATAAAAAAGGCCATCAGTTCATCAAAAATCAACATACTAGAAAAACATTATTATTTCAATACACATTTCCTAGAGTTGAGGAATTCACTTACCATATAGACTAATAGAATATGTAAATATTGTTACTTTATGAGTATAATTTCATCATTTAATCAATTTACACCTCAATCTCATATTTTTCTTCAATTATTCAAGATGGATTCTTCATGTATGATTGATATAATCAAATTTTAATGACCATATAACTATAAAAGAAATCAAAAGGTATTTCTTTTGTATTAAATCAATAAAAAAAACCAAAAATAGTAATGATATAGTAAGATAAAAAAATAAACCTTCATATATTAATCTAAAAATTTCGACAGTAATACCTAATGTTGAAAACCGAATAATTCCATAAATTACAATCCATGTAATTCTTCAATTATTTCATAACGGTGTTCAAAACCCAATGATTAAAATGATATTATCAAATATTCTTCCATGATAAATCAAATGTTATTCCTCATATAAAATCCCAAAATTTTTCAAAATAATTATAATTATTAATTTTAAAAAATGTAATACTGACTGGGACATTACATCAGCCAGTGTTTGGAATGATACTATTATAATCTAGTATGACTTATTTCACATTAATTCATCATCATCATTCATATGAAATCCAACCTATAAATAATTTGTTAAAACTCATTATTTATAATGTGGGGAAAGGATATATGTGAAGGGTGATCTCAAATACTCGTCAATTTTAAATATACATATTGACTATTTATTTTCTTAAATGATCATAATATGTGGATAATGGTATCATTAAATAACCATAGTGTGTGAGAGAATCATAAATGAACTCATACCCATCAATTCCTGGGCCATCAAATATGAAATCATATAAAAGTAATAAAATATAAAATCATGATCCATGGTATATTAATATTTATCATAGGAATCATTATAAACTAATAAAAAACATAACAAAAATGTGTCGGTGTTTGTGAACATTTTTATTCATGACTCATGTTATACCAATGTCAGAAATAACTAGAGCCCCATTAAATCCATAGGAGAAACTCTCAGGTTACTCCCTCATTGTTTTCTCTTAAGAAAAGGTGCATTACCCAACCCCTTACTTAAATATAAGGAAACAAACATATTTTAATCTATAACGAGTAAACCCGACACTATATGGGACGCCCCATTATATAGGGTGAAATTGGCTCACCCGACATTATCTAGGTTGCCTCATCATATAAGATGTAACAAGCTCACCTGACACTAATTGGGCCACCCCATCATATAAGCTATAATAGGATCACTCAGTTCTATATTTTCCACCCCATCATATACAAAATGTCCAAGAACCACATCATCAATAAAGTAAATAGATATTTTATTTCCTCATAAAAATCATTGAAACAAACATTTTTCTATCTATAACAAGTTTAACTCGTGAAAAATAAATGGGCTTCAGGTCAATATCATTTAAAGGGAATTTAACTCTATAAATGAAATGTGTTATATGAAAATATAATTTAATGATTGTTAACTAGATGAAAATAAATGGTTTTCATAATAATCTCTTTGAAACAGGATTACCACATGGAAAATAATTAGGTTCCATTATAATATATTTTAAAAAATATTAATTCGTACAGAGAAAGAATATGGATGATATAAATATATCATATTCCCATTAGTGTAATAAAAAGTGTTGTATTCACTGATTAATTTAAATACCATAAAAATTAACATAAAACAATTCTTTAGGGGAATATTCTTTCTCTTTTAAAAAACAATATTTAAAATAAAAAACATTTTTGAAATTTTTTTCTTTGAAATCCACTTAAAAACATGAATTTCCTAACTATTAGGGGAACAATATTTAAAAATATCATTATAAACTTGTGAATTTATATTTAATGAACCATTAGTCATGATATAGGCTAATTCCATATATTTTATATTAGTAAAAAACAACATTCCTTTTTGACAGCAAAATGTTAGAAAAATTATTTATTCTAAAAATTATAAGAAAATTCCATTCAAATTTTTGTAGAAGATAAATTAAAATTACTTTGAAAATAATATAAGATTAATTTGAAATTTTTTGAAATGGGTAAGAGTGGGTGAAAATTATTTTATTAAATCATTTTTTACTGTTTAAAAACATTTTGTAATCATTTTTAGAGAACATGGTTTTGGATAAAAATAGATATCCTTACGTAGATAGAAAATAAGTTATATTTTATAAATTTATTTTCTCAATTAATAACCAAAGAGTTAAAAAATAGAAATATTATTTAAAATTATAATGAATAACTTGAGGATAAGAAAATTCATGTGTTTCTTGAGAGAATATTATAAGAGCTCATCATTGGAAGAATAATCGTAAAAAATCCTAATAAATTATGATATAATAACATAAAACTCTAACAACTTTGATAACATTGAATTTTAATCCCCATGAATGAATAACATTTAATGAAACATAGAATATATTTAGAATAATAATATTCATGATATAACATATAAATATGGTAAAATGGACACTTGAAAAAAGTTGGTAGGTGTATAACATAACATACGTCTCAATGAAGGAAATTTGAAATAATATTTCATTATCTCTTTGGTAACATCAAACCATAATCCCCATGAAAGGGTGATCCTAAAATGGTCATGTAAATACCCATAAATTTAATTATATTAATCATAAAATACAATCATAGGAATTTTATACACCATTTAATAAAAATAAGTGGTGAATATGGTATATATCTCATAGAAATAAAAGTTATATGAGAAAACTATTACCTTTAGTCCAACTAGTAACATAAGCCTTTATCTTGATAAATAAAAAACATATGTTAATTATTTAATTTCTTGAGAATATATTTTCTATATTTTTATTAGTTTTATTTTATTTATTAATATTATATATAAAATTACATGATCGATTAATATTTCATCTAATGTATTGACTATATTCATCTTGTATGTCAAAAATGACTTATGTGGGTTCACTATGGTGCAAGGGATCATTATTAAAAAATATCAAGAATAATAATTTTTAAATAATTATCATACTTATATATAAATTATAAATTTTTTATATGTCAAAAAATATGGTTATGAGAAATGATCAAAAACTACGATCATGGAGAATGTTTGTTGTACGTTCACATCAATAACGTTTCAAATTTACAATGATCATTATGGAAGTAATGTAAGAATTTATCATTCTAGAATGATAATAATATCAGAAATACCATATTGTTTTATTTTATATTTTAATATACATAATTAATGTTATTTGGTGGTGAAAAAATGGATCACATCGCTTCGAGAAGGTGGTCGTCCACACGTCCATGAACAACTTTATCATTTTGTTTTATGAGTGAAAAGGTGAAAATTAAATGATATATTATATTTAATGAATGATAAATATGTCATTAAAATCATAAATAATTCATTTAGATCACATATATTTATAATATTTACACTTATGACTTTTCATGTAACGTGTTAATGAAAATCATATCATATCACATTGTGGGGTGGTAATCTGTCGTACATGTGAGCAATGTTATCATATCCCTTTAAAAATGGTTCTTAAAAAGTTATATATGTTATGATTTATTAATATGTTTAAATATATTATAAATATCATATATGATCCTTATATCTCTCATCAGAATCAATCATGGGAGCTTGTAATGAAAAAATGAATGGCATCATTTCGTGAGGCGGCAGTCCTTCGTACCCAAGAATGGTGATTTCATAACCACATTGATGGAATATTGTGATTCCTATGTAGTAAACATAACATATAAATATTCCAATATATGGAATATACTACGGTTTTTATATCATCATGTTATATGAAAAATTTATGTTGTCGGATTAGTAAATAAAATAATAATTATCATTGATTAACAATACCCCATCTTTAGGTAAATACTTTTTATTGGCATAATATGCCATAATTTTATGATTTATTCACAAATTAAGGCTATTTTTTATAGGCGGGATGTTTAAAAGTTATTTTGAAATGTATTTAGGAATTCAAATAGGGTTTAAAGTGTGAAGTGTGAAGGACAGGAGGTTTCTTTTTATATGTAATGTGAGTGGCACATTTGTAATTTTTTTGAAAGAGGTAATGCCACGCACATTTTTTTCATCTCAGCTGATCCCAATAATAGTAAATTCTTGTTAAAATAATGGATATTGATTAAATATATCCATCTAGTGGGGTTTATACCTGTTTAGTGTCCACTTCATCCCTTATGTTTAAAGTAAATACTACTGTAAAACATGTTTTTTACTTCAGTCATTGTGATTAATTTTAACAATTTTCAATAATAATTAGTTAAAAAAATATTTTTTCCTTATTACTAATTATAAATTATATTGATTCCATATATGAAATCCATTTTTTTAATTCTATTCATATAACTGTAAAATTCTAATTTATTATAAATCTTATTGAAGTTGTGAGATAATGGTTTTTTAATAAGAGTATTTTTTAGAGAAATGTGAATCTATATTAAATCAATGACTAATTATAATCATAGTAAGAAACTAAATCATGCCTCATTTTGGGATACTAATACACCAGACACTAAGATAACATGATCCAATAAGTGGGCTCTATTAATCTTGAAATTGAATTTAGAAAGATTGTCAAAAATCTCATGCTCTCTTAATGTATTAATTGTGATGTAATGTTATTGGGAATAAACATTTAAATATTAAGAGTATAATAATATATCATCAATAAAAACTACAACAAGATAATGTAGGAAAGGATTGAAGATTCGGTTTATCGCGGTCAGGAGTAACAACAGGGTATTCATCAAACTAAATGATATCACAATGAAATCATATAGTCCATACCTTGTTTTGAAAGAATTTTGAGGTATGTCTTGTGGTATCACACCTAAATAGTGGTATCAGATCACTAATTTAGTATTTGAGAAAATCATTGAACCTCTCATCTAGTAGAAAAGATCATTGATTCATATAAGGGGACATTGGTTCTTGATTGTCATCTGGACTAGTATATAATTATTCTCTCATAAGTGAAATTTCCCATCATCCTTTGAGGAAATAAGTACTGAAGAATCCCATGGTGTTTTTATAGGCCAAAAAAATCATTTTTATTTCACATTTTGCAACTAAAAAGGTAACTCTCCTTTGATAACGATTGATATTATAACGGTACATAACTATCCCATACATACCACAAATCAAATTTAATACTATCATTTTCAGCACAAAAATATCCCAATGAAAATTATAACAAAAATTTTTTGAAGAACAAGCCTTATAATTCTTTTTAACCTCTAATCACACCCTTTATGGTGTGATAGTGTTCATGACACCATCTATGATCTATATAGACATACATAACTAATTTTCAAATTGAGTAGATAAAAAGTAATTAGATGGTCTTATATCAAAAAAATTGACTAAGGTATATGAAAAATGAATTTTACCACTAATGGTAGAAGTTCATGTGTACAATATTTCCATAATGGACAAGAATGAGTATAGTTGAAATGATCCTTTATTTTAGACTTTAGTATAATTCACTCATGTTATTACCTCTTGCAATAACTGCCACTCTAGAACAGGGGTACCACATCCCATATCTCGTCCTCAACATCATGTGGTACTCTAGCTACTAGTCTTATCCACAGTAGCTGAGTCCCTACTATACTATGGTGCATGTCCTGATCCACATCCAAGGCTCTTCAATTGTTGGATCCTACAAATTTCTAAATATGAATCACTTTTTTAAAAGAATAAAACTAAAAAATAGGGTATGAACAATAACCGAAATTATGACCACCCTTTACAAATGGAATGAACTATAATAGATTGTGACTCTATGTATGATTACCACTCCCATGACTACCCTTACCACTACAAGACTGGTGATAACTATCATAGTTGTACTTCATGTTTCTCGAAAAATAGTACCATGATCACCCCAATGAATGTTTGTGCCCACTATTCACGACCTCTCTAATATTCCATTATGTGATGAGATCCTGATTCATTTTTTACTCAATGGTACTTAGGGTAAATATGTTAACCAATTGAAAATATCTCAAAGAAATCTCATATTGGAAACAAATCATCCTAATTGTCTCATCAACTAATAGGGATAGAGAAAAACACTTCAGGTCAGTGATTCATATAGTATAGTCCATCCCACCATCCCCTCTCGTGTCATGTGGACGAAATCACAATATTTCTAATCCATAAACATCTCTATATAAAGGTGTGTTAAAAATATTACCATAATTTACTTCATGGTATGATCCTCATGATTGTGATGTCCCAGACCCGGCTGCCCCTTAACCTGAGCCCTGAGATCGGTTGGCCACAAGACCCCTGGAATGTCTCCCCATAGGCTAGGGGTTGCCGACTAGTAGCAGGGGAGTAATGGTAATTCAGTGGGGAGACTGTACCCCTATGTCAGAGTAGACTGCATAATAACAGCAAGGTAATACAAATAGCGGAAGTACAACAAATGAAAAAATAGGAGAAAAGGGGAAATATACAACCAAACAATAGTAGTAAGGAAAACCCTGATAAGTAAATAAAATACACATAGGCAGTGTCTGATACAAAACGGATTCATGGCACGGTGATACAATGGAAATTGAACACAAGCATGGTATACAATAATACAAAAAGAGAACAAAAGTAGTCCAAGAGTATCTCTAGCCATGGTCGGTCCTCTTCTCTAGAACTCCAACTAGAACATACATGTATCAAAAACCTGATCCTGGACCTTTTCCCCTACTAGAACCTGCAGTAGTAAAGTCTACACGGGTGGCGAAGAGGCCGCCCGGGTAGGGTGTGAGACAAGTCCCAGTAGGCCACCACCAACGATTCCTACGTCTAATCCAAATAGGTGTTCTTAAGCAAAGTGAGTAATAGACTACAAGTATGGAAAGAAAAGAAAATAAAAAACCCTCCCGCTCAGGTTCTGAAAGGACACCTGGCGGGTATACCTGCTTCAGCTCATGGCTGGTAAACTGAACAATCACCAGAGGTATAAGTAAATCGATATAGGTTATCACTGGTACGAGGTAAACATGCCTCTCGTCCATGCATCTCACGTACATATAATTATCACTGTCCCGAGGTATGAATTCCTCTCGTCCACAAGCACTGTCACTGGAGTGGGGTAGGAATTCCTCCCAACCATAAAGGTTATATGGGCACGAGGTATAAATGCCTCTCGTCCTCAACAACTGAGATTTATCTAGCATCGGGTAAAAATTCCTCACGCCCAACACACGGAGATTCATCTGTCATGGAGTAAGAATGCCTCCAGCCCACAAACGGGTTATCACAAGCATGTAAACACAACAAAGCATAACCATTCACATCACATTATAAGTAAATCCATCTTATATCACAAAAACATTATATAAGGAAATCCATATTATATCACATAAACATTATATAAGTTAATCCATCTTATATCATTTAAACACCTCTCAATTCAATATACATTTCAATTCATTCAAGGGGTTCTGGCTATCTCATCCTAGACAACCTCTAGCGAAGTCATCTCACTTTCCTAACATGGAAAATTCCTTTTCAAGAAATATCATTAAGGTCTAAAGGTAAAAGAGGGCCAAAACTCAAGCCATACCACCTTTGGTTGACCACCCCCAGTCCATACCAAATCTAATCACCCAAAAAAGGTTAGATCCATCAATTTTATACCACACGGGTCATTTAGATATGAAGTAGTCATTATAAATATGAGTTTTGGCGAAAGACAAACCACGACACGACAACAATAACTCAATAAGGAGGAAACCCAAAAAGGAAACCACATTACTAACTACCTTAGAGTTGTAGGCGTAGGATCACTGGATATCGACCTCATATTTTCAGTAGGTTAGAAGAGATCTGAGTTCCAGTCCAATGCTCTGGAAATAAGGCATATGATCCTGCATCAAAATAACAAAATGGAAGGGAATATTCACCGAGGAGAGAAGCTTAGGTGTGGTATGCCTTACCTTGGACTTTCTAATTCTTCTCTCGAATCAAGAAACAGACACTGGTGGAAGAAACAACAAGGAAAAGAGAGAGGAGAGTGTTTGGAGCTCAAAATAGGGATCCCCTCTAGTTCTGTACATGGGAATAAGAAAGAAAGAGGCTTAAGCCTTATAAAATTAATTAAGAGAGAAATGGGTATTTTACCCAGAATAGGGTCGCACAGTTGAGGCTCACGGTTTACCAAACCGTGTGGAAACTGTGTGCATCTCGCTTCCTCATAGTAATGGGTCGCACGGGATATGCGCACAATTTACCCAAACTGTGCACCAACCGTGCACACCTCCCTACTTCCAGACCAAAGGCCGCCCGGTTTGTCAAATCATGTGCAAGCTGTGCGCAGGCTGTGTGCCTCTAACTGCAGGTCCATTTCTCAAACCCTCGAGCTCCGAACAAATCCTAGACACTCCCCGAACCTTCCACAGGACATTACACACATTAAACAAGCTTAAAGGAATGATTCGAAAGAAATAATAATGATCCGTACCTTTTCCAATGAGATGGGTCGTTACAACCTCTCCTCCTTAAAGCAACTCATCCCCTAGTTGGCCTTCTAAGGGTAAAGAGACATTATCAATGAAAAGATCCATTAATTGAAAACGTATATCAACCACTCACTCCCAGGTCTCGTCATGTACTCGGCCGTACTGCCATAACACCCGTACTAGAAGAACAGACCTGCCACGTAGTGTATTCATAATCCGATAAATAATTCACATTAGATACTCCTCGAATGAAGCATCCATATCCAGTTCAACCTAATTAGGATGAAAAACATGAGTCAGATTTGAAAAGTACCATCATAGATGAGATACATGAAAAACCTCATGCATGGACTGATATATCTGCAGAAGTACAAAGTGGTAAGCTACTGGCCTGATCCGCTTCATCACATCAAAGTGTCATATAAACCTCAAAGAATGCTTACCCTGATTATGTATATGTCTATGCCCCAACCTGGGTGAGACCTTCAAGAAAACGTGGTCCCCAACCTCAAACTCAAGAGGTCATCGGTGCTTGTTAGCATAGGACTTGTGTCTAGACTGAGCTATATGCATACGCTTCCAAATAAGCTATATCTACTCGGTAGTCTCCTGCACCAGATGTGGTCCTAGAACAGGTTCCTCCCCTACTTCAATCCAACACAAATGCGAGCAATAAGGGCTACCATATAAGGATTTATAGGAAGCTATCTCAATGGTAGCCTGGAAGCTATTGTTATAACTGAACTCGACAAGAGGAATGTGTTTCTCCCATGAACCTACAAAATCGAGAACACAGGCACGTAACATATCCTCTAGTACCTGTATAGTCTTCTTAGTCTGTACGTCAGTATGTGGGTGATAGGTCGTGCTCAAAAGTACTTATGTACCCAAGAACATCTGTAAACCCTGCCAAAACTGAGATGTAAAACACGAATCTCTGTCCGAGACAACAGATCGAGGTGCTCCATGAAGGAACACTATTTCCATGCCATAAAATCTTCCCAATTCATCAACAGTGAAGTTCTCCCGTGCAGGTAAGAAATGTGCAACCTTTGTCAGACGGTCTATGATAACCTATACTGCATCATTTCCACGAGGCGACCTGGGTAAACTGGTAACAAAGTCCATAGAAACATCATCCCATTTCCACTTCGGAATGGACAACGGCTGAAAAAGCACAGTCAGACGCTGATGTTCTACCTTCACCTACTGACTGGTGGAACAATGCCTGATAAAACCATCTATCTCTCACTTCATGTTCGGCCACCAGTACTGTTGTCGCAAATTATGATACATTTTGGTGATTCTTGGGTGAGCTGCCCATGCTAAGGCATGAAAATCCCTCACCAGCTCCTCTCTGATGTATGACAGGACCCATACATGCCCATGGAACAATAATGTATCGCCCTCTTCCACGGTCCAATCTATAGAGGCATCATCATAAAAACTCTCTCGTAGAACAAGGCCTTCCAGATATGATAACTGTCTTCCCATGACCCATTCCAAAAGAGTAGATGTCACTGCTAAGGCTGAGAGAAAAGTATGACCCTGACCGTGTTGAACCTCAACATTCATCTATGAAAAGAGGGTCATCATCTTCCACTCCTCATTAGATTCTCGAACCACTTGAGGCTGAGTTTTCCAACTCATTGAATCGGCTACTGAATTTCATTTCCCAAGAGTGTAGGCCAGTTTGAAAACAAAGGATTGCATGTACTTGACCCACCTGCACTACCTGATATTTAGATCCCACTGAGTGGAGATATATTTTTAGAATTTTTTGGTCAGTGAATACCACAAAACACTCTCCCAAAAAATAGTGTCTCCAAAAGCGTAAGGCATGTTCTACCGTTGTGAGCTCGAGGTCGTGCGTCAGATAATTCCGTTCATGAGGCTTTAACTGACGAGAACCACACACAATGTCTCGCTAATCCTGTATCAAGACAGCACCATGCCCGATACCTGACCTGCCACAAAAGACCATATAAGCTCTGCCTGGCTCCGACAAGACCATTATCAATGCTAAAGTTAGCCTGTACTTCAGTTCCTAAAAAGCTACTTCACAAGGTTCTAACCAATCGAATCTCACCACCCTTTTGGTCAAAGCTATAAGTGGTGCTACTAGGTGTGAAAAGTCCTGAATAAACCACCCATAATATCCAGCAAGCCCCAAGAAACTACAGATATCAAAGAGGTTCTTAGGCTGCTCCCAAGAAACTACAACACTTACCTTCTGAGGATCAACTGAAACTCCAGAATCAGAAACAATGTGACCGAGGAAGTGAACCTTATCTATCCCAAAGTAGTATTTACTGAGCTTTGCATAATGATGATGCTCTCTTAGTTTACTCAGCACTATATCAATATGGGTTGCATGGTCATGTATCTAGCGTGAATAGACTAAGATATCGTCCACAAATACAATTACAAAAGAATCATTCTAAGGGTGAAAAATATGATTCATAAGATCCATAAACATTGCAGGTGCATTTGTAAGCCCAAAAGGCATGACTAGGTACTCATAGAGACCATACCTTCTCCTGAACACTGTGCGAGGTATTTTTGATGTCCTAACACGCACCTTTTGATAGCTCGACCTCAAATATATCTTTGAAAACACATTCTCTCTTCGGAGCTGATCGAAGTGGTCGTCAATTCGAGGTAAATGATACTGATTCTTAATAGTCAGTTGATTTAATTTACGATAATCCACACAAAGACAAAGGGTACCACCTGACTTCATGGAAAAAAGAACCGGTGATCCCCAAGGAGATGTAATGGGATGTATAATGCCTTTTTCTTCCAGGTCCTCCAGCTAACTCTTGTGCTCCAGGACTTCCTTAGGTTCCATCCTATAATGAGCAATGGTCACTGGTGCTGATCCTGGTATATGATCAATATTAAACTCCACCTCTCGGACTGGAGGTAGACTAGAGAAATCATCAGGAAACACATCACTGAAGAAATCCACCATGGGAGGATAAATAGAGGGTTGTAACCCTTGGTCATAGAGATGAAGACTAGAAACCTGTGTCGTGACACAACATAAACTCTGATTTTCAGGTCTTTCTCATATCGCACTAAGATCCCATTCTCCCAGATGCATATGTGTGTTGCACTCTAGTGATGTAAATGCAACCCTCTGATGATAACATTCAATTCGAGCTCTATAGGGAACTAACCAGCGCATCCAGATTATTACATCAAAACATGTCATATTCAGAACATACATGTTCCACATGAAAAGGTAACCGCCCACCGGGAGGGGAGAATTCTAACAAAGATGAACTCCCTTTGAATGGATACCTAACGGGGAATCCAACGTGATCATACCATGATATGACTCCATGTCGAGGCCCAAACATCCAATAATCACCTCCGATATAAATGAGGGAGAAGCACTTGTGTCAAACAAAGAAGACACTAACATAGAAGAAACTAGAATCGTACCTCGTACAGTAGGTGGTCCAGTGTACTGCTCGAGCGGCGTGGGATCAACTTTATATAATTGACTGATACCACAACCCTGAGTCATAGACTGACTTCCTTGAGCAGACCCGCCCTGTTGGTGCTGAGAGTCATTCCCCTGATTACCTCTTCCTCGAATGCCTCCATGGCCTGGTCAGCAGGTGGTGTTCCAGCTTCCTAAAAGACGTGATCCTACCGAACCTACACCTGACCATGGAGTAGGTACACGTCCTTTCTCACTAGGCCCTGGAGGAAAATTCCTTCAGAAATGGTGGGGATGGCCCAACCTACCACAACCTCTGCACTCCACTGGGTTTTGTGTACAGTGCCTATTCATATGTCTTGGCACCCTACATTGGTGACAGATAAGAGTACCACCTGAGAAAAGGGTCTGACCACCACTAACACCACGAGAGTCCTCACAACACCCCTTCTTAATAGAAGAAGATCCACTAGAACCCTTTGGTGCCGAACTGCCCTGGTTCAAACTGTCAGATTCTCTCGAGTTCCTCTCTTTGATCAACGCCTGATTAGCAATTTCTGAAATGGCCGTCATCCTGAACACATTAACCTGTTACCGGACGACATAACACAACACATCTTCAAAACGCCTAGCAGCCATGAGATCATAAGCAATTAGTGTAGGATAAAAACACTTTAACTCAGTGAAACAGGACAAATATTTCATGACTGTAATGGTCCCTTGCTACATATTCATAAACTCCCTAGCTCTGTCAGCCCTCAAAGTCCGGGGAAAGAAATAATCGTAGAAGATGGTCTGGAAATCAGTCCTAATTATATCTCTCTATTGTCTAGTCTGGGTGATGACATCCCACCACCTCCTGGATGAACCACGTAGCATATAAGCTGTGAGCTTGACCCTCCACTCTGGAGGCTTCCCAAGAATCTAAAAGTTGTTCAGAATAGCTTCCAAATAGGAATTCGCATCATGTGGTCCACCATATCCCGTAAAAGTAGGAGGATGATATGACTGAAACTCGTGGGGTGAACTCTTCCATACTTGGGGCAGGTCGCACTCCACCTTGCCCACTTTTCATCAAAGGCAAGAAGCTCTCACAGAACTGGGCATCAATGCCCATCTCAGGAATAGCAAGAGGAGCCACAGGTGGGTCGACAGGAAGATCAACTAGTAGCTCAGATCCCGCCACGTCAGGAACATGATCATTGTCGCCTTCAACACACACAACTCGAGCACCTTTCAGAGGCATAGTGCTACAATGCCAAACGAACATCTCAAAAGAAGAAACCAACAAAAATAAAGGCTGAAATCTAGAAGCTAAGATAGGTACTAAGGCTTTCTACCCCTAAGATCACCTGTCCACAATCATAATAATTATTAGTAAAACCCTCAACTGCTCAAAATTAACTTAAATTAGTGGTATGGCATTTCACCGCCCTTAAGGGCCCATACTCTTCATGAACTAGAAGATGACACACACTTGGATGTCATTTCCCATTTACTTGTGCTAATAAGTATTTGAATTTCCTTTGAATCAAATGATTGGTTTCTTTGAAATGTCATTTTACGATCCATAAGGGCCCATACACCTTATGAACCAAAGAGTGACGCCCACTAAAACCACCTCATACCTCAATCCACAACCTACCAGAAGGGTTAGCATAGTTGCATACATATTAAAAGTCATGGAAATAAACATCAGTCAATACTCACTAAAAATTTAAACGTGGAATGGCTAGAGGCATGGTCTATTCATATTGTGCCTATTGTGATTCATGGTCTAATGCATAACTCTCATTTCATCGGGTCGAACCCTGAAATCCAAATTCCAACATTGCATTCTCAATAACAACACAAAAAATGTGAATCACCCAACGTTGAAACGGTATCAACAGTAAATAGCATAATCAATAATAACATAAAATAGGAAACATGGCCCATACCCTGTACATGGGTTTGAGAAATCCAAGCATGGATCATGGCTACGTCCATAAATGTTCCCAGTATCCTAGTCTGTCATCGCCAGATAGTAAATCAAGAAAGATAGAAAACCTCTTATACCACTTTGTGACGTCCCGGACCCAGCTGCCCCTCAACCCGAGCTTCGAGCCCGGTTGGCCACATGACCCCTGGATCATCTCCCATTAGGCTAGGGGATGCCGGCTAGCAGCGGGGGTGTAATGGTTAGTCAGTGGGGAGACTGTACCCCCATGTCAGAGTACAAATTGGAATAGGTGGAAGGTAATACAAATAGAAGAAGTACAACCAATGGAAAATAGGAGAAAAGGGGAAACATACAACCAAATAACATAAGTAAAGAAACCCCTGATAAGTATAAAAATCCACATAGGCAGTGTCTGATACAAAAAGAATGAATGGAATGTTGATACAATGGAAATAGAAGACAAGCATGCTATTCAATAATATAAAAAGAGAACAAAAGTAGTCCATGAGAATCTCTAGCCAAGCTCGGTCCTCTGCTCTGGAACTCCAACTAGAACATACTTGTATCAACAACCTAATGTTGGGCCTTTTCCCCTAGTAGTACCTGCAGCAGAAAAGGCTACACAGGTGCCCAGGAGGCCTCCCAGGTAGGGTGTGAGACAAGTCTCATTAGGCCACCACCAATGATGTCTACGTGTAATCCAAATATATGTTCACAAGAAAAGTGAGTAATAGACTGCAAGTATGGAAAGCAAAGTAAATAAACAACCCTCCCGCTCAGGTTCCAGAAGGACACCTGGAGGGTCTACCTACTTCAGCTCATGGCTGGTAAACTGAACAATCACCAGAGGTCTATGTACATAGATATAGGTTATCATTGGCATGAGGTAAATGTGCCTCTTGTCCATGCTTGTCAAATACATACAATAATCACTGGCCCAATGTATGAATGCCTCTCGTCCACAAGTAATGTCACTTGCGTGGGGTAGAAATACCTCCCACCCATAAAGGTTATATGGTAATGAGTTATAAATGCCTCTCGTCCTCAATCACTAATATTTATCTAGCATGGGGTAAGAATGCCTCCTGCCCAACACACAAAGATTCATCTGCCAAGGTGTAAGAATGCCACCCGCCCACACACGAGTTATCACAAGCATGTCAACACAACAAAGAAAAACCATTCACAACACATTATAAGGAAATCCATCTTATATCACATAAACATTATTAAGGCAATCCATCTTATATCACATAAACATTGTATAATGCAATCCATATTATATCATTTAAACACCTCTCAAGGCAATATAAATTTCAATTCATTCAAGGGTTCATGCTATCTCATCCTAGACATCCTCTAAAAAAGTCATCTCACTTTCCTAACATGGAAAATTCCTTTTCAATACATATCGTTAAGGTATAAAGTTAAAATGGACAAAAACTCAAGGCATACCACCTTTGGTTGACCACCCCTAGTCCAAACCAAATCTAACACCCTAACAAGGTTAGATTCATCACTCTTATACCACATGGATCATTTATATATGAACCAGTCATTATAAATATGGGTTTTGTTGAAATACAAACCATGAAATGACAACAATAACTCAATAAGTAGACAACCCAAAAAGGAAACCACGTGACCACCTACCTTAGAGCTGTAGGCGTAGGCTCGCTTGATATCGACCTCAGATTTGCAGTAGGTTGGAAGAGATATGAGTTACAGTCCAATGCCCTGGAAATAAGGCAAATGATCCTGCATAAAAATAATGAAATGAATGGAAAGATTCACTGAGGAGATAATCTTAGGTGTGGTATGCCTTACCTTGGCCTTTCCAATGCTTCCGTCGGATCTAGAAACGAACACCGAGGGAAGAAATGGAAATGAAAAGAGAGAGGAGAGGGTTTGTTGCACAAAAGTGGGATCCCCTCGATTTCTATCCATGGGAAGAAGAATGAAAGAGGCTCAATCCTTTTAAAATTAATTAAGGGAAAATGGTAATTTTACCCAGAACATGCGTCACACGGTTTAGGTTCACGATTTACCAAACCGTGTGCAAACCGTGCGCATGTCGCTGCCTCCCAGGAAAGGTACACATGGGTTAGGAACACAGTTTACCGAAACCGTGTGCAAATCGTGCGCACCTCCCGGCTTCCAAACCAATGGCTGCCCAGTTTTTCAAACCATGTGCCTGCCATGCGCAGGCCGTGCGCCCCTATCTGCAAGTCCATTTCTCAAACTCTTGGGCTCTGAACAAACCCCGAACACTCCCCATACCACCCTTAGGACATTACAAACGTTAAACAAGCTTAAAGGAAATATTTGAAAGAAAAACTAATGATCCGTACCTTTTCAAAAGATTCGGGTCATTACAATGATAATTAGATTTCTCCACAATATCCCCCCAATTCCTGGAATGTCCAGTAACATGAAGTTAAAAAAAATCACATTCTTATTAGTGGGCGTCTATAGGTGCTTTAAGATAATTTGGACTTACATGATGTAGATCTCAAATTTCTAGAGACCTCCCACACCAGTGAATATAGGTGAATACTATATATATAACACTATCATATGCTAATAGATAAATGGAACAATGTGAAAAATTTCCCTCTTTATGGATCACAAGACCCTTAGGAAGACATCATAATTTTTCTTCATCTATCTTATTTAACATAGTTGCAAGAACATCTAGACCAGTTTCATTAGGACTGTGCTAATTTCCACTATCCTAGAAGTTGATTCAAATATGTTGAGGATTCCTTCTATCTACAATGACCAACACACTCCTTAGAACAATAGATACACAACCAGTTCGACCTTAGTAGGGGATAAAAATGGGGAACCATTGACCAAAGGTTTCTATAAACATGAATTTACAAGTGAATTGGCATAAGATGTTAGTTTTTTCAACTCTTTTATCAGCAATACCAAAGGATTTCATTTTATAGTTTATATAGTTAGACATTTAACATGAAGTAAATATGTCACCATCATGATAAATTAATGTCAACGTATATCACTACTTTCCTATCATGATGCATGAATACTCATCAAGTCTCATACTGGACCCCACGTAAAATATTGATAAACAATAAAATAACAATAAAAAATTGAATAAAACTAGGTAAAATAACATCAAAATTATAATAAGAGAATAATATAAACAACCATCCCATCCTTGGGAAGTCAATTTTACACAACACATGGTTTAACTACTCCCATGAATGAGCTCATTGAAAAAAACCTCACACATTTGGGTCCTGTGTACAACTTTTCCTAAATATTAAAGTAATAGAAAAGAATCTCAATGATTTTATGAAACTTTTAAATGTCCTTAGGCCAATAATACCTCACTTGACTAAGACAGTTGGGTTACTAGACCTCTGTTGTGCCTCTCTATACACCAAAGGATACTGACTAGCAGTGAGGGTGTCAGGAATATAGTTAGGAGACTAAACCATTTAAAATGTAGTATAAACAATAGTTAAAACATTAAAAAGTGTAATAGAAATAGGGGAAACCATATAAATAATAAAATAGGAAACTTGTTGAAGAATAATGGATAATCAGATAATCCAAAATAATATAATCATGTCAGGTGAGAGAGAATGTATATAAATGATTTTTGGAATTTCCTTAAAATAAATTATAAATCTAAAAGTATAAATGAATCCAAAATGTCATAGTCCTGAGCCCCTTGTCAATAACATCTCCAAACTCATGCAAATGAAGTAATAAAAAATAAAAAAAATCCTCTAGTACTTGTTTATACATACATTCCCGAAATCTTCCTATATAAAAAACATCAGACCATTGTGGGTGTGAGCTCAACTCAGTATGTATAACACCCATGGGGTCTAAAAAATTCCATATGAATAAATATAGTGTATTAAATAATGTGATAAAAGGGTATTATTTTTTTTAATAATATGTATCATAAATAAACCTACTGACCCTTTTGTTCTGAGTTCACACTTCATTGTTTGAAAAACTTCTTTAGCTGCATTCCAGATGTCTCTATCAATGGGAAGATCATCTTGTATCAAGATAGATCCCTTTTACCATATCTCAAGTAAATCAATATGGATCCATATTAATTACCATGTAGGAGTCTCTTAAGTATTCTCAGGGAGCACATCACCAAAAGTAATTAATCATATTATACCAGGCACTATGTGATTTCCCATTCTTGAGTCACCTATTTCTTTCTAGGTTATTATTATATGAGGGGAAAGAATCCATTCAAGTAGAGGATTCACCTACATCATGTTGAACGTTCAGTATCATGTCTCATGAGAAAGTTGATCAATCTATTCCAATTTTTTTAATTATATCACCAATAAGAAAACCATGTATACCATTTATCTCATTAAATATGTCATTATAAATTGGTTAATTATTCTCATTCGAGTATCTTAGTAGATATTCTCTTTTTATAGATTCTCCTTCCTCAGGGCAAATCAGAAAATTCAAACCATTCCATGTTTCAATTTATCATAATTAACTTGTAAATTTTCATCATGTTAATTTCATAATTCTCATTATTATGAATAACTATACATCTATTATTTCTTCCAAATGAATGTTTTCAATTGTAGGATCACCTTGGAGGTGGAAAAAGGATAATTAAAATTGCCCTGAGATTCCACAGAACCCTTGGAAGGTCTCTACATTTATGTACCATTCAAATAAGTGAAATTAACAATTAATTAGTTGGTGTTAATGGAATTGTAGTGTGATAGAATTTATTTCATTAAATAGAGGTGAAATATTTTCTATGTAATTTTTCAAGACTACCCACCTCAAGAGAAGATTAGGCCCCCAAAATTATAAATGTTCCAGCTAAATCTGGACTCCTTACTTTGCTTAATAAAAAAATGAGGATTCTTCTAATAGGTGCATCAACATGCATTCATCACATGAAAAAAAAACTTCTCATATGGAAAAGGGGACAATGTCCAAGGCTTATATAAAACATTACAGTTTGGAACATGATGTTCTATTGACAATGAGCCTTCATATCCAATAATATTATCATTCATCACGTCTCTTATGTTCTACAAATGAGACATGATATAAAAATTATCAGAACATTGGGTTCAGGATATAAAACACTAGATATTTCTAATTCAAGAAGTAAATAGCACATTTAATTCCTATATCCTATGATTCCCATGTATTCTGAAAAACCAGTTCTCTTAGATTAAATTAAAAAATAATTTTTTATCATAAATTGGTGTTTATTGCATAATAATCCTACGATGTATTGATTTTACCTGCCAATTTACGACCTGAATTTTCTTAAAAATCAATCCTACTAGATTTATATTATAATTGGGGAATTTAAAATGTAATTTCATTATACATATATAAATCATGCCTCTTTTTATATATCCTCCAAAACCAATATCCTAAGAACCCCATACCTCAATTTCTGAGCTATCAATGAAAAATAGCCCGACTCAATGAGGATTACTAAATCTTAAATAGAGATGTACATGGAATTAACATAATATTATATTTAATGTAATAATTATCACATCCATTGAAATTTTTTCATGTCAATTATTCCCCCTTGAGTTTTTTCTTGACGAGATACTATAAAACTAAACATTTCTCTTATACATTTTATATTCTAGGTAATATTTGGTGAATAAAAATTGATATTACTCATTTATTTCGTCTAATTGTAAAAATATTGTGGAAGTATCTTATAAATTAGGAAATATAGATCTATACCTATCAATTAAAGAACTAGAGTGTATTTTTTATATTTAAGAAGATCCAGACAGTGTTATTAAAGAAAATAATATTAAAATAATATATACTATAAGACTGGTACTATGTTGAAATAATCTACTGAATATGTGGATGAAAATGAATGATATTTTGACCAACATATGAATGAATTAATTGATCAATATGTTATTCATTTGAACACTAATGAAGTAGTGAATCATAATAATAATACTAAAGTCTGAGAAAATATGATTGAAAATTTGAAAGATTCTACTAGTGAATGAGAGAAAAAGTATGGAGTCACTTGATAATGATCTTCTTGAAAGTGGAAACATTAAGGGTCCATTTGAAGATTTTTATATTGAAAATATAAGCTCTATGGGATTTGTAGTGAAGATGAACCACTCATGTATGATGTGAACATTGAAAAAGAAGTAGTAACTATGATGTATGGTTTTCAATTCAGAGCGAGTTTCTCCAATGAGCAAGATGAGATCCATTGCTTTTAAGAGTAGGTGGATTAGAGAAATAATAACACAAAAAGTGTAATATGCTATGATTAAATATTTTTTCATGTATATGATGTGAATAAAATAGACGTGCTTCCATAAAATGTTGGAATACATAAGATGGGTTTTGAAATGTGAGAACAATGTGATCATATTGAAAAAATTTCTCAAAATATTAGAAGATAGACTGTCATAGAGAAGGAAATGAAATTAATCTTCATCCCTCTAAATACACTACTAGAAGAGAGAAGAAAATATGTGAATGGAGTCATCTCTAAACTAAATAAGGTTCAAGATAGGATAATGGAGAATGATTTGAAAATATAGTAGTTTATGGTAAGGATATCTCTCTCTAAGGGAAAGGTGATTTTCGAGTTTCCCATTAGAGAAACATCTAATAGTGGAGTGATTAGGGATCCAAATAAAAATTCCAAAAATTAGAAGAACTTATCAAATATTAATGAAAATAAAGCCTCTCTAAATATGGTATACATGATATTCTATAACAATATATGAATGGGTAACACTATGAATTTGATTCAAGAATCCTGAAAGCTTTATGAGGAATGAATAATGGATTAATCAACATCTAAACCAAGACATGATGATAGAAGGTTTGTGTTTAGTGGAAGATTTTTTATTTAGACTCACCTCCATTATATGTTAAGGAAATGAAGATGGAATAATTTTAAGAAGTAAAAAGATACCATAATAAGGTCCTTTACACTAGTGGAATATAAATAATAAGCTTATAATATCAAAGGACATGTGAAGCTAGAAAATAGGTGCACTGTACTTGAGAAAGAAAATATGAAATTCAAAGATTGGTATACAAATAGCCTATCTCAGGGAACTTATAGTAGAACTCTTAGAGAGAAATGAAACAAATCTAGAAAAATGTGGAGTCAATTCTAGTTGTGAGTGAGAAGGATAAGAACCTAACAAAATACACACCTCAAATGAAAAAGGGTGAGGGGTGTTACATGGATATTAATGAGAAAAATAAAACAAGGTAACATGTGGAACATCAAATAAATATATCAAAATAAAACATTAAGGCCACAATCCAATCCCTCAAATTGAGGAAGAAGTAACAATAGAATATTAGTGGAGTTATTTATTCTAATATATTGAATAATAGAAAATGATATACCAATATACTATTAAAGAAATAAATATGTAGAAGTAGCTATGAACCCACAATTTTGAATAGGTTCCTGCCAAAAGTGCCTGCAAATAAAAATAAGACTCTCAACATTTGTGTGAAAGATGAATAATTATTTGTAGGGAATGATTAGATATGGCTAGGAATTTTGAGGAAACACAGAATGAGTATAATATTATGAAAATATAATAATAAAGGGTTGGTCTATCCAAATTATGTAAAATAATATTCTCAGGGATGTATATGGTACCCCGCTCCCAAAATTTTTATCTATTTATAATATATATAAATATATGGGTACATGTTTAAGGGGAATATGTGATCAATGGGGTGTGTATTTGCTAAAATAGAAAATATGAAGATACTAAATGGAGATACATGTTAGAATAAGAACCAAAATATAAGAAATTCACATATGGTTTCATATTCAATAAGTTCCTTTGAAAACACACTCTTTTTTCAAATTTGTATATGAATGTAGTGTGTTTTTGAAATAGAAGATCATATGATGAAGAGAATACAGTGATACTAAAGAGAAGTAAAAGATATATTTTAATGAACTAGTGGTTCCAAGCCATATTGAATATTCAACCATTGGTACTATGCCTTAGTCCAAGTGGTATTATAACACAAAAAAACACTTATTAGATGATAAGTTTGAAATATTTATGTATTTCATGTTTATATATAAGATTTAAAAAAATGTGGTATGAGCTTACTATTTTTATGATATCATGAATATTCTAGAAAATAAATAGTTATCCTATAATGTGGTATCCCTATTCTAATGATTAATTCAACATTTAATACAACCTCAATGATTTATATCAACAAGTTATATCACTCTAAATATGGATATATGCATGGAGGGTTTATAACAAGAACAATATGACATATAGTATTATACAAAAAAGGAGTCCTGTAATGATTTGAGGATCATGTATAACAATTTATTTTAATAGGATATATCTAACATGTATTATTTTTTGTTTAACATTTGTTTTCTCTTACACACATGTGATTAATTTATTATTCACATAAATGATGGTGTTAATCTAATTGATATCATAATATCTTTTCAAAAATAACGAAATTTGAAATACTATAATATATGGATGTAAGTGAGTTACATGAGAAACAACAATGTTTTTTGGTTTAAACTCTTTTTTTCTCTAATGAGTGATAACTCTATATGAATAGATGATATTTGGATTAATCAATTCCAAGGGGCAGTTTCACTTCATGAAAATCTTTCAAAAGGGAGGATATATAACAAAAAAATGTCTTTGAACATGAAATGTTTTTGGAATACAAAATTATTAATGAAGAAACTAATAGATATGTTCAAAAGTTAAAGATAGAGCTCAAATAGAAAAGAAAGTCTCTCTATATACCACCATAGGGTTCAAAAGCACATGGTAAATCAGTTGAATAGATATTATTTAATAATGGGTAAAGTTTTCTTATCTAGAAATCATTTATGGACATTATATTGATAGGGTAGGATACTTAATGAAAATATGGGTTATATACTACCCAATAAGTCAGGATTTCTAAGGGGGAAATGAAATTAAAGGATGTTTGGACAACATAAAGTGGAAGTAAATTTGAATAATAAATATTTTTTTGTACTTCCCTTTAAATTTTTATTTAAATGAGGGAGATAAAAAAATTCTTGAAATACATGGCATGGAAGATAGTTAATTTTATTACTAAAATGAATAAGTTTCTTGTAATTTTTATGATTGAAAAATGCTCTAAAATATTAAAAAAGTTTTTAAAATTTTGGTTACCTGGAGAGGGAAAAATAAATATCAGAAAAGGCTAATGGCTCTTAGAAGATCGAGTTATATGAAAAGGTATATGTTGGAAAATCAATTAAATTTCATTTTTTTGAGATTATAATGTTTTTTGAAAGACTTATTTTTGTATACCAGTATATACTGGTGAATGAAAGGAACCATAAAATATGGAAGTTTAGTGAGTCCATGGTTAGTTAATAATGAATGTGTAAAAAAGTTTCAATAATTTATCTTACATGAAGAGAATGTTTCTAATTTTCAATAGGGGTTGGTATTTATAGATAATTATTTCACCCTATATGGAAAAAGTATAGTTAAGTGGGAGAAAATTTATGTACGGGAATCTTGAGTGATAAATTATTTTAATTCACTAATTTGTAATGTTACATGAATTAATTATGTGAACTATTGAGTTCCACGATTAGTCTTCAATAATTCATTTTTCTATGTGAACAAATGGTTTTTATGAACCCTTTATTGGAATAAAGGTTAATATTGTGTGAAAAAATAGTCATCTAAATGGTTCATGAAATTGAACATACAATTTCATAGTCTCTAAAAATAAATAATTTCACGAAATAATATGTTTGTGAATGATGATGTTTCGTGAATGGATTTTTTTTTCGAAAGACAAATTATTATAAATAAAATACATTGATCAATTATTTAAATGAGAATTCCATGGGAATAAAATTATAACCATGATGAAAAAGATTATTATTATAATTAAAGACAAATCCTTATGTTTAAAATCATATGAAAATACCTATATGTATCTAATATATGGAATTTACTTCACCATTTCATTGTGTGGTAGTGATGAAGATCTATTGTGTCTCATGTAATGTGTGACCAGAACCTAAAACCTATAAAGTAAGTATTATTTTAGTGTGGTGATCATTTAAAAGAAAATTTATCCACTAATATAGTGAATATCCCTAGATAATGTCATGGGTAATACAACATCAACATATGATACTTGGACGATCCCTTTTTTGAAAACCAATTGAAAACCATATGTCCCTTTGATATTTTTAAATTCCATCGTATCTGTTATTTTTTTGATAAATATTTCGTTGAGTGTGAGTGGTTTAATGTGTTCCTTCCAATGAGGAACAATATCAAAAATGTTGAATAAATCGAATCAGCCAAAAATTATAAATTGGCCAACAACTGGATTCACATCCCCTCCGATCAGGATTTATCTGGTTCGAGCAACAGTAATGAAATTATAACCGGGGGTGAATTTTAAATCCAAAAAATATTTTACATTAATTAAAAATTACGATCAATAAATAATGAAAAATATATTAATGAATATAATATAACAATTTAGTGTAACCAATATTATTATACATGTGAAATATTCACAATAAATCATAGATGGAATGAAAAATAAGTAGGCCCAATTATTTTATAGTTTCATAGTGAAATCCTTTCACCACTCATCACCGCCTAAAATATAAATATATGTGGTTATTTACTATAATACAGTGTTTTAAATGGAGTTAATAATGTATTTGAAAAAAATGATACATTCACTCTGGGAGACATACCCACTGATTTGATTATATTAATATAATTATCAACTTCCCCATATATAATTATAGGGGATATAATAACCAATACTTTGTATTTACAATGAGATGAGGCACAACATGGTGACATGGTTTTTAGGTAAGAATGCCCAGTATGAAATTTTTGTTTAATGCATAACTAGAATGTCGGTATATTGATATAAATTGATATATAAAATATTGTTAATAACAAATTATTATAATAAAAGATAAAATAATATAAGAAGTGTATAGGACGTTGATGCTGTCCCCATATAAAATAATGATTATCCATAACAATGTATCATTAAGACTAGAGTTCAAAGCGGAGAAAGTAAAATATTCTACTTCACAATGTATTTATTGGTTTGTAATATTGATAAAGTATTGTTAACTTGGTTCCACTAGCTCAATCTTTTTAAATTAATGTTCTTCAAATGTTCATGTTTATTACAATGGAAAAAAATACTCATATGGTTTCTTATGATTGTTTTGATTTATTAAGTCCTTGATCATTTTGTACAAAATCTCATTTGATGGAATTTTAATATCAATGATAAAATGATAAAATAATATATAATATTACTATTTAAATATCCTCACATGTAATCAAGTCATTATTATGTCATTTTGTTATTTAAGACAGTATACTTAAGATATCATTGTGTTTCATTAATTCATCATATAGAGAAACCATTTTAATAATGTATTCCATAATACATATTTTAGGAAAAAATAATGATTCACATTGTATCAGCATGTTTTTAAACCATTAGTCTCCATGATATCTATGTTTCTTTAATACACAGTGATCTTAACACAACATTGATTCTTATTATAACAATACAAATTAAAATACATCTAATTTATTTACATCATTCACTCAATCAGTGTCATTAACATGATCATCTTCTTTATAAAAATTTATTATTGTGTTATCGATGATTTATTTCTAGTATAACTATTCATCATATACACCATGAATTTATTTGACTCAAAAACTCATATATATTGTCAACAAAATAAAAAAATAAATAACCAATAATTACATAATGGTCAATCAATGATTTATAACCAATTATATTTAAATATACTAGTCATAAAAATTATTTCAATTAAAATACATGAAAACTATATAGTTATATATTTGTTAAAAAAACACCCTCAATTCTCCCTTCTATATATAATTTACTGAAATATATAGCGTCATGAGTAAAATATTTTTTTGGATAAAATGGTAATTTATAAAAAATTGATTCATACTTTTAATTAGTTATGTAATATATCAATTATTCTATAAAAATTCAATATAATTAATGAAAACTCAAAAAATAAATATATATTTATTTATTATAAAAATTTAGTAGCTATCATAAGGTAAAATTCATAATGAAATATAACAGAAAATTTGTTTTGAATTCATGATGATTATTGATAATGAAAAATTCTATATCAAAATTTATTATTAAAATAATCTGGAGATATGTATATTATATTTCAAACTCAATAATATTTTTAAAATTTTCAGTTCGATATTTTGTATTATGAGAAAAAGAAAATAAATTTTTAAATATGGAAAACCTAGGGACTAAGTCAACAAACTCAATAATTCCCTCTTTATAAAAAAAACAAAATAGATTGAAATCTTAAACATCATTTTTTATAATTTAATAAAGTATTAGAGTGGTATATAATATCTTCAAAAATACTCCCAAAATAGGTATAAATAAAATTGATGGTATAAAAATAATGGTTTAAATTAGTAACTTTTCATGGAAAGTGTATGTTATGATAATATATATATATATATATGGATTTTCAAGATAATATAATAAAATAAACTTATCATATTATAAAAATTGATTAAAAATAAAAGGAACTTTATAAAAAGATACAACGTAAAGAGTAATTATCAAAACAATGAAATAGCATATATTATTTTTTAATTATTCAAAGGATAAATTCAAATCAGAAAGCGGTCACCAAATATAAACATACCATTTGAATTTTCATAACTAACAATATATATCGAAAATGTAAAAAACGAAAAAACATCTCATCAAGCGATATAGTACCGCAAAACATATATAACATTCTTATTTATTATATTTGATAAAATGTTTGAAGAGATCAATGTAATGAACCACAAAGAATTATTGGATAATACATTCAATTAATTATCCACTCATCATATTACTTATGATACAACAGATGATCCTTTGTTCCACTCTCAATATATTTTATAAAAAAATAATGGTCCATTAACAATGTAATATTATATAGAAATATCAATCATAACAAGTAAATTCAAAAAATAATATGAATGTAGTATAAATTTATAACTCAATTCAATACACATTCACTTTTAGTATAACGAGATAAAACAAATATTATCACAACCTACATGAAAAAACATTATTCATGATAGCCAGACAATTAGAGTACCCTACATGGAGCACATGTATACCATAAGAATTGTTATCTTAGAATAATCATCTTTGAATATGGTTATATGGTCCCTCTATATCAATATTTGGTTTCATTAATCTATCTAACATCATATTTTTCTATATTACATGACCATTTTAACCTAAAATTATCCCCACGTGTACCCAAATAAAAGAAATAATCCTAGAAAACTCTCTCATACAAAAATATAACATCTAATTATTTTATTGTGACTCTACAATGTCTTATAATTATATCGATAGTATATAACCAATTTTACCACCAATAGAAAAACTGATCATGAATATAACTAAGGGTATAATCATAAATATGTAAGGTGTAACCATATATTAAGAAACCTAAAGAATGAAAAACCCAGAGGCACATGTTAGAGGATTGCAATTCTTCAATAATAATAATGATTTTGTTTATCATTGTAATAATGGTTAAACAAGAAAAAATATCTAATGATAATGATATTAGTAAACACAATGTAATCCAATGTATATGTGAATCCAATGGAAGGCAAGAAACTAAAACTGTATCTTATTATGACCTCAACCTATGATGATTCATATAAATTATTCAAACAAAAAAACATCATCAATTCTTAGATAAAATTTAATAAAGACTAATTATTGTTATGTATTCCTCATTTATAATCATTAGAAAAAACAATACTCATCAGGTTCGTCACATAAAATTTATTCCACAAAATCAATTTTAATATAAATTGAAATTCTTCCAATATAGTGAAATTCATCCAAAAATAACCAGGAAACCAAATAAATAGAAAATTCAATACAATAGAGACATCATTATCTACCTATAGAGAGTTGAATACAGAAATTAGGTAATTTTGACCAAACTACAGTGTCACACCTAAACATTCATCAACTAGATATAGCTAAATATATGATCATATCACCTTATAAAGTATTTTTTTTTCAAATAATAGACTAAACATTAAAATATATATAACTATGCACATGTCACCATATGGAGGTATTAATACATAAGGAATTACATATGTATATAACACATACATAAACATAATAATTATAGGGACTAACAAACCACACACTTATCCAATGTATGATACATCAGTCATCATATATAGGATCATTATAAAAATATGATGGATTATTGTCTATTGATTTTTAAATTCCTAGTATTATATTATAATTTACATATTTTAAATCAAGTATAATCCTCAATAATGGTATTAAGCATCTATAACCATGTATTTTATTCTATGTTTTGAATAAGGGGTTGTGTTTTTATAGAGATTTATTTGTATTGAATGATATGATTTAACTGTATTAAAAAATTAACTCACTGAGCCCTTTTTTAGGGATGTACAACTTAATTATTTTTATTAATTATCTTAGAATGTATTTCAAAGTTGGTGTGATGTTTATAGGGTTGTAGGACCCCATTATCAATGAAATAATAATATTAATTTTTTTATAATGTGTGTCTATGCAATTTTGAAATATGTGGAATTCTAATTGATCCAAACCTCACATGGAAAACATGATTTAAATGTTACATTCAAAACATGTTGTTTTCCCTAGGTGAGACATATGTTTTTTGGTGTTAGACAATTTTTTGTAGTGCTGTTGTTGGTGGGTGAATTAAATAAATTAAATAAATTTTTATATAATATATTAATTGTAGATAAACTCGCCTCACCTATATAAGTATGAAATAATGGAAGATACCCTTGTATATCTACATTAACATGGGAGATTAGAGTAGAGGATGAGGGAGCCTTCATTGGAATTGATGAATGAGGTCATGATCATTGATCAATGACGGAAAATGGGGGGGGGGTCATGGGATGAATGATAAACATAGAAGAAACTCCAATGGAATCTCTAAAAATTGTGTTATTTACCAATGATGAATCCATTATCAATGTAAGGATAATTATTATGATGATTTCAAAAATAATTTTCTTAATTATTGAACATGGATTAAATATTTATTTAATTCATTAAATCTGATTCCCTATATTACCCAAAAAACAAATTACTGTTCCTAACACTATTATATCTATTTTCTATACACTGATCTATGTCACCACTTTTCATTTTCATTATTATGATCATTGGTTGGGTTTGTAGTGTACAAATATTGTCTCAATTTAATTTTTCCCACACCCTCCATCATTCATTTCATTATTCATCAATGGACCCTGAGGTTAGTGAATTGTCTTTTACAAA
Source organism: Viscum album (assembly GCA_963277665.1). Taxonomy (NCBI): domain Eukaryota; kingdom Viridiplantae; phylum Streptophyta; class Magnoliopsida; order Santalales; family Viscaceae; genus Viscum; species Viscum album. The sequence goes on from OY728136.1 coordinate 9,761,864, forward strand.
CTAATTTGAGTGTGATCAAACCAATATATTGAGAATGGTTAATAGAATGAAGTTAGGATCAATGAATTATGGATAGATGAATGCATAATGATGGTTATTGGGTGTTGTTTTCATATATTATGAAATCGTTGTTTTAGGCATAAAGTGTAACACCTCGACCGTAGTTACCCAGAGTTGGTTCTTTATTACATAACATTGGCATGATACAAGTAATCATGTCCCGAAATACTGATCAGTTTAATAGCCTTGGAAGTACTAGATACATTCATAAGTTTTACATTAAATCATGAAATAAAGACATTAACAACATATTTTCCACTTTTTAATGCACTTATATCCGTATCCTATCCCTACATGTCAACCATATGACACATCTTCACATACTATGAAAATTAAAACATTGAAATGGGTGAGCTCATATGATCAGTAAGGGAAAGAAATAAAGCAGAAGATAACATAAACATTAGGCATGTTTGATAATTGAAAACAAAAGCCTTTACAAAAAATAAACATGAACACTTTATGGAAGTAATATGAGCTGAGTAAATAATGCCATAATAAAACGTAGTCCTGGGTCTTCTACTAGTCAAATAACCCCATTAACCATCAATAATATTTTCTTAATGAGGGAATGTATAATGCCAGACATTCTGAAACATCTTGTCAAGGCCTTGGCCAAGACATCTAAAAATGATTTAGGACTCGAAAAAACCATATATAAAAATGGGAAAGGCCTCTACCAATTCCACATGTAATTGTCTCATGAGACCTTCAAATTCATCAAGGAGCTATAGCGGGCTCCACTTATCACATACTAAGTCCAATACAATCTTCATATGAAAAGGTTGAAACATAACATAATCATTCATATTAAAACTATCATACAAAATGTCAATACATTATCCATAAACCGTGAATGGTATAATAATAACACATCCACAGTCAAACATTTCACAAAACCTTCAATAAAATATAGAAGATTTGTATAATAAATCAACCTTGATCAAGAATAAAATACCGTAAAGGATGTTAACATAGTTGAAAATGATCTGTAAAAATATTTGAGAGAAATATTCCATTACTATAAAATCATTTAAAAGTCACATAATTTATAAAGGAATTAATTTAAAAGATAATTTTTTATCAAAGTGTCTCATACTAGTTTGAAACTTTTAAAAGGAATTAACATTTTAAAACATTCATGTCCATATAAATACTTCCTTAAACCCATTTTAAAAACATGGACATTAATGAGAATGGTTTAGAATGATAAATGCTTAAAACAATTAAAATGATGTTTTATTAAAAGTGTCCCTAAAAAATAATCACTTTGAAAACTCTTTTATGAAACATGGACATGGATAATAAATATGTCCCAGTAGATACTTACGTAAAAACATCCTCGGATATTAATGAGATTGGGAAATTAACCCTTTCCTCGAACATTCCTTTAGTCGAGGGTATATTTAACCTCCTGTATAAAGACCATATTATGTTATTACACTATAACAGAACCATGTTAATATTTATTATATCATACATGATTCATTTACTACTTTATACTACCCATTTAATAATTATTTCCATGTTAATTTAACATTTTGGGTAATAATCCCTTTCTTTATCGTACGTGTTTTAACTTATTATTCTTGATCGTATCATTTAGATCATGATTTAAATACTTCTAGAATATAAAACTTGATTTATATATCAAATATACATAGAATTAAAATATTTAAAATAGATAGACATATGAAATGGAAAGCATCTTTTATGGAGACAGTAGCTGTACATAGGTATAAACGATGTTTCCATTTTCAAATCGTATTAAATAGAAGTAAGTGAATAAGTTATATGTAAGTACATACATACATACAGAAATATATATATATATCCCCAGTATAATTAATATATCATATTTTACATACTTATTAATAATATATATATTTATATAATCATTGTTGAATGGTTAACGTGGGAATGAATCCAATCGCTTCATGGAGACGGTAATCTGTACGTACACACGAGGGCCAATATCATTATATTGATGGTGAAATTGTATATATGATTATCCACTGAATTAGGATAATATTCATTGTTAATGTATATAATATTCATGTTCTTTATTATTCATAAACACCATTTTAGTTCATTTTACACTTTGAACATCATTTCACATTATGATTGTAATACCTTCTTAAAATGCAGTATTATGTGGTAAATTTTTGAACATCATTTGAAGTAACCAATGATTCATCTAATTATACATATTTTAATTTGATATTTTTGGAAATTTATCTACACTCCAATTTGAACATTTTTCATTTAGGGATCAATGGAAGAAGATGGGGATATTTTGTGATGAAAGGAAGCAATTCTGGAGAAGGCAGATTGGACACCAGCCCGCTGATGAGACTGTGGGGCCCAACATACAAGCCCAATGAATCCCAAATTTCGTGGGATGATATAAAACATGTCTATGAACAAATAACTATTCAGGATCCAATGCTAATCCGGCCTAAATGGTGTCCATTTAGGCGACAAAATTTAGAAATAAAATTATGGGCCAGATTCTGCGGCTCAGAAAAACAGCCCACCAATTAAACCATATCTCGAAAACCATAACTCCTTTTTGGATGAGATTTTATAGGCTGTTATGGGACATCATGAGATTTATTTCAGTCCTATATGGCTCACCCAAATTCAACCATCGAGAAGGTGTTTCATGCGCGTTTGTTCGGTGCATGAAAGCTGGATGCCTTTTCGGGTCAAGGGTGGAAAGTCTCCTTTCCACAAACTTTCCACCACCCTAGACCTACCATAATCAAGTGGGATGACTTTTACTGTTGGCGGCATGACCCAAGGCTCCCAAAATTTCTATTTAAGGCAGTTATGGTGAAGGAGTTTTTAATATTTGAGCTTGTTTTCATCTTAATGTTATGCTGCCAATTTCTCTTTGTAATGTTCTTCCTTCACATGTAAGTTGTTTTAATTTATCCTTGTTTCTTAATAAAAGTTCCTCTTCTCTTATTATTATGTTATTCTCCTTATCACTTTGATACCATTGGTTCAAGGTGTGAACTTGTTCGTACCAAACCTTGTGAGATTAATGCATAACAGTGGAGTGATTGTTATTTGGTTGCGTTTTTTTACTTCTGAATTTCCTCCCTCATGAGTCTACTTTCCGCTTCCATTGAAACCATAGAATCAATGGAGGGCTAACCTACATATGGGTTGATCCAAGTGAGTATAAAGTGGCTGTATTGGATGTTATTTATTACCTCATTAATGTATAATCACTTCTTTAATAGAGATTTTTATTTGATGATTTTTAAACTCCATCGTCCTTGTTGAATTTAAGGCCACACACTTCAAGTGCTAATACGAAACTTTACCTTAAAGTGCTCAAAACATTGATCTTTAAAGTGTATAGGTGATTAGTATTAAAGGGGTTATGTATTAAACCAGTAAGTGATGATGTTGTTTTATCTCCTTAAATGAACCCATCTAAAATTTTATGAAATTGAAATCTTTAAAAAGAAAATACGTCCAGTCCACCCTGAGCGATAACCTAGGATCAACTCATTATTTTAAATTGAATTCACTTAAATATGTTAGTTATAATTTTAAAACATATAAAATCAACCCAAGTTGGACACATCATAGCCAAAAACAGTCCATAGAATGTACGTGTCTATAGGTTTCTTCTTAGGTCTCTGAGGATTCGATAACCCAAGCTACACTACAAGGACCATTCTACCTTCATCTCTCAGGTAAATTTGAGCGAGAATAAATATAATTGGAAGGTATATCATATATACAGAATAATTGAAATTTTATTTTTATTATTTACATCAGTTACACTCACTATTATACCAATCCAAACAGTGAAGTGTTTGAATAATAAACTACACCACGACGTGGAGATGGTAATCCATACGTACACACATATGGTGACTTTGTAATTTATAGTATGGATATTATAATGAACAAGAATGTAGAATTTTTTAATAACATCAAAGTATATATAATATACCATAGTTATTATTTTAGAATTAAAACAACAATGAAAGTGGAAGTGGAAGAAGAAAAAGAACTTGAAAGAGGTGATCAAATATTTACCTCTTCTTCGGGTTCTTTATTTTGATTTGATCCAAAGGGCTCCTTATATTTCTTTATTATCAAATTAATGCCTCTACGAATAATATGGGAATGTTGGGAATATATTTGGTTAGGGTTTGGCTAAGAAAAAAGGGTTTGGAGGTGTGAAATTAAGATAAGGGGAACTTCCCTTTTATAATAGAGGTGAGAGTCACTTTAGGAAACGATTGAAATATTATTTTATAATAAAATAATTTTTGGTTTATAAAGGCTAAAAAATGAATTATTTAAGGGATATGGTGGTTATGGATCGAAAAACTTCCAAAAAATAGGTTTTGGACAGGTTTAGGTCATCATATTAACCTTAACTTTTATAATTAACTCTTAGTCAAATAATTTGACATTTACCATATCTCATTGTATTTTTATATTATATGGTCAATAAAAATACTATAAAAATAAATAGAACCCAAAGTGGTTAATAAATGTCATATATATAATTATATAAGTCTTTTGGCCCATAATTAGATTTTTAGGTCTATTATATCAATTAATAATATAATATTTGTTTTAAAAACTCAATTATGTCAATTTTCACACTATTTAGTATTTGGTTTTTTTGGAAGCCATAAAAAATATATCACTTCAAAAAAAGTTTATTTAACCAACCCTAACATGTCATATTAACCTTTAAAATTATTTTCATTCATCAGAAGTCTCAATTTACCTTTATTTGGTTATTTATAATATCAATTATTTTAATATTTCATTAATAATGTAATTACTGCATGATCATTGTGTCATAAATAAATTAAATTATTTAATGTATAATAATTATAAATATAATAAAATTATGTAGTAATTCTGTTTATCTTTTTAAAGAATATTTATAGTAGAATTTATGTTGTGTGTAACCATATATTAAAAATGGTTTAGTTATTAAACTTTGAATTTAACTTTTTTAACTCTTCTTCAAATAAAATAATTATAAATGTCCTAATCTAATCCATGTGAACCAAAGAGGATCATATTTTAATAATAATGTTGTTTTTGGTCGAATTATACATATCCAATAGAATTAAGATGTGTTAGGGTAATTATGATATCATTTGTAACCTTTATTACCCTATTTACTTTTAACCGTGGTAAATAAAAGTCAAAAGTTACTATTCATAAAAAATTATTTTCATCTTATTGAACCAAATTTTACTTAATAATATAAACTATGTCTCTTGGATTTTGAAATTCAACTCACAGAAGTAATAAAATTATGTTTTTTTGCAAATTTGTAAATTCTCCTAAGAGGTGGGTAAAAGACGGCAAAACGTTCGATAAAATATTATATATCTAAAATTATTATAAAATGACACCAATGAATTAAATTGAACTTATATAGGTATTATATATATATTTTTATTTAAAATAGATTAAAATAATGTAACTAATTATTTAAATAAAAAGTCTGTTTGAAATAATAACATAGTTTTTTTCACTATTAATCAAAAATTGAATATTTTTTTTAAAAAAATACCAAAACATTACCCTATGTTAATTATGATATTTAAAAATCAAAAATAAATTCTATTTTACCAAATTAAAATCATATGATTTTCATTTATTAATTTAAAATTTATTCCCATTCTCAAAACAAAAAAACAGATTTTTAAAAAGTAAAAATAATAAAAAGATTGACATGTGTTTATGTCAAATTTAAATGTGAAATTACTTATAATGACCTAAATTATATTAAATGATAAAAATATAATATAATAATACTTGCAAACCATTCAAATGCATAATTTATCAGTAAAAATTATTTTGATTAAAAAAGTTCTTTTCAATTAAAACATAGTATTTTCACTATTCATAAAAATATGAAAGTTATCATAAAAGTACCAAAAATTTATCCAGACTAAAATTTTAAGTCCTTATTATAATGAATAATTTAATTTCATTAAATTTTATATATAAAAGTGTCAAATATTGGTTTTAAAAAATGTTCTCCATTAAAAGGTGGTAAAATTGCATTTTTTGAAAAATACTTATTTTATCTGAACAAATGAATTCGTTCTTATATTTTGTCTAAGAAACACATAATATGGATGTTAAAATTATTTATAGTATATGAGATTCAAAATTATGTTTATACTATTCATAACCTCTTTTTGAATAGTTAGTTTAGTAAGTTGTGGTGTGCTTGAACTCGGTGTTTCGTGTAGCGCAAGCTATTGAATTATTTTAATGAGATAACGTACTACGAAATACTGGGGTGTTACATTCTCCCCTAATTCAAAAAATTGCGTCCTCGCAATTTGAAAATTTTCTTTGAAAATAAAAGGTTAAAAATAGAAAAATTCGTTTGTGGAAAACCTACATCAGAAATTGGGTTAATAAAATTTAGTCTTAATAAGAGGGAAAGTGAAATGAAAAAGTCACCACAAAATTATGATCTTGATTAGGAGACCATTGGTGGAAATTTGAGAAACATATTTGGAGGGAAAACGTAAATATTTATAGGGAGTGATTGAGGTCATCAATCAAAAACAAGTGTACAATTGAGTTCCTCAAAGCCATCGATCTAAGATGATTTAAAATATCATCAGTTCAACAAAACATAAGGTATTAGGATAACTCATTTTTGGTTTTAAGATCTCTTCCCTAAAGTTTAAGAATTAATTAATTCCTAGAATAAGTGGAATATATATATATATATATACCTGACAAGTATAGTTTCATCCTTTATCTAATTCCTACCATAAACTCATCTTTCACTCCAAAAGATAATAGAATTCAAAAATATTTTATTTATCCTAATCGTATAGGGTTAAAAAATGAATTTATATTCATTTATCAGACTATTTTATAAAAAAACTACATTATACAATCCAGGACATCATGTAGGCATGTGGTAGGTTATGCACCTGTGTCGCCCTTCGGTTGCACTTTCATGTTTTTCGGCCTTTTCGGACGTGAAAGGTTGTCACCCGTCCTCCGGGATGTCCTTTTTATGACAATCAAAAAATAATTTCATGAAATTATTTAACCATAACAATAGTATCCAGTGTCAAACTTAATCGATTCCAACCATTAGACTTATCCAAAATACTTCTATCCAAAATCATAGTCCAAAATTTATAAGGAATGTAAACCCAATGAAGATCCTTTTTTCCATGTAATAACATGTGAATACCATAATCATGTATTCTTTTAAAAAATGGTAATACCTTGTATCATCATATAACCATATTGATTACATTCATGCTCCCGTATTCTTTATAGAATATTGGATATACTCCTTATATCGAAAAATGATGTAAACTTCAGTAGAGAGGGAATATACAAACAATTAATCATCTCAATGTAGTAATGAATATCTAGTATAATTTATCAAAATATAACATCTCTTATTACAAAATTACTACCTTTGTATCAGGACCATATTAAGGTTTATCATTCTTCCAACCATATATTTTCTAAAAATATTAACTTATTGTTGATTCACTTATCATAAAACCATATAATCTCAAATCCTCAATTAAATAGTACCACAATACAATCCTTATTTATTTCCATAATTCATATAACATATATATCATTGATACAACAATGAAATGACATAATTAATTAATAACAATATAATAACAATAGTTATTCCTCTTCATATGGGGTATTATCATACCATGATTACTATCCAATAGCATCATCTGTAGTATACTCTGATGACTGGGACATTGATTCACTTAGTGTCCCAACTCCTTGTAGATGAAGAATTTTACATTTTAAACCTTTTTCTTACCCTTGAAATCACATACTTTGTGTCCTTTTTCCCCACACTTATAACAAAATCTCACTCCCTTAAATAATTTACCATGGTGATTTTTTCTATAGTTATCAAATATGGTAAAATACTTCATTCCCTTCTTCCCTTTATCTATCTTTCTCTCTACCATCCTTTTCTTCTCTTGCTTCCCTTCACAGCCATAAGACTCGGAGAATTATTTTTCCTATCTTATTAACACATGATATTATTTCTTCATATATTGAGAAAACATGGGAGATAATTTCCCTTCTAAATTATTTCTTATTACCATGAATGATATGATCCTTCTTACTCATTGGATCATACATATTTCTAGTGTTTTCATTTCTATGACTAGAAGCCATTTTAAAAAAATGGAATACACTAGTTTAGTTTATGAATCAAAAAAATAATTCGAAACTGGTAAAATACCTAACGTAAATTGAATAGTTTATGGATGTAATACGTAATCATAAAATTGTTTTCTTTGATGAAGTATTTAATCTTAAATACTTCATAATGGATTTTAATGAAAATGTGAATTATCCTAAGAATATCCCCCAGGAGTGTTGTAACCAAGATGGAAACAAGGCTCGTTTTTGTGGATTGCCTCCCATTCAAGTCTATCTCAAACAGATGTTTTTGGGTTTTTCCCATAAGTACATATGTTCCACAACCACCTCTACCTTCTCATTTCTAGACACGGATTCATTGCTTACAGAACTCAAAAAATCTCTACATTACCAAAATTCTAGGATGTTCATCTATACTAATCCTCAATGTCTATCTAAGGGTAATGTTCTCTAATCAGAGTTTATCTAAATCTAGTATCATTACTTTATAATAAACGTCCTCTAATACTAACTATAATTCCCTGACCCCAGTTACCCAGAGTCGGTGCATTATTACATAATATTGGCATGATACAAGGATCATGTCCTTAAAGACTGATCAGTTTTGTAGACTTGAAGTACTAGACACATTCATATGTTTTACATTACATCATGAAATAAAAACATCAACAAAATTTTTCCCCTTTGGAACTAGCTTTTATCCTTAGCCTATCCCTGGTGGTCAACCATAAAATTATTCTTCACATATTAGGAAAAATAAATCATAGAAATGTGTGAGCTCAGATGATCAGTAAGGGTATGAAATACAACAGAAGATAACATAAACATTAGGGATGGTGAATAATTGAGAACACATGCCTTTACAAATAATAAACATGAAGACTTTATGGCAGGAATATGATATGAGTAAATAATTCCATAATAAAACATAGTAATGGGTATTCTACTAATCTAATAACCACATTAACCATAAATAATATTTTCATAATGAGAGAATGTATAATGCCAGACATTTTGAAACATCTTTTCAAGGCCTCAACTAGGACGTCTAAAAATGATTTAGGCCTCATCCAAAATCATATGCCAAATTGGAAAAGGCCTCATCCAGTTCCATGTCTAATTGTCTCATGAGACCTACCGATTCATCTAGGATCTATATCATTCTCCACCCGCCTCTTACAAAGTCCAACACATACCTCGTATGAAAATGTTGAAACATAACAAAAAAAATTCTAATTAAAACTAGTATACGAAATTTCAATACATTATCCGTAAACAATGAATTGAGTAAAAATAACACATCCACAGTCAAACATATCCCAAAATATTTAATACAATACGATATATTTGTATAATAAATCAACCTTGATAAAGAATAATATCCCCTAAAGGATGTCGACATAGTTGTAAATGATCAGTAAAAATATTTGAGAGAAATATCCCATTTTCATGAAATTATTTAAAATTCATATAATTTATAAAGTAATTCATTTAAAAGATAGATTGGAATAAAAGTGTCACATACCACTTTGAAAATTTTGAATGTAATTGACATTTTAAAACATTCATGTCCATATAAATACATCCTTAAAACCATTTTAAAAACATGGACATTAATGAGAATGGTTTTGAAGGATAAATCATTAAAACATGTAAAATAATGCTTTAGTAAAAGAGTCCCTTAAAATTAATCTCTTTGAAAACTATTTTATGAAACATAGTCATGGACAATGAATATGTCCCAGTAGATACTTATTTAAAAACAACCTCGGATAATAAAGAGATTATGAAATTAACCATAACTTGAACTTTCCTTTAGTCGAGTGTACGTTTATCCTCCTATATAAAGACCGTAGTAAGTTATTAAACTATAATAGAACAAAATTAATATTTATTATATCATTGATGATTCATTTATGAATTTATATTATCCATTTAATAATGATTTCAATGTTAAATTAACATTTTGGTTAATAATCGCATTCTTTATCGCACGTGTTTTAACTTGATATTCTTGACCATATCATTTAGATCATAATTTAAATACTTAAAGAATATAAAACCTTATTTTTATATCACATATATTTAGAATATAAATATTTATAATAGATATATATATGAAATGGATGGCACCGTTTATGGAGATGGTAGTCCGTACGTACGCATAAACGATGTTTCTGTTTTCATATCTCATTGAACGCAAGTAAGTGAATAAGATATATGTAAGTGCATACATATAAATACATTCATATATATATATATATATATTTATTTATTTATTTATCCAGAAAAATTATTATTTCATATATTACATACTTATTAATAATATATATTTTTATAATCATCGTTAAATGGTGAACGTGGGAATAAATCTTATCGCTTCATTGAGACGGTAAGCCGTACGTACGCATGAGTGACAATATCATTATAATGAAGATAAAATCATATATAATTGGATGGTATATTATATATAAAGAATAATTAACATGTTATATTTATTATTTACATGAGTTTTACTCATTATTATACCCCTCCCAAAAATTAAGTGTTTGAATTACAAACTACACAATGACATGTATACGGTAACCAGTACGTATGCACATATGGTGACTTTGTCATTTATAGGATGGGTAGAATAATGAATATTGTTTTAAAATTTTTATAATAACATCAAAGTATATATAATATACTGGAGTTATTATTTCATAATAGAATCAATAATGAAAGAGTACATGGAAGAAGAAGAAGAACTTGAAAGAGTTGATGAAATATGTACCTATTCTTCGGGTTCTTCATTATGATTTGATCAAAAGGGATCCTTAGGTTACTTTCTGACCAACGTAAGGCCTCTAAGATTAAGGTAATAAATTTGGGATTATATATGGGTAGGTTTTGGATGAGACAAAAGTCTCTGGTGGTGTTAAATTCAGATAAGGGTAAGTTCCCTTTTATAATAATGGTGAGGGTCACTTTAGGAAAATCTTGAAATATTATTTTATAATAAAATAATTTTCTGTTTATAATGGCTCGAAAATGAATTATTTATAGGATAAGGTGGGAATGGGTCGAAAAACTCTCAACCAATAGGTTTTGGACAGGTACAGGTCATCATATTAACCTTATCTTTTATATTTAACTCTTAGTTAAATAGTTTGTCATTTACCATGTCTTTTTTTATTTTTACATTATATTGTTAATAAACATACTATAAAATTCTTATATAATCCCAACTGGTTAATTAATGCCATATATATTATTATATAATTCTTTTGGATGAACCATTGATTTTAAGGACTATTATATCAATTAATAACATAATATTTCTTTCAAAAACAAAATTATGTCAATTTAGACACTATTTAGTATTTGAATTTTTAAAAATCCAAAAAAACTTTATAACTTCTAATAAACTTTATTTAACCAACCATAACATTTCATATTAACCTATAAAATTAGTGTAATTTATCAAAAGTCTCAATTTACATTTTTTGGATATTTATAATATCAATTATTTTAATATTTCATTAATAAGGTAATTATTATATCACAATTATGTCATAAATAAATCAAATTATTTAATGTCTAAAAATTATAAATAAAACATAATTATGTAGGAAATATTTTTCTCTTTCTAATTAATATTTATTGTCAAATTTATATTGTGTGTAACCTTATATTAATAATGGATTAGTTATGAAACTTTGAATTTAACTCTTTTAACTCTTCTTTAAATAAAATAATAATAAATGTCCTAATCTAATCCATATAGATCAATAAGGATCATATTTTATTTATAAGGTTGTTTTTGATCGAATTATACTTATCCAACAGAATTAGGGCACGTGTTAGGGTAATTATGATATCATTTTTACCCTTAATTACCCTATTTACTTTAAACCGTGGTAAATAAAAGTCAAATGTTACTATTCACCAAATAATTATTTTCTTTCTATTGAAAAACATTTTACTTACTGATATTAACAGTGTCTCTTGGATTTTTGAAATTCGACTCAAAAAATTTGTAAAATTTTGTATTATTCAAATTTGTAAATGCTACTAGGAGGTGGGTAAAAGACGATAAAACATTCGATAACATTTTATATATCTATAATTGTTATTAAATGAAACAAGTAAATTAAATTGAACTTATATAGGTATTATATATCTATTTTGACTTAAAATAAATTATAATAAAATAACTAATTATTTAAATAAAAAGCCTATTATATATAATAACGTAGTGTTTTTCACTATTCATTAAAAATTGAATGTTTTAAGAAAAATATCACCAATTTACCCGAAGATAATATTGATATTCTAAATTAAAAAATTATATCTATTTTACCAAATTAAAAACATATTAGTTTCATTTAATAATTTAAAATTAATTTCTGTTGTCAAAACCAAAAAGAAAGATTTTAAAAAGTAAAAACTATCAAAAGATTGACATATGTTTATGTCAAATTTAAATGTGAAATTACTTATAATGACCTACATTGTATTAAATTACAAAAATATAGTCTAACTATACTTCTAAACCATTCAAATGCATAATTTATCATTATATATTATTTTGATTAAAAAATTTGTTTTCAATTAAAACATATTATTTTCACTATTCATCAAAATATGAATGTTATCAAAAAAGTACAAAAATTTATCCAAAATAAATTTTTATGCCCCTATTCTAAAGAAGTATTTATTTTTATTAAATTATATATATATATATAAGTGGAAAATATTGGTTTTAAAAGAGGATCTCTATTAAAAAGAGGTAAAATTTAATTTTTTGAAAAATACTTATTTTATTCAAAAAAATGAATTTGTTCTTAAATTTTGTCTAAGAAACACATAATATAAATTTTAAAATTATATAGAGTATATATGATTCAAAATTCAGTAAATACTATTCAAAACCGCTTTTTGAACTGTTAGTTTAATAAGTTGTGGTGCCCTCGAACTCGGTGTTGCATGTAGGGAAAGCTATTGAATTACATTAATGAGATAACTTACTATGAAATACTGTGGTGTTACATAAATTATCTCATGTGTCTCAAAAAAAATCCCATTTTTTACCATCAAATAATTGAAATTGAATAACTATGGAGTTTCCTTGAGATTCTAATCGTGTATCTTGAAGAAATAATAGAAGTAAAATAAATGGATATGGTGATAAATGAGTAAGAAACCATGGATACTGTAATATTCATAACTACATGGTGTGTAGTTTAGAATAAAAATGTCATGTACAATGTATCGCATGGTGACTAGTGTTTTGGACAAACTAAAATATGGTACACCTTGGGGAGTGACCACATGTTGTGTGACTTTGGCGGTGTAGCCAAGACATGTACTAGCAGTATATGATCTGGTTGTCTATGGGTAATATGAACCATCTAAATAACCCACTCCTCATATACCCTACATAGATAGACAACCCATGTACAAGGATATCATATTTATGACCATGGTTGGATTTATACATTATGTCTATAAAACAAAATTTTCTTCTACATAACCATTTACATATTGAGTTTAGTGGTTGGACGCTTATTGGTTTATGGTTTGGGGTAGACCATTTGTAATATTGGAACCATGGTTGTTCCTTTCTCAAATTGGAGCATGGGGTTTGTTTGTTGTCAATCCTCACATGGAATACTAGGGATATTGCAAGGAATGTTATCATACAGTTCAAGCAGATAGCAATATTGAAGGTGGCATCGTTTCCCAGTGTGTGCCAAATTTTTTTGGGTCTAGAATTTAGACATTGGATTTCAACATGAAAAGTTATTTTTCATGGTGGCCTTATGAATATATGGAAAATGCATGAGATTCATGAATATGGGATTTGTGAATTTCATTTTTCAAAGACATAATATGTTCTGATGGTGTGCTTTGTTATTACAATGGGCTTCAAGATTGGAGATGGAGCTCTCTGCGATGAAGAGGTTTAGAGATTTGTGGATTTTTATGGAAAGATATTTAGAATTGATGGTCACTTCAATGGGAAATAAAGTAAATATCCATGATTATGATGATATTTTTGAATAGATAATTTCCATGATTCTCTGGGAAGGGAGGAGTGCCGCAGAGACATTTTTGATGATCCAGAAAATCTGCAAAGAGGTGGTGGATCTTCACGAATGGATTAGTCTATAAATATAATTATATACCTCTCCATTTTTTTCGATGTTTTTGAGGTAAAATCGGGAGATTCTTTGATTTTGCAAATATCTTCGCAAAGGTGGATTTCTAAACGAGATGGTGCATCACGAAGAGAAAATACGTCTCAATAGATACCCCTAATTTTGGAAAAAGGGTACTTCCTGATAATAATGTATTTCGTTTTGATTTAGTGAGTTTCATGAAATTTGTTATATAAAGGAAAGGAATTTTCACCAAGATTGTTTATTCCATGAAGGTAGGGGTTCACAAAGATTCTTGAAAAGAGGCTTCATAAAGAGAAGTTTCGGACATCTGATTTTAGTGGACATGGATTTCAAACAGCATTAACTCTGGTCTATAGTTCAAGAAAAGTACCTTTCTATGTTATGGACAAAGTCTTCAATTCCAAATTATTGAAGAAACCTTCAGGTTGATAAACTGAGTTGATCTTGTTTCATAGAAGTGGGCTAGGGGGAGTCTAGAGAAGTGATCTGGGGGACGTAGTGAGCATTCCCTGAATTCTTGTATAGGAAATGAGCCTGGAATAGAGTGACTGTGACCGAACAATTGTATTCTACATCTAGTGAGGTTTTGTGTATTTTTGTACGACCGACACACTATCAGCATATGCTCCATGGAGGTATCCCTTAATGGTGAACTAAGTAAATGTGATGTCTGGACTCTGTTCATGTGATTGTTTGATTATTATTTTTGTATGTCATACAGGTTTAACATGTTCCAAACAACGTTGGAACAAGATCCTTGTTTTAAAAAAGAAAAGTTAAAATTGTGATTGACCCCTATCCTCTGAGGGTGTCCCGGGGTCCTACATGTATCTCATCAAGACACCCTTTGTAGTTTTAAAAGTTTCTCGACACTCCCATGTCATATTATTTAAGACATGTAATTGGGCTTATGAGTTTTCCATTCTGAGAATAATTTAATGAACAATGTGATAGTGGGATTTGTTTTCAAACAAGTAGTATGTAGTCAGGTGTTGCAATTTTTTTTCTCATTCCGACTCAATGGTTATTTTTGAGACTCTAGTGTGATATCTAAAGTGACATTGAGTTTTTTCACTCTTCCCCCTAACGGAATACAATATTCACGGAGTGGATCACCCATTTCTTGGTATAGGTAGGATGAAACCCCACTATATAAAGCCCTTGAACATGGGTCATATATATATTGTGTGATATCCCGACATCATTGAGGAATAGGAATGGAATGGTTCCTTAAAACTTCTAGGATTCTCACCCCCATATCATGACGAGTCATTGATGTTGCATGGTTCCCTCATAGATCTAGTAAGGATTACATTGGGCCACTAGAAGTCGAGTAGCACAGACTCCTAGTGCTAAGAGAATTTTACTATTTTACACTATCTTTGAATACTGTTATCCCCAATCTCTATTTGATTTGGTATCTTTGATTATTTATATAGATGGAGTCACATTCTTCTAAATTTCATGGATTAATCTAACCATAATTTTTCAAATTTACTCATGATGCTCCGGTATCCTTAATAGGTACGTATATACCAACACTTATATGGAATTTTCCCAATTTTGTTATTTATCAAGTAGATATAAAGCAGATAGATGATTCCATTGGTGATCCGGATATTGATAGATCATAGTAATAAATTATAATAGTGACCATGTTTGAAGGTTGGTTGGTGGAGATCATTAGAAGGGGTCCATCATTCTTATCAATTCATCAACAAAATTAGGTTGGGTCCTTTTTTGTTTGGGAATATATTTTTACCCTTTTAATCATATAGTCATTGTTATTTTACTCCGATGAATTCCAAGAGGTTGTTTCATGCATTTACATACTCTAGTTTGTTTTAGATAATTTTAATATATTTCTTTTATAGATTTTGGTTGTGTTTGGGTTGGTATATTGGAACCATTTTCTAAGGACTCCAATATGTGTGATATGTCTACTTGGTGATAAATACTAGTCCCTAACATAGTAGAGGTAGTATCAGGGTACCAATCTAGGCTTACTAAAAGTCTATGCAGGGCCTTGATGGTTCAGGTCATAAAAATCTAGTATTAGCGAAATATGTTTTAGGGATATTTTTTGTAGTTAGATGTGTTATGAGGAATGATTTTTTAACTTTTCATAGTGGAAAAAAGTTTCTTAAGTTCATATTTCAGTCTAGATAACCTAGGGATTATGTGGTGGCTAACATATCTGTACACTATGAATCAGATAACCTACTATTCTACATGGAATGATGAAGAATCAATTATAGGAAATCAATGATATATGCATAAAATCAGATTGGATCCTTGAACCATATTACCTTCATGAGTCATTTCCCTAGATATGATCATCTAATTTTTGGAAATCTAGTAAGAGTTTAGGATTTCACCCAGATTATAACTAGTGCGAGCAATATGATTGAATCAAGAGGTTGACCAACTCAATGATGAGTTTACTATTCATGGTCTTGCCATTAAGGCATATACTCTAGGTGGGATTTTAATTATTCCATTACCATGAAGTAGTGATTATACCCAATTAAATTATCCTAGATTAGAGACTCTCTGTGAGTTGAGCGGAGAATATTTATGAATGTTATTGATGATAATGACACGAGACTAGATGAACTATTAGAGTTTTAGCATTATATACGACATTTTTCTTGGTGATAGAGATCATATTGAATCAAATGATTGAGTAGAGTTGTTTTTTAAAATATTTTTATCGGTGAGGACCCCAAACAATCACATAATTGAGATTTAAACCATTATTATTCAAGGAGAAAGTATGCATTTGAGAAATATGGTTACCAAGGCCCCTGATGAGGTTATGTTCACTATAACATATTTTGAGCACTTTTTATCTGAGAAGTATACCCCTTATAAATTACAAATATTTCCAAATATATGAAATTTTGAATAGAAATAGGGTAATATTTTTTGTTTTAGAATGCATATAAGTTTAATAATCTCATATGTTACTGCCTATACATGGATATAAATTTATATTTTTTGGGACTAAATTTTTAGAACTATATATGAAAAGACATCCAAGATCTGGTGGTTCCTCTTTGTCTTCCAACTCACACCGATGTACTAGATTGGGCCCAGGTTATGGAGAGATTGTTGGAAGAGGGATGATAGATGGATATAGAAGAACTATTTATCTATGGAGAAGAGTCATCATATATAGTTGGTTGAAACTATAGATCATCTACATGTTACCAAAGATATTCTTAGAAAAATAGTGTGAAAACTTATGGATTGGTGGCGTAGGGATCCTGGTCGTTTTCTATTCATCCAAGGGATTATCAATGTTATTATTGTGAAAGGAATTGTAACATGTTTCATTACTACTTATCATGATGTTTTTTAGGATATGATGTCATTTATTGGACCATCACTGTAGAGGAAGAATTGTGATCAGTGACCTCTTGGGGCTGATTAGGGTGGACCCTTGGTATACATAGCTATAAATTGGTATGGAAGATCCCCTGAATGAGAAGAAGTTGGTGTAGGGAAATTTTATGAGTTACATCCACCACTACATCTAAGAGGAACCAAACTAGAACAAAGACCTAGAATATGAGGTCATCGTCATCTTCTAGTTATAGAGGCATATGAATGATTGGCATAAGAGATGATTTAATGATTGATTTATGTATTCTGTAATTTAACTCCAATAATGAATGTCACATAATTTTTTTACATCTCTTTTTCCCTAGCGATTGATCACGATAATATGTTAGTTCTCTTAGTTAGACCAATGAGACTGGGGACCCTAACTAGTGGATATTACACTATCTCTCATATGTTACAATAGTTTGAATTCATGATAATGTAAATTTTTTTATTTGGGATCTCTCAATGGATATGATTATGCCTTATGATGTAATCCATGGTATAGACTACATACCAGTAGTTTATGCCAAGGTATACTATCACCATAGGAATGTGTGGCTCATATGGATGGTTGAGGAGAGATTCTCCTTCACATGTCAGGGTTGCATTATGGATTTTTTGGGGTTCTTATTTAGGAATCTATATATCAAATCTTCTTAGTTTTTGATAATTGACCATTGTGTAGTAGAATAGTCATGATCCTAGATTCTAGTGGATGTGTAGGTATCAATGTATGAACATCCAAAATATGTTTCGGGACTTCCACATTAAATGGGGATTGAATATTTCATAATAAATCCTTCAAGGATAACAATAATTTATTTTTCTTAATATCATATTTCTCTAACTGACCTGTAGGATTTGAGGGCGTACTTAAAGGGCCATAAAAATATGGGTTTCTTTATTCCCACCTTATCCCATGGGGATTCTCTAATCCGATTCATCAAGTAGTTGGATGAGAGATGGAGGTTTTTTATTTTTTATGGATGTGTGAATTAGGTTATGATCAAGTATAACCACCTTTAGATTATATTTCATGGTCCCTTTATTGAAATAAAAGGAGAAATATAGTTTCTCAAAGTTTGATCTCATATATAGCTATCACTAGTTTTAGGTTCATCTGAATGATATCCCAAATATGTAGTTATGATGCCTCTATAGGAATTATGTGTTCCTTTTGATACCTTTTGGTGTGATGAATTCACATATTGTGAATCAAGAACAGAATCATCCAACCATTATTAGATTAAACAATTTTGACTCATCCACATATTATCTTTATATGTAGTAAATTTGGATTGATTTTTTCATGAATATTATTTATATTAATTTAGTAGTTTGTGTAATTACAAGAGGTCCACTTCCCTCACCTAAAAAAGAACAACCCTTATATCTTTTATTTACACATAATTGTGAAACATATCTTATAAAACCCTTACCCAATAACCTGAAAAAATATCTATCTGATAGTTATAAGTAATTTTCTTCTTAAAAACCAATTCTAAAAGTTCTTTATAAGGTATCTAATAATAGTGTATAGAAGAAGATGTAATTGTATTCAATGAATCTTTTAAATTTCATTCATCTTATAATTCCTATAAATATATTGTACCATTACTAAAATAATATATACATTATAATGAACCTAATTATATGTTATAAGGATTGTTCTGCAACAGTTTTACATCACTTTTCTATCCAATGAAAAATAAAAACATTTCTCTTGTATACGTACAACTTACCTTATCCACATAGAGGTGTAATTATTTTACTTTATGAAATTATTTTGAATGTTATAAATATGTATTTAATGAATATATATGATACTTATGACATAATTATTATTATATAAGTAAAATAAAATATCTATATTCTTACCTTCCAATCATTGATAGAATGATAACGTCACTCTTGTATATGTGAGGACTACCACCTCCACCCAGTGATGCGAATTTTTTTCATTTAAACATTTTCATTGAAGTTAATAATGATAAATATAATGAATATTTATGATATATATATGATATAATAATTAATCTATAAATTTGAATTATTATTTATCTTTCTTTCCTTTAATCCATCAAAAAGTGAAAATTGCAATAATGTATACCTACAATCTACCATCTTCATGAATAGAGTAATTCATTTTCTATGTCAATATTTTATAGAAGACTATAAATATATATATAACAAATAACTATGAATTTTATATCATTATAAAATAATTATCCGATATAATCATGATCAAGATTCAAGGACCATAACTATCAAATCAAAACAGTGAGGAAAAAGGAGGCAGTAAACCCCCAAAACAATGGAAATAATAAAATATTGGTTTCAGACAGGTGATAAGACGGTATAAATGGATCATATATGATATTATTGATATTTACCTCATTTTAGTATGAAATTATAATATAAATATTTTTATTATACAATAGGTTAATATCACTTACAAGGAAATTAAAACTTCAGGTAAGGTATTTCATCTCAATTGTCACTATATTGAGACATATTTTCTATTATAGAACTATTTATTTTTTCATTCTATATATGAAATTTATTTTATGTATTTAACATTAATATCTAATTGTGTTGATTAAAACATTCAATTCATGTTTACTCTTCCAAGTGGTTCTTATCTAAGTGTTTCTAAATAAGTAAGAATTCATTTTTAGATATCATTTTTTCTGATTTCTATTATTTTCTTTGAAATGATTTTATAATTTATCCCTAATAATATTAATATATTTTCTTATACTCTAGATATTCTATGAGTTAACATGTTTTATTATAAATTTTCCTCTATTTTTCACTTTAATCATGTGAAAAAATGTAAAATAAAAACTGATTTTATTTCACTTCTTCATAGAGAATATTTTTCTTCCATATCCATATTTTAAAAAAGTGTTTATAAAAAATACCATTTATGTACTGAAATTATTTATTAATGTTTTTTGTTATAAATTAATTTTTATAAGGTTTAAAATTATTCTTTTTAATTTTTTCCAAAGGGTTCATATTTTTTACTTTCATTTAGAAAAAGTCAAATGGAATTTATGATTTTAATGTATAAGTCCTTAACTGATATTCTATCCTTCATAGTAATTTTATGTTATTTATATTATTTTACAAGTTTTAAAGGGTTTTACATAGTAAAATATTTAATAATCTCATATTTAAAAGTTTTTCTTAAATTTTATATATTTCTCTGAAGGATTTTATTTTATTAGAAAACCCATATTTTTGATGAACTAAGGGTTGTATTTTATCTCTTGTTAAATTTTTTTCATGAAAATTATCATGAAATATTCAATACCTTAGGATCATTATGAATTAAATTTTTCTTAAATATTCATATTATTTGAATCCTGAATAATATTGTTACCTAAACGATAGATATTTTCAACAAACTATATTTTATATTGATTTTTATTTGATTGAATGGGAAAATTTTGGTATTAAATATTCATTACTAAATAGATAAATTTTTTTGATATGGAATATTATTTACGAATTAAATTTATCATTCAGTATATAAGTAATTCATTGGAAATTAATTAATGGGTTGGGTCTTTTTATAGATAACCCCTTGATATGTCAGTAAGTCTCATGTGACAAACTAAATGGGTAGCCTTTTTAAATGGGTTTTTGGTTTATACCAACCCATCGATTAAGCTTTCTTGGAGAAAGTACAATATGGTAAATATTTCTTGATTTATGAGATTATTAAATCCAATATTGTATGTTTTCTTTTGTTGATAATTTATCTGTTATTATCTATGACATTACTGCATTGATTTTATCCGTGGATGCATTTCATGTTCGAATTATTGACTAAATGGAGCATGTTTTCTTTTATTAACCATTCCATTTTTATTGTGACTTATTTATTTATGATATCTGCTAATATAAATAGATCATATTGATTACCTAATCTCAATATTTTTTTTCCTTCATTTCACATGATATGATGAAATATAATACTAATAATATCAATTATGTGATAATATCTCTTATGCTAGGTATTTTATATTTTCAATGTACTATGGGAACCATGTATGTTCTTGGTTCTTCAAGACTACTAAACTATCCAATCCTTGGTCATGTGATATCTTGTATCTTATGCTAATGTAATAAATTATACACCGACTATATGTTTCTAGATTTGGGGTTTCTCTATATTTCTCTTTCATCCACCAATAAATCTCTTTACTTCATTTGAATATCAACTAATAAATCATCACACTAACTTTTAAACAGTTACATGAACTTATCTATCAAGGTAATTCAAGTAGTGACCTCATATTTCCTTTTCCATAGATCATAGGAAAATTTCAATAATATTAAAGACATACATGGATGTATTATTTGAAATGATATTTATAGCCTACATAAATACCCAATAATCCACCAAGAATCATCAACAATTTAAATTGAATCATTGAGAACAAATGTAATAATTACATTGGAACCACAATCCCACCTTGTAATTTGTTGGAAATACCAATCCTTAATATCAATATATATGATGGGAGGGATTCTCTCTTCCTTAATTTTGTTGATAATCAAATAAAAAGTTCAATGTAAGGGACTTCTCAAATATTCATTTTCATGTAATGGTACACTCATACCCCCCCCCATAACGATGGATGATACCACATGTTATACTTAGAAAAGAGCCTTGAGTTTGTAAAATCGAAGTCCACATTGAAAATCTCTATGTAGGAAACATGAGAGATAAAACCCAGACTATTTATAATTCCCATAAAAAACCATTAATATGATATCATGACCAAATATTATTTTTTTTGATTTATAAAAATATATTATTTTAAATGAAACATGTGAGAAACACAAATCTTAAAAAACTAGTAAAAAATTTCATGAACAAGTCATTAAACTATCTCTTTTTCACATGATTTGACAACCATCACTCCCCTTAATAAAATTTTACATAGTAAAATCATAAAAATGGGTTCTACATTTTATTTTCATTCCTTAACCATCATCTTTCAAATCTATTCAAAATTTCCAAACTCACTAGAATTTAGTTTAATGATAGATTCTTATCAAAGTTTATTCCTCTAAAGGGATGATTTGTTTTATTCCTTTTTATTGTAGTCAGTATACTCTATGAATGAAAATAACTTCATTATTCCTAATAGTGATAGCCTCGTGCATCACCTTTAATTACCTACATGATTGTTCCAAAAAAACAAAAAACAATAGGTAATAAAGAGTAGACTCTTGTTTTCTCATAAATAACATTTTTATTGTACGAGTCTAATAAATTTGGGAAATTATATTCTTCCAATATCAAAATGTGAATATTTCATTGGACTCTTCATTCTGTTTTAAGTCTCTTCTTGTTAATTCTACTATTTCATCCCATTAACATATTATTTGTTTGAAATATGATTTTCAATGTTGGTTTTTTGTATCATCATGTTTCCATTTTGGGATAACATCACATCATTTTCACCTCATTTTATTAAGACATTTCATTCCATTGTATTTTTATATTTTTTTCTTTCCCCAATTATTTATTATATTTTAGTTGATTTTCTAAACAACTAAGAACTATTTTTCATCATTCACACCCATATAAGAATCATTAAATGATTTTATTCTTGGATTATATTGAATCCTATTAAGTTTAATAGAATATGGAACCTATCCTTCAAGCATTGTAATGAATACCACAACCTTGTGACATTCCAAACTATATATGCCACAAAATTCTTCCAGAATTTGAAATTTATTTTCATTTGATAATTATGGTATAGATCTTTTCATAGATTATTTACACTCATATATTATCCTCATATAATCACTGAAAATACCCATTGGTTCTTGAATCCTTCCTAGTACTGTAATATTTAACAATTAAAAAATTGGATTTCCCCCCATAATTACCATAGAACAAGAAAAATCCTTGAAGCTTTTTTCTTCAAGTATGGTTCTAGATCTATCTAGATTTGATTTTTTTTCCTATTTCATTTCAAACATCAATGTGAATAGATGGTTATGGAAACATTTTAATATGATTCCCTTCCCTTTATTGTCATATTTTTTCTCAATTTACCTAGAAAGCATATCCTCATATTTAGTTTTCACATCATCAATAATGAATAAAAAATCTCTATTTATAAATCAAATTAGAGTATATTTACCATGTTTATATTAAATTTTCTTCTCATGGGTTTGAGAATATTCTTTCCTTACAAATTTATCTTTGGGGAATTATTCTATATCATTTTTTAACACATGATATACTATGTTCAATAAATATTATATCTCCATAATGTATTCTTTCTTTATAACTAGTCACATTCTAATAACTATGATAATTATTTTATGTTCAGATTATCTAGGAATGAACTTATTGATTTTATCATATTAAATTGATTCATTATTTATTATTTGATACTTCTCATTAACAACCATTATATTTTATTTTTAAGGATTGTTCTTTTATTCCATGAGAAATTCTATTTATCACATATAGAATTCTAATTTTTCATTCAAATCTCACACATGACGTTTCCTTTCTACTCCATCATCAATACAATTTGACGAATCAGCTTCATTCTTTACATGACCAAATAAACTAACTTCCTAAACTAAAGATTATCTTTTTGACTAATATTTATTTTTTTATTATCAGTAAATTAATATTCTTGTCTCTATGGTAATTCTTCTTCTTCTGCCATATTCGAATTTATACATTCTCTCCTTATAAAATTATGATTCTGATTTGGATTATTCATACTTCTCCTTTGTAAATTTCCTAATAAAATGATAGATTCACCATAGTTGAATTATTTTAGGGGTATCTTAACCTTTCCCTTCTGTTTAACCATTTTGAATAATTTTGATATAAGATTAAATACATCTTTTAAGTACTCACTGTCCTCCGCATCAAAGTATTTAGAATCTTCATTGTCTCATTTTCTAACTTATCCTCCCCTTAACGATTCAATTAATATTTCAAAATTAAATTTATTCTTGAAAGCTATAATTTTCCTCATCTCATTATCTATGATAATTTTTTCTCGTTAATCAACAGAAATATAGTTTATTTAATCAAGGGATAAGATATTTGAATCAACATGATCTAAAAAATTCCCCAACTATTTTTTAACAAAGATATAGTTCTCTATCATCTCCGTAAATCCTAAAATGTTGATGGATATCTCATTTAGTATTTTGATATTTTCTTCAATATTTTCTTCATGAGACATTTTTATTTCCTTGTACTAAGTTGTATAAACTATAATTTGTACTTCCTTGAATTTGACATTGCCTTCTTAACTACTTATCAATTTTTCCCTATTCTCTTTAGTTTGAAAGAGACCCATGAAATTTTTGTAAACCATCCATAGTTGTGAAATCAGTATGCCATTTTTTATATTTCTATATTAATCTATATTTTTATTATGTGTTTGTGTCATGGAAAAATCATAATAAATGGGTGTAAAACCAATTGTTTTTGTATCTCTAACCTCTATTCTATGTGAAAAGTAATATGGTAACTTTATATTCCTCCACATATGAATATATGACCACCAACTAAAAATTACAATCGTGTGTACTGATGATCAAAATATGATTTATACAAGATATGTTTCATCAACAACCACTAACGAATCAATTGAATTGTTGATGTTGTCTCTTGAACCAAACTAATTCCAACCAAGGAACATTGAAAAATATCCAACCAACACAATAGATATTTACATGTCCAAAAATAATAGGCCTCAGCTGGATCTAGTCTAATTTCATACCATTAACTATTATCATAAGAAAACTCAAACGGCCCCAAATGGTCATCCTAAGATCTACCAAAATCGAGGATGCAGACACGATGCATATCATCCTAAAATATATAAAAATCACTCTGTTTAGACATCCATTTATGAATGGTTTTCCATTATCAAATGAACTTGAGATCCTAGTGCCTTCAGAAGACCATTATAGAAGTGATAAGTAAAATAGAGATTCCTAATAGAAACTATAGTAGTTTTAACTCCATGTAACTCGATAATCACTCTCACATAAAGATTTACCAACTCTTAAAATTTGGTTTCATAAATAATGGGTATAATTTTAGCTAATATGGTCAGACTATCAATCACATACTAGATCACATTATTATTTCTATAGGTATATAGAAAACCAACAATAAAATCCATATAAATATTATCCAAATTCCATGTTGATAATCAAAGTGGAAAAAGAAAACCCAAAGGTATTTGGTTCTTGACCATATACTATTTCAAATTATAAAAATGAGATAGAAAATAAAAAATGTACCACCTCGTATCTGGACACCAGACCCACTATCACACGTCATTGAATATATTTTTGGTTATTGGGTTCACTGTCCACTGAGAATTATTGAAAAACCCCATCATAATATTCCTCATTGAAAAGGTACAACATATCGCTTCAGTAAATATAAGATACCCTCCATAGAGAATGGCCACTCAACGACAGTCTACCCACTATAAGGAGATCTTATAATACCATATAACTCAACATCATTTTTTGGTTCCTAAAATACTATCTCCCGAAGATTTCTACTCAAAGCATCTGTGATGAAATTCCCATTCCTTGGGGTATAGGCAATATCAAATTGAAAGGATTGAAATTAATCCAACCAACACTATTGATAAGGATTAAAATATTTTTGAGTAAATATATAACTCAACCAATTGTGGTTATATAACATGTTAAACCATTCCATGAAAATGTATTGTAAACAAATATTAATTGTATGCATCAGAGCTATATGTTCAGGGACATGTGTCAGATAATTATTCTTGTTTTTACATTAATGTTGAGATCTATAGGAAATCACTTGATCATCATGCATAAAACCATATCCCAAACCCAAACCAAATTCATCATGGAATACTACATATCCCTTCTTGTTCTCTTGACGAGTCAGCACTGATGCATAAGTCAAAGGATATTTTATCTCAATAAATGACCACTAAAATTTTACATCTCAAGAAAACGTCATTCCCTATAGATTTATAAAGATCATCATAAAGTCCAAATTCATGAAATATTTTATATAAAAATGTTAATATTCAGATAATCCATAAAATCTCATTATATGGAAACTATTTGAAAAAGTTTATCCTGTCATAATAGCTTTCAATGTATCAGGGTCGACTGAAATACCATGTTATGGGGCCACATGTCCCAAGAACATCTCATCGTGAATCTAGAAATTCCATTTTTTATCATGACATAATGTTGGTGATTCCTCAAAAATTCTAGAATGGCCCATAAATGAAACACAAGACCCTTCCCAGATGTATGGTAGAACTAGATTTCATCCACAAAGACCACCATAAACATATCAAGAATATTTTGGAAAATAATTTTCATCAAATCCATATTGATTACATGATAATTATTAGAAAAAAATGGAATGAAAAGATATTAATAATGGGAATGTCTTCTCTAGAAGAAAGTTTTTTAATGAATGAATAATTTATTCTCAATAGGTGATAACCAGATTGAAAGTCAACATTTGAAAACCACTTATACCCTTTAAACTATTCAATGTAATCATAAATACATGGAAAACAAACTTTTTTATAACCATGACTCGATTGAGAATCCATTAATAAACACATGTGATAATTTTTCCATCATATTTCTAATAAAATGTAACAGGTTCCACCCAAGGTGACATGCTAAGGTGTATAAAGCCTTTCTCTAAAATATCATCCAACTCAGTCTTGAATTCAGTCATTTATCCTGGATCCATATTTCAAGAGGGAGTAGAAACTAATTGAGTACCATTCAATAAATCAAAAGAAAAATAATTTTCTTTATTGGTGGAAACCCAAAGAAGTCAAACGGTTTTTTAACTCAATGGAAACTGGAGGGAGATCCCCACACAAGGAATCCTCTTCCAGATAAAAAGAAATCTTAATATTACATTCCTCAACACTGGATAATAGGTTCTAGTTCAACATTAATATTGGTCTTATTCTACATAAATTATATGACACACCACATCTGGTGCATTAGTGGAGGCCCATAAAAGATAAAATTCAATTCATTATTTGTTAGTAATAATACTATCAATAATAGAAATGTCCTCAAGAGGTTTCATGTTAAGAACCATAAAATCCTAGGTAATATTGATATCTAATAACGATAAAACTCAAGAATGACAATGAATACCCTCATCTATCTTTGTTCTGATGGCTGTAGTAATATCCATAACATTGGATAAGCACTCTATTGAAATATTAATAATATTCACAATAAAAGTTGATTTAAAATTTTGAGATGAACTATTATCAAATAAATTACTCACTAAAGATGGAGCTAAAGAGATAGTACCTCTCAATGTTAATGGACATATATCTTCTTCAACAAGAGACACTTCCACTGCATGAAGATGCTTCGTTTAAAATGCTTTTGTCTATAACCACTTAGATCATGAAGCACCAGATTTTACCATAGTACTTTTAGGCGATGATGATAACAAGACATTACATGGAGAAAATAATATATAACAAAATTTCTTTATGTTTTCTGAATTACCACAATAACCACATATCTTGTGTGCCTTAGTGAATTTTGTATACCAATTTCTAGGAATTCCATACTTGTAGCTAGTCAAATAGCCTCTTCCGGTCACTATAAGATGTCTATAAAAACCCTCCTATCGAGAACCAACATGAGGCTCCCCATGATTTCTCTTCCATTTTGGGAACTCATAAAACTTCCACTAGGAGAAAAACAAAGTCCCTTCTCCCATGAACATTTATCTAGATCAAGTACAACAATCAACACCCTAAACAGCATGCCATCATATGAATAGATCTTCAGCAAGAAATTCAATGAAATAATATTGGATCAATGTCCCATCTCTAACCAATGTGTCTTTAGCTTATTATTCAACATAACATCATGTAAAAACATTATAATCTCAATGAATTGATTCATGTATTATACCACATTCCTGTTGTCCTACTCAAGTTTGAAAAACTTCATAGCCATAACCAACATTATAGATTTTTGATAAAACTGTATTTTAAATTGAAACTATAATTCCTTCCACTATAAACCCATGTACCACATTCCTGTTGTCCTACTAAGGGAATGATTCTTATCCTGCACCATTGATACAACTTTGTCATGAAAAAGATCGAATACCCTTGTACCCTAACAAATGAGTCTATCCTGACTTATCTCGATGTCCATTCCTAATCCCCATGAGTCGGAGACTATAACATATCATCATATAATATAAAATTGGGAAAAAATTTTCCTCAAGTAAGTAATAAGTAATAGATACATATTAGTATACTAAAAAATCCAAAGGGATAAAGTACGAAAAACTATATAGTTACATATAAAAACCAAAAATTACATCATAAAAGTACCAAAATATCTAATAATAAAAACTAAACATTCCTAAAAGACATGCCACATCAATTACCAAGAGATCATAAACACCCACCAACCTTTATCACAGAATCACAACACCCACAATGAGACTCACCAATAGAAAATGATGGCGTAGAAGATCTATGAAATTAATCTAGAAATAAGATTCCACATCATGGAGTTTAGGTCCATAAATCCTAGGTTGATATATCATAACTCCAAACATGATAATATGGATAAATATAAGAGACATTGAGGTAAATTACCTGGAATGATTCACCACATCCAATCACAATGATCAATTACCAAATAGAATATCCAAAAGTATTGGATATCATCAAAATCCGTTGGGGATGGAACATGGTTGAGAGGGATGGAATGCTAGAGGAAATAAGTGATATTTATATTTGATCCTACTTCTAAAAAACCACACTCAATATTTTAAATGTCATGTAACCCAATTACACGTTGTGTAATTATCAAGTCCCATAGACTTCAAAAAACACATCGCCTTTTTTAAAACTGGTTTTTAAAATTTACACTATGTGTAAAGTGTAAATAATTTCTATCCTTTCATGTTATATACCCATTTCATGAAATCATTAATGAGATGATTACATGTTGTGTAACACTATTACATGGCATTTAAATCCCTACCAGAATGTAAAAACTATAGGGTTTTTGCTGAAAATTCCAAAATATCCTTGACCTCACCATTATTTGTATCCTCCAAATTCCATGTTTTCCTTACTCAAAAAATGAGAAATTAAAACCAAATAAAAGGTAAAAACATACCTGATATAAATGTAATTTGGTGTTACAATTCACTTATCATAGAACATAGTGTTATCTTAACAACCTTATGGACATATGTGGATGTATTATCAATCATGACATCATATCCATATAGTAACCCAAAATAATAAACATATAATCATTAAAAATACACAAAAAAACTAATATTAAACCATTTCAAAAAATTACAATACCTACTTGGGAACAATAATGGAAACAAGAATAAGTTTCTCTACCCAAAATACACACCCAATAATAAAAGCACCTCAGAAAATAAGTCTTGGTCCTAGCCTAACCTACACACTATTGAGTCAAGTATAATATCACAAGATGTGTATGATAGTCATTCAATGAATAATAAACAAGCATGGTGTAGTCAATTTTAGTGCTTCCAATATATATATATATAGGAAAAATCCATATAACTTATTGTTGATAGATAAAGTGAACCATAACGATATGAAAACCAAAACATAAATCATAGGAAATCTCATGATATTCATGTGAGGCCTATATGTTGAGAATGATGTATGAACACATGTTATTTTTTTCACCTAGATAAGATTAAAAACAATAAATCATAAATAAATTTCAAAATTCACCATAATAGACAAAATAACTTAATAGTAAAAAAAATTATGCATACCATTACTAATAACATGGACTTCACTGATATATTAGTTTCTCAATCCATGGATCAAGATATATTCCAATCCATTAAAACATACACTCTATAATATTCCAAATCTCAACTAATAATATAAAATAAAAACAACTCTTTGATTCCACTTTGTAATATACCTAATCTAGTTCACCTTCATTTTGACATAATTAGAGTGTCGCGTATCTATATAATGGATCCACATATGCTAATAGATTCTGAGGAGTATAGAGGGTTGAATTATACAAATTGGGGAAACATGACCCTCAAGTATATATCACTATAAACACCCTAGATGCAGAAAAATAACCAGTCATCACAACACATCAGTAGTAATATTTAGAAAACACAACTAAATTCCATCCAATAGAAAATTTAAATGTGGGGTAGATCATATAAAATATATTCAAAACAAAAGTAAAAGTAAAAGGATACATCTATATATTTTAAATGGTCATTACCCAGACTAATTACATAAATTCAAAAAAGATCAAACTACTCAGATATCAATAGTTACATGGCCGTTTCCCATACTTGTTCCATGAAACATGGCGTTTTCATTGGAACAAGGGAACCAAATAAGTGTGTTAATACAATATAGTAGGCCACCAAAAATGGTGTCCCTAAAAAACTCAATAAAAATGTTATTCTAAATATTAAATATCAATGAAGTAAAAAATAACATGTAAACAACATGTCACTCTGTGGAGTGATCTCTCCAAGTCACATGGGATAATACCTACTTAAACCAGAATGGGATTATATAACCATGGTCTATGTACAATCCTCAAGGATAAAATATAAATCATTCCTTATATAATATTCTCATTGAATAAACTATCACCATAAAAACTCATTTTATAAAATTGACATATCTAACATAGAGAATATATTTGAACAATTCATCCCAAAAATTTATTAAGTCTAATGAGAAACCATTGATGAAAAAGGAACCACCAATCATTATTGATAATACATTACAATTTACAATATTGGGAGGAAAATATACCACTATCATACAACTTTGATGGATGAAGGACCCCCTTAACCATCCCATCCATATGGAACATATACCAGCATATCAAATCTTCACGTAGATAATATTCCATCATCTCAGGTCCCCATGTGAATGATGTACCATTTAGACAACATCCATAGGGTAGTGGATGACCCACTATAACATCCCTATAGATGGAAAATGTACCACCCATATCGTATCTCTAGTGTTATTACAACACTGGTATCACGTATTTGTTCCTAGAGTGGACAATGTAATAATGGGATAAATAATATAAGTATAAAATATACCTATAACCTGAAATCTTTTGTAGAAAATATACCACTAATATAAAATTCAAATGTAGGATAGGTTCTAGTATTTCATTATCCACTATTTTAGTGATGTACCAATAGCTCCATTTGGTGGATGAGATACCATTAACCAATATAAAGTGGTTGATAAAAATCCAAAATTCAATTAATCTATTAAGTAACACGGTTCATTTGTTATTGGTGGTTGTGACACCACTAGTCACTAGGAAACCAAAAAAATGAATGATATATCAATTGAATACAATTCATGGAATTTTTAATCATTTATCAAATCAATGGTTACATACATAGGCTATAAACCCATGTCAAAATTTAATTTCATGGCCATTATCCCTCTAACCTAGCATGTAACTATATTATTTATCACAAATGACTACACTAGTGCTCCAACACTGTATCCTAGGGTCATTTCTCAAGTATAGACACCCATATTACGCACACATTCATAGTCTCATAATATGTATCATAATGGAAATGGTCATTGATGAAGAATTATATTGATACTCAAATTACACTTTCCACTCATATAATAGGGGATTCCAATCATACAATTAAAATGAAAAGACCCCATTTTAAATTTAATTGGGGTCATAAATGATAAATTAGCATTTCCAGTATTTCATACGATGCGTGTATGGTACGGAAATAGAATCTTGAAGGAAAGGGACTACCAACCATGGATGATTGGGTTTCTAATCACAAAATACCACCCATTAATTCATAATAAATAATAAAAAACCAATAAATATAAAATATTCAATCTAATTATCCATTACTAAAGATATTTGGTGAAATGGCGATGAAAACAAAAAATAGAGAGAAGTGCAGTCGTAGCCTTACAGATACTGACTTCATCCAATGAATGATAAGTGAATTAAAGGAGGAACAAGAATTATTCCACGTCAAAAGGAAGATAATGTAGTATAAAAATTGGTATGGTCCTTTGGATATAATTAATAAAATGATAAACCATTCTCTTTTATATTAATTGAACAATTAATAAAAAAACTGTATAAAAAAATTAAAAAATTTATAGGTTACTGGTAGGTATCTGTGGTTCAATAATTTGGGAGATGATAGGGCACTGAGTTCCCAATTAAGTGTACTAGAGACATAATGTTCCTCATATATCAACACCCCCCCACTGCAGGCTCCTCCAATTTCCTTCTATAATACTTCCATGTTCCCACTGGTGTTTGTTTCAAAAGAGACCCCCAAGTGTTGTCCAAATTCCCAATATCAACTCTCAAGCCCTATAAATCCCTAACCAAAAAATCCCTAACTAAAAATAAACCTAAATACATGTGTTTAAGTGAAATTTAAACTAAAATAATATCTCAAACAATTTCAATTCGTTTAAAGTTCCTTGTTTCCTCTCATGGGAGTAATCGTCGGTTATACCTTAGGTTTTAGGATTTTCATAGTCCAAGATGAAGTGATGTAAAGACTACATACATGGGAGAATCCATTTTCATAGTCAGTATTAAAAATACCCAAACATTGTTTGACCAATATTTAAGAGTATAAAATCATATATTAGTTAATGGAATACTGATGATGATAATGAGCGACGCTAAGTTAGAAAGTAAAGAACATGTTTATAAAAGATTTTATATAGTTCACATACTCAATTTATTATGTGTTTATGTCCATGATGGTAAATATTTTTTATACTTAATCATATTGTATTCATTTATATTAATAAAAAACATTGTATATTGAAGGAAGGTCATCTGAAACTCTTACATGTATTTAATATGACATACATGCGAATAAGGTAAAAAAACACTGGTAATATCAAATGGTATTCTTCATATTCACTTAGAGATATCTTGCCCATAGAGGATATGGGTGTTATTTTTCTATCAATAATGATACCATTTTGGTGGCTATCACATTTTCATATCATCATACCAACAATTTCATTCTTAGCATACAGAGAAGAGTAGTATATCATTAATCAGTGGAGACAGCTCATATATCCTAAACATAATCAATAGTTTCAACTGATCTTTTATTATTTTACGGAATCATAATGAACGACGTGGAATATAAAAAAGATTCCTTGCAAAAATGATTCTATAAATATTATCAATCATCTCGTTAAAATTCTTAAATCCATTATAGAAGTATATAATATTCCAATCCCTATTTTTTATATCTGGCTAAAACTATGATATGGAAACTGTAATAATTGATTTTTTTTCAACAACATTTATATCAATAAATAATTTAGTTTAATATTAATAATATCCATATATAATGGTCAATGTCCAAATATTCACACATCAACCAAGCCAAAAATTTCAAAAAAACATATCAGAAAAGCCAGTGAAATCAACTGAAATTAAAAATCAATATTCTTAAAAAAAATTAGAAACTAAATTAGAAGTATATATTCGATCTAAATGTCTTCAAGAAATATAAAACCACACATATTGGGATAAAATCCCTTAGAATCTATTTATCACTCACCAATCATATCTATACAATATTTGATCAGTACTACCTTCATTTTCAACTCAAATACTATTGAATCCACCAATCCTTACAAAATTATCACTCTATTAGAAACCCACATTCTAAAAAAATGAAAATAAAATAGAATATAAAATTATAGAACATGCCATCACCTATAAAGAAAACCATATGATGAAACCATAATGTTTTTTCATCCAAACCATGTCATGGATTACCCTCCATCATAATGCACACCTATTTCATAACCATGATCACTTTAACCAAAAACATTTTTACCATAGATTATTAAATGTTGTAAAAAACTATGATATTTTTTAGATGAATGATAGTGACTTCATATTACATTTTTAAGTACCCAAAACCGTCAGTATAAGAATTTTCTCTAAAAATGATATATAGTAAAGGAAACCATTAATTACATTATTTACCATTTCCACCCATTATTACTCCATCTATTCCTTTAAACCACGATAATTATCCATGAACCTTTATACTATAGTATAATAGAGATTTAAAAACCATTAAATTTGTTTGAAATCATAGTTTATAATGAAATATGTCTTCCAATATTGGGTCTTTTCATATAGTTTATTTATAGGTTAATTTTCAAGGTCAAATCAAAATGTTTTTTGGAATAAAAAATTACATGGTTTTCATGTATGTGAGAATCATCCTTTTCATTAGTCAAAAATACATCCCTCATTTTACTTATAAAATAAAATCAATGTATCTTGTTCTTCACCATAGAAATGTTTAATCCAAAATATTATTCATTTGATTCTCCTTTTGTATAATTCATCGAACATTATCATTTATTATACTCCATCCATGAGATATTTAAAATTTCAATATGATGGCCTTATATGATCTTATTATCAACATTTTAAATTTAACCTTAATATTTTTTATACCATTCATCATCTTCTATGATAAATTTAAAATCACATGAAATTTAAAATTACATAAAATTTTCTATATGTATCCTTAAATTACCCTTCTATTATACAAATATGTTTAATTATAGATAGGATCATTTCAATGTTTTTTTCAAAAAATCTACAATATAATCAACAAGATAAAAGATTTATGAATCTATATAGTATATTAAAAGTTCTTAATTTATGAAAGTTGAAATAAAATCCTACACATCATGTAGGAACATCATCAATGCCATTCTTCATGTCATGCATGTGAACATCAATATCTCCCTTTAGAATTTATTATGCAATACCGCCACATTATTTGGGTTAGTTTTTCACTTTAATTTTGTTTACTTAGGTTTTAATTGAAAAATGAAGAGAATTATATTGTTTAATGATATAATTTAATATAATGAGATAGTGAATAAGTTGGATTTTGGATTAATAAAGGGAATCAAGTTTCTAGTTGCATGACACTGGGTACCCAGTCTCATCATGGTAGATAAAAAATATATGGTCAATAACCACAATATTTAGAGTGGGTTATAGTGGGTTTCATATTTAGGGGGGAAAGTATTATGATCCCTTAAAACCTTCAATATAATTAATCCACCATTATTATTTCATTATAGGAACCCTTATTTTCCTCTCCCAAGTGATCAATGACTTCCCCTATACCCTTTAATGTGAATACATTCCAAAGACAAATATGGATCATAATCATGTATTTTTAGGATATCAAATTTTTGTAAGGATAAGGTAGTTATACACTTAGTTTTATTTATTTTAGTTGTCAAAGTGTGAATTATACTAAATCACTTATTCATTTTTTTCATATATTTCATAATCTTTTGTGGCTGTTGAATACTCCTTTGTTCTAGATAGTATATCTCTCAAAGGTATTGTAGGGATAATATTTTAATGAGGCAAAACATAAGAAGAACATTTATCTATCACTAAGTTTATTATAATTTCTTAGTAACACAAAAAATCTATAAAAATCCATATTTTTATTTCATAAAATTCATTAGGTGGTATTTTATTTAACCCTTCAACTTTTGGATTATCACATAAAAAATTAATTTGTTGGGGAAACCTCATCTATGATATATTATTATAGTTTATTTTATTGACATGATAGAGAGTAGTGTAAGAATAAAATTAAAAATATTTTATTATTCTAAAAATATATTTTTTTTGTTCTGTTTTAAAAACATTTTAATTTGTGTTGTGATATTATTCCCATGAAACTACTTATGTTTTGTTAATATTTATCACATTAGTTATACTATTTTTATATTTATTATTGTAAAATATTGTGTATAAAATTATTAAATATATGATTGGAATTTATTTAACATTATATGTTTGTGTTTTAAAGATATTTTTATAGGGTGGAACGAATGTATATATTGTAATGAACTTCTTACAGGTACCTCAAGCGATTAAAAATAGAATATATGAATTTATACAAGGATTCATACTCAACTCAATATTCTTTCACTAATACCCTTTATTGGTTTCCCCATAGAACATATTTTTTCTCCTTTTACCATTACTATAAATATCTTGAATATGAATATGTTTTTTAGGTTTCAACCATCTCAGATTCTAAATAAGGGTTGATGTAGGTATGGTTTGTTTCCACCATGTTGTTTCTAGAACATTGAAACTGACACCCAAGGTTATTATTATTAATAGTATACAAATTATATGACAAAATGATTAATTTTAGAATATATTTAAAATAATAAATTAAATTTCTATTTTATTAAATTTTATTTATTTTTGATATGTATAGATTGGGTTGTGGCCTCCAAGTTAATGTAATTCACCAACTCCTTACATGTTTTCCTTTGTAATTTTTTTTTTCAGATCTCATTATGTGTGATCCAATAATTGGAATGGATTTTATATATGAGGGTTCTTAGAATATTGATATTTGATCTGGGGTTGTTTTATATAGATTTTAATGGATCATTCAATAATTTTGAAATAGTGGTTACTTTTATTTTACAATTTTTTTAATGTATTTATTGGAGCTATCTTTACTTTAGAAAATTGATGTTTTTGTTTTATTTTTAGTTATGTAATTATGGATTGTGTTATATATTTGTATAGACTATATAATTGTTTGGAATATTTTTTAATTTAGGGCTAAATACATTTAGATCATTAATTTATATTATTATATATGTATAATAGGCACCCTATGGATTTCAAATTTTTGGAATTTTAGATATATGGATGACCCATGATATATTATTATCGAAATATATAACTAAACTGACTTAACTCCAATGAAGTGAAAATAACTTCCAACATTATATTATTTCCCCTTTGGTGTTTACCTTATCCTATTTTGATTAGGAATTATGCATAATGTTATGTGTTAATTATGTTTGGACCATTAAATACAAATAGAGTCATTAAAAAATCGTATCAGCGCTCATAAATGGCAGTTTCATATGATATGGAATAGAGATAAGATTTATATTAATCAAAATGATTGAATAAATATGATTATCCAAAATAATTATATTGAAA
The DNA here is from genome assembly GCA_963277665.1 of Viscum album. Lineage (NCBI taxonomy): Eukaryota > Viridiplantae > Streptophyta > Magnoliopsida > Santalales > Viscaceae > Viscum > Viscum album. Next base: position 9,799,840 of record OY728136.1, read on the forward strand.
GGCATATTTTCCATTACTGTTTTGGTTTTGATTTTAATTTTAATTATTTCATAGAATTGTTTTTCTTATATATAATGCATCATGAGTATGCACTTATTTGTAGAAACTAATAGGATAACATTACATTGAATACTTATTAATAAATGATTAATTATTTATTTATATCAATTAGATATTTTTATTATATTGAATTTAAGTAATAAATAAATATTATTTTCGACCTAATTATTAGTGATAATTATATTAATATAAATCTTTAGGTGACTCATTTGAGTAAGTAAATCTATTGTATTGTCACTTTTATTACATTTTCTTGTTTATATTTAAATTCATGTTTTCAAATATCGTTTGAATTATTATTTAATGTGCATAAGAATTAAATAAATATGAATGAATGAGTAATTATAGGGGTTTCATCCTTTTTAATGATATGTTCCTTAATTCAATACTGTTTTATATTCTTTGATAGATGATTTAACGAGATTTTCAACAATAATATAGAGTACATCATTATTATTATCACCTTTTTTCAAATAAAAAATCCCTTATGATCAAGACGCACTAGCTCGATCATTCATTCATCCATAAGCCCAAGAAGTCTTTTTATTGATACATTAGGTTTTAATGTATGTATTTCCATGGAGGGAAGCTATAGCTGCTGATATAATTCAAGACATCTAGTTTCATGAACCCTCAACATTCATGGGTGATGCTTTTCTATAGGAAGTGAAGAAAGGGATAGAGAATATCAATCAGATATTCACATGTATAAAAACCCTAAACCATCGATTATAATGATTGGAAACAATTATGCTTTAAGGTGTAGGTCTTTATTTGTGAGACGTTATGATAAAATAATATAAAGATTACGGTTTGAATTGAAACGTATTTAAAAAGGTATTATTTGAGTAATTATACCTAGAAACACTCTATCAAGTAATGACATGGGTGTTCATGGATATCAATAAAGAGTTGGTGACTATCATATAATAGGCTACTAAATTCACAAATATAGTTACTCTTTCCCCTAACAAGACTAGGAACAAAGATTCTGAAACTAAATATTTATAGAATTATTATAATGAATATTTAAATATTTAAATAATAATATTAAATAATTTTAACTAATATAAGCTGAAAATAAATTTTTTCATCGATGAGACATGTTTGAAGGATTTTTTTGGGAATGGTGGTTGGATTCCTAACGGGTTTCTACAAAATAGACTTTCTAGTGGGGAGACAAGGCACTAATAGGAGATGGGGCTGGAAAGATTCATAAAATGATTTCATGGTAGAGGAAATACTCATTTTTCATTCTCAAGGAGACCTCATGTTTTATGTTATTAGTGTGTAAACCGTGAATATAAAAAATCAATGTACCATTTTTGATAAAAGTATTATCTATGCATCCATTTTGACAATTTAAACTGATTTTATGAAGAAAAAATAATATATTCTTTGTTAATGACCGCATATGATTTAATAATATCATAATCAATCCATATATTAGTTTATAGGGGAAGATGAAAAACTTACTGTCATACATGATTTAGATTCTGGTGATCTAGTTAATGTTGGTAGTTTGGGGAAACATCTTCATGGTAGAATTGTTTGGAAAATAATCATCTTGGGGGTATAATAATAGTTTGTGCAGGTGAGTAGTCTATAGTTAATAGAAGTGAAGTGTCTTAATTATTTAGAGGGAAAATTATATTATCATTTACTCTTGAATATAGTGTATTTTATATAGGGGTTTATCAATACTTTATTTATGAGAAAGTTATATTTTTTTGGTTATTAATATTGATGTAACATTGAAGCTAATGAGAAATGGTTAAAAAATATATAAGACAGTATACAAGAGTAAAAGATTTTCATCTTCTAAAATTGTGGTCGTCACTTATGTAAGATATATTATTTTTTTATTCCCATCATGAATACGTTAAATATTATCATAGGAATTATATAATTAAACAATATTTGAGCTTACATCAACTATTATCAATGGTGGTTTTAATTTTCACAATTAAATATATTTTAATATATATATGACAAAGAGTAATAATTATTTAGAATTTGGGTTGTTATGGACTAGTGTAAACCTGTATCTATCACTATATAAATGGATAGTTTAATACTTTTATTAGATGATTATACATAAAAATGGATCTTAAATCTTATAGAATACCTCTTCCATGATGTATTTTGTGAATATTTCTCCAGATTACCTTATAAAAGAAATGGATAATTTTTTTACATGAAGTTTATACTAATAGGGAATAAAGATTCCATCATATCATATAGCCCTAATTGAGATAAGGGAATATAATATTCGTCTCAAGGATATCTTGTCTAATGGATTTATTAAAACAACAACTTCTCCATTTGTTGGTCCTATGATTTTTACGGACAAAGGGGAAAGATTTCAATGTTCATGTGTGGGATATTGAAAATTAAAGCATGCATTTACATTTAATTATAATTTATTACCATGTATTGATGATTAATTAAATCAACTAAATGGGGATATGTATTTTTTAAATATTTTCTTATGATCTTGTTATAATCATCTCTACGTGAGATTAAAAAATATTACAAATATGGGTTTCAAATGTTTTTATAGTAAGTTCAAATATCTCACCATTCCATTTTGATGAATAAATGATAATATAGTTTTCATTGAATTAATTAACCTGATCTTCCATACATTATTAGATTATTTTATAAAGGTTATTTGGGGTCACATATTTGAAAACCCAAGATCCATATAAGGGAGTAGAATGAATATATATATCATATTAGAATAATTTGAGGAGAAATACATTTATGTTAAAATTTAAAAATTCTATTTTTGTATTTAGGATGAAAAAATAATTTGACATGTGGTTTATGAGTCTATATTTTTTTATAGATTTTGGGGAGGTAAAGGAAATAATATCATGGAAGATGCACAAGAATTTTATTTATATATAAAATTTTAAGGGAGTTTTTGGAAATTATATTCTCTTTATCCATTATTTTTTAGGATAGTTTTTCTTATGAAGAATTAAAAAATGATGGTTGAAAGGATAATTTTGTTTTATAACTGTGAATATGATTTTCAAAAATATAATTATTTTCATAGCATTGATCTTATCTTGATTCAACCATAGTCATGGGAAGGGTTGTAGGTAAAATAGAAGGACTCTTTAGTTTGATATATCAATGTTATTTAGTGGGATATTCACGTGTTTTCCTATGGTTCTTATAATCATTCATCACATGAAATAAGTTATCCAACTCATGAACTATAGTTTTCTTCTATAGTGAAATATCTAAATATCTGTAGATAGTATCACTTTGGAGATAATTTTTTTGTTTACACAGATCTTATGTTTAAATCTATATATTTTTTCAGTAGTGTCAAAATACTGGGAAATATAGGTGGTTTAAATACACATAACCATTTTATTATTTCATTGTTTATTCACATAGAGAGGAAAACATAGTTATTCAAGAACATGATAAAAAATTACTACATTAAAAGATATGTGAGGTGAAATAAGAATGATGATTGATGCCTCTTACGACTAAATGTCGCTTGAATTTCATTAAGAGTCAATATGGGTTGTGTATATTAAATATTTAATTAAAATAATTCATTTTGAATTTATTTAAGGATTCAAAGATATCCTTTAATGAATTTGTACCATCTTTGATAGAAAACCCGAATTTGAAATCGAGGATGGAAAGATATGTTATTCTGTGTTTTCTTGTCGGGATGAACTTGGGAAGAAAATGGGGTCATGAAAATCCAAATTTAATAGGATAGGAGTTAATAAATCAGTTGATATTATATATTTGATCATGTATTGTGATTAGCTGGCCTAAAGATGCAACATGAAAACAAGTTGAACTTAATGATGATTAATGTTAATGGGTAGTTACTCACACCGTTCATACGAGGATCCATGAACACCATTTTGAATATTCATGAGAAGCACTTGTGTGGTCGATGGATGATTCGTAAAGGAATTATGGGAAGGAGAAGTGTGATCACTTGTCTATATTTCCAATTTTAGTCAAAATAAATCAGGTATAATGCAAATCAATTTTTTGGGGATGAATGATTGAGTAAGGTGTTAAACATTGGTGGGATGAATGCAGAGTAAAAATAAATGGAGTCCGATTGCTTGAAAGAAAATAATAAAAATATTAAATATTAAAAAATGATTGTCTTATAAGGGAATAATTGAATTCTGGTCATTTTCAGAACCTGTAATGTTAGAGTTTTTTCCTAACAGACATGATTATTGACTTAAAGTAAGAAGACATAGTTCCCTTATTTGATGGTCATCAATTGATACCATGATTTTTCTGTGATATTCAAGGAGAATGAAAGGGAATAAAATAATGGAATAAAATACTCTAGATTAATTCCATATTTGGAGGGGTAGGAAGAGTTTAAAGTGTAGATAGATAGTGAGTAGCAAGATGAACACATTTTCTTGATAACAGAGTGAAGTGAGAGAGAAAAGAGTATGGTGATATTTTGATGATCTTGATGGTAATTTGTTTGTGAGAATGGGGATGAAGATCAAAGGTTGGTATAGTTTTGAAGATATTATCAGATAATTTTCTTGTGGTTATACCTTGTTATTTCCCCAGTGAATACATTTAGAAAATTTATATGTTCTTTCAATATGTAAATAATATCTAGAATTGTAACTGATGAATAATCGATTGATCATTGATAATTTTTAATCTTTAATTTTATATCAGTTTCTCTTCCATTCGATGACTAACACATTGTCAATCAATGCGTATTTTTCATCAGGAATGGACTATTAGGTCAAAACATTTTGGATTCGGTTGTTTAATTCATCTTGTTGATGATTTTAAACACTCGATCGAGAACTAAGAGCACAACCCTTTCACTCTATCAAAGTGTTTTTTCATTCATTGAATACATTGACCTGATATTGACTAATGAAGTTTGAAACTGAAATCATAGTTGACAAACATAACTTATTAATGAAGAATGGATGAACTCGTTTTCTCACATGGGAAACCCCTTGATATTTTTGGATGTATCTCTAATTTTCATTCACTACAGCTTTTTGTTCTGTTTTCTAGTTTTGTTAATTTATAATGTCTTTTAGATTAATTCCTTAACATATAATGTCTCTTTAGAAATATATTAGATAGTTATAATAAAAAATATGACAAATAAATCATTAAATACATTCTCAGTAGGGAACAACAATTGTTTCTACTATATTTTAGTAGTAATAATATAAAAAATATTAAAGTGGGTAAAAGTGACACAAAATCCTTTCTTCAATTTATACCATTAACTTGTGGTTTACAAAGAGTTTTTAAAAAATACTAGAATAAATTTTTTAAAATAACATAATTGTTAAAGAAAATAAAGATGAAATGAAATCTAACTCACCCATGGATAATGTTGTTTGATATTTCACCTACAAAACCAAGGATAATTTCAATATATTTAATTAAAATGAATTTAAAACTGTGATGTGAGAACATAAATTAGATATGAATCCATAATTATTGGATGTTATGGTTGAAGAACATTATGGGTTTTAATATTTGTTCCAAATTTCCATGTAGCAGTTCTGAAATTTCCAACATTGGTTGAAGAAATCCATGTGGTTGAGGTCAAGCATAAAGGACATTCAATTACAAAAAGGATTGAATTTATTATGGTCATAAAATCCAAACAATGGATGAAAATAATTTTCTTCATGGGAATTTCAATATTTCTGACCTTTTTTTATATCTATTTAAATATGATATATATGGTAAATATCATGGTTATTTCACTATATATTCAGAACCCTATTAATTTAATGAGGATGATTTGGAAGTGTTCATCAGGGGTGGTATAGATTATAAATAAGGAAAAGCAAATATGTATAGAAAACATTGGACAACATTTTTTTAGGTGTATTTGTATTTGGAAATAAAAGTGAAGGCTTTCTTTTTTACTATTGATTATTTTTTAAATTTTCTATGGATGTCCCTATAAGATGAGGAGGGACTAGAGGATAAATCTCATTCCAAAAAATTTATGCATTGAGCCACATTTATCATTCATCATACTCCAACATTAGAATTTTACCACAGTACAAGGGGGTGAATATAGATTCTTTTTCTTATGGGGACCTCACCTTATGAGTTCAGTTGAAGTGATGTGGAAAAGAAAGAATGTTATGATTATTACCACATAAACCCCATATATTATGGTATTGGTGATGAGGAACACATTTTCCACTTGAATAAATTATAAAACACAACATCACTTAGGGTTGGGGTTTACCAAACATTCCTTCTATCATTCTTTTTTTATTATATTCAATTCTAGTTTTTAAATTTCAATATAAATTTGAATCTTTAATGTTTTTCTTATAGAAGACAAGGTCGATAATAGCTGTGTACAAACTATTCAATGTCAATCCACAGTCTTCTATATTTTATTTATTTTCATGATGAATATACTTGAGGCAACTATTTATTTAAAATGTAGGATATGATTTATTAACTACATTTATTAATAGATTATATAAGGTAAAGAAAATTAAACAAAAACCCTCACTTCATGACCTCCCCATGTATTTTACATGATAATAAATTTAATGAATCTAATGTTAATCACATTAAATGTTTTTTATCATTCAATGTCACCAGAGGAGATTTATCAAAAAAATATGTGTTGTTTTTTAATACATTAAAAGGTGAATAAAACTTATAATTAAAGTGTTTCTAATCATAAAATTATCCACACTTTTTCACTATTTTAAAATCTATTGTTTTCTTATTCTTTGGACTCAATTTGATAAAAATTGAAATGAAATAATATTTTTCCTGATGAATATTGATCCAAAAAATTCTATATACACTTCTTTAATATAGTAATTTTGATTATATATTTGTGTTGAATGATATTTTCCTTTCCTGAATATTTTCCTCAACATTTCTTTGAACATGAACTTGTACACATAATATTTTTCTGAGTTATATTTTGAATTTTTAACCAGCTGTGAGTTTTTATGAATGTTTTTCATCAATGTTTATTATTTTTAATGTGTTTAAAACAATTATTTGGAACTATTTTTAACATTTCTAAATGAATTCAATCTACTAAATTGAAATTTTTTTTGAACTTTTAAATTGAGTTTTCATGATTTCTCCACCATTGGTTCAAGATTGAGATAAAATTTGATCTTTTTGCAGTAGAGAAGGTATTTAAATATTCTTAAGTATAAAATAATGTGATCCCATGGAAAACCCCTATAAGATTCAAATATAATTGTTTCTCAACAATAAAAAATTATATTTCAATTATTTTATTTTATTTATAATGTTTTAGTGTTTTATAGATACATTAAAGATGTTATTTCTTTATTAAAACATGGAAATAATTGTGTAATTAATTTTTATCAACCTTATTAAAATTATTTGATTTTGGAAAAACAATTGTGTGAATATTATAAAATCATCATTTCCTTTAAATTTTGGAAATTGGACTCAAGCACATAATATATGCATTAAAATGAATTATGAAATGAAAATCATAATCCCGATTAACTCAATTACATTATTGTTTAATATATTTTTTGGGTTGGTTATTCACCTTTTCATTTATAAATTTGTTCTTCCCAATTGATTTTTTGAATTATTTTACTAAAAATTTATATGGGTTGGATCCCCTAAAGGTAAAAAAATGTTTGAGCTTTCTATTGAATGAAAATTAATGTGTTTTTAATATAAATTATAAATTTTAATGTTAGTTATTTTTGAAAAACAAGAATCATTTTTGAAGTGGAAAACACTAAATTTCTTGAGGGTAAGGTATTTTCATTTCTTGAAGAAATTTAAGGAGGAAAATCATTTAGAAAATGATTTTATGTGGCATCCCAGTATCTCAATCATGTTTTTTATTTCATTCTACTAGATTTGAAATATTGTTTTCTCAAGGACAAGAAAAAACACATTTTGGGGGAATTGATATGTCTCTTTTTTGAAACATTGTTGCCTCAAACGTCTTTAATTGAATTATAATTTTTTTGATAATATATTTTTCTAATGATTTAATTCACATTGGAGTTAATTTGATGATAAAATAATAATACCCCTTAATTAAATGGTTTTATGTTAAATTAATAATCCTTTATAATTTGAATGAAATTATATTTTTTAAAATTGAGTAATTTAATATTTTAGTTTCATTTAAAAAATAAATTTTAATTTCCGGTTTAATTTCTCTATATGTTTTTTAAATTAATATATTAATTAAATAGAGATTAAAATTTAATTTCTTTTATTCAATTATTACCATAATCGGGGATTGTAATTATAAATTAACAATTTTAATTAATTTTTTACATTATTTATTTAGTTAATTGATTACTAAATTAATTATTTTCCACAAATTGTTTTGAATTTATCAAAATCATTAGTTTTTTTATTTTATTAATAAAAAATATTTTCAAATATAATTATTAAAGAAAATAAATTCTAATTGGAATATAATTTTGAAATTACTAATATTTTCTTGTAAATTTTTTATAATTTAATTTATTGTATTAAATTAATTAATAAATTATTTCTTTTTGATTTATATTTCATTTTATTTATTTTCACTTTAGGATTTAAGATTTTTTCAATCACCAATTAACTTTTTTATGGAAAAATATCCATAAAAAACATAAGATATTTTAGAGATGTGATGTGCGTAAATGAATTTTAATCACAGAATTAGGGTGCATATGATAAATAGGATTTTACCAAAATTGAATTGTTTGATAGCCAGTTGTAATGCCACAAAACTAGTTACCCAGATTCGGTGCATTATTATATAGCATTGGAATGATCACAAGGGATCACATCCCAAAAGAACGACCAGTTTAGTATTATTGGAAATATGATACATACATAAGTTCAACATTACAACTTGAAAAGAAATACACCACTAATTTATTCCAATAGATACATCCTTTCCTCCTAGATTTGGCCTGAAAGTCTCTTATAACTAACATCTTCATATCTTGGTAAAATGAAATATAAGAAAGGGGTGAGCTCAAAAGCTCATTAAGGGTAAGAAATATAGTAGATGAAAATATAAACATTAAACATGGTGAATAATTTAAAACACATGCCCTTACAAATAATAAACATGAAAAATTTATGACAGGAATACGAGCTATGTAAATAATTCCATAATAAAACATAGCCATGGATATTCTACTTGTCTAATAACCAAATGAACCATAAATAATATTTTCACAATGAGGTAATATATAATATCGGACATTCTGAAACATCTTGTCAAGGCCTCAGTCAAGATATCTAAAATTGATTTAGGCCTCGACCAAAACCATATATCAAATTGGGAAAGGCCTCAACCAATTCCATGTCTAATTGTCTCATGAGACCTACTGATGAATCGAGAAGCTATAGCAGGCTCCACCCGTCACATGTTAAGTCCAATACATTCCTCATATGAAATGGTTGAAACATAAGATAAACATTCATATTAAAACTAGCATGTGAAATGTCAATAATTTAACTATAAACTATGAATGGTATAAAAATAGCACATCCACATTCAAACATATCACAAATCCTTCAATACAATATGGAAGATTTGTATCATAATAAATCAACTTAAAACATGTTTAAAATCCATCAAAGGATGTTGACATAGGTGAAATGAAAACTATTTGAATGAAATACCTCGTTCTATTTTGAAACCATTTAAGAGTCCCATAAAAAGAAACCATTTATTTTCAAAACACATATATAAGGTTTTAAGGGAATCTTTGATGATGTTATAATGGTGGATAATATCTTCACCCGTCGTATAAGTCAAAAAACATTCATACCTTAATTTTGTCGAAAAGGTCATAAAGTACCTTGTTTGGAAAACAAGGGAAAGATTACTTTCAAAACATATAAGGTCAAATAAGGTTATAAATGTCTTTAACCCACAGTCTAGTAAATAGTAAAAATTGTTTTAAAGACATTTTTAATAAAACCAGGATGTTGATGATAAAGAGCTCTCAGTAGATAATTACATAAAAACAACCTCGGATAATAAAGAGATTGTGAAATTAACCCTTACATTGTACTTTTCCATAGTTGATGGTATATTAACCTCCTGTATAATAGTAAAAACATTTTTATTAAATTATAAAAGAACTATATACATAAATATGATATCATATATTATCTTCTAATATTGATTTGTTAATAATGTTTATTTTATTATCATCATTTCAGGTGTTAACTGATTCATTTTTCATTATATGTTTTGTTAGATAATTTGTGTCTATTACGGATAGGATTTATTTGATTCATATCGAGAATTATATTAAGTTCTTAAAAAAATATAATCGTCAAATGAAAATTATTCTTGAATGGTTTCGATGGGGAAATGAATCTCATAGAGTTCATGGAGACAGCAATCCGTACGTACGTACAAGGGACAATATGTTTCTTTTGATTTTAAAATCGTATGTAAATAGATGGTTTATCATGTATACAGAATCATTAACATGTTATATTTGTTATTTAAATCAATTATAAATCCTTATTATACCCATCCAAAAAATAATGTATTGAATAACAACTTCACCACGACGTGGATACGGTATGTTGTACGTGCACACGTATGGTGACATTGTCATTCATATGATGGATAGAATAATGAATATAGTTGTATAATTTTTATAAAAACATCATATTATATAGAATATAATGGATTTATTATTTTATAATGGAAATAACAAGGAAAGAGGAAGTGGAAGAAGAAAATAACTTGAAAGAGGGTGGTGAAATTAATACCTCTTCTTCAGGTGTTTCCTATTGATTTGATCAAAAGGGCTCCTTACGTTGGTTTTATGACCAAAGGAAGGCCTATATGATTAAGGGAGGACTGTTGAGAGGATATTTAGGTAGGGTTTGTCTGATCCAAATGGATTTGGAGGTTTGAAATTAAGAGAATGGGGAGTTCCCTTTAATAAGATAGGTGAGAGGCACCGTATGAATAGATTGAAATATTATTTTATAATAAAATAATATTCGATTTCTAATGGCTCCCAAATGATTTATTTTGAGTCTATAGTTGGGATGGGTTGAACACCTCTCAACCAATAGATTTTAGACACATTTTTGGTCAACATATTAACCTTTTCATTTAGATTTAACTTTTAGTTAAATAGTTTGACATTTACCACATCTCTTTGTGTTTTTATATTATACGGTTAATAGACGTACAATAAAAATAAAAGATAACCCCATGTCATTCATTATTAATATATATAACCTTATCTCTGTTATTTAGACAAACCATATATTTTTTAAGAATATTATATTCTTAAATAATATAATTTTTTTTAAAAAAACTCAATTATGTCAATTTTGACACTATTTAGTATTTGGTTTTTTTGAAACTCATAACAACGAGATTACTTCGAAAAAAAATTATTTAATAAACACTAACATGCCCTATTAACCTATTAAATTAGTGTAATTAATAAATCATCTCATATTACATTTATTTGGATATTTATAATATCAATTATTTTAATTTTTCATTAATAAGGTAATTACTACATCATCATTATGTCATAAATAAATTAAATTATTTAATGTCTAAAAATTATTAATAAAATACCATTACATAATTTTTTTTATATTTCTAATGAATATTTATAGTTTAATTTGACTTATGTATAACCCTATATTAAAAAACTGTTTAGTTATTATACATTGAATTTAACTCTATTAAGTATTCTTTAAATAAAATAATAATAAATGTCCTAATCTAATCCAAGTGGAAAAAAGGGGATTATATTTTATTTCCAATGTTGTTTTTGGTTGAATTATACTTATCCATTAGAATTATTACATGTTTTAGGGTAATTATGATATCATTTTTCCCTTAATTACCGTATTTACTTTTAACCACGGTAAATAAAAGTCAAAAGTAACTATTCCCCAGAATAATTTTCATCGTATTGAACCACATTTTACTTACTGATATTTACCGTGTCTCTCGTAATTTTGAAATTCAACTCATAGAAGTGGTAAAATTATGTTTAATGCAAATTTTCAAATTCTCCAAGAAGGTGGGTAAAAGACGGTAAAAGTTGAATAAACTTTTTATATATCTAAACTTATTATAAAATAACTCCAATGAATTACATTGAACAAGTATAGGATTTATGTATCTATTTTTACCTAAAGTAAATTTAAATATAATAAATAATTATTTAATTAAAATGTCAGTTTTAACCAATAACGCAGTGTTTCTCACTATTCATCAAAAATTGAAAATTTTCAGAAAAATAAAAAAAATACACCATAATATATTTTCGATATTTTTAAATAAAAAATGAAGTCCATTTTGAAAAACAAAACTTATAAAATTTTAAAATGGGGTTATTACTATTCATAAATGATAGTTTGATTGGTCTCGGTGTGTTAGCATATCAAAGTTCCCTACAATGCAGGCTATTTTACTATTCAAAGGGAGATGTACCGTGAAAGATTGGGGTGTCAAATTCTTCCCTCCTTCGAATACTTTTCTCCTCAAAATTTCTAGAATACTACTGCACAAAATGATTTGGGTGGTTCTTTATCATACGTTCCATTGGTTTCCATGTTTCCTCTTCCATCTTATGATTTCTCCATAGAACATTTACCAGATGAGTTGTCTGGTTTCTCAACACTTGTTCTCTAGTGTCAAGAATTGTAACAGCCTGAGATTTTATGAAAAATATTCTTTTTAATTTCATTAATGTCGTGTGTTGTACGCTACACCAAAAGGATCTTTCAAAACACTCATCATGGAATTTACTTGCATTACACGTAATCACAAACTTCCTCGATAGCGTGTGTAGTACGCAATATCGAGTTTCACTAAACAACGATATGCTATTAAAATAGTATTAAAACTAGCCGTTATGAATAGTAATACCCACTTTTTAAATTTTTTTAAATTTTAGTTTTCAAAATGGACTTCATTTTTGGATTCGGAATATCAAAATTATCTTAAGGAGAAATTTTGGTACTTTTCGGATAACTTTCATTTTCTGATGAATAATGAAAATTATTAAATTTTAATTAAAAACAACCTTTTTAATCGAAATAATTAATAGTGATAAATTATTAATTTGAGTGGTTTTAGAGTATATTTAGAATATATTTTTACAATTTAATTCAATGTTGGTCATTGGATGTAATTTCACATTTAAACCAGACATAAACAAGTGTCAATCTTTTGATAGTTATTATCTCTTAAAAACACGCTATTTGTTTTGACGACGGGATTTAATTTTTAAATTAATTAATGCAACTGATATGTTTTGAATTTGATAAATTAGACATCATTTTTGAATTCATAATATCAAATATATCTTATTCCTAATTTTTGGTATTTTTCTAGAAAATTTTATTTTTTGATGAATAGTGAAACCACTAAGTGGTGGTTAAAAAAATGAATTTTTCATAAAACTTAATTTTACCACTTCTGTGAGTGGAATTTCAAAAATAAGAGAGACACGGTTGATGTCTGTAAGTAAAATTTGGATTAATGAGATGAAAATAATTTTTGGTGAATAGTAACATTTTACTTTTTTTTACCACCGTTAAAAGTAAATAGGGAAATTAAGGGTAAAAATGATATTATTATTACCTTAACACATGTCCTAATTCTATTAGATAAGTGTAATTCGACCAAAAACAACCTTAGGAATAAAATATTACCATTTATGCCCACTTGGATTAGATTAGGACATTTATTATTAATTTATTTAAAGAAGGGTTAAAATAGTTAAAATGAATGTTTAATAAGTAAATCATTTTTAATATAGGGTTATACATAAGATAAATTCGAATATAAATAGTCATTAGAAAGCTAAAAATAGTTCCTACATAATTTTATTTTATTTGTAATTTCTAGACATTAAATAATGTAATTTATTTATGACACAAAGATGATGCAGTAATTATCTTATTAATGAAATATTGACATAATTAATGTTATAAATACCCAATTAAATGTAATTTCAGACTTTTTATGAAATCAAATAATTTTCTAGGTTAATATGACATTTTATTATTGATTTAATTAACTTTGTTAGAACTAATAATTCTGTTTTGGGTTTCAAAAAAATCAATTAGAAAATAGTGTCAAAATTGACATAAAAAAGTTTTTAAAACAAATATTATATTATTAATTGTTATTTTATTCCTAAAATTCTAAGGTTCTGCCCAATGACTTATATAAGGTTATATATATTAATAATAAACAACTTGGGTTTCGTTTGGCTTGATATGGTAAGTTTATCAACCTTATTATTTAAGAAAACAAGAAGACACGGTAAAAATAAAATTATATAACTTAATGATAAATATAAATGATAAGTTTAAAATAGGAACCTAAACTTGTATAAATTCTATTGGATGAGATTATTTCGACCCATCCCCACCTTAGATTCTAAATAAATCAATTTGGAGCTATTTAAAACCGAACTTGATTATATAATAAAATAATAGTTATGGTTATTCCAAAGGTACCCCTCTCCTCCCTTATAAAAGGGAACCTCCTCCTCTCTCTTCCTAACACCAAATTGAGCCTTCACGATCGTCCAACGTCTGCCAAATTATCTTCTCCACTTCCCTAGAAACATCCTAGATGTTATGTTCTTCCTCAAAGACCAATTTTAGTACCCAAAGTGGAGGTCTCAAAGAGGCGCTTCAAAGAAGAGGTAATTTCCGTTACCGATTCTTTCATCTTTATTTCTTCTTCCAATTCTTCTTATTTAGTTGTTTCATTATGAAGTAATAACATCAGTATCACTCATATTCGCATATGTTATTATAAGTATGAAACAACCCTATTTCACCATCTATCCATCCTACGGAAAAAGAAATCATCGCGCGTGCGTACGTACAGAATACCGTCTCCACGCCGTGGTGTAATCAATTTTCCACCACCACCTTACTTGGATGGTTATAATGGTGTACATAATAACTATATATTATTATTGTAAAGTGATATTGATTCTGAAATAGTATACATACAATCCGATACAATCCCACGATCAGGAGAACGATATCATCGCTCGTGCGTACGTACGGACTACCGTCTCCACGATGCGATGAGATTTATTCTCCATGTTAACCATTCATGAATGATTATAAAGTATATATAATAAGTAATAATGAAATATATTACATAATAATTACTCTGGATTTATGTGTATATATATGTATGTCATCTACTTAATTCCATTCAACTCAATAAGGAAAAGAAAACAGCGTTATGCGTACGTACGGCCTACCGTCTCCATGAACGATGTATTTATTTCCATTTAATGATTTATTATATATATGTATATTCTGAATATATATTATATATAAACCATGTTTTATATTCTGTAATTAATTAATCATGATCTAAGTAATCATATGAATAATTACAAGTCAAAACACGGACGACAAATGAAACAATTTCACCCAAAACGCTCTTTAACAAAGAATTTACAAAAGAACGGGTAATATAAAGTCATAAGTGAACCATATATGATATCATAACAATTAATATGATTCTGTATTAAGTCAATGACATTATTTAAATCATTATTCAGGATGTTCGGACACTTAAGAAGCAAATCGGACCTAAGGTAAGGGAAATATGACAATCTCATTTTTATCAGAGATTGTTTATACTTTGCTAGTTACTAAGGTGTATTTTATCATAAAAATCCATGTTTCCTCAATATGTAATATTATTTACATCCACCTACAATTGTTTAAATCAAATTTTACCCTTCGATGAGTTTTTAGTAAAATATATGAAAGGAATCTTTTGTCGTTTTTCATACGAGGTACTTTTTGACTTTTCTGACGAAAGTACGGAAAGAATGTTTTTTTAACTTATATGGCATGAATGGATTTTTAAAAAATTATTTCCAAGAAGCTTACTTTACAAGTTTTCAAGTTTATTTTTAATCAACTTCTTTTAGTTTAAAATTGTATGACATGTTAAGAAAGGAAAAGTGTTTTTTAAGTAGAAAGGATATTTTCCTCAAGAATGAAGTTCAAGTGTTTTATCAAAATTATTTTCCATATAAGATAATAAAGGGTTATGTTTTTATCCCTATTATTAAATTGATTTGATTATGTTGTGATGGAATTATTTTTATGAATTCCTTTATCATATATGAATTGTTTTATGATGTCATGATGTTTAAGATTCCCATTTTTATTACATGGGTTATGAAATGATGTATGGTTTATGATTTTGTGGCACACATAAGAATGGTGTCATTATGAGATGGGTGGGACCTATATCTCCCTCCAATTAATTGGGTAAATATTTTATATCTCATGAGATAGACATGGCTGGAATGGTAGGTTATACCAGTTCAGAGAAACAGGACTGAAACAAGGAGTGAACTAAGTACAGAAAGGGACTTTGTCCACTAAGATAGTCTTGGAAATGAGTCTTGACTAATGAGAAATGATTCTCTATGATTATGTGTGTATGACACAAAGTTTCATGATTTATGTTATGATTATTGGGATTTCATTTCACTACTATGATTTATCCCATGTTATGAAATTATGATCTCTTTTGCAGGTTAAGATTTCCAAAAGATATGTTCTTATGAATATGACGTGATTGATATTTCTTTTGTTTACCCTCACTGAGAATTTGATATCACCCTTTTATGTTTTTTCCTAGGACATAAAGAAAGGATTTAGGTTTAAAAAAATAAGATCTTTATGGGAGATGTTGAAGATCTTTCACCTGGATTAGAAGATTATATTCCAAGATTCCAAAGACACTAAACTATTACGTTCCTTGTGTGTGTGTTTTTGTTATGTACTAAGTATTCCTCAAAATTAATGTAATGTCTATGTACGTCAGGCTTCGGGTCTCTACAGTTGGTATCACAGGGAGATTTAGTCAACCTTTTCAAACTAGGATGCGAAAACGTTAGTGATATCCCTAGAGATATTTCTAAGGTATTTCTAGGGATGTCCCTAAGAATAAGTATACGTATAGGATATAGTTCTAGAACTATGGTAACGATATTAAATTAAACCAAAGATGTTAGATATTGAAGTTACTCCCCCTTTATTATGATTTTTACCTCTCACACTATTCTTTTTGGGTTTTCGAAAATGGCTAGAAACAAGATGATTCACAATAATGGAGGATATGATAGGAAATGGATTGATATTCTTCATGAGAAACCAAATGAAATGGGATTTGGAGGTCCAAACATCATTATTATGCCGAATCAGCAATCTCATAATATGATCAATAAAGTAAAATTTGCTAAGTTTCCTGACTCGGCTAAAAAGAGAAAGATGGAGTTTCATGATGATCATTGAGGAAAGAAAGTTTAATTTCCCCTATGTAAATCATGTGGGAAGAGGAATCAACGATATTGTTTCAAAGGAACTGGAAGATGCTTTGGGTGTGGAAAAGAAGGACACAAATCCAGTAAGTGCAATGGAAAATGTTCAGTTAACACTAGGGATGAGGATAATGGTATTTCTACGACATCAAAAATGGTTAAATGTTTTAAATGTGGAATGTACGGGCATTATGCAAACCAATTCCCTAAGGGAAAGTCTCAAGAAGAGAATTAGTATGGTTGTATGGGTAGTATTTATGTTGATGATAATGAAGAGACTACAAATGATATGTGAGATGAAAGAATTGTTGAAGCTCAGTCAATGGTTTAAGAATCTAGTAGAATGATTACATGTTTATCATGTGTAATGTTGTATAAGTAATCTCATGGTAATATGGAATAAAGAGACATCTAAGGACTGTTACACTGTTGTCTTTCCTTGAGTTTTGAAAGTGTATGATTAATGGTACCAGTATCCATGAAAGGTTATTCAGATATTTTTGGAATGTAGATGATATGCGCATAATGAAGGGATGAGGAGAAAATTAAATGTTTGATAGTATTCATGAGATCATGACTGATATAAGGAGAATGTTATATCATGGTTTGAGTATATAGAATTTTTAGATTTTGGTATGTGGAAAGAGTTAACTTTTGACTGCATTCTTGTTTTCACTAAGGTTCAATGGGTATTCATTCATCAAGAGAATACATGATTAAGGCAATCACATGTTCTTAATTTTACCAACTAGATATATCTTATGATATATGGGGATAAATGATGGAATTCATGTGATCATTTTCTTTATACTATGAGCTTGGACCGAAGTATTTTAGATAAGCCTAACGATTGGAATGGATTATGTTGGACATAAGTTAGTATTGTTTAAGGATAAAACTTTTTTTCGATATTATTGATGAAATGTTATAGTAATATAGATTTAGAAAAAGGACAACCTGCAGGACGGGCGACATCCCATCACGTCGGACAAGGCTGTGGGAATCGAACCCACAACAGAAGTGTGATTGGCCTTTATTGCCTACCACTGGCCTACAGGATGTCCTTGTTTAGTAGAAAATAGTTTTATTATATTAAGCAGTATGATATATGAAGTATAAGTCCATTTTAGGAACCATATATGATTAATCTCACTATAGATGGACTTATGTATTTTTTGATAACTTTTCTAACCTTTTGTTCGAGACAGATGGAATGACCCATCATTGTATCAAATGATCTTCTAACACATCATGAATGAAAAATTCAACTTCATTTCTTTAAGAGATGAAGTGGAAATTGTCCAAAGAACGACAAACGGTTAGACTATACCAAAATCAAAAAAGTATTTCTTCTAATTCCAATTTCATCAACTTTAGGGAAATGATCTTGAAAACCAAAAATGTTTTCCTAGTTCTCTTATATCTGATGAATCAGATGGTACCTTAGATGGTCACAAATTTATGGCTTTGTGATTGCTGGCTTTTCTATAGCCATGTTCTCTACCACTATCCCTCAGAACATGATGGTTAGATTTCTATTCCATAACCATATTTTCACCTATGTGGAAACACAGTGATTAGTTTATTTGGGTAACCATTATGTTTCATACTTTTGTTTTAAAAGATTGGTATTTGTATTCCTTTTTACGATGTGGGGTTCTATTAAAGAAACTTTCGAATAGTAAACCATTTATAACCCCGAATAATTTCGAGGGTGAAATTAATTTAAAGGGGGCTAGAATGTAACAGCCTGTGATTTTATGAAAAATATTCTTTTTAATTTCATTAATGTCTTGTGTCTTACGCTACATCAAAAGGAGCTTGAAAAACACGCATCATTGACTTTCCTTGCATTACACGCAATCGTGACCTTCCTCGATAGCGTGTGTAGTACGTAATACCGTGTTTCACTAAACAACGATATGCTATTAAAATAGTATTAAAACTAGCCGTTATGAATTATAATAACCACTTTTTAAAATATTGTAAATTTTAGTTTTCAAAATGGACATCGTTTTTGGATTCGGAATATCGAAATTAGCTTATGAAAAAATTGTGGTACTTTTTGGATAACATTCATTTTCTGATGAATAGTGAAACTTACTAAATTTTAATTAAAAACAACCTTTTTAATCGAAATAATTAATAGTGATAAATTATTAATTTGAGTGGTTTTAAAGTATATTTAGAATATATTTTTACAATTTAATACAATGTTGGTCATTGGATGTAATTTCACCTTTAAACCAGACATAAACAAGTGTCAATCTTTTCAAAGTTATTATTTCTTAAAAACACGCTATTTGTTTTGACGACAGGATTTAATTTTTAAATTAATTAATGCAACTGATATTTTTTGAATTTGATAAAATAGACATCATTTTTTAATTCATAATATCAAATATATCTTAGGCCTAATTTTTGGTATTTTTCTGGAAAATTTAATTTTTTTGATGAATAGTGAAAGCACTAAGTGGTAGTTAAAAAAAATGAATTTTTCATAAAAAATAATTTTACCGCTTCTGTGAGTGGAATTTCAAAAATCCGAGAGACATGGTTGATGTCAGTAAGTAAAATTTGGTTCAATGAGATGAAAATAATTTTTTGTGAATAGTAACATTTTACTCTTTTTTACCACGGTTAAAAGTAAATAGGGTAATTAAGGGTAAAAATGATATTATTATTACCCTAACACATGTCCTAATTATATTGGATAAGTTTAATTCGACCGAAAACAACCTTAGGAATAAAATATGACCATTTAAGCCCACTTGGATTAGATTAGAACATTTATTATTAATTTATTTAAAGACGGGTTAAAATAGTTAAAATCAATGTTTAATAAGTAAATCATTTTTAATATAGGGTTATCCATAAGATAAATTAGACTATAAATAGTCATTAGAAAGATAAAAACATTTCCTACATAATTTTATTTTATTTGTAATTTTTAGACATTAAATAACTTAATTTATTTATGACACAATGATGATGTAGTAATTATCTTATTAATGAAATATTGACATAATTGATGTTATAAATACCCAAATAAATGTAATTTCAGACTTTTTATGAAATAAACTAATTTTCTAGGTTAATATGACATGTTATTATTGATTTAATTAACTTTTTTCGAACTAATCATTCTGTTATGATTTTCACAAAAATCAATTACAAAATATTGTCAAAATTGACATATAATAATTTTTAAAACAAATATTATATTATTAATTGTTATTTTATTCCTAAAAATCTACGGTTCTGCCAAATTACTTAGATAATGTTATATATATTAATAATGAACAACTTGGGGCTCGTTTGGCTTGATATAGTAAGTTTACTAACCTTATAGTGTAAGAAAACAAGAAGACACGGTAAAAATAAAATTATCTAACTTAAAGTTAAATATAAATGATAAGGTTAAAATAGGAACCTAAACTTGTCTAAATTATATTGGATGAGAAAATTTCGACCCATCCCCACCTTAGATTAGAAATAAATCAATTTTGAGATATTTAAAACCGAACTTGACTTTATAATAAAATAATAGTTTTAGGTATTCCAAAGGTACCCCTCTCCTCCCTTATAAAAGGGCACCTCCTACTCCCTCTTCCTCACACCACTTTGAGCCTTCATGCTCGGCCAAACTCTGCCAAATTATCTTCTCCACTTCCCTAGAAACATCCTATAGGTACTGGTATTCCTCAAAAGCCTATTTTAGTGCCCTAAGAGGAGGTCTCAAAGAGGCGCTTCAAAGAAGAGGTAATTTCCGTTACAGATTCTTTCATCTTTATTTCTTCTTCCACTTCTTCTTCTTTAGTTGCTTCATTATGAAGTTATAACATCAGTATCAATCAAATACTGATATGTTATTATAAGTATGAAACAACCCTATTTCACAATCTATCCATCCTACGAAAAAAAATCACCGCGCGTGCGTGCGTACGGAATACCATCTCCACGCCATGGTGTAATCTATTTTACACCACCACCTTACTTGAATGGGTATAATGGTGTAAATAATCACTATATATGATTATTGTAAAGTGATATTAATTCTTAAATAGTATACATAAACTCCTATTCAATCCCACGATCATTAGAATGATATTATCGCTCGTGCGTACGTACGGACTACCGTCTCCTCGACGCGATGAGATTCATTCTCCACGTTTACCATTCATGAATGATTATAAAGTATATATAATAAGTAATAATGAAATATATGACATAATAATGATTCTTTATTTATGTGTATATATATTCATGTCATCTACTTAATTCCATTCAACTCAATAAGGAAAAGAAAACAGCGTTCATGCGTACGTACGGTCTACCGTCTCCATGAACTGTGTATTTCTTTCCATTTACTAATTTATTATATATATGTATATTCTAAATATATATTATATATAAACCATGTTTTATATTCTGGAATTAAGTAATCATGATCTAAGTAATCATAAGAATAATTACAAGTCAAAACACGGATGACAAATGAAACAATTTTACCCAAAACGCTCTTTAACATGGAATTTACAAAAGAACGGGTAATATAAAGTCATAAGTGAACCATATATGATATAATAACAAATAATATGATTCGTTAATAATTAAATGACATTATTTAAATCATTATACATGAGTTTCGGACACTTACGATGCAAATCTGACCTAAGGTAAGGGAAATATCACAATCTCATTTTTATCCGAGATTGTTTATACTTTGGTAATTACTAAGGTGTATTTTATCATCCAAATCCATGTTTACTCAATATTTAATATTATTTCCATCCACCTAGAATTGTTTAAATCAAATTTTACCCTTCGATGAGTTTTTAGTAAAAGATCTGAAAGGAATCTTTTGTCGTTTTTCGTACGAGTTACTTTTTGACTTTTCTGAAAAAAGTACGGAAAGAAAGTTTTTTTAACTTATACGGCATGCATGGATTTTTAAAACATTATTTCCAAGAATCTTCCTTTACAAGTTTTCAAGTTTATTTTTAATCAACTTCTTTTAGTTTAAAATTGTATGACATGTTAAGAAAGGAAAAGTGTTTTTGAAGTAGAAAGGATATTTTTATCATGAATGAAGTTCAAGTGTTTTATCAAAATTATTTTCCATCTAAGATAATAAAGGGTTCTGTTTTTATCACTATTATTACATTTATTTGATTATGTTGTGATAGAATTATTTTTATGAATTCATTTATCGTATATGAATTGTTTTATGATGTCATGATGTTTAAGATTCCCATTTTTATTACATGGGTTATGCAATGATGTATGGTTTATGATTTTGTGGCACACATAAGAATGGTATAATTATGAGGTGTGTGGGACCTATATCTCCATCCAATGCATTGGGTAAAGATTTTATATCTCATGAGACAAACATGGCTGGAACGGTAGGTTATATCGGTTCAGAGAAACAGGACTGAAACGAGGAGTGAACTCGGTTCAGAAAGGGACTTTGTCCACTAAGATAGTCTTGGAAATGAGTCTTGACTAATAAGAAATGATTATCTATGATTATGTGTGTATGACACAAAGTTTCATGTTTTATGTTATGATTATTGGGATTTCATTTCACTACTATGATTTATCCCATGTTATGAAATTATGATATCTTTTTTAGGTTAAGATTTCCAAAAGATATGTTCTTATGAATATGACGGGGTTGATAATTATTTTGTTTACCCTTACTGAGAATTTGAGCTCACCCTTTTATGTTTTTTCCCCAGGACATAAAGAAATGATTTAGGATTAAAATAAGAAGATCTTTATGGGAGATTTTGAAGATCTTTCACCATGATTAGAATATTATATTCCGAGTTTTCAAAGACACTAAACTGTTACGGTACTTGTGTGTGTGTTTTTGTTATGTACTATGTATTCCGAAAAAGTGATGTAACGTCTATGTACGTCAGGATTCGGGTCTCTACAAGAATCTTGATTGGCCCTTCACAATAAGACATATCAGGTTCCAATTCAATTTCCTCATAGGCGAGTACATGCGTTGGGTTAGGCATGTATTTTCTTAACAGTGATATGTGGAACTCATTGTGAACTTTGGAGTGACTTAGGGGAATTTCAAAATAGTAAGATACATCCCCAATTCGTTCTAGAATTTTGAAAGGTCTGATGTACATGAGACATAATTTACCCTTCTTGCCGAATTGTATAACTCCCTTCCATAGAGATACCTTCAAGAAAACCTGATCTCCTACTTGAATTTCCAAATCCTTCCTTTAGTTGTCGCCAAAGATCTTTTATCTACTTTGAGATTCTTTAATGTGGGTATGGATAACATTCACTTTTTTTATTCTTTCCTCAACAAGTTCTAGGCCTACGTGTTTTCTTTCACCAACATCATCTCAACAAGTTGATGTTCAACATATCTTTCCATATAACACTTCATATGGTGTCATCTTAATACTTGAATGAAAGATATTGTTATAGGAATATTCTACCCGAGGTAAATATTTATCCCACATACCTTGAAATTCAAGTGAGAAAGATCTCAACATGTCTTCTACGGTTTGAATAGTCTGTTCTGATTGTCTGTCAGTTTGAGGGTGGTAGGAAGTGCTCAAATGAAATTAAGTATCCATGGATTTATGAAGACTTTTCCAGAATATTTATGTAAAATGGAGATCATTATTAGAAACAATCGATAGGGGTACTCCATGAAGTATTAAAACATCACAAATATACATTCTTGCTAAACGTTTAAGTGGTAAATTTTCTCTTATTTCAAGAAAATGTGCTCCCTTGGTAAGACGGTCAACAATGACCCATATTGCCTCATTTATTCTAGAATTATTTGGTTGCACCCTGAAAAATTACATCATAATATTATCTCATTTCCACTCAGGTATGGGAAGAGGTTTCTTGACTCCTCCAGTCTGTTTCCTTCTAGCATTCACATGTTGATAAACCATACATCTTGACAAAAAATCTTCAATCTTCCTCATTAGGTTATCCCACCAAAAATGATCCTTCAAATATCTATACATTGTGGGGCTCCTAGAGTGTATAAAGAAACTGGAGCTATGAGAATCATCAAAAAAATCACTTTTTAGATCAGGTATATTATGAACACAAAGTCTCTTACCAAATTTTAAAATTCCATCTTCATATACGAAGTCGTTCAATCTCCCATCGTTCATAGAATTAACCTTATTTTGAAATTCCTCATCATCAGTCTATGAACATTGTATCCTTTCTAGTAAAGATGGTTTAGAAAAAATTTGAAAAAGAATTGATGTTTCGCCTTCCATGATTATTCCCATATCCATCTTTACTAGATCCATGTATATAGGATCCTTTTCAAATATCATCTTATTCAAAACACCATGATCCTTTATTTTTAAATCTTCTTCCACCTTATTTTCCTTCCCCGAGTGGTATTATATTGTGAAATAATAATCATTGAATTGTTCATGTCATTTCAGTTGCCACATGTTGAGTTCTTTATGTGAGAAATACTAAACTCTTGTGATCAGTATAAATCTCACATTTTTCACCATAGAGATAGTGTATCCATATTTTAAGATAAAATATTACATATTCAAACTCAATATCATGTGTGGGATAGTTCTTCTCATGATTTTTTAGCTGTCGTGATGCATAGGCAAAAACTCTATCATTCTGCATAAGGACATAGCCAAGTCCTTTCAATGAAGAATCACTATAAATAACAAAAACTTCATTCCACGATGGTAGAGTCAATATATGATCATTGGTTAACCTCCTCTTCAGTTCATCAAGATATTATCCACACTCTTCTATCTAGACAAATTTAACCCCTTTTCCTACGATCTTGGTTAATGGGTTAGCCAATCGGGAAACATTATGGACAAACCACAGATAATAACTTGCTAGACCAATAAAACTATGTACCTCAGTTATACTCATTGGTGCTGGCCATTCTTGGATTGCATTTGTCTTAGAAGGGTCTTCAGAGATTCCATCCTAAGAGACAATGTGACCAAGAATAAAAATCTCATGAATCCAGAATTCCCATTTTCTAATCTTCCCATATAATTCATCTATTCTATGAGTCTTTGGGATAATGCACTTGTGATTTTCATGATCTTCGTAGAATTATGAGTATACCAAAATATCATCAATAATTACCACAACAAATTCATCAATATATTACTTGAAAAAATTATTCTTTAGATCCATGTAGATAGAGGGTGCATTAGTCAATCCAAAAGGCATTACTATAAACTCGTAATGCCCGTACCTGGTTCGAAATGCTGTTTTCAAAATTTCTTCCTTCTTCACACACAACTAACGATATTCATATCAAAGGTAAATCTTTGAAAAATATTGAGCTCTATGAAGTTGGTCGGATAAATCTTTAATTCAAGTTATGGGATACCTGTTCTTTATTGTTATAGAATTTATCTTCTTGTAGTCAATGCACAACATCATAGATCCATCTTTCTTCTTAACAGAAGTTACAAAGGCTCCCCAGGGATAAACACTCAGGAGAATAAATCCTTTATTACTCAATTTATCTAGTTTTTTATTTAGTTCTAATAATTACATAGTGGACATTATATAAGGGGTCTTCGATATGGCCTTGAACCAGAAATTAAATCGATGGAAACTTTAATTTCTATTTTTAGAGGTTTTCCATGTAAATCCTTTGGAAACACATGAACATTTTCTTTCACAATAGGCACGTCCTCTATTTGAACATTAATTCCTGCAACCATAGTTATTTCATTCTATTCCTCCCCAATAACTGAATTTAGTTGAGCTACTAGGGGTGGATCTAGATAAGAATAAGGTGGTGATGTTTCTTCTCTCAAGATAAGGTACTCTTTATCATCATAGAAAATTGTTACATCCTTTTTATTACAATAAATTCTTTCATCATGGTCCGAATGAAAATCCATACTGAGGATTATATCAAATTCAATCATGGGTATAACGATGATATTAGTAGATAAATAACATCTATATGCTTTAAGGGGGACTGATTCACATAACTTTGTTACAATGATACTTTCCTTAAGAGTTTTTACTGAAAAATTCCTTGATAAATCAAATTGGAAATATCTAATTTTATTAGAAAACTGGGAAGATATGAATCAATGAAATAATCCAAATCAAATAAAGCATTGGGTAAACATGAAGAAACCATTAAATTACTAGACACCACGTTTTTCTGATCTCCAACCTCTGTAGTAGTGATCGCATAATCTTGGGCTTCATCCCTTGGCCTTTTTTGAGGTAAGATTCCCTGATGTTTAGGACATTAATTTTCATAAAGTCTCATATCCCTAAAATTGTAACATTGAACATTGGTAGCTTCTTTCTTCCCCTTACAATCACTAGAAATATGACATTTCTGTCCAAATTTACAACACACTCTTTTTTCTTTTAGACAGGCACCAGGGTGCTTCCTTCCACAGTTATCACAGGGTGCAAATGCAACTCTTCCCTTCTTCCCTATTTCTTTATTTCCTTTCCCAGAATATTCAATATATCTCTACTTATCTTGATTTTCTTTAATGAAGTATGACTTAGAGAATTCCTTTTCTTTCTTAATAGCACATGAAAAAATATCTTAATATGATGATAATGATTGTGAGATTAATTTTTGATGGGGAAATGGTTTTAACCAATCAACGAAATGATCAATCTTACTTCTTGGGTTACATATATAATCTGCAACATGACTTTCTATTCTTGTAAAGTTATCTTCATACATTGTGACATTCTCCTCTTATTTTTTTCTTAGACTCAGAAATTTCCTTTCCATATCTTCTCGATGGTCATGAGGAAAGTGTTTTTCTAAGAAAATATTGTTAAACTACCTCCATTACATAGTTTATACTTCTTCATCTTCCTTTGGGTTTTGATTGAATGACCACCACTGATCTGCATCTCCGGTGAGGTGATAAACTTCCATGACCAATTTTTCCCTTTCACTACTCCGCAATGCATGAAATATTTTCTCTACGGAACTTATCCATTTCTCTGCTAAAAATGTATTTGTAGACCCACTGAATTTTGGTGGTTGTTGCCTCATGAAGTGGTCTAACATAGATCCTCGGCGTTGTTGATCAAGGTGCTCAATACTGTTAAGGTTATTATTCAGAACCTGTGTGAGTTGTCCCAGTATGGTGATATGATGATCAGCAATAGTTGAATCAACAACATCTCTATATTTATCATGAGAAGGAGGGAAATCCCTACATGTATTATGTGGGTTGATACGGTTTCCATTCCTTCCAATATGAACCATTTCTAAAAAATGGAATAAAATAGATTTGTTTATGAACCGAAATACATAATTCCAAACAAATAAAACAATTAAAATAAATTGAACATATTATGGATATAATCCATAATCATAAAACGTTTTCCGTTGAGGAGGTATATACTCATAAATCCTTTATAATGGTTTGTAAAGAAAATGAGAATTATCCTAAATAGATCCCCATGGAGTGTCATAAACCAGAGTGCACCAAGGCTCATTGACATGCACCAGTTCCTGTTTGAGTGTAGATCAACGTAGTGTTTTTAGGTTTCACCCCTAAGTACATCTGTGCTAGTGCTGCCTCTACCGGCTTGTATCTAAACAGTGTTTTATTTCACGGAAAACATACAAAATCTCTACATTACCAAAATTCTAGGATGTTCTTCTATACTTATCCACAAATTCTATCTTATGTTAATGTGCTCTAATTAGAGTGTTTCTAAATCTAGTTTCCATGGTTTGTACTAAACTTTATCTGATACCAACTGTAATTACCTGAACCTAGTTTCCCATATTCGGTGCATTATTACATAGCATTATCATGATCAAAGGGTATAAAATACTGAAATACCGATCAGTTTAGTATTATTGGAAACAAGAGATATACATAAGTTCAATATTTAAACATGAAAAGAAATACAACACTAATTTATTCCATTAGAAACCTCCAAACATCCTAGATTATTCATGAAAGTCACTCATAACTAAATTCTTTATATCCTGGGAAAATGAAACATAAGAAAGGGGTGAGCTCAAACAATTAGTAAGGGTAATAAATACAATAGAATACAACAAAAACATTAGGCATGTTGAATAATTTAAAACACATGCCTTTAGAAATAATAAACATGAACAATTTATGGCAGGAATATGAGATGAGTAAATAATTCCATAATAAAACATAGTCATGGGTATACTACTAGTCAAATAACCACATGAACCATAAATAATATTTTCATATTGAAGGAATATATAATTTTGGACATTCTGAAACATCTTGTCAAGGCCTCAGCCAAGATGTCTAAAAATGATTTAGGCCTTATCCAAAACCATATTTCAAATTGGGAAAGGCCTTCGCCAATTCCTCATCTAATTGTCTCATGATACCTATTGATGCATCGAGGAGCTATAGTGGGATCTACTCATCCCTTACTAAGTCCAATACATTCTTCATATGAAAATGTTGAAACATAACATAAACATTTGTATTAAACCTAGCAAACGAAATGTCAATAATTTAACCATAAACCATGAATAGTATAAAAATAGCACAACCATAGTCAAACCTATCGCAAAACCATCAATATAATATAGAATATTTGTATCATAATAAATCAACTTAAAACAAGTTTAAAATCCATCAAAGGATTTTGACATAGTTGAAAAGAAAAATATTTAAAAGAAATACCTATTTCTATTTTGAAACCATTTAAGAGTCACATAATAAGAAAAAATTATTTTGAAAATATTCTTATGAGCTTGTAAGGTAAGAATTGATGATGTTATAACGGTATAAAATATCCGCACCCTCCATACAAGTTAAAAAAACATTCTTACCTTAATTTTATCGAAAAGGTCATAAAGTACCCTGTTTGGAAAAGGACGGAAAGATTCCTTTCAAAACATATAAGGTCAAATAAGTGTATAAATGAATTTAACCAATAGTCTATTAAATTGAAAAACTGTTTTGAAATACATTTTTAATAAAACATGGATGTGGATGACAAAGTGGTCTGAGTAGATATTTACGTAAAAACAACCTCGGATAATAAAGAGAATGTGAAATTAACCCTTACCGTTTACTTTTACTTAGTCGATATTATGTTAACCTCATTTATAATGGTTAAAAAATTATTTTTAAATTATAAAAGTACTATATACATAAATATGATATCATATATTATCTTCTAATATTGCTTTGTTAATAATATTTTAGTATTATTGTGTTTTGGGTGTTAACTGATTCGTTTTAAATTATATGTTTTGTAACATAAGATGTGTCTATTATGGATATGATTTATTTGATTAATAACAATAATGATATTATGTTTTTAAATATTATTTTTAACCAAATAATAAAAATTATTCATTAATGGTTTCAATAGGGAAATCAATCTCATCGCGTTCGTGGAGACGATAATCTGTACGTACGGAAGAGCAACAATATCATTCTTTTGATATTAAAATCGTATGTAAATAGATTCTATATCATATATACAGAATCATTATAATGTTATATTTATTATTTAAATCAATTATAAATCATTATTATACCCATCCAAAATAATAATGTATTGAATAATAACTACACCACGATGTAGAGATGATAAGTTGTACGTATTCACGTATGGTGACATTGTCATTCATATGACAGATAGAATAATGAATATTGTTGTACAATTTTTATAATAACATCACAGTATATATAATATACTGGATTTATTATTATATAATGGAAATAATAAAGAAATAGGAAGTGTAAGAAGAAAATAACTTGAAAGAGGGTGGTGAAATTATTGCCTCTTATTCGGGTATTTCATTTTAATTTGACAAAAGGGACACTTATGTAGGTTTTCATGAAAAATTAATGCCTCTAGGATGAATGGGGTATCTTTGAGGGAATATTGGGCCATGGTTTGGCCAAGCCAAATGGCTTTGGAGGTGTGAAATTAAGACAAGAGGGAGTTCCCTTTTATAAGAGAGGTGAGGGGAACCTTAGGAAAACATTGCTATATTATTTTATAATAAAATAATATTCAGTTTATAATGGCTCCAAAATAATTTATTTTGAGTCTATTGTGTGGATGGGTATAAAACCTTTAAACCAATAGGTTTTAGACAAATTTATGTCACCATATTAACCTTTTCATTTAGATTTAAATCATTGTTAAATAGTTTGACATTTACCATGTCTCTTTGTATTTTTATATTATATGGTTAATATACTTACTATGATAAGCCTAGATAACCCCATGTGGTTTATTATTGATATATATAACCTTATCTATGACCTCTAGCCGAACCATATATTTTTATGAATATTATATCAATTAATAATATAATATTTGTTTTAAAAACTCGGTTATGTCAATTTTGACACTATTTAGTATTTCGTTTTTTTGAAAATCATAACAGTATGATATTTTGGAAAAATACTGTTTATTAAACCCTAAAATGTCATATTAAGCTAGTAAATTAGTGTAATTAATCAAAAGTCTCAAATTAAAATTATTTGGATATTTATAATATCAAGTATTTTAATCTTTCATTAATAAGGTAATTACTGCATCATCATTGTGTCATAAATAAAATAAATTATATAGTCTAGAATTTTAAATAAAATATAATTATATAGGAAATTTTGTTAGATTTCTAATGAATATTTATAATCAAATTTATCTTATGAATAACCCTATATTAAAAATGGTTTTGTTATTAAATATTGAATTTAAGTCTTTTAACTCTTCTTTAAATAAAATAATAATAAATGTTCTAATTAATCCAAGTGGACCAAAAGGGATAATATTTTATTCCTATGTTTGATTTTTGGTTGAATTATACTTATCCAGAAGAATTAGGACATGTTTTAGGGTAATTATGATATCATTTTTACCCTTAATTACTCAATTTACTTTTAACCGTGGAAAATAAAAGTCAAGAGTTACAATTCACCAAAAATTATTTACATCTTATTGAACCACATATTACATAATGATATTAACCATGTCTCTTGGTTTTTTTAAATTCAACTCACAGAAGTGGTAAAATTCCATTTTTTTCAAATTTGTAAATGCACTAGGAGGTGGGTAAAAGACGGTAAAAAGTTCGATAACATTTTATATATCCAAACTTATTATAAAATGATGCCAGTGAATTAAATTGAACATATATAGGTATTATATAACTATTTTTATTAAAATAAATTAATATAAAATAACTAATTATTTAAATAAAAATTCGGTTATAACCAATAACACAGTGTTTTTCACAATTCATCAAAAATTAAATTTTTTTAGAAAAATACAAAAAATTCACCCTAACATAATTTCTATATTTTTAATTCAAAAATAAAGTCCATTTTGAAAAATAAAATTTATATAATTTCAAAAAGTAGGCATTACTATTCATAATGGCTAGTTTGATTGGTCACGGTGTGTTAGAATCTCGATGTCGCGTATAATGCAAGCTATTGCATTATTCAAAGGGAAACATACCGTGAATGCTTGGGGTGTTACACCCATGCATAACATAAATCCAACTAGTTTTTTGGAGAACATTTTTGTAAGATATATCTCTCATAATATAATATTTTTAAGAATATGTTGTGTAATATAATCATCATATATGAACTTTTGTCATACTTGATGCTGTCACCATGAAAAACTGAGTGTTACCAATCAAGATACAGTGTTGACCCACCTCTGCCACTCGGTCAACATTTTCCCCACTACCACTATTGAATTTTAGATGCCTGAGTCCAATGTTGGATTTCTGGTTGAGCCACTATGGTTAATGAAACTAAGACTGGTGAAGATCCAACTCCTTGGATTTCACCACCCACGATCCATGATATAAGTGAACCCACATTATGCCACCATCTTTGTGTATATCCTTTATTGATGATCGATGAAGATGACCAATGATGTCGACTGAGAACCAATACATCATCATTGGACCCAAGATGCCACCATTGCAAATAGATCCAATGTCATGTTTGAGATTCATTCAAACCAACATCACCACAAACCTCTTCTTCTATGTATTTTCCATGCACATTCTTTACTATATGAATGGGGTATGAGGTCTCCAACATCCAATTTAGATTTTGAATCCATTTTAATGGAGGGTGAGATAGGGCGAGTTCTGTTGTTGATGTATATAGTGTGAATAGGTGAAGTAGAATGGGGATATTAGAATTCATTTATTTTCGATGATTCAGTTGAAGATCATAACACTTGAATATTCATTGTGGAAAATTATGACCTTGATTTTATTTTTGAAGAAGAGAACCAAATGTCAGACGATCTGATGAATAAGATGAATGATAATTTCTTAACTATTGATGTTGGAATAGATTCTAGAAACTAAACTACTATTTTCAATGATGAAGTTGAACCGTCATTTATAGAATCCCAAAAATGGAGATTGAGGATAAAGAAGATATTTCGTTCTATTTTTTTTCCTGTTATAGTGTTGAACTTTCAATGACAATGGGGAATCGACAATCAAAACTGATTTAGATGAGAGTTCATAAATATGTGCATGCCTTGTAATTCCCCAACCCCAGTTTCCTAGAGTTAGTGCATTGTTTTATTTTGTCATCCTGATTATAAGAAAATAAAATCCCAAAGGAAAAGTCCGTTCAGTTGACTTCGAAATACTAGAAAGAAACATAAGGTTTACATTAAACTAGGAAATGAAAAACAACACATTAACCCCTTTTAAAACACTCATATACATTAGAATATCCCTCTAGGTCATTCATAATATAATTCTCCACATCTGGTGGGGAAATAAATCATAAGAAATGGGTAAGATTAGATGATCAGTAATGTTAACACAATATAGTGGAAGCTGTCATAAATTAGCATAAACTATTATGGAAATGTGAAAAAGTGAATTTCTTTAAACATAATCTTCAACTTAATATGAAATGAAAAATCAAATAATTCAATTTAAACATTCACATGGATATTATAATACTTGAATAATCACATGTAATATCAATAATTAATATCATAATTTGGAAATGAATAATTCTTGACATCATAACCATACTTTCAAGGCCTCGTGCCTAGACCATTACCATACTATCAAGGACATGTTCCAAGACACTAGTTTGTCTCGGAGAGACCTACTGATGAATTGAGGGGATATATCAGGCCATGGATGTCACTTACTATGTCTAATGCATTCACCTTATGAAAAAGATGAAACAAAAAATAAATATTCATTTTGAAACATGCATATGAAATATATATACATTAACCATAAACCATGAACAGTACAAACATAGAATGATGATAGTCAAATACACCATAAACCCTTCAATACAATATGAATGATTGTATCATAATTAGTCCACCTCAAATATTCATAGAATACAACAATAGATGTTGACATAGATGATAATAATTTAATAAATTCATTAAAACTTTTTAAGGGAAATATCTAATTTTAACATTGAAATCATTTAAAAGATGCAAAATAAGAGAAGAAAACATTTATTTTGAAAATAATGTTATAATATTTAAAGGATCACTTCAAAATTTTAAGGCATTATAATGGTGGGAAATAGTTTTTTGTTCTGTGTAAGTTAAAATAACCTTATTTCCTTAATTTATCGAAAATGTTATAAAGTACCTTGTTGGAAAAAGACGAATATATTCCCTTCAAAACATTTTATAAAAAATCAAACAAGGGTAAAAGTGACTTTAAAAAAAATGTGATAAATTTCTTAGTTGTATTTTAGGAAACATAGATATGGATGATTAATATGTCCCAATAGATTGTGACATATAATCAAACTCGGATAATAATGTGATTGTTAAATTAACCCATACCTTATATTATCCTTTAGTATATGATGATTTATCCACTTTTATAATGGTTAGAACAATTTATTAAATTATTAAAAGACCATATCCATATTTTTGATAGAATATATGATCTTATTTTATCATTTTGGTAAAAATAATTCATCATTACCGTTGTTTCAGGTGTTATGTGCTTCGTTTTCCAATTCATGTTTTGTCAATTAAGTCATGTATGTAATAAATAAAATATATTTTATTCATATACAAAATTCAATTAAGTGCATAATTATTATTTTTACTCATCATATAAATTTTATAATCATTCTTGAATGGTTAAAGTGGATAA
The DNA here is from genome assembly GCA_963277665.1 of Viscum album. NCBI lineage: Eukaryota > Viridiplantae > Streptophyta > Magnoliopsida > Santalales > Viscaceae > Viscum > Viscum album. The sequence goes on from OY728136.1 coordinate 9,834,448, forward strand.
TGAATCTCACCAAGTCATGGAGACGGTAGGTCGTACGTACGCATGAGTGACAGTATCATTCTATTGATGGTTAAATGGGAAGGAATTGGTTGCTATATTAAATATACAGAAGCATTAACATGGTAAATTAATTATTTATATCCATTATACTCATCATTATACTAATCCAAATAATTTATTGTTTAATATCAACTGATACAATGACGTGGAGATGGTATGTCGTACGTACGCATGCATAGTGATATTATTATGCATATGATGGATAGAATGAGGAATATGGTTGTACCATGATTATAATAACATCTCAATATATTTATGGTATTATAGGTAGTACTGTTATATGGAAGAAACATATGAAGAGGAATTAGAAGAAGAAAATAACTTTGAATGTGATGATAAAACAATAACCTCTTTTCAGGTGTCTCCTTTTGGTTTGCAAAAAAGGACTTCGTATATTGTATTTATACCAAATTTGCGGCCACTTGGATGAATTTAAGGAATTTTAGATAATAATTGGGTGGGTTTTTCATAAGAAAAATGGTTTTAGAGGTGTGATTAAAAGAGAAGGAGATGTTCCCTTTTATAAGAGAGGGGAGGGAAACTATTAGAAATACTAAAAATATTAAATTAATATAAATTAATTTGTAAATAAAAATGGCTCAAAAGTTGATTATTTCAAATATATGATGAGTATGGGACGAAATCCTCACTATCAATAAAATTTACACATTTTTTCTTTTATTTTACACAATATCGTTTTGATTTATCCTTATTAAATATATTTAATTTTAATTATGGTAATAATATTCTAAATATTTAATGGTTATAAATATTAACTTATATGGAGTCAATTGACTGTAAATGAATTTTTTATGACAAATTATACCTCATAATTATCACTATTTTATTTTTAAGTGATTTTATAAATTTATAATAATTTAATAAAATTTTATTTTTATAAAATATCAATACTGTGAATTTTGAAAATATTCATTTCTTTGCTTTTAAATAAAATCCACCTAGAATATAAAATCAAAAAAAAATATTGAATATACTCCTAACATGTCATTGTATCCATTATAATTCGTGTAGAACATTAATTAATTCAAAATAAATTTCTTTTAATGTTTTTTTAAGTAATTAATCTTATATTTCTATTAATAACATAATTTCTACATCACTATTATTCCATCCTTAATGGAAATTATTTAATCTCTAAAAATTATAAATAAATTTATATGATGTATTTAATTATTTTTTATTTCCATAGACTACCTATAGTCTATTTTATCTTGTGTTTATCGATATATTAAAATTAATACACTTATATAAAAAGAGAGAGTGACATTTTGTTAGAATCATTGACTTTAATAATATTAATGTAATATTCATTGGAAAGTTGGAATTAAGTGATTAAATTTATAAAAATAGATAATAAGGGTTTAATTTAGAAATCCAATAGGATTATTGAGGTGTTAAGGTAATTTTATAATATTATTTTTACCTTTAATTACCCGATTCACCCTTAACAACAACAATAAATACATTACTAATGTTACAATTCATAATGTAAAAAAAATTAGAAGTAACCTATTAAAATAATTTGGACTCACGGATTCCAAATATGGAATCAATTTTTCAAAATCTAAAACACAGAAATTGTATTAATTAATTTAAAATTAATCATTGTTGACAAATGAGAGAACAGTTTTTTATGTAAAAACCATCAAAAGAATTTCATGTGTTTATATATAATTTCGTTTGAAAATAACTCATATGAACTATATTATTTTAAATGATACAATTTAATCAAAATATAATTTTTAACCAATTAAAAGGATAATTGAACAATATAAATAAATTACATGAAAAAAAAAATTGAATTAAAATGCAATATTTTTTCCTAATCACTAAAATATAAAAGTTATCAAAAAAATACCCAAAATTTATCCAAACCCAATTTTTATATCCCACTTATAATAGAGTATTTATTTTGAAAAATTGAATATATAAATGTTTCAAATATTGTGTTTAAAATTTTTTCTCGATTAAAAGGTGGTAAAATTGTTTGTATGAACAAAAAGTATTCTATTGTGTAAGATTGGATTAATTCATATCTTATTCATGTAAAATCAATTTAGATGGATTTAAAAACATTTGATTAATTATATAATTTGTAAAAATATTTATATTTTCAATACTACTCATAACCAATTTTTAAATGGCTAGAATGATAGGTTATGGTGCGCTCAAACTCAGTCTTGCGTTTAGTGTAAGATAATTAATTATTTAATAGGAAGTGTACTGTGAAAACTTGGGGTGTTTCATTATACCCTCATTAAAATAATTTCAACATCTAAATTACCAGAATATCACTATATAAATTGATTTGGGTGGTTATTTATCATAATTTCTTCAGGGTCCTATGTCGCCTCATTTATTTTATGGTTTCTCTAAAAAAACCTCTACCAGACGAGCCATCTGATTTCTCAACACTTGTTCTCTGGTTTTATGAATATTCATAGTCTCTTCAGAATATAAAAGATCAAGTTCCATTTCTTTTTCGTCATAGGTGAGTATAGGTGTTGGGTCAGGCATGAATTTCAATAACATTGGTACATAAAACACATCATGTACTTTGGAGAGGCTTTATGGTAATGCCAAATGGTAAGATACTTCTCATATTCATTGCAAAATCACAAAAGGACTGATTTACCTAGCACTTAAATTACCCTTATTACCGAATTATATAACACACTTCCATGGAGATACTATAAAAAAACATGATCTCCAAATTGAAATTCCAAATACTACTTTTTGTTATCAACGTAGCTCTTTTGCCTACTTTGAGCTATATTGATATGGGTCTTAATAGTTTTTACGTTTTTCTCCTTTTCCTCCACATGTTCTGGGCCTATGAGTTTTCATTCACCAAAATCATCCCATGATTTTTTTGTATGACATCTCTTTCCTTATAATGCTTCCTATAGTGCCATCTGTATATATTAATCGAAGCTATTATTATAGAAAAATTCTACCACAGGTAAATACTGATCCCAGATACATTGAAAGTTAAGTGAAAAAGATATCAACATGTATTATATATTTTTAATAGTCCTTTATGATTCTCCATCAGTTTGAGTGTGGTAGGAAGTTCTCAAACAATGCTCATTATGTGGGGCCTTCTGAATACTTTTCCAGAATTGTGATGTATAACAGGGATCACAGTCAGAAATAATCGATATGGCTACAACATGATGTCTTAGAAATTCATTAATATATATTCTTGATAAAATTTCAAGTGGTAAATTATCTCTTATATAAATAAAATGTGCTTACATGGTAAGACAATAAAAAACCCAAATCGCATCATTTCTTATTGGATTATTTGGTATCCCCATGACAAATTCCATAATAATGTCATCATAGTTAAACATGGGTATATGAAGATGTTTCATAACAACTCTTGGATGTTTTATTCTAGACTTAACCTATTTACAAACAATATATCTCGACACATAATCATTAATTTTCCTCCTTATATTGTCTGAAAAAAATGTTCCTTCAAATTTCTATACATATTATTGGTACCAGGGTGTATAAAGAAATTAAAGCTATTAGAATCGTCCAATAATTCCCTTTTTAGCTCAATTATAGCCGAAACAAAAATCATCTTCACAACTTTAAAAATTCCAGCTTCAAATATGAATTAAATCCATCTCCCATCATTCATAGCTTTAAGTTTCATTAAAACTCATCATCACCAGTCTGAGAAATTTTTATCATTTCTTATAATGAGTTTTCGGGAACTATTTTAAAAAGTAGAGATGTTTCACCTTCCATGATAATTCCCATATCCATATTTACTAGATCCATAAACATAGGATTCATTTCAACTCGCATTTTTTTGAACTCCATGCCCTTTCTACTCAAATCATTGTCCACCTAATTTAACTTCCCTGGGTGGTAGTGTATTGTGCAATAATAATACTAGAGTAGCTCAATTCATATCTTTTGTCTCATGTTGAGTTATTTATGTGAGAAAATATATTTCAAACTCTTATGATCTGTACATATCTCACATCTTTTACCATAGGGATAATGTCACTATATCATCAGAGAAAAGATTACAACCCCTCTCTCGCGATCATGAGTTGGGTAGTTCTATTCAGGAATTATCAATTTTCATTGATGGAAAATAAATAACCCTATCATTTCTCATAAGCAATAAATCAAGTAATTTTCGTGATGCATCACTATAAATCGAAAACCCATCATTCTTATATGGTAGAGTCATGATAGGTAAATTGACTATTCTCTCTTAAATTCTTCAAAACATTTTTCATACTATTTTTTCATACCAATTTTACCCCTTTACATGTGATCGTGGTTATTGGTTTTGCCAGTTGGGATACATTATGGAAAAAATGCTGATAGAAACAAAATAAACCAATAAATATGCACACCTCGGTTATAGTCATCAACACAAACCATTCTTGGAATTCTATTTCCTTTAAAGGATCAATAGAGACTATATACCTAGAGATAATATGGCAAGGAAAAGACATTTCTTGATTCCATAATTCACACTTTCTATATTTACCATATAATTCTTCCTTTAAAAGGTTCTCAAAAATGATTCAAAATTGATTCTCATGGTCTTCATAACTTTTAGAATATATTAGAATATCATCAATGAATTTCACAACCAAATAATCAAGGTATTCCATGAACAATTTATTCATGATATCCATAAGAACTAAGGGTGCATTAGTCAGTCCAAATTGAATTACTATAAATTCATAATGACCGTAATATTTCTGAAAAGTTGTCTTTAAAATGTCTTGCTTCTTCACTTATAATAAATTATATAAAGAATGAAGGTAAATCATTGAAAATAATTTAAATCATTTAAGTTGATCAAATTAATCATTGATAAGAGGTAGATGATACTTGTTCATTATTTACATGTTATTGATATCCATATAATCAATACAAAACATCATTGACCCATCTTTCTTTTTTATAAATTGAATACGGATCCCCGAGGAGAAACTCTATGGAGAATAAATCCATTATTACTCAACTCCTCTAGTTTTTAATCATTCTCAACAAATTCCACAATCGACATTCCATAAGGAGTACATGATATTGGTCTTGCATTAGGGATTAAATCAATAGAAAACTCAACTTCACATTCTAGGTGGTGTTCATGTAAATCTTCAAGAAAAACATCAACGTATTCCTTTATAACAGGTACCTACTCAATTTGAATATTTCATTATTCATCCTAAGATGTTATTTCCTCTTCCCGCCCAAGAATATAATTTTGTAAATCAGTTGGGGTGGATTTTCACAAGATTTAGTTGTTGAAGTTTCTTCTCTATAAATAATGGAATCTATATCTTCCCCACATATTGAAACTTCATTCTTCTTGCTATATAATTTGTCATCAAGTGTTCTTTCCCAATCCATTCCAAGGATTATATAAAAGACGAAAATATGTATTATGATAAATTTAACAGATAAAGGTTGTATATATTCCATAATGGGAAATTCTTGACACATCTTTGCTGTAATGAGACTTCCTTTAAGGGTTTCGATTGACAACTCCATTCTTAAGATGAATTGGAAATATAGAAATTTTTAATGAAAACGTGGAAGATATAAATGAATGTGATGATCTAAAATAAAATTATGAATTGGGTATGTTTGAGGAGATGATTAAAGTACATTCCACCACATCATTTAGAACATCAACCTCATCAATTGTGATGGCATAAGCCCGACCTAGTTTTATTGTCCTTTTCTAAGAAAAATTTCTTTGATGTTTAGGAAAATAATTATCATAATGTTCTATATATTTAAAATTGTAGCATTTAACATTGAAAACTTCTTTCTTTCCCTTCCAATCACGAGTTTGATATATTTTTTCAACACACATGTAAAAAACTCACATCCCATTTAGGAATGTACTGAGGTGTTTCATAAAAAAATTACTAGAGGGTGTAAAGTCATCTCTTCCCTTATTTACATTATTTCCATTCCTAGATTGTTCAACATCCATCTTCACCTCTTGATTCCCTTTAAAGTAATAATACTTAGATAAAAATTTTCTGTCTTTTTAGAACATGAGACTATATATTCGTATGATGTGAAATATTTTAAAACCACTTCTCATCGAAGTAATGGTTTTAACCCATCAAAGAATCGATCAATCTTACATCCTGGGTTATGTATGATGTTTTTAGAATTCCTTGAAAACCTTGTGATGTTATCCTTATTCTTTTGAACATTCTCATCCTATTTTTTCCTCGGACTCAGAAATTTCCCTTATATATTAGCTTGTTGTTCATGAGGAAATTATTTTTCTAGGAAAATTTATTTAAAGTACCACATTCCATATTTTCTAATTCTTCATCCATATTCGTGTTTAGAAATAATGACCACCATTGATCCAGATCCATAGAGAGATTATAAACTACCAGGAAAACTTTTTCCCTTTAATTACACCCAATGTAAGAAATATTTTCTCTAAGGAACAAATCCACTGCTCAGTTAAAACATTATTTTTAGTCCCACTGGATGTTGTATATTGTTATATCAAGAAGTAATATAACATTGATCCTCCACATTGTGGATCAAGATGTTCCATATGTGTAAGGTTATCATTCATAAGCCGAGTAAGTTTACCAAGTAAGGTTGTAAGCTGTTCAACACCATTTGTATCACCATGTTCAATTGAATTATCTTTCATAGGAGGTAAATCCATACATGGATTACATGAATTGATCTGATTTCCAATTCTTCCTATAGCCTCCATTTCTAAAAAATAGCAAAGACTGGATTAGGTTATGAGTTATAAATTATAATACTATACTAAAAAAATACATATCATAAATTGAATAATATATACATATCTAATCCATAATCATAAAAATTTTTCCTTTGAGAAAATTGTCAATCATAAATCCTTAATAATTATTTGATAGAAAATATGAATTATCCAAAGAATATCCCTGGGGACTGTCAAACTAGGGGTTTAGTAAAGCATGTTGTCATGAACCAGGTTACCCTAAGTCAATCATGGAATAACTTGTTAGAGTTTCTACCCATAGGTATATCTATGACAGAACCTCGTCCACTTATAGTATCCATATATGGATTTATTTTCTAGGAATACCCACAGAATATCTATTTTACCATAATTCTAGGTGGTTCTTAAATACTAATACTAAAATTCTATCTTAGGGTGATGTTCCCTAGTCAATTTTTTTTCTATATCTAGATTCCATGGTTTGTACTAAATTTCATCTGATAGTAACTATAATGCCCCGAACTTAGTTTCCTAGATTCGGATAATTATTTAATTCATTGGTGTAATCACAATGTAAGAAAATCTCAAAGTACCAATTGGTTTTTAGACATGGAAATACTAGAAAAAAAATAACTTTCACATTGTATCTAAAATTAAAAAAAACATATTATCCCCTTTGAAATCTCTCATATCAATTAGACAATCCCTACTGGTCAATCATAATATAGTTCCTTGCATCCTTGGAAAAAATAAAAAAAATAAATGGACGATCTTAGATGCTCAATAACGATGAACAATATAACAAAAGAAATCATAAACAAGCAAAAAACATTTAAATAAATGTATAAAATTGAAACACAACACTATTAAACATAATCTTTATCATTACATGCAAGAAAAAAAATAATTCCACATAAACATTGACATTTGTATCCTAGTAGTCGAATAATCGCATGTAATAACAATAATTACTCTCATAATGTTGAAATACATAATTCCGGACATCATAACCATACCATCAAATCCTCAAACCAAGACCATTACCATACCGTCATGGCCATGTTCCAAAACACTAGTTTGTCTCATGAGTCCTACTAGTGCATCAAGGGTATGTAGTGGGTCCCTCATATCATTTATTATGTCCAATGCATTCCTCATACGAAAAGGGTGAAAAATAACTTAAACATTCATATTAAAACAAGAATGTGCAATGATAATACCTTAACTATAAACCTTCAATCATATAATCATAAAACCCTGAAATTCAAATTAATCATAAAACATTCAATACAATATAGAATATTGTAGGGAATTATTCAAAATGTTAAGGAATTACAAGAGTAGAAAATAGCTGGTCGCATCATATAAGATAAAAAACATCCATTACTTAATTTTTTGAAAATGTTATAAAGTACCACATTTAGAAAATGATGTAAAGGTTCTTTTAAATAGTTTTTGTATAAAGTAAAACAAGAGTAAAAAATGAAATTAATTTTTTTTATAATATTTTGAATTATTTTCAAAGACACATGGATATGGTTGAAAAATATGTATGAGTAGATACATATGTATAAGAAATTTTAGATAATAAAGACACTGTGAAATTAACTATTACCTTATACATTCCTTTGGTCAAGGTGATTTAGTGACCTGTATAATGGTTAAAAATGTTATTAAATTATACAATGACATATCCATATTTATGATATCATATATGATCATCTAATATCTTTTTGGTAGTAATATTTTAGTATTACGTTTCTTTCGGGTGTTAATAACATCGTTTTCTCATTCCTGTTTTTTCATTTAAGTCATGTTTGTTATTAATAGTATATATTTTGTCGATATCCATATGTAAATTATGTTCATAATAATTATTTTTACTCATAATATAAATTTTATAATCATTATTGACTAGTTAACATAAAGTGTGAATCGCACCGCGTAGTGGTGACGGTAGGCTGTACACACGCATGAGCGACATTATCATTCAATTAATGGGTAAATGTTATGATATTGTATTTTATATTAATTAAGTTGAATCATTATAATGTTATATTAAATATTTATATACATTACTAACAAAATACCCCTCATTGTGGAGATGGTAATCCATACGTACACACACATGGTGATATTTTTATTCACCCGGTGAATAAAACGAGGAATATAGTTGAAAACAGATAATAATAACATCTTAGTATTTGTATTATAACAGAATTATTATATTTATATAGAAAAAAAATATAATGAGAAATTGGAAGATGAAAAGAACTTTGAAAGAGGTGATATAAAAATTACCACTTTTTCAGGTGTCTTCTTTTGGTTTGCACACAAGGAATCCTTTGGTTGGATTTCATCCCAAAGAGTTGCCTCTATGATGAATTTAGGGATGTTTGAAGAATAATTGGGCATGATTTGAATGTGAAAAAGGGATTTAGAGGAGTTATTAAAAGAGAAAGATAAGTTCTTTTTTATAAGAGAGGGGAGAGGAACCTTTGAAAATACCTAAACTCTTAAATTAATTCATATTAAATTTTAAATAAAAATGGACCCAAAGTTGATTACATCGAACATGAGATGAGTATTGGTATAAATCCTCTCAACCAATAAAATTTAGATATTTTTTTCTTTTAATTTTAACCTTATTGTGTTTACTTTTCCTTATTTAATCTATTTAATTATAATTGTGGTCATAATATTCTAAATATTAAATGGTTATAAATATTTACTCATATGGTGTAAAGGGACTATAAATGGAAATTTTATGAAATTTTGTAACTTATAAATATCAAATTATAATTTTTTAAAAAATTATCATCTTTAAATAATTTAATAAAATGTAATTTTTATAAAATATCAATAGTGACAATTTTGACACTATTAATTTTAAGGATTTTAAATATAAAAAAAGACGATAACATGAATTAAAATAATTTAATATACTCCTAAAATGTCATATTCAATTATAAAAATCATGTATTATCTTAATTATATCATTTAATATTTTTTCTAATATTTATAAAATCTGTTACTCGATGTGTAAACTAATAAAATAATTAATGTGTTACTATTGTTTCTTCCATAATAGTAATTATTAAATCTATAAAAATTATAAATAAATTTCTTTTATGTAGGTAATTCTCTTTTATTTCCAAATAACACCTATATACTATTTTATATTTTTTATATACTTGTATAAAAATTAATATACTTATATAAAATGAGAGTGTTCAATTTTGTCACATTCATTGATTTTTTTAATATTTTTGTCATATTCCTGGGAGAATAGCCATTAAGTGATTCCATTTCAAAAAATATATTATAAGGGTCTAATTTAGTCACCCAATAGAATTTTTACATGTTTTATGGTAATTTTATAATATTATTTTTACATTTAACTACACGATTTACCCTTAACTGTGGTAATATTCTTTTACTAAAGTTACTATTCATAATGTCCAAAAAATTAAAAGTAACATATTAAAATAATTTGAAACCCGTAATTCCAAATATGGAATTTATTTTTAAAAATTTAAAATATATATGTTTGAGTAATTAATTTAAAATTAATCCTCGTTGATAAATGAGAAAATGATTTTAAAAGAAAAACCCTCAAAATAATGACATGTGTTTATATATAATTTTAAGGTGAAAATTATTACAATGAACTTCATTATATTAAATTTTATAAACATAATATAATTATTCTTTAAAATAATTTAAAATTATAAACTAATAATGTAAATAAAATATATGAAAAGTATATTTAGAGTTAAAATGAAGAGTTTGATTACTATTCATAAAAATATAAATGTTACCAAATGAAGACCAAAAACGTATCCACACTAGATTTTTATGTCCCTCTTATAAATAATATGATTATTTCTTCAATTTTAATAAACAAAGGCGTAAAATATTGGATTAAAAAATGGTTCACCCTTAAAGGGTGGTAAAATTGTTTTTTTGAACAAATAGCCTTTTAATGTGTAAGATTGGATTAATTATTATATTATTTATATAAAATCAATTTGGATGGATTTAAACACATTTTATTAATTATATAATATAGAAAATTCATAAATTGGTTAATATTGTCCACAACCTCTTTTAAACGGCTAGTTTGATAAGTTATTGTGTGCTCGAACTCAATGTTGCGCTCAGTGCAAGATATTGTATTATTTAAAAGGAAGCATAATGTGAAAGCATGTGGTGTTGCATGCCATATGTTCAATAATGTGTCTTTGAGGATATAAAAACATGAATTACATGCCAAGGATGAAGAAAATACAGTGGGTTGAGCTCAATGATGATTAAATTTCATGGGACGCTGCCCGGTCTGATCATAACTGGATACATGAACACCATTGTGAAGCTTCATGAATGGTGCTTGTGTGGATGATTGTTGATTCATATAGAAATTTGGGGAAGGAGGCATGTGATCACTGGTTGATATTTATAACTATAATCTTAATAAATAAGGTCAGATGCAGGATTTTTTTTGATGATAGTGTATTAAGGAAGGAGTAGAACAAGGGTGGGAAAAATAATGATTGAAAACCAGTTGTTTTAATTTGATGGAATGATAATAAAAAAATCACAAAAAATTATTAATCTCTATATAAATAATTTCATAATAGAATGTTTTTTTTCTTTAAAGAGAGAGTTTTTGTTTAATTTATATGAGTAGTGAGTAGATGTTAGAAGAATTTGTTCCATATCTTAATGGTCATCAATGGAGTCATTGGTTTTATTGTTGATTTTTGGGGAGAATAAAAGGGATACCACTAACTCCATAAAAATTCTTTGGAATATTTCTAGAGATGGAGGGGCATGGAGAGTGGAGAGAAAAGGCATATAGTTAGAAACAAGAAGAAATTTTTTTCGAGATACTAGAGTGGGGAGACTAAGAGAAGAGTAGAGAGATATTTTAGCAAGACTGAAGAAGATCTACTTCTGATAGTAGAGATTAAGATCGAAGGGTGATATTGTTTTGTGGACATGATCGGGTAATTTTCATATGGCCACACATTTTGATATCTCAAATGAATTCATTCCAATCATTAATCATTTCTTTCAATATGAAAATAAGCTATATAATTTAAAGTGTTGAATAATTTATTGATTTTTGATGATTGTTATCCAATCATTTAGTATCATTTTTCATTTCATTCATTGACTAATACATTTCTGACCAGACTGTATTTTTCATTAGGTACAGGCTATTAGTCTAGTGTAGTTATATGTTTTTTGATCAATTCTTGTTGTTGAAGCATCTCAACTCTCAATCGAGAATTGTGAGCAGAACTCTTCTACTCTGTCCAAGTGTATAGCATTCATTGAATACATTAACTTGATCATGATGAAAGAAGGTTTAGAATGATATCTTAGTTGACAAACATGATTTCTAAGATATTAATGAGACCTAAATTTTAGAGATTTTAGACTGTGTGTTGAGAAAATTATGGAAATAATTCATTAAATGTAATGAAGAATGAATGAACCAATAATGTCAACTGGGAATGCCACCAAAATTTTATGAACTCTCTCCAGTTTTAATATGGTTATACTTATTATTTTCTCTTAAAATGTTTTTTCTGTTAAGAAATTAGTTTAATTTCATTCTATGTCAAAAAAAAATGACCTTTCAAATATATTGGCTAGTTTTAATAAAATTCATGACAAAGAATCTCCTTAAATGAAGTCGCATAGGGATAAAACCCATGTTACTTCTATATTACAGTATTTAGGAGATAAAAAATAATCAAGGTGGTAAAAATTAAACAATACACTTATTTAAATAGGAACCATTTTTGGGGAGGCTACTGAGTAATTTAAGAAATTACTACAAAACATATTTTTTTAAAAAGTAACATAACTATTATAGAAAATAAAGACCAAATGAAATATTACCCACCCTTGTATAATTATGTTAGATATACACCTACAAAACTCATGAGATTTTTAATACTTTTAATGAAAATGAATTTTAATAAATGATAGAAGATCTTAAAGAAGATATGAATCCACCAGTCATGGAATATTTTGCTGATGAACTTCGTGATTTTTAACATTTCCTTCCCGAGTTCTGTATAGGATTTCTCAACATTACATCTTTTGAGGAATCGGTCCAAGTGGTTGTAATTATGATTATTTAATATTCCCATTTCAATATGATTGGATTTTTCAATGTCATAAATGATTAACAAGGGATTACAATCATTTATCTCCTCAGGGATTTAAATATTTTTGACCCATTAAATTTTAAATTTTTTAATATGAGAATTATAATAAATATCCTTTTTGTTGAACTATATATTTGGGACCCTATTCACTAGAAATAGATGATTTGGAAGTGTTTTTTGATGATGGTATAAATTATGAAGAAGGTAAAGAGTAGATGTAGATAGAAATTGGGATAACCATTTTATTAGAGTATTTGATGTTTGAAATAAAGGAGAACGATGTCCATTTTAGTGCTATGGATTTTTTTTCTATTCTGTGTTGATGTACATACATATTATGGAGGGACTGGTTTAAAAAATCTCTTTCCAGAAATGATGAGCATGGGGCCCCATTTATCATTCATCCTACTCCAAATAAGGAATTATACATCACTATGAGTGGGATGAATAAAACTAATTTTACTATTGGGGACCTCGGAATAGGATTTATGTTTATGTGTTGTCAAAATGAAATAATGTTATAGTTTATAACTCATAAACCCCCTCCACCAATGTATTGAGGATGAAAAACACATTGTCTATCTACAGACAACATAAAAAGAAGCACTACTTGGGGATTTTTACCCATAATTCATTCACTTTTTCCATGTTTTTCAATACTTATATATGTATTTTTAAATTTCAATTAAAAATTTTAATCCTTCTTGTAATTATTGTAGAAAATAATGTTAATATACGCTATGTTCATACCTTTCCAAAGGATTTCCATAATCTGAAATATCATGTTGGTCATAATGAACAATTCTCTTGAGGCCTCTCTCCACTTAAATTTTATCAAATTCATTATGAACTACATTTATTAATATACATTACATGATGAAGTAACATAGAACGACAACCTCACTTATTTAACTAATATTTTATTTTACATGAGCATAGATTTCAAGAATATAATGCTAATAAATTTACATGTTTATGATCATTTAAGTAAACTAGAAGATCATCGGTATAGAAAATATGTGGTGTATTTTATTCTATGGAATGGATAATAAACCCTCCAATTAAGGGAGTTTTATGTTTAAAATTCTTCTCAATTTTTCATGGATTAAAAATATTTTTTCTATTTCTACATTGGTATTAAATTTAAAAAAATTGAAACGAAAGAACTTCTTTCATGCTGATTTTTTGGATGAAACATTCTCATTACTGCACTTTAACTGTGTGTATTTTATTTTATATTAGTGGTGAATAATATGGTGTTTTGCTGATAATTTTCTAGCACATTGTTTTGAACATGAACTAGTATACGAATTATATTTTGGAGATATATTTTTTGAAGTGGTAACTAGTAGAGAGATTATATGAATATTGTACATTGTTGTTTATTGTTCTTATTGAGTAGAAAAAATTCATTTGGATTTTTTAACCTTTGGACCTGATGTTAATCTAATGAATTGCTAAATAATTTTGAACCTTTACATTTTTTTGTCATGTTTTCTCCACCAAGGGTTCAATATTGAAGAATATTTTTATATTTAGTGTGGGGGAGAGGGTATTTTGATGTGATAAACTATACCACAATATTATCTCATCTAAAAAACCCTAAATTATTGATATTTCATTATTTGACAATATTCAAATTTTTTTATTTAGAGATTTATAAAATTTCTCTTGTTTTAGTTCTCTATAGCTACTTTAAGGATGTAATTCTATATTACACCATGGATATATTTTAGTAATTCAATTTTCAATACCCTCTTGAAAAATAGTTTATTTTGTTAAAACAATTGTCTGAATATTATACAATCAGGATTGCCGTTGTATTTTTGAAATCAAATTCAAACTCATAAGGGATGAATCCAAATGGATTATGAAATAATAAATCCAATCCACGTAGAACCATTTCTTTTATTCATTAATCTATTAAATATGTTAATTATTCTCCATTACAATTGTTATATTTTATCACCCAAACAATGTGTCTAAATTATTTTATGTCTAATTTATGTAAGTAAGTTCTAATAGAGGTAATGTGAAGATTAGATATTTAGTTGAATTAAAATTTATGTTGGTTTAATTTGAATTCAAAATTTAAATGTCAATTATTTTTTTAAAACCTTAATTTGTTTTTCAATGGAAAATACTTAATTCTTTAAGGGTAAAATGTTTTCATTTATTGATGAAATCCAAGGGGGAAATAATTTTAAACCATTTTTATGGAAACCCGGTATCTCTGTATTAGGTTTTATTTCATTCCACATGATTTAACATATTTCTTATTTGAGGAAATGAAAAACTTTAGTGTAGAGGAATTGATGCCCCCTTTTTTGATACAATTTTCCCACATAACGTGTTTAATTTAATTATGATTTAATTATAAATATAATTTTTAAATTTATTTATTCACATTGGAGTAAAATTTATGATAAAATAATGTATCTAATTAATTTAAGGATTTTATGAATAATTAATAATCCCTATTATTTTAATTACAATTTTTTTGTAAATGAGTTATTTAATATTGTGGTTTATTTTTTAAATTTACCTTTATTTGTCTATTTAATTTTTCAACTTGTGTTTTTAATTAAATAACATTATAAATGATGTTTATTATTTAATTTTTTCTTCAAATAATTTAATAACTTAGATATGTAATTATAATTTATCTATTTTAATAACTTCTATAATTTTTGTATTTAGATAAAATATTATTATATTAATTATTTTTCACAATTTGTTTTTAATTTAACAAAATAATTTTTGTAGTTTTTTCATTTCAAAAAAATTAATGTTTATATGATTTATTAAATAAATCAAATTTTATTTTAATTTATATATGTAACTACAAATCGATGTTTATAAATTGTAAAATTTAATTTTATTATTTGAAATTTATTAATAAATTATTTTTTCATTTAATTTTTACTTTTATTTATTTGCACTATTAGATGTATGGTGTTTTGAGGATTTTTTTAATGGGTTATTGATTTTTTTTAACTGGGATATGGTCCCCAATATTCATAAAAGGGGACCCATGAAGTGTGAACCCTGTTCACGCATCCCTGACCCCATTAAGATGCATAAAGGGGGTTCACACATTTTAGTCGTGACGACAGATGTGTGAACCCCATTCACACATCCTTTACAAAGTGGTTGATGGATGCATGAATGAGGTTCACACCTCCCCCATAAATTTTAAATTTATTATTATTATTTTTTTATATCTATTTTTTTTTGTTTTCCTTATATATATAAATACACTAAAAAATAGCATAATATATCTTCTATTTAATATCCAAGAGTACTGCCATCAACAGAATGTGAATGATGCATCCTCATCACATTCTTCTCTTATCCCAATGGATGTGGAGGCTTTCAACATGTTCCTCACGACACCTTAGGTCCTCCAATTTATATTGGTGTACTCAACTCCCTTTAGGATATTCAAAAAGAAAAAATGCCTTTGGTAGAACAAGTCACATTGAGTGACAAGGAGCTTTAAGTGAAGGTTCTATCTAAGAAAGATGTCATGGACTCAAGAAACAAATAATTGGAAGGACCTACGCTGAAAAAATATAAGGCCCCAGCCTTAAAACTTACTTAATCTTGAGTTATTACAAGAATACACATTGAGGATCTTTTCAGGTTTAGAGTTTTAGAGAATTAGATCATAAAACATGCATTACATTCCACATTTAAACAAAGTGGTTACATAAAAGATAGTACTCATTTTTCACATTAACGGAATCATATTTAAAATAAAACATGGATTCATTATTGACACTTCCTTGACACTATCATCACATCATGTACATTTCCCTTGACCTGTGAAAATCATTTCAAAAACTTGGGATAAGCATAAAAAGCTCAGTAAGCGATATAAAAGTACGAAATGAAAACATTAGTCCATGTATGAAATCATACTTTACTCATAGAACATAATAACATTAACATACCTCATCAAATCATGAAAAAATCATAGAATTGATAAGACATAAAGGTAACTTGAGGCATTCATAACATTCTTACGTAGGGAGTAACCCTCTTGGTTACGTTTGGAATACCCATCACAGTATATTTCCTAAATCTCTTCGGAGAAACCTTAACGTTTAACTCCTTCATGTTAACCAATTCATTGTAGAGATATATCGGGCTCAGCCTCCCTTAGATTATCATGGAACCACCCGTCTTCATAACAATGCCCAAGAACCATAACATAATCGTATCACGTAAAACATGCATAAAGGAAACATAACACTTCCACATTTCAATCACAAGATATCAATATAACACATTGATATAATAAAACAATTATGAAAACCATTTTCAATACCAATATAAAATAAAATTAATACATGTTATTTTTTTTTCATTAAAAAAAATGTTAGGTTATGGCTTGTAGAGGAAGCCGAAACTCAAATAATGGTCACGACAGCGGAAAAGTCGGTGTCGCCACATACGTATGTCAAAAAAAACAATCCCTTTTTCGTTTAGTAAATGATTCATATAAACAAGATTCCATTTGAATAAATGTACAAGTCAAAGGGGTTTATACACCATATAAAATAAAGTTATGTATAAAACAAAATATGCCTCAATGAAAGGAGATTGATATAATGTCCCTTACCTCGTGTTCGACTTGACTCGATCGTTATTTAACCTCATGAATAATAAACTTGAGTTAATTTATACATACTTAAAAACCTTTTTCAAGTTCATTATTCCTTTTATATCACTTATTACCATGTTATGAACACTATGTAATTTATTTAAGTTAATAATGGTCGTTTTGTCGATCATTACTACTTGAGTCAAAAATAAACACTTTATAATTACATGTTTGTTCATGGGGTAAAATATCCATTATATCCATAAATATATTCATCATTTATATATCTTATATATAATATATATCCATTATATAAATTCATTTATAATATTACATAACATTTAGAGGAAAGAAATGAAATGCACCGTTCATGGAGACGGTAAGTCGTACGTACGCATGAACGCTACTTCCATTTCTATTTCATATTTAATGGAATTAAAACATAATGATACATAATAGTATTATAATTCCAGTTTGTTATCATATATAATATCATTAAATATATCCTTTATATTTACCACATATGGTATTAATGAATCAAATCACATTGAGGGGGCGGTAGTCCGCACTTCCTAAAATGAAGATATCGCATTTACCCATAATGGAAACCATAAAGGTGTTCCATAAATGAAAAATACAGAAGCTTAAGGAAAAAATAAACTTATTACATATCATATATAAATATGGTGACATCTTAATGGCCACATTTGAAGGTGTTAAAGGAATATTGAACAATCATCGTTTCGTGAGGCAGAAATTCACCATCAACAGAAACAGTATGTTCTTTAACCATTAGATGTAGGTTTGTGTAAGTGTAGCTTGAATCCTTCTTATGAAAACATCTTACTATATTTAATATACTGGAGTTGTTACAAAATAAATGAATAAAAAGTGTTTAGTGGGTTGGAGAAGAAAAATAAAACAAAAGAGCACAAGTGAAGACATTACCTTAAAATCAGGTAACTCCATTTGGTTTTAACCAAAGCAGTTTTTTTGAAGAGATTACTACTTAATGTAAGGATTCTAGGATTAGGAGAGGGATTTCGAGAGATAAAAAGTTCAGAGCTTGGCCAAGCCAAAGGCTTGAGAGGTGTGGGTAAAGAGGTAGAGGTGGGGGCCTTTTATAAGAGGAGAGGAGGGGCACTCTTGGAAAGGTATAAAATATTACTTCATTTTAAAATGATTTTAAAGGTCCCACATTGATGTTTTTCAAGGATAATTTGATAAGAGTTCGATATCCAACCATAAAATAGGTTTTTTACATGTGTAGGTCTTAGATTTTACATTATCTCTTCATTTTATTTAAATCGTTAAATAACGAGGTAATCGCTGCATCATCATGATATCATAAATAATTTAATTTATTTAATGTATAAAAATTATGAAAAAAATACTATGACGTAGGAAATCTTTTTATCATTCCAATGAAAATTTATAGTCAAAATTATGACCTATATAACCTCATGTAAAAATTGTTTTAGTAAAACAATACATGTTTCTGTCATTTTTACTTTTACATTAAATAAAAGGCATTAAGGTCATTATCTTACCCAAGTGGCTCGATGGGATCCCAAAAATAGACCCATGGGTTGTCTTCGTCGTCCATGACACATAAAATAATGGTAGGACATGTGTGAAGGTCATTTCATTTTATTAAAATATTATTTTTACCTTAAATGACACTAATTACCTCAAATCGCGATTAAAAACATAAAAGTTACTATTCACCAAAAAAAATTTAATCCCAGTCAACCATGTTTTACTTTCTAATGACAACCATGTATGTCTGATTTTTGAAATTCAAAACACAGAGGTCGTAAAATTTCATTTAAATGAAAAATCAGTTTTTTAAGTACCACTTAGTGGTTTCACTATTCATCAAAAATTGATGTTTTTCAGAAAAATACCAAAACATCACCCTAAGCTATATTTGATTTTCCAAATTCAAAAATGATTTCTATTTTACAAAATTCATATCATTTAAGTTAAATTAATTAATTTAATAATTAATTCCCGTTGTCAAAACAAATAGCGTGTTTTTATGAAATAATATATATCAAAAGATTGACACTAGTTTAAGTCCAATTTCAAAGTGAAATTAATTCCAATGACCACTATTAGATTAAATGGTAAAAATATATTCTAATTTCACTTTAAAACCAATTAAATATATAATATAATAATATAAATAAATTAGATTTAATAGCGGTTTTGAATTAAAATACAACAGTTTTCACTATTCATTAAAAAATGATCTTTATCGGAAAAATACAAAATAATTACACAAAGTAAATTTTGATATCCCGATTCTAAAGAAGAATTTTATTTGGTCCAATAAAATGTATAAGAGGGACCAAAATTATATTTAATGAGGGTTCTCCATCAAAAGGCGATAGTTCGACCTTTTAGTGAATATTAGAGTATCTATGCCTAAAAATAAATTCTTTTTGTATTTTAATCCTTTATCCTTTATTGGATAAATGTAAAAACATTTAACAAACATATATAATCATATTTTAGTAATTTATATTAATTTACACCAATACAATGGCTACGTGTAAACTACCATTTAAAATAATGTTATTTTATTACTAGTGTGCAACGTAAGATTTCAAAGAAACTCTTTGTTGTGTATCGGGTACTCTATCAAACATAGAAACCCATTTAATGTAAAATTAATATTTAATTAGTAAATAATAATAAATATGAAAGTTTTTTATTCTTTATTTACCTAGGATGTTACATCCTTCCCCCCCTTTTGGGAATTGCATCCTCGCAATTTTATTCACTTATCAAAATAAGTGGGGGTATTTATCCCTCATAGCATTTTCAGATTCCCACGTTGCCTCTTCAACCATATGGTTTTTCCAAAAAACCTTTACCTGGTGAATTACCTTATTTCACAACACTTGCTCTCTTAGGTCAATAATTATAACTGGTTGTTCTTCATAAGAGAGATTCTCTTCCAACTGAACTACCTCTGGGCTCAACACATGATATGGATCTGGAATATACTTTCTCAACATCAAAACATCAAAAACATTGTGCACCTGAGATAAACTCGGAGGTGAAGCCAATTAGTAAGAAACAGATCCAACTCTCTCCATAATTTCATATGGTCCAGTGAACCTTCGACTCATCTTTCCTTTCTTACCAAATCACATCAAACTTTTCCACGGTGAAAATTTGAGAAAAACATGATCACCTACCTCGAATGATAGATCCTTCCTCCGGTTATCCGCATAACTCTTCTTCCTTCTCTGAGCTGTTCTCATTTGTTTTTGAATCAACTATACTTTTTATGCCAACTCTTCTACCAATTCTGGTCCCACCAACTTCCATCCACCCACTTCATCCCAGAAAGATGGAGTTCGACACCACTTCCCATATAATGCCTCAAATGGTGCCATCTGTATACTGGAATGAAAACTGTTATTATAAGAAAACTAAACCAAGTAAAGATGTTGGTCCCAACTTCCCTGATAATCCATTGAACAAAACGTATCATATCCTCCAAAGTCTTAATTTTCCGTTCTGACTGCCCATGTGATTGAGGATGAAAAGCTGTAATAAAATTTAATTCAGTACCCAACGACTTCTGAAGGTCTTTCCAAAAGATAGAAGTAAACCTGAGATCACGATCGGATATAATGGAGAGGGGAACTCAATGTAACCTGATTATCTTTTTAAGATACAACGAGAAAGTTGATCTAGAGAAAAAGTATCTTGTATAGCAAGGAAATGAGCAAATTTAGTCAAGCGATCAACATTAACCCAGATTGCATTATTACCTAGAGGTGTCTCCGACAATCCTATAATGAAGTCCATGGATATATTTTACCATTTTCACTATGTCACTGGTAATGGATGTAGCATCCCTTTCGGTAACTTCCACTCTTCTTTAACCTGTTGACAATTCAAACAGTTCACTGTAAAATCAGCAATATCTCTTTTAATTCCATCCCACCAGTAATACTCCCGCAGATCTCTATACATCTTAGTACCGCCTTGATGAACTGAAAATGGAGAACTATGATCTTCACATAAATACTCTTTCTTCAACTGTGAATCACAAGGTACACACAATCTCTTCCCAAATCTCAGAACACACTCATTATAAATGTTATATTTAGGCACCAAACCCTTCTGAACCAGCTCTACCTTTTTCTGAAACTCACTGTCTTTCTTCTGTGCTTGCTTAATTCTGTCTGATAGAGAATATTTCACTGATACCTGGAACAAAACAGAAGGGCATCCTACACCAACAACTTCTATGCTAAATTTCATCAAATTATTAACCAAAGGATCACATTCCAAATGAAAAATTGTTAATGAACCATTAATTTTTCGACTCAAAGCATCAGCCACTTTATTTTATTTTCCCGGATGGTAATGAATTGTACAATAATAATCCTTGATTAATTCTAGAAATCTCCTTTGACTCATGTTAAATTATTTCTGAGTGAATATATAATTTAAATTTTTATGATCTGTATATATTTCACACTTCACTCAATAAAAATGATGCCTCCAAATTTTTAAAGCGAAAACAACAACAGCTAATTCCAAATCATGTGCAGGGTAATTTACCTCATGAGTTTTCAACTGACGTGAAGCATAAGCAATTACCTGTTCATTCTGCATTAGGACACAACCAAGTCCTTTCAGTGAAGAATCACTATATATAACAAACTCCCCATTCCTGGAAGGTAGTTCCGAAACTGTAGCATTAACCAATCTTCTTTTCAATTCCTGAAAACAATCATCACATTCTTTTGTCCAGATAAACATAACAACCTTCCGAGTTAGCTTAGTCATTGGACTGGATAACTGTGAAAAATTTCTAACAAACCTTCGTTAATAGTCTACCAAACCAAGGATGCTATGAATCTCAGTTACATTTGTGGTTCTTGGCCATTCTTGAACAACTTTTGGTTTAGTAGGATCAACAGTTATGCCATTTTTTTGAAACAATGTGAGCAAGGAACGAAATTTGTTGTAACCAAAACTCACAGTTGGTGAATTTTCCATACAGTTTCTTTTCATTTAAGGTTTGAAAGATCACCCTTAAATAACTTTCATGCTCCTCTATACCTTTATAAAAAACTGAAATATCATCAATAACACAACCACCATTTATCACCTGATTCAACTGAGCCATCACTACATTAAACTACTCAATTCTGATCCTGACCATCTCAGTATGCTGATTTGGAATGTCATTTCCCTCATTATGCCTTCCCAAAAAAGATTCTCTTTTTCTTCAATGAAAAACTATTCTTAACACAAAAATACCTTAGGTGAAGCAACATGGTAATCTGTAAATGCTATATCATTTCAATTTGACCATAAAAAAAATATTTTTGGATAATCATTTAATAGAATTCTACATCCTAAAGTTATCTAAACCGACCTCTGATACCAACTATAAGGCCCCATCCTTAAACCTTACTTAATCATGAGTTATTACAAGAATACACGTTGAGGATCTTTTTAGGTTTATAGATTTATAGAATTAGATCATAAAATGTGAATTACATTCCACATTTAAACAAAGTGGTTACATAAAAGATAGTACTCATTTTTCCCATCAACGGAATCATATTTAAAATAAAACATGGATTCTTTATTGACACTTCCTTGACACTATCATCACATCATGTACCTTTCCCTTGAACCCTGAAAATCATTTCAAAAACATGGTATGAGCATAAAAAGCTAAGTAAGGGATATAAAAGTACGAGATGAAAACATTAGTCCATGTATGAAATCATACATTACTCATAAAACATAATGAATTTAACATACCTCATCAAATCATGAATAAATAATTGAAATCATATGACATAAGTTAACTTGAGGCATTCATAACATTCTTACGTAGATAATAACTCTCTTGGTTACATTTGGAATACCCATCAGAGTATATTCCCTTAATCTCTTTGGAGAAAACTTAACGTTTAAATCCTTCACATTACCCAATGCATTGGAGAGATATATCACGATCACCCACCCTTAGTTAATTATGGAACCACCCGTCTTCATAACAATTCCCAAGAACCATAACATAATCGTATCACGTAAAACATGCATAAAGGAAACATAACATTTCCATATTTCAATCACAAGATATCAATACAACACATTGATATAATAAAAAAATTATGAAAACCATTTTCAATACCAAAATAAAAGAAAAGTAATACATGGTATTTATTTTTCATTTTAAAAAAAGTTAGGTTATGGCTTGTAGAGAAGCCGAAAATCAAATAATGGTCACCACGGCGGAGAAGTCGTTGTCGCCGCATACGTACGTCAAAAAAACATTCCCTTTTTTCGTTTAGTAAACACTTCATATAAAAAAATTTCTGTTTGAATAGATGTAAAAGTGAATGGGGTTTATACACCATATAAAATAAAGTTGTGTATAAAACAAAATATGCCTCAATGAAAGGACATTGAGACAATGTCCCTTACCTCGTGTCCGACTTGACTCGATCGTTCTTTAATGACCTGAATAATAAACGTGAGTTAATTTCTACTTACTTAAGAACATTTTTCAAGTTCATTATTCCTTTTATATCACTTATTAGCATGTTATTAACACTATGTTATTTATTTAAGTTAATAATGGTTGTTTTGTCGATCATTGCTACTTGAGTCAAAAATAAACTCTTTATAATTACATGTTTGTTCATGGGGTAAAATATCCATTATATCCAACAATATATTCATCATGTAGATATCATATACATAATATATATCCATTATATACTTGCATTTATAATATTACATAACATTTAGAGGTAAGAAATGAAATGCACCGTTCATGGAGACGGTAAGCCGTACGTACGCTTGAACGCTACTTCCATTTCTATTTCATATTTAATGGAATTAAAAAATAATGATACATAATAGTATTATAATTCCAGTATGGTATCATATATAATATCATTAAATATATCCTTTATACATACCACATATGGTATTAACGAATCAAATCACTTTAAGGGGGAGGTAGTCTGTACTTCCTAAAATGAAGATATTGCGTTTACCTATAATGGAAACCATAAAGGTATGCCATAAATGAAAAATACAGAATATTAAGGAAAAAATAAACATATTATATATCATATATAAATATAGTTACATCTTAATGTCCACATTTGACGGTGTTAAAGGAATATTGAACAATCATTGTTTCGTCAGGCAGACATTCACCATCCACAGAAACAGTATGTTGTTTAACCATTTGATGTAGGTGTGTGTAAGTGTAGCTTGAATCTTTCTTATAAAAAGATCCTAGTATATTTAAGATACTAGATTTGTTACAAAATAAATTAATAAAACGTGTTTATGGGGTCAGAGAAGAAAAATAAAATAAAAGAACAGAAGTAAATACATTACCTTAAAATCGGGTAACTCCATTTGGTTTGAACCAAATGGGTTTCTTGAAGATCTTCCTGCCTAAATAAAGGCTTCTAGTATGAGTAGAGGGATTTGGAGAGACAAAAAGATCAGATCTTGGATGAGCCAAAGGCTTGAGAGGTTAGGGTATGGAGGTAGAGGTGGGGGCCTTTTAAAAGAGGAGAGGAGGGGCACTCTTGGAAAGGTATAAAATGTTACTTTATTTTCAAATGAGTTTCGGATTTTAAAGGTCCCAAATTGATTTATTTCAAGGATAAGGTGATAAGAGTTCAAAATCCACCCATCCAATAGGTTTTTGACATGTGTAGGTATTATATTTAACATTATCTTTTCATTTTATTTAAATAGTTAAATAATGAGGTAATCGATGCATCATTATGATGTCATAAATAATTTAATTTTTTTAATGTATAAAAATTATAAAAAAATACCATGATGTAGGAAATAATTTTAGATTTCCAATGAATATTTATAGTCAAAAATCTGACCTGTATAACCCCATGTAAAAATTGTTTTAGTAAAACAATATATGTTTGTGTCATTTTTACTTTTACTTTAAATAAAAGGCATTAATGTCATTATCAAACCCAAGTGGCTCCATGGGGTCCCAAAAATAGACCCATGGGTTTTCTTGGTCGGCCATGATGCATCCAATAATGGTAAGACATGTGTCAAAGTCATTTCATATTATTAAAACATTAGTTTTACCAAAACTTAAACTAATTACCTCTAATCGCGATTAAACACTTAAAAGTTACTATTTACCAAAAAATTATTTTAATCCCATTGAATAACATTTTACTTCCTAATGAAAACCATGTATGTTGGACTTTTGAAATTAAAAATACAGAGGTGGTGAAACTTCATTTAAACAAAAAATCAGTTTTTTAATAACCACTTAGTGGTTTCAATATTCCTCAAAAATTGATGTTTTTTAGAAAAATACCAAAACTTCACCCTAAGATATATTTGATATTCCGAATTCAAAAATAATATCTATTTTAAAAAATTAAAAACATATAATTTACATTATTTAATTTAATAATTAATTCCCGTTGTCATAACAAATAGCGTGTTTTTATGAAATAATATATATCAAAAGATTGGCAGTAGTTTAAGTCCAATTTCAAAGTGAAATTAATTCAAAAGACAACTATTGGATTAAATGGTAAAAATATATTCTAATTTAACTTTAAAACCAATTCAAAATATAATATAATCATATAAATAAAGTAGATTAAAAAGAGGTTTGAATTAAAATATAACATTTTTCACTATTCATTAAAAAATGAACTTTATCAGAAAAATACCAAAAATTTACACAATGTAAAATTTGATGTCCCGATTCTAAATGAGAATTTTATTTGGTCCAATATAATGTATAAGAGTGACCAAAACAATATTTAAAGAGGGTTCTCCATCAAAAGGCGATAGTTCGACCTTTTAATGAATAATAGAGTATATATGCCTAAAATTGAATTCTTTTTGTATTTTAAGCCTTTATCCTTTATTGGATAAATGTAAAAACATTTAACAAACATATATAATCATATTTTAGTTATTTCTATTCATTACCACCAATACAACGACTACGTGTTAACTACCATTTAAAATAATGTTATTTTCTTACTAGTATGCAATGTAAGATTTCAAAGAAACTCTTTGTTGCGTATCAGGTACGCTATCGAACATAACAAACCCATTAATGTAAAATTAATATTTAATTCGTAAATATTAGTAAATATGAAAATGTTTTATTCTTTATTTACCTAGGATGTTACATCCTTCCACCATTTTGGGAATTACGTCCTCACAATTTTATTCACTTATCAAAATAAGTGGGGGAATTTATCCCTCATAGCATTTTCAGATTCCCACGTTTCCTCTTCAACCATATGGTTTTTCCACAAAACCTTAACCTGGTAAATTACCTTATTTCGCAACCCTTGCTCTCTTCAGTCAAGAATCTGGGCTGGTTGTTCTTCATAAGAGAGATTCTCTTCCAACTGAACTACCTCTAAGCTCAAAACATGATATGAATCTGGCATATACTTTCTCAACATCGAAACATGACAAACATTGTGTACCTGAGATAAACTCGGAGGTAAAGCCACTCGGTAAGCAACAGATCCAACTCTCTCTAGAATTTCATATGGTCCAATGAACCTTGGACTCATATTTCCTTTCTTACCAAATCGCATCACACTTTTCCACGGTGAAACATTGAAAAAAACATGATCACCTACCTCGAAAGATAGATCCTTCCTCTGGTTATCTGCATAACTCTTCAACCTACTCTGAGCTGTTATCATGTGTTTCTGAATCAACTGAACTTTTTCTGCCAACTCTTCTACCAATTCTGGTCCCATAAAATTTCTTTCACCCACTTCATCCCAGAAATATGGAGTTCGACACCGCTTCCCATATAATGCCTCAAATGGTGCCATATTTATACTGGAATGAAAATTGTTATTATAAGAAAACTCAACCAAAGAAAGATGTTGGTCCCAAAATCCCTGATAATCCATCGAAAAAGCACATAGAATATCCTCTAATGTCTGAATTGTTTGTTCTGAATGCCCATCTTATTGAGGATGAAAAGCTGTTCTAAAATTTAATTCAGTACCCAACGACTTCTGAAGGCCTTTCCAAATGTTAGAAGAAAACCTGGGATCACGATCGGATACAATGGAGAGGGGAACTCCATGTAACCTGACTATCTCTTTAAGATACAAAGAGAAAGCTGATCTAGAGAAAAAGTATCTCGAATAGCAAAGAAATGAGAAGATTTAGTCAAGCGATCAACAATAACCCATATTGCATTATTACCTCGAGGTGTCTTAGAAAATCCCGCAATGAAGTCCGTGGATATATTTTACCATTTCCACTCTGGCACTGGTAAAGGATGAAGCATCCCATTCGGTAACTACCACTCTGCTTTAACCTGTTGACAAGTCAAACACTTCAGAGTAAAATCAGCAATATCTCTTTTCATTCTGTCCCACTAGTAATACTCCTGCAGATCTCTGTACATCTTAGTACTGCCTGGATGAACTGAAAACGAAGAACAACGAGCTTCAAATAACAACTCTCTCTTCAACTTTGAATCACAAGGCACACAAAATATCTTCCCAAATCTCAAAACACACTCAGTATAAATGTTTAATTCAGGCAACTTACCCTTCTGAACCAGCTCTACCTTTTTCTCCAACTCACTGTCTTGCTTCTGTGCTTGCTTAATTCTGTCTAATAGAAAAGATTTCACTGATACCTAGAAAAAAATAGAAAGACATCCTGCACCAACAACTTCTATGGAAAAGTTCATCAAATCAATAACCAAAGGATCACGTTCCAAATGCATCATTGTTAATGATGCATTACTTTTTCGACTCAAAGTATCAGACACTTTATTTACTTTTCCTGGATGGTAAGGAATTTTACAATCATAATCCATGATTAATTCTAGCCATTTTCACTGTCTCATGTTCAATTATTTCTGAGTGAATATATACATTAAACATTTGTGATCAGTATATATTTCACACTTTACTCCATACAAATGATGCCTCCAAATTTTTAAAGCGAAAACAACAACAGCTAATTCCAAATCATGTGTAGGGTAACTAACCGCATGAGTTTTCAACTAACGTGAAGAATAAGCAATTACCTAATCATTATGAATTAGGACACAAACAAGTACGTTCAGTGAAGCATCACTGTAGATAACAAAATCCCCATTCTTGGAAGGTACTGCCAAAACTGGAGCATTCACAAATCTTTTTTTCAGTTCCTGAAAACAATCATCACATTCTTTTGTCCAGATAAACTTAACACCCTTCCGAGTTAGGTTAGTCATTGGACTAGATAAATGTGAAAAATTTCAATCAAACCTTCGGTAATAGCCTTCCAAAGCAAGGAAGCTACGAATATCAGTTACATTTGTGGGTCTTGGAATTTCTTCAACAACTTCTGTTTTAGCAAGAACAACAGTTATGCCATTTTTTTGAAAAAATGTGACCAAGGAATGAAATTTGTTGTAACCAAAACTAACACTTGCGTAATTTTCCATACAATTTCATTTCTTTTAAGGATTGAAAGATCACCCTTAAATGACTGTCATGCTCCTATTTACATTTAGAAAACACCGAAATATCATCAATAACACAACCACCATTTATCACCTGATTCAACTGATCCATCACTGTAGTAAACTACTCAATTCTGATTCTGACCATCTCAGTATGCTGATTTGGAAGGTCATTTCCCTCAGTATGACTTCCCAAAAAAGCTTCTCTGTTTCCTTTACGAAAGACCATTCTTAACACTGAAATACCTTAGGTGAAGCAACATGGTAATCTGTAAATGCTATATCATTCCAATTTGACCATAAAAAATATTTTTGGATAATCATTTAATAGAATTATAACTCTTAATGTTTTATAAACCGACCTATGATACCAACTATAAGGCCCCAGCCTTGCACATTACTTAATCCTAAGTTATTACAAGAATAAACGTTGAGGATCTTTTCAGGTTTAGATTTTTAGAGAATTAGATCAGAAAACATGCATTACATTCCACATTTAAACAAAGTGGTTACATAAAAGATAGTACTCATTTTTCTCATTAACGGAATCATATTTAAAATAAAACATGGATTCTTTCTTGACACTTACTTGACATTATAATCACATCATGTACCTTTCCCTTTACCTATGAAAATCATTTCAAAAACTTGGGATGACTATTAAAATATCAGTAAGGGATATAAAAGTACGAAATGAAAACATTAGTCCATGTATGAGATCATACTTTATGCATAAAACATAATCAATTTAACATACCTCATTAAATCATGAATGAATCATAGAAATCATAATACATAAAGGTAACTTGAGGCATTCATAACATTCTTACGTAGGGAGTAACCCTCTTGGTTACGTTTGGAATACCCATCACAGCATATTCTCTAAATCTCTTCGGAGAAACCTTAAAGTTTAACTCATTCGCGTTACCCAATGCATTGGAGAGCTATATCGGACTCACCCGCCCTTAGTTTATCACAGATCCACCCGTCTTCATAACAATTCCCAAGAACCATAACATAATCGTATCACATAAAACATGCATAAAGGAAACATGACATTTATACATTCCAATCACAATATATCAATACAACACATTGATATAATAAAAACATCATGAAAACCATTATAAATACCAAAATAAAAGAAAATTACTACATGGTATTTATTTTTCATTTAAAAAAAAGTTAGGTTATGGCTTGTAGAGGAAGCCGAAACTCAAATAATGGTCACAACAGTGGAGAAGTCATTATCGCCGCATACGTACGTCGAAAAAAACATTCCCTTTTGTCATTTAGTAAACGCTTCGAATAAAAAAGATTCTGTTAGAGTAAATGTAAAAGTAAAAGGGGTTTATACACCATATAAAATAAAGTTGTGTATAAAACAAAATATGCCTCAATGAAAGGAGATTGATACAATGTCCCTTACCTCATGTCCGACTTGACTTGATCGTTCTTTAACCTTCTGAATAATAAACTTGAGTTAATCTATACTTGCATAAGAAACATTTTCAAGTTCATTATTCATTTTATATCACTTATTACCATGTTATGAACACTATGTAATATATTTAATTTAATAATGGTCGTTTTGTCGATCATTGCTACTTCAGTAAAAAATAAACTCTTTATAATTACATGTTTGATCATGGGGTAAAATATCCATTATATCCAAAAATATATTCATCATGTAGATATCATATACATCATATATATCCATTATATACATGCATTTATAATATTACATAACATTTAGAGGTAAGAAATGAAATGCACCGTTCATGGAGACGGTAAGCCATACATAAGCATGAACGCTACTTCCATTTCTATTTCATATTAAATTGAATTAAAACATAATTATACAAAATAGTATTATATTTCTAGTATGGTATCATATATAATATCATTAAAAATATCATTTATACATACCACATATGGTATTAACGAATCAAATCACATTGAGGGGGCGGTAGTCCGCACTTCCAAAAATGATGATATCGCGTTTACCCATAATGGAAACCATAAAGGTATGCCATAAATTAAAAATACAGAATCTTAAGGAAAGCATATAAATATTATATATCATATATAAATATAGTGACATCATAATGGCCACCTTTGAAGGTGTTAATGGAATATTGAACAATCATCATTTCGTGAGGCAGAAATTCACCATCCACAGAAACAGTATGTTTTTTAACCATTAGATGTAGGTGTGTGTAAGTGTAGCTCGAATACTTCTTATAAAAAAATACTAGTATATTTAATATACTGTAGTTTTTACAAAATAAATGTATAAAAGAGTTTAGGGGGTTGGAGAAGCAAAATAAAACAAAAGAACACAAGTAAAGACATTACCTTAAAATCGTGTAACTCCCTTTGGTTTGAACCAATGGGGTTTCTTGAAGAGCTTACTGCCTAAAGTAAGGATTCTTGGATTAGGAGAGGTATGTGGAGAGACAAAAAGATCTGATCTTGGCCGATCTAAATTATTGAGAGGTGTGGGTAAGGAGGTAGATGTGGGGGCTTTTATAAGAGGAGAGGAGGGGCACTCTTGGAAAGGTATAAAATGTTACTTTATTTTGAAATTATTTTCAGATTTTAAATCTCCCACGTTGATTTATTTAGAATATAAGGTGATAAGAGTTCGAAATACACCCATCCAATAGGTTTTTTAAATGTTTAGGTCTTATATTTTACATTATCTTTTCATTTTATTTAAATCGTTATATAATGAGGTAATCGCTGCATCATCATGATGTCATAACTAATTTAATTTATTTAATTTCTAAAAATTATAAAAAAATACTATTATGTATTAAATCGTTTTAGAATTCCAATGACTACTTATAGTAAAAAATATGACCAATATAACCCCACGTAAAAACTTTTTTAGTAAAATAATACATGTTTGTGTCATTTTTACTTTTACTTTAAATAAAAGGAATTAATGTCTTTTTATTACCCAAGTGGCTCCATTGGGTCCCACAAATCGACCCATGGGTTGTATTGGTCGGCCATGACACATCCAATAATGATAGGAAATTTTTCAAGGTCATTTCATATTATTAAAACGTTATTTTTACCTTAAATTACACTAATTACCTCTAATCGCGATTAAAAACTTGAAAGTTACAATTCACAAAAAAAATTATTTTAATCCCATTGAACCAAATTTTACTTCCTAATGAAAACCATGTATGTCGTATTTTTGAAATTAAAAACAGAGAGGTGGTAAAATTTCATTTAAATGAAAAATCATTTTTTTAAGTACCACTTAGTGGTTTCACTATTTATCAAAAATTGAAGTTTTTCAGAAAATCACCAAAACTTCACCCTAGTATATTATTGATATTATGAATTCAAAAATGATGTCTATTTTACAAAATTAAAATCATATAAGTTACATTAATTAATTTAATAATTAATTCCCGCAGTCAGAACAAATAGTGTGTTTTTATGAAATAATATATATCAAAAGATTAACACTAGTTTAAGTCCAATTTCAAAGTTAAATTAATTCCAATGACCACTATTGTATTAAGTGGTAAAAATATATTCTAATTTCAATTTAAAACCAATTCAAAAGATAATCTAATCATATAAATAAATTAGATTAAAAATTGGTTTTGAATTAAAATACAACATTTATCACTATTCATTAAAAAATGAACATTATCAGAAAAATACCAAAAATTTACACAATGTAAATTTTAATGTCCCGATTCTAAATAGGAATTTTATTTTGTCCAATAGAATGTATAAGAGTGACCAAAACTATATTTAAATAGGGTTCTCCATCAAAAGGTGATAGTTCGACCTTTTAGTGAATATTAGAATATCTATGCCTAAAAATGAATTCTTTTTGTATTTTAAGCATTTATCCTTTATTGGATAAATGTAAAAACATTTCACAGACATATATAATAATATTTTAGTTATTTATATTCATTACCACAAATACAACGGCTACATGTTAATTTCCATTTAAAATAATGTTATTTTATTACTAGTGTGCACCGTAAGATTTCAAAGAAACTCTTTGTTGCGTATCGGGTACACTATCAAACATAGAAACCCCTTTAAAGTAAAATTAATATTTAATTCATAAATATTCATAAATATGAAAACTTTTTATTCTTTATTTACCTGGGATGTTACAAAACAAATCTTGGAAACAAGGTCTTCATCCAAAAAATGATGGTTGAGGATGTGGATGTGTAGATTCGACTACTCAAAAGGAGGCATATCAACCGTCGAATGAATCTAATTCTGAAGACTCAGACATTGAAAGCCTCTTTAAACAAGGGAAGAAAAATGGAGAGAGTTATTCTAGAGGTCGGGATCATGGGAATGATCGACGTTTAAACTGGAATTAATTAAGGGAATAGATTATAATTGGATCTAAGATTAGGAAAAAGTTTCGTCTTCGAATTCATTGATGAGGGAAGAGATGTTCTGCTTGACCCCATCCCCCCTCCTTTGTATTGTTTATCCTATATGTTTAAGGGGATATGACCCTGCCTTTTAAAAAAATAGTTTGTATTTTGATAGAACCCTTCACCCATGGCACACTTTTATAAGAGGTTTTTCTATTACTATAAATTTTCATTTCAGATTAGAGATTTGGGTTCTCCCATTCATGTAAAGAACATTTTTCATTTCCGATGTGGGATTAAGAATTGTTTCAAGTACATGGATTTTAATGACAATAAAATAACAAAGATAAGTCTAATATAAATTAATCATAAAAATTGGATTGAACATATAAGAAATAGTTTAAAATACAACTAATTTAGTCAAAAATTATGATGAAAAATAATTTATATGCTTTCAAAACCACCAACATGAAACTTAAGTTTTTTTTCAAGTATGTGACAGTTGAAAGCCTATAAAATATAATCTATAAGGCAAATAAAAATGGAAATTAAAACATGGATTAAAAATAAAATATATATTTAAAAATAAAAATATTTACATAAAAAATGTTCACGAAAAATAAAATACATGCATTCAAACCCACCTACATAAAACTTAAAAATGTTTCAATTATGTGTATTTGAAGGACTATAAAATATAGACTATAAGACAAATATAAATGAAACGTAAAACATGGATTAATTAGATAACATGTAATTACTAATGAATTAGTCAATTAGAAATATAATTATTAATTATTTAAATATAAATTAGTTAATACATAATATAATTATTCATTAAAATTATTCATTAAAATTATTAATAATTAATTTTATAATAATTCGTTAGTTATTGAGTAATATAATTATTAATTATATAATAATTGAATACCGCAAATAGTAGAATATGGAGAGAACCATGGACTCTGAAAATTATTATTAAAAAAGTAAACAGTACATAGGAATGAAGCAGGTGTCAGGGAATTAACCCCATCAATACAATAAAATAGCATATAAAGCAACTATCCTTTTCTTTCCCGACCCTGTCCACGAGGCCCACCTCTATCTCTTGGATTCCTTTCCCTTTTCCAATGTTTGATAGTCTGCCAATCCTCACTTACATTAAGCATCTGCACCAGACCATCTCTTACATCATCGATGTGATCCACATCAACCACCAAAGCCACATCCTGTGCCTCTTTAGTCTGTACCTCACCAGTCCGCACATGTTTATCGGTCTACACCACTCGAGAAGGAACCTTCTCGGGTCCAGAGTTATTAGTCACTATAGGAGACAATGATTCCTTACCTCTTCGACTCTTGCTTTCCATGTAAATTCTGTCAATGTCTGGAGAATTAATGGAATCCAACAAAGTGAAGAAATTAGGCTTCACCATCAATAGCCTCATTTAGAGGCCCTTGCAATAGAGCCAATCCAGAATGAGAGTCTGCATCACCAGCACAAGGCAGGGCACTGTTAGGAGAAGACGTCCCTATAGTGGCATGCTACTCCTTGATATCAAAATCCACATTACCAAGAGCCGTGGAAACAGTAGGAGAGTTAGCCAGTATAATCTTCTCTTGAATCACATCAAGAGCAGCAATAGTACCAGAGGGATCACAGACAAGAGCCTGCAGAGCAGTAGGACCAGAGGAATCACACAACAGATGTTTCTCCAAGCCCTTACATAAAAGAGGCCTCTATAGGCTCAAATGAAACATCAGTTTTATTAGCCGAAGCCACAACAACCACAGCAACAGCAACCTTATTTGCAACATCAAAAGAGAGAACATCGGGTCCCTCAAAGCCTCTAAATCGTGGGTGGACTTCATAACAGAAGACACATGATTCCCAGTAGGAACAAAATACTGAGCATTTGAACCTAGATTACTTTATCCATATATTTCTCCTATAGAAAAAAAAGCACAAGCAAAGGCCACCTCACTATCATGGATAACAACATCACTCCAATTAACTGGTCCATCTCCTTGAGCCAATAATGGACAAGGGGAGCACATCCATTACCAGCATCCTAGTCAGTTTTCCTAGATACAATATTAGTATAAAGAGGAATTCCCACAAAATTTCCACTACCAGAACCAGGTAATGAAGAACATCTAATAGGGGAGGCTAAAACTACCACACCCTCATGGGGACCTTGATTCACAACCAACGATTTAGGCCCAGAAGTGTCACTAGGTGACAACTTAAATTTATATTTTTCAACAAGATGCCCATAATTTTTACAGTTTGAGCACCTCAAACCAGTATGACATTTATCCTTAGTGTTCCTAATAGTCAAGAAATTCATACATAACTCAGGAACATGTTCAATGTTAATGCAAAGTTCAAATTTAAAATCACCAGCAATTAAGTAAACAGTCTCAACAAGAGGTTGTGACATGTAAAACTCAATCAACATAGGAGCATAATGACCATACCTCATGGTATTAGTTTCTTTGTCCACTTTAAGAGGAGTTCCAACAGCCATGGAAACATCCCAGAGGATGTCCGGATGCCAAAAGACCCAATTCAGGCCTTTCACATGGATCCAGGACTAAGAAATGGTGTTCTTGTCCTGAAAGGGATCAAACCATGGATCCCAATTCTGGAATCTCATAATTCTAGGCTTAAGGTTAACGAACCTATAAATCCAGGCCCTCAGTTTATAATCATTTGAACTAAAGGTAAGATGAATGAATTTCATACCCAGTGAGACAACGTGCCAATCTATAAAACCCCAAGTCTTACATAAGTGATTTCGTAAATCATCAAGCTTCCATGAATTAGAAACATACGAGCTAATCCGACCAATGATGGAATGCTTACAAGTAGCAATCCAATCATCGAAGAATTGAGGATTCTATTGAACAACAACCAATGACCAATTCCTTAATATCTGATTATGATAAACAAATTCCCCATCTCAAAGACCAGGGAAAAATGATTCACACCATTTTTCGGGAGCGCGTCCACCTGAGAATGCCCAACACTAGGTCGCAACGGAGGACCACCTCCAGCGAGCAACACATTTGGATCCCCTGCCTCCCTAACCACACCATCAGAACAAGGTCCAGCATCACATCGCTTTTTAGGACAAATAAAGACTTCAACTGTGATAAAATAGTCTAGAGATAACGGTTTTATCACTGATCAAAAACCTAGAAACCATTGTCGAAGGCGGATGAATCCTCAGCCCGCCGCCTCTCCATCCTATCATTCATATACAAAAATTATAATATTTCATTAATAATTGAATAAAAAATTAGTAATATAATTTTTTAATTACAATTTTTAATTGTTAATTAAATAATGAATAATTATAATATAAATTTACTATTTATTTATTTAATACATAATAATTTATAATTATAAATATTAATTATATTACTAATTAAATGATTAATTATTATATAATTAATAATTAATAACTAATAATCAATAATTAATAATTTGTGTGAAAATTAAATAATAAGGTAATTATATAATTAATAATTAATTATTAATTATTAATAATTATATTAATAGTTATAATTAATAATTATATTACTAATTATAATTAAAAATTATATTACTAATTATAATTAATAATTATATTACTAATTAAGTAATTAATTATTATATAATTAATAATAAATAATCAAAAATAATAATAATAATTAATAATTATAATTAATAATTATAATTAATAATTATATTACTAATTCACTAAATATTTATTTAATAATTGATGATTACTAATTAAAATTAAAAAATTTATTAGTAATTAAGTAATTAATTACAATATATTTAATAATTAATAATTAATAATTAATAATTATAATTAATATTTATCTCAGCAATTAATTAATTTATAATTAATACTAATATTACTAACTAACTAATTAATTATTATATAATTATTCTACAAATTAACTCATTAATTATTTTATATTACTAATTAATTATTATAATTATATATTATGTTACTAATTAATGAATTAATTATTACGTAATTAAAAATTATAAATAAGAATCATATACCTATTTATAATAAATAATTATATTACAACTTAAATAATTTATTATTATAGATTTTAAATTTAAATAAATAATTAACAAATAAGTTATTATATAATTAATAATTAAGAATTAATAATTAGTAATTAAAAATTAATAATAAATAATAAAAAATTATAATGATAAATTATAAGTACTAATTATATTACTACTTAATTAATTAATTATTGTATAATTAATAATTACTTTATAAAATCAATACTTTTTTATTTTATAATATATAATTAATAATTATAAGTAATAATTATATTAATAATTAACTAATTAATTGTTATATATTAAATAATAAATAATTATAATAAATAATTATATTAGTAATCGACTAATTAATTATTATATAATTAGTAATTATCAATTATAATTACTAATTATAATAGTAAATATAATTAATAATTATATTTCAAATTAACTAATTAATTATTATAAAATTAATAATAAATAATTTTTATGAATAATTATAAATAAAAATTATATTAGTAATTATCTACATAATTATTATAAATTAGTAATTTTATTACTAATTAACTAATTAATTATTTATTATTTATTATATATTTAATCCATGTTTGAGGTTTCCTTTATATTCATCTAATAGTTTATATTTTATAGTCTCTGAAAGAAACATACATGAAACATTTTCACGTTTCAATCAGGTTGGTTTAAAAGCTTGTAAATTGCATTTCAATAACATTTTTTGTGAATTTTTTTTCAACTATTTCTTATATTTTTACTTCATGTTTTATTTTTTATTTATATTTGTCTTATTGTTTATATTTTATAGGTTTTCAAATTCACATAATTGAAACATTTTTATGTTTCAATTTGGGGGTTTTAAAAGCGTATAAATTATATTTCATCAATATTTTTTATGAAATTCCTTTTATTTTCAACTATTTCTTATATGTTTAATCCATGTTCTAATTTTCAATTATTTTAGTCTAATAGTTTTTATTTTATAGTCTTTCGATGCCACATACTTGAAATATTTTTGAATCTCACATCAGAAATGCAGAATGTTCTGTACAGGAAAGGGTGAACCAAAATCCCATATCTGAAATGCTAAATGATATCAAGGGAATGACCTCTTATAAATGTGAGGCATGGATGAGAGTTTCTATCAAAATCCATACTGCTGTAATGACAGTACTTCTTTATATTAAATTGTAGATAATTTTTCGGAATTATATATATATATATATTAATAAAAATAAAAAAAATAAAAAAAATTTAAAATTTAAAAAATATTATTACAAATTAATAAATTCTAGATGAAGCATGAATGGGGTTCATGCTTCTTTCATAAAATTTTTTAGGAAACATGAACCCCATTCACGCTTCCTGGTGAGACGTGATTCATGAACGTGGTTCATGCATCTTAGGTCCCGTTTTTAAAAATAAATTGAACCCTATCACATTTTTTTAAAAAAAATATGTAAAACCTGTTAAAAAAACCTTGTTTTGAATAACCTAAATAAAAATATTCATCACGTATAGAACAAGGGGTGCCAAGGACAACACATTCTTATTGATATCTTGAAAAAAATATGACGAGGGTGATCCAGGCTAAGCTTCATTGTTGATTCCCACAACATGCAATGGTGAACAACAATGAGGATATCTGAAACTGTGGATTTTAAATGCATTGGAAAAAGAACCCAACCAACAATTATTCATCATGTTAAATTACGACCATGTTTTTCATAATGAAGAACACAAACATCCACCATAAAATATAAACAATAAGTTGAATGGTGATTTCTTTACTGTTGATATTGAAGAAAATTCTCGGAAACGCGGCACCACCATTGTTGATGATGTTGAACTATATTTGGTAGAATACCTGACCTATAAATCGAGGATGAAGAAGATATTTTGTTCACTATTTTTTTCTTGTTTTAGTGAGGAAGTTGTGAATAAAATTTGGCATCAACGATCCCAATTGATTTGTTTGATAGTATATAAATTGGTACCCTCAAAATGATTGATCATGAGTTTGTGGGGGGATGAAGCTGGGAATGGGAATCCAAGGATGTAATAAGACCATGGTTTGAGATCAATGATGTTTAAAGTTTATGGAATTCTGCTCACACCAATCATACATGGAGGCATGAATACCACATTGATGCTGGGATGGGAGGAATGAAGTACAGAATGATGTGGTGTATTTTTTCTAGATTGAAAATTATAAATATTATAAATATTTCATAAAATACAATTTTTTTCTTTTGAAATAATTTTTTTCTAGAAAATTAATGTAAAAATAGTGGTTTTTTTTATGTTACATGAGTAGTAACAAAAAATTTGAAGACTTAGTTCCATCATTTGACGGTCATAAAACAAGGTGGTGGTTTGGTTGGTGATATTCATGGAGAATAAGATGGATGAAACTCTGGACATAATATTCTAGATAAATTCCATAGTTGCACGGGTATTGATAGTGGATAGATAAGTCAGATAGGGAGCAGCAAGTAAAACCCATTTTCATGATAACATAGAGGAATTATGGAGAGTAGAGTTGATATATCATTCATAGAATTTCAAAAATATCTGTTTCAAAGCATGAATATGATGATTAAAGGATGATCTAGTTTCAAAGACAAGATAAGATAATTTTATTGTAGTCATGCCTTGTCATTTCTCTAGTGAAATCATTCAGAAATTTTATAATTTCATTCAACCTATAAATAATCTCCAGATTTTCAATTTTTGATTAATATTTTAATGGTTGATAATTGCTATTCTAACAGTTTTATTTGTTTTCTATTTCATTCTTTGACTACTACATTATTGATAAGAAAGAAATTTTCATCCGAGATGGAAAATTATCCAAGTATGGATTGTTGTTTGTTCAATATTTATTGTTTACGATTCTAAATTATCAATTGGGAATTGTGAGCACAACCCTTCAACTATGTCAAGGATTTTGGATTTCATTGAATAATTTTTCTATATCTTGATGAAATAAGTTTTAAACATATATATTACTTTACAACCTTGTGTTTTCAAACATAAAGAGGAACACCTTTTATAGATTTTATAATTTGTTTCAAAAAAATTAATGATTGAATTCTGTTAATGTACGGTGGAATGGATGAACTAATTGAGTTATTTGGGAATACCACCAGACTTTTCTGACTACTCTGCATTTTTCATTTTCAATTTCTTGAATTTTTCTATTTACAAGATTTGTTAGTTATGATTTTAGTTTAATTTCATTAAATGTCATAATTAATCACATAATAAATATATTAGATAATTATAATAAAATTTTTTGTAAAGAAACTTCTTAATTGTAGCCTCATTGGGAGAACGCCTCGGTTGAAGCTATGTTGGAGTAGTTATGAGATAAAAAATATAGAAGAGAGTAAAAATGAATAAAACCCTTGTCTCAACTTCTGAAACTCACCATATGGCATATGGAAAAAATTAATGGTTGTTAGATTATAACTATTCAAAAAATAACAATTATATCTACCATGAGAATGTTTATACACTACTATCGAATAAATACTAGGAAAAACTCACTTTTTCCAACTAATGGATATCAAAACTCTAGTACCGTGACACCAATAATAAAAAAGTAATCATGGATTTTTCTTTTCTACTCTAGTTACACTTCCTCCGAATTAATATATAATATAATATTTTAATGAATCATGAAAAAAACTTCATATAGCATCACACATCACACAATTCTAAAATATTTTTTCTTAAAACAAAACACTAATCAGTTCGAACCACTAATGAAACATCTATAACATTTCAATAATTCACATTATATGAAAATTAGTGTTTTTGTCCTTCTTAACAATTTATGAAATTATTTGTTATAATAAACCAACCCAGGTAAACCCTGAACCGGTCACCCGAACTGATCGATGGCATGACATGAAGGGCGTTCTTGATGCCCACTGGTTGACAACTAGTGTCGGGCATTAATAGAGTACACAAAGGTAATATTTTTTATGAATAATAAGTAAATAAACAAAATATATTTTACACAAGGATGAAAGGTATACCAACTATACAACAAAACCTACCAAATTAAAGGACTACACGATCTCTATGTGACCCTGCGAGTCATTATCCAACAAAAATATCAAACATCGACCACAATGATCGAAATCATTCTGAAACCAACAACAATGGATAAAAACAAGATTAAACTATATTCATGAGTATAAAAACATAGTAGGTAATCCTGGAAAATCTATTCCCATTTCACTTACTTCAAAATAAAATTAATATCTACATCATGTTTGAAATACAATATATAAATTAATTTTTACCAACGCATTTTACATGAAAAAATGGAACATTTCCTTACTTCTATTCAAAACAAGGATTTTTTCAAATAGTGAGACTTTTTCACTTTCAAGGGGGAATCTTATGCATTCATTTTTAAATGGAATAAGATACATAAAACAATTTTACATTAAAAGGATTTTTTTCATAAACCTTTGGAAGCCACAACATAACTTTGCATGAAAGGAACCACACAAGGGATCACCATAATAAACATATAATGAGGGAAATTGAAATAAACACACAAGGGTAACCAAGTATCTCAATCGTTACTGCAGGAAGCTAAGTGGATATAGACATGGGTGAACCTAGGTGAACATGAACAATCCATAACGTATTAATACATGAGATCCATCCTTAAAATCATTCCTCAAATGATGAAATAAAAAACTCCATATCACTCCCAACCATCCAAACTCAGGACAGACCAAGAGGAAAATCCCATATAAATATAAAAAACAATATTCACCTACTATGGGCCAACAACTAGTGCATGGTCTAGCTAGTGCAACAAGCATCCATAGAAAATTCTATCACTCTTCTAGGTTCCAATTCATCATGTATAAATAGGTTTATCCAACCAATGCCACTTGGGTAGCCAATAAAAAAAATATATAGAATAATAATTAAATAACATGCCTCACCCCGAGCCACTCCACAGATCACTCTCATTCCATATTACAAAGAGAACTTAAGGATCCCTTATTGAGGGACTCCAATTATGATGATGGATCACAATGATTCCAAAACAAGGAAATATAATCCATTAGACATCAATAAAGAATTATAATATTCCAACAGACGTTTTAATAATAACACCTTTATAATTTTAACAAAATTGCCAACCGATCCTTTTGGCCTTTTCCAAAAAAATGACATTTTACGAAGATCCAAGTCCACCTTTAACAATGGGTGTAAACACACCATTTTACACATCAATATCATTTAAAAACTATTTCAAAAAATTCTCATAACACTTTCATAAAAAATCAATTTTAATAAAAATAAAAACTGGCGCACAACCCATCATCACATGTAAAACCCCTGTTAATGCCAAACACAAAAATAATTTAAACATGAAACCACATGAATCCCTTTAAAAAACCCAAAATAACCATTTCATGAGACACATATTTATGAAACAATACAACCCATGATTTACATACCACACACTACTCACAAAATCAAACCAAGAATTCCATCTAACACTTGGTGTGGAATAGTTAGCAAAAAATTATATTTATCACATAACAAGGAACAAAAAACTACTTTTGACTCTGCATAGACATTTCAAATTCCACAAATCACTTTTTTATATTTAACAATGGTGAGAATTTCATAAAATCAAATATAATTAAATTAAAAAGGCACGTTTAGTGAAAACATACCGACAATCCAGGGTGCATCATCAATGCATGCCGAAAATCACTCCACGAGGGATTCATAAGCTAAGATATATTAAATTTAACCCTAAGCACACATAAAACACAAAATAAAATGAGGGAACCAAAAACTATAGAACCACATGATCTAGGAAGAAGAATATCAAAGGATGGAATGGAAGAAAGAAGAAGAGGTAGAAGAGAGGAGAGGGTTTACCTGGATAAATCTAGCCCCAACGAGGAATCATTAGATATACACCATGGAAGGATGAATGGAGGCTTGAAGAGTAAGGGGTAAAGCCCCTTATGGTAACATAAACCAGGAGAGGGGAGTAGGGTGTTTTTTGGGATAAAAATCAAGAGGGGGAAATGTTTGGATTTCAATAAATTTTTAGATCTGGGAAACATTCATGGTTTTGTCCCATGATTTACCAAACCATGTGCCAACTGTGTGGTAGACAATGAAAGAGATAAGAACGACTACACAATCAACCCACATTTTTCACCTACTATCGGTAGACAGTGTGGCAGGATCTACCCAAAAACACTAACTACTACACGGTTACCTAGGTTTGGCTGCAAAGTTTACCAAACCGCGCCAGACCGCATGGTAGGTTCTTCCTGAAACCAACACCTACCACATAGTTATGTGGGATTGGATTCAAGGTTTTCTAAACAATGCACCAACCATGAAAAAGCCACTACCATGCCAAAAGTCCAATGTTTTTTCAATGTACTCCCAAATGAACTACAGATTATCCACATGTCAAAATCTAGTCAATGATAAAAAATATTGACCCCGTCAGACCTGGAACTCAAGAGAAAGCCCAATATTCCCAAGGAACTGAAACATAAGATAGAGATAAAAAAATCGGGTGTCACAATTCTACCCACCATTAAAACCTTCCTCCCCAAAAAGTGAAAAAAAATTCATTTTAAAAGATCAAAAACTAAGGATTACATAACAACAAGACCAAACCACTTGAACCATGCACATCTCATCAACTAAAAACATGAATTTTCATTATTCCAAAAATCTAACAAGAACTATGAAGATTTTTCAAATATCAGTTGGAAAGACCAGCCCTTAGCATCACTGCATACTGAAAATAAGATAGTTGGGCCCTCTGCCTTGAATCCCGACACTCACCCAAACCGAAGAGCGCACAAGAACCAAAACCATCAAGGGAGTCTCGAATGGACTCCCCACAATTAGGAAACAACAATAACCTAACATAATCTTAAGAGAAACCTCAATGAGAACCACGATGGATCTCCACAACTTTAATTACTAACCAACAATGACCAAATAAATTTTCAACATGAATAAACACTATAATTTCCTACATTGGTTAACTGAAACTCTTCCACATTGGCCTAAAA
The DNA here is from genome assembly GCA_963277665.1 of Viscum album. Classification (NCBI taxonomy): domain Eukaryota; kingdom Viridiplantae; phylum Streptophyta; class Magnoliopsida; order Santalales; family Viscaceae; genus Viscum; species Viscum album. Next base: position 9,879,122 of record OY728136.1, read on the forward strand.
AACAAGGCTAAAAAGGGACATAGTAAGTGAACCTAGAGAACCCCCCTCTATAATAGAGGGGATAAGATCTGATCCAACACTCCCCACTCACACGGTGATCTCCTGAACATGCACCATCTTTGTACTAAGACCTATGGATAGGGATCTACTGTTTGAAGCATCATCTTCGATCACAATATTTAATTGATAATCCTAAAAGAAAACATACATCGACCAATTGGATTAAAATAAAAACTAGAATATTTGACATTGAAACCACGTTTCTATAGAAAATAGGGGATCATTAAAATACATAAAATGTTAAATTAAATTTAAAATAGAAAAACACTATCGTCACAACCACCATAAACAAAGAACCCTTAAAATTGGAAGGACACTCACACCAAAGTGAAATTAAATAAATCTCCAACACCATCTCACTTCTGATAATTGGATCCATTGTGCTTTCAATAAATACCATGACAAACACGCTGTATGTGACCCAAGAATTCATAACTACGGTAGGGTTTTGGAGTACATGGACACGTTGAAATTTTGTGACCCAACATGCCACTCTGATAACACACAATGATCTCTTTCCCGAAGGAGGTTGGTGAATAATCATGAGCCCTTTTGATTCCATGATCTGCCATAACAGCTTTCACCTCTTTTCCTACCTCCACACATGACCCCCCCCCCACTACTTACTAGGGTTAAAGAAGGGATTACTACCTCAAGAATTCCTTCCATCACATCTTTGAAACAAATATATTGCCTCACCACGTCAGAAAAAGAGGTCATATTAAAATCTAAAAAATTATCCTACAGATAGAGACGAAGAAAAAGTTCGAAATGTTGATCATTCATGGGATAATCCAAAATAAACTCTAAAAGGTATGTAACTAGTTCTACAAAATGATTGAAATACTCCAACACTGATACATCACCCTGATGTAAACAGAAAATTTCCTTACCCTTTTTCACCCTTTCTTTCTCATAATATACCGACGGATGAATAAACACATGATGAACTCCAATTTATGGTCTTCACAAGTCTTGTTCTGATACATTGACTTCCACCACTTCCATGGTGAACCTACAATCATTACAAATGAAAACATTTCCATCAATAACTCAAGAAACTCAATGAGGCTAAATTTCCTCTCGATCATCCACATCCATGATTTTTCTTTGGGAGGATCTTTTTGTCCAAAAATGATAGGGGGATATATCTTCTAAAACTCAAGAAAAAAATCCTTAGATTGATCAATTGAGTATCATGGTAATGGATAATCACTCAGAGATTCATCATGATCACCCATCAAAGATCTATATGAGTAGCTGGTGGAAACAATGAAATCCGAGAACTAAATAAAGGCTACCTCATCAACAAAAATCATCATGTTCATACATCACACAATTGAAAAACATTAATTAAAGGAAAAAAATACACTATTAACAGTGACGAATTTCTTTTGAAAACATTTTTTATTTGAAACAAACATGATGGTCTGAACACTCTCCATTAGTATTCCAACAAGTCTCACTCACATTCATGTTTATGTACCATCCTAGGCACCCATATACTATGTCATATCAGGAACCCATCCACATTTCCATATACAAAAATGAATGTGAGCACACATGAGAACACCAAAGGCTATTAAAAATACTCAGTTTCCAAAGTAAATCATTCATCCCAATCTTAAATTTCATAAAAACCTCCAAAGGGTCACTAACCACCATGTCAAAAACCATTTTCAGATTCCATTTTTTAATCCATATCTTCATTCTCAAAAAAATTCCCATTAATTTCCATCATGAAATTTATTTTATTCATTAAAATCATTTTCCACAAGCCCATAAAATCTCATTTCATCAAAGCACATTTGACTAAAAATCCACTCCTTTTTGTTTAAAAAAACAACCATTTGCTTTCCAACTAATGTTTTCAATAAACCCAAAGTTTCTATTATAAACATACAATATCAATAAATCATTTAAATTTTACCCTAATAGGTCATATTATTAAAATTATTTTTTCTGAAACACTTCTTAAGGTTTATTCTAAAACCCTCATTTTACCACATTCAAAAATCCATCCATTACAACTAAAACCCCGATGTCACAGTTCCAACACAAGGGCTTTTCAAAACAATATACGTAATCATGGAAGACACAAATAGAATCAAAAGGGGGAAAATAGTTTTTATGGGTGACATGGCCAAATAATTTGTGGCCATATTCCAAACACACCACCATCACAAAAGCCTTCTAGGACCATTCTCCCAACTCCACAAGGATTTACATACCCAAAAATCTCACAAAAACCATTATACCAAATACCTTCTCAAATACTAAACACAAAACAATCCACAAGGACCAAAGATACTAAAAAACTAAGCTTCCCATAGAAACTTAAGGATCATAATGGGCAAGGGTTCTTGGAGTCCTTATCATTCCCACCTATAGAGTACTGACAATCCTACTCCATATACCTTGACATCCCCATGTAAAAAATGTGTGATCATAATATCATGTCCTACAAGACCTGACCTACTTTTATTACATTATTTCATCATGTAATCTGGGTCAAAACTAAACTGGTCACAAAAACCGATCGGTGGAAATACCTGAAGGGAGTTCCCGATCCCCTCAAGCTATAAACTAGTTCTATGAATAAATAGAATAAAAAAAGGGAACCCTTTCTCCCAATAATAAATAAATAAACTAAAAATCTTTTACATAAGTCTTAATTGTACAACAACTATAAAAAAACAACCAAACAAGATGACTACAAGATCTCCATGAGACCCAGTAGGTCACTCTCTAGCAAAAAGATCAACCAACACCCATGACGATCAAACTCCAGATGAATCCTACACCAAATGTGAAAAACAAGAAGAAACTATAGGAGTGAGTATTAAAACTCAGTAGGTAATCCTATATTAATATATTCCTAATTAAATTCCTTGGAAATATTAGAAATATCAACCTGAAGTTTAAAAATGAATATATAAAAGCAATATTTTCTAGAAATTTTTCATGAAAAAAACTATGGTCCACTGTCATATTTCATTTGAAAACCAGGTTTGTTTTCAATAGTGACACATTAACATTTTAAAAGGGGAAATTCATGATTTCATTTTCAAATGGAATCATAGATGTTAAAATGGGTTTAAATTAGATTTTTTTATAAACCTTATAAATACAACACAACACCTTCAAAAAAAGTTACCACACATATGAGCACTAGAATAAAAAACTAATGAGAGAAATGGGAATAAAAATACCAGAGTAACAAAGTATATCAATTATTAATTCAAGAAGATAAGTGCCAATAAACTTGGGTGAACCTAGGAGATCATGAATAATCAAGAACATACTACTACATGAGACCAATCCCCAGAAGCATGCCTCCCACAATGAAATAAAAAACTCATTATCACTGTTGTCCTCCATAACTTAGGACATATTGGTGGGAAATCATACAGAAATAAAACCATTATATCCTCCATCTATGGGCCGCTAGGTAATGTATAATTTAGAATGTGAAACAATAAATATTTTAAAATTCTCTCACTATGAAAGGTTGTCATGTATCATGTATAAAGGGGGTGAGCCAACTGATTCCGTATGAGGACCAATCACACACTCACACACACAAACTGTATATAATAATTATTCAACAACATGAATCACCACAAGACACCACATGGATCGCTCTCATTCCAAATAAATTATAGAACTTAATGATTTCATATTGTGGAACTCTAATTATTATAATGCATCAGAAGGATTTCACAACGGGGAGATCCAATACATTAAACATCAAAAAGGTGGGAAAATAATCCAATGGATGTTTTCATAATAACACCTTTATCATTTATTAAAATTGAAAATGGGCATTTATGTGTTTTCCACAAAAATAACATTTTTTTAATATCAAAATTCACATTTAACAAGGGGTGTAAAAACCATTTCCCAATACAAAATCATTTTCTAAACACTTTTAAAAAAATCACACCACACTTTAATGCCAAATTCATTTTTATAATAATTCGAAATGGTTCACAACCCATCGTCATATGACAAACCCCTTTCAAATCCTAACACATGATTCTTTTAAACCTGAAACCACTTCAAACACTTTTATAAAACCCAAATTCAACATTTCCTGATCTACATATTTATTAACATATCTAAACCATGATTTATATAACATGCAATACTCACAAAATCCAACCATGGATTACATTGATCATTTTCTCTGAAATATTTGGTAATACAATTCTATTTGTCACATAATAAGGCTTAAAACACCACTTTTTACACCCAATGAACATATCAAATGTTACACATCAATATTTATCATATAAGGGAGGTGAAAATGCGTGAAATAAAAGATTATTAAGTTATAAAGGTCATGTTCATGGGAAACCAACCTTGAATCCATGGTTCATCAACAATGCACACCCAAAATCACTTCACGAGGGTTCTAAAAGTCAAGTTCTTTGATGAAGAACCATAAGAACAAAAGAAAACATAAATTGTGGGAGACACAAAATCTAGATCCAAATTACCTAGTTAGAAGAATATCCCAATAAAAAATCGAAGAAATAAGAAAAGGTAGAAGTAATGAGAGGGTTTAACATGAAAATTGGAGCCAAAAAATGAAGAATCCTTAGATCTACACCAAGGGAGTAGGAGTGGAGGCTTGGATAGAAAAGTATAAAAATAGTTAGGGTATCATTAACCAAGATAAGAGATGATGTTTTATTTTGGTTTAGAAATCCCATGTGTAAAAATATAGAATTTAATTAAATTTTAGGTGTAGGAAACTCACATTGTTTGGCTGTACGATTTACCAAACAGTGTGCCAAATGTATGGTAGCCACTTCTCTAGAGAAGATCGACTGCATGACCAACCCACATCGTTCACCTTCCTTATGAAGAAAATGTGACAGGTCTACCAGAAACCACAGCCTACCACAATGTTACCTGAGCTTGGCCATAGGTTTTAACAATCTGTGTGCTGATCATGTGATAGGTTCATTCCAGAACTAATTCTAATCACAAATTTTATTAGGATTGGAAGCATGGCTTACGAAAACATGCACCGACCATGAATAAGACACTAACAAGAAAAAAATACCACATTTTATCCAATAACTCCAAAATGAATTTGGGATCATCCATGAGACAAAAAATTGACAAAGAAACAAATCAAAATTTAACGCCTGTCACACCCGGAACTCGAGATAGAGACTAATATTGCCAATGAATCAGAACATAAGATAGATATAAAAAATGGTGTGACATGGAAATTGAATTGAATGTACATCAATTTAATTTTTAGTAGAATATAACACCAATGGATATATTCTTCACACCAAACTCTTCTTCAATACTACAATAATATTTTGATCATCTTGATATCAAATTCAATCATGGTATCAAAAAACATCCCCATTGTATTTTGTTTAGAAAACTAATATCAAAAATGAATATGATAAATTCCATTTAATTAACAATTATAAATTTCAGTACTGATTTATTTGTAATAAAATAATAATTAGTTTATTCTAAGGAAACATTATCATAATGTTACAAGGTTTTCACTAAATGAAATGGCATGCAACATTCTTTCAGTATTTAATAATAATGTTTGTTTAAATATCCCGATAAATTTATTCTAGAAAATTACCTACACACATGATTCAATAATATTGTCATAAATGTTCATAAACACCAAAAAATATAGAAATCATAGATTTACACACCCCCCAACATGATTAAATCAAACCTAATGAACAACCATTTTATTATATCCTCATAAATATATTATCCCACTTAATAAATAATCAATATAATTTTATGGAGAAGTAATTAAATTTGAATTATTCAATTATCTCCCATTTGAAAAAAATAATCATCTTATAAGAAGAAATGCGATAGAATATTCATACCATATCCATTCAATGGTTTGTGATGATTTATCATAAAATAGATACCCATAATGGTTGAAAATATCCCATTTGGCTGGTGATATAATTGGTCTACTACACAATTCTTGAAATCTTATTTTAGACTAAGAGAAAATTTCTTCTTCTCAACATCACTATGCTAACATGACTATGACCCTTCCTAATTATTACAAATCACAATATCTTCTTTTATAAACTTTCACAACATTATCCTAAAATTATAAAAACATATTTAAATATTTACTCATCCATTATTTTTTCCCTCTACATTATACCACTGTTTCATTATTTTTCATGAATATTCATTTATTCTTCCCATTTTATATTTAATATTCTCAAAACACTTTATATCCACTTCCTCTGTCTTCTTTTGAGATAATATATTCTTTGCAGAACTAATAATTTTGTAACTCTTATAAAATTTCCAAGCCTTATGTTTTTTATAATTTAGACCTAATAAGATCATGAGACACTACAATCCATCATAAAATTATAGAATAAATACAACATATACTGTATATAATCCATAAAATAGTTTCCTCAAGTTGAAAAAATTTTATTGAATAACATTTTACATGAATTATTGATTTTTGTAAAGGATTTATCCACCAATATATATACCATTCATATATTATAATGGGATAATATATACATCCTCTACATATGAAATATCACATCATGTGATCATATAATATATATATATATCCAATAATGATAAAATGATCTAATATTTTTAGTGAATTATTAGTTTTTACAGTAGAAACACTTCTATAGATTTAAAAAAACTTAAAAAATTTATATCATCGATTCAGGAGATAGAACACCAAGATACCATACACATGTTTCTGTTTATTATATAAATTGTTACTAAATTTTTCTCCACACACAATATCATATTATTTTATTGAAGTAATATTTTATTAAAAAAAATTTATTTTTAATTGAAATATATTTTTTGTATTTCAAAAATCATTTAATATTATATTAGGCAACATCCATTTAATAAATAATTAAAATATTAATTGTTTTTATTAGATGAGATCTTTTTTGAATTTAAAAAATATCCTAACTTGCTTCATTAAGAGAATACTTATATTTAATTGAACATTATCAATTTTCATGCATGAAATTTGAAACATCATACATGAGTTTATTTATATGGGTTTCTATTTATAACAACATAAATTTGAGAGAATCTAGTTGGGTCACATATTAAATAATATTATCTTAACAATATTTATTCCTTACCATATCCCTAATAAGTAAGTCACTCACTTCCTCAACTATTGAGGGAATATTCACTACATACTTTACAATTTCATCCTCATCCTTTTTGAGTAATTTTGGATAAAATATTTATTTTCTAATTCACAATTTATAAATATATAATCTTGATAGAATAATTATTCAATTAATTATTTAATATAAATACAAGTTTATAAAAAAATCCATCTTCATCACACCTCTCTACATCATTACAAAATGAATTTTATTTATTTTTGGTTTTCATCACATCATGACTACAACCATTCTTGAAATGAATGTATTCTTATCATAAAAAATAAGGATCAATCATTCCTAGTTCTATAATTTTCATAAAAAACAATTTTGATAAATAATCATTCCATTTGTGGTAAATGATTCTCCCCCAATATTTTTATTAGAAACTTCCCTTGTATGAAATTATTGGAATTATTTCTTAAAATTTTATATGAGAACCCTCTCTCATTATGAATTTCCTCATCCAATTCTTTTTCACTTTCCACATATTTTTTATTTTATTAATAAATAACAAAATTATCAATTCCTCTAAAATAAATTCAATTCGAAGGTAATTATTCATAATATTATGAAATCTATTATGATTATTTCTCAAGAAGATACAACATATCTTATCAAACATCTAATAAAAAACATTATCTGAAACAATATTTTTATCTATTCAATTATGAAAATTTGGTTCTGAATCACATTTACCTATATTTAATAACATATACAAATTTAATTTTGTGTTATTGATTTAAATCACGTTCATGAGCTCATTCTATAACAGATCAACCAAAAATCGTACCAATAAATTGATGATTAAAACACTACAATGAAAAAAACTGAGATAGAAAACTAATATATTATATATTATGAAGATTGTTTCATACGGATCAATTAAAAATTAATCATTATAGAGGTGAAAAAAATAAAACCAATTTATGGAGATCTACCATAAATAAAACTAAAAGCAATTTACAAGTGTAAAATGATGTATATTTTGTAAACTATAAACCTGTTGAGCTATTGTTGTTGTCCTCAACACAAGTTATCATGAAGAATCTGTTGAGGCATCCAAAGTAATTCCTCATCCATAAATTATCAATGGGATGATGTGAATCACACATCATATGGATAACACTCTATTATCTACCATGTAAATCTAATAACACTTGAGGTTATTATTGAAGGAGAAATTGAGATACTTGAATGAAATATAATTGATCTGGATAGCTCACTAAAATAACAGATCTCAACCACCTTTATATAATCCCTCAAGTACAATCTCTGATTCCATTAAATTAGTCATGTATTACAATATAGATGAATAAAAATTGGTCGATCAAATATTAATTAAATTAATTCATTCACACTATAAAGAATTTTATATAATTAAACAGCCCAAATAATCATAGTTATTGGTGGAAGAAAATATAACATTTAACTTTTGATATTCATTTCTCATATTAGTCGTAGGTACATTCTAGATATCGTATATCATGTCTAATGATATTATTTTACAATGATATATGACATTCCTTAGTGTGTGAACCTCATACACTACAATATGATAATATCATTCAATATGATATGAGATTTAAGGAATATCACTTTTAAACTCCCACTTGTAGTAAATACTCAGACTTTGTTCCATTTCACATTATATTATTTCAAATATAATAAAATTTAAAATTGTATCCAATATCCATTGGGGATATCGTTAAATGTTTTTTAAAGATATCATTAAATTTACCCTATATAATTTAATTTGTAATATGGTGAGAAAACACATAAAAAATTGCATTTACATAAACTAAAATACTCTATTAGACTATCTAGATTGGTAAAACACAATCCCCATTTAGTCAACCACATGGAGAAACCACACAACACTTTTTTCTTTTATAAAAAATATGAATTTTTTAATTCATAAATGTATGAAAATATATACTTATAGAAAAAATGATCTTACTCATGATATAAAGGGATCTTGTGCGATCTCTACCAAACATATATATACCTATGTCTACTAGCAACATCATATAAAATTTTAATTTTCAAATAATCACTTTATCAAAAATATCAATTAAACATAGGACAAGGATTATGTCAATCCATATATAAAACTCATAAAATATGGATTTTATCAATATTTATTGATCAATTAGATGAATACATCAGTTATCATTAATCTTAGAGAATAAGCACATATCATTACAGTCATCTAAATATACAATCAAATCATAGGTAATATATCAATATAACTTTACGCATCATCATTTTATCTCAATCAATTACTTAGAGGTCATTCTCTATGCATGGGAGAAAAATGATGCCTTAGTTAAGAACCATCCAATGACATGATTATTATCATACTCAACCACCCAAAATTAAATTGGATTCATTGTTTTTGTTAGAAAATATTAGCACCCATTGTGTTTTGGTTATGTTTTTTTCAATATATTTATATGTTTTTTTAATATGAAGTTCCCTAAGAAGGTTACTTAATTATGTTACTTATGGAATATGATTATGAAAATTTTATATCAATGATGCTTAATGAAATTATCGGGACATTCCTTATGTTGTAGTATATGAATTCTTAATAACAAAATAAAATTATTCCATGACGTTCATAAAATGTTTATAACATCATGATGTTTTTTGAAATCCAATAAAATTATGTACAAATTTTTACAATGTGGGAAATGTCCATTGTTGATTAAAAAAGAAGATTTTGTGATTTTTGGATGGAGTTTTTGTAAGTGTTATTGAAAAACATTATTGAATGAAAATTTATGAGAAAAAAGTATAATGAAAATAGATAAAAATTTGTAAGTATTAATAATGTTTGAGAAGTGGGTTTATAAAGAAAGTTCAATCTATAGGAAATCAGATTTACTATTCATAATAGGATATATAATGTTAATAAGATGAACAACGTTAGTGAACATACCAAATATAGATGAACCAAAAAACAATAGTGTACGAAGTGCATGCCTATTTGTATGTTTTGTTTCCAATAATGATAAATAATTAAACAGTTTAAAAATAAATACAAATTTTGAGAAGTCAAAATTGGACGCCGATATTTTGAGATATTGTGAAGTGTTCTACTAAAATATTTCTAGGAGATTCATTCAATCAGAAGAACATCCAATGAATTAATATCCTTTAGACATATATTTAAATCAAGATGAAATGACTAATGGTCCATCCAAAAAACACTCAAAAAATCCATTGTATAGATATTTTCAGTAAAATTGAATAGATAAATTTAAGGTATATATAATAAGTAAAGAGAATAAAATTTTTGAGATTACATAATATTGATAAAATGATGATTGAAAAATATCCATTTGATATAATTTTTAGGTTTCATCATGAAAACATTTGTTCACTTCCTCAGATGAATATTTGTATCAGTGTGAAACTGAATTGAGGTTCACTAGGAAAAGAAAATCATTGATGTTATTTAAATATAGTAAAAAAATTTAATTAAATAACCCATTCTAAATTAAAATTTTAAGGATATTTTGAAACATTTTGTAGTGACCTTTTAGTATTTCATTGTTGAAGTTATCCATTCAATGTTTTCTATATTGACCAATTAAATGATGTTTGAGAAAGTCCCCTAAAACCATGATGTAGAATGTTTGAAGAAAGGGGCTACTTTCAAGATACTTAAAAAGTATATAAAAATATTATATAATAGTTGAGAAGAATTAAAATTTCCTTAAAATAATTGTGATATTTCATTTTGAAATTTCAGTGAGAGGGAAACATAAATTCTGTTCCATCCATTTATATGTTATGGTAACCTAAAGAAATGGATTGAAAATGACAATTTTACTATTAACTATTTAGAAGTATGAAAATATGACACAAATTATTTTTTTATTGGTTGAGATTCTAAACATTTTTACATTTATGTTGAAGTTGAGTGATTGGATGAAAACCTACTAGACATAGGAAAATTTTAGAGTATATTATTATGTTTATACTCGGTCAAAGAATGAATCAGATCAAAAAGAACAATCATCATCATAAAAAAATCCATCAGATGACTTCTTTGGGAAGTGTTTCTATGAATAAAAAAATGTGAACTGAAGTGAAATGTGGAGAATCAGATGGAGTCCTATTGAAAAAAAACCCATCAGACAGAGGGTTTTCCATTGGAGGTTAATATGATGAACATTTTCCAATGATTTTTTCAAATACAATTTGTAAAAATTCATATCGAAATTGTTCAGATATTAAAAATATAAAGAAGTAGTTTCAAGGATATCAGAATCTTAAGAGGGATATTGAATATCTTGGAGACTATACATGAACTAAAAAGATCCAACAATCATATAGTGTATGAGAATATATATATGTACAAAATCAAAAAAGATTAAGGAAAGATCATGTAGTTGGGGGGGGGGGGGGGTTTAACAAGTTCCTCAATTTTTTTTGGTTGTGGGATATAATCAAATAAGACATTAGTAGTAAATTTTGTAATGTTAGGGGGTATAAAAAAATATGGAAGATGATTTTTTTGTTTTTTTGTAGAACCATGGTTGGTAAGAGTACAAATACTGATTGCACAAAACCAGTTGTTTCTTATTATATTTTGATATTGTAAACAATTTATTAAAAGAATCCATGTTGGGGGTGGGGGATAACTAATATAAAAATGATTATTTTTTATAAAGAACATCATTAATATCACATGATTCTCATTCTATTTGTATCTATTATATAAAAAATGTACAGTGGAGATTCATATTTGAGATGATTGTAACACTAATAAGTTTTCAGTGGTCAAGATGTTTTCCTTAGAAAGTTGATAAACAAACCTATAAAATAACTAGTGAAAACTAATTAACCCCACTATATGTTATCCTATAATTGATCCTTGGGAACTATTAGTAGTATTAGAGGGTTCATTCCTTCTGAAATATCCAATGTTGAATATGAAAATTGTTAATTCAGGGAAAAAAATGGGAGTTACTATTTTTAATCGAAGAAACATTCACAGTTGGATGAATTTGACGTTACTATATGTTTATATATTTTCATCATAGTTAGACATGAAAAATATATTTATTCCCTCCGATTAATAATTTCCAAATCATAATTGCTGATAAGAGAAATATAAAAGTTGATAGAAAATAAAAAAAATTGGACGAATCTTGTAGAATATTTTTACACAATGATTATGAGGATAAAAATGGTTAAATAATTGTGAGATAATTTGGGAATTAGTTTTGAAGAAAATGATAATATTAAGGAAGATATGATATATAATTTTATGAGTACATTAGTATATGATATAATTGTTGGGTTTAATCATGAAAACATTTGTTCACTACCTCAGATGAATATTTATATCAGTGTGAAACTGAATTGAGGTTCACTAGGAAAAGAAAATCATTGATGTTATTTAAACATAGTAAATACATTTTATAAAATAACCCATTCTAAATTAAGTTTTTGATGATATTTTGAAACATTTTGTAGTGTCCTTTCAGTATTTCATTGTTGAATTTATCCATTCAATGTTTTCTATATTGACCAATTAAATGATGTTTGAGAAAGTTCCCTAAAACCAAGATTTAAAATGTTTGAAGAAAGGGGATAATTTCAGGATACATAAAAAGTATATAAACATATTATAGAATATTTGGGGAGAATTATAATTTCATGAAAATAAGTGTGATATTAAATTTTGGAATTTCAGTGAGAGGGAAACATAAATTTTGTTCCATCCATTTATATTTTATGGGAACCTAAATAAATGGATTAAAAATTACACATTTACTTTTAACTATTTAGAAGTATGAAAATATGACGCTAATGAGTTTGTGATTGGGTGAGATTCTAACCATTTTTACATTTATGAAAAAGTTGAGTGATTGTATGAAAACCCATCAAACATAAGAGAATTTAATAGTACAAGATTAAGTTTATACTCAGTCAATGAATGAATCGGATCAAAAAAGGACAATCTTCTTCAGAAGAATATCCATCAGATGACTTCTTTGGGAAGTGTTTCTATGAATATAAAAATGTGAACTGAAGTAAAATGACAAGAATTAGATGGAAACCTATTGAAAAAAAACCCATCAGAAAGAGGGTTTTCGGTTGGAGGTTAATATGATGAACATTATCCAAGGATGTTTTCAAATACAATTTGTAAAAATTCATATCGAACTTTTTCAGATCTTACAAATATAAAAAAGTAGTTTCAAGGATATATGAATCATAAGAGGGCTATTTAGGATCTTGGAGACTATACATGCATTATGTAGATCCAACATTCTTATAGTGGATGATAATATATATTTTTAGAAAATCAAAAAAGGTGAAGGAAAGATGATGTAGTTGGGGGGGAGGGGTTTAACATGTTCTTTAATATTTTTGGTTGTGGGATATAATCAAATACTACATTAGTAGTTATTTTTCGGAATGTTAGGGGGTATAAAAAAATATGGAATATTATTTTTTTGTTTTTTTAGAACCATGGTTGGTAAGAGTACACATACTGATTGCGGAAAACTAGTTTTTTCCTATTATATTTTGATATTGTAAACAATTTATTAAAAGAATCCATGATAGGGGTCTGAGGATAACTAATATAAAAATGATTATTTTTTATACAGAACATCATTAATATCACATGATTCTCATTCTATTTGTATCTATTATATAAAAAATGTACAGTGTAGATTCATATTTGAGATGATTGTAAGACTAATAAGTTTTCAGTGGTCAAGATATTTTCCTTTCAAAGTTGATAACCAAACCTATAAAATAACTAGTGAAAACTAATTAACCCCACTATCTTTTATCCTATAATTGATCCTTGGGAACTATTAGTAGTATTAGAGGGTGTGTTCCTTATGAAATATCCAACGTTGAATATAAAAATTGTTAATTTAGTGAAAAAAATGGGAGTCACTATTTTCAATCAAAGAAACATTCACAGTTGGATGAATTGGATGTTACTATATATTTTATATATTTTCGTCAAAGTTAGACATGAAAAATATATGTATTGCCTCCCATTAATAATTATCAAATCACAATTGCTAATAAGTGTAATATAGAAGTTGATATAAAATAAAAAAATGTCGATGGCTCTTGTATAATATTTTTACACAATGATTATGTGGATAAAAATGGTTAAATCATTGCGAGATAATGTGGGAATTAGTTTTGAAGAAAATAATAATATTAAGGAAGATATTAAATAAGACTTTATGAGTACTTTAGCATATGATATGATTCTTGAAGAAGAAATTATTGATGGATAATATACAAGAGTCAATAATATCTTCAAAAACATTAGAGGTTTTGGTCAGAAACTAGAAGATTCTACTATCATCATAAAAATAATTAGAAAAATATCACATATATTTGCTTCCAAATTATCAGATTAATGTGATTATTAAGATTTATCTTTAGATTAACTTTTTAGTACTCTCAGTCTATATGATATGATTAAAACAACATTTTATAAGAATAATTGTATACATGAAATTTATTTATAAACATTATAAAATATGATATGGTATTCGAAGAACAATCATTTAATCTATAAGAATAAGAATAAGTAGAATATTTTAAACACAAAAATTTATCTTTATAATAATTGAATGAAAATAAAAATTGGAAAGGATTAGGTAAAATTTCTCTCAAATTATAGAATTTGATTAAAAATATTATTATTTAAGATACTATCATGTGAAGGAAGATGATGATTCTAATTTAGAAGAAGAAGATAAGATTATTCAGAATCAAAAGTTGATGATAAATATGGAATTTACTATTTACTATAATAATTTTTTTATTCAAAATAAGAGAGAAGAATATATATTCATCAAATAATAACTTTTTTCATCATGTCAACTAATTTCATGAAGTTATAAAGTAATTTTCATCATCATAAAATGATTTTTATCTAAAGAGAACTTAAATTTTGTTTGAACAAAATGAAAATTTGGTAGTACTAGATTAAAATTCAAATGTCATGAAAGAAATAAATATGTCAAATGAATAAAATTTGTGAATGGTGAGAAAATAAAAAATAAGGAGAAAAATGTCAATGTGATTAGACATCGTAAAATTAAAATTGGTGAAATTAAGAGAAAATTTAATATATGTCATAAAAATTCATCATGTTAGGAAGATATCATTATGTAAGGAACAAAACATATTGAATAATGTAAGAAATATAATTTTAAGTTAGATACATTTTAGAATATGATAAATTTTATTAAACAAAATTTTAATAATAAAGGACAAAATGTTGCAAGAAACACAATCTGTGTTTCTTAATAAAAAATGTGTGTTATAAAATATTATAGGAAACGTTATCAATGAATTTGATGTTAATGGTGAATCATTAAAAGATGTTGAAATGAATGGATCACAAAATAAGGTTGTTTAAAATTAATAAAATCACAATGTATATCCATTTCTACTAAAAATAATGTTTTAAAATTCAATATATGTGAGGCATCACATTCCAAAAATAAATTTTAATATTCAAGAAATTATATCCCCAAATTAATTCTCCCACATCTTATAAAAGGTTAAAAATAACAAAATAAAATTTTTTCTGCTAGCAAAAAAAATATCTGCATTCATATATCACTGTTGATGTTTTTGTGTTTTTAGGCATATATAATATTATTTATATTATAACATTTCTCTACCAATAAATATATATGAATCAATAAGGAGTTACAATAAGTTGGTAATATTTTTTTAAAAAATAATGTTGATGAAGAATGGAATGTTAAAAATTTGAATAATAGAAAATCCACAGTAGATAACAATGAAAAGAATAATAAATATAAGAAAGAAAAGTATTATAAGAATGTGGAGTATGGAAAGTATGATTGTACTATTATTTAACCACATAATGTGACCATGTATAGAAATATGGAAGGATAAAAATATTATGAATAAAAAGGAAATAAATAATATTCTAAAGATGTGAAAAAGTGAATAAAAATCTATCAATATATTGTCATTTGAAAACTCATAAAAGATAATAAGATTTAAGAAATATGGGAATGTTTCAATTTTTTTATGAAAATCATACCAATCCAAGAGGAAATAATGACTAAAAATTGAAAATAAGATAATATGAATAGGATAGTTTATATATACTCAATCCCCTAGAATAATCACACTCATAAATAACACTAGATAATGAGGGATAATATTAGGAAGGAAATATCCATTTTATAAATGAAAATATATAACCTAGAGAGAAAATATTATTGGATTATGAATTAATGAAATGATATGTATTAATAGGATGTATGTGAACTATATAATTGATACAAATCTGACTAATAATTAGTTACCAGACCATTGGAATAGTAAAATGTTCATTAATAATAGAAACATGACTGTTAGTAAAGTATCATATGCTATGAAAATATAAAATAATATTAAGGTGTATAATAAAACGAAAATATAGAATATTTATATCATGATTCGTGTAAATTTTCTTTTCATAAAAGGGTTTTATAAATTAATATTAATTTCTAATGAAATGATAAAATAATTTTATTAGACCTAAAGTAATTTTTTAAAGGGTAAAAAATTTTATCATAATATTAAAATAGTTATATTTAAAATAAAATAGTATTTTATTTAAAAATTAAATTTCTCATATTTAGAGAATTATTTCTATAATATTGTTTTCATTTTTAAAATTTAAAAATCAAATAATAGTTAGGGTGAATTTTCTGTATTCTTTTAAAATAGTTGAATTTTCGGTGAATAGTGAAATATCGTTAATTACATTATGTAGATTAATAAGACAAATACACACATTTTGTAGATATGGATTATATAATTTCCAATTAAATAAAAATAAAATATAGTATAAATATATATATAAATATATATATATATATATATATTATAGCTATAATATCAATAATATTTATTTTCTTAACCCAAAATAATCAACTGATGAATATAATATTCAAAACACCCCCTCCTCTCCTAATAAATACCATATCTCATCACCCTTTACCCTCACAAAAAATAAGCCTTAGATCATGGAAAATTTCTACAAAAATAAATTCTAAAATATCTCCAACATGTTTTAGTTCTATTTTTCCCACTAAAAGTCCAATTCCAATTTCATTAAAGAGTTTTCAATGAGGCTTCATTTAAGAAGAAATATTCTCAAACTAACTCTTTTAAATTATTTTCTTATTATATATATTTTTTTAAAATCCATCATCCAATATTAATTGATTAATCATGTATCACATATATACTATAATTTTATGGTTCTAAAAGAATACCTACCATCTGTATTCTTCTTTTTTCCTCTTATTCAATAAAAAACCCATTGTCCATATTAAGTTGGTTAACCATATCCGTGGATAATTGGTTTTAATTTACCCATAACACATTAATGGATGGTAATATAAATATTATTATGGTTAAATGAGATGTTAATAAGTATATTTTATCTTATTTAATAGAATCAAACTAATATGAAGACGTAATATTAAATAAAACAAAACTGGTCTATGATGGTATGTAAAACCTCCAAAATTAATTAACAATTAGACCTTAACATGTTTTTTCAATGATCCATCCATATTTAAAAACACATAAATTATATTTGGGACTGTTTAAATTTATATAATTATATAAATATGATTTCATTTCACATTTATTCCCTTTTTTATATGAACATTCATAATTAAACAAAAGTGATCTAACCATGAATCCATGAAATGGACGATCATAATTTAATGAAATTTTAAATAATATATCATTACAAAGTATATTAATGAACACAATATATTTATAGTAATTAAAATATAAATATAAATGGTTCTAAATCAATTAACTAGTGAATCTAATTTGATTACAAAGGGCATTATGATCAAGTAGAGGTTGATTTTAAAATAGAACATGATGGGTCTTTTTAAACCCCCCTATTTCATTTGGGGTTATTATTTCTCAATCTTAACTCACTTTATCACCCTAATTTTCCTCTATATTCGATTTATCTTTTCCTAAAATATATACGTATATTAAATCATCATTCATTCACATGTAATTACTTGTTTTAAAAGGTTTCCTTCTCAATTTCCACCGATAAGAAAACCTGATTAAAATGAACTTCTTTCTTTCTTACCCCTTCTCATGTATAGTATTTAAAAGGTTTTAATCCCCTATTTTTTCTAAAATAACTAATTTTATCATATAGAACCTTTTTATATGATTTTATAAATTTATAGAAATTATTATTCCTTTACCATTTTTAATAATTCATGGCCAATCTTCCTGAATCCTCTGTTAAGAAGTTGTTTTTCCAACGAGATTTATTAATTCTATTTATGTTTTTCTTTATTTGGAAAAAATTTATCATGATATATAATTATATTTTAATTTATAACATTCCATGAATGATTTAATCCATTCTTTAACGGAAGCCAATATGATATTCCCTTTGTTATTCCATATGACATGATTGAAACCCATTTCATTCCTTTGGTAACCGTTTTATTTAGGAATTGTGATGGATTTAATTATTTTACACACATATGAAGTTTCATTTTATGATTAGTTCACCCAAATAGCTCTATAATCAATAAAGTAATGATTTAGTCTTATTAGGTGATATGTATGGGATCAGGGACTGACCCTAATCCATGACGCGACTCTATCCACTATATGATATAGTCTTGGTGGATAGTATTGGATTATGATTGTATTATGGTTTATGTTTATACCACATTTCTAAGTTTCCATTATATGTTTTTATGTTATAAATACATATGATTATATATGATACATTCCTTTATTTTGTGATTTCTGTCTCAAATAACATTATTTTTTTTTCATTTTTATTCCCTTACTGTGATTTTTTTGATCACCCCTTTTGTCTATGTATTATCTATGCTATCTTATGATGTATTTGGAGATCAAACAAAGCTAGGATCTCATTATGGATATTAAAATGTTGAATATAAATTTTAGTTTCATGTTTTCTATACATGTATCTAGTCGTAAAAAGACACTAATTTCTTTGATCCTTGATTTGTAATTAATAATAAATTATGTTTGAAATCATGTATTAATATGTGTGAATGGTTTGGGTCACTTTATTTATTTGACTAGAAAACTATTTTCTTTTATTGATAATCCTTGTTATTTGTATTATTTAAATTATTTAACATTCATTGAATTTTCATTACATAAAAATAAAAAACCCATCTATTAAATATTTATATTAACCTCTTTTTTACTCTCCATCTATTCTATAATCATTATCATCCCACCTCCTTGTATGGTATTAATGTCATGTGTCAATAGGAAGCATTAGAACACCTATAATTAATAGGTTAATAAACCTCCCTTATTAGTGTGGAATGGAATTAAATAATTATATGTTTTGTAACCAATTTACCAATATCTCTTAGAGTTCAGGTTAAAGTTTGGGTAATCATAGATTTTTTGACCAAAATGGATCACTTACAGCTTCAAGATACTATATAACATCATATGGTTCTAGTATGTATTATTTCTAATCATAGACCATGTCTCACATAGTGAATTTACTTTATGTTTTAATGATATATTCATACTATGGTAACACTAAATTAATCATTCACCCTCAGTTCTATGTCTTGTAAGAGAATACCATTTTCATAATTGAATATATTCTTCCTTCCAAAATTTATGATTTTAGAGGATCATTGTAACATAACCTATCATTAGTGATTTGTTCTTATAGTAAAAGTTATTGTTCATCCAATTTGATAGAACCTTTCAAATATTTGTACAATAAGCCTATTTTATCTCCATTATGGATGATAAAAATTAGTAAATAATCATTAATTATTCTCAGTATAGTATTGAAATTACATGGTAAGTGAATTTTATTTAAAAATAATATATACATACTCTAAATCAAAAAAAAATTATAGGTCAAATGGATGAAAAAAATATGGAATTTTTATTTAATGATCATGTATTTTTTTAAGATTATATATAATTATGTCACCAAATGATTGAAAAGTATATAAAATGACACCCAAAATTTTAGACTATTTATAAATTTTTTAGAATATATTTGAAATTACCTATAGGTGAGCTTTAACACAAATTTTATTATTATTAATGATGTATTTTATGTATGTGATTTAGGATGGTGTTTATTTTATCCATCTCATGTAATATAGTTTGGGGATTTATAGTCAGATGTTAATATTTTTTAAATGTAATAATAAGTTTTAATCAATGAACAGAGTGGGAATTTTCTATATTGGAATTTTAGCCCACTAGTATGGGTATTATGGAATCATGGAATACTAAATTACGAATCATGGGAATTTGAGGCTGATATTAAATCTTAATGGCCCCTATTATTTTCTCTAAAATATTATTAATGCTTTAAAAGGATGAGAGTTTTTTTGGTGATGAGTATATAAATACTCTCATAATTTGGGTAATATTTTTTCTTTGTATTTGATAAATAATTTTTTGGATCATTTTATTTTCATCATTAATGGGGTTAAAGTAGAAATATAATAAAATATATGGGGAAATGAATCGTACTTTAGTGTAGTAAGGAACATTTTGTACCCAGTTGCTTGAAATAAAATACCTTTTGGAATCCTTGTATCCATTGAAGGTCTAGTCACTAACCACTAGATTTTCAACGGAAATGAGGTCTTTTTAATATCAATAAGAGATGTTATTTTCCATAAGCATCCTAAATTTAATGTATCCTTCCTACAATTTTCATTTTAGAAACACTTATTTCATTATGCAAAGAAGAAACTATACTTCCATATTCTCTTATATATATTACAATTCCCATTGAAGATTTGGATATTCATTAAGAATCTATAGGATATCTTCCTTTAGTTTATCAATGATAAGTGCACTAATTTTTTCATAAGTTTATATATCATTGGTGTATCGTTAAAAAAAATAATTATCCTATTCATATATTTCTCAAAAACATTAGGGCTGGTAGAATATTATAATTGTTTCAATATATATCTTAATGGGTTATATAAGGGATTATATTTTGGCTAGCATAATATTAGAAAAATTTCTTATTAATCCAAAAATTCATACTAATTCTATTAAATCATTCTATGTCTCTAAATCTACATAATATAGGTTTATAAAAATTCATTAGGGGTGGTGTATTCCACCCTTGGTCTTCTAGTTTTTGTTTTAGTATGTTAATAAGTAGGGGACCCATCCTTTCAAAAATAATGTTATAATGTATTAGTTGGTAGTAGAACCTGAAATAGTAAGATTAATTAAAAATTATGTTTTTATATATAAAATGGTATTTTATTACATTTAGATTCTAAAATACTTTCATTATTTTTTGTAATGACCTTCCAATTCTCATTGGATTGAGAGTACAATGAGTCATTACTAGGCCGTAAGCGACATCCCCATGACACCAAAGGCTGTAAATGAATGCCGAAGGGTTTCAAATACATGTGGGGGATGATTTACCCTTTAGGAAATAAACCAATAAACCTACCAACCATAAACAAGGATTCTGTATATGATGCATGAACAAATGAAAGACAAATCAACAACTTCATGCACTCAAAACCACATAAAGTAAGCAACAACAAAAGGATAACCATGTATCAGAGTACACAATGTCTAAACTACACAAGACTCTCCAAAGACCTCAAGGCTCGTTGCTCGACATGCTCCAAGATCCAAAATCTCTGAACATCCCAACATCATAAGGTAGTTCTAAACACGTGTGAACAATTACCTTTTCCCCTATCTGGGAAGATATCATCGGTAAAAGCACCAAAGTGCCGAAGCAGGGCTGAGTATAAAACTCAGTTGGTTTTCCCCAATGAAATACCTACTCACACCACTAGGATATAATAGTTAGAAACAATTATATAAAATGGTTTATATAAAAAAATTTCTCAAAATATGTTTATATCTAAATATAAACATGTTTGCAAAACCATTCATTACCAAAACCATACAAGTGAGATTGAATCCAATTTTTCCAGCAAGATATTTTTCATGAAATGTAACCAAAAAATTTTAAAAGCATTTCCCAAAATCTCTATATCAGCATACCCAACAATTAATGAATCCCATGCAACTTACCATTCATTCTATGTTATGACAGTTACATACTCATGAGCGGTTTCTCGTCGATCTACCATGTTTTCACAAGGTAATTGTTTCCCATGTTCCATTAATCCTTTGGTACCAAGCACAAGGTCATATTTCATCCAAGCCCCGTATATGAAATTCCCATTTTCCATTAAACCATTGGCTCGGGGTACAAGGTTATATTTCAACCAAGCCCCATATATGAAATACGAATACACAACACATATTCCCTAACTATCTAGCAAAAATTAACATTTCTATAAAAACAACTTTTTATTGAAACCTATTTTCATCAAAACCATTTCAATACTAAACCATTTCAACTCCAAATCATTTCAATAAAACACTATTTTTATTGAAAACCATTTCTATTGAAAATACCTTTTTCATCAACCATTTATCAATACCAGAAAATCCATAATTTAAAATCATTGATTTAAATTAAACCCCCTTTTGATCAACTTTTGACCAAGATCACACTATTTCACAAAAACCATAAATCATCACAAATGAATATTTTACATGCATTTCAAAATCAATAAACCAATTTTAATCTAATCCAATTAATTCTAGCAAGGGTAAATGAGAGTGAAGACACCTACCTTGAAGGTTTTGATGAAACTTTGACAAGAGATGAAAAACGCACAAGAAAGTGGGTTGATTCTCAAAGAGCGACCTTAGATATCATATCCTAGAAAGATAAAAACTCAAGAGTAAAATATTTGGCATATAAAAACGTAGATCTATCCACTATAGGATCAGATTTGTGAATGAATGGAGATCATGGAAGTAGATCATAGCATATCTAAGAAAACATGACTAATCTGTAAAGAATGGTGACATACATCAAGAATCAGACTCGAAATCACCAAGGGAAGGCACCAGAATGGCATCAACTCATGTGGGGAGGGTTATCCAGATTTAAAGGGAGTGTAATATCAACTAAGGGACGTTTTGAATAAAAAAAGAAATTAATTGATCAAAAATGAGTAAGCTTCTAGAAATTAGGATCTAGATTTAACCTCTGTGCAAGATTGGCCACACGGTTTGTGACAACCGTGTATGGATCATGAAACATTCTTTTTGGTCCCAAAATTCCCTAAAAATCCCCCAAACTCTTCTTTCCTTCACCGTTACCCCTTTTTTATGGAAACATCCCAATTTATGGAAACACCCCACTTTATAGAAACAACCCACTTTAGGGAAATACCCCACTTTATGGAAACCCCCCACTTTATGGAATCACCCCACATTATGTAAACACCCCACTTTATGGAAACTCTATATTTTATGGAAACTCTATATTTTATGGAAACCCAATCAAAGACACACCAATTAAAAAACGCGAGGAAAGGGGGTTATATACTTGAAACCAGGTGTACTACATTCCCCCACCATTGGTCTTTCCATCCTTGTAAAGTAGAAAGCCCATGCTGGAAAAAAAAGGCTTCAACCACTGCTCTTTCATTTCCTTATCACGTTCCCAAGTCACTTCCTGAATCTGACCATGTTTCCATAAAACCTGCACTAGGAAGATGCTTTTCCCACACGAGAATTTCTCTTGTCTATCCATGATCCGCACTAGAATATGTACTAGAGATGAATCCGTTTTTTGCTCAATGTGATCCCATCTGATCTAATGCTCAGTATCAGGGTTATATTTTTTTAACTGATATACATTGATCACATTATGCACCAAACTAAACCGTGGTGGTAATGCCAACAGATATTCCACCTCTCCTACTCGTTCTAGTATCTCAAAAGGGAAAATGTATCTAAGAGATAAAATGCCTTTCTTCCTGAAAAGGCGATGTCCATACCTTGGAGAGATCCTTAAGAAGACATGATCACCCACAACGAAGGACAACGGTCTTCGACGGTGATCTGCATAAGATTTATGTCAACTCTGTGTTGTCTCCATCATCTTTCTAATCAAATGGATCTTCACTGTTGTTTCTTGCACAAGGCTTGGCCTGACTAGTGATGTTTCACATGTTTCCACATAGAATAGTGGAGAACGACAATGACGCCCATGCAATGCTTCAACATGAGCCATGCGTATAGAGGAATGATAGATGTTATTGTATGAGAAATCCACTAAGGGTATATGCTTCTCCAATGAGCCACCAAAATACATTATAGAATCCCACAAAATGTCTTCCAAAATTTTTATCATCCACTCCGATTGCCCATATGTTTGAGGATGATACGCAATGCTCATAGTCATCTGAGTTCCAAGGGATTGTTGTAATGATTTCAATAAACGAGATGTGAAACTCAGATCTCTATCTGAGACTATTGACACTAGTACACCATACATCATTACCACATCTCAGATGTAGATTTTTGAAAGATCCTCCACCATATGAGTTTCACGAATAGTGATGGAATGGGCCGACTTTGTTAGACGATCCACTATCACCCAAATGGCATTGTGTTTCCGGACCATTCGTGGAAGACCTGTAATAAAATAAATTGCTATTTGATCCCATTTCCACACTAGGATGTGGAAAGATTGTAACATAACAGCTGGAATCTGATTCTTTTCTTTAACATGCTAACAATTTAAGAACAACGAGACAAACTATGCCACCTTTCTTTTCCTAATGCTCCACCAAAACTATGCCTTCAATGCCTTATACATATTCTTTGTACCTGGATGTACTTCCCATCTTGAATGGTGGTAAACATGAAGGATTTTTTCTTAAAAAATAATATGTACAACTATCTTATCTCTCAAACACAAAACTGAACCCCCATCATGTTTCCAGCCCTCAATGTACTCCC
Organism: Viscum album; assembly: GCA_963277665.1. NCBI lineage: Eukaryota > Viridiplantae > Streptophyta > Magnoliopsida > Santalales > Viscaceae > Viscum > Viscum album. The sequence goes on from OY728136.1 coordinate 9,904,297, forward strand.
CACCATTGAGTTTTGAACATAGAACCAGACATTCTGCATCAGATGTTTGTAACTCTTTGATAATTTTTATTAAATTAGGAAAAAGCGTAGAAGAATATAAAACCACAACATCACCTCGGTCTTCACATTCCACATGCATGTCAGATAAGACCCACATCAACTACCATTCATCTTAAGCTTTTTTCACCAACTGAGCATATGACATTCTACTCAATGCATCCGCTACTAAATTTCCTTTCCCTAGTGTTTACATCAAGTCAAAGTCAAAAATTTAAAGATAAACCATCTATATAATTGTCTCAGATTCAAATCTATCTATGGGAAAATATGTTTCAAGGATTTGTGATCTTTAAACACAGTAAATTTCTCACCAAAGAGATAATGTCTCCATGTTTTCAAAGCATGTATGACTGCAGCTAACTCTAAATCATGTGTTGGGTAATTCTTCTCATGCACCATCCACTCCATTGAACCATCAAAAACCATGTGATCTTTTTTCATGAGAACACAACCCAAACATGACCCTTAAGCATCACAATACCCCAATTACCGCTGTACTGATTCTAGAAAGATCAAGATAGGGGCCGATGTAAGCCAAACTTTCAGTTCCTGGTGAGACTTCTGACATTCCTCCATCTATTTCAATGGAGCATTATTCTTTGTCAGAGCTGTCATTGGTGAAGCTAGTCATGAGAAATCACTCACAATGCATTGGTAGTAACCAACTTTAAAAAGAAAAGATCATATCTCGAACACATTCTTCAGTGGTTTCCAAGAGATAATAGCTTCTATCTTTTCAGGATCAACAGAAACGCCTTTCATAGAAATGAAATGTCTAAGGAAACGTACTTCTTGTATCCAAAAATCCCTATTTTATAATTTTACATAAAAATGATGATCTCTCAATATTTTTAACACTGTTTCCAGGTGCACCTCATAATCAACCCTTGTCTTTGAATAGACCAAAATGTTATCCAAAAACACCACAACAAAAGAATCTAGATATTTTTGAAATATATTATTCATCAATTCCATGAAGACTTCTGGTGAATTTGTTTGACCGAAATGCATGAATACATTTTCACAGTGTCCATATCTACTTCTGAAAGCTATCTTTGGAATATCATCTTTCCAAACTCTCAATTTATGACATCCTGATCGGAAGTCAATCCTGGAGAACCACTGAGGTCCCATTAATTGATTGAATAGATCATTAATTCATGGAAGTGGATATCTATTCTTTATCATAACTTGGTTAAGCTTATGATAAAAAATACACAGCTGAAGAGTTCCATCTTCCTTCTTCACAGAAAAAACTGGTGTGCCCATGGAGACGTACTTGGTCAAATGAACCCCTTGATTTTAAGCTCATTTAATTGCACTTTAAATTCCCATAACTCTATTGTTTACATCCTATAAGATGGAAGGGAAATAGGACTGGTCCTTAGAAGCAGATCAATTGTATGCTCCACTTTCCATAAAGGTGGTAACCCTAGGAAGTTCTTAGGAATGACATATGGAAATAGAACCACAACAAATGGAAAAATATTTTCACCAATCTCTTCCAAGGGTGACAAAGTCAACGCTTCCAATTGGTAAGATATCGTTCCCACCATTGGTTCCAACTTGCTCTTTTCACCTTTCTTTACAATCCTTTCTCCTCTAAAGTGTTGCTCGATTCCATCCTTAGTCATGTAACTAACTGTTCTCCTATAATAGTCAATTTGTGCCACGCACATTGTCAGCAAATCTATACCTAGGATTACATCATAGACATCCATATCAAACATTGAGAATTCCCATTTTATCTCAGCTCAATCAATAGTTATAGAACATGTTCTATACACAAAGGCTTGACATTCTCTTTCACCAAGAGGAGTTAGTAGTTTCAAAACAGAACGCATCCTTTCTTGTTGTAAACATAGCAAGTCAACAACATGAGAAGCAATAAAGGAATGTTATACAATAGTATCAAACAACACTTGATCAATGTTATAATTTAGAAGAATCTTACCTCTCAATGTAGATGGTCCTGCCTGATCATCGACAATCATCTACTTAGCTCCATAAAATTGCTTCTTCACAATACTATTCTCCTTGTTTCCTTGATGTGATTTCCCTGGTTGAGGAGTCATGGTATTTCAATAATAACCATGGCTAAATATTCTCTGCTGATGTGACTGATTCTACTATCCTCATCCAGTCGAAGCATATACTGCTTGCGATAGATGAGAAGTGTCTCGAGCACCTCACCATGGAGCATTGCGACAATAGCGCTGAAGATGTACCATCTTGTTAAAATTATGACATGCTCTAGGTTGTGACGTACAATCGGGATTTATGTGGTCAACTAAACAATATTAAAAACAACATGCTTTTCTCTGGGGTTGTGGAGGAAGGTTTACTGATCCAGCCATTGGGTTCTGATTTCCACTTGCACCATAGAAATAGGTGTCCCTTTTCCTCTTGTTCCCAACAGGTGAGTTCCCATCATTTCTTGTAGGTATCATCATGCATCCTACCATAGATCCCGAGATATCACATTCAACCACAGACTCTATTTTCAACATCTATGTATAGTCTGTAATACAATGTACTGCAATCTTTAATCGAATCTCCTTTTTTAGCCCTGATTCAAAGATGTGTGCCTTCAAAGAAACACTTGTCGTGACTTCTGTTGAAAAGCGTACTATGTTCATGAACTTATCCACATACTCTGTGACAGAGAGTTTCTATTGTTTCAGGCTAAAGAAGTCCATTGTTTTCTGGATCTTGAACATGTGAGGATAGAATTATTTGTTGAAAAATTCCTCAAAATACTCCCATGATAGTCCTTCATCCAATTTAGCATGTACCGCTAAATCCCACCAATGGCGTGCAAGATCCCCGAGCATATATGTCGCCAGTTTGACCTTTAGCTCTACTGGTGTGCTGATGTAGTCGAAGATACAATTCATCCTACATAACCACACCTTCACCTTCTCAGGTTCGAAATCACCCCAAAAATTATGTGGATTATTCTTCATGAAAAGGATGGTATATCCACATGTCATGGATCATTCCTCTAGTTCCATGTGTCCTCAGCATGAAATGCAAGGAAAATACATTGAACCAGCTCTTGGTTCACAAGTGGTTCTGGTGCACCCACTTTCTCCACAGCATTTACAGGTTGGTTTCGACAACGCCTACCAGGAGACATTTTCTAAAATAACAACCAACTCTGTTAATCTCACACTATAGCAACTGTTGTCTTAGTATATCAAATTATATCACATCAACAATCACAAAATTGTTTTCAAAATCATCATTTTTCCCTTTTCAACTATTTTTCAAACTACTTCCCATGCTTTTGAAAATTGTACCATTTTAAAAATACGATAATCATTCACTTTTTCATTATCATTCATTTGAAAACCAATTCCATACTTTTAAAAAATTATCATTTCTTGAAATAATGTATGCATTACTAGTGGGAAGTCATTACTATATAATGCATGGAATGATCATCTCATTGGATAAACCCATGATAACAAGATTTCATAATCCTTAAAGTGTCCACAAACACTTATTTACCCAACTCCCTAGTAACATGAAGTTCAACATAAAAGGGTTAGCTATGTCCTTTTATGCTATATATTTCATGTTTTGACAATCCTACTCCTTTCTAAGATTCCCACCCATGTAATAAACATGAAGGGATTTCATCTCCAAGACTAGGAACATCAATGGATACTTTTAGGCAAGGACTGAACAAGCTGATACGATTTGTAATGACCCCCCAAATTTTCATTGGCTTGAGAGTACAACGAGTCATTACTAGTCCTTAAGAGACATCCCCAAGACGTCAAAGGCTGGAAATAAATGCCGATGGGTTTCAAATAAAATTTGAGGATTATTTACCCTATAGGAAATAAACCAATAAAACTACCAAACCATTTTTATTGACCCGCCAATTCTCATTGTCTTGAGAGTACAATGGGTTATTACAAGGCCTTAAGAGACATCCCCAAGATGCCAATGGCTGTAAATAAATGACATAGGGTTTCAAATACATGTGAGGGATGATTTAACCTTTAGTAAATAAACCAATAAACCTACCAAACATAAACATATATTCTATATATGGAGCATGAACCAATGAAAGACAACTCAACAACTTCATGCACTCATAAACACATAATTTATGCAACAATGGAAGGATAACCAAGTATCAGAGTACAAAACTCATAAGCTACACATGACTCTCCAAAGACCTCAAGACTCCATGCTCCACATGCTCGAAGATCAAAAATCAGTGAACAACCCAACATCATGAGGTAGTGGTAAAATCGTGTGAAACATTACCTTTTCCCCTATCCCGGAAGATAACATCTGCAAAAGCACCAAACTGCCAAACCATGGGTGAGTATAAAACTCAGTAGGTTCTCCCAAATGACATCCCTACTCACACCGATAGAATATAATAGTTAGAAACAATTATATAAAATCGTTTATTTAAAACAATTTCTCAAAATCATTTTATGACTAAATATAAAATAGTTTCAAATACCATTCATTACCAAAAACCATACAAGTTCAATTGAATCCAATTATTCCATCAAGAAATTTTTCCTGAAAAATTACAAAACTATCTTTACAACCATTTCCCAATATCTCTATATCAGAATACACAACCATTACTCAAACCCATGAAACCAACCATGCATGCTATGTTATGAAAGTTTCATACTCATGAGCGGTTTCTTGTCGATCTACTAAGTCATCACAAGGTAATTGTTTCCCATGTGCCATTAATCCTTTGGCACTGGGTACAAGGTCATATTTCAACCAAGCCCCATATATGTAATACCAATGTTCCATTAAACCTTTGGCACCGAGAACAAGGTAATATTTCAACCAATCCCCATATATTCAATATGAACACACAACACATATGACCAATGATCAAGCCAAGATAATCCTTTCTATAAAAACACCTTTGAAAAATATTTCATTAAAAACCATTTCAATACTAAACCATTTCAACTCCAAACCATTTCCATAAAACACTATTTTTATTGTAAACCATTTCTATTGAAAACCCTCTTTTCCCCAACCATTTAACAATACCAAAAAATCCATAATTCAAAATCATCATCTTAAATTTAACCCCCTTTTGCACAACTATTCACCAAGATCACACAATTTCACAAAAACCATAAATCATCCCAAATGAATATTTTTCAATGTATTTCACAATCAAAAAACCCATTTTAATCTAAGATAATAAATTATAGAAATACTAGATGAGAGTGAAGCCACCTACCTTGAAGGTTATGACGAAACTTTGACAACAGATGGAGAACGCACAAGAAAGCGGGTCGATTCTCTAAGAGAAGCCTTAAATATCTTATCCTTGCAAGATCACGACTCAAGAGTGAAATATTTAGTATCCAAAAATGTAGATCTACCCACTGAGCATTCAGATCTAAGAATTAATGGAGATCATAGAGGTAGATCAAAGCATATCTATGAAAAAAGGACTAATCTATAAAGAATAGTGACATACCTCAAGAATCAGACTTGAAATCACCAAGGGAAGGCTCCAGAATGTCTTCAACTCTTGGGGAGAGGGTTCTACACACTTCTAGGGAGCATAATCTCAAATTAGGGGTTTTTTGAATCCAAAATGTAATAAATAGAGAAAAAAATTATGCTCCTAGAAAATTGGATCTAGATTTGACCTTTGTGCAAGATTTAACCACACTGTTTGTGCAAACCGTGTATCGATCATGAAAGCTTCTTTTTGGTCTCAAAACACCTTTAAAGACCCCCAAATAATTCCATCCTTCACCTTTACCCATATTTATGGAAAATCCCAATTTATGGAAACACCCCACTTTATGGAAACAATCCACTTTATAGAAACACCCCACTTTATGGAAACACCCCACTTTATGGAAACTCTCTATTTTATGGAAACTCTGTATTTTATAGAAACTTTCTATTTTATGGAAACCCAATAAAAGACACACCAATTTGGAAAACATGAAGAAAGGGGGTTATGCACCCGAAACTGGGGTTACTATAGTTATAGTCGTTATTCCCATTCTACTAGTTATAAAATTTTTCACCATTACATTAGTTATACATTTTATGGATTACCAGTTTTATCTTATTGGGTATGAAATATTAAAATTAATGATGTTAGTAATTATATTTGTCAATGTATATATATATTTTTTAAATATTCTATATTGGTGGAAGGAATGTAGTTATTTCTATGAACTACAAACTAGTTTTTTAGGCCATTGAAAATGAAAACTATGGATTTATTCAATGGTGTCAATGAAAATAAATATTATTTTATTTTCTCATTTACAAGTGTACTTATGGAATATAATTACTCTCTACAATTTCCCAAGAGTTTTTCTATAAGAACTTGGATATTTGTTTTCATTTTACCATAATTAGGAAAATTGAGATTGTATCAAATATGGTATAATTGATTTTCCAATTGGATTACTTATCATGTGGAAACCAAATTATTTGTTAAATTATTTTACATAGTCAAAAAATTATATTAGAAGTAATTATTCTTAATGTTCTTGATTAATTTATGCTTTTACTATTGGAAATTGTCTTTATAGTAGATAGGTTGGGATCACTTAGTGATTTACAACTAGGAATGACATATTCACACCATAATTTTTTCCCTTATGGACATGTATAATTATAATTATTCATAATATATGAAAAGGAAGATAACTAAAAAATTAGGATTTATAGGTAAAGGATATGGGATATGCGGTGAAATTTTTGAGATAGAAAAACATGTCTGAGACAATGATAAGATCAGTTTTTCCCCTTTTGATACTGTACTTATTTGAACTATTATTACTCTTGTCTAATGATGTTTATAATTTTTTTGGGATATGTATATAAAAGATTCAAAATATTTTTGTTGGGATGATAGATTATATATCTTTAGATGAATATTTTATTTCAATTTTTATCCATATATATTATTGTTTTATATTATTATAAATTAAAAATATGTATCCCATATAATATATTTTTTTATTTTTGGATATTTAGATATATACATATAGGTAATTATAGTTTTTTTTAAACAGCAGCCTTTTACCAAATTAAATCCATAATAGGGGAAATTGTTTCTGTCATCAACTAATTTCTCCCTTCACATTTACATTATCCTCCAGAAATTTAAAATCATTACTGATATATTAGTCTATTTAGCTTGGATCATATAATCAATACATGTACTATATTTTTGGAAATAAAAATAACATTTAAATATACATCTATTATCTATAAAACACATGATGTAACATGAAACAATATTAGTAACACAAATCTATCAAATCATTATTTGATTAATGTCTATTATGAAACTCTAATTGAATATAGTAATGATAAATTTTTTTATGTTTCATTTTCTACATCAATGATAGTATACTCTAAATGAATTAATAGGTAGAAAACAATTGGTTTTATATGTCTTATTTCACTCTCCCCATTGATGGTTTATAGATTATTATCCACCAGTATGTAAGTGTGTCTTCACATTTAATATGGGTATAAATTTCACTTTTTACACCTATATATTTACTCTCTAGATGATAATAAATCATAAACATCTGTACAAATATTTATCAATTAACACTAATTTTTGTGTTTCTAGAGGTTATATGTGCATTTTTATATAAAGGGAAGTGTTTTCACCATCTTGATGATTAATCTCTAAACTGAAAATATTTAACAAATATGTCTTCTTAATAAATATTAATTGAAACTTAGTGAATCGAGAGAATAAATTATTAACAACATTAATAAATCACTGTAATAAAACTATAAAAAATCATTATATAAAACATGAGTAATTAATAAACAGTTCTATTTTTTTGAAAAATGATTTTTCGTGTAAAAATTCCCACTATCTATAAAATATTATTTCACTTTCCTAAATTATGATATTAAAAAAATGATGTTATATGAAATTGAACCATTCTTTGATTTTACCAATCTTCGTCACCATTTATAGACTAATATAACCACAAAATAATTTTTAAAATGTTTTTTAGTCACCTCTTTGGGAAAAGGTTCCACTATCTAGTAATTTATGATTTAGGAGGAGGAGGATATCCTATTTAAGATAGCATTAGATTCATAAGATTTATAGATTTTCCATTTAGAACTATCTTTATCACTTGATATCCAAAATATCATTCAATTAAAAATTACATGTTGGGATCATTGTATATATATTAGTGTCCCACCTCATTCATACCAGCTGTGATCTTTTTATATTTAATTATTATTATTTTTTGTGAGATTCCTATTATTTTCTTCATGTGCGGTGTGGTTACATGAAGACTAATTTAAAATATATTATATCTAATAATTATTATTATTATACTAAATTTTAAAAATAAATAAATCATTACAAAAAAGCGTGCTTCTATTTTTGAATTTATATTTCAACATGAACGTTTTGATTTCATTTCTCACGATCCATAATAATTTATTATATAACACATAATATTTCTCAAAAAACATTAAAAATATATATTCATTATCTCGACCTACATATTCTTTTCAATCCTTGATGTTTTAAATGTATTTTAATTGATTTTTTATTATAAAGTCATTTCTAAATGTTTATAAAATATTCATAAAATTTAAACTATTTTTTTAATAAGGAACAAAAATCATCAATTGTAATAAAATGTGTTGCTAAATCAAAATTTGACACTAATAAATAATATTTATAATTTCAAAAACATCAAGAGAAATCAGGAAACGATACATAACAACACTTAAAGAAATTATTCAACAATGGTAGTAATAATATACTTCTATAATGATGGGGTATAGAAATGAATGATAGAACTTGCCTAAAAATTGATCTAATACCATGATATTTTGTAACTATATTGAAGGAATAAAATGACCCATGATCCTTATGAGTATACATGGAACCTTTTTCAATATAAAATAAACAATATCCATGGGAGTAAGAAATTTTTCATACTAATTGAGGGTCACATATTATAAGATAAGCACGCTAATGCGATAAAAAAAATAGTCATTTCTATCTACATTAAATTTTTTATAATTACGTATTTCATAATTTGTTTATGGGACTTGGAAACAGATAATTCACAAAGATTCATAAATTGAGGAATTTTAGATTTTAGAAACTTTTTATCGAGAATGTATATTCACTCATGTTTTAAAATTCAAAATGGGAATTTTGGTGGTATTGATCAGTGCCTAAAATTACCCAAGATTGTTCTTGGGAATCAACATAGGGTTAATAAATTGAGGAACTCTAATAGAGCCCACCATATTTTTTGTTGTATCACAATAGAAGATTAATGGGATTACCAGGTGTTTAATTACCATTCCCATACTATTAAAAACCCACTGGTAACCTTTTAGTATCATGTTAGCCTACTATACATCCAATAGAAGACCTTGATTCCAAAATTAAGTGGGGAAATTTTACATTTTTAGTGTGATTCTTCAAACATACATTGTTCATTTCATAAATTATGTGTTTAAATAGATAAGGGAGTACTCCCTCTCCCTCTCCCTCTCCTTATATCTCCTCTAGTGATAATAGATTTATTATAATGTCATCATAATATATTTAGGTAGTACAATAATATTTTCTCGAATAATTTTATTCTCCTTATTATCCTATCCATTTGGTCTAGTTTTTACCCGGGAGTTATATTAAAAATTACTATATTAGAGTAAAATTTTATTAGAATCATGATCCTTTAATTTATAGTGTTTATAATACACTAAGATAGAGGGATGCACACTATTTTCACTACTAGGATTAATTTTAGCTTCATTGAATGTTTTTAATATTTTTTGTTGATATTGTTTAAATTAATGATCAATTTAGTCAATGAAATTGGTATTTTCTCTTAGGGGTTCCAATATATTTTCATGTTGGGTTTGATTTTCATCACATAAGGTTTGGGTTAATGGATTTCACACTGCTAGTTTTCACTTTTTATTTCTAAATATCTTATTAAAATAAATTAATCATGATTATTTATAAATAATTGTGAAATAATTGTTGATTAAGATAAAATCATGGGTGTGTAGGAATTATGGATTTTATATCAATTGAGTTTGGAAAATTAGGACTATGAGGAATTAACTCTGGTATGATGTTGGTAGTCCCTGAATATAAATCCATATATAATGTGTGATGTGTGATGATGAATTATTATATAGAGATTTCTATTTTGGATGATTATAATTATAATAGAGAATATCCTACATAGAAATTGACATAGATGAGGTATCCTATGATCTAAATTAGAGATCTACCATATATTATTGACTATAAGGTTTCTTAGAGAATATGTCATCGAGAGGACTATGAATTAATATGGTGTCATGGACACCTAAAGGAATGTTGGTCTTGGAGTTATATTTTTTTTTCTATTATATATTTCATTATTTTGTTGAACTAGATGTAGTGTATTGGACCTTATATATAGGAATAAGGGTGATCCATAAACATGTGACACATTAGTAATCAATCCTTTATGTAGATTGACAGCTTTTGTATTTCACTTTGTGGAGTAAGCCTTAATGGGATTCACAAATATCTTGAGTGATGTACATCATTAATTTTTTTTATGAATTGATAACTTATTATTATTATTCCATATGAGAATAATTGGTGGATAAGAAAATAAAGGAAGGTATAATGGGTCTCATTCTATCTTTTGGGATAGAAATTAGGTATATAAGAATATGATGTAAGTTATATTACCTTCATTTTTTGAGTGGGACTAGTGAGTGCTCTATCTTTGGATATGTTTAGTGGCCATTTTTTTGATTGTTTGAACAACATTATTAGTCCTTGGTTTGTTTTAAATACAACCATATAGCAGTCTAACCTCTAGGGATGTGATTGATAAATGATTTGGATGAAGTGTGTAGTCTGGTAAGCCTCTTAAGAATATATTGGGCATAAACTATGAAATTAATATTACCCATTTCATTAAATTATATGAGTTGAAAGTTATTATTGATGACTAATCATAGTTCCTCAGGAATCTAGTGATATAGATTCCCATATATGTGATGGGATACAAGACCCATTTAGATAAATACAATTTATGAGTTGATAAATCATATGATAGTGTATCCAATGCAGCTCAGTGACGGATATGATTCATTTTGGTAATGTTGGAAAATACAACATATGATAAGAGACTAGCTTGTGAGTTAGGTTATATGACTCACAACATGTGTTATATGACAACAACGATCTAGAGTTGTGGTAATTCATTCCATGTTTATTTTTTAATAACCATGCCATATTTTAAGTCACATGTTTATGAGGTTTACCTTATCTCCCAATAGTATTGTGAATTATTAAGGTCAAATAACTCAATGCACGGTGCATTGTAGTTATATTCTAATGGATCATATATGTCAGGCCTTACCAAAAAAATTTATTCAATTCATGTTATAATGTATTTTTGGAAATTGGAAGGCATTTTATTTTGTTCTTATTGTAAACATATCCTCTCCTAAATGAGGTATATCATAATATATATTATATTTATTTTATATTATTCAATGGAATATCATGATATACCAGTTGAAAATATTTTCCAAAGTAGGATATGTTTTTATGTACCCTGTAGTCATGATATCATCTCCACCAATTTTGGTGTGTTAGGATCCCCGATCCCCCTCAAAGGAATGATCTATTCCAACAATATTTCATGATCTAATGTTTATATATTCTCTATCATTATTTTAGTGTGTTATGGTCTTCCCCGGAAATTCAATCTCTTTATAAGTGGATATTTTTTGTTCCACCATCAGAATTATTCATTAAATTTATGAATGGGATATAAATATAATTTGTAATATTTTATGTTTCCCATAGTATGATGTGTACAGTTTACCAGGATAACCCCAAGTAGGAAGCATTAGGTTTCATGGTGGCTCTGTTAGAAAATGATAAAACAACCTTATTACTTCCATATTGAGTGATACTAATTTTTTTCATACATTATTATATTATGGAATATATTTGTGTTATAATTGGTAGAGGAATTATATGATTCCATGATCGTGCCATGCATCCGCACTTTAGTGAATTTTCAGAACTTATATCTGATATGCAAGTCGGAGCACAATATATACATGTAATCTAACATGGGTAGATAAAATTTAGTTGGAGATGTGACTAAGGGAAGGATTGGTATTTTTAATGTCCTATTTTTTGTGACTTTTTCATTCATATTTTTATATGATCATCCAAATGGAAGATCTCATGGATGTCTATTATGTATTTCTGAAAAAGTTCATTTGATATAGCATGAGTGTTTGATTAATTTTATATGATTAGATTTCACCTTTAATTCAACTTATATACTACGATATTCTATTTTGGGTGATGTTTTTTGTTAACATATTATTTATTTCTTTTATTTCATGAGTAATGGTTCCATAATAATGAGTAAACATTTACTAAGAGTCAATAACCTCTTTCATGTGAGGAGGTTCACTTGAGGTCATATAGCATGTCCAACTCAACTACTATTTGGGTGTGTTGGGATAGGGTGTTACACATTTTTACCTTTTCAAAAATTATTCTCACAAAAAAATGTTTTTTTTTTGTATTTTAAATAAATCCTGGGAATAATGAAAATAATTTGAGTGATGGTAATATTCCAAGGGAGGTACATGAATATATATGAATTTTGAAATTTTTGTTATCTATTTATATCATATGTTTATTTCTTTTCTGAGTGGAAGATGAATACCTTGTTAATTATTCTTATTTTATTCTCTATAATTAAATTTTGGTTTGAGTAAGAAGATAATCTTGAACCCAAACTAGTATTAATGATTTAATATAGGGGAATAATATCAAAAAAGAGAACTACTATAAGGCCACATCCTTAAACCTTACTTAATATTGAATTATATGAGTAATTCACATTGAGGATCTTTTCAGGTTTAGAGTTTTAGAGAATTAGGACATAACTATTACATCTCAAAAGATTAAAAATTAGTCGCTTCTACTAAATTTCCATAAAATAAAAACTCTTAAAAAGAAACATGTATAGTTCCATGTTTTAGGTAGCATGACTTTCCCTGGATCCCATCCTTGACCCTATTCCATGCTAAGTCCTGTGAAAATCATTTCAAAAACTTCGGATGAGCATAAAAAGCTCATTAATGGATACACAAAGAATGAAAACTGTTAGTTTTTCAAAACAACACGTAAACCATGTATACTTTATCAAAGTAATACTTTTCACCTCTCCGAAGTAGTAAAAACTCTTCTCTGAATAAAAGTTCATTACTTACCCTTTTGTAACCAAAACATTACCATAAATCCCATATACAGAACACATAACATATAAAGGTAACTTGGCACATAAACATACTCAAATGGAATAACCATACGGTCGACTTCCACACATATCACTTAATAGAATAACCATTCAACCAAATTCCATACATACTTAATGGAATAGCCATACGGCCGACTTCCATACCCAATGCATTGGAGGTTATAACGTAACGACCCGTCCTGGTATTCACGGCACCACCCGTAATATGGTTTATCACGTAACCACCTGTTAAATGTCCACGTACCATAATAAAATCATAATACATAAAACAAATATAATGGAAATAAAACATTTCCACACTTTGATCACAATATGTCACTCAAATATATTGACATAACAAATCCATTACAAAAACCATTTTCAATACCAAAATACATAAAAGAGTATATTGTATTTATTTCTTTTTAAAAACATCATGGCTTGTTGAGGAAGCCAAAAACTAAATAATACTCGCGGCGGCGGAAAAGGTCGTTGTCACCGCATACGTTAAAAGAAACATTCCTTTTTGTTGTTTAGTAAAACGCTTCGCATAAAAAGATTCATTTTTTATAAAAGTAAAATTCAAAGGGGATTATACACCGTATAAAAGAAAGTTGTGTATAAAATGAAATATGCATCAATGAAAGGAGATTGAGACGTAGTCCCATACAAAGACGGTATCCTTGGTTTAAGGATAAATCAATTATATAATTATGTGTGACAAATGAATACACCAAATATAAGTGGATATTAAGTGTAAAATAATCAAAGGTCATTCACACATATTCAATGGATGACATATTCAATAACTACATATTGAACCCAAAGAAATCGAAATTGGGTTAAGAAGTTCCCTTGACAGCCTAACAGCGTCACATCAAAATGAGTTGATGAGAGATAAAAAGTGTATCTCATCACATGGAAATAAAAGTTACATCAATAAGGATATATGAGAACATATCCCAACATAACAATATGTAAATTAATAGACCCAACAAAAGAAGTCTTTTAAAAAGACGAGGGTGAAAGGTTCCCTTACGGACATGGGTATCTTTCAAAACATACACCCCATGAAAGAAGGACAATACATCATTGATGTAAATACTCATAAAAAGAAAGTATATTACAAAAAGAGTAGAATAATGGGCAGTAGGTACACCACTCAAAGGAAATTGTGGAAAATGTAGCAATAAATCTCAAGGGAATAAAAGTGAGATGAAAAATCCCTTACGAAAACTCGGCAGCCTAACGGCGCCACATAAAACTTACAAAAATGGATTGATGAGATCAAATAGGGTATCACATAATATTAACATAAAGTTTATATAAATAGTAATATAAAATAACATCCCCCAACATAACAATGTGGAGCTTAAAAGAAGTTACATAATGGAGAGTACTTAAAAAGAAAGAGAGAGGTTTGATCTCTTACGAAAAATTCGGCAGCCTAACGGTGCCACTCAAAACTTCCAAAATGGATTGATGAGAGAGAATAGGGTCTCTCATCATATGAACATAGAAATTACAGTAAGAGTAATATAAAAGAATATCCCAATAACAAGAAATATGATCTTTTAATGGAATGACATAAAATAATGTACTTAAAAAGAAAGAGAGGTGTAGGATCCCTTACCTTGGGTCCGACTTGACTCGATCATTCTTTAACTTCCTAAATAATAAACTTGAGTTAATTTATACATGCTTAAGAACCTTTTCCAAGTTCAGTATTACTTTTATATCAATTATTGAAATGTTATAAACATTATGTAATCATTTAAGTTAATAATGTTTGTTTTGTCGATATTTGGTTCTTAAGTCGAAAGTGGACTTCTTACAATTACATGTTGTTCGTGTGGTAAAAGTTTCTTTATATCCAGAATGAAATTCATGATTTGGATATCATATATATAATATATATCTAGAA
Organism: Viscum album; assembly: GCA_963277665.1. NCBI lineage: Eukaryota > Viridiplantae > Streptophyta > Magnoliopsida > Santalales > Viscaceae > Viscum > Viscum album. The sequence goes on from OY728136.1 coordinate 9,919,615, forward strand.
TATACATGTATTTATAATATCACATAATCATTTAGAGGTAATAAATGAAATGCACCATTCATGGAGACGGTAAGCCGTACGTACGCATGAACGCTACTTTCATTTCTTTGTCATGTTAATGGAATTAAAAGTAAATGAGAGGTATGTATATTTTAATTACAAAATTATATTAATCATTTAGATGTATCATTCATCATATATATCCATTATATAAATGTACTTATAATATTACAATACATTTGGGGATAAGAAATGAAATGCACCGTTCATGGAGACGGTAAGTCGTACGTACGCATGAACGCTACATTCATTTCTATCTCATACTTTAATGGAAATAAATAATAATGATATAAAGGTATATAATAATTCCAGTATAAAATCATATATAATAACATTAAATCCATCCTTTATACGTCCCACGTATGGCATTAACAAATCACATCACATTGAGGGGGCGGTAGTCCGCACTTTCTAAAATGAAGATATCGCGTATACCCATAATGGAATCCATAAAGGAAAGCCACAAATGAAAAATACAGAAGCTTAAGTAAAACATAAACATATTTTATATCATATATAAATATAGTGACTCTTAATGGCCACCTTTGATGGTGTTAAAAGTATGTTGAACAATCATCGTTCCGGGAGGCATAAATTCGCCATCCACGGAAACAGTATGTTCGTTAACCATTAGATGTAGGTGTGTGTAAGTGTAGCTCGAATACTTATTATAAAAACATCCTAGTATATTGAAGATAATTTATTTGTTACAAAAGAAAATAATAAAAAGAGTTTAGGGGGTTGGAGAAGCAAAATAAAACAAAAGGACTCAAAAGAAGACAATACCATAAAATCGGGTAACTCCCTTTGGTTTGAGCTCAAAGGCTTCCTTGGGAAGCCTTCTGACCAAAGTGAGGCTTCAAGGAGTAATAGAGAAAAGTGGAGAGATAAAATGGGCAGGGGTTGGCCGAGCCAAAGTCTTTGGGAGTGTGGGTATGGAGGTTTAGGTGGGGGACTTTTATAAGAGGAGAGGAGGGGCACTCTTGGAAGGTAAAGAAAAGTCACTTTATTTTAAAATGGTATTCGGATTTAAGAGGTCCCACTTTGATGTGTTTCGAGGATAAGGTGATAAGGTTTCGAAATACACTCATCTAATAGGTTTTGGACATGTGTAGGTCTTAGATATTACATTATATTTCTATTTTATTTAAATCGATAAACAATGAGGTCATCGCTGCATCATCATGATGTCATAAATAATTTAATTTATTTAATGTCTAAAAATTATAAAAAAAATACTATGATGTAGGAAATCCTTTTATATTTCGAATGAATATTTATAGTCAAAATTCTAATTTGTATAACCCCATGTAAAAATTTCCTTAGTAAAACATTTCATGTTTGTCTCATTTTTACTTTAACATTAAATAAAAAGGTATTTATGTCATTTTCCAACCAAAGTGGCTCCATGGGGTCCCCAAGTTGACCCATGGATTGTATTGGTCGTCCATGACACATAAAATGAGGTTAGGACATGTTTCAAGTTCATTTCATATTATTAAAACATTATTTTTACCTTAAACTACACTAATTACCTCTAATCGCGATTAAAAACATAATAAGTTACTATTCACCAAAAAATTATTTTAATCCCATTAAACCACATTTTACTTCTTAATGAAAACCATGTATGTCGGATTTTTGAAATTCAAAACACAAAGGTGGAAAAATTTTCATTTAAACAGAAAATCAGTTTTTATATGTACCACTTAGTGGTTTCACTATTTATCAAAAATTGAAGTTTTTCATAAAATTACCAAAAATTCACCCTAAGCTATATTTGATATTCCGAATTTAAAAATGAAGTCTATTTTAAAAAATTCAAAACATATAAGTCACATTAATTAATTTAATAATTAATTTTCGCTGTCATGACAAATAGCATATTTTTATGAAACAATAAGTATCAAAAGATTGACACTAGTTTAAGTCCGATTTCAAAGTGAAATTAAATCCAATGACCACTATTGGATTTAATGGTAAAAATATATTCTAATTTTAATTTAAAACAAATTAAAAAGATAATATAATCATATAAATAAATTAGATTAAAAAGATGTTTTGAATTAAAATACAACATTTTACACTATTCATTAAAAAAATGAACTTTATCCGAAAGATACCAAAAATTTACACAAAGTAAATTTTGATGTCCCGATTCTAAAGAAGAGTTTCATTTGGTCCAAATAGAAGGTATAAGAGTGAACAGAACTATATTTAATTACATTTCTCCATCAAAAGGTGATAAGTGAACCTTTAGTGAAAACTAGGGCATATACGCCTAAAATTGAATTCTTTCCGTATTTTAAGCCTTTATCTTTTATTGGATAAATGTAAAAACATTTAAAAACATATATAATCATATTTTAGTTATTTCTATCCATTCCCGCCAATACAATGGCTACATGTTAACTTCCATTTAAAATAATATTATTTTATTATTAGAGTGCAACGTAAGATTTCCAAGAAACTCGTTGTTGTGTGTTGGGTACGCCATCGAGCATAGCGTCCCCTTTAAAGTCATATTAATATTTTATTCAAAAATATGGATAAATATGAAAATTTCATATTCTTTATTTACCTGGGGTGTTACATACTTCCCCCCTTTTGTGAATTGCGTCCTCGCAATTTTAAAATTGGGCGTGGAAACATCCTTGAATGTCCCACATCGGAAGAAGAGTCGGTAAAACAATCACATTAAAATAAAGAAAGATAAGTATAAATGTAACACCCCGAGATTTTATGGAAAATATTCTTTTTAATTTCACTAATGTATTTTGTTTTAAACTACACCAAAAGGAGCTTTCACAACACACATCCTTGATTTTCCATTAATTACATACAATCGCGACCTTCCTCGATAGCGTGTGTAGTATGCAATAACGGGTTTCACTAAACAACAATATGCTATTAAAATATTATTAAAACTAGCCGTTATGAATAGTAATAACCACTTTTTCAAATTTTGTAATTATATTTTTTCAAAATGGAATTCATTTTTGGATTCGTAATATCGAAATTAGCTTAGGGTGAAACTTTGGTGATTTTCGGATAACTTTCATATTTTGATGAATAGTGGAAATTACTAAATTTTAATTAAAAACAACTTTTTCAATCGAAATAATTAATAGTGATAAATTATTAATTTGAGTGGTTTTATAGTATATTTAGAATATATTTTTACAATTTAATACAATGTTTGTCATTGGATGTCATTTCACATTTAAACCAGTTATAAACAAGTGTCAATCTTTTGATATTTATTATCTCTTAAAAACACGCTATTTCTTGTGACCGCGGAAATTAATTATATAATTAATTAATGAAACTTATATGTTGGGAATTTTTTAAAATAGAAATCATTTTTCAATTCGGAATATCAATTATAGCTTAGGGTGAAATTTTGGCATTTTTCTGAAAAACTTCAATTTTTGATGAATAGTGAAACCACTAAGTGGTAGGTTAAAAACTGAATTTTGCATAAAACATAATTTTACCGCTTCTGTGAATGGAATTTCGAAAATCCGACAGACACAGTTGATATCAGTAAGTAAAATGTGGTTCAATGAGATAAAAATAAGTTTTTGGTGAATAATAACTTTTTACTTTTTTTTACCGCGGTTAATAGTAAATAGGGTAACTAAGGGTAAATATGATATTACTATTACCCTAACACATGTCCTAATTATATTGTATAAGTGTAATTCGACCAAAAACAACCTTATGAATATAATATGACCATTTAGTCCCACTTGGGTTAGATTAGGACATTTATTATTAATTTATTTAAAGAAGGGTTAAAACAGTTAAAATCAAAGTTTAATAAGTAAATAATTTTTAATATACGGTTATACATAAGATAAATTCGACTATAAATATTCATTAGAAATCTAAAAATATTTCCTACATAATGCTATTTTATTTATAATTTTTATACATTAAATAAGTTAATTTATTTATGACACAATGATGATGTAGTAATTATCTTATTTATGAAATATTGACATAATTGATGTTATAAACACCAAAATAAATGTAATTTGAGACTTTTTATGAATTGCACTAATTTTCTAGGTTATTATGATATATTAGTGTTGATTTAATAAACTTGGTTTGAACATATAATTCTTTTATTACTTTCACAAAAATCATATATCAAATAGTGTCAAAATTGACACAAAATAGTTTTTTAAATAAAATATTATATTATTAATTGTTATTTTATTCCTAAAAATATAATATTCTGCCAAATGACTTAGATAAGGATATATATATTAATAATAAACAATTTGGGGTTCGTTTGGCATGTTATAGTAAGTGTATTAACCATATAGTGAAAGAAAACAAAAAGACACGGTAAAAGTTAAATTATTTAACTTAGAGTTAAATCTAATTGATAAGGTTACAATAATACCCTAAACATGTCTAAATCCTATTGGTTGATAGTATTTCGACCCATCCCCACTTTATCCTCGAAATAAGACCCTTTGTAACCATTATAAACCGATTTTGACTTTAATATAAAATAATATTTTGAGATATTCCTAAGGTTCCCCTCTCTTCCCTTATAAAAGGGCACCTCCTCCCACTTCTCCTCACAACATTTTGAGCACTCAAGCTCGGCCAACCCCTGTAAAAATCCCTTCTCCACTTCCCTAGAATAATCCTAGAGGTCCTGGTATTCTTCAAAGACTAATCATAGTTCCCTATGTGGAGGATTCAAAGTGGCGTTTCGAAGAAGAGGTAATATCCATTACTGATATTTTCAATTTATTTCTTCTTCAACTTCTTCTTCTTTATTTGTTTCATGATAAAGTAATAACATAAGTATTAATTACATACTGATATGTTATTATAAATATTAAACAACTCTAATTAACCTTCTATCCATCCTACGGAAAAAGGAAATCACCGCGCGTGCGTACGTACGGAATACCGTCTCCACGCCGTGGTGTAATCTATTTTCTGCCACCACCTTAATTGGATGGGTATAATGGTGTAATGAGTAACTATATATGATTATTATAAAGTGATATTGATACTGTAATAGTATACATACACTTCAACACAATTTCACGATCATGAGAACGATATCATCGCTCGTGCGTACGTACGGACTACCGTCTCCACGACGCGATGAGATTCATTCTCCATGTTAACCATTTAAGAATGATTATAAAGTAAATATAAGCAATAATAATGAAATATATGACATTATAAAGCTACTGGATTTATGTATATATGTATTTCATCTACTTACTTCCATTCAAGACAATAAGGAAAGGAAAACAGCATTCATGCGTACGTACGGACTACCGTCTCCATGAACGGTGTGGTTCATTTCATTTATCTATCTATTATATATATATATATACTGAATATATATGATATATAAATCATGTTTTATATTCTGGAAGTAATTAAATCATGATATAAGTAATAATAATTTCAAGATTAACAAGTCCAAACACCTACGATAAATGAAACGATTTTACCCAAAATGCTTCTTTAACATGGAATTTACAAAGAACGGGTAATATAAAGTCATAAGTGAACCATATATGATATCATAACAATGAATATGATTCTGTAATAAGTTAATGACATTATGTAAATCATTATACAGGAGGTTCGGACACTTGCGAAGCAAATCGGACTTAAGGTAAGGGAAATATCACAATCTCATTTTTATCCGAGATTGTTTATACTTTGGAAATTACTGGGGTGTATTTTATCATCCACATCCATGTTTTCTCAATATGAAACATTTATATCCTTCTACAATAGTTTAGATCCAATTTTAACCTTCTGTGAGTTTTTAGTAAAAGATATGAAATGAATCTTTTGTCGTTTTTCGATCGAGGTACTTTTTGACTTTTCCGACAAAAGTACGAAGAATGTTTTTTTAACATATACGACATGAATGGATTTTTAAAACATTATTTCCAAGAAACTTCCTTTACAAGTTTTCATGTTTATTTTTAATCAACTTCTTTTAGTTTAAAGTTGTATGAAATGTTAATAAAGGAAAAATGTTTTTGAAGAAGAAAGGATATTTTCCTCAAGAATGGAGTTCAAGTGTTTTATCAAAATAATTTTCCATCAAAGATAATAAAGGGTTCTGTTTTTTCCCTATTATTAAATTGATTTGATTATGTTGTGATGGAATTATTTTTATGAATTCCTTTATCTTATATGAATTGTTTTATGATGTCATGATGTTTAAGATTCCCATTTTTATTACATGGGTTATGAAATGATGTATGATTTATGATTTTGTGGCACACATAAGAATGGTATCATTATGAGATTGGTGGGACCTATATCTCCCTCCAATGAATTGGGTAAAAATTTTATATCTCATGAGATAGACATGGCTGGAATGGTAGGTTATACCGGTTCAGTGAAACAGGACTGAAACGAGGGTTACTCGATTCAGAAAAGGGACTTTGTCCACTAAGATAGTCTTCGCAATGAGTCTTGACTAACAAGAAATGATTCTCTATGATTCTGTGTGAATGCCACAAAGTTTCATGTTTTATGTTATGATTATTGTGATTAAATTTCATTGCCATGATTTACCCCATGTTATGAAATTATGATCTCTTTTGCAGGTTAAGATTTCCAAAAGTTATGTGCTTATGTATATGATGTGATCGATATTTCTTTTGTTTACCCTTACTGAGCATTTGAGCTCACCCTTTTATGTTTTATTTTCCCCAGGATATAAAGAATGGTTTTAGGTAAAAAAAGGAAGATCTTTATGGGAGATTTTGAAGATCTTTCACCACGATTAGAAGATTATATTCCGAGTTTCCAAAGACACTAAACTATTACGGTCCTTGTGTGTGTGTTTTTGTTATGTACTTAGTATTCCGCAAATGTAATGTAATGTCAATGTACGTCAGGCTTCAGGTCTCTACAGTTGGTATCAGAGGAAATGTTTAGTCATCCTTTGGAAACTAAGATGCGAAAACGTTAGTGAGATCCCTAGAGATATTTCTAAGGTATGTCTAGGGATGTCCCTAAGGATAAGTATACATATAGGTTATAGTACTAGAATTACGCTAATGATCATAGAATTAATCCTATGATGTTAGATATTGAAGGTACTCCCCCTTTATTATGTTGTTTTCCCTAGAATTATTTTTTCCTCTCACAATATTCTTTTTGGGTTTTAGACGATGGCTGGAACCCGAAGGAACCGTGTTGATCAATGCAATGGACAATGCAATGATTGCCCGCCTGAACAAACAAATGTTATGGGAGATGGAGTGAAAAATCTTATTTCTATACTTACACAAGCTATGAATCATTCTGGACTTCTAAATGAGCAGAGAAGGGATCAATATTCTATTGAGTCCTTCATGAGGCAACGTCCACCTTCTTTCAGTGGGGCTGCCGATCCACTTGTTGTTGAACAATGGATCAGTACTACTGAAAAGATATTTTCAGTTCTTCAATGTTCTGGACATGATAAAGTCATCTTAGTAGTGTATCGTTTGGAAGGTGATGCTGATCAATGGTGGAATCTTATCAATAATATGAGGCCAAGAGATGAAATTGAGTCCATGGAATGGGACGAGTTCAAGAACGTGTTTTTCAGTAAGTACTTCCCTCGTATTCTTCGAACAAAGATGGAAAAGGAGTTTCTTGAGCTGAAGCAGAAGGATGAGGAATCTGTTGTTATATACGAAGCAAATTTTACAAGACTTGCAAGGTATGCATCTGGCATTATCATCCAACCTGAAAGTAAAGTTGATCGATTTTTCAGTGGCTTAAAACCAAGTCTTCGAAGGGCATTAGCTATAAGAGACTTCAGTAGCTATGAAGAAATTGTGTGTTTTTCTATCAAGGTAGAAATGGAAGTTGGTGTTACATATCCATCTCATGGTTTTGAATAGAAATGAAAGATGGAGTTCAAGGAGAAATCTCAAAATAATGGTGAAAAGAAGATGAATGTTTCTTTATGCACAAAGTGTGGAAAGAAGCATGGTGGAGATTGTCTTAAAGGGACTAGAAAATGTTTTAAATGTGGAAAAGAAGGTCATCGAGAAGCTGAGTGTCGAAGTAATGGAAAAAGGGTTTCTAATGATGTGAATAAAGAAAACACTGCAGAGAACGCACCACCAACACTTCAATGCTTCAAGTGCAAGGAAATGGGGAATTGTGATAATAAATAACCTAATCCAAGGGTTAGTGATGATCGACATGAGAAACCGCTTAAGGCAAAGGACAAAGGGAAGTCACATGAGATCACTATTGGCGATGTTGAATATGACAACGATGTGGTGGAATGATTAAGTGTTTATGTAATGGGATTCCAAAATAATGTTGTATCATAAAGTATTGGAATATTTATTTATTGGTCTAATGTGGTATTCAAAGTGGTTGAGATATTTTTGGAAATAAGTTGATATGCGCATAATGAAGGAAAAACGAGAAAACGAAATGTTTAACAGTATTCATGAGCTCATGATTGACATAAGGACTAAGTGATATCATGGTTTGAGTATATAGAATTTTGAGGATTTTGGTATGTGTAAGGTGTTAACTTTTAACTGAATTCATGTTTTCCCTAAGGTTCAATGAGTATTCAAGAGAATACATGATTAAGGACTTTGAATATTTGGAATGTGACCAACAAAACATATCTTATGATATATGGGGATCAATGATGGTATTAAATCTATGGTAATCGTTTTCACTATGTTATGAGAGTGGACTCTAGTATTATGGATAAGCCTAAAGATTGGAATGGATTATGTTGGACATAAGTTAGTATTGTTTAAGGATAGAACTTTTTTTTGATATTATTGATGGGATGTTATAGTAATGTAGTTTTAGAAAAACGACAACCTGCAGGACGGGCGACATCCCATCGCGTCGGACAAGGCTGTGGGAATCGAACCCACAATCGAAGTGCGACTGGCCTTTATCGCCTACCACTGGCCTACAGGAAGTCCCTGGTTAGTGGAAAATAGTTTTATTTTATTAAGCGGTATGATATATGAAGTATAAGTTCATTTTTGGAACCATATACGATTAACCATAAGATGGACTTATAACTTTTGCTAACCTTTTGTTTGAACGAGATGGAATGACCTGTCATTCTATCACATGATCTGCTAACACTTCACAAATAACAAATTCAACTTCATTTATTTAAGAGATGAAGTGGAAATTGTTTAAGGCACGAACAACAGTGAGATTGTACCAAAATAAAGTAAGTATTTATGCTAATTCAAACTCTTCAACTTTAAGGAAACGATCTTGAAAACCAAAAATGTTGTCCTAGTGCTCTTATATCTGATTAATCAGATGGTACCTTAGATCGTCACAAATTTATGGATTTGTGATTGTTGGCTTTTCCATCGCCATGTTATCTACCACTCTCCATCAGAACATAATGGTTAGATTTTTCTTCCATATCCATATTTTCACATATGTGGAAACCCAGTGATTAGTTTATTTGGGTAACCATTACGTTTCAGACTTTTGTTTTTAAATATTGGTTTTGGTATTCCTTTTTACGATGTGGGTTTTTATTAAAGAAACTTTCAAGTAGTAAACCATTTATAACCCCGACGAATTTCGAGGGCGAAATTCATTTTAAGGGGGGTAGAATGTGACACCCCGTGATTTTATGAAAAATATTCTTTTTAATTTCACTAATGTCTTGTGTTGTACACTACACCAAATAGAGCTTGCACAACACGCATCCTTGATTTGCCTTGAATTACACACAATCGCGACCTTCCTCGATAGCGTGTGTAGTATGCAATAACGAGTTTCACTAAACAACAATATGCTATTAAAATCTTATTAAAACTAGTCGTTATGAATAGTAATAACAAATTTTTGAAATTTTTTAATGTTATTTTTTCAAAATGGAATTCATTTTTGGATTCGTAATATCGAAATTAGCTTAGGGTGAAACTTTGGTGATTTTCAGATAACTTCATATTTTGATGAATAGTGGAAATTACTAAAATTTAATTAAAAACAACTTTTTCAATCGAAATAATTAATAGTGATAAATTATTAATTTGAGTGGTTTTAAAGTATATTTAGAATATATTTTTACAATTTAATACAATGTTGGTCATTGGATGTAATATCACATTTAAACCAGTTATAAACAAGTGTCAATCTTTTGATAGTTATTATCTCTTAAAAACACGCTATTTGTTGTGACAGCGGAAATTAATAATAAAATTAATTAATGCAACTTATATGTTGGGAATTTTGTAAAATAGAAATCATTTTTGAATTCGGAATATCAATTATAGCTTAGCGTGAAATTTTGGCATTTTTCTGAAAAACATCAATTTTTGATGAATAGTGAAACCACTAAGTGGTAGGTTAAAAACTGAATTTTGCATAAAACATAATTTTACCGTTTCTGTGAATGGTATTTCGAAAATCCGACAGACACGGTTGATATCAGTAAGTAAAATGTGGTTCAATGAGATAAAAATAAATTTTTGGTGAATAGTAACTTTTTACTTTTTTTACCGCGATTAATAGAAAATAGGGTAACTAAGGGTAAATATGATATTACTATTACCCTAACACATGTCCTAATTATATTGGATAAGTGTAATTCGACCAAAAACAACCTTATGAATATAATATGACCATTTAGGCCCACTTGGGTTTGATTAGGACATTTATTATTAATTTATTTAAAGAAGGGTTAAAATAGTTAAAATCAAAGTTTAATAAGTAAATCATTTTTAATATGGGGTTATACATAAGATAAATTCGACTATAAATATTAATTAGAAAGCTAAAAATATTTCCTACATAATTTTATTTTATTTATAATTTTTATACATTATATAATTTAATTTATTTATGACACAATGATGATGCAGTAATTATCTTATTTATGAAATATTGACATAATTGATGTTATAAAAACCAAAATAAATGTAATTTGAGACTTTTTATGAATTCCACTAATTTTATAGGTTATTATGATATATTAGTGTTGATGTAATTAACTTGGTTCTAACATATAATTCTGTTATGACTTTCACAAAAATTATATATCAAATAGTGTCAAAATTGACACAAAATAGTTTTTATATCAAATATTATATTATTAATTGTTATTTTATTCCTAAAAATCTAAGGTTAGGACAAATGACTTAGATAAGGATATATATATTAATAATATACAATTTGGGGTTCTTTTGTCATGTTATAGTAAGTGTATTAACCATATCGTGAAAGAAAACAAAAAGACACGGTAAAAGTTAAATTATTTAACTTAGAGTTAAATATAATTGATAAGGTTAAAATAATACCCTAAACTTGTCTAAATCCTATTGGTTGATAGGATTTCGACCCTCCCCACTTTAGCTTCGAAATAAGACCCTTTGGAACCATTATAAACTGATTTTTACTTTAATATAAAATAATATTTTGAGATATTCCTAAGGTGCCCCTCTCCTCCCTTATAAAAGGGAACCTCCTCCTCCTTCTACTCACACCAATTTGAGCACTAAATATCGGCCAACCCCTTCCAAAATCCCTTCTCCACTTCCCTAGAATAATCCTAGAGGACCTGGTCTTCTTCAAAGTCCAATATTAGTTCCCTAAGTGGAGGATTCAAAGAGGCGTTTCGAAGAAGAGGTAATGTCCATTACCGATCTTTTCAATTTCTTTCTTCTTCAACTTCTTTTTCTTTAGTTGTTTCATGATAAAGTAATAACATAAGTATTAATTACATACTGATATGTTATTATAAAAATGAAACAGCTCTAATTAACCTTCTATCCATCCTACGGAAAAAGGAAATCACCGCGCATGCGTACGTACGGAATACCGTCTCCACGCCGTGGTGTAATCTATTTTCTGCCACCACCTTAATTGGATGGGTATAATGGTGTAATGAGTAACTATATATGATTATTATAAAGTGATATTGTTACTGAAATAGTATACATACACTTCAACACAATTTCACGATCATGAGAACGATATCATCGCTCGTGCGTACGTACGGACTACCGTCTCCACGACGCGATGAGATTCATTCTCCTTGTTAACCATTTAAGAATGATTATAAAGTAAATATAAGCAATAATAATGAAATATATGAAATTATAAAGCTACTGGATTTATGTATATATGTATTTCATCTACTTACTTCCATTCAAGACAATAAGGAAAGGAAAACAGCATTCATGCGTACGTACGGACTACCGTCTCCATGAACGGTGTGTTTCATTTCATTTATCTATCTATTATATATATATATACTGAATATATATGATATATAAATCATGTTTTATATTCTGGATGTAATTAAATCATGATATAAGTAATAATAATGTCAATAATAACAAGTCCAAACACCTACGATAAATGAAACGATTTTACCCAAAACGCTTCTTTAACATGGAATTTACAAAGAACGGGTAATATAAAGTCATAAGTGAACCATATATGATATCATAACAATGAATATGATTCTGTAATAATTTAATGACATTATTTAAATCATTATACAGGAGGTTCAGACACTTACGAAGAAAATCGGACTTAAGGTAAGGGAAATATCACAATCTCATTTTTATCCGAGATTGTTTATACTTTGGAATTTACTGGGGTGTATTTTATCATCCACATCCATGTTTCCTCAATATGAAACATTTATATCCTTCTACAATAGTTTATATCCAATTTTAACCTTCGGTGAGTTTTTAGTAAAAGAGATGAAAGGAATCTTTTTTCGTTTTTCGTACGAGGTACTTTTTGACTTTTCCGACAAAAGTACGAAGAATGTTTTTTTTAACTTATACGGCATGAATGGATTTTTAAAACATTATTTCCAAGAAACTTCCTTTACAAGTTTTCAAGTTTATTTTTAATCATCTTCTTTTAGTTCAAAGTTGTATGACATGTTAAGAACGGAAAAATGTTTTTGAAGAAGAAATGATATTTTCCTCAAGAATGGAGTTCAAGTGTTTTATCAAAATTATTTTTCCATCAAAGATAATAAAGAGTTCTGTTTTTATCCCTATTATTAAATTGATTTGAATATGTTGTGATGGAATTATTTTTATGAATTCATTTATCTTATATGAATTGTTTTATGATGTCATGATGTTTGAGATTACCATTTTTATTACATGGGTTATGAAATGATGTATGATTTATGATTTTGTGGCACACATAAGAATGGTATCATTATCAGATGGGTGGGACCTATATCTCCCTCCAATGCATTGGGTAAAGATTTTATATCTCATGAGATATACATGGCTGGAATGGTAGGTTATACCGGTTCAGTGAAACAGGACTGAAACGAGGGTTACTCGATTCAGAAAAGGGACTTTGTCCACTAAGATAGTCTTGGCAATGAGTCTTGACTAACAAGAAATTATTCTCTATGATTCTGTGTGAATGCCAAAAAGTTTCATGTTTTCAGTTATGATTATTGTGATTACATTTCACTGCCATGATTTACCCCATGTTATGAAATTATGATCTCTTTTCCAGGTTAAGATTTCCAAAAGTTATGTGCTTATGTATATGATGTGATCGATATTTCTTTTGTTTACCCTTACTGAGCATTTGAGATCACCTGTTTATGTTTTCTTTTCCCCAGGATATAAAGAATGGTTTTAGGTAAAAAAAAGAAGATCTTTATGGGAGATTTTGTAGGTCTTTCACCATGATTATAAGATTATATTCCGAGTTTCCAAAGACACTAAACTATTACAGTCCTCGTGTGTGTGTTTTTGTTATGTACTAAGTATTCCACAAATGTAATGAAATGTCAATGTAGTCAGGCTTCGGGTCTCTACAATAAAGGTCACCCGATTTAACCCATACTAGGATTCCAAGTATGAAAACATGGACATGGAGGAGAAAACATAGGGTCATGTTCTCATTGAGAGTGATAGAAAACATGTTTAGCAAAAAGTTAACCACAAGAAAATCACAAACTTGTGATGGGTTAAATGGTATTCGATTCCCCAATAGGAAAAGTTAATAGACAACATTTTTTTTAAGTTACTATTTATTGAGGAATTTATTCATAGGGAAACATAGTCACTTATCATGTTGACTTTCAACTTTTAATATATTCCTTACACAAACTCATATTTTCTCCAAAAGATGAGTATTTAGGAAGACTTGTTCACATTAAGAGTACTATAATCAACTTCTAGATAATCACCTAATCCAAAAAAGAGAACTATATACTTCCCATATATTTATACTTTAACAAAAACCAAAACCAAAAAGGCTAGTACAAGATCAGATAATCCAGAAAAGAATAACCCCTTATAAAAAGAAAATCTATTCTTAATCTCCAAAATTTGCCCAGCAAACCCCAAAGTTCAATGGGGACCATTCGATAATCAATTTGTCCATAATATTCTTCAAAGTAAACCAAACTAAGATTGAAACCCAAATATTTGAATGATTTAGTCACATAGTCTTCCATGTTAAATCGTAACATTTATCTCTAAACAAAATCAGTTTCTCTTAATGTATCATATTGAAAAGTAATTAACCTAATCACATATCCTTGATGATAGGTTAATCATTTCCATAGAAAACCCAAAATAAACTTACTCTTGATTCCTAAAATCATCCAACTAAAAGGAATCAGTCAAACTAACCAGGGACTTCACGTAGTCCAGTGGTATGCGATAAATAGCAGTTGCACTTTGGCTGTGGGTTCGATTTCCACAGCTTTGTCCGACGCAACGGGTTGTCACAGGGTCTGCGTGTTGTCATTTTTCCAAAATTATATAATTCTTAAAAAATTCCCCAAAATGAGATAAAATCTTCAAAAACAATCATAACATATTTTAACCTCAAGTTTATCTCATGACTTTCATTTTCCATAATATCATATAATAACCCATAATTACCTCAAAAGTAAGGATAATGTAAACTCTAATGGTTACCTTTATAATTATTACCTGAACTTCCAAATCGATTGGTCATCTCATACATGATGCATCACAGAACATACCAAGGTTCAAGTTGTTGATAATGACTCCTTGATAGTTGGTTTATAACAACCACGAGTTTCCTCATTGAATCCCCCATTTTATCTAGTATCTTAATCAGAGAACCACTACAGTTTTCCTTCAAACCTGTTGTCTCTTTAGTGCCTGCTAGATCCATCCATTCAATAAAAACAGAAATGTCAGTGTGAGTATATCAACAAAACCATCATGTACTAATGAGGAAGGTAAACACTAAGATATACTTAATCATTCAATTTATCTAAAACTAGGACTCTTTCTGAAATCCTAACCATTATGGTAATTTCACTTATGCTTAGAGAATACCCTAACCTATAATGTTATCTAAACCGAACTTTGATACCAACTATAAGGCCCTAGCCATAAACCTTACTTAATATTGAATTAAATGAGTAATTCACATTGAGGATCTTTTCAGGTTTAGAGTTTTAGTGAATTTGGACATAACTATTACATCTCAAAAGATTACAAAGTAGTCACTTCTTCTAAATTTCCATAAAATAAAAACTCTAAAAAAGAAACATGTATAGTTCCAAGTTTTAGGTAGAATGAATTTTCCTGGATCCCATCCATGACCCTATTCCATGCTAAGTCCTGTGAAAAACATTTCAAAAACATGGGATGAGCATAAAAAGCTCGGTAAGGGATACACAAAGAATAAAAACTGTTAGTTTTTCAAAACAACAAGTAAACCATGTATACTTTATCAAAGTAATACTTTTCACCTCTTAGAAGTAGTAAAAACTCTTCTCTGAATAAAAGTTCATTTCTTACCCTTTTTTAACCAAAAGATTACCATAAATCCCATATAAAGAACACATAACCTATAAATGTAACTTGGGACATAAACATACTTATGTGGAATAACCATACGGTCGACTTCAACACATATCACTTAATGGAATAGCCATTCGGCCAACTTCCATACATACTTAATGGAATATCCATATGGCCGACTTCCATACCCAATGAATTGGAGGTTATAACGTAACCACCCGTCATATGGTTTATCACGTAACCACCCATTAAATGTCCAAGTACCATAATAAAATCATAAGACATAAAACAAATATAATTTAAAGAAAACATTTCCACACTTTGATCACAATATATCACTAAAATATATTTACATAACAAATCCATTACAAAAACCATTTTCAATACCAAAATACATAAAAGATTATATCGTATTTATTTCATTTTAAAAACATCACGGCTTGTTGAGGAATCCAAGGACTAAATAATACTCGCGGCGGCGGAAAAGGTCGTTGTCATCACGTACGTTAAAAGAAACATTCCTTTTTGTCATTTAGTAAAATGTTTCGTATAAAAAGATTCCTTTTGTATAAAAGTAAAAGTCAAAGGGGTTTATACATCGTATAAAAGAAAGTTGTTTATGAAATGAAATATGCCTCAATGAAAGGAGATTGAGACGTAGTCCCATACAAAGACGGTATCCTTGGTTTAAGGATAAATCAATTAAATAATTATGTGTGACAAATGAATACACAAAATATAAGTGGAAATTAAGTGTAAAATAATCAAAGATCATTCACACATATTCAAAGGATTACATATTCAATAACTAAATGTTGAACCCAAAGAAATTGAAATTGGGTTAAGAAGTTCCCTTGACAGCCTAATGGCGTCACATCAAAATGAGTTGATGAGAGATAAAAAGTGTATCTCATCACTTGGACATAAAAGTTACATCAATAAGGATATATGAGAAAATATCCCAACATAACAATATGTAAATTAAAATACCCAACAAAAGAAGTCTTTTAAAAAGATGAGCGTGAAAGGTTCCCTTACCGACTTGGGTATCTTTCAAAACATACACCCCGTGAAAGAAGGACAATACATCATTGATGTAAATACTCATAAAAAGAATGTATATTACAAAAAGTGTAGAATAATTGGCAGTACATACACAACTCAAAGGAAATTGTGGCAAATGTAGAATAAATCTCACGGGAATAAATGTGAGATGAAAAATCCCTTACGAAAACTCAGCAGCCTAACGGCGCCACATAAAACTTACAAAAATGGATTGATGAGATCAAATAGGGTATATCATCATATTAACATAAAGTTTATAGAAATAGGAATATAAAATAACATCCCCCAACATAACAAAGTGGAGCTTTAAAGAAGTGACATAAAGGAGAGTACTTAAAAAGAAAGAGAGAGGTTGGATCTCTTACGAAAAATTCGGCAGCCTAACGGCGCCACTCAAAACATCCAAAATGGATTGATGAGAGAGAATAGGGTCACTCATCATATGAACATAAAAATGTTAGTAAGATTAATATAAAATAATATCCCAATAACAAGAAATATGATCTTTTAACGGAATGACATAAAATAATGTACTTAAAAAGAAAGAGAGGTGTAGGATCCCTTACCTTGGGTCCGACTTGACTCGATCATTCTTTAACGTCCTGAATAATAAACTTGAGTTAATTTATACTTTCTTAAGAACCTTTTAAAAGTTCATTGTTCCTTTTATATCAATTATTGACATGTTATAAACATTATGTAATCATTTAAGTTAATAATGTTTGTTTTGTCGATATTTGGTTCTTAAGTCGAAAGTGGACTTCTTACAATTACATGTTGTTCGTGTGGTCAAAGGTTCTTTATATCCAGAATGACATTCCTGATTTGGATATCATATATATCATATATATCTAGAATATACATTTATTTATAATATCACATAATCATTTAGAGATAAGAAATGAAATGCACCGTTCATGGAGACGGTAAGCCGTACGTACGCATGAACGCTACTTTAATTTCTTTGTCATATTAATGGAATTAAAACTAAATGAGAGGTATGTATATTTTAATTCCAGAATTATATTCATCATTTAGATTTATAATTCATCATTTATATCCATTATATACATGTACTTATAATAGTACATTACATTTGGGGATAAGAAATGAAATGCACCGTTCATGGAGACGGTAAGCCGTACGTATGCATGAACGCTACTTTAATTTCAATCTCATACTTTAATGGAAATAAATAACAATGATATAGAGGTATATAATAATTCCAGTATAACATCATATATAATAACATTAAATTGATCCTTTATACGTCCCACATATGGAATTAACGAATCACATCACATTGAGGGGGCGGTAGTCTGCACTTCCTAAAATGAAGATATCGCGTATACCCATAATGTAAGCCATAAAGGAAAGACAAAAATTAAAAATACAGAAGCTTAAGTAAAACATAAACATATTATATATCATATATAAATATAGTGACATCTTAATGTCCACCTTTGAAGGTGTTAAAGGTATGTTGAACAATCATCATTTCGGGAGGCATAAATTCCCCATCCACAGAAACAGTATGTTCGTTAACCATTAGATGTGGTTGTGTGTAAGTGTAGCTCTAATACTTATTATAACAACACCCTAGTATATTTAGGATACTGGAGTTGTTACAAAAGAAAATAATAAAAAGAGTTTAGGGGGTTGGAGAAGCAAAATAAAACAAAAGGACTCAAAAGAAGACATTACCATAAAATCGGGTAACTCCCTTTGGTTTGACCTCAAAAGATTCCTTGGGAAGACTTCTGCCCAATGTGAGGCTTCAAGGAGTAAGAGAGGGAAGTGGAGAGACAAAATGGGCAGGGGTTGGCCGAGACAAAGGCTTTGGGAGTGTGGGTAAGGAGGTTGAGGTGGGGGCCTTTTATAAGAGGAGAGGAGGGGCACTCTTGGAAGTTAAAGAAAAGTCACTTTTTTTTAAAATGGTATTCGGATTTAAGAGGTCCCACATTGATGTGTTTCGAGGATAATGTGATAAGGGTTCGAAAACCACTCATCCAATAGATTTTGGACATGTGTAGGTCTTAGATATTACATTATCTTTCCATTTTATTTAAATCGTTAAACAATGATGTCATCGCTGCATCATCATGATGTCATAAATAATTTAATTTATTTAATATCTAAAAATTATAAAAAAACTACTATGATGTAGGAAATCGTTTTATATTTCCAATGAATATTTATAGTCAAAATTCTTATTTGTATAACCCCATGTGAAAATTGTTTTATTAAAACATTTCATGTTTGTCTCATTTTTACTTTAACATTAAATAAAAAGGTATTTATGTCATTTTCCAACCAAAGTGGCTCCATGGGGTCCCAAAGTTGACCCATGGATTTTTTGGGTCGGCCATGACACATCCAATGTGGTTAGGACATGTGTCAAGTTCATTTCATATTATTAAAACATTATTTTTACCATAAACTACACTAATTACCTCTAATCGTGATTAAAAACATAATAAGTTACTATTCACCAAAAAATTATTTTAATCCCATTGAACCACATTTTACTTCTTAATGAAAACCATGTATGTTGGATTTTTAAATTCAAAACCCAAAGGTGGAAAAATTTCATTTAAACGGAAAATCAGTTTTTATAAGTACCACTTAGTGGTTTCACTATTCATCAAAAATTGAAGTTTTTCAGAAAATTACCAAAAATTCACCCTAAGATATATTTGATATTTAGAATTCAAAATTGAAGTCTATTTTAAAAAATTAAAAACATATAAGTCACATTAATTAATTTAATAATTAATTCCTGTTGTCATGACAAATAGCGTATTTTTATGAAACAATAAGTATCAAAAGATTGACACTAGTTTAAGTCCGATTTCAAAGTGAAATTAATTCCAACGACCACTATTGGATTTAATGGTAAAAATATATTCTAATTTCACTATAAAAACCAATTAAAAAGATAATCTAATTATACAAATAAATTAGATTAAAAAGAGGTTTTGAATTAAAATACAACATTTTACACTATTCATTAAAAAATGAACTTTAACGGAAAGATACCAAAAATTTACAAAAAGTAAATTTTGATGTCCCGATTCTAAAGAAGAGTTTCATTTGGTCCAAATAGAATGTATAAGAGTGAACACAACTATATTTAATGACAGTTCTCTATCAAAAGGTGATAAGTGAACCTTTAGTGAAAACTAGGACATATACGCCTAAAATTGAATTCTTTCCGTATTTTAAGCCTTTATCTTTTATTGGATAAATGTAAAAACATTTAGAAACATATATAATCATATTTTAGTTATTTCTATCCATTCCTGGCAATACAACGGCTACATGTTAACTTCCATTTAAAATAATATTATTTTATTATTAGAGTGCAACGTATGATTCTCAAGAAACTCGTTGTTGCGTGTTGGGTACGCCATCGAGCATAGAGTCCCCTTTAAAGTCATATTAATATTTTATTCACAAATATGGATAAATATGAAAATGTCATATTCTTTATTTACCTAGGGTGTTACATCCTTCCTCCCTTTTGGGAATTGCATCCTCACAATTTTAAAATTGGACTTGGAAAAATCCGTGAAAGGCCCACATCGGAAGAAGAGTCCAAAAAACAATCACTTTAAAATAAATAAAGATAAGTACAAAGGTCACCCAAGTTAACCCATACTATGATTCAATGTATGAAAACATGGACATGGAGGAGAAAACATAGGGTCATGTTCTGATGGAGAGTGATAGAAAACATGTTTAGGAGAAAGTTAACCACAAGAAAATCACAAACTTATGATGGGTTAAACGGTATTCGATTCCCCAGTAGGAAAAATTAATAGACAAAATTTTTTGTTTTAAGTTACTTTTTATTGAGGAATTTATTCATAAGGAAACATAATCACTTATCATGTTGACTTTCAATTTTTATTATATTCCTTACAGAAACTCATATTTTTTCCAAAAGACGAGTATTTAGGAAGACTTGTTCACAATAAGAGTACTATAATCAACTTCTAGAGAATCACCTAATCCAAAAAAGAGAACTATATACTTCCCATATCTTTATACTTTAACCAAAACCAAAACCAAAAAGGCTAGTACAAGATCAGATAATCCAGAAAAGGATAACCCATTATAAAAAAAAATCTATTTTTAAACTCCAAAATTTGTCCAACAAAACCCAAAGTTCAAAGGGGACCATTCGATAATCAATTTGTCCATAAAATTCTTCAAAGTAAACCAAACTAAGATTGAAACCCAAATATTTGATGGATTTAGTCACATAGTCTTCCAAGTTAAATCATAACATTTATCTCTAAACAAAATCAGTTTCTCTTAATGTCTCGTATGGAAAGTAATTAACCTAATCACATATCCTCGACGATAGGTTAATCATTTCTATAGAAAACCCAAAATAAACTTACTATTGATTCCTAAAATCATCCAACTAAAAGGAATCAGTCAATCTAACTAGGGACTTCACGTAGTCCAGTAGTAGGCGATAAATACCAGTTGCACTTTGGTTGTGGGTTCGATTCCCGCAGTTTTGTCCGACGTGACAGGTTGTCACACGGTCTGTGTGTTTTCCTTTTTGCAAAACTATATAATTCTTAAAAAATTCCCCAAAATGAGATAAAATCTTCAAAAATAAACATAAAATATTTTAACCTCAAGTTTATCTCATGCCTTTCATTTTCCATCATATCATATAATAACCCATAATTACCTCAAAAGTAAGGATCATATAAACTCTAATGGTTACCTTTATAATTATTACCTGAACCTCCACATCGATTGGTCTTCTCATACATGATGCATCATAGAACATACCAAGGTACAAGTGGTTGATCATGACTCGTTGATAGTTGGTTTAGAACAACCACTAGTTTCCTCATTGAATCCCCCATTTTATCTATTATCTTAATCAGAGAACCACCACAGTTTTCCTTCAAACCTGTTGTCTCTTTGGTTCCTGATAGATCCATCCATTCACTAAAAATAGAAATGTCAATGTGAGTATATCAACAAAACCATCATGTACTAATGAGGAAGGTAAACACTAAGATATACTTACTCATTCAATTTATCTAAAACTAGGACTCTTTCTGAAATCCTAACCATTATGGTAATGTCACTTATGCTTAGAAAATACAGTAACCTCTAAAGTTATCTAAACTGAACTTTGATACCAACTATAAGGCCCCAGCCTTAATCCTTACTTAATATTGAATTAAATGAGTAATTCACATTGAGGATTTTTCAGGTTTAGAGTTTTAGAGAATTAGGACATAACTATTACATCTCAAAAGATTACAAAGTAGTTGCTTCTACTAAATTTCCATAAAATAAAAACACTTAAAAAGAAACATGTATAGTTACATGTTTTAGGTAGCATGACTTTCCCTGGATCCCATCCTTGACCTTATTCCATGCTAAGTCCTGTGAAAAACATTTCAAAAACTTGGGATGAGAATAAAAAGCTCAGTAAGGGATACACAAAGAATGAAAACTGTTAGTTTTTTAAAACAACAAGTAAACCACGTATACTTTATGAAAGTAATACTTTTCACCTCTTCGAAGTAGTAAAAACTATTCGCTGAATAAAATTTCATTACTTACCCTTTTGTAACCAAAATATTACCATAAATCCCATATAAAGAACACATAACATATAAAGGTAACTTGGGACATAAACATACTTAAGTGGAATAACCATACGGTCGACTTCCACACATATCACTTAATGGAATAGCCATTCGGCCAACTTCCATACATACTTAATGGAATAGCCATACGGCCGACTTCTATACCCAATGCATTGGAGGTTATAACGTAACCACCCATCCTGGTATTCACGGCACCACCCGTCATATGGTTTATCACGTAACCACCCGTTAAATGTCCAAGTACCATAATAAAATCATAAGACATAAAACAAATATAATGGAAAGAAAACATTTCCACACTTTGATTACAATATATCACTAAAATATATTTACATAACAAATCCATTACAAAAACCATTTTCAACACCAAAATACATAAATGAGTATATGATATTTATTTCATTTTAAAAACATCATGGCTTGTTGAGGAAGCCAAAGACTAAATAATACTCGCGGTGGCAGAAAAGGTCGTTGTCACCGCGTACGTTAAAAGAAACATTCCTTTTTGTCGTTTAGTAAAACGCTTTGTATAAAAAGATTACTTTTGTATAAAAGTAAAATTCAAAGGGGTTTATACACCGTATAAAAGAAAGTTGTGTATAAAACGAAATATGCCTCAATGAAAGGAGATTGAGACGAAGTCCCATACAAAGACGGTATCCTTGGTTTAAGGATAAATCAATTACATAATTATGTGTGACAAATGAATACACCAAATATAAGTGAATATTAAGTGTAAAATAATCAAAGTTCATTCACACATATTCAAAGGATAACATATTTAGTAAGTACATGTTGAACCCAAAGAAATCGAAATCGGGTTAAGAAGTTCCCTTGATAGCCTAAGAGTGTCACATCAAAATGAGTTGATGAGAGATAAAAAAGTGTATCTCATCACTTGGACATAAAATTTACATCAATAAGGATATATGAGAACATATCCAAACATAAAAATATGTAAATTAAAAGACCCAGCAAAAGAAGTCTTTTAAAAAGAGGAGGGTGAAAGGTTCCCTTACCGACTTGGGTATCTTTCAAAACATTCACTCCATGAAAGAAGGACAATACATCATTGATGTAAATACTCATAAAACGAAAGTATATTACAAAAAGAGTAGAATAATGGGCAGTATGTTCACCACTCAATGGAAATTGTGTCAAATATAGCATAAATCTCATGGGATTAAAAGTGAGATGAAAAATCCCTTACGAAAACTCGGTAGCCTAACGGCTCCACATAAAACATACAAAAATGGATTGATGAGATAAAATAGGGTATCTCATCATATTAACATAAAGTTTATAGAAAGAGTAATATAAAAGAACATCCCCCAACATAAAAAAGTGGAGCTTAAAAGAAGTTACATAAAGGAGAGTACTTAAAAAGAAAGGGAGAGGTTTGATCTCTTACGAACAATTCGGCAGCCTAACGGCTCCACTCAAAACTTCCAAAATGGATTGATGAGAGAGAATAGGGTCTCTCATCATATGAACAAAAAAATTAAAGTAAGAGTAATATAAAATAATATCCCAATGACAAGAAATATGATCTTTTAAATGAATGACATAAAATAATGTACTTAAAAAGAAATAAAGGTGTAGGATCCCTAACCTTGGGTCCGACTTGACTCGATCCTTTTTTAACGTCCTGAATAATAATCTTCAGTTAATTTCTACTTGATTAAGAACCTTTTACAAGTTCATTATTACTTTTATATCAATTATTGACATGTTATAAACATTATGTAATCATTTAAGTTAATAATGTTTGTTTTGTCGATATTTGGTTCTTAAGTCAAAAGTGGACTTCTTACAATTACATGTTGTTCGTGTGGTCAAAGGTTCTTTATAACCAGAATGACATTCCTGATTTGGATATCATATATATCATATATATCTAGAATATACATGTATTTATAATATCACATAATCATTTAGAGGTATGAAATGAAATGCACCGTTCATGGAGACGGTAAGCCGTACGTACGCATGACCGCTACTTTCATTTATTTGTCATGTTAATGGAATTAAAACTAAATGAGAGGTATGTATATTTTAATTCCATAATTATATTCATCATTTAGATGTATCATTCATCATATATATCCATTATATACATTTACTTATAATAGTACATTACATTTGGGGATAAGAAATGAAATGCACCATTCATGGAGACGGTAAACCGTACGTATGCATGAACGCTACTTTCATTTCTATCTCATACTTTATTGGAAATAAATAATAATGATATAGAGGTATATAATTTTTCCAGTATGACATCATATATAATAACATTAAATCCATCCTTTATTCGTCCCACATATGGCATTAATGAATCACATCACTTTGAGGGGGCGGTAGTCCGCACTTCCAAAAATGAAGATATCGCGTATTCCCATAATGGAAGCCATAAAGGTAAGACACAAATTAAAAATACAGAAGCTTAAGTAAAACATAAACATATTATATATCATATATAAATATAGTGACATCTTAATGGCCACCTTTGAAGGTGTCAAAAGTATGTTGAATAATCATCGTTTCGGGAGGCATAAATTCACCATCCACGGAAACAGTATGTTCGTTAACCATTAGATGTAGGTGTGTCTAAGTGTAGCTAGAATAATTATTATAACAACATCCTAGTATATTGAGGATACTGGAGTTTTTACAAAAGAAAATAATAAAAAGAGTTTAGGGGGTTGGAGAAGAAAAATAAAACAAAAGGACTCAAAATAAGACATTAACTTAAAATCGGGTAACTCTCTTTGGTTTGAGCTCAAAGGCTTCCTTGGGAAGACTTCTGCCCAAAGTGAGGATTCAAGGAGTAAGATAGGGAATTGGAGAGACAAAATTGGTAGGGGTTGGCTCTGCCAAAATCTTTGGGAGTGTGGGTAAGGAGGTTGAGGTTGGGTCTATTTATAAGAGGAGAGGAGGGTCACTCTTGGAAGGTAAAGAAAAGTCACTTTATTTTAAAATGGTATTCGGATTTAAGAGGTCCCACATTGATGTGTTTCTAGGATAAGGTGATAAGGGTTCTAAATACACTCATCCAATAGGTTTTGGACACGTTTAGGGCTTAGATATTACATTATCTTTCCATTTTATTTAAATCGTTAAACAATGAGGTCATCGCTGCATCATCATGATGTCATTCATAATTTAATTTATTTAATGTATAAAAATTATAAAACAAATGCTATGATGTAGGAATTATTTTTATATTTCCAATGAATATTTATAGTCAAAATTCTGATTTGAATAACCCCATGTGAAAATTGTTTTAGTAAAACATTTCATGTTTGTCTCATTTTTACTTTAACATTAAATAAAAAGGTATTTATGTCATTTTCCATCCAAAGTGGCTCCATGGGGTCCCCAAGTTGAGCCATGTCTTTTCTTGGTCTGCCATGACACATACAATGAGGTTAGGACATGTGTAAAGTTCATTTAATATTATTAAAACATTAATTTTTCCTTAAACTACACTAATTACCTCTAATCGCGATTAAAAACCTAATAACTTACTATTCACCAAAAACTTATTTTAATCCCATTGAACCACATTTAACTTCTTAATGACAACCATGTATGTCGGATTTTCGAAATTCAAAACACAAAGGTGGAAAAATTTCATTTAAATGGAAAATCAGTTTTTATAAGTACCACTTAGTGGTTTCACTATTCATCAAAAATTGAAGTTTTTCAGAAAATTACCAAAAATTCACCCTAGGATATATTTGATATTACTAATTCCAAAATGAAGACTATTTTAAAATATTCAAAACATATAAGTCACATTAATTAATTTAATAATTAATTCCCGCTGTCATGACAAATAGCGTATTTTTATGAAACAATAAGTATCAAAAGATTGACAGTAGTTTAAGTCCGATTTCAAAGTGAAATTAATTACAATGACCACTATTGTATTTAATGGTAAATATATATTCTAATTTCACTTTAAAACCAATTAAAAAGATAAACTAATCATATAAATAAATTAGAGTAAAAAGAGGTTTTGAATTAAAATACAACATTTTACACTATTTATTAAAAAAAATGAACTTTATCGGAAAGATACCAAAAATTTACACAAAGTAAATTTTGATGTACCGATTCTAATTAAGAGTTTCATTTGGTCCAAATTGAATGTATAAGAGTGAACAAAACTACATTTAATGACGGTTCTCCATCAAAAGGCGATAAGTGAACCTTTAGTGGAAACTAGGGCATATACGCCTAAAATTGAATTCTTTCCGTATTTTAAGCCTTTATCTTTTATTGGATAAATGTAAAAACATTTAAAAACATATATAATCATATTTTAGTTATTTCTATCCATTCCCACCAATACAAGGACTACATGTTATCTTCCATTTAAAATAATATTATTTTATTATTAGAGTGCAACGTAAGATTCCCAGGAAACTCGTTGTTGCGTGTTGGGTACGCCATCGAGCATAGCGTCCCCTTTAAAGTCATATTAATATTTTATTCACAAATATGGATAAATATGAAAATGTCATATTCTTTATTTACCTGGGGTGTTACAACTACGAAGCCTGAAAGATTATCTTTCACCATCCTTAGGTGCATCCACACTATTTATTATTTTTTAAATTTTATTCTCTCAAGAATATACATGTTTTGATGGATACAAAATCACAAAATCATCCTTTCAACCTTGATAAAATATTAAATCCTTTCCCAATAGATGATCATCCATCAAAAGAAAAATTTCTTATCTCCATGACATCATCAACGATCATAACTAATCCTTGAATCTTGATTGGACTCATCATGATTCCGGTAGAAACTCCATAAATTGTAGTCAAAGGTAACCTTATATATACCAAAAAATAAAATTAAAACTATGTAACCCATTATAAAATTCAATATTCCAATTTATATGCTACTGGATTTGGTTAAAAAATTGATGTGGTAACCAAATCCATGTTATAGTTTTCTTAGCCTAATCTTAATAGAAAAAACCATAATATAATCTCAATATTCTTGATGATTTTGAGGACATTTCTATCATTCATTTCTATATGATAAATAATGCCACAATCTATTTTCCTATAGAACATATATTTTTTATGGTCTATCAAAATAAACACCTCTTCTATAACAATAATAACTTCAAACATGATCATTTTATCCTTAAAAAATGATGTGATTTCAATATCTATAACTTTTTTTCATTATGTGATTAATAATTAAATCATATTTATAGAAACCCAAACCATTATAGCCCATTAATTTATGATTTTTGGGTGGTGTAAGCCTTTGGGTGAGTCAAGGAGGGGTTATGTTTTTATGAGTTAAATATTCTGTAACATCCCAAGTAAGTAATGAGTAATAGATATTTTTATCTATGTCTATTAATGAATTAGATAGTGTTTTAGAGGCTTAAAATTAAAATACATCCAATCTTAAGCATTGAATACACTAATATTCTTAAAAGATTGTTTTACTGCCTTTTGATGGAAAACCGTTTTTAAATCTGTCTTTTGACAATTTTATAAGCTATGTTTGTTAAAATAAACTTATTATTTATGAGTGGGACATAAAAATTCACTTTGTGTGAATTTTTGTTATTTTTCCGATAAAGTTCATTTTTTAATGAATAGTGAAAAATGTTGTATTTTAATTCAAAACCTCTTTTTAATCAAATTTATTTATATTATTATATTATCTTTTGAATTGGTTTTAAAGTGAAATTTGAATATATTTTTACCATTAAATCCAATATTGGTCGTTGGAATCAATTTCACTTTGAAATTGGACTTAAACTGGTGTCAATCTTTTGATACTTATTGTTTCATAAAAACACGCTATTTGTCATGACAATGGGAATTAATTATTAAATTAATTAATGTGACTTATATGTTTTGAATTTTGAAAAATAGACCTCATTTTTGAATTCATAATATCAAATATATCTTAGGGTGAATTTTTGGTATTTTTCTGAAAAACATCAATTTTTGATGAATAGTGAAACCACTAAGTGGTACTTATAAAAACTGATTTTTGTTTAAATAAAATTTTACCACTTCTGTGTTATGAATTTCGAAAATCTGACATACATGGTTGTCATTAAGAAGTAAAATGTGGTTCAATGAGATTAAAATAATTTATGGTGAATAGTAACTCTTAAGTTCTTAATCGCGATTAGTGGTAATTAGTGTAGTTTAAGGTAAAATAATGCTTTAATAAAATGAGATGAGCTTGAAACATGTCTTACCCTCATTGGATGTGTCATGGCCGACCAAGAAAATCCATGGGTAATCTTGGGGACCCCATGGAGCCACTTTTTTTGGGAAATGACATAAATAAATTTTTATTTAATGTAAAAGTAAAAATGACACAAACATGAAATATTTTACTAAAACAATTTGTACACGGGGTTATAAAGATAAGATTTTGATTATAAATATTCAATGAAAAGCAAAAAAGATTTCCTACATCATAGTATTTTTTTTAATTTTTAAAGTTTAAATAAATTAAATTATTTATGACATCATGATGATACAGTGATGACCTCATTATTTAACGATTTAAATAAAATGGAATGATAATGTAAAATCTAAGACCTACACATGGCCAAAACCTATTAGATGGGTGGATTTCGAACCCCTATCACCTTATCCTCGAAACACATCAATGTGGGACCTCTTAAATCCGAATACCATTTTAAAATAAAGTGACTTTTCTTTACCTTCCAAAAGTGCCCCTCCTCTCCTCATAAAAAAGCCCCCCACCTTTACCTCCATACCCGCACTCCCAAAGCCTTTGTCTCGGCCAAACCCTTCTCATTATGTCTCTCCAGATACCTCTCTTACTCCTTGAAGCCTCACTTTGGGCATAAGTCATCCCAATGAAGCCTTTGTGCTCAAATCTAAGAGAGTTACCCGATTTTAAGGTAATGTCTTCTTTTGAGTCCTTTTGTTTGATTTTGATTCTCCAACCTCCTAAAATATTTTTATTCCTTTCTTTTGTAACAACTCAAGTATCTTTAATATACTAGGATATTGTTATACGAAGTATTAGAGCTACACTTACACACACCTACATCTAATGGTTAAAGGACATACTGTTTCCGTGGATGGTGAATTTATGCCTCCCGAAACGATGATTGTTCAACATTCTTTTAACACCTTCAATGGTGGCCATTAAGATGTCACTATATTTATATATGATATATAATATGTTTATGTTTTCCTTAAGCTTCTGTATTTTTCATTTTGGGCATACATTTATGGTTTCCATTATGGGTAAACGCAATATCTTCATTTAAGGAAGTGTGGACTACCGCCCCCTGAAAGTGATTTGATTCGTTAAATACCATATGTGGGACGTATAAAGGATTGAAATATGATATTATATATGATATTATACTGGAATTATAATATAACTTTATATAATTATGATTCCATTCTATAAAATACAAAATAGAAATGAAAGTAGCGTTCATGCGTACGTACGGCTTACCGTCTCCATGAACGGTGCATTTCATTTCTTACCTATAAATGAATATGTAATATTATAAATGAATGTATATACTGGATATATATGATATATACATGATGATTATAATTTTGGATATAGTGGATACATGATCAACTTGTAATTATAAAGGGTTTATTTTTGACTCAAGTACCAAGGATCGTTAAAATAACCGTTATTAACTTAAATAAATACATAGTGTTCATGACATGGAAATAAGTGATATAAAAAGAATAATGAACTTGAAAAAGGTTCTTAAACAATTAGAAATTAACTCAAGTTTATTATTCAGGAGATTAAAGAACGACTGAGTCAAGTCGGACCCGAGGTATGGGACTTCATCTCAATCTCCTTTTATTGAGGCATATTTTGTTTTATACACAACCTTCTTTTATATGGTGTATAAACCCCTTTGACTTTTACGTTTAATCAAAAAGAATCTTTTTTATACGAAGCATTTACTAAATGACAAAAGGGAATGTTTTTGTCGTACGTATGCAGCGACAACGACTTCTCCGCTGCCGTGACCATTATTTGAGTTTCGGCTTCCTCTACAAGCCATACCTTTTTTAAGAAAAATAAATACCATGTTTTACTCTTCTTTTTTTTGGTATTGAAAATGGTTTTCATAATTTTTTTATATCAATTTTTTGTATTGATATCTTGTGATTGAAAGGTGGAAATGTTATGTTTCCTTTATGCATGTTTTATGTGATACGATTATGTTGTGGTTCTTGGGCATTATTATGAAGACGGGTGGTTCCGTGATAAAATAAGGGCGGGTGAGCCCGATATAGCTCTCCAATGCATTGGGTAACATGAACGAGTATAACGTTAAGTTTTCTACGAATAGATTTAGGGAATATACTGTGATGGGTATTCCAAACGTAACCAAGAGGGTTACTCCCTACGTAAGAAGGTTATGAATGCCTCAAGTTACCTTTATGTCTTATGATTTCTATGATTCATTCATGATTTGATGAGGAATGTTGAAGTGATTATGTTTTATGGGTAATGTATGATTTCATTCTTATGTATATATGTAACCATGTTTCCTTTCCATATATTTTTATATCCCTTACTGATCTTTTTATGCTCATCCAAAGTTTTTTTGAAATGTTTTTCGCAGGTCAAGGGAAAGGTACATGATATGATGATAATGTCAATGGAGTGTCAAGAAAGAATCCATGTTTTATTTTAAATATGTTTCCATTGATGGGAAAGAATAATATTATATTTATGTAACCACTTTGTTTATATGGGGAATGTAATGCAAGTTTTATGATCTAATTCTCTAAAAGTCTAAACCCAAAAAGATCCTCAATGTGTAATCTTATAATAACTCAAGATTATGTAAGGTTTAAGGTTTGGGCCATATAGTTGGTATCAGAGGTTGGTTTAGTTAAATTTAGGAGTTAGAATTCTATTAAATGATTATCCAAAAATATTTTTTTATGGTCAAATTGAAGTGATATAGTATTTGAAGATTACCATGTTGCTTCATTTAAGACATGTTTGTTCAGAATGGTTTTCCGCAGTGGAAACAGGGAAGCTGTGCTAGGAAGGTGTGCAGAAGGAAATAACCTTCTGAATCAGCATCCTGAGATGGTCGGAATTGGAACTGAACAGTTTGTTGTAGTAATGGCGTAGTTGACTCAAGCAATAAATGGTTGTGGTATACATACACGAGATCTGTCAGAGCAATCGCAGAGGAACATGTCAGTGGTGGAACATTTCATGAGACAACATCCCCCATCATTCAGAGGATCATCTGACCCTGTGCTAGATGAAGGGTGGGTTAAAGCACTGGAGAAGATTTTCGATGTCATTGGGTGTTCAGACAATCAAAAGGTTAGTCTTTCTATTTACCGTTTGGAGGGTGAAGCAGATCAGTGGTGGTCGATGGATAAAAATATCAGGGACGCTGATGAGATTGATTCTCTCGACTGGGATGAATTCAAAGGTATGTTTCTTGAGAAGTATTTTCCTAAGGCTATTCGACTTAGGATGGAAAATAAATTCTTGGAATTGAGGCAAGAGGAAGACTCAGTGGCTACCTATGAAGAATGGTTCACTCGATTGGCAAGGTATGCTCCAAATTTTATCCGAGACCTTGATAGTAAAATCAATCATTTTTAATCAGGATTAATGCCAAAATATTGAAGGGAATTAGCTTATCGTGAGTTTAAAAGTTATGAAATGCTTGTTCGATGTGCTGAGAAGGTGGAAATGGTGTTTTCCGATGATCAAGTGTTCTATAAAAACTAGTAGAAGAAGAGACCAAGGTGGCAGGAGAAAGGGAAGAATTATTTAAAAAATTCTGATGGTAAGAAATCTATGTTTCCAGTTTGTGATAAATGTGGCAAAAGGCATGATGGGGAATGTCTTCTGAATTCTGGAAAGTGCTACCGATGTGGTAAGATGGGACATAAGGCTCGTGATTTCCCTGAAAAAGATCAAGGTGAAGGTAAGACCAAATTTGATTTACAGTTAGTGAAATGTTTTAAGTGCAATGAGATGGGTCATTATGCAAACAAGTGTCCGACAAAGATCTTGAGTGATGGGAAGAAGTTAGGATATAAGCAGAAAGGGGTGGTGAAATCCTTTGCAACTACTTCAACAGATGTCGGGCCATCAAATGAATTTGTATCAAGTACTTTTTTATGTTTTTTCAGATTATGCCAGTGTGTTGTTTGATTTGGGTTCTACACATTCTTTCATCTCTGAAAACTTTTCTAGTGAAATGGGAATACCATCTCAAGAAATGACTCCTGAACTTTTGGTAAAAACACCTGGGGGGAATTTTGAGGCAAAAAGAATTTATAAGAATCTTCATATCCTTATCTGTGGAAAAAAACTACTTGCAAACCTTATTGTTCTACCTATAGTAGAGTTTGATGTTATCTTGGGTATGGATTGGCTCTCTATTTACCATGATAATATTGACTGTAGAGATAAAGAAGTTTCTTTTCAGAAAGACATTCAGTTTGTGTACAAGAATGAACCCTTACTGTTGATAAAATATCAAGAGGCTGAGAAACTTGTAAAAGATGGAAATGAATGTTACCTTTCACACATCATTGAAAATAAAGGAACTGTTTAGAGTAATGATGTGCCAGTGGTAAATGAGTATCCTGATGTTTTTTCTGATGAGTTGCCTGGAATAATACAAGATCAGGAAGATGAGTTTATTGTTGACTTAGTTCCTGATGCTAAGCCAATTTCAATACCCCCTTATCGAATAGATCAAATTGAACTTTTAGAGTTGAAGGATCAATTACGTGATTTATTATAGAAAGGTTTCATTCGACCTAGCACATCATCATGGGGTGATCCTATTTTATTTGTTAAAAAGAAAGATGGTTCAATGAGACATTGCATTGATTATAGAGCCCTGAATAACATCACTGTTAAGAACAAATATCCTTTTCCTCATATCGATGATTTGTTTGATCAGCTCCAGGGATCTCAGTCTTTTTCAAAGATTGACTTGAGATCAGTGTACCATCAGCTGAAGGTAAAGGATGAATATGTTCTGAAGACCGCGTTCCGTACAAGATATGGCCATTATGGATTTTTAGTAATGCCTTTTGGGCTAACCAATGCACCTTCTGTATTCATGGACTTAATTAATAGAATTTTCCATGAGTTCATGGATAAGTTTATGGTGGTTTTCATTGATGATATTCTGGTGTTTTCTAAAAGTAAAGAGGAGCATGAAAGATATTTAAGGGTTATATTGAAAACCATAAAAGAAAAGAAACTGTATGGAAACTTCAGCAAGTGTGAGTTTTGGTTGCAACAAATTTCTTTCCTTGGTCATATTGTTTCTAAAGATGGGATAATTGTTGATCCTACAAAATCAAAGGTTGTTGAAGAATGGACAAGACCCACAAATGTAACTGAGATTCGTAGCTTCCTTGGTTTGGCAGGCTATTACCGATGGGTTGTTAGAAATTTTTCACGGTTATCTAGTCCAATGACTAAGCTAAATCGGAAGGGTTTTATGTTTATCTGGACAAAAAAATGTGATGATTGTTTTCAGGAATTGAAAAGAAGATTGGTGAATGCTCCAGTTTTGGCACTACCTTCCAGGAATGGTGAGTTTTTTATATACAATGATGCTTCATTGAAAGGACTTGGTTGCGTCCTAATGTAGAATGATAAGGTAATTGCTTATGCTTCACAACAGTTGAAAACCCATGAGGTAAATTACCCTACACGTGATTTGGAATTAGCTGCTGTTTTTTTCGCTTTAAAAATTTGGAGGCATCATTTTTATGGAGTCCAGTGTGAAATATATAATGATCACAAAATTTTAAAGTATATATTCACTCAGAAAGAGTTAAACATGAGACAGAGGAGATGGCTTGAATTAATCAAGGATTATAATTGTACAATTCATTAAAATCTGGGAAAATAATATAAAGTGGCTGATGCTTTGAGTCGAAATAGTAATGCTTCCTTAGCAATGTTGAGTTTGGAACGTGATCCTTTTCTTAAGGATTTGATGAACTTTGGAATAGAAGTTGTTGGTGCAGGAAGTTCTTCTGTTTTGTTTCAGGTATCAGTGATATCATCTCTATCAGATAGAATCAAGCAAGCAAAGAAGCAAGACAGTGAGTTGTAGAAAAAGGGTATAGCTGGTTCAGAAAGGTAAGTTTCCTGAATTCAACATTGATAATGATTTCATTTTGAGATTTGGGAAGAGATTGTGTGTGTCTTGTGATTCACAGTTGAAAAGAGAGTTGTTATGTGAAGCTCATAGTTCTCCGTTTTCAGTTCATCCTGGAAGTACTAAGATGTACAGTGATCTGCGAGAGTATTACTGGTGGGATGGAATGAAAAGAGATATTGCTGATTTTACTGTGATGTGTTTAACAAGTCAACAGGTTAAAGCAGAGCGACATTTACTGAAAGGGATGCTTTATCCTTTACCAGTGCCAGAGTGGAAATGAGAGAATATATCCATGTACTTTGTTGTGGGATTACTGAAGAAATCTCGAGGTAATAATGAAATCTGGGTTATTGTTGATTGCTTGACTAAATCTTCTCATTTCCTTGCTATACGAGATACTTTTCCCTAGATCAACTTTCCCGTTTGTATCTTAAAGAGATAGTCAGGTTACATGAAGTTCCCCTCTCCATTGTATCTGATCGTGATCCCAGGTTCACTTCTAACTTTTGGAAAGGCCTTCAGAAGTCATTGGGTATTGAATTAATTTTTAGTACAACTTTTCATCCTCAATCAGATGGGCAGTCAGAATGAAAAATTCAGACATTGGAGGATATTCTACAGTCTTTCTCTATGTATTATCAGGGAAGTTGGGACCAACATCTTTCTTTGGTTGAATTTTCATATAATAACCGTTTTCATTCCAGTATACATATGGCACCATTTCAGGCATTACATGGGAAGCGGTGTCGAAATCCAGCTTTCTGGGATGATGTGGGTGAATGGAAGTTGATGGGACCAGAATTGGTAGAAGAGATGGTAGGAAAAGTTCAGCTAATTCAGAAACACATGAGAACAGCTTAGAGTTGGCAAAAGAGTTATGCAGATAACAAGAGGAAGGATCTATCTTTCAAGGTAGGTGATCATGTTTTTATCAAGGTTTCTCCATGGAAAAGTGTGATGAGATTTGGTGAGAAAGGAAAGCTGAGTCCAAGGTTTATTGGACCATATGATATTCGGGAGAGAGTTGGATCATTTGCATACCGGGTGGCTTTACCTCCGAGTTTATCTCAGGTACACAATGTTTTTCACGTTTCGATGTTGAGAAAGTATATGCCAGATCCATCTCATGTTTTGAGTCCAGATGTAGTTCAGCTAGAAGAGAACCTATATTATGAGGAACAACTGGTCCAGATTCTTGACCATAGGGAGTAAGTGTTACCAAATAAGGTGATAAATCAGGTAAAGGTTTTGTGGAAAAACCACATGATGGAAGAGGAAACATTGGAATCTGAAAATGTAATGAGGGATAAGTACCCCCATTTATTCGATAAGTAGATAAATTGTGGGGATACAATTTTCTAAAGGGGGGAAGGATGTAACATCCCAAGTAAGTAATGAGTAATAGATATTTATATCTATGCCTATTAATGAATTATATAGTGTTTTAGAGGCTTAAAATGAAAATAAATCCAATGTTAAGCATGGAATACACTAATATTCTTAAAAGATTGTTTTATTGCCTTTTGATGGAAAACCCTTTTTAAATCTACCTTTTGACAATTTGATAAGCTATTTTTGTCAAAATAAACTTATTATTTATGATTGGGACATCAAAATTTACATTTTGTGAATTTTTGGTATTTTTCTGACAAAGTTCAATTTTTAATGAATAGTGAAAAATGTTGTATTTTAATTCAAAACCTCTTTTTAATATAATTTATTTATATGATTAGATTTTAATTTTAATTGGTTTTAAAGTGAAATTTGAATATATTTTTACCATTAAATACAATAGTGGTCGTTGGAATCAATTTCACTTTGAAATTGGACTTAAACTGGTGTCAATCTTTTGATACTTATTGTTTCATAAAAACACGCAATTTGTCATGACAATGAGAATTAATTATTAAATTAATTAATGTGACTAATATGTTTTGAATTTTTTAAAATAGACTTTATTTTTGAATTCATAATATCAAATATATCTTAGGGTTAATTTTTGGTATTTTTCTGAAAAACAACAATTTTTGATTAATAGTGAAACCAGTAAGTGATACTTATAAAAATGGATTTTTTTGTTTAAATGAAATTTTACCACTTCTGTGTTTTGAATTTCAAAAATCCGACATACATGGTTGTCATTAAGAAGTAAAATTTGGTTCAATGACGTTAAAATAATTTTTGGTGAATAGTAACTCTTAAGTTCTTAGTCGCGATTAGTGGTAATTAGTGTAGTTTAAGGTAAAAATAATGATTTAATAAAATGAGATGAGCTTGAAACATGTCCTACCCTCATTGGATGTGTCATGGCCGACCAAGACAATCCATGGGTCAACTTGGGGACCCCATGGAGCCACTTTGGTTGGGAAATTACATTAATAACTTTTTATTTAATGTAAAAGTAAAAATGACACAAACATGAGATGTCTTACTAAAACACTTTTTACTTGGGGTTATAAACATCAGATTTTTGATTATAAATATTAATTGGAAAGATAAAAATATTTCCTACATCATAGTATATTTTTTTAGGATTTTTAGACTTTAAATAAATTAAATTATTTATGACATCGTGATGATGCAGCAATGACCTCATTATTTAACGATTTAAATAAAATGGAATGATAATGTAATCTATAAGAAATAAACATAGCCAAAACCTATTGGATGGGTGGATTTAGAACCCTTATCACCTTATCCTGGAAACACATCAATGTGGGTTCTCTTAAATCTGAATACCATTTTAAAATAAAGTGACTTTTCTTTACCTTCCAAGAGTGCCCCTCCTCTCCTCTTATAAAAGGCCCCCACCTCTACCTCCTTACCCACACTCCCAAAGCCTTTGGCTCGGCCCAACCCTGCTCATTTTGTCTCTATACATCCCTCTATTACTCCTTGAAGCCTCACATTGGACAGAAGTCTTCCCAAGGAAGCCTTTGAGCTCAAATCTAAGAGAGTTACCCGATTTTAAGGTAATGTCTTCTTTTGAGTCCTTTTGTTTGATTTTGCTTCTCCAACCCCCTAAACTCTTTTCATTCTTTTCTTTTGTAACAACTCCAGTATATTCAATATACTAGGATTTTTTTATAAGAAGGATTCTATCTACACTTACACACACCTACATCTAATGGTTAAAGGACATACTGTTTCCGTGGATCGTGAATGTATGCCTCCCAAAACAATGATTGTTCAACATTATTTTAATACCCCCAAAGGTGGCCATTAAGATGTCACTATATTTATATATGATATATAATATGTTTATGTTTTCCTTAAGCTTTTGTATTTTTCATTTTGGGCATACCTTTATGGTTTCCATTATGGGTAAACGCGATATCTTCATTTAAGGAAGTGAGGACTACCGCCCCCTCAAAGTGATTTGATTCGTTAGATACCATATGTGGGACGTATAAAGGATGGAACTATGATATTATATATTATATTATACTGGAATTATAATATACCTTTATATCATTATGATACCATTCTATAAAATATGAAATAGAAATGAAATTAGTGTTCATGCGTACGTACGGCTTACCGTCTCCATGAACTTTGAATTTCATTTCTTACCTCTAAATGATTATGTAATATTATAAATGCATGTATATAATGGATATATATGATATATAAATGATGATTATAATTCTGGATATAATGGATACATGAACAACTTGTAATTATAATGGGTTTATTTTTGACTCAAGTACCAATGATCGTTAAAATGATCGTTATTAACTTAAATAAATACATAGTATTCATGACATGGCAATAAGTGATATAAAAGGAATAATGAACTTGAAAAAGATTCTTAAACAAGTAGAAATTAACCCAAGTTTATTATTCAGGAGATTAAAGAACGACCGTGTCAATTCAGACCCGAGGTATGGGACTTCGTCTCAATCTCCTTTCATTGAGGTATATTTTGTTTTATACACAACCTTCTTTTATATGGTGTATAAAACCCTTTTACTATTACATTTATTCAAAAGGAATCTTTTTTATACGAAGCATTTACTAAACGACAAAAGGGAATATTTTTGTCGTACATATGCGGCGACAATGACTTCTCCACCGTCGTGACCATTATTTGAGTTTCGGCTTCCTCTACAAGCCATACCTTTTTAAAAGAAAAATAAATACCATGTTTTAATCTTCTTTTATTTTGGTATTGAAAATGGTTTTCATAATTTTTTTATATCATTGTGTTGTATTGATATCTTGTGATTGAAAGGTGGAAATGTTATGTTTTCATTATGCATGTTTTATGTGATAAGATTATGTTGAGGTTCTTGGGAATTATTATGAAGATGGGTGGTTCCGTGATAAACTAAGGGTGGGTGAGCCCGATATAGCTCTCCAATGCATTGGGTAACGTGAAGGAGTGTAACGTTAAGTTTTCTCCAAATATATTTAGGGAATATATTGTGATGGGTATTCCTAACGTAACCAAGAGGGTTACTCCCTACGTAAGAATGTTATGAATGCCTGAAGTTACCTTTATGTCTTATGATTTCTATAATTTATTCATGATTTAATGAGGTATGTTGAAGTGCTTTTGTTTTATGGGTAAAGTATGATTTCATTCTTATGTATATATGTACCCATGTTTCCTTTCCATATATTTTTATATCCCTTACTGAGCTTTTTATGCTCATCCCAAGTTTTTTTGAAATGTTTTTCACAGGTCAAGGGAAAGGTACATGATATGATGATAGTGTCAAGGGAGTGTCAAGAAAGAATCCATGTTTTATTTTAAATACGTTTCCATTGATGGGAAATAAGAATATTATATTTATGTAACCACTTTGTTTATATGTGGAATGTAATGCATGTTTTATGATCTAATTCTCTAAAACTCTAAATCCGAAAAGATCCTCAATGTGTAATCTTGTAATAACTCAAGATTAAGTAAGGTTTAAGGCTGGGGCCTTATATATACATCTGTAAGTCATGATTCATTCCATTAACCACTTCTTCGCAGAGTGA
Source organism: Viscum album (assembly GCA_963277665.1). Taxonomy (NCBI): domain Eukaryota; kingdom Viridiplantae; phylum Streptophyta; class Magnoliopsida; order Santalales; family Viscaceae; genus Viscum; species Viscum album. The sequence goes on from OY728136.1 coordinate 9,959,370, forward strand.
ATTATGTTTAAAAAAGAGTATTCAAAAAATGGGAGACATATTATTATTGGGTTTGATTGACATCATGAAATATATCTCAGGTCATGAATTTTAATGAGGCTGTTATCGAGAGTTCAGATTTCAAATAATTCATAGTGTGAAATGGTTTTTATAAGATTATATACCACCATATTTTTATTGAGAATCATTTTTTAGTAGAAGTTGATAGGATGATTTGATGGTGTAAACCAAATATTAATGTCATGAATAGGTATATTTTAATGGAATATATAAATTCCAACATACATTCAATTTACCTAATTCTCTGTTATATTGTATAATACATTAAGTTATGTTAGGATGCTAAATACCCTCTGATCATTTTCCTTGATCTTTGAAATATAGATATTTGATATCAGTGATTCTAGATGTGTTTATCTACTCTTTCCCTTTTAGTTCATCATTTTTTCTTCATAGGTTTCATAGATATTTTGATTTTTGGAGATTGGGTTTACTGGACACTAAATTTTATGATACATCATTTTTTTGATATATTTGATGATTCCTTGTGTATTTACAGACCAGTGGTTCATCCTCTATTACATTTTCTCTGCAAATTGAATTATAAATATTTATATGATATAAGGGATTCAACTTCACTCCATTTATGGTCATCTATGGAAGTATCATCTTTTATTTTAACTGGGTTAGTGTTGTGAAATGACATTATTAAGATAATAAACTAGACTAATTAAATTTAATGGGAATAATGTGATTTTCATGTGTTTACTAGTTTTTATGTTACTATTCATGTTCTTTCATGATACATTCTTATTATAGGAATTTTCCTTCTAGTGATTTCTTGATTTTATAATACCCATTTTAATTTTCAAATACATAATTATAGTACATTAAAGGGAATATGTTAAATAGGTTAAATATGTTTAATAGGTTTTGCATAGCTTTATGGATTTAGTTGATCTGCCTAGGTGACCTTGATTTTGTACATATTGCTTCAATTGTTGGGTGTGTAATTTTTGCCTTGATTGTGCATGGATTTGTGGCCTCAAATATTTGTGGACTTCTACCCATAGTTGTTTATAGCATCTTGACACAATATTTCTTGCATACAGTTTAGTAGTAATGCAATTATTTTAACATATATAAAAATGGTTATGAATAATGAATTTATCAGTGTGAATTTAAACTAATAATTATATGAAAAAATATCGTAAGCTAGTTTTTTAAATTAAATAATGTTAATTAAAAACAATATGTGTCCCTTTTTTAAATATATAGGATGTTGAATATCTATTCCTCTATAGGATTTGTGAAAATACATTTTTATATAATTTGGTTCATGTAGAAACTCACCTAGTTTTATTTTGGTAATCATATATTGAGATATCATGTTATACAAAATAACTTGATTTCAAATTCCATATCTAATTTAATTTTTTTCATCAGGAGTAAAATCTATGCATCATCTATCACATTGAACCTTAACATGGTTGCTTATTGTTCCATCCATTGGATAAAAAATAATACTATAAGAAAACAATACTCATATACAAAATCATGTAATCATGAAAATCATAGAGATTATTTATAAAAAATGAAAATTAGTTTAAATCATTGAAACATTTCGTTTAACCTAGTTCATCAGTGGTCATCATTTACTTATATATATAAAAACGGTTCAAAAACAAAATTTCAATTAGCCCATGAATATCTTTCAGGAGTGTCTACACAAGTGTGTAGTATATGGCGCAAACATCATTAAATGATGATGATTATGTTAATACTCAATCTTACCAATTCGTTTTTGTTCAACCTATTGGATTCTTTTCTATAGCCACATCCACATTCTATTATTTTAAAGGGAAATATTTCCTAGGAAATTTACAAAATTTTATTTACAATAATTGAGGATATTCTATTCCTCATAGACTTATCCTTAGGGCCTATACTAATGTTTTCTCATTATATTTTATATAAATAATAAAACCATTCTATAATACCGACTACAATAACCCATAGATTTCATATATTAATATTACATATTATTAGTGTAATATTCATTACATATCATTATGATTCATGCCAAAACCATAAACATTTATTGTCCTTAGAAAATTGGATACATATAAAACTAGTACATAAAATATATACATCATCTCCCACTTTTTCTATCATAAATAGTACCCTTCATAAAACATATCATACATAATACATTTCTTCATATCCTAAGGAAAATTGAAAAATAGGTATTTGTTAGATTATATGCTAAATCAGGGTAAACATTGTACATGTTGATCAATTATCACATGTAATTATGACATCATAATAAGCATATGTGAACATGATCTTAAGGTTTTATAATATTATACCATAATTTATAAATCATATTCTTGAAAAAAAAGATTTATTAGATCATGATACATAAATCATAGAAGAATCAAGGATCGTGATCCATGAGACTATATCATAAGTGTAAAAACCCAATATCAGCCTCCACCTAGACCAATGCCTGAACAAGCCTTCCATACAACGACGAATATTCATTGTTATCCCTCGGCCAATAATAATTGTCATTTGTACCAAACATTACCATTGGGGATGGTTTCAACCACATGAGCTAAACATAAAAACCTAAACATAGAAAAACGATAATGAGGAAAAGATACACACCAAAGGAGAACCCAATAAATAACCAAATAATACACAGTTATGTACTATAATAAAAGATGAAAAAAAGAATACCAAAGAGGAGAAAAAAATCGATACTAATAGATCTATGAAACTGAAGGTTTGAACACTATACCTACATTAAGAACTTTTCACCACCACAAAAATCCCAAAAACATCACGATTCCCATGGTATATTTCATCGATCCAAAACTGATTTCTCAAACAGGTGAAACCTCTATATGACATGAATTAAAAATACCCAAAATCCTGAGTATGTTAGGTGTGAGACAGATCCAATAGGATTCTATAGTGAGTCCCATTCATTATTTTTATAAAAGATACCATATTTCAAAGTCTATAAATAATTTTGATAAATAGTTTTCATATTTTCGTTATAAAATATTGTAATATAAAAAATGTTTTACAAAAACATTCAAAAAGAAACAATTTCATAAAATGTTTGATAAGATGATTTTTCATTAAACATGCCACTTTCATGAGAAAATTGATTTCACTTTGAAACACCACACCTTTGAAAAAAAACCACCGCATGGTTTAAAGCCTTTGGAATTCATTCTATAGAGGATATCTCCTGAAAAATATTCCCCCATTTTTCCACTAATATATTTTACATCCCAAAATCAAGGTAAGAATGGAAATAATGGAAAAATCCATGAAATCATTCCCATAGTAGGTCATAAATAATGGGCATAGTTGGATGGGTCAAAATTGGCCCATATTAAGGATAAACCATAAAAATGATCAACAAAATAATTTTTTCCATTTATGAAAAACATAATACACATTCAAATTAATATAAAAATAATAATAGAATAAATATATAACATAAGGAAATAACATAAAAAATATAATAACATAATAAATGTATAGGTAGACCTACTATCAATAGGATAATTTCCAAAAATTAGTCAACTGAATCACTCTAACCATTCTCCTTGTTGAAAACCACAAATCATTGTATTATATAAAACAAAAGGGGAAATAGCTAGTGTAAATATCAAAACTATCCAAACACCATCCCTACCCTTCCAACTCAGTTCCCACTGTATCCCCATTGAATAATAATGGAGGTGGGCTATGAGAAAAAATATTGGTATATTTTTAATTCAATGGGTTAATATGTAAGTGTTATGAAAGAATCATATTTTAATTTTAATATGAGAATTTAAATTTTGAATTTTAAATTTCTATTAATTTTATTAATTTTCATTTTTCTTTATATATGAAAGTTCACTCAATGAAGTCAACCCTTATTGAGAAACAACATCGATGACTCTTAGTCAGAGAGACATTAGGAGTAATATATTGTTAATTCAATAAATATTAATTTTAACTACAGAAAATAGATATAAAATTAAACAAATATTGTCCAAATAACTATAGATCCATGATAAAGAAGTTTCTAAGTCCATATAGTAGGTAAATACACTTATTTATATGAAAATATATTATTTTTTATTTACAATTTTTTTAATTTTCTACGAAATATTATCAGTGATCTTATTAATATTTAAACGATCACCAAACCTATGATATTTATTAAGGAACCTAATAACATAGATAAATTCCATACAATCAAAATGAAGTTCATTATTCTACTTTTATTATATTTATGAAAATATAGAATTTTAAAAATCATATTAGGCAACCACACTATCAAAAAATTAAAATCCTGAACAAAAAAATGAGTCAAAATCAAAATGAATGAATATAAAATTATTATTTTAAGTTTTACTATTCACAAATTATGTCATCACATGAAAGAAAAATGAATTGTTTTCACTAACACACATAGAAATTGATTCTTTTTTATTGAATTAAATTTTTCACTTCTTTTCACCCCCAAAGTAGAATATTATTTTCCCGATGTTCAAAAATATAATTTTTAGGTGGGTGAAGTATTATATACAATTTTTAAAATAATATTTAAAAATAAATATTGATCATAGTCAATAGGTTATTAGAGAATAAGTATATGGTATGTTCAATTACTCTTTTAATCCCATTGTCATTGAGAAATATATGTAAAAATGATAGAATTATTTTAATGATCTTGATAAATGTTACTTAAATTTAAATCAATCACAAATTTTATCCAATATGTCCATAAAAAACTAATTAGAAATAATGAAATACTAGATGGTTTTAATTAATTTAAAACAAACAAAAAGATGTAGTATTAAATTTGTGAAATCAATGAAATAATCAATACTCCATCATTGTGTGAAAAATCATCCAACCTCTGATGTGAATGAATTTAAACTATAATATAATAATATCAATTAATTAACTAAATTAATATAATAATATAATAATAATAATAACTTTTATTAAGATACTAAGGAGATTTGAATAAAATATTTGATTGAAATAAACTTGTGAAGATGAAATAACATCATAACATTATAATATAAAACACAAATCTATTCACAATCCCATCACTCACACACCTTTAAATAGGTATATTAATATCCATGGGCCCCCCACCATTTTAATATTATTCCCAATTGATTATATTTGGAATACTATTATGGAATGTTATTTGAAATAAACCACATCCACAATTGATCAAAAATCAGAACCAGCTTACCCCAACCCAATAGAGGTAGAAAACATTAAGATTATATATGGAATAATTATGTTGGTTCATAGAAGAAGAAAATATATACCATAATTTAATCTAATATCTATCAAAATTTTCAGTATATTTTCCCCGCACCAGAGGAGTTGTGATAAAAAATAGGGGTTGTAATTCTAGGCCACTAAATATGTCCCAATATTTAATCTTCCTTTTGGGTAGAATGGATCACCATTAAAAACTCCTAATTACATTTAGTAATATATGAAGGAAATTTTAATCAATATTTCTTCTAAAAATATTTTAAATTTGACCTGCATTGGAATTTTATCATGGGCTCTACCTACATTGTAGTGGGTTGTTTTCTAGTTCACATCACCCAAAAGTTTTTAAGTTCAAGGACCAAGAGGGGAACCTTAAAATATGAATCTTTATTTTATTTATAAGTATATAATAATTTCTTTAATTTGGGTATCAAAATTTATAAGTATAGAATCAAAATATTGATTAGTGGATGATTAACATGGGGATGAAAAATGTATCAATTATAACACATGATAAGAAAAAAGTGAAAAAATTATGGGAATTAGAGATAAAATTATTCAATGGACTAATAGAAGTGTTTATGAATAATAATCACATGAAAATTACGACATAAAAAGTTGGTATTATCCTATTATAGTGGGTAGTCAATAGTCCCCATTTAGAATCCTCAAAATATGTTGGTTTTGATTCTATTTATGAGGATACATAGGAATATGTTGTAATGGGCCTAATATTATCTCCACAAAAACTACTACCTCCTGGAATGTTTTTCAATTTTTTTGTTCCAATAAATGTGGCTTAAAACCCTAGAATAACTGATCAACAAGGGAACTATAGAGGACATATAATATATAATAATAATATTTTCATCTACTCATAATAACAATCAGTCACTCTCCTGAAAAAGATTACCATTATTGTTTTGGTAAGGGATTATTGAATAAATCCTTAATTAACAAGATAGTATCGAACTCGAAAAAATTACACTTAAGGGATGATTTGACAACCAATCTTATTCACCACAACACAATACAAGGAATCAATGGAATATCCCAACAACAATTTACAAATAAAATATTGGTTTATATCTAATAAAAAAGATATGGGAACAAAGAACATGGGGTAATATAAATGGAGAAACCTATGTAAAATACATTATATATGAAACATTTAAATTAACCATTCTCTTTTACTTATGTTGGTTCTCTGATTGGTTATTTTATTATGTATTCATTTACCTTCATTAATTCTGATCATATTGAAATGGATTCATCAAATATGGTTTCAAATTACAATCTTAATTTATTGATTTTCAGATATTGAAGGACACCATAGGTACACCTATCGATACCCTAAATGTATCCCTTAGTTTCGATGAAGATCATGTCCTCATAGTCTCGTTGTCCATTTTCACAAACCATGTGTCTTATATACTATGTGAATAATTACCTGGTAAAATATTATCCTCACAAAGTCTCTATAAAAAAAACACATCTCACGAGTTCCTCTATAAGGGGAATCCTCAAAATATATCCTACTAATGATATTCCATAGAGAAGAATGTTGCCCCCTATTTGTACAAAATAACACTTCAAGAGTCTATCACGGACTACAACAATGCATTATTTTCATAACACAAAGAGGTGGAGAAATATATCTCTGATGTTGTGTTTTCTCAAATCCTAAATATAAATAAAAATGAGGTCACCTAGACATTCCTATCCTTAGTTTTCTATACTTTGGGAACAAGGAGGGGACCCATTGTGGGATTCTGGAAATTAAATCATAGTAGTATGATTGTATACTTAGTCCCCTCAACACCCAAGAAATTATATGGAATATTCTAATGGAAAATGAGAATCCACATAGGAGGGATCTTTCTCATAAAGGTTATTTCCAACACTATTCTACCCAAATTAAAATTGAGGTTTTTACGATAATAGATTAGCTAATAATATCTAGAATGATAACATATTTAGGGAAATATGAAATCCATAAGTATTACCCTTACCATAAAGACATAGATGTGCTTTAAAATCATTAGAATATATCTACAGTGTCATTACGATTCAATAAAACATCCTCATTATTAGAAGGAAACTATCTCCACAGATTTTTTCTTTAAGGTACAATGAACAACAACTTTATGAGTCCTCAACTAATCACCAATTGTGTAGTCCCACCATGTATCTACATAATAAAAAACTCTTTAGGTCCTCCAAATATTACCCCTAATGAATTTCTTCCCTAAAATACAAAAAATATAAGTCATGAAGGCATTTATCATGGTAATAAATAAAAGATAATAGGCCATGGTGGTCCTTGCAATGGTAAAATTAAACTAAATAAATCTAGAGGTACTCCCCAAAGAACCCTTTATAGATGTATTCCTCGATGAAATGTAAATATCGATTATCCAGGTCTTCCATGTACGATAGGTGTGATATTCCCTCATGGAACATAATTATTTACCAATAAATATCCCCCAAAAAACACATCAATAGTCGATAAACATGGTGTCCCTCATCGAGGAATATGGATTAGTAATAGTAGAGGGTCTACCTAGATAACGTGTTATATATGTTCTTTTGGTGAAAAACAAAACACATGTTGTGATGTTCCTCTACATAAAGGTAAATAATAAATAGGTACCCACATAGGGCCCCCATATACAAACCATGATAATAAGTCTGGAGTACCTTTCAAAAAAATTTATTTTAGAATTTCATTCAATGAGAATGTAAATAGCTAATATGAAGGTCCTCCCCATGAATATAATTGAAAATTTTACAACTAAGTATTCTCGTCCAATGGAAACAAAGATACTAAACATGAAGTTCCTTCCTAGGGAGTATATTATAAAGCTCACAACAATGATAAATAAGATATTTAAATTGGAGGTTCCCTCCATGATAAAAAATCAAGAATTCACTATGGAGGTCCTCTACATGGTTCTCATTGTAAATTCAATCATTACAATGTATCTTTTTCTCGACACAAAGGACTTTCTCATATCGAGGACATGTTATGATTTTCCTAACCTTGATAGTGATTTTATATACATGGGATACTACACCACACACATATCAAATAATCATCAATATCACATCAAAATAAATGTGTGATTTATGGTTATGATAATAAATTTATTCCCCTCTCGAAAAAATACACATTAATTCAACTAAGGAGTTTCGAAATGATCTTACACCTCTTGATAATGTTGTGGAGATGAAACCTTTATGATAAAATAATGTCAAGGAACTAATCACTTAGAGTGAAAATATATCTATAATCATGGTGATGTTATTGTATGATAGCATACTAAAAGTCATGATGTAGCCCATGAAAACACCCCGATATGATATTCTAGTGGGATTTCATGATGAATAATCAACCTATATTTATTCCAACAAATAAAAAATTATTACTAACTTCATGTAAAAATACCTATCTTATAAGGATAATGTCAATAAAATGAAGAATTTGGATTCACTTAACAACCATGTTATTATGCACGCCATTTTTATAGATTGAAAATCAATATCTATGAGACAATATGAGTATCCCAAGAATTAATTACTAATGTGTATAAAGGAATTATTTTAGATAGACATTGACTTCCACAATTGAATTTAGTATTAGAGGGAGAGGTCAATACAATTCTCTAAACATCACTCCACTTACAGGGAAACAAGTCTTATCGGGATAATTAGTTTTAAATGTCGTTCAATTTCTCTTGGTATTATGTCTTGGATCTATATGTACTTCATGTTATATACAATGATGTACTAATGTTACTAACCCCCAAAAGTAGCATAATTTACTAGAGTAATCCATTTATATTCTCCTAAATCATGCTTCCAATAAGCATAAATTTGCCATCCATTTGTGTAAAGAGAAACATCCAACCAAAAATCGACACTAATTGGTGATCACCAACCACTCTGGATATATATTCATTCCAAAAATAGAAATATAAAATCTCAAATCTATAATATTTAAATTTTTTAGAATTCTCATTAGCAGTACAGGTGATGACTAAGCCTATAGCATTGGGGTAATTGATTCCACCACTTCAACCCTCGGAAAATCATACCCACACTGTGGAATGGTCATGATAGTTGTAAAGAAAAATCAACCCAAACCACAAGGTTGGGGGTATTATTACCCCTCTTAATATAGTGAAGGTCTTCTTCTTTCAACTAGGAGGAATATTAATGAAATCAACAATTTGGTTTCATTAGATTTATGATTCCTTTAACTCATCAAGAGAACATTTAGTGAAATATATTGGGGATTCCCTCAAGATCAAATTCCATAAATCACTTCTGGGGGATCCTTAGGGATTGTGAATGATACTTGAAATTTTGTTTATTGAAAATATGCTACAATAAAGATATATATTTTGTATAATTGTCATATTTCCATGGAATGATATTCATAAAATGGTGATTTTCTATACTAATCTAACATGAATAAGTATTTGATTCGCATTTCATTATTTTCATTGGGGAATATTATCAAAATTAGCCACACTAATTACTTGGATAATGATAATGGATAAAAATAATAAAATGGAGAAATAATAGTTCAAAATATGATTCACTCCAAAATATATGATATGGGTGTGTGGACCCGACTTCAAAAAAAGATTCCTGATACGAGAGATCCACCATTCAATTTGATAAAATATAATTAGTGATATTTAGCCAAGGAAAATGAGAAAGGTGTTCAAATATCTATATCCCACTGACCATTTAATAATGAATTAGATCTTTCTATATGGAAAATATTTGAAAATATTAATTAGATTTGTAAAAGTGAAGGTAACTCAATGTTGAGTTTCTATGGGAAATATACATATATAAGTAAAATCCCATGCCAAGGTAAATATATCAGCAACGGTAAATCAATAATTATAAGTGGGAACTCCTCATTCAAATAGTGTAGAGTCCAGAAATCTAGTCATCATGGGGTCTAAATAAACAATTTATATAACCTTGATGGTTATGGTCCAATAATATTTCCCTCCCCTTAGATAGAAAATTCCACTATTTCATGTGATATAATCTTGGATGAATCAATATGGTTTTGAAAAAAAACTTATCAAAGGAGACATTATTAAGCTCCACTCACTTTTTCTACTTGATCATTGATATAGGGAAAAATATTTCTAGAACTCATTTCCTCCATAGATTCCCATACCACAAGAATTGAATCTAAGGATTAGTGATGTAAAATAGTATTTCTAGAGGGGAAATTGTACCTTGAGTTTATGGACATGAATACATCACCCTATAATGGAAATACCACATTCTTAATATCAAATTTCCTATAAGATTTAAAGAATAATCTCAATGCATCCACATAACTAGAATAATAGATGAACTGAATCCAACAAAGCACATGTGATTTGTGAGAACTCTAGAATGGCCATAATTCATCTGGTGATTTGAGAGAACTCTAGAATGACAATCATTCAGGTGGTGCCTTCTTCTAAACAAATATAACAATAAAAAAATACATAATTAGAATATAAATAAAGATATATATTACCCAAACAATGAAAAATAGAATAATATTATGTTTTATTTTTTAAAATATAAAATTTAATGGTTACTTCATTAATTTCCTAGAGAATAATGTAGTTAAATTCTTATAGATCAAAAGACCAAGTTATCTTAGACTGAATGATCACCCTAATTACTTCCACTTACCTCTGATGTTGGGGAATATTAACTAAAAACAATTTTTCTTTTACGATATACTCTATAATATGATTTACTATAGGTAGGTAAAATAGGGTAAACCCCTAGTATAAGTGACCCATGTCTATATAATCTACAAAATATTTAAAGAGAGTTGTATAGAGTCTTAGACATATCTATATAGATTTTATGACGAGATGACCATGAATTATTTTGATTAGTCACATGAAATAAATAGGACATAACTAAATCAGCTTGTTAAAATTGTATTCAATCTTCGATAACTAATCCAACATCTTAAATGGGACATTATTATATGATTCGGTGTAATTAACGCTATATGAAGAAGATATAAGAAGAAGAGACAATATAGGACCCTAATTTGGTTCAATATCTCATGTATTTCTTGACCTCCATTACTAGGTAGATAGGAACCACCTAAAAAATAAATCCTTCATCTTATGAGGAATAACAATGTGACTCCATCAGTGTGATCCACTTTAAATACCCCTTCACTGATAAGAATGAATCATTAAACATGATATCCTATCAATAATAGGGGAATATTTTTTATAGTTTATAGAATATGAAACCATGGTGGACCTTGATAGCCATAAATTATTTCCAATAAAATAATATATGTAAAAGACCTTGTGAGAGATGCTCCAAAAAGATTTTTATAAATATGGATCGGATTTTATATCTATTTTTTCATGTTTAGACATAATTATACTATAATACAAACTAATATAAAGATAATTTCACTTTCAATATTAAAATTTGAGATGGTTGGTTTAAGATAACCCACCTATGGTAATAATTTTACCTTGTTATTGATAATGAATGGAGTTTCTTACAGATTCATATCCATCACCTAAGACTCAAATCATAGAACAACCACTTAGAGTGAATCATAGGACCATGTTCCATATATATGAAATTTTTATGCATCTTTTTTTCATCTCAACTAGTATATCAATATCAAATTCCCTTCATCAGTGAATGGAACGTCTTGTATCCATTATTTAGGAACGTTTAACCCCTCACATATTATAAATATAATTTTCTACAACCAAAACATATGGCATGGATGTTGGATCTACAGAATTCCACACTGTAATTTCCAGTATATAATAAGAAAAGTATATTTCCATATAAAGGAACATATATCCCTTTTATATTCTTATAAATTCAAGTGATGTTGAAATCCATCATTATCCAATTGAAAATGGTATTGTTATCAGCCTCATATCGATATGGACCTTCCAGGGTTTGAGCCATGGTGTGGCTAACATGTCTCCCTCCAACCTAAAAATTCAAATGTTTGAAAAAGAGTGATTAAGAATACTTATTATGATCAACCTCATAACCCTATTTATATATATTATGTTTTACTATGATTTTGTGGTTTTCTACTAAGATGTGGCTTTAAATGTCTTATTATGAAGGACATGGATTCATATTCATGATAAAGTTCCCTTATCAAATCACCAACTCATAACAGGATCTATTATTGAGAATTTTCGGGTACTATGTAGTGATAAATATCATTTTTAATCATATGAATCACAGAACATGTATATATATTACTATGAAAGTGATGGAAGAATATTTTTTTTAAATAATATTTTATACATTTATACTCTATGTGTCATGGAAATTTCTATATTAATATTCCTAGTAAAATCAGTGAGGAAGTTATTTCCTAATAAAAAATTGAAGTGAAAGCCTATAATTTTAGAAACTAGTGGGTTATACTAGCTAATTTCATAGACCCTATAATTACTTAACACTTATATGATGTTCATTATGATTTATATAATATCTATGTTCACCTTAAAAAGGAAAATAATTTTTTAAATTCATTGTGAATCAATATTTATTCTACAAATATTTACTAATATATTGGTATGGATGATATTTAAAACACATGGAAAAAATTATTTGATAAAATGAATAAGATCCATGGAAAATGATCATTGGGTTTATGTAAAATATATTCAATTCCCATGGTTCGAGCTATATCATATGATCCCAACCATTCTATTGAAGGATATGATCTTAATGGAGTAAAAATTTCCCCACACCATCTCCCAAATATCAAAGTTCTGATAAATATTTATCTTAAAAAATATTGAATAGAATAAGAAATAAATCAATTTTTTTTGGTATTCATGGAAGGTGTCATGACCACCTTGGAAATACTTAGAGAGGTGAACCGCCTATAAAGTTATATTTGTGGAATAGGTTGGTTAGTTCCAGAACGACCCTTAAAGAAATAAATGAATCAATTTTTAAGGAATCACTCAGATTTAATTTCAGGGAATTCTAAAAAAATCAGGAATTGGATCCCTAATTACTTATATAAATGTTTGGTCTATGGTAATATTTCCATGGACATGAAAATTTATTATGTATAATGAATCTAACACATACTGCAATATCGGTAGTCAATGTTCATAATATAATAAAAGAAAAATCAGTCAACAAATTTTAATACCTATAATGGATAACAAATTTTTTCCCCATCATGAAAAATAAAAATAAAATCAATATCAACATTTTTTAAAATTAACTGAACTACCACATTCCAAATAATGAATTCCTAGTATCAATAATAGATCTATTAACTGATGTAATGGTGGAGTTCTAGGATAATTTAATCATAAACGAGTATTCTAGATATAACCACATTTAAATATCACCCATAGATGAGGAGACAACTGATTTTGGGTCACCCCTATGGTTATAATTTTACTAAGTGTTTCCCTTTGTCTTGACATAAACTTTTTTTCATACAATTATACCAAGCACTAGATTTTCTTGTCTGAAAAGACAAATTCCTATGTGTGTATATATATATTGGAAGAATTTATTTTTTATTTGATCATGTTTTATAGTATGATTCAATATATTTTGTCTAGGTTCTTCTATAAATATGACAATAATATTTAAATGTGGTGTTTCTATAAGTTTTATCAATTCTAGGAAATTCACATCATGAATTAAGTTCAAAATGAGTTTTCTACTAAGAAAATTCCCATGAATAGCACATTTCAGTCCATAAATCCATCAAAATCCAAAAATTTCTCACATATATAAGTTTTAAGATGTGAAATTAGTACATTATGTGAATGTATGGACATCTATTTGGAAAAACATTCATTGAATCCGTGATCCTATGAATGTAGTACATGGCATGAACCATCCATGTTAGGAGATCTAATAACATGAATTAAATACCCGACATGAATGCCTTTGTATTAGTATGAAATACATAAAGTAATTTTTGGGAGAAACAAAATATTATAATATTTGAAGTTCCCATTAAATGATGTGAAATTCTATGACAAGATGTAAAATTTTACAGAATGAGTAATTAGTTCCAACTCATGTCATGAATTCATTACACAAAATGACTTTATTAGAATATTTATATTTCATCACTATTATCATTTAAAAAAGTAGAGATTCATTATTCATTTATGTTTATCTTTTTAATTGTCAAAAACCCACTTTTCCATACCATTTTTATGTATTTTTTCATTTTTTACTATTAAAATAATTCCAATGAGTTTGGATTTATTTTTTATTGTTATTAACCTTGTTTATTATAATACAAATTATCATGTGATTTATGTTTCTCTTTCTATATATGTTCTTTGGTTGATATTTATTTCTTTAGTCACGGTTCTCTATAAGAATATTCCAATTATTAATATACTTTAAGATTTCGAAAATAATTTTTTTATGATATATTTAATATTTTAAATATTTTACATTACACACAAAAACTATGCTTAACTTGTGTTACACAGAACAACGAGGTTAAATGAAACGTGAATACTATTAAAATATTAATTTTTAATATGATTATTATCACCTATACATTAGAATGGAATCTATGGATATGAATAAATAAATAAAAACAAAATGGCTTAAAAATTCATTATAATGAATTATTTGGTTTAAAATTAACTAGAAATGAGAAAAACTATTTAATAATAAAGGAAATATTTTTCATAAAAAAATATTTTTTAAGGAAAAAAATTGTATTATACCTCAATAAAATAAAAAAAATTGAGAATGATTTTAATGATATTTGTATATTATAAGTTTCTTCCACTATTGAAAATTCATCATATGTGTTTTCTAGAAAATGATAAGAATAAATCCAATTTTCTGCATAAAAACTGTGATTTTCTAAAAGGCATTTTTCTAAAAATTTTACCCCACACATATTTTGAAAATAATTTTTAAAATTTTATTAATTTTATATAAAAATATAACTTTTTATATCAAAATATAATCACTCACTTAGTGTGAACTTTATGGATTTATCTAAAAGCATTATTTTTTGATGAATTATGAAAAATGAGGAATTTTATTTGAAATATTTCTTTTCATTCATTTATTTTTAATGTTAAATTATATTTTAAATTGATTTGAAATTTAAATTACTAAATTTATACATCAATTAATTAAATTTAATTCATTTAATCACTTTCTTATTGTATTTTGGTATGAAAACATTGTAATCATTTGGACATTTTCTAATTAAAAACATACTCTATCATCTTGTTTGAGAGATTAATTTAAAATTAATATTTCCAAATCAATTAGTGGAATTTAAAAAAAAGGATATAATATTTTTAATCATAAAAATGGATACATTATAATAATTTCATATTAATTTTATACCAAAATTAATAGTTAATTAAATAAAAATTGATTATCATCGTTAAGGTAAAAATTGGTTTACCTGGGGGTTAAGATAAAAAAAATAAGGGTACAATGACCTATAAAATTTTATAAATACAATTTTATGGATATAATTATGCAAATACGCATTTAAGGATATATTATGGAAAATATTTGACCTTTTGAAATATGTAAACCGTTGTAGCACTCAATTTATTTCAAAAATTCAATGTGAGTCCTCTCCACCACTTATAAAAGGACACCCCTATTTTATCCTCCTCGCACCATAAAAAAATTGTTTAATAATGAAATATCCATATAACTACAAACATTAACTCCCCTCACCCGAAAACCCTTATGTTTTACTTAAATTTATACAAGGAATGATTTTAGTGAAAACCTAAGGAGGATACGTGAAAAAGATTTAACATTCATCAATGATATTTTTTGTTTTATTTATTCCACCACACATTAAATTATTATAATAAAATGATTATATAATAACCATAGTATATAAAATGAACTGAGATTTAGTTATGTTATGGTAATTTCTTGTCACTATCTATACTTTCAACAAAGTGGCTAGAAAATCATCTTCTGTGTGTGTGATAGACTAACGCCTCACGAAACAATGCCAATAATTTTATCCATTACCACCTATCATGGTTGTAAATATTTATTAATTATATATATATAAATATATATAGTATATGATATCATTATAATTTTATAATTATTATATCACACATTCCTTCATGCATTCCATTTTGTGCGAATATTATATCGTCACCCATGTGTACGACAGACTACTGCCTCACGAGACAATGAGAATTGTTCATGATTTAAATGGTTGGTCTTAATGATATTTTGAATGAAAATATGGTATTTATTTGAAATAAAAATTAATAATTAATTTTAAAATATGATTTACCTTTCTTTCATTTGATCTGGACTGAAAATGGGCACAACCTTAATGTGTACATACAACTTACTATCTCCATTAATGGTATATTTCATTTCCCACCACTAAATTTTATGGAATTCTATTAATACATATATAGAGAATATATACTGTATTCATAGTATATTGAAAATTATATTAGTGATGTAATCATTAAAAATGTAATATGATCAAAAATACCAAATCAAAATATATACGAAAAATAAAGAAGTTTTTACACGAAACATGACTTTACGGATGTATTATTAATAAAAGGGTAATAAAACGTCATAAGAAACTATTATATGTTATGATATAAAAAATATTTTTCTATAATATATGTATAATAAATTTATATTTATTATACAGGAGTTTTAAACATGCATGGCATAGGTGAATACTTATTGTATGGGATTTCCATCTCTCCTTTTACTTCTATGAGAGCCATGACATATTAACAACCCTTTTCTTTTATGTGGTGTATATACTGCATATGAATTATTTTATTATTCATATCTTTATGGATATTGGGATTTAAATATTCATAGGAGTATAGATATTTCATGGGTTTTATGATTAAAAAGATACCAATGTGGTAAGAGATTTTTTAGTATCTTTAGTTCTACGAGACTTAAAAGTTCACAACTTCTTTACTTTGTGTGGTTTATATATTGACCCGTTGAAGTTTTATTTTAAAAATATCCTAATTTTATTGGAATTTAGTGATTTATTTTATTTTATACATTATTTGGTCATATATTTCTAAATATTACTAAAGCATTAAGAGTTTTTGTCTCAATTTTCATTCATTGAGACATATATAATGTTATTCATGTATATTATTTAATGATGTGTATACACATCCCCATTAAAAAAATATCAAGGATTTATTTATATTAATCATAATTTAAGATCTATTTTATGTTATTCCTTCACAGGGTTTACAATTAAAATTTATCGAAGATGTATTGATTTTATGTTACAATATAATTATTCTTCTAGATTCTTTATGATCATTATTACAATGAAAAAAATATTATGATCAAACTATCAATCAACTCACGAATTTTATTCTCATCTAGTTATTCATGTTCTTTTAATATATTATTAATATTTTACACTATTTTGTACTGAAGATAATTTATAAGTTGTCTTTAATTAAATCTCCATTATTTCTCTCTTTAGAGGAATAAAAGTTTTAATTCCCAATGAACTCTCTTCATTCCTCTTCACCAATATTCTATTCATAAAGGATGCTAGTTTTACACCATTGAAATGAGTGTATTCGCATTAAAATCATCATGAAACTATATAACATTCCCTTAATCCTCTACCACTAGCTACATAACCATCACTGAGACCCTCCGATTTAGGTATTTATACAGCATAATCTTCCCACCATTCCCATTATTCCTCATACCATTCCTAGGTTGTTTTCAAAAAAATAAAACTCCATACTTCCTTTATTTTTCTTAGCCCGAGCCGCAGGACCTCTTTTACCATCATCAAGATAAGATCATGTAAACTAATAAATTCGTCAAAATTATTGTGGCCAAGAGTATTCTCATGGAATAGGAGTTAATGGATCTCATTGGATGCATGAATTATTCCTTCATAATAGAGGTGAATGATGAGATATATATATATAGATCAATCATGAGTTCATGGATACTTTAGAGGTAAAAAAAATTCAAGTCTACTTCATATTTAAGGGAATTCCATGGGATATCATGTTAGTATAGTTAGGAGTCGACCTAGGAATATTCTACTCAAACAATGTTTCCTCTTTAGACCATTATACCATCTGTATAGTACTGAAAAAATGTCACCCTAATGGTATGGTAATTGATAGTCCATAAACCCCAGAGATTCAATGACCAATTTAAGATAAAGAACACCCAACTGAGGGGTGATTCCCTATATATTATTCATCAAATATTTATCCCATGAATAGATGGATTATGGAGATTCAGATGGGCCAATCAGCCCGATTGAGGTACTCATCTTGATTCTATAATGGGTAACTAGGGTGAACATGGATCATTATTTCTCCATATATTATGAGGGACATATGAGGAAGATCTATAGAATAATAATGGGAGAGAACACTATAATGTACCTTTATCTTCATTTAGGTATTTTCAACTTTTCTCTAACACTACCATCATTGGGACTAATTTAGTTGGTTTGTTTTCTATTGATAAAAAAAAATGAGTCTTCATCGAAAGATCGATAGGAATTATGAGTGGAATCTCAATTAAGATATTGACACTAATGAGGTTTTAGATACTCATTCTCTAGTTTTGGAAGTTCACAATCCTATTATTTTATAAACATGGTCTAACATCAAACCACCTTCTTCTCCTTCAAGTATTTCTCAACCCCCCCCCCCCCAGTTACTGACACACCTCACTATGTGGTACCACCACATTACCATTCTGGGCCGACCCAAACCATTCCATTAGTTATGTAGGAGGCAGTATAAAGCTGCAACAATGTTCTTTAGTGAATTCTAGAAATATATACGTAGATCTTCCATCATTTTAGAGTTTAATTCAAAGAGAATAACTAGTTCCCTCTCAATTCCCCATCTCATCAGGTTTCTACCCCCATCCACCCACACATCTTACAATACTGCCAAGACCACCTTTGGATCCATTCTAGTACCATCAGCCTAGGCCCCAATAGTCACATTATTCCATATACCTATGGATATTGTGAATTATGATTCTCAAAGAGTAATTATTGTATCATATGACAGATAAGGAAAGGACCTTTTATGTTGATTACACCTAACATTCCATTTATTGACCCCTTTGACAGACACTTGAACTCTTTAATAATTAGAGCCCAACCTATTTTTGAATTTTTCCCAGATTCACTAGTGGCAGCTGACCATGATTCCATCACCATGGATCCTATTTTAGTGGCTTATCCTCTTACTTCTACACCCATCACTAAGGTCAACAATGTAGGGAATATCTATCTACCCACCGTTTGGGAGGGGGCATCAAATGTTTCTTACGTATATTCTTGTTATCGTGTTTAGTTATTCCTTATTTAACCCTATTAATTCCATTTATATTTTTTTTTCATATTATCACTATATTATATATTCTTCTTGTGAACAATATATTTTCTAATGGTCTTGATATGAATTTTTTACATTAAATGGTTTTATTACATTATAGTCCTCCCATTATAATGAAAATTATATGTATCAATAATCTACCATAAATGTTACATTTTATTAATGTGTTAGGACACTTATAGGATATCTCTATGAGGTATTCCATTATGTAGTTTCTTTATAGGGACCCCCATGAGATCGATCCATGTGTTACACTAATGCTTCTAAGGCCACATGATTAGTATGGATAACACAATTTTGAGGTAGTAAAACCCTCTAAGAGGCCAATGGATTCTGATTATACAACATCCAATTTCTAGAAATGTATTTGGAAACTGATCCAATGGAATGATCTGAGTCATCATTGTATATATTTCTCACTGATGACATTTTTGTTATGTCTTTAATGGAGGAAGCTAATATTTTTGATATTATGATTTTTTGTTCGTTTTGATAGGTGTTTTGTATTCTTGTTATAAGCTTACCTTAAAGATATTTTGTAACACCCCATGATTTCATAGTACGTTATCTCATTAAAGTAATTTAATATCCTGCGCTACACGCAACACCGAGTTCGTGCGCACCACACCTTGCTAAACTAAATGTTCAAAATTCGGTTTTGAATATAATTAACTGCATTTTGAATCATATATACTCTATATAATGTTAACATCCATATTATGTGTCTCATAGACATAATAGAAGAACAAATTCATTTTTTCGGATAAAATAAATATTTTTTAAAAAATTCAATTTTACCGACTTCTAAGGGAGAACACTTTTTAAAGCCAATATTTTACAGTTTTTTATATTCAATTTATTGATATTAAATTTTTCTTTAGAATGGGACATAAAAATTTAGTTTGGATAATTTTTTTAAAATTTTCTGATAACAATCATATTTTGATGAAAAGTGTAAAATACTGTTTTAATTGAAAAAAATTTTCTAATTGAAATAATCTGTAGTGATAAATTATTCATTAGAATGGTTTGGATGTATAATTATATTATATTTTTATCATTTAATACAATTTAGGTCATTATAAGTTATTTATCATTTAAATTAGACATAAACACATGTTAATCTTTTGATAGTTTTTACCTTTTAAAACACTGCTTTTGTGTTTTGACAAGAGGAATTAATTTTAAATTAATAAATATAAATTATATGTTTTGAATTTGGTAAAATAGAATTAATTTATGAATTCATAATATCAGAATTATCCTAGGGTTAATTTATGGTAGTTTTATGAAAACATTCAATTTTTGATGATTATTGAAAAACACTGCGTTATTATTTAAAACCGACTTTTTATTTAAATAATTATCTATTTTTTAATTTATTTATTTCAAAATAGATACATACTATCAATATATGTTCAACATAATTCATTGGAGTCATTTTATATGATGTTTATATATATATAATTTTATCGAACATTTTACCATCTTTTAACCACCTTCTTAGATCATTTACAAATTTGCATACAACATAATTTTTCAATTTCTGTGAGTTGAATTTAAAAAATCTGAGAGAGATGGTTGAAATAATTTAGTAAAATTTGGTTCAATAAAATTAAAATAATTTTTGGTTAATAGTAACTTTTTTCTTTTATTTACCATGGTTAAAAGTTAATAGGGTAATTAAGGCTAAAAATGATATTATAATTACCCAAACACTTGTCCTAATTCTATTGGAAAAGTATAATTCAACCAAAAAACCCTATGGAATAGAATATTACCGACTTTGGTCCACATGGATATGATTTGGAAATTTATTATTTTTTTATTTAAAGAATAGTTAAAAGAGTTATATTCAATGTTTAATAATTAAAATATTTTTAATATAGGGTTATACATAATATAAATTAGAATATACATATTCATTATAAATATAACAAAATTAAATAAGATAAATTATACTATACATATTCATTATAAATATAAAAAAATTTCCTACATGATTTATTTTATTAGTATTTTTTAGACATTAAATAATTTTATTTAATAATGACACAATGATGATGTAGTAGTTACTTTTTTAATGAAGGATTAAAATAATTGATATTATAAATATCCAAATAAATGTAATTTGAGACTTTTGATAAATTCCACAAATTCTTCAGGCTAATATTAAATTTTAGGGTTGGTTAAATAAATTTTATTCTAAGTTATAATGTTTTTATGGCTTTCAAAAAATTCAAATACCAAATAGTGTCAAAATTCACATACTTGAGTTTTTAAACCAATTACTATATTATTAAATCAAATAATATTCCAAAAAATACATTGGACAGAAAAAAGACTTATATAATGTTATATATATTAATAATGAACCACAAGGGATTATCTATTCTTGTTATAGTATGATTATTAACCAAATAATATAAAAATACACAGAGATGTGGTAAATGACAAACTATTTAACTAAGAGTTAAGTCTAAAAGATGAGGTTAATATGATGACCTAAACCTATCTAAAACCTATTAGTTGAAAGTTTTTCGACCAAACCCACATTATCCTTTAAATTATTCATTTTGGAGCCATTATAATCCGAAAATTATTTTATTATAAAATAATATTTCAAGCTTTTCGTAAAGCAACTCTCACCACTCTTATAAAAGGGGAATTCCCCTTCTCTAAATGTTTCACCTCAAAATAAATTTTCCTTGGCCAAAACATCCTCAAATATCATCAAAACATTGATCCATTTATCTTAGTGGCCTTCCTTTGGTAATAAATCCACCCTAAGGAACTATTTTGATCAAATCAAAAGGAAGAACCCGAAGAAGAGGTAAATATTTCATGACCTCTTTCCTGTTCTTTTCTTCTTCCACTTCCGTTTTCATTGTTTTTTACATTATAAAATAATAAATCCAATATATTATATATGTTTTGATGTCATTATAAAAATTTTACAACCATATTCATTATTCTATCAATACTATACATTACAATTTCACCATACGTGTGTACGTACAAATTACCGTCTCCATGTAATGGTGTCGTTTGTTATACAAACACGTCATTTTTTGGATAGGTAAAACAATGAGTACAACAGATGTAAATAATAAATTTAACATGTTAATTATTCGTTATATATTATATACCATACAATTACATACTATTTCAGTATAATGATATAGTCGCTCATGCATACGTACGAATTACCGTCTCCACGAAGCGATCAGATTCATTCCCACGTTCACCATTCAATAATGATTATTAAAATATACATTATTAATAAGTATTTAATATATTAATTAATAATTATACTGGAGATATATATATATATGTATGTATGTATTACATATGTCTTATTCACTTACTTTTGTTAAATATGATATGAAAACAGAAACAACGTGTATGCGTACGTATGGCCTACTGTTTCCATAAATGGTGTATTCCATTTTATACATCTATCAAGTATACATATTTATATTCTAAATATATATGATATATAAATAATGTTTTATATTGTGTAATTATTTATATTATGAATTATGTGATACAATCAAGAGTAACAAGTTAAAAAACGTATGATAAAAAAGTGATTATTAGCCAAAATGTTAATTTTACATGGAAATTATTGTTAAATGGGTAGTATAAATTAATAAATGAATCATGTATGATATCATAAATTTTAATATGGTTCTGCTATAATTTAATAACTAACTATGGTGTTTATACATGAGGTTAAACGTACCCTCGACTAAAGGAAAGTATAAGGTAAAGGATTTTCATCTCACCTCTTATTCCCGTGAGATTAATGCTATATTGCCACAATTTACTTTTGTGTGGTGTATGTAATGCCCATAATTGTATTCTTTGTGTAATAAAATTTAATACATATATATACATATATTTACATCTTCATTGTAATGTAATTATTTCATGGGGTGTATGTTTCGTAAGTTACCAAAATGGGAAGGGTTAATTTCACAATCTAATTATTATCTGAGGTTGTTTTTACATAAGTATATACGGAGGTATATTTATTATCCACATACATGTTTCAAAAAAGTGTGTCCAAAGGGATTATTTTTAAGGTAATATTTTAATATAACCTCATTTTATATTTTTTAATGATTTATTCTTCTAAAACATTATATTTATTTTCCAAGTTTTTAAAATGGGTTATAATGATTTATTTATATGGAAATGAATATTTTTAAAATGTTAATTCATTTCAAAATATTCAAAGTGGAATGGGACATTTTGATTAAAAAATTTCTTTAAAATTCTTCCTTTCTAAATTATGTGACTTTTAAATGATTTCAGGAAAAATTGATATTTCTCTCAAAGAGTTTTACATATCTTTTTCATCTATGTCAACATCCTTTGATGGATTTTAAACTTTTTTTGAATTTGATATAAATATTCCTTATTTTATTGGATTTGTTTTGATATGTTTGACTGTGGTTGTGTTATTTTTTAACCATTCATGGATTATGGATAAATTATTGACATTTCTTATTCTAGTTTTAATACGAATGTTTATGTTATTTTTAAACCCTTTCATATAAGGAATGAATTGGAATTAGTAAGTGATGGGTGGAACCCACTATAGATGCTCGATGCATTGGTAGGTATCATTAGACAAACTAGTGTTTTGACATAAGGCCTTGAAAAAAATATTATTTTTAGTCTTGGCACAAGGCCTTGACTATGTGGTTATGAAGTATGGCATTATGAATTCCATCATTATAAAAGTGGTATTGATTTTGAATGTGATTATTCGAATAGTAGAATATCCTTGTGAATAAGTAAATAACATTATTTTATTATATCTTTTCCATATTATTCTGATGTATAAGTTTAAAACTATTTTGTTTTATCCTTATACATTGACTTATATTTTTATGATTATTTATGAAAATTTCCAAAATGTTGTTATCTTTACTGGGCATCTGATCTCACCCCTTTCTATGTTTTAATTTTCCCAGGATTCCAATAAGTTTATTATGATTGATAAGAAGGGTTAATCTGGGAGATTAATGGCATTCTCAAAGGATCATTTTTGTTTTTTTCTAATGTGTAATATAACGTTCACGTATGTAATCTGTTTTTCAATACTGCAAAACTGATCGGTCTTTCGGGACTTGATTCCTTGTAATCATGCCAATTTATTAAAATAATGCACCGACTACCATAATTGGAGTCGGGATGTTACAGGTGGTATCCGAGGAAGTTTAAAAACAATCATAGAAATAGATTTAGATAAACTCGAATTCGAGAACATTACCATAAGATAAACTTTGAGGATTAGTATAGAAGAACTTCCAATAATTTTGGTGTTGTAGTGATTTTGTGAGTTTTCCAAGCAATACATCCCTGTCTGGATACGAGTACGATGAGGCAGCTCTGGCACAAAAGTTCCTAGGGGTAAAACCCCAAAACACCACTTTGAGCTAGACTTGAACGAGAAGTGTTGCATGACAATGGGCCTTTCTTACACTTGGTTGTGACACTCCACAGGGTATATGATTAGGATAATTCACATTTTCATTACAATCCATTTTGAAGGATTTATGAATAAATACTTCCTCGAAGAAATTTTTTTATGATTATAGATTATATGCATAATCATTTCAATTTACATTAGGTATTTTACAATATTGGAATTATACATTTTGATTCATTAACTAACCTATTGTATCTGAATGTTTAGAAATGGTGCCTTGTAGACAGAATGATAATTCCAGCAAAACTCATGATCAAATGATTAAGAAGGATAATATCTTTCATGGTATTAAGACAAAATTTTAAAAAGAAATATTCTCCCATGTATTATAAATAAATGGAAAATATAGTATCATGTGTTAATAAAATATGTAATGAATTATCTGATTCCTATGGCTTTGAAGGGAAGTGAGAGAAAAAAATTATCGTAGAAAGATTGATGGATAAAGGGAATAAGGGAAAGAAGGATTTTCCCATATGTGGTAACTATGGAAAAAATCCCCTTGGTAAAAACATAAAGGGAATATGATTTTGTTATATGTGTAGAGAAATAGGACACCAATTACGTGACAGAAAGGGTAAGAAAATGGTTTCAAATGTACAATGCTTCATCTGTAAGGAGTTGGGACACGAAATGAATCAATGTCCAAATTATTAGATTATACCCCTAATGATGCTATTAGTTAATAATCATGTTATCGTAATTCCAAAGATGAAGAGGAATGATTTGTTTTCTTATGTTGTTACTAAAGTATTTTGTCGTTTGAGTATTGTATTAATGATGTACGTGTTATAAGAATTATAGAGTATATAAAAATTTTACTTCTGTACTATTACATTAAGGATTTGAGATTATATGGTTCTAAGAAAAGTGACTCAATAGAAATATAAATTTTTTTTGTAAAATACATGGTTGATGTAAAGATGAACCTTAATATGGTTCTAATACTGAGGTAGTGATTTTGGAAAAAAGATATGATTGATTTTGATATTCGATATTCTTGAATAGTTTGAAATTATTTAATTTTTTGTTTATTCCATTATTTTTGTAGTTTGAAACATTTTTAGATATAAGGAGTATATCCAGAATTCAATAAAAACTAAGGTGGTACATACCTATTCAAATATTTTTTTTTGGTAATTCTATTTATTACCATGTCTTATGAGAAAATATGTTGAAGGCATTCACATGTTTGTTATGTGACCTTCCATATTAATTTTGGGCTGTGAGTTTGGACAAATGTTTTTTGGATAAGTATAAAGGCTGGAAAGGATCAAGTTAAACAATGGATACTATTTTTTACAGTTAAAACACTTATTTTTTTTTTGAATTGTTTTAAAAAGGACAACCCGGAGGTCGGGTGACAACCCATCGCATCAGGAAAGGCCACGAGACATGAACCCGCAGCCGAAGGGCGACAAGGGTGGAACACCGACCACTGGCATACATGATGTCCTAGTTTGTATAATATAGTTTTTTAAAAATTTTGATAGATGATTTATAAATTCATTATTTTTGGAACCCTATATTATTATGATAAATAGAATATTTTTGGATTATATTATCTTTTGGAGTTAAAGATGACTTTGTGGTAAGAATTAGTTGAAGGATGAAAGTATTCATGTCATGTATATATGTATATATATATATTTCTTTTTATTCTATGAATAAATTAATCCTTAAACTTTAGGTAAGGGGTCTTAAAACTAAAAATAAGTTATCCTAACACCATATGTTTTTTTGAACCGATGATATTTTACATCATCATAGATTTATTTTTTTTAGGTCCTCAATTTTACACTTGTTTGTGATTGATGACCTCAATCAATCCCTAAAAATATTTACGGTTTTCCTCCAATTATGTGTCTCTAATTTCCACAAATTTTCTCTTAATCGAGATCATAATTTAGTGGTGAATTTTTCATTCCTTTTCCCTCTTATTAAGACTAAAGTTTATTAACCAAATCCTCAATTTGGGTTTTCCACAAAGGTATTTTTCTATTTTTTTATCATTTTATTTTTGATTAATAATATCAAATTTCTATGACTCAATTTATTGAAGGAGGGGAGAATGTAACACCCCAAGATTTCATAGTATGTTATCTCATTAATGTAATTTAATAGCTTGTGCTACACGCAACACAGAGTTTGAGGTCACCACAACTTACTAAACATACCGTCCAAAAAGCGATTATGAATAGTGTTAACTAATTTTTGAATCTTATATACTCTATATAATATTAAAATCCATATTATGTGTTTCTTAGAAATAATATAAGAACAAATTCATTTTTTCTGGATAAAATAAGTATTTTTCAAAAAATGCAATTTTACTACCTTCTAATGGAAAACCCTTTTAGAAACCAATATTTGACACTATTATATATTCAATTTAATTTAATTAACTTTTTATTTATAAGAGGGACATAAAAATTTAGGTCGGATAAATTTTTGGTACTTTTCTGATAACTTTCATATTTTGATGAATAGTGAAAAATACTATGTGTTAATTGAAAACAGCTTTTTTATTCGAAATAATTTATATTGATAAATTATGAATTTGAATGGTTTTTAAGTTTTATTAGATTAATGTTTTATCATTTATTACAATTTCTGTCATTATAAGTAATTTCACATTTAAATTTGACATAAACACAAGTCAATCTTTTGATAGTTTTTACTTTTTAAAAAACCCTCTTTTTGGTTTTGACAACGAAAATTAATTTTAAATTAATAAATGAAACTTCTATGTTTTGAATTTCGTAAAATAGAAATAATTTTTGAAATTCTAATATCAAAATTATCTTAGGGTAAATTTTTGGTATTTTTCTGAAAACAATAAATTTTTGACCAATATTGAAAAACACTATGTTATTATTTAAAACATAATTTTTATTTAACTTTATAAATGATATATAAAGAATAACATTATTTTAATTATTATTTATGATTCATATAATTTTATTTATTCATGGAGATTATGATTCAATATTTATAAATTGGTAACATTGTGTTCATACAGTCACATTTTTATTATAATTTTTTGTGATTATGCTTCCATTAATAAAATATTATGATTTGTATCCCAAGAACACTCATAGATTTTATTCTCCTATGGTTATTCCTGATATATTAATTTATTGGTACCCTTTTAAAACTCTTTGTATCTTAATATTATTATAAATTGTTTTCATGAAAATCTAAATTTATTTTTCATTTAAGTTAGAAATATGTGTTCTTTAAAAATCCCATTTTCCAAAAATGTTTTTTGTTAAAAAGAATTTTAAAATATTTAAAAATATGATTTTAAAGAATATATTCTCAAAAAAATTTCATTTTTTAATTATAAATAATAAATTTATTTTCAGAGAAAAATGTATTCAACATTTACTTATTGGTTTTCAATATACATTCAAAGAATATTTGGTTTAAATGGTTTTAATGATTTCATTATATGTTATCATTTTTTTCAAACAAAATTGTTTACAAAATTTATTCAAGAATTATTCACATGTTTTCATATTATTTAATAAGAAATTTTATTTAAAAAATATTTTATGTTCTATAAGTGATTTAAAATATTTTCAAATATTTTTTTAAATTATTTCAATGATATTTTCAATGGAAAAGACTTTCAAAAAGATTTCAATATTATTTTATATTTTTTTATTTAATGAGGGTTTAAAATGTTCTCATGCTTTATTATAATTTTTCATAGTTATTTTAAATAAAAATAGTTTTAAAGATATTTTATGTTTTAAAATGTAATATTTTCAATGAATAAAGTTTATTTTATTGAAGAATTTTTTTTAATGATTTATAAAAAATTGTGTTCAAACTAATATGACATTTGTTGGTGTTACTAATTAATTATTAGGGATATGATCCAGAGTTTCTATTTATATTATTTCTCTGCATGGATTACATTTTTATGGAATGATATTTATGAAAAATATTTCACTTTCATGTGTTATATGATTATGAAACATATTTCCCTTTCAGGGGTTATATGGTTATGAAACCAGTAACTTTTAATAAGTTATTATTTGATCAAATGACTAAAAAAATATATCTTTTCATAAATAATGATATTATCACATGTTTATGATACCCATTTATTATGATGGGTGATGATATGGAGAATATTTATGATCAAGCTATAGACATATGTATGATTTCATTATGAGATGGATGAGACCTATATCTCCCTCCAATGCATTTTGAAATGATTTATATCTCATGTGATATTCATGTTTGGAATGGGGAGGGAACTCAGTTTAGTAGATGAATTATTATACTAATATTGTCTTTGTAGTTATACTTTACTATTACGATGATCATGAGAGTGAAACATGAATACATATATGGTATTGTTAGTGAACCCATACAACTAAGAAGACCTGGTCAATAATCCTGGACTAGTATGGAAATTGTTTTATATGTTATGAGTCTTCCAAAATTCCATATCATATTTCTATGTTATGATTTCATGGATGATACTCATGATTCCCTTGTGGTATAGGTCTTATTAATATAAGATCTTTATGTCGTTATTTAGGTTTATGATTTTTTTATTTGCTGAGTTTGATCATCTAATGCCATTATAATATTCTCATACCCTTATTCTCATGTTATGCTTATATATCCCCCCATGTTACCTTCACTGATCATTGGAGAACACCCATTTATTATATTTTATTTTCCTAGATTTTGAAGAAAGGTTTTACGGAGTAGTGATGATGGGGATTATATATAAGGGAGATGTGGACGATATTTCAATGGTTTAGAAGTTTATGTTCCCAAGTCTCTGAAGACACTAAACCATTATGGTCCTAAAAAATGTAATTTTTTAATGTGATTAATATTCATAAAAAAAATTATTATCAATGTGTATTATTCCTGGGATTCTATAATACCTAGGTCTAAGCCTCTCAATGTTTCAAAATCAAAATTTAATTCTTTCTTTGTTCTTTGATCAATTTTAACTTCATCTCTTACTTCGAGAAATAAAGATGAATTTGATAGAAATAAATAACTAATGGATCACAATATATGGTGAACCAATACATTGAACTCTAAAACCTCATCCAAAGATCAAATTAAACCATTAAATATATGGTTAATCTTATTAAACATAAAGAATTTAATATTTATAAATAATACAAATCATGTTATCAATATAAACATAACATTAATCTCTTAAAAATCATTATGTATCTCCTAGTTGAAACTTTTAAAATATTTGAATTCCATGGTTATATATTATTTGGAATAATGGATATAACAATAATTACTATAAAAACTCAATGATAAAAGTACTTGTTTCCTCATTACATAAAAAATCCTCATATTATTAAGTATATTCCATAAATCCAAATGTTATTTAAACTCTATCAATGATAACACAGACCAATTTTTCATTAAGATATTAATCAGTTTTGGGAACAGAAATACTATCCAATTTACTTCATCAATATTGATTATATATTTATCTATACGAAACAACATCTTCTCCAAATTAAAAATATATTTAGGGTTATCATCTCTTAATCATCCATTTTTCAGAAAGTATCATGTGTCTCTTAAATAACTATTCTAGATCATGAGTTCAATCTAAAATATTCATTAAAATGATTTATAAAAACATATACAAAACAACACTTATATATTTCATAATTCGTATTATATAATTCTTGAAATCTAATACATAAAAACTATAATCATTATAATACATTATTAAACCATTAACTATACTTTGACATCATTTATATAATACCTCTTTCTTATAATAGGAAATATTAATCACATTTTTACATTCATCAATCTCAATTTAATCATGCTTCAATCAATTTACACAAAAATATTACTAATAAAACTCATAAATTTCATATATTTTTTTCATTATATTCATCATTAATTGTATTAACATTACTCATATGAACATTCTGATTAACATCACAAAGTTTCCCCTAAGGAAATATTTTTTTATAAATCCCAAAATTTCCACATTTGAAACATTCAACCATTGATTATATCATAGGTTGAAAATTATTCTCATCCATTATGTTATCGAAAATTTTCATTTTTTACTCAATAATTAATTTATTTGTGTCCTTATTTTCCAAAATAAATAAAAAACTCCTATTTCTCAAAGACATCCACTTGGGATATTTTTAACACATTCTCAATAAATAGGAAATAAATCATATTTCATGTATGGTATCCACCACCCAAACTCTTGGAAAACTCTATCATTCTCTTCTTTTGTGAGACCGAGAGTTGGTTGAGGTGAAAATTTCATGTAACCCATTGTGATAAATGGTTATTAATAATAAAAATTTCCATTACTCTAGTCATCATCCGTTTTGGTTTCTCATCCACACATTGTCTACCGAATTAAATGAAAATCGAGTTACTTCCTATTCCCTTCATTGATTAAAACAAAAAATCATAGTGTCATTTTCAATATTAATAGAGGGAAACCACAACATCAGGAAAAAAAATTTAGGTGTCTAAATCATGATATTTGTTTTTAGTCTATGAAACTTTAGGATTATATTAGTTTATTCATGGTAATTTTTTAAATATTTCATGACGGCTGGTAAATATTTTGTGAATTTCAAAAGCATATCCCTCAAGGATGTCAAACTAGGTGTACTAAAAGGCACATTTTCATGCATCAGGTGATGAGAGCATCTAGAATAACATTTAATTCTTAGAATTAATACCCCTAGGTAAATCTAGTCTTAAGACACATCCACTTATGGGAACCATATGAGCTTTTAATTTATTAAAAACTACATTCTATATCCTTAACCAAAATTATAGGACATTTTCCAAATATTTGACCTACCCTTAGATAATATTTATTTTTATCCCAATAAACATATTTATAAATTTCACTAGAGATCATAATAATGTTTTCTCATCCTATTTTCCTAATTTTAACAAAAAAATCTAGATTACCAACTATCGAGACCAAAAATACACATACATAGATATTAAATATTTTTGATTAATATTCATTACATTACACAAAAAAATACCAAGTATTGAAAAGGTTCAATGTCTTTTGACACTTTGAAACATTTAAAATTGGTTTATAAGTGTTCTGAACCATATGCTACGTTGTTCCACATAACTATTATTATTATTATACATATCACACATATTACCTATCTTCATAACATTGGGAAAAGAATCATATAAATTAAGATAATGTTTATCATGACATACAAAATTAATTTAGTTTTTAGTGTTGATTTATTCCATAGCATAGACCCATCAGTCATCTCTCTGAGAGCATTGGAGGTTTAATGTTTCTGTATTTAAAAAAAGGCTAAAATAGATGTTATTTTTGATAACCATTTATTAAAAAAATGAATTGATTATAGTGTTTAATATTATATAGTAAAATGATGTTTTTTATAATTATGGTATAATGAGGTAATTTTATTTTCAATACACATCTTGTTTAGTTCATTATTCTAAAAATAATAGATGGTTTAATGGAATCCTTTGATTTAGGGTAATCATGATCTTGATTCTCCTAATCCCTTTTAAAATTCTTCATAAGGAACAAAAAATTTACACCAAAATCATGTTGTCAAGATTTAGAATACAAGAATGGAATGAGGTATAAAAATTTATAATGATATATAATTTATTTGTAGAAAAAAAACCATTATTGTGTTTTATAGTCAGAACATTCCCTGATTCCCCCTTAAAACATCACCCCAATCAGTGTTGAGATAAATAATGTTTCACTTGATAAACACAAAAAATAATTCATTATAGAATATTGTTAATATATAAATTTAATAAAATGATTGAAAAAATAAATTAAAGAAATAATATAGAAGAAAAAATATCATAACTCCCTCTCCATGTGTGCATAGCTTTCTTGAAATGACCGCCCACCATTTAGCTCACCATTAAGAAGAGAAGGTAGCTCGGGTGGATCTTTTCCATTATCGTCGATCTCTTTAGGAGGATAGGGGACTAACAGACATATATAACAAATATTTGAATATTTTTTGTCCCTAAAGAGGTAGGTATTTTCTCTTTGGTCGTTCTTATAAATGGGGTTTACATAGTTCAAATTTATTTAGATATATGTTCGTGGTTTTCTTCATCCAGATTTCCAAATACCACATGGAAAATGGTTTTGGGAATCCTTTTAATACTTATCTAGATTTTGAAAAAACTAAACAGTGGCTAAACCAAATCATGGATATCTAAAAAAAATATTATTCATAATTTTGAGTCCTAAATCTCATGATATGGATGAATTATAAAAGTGACTGAGAGACTATAAATATTGATGATTCGCTCAAGTGATAGAACCTTTTGGACCTCAAAATGGATGAATTAGGATTTATTGTATTCTAGAAAAAAATATCCAATCCTATATTATATATTAAAACCAACTTTATTCTTAATTTGACACTCAAATTGGTAAAATTATGTGTTTTAGTCGACAAAGGTTTTTGGACTCTTACGTACTTTGACCTGTTTTTCATGAATTTCACTATGCTCTCTCCAAATCACCACCACCTACATAGTAATCATAAAAAAAATAAAAAAAAGTTTTTTAATTGATAAAAATTAAATAATCGAATCAAACATGAACTTAAATTTTTAATTATATTTTGAATTTACAATAAATAATAAGTCTAACATGGTTTTATAAGGGATAAAATGAATAGTAAATCACTACATGATTACACCTCCAATCATAAACATTTTCACTCCTATGAAATGTCACTTATCCAAAGAGATGCATGGTGATATTCCCAACATCATTAATATTCATCATCAAATAAAAATTCATTTCATTATAGTATTGTGATCAAACAAAAAACCAAATCAAGTAGTTATTCTCAGTGATAAAGGAAAAACGTTGTCGCAGAAAATGTATTAGAACAAAATCCTATGAGATGTAGGATAATAGTCTTAGAGTGGAATTCAAAACTAAGACATTCCACTAACTCTCCATGTGTGAGTCTTTGAAAATCATTTCACCATATATTTTTACTTTTTATCCTTTAAATATTAGTTATTTTTAAAAAAACCTAATTATTTGATTTATTCCACTGAAACAACCATATATATTTTACAGTCAAATATCATGACCCACTCACTTAATAATTACATAATGTCAAAATATAATATTTTTTCCTAGATATCTTTATATGTTGTACATTTCAACACTCCCCTAATTTATTATTTTATTTTATTTGTTGTGTTTTTGGTATTTTTTTGTGTTCATTTTTTTAGGGATTATAAAAACCGGTTAACAGGCACACAAACATTGTAACAACCCAGGTAAATAAAGAGTATGACATTTTCACATTTATCCATGTTTGTGAATAAAATATTAATATTACTTTAAAGTGGATGCTATGCTCGATGGCGTACCCAATACGCAACAACGAGTTTTTTGGGAATCTTATGTTGCACCCTAATAATAAAATAATATTATTTTAAATGGTAGTTAACAAATAGCCATTGAATTGGCAGGAATGTATAGAAATAACTAAAATATGATTATATATGTTTTTAAATGTTTTTACATTTATCTAATAAAAGATAAAGGCTTAAAATAAGGAAAGAATTCAATTTTAGGCTTATATACTCCAATTTTCAAGAAAGGTCCACTTATCAACATTTGATGGCGAACCGTCATTAAATATAGTTTTGGTCACTTTTATAAATTCTATTGGACCAAATAAAACTCTTATTTAGAATCGGGACATCAAATTTTACTTTGTGTAATTTATTGGTATTTTTTTGATAAAGTTCGTTTTTTAATGAATAGTGTAAAATGTTGTATTTTAATTCAAAACCTTTTTTTAATCTCATTTATTTATATGATTAGATTATATTTTGAATTGGTTTTAAATTAAAATTAGAATATATTTTTACCATTAAATCCAATAGTGGTCGTTGGAATTAATTTCACGTTGAAATCAGTCTTAAACTAGGGTCAATCTTTTGATACTTATTGTTTCATAAAAACACGCTATTTGCTCTGACAGCGGGATTTAATTATTAAAATAATTAATGAAAGTTATATGTTTTGAATTTTTTAAAATGGACTTCATTTTTGAATTCGGAATATCAAATATAGCTTAGGGTGAAGTTTTGGTATTTTTTTGAAAAACATCAATTTTGGATGAATAGTGAAACCACTAAGTGGTACTTAAAAAACTGATTTTTCATTTAAATGAAATTTTACCACCTCTGTGATTTTAATTTCAAAAATATGACATACAAGGATTTCATTAAGACATAAAATTTGGTTCAATAGAATTAAAATAATTTTTTGGTGAATAGTAACTTTTATGTTTTTAATCGCGAATACAGGTAATTTTTGTAGTTTAAGGTAAAAATAATGATTTCATAATATAATATGAGATTGAAATATGTCCTACCCACATTGGATGTGTCATGGCCGACCAAAAAATCGATGTGTCAATTTGGGGACCCCATGGAGCAACTTTTGTCAGAAAATGACATAAATACCTTTTTATTTAATGTTAAAGTAAAAATGACACAAACATGAAATGTTTTACTAAAACAATTTTTAGATGGGGTTATAAAAGTCATATTTTTGACTATAAATATTCATTGGAAATCTAAAACGATTTCCTACATCATAGTAGTTTTTTATAATTTTTAGAAAATAAATAAATTAAATTCTTTATGACATCATGATGATGCAGCGATGACCTCATTATTTAACGATTTAAATAAAATGGAATGATAATGAAAATTCTAGGACCTAAACATGTCCAAAACCTATTGGATGGGTGGATTTCGAACCCTTATCACCATATACTCGAAAAACATCAGTGTGGGACCATTAAAATCAGAAAACCATTTGAAAATAAAGTAATATTTTATACTTTTCCAAGAGTTCCCCTCCTCTTCTCTTATAAAAGGCCCCCACCTCTACCACCTTACCCAAACCCCTCAAACCTTTGGATCGGCCAAGATCTGATCCTTTTCTCTCTCCACATCCCTATCCTCATCCTAGAAGCATTAACATAGGCTGGAATCTCTTCAAGAAACCCTTTTGGTTCAAACGAAAGGGAGTTACCCTATTTTAAGGTAACATCTTCACTTGTGCTCTTTTGTTTTATTTTGCTTCTACAACCCCCTAAACTCTTTTTATTCATTTATTTTGTAACAAATCCAGTATCTTAAATATACTATGATGTTTTTATAATTTGTATTCAAGCTTAATTTACACACACCTTCATCTAATGGTTAAAGAACATACTGTTTCTGTGGATGGCGAATTTCTGCCTAACGAAACGATGATTGTTCAACACTCATATAACACATTCAAAGGTGGCCATTAATATATCACTATGTTTATATGTGATATATAATATTTTTATGTTTTACATATGCTTATTTATTTTTCATTTGTGTCATACCTTTATGGCTTCCATTATGGGTATATGCGAAATCTTCATTTTAGGAAGTGCGGACTATCGCCCCCTCAAAGTGATTTGATTCGTTAATGCCATATGTGGGACGTATAGAGGATGGATTTAAAGTTATTATATATGATTTTATACTGGAATTATAATATACCTTTATATCATTATTTTTTTCTTTCCATTAAATTATGAGATAGAAATGAAAGTAGCGTTCATGCGTACGTACGGCTTACCGTCTCCATGAACGGTGCATTTCATTTATTATCCTCAAATGTAATGTACTATTATAATACATATAATGGATATGATTTATGATAAATATAAATTATGAATATAATTTTTTCATTAAAAATATACAAATCTCTCATTTAGTTTTAATTCCATTAATATGACATAGAAATGAAAGTAGCGTTCATGCGTACGTACGGCTTACCGTCTCCATGAACCGTGCATTTCATTTATTACATATAAATGATTATGTAATATTTTAAATACATGTATATGATGGATATATATGATATATATGATATAAAAATAAGTAATTTCATTCTGGATATAAAGAACCTTTGACCACACGAACAACATGTAATTATCAGAAGTCCACTTTTGACTTAAGAACCAAATATCGACAAAACAAACATTATTAACTTAAATGATTACATAATGTTTATAACATGTCAATAATTGATATAAAAGGAATAATGAACTTGAAAAACGTTCTTAATCAAGTAGAATTTAACTCAATTTTATTATTCAGGATGTTAAAGAACGATCGAGTCAAGTTGGACCTCAGGTAAGGGATCATACTCCTCTCTTTCTTTTTAAGTACACTCTTTTATGTCATTCCTTTTAAGATCATCTTTATTATTATTGAGATGTTCTTTTATATTAATCCTACTTTACATTTTATTTTCATATGGTGAGAGACCTTATTTTCTCTCATCAATCCATTTTGGAAGTTTTGTGTGGTGCCGTTAGGCTGCCGAATTTTCGTAAGAGATCTAACCTCTCTCTCTTTTTAATTACTCTCATTTATGTCACTTCTTTTAAGATCATCTTTGTTATCATGGGAGATTTCCTGTTAAATTCCTCTTTCTGTACATTTTATTGTAATATGATGAGATACTCTATTTGATCTCATCAATCCATTTTTGGATGTTTTAAGTGGCGTTGTTAGGCTGCCGAGTTTTCGTAAGGTATTTTTCATCTCACTTTTATTCCCGTGAAATTTATGCTACATTAGCCACTATTTCTTTTGAGTGGTGTATGTACTTCCCATTACTATACACTTTTGTAATATAATTTCATTTATGGGTACTTACATATTCATTGTATGACCCTTCTTCAATGGGGTGTACGTTTTGAAAGTTACCCAAGTCGATAAGGGAACCTTTCACCCTCCTCTTTTTAAAAGATTTCTTTTGTTATGTCTTTTAATTCATATACTATTATGTTGGGATATGTTCTTCTATATCCTTATTGATTTAAATTTTATTTCCATGTTATTAGATTCCCTTTTTATCTCTCTTCAACTCATTTTCTGAATTTTGTAGTGATTCCATTAGGCTGTCAAATTTTTGCAAGGGAACTTCTTAACCCAAATTTGATTCTATGGGATAAACTTATACTCCTCGAATATGTCGTTCTATGAATATGTGTGAATAATATCTGATTGTTTTACACTTAATATCCACTTATATTTGGTGTATTCGTTTGTCACACATAATTATGTAATTGATTTATCCTTAATCCAAGGATACCGTCTTTGTAAGGGACTTCGTCTAAATATCCTTTCATTGAGGCATATTTCATTTTATACAAAACGTTCTTTTATACGGTGTATAAACCCCATTTAATTTTACGTTTATACAAAAGGAATATTTTTCTACGAAACGTTTTAGTAAACAACAAAAAGGAATGTTTCTTTTAACGTATGTGGTGACAACGACCTTTTCTGCCGTCGCGAGTATTATTTGATCTTTGCCTTCCTCAAAAAGCCGTAATGTTTTTAAAAATAAAATGAATACCATATACTATTTTATGTATTTTGGTATTGAAAATGGTTTTGATAAAGGATTCTATTTTGTCAATATATTTAAATGATATATTGTTATTGAAATGTGGAAGTGTTATCATTCCTTTATATTGGTTTTATGTGTTATAATTTTATAATGGTACTTAGATATTTTACGGGTGGTTACATGATAAACCATATGATGGGTGGGGCCATGAATACCAGGACGGGTGGTTACATTATAACCTCCAATGCATTGGGTATGGAAGTCGGCCGTGTGGCTATTCCATTAAGTATGTATGGAAGTTGGACGAATGGCTATTCCGTTAAGTGATATGTGTGGATGTCGACCTTATGGTTATTCCACTTAAGTATGTTTATGTCCCAAGTTACCTTTATATGTTATGTGATCTTCATATGGGTTTTATGATAATCTTTTGGTTATAGAAGGGTATGTAATGAAATTTTATTCAGTGAAGAGTTTTTACTACTTCGAAAAGGTGAAAAGTATTACTTTGATAAAGTATACATGGTTTACTTGTTGTATTGAAAAACTAACAGTTTTCATTCTTTGTGTATCTCTTACTGAGCTTTTTATGCTCATCCCAAGTTTTTGAAATGTTTTTCACAGGACTTAACGTGGAATTGGGTCAAGGATGGGATCAAGGGAATGTCATGCAACCTAAAACATGGAACTGGACATGTTTCTTTTTAAGAGTTTTTTTTATGGAAACTTAGTAAAAGTTTCTACTTTATAATCTTTTGAGATATAATAGTTATGTCCTAATTCTCTAAAACTCTATACCTGAAAGGATCCTCAATGTGAATTATTCATTTAATTCAATATTAAGTAAGGTTTAAGGTTGGGGCCTTATATTTTGTATCAAAGGTCGGTTTAGATAACTTTAGAGGTTAGGGTATCCTCTAAGCATAAGTGACATTACCATAATGGTTAGGATTTCAGAAAGAGTCCTAGTTTTAGATAAAGTGAATGAGTAAGTATATATTAGTGTTTATCTTCCTCATTAGTACATGATGGTTTTTTTGATATACTCACAGTGACATTTCTGTTTTTAGTGAATGGTTGGATCTAGCAGGCACCGAAGAGGCAACAGGTTTGAAGGAAACTATGGTGGTTATTTGATTAGGATACTAGATAAAATGGGGGATTCAATGAGGAAACTCGTGGTTGTTCTAAACCAACTTTCAAGGAGTCATGATCAACCACTTGAACCTCGGTATGAGCTGTAATGCATCATGTACGAGATGACCAATCTATGTGGAAGTTCAGGTAATAATTATAAAGGTAACCATTAGAGTTTATATGATTCTTACTTTTGAGGTAATTATGGGTTATTATATGTTATGTTGGAAAATGAAAGGCATGAGATAATCTTGAGGTTAAAATATGTTATGATCATATTTGGAGATTTTATCTCATTTTGGGGAATGTTTTAAAATTATATAGTTTTGGAAAAAGGACAACACGCAGACCGGGTGAAAACCCGTCACGTCGGACAAAGATGCGGGAATCGAACCCACAACCAAATTACAACTGGTATTTATCACCTACCACTGCACTACGTGAAGTCCCTATTTAGTTTGACTAATTCTTTTTAGTTAGATGATTTTAGGAATCAAGAGAATGTTTATTTTGCGTTATCTATGGAAATGATTAACCTATCATGGATGATATGCGATTAGGTTAATTAATTTTCAATACGAGAGTTTAAGAGTAATTGATGTTATTTGGAGATAAGTGTTAATTTGTACCTTGGAAGACTATGTGACTGAATCCTTCAAATATTTGGGTTTCAATTATAGTTTGGTTTACTTTGAAGAATTTTATGGAAAAATTGTTTATCGAATGGTCCTCGTTGAACTTTGGGTTTTGTTGGGAAAATTTT